>CM057453.1:1407582500-1410082500 GCA_016271365.2 Neoceratodus forsteri
TTATCAGAATCTTTAAAACAACTTAATAGGTTTATATTCTCTTCATTCTCTGCAACAGAAAATGTTTTAAGGGAAAATTTCCACTAGTGTTTTTGTAGTTATCCTACTAGTTAAACCCAAGGTTTTTTTTTTCTTAAATTGACTGAGGTTTTGGGGTATGATTTTTGAAGCTGTAGTCGTTTCAAACACATCTGCACATTACAATGAGACACACAGTTCAATAAAACATTTTCAAGACTGTTGTCAGTTGACTTTCTTTGGTGTTAATGTATTATCCAGCCCTTTGACTCGGAAGGGTAAGTTTGCCAAAAGCCCAGAAGAGCATGGAAATCCGGAGTAAAGGTATGAAACATTTTTATTCACATTGCTGCTGTGATGGTATCTGAAATTTTAGAATGTGTTGTCAATCTTCTAAGAGTCCATCTCCTCCATAGAGACACATTCCTTGGGTGTAGTACTAGAGGGCACTAGGGCCCCATGGGAATCCAAACTTCCGGGATTGACAGCACTAAACTCAGCACCAGCGCGTGATGTCACACTCATTTGCTACATATGGCGTTAGCCCCAACAGTCACAGTTCCCCCAACATAGAGAGCGCTCCCAGATGCCTTGATAGGGTGTTCCCCTTTTTCACTTTTACTATGTACAGAATTATTTCTGTGTCATTGCACATTGTCACTGGGCTAGTCATTTACTGCCGGGGAAGTACAAGCTCTCTCACCAATGGCCACCACACTCTAAAGTTGTGACGTCACCATGGGCTTTCGGCTCCTCTCTATTCTTTGACATCTTGCTTAAAATCCTCAGTCTTTAACATCTTAACTTTAGGGGAATCTACACATGTAGAGATTTTAATCTAGGATATCCCCTCATTTGGTTCCCATCTATGGAACTGTAAGGCTTCGACATCAGGACCACTCGGAAATTGTTGCAAGCCTAGGACTGCTTATGATGACGTATGTCATCACCACCTATATAATGTAGGCATCACCTCAAGTTCTCAGATCTTCCTAGAATCAGTCTTCACCATTAATTCCCACTTCTCCCCAGCACCATCGATACCCAGAGGCTGTGCCTCGTATCCATCGACATCTTCATCGGAGCACAGTTATTAATGTAGCCACCTTCCTTCAACTGCTGAGTACACCTTGTACTAGCGATTCTTGGAGATGCTCCAGGCATGTCACCTGCATGCTTTTACAGGCTGCGATCCAGCAGCCCTTTCATTGGGAGACTCTGGTGTTCACAATGTCAGCACTACTTTAGTTCCTCTGTGGCCTAAAGCTTTTGAAGAGGCATCCAGGGTAGTGTGGAGGCATCCCTTCTCCAACCCAGCCAGCCCCAGGGACCTCCTCATGTGTTGCACACCACAGGATCACCTGGTGATGTACCTCATCCTTCCTTGGGACTTGAAGTACTGCAGACACCATCAGGGCCATGGCACCTCGAGTGTGACTGACCTCCTGAGATAGTCTGCCCAGACAGACGCTCTTGGGAGGAAGGCGTTTTCCTCGGCACACACCCTAATGTACATTTCAACACACCAGGCACATATGGTGACTTATAACCATCGTTCAAGGTTGCAGCTAAGCACACTCTTAGCTACAGTGCCATAAAGCGTGACAGTCAGGCTAGACTTTGACTTTTATGACCTTGTGGTAGCTCCACATCAGTTGAGGGCATCTCACGATGCCAATGAGGTGGCCTCCAGGTTGGCAGGAACTGCAGTTTGCATTAAGCAGAGGGCATGGCTTTACCTCTCCTGACTGGCACCTTTGGCCTGGCATAAGGTGCTTAACTCTCACTTCCGGTGGGCTAATTTCTTCTTGCCTAGAGTCAAGTGGAAATTTTCAGGAAATCTTCCTGTTCTTGTGCCACAGGAACCTACACTTGATGCTAAACAGTCTGTGGTATCACCTCTAAGAAGCCCTGCCCTCAGGTGTTCTCCTCCACACAGAGGGCTGAGGATATCTGTTACCCGCAGGGTAAACCTGCTCCTCCCACAGATGGAAGGGAAGCTTGGTACTGTTACACATAAGTGGGAATAAGTGGTGAAGATTGCTTCTAAGAAGATATGAAAGTTATGTACTGACGATTACTGTTGATCTTCCACAATATATTCACCATTGATTACCACCCCAGCCAGCCATCCTCCATGCTAGAAGAACCAGGGCCTTTAGGCATCTCACTCAGATAGTGCTGGCCGGCACCATCTAGTGTCATGGCATCTCCCCAGTTGTACTCACTATGGAGTAGTTACTTAAAAAAGTGTGGGATTGACACCCATTGCTGATTTCCCACTCCACAAAAAAAAAAAAAACTATCAAAACTGAGTTGAGGGTTCATTTTAAGGCCCTCATACCAAGCAGAAAAAAAAAAACAGTGAAAGAAGACAGCTGCCTTCCTCCTTTTCCTCTTTTGTCCTCCTCCTCTCGGCTCAGGGTATATCCTTTCCTGGGTTATATCCCTGTTAGTTACAAAATGCACTCTGTGCTTCTGGGCACTAGCTAGTCACACTCCACTTGGTAGTTACACTGTCCATGGAACAGTGCTGTGCACTGGGCTGGATCGAGTATACTAGCTCTTAAACAGGGTACATCCCTCTTGCAGGAGAAGCAGGTTCTTTTGCAGATTTTTTTTTTTCCTTTTGGCTGTACCAGGCTGTCCTTTGGTATGCCCATCTTCTCTTGTGCCAGCTGGGCTTTTAGCCCAGTACCCTAAGGGGTGCCTAGGGAGATGAACCCATCTAGACTCCTTTTAGCTGTTTGGCCTTACAACTTCACATGCACATGTCATTTCATTCTTTGTTTTCCCCTTGAGGGGAAGATGGGGAGATATCTGACAAGCTATAACGTCAGTCCTCAATCAGGTAGCATAAGGTTTGGTTTTTCCAGGAGTCTTGTGATTCATTCCAGTTTTGGTACATGGTGTTGTCTCAATTGCAGTGAGGTCCCAACTCTAGGCATCCCCTCTTGCTTTTCTGCCAGGGCCACATCCTTCTGGCCTGCTGCCTTTCATAATCACTGTGCAACTCCTGTCTGGCTAGTGGTGTGAGATTTCCTATACCCTTTCCCTATTGGCTAGGAAACTTCTTAGCCTGCTCTTATTTTTCCCCACATGTGTTTCTCTCCTGGTGAATGGAAATGTGGTACGTAAGGGAGCTGGTGACAGTTATTGACTGGCGCATGGCACCACCATGCTCAGTAACCATGGGTGGCCCCTTGGCAAAAGCTTTCTTCCTATGGGGTCCTAGTGCCTCCAGCCCAGACCCATAAGTGGTAATCAGTGGTGAAGATATTCCCGAAAATCAGCAGTTACGTAGAATTTGATGGCAGATAAGAACCGCCTGACCCACCTAGTCTGCCCGATTGTCCCTACCTGCTGTAACACAGCAGACCCTACTTGATCTCCGGCTTACTCCCCACCCCACCCCACCCCAATCTTATCACGAAGGTTCATTTATGCCTAGCCCTGCTTTCTTGAACTCTGTTACACTTTTTCCCACCACCACCACCTCTGCTGGGAGGCTGTTCCAGGCATCCACCACCCTCTGCATGAAGAAATACTTCCTCACATCTCCCCTGAGTCTACCCCCCTCAAGCTTCATAGCATGCCCCTTGTCCTTGAGCATATTTTCTTCTGAAAAATGCTTCCCTCTTGAACCTTATTTCTACCTGTGATGTATCTGAAGGTTTCTATCATATCCCCCCTCCCGTTCCTCCAGGGTATACATAGGTTTCATAGGTTAGTACCGAGCAAAGAAGACAAAAGTCCATTACACTCGCACCTAATCATCGAATATACCTAGTTGTCCTGTTACTGATGCAGTAATCATCCAGCTTGGCCTTAAAGTCGATCATATGTGTACTATCCACTCTCTCTGGTGGCAGTGAATTCTATAGTGCTATAACCCTTTGGTTTATACGTACATGCTCGCCTCTTTGAATGACAGTTGTCCCCTTTTAGTTGTAATTCTTGAGATCTTGTGCTATGGGGCTGACCCTTCAAGCTAAAACCCAGGCAGTTCCAAAGGTCATAATTGGTTAGAGCACCATAGACTAAACACGAGTCTCCCCTCATTCTGCAGTATTCCAGAGAGAACATCCCAAAACTGTGTAAGTTGTACTCATAGGGAAGGCCTTTGAGATCTCTTATTACCCTTGTTGCTCTCCTTTAAATCCCCTCAAGTGTCCTGGTGTCTGTTTTAGTACCAGCTGCCCAGAATTGGGCACAGTACTCAAGGTGTGGCCCAACCAAGGATATAGGGCAGCTACCACTTCTCTATCCTTCCTTGTAATATGCCTGATGATACTATTTAAATCTCCATTGGTTCTCTGATGGTATAGCAATATTTCATAAAGCTTAAGTCGTTGGATATTATCACACCCAAATCTCTTTCTTGGGTCATCTCTTTTAATATCTTGCTCCCTAGTGAATAATTAGCCTTGATGATGATGATCCTACCAAAATGCATAACTGAGCATTTTTTGGTGTTAAATTCCAACCAATGTGATTTAGCCCATTTCTCCAAGGTTGTCAAGGCCATCTGCAGATTCATTATGTCATCTGGATTTTGTACCACCTCTGGTGTCATCTGTAAATTTGGAAACCCATATGCCCTCATTGCACCTCATGGATGATACATGAAGATTAAACAGGCATGGCCCAAGCACCAAGCCCTGGGGGACTCCACTAGTCACTCAGGCCCAATCTGAGGTGATGCCCCTGAGACTCACCTGCATTTTCCTATCTGTTGACCAGGAATCAGTCCAATTAATTATATTGCTAGCCATCCCCATATTCTTTAAAGACTTTTCGAAAGGCTTTTATGAAATCCGGAAGTATCACATCTACAGGGGAGTTACATTCCAGTGCAATACTAATCTTACTATAAAATTCAAGTAAATTTGTTTGACACGAGTGGCCCCTGGTAGCCATGCTGTGATCTGTCCATCTTACCCGACTCCTTAAAGTTATCTGTATACTCCTTAATGATTCCTTCCCAAGTCTTTCCCAAAATGGATATCGGGCTCACTGGTCTGTAATTTCTGCAATCCTTTTTACTCCACTTTTTATAAATAGGTACCACAGTGGCCCACCTCCAGCATTCTACCACTGCACCACTGTCTAGAGATTTCTGAAACAAACTTGCAAGTGGCATTGCCAATTCATTAGCCAATTCCCTGACCACCCTAAGTTGTACACCATCCTGTCCCGGGGCTAATGGGCTACTCAGACTTTCTATATGACCCAGTATAATACTTCATACTTGTCATTAATCACTGAACTAAAATATTCGTTAAACATCTGGGCAATACTGCCATCGTCAGTAATCGGTTCCCCGTTATTCTCCAGTGGGCCAACTTGTACATTACCACCTTTTTTGTAATTTATGTGGTTATAAAAGGATTTATAGTAGTCCTTTACCTTAGGGGCCAAGCTCAACTGATACCTACGTTTTGACTGGTTAACTTTTTACTTTCCTTAAGGAGGATCTTCTGTCTCTCCCAGTCCCCATGAACATTGCTATTTTTTGCCTTTATGTACGCCTTCTTTTTCAGTTTTAATTTCCTCCTTAATTTCAAAGTCATCCATAGCGAGATCTGGTATATTTTTTCTTTACAGGGACATCCGTGTTAATTAGGCTTTCTAGTTTATCAACCAAAGCATCCCACATTTCGTTAAGATTCTTGCCATTAAAGTCACTCGCTCAGTCCCAGTTTCTGAAATTGCATCTCATCCCTTCAGAATCTGATTTATCAAAACATTTAATTGTAGTAGATCCTAGCACCCCAGTGTTCTGTTCCAGTAGCTCGAACCCAACCATGGCATGGTCACTACCCGCCAGTGGTACACTGATCTTGCAGTCCTGAATTTGATCCTCCATATTACTGAACACAGAGTCCAGAATATTATCACCCTTGGTGACCTGTTTCACATATTGATCAAACCCCAGCTAGTTATGGGTATCCAGAAATTAGGTATCCTGTGATAATCGTGACTACAAAATCGTGAATTGGATACAGTGAAACACTAATTGGCAACCACATAATAACAGCACCTGAACATAATAGCGATTGTTTAAATTGTGATTGTGGATATTTTGAGATGCATTATTTTCTGTTACTGCTCCAACACCCCCACCCCCAAAACTTCTCCCATTCATCTAGATGGCTCACAGCGAAGTTACTGAAAATGAGATACTTATCACAATTATCTATAATTGCTTGAAATACTATTATAACCTTGTTCACACTAGAGCTGGCAAGCCAGAATCTTGTTTTTTTTTAATCGCTGTCCTTGCCATGGCCATCTCAGTCTGCTCATCTACCACCCGTACAGTTAATAGCAAGATTGTGGATCTTTAAAAAAAAAAAAAATACATTTTTTACCACCACCCACGCACCCACACCACTACCCTTGTCGTGGCCATCTCAATCTGCTCGTCCACCTCCTGTACAATTAATAGCAAGATCGTGGATCTTTTTGAAAAACGAGCAGTACATTTTTTTTTTTACCACCAATGTGCCCACGCCACTACCTTTGCCATGGCCATCTCAGTCTGCTTGTCCACCTCCCATACAATTAATAGACCACAGCTTAATCTTGTTCAAAGTCGGTTGGCATTCATCTGTATTCCCCTCCCCTGGGTCGTGCCTGAAAATAGGCAGGATTTGTCTAGTGCACTTATCAGGTCAACAAAAACTAAATAAATAGCAAGCTCGTGGATCTTTTAAAAAAATGAGCAGTGCATTTTTTATTACCGCCCACGCCAATACCCCAAAGTCAGAGAGGGAGAGCAGAAGTAGGATAAGTCTCTCAATATTTGCAAAAAAAATAGTTCTAGGGACATGGATATGTTGTTCATCCACACTCATTGGCAGGTATCCTTGCCACTTTAAATCTTGCCGGAAGGTCTTCAAGCTTGCTCCTCCCACCCACCCGGGTGGTATAACTCTCGGCTCCGCCCCATGACGCCAGATCTTCCTTACCGCTTGGAAGCTCAGGTTCCCTCCTTAACGCTCTGCGTTTGTGACTAGTTCCTATTTCTCCGTTTGCGGATTTAAAATAAATTTTGCAAAGACTTCAGTCTTCTATCCCTGCAGCTCACGATGGACAAATCGACTCCGTTTGGAGATGCCCATGCGGGCAGAAGATGTCTCGAGACGGATCCACACTCCGTGTGGCTACTGCTTAGGCCTTGAAACACGACCCGCGGCTTCGACCTGTGCTCATCTTTCTCGGCCTCGTCCTCGAAGACCGTGCTGCCCGGTGCAACTGGGCGTCCGAAGCGTTTCCCTCCGGTGAAGTCCAAGAGGCCGGTTGGCGGTGTCGCGGCGGCGGGCTCGGCGAGATCAGCTCGGCCGGATGGTCGCTTCAAGAGGAGGCGGCGCGGGTCAGACCTTTCCTCGCCGCGCATTTATCCCGCCTCTCTCTGGGTTCTTCCTACACGGCTTCTTTTAAGAGCTTTGTCTGTCCCTCTCCACTAAAGGAGAAGGGCCTGCGTCTGCTGGACCTTATTCGGTCAAAAAGAGGGACGGGTAAGTCCCTCCGTCGGCGCTCTTGGGAGGCCCAGGAAAGGTCCCTCTCCCGGGCCGTGACCCGTCGGCCGGTCGGACCGCTCGGCTGACCCACTGGCCTCACGGTGTCCCGTCAGGTCAGTTGACCGAGACTCCCACCGATGAAGTCGAAATTTTCTCGACCCATTGACGAGCTGTCACCTTTAGCAGCCGAGATTCCCCTCTCCCCGGTTCCCCCGGGAGGAGTTGAGGATCCCGTGGGCTCGCCTGTGCCTCCGGTTCCGGAGCCCTCGGATGGACCATCCGAGCCGAAGGGAGTGCCGGTTCCGGCCGACACCTCCCCGCACCGACCTCGGAAATTCCGGGACTCTCGGTCTCGGTCTCGGACCTCTTCGCGGTCCAGCCGATCCCACCGTCATAGGCGGTCTCGGTCTCGGCACCGCGGTAAGCGGCGTCGCCGCTCGTCCTCGTCCTCCTCCTCGGATGAGGGGAGGCTTCGGCGTAAATTACGTCGACGGTACGAGGACCTTATGTTGCAACAGCTCCTCCTGGCCGGGAATAAGCCGACCCGTCGCCTTCCCCGGCCATTAAGTGGCTGTCACCGGGCCGCCCGACACAACCCCTCGACTTATCCGAGGAGCCTATACCCAGGCCAGTTGTTCGGCCAAAACCAGCTGCTCCACCGATTCCGGTGGAACCTCCGCCTCCACAGCCACCAATTGGGGCTCCGACCAAGGATTCTCGGTCGGCTAAGGGTCTACCCCATCGACTGTCAGTTACCCTCACTCCCGACCGACCTCGGCAGGTGAAGGGTGGCTCAGGCCAGAGGCAGCTCTTGAGGACTCTTCAGTCGAAGATGATTCCTCCTTTTTCTCCAAGCGACTGGACTTGGAGTCTTCAGGAGGTCAGTCAATGGGCGATAGCCGTCGTCCTTCCTAGGACTGCTTGGCTCATCTCGGAGTCTACGGGATGGAGCTCGACCGTTCCAAGCGGGCCAGGTATCCCCTCACGGAGATTCTGGACCGAGGGATTCTCCGGCGGAGGCCTTTCCGGTGGCCGAGGCCATAGTGGGTCGGCACTGGAGCTTTGGCGGCGCCCTGCTTCCTGCCCTGCCCGGCCAGGATGGCCAGGAAGTATCACGGTCCTACGGTTCCTTGTCCGGTTTTGAACACCCTCTGCTGAGGGTTGGTTACCGACAAGCGTTTTCGGAGGCCCGGCAGCGCCAGGGATGTGGACAAACCTCCTGACAAGGAGTCCAAGAAATTGGACTATGTCGGGCGAAAAGTCTACGCTGCGTCCTCTCTCGGCCTTCGTCAGGCCAGTTCGGCCTTCCTCATGGCACATTTTTCTCATGCCCTGTTGGGCTCCCTGGATGAGGTCATCCCTCATCTTCCCGCCGATCTGCAGACTACGGTTAAGCAGGTGCGGGACCAGGGCAGGGCAGTGGCCAAACAGCAGCTCCAGACTGCTTTGGATATAGGGGACTCATGTGCCAGATCGGTGGCGGCCGCGGTGGCTATCGTCGAGCGGGCTTGGCTGAGGATATCCACCTTTACTCGGATACCCAGCACAAGTTGGCGGATGTTCCCTTTTGGGGACTGACCTCTTGACCCTGGGGTGGAAGGTCACCTGCAGAGGATCGAGAAGTCCAATGCCACCTTGGACTCGGTCTCTTCCGCTCAGAAGGACAAGGCCGCAAACCAGCCTAAGCCCTTTCGTCCTTCTGTGCCCAGCTGGCGCCCGGTCAGCAACGTCAGGGCCAGCAGGCTCGCCTTGGCATCCCAAACCCAAACCGCGGCTTCCTCTAACAGGAGGCAGGGAGGAAAGGGCCCAGGAGGGTCCCTTGGCGGTCCCTCCTCCAAGCCTGCCCAGTGACGGGCTGAGGGTGTCGCCCCATCCCGTCACACCCCTAGGTCCCCCCGTGGGGGGACGGCTCCGGCACTTCCGTTCCGCCTGGTCCGCTGTTACCACGGACAGGTGGGTCTTGGAGGTGGTGGGAAGAGGCCTGCCTCTGGAATTCGAGCAGGCACCACCCTTCAGAGCCGTCGCCCCTCGGGGGGCTTCGGGATCCCCAGCCTCACTGGCGGCTCGTCGAGCCGACATCGCTCTCCTCCTCCAGAAGGAGGTGGTAAGAGAGGTGGTGGACCCTCCTTCAGACCCAGGGTTTGTGTCCAGGTACTTCCTGGTTCCGAAACGGACGGGGGGCTGGCGCCCCATTCTCGACCTACACGACCTAAACAAGTTCCTAAGGTCTCGAACCTTCAGGATGGTCACTCTGGCTCAGATAATACCATCCTTGGAACGCGGCGTGTGGTTCTGCTCTCTGGACTTGCAGGACGCGTTTTTTCATGTCCCTATCCGTCCGTCTCACCAGAGATTCCTTCGCTTCCGAGCGGAAGGATCCCTCTTCGAGTTCCAAGCCATGCCCTTGGCTTGTCTCCAGCTCCCAGGGTCTTCACCAAATGCATGGCAGTGGTGACAGCATTCCTCTTGGCGAGGGTCGGGTGTACCCTTACCTGGACGACTGGCTGATAGCAGCTCCCTCCAGGAAGGAGGCGGGTGGTCCAGAGATCTGGCCCTCCAGGTCTGCTCTCAACTGGGCCTCCTTATCAGCAGGCCAAGTCAGACTCGAGCGAAGCAGGTGATTCTATTCATCGGGCGCAGCTCGACTCTCAGCCACCAGGCGCGGCTCCAGCGGACAGGGCAGAGGTTCTTTCCTCCTTTGCCCGATCATTTCTGGTTGAGCAATTGCGCCTGCCGGGACTTCCTCGCCTCCTGGGTCTCATGGCGGCCTGCACCAGCGTGGTCCGTTGGGCCCGCTGGAACATCGTCCCCTTCAGTGGGGACTGGCCAGCCAGTGGTCTGGCGCTGCGATCCTTGGACCAGCTTGTGTCGGTGACACAGGGATGTGGAGCGCTCTCCAGTGGTGGACGTTCCAGATCATTTGCAGGAGGGCATCCCGTTCGTCCGCCCGAGCCGGCGGTCTCTCTATCAACCAATGCCTCTCTGATGGGTTGGGGTGCCCATCTGGGGAACACGGGCTCATGGCCTCTGGTCCCAGCAGAGTCGATGCCACATCAACCTGCTGGAGCTCGGCGGTCCGCCTAGCTCTCACCGCCTTTGCTCCGTTCCTCCGAGGGTCAAGTGGTCCGAGTCAGGCGGACAATACCACGACCATGTACTATCTAAACCGCCAGGGCGGGCGCGCTCCATGCTTCTATGCAAGGCTCTCCGCATTTGGTCACTCGTGCGCAGCCTGGAGGCGGATCTCCTAGCCATTCCGTGGCAGGAGCCTCCAACACCTGGCCGATGCCCTGAGCGGATGGGGGCTGCATCCACAGTGGTCTCTCCTGCGGTAGTACAGCATCTGTTCTCCTTTGGGGCACACCTCAGGTGGACCTGTTTGCCTCCATGGAGGCAGCGAAGCTGAGTCTGTTCCATGCCGCCCCCTCAGCAGGGCTCGCTGCAGGGGATGCCTTCTCGAGGCAATGGACCCCGGGCCTCTTTACGCCTTTCCCCATTTCCCTTGATCCAAAGGTGCTTCTCAAGGCGAGGAGGGACAAGGCGCAGGTGATTCTGATAGCCCCAGACTGGCCTCGCCAGTTCTGGTACCAGATCTCCTCAGTCTCAGCTCCAGGACTCGGCAGCTTCCAGCTCGCCCGGACCTGCTCTCAGTCAATCAGGGAAGGTGTTCCATCCGGACCTTCAATCCCTGCACCTGACTGCCTGGTTCCTGGCGGCTAGAGTTCCAGGCCTTGGGTCTTTCCGGCGAGGGTCCTCAATGTAGTTGAGGCGTCCCGTAGAGTCGACCAGAAAATGCTATGCCTTCAAATGGAAAAGGTTTTCCATTTGGTGTCAGAACAGAGGCTTGGACCCTTCCTCCTGTTCCTTGGCAAGCATCTTGGACTATTTATGGTCCCTTTCTAGTCAAGGGGCTTAGGTCGGCGACCCTAAGGGTGCACCTGGCAGCCATCTCTGCTTACAGGCGCGGGCCGAGAAGCAGTCGATGGCGCAGGAGAAGTGGTCTGGCGCTTTTCAAGGCCTTGATCATCATTCCCCTCAGTCAGGAACCCCCACCTCCGTGGGATCTACTGCTGGTACTGGCAAAGCTCATGGGCAAGCCATTCGAACCTATGCACAGGTGTGCTTCTCACCTGTCGTGGAAGACCGCCTTCTTGGTGGCTATCACGTCAGCCAGAAGGATGGGAGAGCTCCAGGCGCTTTCCATCGAGTCTCCTTACCTGGTCTTCCACAGGGACAAGGTTGTCCTGCGCCCCCACCGAAATTCCTTCCGAAGGTGGTGCCGGGAGTTTCACCTTAACCAGGTGTTGACTCTGCTGGTGTTCTACCCCAATCACACCTCGGAGGCGAATATGAGCTCCATACTCTGGACCCTAGAAGGCTTTATTATAAGGAAGTATGACTACCAGAGTCCGAGGAGGTTAGCCAGCTCGTTTGTCACCTACGCTGAGCGCATCTGGCAGACCTGCAGCCAAGCGGACGATAAGCAGGTGGGTAACCTCCTGCATAGATCTCTGCTATAAGTTGGCGGGCATGGAGCCTCCCAGAGGAGTAAGAGCTCATTCTACCCGTCATACTGCTGCAGCAGTGGCTGCTTCCAGGGACGTCCCTATCCAGGAAATCTGCAGGGCTGCTACCTGGAAGTCAGCAAACACCTTCATTACCCACTACACATGGAGCCTTGAGTCACGCCCGGGATGCTGGTTTTGGGGCCTCCGGTTCTCAGTCTCTCTTTCCCAAGTAAGTATATGTAGAAGTGTCGTCTTGCCTCCCTCCTCCGGAGAACTGCTAGAGTCTGCCAATGAGTGTGGATGAACAACATATCCATGTCCTAGAAGTACAGGTTACTCACCTGTAACAGGAGTTCTAGGAATGGTATATGTTGTTCATCCACATACCACCCGACCTCGCTCGGCCGCACAACCCTGAGCTTCCAGCGGGCCAGATCTGGCGTCATGGGCGGAGCCGAGTTATACCACCGGGTGGGTGGGAGGAGCAAGCTTGAAGACCTTCCGGCAAGATTTAAAGCGGCAAGGATACCTGCCAATGAGTGTGGATGAACAACATATACCATTCCTAGAACTCCTGTTACAGGTGAGTAACCTGTATTTACTGCTGAACTGACTTGAATGGTTTTATTCAGAGATCACTATCTCTGTGCCATAATTATTCATGTTATCAAGCATTCAGAGACTAATCTGACTTCTGCTGCTCTCCATTTTGATTTAAACTTTGGTGCGTGGACCACATCAGCAAACTGCGCATTTTGTTTCAATGTGGTCACTATATTGATTGAATTGCTATATTGACATATGCGTTTATGTACTGCGCTAATTGTGCAGTCGCCATTATGTGCTTGCCATAGTGACGATCACTATTTTTGTCGCGATTTTTAACATGGAACCCAGAAAATGATTCTCTATGTACAGTTCACCCTTGTGTAGCTCCCAGTCTATACCTAGCATATTGAAAGCTCAGAGAACTATCATTCTATATTCTTAATCAAGGGTTTCCGTTAATTCACCTAGTAGAGTATCCCTGTCTCTAGTTTGTGATGGTGGTCTAGAAATTGCACCCAGAATAATCTTTTTACCTGACTTGGGGATCAGTTTCACCAGTATATCTTCTAGATTGTCATGTCCCATATTGATTCTTAATTTATGCTCTCAGATATATACAGTGCCACCCCACCACCTTTGCCATGTTTTCTTTTCTTACTGTATAATATGTAACCCTAAATATTTCTGTCCCAGGTATCGGAGCTGTCCCACCAGGTCTCTGCAACTGCACAGATGTGGATGGATTCACTCTGCAAAATGTGTGCAAGTTCATCAGATTTTGTGACAAAACTCCAGGGATTTAGTAACAGACAATTCCAGCTCATATTGTTAAATTCAAAGTTATATTTTGGAGACATTTCCTCAGTAACCTTCGTTCTTAAAGCGCCACCCCCATTCCCCTTCTTTGGTAGTTTAAATGAACATCACTACCCTTGTTAATCCTGTTTGCTAAGAACTGGGGACGATATCTATTCAGGTGGAGACCCATCCATACTTAATAAACCTGGGTCAGTAAAACTATCCCAATGATTAAGAAATTCAAAACCTTCTCGTAAGCACCATCTATGCAACCAACCATTAAACTGCACAATTGCTCATCCAGCCCTCATTACAGGGAGAATTCCTGAGACTATGATGTAACCTCTGCTTTTGAGTACTGTCCCCACTTCTTCAGAATCATGCTGGATGTCTAAACTGGGACCCGATTTTAAGCTGCTATAACATGGACGCTGCCCTTACACACTTCAGAACACGTCCTTACCACCGGACAATTACGCCCCCCTGCACCGAGCTAGAGTCCGTGGAACTCACCTTCCCTGGATACCACCCGAGCTGATAGCTTGCCAACAATCCCAGGCGCACTTACAAATCCACACTCCTCCCAGGTGACAATCTCACCTACCATATGCTCTGCAACAAGTGCACAAAGGCCATACGCTTAGCTATGGCCGAATATTGTAACACCCTAAACGCAAATCTCGAGAGGCCTTCTAAATTCTGGAAAGTCATCCACTCCCTTTTCTCCCCCCAAACTTCAAATCCCCCTCCTCTCTTCCGTGCCCAAGGGACCCTATTCTCCGACCCCCTTAAAGTAACCTCTGAGTTTAATTTCTACTACACCACCTGTGCTTCGACCCTCCTAGATTCCCTTCCTCCTGTAACCATACCCACTCCCCAGACAGCTACACCCCTACTGCCTGGTCAGAACTCCTTTTCCTTCAGACACATCTCCCCCAACGAAACCCTAAATGCCCTCCGCGCCCTGAATCCCTCTAAAGGTAAATCCTCCGATGGTCTCGACAACAAACTCCTCTTCCTATCTGCCCCTGCCATCGCTACTCCCCTCACGGCCCTGCTAAATCTTTCTTTCATCTCAGAGTCCCTCCCCACTGAATGGAAGCATGCCACTGCCCTACCCCTCCCTAAAGGAGGTGACCCTACCTTCGCAACTAACTACTGTCCCATCTCCCTCCTCCCCACTCTTGCCAAACTCCAGGAATACCTAGTACTGTCTCAGCTCTCCAACTTTCTCTCAGAAACTAACTTCTTCACTCCATTACAGTCCGGTTTTAGAAAAAAACACTCTACCACCACCTCCTTACTAAGACTCATTGACTCCATCCTCTCTGGGATGGACAAAGGACAAATCACTGCCGCTATTTTCATCGACCTAGCCAAAGCATTCGATACGGTATCCCACTCCCTCCTACTATCCTGCCTATTAGGGGCTGGGTTAGCAGCATCTGCCACAAACTGGTTCAGAGCCTACCTTCAAAACAGAACTCAATCCACTAAAATAGCTGACTGCACCTCCCCCCTACTCCCTATTACCACCAGCGTTCCCCAGGGCTCTGTCCTAGGCTCCATCCTGTTCTCCATCCTACTAAATGATCTGCCTAACTCTTGCTCCACTACGGCAGTACACATATACGCTGATGATACGGTCCTCTTCACTTCCGGCCATGCCTACGAAGAAGTCACCTCTAATCTTCAGACCGACTTCAACAAAGTACAAAACTGGTTTAACTCCAACCAGCTCTCCTTAAATGACAAGAAAACTGTCTCTGTGTCATTCGGCACTAGACAGAGACTATCCAGACTTACATCCCCCCTGATCTTCCATACCCTAAATAACACCATCCTTGAAGACGTGCCCTCCTTTAGGTACCTGGGGGTTTGGCTTGATCGCCACCTCTCCTTCTCCCTACACGTGGACGCCATCCTATCAAAACTGTGCCCAAAGCTTGGTGCCCTCTATAGAAACCGGTAAGGTCTCCTGCTCCCTGTGAGACGCAAAATAGTCCAGAAAATGATTCTACCATCCTTCGATTACTGCGATGTTGTTTAGAGCTCTGCCTCTAAGTCCACCTTAGCCAGACTGGACCCCCTCTTTAATGCTTTCTGCCGCTTTGCCCTCGATGCCCCCCCCCCGCACCCATCACTGCGAGCTCTTCCATTCACTGACCCTTCCCTCCCTGAGTAACCGGCGCCTACTTCACTGTGCTAATTTGTTTCTAACTTCTGGCTCGGTTCCCTTCCCCCTACCTTGTATCCTCTATCCCCCACCGCCCTCACCCTCAGGTCTTCTGACTCCAGGCTATTAGCAGTCCCTCACAGAAGGACCTCCGCAGGCCAATCGGCTTTCCCTTACCTCTTTCCTAATCTCTAGAATGGCCTGCCGGCCCAAATCCGCCATTCCTCTTCCACACACTCACTATCCTCTGCCCTCACTAAGTTCCTTGCACCGAATTGTACCTGCCCCTGACCTCCCTCCCCCCGATGGATTCTCTTCACCCCCTGATCCCCTCCTCTTTACATGCCTGACCAGCGAAGCAGCCGCCCTAGTGTCTGGCTTATACACTGCCCCAACAACCAGTGCTCTTACTGTCTCATTCCCCTTCCCCTTCCCCAAACCTCCCTCCTCCCTAAATACCCTAGTGTTTACTTTATAGCCCTGCCACCTCTCCTCTACCCCAAATCTCCTACTTCCATCTCCTGCTGCCAACTTGAAGTTCTTCCTTCAGTTAAATCTCTGTTACTGGCACTTATATATTCACGTATAATCCTAGATGTGTATTCAGTTATGTATTACACTTACCTAGAGGCTCATGTTCTGTACTGTTCTCAGGTAACAAGCTTGTATGTAATCTCACTCAATTATGTAACAATTGTATTGCTCCATTCCATGCTCAACCTATTGACTGCTGTATGTATACCATCCGCCCATGTCTCCCCCCCCCCGGTTGCACCGTGAGACGAGCATCTTTTTGCTCAGTGTGCCTTTCCTGGTGAAACATTTTCAATAAATAAATAATATCCTTCTTCTAACAATGTCATTTACTCCATAATGAACACCACAATAGGGTTTTCAGTATTTTCCAGAAAACCATTTAAACGATTTTTGATATGTATTTTTGCTCCCAGTAGGCTACAAACCACTGTACGGTCCTTCCGACTTTTACAAATCACCAAATCTGTGAATTTTAAGATGGAATCACCAAGAACTGCTATATTCTGCTGTTTGTGTTTTTTTTTTCCTTTCAGCCGCACCAGTACCGCTCCTGCCATTATCTCTGCCTTCAATTCTTAGATAATTCCTTATCTGATGTCTTGCTAGTTGAATGCCTTGCTGGTTGGAAGTGGTACTATCTCTATAGTGTTGGTAATGGCATTATCACCCTCTGAATGCACTCCTTCCACCTCAAGTACACTTAAATCTATTTAACTCACTCTGGACTTCTTTTAAAATTTGCCTCCTACGTTTTACATTATTTTGTACCTTACTCCAGTCCTCGATTCCTGACTCTGAAGTTTCATTGTAGTCCTCCAACCCATTCTTTTTTTCTTTTATCCCCTTTTGCACCAAAACTGTCACCTTCCTGCTGTAAGATTCCATCTGTGTTCCCACTTTCCACATTATTCAGCCTTAAAACTACATTATCAATGAATTTTTCTAATGTAAATATCTCATTTTGGACCACAAGATGCTTCCTTAAATCTTCGATTTCTTCCTATAAAACCTTAATGAGTAAGCATTTGTAGCATGCAAAATATGGAGTATTCTCACCTTTAATGAACATTTTGCAGGATGTGCAATAAATCTCCTCCCCCATCTTATTGACGGTCTTAGCTAGCCTGCAATCAGATATGATCTTTCAATGCAGTACTCTACAGTATACAAGCCCTGTAGTGCAGTTTTAACTCTCTCCCACTGAAAGCTGAAGACCCGGTGTATGTAAAACAGCTCACAGAGGCAGGATGAGCTTACTGGCGCCAGAAAAAGTCAATAAGGCCTAACCAGTAAGGTAAACACTTAGTCAACCCAGCTAGTAATTAAAATGTTTGGTAACTCATGCAAGTCCTTGAATCAACTCAAATTCTTATTAGTACACTTGGTGTTGTAAGACAACGCTAACTCAAAACGTGTCAGTAAGCTGTACTGTAATGCTAGAGGTTAGTATAGGACAAGGATAAGAACACATTAAACACAAATAGAAGCTGTTTCAGGTTATTTAATAAGTACAAAACACAAGCAGTGATTCAGCATGCATATTAAGGTCATTCAGTGTTTCTTCATAGGGCTTGTGATGCAGACCCTGCACCATTTTGGTTGCCCTCCTCTGTACCGCCTCCACTTTTTCTGTGTCTTTCCAGAGATGAGGTCTCCAGAACTGGACACAGTACTCGAGATGCGGTCTCACCAGTGATCTATACAGTGGTAACACCACCTCCCTCTTTCTGCTGGTGATACCCTTCCCTATGCGCCCCAGCAACCCACTAGCTCTCCCGACTGCCTTGTCACACTGCTAGCCACCTTTAGGTCATCAGCTATGACAACCCCCAATTTGTACTCCGCCCCTGGGTTTCTGTGCCCCAAGTGCATGATTTTGCACTTTTTTTTTTAGCATTGAAGCCCTGTTGCCAAACCCTTGACCGCTCTTCTAACTTTTCCAGATCTCCCCCGTAGTGTCTACCCTGTTGCAGATGTTGGTGTCATCTGTGAACAGGCAGACCTTTCCGTCCAGCCCATCTGCAATGTCACTAATAAAAACATTAAAGAGGACCGCTCCCAGTACAGATCCCTGTGATACCCCGCTTGTCACCCTCCCTTCCTTGGAGTGAACTCTTGTTTACTACCACCCTCTGACTCCTGTTCCGTTAGCTTGTTCTTACCCAGTTTACCACCTTTTTTCCCCACTCCAGTGCTACCTAGCTTGCTTATTATCTCCTATGTGGAACGGTGTCAAAGGCCTTGCTGAATTCTAGGTAGTCAAATCCAAAAAAAGGGCAGCACCAGCATCCGTCTCAGTTTATGAAAACAACATTTATTGTATTACATGCCTGTAAAGAAGCAGTGGCAATAAAGGCAGACTCACAAGCTTGTGAGGTCTGCCTATTACCACTGCTTCTTGAGCATGTCTTCCCAGCAATGTGTTCCTCAAATGAATGGAACTCTGTACCCACAATTTGATTCTGAATTGATTGGGCTTGCACAGCTCCAGTGTGGAGCTGCTTTTATGGTTTTCCATTGAAATCTAGGTAGGCCACATCCACCGCTCCATCCTGATCCAATTCCCTGGACACCCAGTCAAGTCTATTAGTCATTTGATAAGACCTCCCCCCTGTGAATCCATGCTGTCTCTGGTCTTGTAAGTCACTGGATTCAAGGTATTCCACTATCCTTTCCTTCAGTAGTGATTCCAGTGATTTCCCTACCACTGAAGTTAGGCTTACTGGCCTGTAGTTGCCAGCCTCCTCCCTACTCCTACTTTTGTGAAGTAGGGCTACATCTGCCCTACTCCAGTCCCCCAGAACCACTCCCATCTCCAGTGAGCTGTTGAACAGGACTCTTAGGGAGGTGCTTGCTGCACCTCTTAGTATCCTTGGATGGACCCCTTCTGGCCCCATTGTCTTACCTACTTTTAGATTTGTGAGTTCCTTTAGTGTTCTCTCCTCTATAAATGGACTAGTGTCCACCTCCTTTCTTTCTATGCCGCTGTCACTTTCTGTGGCCCCTCTCTGCCCCTTCTGTGAAAAGTGAACAAAAGTATTAGTTCAAGATGTCTGCTTTTTCTTGGTCCCCCTCTCCACACTCTTCTCCCCTTTTCCGTCTTAATTTTTCCCCGAAGTCTTATCTCCTTTCTGTACTTCCTGGGGGCTGTTTTCTCCTGTGCTTGCGTCTTTGTTCTCCCGACTAATTTCCCTGCCTCCCTCAGTTTCTCCAGATACAGCTCCCTACCTCTTTCTGTGTCTTCTCATACCTCCGGAATGCTAATTTCCAAACCCCAGGAATCTCCCAGTAGTATTAAGACATATGCAGTCTGCTCAGAATCTCTGTCACTGCCCTGGAGCTGTTATGTAATGTGGAATGTATGCAAATCATGGAACTTAGAATGCTGCTTTCAAACTGCTGCCTCTAGATGGACTGTGTTCTGTCTGACAGATTCATTTTCTCCTTTCAGACAAGATGCCCTGAAGAGCTTCTCGTAGCAACTTCACTGCAAGATTGTTTCTGTCAAAAAAAAGTGGTATTTCACACTATTTTGTTAATTACTCTGCCTCTGATAGTTTTTTATAAAAGTTTAAACATTTGGGGTTATTTTATTCAGTCCTTACAGTTCCCAAGAACCGAGTTTTCAGCATTTAATAACTGTTTGTTGTGGTTCCTACCACTACTTTATTTTACTAAATTCTGTTATTTAGAGCTTATTTTAAAAAGCGCTTACATTAATCATGATTGGTTCCTGTTTTTAGTCCAGAACCGATCGTGTTTTGTTTAAAAGTAAAGAAGTCTTTGTTAAATCGCAGTTCCCTTTTCCTTCAGGGAACCGACCATGAATTTTTTTTTTTTTTTCCTATTTTGGGGGAGTTTCTTGTGGTCTACTGACATTGGGCATGTCAGAAAGACCTAAAAAAAGGATAAAACCCACAGATTTTAAAAAATTGTATGAAGTATTTCCTGATATTTGCTAAGGCTGATTGCCGATTTGTGTCTGGAGTGCTGGGTCCCAGTCATGTCCCCTTCCCCCAAACTGTGAAGTGTGCAGTACTTTTTGTTCTAAAACCATTAAGAAAAGGGCAAAAAGATTAGAGGAAATGGCTTCTGTTCCCACCTCAGTGTCAACAAAGCAACCTGAAGAGGGCTCTTCTTCCCACACTAAAACAGGAGAGACCCTCTAAAGATTCTTCAGACCCCAAAATTACTGAGAAAGGGGTCTGAACATACTAAACACAAAAGAACCACTGAGCAGGCTCCTGAGTCTGTGCCTGCCAAAAAGAAATATAAAGAAAAACCTGTTGCTATGCCTCCCGCTGAAAAAGCAAGGGAGCTCCCAGCAGACAAAGATAATATGCTCACTGCGGAGGACATTGTCAAAGCCCTGCAGGTTCCATCCTGGATTCACTGGTTCAAGTTCCACCACTGGCTCCCATGGACCAGGGCCAAGAGGTTTGCATTGAAAAAAAGGACCTGGATCTAGGGGAAGCCATTGAGCCAAAGGTATCCCCAGATCAGGAGTTTGGTACCCCTCCTCGTGGGCATGATGATTTTTCATCCCACTTTTCATTCATCAGGCAGGTGGTTGATATCTTGGGCCTCCCCTCACAGGAATCTATAGAAGATGACTCAGAGTTTTTGGATATGATGGGGTTGGTTTCCACTAAAAAGGTGGGCCTTCCTAGTCATAACTCTGTTAAAAAGGCCACTTTGGGGGGGGCATGGCTTGGCAGCAGAATGGAGTGGCCGCTCCTTTTTTATGCTCCTCTGTTTTTGAGCCCAGATTTGAATAAAATTGTGGTTTTTTTTGGGCTGCCCACTTGTGCGTTTTTGGCTTGTGATAATCACTAGTGGCCTACAACGTGCTGCAATGGGGAGATCTAAACACTCGACTCCTGAAGATTTTTTCAAGCCCAAACCATCTCAGTCTCAGGATTGCTGGCCTACACCACTAGACGGAGCCTCAAGTGGTAGTACCTTGGGAGAGGGTGAGGTATCACTTGCGACAGCAAACACAACACTTATTCAACTGGTGAGAACTGTTCAAGACATGGACAAAAAGGTAGATACACTTACCCCAAGAGTTAGTGCCCTGGAGCACGTGTGGACACCATTGAACAATCACTCCAGTGTGTGGAGAGCTCAGTTGTAAAATCCATCTACGCCACAACTAAGCTCATAAAGGAAAACACACTTCTCCGACTACGCCTGGAAAATGCAGAAAACCAGACTAGGGAGCATAAAATTAGACTCCTCAGTCTTCCTGAAAATGCCGTGGGTGAGGATCCTTTAACTTTTGTGCAGACCTTGCTGCTGCAGTTGTTGGGTATACCCAAGGAGAAACCAGCACTTGCCCTAGAAAAGGCCTGTCTGATCACTCCCCGAAGGAAGACGGAAGGTACCTCAAGCCCACGGGCTCTCTTGATCGTCTGTAACAGGGTGGGGGGTTCGCAATTGTATATTGGGCCTAGCCTGCCGGAGGAGGAGGCAGTTAAGATACAGCGCTGCAAATATATTTCTGTTCCCTGATGTCTCCTTTTCCACTCTACAGAGGAGGAAGGCTTTTGATGGAGTACGTGCGGAGTTTCGATGACTAAAGGTCCAAAATCAGCTTCTGTTCTCTGCCCGGCTCAGTTTGTTGGAAGGACCGCATCAGTATGTTTTCTGAGCCCTTGGATGTGGCTAAACTGGCTGATATTGTTGAGAGTGAGCTGGACAAGGGAGATGGCTCTTTGGACATGAAACTGAAGGGGCAGGTTGATTCTTGGACTGACTTGGGGCTCATGATGCAGTGAGTATGTTCACAGATACCCCACTGAACTTTGAAACAGTCTGGACTTTTCCCTTTTATATTGTTTTCTTGTTTCACTCTCCTCTTTTATGTTGGACTCAAGCTATGCAGGACTAAATTAACTTGTCATAGTGTGTACATTAGTTATGCCAATTAAGGGGAAGTTCAGTGTTAAATTTTTTGATGGAAACGTGGGGGGGGTGGACATTGTTGGTACTGTCACTGGGGTTCGCTTCTACTGTTATGGATAGTTATAGATTTGCACACGTTTATTTAGTGCCCATATCTTTCTGCATTGGGCTTATTGGAGTGGCTCTCCTTTGTTGTGGAGACTGGCTATAGCATGATTTCTCGGGGACATCTCTGGCTGGCATGGCCATTTGGTTTTTGCTCTTTATCGCTCTGTATTGGGTCTTTGCAATATTTGTAGTATGAAATGATCCCTGTAAGGGCCTGTGCTGCTATAAGCCTTGCGTAAATTGTTGTGCAGCTGTAGACTGCAATAAATCTGTGATGGGTACTTCCCCTAGGTGGTGCCTGGTGGGAGAGGGGTAAGATTATCCTATATGTATTTTTATTTATTCTGTACATTGAATGCATTCCTGTCTGTGTGCTGTTTGTACGTTTTTATCTTAAACTTATAAATAAATAATACACACAAAAAAAAGGCCACTTTGAAAATCCTGCAGACACCTTCCTCTGTCCCTGGAGTGGACAAGGTGGAGAAAAAGTATCGGCTGGATAGGTCTGCTGCGGATTATTTGTATACCCATCCAGATCATAAGGGTGTGATGCAAGCTACTTCCTGTGATAAGTCTAAAGTTCCCCTGGCATCTTCTCCTCCAGATGAAGACTCCAGAAAAATTGACACTATAGGGAAGAAGGGTTATTTAGTTTCCTCTCCAGGGAATTCAATGAGTGGTTGAAAAACTGGTGTGGAGCTCAGGGTTTTGGCTTCATTGGGGACTGGGGAGCCACCTGGAGGGATGCAGACCTATACTGGTGCGATGGTCTGCATCTGTCCAGGGGGGGTACCAGGATCCTAGGTGAGAGGTTTAAATGCTTCATTGGCAAGCATTTAAACTAGCCAAGGGGGGAGGCACTGAAAAGGAACAGGGAAATCCCAGCCTCCCCCCACAAAACATGGTGATTAGTGAGGAAAACACCAAGGTAGAGAAGTTATTAGGGAGCAAAACAGAGGTAAATGTAAAAAAAAGGCAAAGGCAGTAAGGACAGGTATGGGGCTAAAAGGGGTAAGGCTATCAGAAAGTGGAGGGTGATGAGTACCAATGCCCGTAGTCTGTGTAACAAGCTCCCTGAACTAGTGGCCTTGATGGAAGAGGGTTGCCTGGGTATTGTGGCAGTCACAGAAACATGGTACACAGAGAACCATGACTGGGATGTCAACATACCAGGATACACAATCTACAGGAGAGACAGGGAGGGTAAAAGAGGAGGAGGAGTAGCTCTCTATGTAAAGGAAGGGATCAAAGCAACAGAACTAAAGAGTAAACAGGGAGCAGATGATGCACTCTGGGTCACCCTGGAGACAGAAAATGGCACCACAATCCGCATGGGGGTTGTATACAGGCCCCAATCTCGGGGAGGGAATGGACAAGGAAATGATAGAAGGCTTTCTTAGAATGGCAGAAAAAGGGGAGATATTGTTGATGGGGGACCTGAATATGCCAGATGTTAACTGGAGCACCTTTGCTGCAGGCATGTCCAAGAGCAGGGTCATTCTTGATACCCTACAGGAGGCATGCCTCAGACAGCTAGTATTGGAACCCACTCAGGAGGGAGCAATCTTAGACCTGGTATTCTCAAATGGGGACGGAGAAAGAATCTCAGATTTAGAAGTGGGTAGCCATCTGGGAACAAGCGACCACCAAACAGTGTGGTTCACGATAAACACAGCCATACAAAAGCAAGAGTATTGGACTTTAGGAGGGCTGACTTTGGGAAAATGAGAGAGTGCCTCAGAAAAGCACTAGCAAACAGGCAAGAAGGAGGGGTGGAGGAACAATGGGGAGTAATCAAAACAGCCATCACAGAGGCAACAAGCTTTTGTATAAAGCAAATCAATAGAACAACAAAAGAAAAAAATGCTATGGTTCTCAAAAGAGGTGGCAGGGAAGGTTAAGGAGAAAAGGATAGCATTCAGGAAATATAAGGAAACTCAGAAGGAGCAGGACAAAGAACTTCATCAGTTAAAGCAGAAAGAGGCTGGGAAGGCAGTCAGAATAGCAAAGGCCCAAACTGAGGAAAGGATAGCCAGTTCTGTTAAGAAGGGGGATAAGACCTTTTATAGGTACATTAGGGAGCGAAGAAAGACCAAAAGAGGGATACTGAGGCGTAATAAAGGGGAGGGAATGTGGGTAGAGGGTGACAGTGAAAAAGCAGGGATACTGAATGAATATTTTTGCTCAGTATTCACAAAGGAGGGGGAGGTACCTAAACCCAACAAGAGAAACACTCTGAAGATGGGGGTCGATACCAGTCCATTTACAGAAGAAGGGGTTCTGAAAGAACTAATAAAATTGAAGGTGGACAAAGCAATGGGGCCTGATGGGATTCACCCAAGAATTCTAAAAGAACTAAGGGTAGAACTCGTGACACACTGACTATTCTCTTTAACAAATCATGGGAGGATGGGGTGGTACCCGAGGACTGGAGGAGGGCAGATGTGATTCCTCTTCACAAAAGTGGGAGCAGGACAGAGGCAGGAAACTACAGACCAGTTAGTTTGACCTCAGTGGTAGGAAAATGATGGAATCACTTCTGAAGGAAAGAATTGTTGAGTACCTAGAGGCCAGTGGGGCATGGGACCCAAGGCAGCATAGATTTCTGATGGGAAGGTCGTGTCAGACGAATCTAATAGATTTCTTTGACTGGGTGACCAGAGTAGTAGACCAGGGAGGGGCTGTGGACATGGCCTACCTAGATTTTAGCGAGGCATTTGATACAGTCCCACACAAAAGATTAATGCACTAGTTAGCCAGCCTTGGAGTGGATCCTAAGGTGGTAGCCTGGATGAACAATTGGCTAGGCAACAGGACGCAAAGGGTAGTAGTAAATGGAGTACACAGTGAAAAAAGGAGGGTTACTAGCGGGGTACCGAAGGGTTCAGTACTGGGACCGGTCCTTTTTAATGTCTTTGAGTGACATTGCAGAGGAACTGGAAGGAAAAGTATGTCTCTTTGCAGACAACACAAAGACCTGCAACAGGGTTGATACACAAGATGGAGTGGAAAGGATGAGAAGGGACTTGGCAAGGTTGGAGGAATGGTCAAATGTATGGCAACTCAGATTCAATGCAAAGAAGTGCAAGGTAATGCACATGGGTAACAGAAACCCAGGAGAAGCGTACACAGTGGGGGGTGAGATACTGACAACAGTAAAAACGGAAAGGGACCTGGGGGTAATTATATCAGATGACCTAAGGGTGGGCAAGCAATGTGAGAAGGCAGTAAGGAAGGCTGGGGGGATACTGGGATGCATAGGAAAGGCATCAATAGTAGAAAACAGGAAGTTGTTATCCCTCTGTACAGACAGTTGGTGAGACCCCATCTGGAGTACTGTGTGCAGTTCTGGAGACCCCATCTCCGCAAAGATGTAGACAGAGTGGAGGCTGTCCAGAGGAGGGCAACCAAAATGGTGCATGGTCTGCACCAGAAGACATACGAAGAAAGACTAAAGGAGCTTAATATGTATACCCTTGAGGAAAGAAGGGAGAGAGGGGACATGATAGAAACTTTCAAGTACCTCAAGGGAATCAACAAACTACAAGAGGGTAGCATCTTTCAAAAAAAGAGATGTGCAAGAACAAGGGGGCACAATTTGAAGATAGAGGGGGGATGGCTCAGAGGTAATGTGAGGAAGTATTTTTTCACAGAGAGGGATGTGGATGCATGGAACAGCCTCCCTGAGGAGGTCATGGAGGCAAGAACAGTGGGACAGGCATAAGGCAGTCCTAGTGGGGGGTAGGAGAAAGTAAGCTGTTGGTTAACTAGGATCTGCAGCTTATCTGTTAGATAGAAAAAAGGGCAGACTACGTGGGCCAAGCAGTCCTTACCTGCCATCAAATTCTATGTTTCTCTCTTCACAGGCAGCTTATATGGCATATGCTGCACAATACCAGAAGGCCCTGTGGATCTCTATGTTAGCTTTAACTGATAGAATTCCAGGTGATGTGGCACAGGATATGGCAGACGTTGCCAGGACAGCTTTGGATGCCACAAAATACCAGTTTCACATGGCTATGGATGTGAATGATATTGCATCCAGTTTGTTGGCCTTGTCAGTGTCCCTAAGAAGGTTTGTCTGGCTCAGGGCAACCAATCTTCCCCACGCGACACTCCGTTAAAGGCTATGGCTTTTTCTTGCAAAAGTAATTTCCTTTTTGGTGACAAGACCAAGGCATACATGAAAAAGGCATAAGAGTGCAAAACCACCTATAGGAGTAACTCCACGAGAGAGAGAGAGAGTCAGTCTCCACTTCTTTTAGATCCTCAGGAAGGGCAGGTAGGGGGTACTACCCCAGGACTTATGCCCCATTCTCTATACCTGCAGAGCATACACAGGACAGAGGCAGGAGGTCTTCTAGGCGAGCTAGTCCAGCTCCTAGACTTCAGTCTGGACAGAACCCCTGACTGCACAAAACAGGCTGCCACCCCTTTTCCAGTAGGGGGCTGGCTTATTACTTCCAGTACTGGGGCACCATTACCACAGACCAGGTGGGTTCTGGAGGTAGTCAGGGTCTCTGTCTACAGTTCAGACAGTTCCAAAAATGTCAGGGCTGCAGAGTTCTCTGGCCTTTTAATGCCTACAGAGACAATTATGCTGGGATTGGAGGTAAAAAAAAAAAGTTTCTGTAAGCCAGGAAATAGCCAGTCCCTCTTGCCCAAAGGGGAAAGGGCAGGTACTCAAGATACTTTTTATCCAAAAGGAAAAATGGGGATTGGTGGCCAATCCTGGATCTCAAGTTCTTAAACACTTGGCAAAGCCCTGGTTCAAAATGGTAACACTGACCATAGTTATTACTTCTCTAAGGAAAGGAAACTGGCTGGCATCTCTGGATCTGAATGATGACTATTTTCACATTCCGATCGGACCTTGCCACAGAAAGTACCTAAGGTTCTCTGCCCTCAGGTCACTGCCAGTTCACAGCACTCTCCTTCATGCTCACTTCTGCCCCACGGGTATTCACAAAGTGTCAGTGGTGGCAGCTTGCCTCAGATGGCAGGAAATCTGAGTATTCCCTTACCTGGATGACTGGCTAGTCGTAGGGGAGTCATATGTGGTAAGGGACCCCATCAGGGTGACACAAAGTGCCCTGGAGTCCCTGGGTTTCCTTATCAATGCTCAACAGTCTCAGATGGAGCTAGTTCAGTCACTGGAATTCATTGGAGTAGAACTGGATACTGTTCAGGGCAAGGCTTTTCTCACACAGGACAGTGTGACAGATTACTCGCCCTAGCAAGCGCCTTTGCCTTAGATCAGCCCAGGACTACAAGACAGTTTCTAGCATTACTTGGACACATGGCCTTCAACTACCGCAGTAGTATCAGGCTCCAGGTTTCAGATAAGGGATAGTCAGTATCACCTGAGATCCCATTGGTCCCAAAGAAGGGATCCTATTTCAAAGCTTGTGCTAATTATAAGAACTCTTCTACTGGCTCTGCAGTGGTGGAAAGAAAGGGACAACCGCCGGCAAGGCATACCTTTTCAGCAACAGCACCAGTGTGGTTCTAACAACAGATGCCTCCCTCCTAGTGTGTGGGGGGAGGCACATACAGGTGACCTCAAAATCAGTGGAACTCGGTCATCTCAGGAGTCCAGGCCGCATATCAACCTGTTAAGAGTTGAGAGCAGTCCTCCTTGCCCTAAAGGCATTTGCTTCTCAATTGAGGGGTAAGTGCAGGACAAACACAACCACCATGTGTACATCAGCAGGCTAGGGGGTACATGATCTTCAATGCTGTGCACAGAAGCCATGAAGATTTGGCCCCTTGCATATTCCCTGAAAGTGCCTCTGTCTGCCATTCATCTTCCAGGGAAGGACAGTACAGTCGGAGATTCACTCAGCAGAATCCGTCAGTTGGACATAGTTTTCAGACGTTGAGGCATCCCAGAAATAGATACGTTTGCCTCAGATGAAAACCACCAGCTTCCTCTTTATCACTACAGTCATATCCCCCCTTGGCATAGTGCTCATGGAGGCGTTAGCTCTGGATTGGACAGGGAAATTCCTATATGCTTTTCCTCCATTTCCACTGCTATCGAGAGTCCTTTTCAAACTAAGGAGTTAGTCTGCAACCATGATACTGGTTGCCACAGACTGGGCCAGGCAGCCATGATGCCCTCCGTTGCTCACCCTGTCCACCAAGCAACCAGTTCATCTCCCCCAGAGATACAATCTCCTAACAGCTGTTCAAGGTCAGATAGTTTTTCTGAACCTCAAGAGCCTTCACCTGAAGGCTTGGTTCTTGAGGAGTTAGAATTTTCAGAATTTAGCTTGTCGGAAGAGGTCCTTAAGGGCCTGAAAGTTTCCAGAAAAACTTCTACCAGAAAGACGTATGCTTCAAAGTGGAAAAGATTTTCCATCTGGTGCATGCCTTAGCAAATCAGTCCTCTTAAGGCAAGCTTATCTATATTGCTTGATTATGTGGTGCACGTTCAGGCTTTAGGCCTCAGGCCTGCAACCCTTAGGGTTCATTTGGCAGCAGTATCTGCTTAATAATCTGCAGGTGCTCGGAGAACAATAGCTTCACGCCCTATTTTTGGAAAATTTTTCAAAGGCATGGCATGTTTCCTCCTGTTGGGGAACCAGTCCCTCCTTGAGATCTAAATTTGTGTATAGCCAAACTTATGGAACCTCCCTTTAGCCTATGGCTACAGCTGATCTGAAATATGTCACATGGAAAATGGTCTTCCTAGTGGCAGTTACTTCAGCAAGAAGTGTGTGTGAGCTCCAAGCTGTTTGCACTGGTCCTAATTACATTATCTTCCATAAGGACAAGGTGGTCTTTAAGACTAACAGGAAATTCCTTCCAGTAGTGGTATCTGAGTTTCACTTGAACCAGTCCATCACCCTTCGTATATTTTTTCACAGCCTGTTATCCCTCTGTACAGACAGTTGGTGAGACCCCATCTGGAGTACTGCATGCCGTTCTGGAGCCCCCATCTCCACAAGGACATAGGATGGAGGCAGTCCAGAGGAGGGCAACTAAAATGGTGCAGGGTCTGCACCAGAAGCCATACGAAGAGAGCCTAAAAGAGCTTAACATGTATACCCTTGAGGAAAGGAGGGAGAGGGGGAACATGATAGAAATTTTCAAGTACCTCAAGGGAATCAGTAAAGTCCAAGAGGGCAGCATCTTTCAGAAAAAGAAATGTGCAAGAACAAGGGGACACAGTTTGAAGATGGGCGGTGGGGGGGGTGCGACTCGGAGGCAACATAAGGAAGTATTTTTTTCATGGAGAAGGTGGTGGATGCATGGAGAATGGCCTTACTGAGGATGTTGTGGGGTCAAAAACTGGTGGAATTTAAGAATGCATGGGATTCTAGTGTGAGGTAGGAGGAAGTAGGCTGTAGGTAAAACTAGGATTTGCAGCTTATCTACTAGGTAGGGAAATGGGCAGACTGGGTGGGCCAAGCAGTCCTTATCTGCCATCATAGTCTCTGTTTCTAAGTCCAGCTTAGGAGAATTGAAGCATCATAGCTTGGATGTGTAAAAAAATAAAAAAAAGTCCCTCACCTGTTGCATCACTTGTACCAAGGACCTCAGGGATTCTCACTCACAACTGTTCATTACCTATGGTAAAGTGGGAAAAGGCAGGCCTGCCTCAAAGAGGTCAGTTGCACATTGGATAGTATCCTGCATCCAATTTTGCTACAGTAAGGCTGAGAAATGGCCACCTCAGGGCACATTCCACTCGAGGAACTGCTGCCTCTGTGGTAGCTGTAAGGGACATTTCTTTTCTGGAAATCTATAAAGCAGCTACATGGAGTACAGTTCACACCTTCACAAAGCACTGTTGCCTGGACATTCATTCCAGGACTGATGCTAGGTTTGGCACTGCAGTATTGCAGAACCTTTTTCCTAAGTGGTTTCTATAACCTCCTCCCAAGGCACTGCTTGGTAGTCTGCCTGTGTCTACTACTGGGAGATTCCTGGGGTTTGAAGGAAAAATTACATAGTGTAGTAATATTGTTTCTTCCAAGGAATCTCCCAGTAGGATTACACCTCCCATCCCTACCTCCCCTTACATAACTTGAATTAGGTTCAGCAATACTTTCATAGGCTTCTTAATGTTGCCATTAATCATTGGCTTAATGTTTTGAAGGCACACAGGGTATGACTAGGGCATCTAGTTCTCCTTTCTTTGTTCTTTTTTAATCCTGTTTGGAGCCCATCCTCTTTACCAGCAGGCAGGGTATTATTGTTATTAAGTTATAATTACTTAGTTCGGTTGGTCTAGTGTTTTTTTTTCATCTGCAAAAATGAATCTGGTAGATGGCACACAGTCCACCTAGAGGCAGCAGTTTGTATGTAGCATTCTAAGTTCCATGATTTGCATACATTCCACATTATATCACAGCTCCGGGGCAGTCAGAGATTCTGAGCTGACTGAATATGTCTAGTCCTACTGGGAGATCCCTTGGAAGAAACAATATTACCATGGTAAGTAATTTTTTATTTTTGTTCTTACCTTCCCAGTCACCTCCTTAGAGAACCATAGTGATCTCCTTCCTCTTGCCTTTGCTTACTAGTCTGACTCAGAGGTTTGTTGCTTTCACTATGGCCCTTTTGGTTTTGCCCAGAGTTCCTCTGCTCACTGAGGTGTTCCCCCATCTTCTTAAAATCAGTCCTTCTGAAGTGCAGGACCCTCGTCCTTGTGTGGTTAGATGCTGCCCCAGTCCTTCCGTTGAACCACAGAGTACGGTGATCACTGGTCCCCAAGTGGCCACCCACCATGGCGTCTGCAGCACTGTCCCTGTTAGTTACAGTAAGTATGTAACTTTCATGTACCTCGCTCTTCTGTGTCATGTGCTTGGGATTTTATCCTTAGCATAGGCTCAGTCAAGTGCTACCATTCCTGAGGGTTTTAGGAAACTGTGGTCACTTGGTTTTTGTGAGGTTTAATATCTTTTAAGTTTATTTTGTATTTCCAGTCCTATGCATCCCTCACTTATGTTTAACAACTGCAGTCATTCCCTGGGAATTTGAAACTTTATGCTAATGATGGAACTTTAGAATGAAGTTCAAACTCCGCTGTATGATCGTGCTCACCCCTGCTTTCTCATGTCAGATTTATTTGTCCACTGAACAGAGCATTCACCCCAGAGTATCTCCTCACTTCTGGCCTGTTTACAGTTTCTTATTTTACTTGTAAACAAGTGTTTAAAGGGAAGTGTCCACATCCGATCGGGACCCACCTCTGTGTGAAGCAGGGCCCAATTAGCAGTTTCATAAATAGTGCCATATTTTATTTAAAATTGTACCTGGTTAATCCTGCGCCCTCCCCGCTGGCATTTTACAACTTGGAGCCCTTTCCCACATGCCCACAGCCACCCGCGGCTATCCCGAGTATGACGTATTGTACGGGGAGCAGCCGGGGCTTATCCATAGGATTACTATATTGCTTTACCTTCAAATTGCTTTGGTCTGTGGTCTGCGAGTGTCCAGACTGGCAGGCACTTCTGCCAGTCTATACCTGGTCCTCGGCATAGCATGGACACACGACCCAAACCGAGCTATTTGAAGCTATGCAATATAGTATCTGTATTGCTTTACCTTAAAATTGTTTTGGTTTGAGTTTCGTGTGTCCATACTATACCAAGACCAGGTACAGACTGGCAAGTTGCCTGCCAGTGTGTAGCTGGTCTCTGTATAAGAGGGACACAGGTAGACTCCAGACTGGAGCAGTTTGAAGGTACAGCAATATAGTAATCTTATGGACACACCCTGGCTGTTCCCTGCATGACGCATCATACTGGGGACAGCCATGGGTGGTTGTGGGCATGCCGGGTAGGGCTGTAAGTTGTAAAATGCCAGCAGGGAGGGTGCAGTATCAACCAGATACAATTTTAAATAAAATACGGCACAGTAAGTTAAAAAAAAAAATGGCACTATTTCTGAAACTGCTGATTGGGCCCTGCTTCACACGGAGGTGGGGCCCAATCAGAAGTGGATATTTCCATTTATGTGTTTATTTCTAGATAACTCTGCATTACTTAGGTTATTATAATTTGTGTGTTTTTGGTTAATTCTCAGTTTCCCGATTGGTGCCCTGGAACCAGAGAAGGCCTTTCATCTGTATGGTTCCCTCTTTTAGGGAATTGCGTGTCAAGACACTGGTCAGGAAGCATACTGTAAGAAAACCAGGAGAAGTCATGAAATTCACAAGTAGCATGTTATCATCATCAATAAAAAAAAAAAAAGAACAGGCTAGCTTTTCTCGAAGGCTGTTCAAACAACAAAAAAATGTCTTGATGGTCTTTCTTTAAAATCTGAGTCTTTCTTCAACAGAAGATTGTTCTCATATATAGTCTTTTCCTGGGAATTAAAAAATAAATTTCTGCATCCTGAGCTTAAGATAATGTCCTGTTTTCATACAATGTCCCATAACTTTGTCAGTTTCTTTCCTTGCAGGTGCAACAAAATAGAACATTATGTCTCAGAACTGATCTCCTAATGACAACTGCAAATGAGTTTATGGAGTTTAAGCTGCTTCTCAAGATTAACCCCCTGAATTCGAAATGGCTTTTTTTGTAATCATTTCAGCAATATAATTGTACACGTTTCAAACCAGAGAACCCATTTTCACATAAAGATCCACATACATTTTGATAACCACAGATAAAGGAAAAAAAAATAGAGAACAGCAAGTGAAGGAGATGGTAGGAGGGGGAGAATCCCGAGACTCTCTGATCAATTCCTGGATCGCACAAGACAATTTGATTGCACAAACAGATTAGACAAAAAAATGAGGATAGAACAGATTTCTTACTTTTAACTTTTTGCATACCAAATGGGACGGTCTTATTCAACCCTGTGACCCCATGATTGTCTTTTTATTTTTATAAAAAAAATTATTTTAAGTAACTGCTTCTGTGGTTTTAATATTTATGCTCTGTTCCATTTTCTAGAATGTTTGCTGAAAGATTTGTCTCAAAACTTTTCTGGGGAGATGCTATATTTGCAGATCTTTAGGGATATCTCTTTCATCAGGCCACATCTAAGAAACTATAGAACTGTGGCTGTCAGACACTAGGACCACACAAACGTTTTAACTAGTAGTCTAGTGGGACTATCCACGATGACATCGTACACTGTATAAACGTGGGCAGCCGCACCTCCTGCTCAGTTCTTTTCCCGCTGTCAACCATACTTGCCAGACACCATCGCTACAGTCAACTACCAAAATCTTGGAATTTTGTAAGTGTTTTGTTTTCTCACCCTAGTAGTCACTTTTCCCCCCACAAAAATCTGTTTATTAATAAAGCTTTGATTAAAACTGCACAGGTATGTACACAATAGAGAGTAGGCAGCTCCTGACCTATATAACAAGTTCAGTATAGCCATGTCCAGATACAACCCATCCTAACAGAAAAATAGACGTCCAACATTTATAGTTGTGTACCATACACTATATGATTACTTAAAGTAATGCAGCAAACTGTAATCCCACATAACCAAGTTAAAGTAGCCATAATCTCTAATACCAGACAACTAGAAGCATATTACAAATAACATGCAACAGGGACAACTCAATCAACGAACATGAAACAACAAGGCTGCTGGACCTACATTACACGATCCCCTTTGTTTAATTTAACTTCGTTGCTCACGATCTAAAACCTAATTTTAAATCGGTGGCAAGGTTAAAACCCTCCACTCAACAGCACATAAAATCAACTACCAAATTAGATGGCCACCCTAAATGCATTGTAGTGGATCTCCATGCGGGAAGAAATCTGTAAAGCACCCCAAGCTCGGTCAAGAAAACTCCCCCATCTTTCAGCTTATATGTAATCCTTTCCAAAGGCAGTGTCTGGGTAACAAGATCTAGCCATCACTTTATTTTTAAAGTGATTCATGTCGTCATGTATATCGAGAACAACCAACTGCAAAACTCTTTAGATACTGCGAGTGCGGTGGAAAGATCCACAGTGATGACCATGTCAACTGCGTCCACTGTCTTACAGAGGCCCACAACATTAAGGTCTGAGCTTTGTCAAGCTACCCAGTGACACTGTCAAAAAGTCCTGTAGTCTTTCCTTCTAGAGCATAAGATAGCCAGAATGGAAACTGAGCTTCAGGGAAGAAGCACCTCCGTGTCATCGGCTCCATCCTTGGGCTCCCACTCTAAGGCCCTGGATAAATCATCGGGAAAGTACAAACACCAGGAGAGGGAAAGGAGCAACGATAAATCCCCGTACGCTGTTGGCCGCTGCTCCCCTTGATTCCGACTGCTGCCGTGTCGTCGTCCACCTCAGCAGTGACCCCCCCCTGCTCCCAAACTCTAGCTCTCACAGGATCAGCTTTGGTAATATGTTCCATTGGACTGTATGTGGCTGGCAGCCCATAAGCAGTGAAGCTGCTGACACACCTTCAATGTTGCAAGGTACTCCATCAACATTGGTGTTCCAGCTTCCCCATCAATGCTGCAAGCACTGTTGCTCAGACCTCTCTCACAGGGTCAGCTGGCAACTGGACCACTTATGGCCCTCATCGAGGTTGCAGGCTGTTCTGTTGAATATCGAGGTTCCAGCCCCCCCACTGACATTCCAAGGCACTCCTGAAGTGCAACCCACCATCAGCATGCAGACGGTGCTCTCTTTTATGGAGTTACTGCAGTGCCTTGCTCTTCTTCCTGGCACAGTGGTGACTTGACCTACCAGAGCAGCCAGGTCAATGCCTGGCATGTAAGCATGCCCTGCTCGTCCCAGGGTGTCTACAACCTCTCTTCCTTCTTTGCCCCCTTTGGAACCTCTTGATCAGGAATACCACACTGACCTCATCCCTCAAGAGGAGGAGGAAGATAATGGAGGGGAGTCCTGAGGAGTCTGACTCTGCCATTTCCTCCAGGAGTGAGGACTCTACTGTGTGTACTCCTAGGTCCCCTCCTGAAGACACCTCCTTCATCTCCATGAAGAAACAGCTCCAAACAGCAATGGGGTTTGATGTGGAGGAGCAAGACATCACCAGTATAAACTTGGTAGAATTCCTGGACTTACTAGATTCTCACCCTTTTATAATTCTCTTTTGGCTGCTGTAGAGGATACCACCATGGCTGTCTGGCACAAGCCAAGTGTGATCCCTGTCATGCCCAAAAAGGCATAATGCTATACCTGGCTTCCTCAGGGACGCCTTTTTTTTTTTTTACCAACCAACCTCAGGCTGACTCGGTTGTGATAAATGCATCCCATGCTAGGTCTAAGAGACTTAAGCATCTCAGTTCTCTCCCCCCCGGATAAAGAATCAAGTAGGCTGGACCTCATGGGGAAGAGAGCCTTTGCCTCTGCCACACTGGGCTTAAGAATAGCAAATTGTCAGGTCTATATGGTCAAATACCAGAATACCCTCTGGAGGAAGGCTAAGGCAGCAGCCTAGGCCCTCCCAGAGGGTCCTCTGGAGCAGGAAATGCTAAAAGTCCAGACGGGGGCTGATGTGAGTAAACAACTTTTAAGCTCTACCTATAATGTCTTTGATATTTCAGCCAGAGCAGCAACTGTTGGTATCTGCATAAGGAGGCAGTCCTGGTTGCGGGTGTCAGGATTTGCTATAGATGTCCAGCAGTCCATCCTGAACACCCCTTTCAGAGGGTACAGACTCTTTGGGGGCAGGTGCGCAGGATAGTCTTTCTGACCTGCAAGCCTCAGGACGAACACTTAAGTTAGTCCATTCCCTCTACCATACATGGCCAAAGAGTAGGCAGAAGGTGCCATTTTGCAGGGCTGCCAATAGGCTAGCTCAGAGGCCAGACAGAGCAAAAGCAGAACAGCTTTGCCAGACCCAACCTCCTCCATAGGTGCCCCTTCTAAGGCCTCTGGAGGATGAACAGCTACCAGATCTGCCTCAGCATGACTCCTTGCTAGACCCTCACCCTCCAGTAGACAATCCAGGGGATGGAAGGGGGTTGCCTCTCCCTCCACCTGAACCAGTGGAGAGAGGCTACAACAGATGTGTTGGTCCTGCAGCTAATAGAGCAAGGACATATTCTAGAACTTCTGGAGTTACCTCCAGAACCTCTGCCAATTCCCTCCACTTATCCTTCAGACCATGTATCAGTGCTTCTAGAGGAAGTGCATAGCTTGCTGTGCAAGAGGGCCATAGAGCCAGTTCCCTGGGATCAAAAGAACATAAGGTTGTACCTACATTTTTTCCTAGTACCAAAGTCCACAGGGGACTTGACGCCCATTCTGGATCTAAGGGAGCTGAACTTCTATATCCATTACAAGATGTTCAGGATTGTCACTTGTGCATAAAGGGGACTGGATATGCTCCTTGGACATGCAAGATACTTACCTGCATATCAAGATTTTGTGTACCTCACAGGAGGTACTTCAGGTTCCTGTTCCGGGGGAACACTACCAGTTCAGGGTATTGTCCTTAGGCTTGTCATCTGTGCCATGGGTATTTACCAAATGCTTGGCAATTGTGGCAGCAGCTCTCTGGAGAGACTGTATGTCTTCCGTTACCTGGACAACTGGTTGCTCAAAGCAAAGTCCAAGGAGCAACTCTCCAACACCCTAGCATGTACCAGACAGCTATTTTCCATGCTGTAGGTATCCTGGTCAATCTGCCCAAGTCAGTCTTGATCCCTTGTCTACATCTACAGCACATAGGGGCAGTACTAGACACTGCTTAGGGCTTTGCCTTCCTGCCCCAGGACAGGGCGGAATGCCTGATGTCTCAGGCCCAGCTACTTTACAACTGCAGATATGTTACAGCCAGAATGTCCTTAAGGCTGTTGGGTCTGATGGTCACAGCAGTTCTCATGGTACCCCTACCCAGGCTGCATATGAGGATCCCAAAGTGGGTATTATGGGTTTAGTCAATGGGATCAATGCACCAGTGACTTAGAACAGCAGGTTCTAGTCACTTCCCCTGTCAAGAAGGTGCTTCTGTGGTGAATGGAACCCAGCAACCTGTTGAAAGGGGTTTCCTTCCCTCATTCCCGCCCCTCAGCAGATTCTCACAACAGACACTTTGGGATGGGCTGGGGGTCCTATCAGAGTCAAGGAACATGGACCATGGTGGAGACTTTATGCTCATAAATGTTCTAAAGATAAGGGCCATTCTGTATACTCTTCAAGTCTTTCAGAACCATCTGTCCCCAGGCCATCTGCTGGTGCAGATAGTGCAGTATGCTACATAAACAAGTAATTGGGGGGGGGACCCCACTCGTATACTCTGTGCTGGGAAGCAATGCAGGTCTAGTACTGGGATCTAGAACTGTTGGCGGTCCATGTTCCAGGCATCCAAAACGTGTTGGTGGACAGGCTGAGCCAGTCACAATCTGGAATGCACGAGGGGGAGCTTTTGACCTTGGTGGTAGAAGACTTGTTCGACAGGTGGGGCATCCAGAGTTGGACTTTTTTACATCACCACTCAATGCAAAACTGCCGCCTTTCTTCTCGCTCACTCCAGGGTGTGGAGTTTTTTGGGAAGCTATGTTTGTCCCTGTCTTGGAAAGGGAAGTTCCTTCATACTTGCCCTCCCTTTCCTCTGATCAGAGCATGCTTATCAAGCTCCAGATGGAGGGTGCCGCTCTAATTCTTGTGGCTCCTATCTGGCTTCGTTAGGTATGGTTTCCCCTGCTGCAGCAGTTATTGGTGGAGCCTGCAGTACCCCTGGTGCTGTGCAAAGGCTTTCTCTCTCAGGATCAGGGTACCCCGGTCCATCCGGACATCAAGTCACTCCGTCTCCATGCCTGATTCCTGAAGACATAGTGAGATTTGGAGTGTCCCTGAAGGTGGCTGATGGCTGCTGGAAAACCTTCCACCAGTGCCACTTACTCTGAAGTAGAAGCAGTTTACTTTGTAGGCCACTTCCCGTCAGTTGGATCCCTTCACTTACCTAGTGAACCAAGTTCTAGAGTATTTATTATCCTTGTCAGATGCAGGTTTCAACACTTTTTCATTAATGTGCACTTGGCTGCTATTTCAGCTTTCCACATGCCTATTGATGGCCGTACAGTGACACAGCTAGAGGTAGCCTGTACATTCTTGAGAGGCATCCTACAGTTGTAGCTTCCTGTTCGCAATCCAGTCGTGGCCTGGCACCTGAATTTTGTGTTGGAGAAACTCACTTTGGCTCCTTTTGAGCCAGCTGCAACTTGCGAGCTACGCTTCTTTCTTGGAAGGTGTTATTCAAACAACATGAAGTCTTGCTATATTATGACAGATGCAGTTTGTCCCACCATTAGAACTGCTCCGGAGGTGAAAGAGTTAACTTCTGTGCAGAGCATGGAACTTAGAGCTCGAGCTCGGTTAGAGAAGCTCTGTTAGGGTGGTTTCAAACCGAAACCATCAGATTCTATCTCACCACTGAACAGTCGCTTCGGAGATTCCTCCTGCTGCTCGTTCATTTCTTGGTTTAAAATATCTTTTCTCGGTTAAATTTAACGCTGATATTATTATTTTAACTGCAAACCGATCGGTTCAAGCTCTGTCTATGGTATTGTAAGCAATAGATAGGTTTTCTGTGTGAACTTGTAATGTTTATCGTTCGGTTTGAACCGATCAAATTGTATTTAAACTTTATTTTGAAGCCTTTTAGGCTCGTTGGATGTGCGGTTTCGGTTCTTATCGGTTCTAAAACCGGATTTCATTACTGTTTTTCACGACCCGTGACACGGTTGGGAACCGATAATGGTGTCTTGCCTGGCACTGCCATCAAAAGGGCAAGTTTTTGGTTAGGCTGGCATTATGTCTGAGAAACCCAAAAGAAAAACCGGGCCCGCTGGGTTTCAACACTGTAGTGTCTGTGGGGAAGCTTTTGCCAAGGCTGACCCATGCACCACATGTGTTTATTGTCTGGGGTTTGACCACCTCAATGCAGACTGCCAGATTTGCAAGAATTTCCCTGCAGCTACCCTAGATAAGAGAGTTGGTAGGTTCAGGGAACGAGAGGCCAAAAAGTCCGCTGACTCGGATGGCCAGCCCAGTTCGGTGCCAGCCGAACCGGAGGGAGTGCCCTCTGACCAGGGCCAGACTTCCTCGGGCAAACGTAAAGCTGACTCTGAGGAGCCAGTTCCAGCAAAGAGAACTAGAAAGTCAGCAGGTGTGGAGTCCAAAATCCCTTCTCCAACTGCTGCAGAGATAGCCAGGGCAATACAGATTGTCCAGTCACTGTCCCTGGTTCCCTCCGAACCGCCACTATCTGGCAAAAGGTCGGTTCCACCGGTTCAAGAATATGATATAGAAGAGTTTTATGAACCAGAGGAGGGGGAGGATGATTATGATCAGTGTGAATGTGACTTTGAAAGTCTGGATGTGCCCATTGAACTGACATCTCCCCAGACAGACCTTTAGGTGAATCTCCCCTAGGCTTGCTGAGTCCCTTCTCATTTTTGTTTTATAAAAGTTGCTGAGACCCTCCAGCTTCCTTTAGAGGAGGCTTTGGATGAGCAAGAGGAGCCTGACTTTGTAGAGATGATGGATATCCCAGAGTCCAGGAGATTGTCCATCCCTTTACATAAATCTTTTAGAAACAAACAAAATTTTAAAAGCTCCTAATTCTGTGCCTCCTGTAGATAAAAGATGGACAGGAGGTACACTTTGTCAGGTCCTGATACAGAATTTCTTTCACAGCAATGCAGTCATGTTTAGTAGTTCAGGCTGCAGCCTGTGATAAAGCTAATATTCCCTGGCTTCACATCCTCCTGACAAGGACTCCAGGAAGATTGATGCCATGGCCAAAAACAATACATGGCAGCATCTTTGGGACTCAGACAAGCAAACTATATGGCTTATGTTGCAGATACCAGAACTCTAGATGGGATACTGTCATGGCCTTAGCCAAACAGGTCCCTGGCCAGCTTGCAAAGGAGCTGGAGCAGGTGGCTGTTGATGGTATTGAGTCATCTAAGGTGCAATTCCATGCTGCAGTGGATTCTAATGATGTATCTTCTAGAGTCATGGCTACATCTGTGGCTTTTCGTAGATTGGCCTGGCTCAGGTGTACTACTTTGTCACAGGATACCCAGTCTAAGGCTATGGATTTTCCTAGTGGGAAATTCTCTGTTTGGGGAGCAGACAGAGAATTATATGAAGAAAATGGATGAATATAGAACCACTTATAGGAGTGCACAAGCCAAAGAACGGCAAGCCACTTCTCAGAGGCAGCCCCCCAGGGGTAGGGGCAGGCCTTTTTACCAGACCCAGGCCTCCTCTTCGGCCTATGCTCACTTCTTCAGAGGGAGAGGCAGATGGGGTACGAGCAGGTCTGCTCCCACCCCTCAGCCTAAAGCCCTGGCCAAACAGGCACCCTGATGGGATGCCCAGGGTTGGCTCTCCATTACCTGTAGGGGGCAGGCTGGCTTACTTCGTCCAGGACTGGGAGTCTTTAACATCAGACAGGTGGGTCCTGGAAGTAGTGAGCCAGGGTCTGGTTCTCAGCTTCAAAAAATTTCCAAAGATGAGAGCCAGATCTTTTCCACCTGCAAACCCTTTAGAGACTCTTGCTTTGGAAACAGAAGTCTCAACCCTCCTAGCTCTCAGAGCTGTAGAAAGGGTTTCTCCCCTACACCAGGGCAAGGGTCTGTACTCCAGGTACTTCCTTACCCCAAAAAAGACAGGAGAGTGGCGGCCTATCCTGGATCTAAGATATCTGAACAAGCACCTTTTAAAACCAAAATTCAAAATAGTGACTCTGGGAATGATTTTACCCTCCCTAAGGCCAGGGGACTGGCTAGCTTCCCTGGACCTCAAGGATGCCTACTTCCATGTTCTTATCAGAAACTCCCATTGAAAGTACCTCAGATTCGAACTGCCCTGAGCCATTATCAGTTCAGAGCAATGCCTTGTGGCCTTACCTCTGCGCCAAGGGTGTTCACAAATGTCTGGCAGTAGCAGTTGCTCATCTAAGAAGGCAAAGATTGCCATTTTCCCTACCTGGACGACTGGCTCATTGTGGGTCAGTCTCCAGACCAGGTCAAATCACACCTGCTGGTTACCCAGCAGCTGCTTACCTCTCTGGGCTTTCTTCTCAATCTTCCAAAGTCAGTTCTGGAACCTGTCCAGGTACTCGCCTTTATAGGCGCAGAACTGGACACAAAGCAGGCCAGAGCCTTCCTTCCCCTGGAAAGGGTAAGGACCTTGGTGGCCCTGGCCTCGTCCTTCACTCTGCAGGTCTCTCGACCACCAAGACATTTCCTGCAGCTCCTAGGACACATGGCTGCTTCCACAGCTGTAGTGCAAGGAGCAAGATTTCAGATGAGGGACATTCAGTTCCATTTGAGAGCTTTCTGGTCTCAAAGAAGAGATCCCCTATCCAAGTTAATCCCAGTGACTCGAACCCTGATCCAGGCCCTTCAGTGGTGGCAGGATCAGAGCAATCTGAGAAGGGGTGCCTTTCATTCCTCTGTCCCACCCTTGACCCTTACTACAGATGCGCCCCTCTTGGGATGGGAAGCTCACATGGCGCATCTCTCCACCCAGGGGTTATGGTCCCTCAGGAATCTCTGCTCCACATCAATCTGTTGGAACTCAGAGCTGTTTTCTAGCACTTCAGGTTTTTCTGCATCTGTTCAGAACAAGGTGGTACAGGTCAGAACAGACAACACCACTACAATGTGGTACATCAACAAACAAGGGGCACTCGGTCTTCGGCCTTGTGCACCGAGGCAATGAAGTTGTGGTCTCTGGCTTATTCCTGAACACTTCCTCATAGCAGTTCACCTCCCAGGCAAGGACAATGTCCTGGCAGATGCTCTCAGCAGGATTTCCCAGGGCCATCACGAATGGTCACTGGATCCCCAGTACTGGGGATAGTTTTTGCCAGATGGGGCACTCCTCAGATAGATCTTTTGCAGCCCCAGACAATCATCAACTTCCACTTTTTGTTGCAGGCCCCAGTGTTGGGCTCAGTCCCCTGGATGCCTTTATCCTCGATTGGAAGGGTTTCTCATGCCTTCCCCTTCCCTCTCCTGTTCAGGTGTAGTCAAAATCAGGTCTCAGCCCTGCAAGATGATCCTGATTGCTCCAGACTGGCCAGGCAGCCCTGGTACCCACTCCTTCTGTCCTTAGCAGTCCATCTCCCCTGTGTCTCCCCAGGAACCACAATCTGTTAACCTGTGCTCAGGGAGAGTTTGGTATCCGAATCTCAAATCCTCAACCTCAAGGCCTGGCTCTTGAGCAGTTAGAGTTTGCTGATCTACAACTTTCTCAAAAGTGTTCTCGAAAATCTTGAAAGCTTCCAGAAAGCCTTCCACTAGGGCTACCTATAACTCAAGTGGAAAAGTGTTTCCATATGGTGTTCTGGGAAGCATATTTCCCTGAATCTGCTGATTTACCCACTGTATTGGATTATTGGCCATCTTAATTCTTTGGGACTGAGACCAGCTACCTAAGTGCATTTGGCAGCTGTCTCTGCTTTCATTTCAGCAGGGAAGCCTCTTCTTTCTGCTCACCCTGTATTTTCCAAGTTTTTAAGGGATTGCTTTCATACCAATCCTCCATTCAGGACCCTGCCCTGCTTGGGATCTTAATGTTTGCATTGCTCAGCTGATGCAACCCCTTTGACCTCTGTCTTCAGCAGAGCTTAAGTATTTGACTTGGAAACCAGATTTTATAGCCATCACTTCTGCCAGGCGATAAGTGAGTTACAGGTTTTATCAGTGGAGACTGACTTATTGCCTTTCACAGGATAAGGTAGTCCTCAGGACAAACAGGAAGTTTTTGCCTAAGGTGGTTTCGGATTTCCACCTTAACCAATCTATTTCACTTCCAGTGTTCTTCATTGACCATTCCTCCTCTGGTGAGAGGAGGCTGCACAGCTTAGATGTTAAGAGGGCCCTAAGTTACTACATAGAGCGTACCAAGGGTCACAGGTTTGACTCCCTCCAACTATTTCTCACGGTGAGGTTGGGAAAGGGAGACCTGCCACTAAGAGATCCATTGCCAGGTGGATTGTCTCTTGTATCCAATTTTGCTATCAAAAACTGGGTAAGGTTCCCCCCTCAGGCCTGAGGGCTCACTCTACCAGAGGTACAGCTGCATCTCTAGCTGCTGCTAGAGACATCCCTATCTTGGAGATCTGTCAAGCAGCTACTTGGAAAACAGTACACACTTTCATCAAGCATTACTCCCTGGATATTCAGGCCAGGAGGGATGCTCGGTTTGGCACAGCCGTGCTTCACAGCCTATTCCCTTAGTAGGTTCTGTCCCTCTCCATGGAGGTACTGCTGTGTAGTCTGCATCTGTCATAATATAGCAAGACTTCATGTTGTTTGAAGAAAAAATTACTCACCTTAGTAATGTTGTTTCTTCTAATGGAGTCTTGCTATATTATGACATCCCCCCCCAGCCTGCCCCTCTCAGAACATCTACTTCGGGTATGGGGTGGGCAGTTCACTGTTGGCACTCATTGATACCCCCTTTTATGTTTGGGTGTTGTGTTTTATTTATTTATTTTTATCTTGTTGTTTCTGGTCCCCTGACTTGAGTCTTGGTGTTGGGACCAGGAAAATGTGTGAATATTTTAGTAGCCAGTTGGCTAGTGTAGGTTACAGCTTCCACACAGGGCCTTAGTGAGTTATGCTCGTAAAGATCTGACGGTTTCGGTTTGAAACCACCCTAACAGAGCTTCTCTAACCGAGCTCGCGCTCCGAGTTCCATGCTCTGCATGGAAGTTAACTCTTTCACCTCCGGAGCAGTTCTAATGGTGGGACAAACTGCATCTGTCATAATATAGCAAGACTCCATTAGAAGAAACAACATTACTAAGATGAGTAATTTTTTCTTGTTGCTGTTCCTTCTGCTCAAAATATTTCTGACCTTCAGGCTCTTATATGTGAGCCTCCTTATTTGATTTTCCACAAAGACAGGGTGTCTTTGCGTAACAACCCTAAGTTTCTTCCAAAGGTGGTGTCTGAGTTTACCTTAAATCAAACCATCTACCTACCAGTTTATTTTGCTGAGCTTGCCAATCCAGGGGAAGCATTGCTCCATACAGTAGATGTCCATAGAATAGACAGCTACTATGTACATTGTACGAAGGACTGCAAGAAGTCCTCACAACCTTTTGTTTCTTTCACCCCTAGGAAACATGGCATACCAGTTTTTAAAGAGTGCCTGTCCAGCTGGCCAACTGGTACAGGAAGTACGGTAAGGAACTTCTTGGAGTTGTCCATGGCCACCTAGCCAGAGGCGCGGCCACCTCTGTTGCCTGTTTCAGGAATGCATCTGCTGCAGAGATCTGTGCTGCTGCTGCAACTTGGAGTACTGTCCACACTCACTAAACACTGCAGCCTGGATATTGCCTCTAGAAGAAGGGCAGGCTTTTGCCTGCCTGTGCTCCAAGGCCTCCTTTCTTTGGCCTATAGCCTCTAGCAACCCAGACTGTCTCTCTGTCAGTACTGCTTGGGACTTGTTCCATAGGTGTGGCTTGATGAAAGAGCAATTCTCAATGAAGTACAGTTATGTAAGAACTTACCGTAACAGTAAATCTTTTAGAGAATCTCTTTATCAGGTCATACTGACCCCCTCAGAGTCTGAGCTCTTTGCTTTGGTCTCTCTTTTCAGGATAGTGTACCTTCTCTCTACCTTGTCTGGTAGTAGGAACCTTCAGCTCCCTCGGTTCCCCCAGGTGGAGGGCTGAGTGTGATCTCCAGCAGGTAAATGAGGAGAGCATGGGGCCACCCACATTTATATAAGAGTAAGATGCCGACGTACAACGTTGTGGGCAGCCCCTAGTAGATTGATAGCTAAAAAGTTTCCATGTGGTCCTGGTGCCTGATAGCTATAGTTCTGTACTTTCATAGCTGTGGCCTGATGAGAGATTCTGTCAAAGATCTACTGTTATGGTGAGTTCTTATGGTCTCGAGGAACTGAACTGAATTTTTAAAATGGAAGCCCCTTTTTTTTTTTTTTTTTTGTAGTGCTGCTTGGGCTTGCTGTTGAATTGTTTTTCTTCAGTTGGGAAATGGAAGTGTTTCTTTTAGGTTTCCAGTGTTTGGCATGACTGACGGACCTAAAGAGAAGGAAAAACACAATTGGGGGTTTCAGCAGATAGAGAAGTGCACTATGCCCAAAGGAATAAAATGCTAAGCGAAAAACATACTGCTACGACTGAGAGCGGGTCAGCACCTTCTTGAAAAGGTCAAACAAGTTTCAACAATGCTTTAATTAGAAAACCAGTCTCAAAACTTTAATTCACATAAAAGCATATCTCTTCCTGGTCCAGAATATACAACGTTGGGACACTGGTGCACTTAGGTCTTCAGGCAGGCTGATTTTCTCTTCATTACTTATCAAGAATATTTACATTAAGATCCAATATTTTGCCGTTAGATTAAAATGGTTCATGTAAAGAACGCCATGCTGACCAGCCACCAACCCAACATACTAGACCACTCCATTAACATTTCGACATCAGCATGACATCTTCAGGACGGTTGTGGGATCAGCTGAGATCGAGGTCCCCCCACTACCTGGACTCTCCCGACCGTTCGACCCTGCTGGAGACCCATCTGGGTAGCATTATTTTCCAGACTTTCTAATTTCTTTCATTTCATTATTCTAGTAGTGTGGATATATTTCACTATCCACACATTGGCAGTTCCATCAGCAGTGCTTATTTGTTGGACATCTTGAAGCTAAGCCCTTCCTCCCAAAAAAAAAAAAAAAAAAAAAAAGGTAGTATAACCCCTTGCTGCCCTGCAATGTCAGAGCTTTTATTTCCACTGGAAGAACAGGTCGCCTCCTTCACACTTTTGCAGAGGTTGTAATGTGCCATAGGTGAAACCCTTTCTTCGAACGTTTTTAAACTTTATTTCTTTTCCCGGTGCCTTCGATTCTTGGCATTAGAGATGGAGCATCAGAAGCCAGGGTTCAGGTTTTTTTTGTATACTCTTTTTACCTCCCCTCACACTCCAGTGTCCACCTCTCCTTCAGGCTACCTAAAGCTACCATGCCTCGGCTGTCCTCTTCTGGAGCTCCTCACACACACACACACACACACACACACACACACATTGCAGCCGACCCCCAATTTGTCCTGACGTATCCCATCACCGGGTGGCAGGGGATCCCGGCACACTATTTTTCTACAGTCCAGAGGTGCTGCTGCTGTGGTGAAGGATGCTCCCGGATGTTCCGAGGGACATGGAACATGGAGGCCGTCATCTGGTGGCGCAGAGCTGTTTTCTGGCTTTCTGGTTGTCCCTCCTGCACTGCTGCATGTAGTACCCTGGTCTCCACCGGGGCCACTACTAGAGTGGGGCTTCCCACCCACCCTCCCCAGGAGAGGAGAGCAGTCCTCTGGATGCTCAATCCTCTCCTTCCCCACCCAGCCCCCGTCGACCTGAGTCTGTTCCTGAACCCGGGTCGCCGGCGTGGTTCAAGGTGTGGCGTCCAGTGCCTCAACCCTCTGCACCACCGGGCTGGCCAGGGTTCAGGTTTTTCATAGAAAGAGTGGTAGATTCCTGGAACAGTCTTCTAGCAGAGTTGGTTGGGGCAAAAACAGTTGTGGGGTTCAAGAATGCATGGGATAGGCATAAGGGAACTTTAAGGTATGAGCTGGAGATCAAGTACAGTTTACAGTGACACTATAAGCAGGGAAAAACAGGCAGATTAGATGGACCAAGTGGTCCTTATCTGCTAGCTAATTCTATGTTTCTGTGTAATTTTTGTGTCCAGTGCCGACAAAAGATGGTCACCGATCTGCACTACACATGCCCGTACTGCCTGGATGGGCAGCACGACATGGCCGGGGGACGGCCTTTGTTGATGCTTCCAGAGTCTCTTGAGGTCAGAAAGCACTATTCTAACCCCCAGGAATCCACTAATATTATTACTCTTTGAAGTCAGGACTGCCCCAGAGAGAATAGAATGATATGCTAATCATGGAATGTTTAGCACATGCATCTATTTTCAAACAGCCTTGTGCTAACTGCCTACATTCTGGCTTAGATTTATTTTCTCTGCTAAAGACATCAGATGCCCTAGAGATCTCTTTCTCAATTAAGATCATCTGATTACTGTTAAGACCAAAAAAACTTAAGTATTTTTGTCTTATTTTTTATTACTGTCTTGTGTTTATTGTCAGTGGTGGCTCCAGCTTCCGCTGGTTACCAGGGCACTGGGTAGGCACCACAGTTGGTAGCCAGGGCACCTATAGAGACCAGAATTTAAATCTTGTGTGTATATTCCTGCACCCCCAAAAAAAAAATAAAAAATATGAAGCTCTCCCAGCAGCCAGCCTGTCATCAGGCCATTTCAACCCTCCCCTCACTCCAGAAACAGAACACAGGAGTTCCATTTTTAAAATCTCAGGCTCGAGCAGAAAACCACATGAGAGGGCTCCAAGTCTCCCCCATGCAACACCAACTGCCACATTACCCCAGGAAACCGCAAAACACCCATGCCCCAACCCCAATACACAAAATAGAACAGCCCCCCCCTTCCCAAGCAGCGTCGGACTGGCCTGCCCGGATACCCGGAAATTTACGGGTGGGCCCCCCTCACTACGGTACCTACAAATATGCCATTTCACATGGGGGGGGTGCAACAACAACAACGCGGCGCGGTCACTAAACTGCCTCATTTAAGTCACTTCATTTCTTAATTCTGCAACCATGAGCCATGGGGGGGCACAACAACACTAACGCTAGCGCCGACCCTAGTCACCCGGGCGGGGGTTGGGCCTTTGTTACGTACCTACCGATTTGAAATTGAATCTGGCATCCGCCTGGCTGCATGTAGGTTGCGGGGAGGGGGTCGTTGTCAGACGCCCTGCCTCGCACAGCCACAGGCTACATTCACAGATCAGATGATGGTACCATCCCTAATGGCAGCATCAGGACGCCACTAGTCTGTCGCCAAATGATGACACACGGCATGCGACGCGATGGCCGGGCACTTAAAGGACCCCTGCAACACCATTTGGTCCTTTTCCAGCACGCCACTCGGGAGTGAGGACTGAGAGTCAGAGTGACAGAGTCTACTTAAACCTGCAGTGCCACTTACTGCTTGAGCCATCGGCCGTCGCCGGTAGGACGGTGGAGACTGTGGAGTCGCTTTTCTTTGTCGGTCGGTCTGTCGCTATGCTAAATAAAGTCAAAGAGTCGGTGTGCGGTCTGGTCGAGTCGAGGAAGGTCAGGCCTAAGGTGACGGAGCACTGGGAGCAGGTAAGGCTTTGGAAGTTTGGAACAATGATTTATTTTGATTTTGAACACGGTAACACCAGTGGGCTGGATATAGACTGGGTCTGATAGCCATAGTGATGATTGATCGCAGCCTTTTTCCCAGGTCTTCATTCCCCTCAGTTACTGTGGGTCCCATTATTCCTTTATACTGTATCTGCCCAACCGCCTCTTGGAGAGTCTGTTCTAGTCACCACCACCCGCCTAGAAGCACTTCCTGATATAAGTACACCTGTGCTGTATACAACATGAGGCATACACAAGGCAGATGACTACACCTATGGTAGAGTCCTTCATTCCAGGGGTTGCTCACCACCCTCCAGGCTGAAGCTGGCAGAAGATGGGGCATTCTTGGTGGCAGACTTGGTATTATGGAATTACCTCTCGCTGCCTGTTCAGCAGATTATGGGTTCAAGGCACTCCAAATTACAGGTTTTGAAGGGTGTGTTGTGTTTTGATTTGCATATCCTGGCCCCATCAGTTAATTCTGTCCTTGATTGTATATATTTTTCCTGTTCTATCATTGGTAGACCAACTCGTCTGTATTTTTAGGGCAATTTATGTGCTATTATTTTGAACTATTCTGTATGATGCACTGGGTTTTAGAATGGCATCAAATGAGGAAAGCATTCTATCCTGTGCTAAACAGATAATGCAAAGGAAACTCCAGAAAACCACAGCTTTAGAAATATTTCCACTGACATTTCAAATGTTTTCTGCATTAGCCTTCCCTTTTCACAATAGAAACAAAAACAACCACGCACTCTCAGAATAATGGAACGAGTGCTTGCTTAAATTAAACTAGGCACAGAATACAAACAACAGCTATAGACTTGTTCCTATTTCATTGCTCACCACCCTTCCTGTTATGTCCCCTCACCCTTCCTTGTGTAACCCCCACAAATAGGGGTTCCTATAATGTCTTCCTGGGCTGCCTAATGCACACTTTAGGATGGTGTCCTGTGTTCAGCAGTTCTAATCGCCTGCATGAAAGTGCTCCAGTAAGCCTCATGCCTGTCTTTAAGAGAACGCCTAATGTGTTAGAAAATCAGTCTTGGCTGGGTTTGAGTGATTTAAAGCTCTGCAACCGCCAGACAGTCCATTTTTCTGCTCCATTCTGCAGTCGCTACTTGCACAGAGGGAGCCCTCTTAGAAACTGTGTTCGCTCACTGTTTATCTGTAATAATAATAATAATAATATAGAGTTAGTCTAACCAGCCTTCTATTGCAGCTTGAGCTTTTGGATAAGCCACCATTTTGGTTCTGACTGCCAGAGTCGGACCAATCGAATCTCAGGGACCTAAAATGGAGCTCGCCATCAGTGATATTGTGGGACTGAAATTTGTAGTAATTGTAGTTTTAAGGGTTTGGCACCTTAATGGACGGAAGGGGAGCCCATTCTGTGACAGACAGTTCCTCAGCCAACCGAACCCTTTGGATCTCAGAGGACATACCCAGAACTGCTTGAAGCAGAAGTCAGTCAAGAGTTGGAGTTTGAGAGAAAAAGCTTGAGCCATCGAGCAGCCGCCCTGCTAGGAGCAGAGAAGAATCATCGGGAAGGCTCTGCTGGCCTGCCTGTCACATCTTCCTGTGTGAAGTATTGCCTTGAGGTGAAAGTCCACCAGGAAAGGTCAAAAAGCCAAGGTGCCGCTTAATCTGCTTCCTGTGCTTTGCTTTTAGATTATGCTCTGGCTACTGCTCACCAAAGCTGGTAATACTCAAGGAGGATAGAAAATACCTGGTCTGGTAATGTGTTAGGTAAACAGTAGTTGTATGGCTGATAACTTCAACAAGTTCCACCTGACAGCATATACAAAAGTAATATAGTAGTCTTCATAGTCAAGTCTAAGTCTGTGATCAGCCAGGAGCATCTGACCCACCTTTAATCTGGACTCTCTTCCTGGGTCACACAAGTGCTGTCCCTTAGTCATTTTCCTGGCTCCCTTCAGTGTCTCGAACAGCAAAGGGACCTGCAGTCTTGGGGTAGGAGAGGTCCTTCTCCAGTGCTGGGGTAGTCCATGTTTTACCTAAACTGGTCCCACACCCCTAAACCTTTGTTGCCAAGGACTGGATTTCCGATTTCTGTGTCTGGCGACTCATGGTGGAGGAAACGGAGCTGATCTGTCCATGCGTAGCCTTCTCCATGTGCAGCAGTAGACGCACTGGAACCTCAACCTCAGGTCAAAGAAGGTAGAGGAAAGGGTTCAGGCAACTATTGAGGTAGGCCAGGAAGGTGGCGTGAGGGGTGAGCCTGCACGATAAATTGTGGAAGGAACAAGGATATAGATGAACTCAAGCCAGTCCAGACTATCAATGGTTTTCAGAACGTGAAAGGGAGCCAACAGATGGCAAAGACCACCACCAAGGTGCTGATAATCTTGAGGAGCCATTTCTTTTTCTGATCCTCTTCTTGAGGTTCTGGAAGTGTTGGGTGACGGTCCTTCCAATGAAGCAGTAGAAAATGGTCATCAGGAGGAAGGGAAGGATGAAGCTGCAAGTGGTGCTGAGACCCAGACCTGCCATCCAGTAGCACTCCTCCTTTTTTTGCAAGGCCACTGAAGTCCATGTCGCATAAGGTGGTGTTATAACTATCCTTGGTCTTGCGAAGGATGAAAGCAGGCAGAGCCAGTATCGCAGCCAGGGTCCAGATAATTCCTATTCCACGCCTGTTTGAAGCCCTGCACTGTATTCATAGCCACCACTTCTTGAGATAGGCCATTCCATGCATCCATGCATCCACCACCCTTTCTGTGAAAAAGAATTTCCTCACATTGCCCCTTAATCGGCCTCACTCTAATCTCATGCTGTGTCCTCTTGTCCTGCTATGTTCCTTATATTGAAACATGTTAGACTCTTTCACCTTGTTAATGCCCTTAAGGTGTCTGAATGTTTCATCATATTACTTCTCTCCCTCCTTTGCTCAAGGGTATACATATTGAGGTCCATTAATCCTCATATGTTTTCTGATGCAGTCCCTGCACCACTTTGGTTGCTTCTTCTCTGGTCTGCCTCAATTTGGTTAATGTCCTGTGGTTAATGTCCTTGTGAAAGTGTGGCCTCCAGTACTGGACACAATACTGCATTTTGGAGCGTGTCATACACAACTCCAAAATGCATTGGCTTACAGGGGGTGCGGGTTAGTAGGGGAATTCAAGGATGCATGGGACAGACTTAAACCATTCCTAGGGGGGGTAGGAGGAAGTAAGCTGTTTAACAGGATCTGCATCTTATCTGTTAGGTAGGAAAATGGGCAGACTAGGTGGGCCTTAATATCTGCCGTCAAATTCTATGTTCCTACGTTTCAGCTGAACCGTTTAACAGTACTAACAGTACTACCAGCAGCTCACCCGCTGGCTCGGTCGATGAGAGCTTGATACAGGTCTCGCTCCGGTGCTTCGTGGTCAGTTCTGTGACTTTGTGGAGGACAGAAACCAGGATTGGAACCAGATTTTTCCTGCAAGACACTGAACCTGAGCAGACTGTGGCTGCCCCATCACATATCCAGGCAGCATCTCTGGACCCAAAATCAGCTTTCCAGGGTAAGGTAAGAATTTAACTTTCAGATGCATTTTAACATTTAAGCTGGAGACTGTGCAGTGGATCATATGGTTGTGTTAATGTGGTGGTGATGGGACCAGGAGGGTCGCCACTGGGGGGTGGGGTTGATTGTATTGTAGTCGGCTAATCGTGACGAGTCAGTTACGGGCCTGTGGGGGGCATGAGTCGTATGCTGGCAATGCTGCTGTCGGGGAACAAACCAGTTTCAGTGCCTGGACTGGGGGAGGTGTAGTCACTTATGAGCCTGTGTGTGGGGGGGGGGTGAGACTCAGTGCTGCTCTCTGTAAGCAAACAATGTTGGTGCATGGGGCTGGACAGTGGAAAGGGATTGGGGGTCCAGGCCAGGCTGCTCCACCAGTTAATGGTATAATGGTCAGGTCAGGCAGTGTTCCTTGCAGATTGAATCTGGGCTGGTGACGAGCAGCCCTGCTTGGTAAATCTCCTATTTGAAAAACCAAGTGCACAGCAGCAGCGGGGGGTAATGGGACAAGGGAGGGGAAATTGGGTTCTGGTTTTCCTGGCCTGTCTGAGCATGGAGTGGAGACTGCTGTATGGGCTGGAATTCTGGACCATCAAGTAAGGTAGTAATGTTAACTTGTGTTGGTGCAGGTGCTGGTGGAAGAAAATGGGCTGAGGACCCCGTCACCACATGTGGGTGGGTGGGTGGGGTGGGTGTATGAGGTAGGTGGGGGTATGGTTGCTTGATGGAGCCTAATCTCCTCATAAAGTAATAGCTTTATTTTATTCATCTTTCTGTGGGGGTGGTGGAGCATCTCAGGAAGTTTAAAATAATTACAGACAGTTGCTAATATGATGTTGTGCATTACTTTTTTTAAGTAATTTTAAAGTTCCAGAGAATAAGGACTTTAAAGGGCTGTGCAGTTCACGTCCTGCTTCTGTTTAGATGTGTATCAGACCTTTGACTTGGATTTTTCATTCCTTGATTTGGCAATCCCTACTATTCTCTGGACTACCTTTCCCCCACTCTGCTGTATAGCAGGGTGACTCTATGCTTATCCCATGCACTTTACTGAATCCCTGTACTGTTCACTTCCACTACCTCCGCAGTAGGCTGTTCCATGGATCCACCACCCATCTGGTGAAGTAATGATGCTTTATGCTGCCACTTAGTCTACCCATTCAACCTCATGTCATGCCCTCTCATTCCTCTGCCTCCTTTTCTGAAAGATGCTATCCTCCAGTGCCCTCTTTATTCCATTGAGATATTTGAAGGCTTTCTCAGACAGTGTGTGTCTCTCTCATTGAGGTACTGTGCCTCTCCAGTCGTGATATGCCTTTTTTTAAGTCCCGCACTATCTGTGTCCATTGTGGCATAGATTTGCCATGAATCCACTGGAGAAAATGGTTGGGTACTGATGTGCCATTTTGGAAATGGTTGGCATTACCTCCTGTTTTTTGCTTAGAGCTTTTGCTATGCTATACCAGCATCTAAAACCCAGTTTCAAAATGTCATTTTTCATGGAAAATGAGTTCAAGATCACGCCCAATGCCTCCGCTATCATGGAGTAATGTGGGGGCGTTCTTGGGGTTCTCTTGTGTATAGAGAAAGGAAATTTGTTTAGTGGTACTGGGCAACCACTCATGTTGTTGCATAATTGTCTGCCATATAATTCAACTCAAGATTACTGTAATGGGCAGGTAAAAGCAGCAGGAACAGAGTGGACAGTGTGGTGACTGACAGACTGAGCTTGGCGCAGCACATCACTGGCACTGTAGCTTGACCAGAGGAGCAGAACTAGCAAAGGTAAATCTGGTTGAATTTTGAGTTCAGTTATTTGTCCTTTCTGGTTCTGTTTGTTGCGTGTTTGTCGTGTTCTTTTGGTACAGTTATTGCCTTTCAGATAGAACAGTTGTGGAGTTGTCTGGAGGATCACCTTATTGCGCGGTAGAAACTGGTCTTCATGATGTCGGAGCTGAGCAAAGTCAAATCTGGTGCACAGAAACGGAAACTGGCTAACTTGTCTGCACTGGTGGCAGCATCAAGTGATCCAAAACAAAGGAAGCTATCGCTGTTTACACGCATACAAAACAAAGCTACTACCCCGCAACAAAACTAGTCTTGAGGATGCAGCTGAAATACAAGGTGGACAAATTGTGGTTCACTGTGTGAGCAGCTGCACTGCTAGTCAGAATCTAAATACTCAGCAAATACAGCCAGTGGATTCTGCAAGGGAACAGTTGTGCCACTTGATGTTGTGAAGAATCAAAACTCTATTTTCAATGCCCCAAAAGCTCTGCCTCAACATGAAGAAGGTTGCCTTTGTACAAAGGCATCCAGTTCAGCCCGGATTCGCAGATGTTAAAGTCCCACCGCATAAACCGTCAAAATCTACACACGGATTCTTCCTGGGAGCAAAAAGTTATACCAAGGAACTGGGTCACTGTACAGGTGGTTGACTGTTTGGTGCATTCTCTCCACTGCAGTATCTGCATGGCATTTTCAGATGTGGAAACTCGGTTTGTTACAGGATACCAAGACTTTAAGCACATCTACCAAGGCATGATAGAACATGAGGATTCCAGAGCTCACAATGCAGCTGTGGATGCGTATCTGGCCTGCTTAGTGGATGCTGATGTTGAAACGCTGGTGAACAAAGATATGTTTGCAAGTCGGAGGAAGCAAGTCCAGCAGAACATAGATGTCTGCGCGAGAATTATTGAAGTTGTCAAGTTTATTGGACGCCAGTGCCTGCCATATCGTGGAAAAGACGAAGCTTTATACAGTGTGCAGGACCCATCACTTAACCATGGAAATTTCTTGGAGCTGATTCTTCTGTTGTCCCAATTTGATGTTCCTCTGAATACACACATCCAAAAGTAGTAGAGCAGAGCAAGAGAAGGAAGCAGAGAATGGAGAAAGAAAAGGACACTTCAGAAGCGCGGTCGTGGAGGGCTGATTACCTTGCTGTCAAAGACCACCAGAATCAAATTATCGAGATTATTATGCAGATAATCAGAGACAGCATTGTAAAGGATGCTATGGACCAGAAGATCAGCATTCAGATGGATACCACACAGGACATTGGTGTGACTGACCAAGCGGCTATCATTCTACGGTATGTGAAGGACCTTAAAGTTCATGAGCGCCTCTTGCTGTGGTTGAGATGCAGGACACTTCTGGACAAGGAATGCACAAGGTTTTAAAGGAGAACTTTGAAATGCATGGACTGGATATGAAGAACATCGTGGGGAGTCATTTGATGGTGCAGCCAACATGCGGAGCGAGTTTGTGGGTTACGAGCTTTGATAAAAGGGATTCACCAAACAGTGTCTATACCTGGTGTTATGCACATGTTCTCAATTTGGTGTCTCAGATTGTAGTGAAGCAGTTGTGAAGCAAAGACATTATTTGGTTTCTACAAAGGACATCCGTCTTCATTAGTGAATCGCACAAAAGGATGACTATATGGAAATCTAGCATTGATGGTACAGGACAGGACAAACTCAGACGGCTTCAAAAGATTGGTGAAACCAGATGGTGGGCAAACCCAGAGCACTGGCATGCATCTTTGGAACATATGAAAACCAAGAGAAGAATCTGTATGTCACTCCTCCAGACTTTGCTTTTATTAGTACCTCTGGAAAGTTTGATGCTAAAGCTGCCAGTGAGGCAGATTCACTGCTTGACAAATGGAAGAAGTTTGACGTCATTTTGATAGCCTTGTGTTCATGAAGATCTTTACAGTAATTGGGCCAGTATCAAAGTATCTGCAGACTAAGGGACTAGACTATCTTTCGCATGGCGATGGTGGATCATGCTAAGATGGAGTTGCAAGAGTCTGAATTTATAAACATCCAGCAAAAGCTTCTAACTTTGTTGCTGGAAGACAAGAAGAAATTGATGAGTTGGGTATTGAGATTGACCTTGAGGATCATCTGCCAAATAAAAGGGTAGCCAGGAAGAAGAGAATGCCAGGGAAATGTCAGTGACGAACGAGTGGCAGATCCCATGAAGCGATTTGAATGTGAAGTGTACACTCAGATATGGATCAAGTTCGATGAGCTTAAATGATCGCTTTGATAAGAACAAGCAACTGATTCTGGATACCAGCTGCATGGACCCACGCTACTCGAAAGTATAATTCAAGGTGGCATACAGATGAAAGTCTGCAGAAAGTGGCATTCTTGGCAGAAGTAGACCGTAGCAGACTTAAACTTGAGTTGTTAACGCTTACAAAATATTCAGACGACTGCAAAGATCACTGCCTGAAGAATACACTGCGGATGTGTTGACAGAGGATGTTGACTTTCATGACTCAAGACCCGACACGTGATCGTGAAAGTGAAACTAGTGACCAGAATGAGCAACAAGAGAGAAGAGATTTGCCAGACAAATGCAAGTCCTGCAAAGAATGCCTAATGTGCTGTTATAAAATTTTGGCACAGTACAACATGCACTCGCCTGCATTTTCAACCTTGTTCGTTGTCACGAGTATTTGTTGACTCTATCGTTTACCCAGGTGTCCTGTGAGAGAGCTTTCAGCAAGCTAAAGATAATAAAGACTCGACTGCGCTCATTGCTGGGACAAGAGAAACTGGAGGCATTCATGATTATGGCCATTGAGAGAGACCTTCTTGATGGAGTGCGCGCAGAAGATGTCATCCAGAAACTAATTCAACGATCTGAAGCATACAAGCGAGTACTGTCACCCTGACACTGGAAGGCTACTGCTACTGTCACTAGAGGGCCAAAGCTGGATGCTGGGTTGAGGTACCCAGGTCCAGAAGGATTCAATGGATTAGACTGGCTACTGTGGGGGGCGCTGTGGAGCCCGAGCTAACTGGCAGCAAAATCTATCCGCTCCAAATCTTTACTCTAAAAATCAAATTAACCATTGGTAGACAGAAATTCGAGGCTATTTTGAGAATCTGAAGAGTACCATTGGGAAGTACGCTATGGGTAGTCCTCGTAAAGAGAAAGGTGGCGGTCCGGGAGGAAAAGCCACAGGATCCTCTCACTCTGCTAGGACGAATCTGACTGTACAGACCTCATCCACCACGGAACCCGAAGAGACCTTTATTGTCAATTGGGACAAAACTGCAGAGGCAGATATCTGGTCTCTGACCTGAATTCAAAAGTGGATGCATACAATTCCCGACTGACTGTAGTTGAAACATCCATGGAATAAACTAAAAGTGAGATGGAGGAAGTCAAAACAGAGAAGGCCATGGTAACTACCTATGAACCTGATCAAGGAAAACAGGCACTTTCGGCTAGGTTACAGACACTCAAACCAGGCTCAATCCATGCATATTCGGATTTTAGGAATGCCCGAGGGATAGATCACCTGGTGATGTTTATCCAAGAGTGGCTTCAAGAGAAACTGTCTGTGAAGAACCCGGCACATTTTGGCTTGCAAAGGGTGTACAGAATTGCACCTTGAGGATACAGATCAGATTCGGACACGCCACGCACTCTACTTTTGGTGACTGGAGACCACATTCTGAGATTGGCCCGTCGAGTGGGTTCTCTAATGCAAGATGAAAGGGCAGTTTATTTATTTCCTGATGTAAGCTATGCGATTCTCATGTGCCGGAAAAAGTTTGATGGAATTAGAAGGCGACTTAGAGAGAATCTTATCCCTCACACAGTGCTCTTCCCTGCCAGGTTGCGGGTGGTATATAACAGGAAGGTCTGTCTGGATATTTTCAGACGGTGAGTGCCTTTATATGTATTTCAGCTCTTTCCGCTGAGCTTTGCTCCAGACTATTCGGTTTTTGAGCCATTATTAAATAATTGCTTAGTGCTGGAAGGCTTTCTAGGAGCCCTAGTGTAAAATGTGATGTCAATTTTTCAATATCTTGTTAAATCCAGTTGGAGATTTTGTAAAATTCTGGGCTTTGAGTAAATATAGTTAAACGTTGATTTAGCTGCCAGATTTCACTTTATTTTAGGAACTACCTTAGGTTTTTAGTATGACGCCAATACCCTGAGTTCAGGCGGCAAAGCTGTCCTTTCTGTGGACTTTAGTTTTTTTGTGTTTGAATAAAGTCCTACTGCTCATGTGCTTAACTTATGCAGCATAAGTCTTCGATATATTTGAATCTGGCTATTTAGTTTTCCCATATGGTATCAACATATCCTTGATGCACTAATCTTATGTTTAAAGGGGCTACGTCCCCTAAAATTGATTTATGTATGGACTGTCATGGATACAATGTTTTTGTGGCTTTGATATAAAGCAACTGAAAATCTAAAAATAAAAGTATATAAAAAAAAATAAAAAAAAAGCTGGCTACTGTATTTGCTACCTGGAGTAGTGATCATGTCTGAACTGAAGAAAGGGATATTTACCATGCTGGTCTTCGCTGTAATGTGAGCTGATTGCATGCAGAAGAGATCCTCAAACGTAATTGCGTGGAAGTATACATTTTTAATTTCTTCTGACTAAAAACCATGGTATGCACTGTTCTGGTTATTGGTTTTGTTTGTATGGAGACCTTATCATTGAATTTGTACTTTATACTTTGTATGTGGTAAAACAGATGCACAGTTAGTTTATGAAAATAAAAATTACACTCAGGACACTGTTGGCAGACTTTAATGTATAAGGATCAAATGACAATGAAACACAATGGATACACAGTTCTGTTTTATTAAAATACAAATTACATGACACTGTGGACAGACTAAAGTATAACTGATCAAATGATGATGGAAATGTACAACAGATTGTACTGTGCAGCTAATGTTTAGAATTAGGAAAGTGTAGGGAAAGATTAGGATAGATCTACTTGTGTAATAAGCTGAGTCAAAGGCCCATTTTCAAGTCTTTCCATGCAAACCCTTTTTCTGAACCCTTTCTACCATGGCTGGGCCTTTGACCACCCTCTTACCCCCTCCCTTCCACCTCAGTTGCAACATCCTGGCAGCTATTTCCTGCTTTAGGTAACTTGAGCACCAGCTTGGCCTCCTTCACTCTGGCACTATGCATTTGTAGTTTGCCCAATTCATCAATTTCTATGCTAGTTCATAAGAACTATCACCAACCATTTTATATGTGCTGCAATTAAACTATACATTGTCACTCTCACTAACACTACCTGTGCTTTTCCTCTTCCCTTTACTCTGGTTGCACCTGGCTGGAAATGTGCCATGACTCGTGTTATAGTACCAATTTGATTAAATTCATGTCACACAATACAGTGCAGTTTAATACAGCAGCACTAACATCAATATACAATAGAACACTGTTACACTGTTTACACCTCTAGATGGCATTCAATTGTCCTTTTGAGTCTGACGTTTTGGGTTGCATCTGATTTTATTGCCTTTGTAACCAGTCCCTGAATCCCCTTTACTCTGCAGCTGATGCTCTTTTCACACTGCCGAACATTCTGTGACATCAATAACACCATTCAAGACCATTCAGATGTATAGCATAGAGTGGAGTTATTAAGGCCATAGAACACTTACACATGACTCAGTAGCTGAGTGAAACTGTATGCAAGTAGATATGAGGGGAACCCAAAGCAAAATTAAAAATTTTCAAAATCTTGTGAAAATGCCTTGGTGGAAACTTTTCACTGTGTATATAATTAGCGGACACCAATCTCTTCAGATGAGCGCAACCTCATTTCTGTCTTAAGGCAGAGCATTGTGAGTTGCTGCCTTGTTCCTTTATTGGGGCTAACAATAGTACTGTAACAATCATGTTGGGGTACAGAGGCTGCTTTTGGCAGAATCTTAGCATAACACACATTGCACTGCACTCTTTCTCCTGTTCACATCATGTTGCCTCACAAATTGCTCAGAAAGGAAAGGTAGGAAAGGTAGGGCCTCAACCTCCTGAGGTGCCTTGCCGGGCCATTGAGCTTAACCATTGATTTTGTTTGAAAGGGGAATTCTCTGCTCACCTGCAGCCATGTAGCTGGATAAATGTAATGTTGCAGGATCAGTTAATGAAACAAGTATTGCTAAATTGGTAACCTGCATTCCTGCAGTATTGCTGCAGGGGTGGGACTAGCAGGTCATGGCTAGCAGCATTTTTGCAAGGTGTCAGAGTTCACTTTAAATCAATGGGACTGAAGCCTCCGAAATAATGAGTATACATTTTCCAGTAATGTAATAGCTTTCTTCATAGTATACAATAGCTTTCTTCTGAATAGAATACATGCTGACATCTTGTACTTGTCTACAGCATGCCGTGGTTGGGGGGCCCCCCATGACCCTAACAGGGCCTCCCCTGTCAGTACCAAGGCCCCTCGGGCCAATTTCCAGGTGGGCCCTTTGCTTCCCAGTCCGACCCTGTTCCCAAGTCAGTGATCCAAACATCAGGACACTTTAGTTGTGTGTTTATGTGAGTCTGTCAACCCTAGCCTCAGGAGTGTGTCATCTGCTCCACAATTTAACATAGTTCAGTGTTTTATTGGCAAAATGACTGATGCCAAGAATAGTGACCAAAAATACTGTATTAGTAGTAGCTTCATTTCTTGTCAGAGAGCACAGAAGTGAAGAGCAAAGTAACACTGAGCTGAGTCAGATGGACCTGGCTGCCAGCAGCAGCAACAGCTGGCAGTTTGGATTCCTACATAGATATAGTAACAGGTACTCAACAACTAACTTTACTTCAACTCAACTTCCTTTGGCTGTAGCTGCTTCCCAAAGTTCCCCAAAAAGAAAACAAACAGTACAATACTTTTGTATAAGTAATAGAATGTGAGGGTGCTCGCCCTTGCATTCTGTTATTTATACAATAAAAGCTAGAGATCAGTGGGTTCAATTCAACCCACGTTTAAACCCCTCAGCGCCATCAATGAAATTAATATGCCGACAAGGTAAACACACACCACTCATAATCACACACAGTTATAATGACAAAGGACTGTGGAATGTGTGGCAGAGAACCCCACACATCATCCAAGATACACACACAAGTAGTACAAGATCCAGATTGTATAGCCAGGCACACAACACACCCCTCTCAACCCTTAATGTGTCGGGGCTTGCTCTGCCACTCACCGTAAGAGCCAAACAAAATTGGATTTTTAAATGTGGGTTTTTAAAACTGGGGGCACCATTCATTATCCAGGCACTGGCACACACATGGTACAGTTAGTAAAATTAAAAGCAGCCACTCCATCCCAGGAATGAAACAGTTTCAATCAACCCCCCCCCGCCTCGAATGGATGTGGATCACACTCAGCTTAGCAAGTCATCAGTAGTTCAGTTAGTCAGGCTAGTTAAAGGAAGACGGAGGAGTGCTTTGCTTGCGGCTTACATTACATGAATGAATCTCCCTGAGTCCTCAGATCACTCTATCCGACCTCATCTTGTGCATACAAGTGACAGAAATTATATCTACATGGAACCCTGCCCATTACTTCTATGGTTAGAAAGGACTGCAAATTGCCAATATTCAGTATACTGCTGCGGATGTATTTAAGTAACTGTTTAATAAATCTTACTGCCCAATCAAGCATCCACATTTCTCTACCTTCGATTCCCTCGCCCTAAGAGACGCTGCATTTAAACGGACCTTTTTTTAACTTCTAGTTAATGGCCCCCTAATCACCCCCCTCGTCTCTCACCCCGGTCTAATCTCCCAGCGAGGTCCTAGCACAGATGGTGCCTAACTTTCCCTCCTCTCTGTTTTCTTTTGGCTCTTCTACCCTACAGATCTTTCACTCCCTGCCAGTGCCGAGCTGATGTTTATTCATCTGGGACACATTTCACACCCCAGTACAAATGGAGTTCCATGCCCCACCATCATTCAAGGAGAGGGGTCGGGCCTACATAAACCCTGGAGAAGTGTGCAGCAGCCTCACAATCCCAACAGAGCTTTCGCTATGTCAAGATACTGCTCTACTAGTACGTACGCCATCTCAGAATTTCCCGTTTACGGTGTTTTCTGTTTTTTTTTTTGGCTACCAAAAACGAAGGACTCTGCTCTGGCCTCCGATGTCCCACTCTCCCCAGGCTGTCTGGCCTCGAATTTCTATTTTTTGCTCTGCCTCTCGCTATCAACTGTGGTCTCAGTCTCCAACTCTCCACTAAACTGCCTCTCACAACAACCACGCGCTCCATGAGTCTGCCCGTACCTCTTTATACTGGTGCTGGCCCACCCACAGTTGCCAGTCCACATGATTTTTTCTGCCTGCAGACAGCGCGATCATGTAAACCCCCCCCCGGGACTTGCTGGCCCTTCCGTGGATGCGCCACCTGTTGACAGCCATTGATAATTACTGAAAAAATCAAAAACATTTTTTAAAAGCTCATGGACTTGGATGGCAACTGAAACTAGCAGGAGCACCGGGGCATGAACTGGGGCACAGCATTTTAATACCAGGGCACGTGCCCTGGTGTAGTACCGCCACTATTTATTGTTATTTACTGTTTTTCCTCATAGCATGGTTTTTATATAATTGATTAGCAGTACTAACTGTAAAGAAAGTATTTATATAGGTTTTCTAGAAGTGTTATGTTTAACAAAGTGAGGCAAGTGCTATGCATTTCTCCCAATGTTTTAGCACTTTTATGACCAAAAAGCTAATCAATTTTTAGAGATAAATAAAACCCTGTTTAAAATGTTCGTACCTCCTGGTTTTAAGAATTGTTAAAGTGTGCTGAGGTGTTTGCTAAGCATGATCTTTGCTTGATCTGCCTTTGGCAACAACAATTTCATGAAGATTGTGATATATTTAATTCTAGGGACATGGATATGTTGTTCATCCACACTTATTGGCAGGTTCCTTGCCGCTTTAAATCTTGCCGGAAGGTCTTCAAGCTGGCTCCTCCCACCCACCTGGGTGGTAAAACTCTCAGCTCCGCCCCATGATGCCACATCTTCCTTACCGCTTGGCAGCTCAGGTTCCCTCCTTAACGCTCTGCGATTAAGACTGGTTCCTAATTCTTGAAAGTTTGAAATCAAAAGTTTTTGCTAAAAGACTTTGTCTTCTTCTCCTCGTGATGCGATGGACCGTCGACTCCCAGTTTGGAGGTGCCCTTGCGAATGAAGATGTCTAAACGGATCCGCTCCGCGTCGTCTACTGCCTGGGCCTTGAGCACGACCCGCAGGCCTGCGACTTGTGCTCTTCCTTTTTGGCCTACGTCCTTGAAGACCGTGCTGCCCGATTACAACTGGGGCACCCCGAGAAAAGAATTCCACCAGTGAAATCTAAAGAGGCCCGATTGGCGGTGTCCGCGGCGCCGGGCTCGACAGATCAGCTTGACCAGATGATCGCCCTCGAAGAGGAGGCGACGCGGGCCGCTTCTACCTCAGCTGCGGCATTTGTCCTGCTCTCTCTCGGTGCCTCGTACTCTGCTTCTTTTAAGGAGCTTTGTCTGACCCTCTCGACGAAAGGTGAGGGTCCAACTTCTTCGGGACCTTTTTCCAGGTCCAAAAAGAGCAAAAGTAAGTCTCTCCGGCGACGCCTTGGGAGCGGAAAGATTCCCTCCCTTGTCGACAGTCGATTGGTCGACCAGCCGCCACTGGCTTCACGGTGTCCCCGCTGAGGTAGCTTGATCGAGACTCACGACGCTGTCGAGATTTTTCGTCTAGTTCAGGCGGGTTGTCGGCTGGAGAAGCTGAGAACTCTCTCCCTGTTCCCCGGTGGGAGTTGAGGAATCCCGTCTGGCTCGCCTGTGCCTCCGGTTCGGAGCCTTGATTGGGATCGTCCGAGGCGAGAGAGTGCCGATTTCCGACCTTCTCCTGCGCCTTCCCTCGGCCAGTCGAGACGCTCTCGGTCGGACAGCCTCATGATCCAAGCGATCCCGGCCGCCATGGGGCGGTCTCGGTCTCGGCATCGGGCAAGCGGCGCTACCGGTCTTCTCTTCCTCGGACGAGGGAGGCTGTTCGCTAAGCGCGTCGAAGTACGAGAGAACTCATGTGGCAACAGTCTTTTGACCGGGAATAAGCCACCCAGACGCCTTCCCGCCATTAAGTGGCTGTCACCGAGCAGCCGAAACAACCCTCTTGTAGTTGAGGAGCCTGTTCTCGGCTGGTTGTTGGCCAATTCCAGCTGCCCCACCGATTCTGGTGGAACCTCCGCCTCCACAGCCATTAGTTGGGGCTCCGACCAAAATTCTCGGTGGCCCCTTGGGTTTGCCCCATAGACTGTCTATCACCCTCACTACCGATAAACCTCGGCAGGTGGAGGGTGGCTCAGGCCCGAGGCAGCTCTTTGAGGACTCTTCTGAGTCCGATGATGGTTCCTCCCTCTTCTCCAAGCGCATGGACTTGGAGTCCTCGGGAGGGCAGTCAATGGATGATAGCCCTTCGTCCTTCTTAGGGTTGCTTCAACTCATCTCGGAGTCCATCGGGATGAAGCTTGAACCCGTTTCTAAACGGGCCAGGTATCCCCTCACGGAGATTCTGGACCGAGAGGATTCTCCTACGGAGGCCTTTCCGGTGGCGGATAGCCATTGGAGTCGGCCTTGGAACTTTGGCATGCGTCTGCTTCCTGCCCTGCGTTCGGCCAGATTGGCCAGGAAGTATGCGGTCCCTGCGGTTCTCTGTCTGGTTTTTCGACACCCCTCGGCCGGGGTTGGTTACCGACAGCATTTTCCGGCATGCCGGGAACGCCAGGGATGTGGACAAACCTCCCGACAAGGAATCCAAGAAATTGGATTATGCCGGGTGAAAATTCTATGCTGCATCCTCTCTCGGCCTTCGTCAGGCCAGTTCGGCCGTCCTCATGGCACATTTTTCTCACGCCCTGTTGGGCTCCCTGGATGAGGTTGTCCCTCATCTTCCTGCAGATCTGCAGACTACGGTCAGGCAGGTGCAGGACCAGGGCAGGACAGTGGCTAAACAGCAGCTCCAGACTGCATTAGACATCGGAGACTCATGTGCCAGGTCTGTGGTGGCCGCAGTGGCCATGCATGGTCGGGCTTGGCTGAGGATATCCACCTTTACCTCGGATACCCAGCACAAGTTGGCGGATGTTCCCTTTTTGGGGACTAACCTCTTCGGCCCTGGGATGGAAGGTCACCTGCAGAGGATCGAGGGGTCCAATGCACCTTGGACTCGGTCTCTTCCCGCTCAGAGGACAAGGCCTGAAGCCACAACCTCATGCACTTGCCCTTCTGCCTGTGTGCCGCCTGACCCAGCAACATCAGGGCCAGCAGGCTCGAGCTTGGTATCCCAAACCTAAGCTGGCCGGGCTTCCTCCAACAGGAAGCAGAGAGGAAGGCCAGGAGGTCCCTTGGCCGGGCCTCCTCCAAGCCTGCCCTGTGACGGGCTGAGGGTGTCGCCCCATCCCTGTCACCTCACCCCTGGTTCCCCCCATGGGGGGACGGCTCAGACACTTCCTTTCCGCCTGGTCCGCTGTTACCACGGACAGGTGGGTACTGGAGGTGGTGGGAAAAGGCCTACCTCTAGAATTCGAGCAGGCCCCGCCCTTCAGAGCCGTCGCCTCTGGGGGCCTCGGGGTCCCCAGCCTCACTGGCGGCTCGTCAAGCCGACACGCTCTCTCCTCCTCCAAAAGGAGGTGATCATGGAGGTAGAGGACCCCCTTAGACCCGGGTTCGTGTCCAGGTATTTCCTGGTTCTGAACGGACGGGGCTGGCGCCCATTCTCGACCCAACGACCTGAACAAGTTCCTGAGTCTCGGACCTTCAGAATGGTCACTCTGGCGCAGATAATACCATCTCTGGAACATGGCATGTGGTTTTGCTCTCTGGACCTGCAGGAAGCGTTCTTTCATGTCCCTATCCATCCATCACATCGGAGATTCCTCCGCTTTTGAGCGAAGGATCCCTCTCCGAGTTCAAGCCATGCCCTTCGGCTTATCTCCAGCTCCCAGGGTCTTCACCAAATGCATGGCAGTGGTGACAGCATTCCTGCGGCGCCGAGGGGTCCGGGTGTACCCTTACCTGGACGATTGGCTGATAGCAGCCCCCTCCAGACGGGAGGTGGAGCGGTCCAGAGATCTGGCCCTCCAGGTTTGCTCTCAAGTCGGCCTTCTCATCAACGAGGCCAAGTCGGAACTCGAGCCGAAGCAGGTGATCCTGTTCATCGGGGCAGAGCTCGACTCTCTTCGAGCCAGAGCACGGCTCACGGTGGACAGGGCCGAGGTTCTTACCTCCTTTGCCCAATCATTTCTGGTTGGGCAATCGCGCCCTGCCCGGGACTTCCTGCGCCTCCTGGGTCTCATGGTGGCCTGTACCAGCGTGGTCCGTTGGGCACGCTGGCACATGCGCCCCCTTCAGTGGGGACTGGCCAGCCAGTGGTCACAACGCTGCGATCCTTTGGACCAGCTAGTGACAGTGACCCAGGAGATGTGGAACGCTCCAGTGGTGGACCGTTCCATCCCATCTGCAGGAGGGCATCCCGTTTCTCGGCCCCGAGCCGACGGTCTCTCTATCGACCGATGCCTCTCTGATGGGTTGGGGTGCCCATCTGGGGGAACACCGAGTGCACGGCCTCTGGTCCCCGCAGGAGTCCCGATGCCGCATCAACCTGCTGGAGCTCCGAGCAGTCTGCCTAGCTCTCACCGCCTTTGCTCCGTTTCTCCGGGTCAAGTGGTCCGAGTCCAGATGGACAATACCACGACCATGTACTACCTGAACCGCCAGGGCGGGACGCGCTCCATGCTTCTATGCAAGGAAGCTCTCCGCATTTGGTCACTCATGAGCAGCCTGGAGGCGGATCTCCTAGCCATTCATGTGGCAGGAGCCTCCAACACCCTGGCTGATGCCCTGAGCGGGATAGGGGCTGCATCTCACGAGTGGTCTCTCCTGCCGGAGGTAGTACAAGATCTGTTCTCCCACTGGGGCACACCTCAGGTGGACCTGTTTGCCTCCAGGGAGAATGCAAAGCTGAGGCTGTTTCATGCCCGCCCCCCTCAGCAGGGCTCACTGCAGGGGGATGCCTTCTTGAGGCTGTGGACCTCGGGCCTCTTTACGCCTTTCCCCTTTTCCCTTGATTCACAGGGTGCTTCTCAAGACAAGGAGGGACAAGGCGCAGGTGATTCTGATAGCCCCAGACTGGCCCCGCCAGTTCTGGTACCCAGATCTCCTCAACCTCAGCTACAGGCTCCTGATGCAGCTTCCAGCTCACCCGGACCTGCTCTCAGTCAATCAGGGGAAGGTGTTCCATCCGGACCTTCAATCCCTGCACCTGACGGCCTGGTTCCTTAGCGGCTAGAGTTCCAGGCCTTGGGTCTTTCCAATGAGGTCCTCAATGTTGTTGAGGCGTCCCGTAAGGAGTCGACCAGGAAATGCTATGCCTTCAAATGGAAGAGGTTTTCCATTTGGTGTCAGAGTAAGGGCTTGGACCCTTCCTCCTGTTCCTTGGCAAGCATTTTGGACTATTTATGGTCCCTTTCTAGTCAAGGGCTTAGGTCGTCGACCCTAAAGGTGCACCTGGCAGCCATCTCTGCTTACCGGGCACGGGCCGGGGAGCAGTCGGCGCAGGAGAAGGTGGTCTGGTGCTTTTTCAAAGGCCTTGATCACATTTCCCCTCCGTTGCGAGAACCTCCACCTCCGTGGGATTTACTGCTGGTACTGGCAAAGCTCATGGGCAAGCCATTGGAACCAATGCACAGGTGTGAACTCTCTCACCTGTCGTGGAAGACCGCCTTCTTGGTGGCTATCATGTCAGCCAGAAGGATGGGAGAACTCCAGGCGCTCTGCTTTGAGTCTCCTTACCTGGTCTTCCACAGGGACAAGGTTGTCCTGTGCCCCCACCCGAAATTCCTTCCGAAGGTGGTGTCGGAGTTTCACCTTAACCAGGTGTTGACTCTGCCAGTGTTCTACCCCAATCACACCTCGGAGGCCGAATACAGGCTCCATACTTTGGACCCTAGAAGGGCGCTCACTTATTATAAGGAGCTCACGGCTGAAATTCGGGGAGAGGTTCGCCAGCTGTTTGTCACCTACGCTGAAGCCGCACCAGGCAGACCTGCAGCCAAGCGGACGATAAGCAGGTGGGTCACTTCCTGCATAGATCTCTGCTATAAGTTGGTGGACATGGAGCCTCCCAGAGGGATAAGAGCTCATTCTACCGTCATACTGCTGCATCGGTGGCTGCTTCCAGGGATGTCCCTATCCAGGAAATCTGCAGGGCTGCTACCTGGAAGTCAGCACACACCTTTATTACCCATTACCACATCGACCTTGAGTCACGCCGGATGCTGGTTTTGGGGCCTGTTCTCCAGTCTTTATTCCCTAAGTAGGGGGTGTGCGCCTTGCCTCCCTCCTCCCGGAGAACTGCTAGGAGTCTGCCATAAGTGTGGATGAACAACATATCCATGTCCCTAGAAATACAGGTTACTCACCTGTAACAGGAGTTCTAGGAATGGTATATGTTGTTCATCCACACGACTCACCCGACCTCCCCGGCTTCGACGCACAACCTGAGCTTCCAGCGGGCCAGATCTGGCGTCATGGGGCACAGCCGAGAGTTTTACCACCCGGGTGGGTGGGAGGAGCCAGCTTGAAGACCTTCCGGCAAGATTTAAAGCGGCAAGGAACCTGCCAATAAGTTTGGATGAACAACATATACCATTCTTAGAACTCCTGTTACAGGTGAGTAACCTGTATTTCTTTCCCTGGTAAAACAGTGGGAAAATATGCAGGGAGAGGTTTAAAAGGAAACTAGAGGAGGGGTCCCTAGGCTCTAACCAGTCTACCCCCTCCATGAATGTGGTAAGTCCTTCCAGAGCCTCTATCCACCCCTGATACGGGTGAGGGCTCTGGTTTGAGGAGGGGTCTCTTGGCTCTGACAAGTCCACCCCCTCCATGAATGTGGCAAGTCCTTCCAGAGCCACTATTTCCACCCTTGATACGGGTGAGGGCTCTGGCAAGAGAGGCAATCAGCCGGCTGAGACTCCGGTGCTGGCCAAAAAAAAAAAACGCACTCTGACACCCTGGCTGAAATGCCTCAAGGGGTCCCTCAGGTGCCTACAAGTCTCTCTCTCCTGCTGATCTAACAGGCCTTAGCTTTACTCCAGGTGCTGCAGGGGTTATTTTCTCCTCAGCAGCCTGTTATTACTCACTGTTGTTGCCCCTCTGGTGCCTACTGCTTTTATATATTTTCTGAAATACTAAGGTGTTTGATGTGTTTTTAAACTTTGTTAGGTGCCTTGGTTTCTGAAAGGTGCCATAAAAATAAAGACTATTGTTATTACTACTTTGGCATATGGTGGTGATGATGATAACTATAACCAGGATGAGAAGGGAATTGAACTTGAGGTGTCACCGGGACAGGATTTTGGTTATCCCCCTGACCCACATAAGATTTCTTTCCCATTTCTCTTTTGTGAAGGAAATGGTAGAGACCCTGGATCTACAAACAGCTGAAGAGATCCATGATGAAGAGGAGGCACAATATATGGAGCTTATGGGGCTGACACCCTTATAAAGGCTCTTTACCTATCTATAAATTAAATAAAAATGGACTAGTTAGAAATCCTTAAGGCTCCTAATTCAGCAATATGGCTAAAAAGGGGTACCTTTCGGTATCCCAGGCAATCTGGCAAGCTTGTTGCCAGGTCTGTGCAGCCGTCTGCCAGTCAGTTGTCAACAATGATGAGGCTAACCCCTCTTTAATGGTGTCAGAGCTATTGGATACAGCAAAATTGGGTTTGGAGGCTTCCAAATACTAATCTCAAATGGCAGCTGACACTAATTATACTGCTGCAAGATGGGTGGCTGGTGCAATAGCCCAACCTCACCCAGAGCACACAAGCTAAGGCAATGAATTTTGCAGTCAAAGGCCACTCTCTTTTTGCTGCCCAGACCGAAGCTTACATTTAAAAAAAAGAAAAAGATGAATATAAAGCTACTTTTAAAAGTAACTCAAATAGAGACAGAGATCCTCTCCTTCTTCTTATTCTATGGGAGGCAGGGGGCAAGTCTTCTTTTAGGAGACCTTTCTTAAAGGTATAGGCTGTCACTGAGCAGCAGTACTAGCCACAACAGATAGAACCCCTGCCTTTTTTTCCCTTCAGGATGCTTCTCCCCATCCTGTAACGGCAGCCTCGCCCACTATTTCCAGGGATCATCAAACTTAATAAATGGGTTCTGGAAGTAGTGCGTCAGGGTCTCTCCCTTTGTGTCAAGTCCCTTCCTCCTCCAATTGCACCAGCTTCCTTCTCAGAAAGAGAATTGCGCGAGGTGCAGGCCTTATTACAGGCAAAAGCAGTCAAGCCTTTTCTCCCACAACCAAAGAGGACAAGGGTTCTATTCCAGATATTTCCTAACAACGAAAGTATCTCCGATTCATACTCCCTGGGAATCTGGGAACTAGCGACCATCGAACAGTATGGTTCACAATAAACACAGCAATAGAGTCAAGCCATACAAAGACAAAAGTACTGGACTTTAGGAGGGCTGACTTTGCCAAAATGGGTGAGTGCCTAAGGAATGCACTAGCAAATGGGCAGGAAGGAGGGGTGGAAGAACAATGGGGAATAATAAAAACTGCCATCACCGAGGTAACGTGTCTTTGTGTGAAGCAAATAAACAAAACAAGATGATGTAAGAAACCACTATCGTTCTCAAAGGAAGTATAGTGAAGGCTCAAGAGAAAAAGAAAGCATTCAGGAAGTACAAGGAATCGCAGAAGGAGCAGGACAGAGAACTGTATCAGTTAAAGCAAAGGAGGCTGGAAGGCAGTCAGAACAGCAAAGGCCCAAACCGAGGAAGATAGCCAACTCCAGTTAAGAAGGGGGATAAAACCTTTTATGGGTACATCAGGGGAGCGAAGACCAAGGGAGGATAGTGAGGCTTAATAAAGGGAGGAGGGTGGGTAGAGGGAGACTGTGAAAAGGCAGAGATACTAAACAAATATTTTTCTCAGTATTTACAAAGGAAGAGGGAAGGTACATAAACAAACAGTAGTAACACGCTGGATACAGAAGTTGATACCGCCCATTTACAGAAGAAAGGGTTCTGAAAGAACTCTTAAAACTGAAGGTGGACAAAGCAATGGGCCTGATGATTCATCCCAGAATTCTAAAGAACTAAGGGTAGAACTAGTGACACCACTGACTACCCTTTAACAAATCATGGGAGGATGGGGTGGTACTCTGAGGACTGGAGGAGGGCAGATGTGATTCCCTTCACAAAAGTGGGAGCAAGGCAGAAGCAGGAAACTATAGACCTGTTAGTTTAACCTCAGTGATAGGGAAAATGATGGAATCACTTCTAAAGGAAAGAACTGTCGAGTATCTAGAGGCCAGAGGGGCACAGGACCCTAGGCAGCATGGATTCAAGCGGAAGGTCATGCCAGCCGAATCTGATAGATTTCTTTGACTGGTGACCAAAGTAGTAGATCAGGGAGGGGCTGGGACATGGCCTATCAGACTTTAGCAAGGCATTTACACAGTCCCACACAAAGATTAATATACAAGTTAGCCAGCCTGGGAGTGGTCCCAAGATGACAGCCTGGGTAAAGAATTGGCTGGAGAATAGGACACAGAGAGTAATAGTAAATGGAGTCCACTCAGAAGAAAGGAGGTTACTAGTGGGTACCGCAGGGTTCAGTATTAGGACGGTCCTCTTCAATGTCTTTATAAGCGACATTGCAGAAGGACTGGAAGGAAAGTATGTCTCTTTGCAGATGACACAAAGATCTGCAACAGAATTGATGCACAGGGTGGGTGGAAAGGATGAAGAAGGACTTGGCAAGGTTAGAGAATGGTCAAATGTATGGCAGCTTAGATTCAATGCTAAGCAGTGCATAGTAATGCACCTGGGAAACAAAACCCAGGGAAGAGTACACAATGGGGTGAGATACTAACAACAACAAAAATGGAGAGGGACCTGGGGGTAGTCATATCAGATGACCTAAAGATGGGCAAGCAATGTGAGAGGGCAGCAAGGAGGGCTGGGGGGATACTGGGATGCACAGGGAGAGGCAATAGCAGTAGAAAACAGGAAGTTATTATCCCTCTGTACAGACAGCTGGTGAGACCCCATCTGGAGTACTGTGTGCAGTTCTGGAGACCCAATCTCCGGAAAGACATAGACAGGATGGAAGCTGTCCAGAGGAGGGCAACTAAAATGGTGCAGGGTCTGCACCGAAAGACATATGAAGAGAGACTTAAGGAGCTTAATATGTATAGCCTCGAGGAAAGGAGGGAGAGGGGGGACATGATAGAAACTTTCAAGTACCTCAAGGGAATCAACAAAGTCCAAGAGGGTAGCATCTTTCAAAAAAAGAGGTGTGCAAGAACAAGAGGGCACAATTTGAAGAAAGAGGGGGGTGGCTCAGAGGTAATTTAAGGAAGTATTTTTTCACAGAGAGGGTTGTGGATGCATGGAACAGCCTTCCGGAGGAGGTTGTGGAGTCAAAATCAGTGGTGGAATTCAAGCATGCATGGGATAGTCATAAGGCAGTTCTGGGGGGTGGGGGTAGGAAGAAGTAGGCTGCTGGTTAACTAGGATCTGCAGCTTATCCAGTAGGTAGGGAAATGGGCAGACTGGGTGGGCCAAGCGGTCCTTATCTGCCGTCAAATTCTATGTTTCCACTCAGGCCACTTCCAGTTTTCAACACTGCCTTTCGGCCTCACCTCTGCACCAAGGGTTTTTACCAAATGCATAGCAGTGATAGTGACACACCTTAGAAGAATGAGTGTTACAGTCTTTCCTTATCTGGGTGACTGGCTAATCGTAGTGAAATCCCACCAACAGGTGTCAGACCACCTACAGGTAGCCCAGGATATGCTGCTGCCCTGGGATTCCTTCTCAATACCAAAAATTCAGTGCTGACCCCTGTGCAAGTTCTGCAGTTCATAGGGGCAGAACTGGACAGAGTAGTGGAAACAGTTTTTCTCCCTCAAGAGAGGGCAGAAGCTATTCGGCTCTTGGCAGGCTTATTCGCCCTGGGCAAGTCAAAGCCTGCAAAACATTTCCTTCAACTATTGGGCCACATGGCTTCACCAGCAAGCACAGTCATAGGTGCCAGATTTTAGATAAGAGATATCCAGTTCCACCTCAGAGCACACTGGTGCCAGAGGCGAGACCCACTCTTAAAGCCAGTACCAGTAACAAAAACCTTGCTACAGGCCCTCCAAGGGTGGAGGGAACTAGAAAGTGTAAGGGAAGGGGTTCCATTTCTGCAGAAGCCTCCTTCTCGGGTTCTCACAGCTGATGCTTCCCTGTTAGGATGGGGTGCCCATTTAGGGGATCACACTATTCGTGGCTCCTGGGACAGTGCAGACTCACTCCTGTATATAAATCTACTGGAGCTAAGGGCTGTATACCTGGCCCTTCAGGTTATCTCTCGTCATCTTCCGGAAAAGGCGGTACAAGTCAGATCAGACAATACCACAGCAATGTACTACATCAACAAACAAGGAGGGACAAGGTCCACTCCACTTTGTACAGAGATAATGAAGATATGGAGCCTTGTTCACTCCCTAAACACCTCTCTGCAAGCAATTCATCTGTCTGGCAAGGACAACACCCTGACAGATGCATTGAACAAGATAATTCAGGCCCATCACGAATGGGCATTGAACAGGAAAGTGGTGAATGTTATATTCAGGAGGTGGGGATCCCAGAAATAGACCTTTTTGCTTCCCACCAACATCACCACTTGCCACCCTAGCGTTGCAGGGACCCAGTGAAAGGGACAGTTCCAATGGATGCCCTTATTCTCGATTCGACAGGCAGATACTTTTATGCCTTTCCTCCCTTTCCACTCATTTTCAGGGTTCTCATCAAGCCCAGGTCATAACCAGCTCAATGAGTCTGGTAGCACCAGACTGGGTATGGCAGCCTTGGTACTCCCTATGCTTTCAATGTCTGTGAGCAAGCTGATTCACCTTCCTCAGAGGTACAGTCTACTGACTTTCTTTCGGGGAGGGTAGAGTTCCTAATCTCAGGTCTCTCAAGCTCAAGGCATGGCTCTTAAGGACATAAAATATGCAGACTGCCAATTCTCTGAAGCAGTTTTGGAAGTCTTTAGGGGTTACAGGAAATCTTCCACTAAAGAAATCTATGCTTCAAAATGGAAAAGATTTTTCCATCTGTTACAATGATAAGGGTGTAGCCCCAGCCCAGGCCAGGATCCCAACCCTTCTGGATCATTTGTCTCATTTACACTCCTTGGGACTGCAGCACTAGACTCTGAAAGTGCACTTGGCTTCAGTTTCAGTGTACCTCTCACCTAAAAGGACACCTCAGTGACATCAAATCCCATACTTGAGGTTTTTTTAAGGGGGCTCTCTCTCACTTGTTTCTCCCTCACAGGGAACCAGGGCCACCGTGGGATCATAATGTTTGCATTGCCTAGCTTATGCTTCCACCCTTTGAGTCTATGACATCTGCATGGCTTAAATTTGTTACCTGGAAGGTAGTCTTTTTTTTCTGGTAGCAATCACTCCTGCCAGGAGGATTAGTGAACCACAGGTCTTTTGTGTAGAAAAGGACTAACTTTCTTTTCTCAGGAATAAGGTAGTGTGGGGAACTAATAGAAAGTTCCTCGCCAAGGTGGTCCCTGACTTCCACTTGAACCAGTCAATAACATTGGCAGTTTCTTTACTGAGCACTCCAGCTCAGGTGAGCGTAGACTGCACAGCCTGGATGGCAAAAGAGCACTGAGTAACTATATGACTCATGCCATAGACCATAGGTAGGACAGACAACAGCTGTTCCTCACAGATGAGGTGTAGGTAAAGTACTCGTGCTTCGAGAAGGACTTTATCTCGATAGATAGTCCAATTATTCATTTTTGTTGCTCAAAAAGCAGGCAAGGTTCCTCCTTCTTGTCCTTGAGCCCACTCTACAAGGGACACAGCTGCCAATATTGTAGCTGCCCGAGAGGTACCTCTATTGGAAATATGTAAAGCTGCTATCTGGAGGTCAGCCCACACCTTCACTAAACACTATAGTCTCGATACCCAGCCTAGTAGTGATTTATTTATTGAATTTTGTTGACCCGGTAAGCCTACTGGGCCTAGAAGTCCCTTTTTCAGGGGCGGCTGGGGGGAGGCGGGATACAGATAGTAAGCAACTGAAATTGAACCAGATTAAGCTGTTGGTGGTATTTTTAGTGAATGGGAGCAATTTGCCAGGACACCGGGGAAATTCCCCTACTCTGATGGGTGGGGGACCCTTCCCATGAGACATCTGGACTAGGTCCAGTATGCCTCAGTCAGCGGAGAGTGCAGAGGCAACGGAGAGAACGGAGATGTTGGCTGACAACTTTAAAGGAATGGATAATGCTCTTGCAGCAGTTTCAACAGTTTTAGAAGTTACAGACACTGTAGGCAATGTAAGCAGTGACTCACCTGTAGAGCAGGTATCCCAGGCTATGGATGACGGCAATTGCGAGGTGGCAAATGAAAATTTAATTCCCGTACTAGAGGAGGAAAAGAAAAGAAAACGGCTGGAGAACGGACAGACAATCTTTTCAGGCACAGTAAAAAAAAAAAGCAGTGCTCATGCCATAATAGACCCGATGGAACCAAACGACAGTATAACCGGAAGTTCACCCGTGGAAGACTCTTTTCCCTTCTCAGCCCGTTTCTCCACTTGGTCCCCAGAAACAGCATTGGAGAGAGCAGGTTGGATTAAAACTCCAACAGCATGGATTCCGGATCCTAAATTTCCTCTACCGGGATCTGGGAATCAAGAGGAACGTTCGTGTGCAGCAAGTGTAGAAGAGGAGCATCTTTCCCTGACGGACCGGAATAGCGCCTCATTTCCACCCTCATCTTCAGAAACCGAGTGTTCAGCACTGATGAAACTACCGATGGAATCAACACTTTATTTCAAAATGCTGAAGGACTACAAAATGCCACGGAGCCTAATGGTTCTACCAGATCAACGGAACGAATGGAAGGTCAGTACCCAAACATAGAAAAAAATTAACGTTAGGACTACGAGTGACTCTGATACTGCCCCCACTACTACTAGGCCAGCTAGCTATGCATCTTTGTTTAAAACAGCAGACGTCCCGATGAGGAAGCATTTTGTGGCTCGAATTCACTATAAAGGAGATATGGATCTTCCCCCTGACCGGAACTTTGTGGGGAAAACTCTTATATTTAACTCCCTAGGGATCAGACCTTCAGAGGTGTATGCTTTAATACATTCTTCAGGAGACTATAATTTTGATGTTTCTTTTCGTTCAGCTGCATTATTAGATAAATTCTGGTCTGCCTATTATGCTGCCTGAACTGACCCTGTCTGGAAACATTTTGTAGTGGTTCCTATTACTAGGCCAACTGCTAAAGTTATCACTGTCCTTTTTAGAAACGAAGGTGTTAATGTTTTGGATATCTTGTATTGGTTAGAGCAACGTTGCACTGTTAATGGTTCACCACATGCAATAATTGATGATAATGGATTTTGGACGGGGGGGTGGAAATTTAATGTCCAGCTTAAAATAACTGAGTCTGGAATTCAACATCTACCTAATTGTTTTTACTTGGGAAGAGATCGGATATTGTTCTACCCAGGCAACCACGCTCCTGTTATAGATGTGAGCGCTGACTCATTTAAGTTCTGACTGTAATCAGTTAAAATGTACATCATGTGGTATGTTAGGTCATACTGTTTTAGCTTGTAAAATGCCTCCTACTTGTAATCTATGTGGTGATGCATCGCATGCGTTTGTAACTTGTCCATGGGCAGCCCATAATACATCAGATTATGCAGAACATGACGCTTATATAGCTAAGTCCTCCACTATCAAGACACCCTCTCCCCAAGGATTAGTACAACCTAGCAAAGGTAAAGAAAAGTCTCATTCCTTTCCTAATCCCACTAATAGTTTAATACCCCCTGAACTATCCGAACCATCTGAACACCTATCTGTCTCAGACCCTTCTGAAATTCCCAACCCCCCTAAGACTCTTGAGGCTCCTGAGCCCATTGAGTCCCTTGAACCGCTTGTTTCTTCTGAAATTTTAGAACCTCCTACACTTGATGGGATGTCTAGGTTTTCTAGTGATCCAGTCCGAGCTCTCTTCCAGGAGAAAGGGATGTAGAATTAGGAGATACTTTGAAACCCTCCCCACCAGTGGCACGGCGACTCCGCTCCACTAAACAAATAGATTCTGTAGTCCCCCCGCCGTTCCAGTGTCTAACCCTTACGAGCCCTTACAGAGTTGGGGGGAGGCCATGGAAGAGGAGGAGGAGGAGGAAGAGTTAGGGAACTCCTTTCTCACCCCCCCTCTGGTTGCTCCCCATCACTTCCAACGACTGAAGTAGTTGGGATTACCTCAAAAAAGAAATCCACTAGACTAAAGAAGAAGAAATGAGGTGGCTACTTATACAATGGCTTTTTTCTATTCTTTTGATTATGTCAGTTATACATTTAGCTAGCTTAAATGTAAATAGTATTTGTTCAAGATATAAGTGTATAGCTACCTTTTCAGCATTACATAGTTTAGCCTATGAAGTCTACCTATTACAGGATATTAGACTATATACAACAGGGGAAGCAGCGTCAGCCTCAAGAGAGTGGGGCTTAGGGCCTTCCTATTGGTCTTTAGGACAAGATCTTTGTTCTGGTATTGGTTTTGCTTTAAATCTTCAAACTTTACATTACAAAAGATTGTAGACTTAGTTCCTGGCAGAGTTTTAATATTAGACCTTCTCTGGTATAAGTTACCCTATAGACTTATAAATATCTATGCACCTCAACAGAAAGCTGCTAGGGTTCAGATTTTACGACTCATTAGACCTTTTTTTACTCACAAACCGAATTGTTTTATGGGGTGGAGATTTTAATACAAGCTTAAAAGTCCCCACAAACAGGAAAACATATTGTGATACCCATGCATTACGCAATATCGTCACAGAAATGAATTTAGTGGATGTTTTAGCACAGTCCCTATTACCGACCTTTACAAAAGGGAAATTGAACTCAAGAATAGATTACTGGCTTTGTTCACAATCTATCGGAGTAGTAACAGGCATTACAGTACCGATGGCAACTTCGGACCATCACCTAATAGGAATACAAATCCAATTAGAAGAAGTTTTACCACAAGGCCCTGGGGTTTGGAGAGTTAACTCATCCCTGTTATTGATTCCTGAATTTTTTCAAGGTCTTAAAGAATTAGTTATGGATTGTGTCACAGTAATTGTCTTATATGACTCCATGATAGACTGGTGGAATGATACCAAATTATATGTGGCATCATATTTTAAATCTTATGCAAGATCTTTGGCTGATGCAAGGCATCACACCTCCAGCCTTCTTCGTAAAGAATTATTAGCATTATTTACAGAATCACATTTATATGGCACTGACTGTACTGCTCGTATAAAAGAAGTTAAAGCAGCTTTAATTAAAGTACAATATAACAGACAAAAATCTGTACTTTTTGAACAGAAATTTAGGACCACTGGGACCCAACGTCAATTCAACCCCCTTGATGTCTCGAATGAAAAATTTTGTGGTAAACAAATGTTTCAATTATTGGATGTTCAAGGTCATGTTATAAAAGGGCAAGACAAAATTATGGAATGCGCCACAAAATTTATAAAACATACATTTGAAACTCCTGCTAGTGATTCGATAGATATGTCGCTTATTACAAGTCTTGGGTACACCTACATTATCGATGCCTCAAAAACAAGAGCTTATACAGCCTTTTTCTTTTGAAGAAATAAAAGAGGTCATCCTAGGTCTTAGGGATAAGGTAGCTCCTGGCTCTGATGGCCTATCAGCAGAAATTTATAAATCACTATGGAAACTCATACCGCATCAATTAGTAGATGTATTTAATGCTTTTTTGATAGAAGATCGTCTGACAGATCAGATGTATGAAGGACTAATGCTATTTCTTTACAAGAAAGGTGATAAAACTGATTTGAAAAATTGGAGACCAATCACATTACTGAATATGGACTATAAAATTTTTGCTAAGTTATTAGGAAACAGGATTTCAAAATATTTGCCATCTTTACTTTCACCTTTCCAATATTGTTCAATTTCTGGTAGATCGATTAGAGATGCTTTATTGTTACTAAGAGAATTATTTTCTCAAGGATCGCAGGGGACTTTATATGGTTATTTGTTTAATTTTGATCTATCTAAAGCCTTTGATAGTATTTTTCAAGAATTTATTTGGTTAACTCTTAAAAGTTATGGGTTTCACAATTGTTTATTAATTGGCTTATTTTATGTTACTTCCTAGCCTATGTTAGGCCATACATAAACGGTAGACTTGGAACCCTTTGTTATATACGAGAGAGTACGATAAGGTTGTCCTTTAAGCCCTTTATTGTTTGTCATTGCTTTAGACCCTATTATCAGGCTAATCCACAAATCTCCTGGAATCTCAGGTATTCATGGCGTTAATGCTATTTCTTATAAAGTAATTTGTTATGCAGATGATCTCTGTGTTTTGTTACCTAACGTCACTGAGGGTTGTTTATTAAACAAAATACTACCGGTCTTTTTATCGGTTATTGGATCCAGTCTAAATTTGCAAAAAAGTGTATGTTTTAATTTGGCTTCCACTTTAGAGAATGCTACTTCCATAGGGGGAATTAAGTTAATAGACTCTCCACACAAATTATTGGGTGTTTATTTTGGGGTTTCGGATACAGCTAAATATAATTGGGAGATAGTTATAAATAAAGGCAGGGAAAAAGCAAGTAAATGGCATAAATGGTTATTGGGAAAGAAGAAACAAATTTTTTTGATTAAAACATGTTTATTGCCTTTATTTTTACATATAGCACACATTTTTCCAGTACCTAAATGCTTTTTTGTACCTCTCCTAAGCCTTTTTTTCTCTTGTTGTTGGGGCAGTCGTCTTAACCCAATTAGCTGGAATGTTTTATTGCAAACCTATCGTCAAGGGAGGGTTTCTATGATACACCCAATAGTGTTTTTTTATTCACTTTTCTTTTTTACCAACTTGAAACCAGTGGTTAAGACTCATCTTCAACCTTGGATTCCTTTGGTACATATATCACTCAAAGAGATTCTTCGGGAATGGAGTATTGGTGAATTTATTCATAAAAATAGGAGGAAATATACTTTATCGACAGATTGGGGAATAGTATTTGATATGCTAAAAACATGGCATATTTCAGTTAATATGATTAAACATCTCACTCGAAAGCAGCTGTATACTGAAATAGTAGAATCCCAATTTAAAGCAGATACATTTCCAGGATGTACACTCATAGAAAAGACACAGATTGGTAATCGTCTGATGGACTCTTGTATTCCTGAGACAATGTGGGATATTGCTTGGCTAGGTACACACGGCAAAATAAATGTACGAGGTAATCAAAAGCATAAACAGGTGGTGGATAGATATTGTTTTCGAGACTCATGTATAGGCCTCACGGAAACAATGACTCATTTATATTTTTCTTGCCCTTTTATTTTACGTTTTTGGTTTCTGTGTCGACGTTACTTCTGGAATAAAGCTTGGCGCCAATGGGACCAAAAAGCCTTATTTTTTGGTATATTTCCAATTTCTTGGTCGAATTATAATTCTAGCACCTTGAACATTATAGCTGTTATAATATTGTATTGGGTTTGGCAAATCAGATGTTGGTTCTTGTTCCAGCAACGTTATCTTACTCCCGAGGACTTGTTCAAGAAAATAATAACCTACATTGATCATTTAAAAGAAGGAGAAAGGAAAATTCTCAAAAGGAATATATGGGAACGTTATTGGAATTATTTTTGATTCAATATTGATTTTCATTGAAGTGGTTCTTTACTTTTCTTTACTTTTCATTTTCAGATATGAGTTGGATTCTGAGTTACCCAGTCTGAAAATTGGTGTTTAATGTATCCTTTTGTATTTTCATTTTATTTCCTTGATGTATGTATCTGTTTCTGTTTTTAAATAAACATACCCGTACTCTTTTTTGATAAGTGCCATGGGATCTTTAGCTTCCACCTGAATTACCACCAATCCAGGCAGATGGGACCATGCCAGTTTTGGCAAAGTTGTTTTGCAGTCTTTTTCCTAAATAGATTCTGCCCACCTCCTAGTGCTACTGCTACATAGTCTGCAAAGAGTATTAATATTAGTGGATTCTTGGGGTTAGAAGAAAAAATTACTCACCTGTAGTAATCTTCTTTCTTCCCAGGGATACACTAATATTATTACTCCCCTCCCTTATCCTCCCCTTCAGAATCGATAACTAGAAAAATACTCTCCACAGTTAAGATACACAGTTGGAGTGGTATGCCACCTGCTGGCACATTCTGGTAATACCTATAGCTTGTAGGTTCTTTTCATAGAGCATATCTGACCTTAAAAAAAGGGACTTTTGCTTCAATTAGCCCTTGGCTACTCATTTGAAATTGCCCTGTTGGGCATTTAAAATTCTTTTATGGTTATTTAATTATAATTCACATGTTGTTATGGCCTTTTTGCAGGCTTCGAAGAAATCTGAGCCAGAATGTAAGTAGTTAGCACAAGGCTGTTTGAAAATAGATGCATGTGCTAAACAGTCCATGATTAGCATATCATTCTATTCTCTCTGGGGCAGTCCTGACTTCAGAGAATGGCAAAGAGTAATAATATTAGTGGATCCTTGGGAAGAAAGAAGATTACTACAGGTGAGTAATTTTTTCTTTTACCCTCAGTTGACCTTAGGAGTGGGATCCGAAAGACCACCCTAAGAGTCACAGGAATGCCTCAGCTGCCGGGTCTGCACTTCAGCTTGCGGCCCTTGAGGAGTAAGCAGCGGGCACCTCTTTGGTCTCAGCATTACTCCCAACTGAGGGCCAGTGTATGTGGGGTCTTTCACAGAGGGATTCTGTGTAATTTGCATGGCCCATCAGACCTTGAAGAAGAGCCCTGCCCACCACAGCAAGAAGCACAAACACTGCTGGAACCAGTTGTGGGACCAGCAGAGATCAAGGTCCTCCCACTCCCTTGACTCCCCTGACCCTGGTTTAAACCCATTTAGTTGAGGGGAAGATCGAGAGCTCTTCAGTACTCCCATCAAGCTTGTCGACCTTAATTGGTTCTCTTTGGGAGCAGCCTCCACTGGCAGTCGAGCCTTCAAAGCCTTTCCTGGTCAGTGTGGCCAGGCATGTGATGTACCACATCCAGATGGAAGGCTTGCCTACCCATTGATCATTCAGTCATGGTCGAAGTCTCTGATTGAGGCACACTCATGCTTAATCCCACTCAACCAGAAGGCAGCGCTGCTCCTCAGCCGCCTCCTTCCTCAAGTGAGAAGAGGCATTGCCGCAAGTCATTAATCATCCTGTCAAGGTCTCATTTGAGGCACTCTCATTCTCCCTGAGAGGGATTTTTGGATGGCAGAAACAGTCTGGACACTGCAGTACAGGACAAGATCAGCACACAATAGTAAGCTGCAGCCAGAGGCAGCATCCTTGCCTAATGTAACATGACATTGTTGATAAACCAAGGTGGACCCAGGAGAGGTTCTGATGGTCTGTGGCCACAGGTTCCAAAAAGAATCCTGTGATCGAGAGCTCTTTAAAATGTTAGTTATTTTATAGAATAAAAAGTTCCCTAATACAAGTAAGACTAAACAGCTGGCAGCCCACTACTGTCCGAGCTACAAGCATACAGAAAAAATCAAGATCAGTATTACCCCTGTCCCTCTGGGTGTCTGAGCATCGATGGATAGTGGTCTTCTGCTTCTTTCTCTTGAACACACTGACTCACAGTCTAAGACATATATATAATTTATGCAATGGGGTGAGTGATGAATGAGTGTGATAAATCCAGTTATTTTCACCTGAGTGTGAGGCTCGGTGCAAAACATCACCATTAGAGCAAAATAATTGTGCAATTGAATACCATTGCGCAACATGTATTATGCAATTGCGCAAAACCTGCACTATTCTGCGCAAATGGTTACTTTTGCACAATTCACCCCTAACAATAGGGAGTTCTATTGTATAAATCAGATACATGATGTGCACTCGTGTGATAAGGAAAATATTTTCACTCCTGCACAGTGACCTCTGGATACTCACTCGTGTCTTCGACACATGTGAATATCCAGAGGTCACACTAAAGGAGTGAAAATGTTTTCCATTTCACATTCATGCCCATCATGTATCCCCTATTTATATATTAGCTGCACGGTAGTGCAGCTATAGTTACGGTTTGCCCAGCCACTTCTATTTTAAACCCAAATGTTTGTGCTTTAATAACTTTGCCACCATACAACAGATTTGCCTGAAAATTTGTATTCGTGGTGTGGTACCATACATCTCTAAATCTGGTAAGTTACGTTACGGTCGGGTGAGCGGTTGTGGAGCTGCAGAGTGCCAAAAAATGTGCTAAAACCTTTTTTTGCATGTTTCTTTGCTCGGGGCTACAGCCCACATGATTTGTCTGTCTGGTCTGACATCTTCAGGGAAGATGCGGTCTGGGTCACTGATGTGTCTTTTGAAGATTTGATGGAAAAATATTAAATCGTTCAAAAGTTATTCAGTTTTAAGTTTTAACATTGAAGTCAATGGGGGAAAATATATGTGCCTCTCAAAACTGTTGCGAAATCCACTTTTTACTGTTGTGCTGCTGCCATCTTGTTTCAGTTAGTGGTACTGTAAAGAAAAACATCTGTAGTTCAAATTCTAGTGCCCCTAGGTAAAACACTGACAGTTGTGTTTACCTAAACTGGGCCTGAGGAACACAGTGGTGCCATCAGTGTTTTTCTAGGACCCCTAGAAATGCTTTTTTTAAAATTGGGTCCCTCGTAGTGTCACAAATCACGACAGTACATTTGCAACACTTTCACAACACTGTTGCATCTGTACTGTCGCACTACTGCACCAAAAAGTACCATTTCTTTGCCACACCACTGCACCTAAATGGTTGGGGCTTTTTGGCTGAAATTTGCAGTTTGGCAAGCTCTGCCCCCCACAGATGTGCCTTTTGATGGTTTGGTAAAAATATTTAAAAGTGTTCCAAAGTTACAATGCTCTGAAGTTGAGAAATTTTCCATAGGATAACATTGCGGAGCCCGCAGCACCTTTCGGTGCCCATATCTCGAAAATGATGCGAGATGCAGATTTTTTTATTCTCTGGTGGACTAAGCTTGCATGGAAGTTTTGAAGTCCTAGATTACTCCTGCAGTGGCATTTTTTTCATAGTTGCCACAGTTACTAAGATATTGCCAAATAGTGTTACAAGGATTCCATTTCAGTACTATGGGGCTGCTGTATGGCTGCATACATATGTGTAAGTGGGAGCACAGGGCCCAGTGGGCCCATGCTCCCACATATGCATACCATTACAAAAAAAATGGGCAATAAGAATGGAGCACAGGCCCCAGAAGGCCCATGCTCCCACAACCACTTACATTACACTGTCTCAAAAGGAAAGGAAATTCATTGCAAAAAAATATGTTAATGCATCAGTTAAGGTTGTTCGCACAGTGACAAAAGTATGGAAATGTGATGTTTTGGTTACCCTCCCCACCACCACCACCCCACTCTCCACACACCAACAGACGGGGTGTGCCATGGGGTCGTCGGGCCTAATTCTCACCCTATTCTTCTATTTTGTAGCATGTCAGCTTGTTTGCACATGGAATGGGGTGAGAGTTGGGCCTGATGACCCCATGGCACACTCCGGTGTCTGTTAGTGTGTGGTAGGGGAGTAACCCTAACATTACATTTCCATACTTTTGTCGCTGTGCTATCAACCCTAACTGATGCATTACCGAAATTTTTTGCAATGAATATACATATATATATATCTCGGTTGTTGACAAGAAATGCAAAAAGGAAGTTCTATAGCATAGGGGCATTTTGACCATAACAGGCAGAGGAGGGAATATTATGAGAGGAAGGGTACATGGAATCATAACAAGGTACCTTTTGTCAACACCTGGCCTTCCTGCATGTACTAAATCTAGCGTAGCATCTTGTTTTTGTACAAAACATTTTTCTAGGTATGAACAAAATGTGTCTTTTAACCTGTTCTTTTTTGGTACCTTCTTTTAGCAAGCATCTTGCTTTATCCTTTTACAGTCCTTTCTTTTAACACTTTACATTTGTTTAACACTTTGTCAGACACTTTATATTTATCCAGCATTTTGCTATAATTCCACAACATAACACAATTACCTTGATTGTATTACCCCTGGTACATTAGTGTGTAATTTCATGCCAGTTTGTTTCATAGAGATGAATTTTGTTTTTCTTTTCTTTTTTTTTGGGGGGGGGTGGTAAATTAAAGTTGGTGAACTGTGAACTGGCCGGCACCATATGAACATTTCCTAAGTGAAGAACCATTACACTACTGTCTGATAATTAGAATAGTCGTTTGTGTTTCTTAAAAGTGTGTGACATGTCGTCATTTTGTGGCATGTATTCAAAATGCAGAGTATGTAAACAGGTTTTTACAACCCATCCCCAACCCTACCCCACACTGCTATAGATGTGTGTGATAGCTTATGTACTGCTCTCTCTCAGGCATACAGAGTTGTTTTTTTTTAACCTAAGTAAAGGTGATTTAAGCAAGTAATAACTGCATGATTTAAAGCATTTGTGATGCATGAACCAGGGAGTTGTGAGGTACACGCACAAATGTCAAGTGTCCTTACACCCCTTGGGGATTGCATCACAGTGTGTATTATTGCACTTATAAAATGGATTTGTTGTGTCAAACAGGTTTTGGAGGCAGAAAAAAGTTCAAGTATTGCATGTTTGTGAAACATCATTGAGGGTACTGCTGCACCACATTTGAGGGTGGGGTGATGCAGTGGGGGAGGCCTATGGTAACTGCTGTGCATAGGGCCCATGCCAGTGTAAATCTGGCTCTGACTGGATTTGAAGGATGCTTACTTCCACATCCCAGTAAGACCCTGCCAGAAGTATATGAGGTTTGGAGAAGGACATGCTCAGTACCAGTTCAAAACTACGCCCTTTGGCCTGACCCTAGCACACAGTGCCGCTTAGTAGTGCCAGCACATCTGAGCAGGCAGGGATTAGTGGTGTTTCCCTACCTAGATGTGTAGCTAACATGTGGGAAGACCTATGAGAAAGCAGCAAGCTCAGTTCAAACAACAAAAAGCTCACTGCCAAAATTGGGATTCCTCCAAAACCTAGAAAAGCCCCACCTGGAATTCATCTAAGTTCTTGAGTTCAGAGGCACTTCCTTGCAAACCCCACATTGCACACATCTGAAAAAAAGTCTCTTCCTTCCTTTGCAGATTACAGTATGTCAGGCCAGGGACTGTCTCTAAATTGATGACTGTATTAAAAAAAAAAAAAAAAAGTTTCCCAGGCCATCGTGCCTATTTTACATCATGGTGCCATTATTATCTTTACACATATCCAACTGTATTGCAACCACTGGCTGTTCTCTACAACGTATTTGCTTGTTTCATCTTGAATTGTGATTAGCTGAGTCATCACTATGACACGTTTCTTCAACTTAACTGGCTTCCGTTTTGGAGAAGTGATCATTTTTAAGGTTGTAAATTGTGTGAGTGTGCCATGTCTTCATTCAAAGCTTTTTTCTGTCTCTCGTAAATATTTTCTGTCTGAAATTGAACTTTCCATTTACTTTAAGCCAAAATTTACTGTTAGTCCAATTCTTTTTTATTTGGCATTCCTCATCAGTGGAATTCACTTTCTCCTAATTTAAGAAATTATAATACTTTGGTGTCTTTTGTTTCATTCCTTAAACCTTTATTAACTGTTTTAACTAAGACTTGTATTTTATCCTATTTTGCGTGATTACACAAAACATAAGTGTATTGTAATAATCAGGACATTCTTGCAAACAAGACTTTGATCTTCATGGACCTTTCTGCCCTATGGAACATTTAATAAATAAATGAGAACTGAACACAGAGATGGGAAGTGCTCAACTTACTCTATCAAGTACAGGAGCCTTGATCCACTGTACAAGCACATTCTTGGTAGGTCACAGAAAGACTGCTCAGGAATTTCTATCACTACTAGGCCACATGGCTTTTACCAGAGTAGTGGTATTGTGGGGAATGCTGCATATGAGAGATGTCCAGTGCCATCTTAGAAGGTAATGGAATCAGAGTCCACCACTGTATCAGCAGCTACCAGTATCGCACGAGTTGGTACAAGTCCTAGAGTGATCATTCCCTTCCTCCAGTGCTCACCTACAAGATTCCTGACTATAGAAGCCTCCTTTCTAGGGGGAGGAGGGTCTCTGGAGGGTAAGACTCTGAATGGAGTCTAGGATCCTCAACTGCTATGTATTACATAAACAGAGGTACCAGATAATTATAAAGTTCTGTATTGATTTTGCTGAAGATATGAAACCTGCCATACCCTCTGAATGTGAGGATATCTGCACTACATTTAGCAAGTAAGGACAATATACTAGCAGATTCACTGAGCTGGATGGGTCTTGTTACCCAGGAATAGTCTCTGAATGGGCATTTACTGAACTACTTGTTCCTGAGAGGGGGAGTGCCAGAGCTGTATCTCCCATGGGAATACAGAAAGCTCCCACAGTTGTGTTGCAGAACATGACCACCCCCCACCCAAATGAGGGCAATCCCGAGAGATGCTCCTTCCCTTCCCAGGAGAGACACATTTCTGTTTGCATTTATTCCATTCCCATGGATCCTGGTAAAACATAATAGGGACAGCACCAATGATTCTAGTAGTAGTATACTGGGTGAGGCTGAGCTGGTGTTCCTGTTGTCACAGAAAATGCCAATACATCTGCCACTGAGGAAGGATCTTGTAAGCCTGTCCCAGGGCAGGATGATTCACCCAGATCTCAAAACATTTTGAGAACTTGGATCTTCCAAAAATCAATCACCATTGCTTCATACATATGGGGCCAGGACTGGAGGCACTAGGATCTCACCAGAACTTTTTTCTTTAGGGATGGAGCTGATGTCAACTAGTGACATCACCCATGCACATCACGTACCTTGTGTGGTGCCCCGTACTAGCTAGTAACCGCTGCTGGCTCTCTCACGCACCTCACTTCTGTATTTCCCACCATTGCATGCTCACTGTGGGAGTTTCGGGGTGTCAGTCCTACCATTGTCAACTGGATTTCACCTGCGTTAGCACAAAAAAAATCTGTTCACAATGTCACCTGTTTTTTTTTTTTTCTGAAGATTTCAAAGTCTGAGAAAAAGAAGGGGGCTAAAAAACAGCACTCCCCCCATGTGTTGCTGGCCCTCTGGGAAACCAATTGTGGCAACAGACTGACATAGAGACTACTGGATCTGCCTTAGCCAGACTGAAGACATGGATTCATGCAACACCTGCTTTTCCATGGACTGCCACACCCTTGAAGTCTGTGCATTGAATTTGGTTGCCCAGTACTGAAGGCAACACACACGTGAGGCCAAGGCCAGGTCCTGGGCCCTTCCCAATGCCTCTGGTACTGTGTAAGCACAGGATGCTCTTCAACCTCGCCTCACCAAGCTATCCGAAGCTCTTGGGAGGTGTGTCTGGTGGACAGCTGGTTCCTTCTGGGCAGTTGACTGAGCAGTCCCCCCCCCCCAGCATCTCTCTGTCTCAGGCAGCAGGCGTTCCTGGTGGTGAGGCCAACGTTATATGCTCGAGCCACACTAGTGAACAACTTAGCTAATTATAGCACTTAGAAACAATACACAAATTCTGTACTGTGGTCACCCTCCACTCTAGCCTATAATGTCAGATTTGTTTCTTCACTTGAAGAGAGCAGTCACTCCAAAGTACGGCTCTGGTATTCTGGTCTCCAGGTGCTTTATTCCTTTCTTTATTTGTGAGCTTAGTGGTTTAGTTAGCTTTATTGGCTACTCCACTTGAGTTAGGATTTATTTATTATGTTTTGGAAAAAAAAAAGAAATGTGGTAGCCATGTTAGTCCAGTCAACAATGCAGAGGAAAAAACTAAAATATGTTGCGGGTGATGCCTTTTATTGAAATAAAATTATTTCTGAGACTAGCTTTCAAGAGAGAAAACTCTCTTCGTCAGAGCAGGTTTATTATATTGTCTAACAACTATTGTGGTTCTCCAGTTTACAATCAGTTCCTAGGAACTGGAGAAGGCTGAAATATAGCATGGTTCCTGCCTGAAGAGAACTGCTTCAGATTTGTAAAAGTTGTTCAGTCATAGAAACAGAATGTGTCAGCAGAAAAGGACCGCCAGGCCCACCCAGTCTGCCCATTTTCGCTGTCTGAAAGCCAGACTTGATTCTAGCTTTCCTGGTTCTCATTTCCCCTTCCTATGTTAATAATACCCTTGTGTCTATACCACGCTTTCTTGAAACCCTCCACTGTCCTTGCCCCCACCACCTCCTCTGAGAGTCTGTTTCAACTGTCTACCACCCTCTCCATGAAATAGAATTTTCTAATGTTTCCCCTGAACCTATCCCCCCATCTGCATATCGTGATCCATAGTCTTTGAGTGCCTCTTCAGATGGAAAATGTCACCCACTGGTACTCTATACCCCTGAGGTACTTGAAAGTCTCAGACATGTCCCCTTTTTACCTTCTTTGCTCCAGGGAGTACATGTTAAGGTCCCTCAGCCTGTCTTCATATGGCAACTGACTTAGACCCCTCACCATTTTTGTTGCTCTCCTCTGTACCCTCTCCACTCTATCCACATCTTTCCTGAAGTATGGCCTCCAGACCTACCAGGTCAGTTTGCCATATGTAAAATGGCACAAGTCAAAACTGCGCAACAGAGATAGCGTGGGCGGGAATAGCAATGGTGCAAAACTGCTAAATGGTCTGAGCACAGTTGTGCACCCCGTCTCTGTTCCCTCACAGAGGATAAGTCCTCTGCTGGGAGGAGGTCCACCAAGCAGCTGCTGTGGCTTGATAGGATGAGCCACAGGCAGCAATGGAGGAAATGTGTCTGCGGACCGGGTATAGAATCCCAGTCCCAGATGCATGAAATGTTTCTTTATTTTGCACTTTGTGATTTAAGTGCACAACCTCCCTCCCCCTGGAGTTGATAATTTTACTGGGGGGGTTCAGGGCTGCAGCCCCTCCATAACGGGGGTGTGCATGGAGCAGACCCCCCCTTCAAAACATAGAGAAATGCCACTGGCAGTATATTGTGCTGTTTTGGCAGCATGGCATATTGCTGCGGCATTGGGTCTAGCATCATTATGACCCCGTGCCGTCTCCAGAACAGGACCCCATACTCAAGGTGAGGCCTCACCAGCTGCTTATACAGTGGCATAACTTCCCTCTTCCTGCTGGTGAACCCCCTACTAATACATCCCAGCATTATTGCTTTGCCACCTTGAGGTCCCTTGAAATAAATATACCAAGGTTCCTCTCTAGCTTGATTTCCTCAAGGATTTGCCCCCCCCACACACACATCCTGTAATCAACTCCGTTTGTTTGTGTTTTGCCTAAGTGCATGATCTTGCACTTTTTTGTATTGAAGGACAGCTGCCACTCCCTTGACCACTCCTCCAGTTTACACAGATCATTGTGTATTCTTTCAACCCCCTCCGGAGTATCAACTCTATTGCAGATCTTCGTATCATCTGTGAACAGACATACCCTCCCCTCCAGTTCTTCTGCTATGTCCCCCTATAAAAATGTTAAACCAGAATGGTCCCAGCACCAGCCTCTGCGGCACCCCACTGGTGGCCATTCCCTTTTTGAAGGTACCACGTTTATGACTATACTTTGCCTTCTCCCCCAAGCCAGTTTCCCACCTACCTCACTAACATTGGACTCAACCCTAGGCACCTCATTTTGTGCAGGAGTTTTCTGTGCAGCGCAGAGTCAAATGCTTTGCTAAAGTCAAGGTACGCAGTGTCCACAGTCCCATCCTGGTCTATTGCCTTGGTGACCCAATTAAAAACTCTTATCGAGTTCATTTGACATGACCTGCCCTCCATGAACATGTGTTGCCTTGGGTCCTGCAGGCCATTGTCGTCAAAGTAGCTGGTGATTCTTTTCTTTAGCGGTTTCTCCATAAGCTTTCCCACCACTGATGTAAAACTCATCGGTCTGTAATTGCTTACGTCCTCCTTGTCCCCTCCCTTGTGGAGGGGGACCACATCTGGCCTTTTCCAGTCATCAGGCACCTCCCCAGTTTCCAAGGACCTGTTGAAGAGGCTAGTTAAGGGCTCCACGAGTACTCCACTTAGCTCTCTCAGTATCCTGGGGTGTACCCCATCTTTGCCCTTGGCCTTGCCCATCCTCAATCCCTCTAATTCCCTCAGGAAATCATTTTCCTGGAATGGACTGGTGTTCCCCCCAACACTCCCTTTTCCCTGATCCGACTTCCCTTCCCTTCTCCCTCTATCATGAAAACAGAACAGAAATAGCTGTTTAACATGTCCACCTTTTCCTGGTTGTCTTCCACCAACCCCCTGCCTTTGTCTTTTAGCCTGACTATTCCCCCCCTTTGACTTTCTCCTCTCGCTCACATACTAGAAAAATGTTTTATCCCCTTCCCTGGCTGAGTTAGCTATTTTCTCTTCTGTTCTTGCCTTTGCTTTCCTGACCTCTGATCCTGCTTCCTTCTGCTTTTCCTGGTATATGACCATGCCCTCCTCCCTATGAGTCTGTGTATCTCCTAAACACATGCCTTTTTGCCCTGGCCTTTTCCGCCACTTCTCTACTTTACCATAGAGGCTTCCTTTTTCTCCTGTTTTTGCTAACCAGCTTGACACAGAGATTTGTGGCATCTAAGATGGCCCCTTTTATTGCTCACTTTTCCTGCACTCCTGTCAGTGCTTTCTGAAGGTGTTTGCTCATTCTTCTAAAGTCAACTTCACCTTGGACTGATGACCCTCAGCAGCAGTTTCCACCATAAATCAAATGGTGCTGTGGTCGCTCGTGCCAAGGCTTTCCCCCCACTGATACCCCTCTCACCCTATCTCCATTCGTAAAGATCAGGTCCAGGATTGCTCCTTCCCTGGTCAGTTCCTTAACAAGCTGTCTCATAAGTGCCCCCTGCAGGGAGTCTATAACATCCCTGCTCCTAGCGGATGCTGCCGATAGGGTGCTCGGTCAACATCCAGCATGTTGAAGTCCCCCATCAGCAGCACCTCCCCCCCTGTTTGCCATCCTCTAAATTTCCTCCAGCACTGCCCTGTCCACCTTCTCTTCCTGTATCGGTGGTCTGTATACCACTCCAGTGTGAATAACTTCCCCTTTTTCTGTTTCTAATGATACCTATATAGCTTCAGTCCCTCCCCACCTGCCCTGCACTTCTGTGGCCTTTATGTGTTCCATCACGTATAGTGCCACCCCCCCTTTTTGCCCTCCCTGTCCCTTCTGAATAGCACATACCCCGGTATTGCCATGTCCTAATCTTGGCCATCAGAGCCCCACGTCTCTGTAATTCCCACAATGATGTCCAGGTCTGCCTCTGCCATGACCACAGCCGGGTTAGGGATCTTATTACCTAGGCTCCTGGTGTTTGTGCACATGGCTGTCCATACCCTGGACCTCCTCTTCTGTCCCTTCCCATTTATGACCTTCCTCCCTACTTGCCTTGGAATGTTCTCCTTCCCCCTCTCTGCAGTTGTCTTCTCTGTCCCTCCTCCTCGTGCCTCAGTCCTTTCATTTGCACCATCTGAGTACTTCCTGGTGCCACCCCCTGATGCTGCAATGGTGACCTCCCCCCAGATTCTGACTGCTCCTAGTCATGTTAGGCTGTCTATGTAAACAACAAATTTTGTGCCAGCGTACTAATCACTTCCCTTGTTAGCTGAAGACTGGCTCCCTTGAATAATCTCCTGTCCCAGAATTTGCCCCAGTTACCGACAAAACGGAACCCTCTAGTCTGACACCACATCTTCATCCAATTGTTTAGTTCAGTGATCTCGGTCTGTCTGATTCTGCCTTCCCTCCCTCCCCTCTCCCACACTGGCAGTACCTCCGAGAATGCCAGATATGCTGCCCTACCTTCGAGACTATTTGCTAGCTGCTGTAGTCTGCTCTTTGTCTCCTCCACTGGCTGCCTTGCTAAGTAGTTTGTGCCTATGTGGATCAGGACCGCTAGATCTTTGCCTTTTTTGTCAAGCAGAATACCAGTCTTATCCAGGCAGTAGAGGGCAGTGGGTTAAGGCTCTGAGCTGCAGATCCGGAGACCTGGGTTTGAATCCCACAGCTGCCTAGGTGTATACTGTGAGATCCTGAGCAAGTCAATAAACTTCCTTGTGCTCCCAGGTTGCATCTAGAAACAAGCTTCAGCTTAGTGTGCTACTCCTGGTTAAACAATGTTCCCATTCCCCCATCCGTCTCGGCTGATGCACCTGGTAGGCATCTGACTGCCACCCTAGATCTTACTTCGAGAGGAGGCTCTTGCAGCAGGTAATTACATGCAGGACTGACCCCACCTGGTGATAGACCAATGTCCCATCCAGTATATAGGAGACAACAGTCCCCATATGCTTCAGTTCTTTCCCAACATTGCATGCATTAGTTGGCTCTCGGCTAGCTCTTTGTCAGTACTGACCGCAGTTTACCTTAAATTTATATTTTTCTTGGAATTTTTGCACTCCACCTCTTGACAGGCAAAACCAGCCCCAGCCACCTTTCCCCCTCCTCCAAACACCTGACTATCCAGGTGACCATCCTCTCCATGATGTCCCATCAGAAGAGCAGGTGGGAGGCTGCTTTTCTCTGTATACAGACATGTGGAGAGAAGTGACCTCCGACCAGTGGGTCCTTGAGCTCGTGGAATTCGGGCATTCCATTCAGTTCAAAGAACTTCCCCCAGACAGACCATCCCACCATCTGAGGGGACACAGAGATAAAATACGACAGGAGATTCGGGCTCTGTTCACCAAAAAGGCCATAGAACCCATCGCTCCAGCAGAGAGAGAGAGAGAGACTCAGACTTTTATTCCCACTTCTTTCTGGTTCTGAAGAAGACAGGAGACTTATGACCCAACTTGGACCTCAGCGATCTGAATCTGTGGGTTTCCTACAAAAGATTCAGGATTATCTCCCTCCCCGTCCTCCTCCCCATGGTCTCTGAAGGAAACAGGTTGGTGTCTGTGGACATGTAAGATGTATATCTGCATATTCGTATCAGCAAGGGACACAGAAGGTTCCTGAGGTTCCGATTCGGAAGAAGACACTTCCAGTTTTGAGTCCTTCCCTTTGGTCTCTCCTTGGCCCCAAGACTCTTCACGAAGTGCATGGCAGTAGTCACTGCAGCACTACGCAGGACGGGATACTTTGTGTTCCCCTATCTGGATGATTAGCTCCCTCTAGGGACTGCCTTCAAAAGATGATTCAGGACACCCTCACCCTGTGTTGGCATCTGGGCATCACGATAAATCCAAACAAGTCATTTCTGACTCCCACTCAAAACCTCTAGTTTATAGGGGCGTCATTGAACACTGTTCAAAGCAAAGCGTTCCTACCAGCAGACAGGGTAGAGCACATTCAGGCTCTAGCCGGCCTCATCTTTTCAGCCTCTCTGATACCCGCCAGACTACTGCTCAGGTTGCTAGGCCACATAGCAGCAGCAGCCATAGTCTCCGTTCCTTTTGCAGGACTGTGGATGAGAATGATTCAGTGGACCCTCAAGGTCCAGTGGGACCAAAATAGGGATGACCTCAATGCCCAGGTCAGAGTCACAGGGCCAGTCTGCCGGGAACTTCGTTGGTGGATGCCATCCTCGAAGCTCCTGGAGGGAGTTCCATTTCAGCTGGGAACCCCTTCACAGACAACGTCCATGGACACTTCAAATATGGGATGGGGTATGCACTTAGGGGATCACAGGACTTGAGGTGCCTGGTCCCCATTGGAGGAGTGTCCACACATAAATGTCCTCATTGAGAGCAGTCCTTTATGCGCGGCAGATGCTAGACTAGGTAATTTTTCCGGGTCACCTTCTCGTCCAGACGGACAGCACTTTGGTGGTCTTTTACTTCAGCAAACAAGGAGATGCCCACTCTTACCCTCTCTGTCGAGAGGCCATGAGAGTTTGGGACTGGGCCATCACTCAACTGACCATTTCCGCTATTCATGTTCCAGGGATCCAGAATGAATTAGCGGATGCTCTCAGCAGGTCGAGGTTGCAGGCCCACGAATGGTCCCTCCTTCAAACTGTGGCCGACGATCTATTCGCCAGGTGGTGGACTTTAGATCTGGACCTTTTCATGTCGTGATCCAATGCAAGACTGCCCAGTTTCTGCTCATTAGATCCAGGTCCTGGTGTTTTTTGGTAAGACGTGTTGTCCCTCTCTTGGAAATGGGGGTTCCTTTACACCTTCCCTCCCTTTCTGCTTCTGCAGAGGGTCCTTATCAAAGCACAATCAGAAGGGACTACTATGATCCTGATCACTCCACTGTGGCCATGTCAGATATGGTTCCCCTTGCTATAGCGTCTTTCTGCGGAACCTCCTGTACCCTTGCCAGTCTCAACCCATCTTCTCTCTCTCTCTCTCTCTCTCTCTCTCTCTCTCTCAGGACAGTGAGACCTTAGTTCACCCGAACCTGCGTTCTCTCCACCTGCATGTCTGGCTCCTCAGGACCTAGCCAAGCTTAGGTTCGGAGTCTCCAATAAGGTGATGAAAGTCCTGGTGGTGTCGAGAAAACACTCTATGAGAGCTGCTTATGCTATGAAATGGAAGCATTTCTGTCTGTGGGACACAGCGAGACATTTGGATCCATTGGTCTGTCCGATCAACACAATTCTGGAGTACCTGCTTTCCTTACCGCAGTCTGGTTTAAGTTATGCCTCCATTAAGGTACACCTGGCCACTCTTTCTGCCTACCATGCCCATGTCCAAGGAAGATCAGTGGCTCAATTGGAGGTGTCCAAAGCCTTTGTCAGAGGCATCTTACATAGCAGACCCCCTATTCGGGATCCTGTTCCTCCTCCTTGGGACCTGCTTTTTGTGTTGGAGGAGCTGACACTCCCTTCTTTTGAGCCAGCCACAGATTGTGAGCTGCGGTTTCTCTCTTGGAAAATGTTTTTAGTTGCAGTTACTTCTGCTCGGAGGATTTCCAAGCTTCAGGCGCTCATATGTAAGGAGCCTTACCTGATTTTTTGCAAAGATTGGGTTGACCTGCACACTAACCCTGAGTTCTTACCTAAGGTGATGTTGAAGCTCACATTGAACCAGGTGGTTCAGCTCCCTGTGTACTACCCAAATTATCCTAATAAAGGGGAGGCTGTTCTCCACACCTTGGATGTCCATCGCGCTCTGCAATTTTATTTGTCCAGGACCAAGGAGGTCAGGAAATCTGACCAGTTATTTCTGTCTTTCGCTTCCAGGTCCTTAATCTGCCCAGTCTCCAAACAGATGCTTTCACGTTGGTTGGTGAATTGCATCATTTTCTGCTACCAAAATCATGGCAAAATCCTCTTGGGCCCAGTCAAGGGTCACTCCACTAGAGCAGTAGCGACGTTATTTGCAGCTCTCAAGAGGGTCTTGGCAGTGCACATTTGTGCTGTAGCTACCTGGCACACAGTTCATACCTTTGTCAAGCATTACAGTTTGAATATAGCCACCAGACACAGAGCAGGCTTCAGCATTGCGATCTTGCAGGGCTTGATCTCTTGAGGGATTCTCCCTGGCCCGCTCTTCCTTGCCTCTCCCTTTCCTCTTCCCAAGTAGTTGTCCTTAGTTTTATACCGCTTGGAAATCAGTCCTACATGTAATTACCAGCTGCAAGAGCTTCCTCTCGAAGTAAGATAGTACAGTTACATAAGAACTTACTGTAACAGTATATCTTCGAGAGAAGCTCTTGCAGCAGGTACAGCTTTCCCTCCATCCCCCGAGGATTAGGCTCTTCCTGCATTGGCCATGCTGACTCCTTCTTGTCTGGTGATGGGAGTGTGGACCATTTTCTTTCCTTTCTTCCTGCAGCCTCATGCAAGATCTGCTGTTTTCCAGCGTACAAGAACTGGAGCACGTGGGGACCGTCGCCTCCTGTAAATTGGATGGGACGTCGGGGGTGGAGCTGACATCGGAAGGGCGGTCCCCTAGGTAGTGCTAGAAGAAATTTGCCATGATCTTCCGCCAGGTGCCGTCAGTCCTACATGTAATTACCTGCTGCAAGAGTGCCTCTCGTAGGTCTACTGTTACAGTAAGTTCTTGCATAACTGTGCTTTTCCCTGTAACCCTCCAGTTTTGAGTCCACCCCTCTGACCATTGAGTCTCCTATCACTAATACTTCCCTTATACCCCTATGTCCATTAGTGTTTTCATTTCTGTTCAACTTCTGGTGGTTTCCTACCCTCCTGGCTTGCTGCAGGTCCTCCCAATTTGCAGTGAAACTGATTGACGCAGCCTGGGGTACATCTCTATTTTGTGCTAGGATGCTGGTGTCTGGAACCATGCTGCCCTTACCCGCTTGAAATAACAGCTTTATTCATTGTAAAAAGATGTTTTTTTTTTCTTCTGAGTGGCAGTTCCCACTGAGAGGGAACTAGACCAGAATCTCTACTCCTAATTTAAAATAGCTCTAAACTTCAGTATATTTAGCTGTTTGTGACTAATTTATACATGGTTGCTGGTGAAAGGAACCAGAATTGAAAACATTTTTCCTCAAAACCAAATTTTTTATTCACAGGTTCTCTGACCTTACCATAACGGTAGATCTTCAAGAGGATCTCGGTCATCACGTAACACTGTAGCAACCTTTGCCATCGGGGAAGGGGAATTCATGTGGAAGATTTTCAGTAGTACAACTGGGCTGCTCACGTTGAGATTATCAACCCTATATAGGAGTGAGTGGCCCTGCTCCCTCCTCAGTTCTCCACCCCCCAAAGACTAAGTGATCTAGGCTCTTGCCCTGAGGGACAGAGGATAGAAAGAGGTGCCCAAACCTATATGAAAAGTTAGATATGCCAGATAGCCAGTTCCTAGACAGGAGCCCCAAGAGGGGGTTGTGGGAGGGAAAATATACCTGATGACTGAGATACCCTCAAAGATCTCCTGTTATGGTAAGTTCTTACATAACTTTTTTGTCTTCTTTGGGGGTATCTAATACCGTAGGAATGAGTACCATACAGTTACAATTGCAAACAGTCTGGGAGGAGGGTTCTCCATAAACTTAAGATAGGATTCCCTGTAACACAGCCCTGCCAAATTCAGCATGGGCTCTTGAGGCAATGTCCAGACTGTAGTGCTTGGTGAAAGTATGGACTATACTCCAGGTGGCAGCTGCACAAATATTAGTGGCTGAGACCCCTTTGAAATGAGCCACCGAGTTAGCCATTCCTCTGATGGAATGAGCTTTGACAGCACCAGGCAATTCTTTGTCATACTTGTTGTAGCAGAACACAATGCAATTTGCCAACCATTTGGATAAACATTGCTTGAAAATGGAACAACTGTTTTGTCTTTCTGGATTCCTTAGTCCTAAGCAGGTAATACTTCAGTTCTGCTCACATCTAATGTATAGAGCAGGGCTTCCCTTGGATTGGCACATTCAGAAAAATAGGAAATTGGATAGACAGAGTGTGAACTCTAAAACCACCTTAAGCAGAAACTTAGGGTTTGTGCACAAAGACACCCTGTCTTTGTGAAAAATCAAATCGGGCTCTTCGCACCAGAGGGCCTAAAGCTCTGAAATTCTTCGAGCTGAAGTAATTGCAACTGAAAACAGCACGTTCCAAGAGAGAGAGCAGAAATCACAACTGGCTCAAAAGGAGATGAGGTAATTTTTCCAAAATAAAGTTAAAGTCTCGAGCTGGGACAGGGGGAATGGATTGGAGGTTTCAGATGCAGGATGCCCCTAAGAAAGGTATGGGAGACATCTAGCTGAGCAATTGTGCAGTCACCCACGGGCTCATGGAATGCAAAATAGCCAAAAGGTGGACCTTGAGGGAAGAATACTGGAAACCTAAGTCAGACTGCAAAATCGGGTAGTCCAGGACATGATTCCCCTAACAGGTGAAGGGGTCTAAGTTATGTTTGACAGCTCAAATGGCAAGCTGCTTCCACTTCATGGCATATCTGGCTCAAGTGGAAGGCTTCTGGGCAGCCACTAGGATGTCTGCCACCTTATTAGAGACCATGAATCTGGTGATGGCTATGTTCTCAGGAGCCAAGCATGCAGATAGAGGGACCTGAGGTTGGAATGGACCAGGGTCCCCTGATCCTGGGATAGCAGATTCCTGGAAGGAGGAAGAGGGACCGGGGGTTTATCTGCCATCTGCTGAAGGAGAGGAAACCACATCTGGTGAGGCCCGAATAGAACTACCAGAGTCATGGTGGCCCCCCTCCGTCTGCAACTTGATTAGCACCCTCTGGATCAGAGGAAGCGGAGGAAATGCATAAAGAAACTTCCCACTCCAAGAGAGGGACAGTGTATGTCACCAGAAAACTCCAGGCCCTGGATCTAGCAATCAGAAACTGGGCATTTTTGCATTGAGTGGGGATGCAAGAAGTTCCAACTCTGGAAGACCCCATCTGTCGAACAATTCTTCTGTGATGGATGAGAGAAGCTCCCATTCATGCATGCTGGACTGAGTTCTGCTGAGACTGTCCACCAGGGTGTTTAGTTTGCCTGGCACATGGACTGCATAGAGTGTCAGACTGTGATCTAACACCTAGTACCACACTCTCTTGGTCTCCCTGCAAAGGGGGTACAAATGAGTCTCCCCTGTTTTTTGATGTAGTATACTATGCTTAGGCTGTCCAACTGCACCAGCAGCTGACCTGGAGCAAGGTGTTCCTGAAAGGCCTGCATGGCCTAGAGCACTGCTTTCATCTCCAGGACATTGACATGCAGGGAGGCTTCCCACTGAGACCAAGAGTCTTGGGTTTGGAAGGGACCCAGGTCTGTTCCCCAGCCCAGACCTGAGGCATCTGTGGTTAGGATCTGATGTGAGGAAGAGATCTTGAATGAAATGCCTTGAAGCAGATTCAGGGGTCCATTCACCACTGCAGTACCTTGCATACTGGGGAAGAGACCAGGACTGGCTGGTCTAACTTGTCCATGCACCGGTCCCACTGTACTCGGAGGTCCACTGGAGGGTACATATATGTAGTCTGGCCAGTGGAATGGTGGGTATGGCAGCTGCCTTCAGGCCCAGCCATCTGAGATATACCCTGGCAGGAATGTACCAGCTCTGGGCAACTTCCTGAGCTTGGGCTATGAGGCATTCCACCCTGTTTTGGGACAGGAAGACCTTTCCCTGTGCTGAGTCCAGGACCACCCCTATATACTGCAACCTTTGAGACAGTATCAGAACTGACTTGGGCAGGTTGATAGTAATGCCCAGTGAGTGGAATAGCTGTAAAGTTCATACCAGATTCTGCCAAAGCTGTTCCCTGTATGTTCCTTCAGGAGCCAATCATTCAGATAAGGGAAGACATACAGTCCCTCTCCTCTGAGAGCTGCTACGACCACTGCTAAGCACTTAGTAAAGACTTGCGGAGCACAGGATAAGCCAAAGGGCAGCACTTTAAACTGATAATGCTCACCCTGAAAGACAAAACAGAAAAACTTCCTGTGAGGTGGAAAGACCTAGATGTGCAGATAAGCATCCTGCATATCCAGTGAGCAGAGCCAGTCCCCTGTTTTGCAAAGTGGCATCAGCCCTGGAAAAATTACCATCTGAAACTTTTTGTACTGGACATACAGATGGAGATCCTTTAGATGATAATAATAACTTTATTTATATAGCGCAATTCAAATTTATCAAAGTGCTTTACAATCAAACACCATTAAAACACTGTACAGCTGTAAAAATTTAGTTAGCACAGTAAAAACATACATCCTGTTATGGAAAGGCTAGCCTGAAAAGATGGAATTTCAGTGTGGCTTTGATGCTCTCCACTGTCTGTCACTCATGAACCTGATGAGGTAGAGAATTTCACAGGGTGAGTGCCACTTAGGCGAAAGCCCAGGCCCCAAAAGTCTTCAGCCAGACGCTGGGAATCTTTAGCAATCTATCGTTAGCGGAGCAGGAGGGACAGTAGGGGCACAGAAGCTGTTGCAGGTAAGATGGTTAGAGTCCATGTAGCGCTTTGTAGATCAGCAAGTCAACCTTAAAGGTGATCCTCCACCAAACTGGCAACCAGGGCAGCATGTGCAGCATAGATGTAATATGGCTAGATCATGAGAGCCCAGTCAGTAAGCTGGCTGCTGCATTCTACATCAGCTACAGGCAGTGGATATCTACTCCCAGAAGTCCTAGGTAAAGGGAGTACAGTAGTCCAAATGGGAGGTCACAAATGCACGGACCAGTATAGAAAGATCGTCGGGCAGAACCAGATGTTCAATCCAGGTGATATTTGTCAGATGATAAAATGAGGTCTTGACAACGAACGACACATGAGACTTCAGGGTCAGCCCCTCATCAAAAATAATGCCCTGGCTCCGCACCTGTTCAGAGGCCATTGCTGGCAGCCACCCAGTACAAGACCAGTTGCCCGCTTAACTGAAGACACTTCTACTCGATGACTCAGGTCCACAACCAACACCTCAGTTTTGTTGGAATTCAACTTCAGCCAGTTGGCACTCATCCAGTTTTGGATCTCGGCCAGGCAGCTAAATACTGACACCGCTGTATCCTGTCCAGGTACAAAGGACATGTACAGCTCAGTATCATCTGCATAGCAGTGGAAACTCAGCCTGTACCACCTTACAGTGTCCCCCAACAACAACATATACACCGCAAGCAACATGGAAAGCACAGAGCCCTGCGGGACCCCACATGGCAGGGAGAAAGCGTCAGAGGAATAAATCCCCAGTGCTACTCTCTGAGACCTGCCCATGAGGAAAGATTTAAACCATCTGAGGACCATCCCCCCCCCCATCCAGGATAGGCCTCAGAGCTCTAGTTGTTTTGGGGACCAGGAAAAACCTGTAGTAAATCCTCTTGTTTCTTACCCCAGGAATTCTCCAATATTCCTAACTGTAGCAGTCAGCCTTTAAAGTAGAACTGCCTGGAGACAGAATGTTAAGCTAATGATGGAACCATCATTGGCTCGTGCCACTTATTCAAATGCTGCCCTTATTAACTGCTACATTCTAAAACCCCTACGATTTCTTTCTCCACCTGCAAATCAAGACACCTCAGAGACTTCTCCTCACAGTCATTCCCAAGTGCTACTTCTATAGTTACAAGTATTTTCTTCCTTAATTTTCAATTGCTGTCTTTATTTTTTGTTTTACTAGTAAACTGTTGAATATGAATTTTAAGTGTTTTTCTCGGTTCGGGATAACCATTGAGGAACCGAAGTTTTGTTAGACTTTTTTGACTAGAACTCCTGTAGCTGTACTTAAATTTAATTTCTTTTTTTTTTTTTTATCTGTAAAGAACTGATAAATCCAGTTCTTTGTCTATTATCCCGGTTCCGATCGGAACTTCCTCGGTTTCTGAACTGACCACAACTGCTAAAAAAAAAAAAAAAGTACTTGTAGTTGAGGTATTTGGGGATTTTCTCTGAAAATATCAGAAAATTCTAAGAAGAAAACTGGCCCCACGGGGTTTAAAAATTGTACAAAGTGTGGGGATGTTTTTGACAAGGCTGACAAACATGACATGTTGTCTACCTTGGTGAAGAACATTTCTCTGCTGGGCATGACATCTGTAAGTCTTTCCCTAAGAGATGCTTGAAAAATGTCGGGGGAAGACTTCACAAAAAGTTGAAGGGTGCTTCAGGCTCTGACCAGCCTTCACCCTCAAAAAATGCATATGAAACCACTGTTCCTAAACAAGTAACTCCTGATAAGAGTGATACCTCAACCGGAAACGAACCGGTTGAATCTCCGGTTCCTTTGAAAAAACTAAAGAAAACAAAGCACACTGAACCCACTGTTGAAAAGCCTAAGGGGACTTCTGCAGTGCCTGGCAGTTTGCCTACACCTGAGGATATTATATTGCCCGGGCATTCAAAGTGATTCAAGTTTTACAGGGGCTGGTACCCCCGGTTACTCAAGCACCAGTTCAGCAAGCAATTCCCTTGATTCCAACCTCACTCCAGGAATGCACGGAGTATTGGGAAGAAGAGGATTATGATGAAGAAGGGGAACCCATAGAACCTGAAGTTTCCCCTGATCAAGAAGTTGGATCTCCACCCAGGGCATCTGAGGACTTTTCCTCCTATTTCTCCTTAAGTGGTAGAAGAGGGGGTGGAGTATCTGGAGCTTATGGGGCTAATACCCTCTGAAAAATTGCTGCTTCCTATTAACAAATTCTTCAACAAAAATAACTTTAAAATTCTGCAGACACCAAATTCTGTTCCATTTCTGAATAAGAAGTCTGATAAAAAAAAAAAATACCAACTAGATGGGGGGGGGGGGCTGAGTTTTTGTTTACTCACCCTGACCATCAAGGTGTCATACAGACTGCAGCCTGTGACAGGGCAAAGGGGACCTTGGCATCACACCCCCCTGAGAAGGCTGGACAGTATTGCCAAAAAGGGCTTCCTGTCAGCTTCATTGGCTATCGGGCCAATTATCAGGCCCATACTGCACAGTATCAGAAATCACTGTGGCAGTCTGTCTTGGCTATGTCTGAGAAAGCTCAATCTGGTCTCTCAGCTGATTTGCCTGAGACTGCCAGGTTCAGCCTGGAGGCTGCAAAGTATCAATTTCAAATGGCAGCAGATGCCAATGACACTGCTGCCAGGTGTATGGCCCTTTCTGTGGCTCTAAGAAGGTTTGCTTGGCTCAGGGCCACAAACCTCACACAGGTTACCCAGACAAAAGCCATGGATTTTCCTGTAGAAAACAACTCCTTATTTGGAGATAAGACAGAGGCCTATATGAAGAAGTTGGATGAGTACAAAGCCACCTGCAGGAGCAACTCTGCTAAAGAGAGAGCTTCACCTTCTACCAGACCTTATGGAAGGGGAGGCAGGGGTAGAGCTAGTTACAGCAGGCCTTTTTTTTTTTATCAGGTTTAAGCTGTCCCCTAATACCAGCATTACCATCAGCAGACCAGGTACTTCAGAGGTAGGGGCAGAAGGTCTAGGTATGGCTCCCAGGCTAGACAGGCACAGCCCCAATCCAAACAAACCTTCTAACGTACTTGCTAAGGCCTTCTCCTCAATCTCTGTAGAGGGCAGACTGGCCCACTACTTCCAGGCTTAGAAAAACATAACCACAGACAAAGTTGGTCAAGGTTTGTCCCCAAGTTTCAAATCCTTTCCTCCTCTAAGAACAAGGGTTTTCAAACCTGCTTCAAATATAGAGAAGAAGCTGTTGGAAAAGGAGGTGCAAAGTCTACTCTTGTCAAGGGCAGTGAAACCTGTTCCTCCTCAGCAACAGGGAGAAGGGGTTTACTCAAGGTATTTCCTAACCACAAAGAAAAACAGGGAGAGACTGACTATTTTAGACCTAAGGTTAATAAACAGGCACTTACTGAAGTCAAAATACAAAATAACCTTGGCAATGATTCTACCAGCCCTTCAAAAAGGAAACTGGTTGGGTTACTTGGACCTAAAAGATGCTTACTTCTGCATCGCCATAAGGGAGTCCCACAGAAAATACCACAAGTTCAGTCTCCCATTAGGCCATTACCAGATCTTACTTCGAGATGGCTCTTGCAGTATTTAATTACATATAGGACTGATGCCGGCAGGCGGCGGGACCCCACGGAAAAATTTCTAGCTTGCAGTCCCTGGCGAGGGACTGCCCCCACATCAGGTGACCGGCGTCAGGAGATGTTGGTATAAAGGGGCAGTCCCGGATGCCCGCCTTCCAGTTCTTTCCTGCCAATAGCTCGTTCAGCGCCTCGCGGAAAAGTTTGTGCTTCGTCAGCCCTACCTTCGTCGTTTTTTTACTGAAAAACTCTTTATTTTTCGACTAACCTCAGTACTAGCGTCGGTTTATGTCATCCCCCACACCCTCCGAGCACAAGAATAAGTGCGATTCGTGCAGCGCCCAACTACCGCACAAGGACGGCCACTCCCTGTGCCTGTTCTGCCTAGGCCCCGATCACCCGGTCGAGAAGTGTCAGCACTGCCTCAGTTTTAACGCGGCTACCTGAAAAAGGCAGCAGCAATCCCTGGAAGCCCATATTCTAAAGAAGAAAATGAGTTCTACGGAGAAGGAGCTCAAAAAACTGAGGCAGGCGTCCACTTCCCCCGAAGGACATCGGAAGAAGAAGAAGGAGAGGCACCGGGACAAGGGCTCCTCCACTGCATCTCCTGCGGGAGTCGCTGGGATGCAGGTAACATCCCCTCCAGGGGATCGCTCCTCGACGGCCACCTCAGAGGTTTCTGAGGCGGCATCAGCCCACCCGTCTGGCTTGCACTTGGGCCTTGCGGGCGCCTCCGGGCAGTGGGAGACCTCTGCCCCTGGTTCGGCCGCAGGCTTGCGGCCTACCACTGTGGGCGAATCCGCTAAGCCGGGCGTCGGCTCCTCTGATGTCCGCCCAGAGAGGGCCGGTAAGACGTCTGACCCTCCGGGGCGACATGCGGCCTCCTCTCCACCGGACCAGGCCGATCACTCTACTCGGCCTGTCTCTGGTGACAGCTCTCGTAAATTGGATGTCGGCTCCTCCGGTGCCCGCCCAGAGCTCGCCACTAAGCCTCACGTCAGCTCGCCCAACGTCTGGCTGGCGAAGGAACCGACGACGGACCCCTGAACATCCGTTGTTCCCGGTTCCCTGCAGCCTTCACTGCTATCTGGGGAACCAGAGTCTCCCCAACCTGACCTTGGGGACTTTTCCCCTCCGTCCCCAGGCAAAGCTGGGGATCTTTTGCCTCCGTCAGTCCTTCCTCCACCTGGAGTGCTGGACCTGACGTCGGCTCCACGGACGCCGGCTCCGACGTCGGTACCTCTGGCACCAGGGCCTCCGCTGTCGGCCCTGACGTCGGCCTTACCGACTCCGGGAAATATTCTGCTCCCATCGGGCCCTCCAGGCTCTCCACTATGGACCTGCCCGTGAGGTCCCCGGCCAGGCCGTCTGCTCTGGCAGCCCCCCTGGCTCCTGGGTATCCTCCATCTTATTTGATGCCAGTGTACCAAGGAATGCAGTATCCGGCACCACAGTACCCGACGCCGGGCTTCCCGATGCCGCAGTACTCGATGCCCCAATACCCAACGCCGGGCTACCCGCAGCCGGGTTTTGGATATGCTCCATACGGTTATAACCCGTATCCTTATCCCCCACCTCCTCCTCCTCCACAGCCCTCGTGGCTGCCGGTGGACCTGCAGGAGACTCTGGCCTCCTGGTGGGCTGAGACCAAGGCTCAGCTCACCAAAGAGGTTGAGAGCTGCCTTCTGGCGATGGTGCCATCCCAGGTTCCCATACGTTCAAGGAAGCACACTCCCTCACCACCTCCGGACTCCAGGGTTCTTCCATCTGGATCCAGAGAGGGGCAGGACACACTTCCCTGGGGACTTCCCAAGGGGTTCGTTCCTCCCCCAGGTCGGGAAAGGGAGTCTTTCTCTTCTTCCTCCTCCTCTTCACTCTCTGACTCCTTGGACTCTTCTGACGGCTGCTCCAAGAGAGATGACGAACCTCGCTCTCCGTCGAAGCCCCGGCCAAGGACTCCTCCGAAGTCTCCTCCAGAGGATCCTTATTTTACAGAGTTGCTTAGGAAAATCCAGGAGGTTCATCAGTGGCACTTCCTGGAACCAGATCCTCAGTGTCTGAAACTCGCTGAACATCTGGATCTGCCCGTGACAGCTCCTACCTTGGTGCCACCCTGGTTAGAGCCTCATGCCAACCTTGTTACCACAATATGGAAACAGCCGTCGGCCTTAGCCCCACTTCCTAGGAAGTTTGACTGGCTATATCAGGCACCAGAGGGTGTTGATTTCCTGGATTCTCACCCTCGTGCCGACTCGGTCGTGATTAGCACCGCTCATGGCCGGTCGGCGAACCCTAAACATCTTAGCTCATCACCTCCTGATAAGGAATCTCGCCTTCTGGACCAGTATGGGAGAAAGATTTTCGCTTCCTCCACACTGGGGATCAGGGCCCTGAACTATGTCGGCCACATGGGGGACTACCAGAAGGCCATCCTGACTCAGGCGGAAGCCAAACTGGACTCCTTGCCTGACTCCCAAGTCAAACAGGAGCTGGCTGATCTCGTCCGCTCTGCTCATTCGGCCCGTTGACACATGCTACGTGTGACATACTACCTAGTAGACATCAAGGAGCTGGAGCTCAGCTGGGCTGTAGGGCTCACGGCATCATGTCATTCGCTGTGTCAGGTTTGGTCCCGGAGGTGCAATCTGCTATCCAGGAAGCACCCTTCCGGGGGTTGGTGCTCTTCAGGGGTGATGTCAAGGACATCATTACTGATTTGCAAGAGAAGGGGACGGCTCTGAAGTCGGTTGATTCCATGTACCGTCCCCATTAGCAGCAGCACCATCCCTTTCGCAGACGGAATCGGCCAAAGGCGAAACCCCAGGGAAGGCAGGCCACAAAACGCCAGGCCCCCACAGCTGCCAAGCCCCCCCGCCCAAAAAAGCAGCAGGTGCTTCAGCCGCGGCGCTGACCCACACCACCTGACTCCTTTCCTCTCCCACTGCCTCCGGACTCCCTGGAGGAACTGGTAGGAGGGAGGTTTTCCTTCTACCTTCCGGGATGGGAGAGGATAACCACAGATTCTTGGGTGCTCCAGCTCATAGCAGAAGGACACTCCATAGAGTTTCTTCAGAAACCACCCCGCCACCCCCCCTCTGAAGTTGTCGTATTCACGGGAACATCTTCCTTTGATCCAGGAGGAAATCTCGGCTCTTCTGCTGAAGCAAGCGATAGAGCCTGTCCCCCTTCATCTGCAGGGGACGGGTTACTATTCCCATTTCTTCCTGGTCCCAAAGAAGACAGGAGATCTCAGACCAATTTTAGATCTCAGTTCCCTGAATCTTTACGTAGAGTACAGAAGGTTCAGAATGCTCTCTTTGCAGAGTCTTCTGCCCCTCCTCCGGCCGGGTCAATGACTTTGTGCTCTGGATGTGCAGGATGCTTATCTGCACATTCCCATTCGCCCATCTCATCGCAAATACCTTCATTTTGCATTCCAAGGGGACCACTACCAGTTTAAGGCGCTCCCATTTGGTCTATCCTCGGCCCCCCGAGTATTTACCAAATGCCTGGCAGTGGTGGTGGCCCACCTGTGTACCAAGGGAGTGCAGGTTTTCCCTTACCTGGATGACTGGCTCCTGGCGGCCTCGGCCAAGGAGGAACTCTTGCATTTCCTCTCCCTTACCCAGCAGGTTTTTGCCTGCCTGGGTATTACTATCAACCATTCCAAGTCTCATCTGGACCCATCCCAGAGGCTACAGTTTATTGGGGCGATCCTCGATACGACCATGGGCAAGGCCTTCCTGCCTTCGGACAGGGCGGCCACCCTTCAGACCCAAATAAGTCTGTTGTCCGACCGCAGGATGGTCTCTGCGAGGTCAGTCCTTTGCCTTCTCGGGCTCATGGCGGCTGCTATACCAACGGTACCTCGCGCTCGACTCCACATGAGGATCTCTCAGTGGACTCTACTCTCTCAGTGGGATCAGCTAGTGGATGACCTAGATCACTCGGATCTGATCTCCTCGCCAATGATGCGAGACTTGCAACGGTGGATGGTTTGAGAGAACCTTTTTCAGGGAGTTCCTTTCTTTCATCCTCCCCCTCCCAGACTCTAACCACAGACACCTCCGGCGAATGTTGGGGAGCCCATCTAGGCCCTCATTGGACCCAGGGCTCCTGGTCCAAGGTAGAACAAGCTCTCCACATCAATGTGCTCAAGCTTCGGGCAGTGTTGTACGCGCTCCAAGCCCTTCACCAATACATCCTTCCCGGCCACCTAGCCGTCCAGACGGATAACATGTGCGTGGTGTGGTATATCAACAAGCAGGGAGGGACTCGGTCCTACCCTCTATGCAGGGAGGCAATGAGGGTTTGGGATTGGGCAACACAACACGACCTTCACCTCATGGCGATTCACATTCCGGGAGTTGACAACACCCTGGTAGACAAGCTAAGTCACTCTTCTGCTCTGACTCACGAGTGGGAACTGGACCAAGGGGTCCTAGACAATATCTTCCAACTTTGGGGAACACCACAGGTCGACCTGTTCGCATACCCCCAAACGGAAAACTTCCCGTCTTCTGCTCGCTCGTTCCAGAGCAAGGCGCTTTTTGGAGTGACGCTGTGTCTCTAGACTGGAAGGACAGATTCTTCTATGCCTTTCCCCCAATTCCACTTATCCCACGAGTCTTGCAGAACCTAACTTCAGAAGGAGGGCGAATGATTCTGATCGCTCCTTTCTGGCACAGGCAAGTCTGGTTCTCTCTTCTACAACAATATTCAGAGGATCCTCCTCTTCCTCTATCTCGAGGTTTGTTGACCCAGGATCAGGGGACCCTGGTCCATCCAGGCCTCAAATCCCTTCAACTGCATGCATGGTTCCTGCAGACCTAGCCCAATCCCGTTTTGGAGTGTCTGCCAAAGTGGCAGAGATTTTAGTGGAGTCCAGAAAACCCTCCACCAGATCCACTTATGCCACGAAGTGGAAAAGATTCACTATTTGGGCCGCTTCCAACAACGTGGAACCTTTCTCCTGTTCAGCGGGGCTTCTGCTGGAGTATCTACATCATCTGTTTGACCTGGGTCTCAGCCATTCCTCTCTGAAGGTACACATGGTGGCCATTTCAGCCTATCATGTTCCCTTCGCAGACAAGCCTTTTGCTCAACTGGAGGTCTCCAAGACCTTTCTCAGAGGGGTCCTCCATCTGAGGCCCCCCCATCCATACTCCTGCTCCCCCTTGGGACTTGAACTTTGTTCTCGAGAAATTTTCTCTTCCTCCCTTAGAAGCTGCAGCTTCTATGGATTTGAAGTTCCTTTCGTGGAAGACACTCTTCTTGGTGGCCATTACTTCGGCTCGAAGAATCTCTGAGCTCCAGGCCCTGATGTGTAAAATCCCCTACTTGATTTTTCACAAGGAACAAGCTGCTCTTCGCACGAATCCTAAGTTTCTACCTAAAGTAGTAGCAGAGTCTACCTTAAATCAGTCCTTAGAGTTACCTGCCTTTTTTACGCAGTACTCTAGTCAAGGGGAGTATTTACTCCATACTATGGATGTTCACTGGATTCTGAGATACTACACCAACAGGACAAAGGATCTCAGAAAGACTGATCAGTTGTTCGTCTCTTTTGCTCACAAAAGGGAAGGCAATGCTGTTTCCAAGCAATGCCTGTCTAAGTGGTTGACTCATTGCATCACTTTCTGTTATGACAAATACAACAAGACCCTCCCCTGGTCAAGCCAGAGGCCACTCCACAAGAGGAGTAGCTGCCTCTGTGGCTTGTTTCAAGAATGTGTCTGCGGCAGACATCTGCGCTGCCGCCACCTGGACTTCAGTCCATAGCTTCATGAAACACTACAGTTTGGATGTTGCCTCTTGCCGTAGAGCAGGCTTCGGGCTGGCTGTTTTGCAAGGCCTCCTATCTTGAGACTTGCACAACCAGTACTACCTTTTGGAGTAGTTTTCCTCCTCCCGGTGCCTCTCTTTCTTCCAGACTACTTGGGATTCAGTCCTATATGTAATTACCTACTGCAAGAGCCCTCTTGAAGTAAGATAGTACAGTTACGTAAGAACTTACCGTAACAGTAGATCTTCGAGAGAGGCTCTTGCAGTAGGTAATACCTTCCCACCCTCCATCCCCCTAGACTTTTTCAGCTCCTTTCCATTGAGGGAAATATCTGCTCCTCTCTCGTCTGGCCTCTTTTGGCCTGTGGCGGGAAAGAACTGGAAGGTGGGCATCCAGGACCGCCCTTTATACTGATGTCTCCTGACGCCGGTCACCTGACATGGGGGCGGTCCCTCGCCAGGGACTGCTAGCTAGAAATGTTTCCGTGGGGTCCTGCCACCTGCCAGCATCAGTCCTATGTGTAATTACCTACTGCAAGAGCCTCTCTCTTGAAGATCTACTGTTCTGGTAAGTTCTTACGTAACTGTACTTTCTCAACACCACCATTCAGTCTCACCTCAGCCCCAAGAGTGTTCATGAAGTGCTTAGAAGTAGTGGTAGCACATCTAAGAAGGCTAGGTGTCACAGTGTTCCCCTATCTGGACAATTGGTTGTTGGTGGAAAAATCACCACAGCAGGTGAGGGAACACTTGCAGGTAACCCAAGAGCTCCTGGAGTCCTTAGGGTTCCTAATAAAAGTGAAAAAGTCTGTCCTACAACCAATACAGGTTCTGCAATTCATTGGGGCTGAACTAGACATCCAGAAGGGAAGGGCTTACCTGCCTCAGGACAGGGTAAGCAATATCCTACAAATTGCTGGCTTGTTCAGTCTACACAAGCCAGAGCCAACAAGGCAGTTCCTTCAGCTACTGGGACACATGTCTGCAGCAAGAGGCACAGTCTTGTGTTCCAGATTTCAAATGATGGATATACAGTTTCACCTCAGGGCACATTGGTGCCAAAGGGAGGGATCCTCTCTCAAAGCTGATTCCAGTAACAATGATATTACTGCAAGCCCTCCAGTAGTGAAAGGAAGGAGACAATCTAATAGAAGGGGTTCCCTTCCAGAAAGAGTCTCCATCAGTGATTCTCACAACAGATGCATCACTGCTGGGGTGGGGTGCCCACCTAGGTGAGTACACCACCCACAGAATCTGGTTGAGTGCAGAGTGACTCCAGCACATAAATCTGCTAGAATTGAGGGCAGCATTACTAACTTTGCAGGCCTTCACACCATCTGTGCAAGGCAAAGTGGTACAGGTCAGAACAGACAATACCACAACCATGTATTACATAAACAAACAGGAAAGGACAAGGTCCAACCCCCTGTGCACAGAGACAATGAAGATTTGGAGCTACTGCAAGCTATTCATCTGCTAGGCAAGGACAACACCCTAGCAGATGCCCTGAGTCGGATCAGCTAGGCCCATCACAAGTGAACCCTGAACAGGCAGGTGCCAGAGGTAGTGTGCAGAAGGTGGGGTACCCCAGAGATGGATCTCTTTGCATCCCAGGAGAACCATCACCTGCCACAGTATTGTTGCAGACCACCAGCCAGGGGTACAATACCCCTGGTTGCTCTGACTCTGGACTGGTCAGGGAGGCAGCTATATGCCTTCCCTCCTTTTCCTCTGATCTTCAGGGTTTTGATCAAACTCTGATCCCAGTCAGCATCAATGATCTTGATAGCATCAGATTGGGCAAGGCAGCCATGGTACTCTCTGGTGCTCTCCATGTCTGTGGAAAAGCCAATACACCTCCCTTGGAGGCACAACCTGTTAACCTCCAACCAAGAGAGGATCCTGTACCTGAATCTTAGATCCCTCAGGCTCAAGGCTTGGCTCTGGAGGACTTCGAGTATGCAGGTTTGCATCTCTCAGAAAATGTTCTGAATCTTTTACAAGGTTGCAGGAAGCCCCCTACCAAGAAAGCCTATGCGTCAAAATGGAAAAAGCTTTCTGTTTGGTACTCCACCAATGATGTGGTGCCAGAACAAGCAGGGATTCCAGCATTGCTAGACTACCTTACCCATTTTCATTCTTCGGAACTGCAGCCCACCACTTTAAAAGTCCACTTGTCTTCAGTATCTGCTTATGTGTCAGGGTTCTTCAAATGTTTGGCACATTTGGCGACTTCAGGTTGAGGCACCACCCTAATGACAGCATAGTTTTGGAGCTACATCCCAGCTAAAAATCTATCCGTAACCATCAGCCATTAATTTTGGCAATCCTGCTCCCAAAACGTAAAATCACAAACTTTATGATGTCTGTGAGACAGAGAGGAAAAGATCAGCCACCGGGGACCTCCAGAAAACTGAATAGACATAAGTCTGATGGTGCTCAGCAGGCCACATCTCGACCCCCGGCTCTACCCGGGCACAGACTCTGTCTGTGAGTGATTCGGAAGAACCAGAGTGCACCATTACTTCTAAAAAGTTATGCCGTGCTCTCCAACAAATAAATATTACCCTGCAAAGGCTTGAAGCCAAAGTATCAGAAGACAGGCGCAATATTAATATTGTCCAGAACAGAACCAGAGTGTTAGAACAAGCTTTTACTGAATACTCCATGACTATGGACTTGCATAATTCTGCGCTTTTGGACCTACACCGCAGGGAACAACTCTTAGAGCAAAAGATTGAGGAACTAGAAAACCACAACCGCAGGTATAATATCCATATTCTTGGTGTTCCTGAAGGAGCAGAACAGGGCAGCATGTTGGAATTTACTACCTCTTTCTTTAAAGAGCTGTTGGGCTTCTCTGCGGATAAGGACTTAAGTAGTATTCGGGCCCACGGCTCGCTGATTCCACATCCTCGAGACCCAAAAGCCAGTCCCCATTCCATCATCCTTGCCTTTTTGGACTTTATGGTCAAAGAAGAGCTACTCTGCTTAGCGTGGTCAAAAAAGGAACTGATTTTTGGGGACACCCGCATCTTCCTTGACCATGACTACACCCCCCAGACTATGCAACATAGGCAACAAATATTCCAAGTAGTTAAAAAGTTGAAGCAAGTGAGCTTTCAAGCCTTTGTTGAATACCCAGCCTGACTTAAAATTCATGTTGATAATGGTCCAAAACTATTTCCAGACCTAATAGCTGCTTCAGATTATCCGCGGTCCTTGAAAGTAGACTACTGGAGTCGCTTAGTTCATAACAGGAGGAGTTGTGAACGAGGAACTGGCAGAAAGCGGGACAAAAAAAAATGAGGAGGAGAGTCTACCACTTCCACCTTGTGGGATGAGGTATCAAGCAAAAGGACTCTGAAAACACCACCGAGATGCTGCTGACCGTGAAACAGAACAACAAGACTTTCCTCAGTGGGACAAACAGACTGCACCTGATCACTACAAGTTACTACAGTGGAGCTGGTACACTTTTTGAACTATCTCAAGATCATTAGCTTCCTTTGACAGACTGAGAGGTTCTCCTGGCTGTAGATTCAGGAGAGTGACATCTCTGTTAGGAAGCAGCAGGGGGGCTTCTATATGCTCTTATGAAGTAGAGCATATTGCTGGATGCCTTTTGATTTTGAATATGGCTGGGGGGTGTGTGATTTGGACTCTGGCCCTCAAGAGATGCAAAGGTTTTGGATGCCTTTTGGGGGGGTGGGAGCGGGGGCTCAAAGACAACCCCTTGGGGTGGTCCACATGGGGGATGGATGCCATAGGTCTGACCACTCACCCAGGCGACCAGAAGTCCTTCCGACGTCTTGCCTCTTTTTTGTATTTTTCCATCTGCCTGACATTTTCTCCTCTATGTTCTGTAATATCTCTGGCTCATCAGTATATTGAATGCTAGTGTGAAACAAGTAGAATACATTCAGAGTTCTGTACCAGGCTCTGACTGGGGCACTTGTGTTGTCCTGGAATTTTACCTGTGAGTTCATACTGCAGAGGATGCCCTGTTAGAGATCAGGGGATGGTAGACTCTCAGGGCCTGACTTACCAGAGGCCATGGAGTTCAAGTGTTGGAGATCAAAACTGCCTCACCTATGGAAATCATATTTAGGCCTAGGCAACCAATGGGGGTAACCTGGAGAGGCCCCCCTCTCAGTGGACGACCCATTACTGCTCTGATGCATTAAATCTGCTTGATGCTCTGTAATAAGCTTGGTTCTTCTTACCCCAGGAGTCCTTTAGCATCAGTAACAATAGCAGTTAGCTGGCTAGGTGCAACTGCCCTGGAGGTATGCCTTTAAGAGAATTTATTTAAATGAGCATGGGTGTCAGCCAGTCAAAAAGTAGGAGAGGAGTGAGCTGACTGAGCAACATTGCCCCTGAGGTGCCTCTCAACTTCCCTTTTTGACAGCCTCCTAATCGCTTATCTTGGTAAAGTTTTCCTCATAAATTCTTTTATTTAGTGTGCTGAGTGAAAGTTTTACATTTCAAACAACTTGAAGTCTTGCTGTATTCTGACAAGTGCAGTTAGCCTCAGCCTTTAAACTGCCCCGGAGAACAAAGGGTTAACCTTTCTATGCAGAGCATAGAATGCTGAGCTCGAGCTCGGTTGATGTCTATGTCTGTTTCCCTTTGAAAGCTAACCATCAGATTCTTTATTCCGCCTCACTGAACAGTCACTCCGGAGATTTCTCCTGCAGCTCGTTTCGAAAGTCGGTTGAAGTATCGTTTTTTCATCGGATTCTAACGGAAAAAGTTTCCCGCATAGTCGGTTCAGTCTGTCTGTGGTACCGTGAGTACTAGATAGGTTTTGTACTGTGTTTTCTGTGTAGAACTTGTAAAAAGTGTGGTTTGCTTTGTATCTGCTTAGTTCTTGTGTAACTTTAGTGTGTGGTTACCGGTCCTTATCGGTTCTAAAAAAAAACATGTTTTGAAACGTTTTTTTCCAAGACCCGTGATACGGTTAGGAACCAATAAGGGAGTCTTGCCTGGCGGTTGCCAAAAAAAGGGTAAGTTTGGTTAGGTTGGCCATGTCTGAGAAACCCAAGAAAAAAAACGGACCCACTGGGTTTCAACACTGCAGTGAGTGTGGAGAGGTCTTTGTAAGGCTGATCCCCACACCACCTGTGTTTATTGTCTGGGGTTTGAACACCTCGACTCAGACTGACAAATTTGCAAAAATGTTCCCAAATCTACCCTTGAAAATAGATTAGGTAGACTGAGGGAAAAGGAGGTCGAGAAGTCCACTGACCCGGGTGGCCAGCCCGGTTCGGTTCCAACCGAACCAGAAGGAGTGCTCTCTGACCAGGGCGATACTTCTTCGGGCAAAAGGAGAGCCAATCCTGAGGGGTCGGTTGCCACTAAAAGAAAGTGCAAAGAAAAATTGTCCGGTTCGGATCCAGAAGTCCATGTTCTGACCGCTGAAGAAATAGCCAGAGCGATTCTGACTGTGGAATCGCTTCGCTCGGTTCCGACCGATCCGGCACCTTTTGGCAGGTGCTCGGTTCGGTCGGTTCCCCCGGTTCACAATTATACTTTGGAAGAATTTTATGAACTGGAGTTTGAGGAGGAAGGGGAGTTTGAAGATGATGATGGTGATGGTGAAAGTCTAGTTGTGCCTGTGGAACCGGACATCTCCCCAGACAGACCTTCAGGTGTTTCCCCTCCTAGGCTTTCTGAGGCCTCTTCCCACTTTATGTTCTACAGAAAGTTGGCTGAGACCCTCCAGCTTCCTATGGAAGAGACAATGGAGGATCAGGAGGAGCCTGATTTTGTAAAAATGATGGACATCCCAGAGTCCAGGAGACTGTCTATTCCCCTCCACAAATCTTTTGGGAAACAGACACAAAAAATTCTGAAGTCTCCCAATTCTATACCTCCTGTGGACAAAAGAATGGACAAGAGGTATACTCTCTCTCAGGCTCAGAAATGGAGTTTTTATATCACCAATGCAGCCATGTTGGGGTTGTGCAGGCTGCTGCCTGTGATAAGGCAAGCATTCCCTTGACTTCACACCTCCTAGACAAAGACTCTAGGAAGATTGATGCCATGGCAAAAAAGCTGTACATGGCATCTTCTCTGGGACTCAGACAGGCAAATTATATGGCCTATACAGCTAGGTACCAGAAATCCAGGTGGGACACTGTACTGGCACTGGCTAAACAGGCCTCCCCCCAGCTAGCCAAGGAGCTGGAGGTGGTGGCTGCAGATGATATTGAGGCATCTAAAGTTCAGTTTTATGCTGCTGTGGACTCTAATGATGTCTCATCAAGAGTCATGGCTACATCTGTGACTCTTTGGAGAATGGCTTGGCTCAGATGTACTAGCCTCTCGCAGGATACCGAGGCTTAGGCCATGGATTTTCCTGTAGTGGGTAATTCTCTGTTTGGGGAGCAGACAGAGAATTACATGAAGAAAATGGATGAGTACAGGACCACCTACAGGAGTGCTCAGGCCAAGGAAAGGCAGGCAACTCCTCAAAGGCAGCAGTCTAGGGGCAGGGGCAGGCCTTTTCATATGCCTTTTTACCAAGCACAGGCCTCCTCTTCCTTTTCACAGAGGGGGTTCTTCAGAGAGAGAGGCAGAAGGGGGATGAGCAGGGCTGCATCCACTCCTCAGCCTAAGTCCCCTGCCAAGCAGAGACTCTGATGGGCCTGCCCAGGTCGACTCTCCTATTCCAGTAGGGGGCAGGCTGGATTACTTTGTCCAGGACTGGATGTCTATTACATCAGACAAGTGGGTCCTGAAAGTAGTAAGCCAGGAACTGGTTCTCAGCTTCAGAAAATTTCTAAAGATGAGAGCCAGATCTTTTCCACCTGCAAATCTCTCGGAAACCCTTGCCCTAGAGGCAGAGGTTTCATCTCTTCTGGCCTTAAGAGCTATAGAGAGAGTACCTACCCTACACTGGGGCAGAGGGCTGTACTCCAGGTACTCCCTGACCCTAAAAAAGACAGGGGAGTGGTGACCCATCCTAGACCTAAGATACCTAAACAAACATCTTTTAAAACCAAAGTTCAAGATGGTAACTCTGGGAATAATCCTTCCCTCTCTAAGGCCAGTGGACTGGCTAGCCTCCCTGGACCTCAAAGATGCCTACTTTCACATTCCCATCAGGTGCTCCCACAGAACGTACCTCAGGTTCGAGTTGCCCTCAGGCCACTGTCAGTTCAGAGCAATGCCCTTTGGCCTAACCTCAGCCCCAAGGGTTTTCACAAAATACCTGGCAGTAGTAGTTGCCTTTCTAAGAAGGCAAAAGATTTCCATTTTTCCATATCTGGACGATTGGCTAATAGTGGGCCAGTCTCCAGACCAAGTCAAGTCTCACTTGCAAGTAACCCAGCAAGTGCTCACTTCTCTAGGATTTCTTCTCACTCAACCTTCCCAAGTCAGTTCTTGAACCAGTCCAGCTTCTTACCTTTATAGGGGCAGAACTGGACACAGTCAGAGCAAGAGCCTTTCTTCCCCTGGAAAGGGCAAGGGTTCTTATAGAACTAGCCTCTTCCTTCAGCCTTCGGGTATCTCGACCAATAAGGCATTCCCTCCAGCTCTTGGGCCACATGGCAGCTTCAACAGCAGTGGTCCAAGGGGCAAGATTCCAGATGAGGGATATTCAGTTCCATCTGAGAGCTTTTTGGTCTCAGAGGAAGGATTCCCTTACCAAACTGGTCCCAGTGACTCTGACCTTGATCCAAGCCCTCCAATGGTGGCAGGATCAGGACAATTTAAGACAAGGGGTTCCTTTTGTCACTCAACCTTATTCAGTGGTCCTTACCATGGATGCTTCTCTTCTGGGCTGGGGAGCCCATCTGGGAACCCTCACTGCCCAGGGACTGTGGTCCCCCCAAGAATCCCTTCTCCATATCAATCTCCTAGAACTCAGGGCAGTTTTTCTGGCCCTGAAAGCTTTCTTTCAGTCAGTGCAGAACAAGGTGGTTCAGGTCAGAAGGGCCACCACCACCACCATGTGGTACATCAACAAACAGGGAGGCACTCAGTCCATGGCCTTGTGCACAGAAGCCATGAAATTGTGGTCCCTGGCTTATTCCCTGCAAACCTCTCTGGTAGCAGTCCACCTTCCAGGGAAGGACAATGTGCTAGCAGATGCACTGAGCAGGATTTCTCGGTGCCATCACGAATGGTCCCTGGACCCTCAGGTGTTGAAAGTGATTTTTTCAAGGTGGGGCACTCCAGAGATAGATCTCTTTGCAGCCCCAGACAATCACCAACTTCCTCTTTTTTGTTGCAGACCCCCAGTCTTGGGCTCAGTCCCCCTGGATGCCCTGATTCTGAATTGGGAAGGGAAATTTCTGTATTCCTTCCTTCCCTTCCCACTCCTGTTCAAAGTTTTAGTCAAGATAAGGTCTCAACCTTGCAAAGTGATTCTGATTGCTACAGATTGGACCAGACAGCCCTGGTACACCCTGTTGTTGTCCCTAGCAGTCCATCTTCCCCTGTCTCTTCCCAGGAATTACAACCTGTTAACCTCCTCTCAGGGGAGGATTTGGTACCCCAATCTTCAGTCTCTCAATCTCAAGGCATGGCTCTTGAAGAGTTTGCAGATCTGCATCTTTTTCAAGGGGGTCTGGATATTCTCAAAGCTTCTTAAAAGCCCTCCACCAGAAAGACTTATAACTCCAAATGGAAGAGATTCAGCAGTTGGTGTTCTAAGAAGCATATTTCCCCAGATACTGCAGAATTGCCTAGGTTCTGGATTATATGGTTCATCTTAATGGCCTAGGCCTCAGACCAGCTACTCTCAAGGCACACTTGTCAGCTGTTTCTGCATTTCTGTCTGTGGGGAAGTCTTCCTCACTATCTTTTCATCCTGTGTTCTGTAAATTTTTTAAAGGATTGCTTCTCACCAATCCTCCTTTTAGAGACCCTGCCCCTGACTGGGATTTGAATGTTTGCATTGCTCAACTTACACAACCTCCTTTTGAGCCTATGTCCTCAGCAGAGCTTAAGTACTTGACTTGGAAAACTGTGTTCTTGGTAGCCATTACCTCTGCCAGGCATATCAGTGAACTGCAAGCCCTATCAGTGGAACCTGATTTTATCTCCTTTCACAGTGATAAAGTGGTCCTTAGAACCAATAGAAGGTTTTTGCCCAAAGTGGTTTCAGACTTCCATTTAAATCAGTCTGTCTCTTCCTGTTTTCTTCACTGATCATTCTTCCTCAGGAGAGAGGAGGATACACAGTTTAGATGTTAAAAGAGCCCTTAGTTACTACATAGAGCATACCAAGGGTCACAGGTTTGACTCCCTCCAGTTGTTCCTCACTTATGGAGAAGTGGGAAAGGGCAAACCTGCCACCAAGAGATCTATTGCCAGGTGGATTGTGTCTTGTATACAATTTTGCTATGAAAAACTGGGAAAAATTCCACCCTCAGGCCTGAGGGATCATTCCACAAGAGGTACAGCTGCTTCCCCTTGCTACTGCCAGGGATATCCCTCTCTTAGAAATTTGTCAAGCAGCCACCTGGAAAACAGTCCATACCTTCACCAAGCATTACTCTCTGGATATCCAGGCTAGGAGTGACACTTGGTTTGGCACAGCAGTACTTCAGAGCCTATTCCCGAAGTACTAACATACTAAAATGCCAGCAGAATAGGCCTAACGGTCTTTCGTGTCTGCTCGTTTGGTCAGTCCCCAACCTGGGTGCTGACCTTGCTGTCCCCCTCGCCTTCTCTGGCTTCTCCCAACCCAGTTCTGGATATTCTTGCTGCATTGGATTTTGCTTCCAGAACCCTTCCCCTGTACCTGTCCCACCCCCTCTTGAACCCCTCCACTGTCTCTGCCTCCACCAGCCCCCTAGGCAGTGCATTCCATGGCTCCACCACCCTCTCAGTGAAGTAGCACCTCCTCCTTTCTCCCCTGAATCTTCCCCCCTCCAGCTTCCAGCCATGCCCTCTAGTGGCCCCTTCCTCCTTCCTTCGAAGCACCCCGACTGTTCCTCCCCTATTTACCCTCTTCATGTACCTAAAGACCTCTATCATGTTCCCCCGGTCCCTTCTCTCTTCCAATGTGTACATATTTAGCTCTTCAAGCCTCTCCTCATAGGTCCTGTCCCCCAAGCCCCAAATCATTTTGGTTGCCCTCCTCTGGACCCTCTCCAGGAGGTTAATGTCCCGCTTAAGTGTGGCCTCCAAACTGCCAGTTCGGTACTCAAGGTGCGGCCTCACCAAGCAGTTATACAGAGGAAGTATCACTTCCCTCCTTCTGAGGTGATCCCTAGCGATGCATCCCAGCATCCTGTTGGCCTTGGCTGCTGCCCTCCTACAAGTCTCAGAGTTGTTCATCTTGACATCCACCACCACCCCCAGGTCCCTCTCAGCCATGAGACTTGCATTTCCCCAGGGTGTACACTTGGCCTGGGTTTCTGGCCCCAGGTGAGTGCTTGCATTTCCTGCATTGACCTCAGCTTCCACTTTCTAGACCATCTTTCAAGAGCCTCCAGGTCCCCTGTAGGGGCCACCCTCCCTCCTCCCCATCCACCACCGCCCCCAGTTTTGAGTCATCTGCAAAGAGACTCATCTCACTCCTGATTCCTGTCCTTATGTCAGATACGTAGGCGTTGAACAGAAGGGGCCCAAGGACTGATTCCTGTGGGACCCCACTAATGACCCTCCTTGGGGATGAGACTATCCCACCAACTACGACCCTCTGGGTCCGGTCCTGGAGCCAATTGCCTATCCATCTGATCATCTGGTTCCCACCCCATTTCTCCCAGCTTATCCAGCAGGCCCACGCGGAGGAACAGAGTCAAATGCCTTGCTGAAGTCTAGAAAGAGGACATCCACTGGTCTACCCAGGTCCAAGGCACTTGTCACCCAGTCATAGAACTCCACCAGGTTTGTCTGACACGATTTCCCGGGATGAATCCATGCTGTCTATCGCCCAGGCACCCTGACTTATCCAGGTCCCCCTAGCCTCTCCTTGACAATGCCCTCCATCACCTTGCCCACCACGAGGTCAGACTGACAGGCCTGTAGTTCCCTGCCACCTCCCTTGATCCCCTTGTGGATGGGCACTATATGCACCACCTTCCAGTCTTGGGGCACCACCCGTCCTTAGAGAGATGGTGAAAAGCTCTGCCAGGGTTTTGCCAGGACATCTGCAAGTTCCTTCAGCACTCTGGGATGTAATTTATCCGGCCCCGTGCTTTCTCCATCTTAAGGGGCTGAGGGCTTCCTCTCTCTCTGCTGTGATTTCCACTTCCGTGCCCCTTCTCCTGCTTAGCCTCCCCCACCTGCCAGTGATGCCTCCCCTCCCCAGACCTGCCGATCGGTAAGGTTCCCCCCTCCTCAGTATCTCTGTCTCCTCCCATGTATGATGCAGCACCCTCATTTTCCCTGTGGAAACTGAGGTGAAGTACTCATTAGCACCTCAGCCTGCTCCCCGGTCTTGTGCCCATCTCTCCCTGATTTAATCCTGCTAATATGCCCTTCACCTTTCATTTTTCCCAATGTATCTAAAGAACCCTTGTTCCCTCTCTAATTTCCTGGCCAGGTTCTGCTCCTTCCTTGCCTTAGCCGCCTCACCACTCTAGTGGCCCTTCTAGCCATCAGCTCATACTCCCTGATCCTTTCACTCCTTGAGCACTTGATTGCTTATAGGCTGCTTTCTTTCCCTCACCACCTCCTGGACCTCCCTGGTCCACCTACTGCAGGGTTTTTGGGCCCTACGCATTTCATCTTACTCTTGCACAGGTGCTGGTAGCATCCTGCACCCCTCTCCTGATGATTTCCACCTACTATCAGCGTCCATGTCTGACCCAATCCCATCCAAATGCTCCTTAAGGATCCTTCCATTTCCTTAAATCCACCCCTGAGTGGTTACTTCTGTCTTTGTGCAGCCTTCTACCTCCTGGGTCCAGGCAGAACCAGACCCGTGGCATGGCTACTCCCCCAATGGGTCCCTTTACCCAGGCCCCTAATCTGGTCACTGTCTGCCAGGACCACATCCAGTACCCGTGCCTCCTGGTCGGTTCCCTCACCTGCTGAGTTAGGACGCATCTTGAAAGACATCCAACAACCTCTGTTCCCTGGTCACAGAGGATGTCATAGTCTCCCACTGTTCCTGGATGTTTAAGTCCCCAACACCACCACCTGTTCCTCTGCCCAGTCTGCAGTGTCTCCCAACATCTGCCACCAGACTGTCCTCCAGCTCCTCCGCCAGGGCAGAGTCTTACACACTCCCTATTTTACTCTCTCTTGCCCCCCTTGTTATCAAGGTGACCCAAATACGCCTCCACGGTTCCCTCCGCCTCCTCCCCCCTATGCCAATGCAGTTTTTGACTATCATTTACTCTCCTCCCTTCCTCCCCTGTCCTTTCTGAACATAGTGTATCCCTCCAGGTTCAGATCCCAGTCATGTCTTGCAGTGGCCCAAGTCTCAGTGACCGCTGCCACATCCACTGCTCCCTCAGTTAGCATCACCTGGAGCTCAGGCATTTTATTGCCCAAGCTCCTGGCATTTAGAGGACTACCTTCCACCCTTTCCCTATAGTTCCATTTCCCCTGCTCGTGTTCCCATGGGGATTCTGTTTTCCCCTGGTCTGCACTTTACCAGTTGGCCTTTTCCTGCAATCCTCCTGGTCCCCAGGGGGATGGAGACAGAGTCCCTCCTTTATCGGCACCCCTTGACAGCCTTTTCTCCCATCCCACCCCCCTTCACAAGTTTAAACGTTTAAAGTAGGTTCTGTCCCTCCTCCATGGAGGTACTGCTTGGTAGTCTGCACTTGTCAGAATACAGCAAGACTTCAAGTTGTTTGAAGAAAAAGATTACTCACCCTAGTAATTATGTTTCTTCTATTGGAGTCTTGCTGTATTCTGACCTCCCCCCACCTCCCCTCTCAGAACCTGGTTTTGAGAAGTGGGTGGGCAGGTGCCGTGTTGCACCTCAGAGGTGCTCTTTTTACACCCTCTTCTTTTGTGTGGGTATTTATTTTATTATATTCCTGTTTGGTTTGGGTGTTGAGTTTGGGGTTTCCTGACTTGAGTCTTCTTTTGGTAATCTAAAACTTTTTGTTGCCAGTTGGCTATTAAATTTATTTTTACAATTTCCACATAGAATACTATTAGAGTGTTGCTCGTAAGAATCTGATGGTTAGCTTTCAAATGGAAACAGACAGAGACATCAACTGAGCTCAAGCTCAGCATTCTATGCTCTGCATAGAAAGGTTAACCCTTTGTTCTCCAGGGCAGTTTAAAGGCTGGGGCTAACTGCACTTGTCAGAATACAGCAAGACTCCAATAGAAGAAACATAATTACTAAGGTGAGTAATTTTTTCTTCTGTTAGCACCGCACTATCACGCTAATTTTAGCACAACCACGCTATTTTCATTTCTTTTTTATCGCATCTGCTTAATTTATATCTCGTTTTTACCGTGGATGCTTTATTTCGACGGTTCTTCACTTTTGTAATGTAATTCATGAAGAAACCTTCAAATTGTTGTCTTTTGCCTTAATTTTTACCTCAGACCTTGAGGTTTTACCGCAAGGCAACCAACTGGGTTCAGAATTTGACAGTTGCTTGCCAATATCACAGAATCACTTAACTACATAAAACTGCACTCTAAGTTCACCTGTCAGAGGACTGGTCAGTGGCATTACAAGAGAAACTCGTGCTCAGTGACTGGTATTACTAGGTTTTCTATTAAATTGGCACTGGAATAGATCCTAGTACTACAAAAAATAAAGGGATTTTAAAGTAGACAGAGTTATTTAACTGGGGCAGAACTGGCCGGTGGCAATTCACAGAAACATGCACTCAGATGTGGTCCAAGACTCTGGTTCTCTTTGTTAAATTGGCACAATAGCAAAGAAACCTAATAAGTGTAACCCCTCCCTCCACCACCATCCACTTGTTTAACTAGTAAGCACACCTCCCATATTTTCTGTCTAGGAAAAAGAGGAAGGTGGGGGTACAGAAACAGTATTATACACAAATGACCATACTAAACCCAGGCCCTGAGGAGAGAACTTTTGCTAGGGGCTATGCTAGGTCTGAACTACTGGAGGGGTACCCAGTAATTCCACACAGGAAGCAGTAACAAGAATGTCCAAACTAGATTGGGGTTCTAGAGTGTCGCTTTATTCCAAAGAATGGTACACAAAAGCAAAGGTGGACCCCCCAGGGTTTACACTTCATGGCAAGAGGCAATGGCAGAACAACAGCATCTGTAGCAGACAGAAACTCTAAACATCCCTTGTTACATAGGACCTTGAACCCTGTTCAGCGGAAAAGCCTCAACTGAAACACACATGTCTTCTAATGGAGCACACAATTTCTTCTAGTGGCACTGGACACAACTTAGAACATTTCCCACATGGCATAGGTTTTAAACATTTGGCAATGTGGCCACTGGCCATGATGGAGCATACTGGTGCTCAAAATTAGCAGAACCCACACCAGGGGGTAAACTTTCTCTTCAGGCATTCGTCACCATGTCCTGAAAAAGCAGGCACCCTTACAGAACCTGTAGTGCTGAACTGGTCACTCCAGATGGCAGATTGCCCACCTTTTGCTTCCTAGTCCATACCCAGCCATTCTTTCAGAGTTACACCTCAAACTTTAAGCAGAACTGTTGAACTATGTATCTTGGAATGGCTTTCACATTCAGCATCAGAAACACACTACTTCTTAGTGTAAATTAAAGTCCTGAACAATGTGTCAGGTCTCACTGGGGACTCCACGATTGTCAGCCAACTTTAGGAAAACATGAAAACAGTCCCAAACAGGACAGAACTTGGAGCATAATTCCCTTTGTCAGAGTACACCCCAAAAGAAAACACAATTCTTCTTGGGATACCCAAAGTCAGATTGCTCACAGTTGTACACAAAAAGGTAGCTTCAGTGTCCTGGCTCAAAGCAGAGTATTGCCCTTTGGATCCATTCTGAAATCCTTCTCATCTCAATGGGGATGAGAAAACTCAGGAATTCCTGCTAGACGGTTTCCACCACTTCAACTGGCAGGCAGATAGCTCTCAGTACTAGGGTGAGAAAAATGGGCTGTTCCCTCAGAGCCCACACTGCAGCTCTTCACTCCTCCAACTGCTCACATTGAACTCCACTCAGAACTAACTGAAAATTCTAAAGTTCCCCACTCACAGCTAGCTACTGTGGCTTATGCTGCTGTGAGAGTTCTAAATGACATCACCTTTCTGTTCTCAGATGAGACCAAGTAAACAAGAGAGGAAGCAGGTGAAAAAACATTTAACCAGTTATTCACCAGCTGCCTTCCCAACCTAGCACTGGCACTGATGGAATTCTAGTAGTCCCAGGGGACCAGGGGTTTACACTCACCCCTAGCCAGGCAAATGACTGTCCACAATCATTTCTCTACCTGGCACCAGGCCATCCTACCCTCTGTGTTACCTACAGTGAGGTAGCGCTACTTCTCCCCTACCATGTGCCAGGCACAGGCAGACAACACTAAAGAACCAGTGGCCGTCTGATGATTTATCTATGGATATTCAGTGGCTCCATGAAACTGCCTGAAGCATGCCCTAACAGACCAGAACTGAGGCCCCTACTGCAGGTCAGGACCACAGCCTGTCTATCTGCCTAGCCCTCTAGGGAAAATCTATCTGACCAGTATGCCCACCGGGGAACCTCATCCCAAACTTCCAGGGTACCTGTGAACAAAAACAAGGAAACAGCACATTGCAGTGCATTACATTTCCCAAAATTTCTCCACGGCTTTATACCTGTGAAGAAAAAGCATGTTAACACCCTGTTAACCTCGAGCAATTCTAAAACTCACAAGAAAACAGAGGAACTCCGCTGAGCTCCCACATTCTCTTTTTTCCTTCCTCAGGAACACCTATAAGAGAAGAAAACAAAACACACCCTGCATACCACACAGTACCTAAACCTCCACCTGAACACTAGAGAATCCCAAAAATATTTTTCTATGAAGATGTGAAAGAGTACACCCCCCCCCTTTTTCTTTCATTTTAGAAAGATGGTGGATCCTGGATGTACGTTTTGTTATGTGTTACTACTGTAATGTCTTGTTTGTTGGGCTGGCCACCCACTTTGTTTATATTTTGTATTGTTATTTATTCGTCCCCTTTTTGTTCCTTTATGCATCCTAGAATCACTAATCTCCCTATTTTGAAAGATTTAGGATAATTATTTAGGATAATAATTAAATGAGAGGATGTCTGGATTGCTCCCTTGTATTGTTGCAATGTCCTGCCCTCTTTGTTTATATGTCTGGAGCTGTTTTATGCTCCATGGGTTTTTTATTTATTTTTATTTCCTGAAGCAGTGCTTTCTTAAATATTAGATTAGGAAGGTCTGTAATTCTTTGTCTAAATAGCCCTCTGAAAAACAATTATCACAGGACATCCTAAATTTTGCAGTCAAGCCCCATTTTGCTTGCTGTGCCGTTTTGGGTATGTTTTCACCCTGTAATAAGAAAATCTCCTAAATTCTGCAGTCAAGTCCTGTTTTGCTTGCTGTGCTGCTTTGGGTTTGTTTTCGCCCTGTAATAAAAAAATAGTATGTTGAGAACTTCCCGGTTCTCTTATTTGTTCCCTGTCCTGCATTCTGGCAGGAGTCTCTAAAAGAAAGGGTATTTTTCTCATTTAATCAGTGTACAAGAGCTTTTACACGGCTGTGTGAACGTGAGCGCTGGTAAAGTCATACCCGCTCGTTCTTGCGCACAGTTGTGAAGGTATTTTTTTTTTGTAACTCTGCTCTATGTGAGGTTTACTACGTTTATCTCTCCTTGTTCATATCTGCTTACCTTCCAGAGCTGAATTGGAACACTTTCTGGGCTATTGCTAAACTGTCTAAAGATGCAAGGAATTTTTTTGTCTGGAACAGCATGTCTGAGTTCTGGGTACCACCCCCCCTTCCACTGCAGCACTTCTCTAAGTGCCGGCCGGCCATAGTCTGTACCATTTTATGCTGCTGCTGGAAGGGGAGGTGCTTTCTGAAGCTAGAAAACAGTGTAAAACTCCACAAAAAGAGTGCAAATTATTTCTGAGACTGTCTTTATGTTATTAAATTGTCTTAAAGGGATGTTGATGCGTTAAATAAAACAATATAATTGTAAATAAGGAAATAATGCTGGAAATAAAGTACAGGGGTGGAGTTAAGTAATCACATGACCTCCTGCATGGTATATATGTTGAACACCTAGTTCAGGTTGTCAGATAGGATGAAGTGGTAGCGTTGATAAAGACAGAACATCTGATGAGAGGAAATCATTAGATGTGATGTGATGCTGTAAACATCCTTAAAGCTAGTAATTTCTAGCCCTATATTGTTGTTTTGCTTCTCTTTTATTTTTGCCATTTTCACTTCGCTTTATGTAATCACTGTAAATAAATATCTTTATTTTTTTGCTGCAGTTTGCGTCAGTGGTCCATCTGTACTATCAACCTGCGACAAAAAGTAAAAAGTAGAAAACAGACATTTATACAACACATTTTTGGGGGTGAAATGCCCTAAGACGTACATACTAGTGACAGAATGTTGTTGACGGAAGGCAAGGTCCATAAAAGAGTCTCTCCTGGGCCGAAGCTTGCTGAAGAACAGTCCTGGAACATGGCAGGGCCTGAAAAGCACTGCAATCCATGGGGAGAGTCTTTGAGGACAGTTCAGATAGTTTGTTGTCAGTCTGACATTGTAAGGTGTGTTGTGCAAAGTCAGTTAGAAAATAGAAAATTTGGTCTTACCAGTTTCTTGAAGACTGAAAACAAAAGATCATGTTACTTCTCTGAGCTGAGGACCATATCTCTGCAGACCAGGCAGCATCATTGGATACAGCTGGGTTGATGTCCTCTGGAAAACCAGGCAATGAACCAGGAAAACTGCTGGATTAATGGCGTCTGAAAAACCAGGCGATGAAACAGGAAAACAGTGGGGGATATGTCATCTGGAAGGCCAGGTGATGGAAATGGGAAAGCACTGCTGGGTCGACAAATCTGGATGCACCTGAAGAATCCTGGAATACCAATAGAGCTCCATCTTCCTCCTTGGATACTGCTGCTGCTGCTGCTGGATGACAGACACTGGGCTGCCACTTCTCGCTTCCCTCTAGGCATGCTGGGAATGTTCACAGGGAGTGGCACCATTAAGGGTACTATAACTCAGGGTGAGGTGCAAGAACTATGACACCATCTGGGCATTCAAAGTTGATGTGGAATGTCTCATTCCCTGCCTTGTCCACAATTCGCACAGTGTTCATAAACAGAGTTCTGCCCAATTTCCAGAATTTAAGTTGATCGTTTATGACTCTGTCCCTGACACATTCTGTTGCACCAGAGTACAAACTCTTGCTTGCCTCTTCCAACAACCAGGACTTCCTGTTCTGTTTAGTTTCCTCCCAGACTCTACAAGGAAAGGACTTCCCCATAAATGGTGTCAGCCCTCCTACATACCAGTCTCTCCTCCTTGCTACTCTTCACAAGTGTGCGACCCATGGCCCAGCTTGGAGGCAGTGCGTCCTGGTTGAACCAGTGCCACATACTTAAAGAACTTGTCCCTGACCATCTCTGTGGGCATGTTACTGGAGCCTTCTTCTTCTTCTCTCTCTGGCTCCTTTGAGGCAAGAGCTTGAGGTGACTCATGGGAACCCTCAACATGAAGATACATTTGTTTATCCTCCTCTTCCTCAGGATCATGAGTGAGCAGATGTCCTCACTCCTGAGACAGTCCACTCTTCACTGGATGTGGAGGTAGACACCTCCCAGTTCAGTGTCTCTTGCAGTTCATCCTCTCCTACTATGCTAGGACTCGGGCCCTCCTTCCATGGGTCCACGGATCCTTCCACTGCACTGTCCACCTGGGACATGGGTGTAGAAACTGTTCTTTGTTCCTGCCCTTGCAGTAGATCAACATTGCACTCTCCCTCTGTGCCACACTCCATGGGGCTTCCCCCAACAGGTTCAACCTGGTGCTGCTTGCTGCTACTTGCAGAGTTTCCTACTCTGGTCCATGTTGGAGCCAAACAAATTCGTGATACCCTCTCTGGCACTGCACCCCTGCTCATATCATACTTCACAAGGCAATCCGAACAGTGGGGTATCAGAAACACATCCCTTCCAGCCTAGAGGCACATAATGCACAGTCTTACTGGATAGGTGGGGATTGCTACATCTGGAAGAAACCCTTCACCACAGAAAGTTCTCTCTAGTTCTCTTAGTGCTGCAACCTACTCTGTGATCATAGCTCAGGCATGATTCAGGTAGCTGGGATTTCCCCAGGACATGTCTGAAAGCAAACACCTAAAAGTTTGTTGTTACTTTTTTGTTCATTAGTCCCATTACAGTCTCATACAATGGCTTCCTGCTGCTGTGTTTACATTTGCTGACCCCGCCCTGTAATGGTGGCTCTCCTCATGGATCAAATCTGTTTCTGACTCAAAATAGTGTGTACGACCTTTTCTGGCTACTGATTTTTTGCTCAAACTATAATCTATTGCACTTCTTGTATCTCTCAGCATATTCATATGATTTTAATCTGATTTTGCGATCAGCATCAAATCAGACTACTGACGCATGCTCAAAGTCACTTGCAAGCCACAGTATTTCCATAACACAGGATTGCCTGTTTGCTGCATCTTTCCCTTATACAACTCACAGTCTCTCTTTTGCTTAGAAACATTTTACTGTTGCTGAACCCATCGTAAATGCTCACACTCTATGCTCAGAATTTTTGTTTGCTGTCCTGCTGTTACAACTCACAGTCCTTCTTTGCAAAACAATCACACTGCTTACACACAGATTGATGCTCCGTTAGTTGGTTGTACTCACTGAAATCAGTTGCTGGCTTTCTCTGGTGGAAATTTTTGGCCTGGTGCCGATCCCGGAAGGCCTCTGGGGTGAAACCGGCTGGCACTTCCGCCGATCATAGCCGTGTACACCACGCTCACTTTCCAGTCTGTCAGACAATGGGTTGAGCACGAATTTACCCAGCAAAGGTCTGTTTTTTTATAGATTAAAATGTTCACAAGCCCCTCGATGGTTGAACAAGTCCAAAACGAATTCAGCACTCTTTGCCTATATTAGGATAAATTCAGGTCCAATCCAAAGCTGATGCAAAATAGAACATTTATTGTAGACATAAGGACCAACAGGCATGCAGAAAAACAAAGCGCTAACTTGCCCTAGCGCTTCGACTCACAAATGAGTCTTCATCAGGGGGTAAAGGGTTACATGTAGATAATGCCCCTATATAGTCTATTTAATTGGACATAAAAAATTAATCAATCAATCAATTATTCAGCAAGTCCCAACACTTGTGAAAATTTAAACATTGTTTCCACTTCAAACTATGCTCAGTGTAATTTCTGTATTAAATCATTAGATGGTGCTATTGTATTGCAGCACATATATCTTGGAATGAAACACTAATGTGTATGTGAATTTCAGAAAGCACTGACATAGTAAATACTGAATAGTAAATAAAATCAAAACATGAATGTATGATGAATGAAATGAAAATGAATAGATCAACCCTCCAGCAAATCCTGGTTACAGTCAAAAATAAAGCTGCAAGGCAACTAAAGTAACCAAGGTGGTGGACCTCCTAGAGAATAAGTACCAGGTAGCTGGAGGAAAGCCGGATGAAATGAAAATGAACCTATAGAAAATAGAAGAGACAAAAGCATTAATTTGCAGTATCTTACATTACATCATCTCACATTATTTTTAGCAATCTGTAAAAAGGCACATAAACAGCATTTTACACCATCAGAGTCATTGCATAAATATCTTAACTTACTACTTTAGAAAAAGTTTAAAATCCCATTTGTCATTCCGTCCCCAAGTTTTAACACTATGTAAAGTGTGAATCCAGAAGCTCTCATGTTGTAACAAAAGACTGGATCTGTCACCTCCATTCTTCATTTGAGGCACATGTTCCAGTCCTATAAATTTCAGACCATCTGGTTTAGACTTATGTACATCTGAAAAGTGTGTGCCAACGGGAGTGTCTTGTTTACCATTTACAATCGAGCGAGTATGTTCCTGTATCCTTTGTTTTAGCGGTCTAACAGTTTTACCAACATAAATCAAATTACAGGTACACCACAATACATAAACAACATAGGAGGTATCACATGTGATAAGTTCCCTAATTTCAGCTTAAATGCTCATATGTAAGGGATGCAGAAATTCTTTTGTTGGTACACCATATTTACAAACATTACAGTGGCTACATCTATAGTAGCCATTAGGGCGATGTAGCAACCATGTGGTAGTTTTTTTAGTTGGGGCAGGTATCCTACTGTGGACTAGTTTGTCCTTAAGATTCTCACTTCTGTTGAAGCTGACCCTGGGTTTAGGTCCCACAGATGCTTCCACCATATTATCTCCTAATAAGATAGACCAGTTTTTATGTATCACATTACCTATCTGACCTGCAACATGGTTAAAATCCATAACAAAGGCACATGGTACATTACTCTCTGTTTCATTAGTCCCATGTTTTTGTTTCAGAAGATCATCTCTGCTCATTTTTTGAACTTTTTCTCTTGTTTTTTCTAAGAGTTTTTTGTCATAGCCCCTTACTTCAAATCTTCTCAAAAGTTCATCAGTTTGTACAGTAAAATCACTGTCTGACCTACAGTTTCTTCTTAGTCTCAGAATTTGTTCAAATGGAATTGAATTTTTGAGACTATGAGGATGAGCACTGCTAACCAACAGTAATGAGTTGGTGGGAGTATTTTTTCTAAAGCATTTAGTTTCAAGCCTATTATTATTGACAAAAAGGCAGAGATCTATGAAGGAAATACTGAATGGATCAGTCACATATGTAAATTTTAAATTGCATGTGTTGTTATTAAGCCATCTCACAAATTCAGAGATAGTATCAACTGTCCCTTCCCAAACACATAAGACATCATCAATAAAGCGATGCCAGTGTGCAGTGTTTTTGACAAATGGGTTAGTATTAGACAGTACCATAGTATTTTCCCAAAGTCCCAAGAATAAGTTAGCATAGCTTGGTGTCATTGATGCACCCATAGCAGTGCCACAGTTTTGTAGATAGAATTCTCCTCTAAATTCAAAGTAGTTATGTGGCAATAACAATTCAGTAGCTTCCAGAATAAATTCATGTGGAATATTTTCAATTTTGGATAGTTCTTCCATACAATATTTTACTGCCTCTAGGCCCATCTGATGTTGAATCGAAGTATATAAAGATTCAACATCTATGCCAAGCCAGTGATTTCCCCGTTTCCACTCTGTGTTTTGTAATGTTCAGTACATCTTTACTGTCCTTTATGTATGAGGGGAGACTTGCAACTTGAAACTGTAAAAACAAATCTATGAATTTACCTAGGTTTTGTGTAAGAGAGCCACAACCTGATATTATAGGTCTACCCGGTGGATTGTGTAGATCTTTGTGAATTTTAGGTAAGATATAAAATCTTGGGGTGGTAGGATTATTTTGTCAAATGAAATTATATTCTTTTTCAGAAATTACACCACTATCTACAGATGCCCAGATATTCAAACTGCGCCGGGCTGTGGCGCAAGCCTGGGCGCAGCTCAACTTGGCTGCGCAGGGGCGTGGACTGGGCGATATTCAACGGAGCTGCACCATGGCTCAGCAACGTTGAATATTGCACCCTGGCCACCCGCAGTACGCATGGCTCAGTGGCACTGTGCCAGCGCCAGTGGCCATAGTGGAGCAGGGGGATGCGCTAGCACAAGTTCCATTGCGCTAGATGCAACAACCACGATATTCAAAGGTTTACATGCAAATGGGGCCATAATGTATGCAAGGTGCAAATGGGGCCATTTGCATGTCATCTCTTATTTGCATGCAGGTCTTGATCCCGATGACTTGACCTGGCGCCCTGCTAGGCAGCAGCCGTCGGGGACAGACGCCCCCTGCAGCACGGCAATGTGTCCCACAGCCCAATCACGGGCATTAGTAAAATAAATGAAAACTCCTATATCCCTGGTGGTCCAGTGGACCGATGTCTGCCCGATCGCGGGCTAAGTAAAACATTACTGACTCCCATATCCCTGGTGGTCCAGCGGACCTCCCCTCCCCACCTGCTCACTGATCCCCACCGCCCCGCTCCCCCCCAGGTCAGCGGCCGGTGGTAGCACCCCATCCTTCTGCCGCCTGGCCCGATTAATAGTGTCGGTAGATTGTACGCCATTGGTCCACAGCGTGAGCCAATGGGCGTGCAACCCATACCGTACTACATGTTCCAGATATGTGAATGGATCCATGCTGATTGCTGATTTTTAGAAAGATTTTCCAGAGCATTTTTTTCTTCCCATCTTAGATTATAATATCTAGGGTTTGCTCCATTTTTTAAAATTTCTTGTACCTGCTTACATACAACCCTTTCAAATACCTGAATATTAGGACTGAATATATTTGGACAAAAAGTAGAAGTGCTTGTAAATTTATTTTTTCTCAAAATTGACATACATCTGTTAGCATTTAATATGGAATTACCTGCCAGTTGAGACTGAGAAATCAAAGAATCAGTCTCCACTTGTTCACCTAAAATTAGTCTTTCTAACATATCCAAATTATGCTCAGAGTCCACATCAATATTGGTTGTTTCAAAGTCTGCATTCATATCTGATCCACTTTCTGTAGATTGTACAGCCTCTTCTTGTATGGCAGATATTAGTAAATCCAAATCTTCGGTGTTTCTTGGGTCTTTTATTAGTGTCCCTCCCATTATTGCAGATGTTTGTTTTTGGTAAAAAAAGCATTCTCAATCTAGTTTTACGGAAGAATTTCTGGAGATCTACATGTATTTTAAATTCATTTACCAGTGTTGCAGGTACCAAATTCAGCCCTTTATGAAGCAGAGAGATTTCCATAGGAGTAAGAATATATTTTGACAAATTCCCAACTTGTAACAGATCTCCTTGTTCCATGTTCTCAGCGCTCTTTCTATCCTTGAAGGCTCTCTGGCCTCCTCTTCTCCCTCTCCTGGTCTTTCTTTTCCTTGTTGTCTTACTACGGTCCGATCTAAAAAAAGTCTAGTTTCTGCTGATTCTCTTCCAAGTTTTCACGATTACCACCTGCTTGTTTTTGTGTTTTTATTTTTCGATTGAAAATGAACCCGAGAACGACCTCTACTTATGGAGCGTTTTCTAGCCCAAGCAGTAATAAGGCCTTTCTTATAGTCAATTTTATCTCGTAGAAGTTTAGTGTTTTTTTTCTCTATAATCTGAAGTTCATATTTTTGGACCTTATGTCTCCCTCGATGGTTGATCCTGATCTGACCAGCTTGCATGCCACTCGCTCTCTCCTCCTCGAACACTCGACTGCACACACAAACTGGCTATGGGGCGGGACTGATTGCAGTCACAATGATCATTAAACACCATTCAAATGAGCCTGTCTCTCTCGTGCTCACTCTTCCTTCATGGCGATCATAAAGCAGGGGCAAATTTAAACTGCAAACTGTAACTTCTTTTCTCGGCTGCAGTTTTAGCGGCGGGAGCTCTGTTTTGACCATTTTCTCAACAGATTCTGGCAATTTCTTTAGCGACTCCCCCAATTTGCAAACAAAGCACATGAAACTTTCAGGGTATATTTCTCTCTCCGTTTCCTAAAGTCCAAACTACTTTTGGCATTTGAAACTAGCAATTTAAAAAGTTCTGGATGCAGAGACAAGGACATACACTTCCAGGCTTTATTGTCCATTGCAAGTTGACACAACACACATGTAGCACTCTGTTCTTTCTGTACTAGCAGGCACGCAAGCAACACATTTGGATGGCACTCTCCTGGGCAAAATCCTTCTGTGCAAAGATTCCTTTCCTGTTTTGGGCTACTAGACAGGCAAACACTAGTCATAGCCTCAGCATAAATTCTCTAGTTCTCTCCTCAAATTAAACAACATCCTTGGACGAGACCCCATTTTTTGTAACCCCCCCCCACCAGCCACTTGTTTAACTAGTAGGCACACCTCCCATTTTTTCCGTCTAGGGGAAAGACAGGGGTGGGGATACATAAACAGTATTACACACAAATGACCATACTAAACCCAGGTCCTGAGGAGAGAACATTTGCTAGGGGCTATGCTAGGTCTGAACTTCTGGAGGGGTACCCAGTAATTCCACACAGGAAGCAGTAACAAGAATGTCCAAACCAGGTTGGGACTCTAGAGTGTGGCTTTATTCCAAAGAATGGTACACAAAAGCAAAGGTGGACCCCCAAGGGTTTACACTTCATGGCAAGAGGCAATGGCAGGACAACAGCATCTATAGCAGACAGAAACTCCAAACATCCCATATTACATAGGACTTTGAACCCTCTTCAGCGGCAAAGCCTCAGTTGAGACATACATGTCTTCTAGTGGCACTAGCCACAATGGAGCACACAATTTCTTCTAGTGGCACTGGACACAACTTAGAACATTTCCCACATGGCATAGGATTTGAACATTTGGCAATGTGGCAACTGGCCATGACAGAGCATACTGGTGCTCAAAATTAGCAGAACCCATACCAGGGGGTAAACTGTCTCTTCAGGCATTCGTCACCATGTCCTGAAAAAGCAGGCGCCCTTACAGAACCTGTAGTGCTGAACTGGTCACTCCGGATGGAGGATTGCCCACCTTTTGCTTCCTAGTCCATACCCAGCCATTCTTTCAGCAAAACTGTCGAACTATGTTTCTTGGAATGGCTTTCACATTCAGCATTAGAAAAAAACTACTTCTGAGTGTAAATTAAAGTCCTGAACAATGTGCCAAGTCTCACTGGGGACTCCACGATTGTCAGCCAACTTTAGGAAAGGATGAGAACAGTCTCAAACAGAACAGAACGTGGTGCATAATTCCCTTTGTCAGAGTACACCCCAAAAGAAAACACATTTACATTCTTCCTGGGATACCCAAAGTCAGATTACTCACAGTTGTACACAAAAAGGCAGCTTCGATGTCCTGGATCAAAGCAGAGGATTGCCCCTCGAATCTATTCTACAGTCCTTCTTGTCTCACTGGGTATGAGAAAAATCAGGAACTTCTGCTAGATGGTTTCCACCACTTCTACTGGCAGGGAGATGGTTCTCAGCACTAGGGTGAGAAAATTGGGATCTTCCCTCAGACCCCACACTGCAGCTCTTCACTCCTCTAACTGCTCACACTGAACTCCACTCAGAACTAACTGAAAGTTCTGAAGTTCCCCACTCCCAGGTAACTACCGTGGCTTATGCTGCTGCGAGAGTTCTAAATGACATCACCTCTCAGCTGAGACCAAGTAAACCGAGAGGGAGCAGGTGAAAAAACATTTAACCAGTTATTCACCAGCTGCCTTCCCAACCTAGCACTGGCACTGATCGGATTCTAGTAACCCCAGGGTTACATAAGTATTATGGCTGAAGATATATCAAAGGCTACCGATAGGGGCCATTTAAGAGTAGTAACAACAAATATGTAAGCAGGGGGCTGATGAAGCCTCCAGTTCCCAGCCAATACATACATACAGCTTCCACAGGGACTGATGAAGTTCCTCACAAATTACAACATTTTTAAAAAGGAAGCTCGATCAAGCTGCTATGAAGTGGCTAAAAAGAACTCTGTCAAGAAAAATGCTCCTGTTCCTCCTGGGAAAGCCAATAGTGAGCAACAGATGTCTTACAGAATAAAGAACAAAGCATGCTCAGCACTGCCTGCGCAAGTAAAATTTTTGGTAAAAGTATGGCACGTCCTTCAGAAGTAGGGTTCATGTTTACAGGGGCTAGTATACACTCTTTCCCATAGACTGTGAGGGTGATACAGTTGATGATGAATAATTTTATGATGCCCCTGCTTACAGAGGCTGCTAAACACTCTTCCACAGTTCTCGCTCCAGAGACTGTTAGGGTAATACAGATGATATGAGTATTTTTGGGATACCCCTGACATTACTTTGGAGGGCCTAGACCTTATGTGTCCACTACCCTCTTCTTGGAGCTTCCTCAGCTATCCAGGAGAACTCTCCCTCTATGTTTTCGTTTATCTAAAACATATTCGACACCCTGGACCTCCCTTCTCAGGGTCCATTCTAGGTGAGGATGAGGATAAAAAAAGATTTTAGTGGGATGAAAGGTCTTCCACCTCCTAAAAAAACTGGTCATGCCTCCCTATGTTGAAAACATATAAATAAAAATACCACAGAATTGCTTCAAACACCCACTTCTGTGGCAGAGGTTTACAAGTGGTCTGAAAATGATAATAAACAAACATATAAATAAATTATCTGTACAACCCAGCCATGTGAGTAGAGTGCAGTAGATACATTGCTAGAAAGCTGAGGTCTCCTTGTCCTCCTTACTCCCAGACAAGGACTCCAGAAAATGTACTTCATAGCTAACACAGATGCTTGTCAAAATGTTTTCCTACATGGCTTTTCGGCCAAATATCTAAAAAAAAAAAAAAAAAAAGGCACTGTGGAATTCTGCCCTGGTGCAGGAGCTGGTGGTCACGGCAAACCTGCCCAGAAAGCTATGTAGTACCAATTACACAGGCAATAATGATGCCGCCTCCAGAGCCATTGTCCATGTCACCTCTCTGAGGCGCTTTGTCTGGCTTAGAACTACTGGTCTATCCCAGACTCAAAGTTTTAAGGCCATGGACTTTCCCTGTGATCAAATCATTCTGTACAATCCAGAACATCTGACTGCATCAAGGCCTCCTGCCACACGGAAATTCCTCCCGGGGGCAGGCACAGGTTATTTTTCCAGCTACCCCCTTCTCTCTGTACAGGGATGCTTTCATAGGGAGGGGCAGAAGGGGCCAAAGGTGGCCACCTCTACGCAGCCAGCAGCATCGCAGTCTAAGCCCTGACGTTAGTGTGGGCAGACCTCATGTATACCCAGGTGTCTAAGCCTCTATCCCCAACACAGGTGATACTGTTGGAGTGAGAAGTAAAAATCTTCTAGCTCTGTGAATGGTAGGGAGGATCCCGGACCACAAAAAGGTGAAAGGACCTCTTCTCCAGGTATATTCTGACACAATAAGACAACTGGGAAGTGGTGACCTATCTTGCTGTTAAAACCCAAATTCAAGATAATCACTCTTACTAGTCACACAGTCCTTACAGTAGGGAGAGTGGCTAGCCTCCCTGGTCCTAAAGGGCTCCTTTTTTCCAATTACCCATAATGAGGTCTCACAGGCAATTTCTCAGGTGCGGGCTCACTGCAGCCCTTCGACCTTCCTCGGCCCCGAGTCTTTACAAAGTGCCTGGCAGTGGTAGCAGCACACCTTAGGAATCTGGGCATCTCCAGCTACGCCTATTTTGCCAATTGGCTCATAGTGCCAAAGTATCCTTATCAGGTCTAGAAGTCCTTTTTCTCTTACAGAGCTCACTCGAGTTTCTGGGTTCCCTGGTAAATCTAAAAGGTGAGAATTCAAGCTGTCCTTCAGTGACAGATTCCTTCATCCAGGGATAATGAGACCAGCCAGCAGGCACTTGCCTGGGTTTGAATCATTAACCCTCACTTGTTCAGTATATAATGCAGTCCTGAGCAAATCATGTAACTTTGACATTTCCTCAGGCTATTGGGACACATGACTTCTGTGCCTCCAGTAGTCCCAGGGTTCAGATATGGGATACGACACCCGCAAGCCTTCTTACAGCTCACTGGTCTCAAAAAGCAGCAATTTTTTAAAGATGAGACCTCTGACAGAGAACCCTACGAACCTGGTAGCAGGGATTCCCTTCCAGGCACCACATCCCACAAAAGTGATCATCACGGACACCTCCCTCCTGTGGTGCAGAGCACATCTGGACAGTGCCTCAGTAAGTGGCACCTAGACTCTCCTAGAGACACAGTTACGCCTAAATCTTTTGGAACTCGGAGCAAGCTTTCTAGCCCTCAAAGCATTTGCTTCTGTCATAAAAGGATAGAGTGTACAAGTCGAACACTTTCCACAAACAAGCAGAGTGAACCATATCAGGAATATTCTATTCACAGGCTCTATCAAGCTGGTCTCTCTCCTTCTCCCTGGGAGTCAGCCTTTCAGTTATTCTCCTCCCAGGCAAACACAATACTCTGGCAGATGCTCTAAGTCATATCAGTCAAGGCCAGAGTGAATGGACTCTGAACAAACAAGTACTAGCCACAGTGTTCAGGTGGGCACTCCAGAAGTGGATCTGTTTGCCTCTTCCTCCAGCTTCTTCAGTACTGTTGCAGGTCCCCAGTCCTGGGATCACTTCCATGGATGCCTTGATCCTGGTTTGGTCAGGGAGGTCCCTATATGCATTCCCTCCTTTTCCCCTGATTCTCAGGGTATTTCTGAAACTCAGAAAACAGCCTGCACCATGATTCTGGTGGCTCCAGATCAGCCCAGGCAAGCTTGATACCCTCTCATTTCCTCATCGTCCTGCAGCAGGCCCATTCGCCTGCTACTAACTTCCTCTCTGCTGATTCTCCTCAGGAGTGCATTATCCAGAAATACACTCTCTTCTCCTCAAGGCCTGGCTTTTGAGGAGTTAGTTTTCTTCTTCTCAGTTCTTGGAACTAACACAATGAAGGGAAGTATGCAACCAAATGAAACAGTTTCCCGTCTGGTGCAAGAGCAAAAAGGGCCAACCCTCTTACAGCAGCAGGCCCTCAGCTGTTGGATTTCTGAGTACATCTGCAGGTGTCAGGCCCTCAAGCTACACCTGGCTGCAAATAGGCCTATTTTTCTGTGGGAAAGGAAATAGTCAGTTTTTTTCCCACACCATATTCAAACTGTTTTTTTTTTTTTTAAAGGCCTCTTGCACCTCTAGCCTCCAGTTAGGAAGCCCGTGCCCCCTTGGAGCCCGAATCTCTGCATTGCCAGTCTCTTGGAGCCACCCTTTAAGCTATGGCCACTGCACATATCAAGTTTGTGACCTGAAAGTAGGTCTTCCTGGTGGCCATTACCTCTGCCAGAAGAATTTCAAAGGTACAGGCCCTGTGCACTGAGCCTAATTTCATCATTCCTTACAACGATAAAATTGAGCTCTGGATGAATAGGAAGTTTCTGCCTAAGGTGGTTTCAGAGTTTCCATCTAAAACCAGTCCAGTACTCTGTCTTTCTTACTGAGAAATCCACTCTTAGGGAGCAAAAATCTCCTCAGCTTGAATGTTAAAAGAGCTCTCTTTTACTACCCGGAGCATACTAGGCAGTCCAAAGACTCTTCCTCTCAGTTCCTCACCTACAGGAATGTAGGCAGATGAAGATCAGCTACTAAGAGAGCTTTTCCCACTGGTTGGTCTCTTGTATTAGATTCTGCTATGGACAGGCTGGTCATCAACTCTGTGGGGCTCAGGGCCCACTCCACCTGGGGCACTGTAGCCTCTGAGCTAGCAGTAAGGGACATACCCCTTCTGGATGTCTGCAAAGCAGCTACCTGGAATTTGGTGCACACCTTCATGATGCACTGCAGTTTAGATGTGCAGTCCAGATCTGATGCCAAATTTAGCAGGGTGGTTCTGCACAGCCTCTTTCCTAAGCAGGTTCTCTGTCCACCTCCCACTTGGTACTGCTCAGTAGTCTGCTATTGTTACTGATGCTAAAGGACTCCTGGGGTAAAAGGAAAAAATTACCCACCACAGTAATCCTTCATTCTTCCAAGGGGTCCTTCAGCATCAGTAAGCTCCAACCCTTGCTCCCTGGTTCACCTGTCAGTTTTATTACCAAATTTATGTTTTTTATTGAAGAGTTTTTGTGCTCACATTGTTATCTGTTTTCAGTTTTCAGACATTTGATGTTTTTTTAATCCTGTTGGTTTACTTTTTAGGGCATGTGCCCATTTTCTTCGGAAAAAATTCTGAAGCCCATCAGACTGCTTTCACTCAGCTCACTCCACTCCTATTTTTTGATTGGCTGATGCCCAAGCTCATTTAAATAAATTATCTTAAAGGCATACCTCCGGGGCAGTTGCACCTAGCCAGCTAACTGCTATTGTTACTGATACTAAAGGACCCCTTGGAAGAAAGATTACTTCGGTGAGTAATTTTTTCAACCCATGCCTAGGCTGGCCTGGAAGGATGTGAGGTCACTAATCACTTTGCAGATCAACCAGCACTGTAACTTTTATCTTTCTCACATAGAATATCTTTCCTATGCTCCATTCATGTGGATGGGCTATGGGTTGTGGATGCTAGTCCCTGAGGGTGTCTGCCCCACCACTCCTCTTTGGGGTCGATCCCAGGGTGTGGCTCTGGGTCTGGACCTGCCCTCCTGCCATCATCTTTCCCTGACTCTTTGAACCCCTTTTTATGGGCAGGAGTCCCAAGGAGGCAGAGATCTTTTACTGCTTTCCACTGATATCTCTCCACAACCCCCTCCCTAACATACCCACCTTTCCCCCATTTATGGGGGGGTAACATGCAGTTTTAGTTAGCTGGGCAACGGGGCTTTTGGTGGTGCTGGCAGTGTTACTAGGTTTTTGTTTTGTTGCACTGCCATTCTCCTTCAATTTCAATGAAGAAAAGTAACTACATCTGGTCCTCTCCCCTGATTAGAGGTGGTAGAGTACGCCAGACTGGGGGGGCTATAAAATCCTTCACACCCCATTGTGCTATCTTTCAGTGGGTGTGGGTTGACATATTATGTACCTTTAAGTATCTCAGTTTTGTTCTATTTTAATGGCTGTTTATTGGTTATGCCACAATGTTGATTACAGGTCCAGGTTTGTTGTTACCTATATGCATTCGATTGGTGCTTCTCAGCTCCCACCAAAACAGAATCATGTGTTTTTTTTTAAATTTACTATGGCAGATCTTACATTAGCTTCATTTAATGTCAAAAGTATTAACAGCCCAATTGAAATGTCTAGAATTTTGCAGGAACTACAGCGTAAGCAAGCAAAGGTGTCTTTCCTTCAGAAGACCCACCTGACTGTGCAGGAACATGCCAAGCTGTGCCAAAGTTGGGTGGGAGAGGTATCTGCATCTCAGTATGAGGAGCATCCTCAATGTAGGGGGTAACCATTTTGATATGGTGTAACATCCCATTGAAGGTTCATAGAGTAGATACAGAGCTAGAGGGCCATTTTGTCCGGGTTGTGGGTGCTGGCAGTGTTACTGGGCATAGCTGTGTTTTACTCAACATATATGCACCCAACGAAGAAGCAGACTGCATGCACTTTTTGACCAGGGTACTGGGTGATATAGTGGTAAATGCTAATAGTTTGGTTGTGGTGGGAGGAGACTTTAATGTAGTCATAGATCCTAAAATTGATAAAACTGGGACTATGGTAAAGGAGGTTTCCTGTATGGGCAAATTGTTGACCAGACTTAATGAGGAGATGGGTCTAATTGAGGGATAGTGACTGCTCCACCCACACAAGAGGGACTATACTTATCCCCCAAGGCATAACTCTTACTCCAGGATAGATTTTTTCCTAATTTCGGCTAACTGGGCACACAAACTCCAAAAGGCAGCTATTGGTTCTATCACACTGTCTGACCACGCCCCTGTTACACAGCAATTAGACACCTCCTCAGTCCCTACAGAATCAGTTTGGTGACTGAATGTAAGTCTGCTGAACTGTTCTAACTTCAAGATCTAGTAAAATCGCGACACAACACTTCCTTTAAACTAATCCTCGAGGGGAGACAGGAGCGGGGATAAGATGGGACGCAGTCAAAAGTTACCTAAGAAGAGAGATTATTACATTCTCTTCAGAGCTTAAAAAAGTGTGCATCAAGCTCAGGCTTGAATTGGAGCATTCCATTGTGGACCTCGAATTTTGGCACCAGGTCACTTTAGATCCAGCAATTAAACAACACCTAGATGCTGAACGCAACAGATTGAAGAAATTACTAGACATTCAGATTGAAGGCCAGCTCTACTACTCAAAACAAAAATATTATGAGCAGGGTAATTGGGCCGTAAAGCTCTTAGTATGTCAACTTTGTAAAGAAGCGGCCAACAGAGCAGTGATACGAATCAAAGATCCATGCACCTGAGTTCCCACTACGTGTCCTAAAGATATTTCTCAGCTTTTTGCCCAATTTTATTCCTCTCTTTACAACTCAGAAAGGGTTTCAGATTATGCAGATAGAGTAGATAGGTATCTGCAAAACATACCATTCCCTAAGCTCTCTCCCAACCAAAAAACCCGGCTTGATGCCCCTATTTCTACGGCTAAAGTCTTTGCAAAAATAGAACAGCTGAAAAATGACAAGGCCTGGATGGGTTTGCATCGGAGTTTTATAAATCCTTTGCCCCTACGCTTCTAGAGTCCCTCAAAGAGGTGTATAATGAGGTAATGGGGAGAGACAAGGTGGTCCTTCCTACTTGGAGCTGTGCTTAGATATCAGTCATTCTGAAACTGGGTAAGGACCTGAAAGATTTTGGCTCGTATCGTCCAATTTCCCTGCTCCCTGTAGACCTGAAGATCTTCTCTGGCATCCTTGATGCTCACCTACAGTTCTACATTTCTTCCCTGGTACATCATGACCAAAGTGGGTTTATTTCTGGTTGTTTTCTTCAAGATAATATACGCAGACTGCTTAATATTATAACAGCCCAACGGACCACATCTTCTTTCCAGCTGGTGGTCAGTATAGATGCCAAGAAGGCATTTGACAAAGTAGATTGGAACTTTACGACTGCTACTCTAAGAAATTTGACCTCGGCCCTAAAGTTATAGCTGCAATTACCTCACTATATTTGGCGCTTGAAGCACGTGTTAAAGTTAATGGCTTCTTCTCAGAACTGATCAAGCTATGGATAGGTACTAGGCAGGGATGTCCCCTGTCCCAACTACTTTTCGCTCTGTCCCTAGAGCTGCTGGCAATTTCTGTTTGGCAAAATGCTCAAATCAAGGGAGTCACAGCCAAGAATGTGGAGCAGAAAGTAGCTTTATATGCTGATGACACTCTTTTTCTTGAGGGATCCACAGTCCTCCTTACCCCAGTTGTTATTTGAGCTTGAGAAGTTTGGAGCTTTGACCAGATATAAAATAAACTACTCCACAACGGAAGCAGTGGTGCTTAGCGGCACCCAACCTTCAGACTTCAGGAGCACCTTCCCACTTGCTTGGGCTAGAAACAATACATTCCGGTATTTAGGTATCCAAGTTTCTATCGATACTTCCCGTCTCTTTAAGAATAATTACATAACATTACTTAGCACCCTCAAAACCGACATAACCAGATGTAAACTTCTACGCCTTACCCTCTATGGTAGGGTCCAAACCATAAAAATGAATGTCTTACCCCATTTTCTATTTTTGTTCCAGACTCTCCCCATTCTCATACCCAAAGCATAGTGGAATGATTTAAACAAAACAGTGCAGCGATTCATCTGGTCTGGGAAGCGCCCTCAATTATCTTTAAAGATACTACAGGCCCCCCAACATTTGGGGGGCTTGCTCTTCCCAACCTTCCTCTATACTACCTGGCAGTCCAGGGAGCTCAGTTGTGTACCTGGGTCAAGAGACAGTTGGAGTCTGGTTGGTACCAAATAGAGACCACTTTGGTGTGGGTGGGCTCTTTGGACCAGCCCTACAAGTGTAATCCCCGCCCGCATTTGTTCCCGGATATACAACCCATGGGTCAAACATTCATTAAAGATATTGCTACGCCTCAGGAAACTGACACACACCCCAAATACCATTGGCCTCCCTTTTTTCTAATAAGGCATGAGGACATGTTCCTTCCACCGAAACTGGACCCAGATTTTTCTTTCTGGGAAAGTCAGGCCCTCACCATATTTAAGCAGTGAACAGGCGACCATGGTTGTCTCCCATTCTCATGACTAAAAGAAATATACTCTCTCCGCAAAGAGGACCACTACCATTTCCTTCAGGTCTGGTGTTTTATTTTATCATCTAAGCTTCTCCCTTCTTTACGGGGGGATGTGACAAGCGTAGAAGCCTTTTTCTACCATGCCATCACAATAGCTGATAAAATTCTGCTGTCTAGTGGAACCCTATAAAATATTTATGCAGCTGTGGCCCCTTCCGCTGGACAGTATATGAATTAAAAGGGAGCAGGAGAGTGGGTCTCCTATCTCACTTAACCAATGGGCCATAAGATTCCGTCTGGGCTGGCAAGCGATGGCCTCTCCGATATGGACAGAATTCAGCGGGAAAGTTTTGATCCAGTTCTTCCAGACACCAACAATCACTAAACATTTTCTTCCTACTTACACAGATGTATCTTGGCACAATTGCATAGGGGTTATGGGTACTCACTACCCTGTCTTTTGGGACTGCCTGGTCATTTCAGGGTTTTGGTGCTCTATCCATACTGAAATTCAAAGATTCATAGGATTAACCTCCTCCTTCTCTTTTCAGGAACTGGTGTTAGGGTTCCCAGCGTTATTGGCCTGCCGAGTAACATTCGACAACTAGGTCAAACCATGCGGGTGGCAGCCCTCAGATGCATAACTACTAATTGTCTCTCTCTGAAACCTCCTTCACTTAGTCAATGGTGGGTTAAAATAACAGAAATTGAACGTATGGAACATATTACCCATAAACTTCGGCTGTCCGGAGATAAATTCGGAAGCATCTGGAGGCCGTGGCAACTAGCCGAACATCACTGATGGCCACACTCTAGTAGTTCCTGCTTTGACTCTGGGTTGCAGATGTTGAGATTCAATGGTGGTGGTGGTGGTGGTGGTGGGGGGGGATCAGAGAATAGTTGCACCATTTTTAAGATTATTAAGTTTCCGTTATCTATACTCTGTTTGCATCAGACTGACTGTATGGTAGTCACGCATACTGGTGGCCACCTTAAGATAAGTGACCACATAGAAACATAGACTTTTCACAGCAGATAAGGACCGCTTGGCCCACCTAGTCTGTCCATTTCCCTACCTAGAGGATAAGCTGCAGATCCTATTTAACCAACAGCCTATTTCTTCCTACCCACCACAAAAATTGCCTTATGTCTGTCCCATGCATTCTTGAATTCTCCCACAGTTTTAGACCCCATAACCTCCTCAGAAAGGCTGTTCCATGCATCCACCACCCTCTCAGTGACCATTTCCCTTTCTTTCCATTTGGGCTATTTATGTTCTAAAGACCTACATATTGTGAGTAGCAGTAACAAGAGGGACAGGATGGTATGCAAGCTTAAGGCTGACTTTGACCTGTCCTGAACTTTATGTTTCTTATTGGACACACTCAGACTTTGACATGGACAATGCTAGTCCCTCACAGGTTAATGAAAATGTCAAATACCCTAGAGTTAACGTAATATGCTACCTATGGTCTATGGGCTTTCTCCCTTTGTTTTCTCATATTAAGGACATTTTGGGTTATTCAGGTGCCCAGAACTGCTATTGTTTGATTTATGAATATTTACTTCATAATGTGAGGAAATGGTTTTTACAATGTACATTAAAGAAGATCTCCACTAGGGGCACTGCACAAGATGGCATCTTAGTTACGGGCTCTGTAACCCTGAGGGTTTTATCCTGAGGAATCCGCAGCTATTACACAGCAATCTACAATTTAAAAACACAGACCTGGTGCAGCTTCTCATAAGGACCCTAAATCCAGCTTCATTTTCCACAGGACAAGTGATCTTAGCCTGATATTTGGACTTGAACACTGGGCTGTGTTAGAAGGCCCTATCAGCAGTGTGGCACAGCAGTCTGCCTGGGAGCACTCATCCATGGAAGGAATGTTTGACCAACTACTAGATCAAATGGCTCAGGTGACCTTGACCACTAATTGCAATACCCAAGTAAAACAAACTCTCGAATCCCGAATATTTTAAAATGAGAGTTGGGTTAATGCCACATAATTAAAACTGCAGGCTTTGAGGGGGTCCTCAGAGATCAACAGTGCAGCATTCAATACTTAAAAAGCAAAGTGGATGACCTCGAGAACCGAGGTCGCCATAATAACTTAAGATTCCTTGGCTTTTCGGAGAGAATGGAGGCACGAGATACTGAGTGCTTTCTACAAAAGCTCTCATGGAAATGTCCCAATTGAGCTCCTCATGGCCGCTCCAGATTGAGAGGGCCCACCAATCCCTCGCACCAATGCCAAAACCCCAGGAAAGGCCAAGACCCATTATCGCATGTTTCATGGACTACCGTGAAAAAGAAATGGTACTTGCAAAAGATAGGGAGTTAAAACAACTGTCTTGGAGAACACACCGAATCAGCATCCTTCAGGATTACTCCAAAGAACTGTCAGATCGACGCCGGGCCTACACGGAGGCCAAGCACAGAATGCACCAACTCGGGCTGCCTTTTTCTCTGCGATATTCTGCAGTCATGAGGGTTGAGCATGATGGAGTTCCTCTCAATTTCGATACTTAAGAGGCACTCATTGACTTTTAACAGAGGAATTGTCCCCACAACATGACCCGCAGAGGAATCATCCTGCTAATCTGATGGAAGACACCGGGGGCCTAAATAGAAGATCTACCATCCGATCTACCAGAGCAGCGGACTGGCCGACCACGGACGACTCCCCCTGGCAAGTGCCGCTGCACACCAACAGGAAAAGGCATTCATCTAAAAGGCACTCTAGGAGGGAACATTCCTCTGACAGGAACACCGAGGAATCCACAGAGGAGCTCAGAATGGAAACCTCTGTACACAACCAGCTCCCGGACCTAATATCCCCCAACAGGTATGCCACCCTGGGAGCCCTGTCCCCAGAACCACAGTTGATGATGGGCGAGGGACAGCAGACAATGCAGCAAGGCCTTACACACCAGCTGGAGAAGTCATCTGCAGTTGAGCCGACTCCCTTGAGAGTGCCCTCCCTATCCATTTCCCCAGAGAGTCAGCAACCTGCACCAATCAAAGAGGGGAACACATAGAGCCTTAGACCAATACGAAGTCCAGCTCTGGAAGACCAGCTAGCTGGTGAACTTCCCCGGGGGAATACGATGACTGCTTCGGGACCAGATAAGTAGCTGTTGTTCTTGCCTTAAGCTAGTGAGAGTTCTTCGTTAAGTTTACTTCTTTTAGGCAGCGAAGGGTGGGGGGCTGGGGAGCTGGTGTTTCAACAAGGGAAGGCCTATTGGAGCACTACCTCCAAAGCACAACTCTGGATTTCTGATGCGGCCTCCTGATGCTCCCTCCTACCACTTTTCACTTTATCACACACCTTGTGCACTCTGGGACATTGCTTTCTGAATGCAGGTCTGCGCGAGGTGACCACCCATCATGCCATGTCCTGAGGAGTGCTACCGCTGCCACACAGGCTTCGAGATGGGCCGGGTGGCAGATTCCCACCTCCAGGAGGGCCTGACTCTCAAACTGCACCCTGGGGCTTAGCCCGCATAAGAAGACCTTAAGAGACAGCCAGACCCCCCCCCCCATCCTCCCATAGCTTGTTTTCTTCAGCCTACTAGCCCTGCTTCCATACCGGGAGGGATGCGTTCGAGGACCTAAGCTAACAATGTTTTTTCAGAAGGTGCCTCTGTGAGGGGGGGGGGACAGGTGAGAAAGGTAGGCCACCGCGCAGGCCACTTGACCACATCCAGTGATGCAGCTGTCGCCTTCCCCGCATACCTAACAAAGTAATGGACTGTCTGCTGGTACCCTCATACAGGGAGCCCCAAAGTGGTAATAAAATGCTGATTTGCCAGGTACTAATGTATTTTACAGGAAGCTGCATTTCTTGACCAGGATGCTGGCACAAGGGGGCAGAGAGAAAGAGATTCCATACCATGGGGAAGGGACTTGGTGCACACTCCTGCACCCTAAAGCAGCTGTGATAGCAGGGAGTGGGACACAGAGAGGACATGGGGGACAATCTGGGAGTCCCTCTGCCCAATGCCACGGATGGTGTGGTGGCAGACTGGGGCCCTGCTATACCTCACAACCAGACCCCCCTTTCCCTTTCTATTTCCCCTTGTCTTCTCTTCCGAGCTCCAACCCCCAGCACAGCAGCATATTCCAATACTCGGCTGAAAACCTCTGGGAAGTAGGGGTGCACCATCACCCACATAGAAGAAGAAGAAGAAGAAGAATCAGCATTTATATAGTGCTTTTCATACGCAGTGTATCCCAAAGTGCTTTACAAGCAATGTTAGACTGGTAGTGAAGTGACTGCCATATCGCACATCAACACCCACACACAGCCTGGATAGTTGCATGAACCAGTTTATGGGAAGGGGAATGTTGGCCAGGACACCGGGAATGTCCCCTACTCTTTGCGAAGAGTGCCCTGGGTTCTTTTACTTCCACCTGGACACCCACCAGGACAACACCATGATGGGTAGAAGGGACCTCGGTTTAACATCTTATCCGAAGGACAGCACACCCCAGCAGTACAGCACCCCCCTAATACTGCACTCGGATGCCAGCATTTTAGGTGCAAGTTCAATCCTGGTGTGGGACGAGAACCCACGACCTTCCGGTCCAGAGGCAGATGTGCTACCAACTGAGCCGTGCTGACACCCAAGCTGACGTAGCTATAGGGCACCCCCAAGCAAGCCCTTTCTCATTTTCAGGGTGGAGTACCTCCCCCAAATCTCTCTTGCTCTGCCAAATGGAATATATATGGATCACATAATGTCTGTAAGCTGTCACTCAGGGGCTACCAGTAGTCTTGTTCTCCTTTGCTGGAAACCGCACTCTTGGCTTCCCAGCTGTTTGGGGAGCCTCCCCAATTTAGGCTTCCTCGAGGAGTGCAAAGAGGGACTATAATTCATGCACACACCCAAGGATTGGAGGCGGGCCGACAGCAGGTTACTGAGGCCACCCACACACCTCCTCAACCCCTACCAGAGATGGGAAATCACAAACTGTATATAGTTATAGTTATTGCCTTGTTAGTTTATAAGTTAAGAACACACACAAAGGTAATATTAGTCTTCTTCCACAATATGGCAGGTTGTTCGTGGGGAATGCCACCTTCTGATCACTTTCCAAACTGTTCCAGGCCTATGCTTACGCTGCTTCATAGGAGGGCCACGCCTCTGCTCCTAATCTCAATATCCATGCTACAGCACCTCTCAATTGTGTTTTGACTCTTCTGTCCAAATGAATGATATTAAATGTGTAACCCGGAACGTTAGGGGGCTAAACACCCCTACCAAATGGAAGCAAGTGCTTTTGCACCTCAAGAGATTGCAAACAGGAGTGGTCTTCTTACAAGAGACTAAGCTGACCCTGCTAGATCACGACAAGCTGAAGAGAGACTAGGTGGGCCAGGTCTTCCATGCCTCCGCTCCAACGAGAAAGAGAGGGGTGGTGATACTGATCCACAAAACCCTCCAATGAACAATTAGGAGAAAAATCAGTGACCCAGGGGGTGGATGGGTAGCGGCTCTCATGAATACAGCACAGGGCCCAACAGTATTGAAAAACATGTATGGACCGAACGTGGACTCCCCATCATTCTTTGACCTGCTAGTGCAGGAGCTGGGGTCTCTGACCCTGGAGAATATACCCTTGATAGTAGGGGGTGATTTCAACTTAACTTTAGATCCCACTTTGGATAGATGCCCCTCAAGAATCGAACCCCACTTCAGAGTGGCCCTGGCACAGATGCAAAAGGACATGGTGCTCACTGCCGTTTGGAGGGTATTTCACCCAGCTGTACGGGACTACTACTTTCACTCCCCTGTCCACAGTTTGCATAGTCAGATTGATTTCTGGCTAACCTCCCCCCGTATCACTCAGCAGACCTTAGACACCACCATCAGACCCTTGGCCATATCCGATCAGGCCCCGATGCAGCTGTCACTTGAATGGGGACCTTCCTCCCACACCTCTCCATCTTGGAGGCTAGATGAGGAGGCAGTATGGCGCAGTGGTTTAAGGCTCTGAGCTGCAAATCTGGAGACCTGGGTTTGAATCCCACAGCCCCCACTTGCGTACTGTGTGACCCTGAGCAAGTCACTTCACTTCCTCGTGCTCCCAGGTTGCACCTGTAAACAAGCTTTCAGCTTAGTGTGTCTCACCTGGTTAAATAATTGGAAAAAAAAAAAAGACCCTCTGCTCCTCCGTGATCAGAAGTTCAGCCCATGGCTTCAAGGGGAGGCCTCCACATACTTTCAGAACAATAAGGTTGTGGACACCTCTGCAGCCACTACATGGGAAGCGTTTAAGCTGCCCTTCGCGGAGCTAGTATGGGTTATGCTGATAGGAGAAGGAGGAAAAGGGAGCACCACCTAGCTGAGCTGGAGAAGCAGCTCAGACAGGCTGAAGCCACATTTAAATCCTTGCAAAAACCTTCTCTCCTAACACAGACTGGCCGTCGGGTAGCCGCCCTGTGGATGGAGATAAACAAGTTGCTCTCCAGGAAAGCAGAGGTCTCGATCCTCCGATTGTGACACAAATGTTGGGAGGGGGGAGAGAAAGTGGGGAAGATATGTTGCAGCCCTGGTGGACAGACAAGGCATCATTTAGACCAAGGCGGAATGCATTAAACAGGCGATGGACTTCTATGCCACACTATGTCAGTCCTCCAGGTATCTGGATCCCTTAGGGTTCCCCTCCTTCCTGCATTCCCTCAACATCCCCAAGACCTCTCACCCACAAGCCCTGGCCCTCGATACCCCAATATCCATGGCCAAAGTGTCCTCCAGTCTGTTATCCCTAATGAAGGGAAAGCCCCAGGCGGAGACGGCTTCCCAGTGGAAGTGTGGCAAATGCTCCGCAAAATAATTTCCCCAATTCTCCAAGAAGTCTTCGTGGAAGCTCTGGAGGTGGGCATCCTACCCCATCCTTCCGGGAGGTGGTAATTACCATACTCCACAAGAAAGGGAAGGACCCCCAGAAAGCTGCCAGTTGCAGGCCAATTTCCCTGTTGAACACCGACAGCAAGATCTTGGCTAAAATCCTAGCCAACAGACTGAACCATCTCCTCCCTATCCTCATACACCCATCCCAGGTGGGTTTCATTAAAGGCTGCTATAGCTCTGACCACAATCGCGCTGTGGCGAATTTAATCCACAAGACCAAAACTCTTCCCACCCCGGCCGGAGCTATAGTAATAGACTTTGAAAAGGTCTTTGGCTCCCTGGAGTGGGACTTCCTACAGCAGGCGCTGTCCACAATGGGACTAGAGGAAGGTTTCAGATCCTGGGTGAGGGTGATCTATTCCTCCTCCCACGGCCAAAGTCCTTACCAATTCCATGCTGTCACCCCCCTTCACTCTGGGCAGGGGAACCCGTCAAGGATGCCCCCATCCCCACTTCTGTTTGTCTTGGCTGTGGAGCCTTCGGCTGCAACACTCAGACAAAACTCCCTCATTCAAGGGGTGATCATTGGTGGAGAGGAATATACCATGATGATGTATGCAGATGACCTTCTACTACCCCTGGCAAACATTGATAAGGCTGTCACCCCCTTCTAACTATGCTGTCGGACTTTGTTGCTCTCTAAGGCCTAAGACTAAATCAATCAAAGACTGGAGTCCTCCCACTCAATGGGAGGTGCCTCCCCAGCATGGCCTCAGCACACGGCCTTCACTGGTCTCTGGAGTTAATCGCCTATCTAGGCATTATCATTACCCCGACCTGTCCAGGCTATGGGATTTGAACCTGAAGCCCCTTCTTGCCTCAACCCGAACAGAGCTGGACAGGTGGAGATCTCTCCAGCTTACTCTGGCTGGCAAAATCTCAGCTTTAAAAATGGTCATGGCACAGGGGTCAACCTTAACATTCATTTACTAGCCCAGGTACTAGTGCAGATTGCTGCGGGCTAGTGCAGAATCTCTGTTACTTGCCCGGCTAGGCTAGTGCAATTACTTCTATGGAAAGCTGCAGTTCTATTCTCAACACAGGTATCAAATAAATAAACAAACAAATAAATACATAAATATAACTTATTTAATTTACAGCCAGGTTATTTTCATGGAAGTATAACTATGTGCTGCCTTAGCATTAGTGAATTGAAAAAAAATAGATGTCTGTGTGTAGTGCATTTGCAGACTGTTTCATTATGTTTGATTGCATGCATGTGCAAGAAACATAGTGCCATCATCCGAGTTTTCGGAGGTGTGTCACCCCCTCTTCCAATTCAGTCAGTGTGTTGGCAGGCGCAGCCCCAGTCCTCCAATGCATGCTGGAGCTGTCTATGACAGCTCCAAAATGCAGTGGAGTACAGTTGAAAGGGAGAGCTACGCTTCAGTGAGCAGCGATCAGATATCGCCTGCTCACGTGCAGCTCCCCCTACACACACACACACACACACACACACACACACACACACACACACATGCATGCATACTGCGTGCTGCCCCCCCACGCACACACTGTATAGCCGACTGGGGTGCCCAATCCCCCGTCGGCTGTGCTGCACCCCCCCCAAGCCTTCCACATGCCACGCTGGGTGCCCACCCCAGCGTGGCAAATCATCGTATACTGACGGGGTGCCCAATCCCCGTCGGCTACACTGTCTCCCCAGAGTACAGGGTGCCACGCTGGGAGCCCACTACAGCATGGCAACTGATGCTATGGCCGACAGGTGCCCAATCCCTGTCGGCTCCACGCCCCAACCAGCCATCCTTGCCACGCTGAGGCCCACCCCAGCGTGGCAAATGTCCCCGATCGCCATTTGGTCAAAAACCTGGAAAATTAAAACTGTCCTCAGCTTTCTCCCTGCCCCCTCCCACAACCCGCACCCACCCACTGCGCACCCTGCCTCCCCACACCCCCTCACTCCATGCTTACCTCCGGACCTCGGCACGATGATCTTCGGTGGACCGGGAACACGTCTGCACTCTTCAAAGCCGACCGTGAACTGAGGAAATGCCGGTAAGCTGTATAATGGGATAGATAGGTTTTTCAACTTTGTTGCATATCTCAGGCATTTTTTGAATTTTGCACCAAATTTTCAACATGGGGTTTTTGGGACCCCTTCTCATGAATGATGTCACTGTCATGGCGTTATTTGGGCCGAAGAGTGATTTATGATCACTCGTGAAATCTGCTTCGGACCTGATTAACAAATGACACTGCCAGCGCTCATAAGGTGGGCTCTCAAGAAGCCTATTTTGAAAACTTGGTGGAAAAATTCGAAAAAATGACTGTTTTACGAGCGTACGTTGCGCAGTTCCTATGCAGGCTCATAAGTTTGTGAATTTTCAACATTTTCACTCCAGATTTTCAATATTGCCATTTTATTACACCTCCTTATGAGCAGTACAGCTGTCATTTTTCACATCTTGCCCAAAATGTGTTTCCGCCATGTAGCGCACAATGGCGCAGTTGGTGTGCGAAATCAATGTATGGGACACATTAAGAAAATCACAGTGACACTGTTCATGAGCAGAGGTCTTAAAATGGCTATGTTGAAAATTTGGTGAAAAAATTCCTAAAAATGACTGTTTTACAAGCGTGCGTTGCGCGGTTCCTACGTACGCTCATAAGTTTATGAATTTTCAATATTTTCACTCCAGATTTTCAACATTGCCATTTTATAACATTTCCTTATGAACAGTACAGCTGCCATTTTTCACATGTCGCACAAAATGTGTTTTCGCACATGTAGCGCACAATGGTGCAGTCAGTGTGCGAAAGCAATGTTTGGGACAGATTAAGAAAATCACAGTTACACTGTTCATGAGCAGAGGTCTTAAAATGGCTATGTTGAAAATTTGGTGACAAAAGTCCATAAAATGACTGTGTTATGAGTGAGCATTGCGCAGTTTCCACGCACCTTCATAAGTTCATGACTTTGTAATATTTTCAGTCCAGATTTTCACCAGTGGCATTTTTCCACACTTCCTCATGAACAGCACAGCTGTCATTTTTCACAACATGGCCGAAATGTGTTTTCACACTTTCAGCGCAGAGATGCGTGGTCACTGTGGAAAATCATTGTTCGGGACAAAGAAAATCACAGTGACACTGTTCATGATTGGAGGTCCCAAAATGCCTCTGTTGACAATCTGCTGTAAAAAATCCCCAAACTAATTACATTACGGGTGTGCGTTGCACAGTTTCTATGCACGCTCGTGACTTCACCAGTTTTTTTAATATTTTTACTACAGATTTGCAACATTGCCATTTTTTACATCTCCCCATGAACAGTACAGCTGTCATTTTTTACATCCTGTTTGGAATGTGTTTGCACCTGTGGTGCTAAATGCCGTAGTCGCTGTGCATAAGCAGCTTTCGGCTAACAAACTGATATTGCCACTGTTCATGAGGTGGGGTCACAAAAAAAACATGCTGAAAATTTGGAGTGAAAATACCAACGAATGCCTGAGGTATTATGGTTTCCAACCATAACGCCCAACCTCATAGAGAATGACAGGCATCAGGGATGTGACTTGGGATTCTTGCCTGCAATGCTCATACCACTCCACACCCTGCAGCCAGTGAGAGGCATCGAGGTATGCCTTGGACTCTTCAGCCCCAAAGTTCACCCCATTCTCCTATACTGCACCCATCTCACCGTATTTCCTGATGGAATGGGGTGCGCATAAGGGCCAAAGACCCCAAGGCACACCGTGACACTTGTCAGTGTCTGCAGGGTGGGGTGTGGTGGAATGGCGTGGCCGTTATGCCTGATGACCCAAAGGCACACCCCAATGCCTGTCACTCTCTGCAGGGTGGTGGTGGGGTTGACTTCAGTTCAATACTTCACTGCCATTCCTATTACGCAGCTCTGTAACTTCTACACTACCACTGCCAATGCCAGCAAGCAAACATTCGGAATTGACAAATGCTTGTTTTATACTAACTACTGCTTTTATTTTTTGCTGGTAAAGATCCTTTCTCCTTTTCCTTTCTTTGTTTAGCTCAGTACTCATGACAGGCAGATTTGTGACTGTTTCCAGGAAAAGCACAGTTGCTAGGGTTGCCACCTGTCCAGTTGTAGATCAGATAATCTGTTTTTCAAGGTCCTTATCTGGCCATCCGTTTTGATTAAATGTAGTCCAGTTTTTGGGTCATTTTGAGTGCTCAGATAGTATTAAACCTGATTGTGTCAAATCATTCACTGTTGCACGCATGTCAAGGTTACAAAAAAAGTTCTGATCTCACTAGTCACAGGCCTTTATTTGTAAAACCAGTCTGTCTAGGAGGTGTGAAGTATGGCCATTAAGACCATTAGCAGTAAATCACCCTAATCTTTTCACCTCTGAATTTTAAGAATGGTTGTTTACTGCCATGATAGGAATCAGTTTTTACACCTTTATGTGCTGTAATGTGTTCCTTTTTGTTTTTCCTATATTCTCATATGTTTTAGACCCACTTTTTCAAATTAGTTTTCACATTTTTATTGCCTTTGTCTCTGTGTTGATTATTTCTCTCCTAAGTCTTCAGCAGCTGCTGCTCTCATTTTTTTTATACTACCAACCTGAACATTCCATGATATTAGCGACCCCTTTACAGGCCATTGGAATAAATAGCATGGAATGGTGTGTTTGAAATTTTGGAATGTGATGTTTTAGACATTTGAAAAGAAACAGCAGTAGCTGATGAGGTAAAGAGAACACAGTGTAGTATTGAGGATACCACAAGTACTGATAGTTCAATCAAAAAGGTGGTCAGAGCATATCAGAATAGAGGGCTATCATGGAATGGAATACTGGGGAGTGTTTTAAGAGAGAGAGAGCAATAGGTTGTGAATGGGCTTTGTACATCCAGCAGATCTGGGTTTAAATTCCCACAGCCTCCGCTTGCATATTGTGTGACCCTAAGCAGGTGACTAAGGCCTTGTTCACACTGGGGTACTTAAAACATTTTATTTATTTATTTAGTTATTAAATTTTGTTAACCGGGTAAGCCCACTGGGCCCTGAGGGTCCCTTTTTCAGGGGCAACCCGGAGTTAGTTACATAAAGCAAGGCAATACATACAGGTAGTACAGTACAGGACATAGCATACAGAATTTCAATGACAGTACACAGTATTCACAGTAAAGAGCAGTTATATACAGAAATTTTACAAAGATCAACAGTAGCAGCTATGAGGTTGGGGCCAAGAGTTAATGCACCAAACTACAGGGTGCGAGTTACCTAGTCAACAGGGCAGGGGAAGTGACTATGGTTTAGGAGGTGCAAGCACAGTCCCTTCAGGAATATCACTAGGGAGGGGGCTACCTGTAGGTGTGCAGGGAGCTTGTTCCACTGTGCAGGGGCAGTATAGGCAAAGGATTTAGAGCCTGCTGCAGAGTGGATCCTGGGCAATTCCAGGAGTTGTTTGCCCAAAGTGCAGAGTGGTCTGCTAGACTGCTTCGGGGTAAGTAGCCCAGCAAGCCCGTCTGGCGGTTCGGCATTAAGAAGGTTGTATGTCCAGCTTAGTAGAGGGTACTGAAGCCTGTGGCTTAGAGTAGGCTAATTGAGTGAGGCAAAGACATCGCAGTGATGGGTCCTAGGATAAGCTTTCATGGTGAATCATGCAATTTATGATACAGGGTTTGTAGTCTACAATGATCATGCTTTGATAAGCCTAGAAGGGTCGAGGAGGCATAGGTAAGGATAGGGAGGAGGATACTCTTTGCAAACGCCAGTTGGGTTCCAGGAATCATGTTGGAGCTTAGGCGGTACAGCAGGCCCAGTTTTTGGTGTATGTTTTTTGTTACTAGGTCGACATGTTGTTTTAGCATAAGCCCCTGATCTATTGTAAGTTCCAGGTACCTGAAGGACTGGACTACCTCAATAGTGGAGCCAGATACGGTAACTAGTGGGAGAGGGTGTGCCTGGGAGGGACCCAGGGATTTCAGTCCGAACAGAAGGGCTTTGGTCTTATTTTCATTAAGGACCAGGCAGTTTTCGACTAGCCAAGCCCCAGCCATGGCAAAGTCTGATTGGAGAAGGGGCCCAAGGTCATCCAGGTGCAATGCAGTTCTGTAGAGTACAGCGTCATCGGCATACTGAACCATGGAGCTACTCTCACAGTGGCAACAGAGGTCATTGACGAAGAGGGAGAACAAGAGTGGGCCCAGGATGGAACCTTGTGAAACCCCCTCATTTAGAGGTAGTATTCCAGATGTTGCACCTCTCCACTTGACCTGTTGGGCACGGCCAGACAAGTAGTTGTGGAACCAATTCAAGGAATGTTGGTCAAGTCCAAATTTGCTCAGCTTTGTTAGCAGGAGGGGGTGGTCTTCCAGGTCAAAGGCCTTGGTAAGGTCAATGAAGACTGCCCCTGTGGGGGTGCTTTTGTCCAAAGCTGCAAGGACGTCGGAGGTGAACCTGATGAGGGCAGTGTTGGTCCCATGTTTTCATAGGAAGCCATGTTGTGAAGGGGCCAGGAGTTGCTTTACTTCAAGGTAATCCCTTAGTTGGGAGTAAACCAGCCACTCTAGGACCTTTGCAAGGGAGCAGAGGATAGAGATAGGACTGTAGTGACCTATTGGTTCCCTAGCTCCACCCTTGTGGAGTGGGACCACATGAGCCTGTTTTCATAATTTGGGGACTACAGCCTCCTGCAGTGATCTGTTTATAAGCCAGGTGACTGGCAAGGCAATAGCATGGGCAGCAGCCTTAAGCAGTCCTGGGTCCAGTCCATCTGGTCCCGCAGAACCAGTGGTCTTTAAGGATAGTAGAAGGGGCAACACTCCTTTAACACACACTATCCTTAGGCGGAAATGGGCGGTAAGAGAAGCCTGAGTTTCAGTAACCAGGGGGACCTGGTTGAGGACCGGCGGATTAGTTCTGTATGAGCCCAGGTCAGTGAAGAAGCTACCAAAGGCATCAGCTGCCTCACCTTCATCTATTAGGGTTTGACCGGAGCAGGTTATATTGCCCTGGGGGGATTTGTTTTGGCCTTTTATCAGTGAATTGATGCTGGACCAGAAGGACTTCGGGTCTGTCAAGGATCACCACTGGAGGGATTTAAAGTAGTTCCTTTTAGCTGTTTTAGAGGCCTTTTTGCACTGATTCCTCAAGAGACCTGCAATCGGCTATGAGTATTGGGCTGGCACAGCACCTTACCTTCTTCCAGGCCTTGTTTCTGCCTAACATTAGGGATTTCAGTTCCCATGTGATCCATCTATGGCACTGGCTTGTTGCACATCTTTTCCTCACCGGAGCATGGAGCTTGACCACAGTGGAGAATGTATACTGGAAGAACTGAGCGACTTCCTCCATGCTGTCCAGCAGTCTGATGGGTGTCCAGTCAGTATTTCTCAAACAACACTGAAAGGCCTCCAGAGAAAACCTAGAGAAGTCCCTAGCTACTATAAGCCTAGGGGGGAGCCTAAGGGGCCTTTTTTTCCAAATACAATAGGTGGGGGAATGGTCGCTCAAGGCATCCGACATTACACCAGCCATCTGGATGTTCACTGGTTTAGAGGCCAGGATCCAGTCAAGGGTGGAGTGGTTCCCAGTTTGTAGGTTTTGCCTGGTGAACTCAGTGATGACCTGAGTCAGGTTTGCTTCAAGAGCGAGGCCCTATAGACTTGCTCAGTAGTCATTTCCCACCTGAGGTTGAAATCCCGTAGGATCAGGACCTCTGCTGGGGCAGCCCCTGCTGGGAAGCGTGTCTAAGGTAAGCCATTTTAAGTACCCCCAAGCACGGTTTGTATTCACACTGAGCACGCTTCCTGAACCGTTTTAGGATACCATGCCCAAACCCTGATTTGAGGTAGGCTTGAGCACAGTTTTAACAACGGTTCAGGATTTAAATCGAACTTACCAGTGGTGCGAACAGGACAACATGACTTCCCTTAGCTTGTTCCTGGATGCAGTGGAGCTCAATTCCAGCTGCCCTGTGAAAGCATAATTGTGAAAAGTTGGGATCCAGGTTGACAATCAGAATGCAGTAGCATGGTTCAGGTGAAGGAGACAACATGGTTTAGAACACATTTTTAGCAGTGTTGATGCACTGACAAGGTAAGCATTAATCTGTGTTTTAAAATGATTGCTTGACATGTGTTGCAGCATCCCACAGTGTGAACAGGGCCTTAACCTCCCTGTGTTCTTGGGCCACCCCTGTAAATGGGTCTTGTGCCCAATGGGAGTTACCTGGTTGCCAAAGAATGAAAATAAATACATAACAGTGTGGGTTGATGATGTTGAATTTATCCTTACTTTTTTTTTTGGTTAACATTTTTTAATAGAACTGGGACAATTCAGCATTTCTGGGATCTGTGGCCAGGGTGGGAAAAGGAAGAAAAAAGGGAAGAAAAAGACACACACACTTTTCATGACACAACTTAAGTAAATACACATCTGAAAATGTGGAAATATATTAAAGAAGTCAGTAACCCAGCTGGCATTAATAGAACACATGCAGACGAAGACAAACAAATAAAAGATCATGAGTATGAAAAGACCAAGCGAATCAGTTGGGTCCAGCAATGTTGGCTAGAAAAATTTGACTGCTTGGAGTATGATGGTGCAAGATCTGATGTTCTGCCATTTGTGTATCAAACATGAACTACAGTTGGGTAAGGCTGGCAATAACAATCATTTTCATTTAGGTACAGATAACTTTCGTCTTGACTCTGTCTCATCCCATAATATCAGCGAAACTCATGCTAGGGCAAAGGAAAAGGAGGATGCCAGCATTGCTACTCTAGGGACAAATAATGTGGAGGGAATGCTGAAGAATACGAATGCAGCAACGCTTAACCATCTGGATAAACTGTTTTGCACATGGCATGCAACTGCTAAGAAAGGAAGTCCTTTCACAGACATTGTGTGGATCTGCAGCCTTGATGATATGAAAGAGCTAGATATCAGTTCAGCATATCAGAATGACAAATATGCCAGCAACTTTATCTACTATGTAGCCGAGGTTGAACACATGGCGCTACGAGAACAAATTATGGGAACAAAGTCCATTTCAGTTATCAGTGACAGAACCACTGACTCTTCAGTTACAGAAGCTGAGATAGCATATGTGCGGTTTTCAGTTACAGGTACAGTGCAAACTCGGTAGGTGTTCAGACTGTTGACAGGACAAATGCGATTTTATTTGCCTTTCATTTAACAAATCACTGTTAACCATACTGACTGTGGGCTACTGCAAACTTCTGCGGGCTAGTGCAATCTCTGGTTCACTAGCCTGGCTGACTAGTGCAAAAAAAGTTAAGGTTGACCCCTGTCATGGCACCCAGATTCATGTACCTCCTTTCGCATATCCCACTAAAACTCCCTCTGCTTTGGTACAAGAAAATAGATTCCCTGCTGGGTGACTTTATTTGGGAAGAAAAAAACCTAGGTACAGTAGGAACAAGCTAAGGGCCCACTGGTCGGAAGGAGATTGGGGTCTCCCATGGTTCAAGGGATATAAATGGATGTTTCAGGCCACCCAAATGCTGAAGTGGTTTTCTGCTCTGGACCCCACTGCCCTGCAATGGCTAGGGATGGAGAGGACAGTCAACAAGGTGGCACACCTCACTCTGTTGTATCACCACCCCCATAAAGTTATGCATACCCACCCTACAATTGGTCCCTCCTTGGAGTGCTAGGCCAAGCTCCACAAAAAGCTGAAATCTGAACCAGCCCACTATGGGCATACCCCGATATGGGGCATCACAGGAATTATGGTGGATAAGAAACCCATCAGATGGGGGGAAGGGCTGAATCAACTCCAAGACCTGTTTTTCCCAGGTAGCTCTACTCTGAACTCCTTCCAAGGTCTGAGAAACAGATATGGAACCCCCCCAAAAGACCTATGGTGCTTCTTTCAGCTTAGGAGTGCCATCTCTAGCTACTCCAAGATGCATCCTCCCAGCCTGATCTCCCACCCCTTGGAGAAATGGCTTACCCTGGAAAAGGGCCATACCAGTCTCATTTATTCCAGCATCAGGATGGGCATGCCCTCCCAATCCCTGGCCTCCAAAACAAAATGGGAACTGGCTCTGAAAGGGCAGATATCAGACCAGGAATGGAAAACATGTCTGAATCTCACCCACAAAGCCTACCCAGACACCAAGAGTGTTCTTATACCGAACAAGATTATACATTCCTGGTATAGGACCCCTGCCATCCTACACAAGGCCAAATTGATCCAGATTGACATGTATTGGAGGTGTAGGGTGGCTCATGGGGAATGCCATGCAGTCCAACTGCTATGGCAGCAAATCTGTGACTTGGGGTCAAAGGTTTTAGGTATGGATAAGGGTCACACCACCTTAGCCATTTTTGTTGACCTTGCAAAGGCCTTCGACACTGTCTCTCATGCCCTTCTCTTATCCAAGCTCTCCCTGGCCGGGCTGTCAAGTGCCTCCACCGGCTGGTTCCACTCCTACCTGGCAGGCAGGTTCCAATCAGTCAGAATTGGCTATAGCACCTCAGACTCCCTCTCTGTCACCACAGGTGTCCCCCAAGGCTCGGTCCTTGGCCCGATCCTGTTCTCTGTCTTCCTATATGACCTGCCCTCGGCTTGCCCACATAGATCCATTCACATGTATGTGGATGACACAGTACTGTATGCATCAGGCCCCTCCACCTCTGAAGTGGCATCCAGACTCCAGCAGGACTTCAATGATGTTCAGTTCTGGTTTTGCTCAAATCCCCTACTCCCCTCCATCCCCACCTTCCACACCATAGATGGGACTCCCTTGGAGGCTTGCACCTCCTTCAGATACCTTGGGGTCTGGTTTGACCATCACCTCGACTTTTCTGCATATATCGATGCCATCCACAAAAAACTGCACCCCAAGCTGGGCGCCTTATATCGTTACAGTGGCTGCATCCCTCTGCCAGCTCACAAGGCAATTGTACAGAAAATGATCCTCCCTATATTTTACTACGGGGACATACAGTAGTCTACAGTGTTGCTCTATAGTCCTCCCCTAGCCAGACTGGACCCTCTCTTCCACTCCTTCTGTCGCTTTGCCCTGGACTGCCCTCTCACAACCCATCACTGCAGCCTCTACAGGTCCTTAGAGCTCCCCTCACTCTGGGATTGGAGACAGGCCCACTGTGCTAGGATTACAGTGAAATTCTGGGCCCAGTCCCTGCCCCCTCATCTCACGTCAGCCCTAACAGCCCAACCCCCTCCTGTGTACTCACTCAGGAAAATTGACTCCCGGCTATATGTCCCACATATGTCCACCTCTACAGGCCAGGCAGCCTTCAAATTCCACATGTCTAAACTAGGGAACTCCCTGCCAGAGGACATTTGGCATGCTGCCAACACACAGCACCTCAACTCTCTCCTCAAGGTGCACTTCTCCTCCATCTGCACATGCAGCTAGCACTGCTTGTGGCCAAGTATCTTGCTCTTCTCCAAAATTCTGACTACTCTAATAAGTTGCACTCTGGCTCTGTACTGCAGTGTTCACAGATTTGTACCCTCAGCTGTAATAATGTCTCTGTAGATTTCTTTTGAATGCTTGCTCATCGATGACTGTACTTTAAATGTGTTCTCTTTATGTATTCACTAATGTATATTCTCCACTACCCCCCACCCTAGGACGCATCTGGAATCGAGCGATATTCTGCTCAGTATGTCTTCCTGGTAAAACTTTTAAATAAATAAATAAAACAGTACCCATGGCACCAGAGGTACACCTGTTAGGCATCTACACCTCCCACCCTCACATCATTCTCCCAAATCGGAAGTGGCTCGCTTTCTTAGTATGCAAGTAAAAAGATATTACCATGTAGATGGAGGTCGCAGGAGATCCCATTGAGCAAAGATGTTCTCAATAACCTCATGCAGGTGGCCAGTGTATCCAGATTGACCCATGTAATAGCTAACTCCTTCCCTGGGTACCTAAGGGTGTGGCAGCCTTTTATTACATTCCTGAAGCCCAAAGAGGGCATTGGCTGAGCCAGCAAGTCCATGTCTCTGTTTCTGTCTTTTTCTTCCTCTCAACCCCAGATATAGAGAGGGTAAAGTTTATCAGATCCTCCACCCCCCAAAACCTGAAACTAGAAGACAAGAAAGTCTTGGTATGGAAAAGTGAAATGTGTTGTTATATCTGCTCTAGCATATTAGATACTTTGTATGTGTTCTGTTTTGTTTCTTTATGCAGGTACCCCCATAATAGCCAAGCCCTTTTGTGGTATATACTGCTTAGAGCTCGGCCCCTGCAGGAGACAATGAAAGAAGATGCAGGTAGGCCTCTTAGAAGGGGATTCAGACCAGATCAAACACTCCTTTGCTGACTTCTCAGGCTGATGGTCTAGGGCTGTAGTTTTTTGGCACAAGCTGTCTTAGAGTAATCCTACCTGTATAGGTCTCCATGCACAAAGATAAGCAAACCTTAAGGTTGTAAACTGTCTTGACTAATTGTCTATTGTGGTATTACCCTGGATCTGATACGCACACTATTAATGTTTAATGTTTGCCGTAATTTAACTGTACCAATAAATGTAATGTTGGTTTTGGAAACAAAAAAAATCTTTAACAAAAAAACTATGTACATTAAAATCAATAAAGTTGATATGAAGTTAAAGAAAAAGGTTTGGCATATTACCCCACCACCCCCCACAGGGAACCGGTGCCAGCTTGGGACTTGAATGTCTGCATTGCCCAGCTCATGCTTCCTCCTTTTGAGCCCATGGCCTCAGCTCATTTGAAGTATGTTACCTGGAAAACAGTGTTTCTGGTAACCATCACTTCTGCCGGAAGGATTTATGAGCTTCTGGCTCTATGTGTCAAAAAAGACTACATCTCATTCCTTAGGGATAAGGTAGTTTTGAGAACAAATAGGAAATTCCTTCCTAAGGTGGTTTCTGATTTCCACTTAAATCAATCCTTCACTTTGCCAGTCTTTTTCACTGAATACTCTAGTTCAGGTGAGCCTCGACTCCACAGTCTCAGTGTCAAGAGAGCCTTGAGTTACTACATGACTCATACTAAAGATCAAAGGCTGGACAGACAGCAACTGTTCCTGACTTATGGGGATGTGGGTAAAGGAAATCCACCATCTAAAAGGTCAATTTCTCTCTGGATAATTCAGTGCATCCAGTTTTCCTACTCGAAAGCTGAGAAGGAGCCCCCAGTAGAATTGAGAGCTCATTCCACAAGGGGGACAGCTGCTACTATAGCAGCTGCCAGGGATGTCCCATTGTTGGAAATCTGTAAAGCATCTACCTGGAGGACAGTTCACACCTTTACAAAGCATACAGCCTACACACCCCATCCAGAAGTGATGCCAGGTTTGTCACAGCAGTCCTGCAGAGCCTATTTCTGAAGTAGGTTCTGTGCCCACTCCCAAAGGTATGGCTTCTTAGTCTGCAAGAGTTAGGAATATTGGAGAATTCCTGGGGTAAGAAGAACAAATTACTCACCGTAGTAATATTTTCTCTTCCCAGGTATTCTCCAATATGTCTTCCTCCTACCTCTCCTACTAGAACCAGTGGCCTCTGCACTCCAAGCTGAATGAATAGGTGCAAAGGTGCTTGCACTGGCATACTTTATCTTTCTGGGCCTTGGGCATTGTTTCCCCCCCTTCTTCAGGTTATTCTGACATTCGGGGAGGTTGTTTCCCCCAGTTGAGGGTTTGTTTAGTTTAGTTTTGTTTTTATGTAGATGTTATCCTTGGTTGGGCCTTTCCTTGCAGGCTCTCCATGAAATCTGAGGGGTTTTAGAATGCGGCAGTTGATAAGGGCAGCATTTGAATAAGTGGCACGTAGCATAATGTTCTGTCTCCGGGCAGTTCTACTTTAAAGGCTGACTGCAAGAGTTTTATTGGAGTATACCCTGGAAAAAAACAAGATTACTACAGTGAATAATTTTTTCTTCTCTGGTGCCTGGACACTGGCTCGATGGCCTGCATGTGCAGAAAGGACTACACCTCCTCCTGGAGAACAGACAAGTGAACTGGGGAATAACCGGAGGGTGGAGGTTGGGTGTCTGGAGGCTGCTTGATGAGCTCCAAGGTGTGAACCTTTTCTATGATCTGCAGAATCCATGCATCCGAAGTTATGGTTCTCCATTGATTCAGATGGAGAGAGAACTGAACTCCAACCACCACCTCCTGGTCTGGGACTAGAGAAGGGGGGGTCTGGCAAGGAGTCAAGCAGAGGTGGAGCCAGCTGCAGTGGCTAGTCCCTCACCTCTGGGGCACTTGGCCACTCCAGCATTGGAGGGAGCAGGCCAGAGAGCCTGGGCTCTGCATTTTCCCTGGGGACAGGGAGCTGTTCTAGGCCTATTCTGTTTACCAAAAGGAGGCCATCCTCTACCCTTTGGTTGGGTATGATAGAGGGAGTGGACTAATTTGAGGGCCCTGCCAGAAACCTGCAGGTCATTTATGATGTCCTGGACATCAGGACAAAACAGCTTGATACCATTAAAGGGGGCATTAAGCACCTTTTGCTGTATGTTTGGAGCAAGCCCCAAAACTCTGAACCAGGATTGTCTATGGAGGCATATTCATGTGGCAACTGCCCTGGCAACGGTGTCAGCCATGTCATACAAAGCTCTGAGGTGGTGTTTGCTAACATCCTCAGCTGCCAGGAGGGTCTGAAGCAGTTCCTGCTTTTGGGTGCTGTCTGGAAGGGTCTGGGCTGCAACCTTGCCCATTTTCCAACTGACATTCTGGTATTTGACCATGTGTGACAGATAGTTAGCAATCCTCAAATCTAGTATGGAGGAGGCATAAACCCTCTTTCCCCAGAGGTTGATCCTATGAGACTCTTTGTCTGGGGGAAGAGAACTAAGGTGCTTAGGTGCCTTAGATCTGTCATGAGCTGCCTTAATGACCACTGAGTCAGTCTCTGGTTGGGCAGCATAACAGGGGAGACCCTGGGGGACGTGATAAAATTTGTCTGCCCTACGTGGCATAGCTGGCACCATGTCTGGTCTGTGCCAAGCTGCCGTGGCTGCAATCTTCAATGCTGGGAGCATTGGAGGAATGATCTTTAGGGGAGATTCTGAAATCTCCAGGAAATCCATGAGATCCTTTCTGAAGCCGATGGCTGAGGACAGTTGCTTCATCACACTAAAAAATATGGGGTCCTCAGGAGGAGACATGGGAGTATGTTTCACAGAGTCTTCATTGACAGAGGAGGCTGTAGACTTGTCAGACAGTAGGACTTCCTCCTCCTCTTCCTCCACATCATCAAGAAGAATGAAGTCATGATGATACTCTCTCTCAACATCGACCTCAACCACTTCAGTCTCTGGGTCTGGCATCGGGTGCACCGGCAGCAGCCCGCGGAGAGCCTACTGGGACTGATGAACAGGTGTTAACAAAGTTGCCATCAACGGCGTCAGCGAAGGGGACCTGTTTAAGGTGCCCAGCTGCTGTAAAAGCACATTACTAAGCTTAATCAGGACTTCATTCAGGTCAATGGTGGTCAACAGTGGTCGTTGATGGGGTGGGGGTTCTATGGCACAGGTGCCGATGACCCGCCTGCTGTGTCCTGAGAACCCGACAAGCCTGTAGCCCTAGTGGGAGAAGGGGCAGGCCTCGATGAGATAGCTGTCAATGATGAACCTGTCATCAACACTGGAGGGGCTGACAACCCGGAAGTCAACAGCCGAGCACCCTGAGACTCGGGTGGAAGTACTGTTGGTATGGATCTGGTAGTCACAGAGACCTGGACAGCAGTTCTCTTCATCAGAGCAGCCGCAGCCAACGAAGAATCCCCAGAAGAACGAGAAGCTGATGGGGAGTGAGATCAACACTGGAGAGAGCAGTCATGGTCTTGGTCTTTTAAATGACTTCTCCCCAGGGACATATCTCAGGCCTTAGAGGCCTGGGAGCTCAAAGATCCAGTTGGCGACTGGAAGGCCTGGGCCCTGGAGGACCCCTGCCTAGAGCTGGCTATCTGTTGATCTAGCAGGAATTTTTTAAGAGCTTTTTTGTGTCATCAAAGGGTTGTTTGATTAAACTTCTGGCAGAGCTCACAGTCAGAAACTTTGTGGTCATGCCCAAGACAGCAGACACAGATGGAATGTTCATCTGTCGAGGAAATCTTTCTGCAGTGGCAGCAACAGAAGAGGTAGAGGGATTAACTCTCAACACAGATAGAATGTTTGTTTGTAGAGGTAATCTTTTTTCCACAGTGGCAGCAATAGAAGAGGTAGAGGGATTAACTTTCAACATAAACAAAAAGAAAGAATCTCTTTAAAAAATAGTTTTTCAAAGGTAAGTAAATAAAAGCCGTAGGCTGAAAAGGCATGAATACTGCAATGGCGCTTCCACAGAGACCCATGCGAGTGAGTCGACAGCGGGAAAGACCTGAGGAGGGAGTGGGGCTGCTCACACCTACATAGGGTTGATGACGGTGTGGGCGGCCCCAGTTGTACTGCTGAAAATCTTCTATGTGGATTCCCCTTCACCAATGGCAAAGATTCCTATGGTGTTACCTGATGACTGAGATATCCCTGAAGAAGATATAATTTTTTACTGTTTTGGAAACTGAGAGAAAAACTGTCTAAGGTCTTCAGTGATTGGCATGATTGATAGACCTAAGAAAAAGAAAACAGGACCCACAGGCTTTAAAAACTGTAAAAATTGCTTCCAGCTCCTGTAAGAGGCAGACTGCCATGAGCTCTGTTTAAGGTGTCTCGGTCAAGATCCCAATGGTACCAGTTATGAGCTTGATATAAAGTTTTGCCCTAATTTAAAAAAAAGGCTAAAAAAAGAGAAGTGTTTATGGCTTCTCAGTCTGCCTCCATGTCACCAAAATGTAAGGAAGGTTCTGGGGAGCTCCTAATGATGATGGTGGAAAACATGCATCAGAAGGTCTGTCTTCTCAAATGCTGCAGCAGTCCCTGTCAAAGGGGACATAAAAAAAAGATAAAGCTAACCGGCCAACGTGTAAGCATGATAAAGATGGTTAAGATACCAGGGTGTCCGAAAGGGGGAACAGTGAGTCCAATGATGGCAAAATTTCAAATAAAAGAGCCTCAGAGCAAGCGCTGGAAACAGTGTCTTGACAAAAAAAAAAGGAAAGAATGTTTAAACTACTGAAAAAGGAAAGGAGCAGGCTTTGGGCCCAATACAAATGCCATCAACAGAGGACATGGCAAAAATGTGGCATTTATTCACACCTTTAAGGGCATGGGAAATTTTATGACTATGCCTGCCCCCACCCTCCAGGCTCAGCTTCCAGCTTACATGCCTGTGGAGGAGGAGGAGGAAGATGAACCTATTGAACCAGATGGATAACATGACCAGCACTTTGGCTCCCACCCAAGACCTGCTCAGGATTACTGATCATATTCCTCTTTCATTAGGTGAATGGTGAACACCCTCAACATCTCCCCTCAGGAAACAGAGGAGGATGATGAGGAAGCAGAATTTATGGATATGATGGGGTTAGCTCCTACAAGAAGGCTGCTAATCTCCTTACAAAAATCATTACGAAAAGTTACTTCAGAAATCATGTCTGCACCTACTTCAACTGCATCTGTAGGAAAAAAGGTTAAAAAAAATAGGATCGGGTGGACAGACAGGGATAAAATACCTGTATGCTCACCCTGATCATCAAAGGTGTAGTACAAGCGGCTGCTAGTGAGAGGACTAAGGTTCCCTTCTCTGCACAGCTCCTTGATAAGGACTCCAGAAGATTGGATACTATTGCTGAAAAAGGTTATACATCAGCTTCCCTGCTCATCAGGCAGGCAGCTTACTCAGTTCATAAAGCCCAGTACCAGATGGCACTGTGGAATATAATGCTGGCACTAGCTTATAAAGCTGATGGTGAGTTGACACAGCAAAGTCAGCCCTGGATGCCACAAAATACCAGTTTCACATGACACTGCTTTTTCTTTATTTTTTTTCTTTATTTATTGAAATGTTTCACCATGAAGACACACTGAACAAAAAATTGCTCGTCTCCCAGTGCGACCTGGACTGCTTCAAGGGTCCTAACTTCTGCAGTGTCATTGAGGTGATTCTCCTGGTTAAGTGCAACCGTCATTTCCCAGGACACTTAGACCAAGGCCATGGATTTTCAGTTTGAAGGAGATAAACGCTTTGGTGATGAAACAGAGGCATATATGAAAAAAGTGGATTAGTACAAAACCACTTACAAAAACAGCACTGAAAAAAGAATGGCCTCCATTTCCTACAGGCCTTATGGTAGGGAAAACAGGGGTAGGGGCTACTTTCCCAGAGCTTACACTCCCTATGCCTCTTATAATTACCAACCCCAAAAAGGTCAATACAGGGGCAGAGGCAAGAGAGGCTCCAGGCATGCTACAGCAGCACCAGTCCCCAATCCTCAGCCAAAATAAAACCCCTGACAATTCTGCCCAGTTTGCCAGACCATTGCCAGTGGGGGAAAGACTGGTCAATTACTTCCAGGAATGGATAAACCTTACCACAGACAAGTAGGTTTTGAAGGTAGTAGGCCAGGAGTTGTCCATGTAGTTTAAGAAATTCCCCAAACTGCAGAAACACGTTTTCCAGCTCGCTCTACCACAGAAAGAAGTCTGCTGGAACTGGAAGTAAACAAACTAGTACATGCGTAAGTAGTGGAAACTACTTCCTTACCCACAAGAAAAATGGGGAGTGGCAACCCCTTTTGGACCTAAGATATCTGAATAAACATATAAAAATAGAAAGGTTCAAGAATACATGTCATAGGCATAAGGGAACCTTAGACATATGGGGGGGGGGTAAAGCCGGAGATAAGTAGGGTCTGCAGTGTTATAGTGGGTATGGAAAATGGGCAGACTAGGTGGGCCAAGCAGTCCTTATCCGCCATCAGTATCTATGTTTCTGTGTCACATTGGTCACAGTGATACCATCCTTACAATCAGGGGATTGGCTAGGATCACTGGATCTTAAAGATGTTTATTTTCACGTTCCAGTCAGACCTATCCATAGAAGATATCTCTGGTTCAGGCTAGGAAACTGCCAGTACCAGTTTTTAGTCCTCCTCTTTGGCCTCACTTTAGCAACAAGGGTTTTCACAAAGTGTTTACACATGGTGGTAGCCCACTTGAGAAGGTGAAGTGTGGTGGTTTATCCCTACCTGGAATGACAGACTAGTCTCAGGGGAAAATGGAACAAGAGGCAAGGTGTTCTATAGAAAAGGTGAAAAGCACCCTGGAAAACCTGAGATTCCTGATAAACCTGCCGAAGTCCCAAACAAAACCCATTCAGGTGCTGGACGTCATATGCGCAGAACTGGATACCCTGCTGGGGAAAGCCTTCCTTCCTAGAGGAGGGTGGAAGATGTGATTGCCGCAGTAAAATCCTTCACAATGGGCTAGCCAAGGCCTGCAAAGGATTTTCTACAGGTACTGGGCAACATGGCTGCATCCACAGCAGTGGTGCCATGAGCATGGTTTCAGATGAGGGACATTCAACACCACTTAAGATACCACTGGTCTTAAAGATGAAACTCTGTCCAAACAAGTACCAGTCACAAAAGCATTAGTACGGACACTGGAGTGGTGGAAGAGTGAAAGCAACCTATGGGCATTTCCTTCCCTCAGCAGTGCCCAACAAGTACCCTCATAATAGATGCTTCAGTACTAGGGGAGGGGTGCCTACCTGTAGGACCTCACAGTAAGTGACATCTGGAGACCCAGGAGCACATCAGTCTTCTGGAACTCGGAGAAGTCTTTCTGGCATTGCAGACTTCTCCCAGCTGCAAGGTCTGTCTGTCCAGATCAGAACACACAATGCCACAACAGTGTGCTACATAAAGAAGTAGGGAGGTACAAGATCCTCAAAACTGCATAGAGGCAATGAGGACCTGGGACCTGACTTACTCCCTAGGTGCAAAGATCTGTGCAGTACACTTGCAAGGCAAAGACAATGTCCTAGCAGATTCCCTAAGCAAAGTCGAGAACCCATGTATGGGGCGCTGGAGAAAGGGCACCAACAATGGTAACCCACTCTCCAGTGCATCCCTGGAGGGCTAGTGTAGAGTAGGGTGGCAGGATGGGGGGTAAAATGAATAGAAGCGATGGGATGGGGTCGGTGAATAGAGTGGCGGATGTCACTATGTACATCTTGTGAGACAAGTATTCACAGCGAGGGCAGGAGGTGATGTGAGGGGTTGTGCCATGGTTGGTTGCTGAGCCGACCCGTGGCGTGATGGTGGTTGCCGGTGCTGGTTGGCAGGGTACTGGAGTTGGTCCGAGGCTGGTGCATTTTTGTTGCACCTGGCGAACCTTTATTTTTTACTGTTCCCCGACATGCACCCCCTGGAGCTGAGAATCCTTTAGTAGAGTGGGTGCGAGGAGGCACAGCCCCCTGCATAAAACAGTATAAAAAGTAAGTCCCCGGCACTGTTGTGCTGTGCACTGGGGTGTCAGAGTGCCTAAAAAATTTTTTGCCACTCTGACTTCTCAATAACAGTGATTGCCTTTAGGCTTTTGCCGTTATCACATCGATCCACAGAATCAGCCAGGAATATGATAAATGGACCCTAAACCAGCAGGTTCTGGTCACATTTTTCAGAAGATGGGGCACTCCTGAAATAGACATGTTTGTCTCCTGGGAGAAACAAGCAGCTTCCAAAATTTTATTGCAGGCTACCAGCCAAGGACACAGTCCCAGAGGATTCACTAGCCTTAAAGTGGACAGGCAGGTTTCTGTATACCTTCTCACCATTCCCACTCACATAGAAAGTGCTTCTAAACCGCAGGAGAGAGCCAGCAACAATTATCCTAGTAGCCTGTGCCATGCAGGCCTGGTACTCCGTGCACCTGGCCCTTTCCAGAACAAATCCAGTCAGCCTTCCACTGAGTTACAGCTTGCTGATACTATCTCAGGGCAGGGTAACATTTCCAGAACCCAGGACATTATGCCTGAACATATTTCTTGAAGAGCTAGAGTATTCTGGGTTGAATCTATCAGAGGAGGTCCTGAGGGTGCATAAAGTTTCCAGGAAACCAGCAATTGGGAAAGTGTACTCCTCCATGTGGAAGAAATTCTCATGCTGGTATACCCACAGAAAGATCGTCTCAGTGCAGACTGGGTTGCCTACAGTCCTGGCCTACCTAGCACACGTGCAGTCCTTAGGTCTGAGGCCATCAGCACTAAAGGTACATCTAGCAGCAGTGTCGCCTTACACATCAGCAGGCAAAGGCAAGTCATAGGTCTCTCAATCTATTTTTAAAAGATTCTTTAAAGAGCTGCTGACACGGTTTTATGCTTCAGACAGGCAACTCATGCCATGTAGTTGCCTGCCCTAGGAGCTATTTTAGCTATGAAAATAAGTTTTTATGCTGTGAATAAAAAGTATTTTACCTCGCAAGCCCGGCTCGTAACTTCCTGATATGAGTCAAGCCACCACTAAGTCATCCTTTCCAGATTTATATTGTGTGTTCATTATGTTTCACTGGTTAACCATTGTATTGTTATATGACTTCTTGGAATTTTGCACTGTATACAGAACAACTTTGTTAAATAGGTCTTCTATCCTAAAGTTTTAACCTGTCAAAAAATACACTTTTAACTAACTAACTTAAGTACTGCAGCCTCACCCTTAAAAACAGCATTATGATGACAAATAGTGGGGAATGGGGCTGCGGACACTCTTTATAACTACTATTAGGATAGGGAGAGGGGGCTGTCTAAATGTACAACTGTTATCTTTATAGGCATGTAGACATGAATGGTGCCAATGGGACCTGAATATCTGTGTTGCCCAGCTGATGGATGTCCCCTTTGAGCCTATGGCTAGTACTGATTTAAAATACATCACATGGAAAACCATTTTTCTGATTGCCATGACATCTGCTAGGAGGGTAAGTGAGCTGTAAGCCTTCTGCACAGACTCAAACTATGTAATCTTCCACATTGACAAGACAGTCCTTAGAACCAGTAGGACGTTTCTACCTGAAGTTGTACTGGAATTCCATCAGAACCAGTCAGTTGCCCTTCCTGTGCTCTACCTTGAGCATTCCAGCTGAGCAGAAATTGCACAGCCTAGATCTGTAGTGAATACAGAGCGTCCACCTAGACCAGACAAAGGATGTCAGGCTTCAGGGCACTCAGCTTTTTGCTACCTATGGTGAGGTAGGCAAAGGTAAACCAGCACCCAAGAGAACTATCTCTCGCTGAATAGTCTCTTGCATACAGTTTTGTTATGAAAAAACTGGGAAAATACCCCTCAGAGGTCTGAGAGCACATTCCACAAGGGATACCTCTGCTTCTGTGGCATTCACAAGGGGCATCCCACTACTGGACTTTTGCAAAGCAGCTTCCTGGAAGACAGGGCATACCTTCACAAAGTACTTTTGTCTGTACATACAGTTCAGAAGGGATGCCAGCTTTGGAACTGCTGTCTTACAGAACTTTTTTCCTAAGTAGGTTCTGGACCCAATCTCCCAAGGCACTGTTTAAGAGCCTGCTTGTATAAAGTATCAGTGAGGAATTCCTGGGGTTACAAGAAAAAAATTACTCACCACATTAATGTTTCTTTTCAGGAATCCTTCACTATGATGTATACTCCCTAACTCCGCCTCCCCTTCCAGAATCTGAAACTAGGTTCACACAAGAATCAGTTCTTTTAATTAAGGTTGCTTGAGCATTACTATTGCAGTTGCTTGACAATTGTAAAATGTGGTTAGTAGAATATTTATAATTGTTTTCCACATGATGTCCATCTCCATTTGGTTTGGTGTTTAAAAAACAAAATTCTATTTAATGTGCCAGCCCGGTGGCACTGAGGACTGAGGCGCTGGATGCCTTACCTTGTGCTACACCAGCAACCCGTGTTCGGGAATGAGCACGGGCCACCGGGGGTCAGCAGGGGAGGAGAAGGATTGAGCATCTGACAGACTGCTGTCCTTCTCTGGGGAGGGGAGTTCTCAGTGGTCAGTGCTTGCCTGCTCCCTAGCAGAGGCTGGGGGACAGGGTGCTGAGCTACAGAAAGGGGAGGAACGGGGGCAGACGCTTGGAGGGAGCACATGTGTGCCCCTCTTGATGGTTGTTATTGCATTCCCAAACTCCTGAGGAGAAAACCAGAGAAAAAGAAGAGCTGCAGCACTATGGTGGAGGGTGCCTTGCAGGCCCCACTCCCGGCCAGCCATGGCACTGGCCCCCTGAATCTGGTCTCTGGTGGGGATTGGAGAACCCCACCAGCCCCACCAGGGGGTAAGCCCTGGGAGTATGGGTCAGCGCCGGCTGGTGGACACCAGGGGACGGGGCTGGGGACTCCCTCCAGAGGACAAGCCAGCTCAAGAGAGAAAGAAAATAGCTAAAAAAAATCTATTTACATTTTTTTTTAGAAATTTTTGGTAGGCATTTAGTTAGTTTTAGTAGTCACAGCTCCCTCTAGCTAAAAAATCTGACCTTAGGGGCTAGAGTGAAGTATGACCACAGTTCAGAGTTTGAACCTTTATTCAAAGTTCCATAATTAGCATAAGGTTCTGTGGGGTATCACCCTCAGCTGGGAAGATGATGCTTGTGTAAATCCTAGTGAGGGATCCCTGAGAAGAAACAACGTTACTACGGTGAGTAATTTTTTCTTAAAGTTGCTTTTGGAAGCTTTCAGGTTAGCAGGCATAGAAAAATTGTTTGCCTTACAGCCAGAATTTGAGATTTTTCAAAGGGTTAAACCATTTGTATCCACCTGTGGAAGAACTGATTCCCCCATGTGACCAGAATCTGGTCCTCTCACAATTGATGAACCCCATTTCAGCCTAAGTTCTTAGAAGAGCTCAAATATTTAACATGGAAAACAGTGTTTCTAGTAGCTAATATGTCTGCCAGAAGGGTTAGGGTACTGCAGGCCATCTGTACCACCCCTTATTTTCCATAGTGTACAGAGGACCCTCTTAATACTGAATCTACAGTATTCAGGGGTCACACCACACAAAATGTCATTGAAACATTTGATAAGCATAGCATTGTGTCAGTTTTTGTGCATGCTTCTAGCACAGATCACCTGCAGCCACTGTATATCGCTGACAATATAATTTCTAAAGATGAACTGAAGCTAGTTTACAGAATGGTATGCAAACGAGGTTGCTACCAAACTGACACAATCCAGCTAGCAAGATTTCCATTGATCTGCGCACAACAACTCTAAAAAAACTGCCATGCTCAGTGGCTGGTGAGCTGCTTTACTAAACTGTCATCTAGATCAGGGGATTGCAAAAGGGGATTTGAGCAGGTAGGCATTCTACAGGCACATTCAGAGTACCTCAATGGTAAGTCTTTCAAAATCAGTACAGCATCACTCATAAAAACGTGAACAAGCACTGTATTTGATTGCTATTTTTCTCTTTTCTAGATGATAAGTAAACTACACTGTAAAAATAATTTCACTGAACACGACTCGCCAGCACAGATAGTGAAATTATTTTTACAGCAAATCTTTTTAGTTCTACAGTATTTCTCGTACGTGGATGGAAACCTATTACATTGTAAAAGCTGTCATTTTCTGCACTCCGTATTGGTAGCTTCAAATTATCATACCTGATGGCAACTATACCTAGGAGGTGTCATGGAGACAGCAGGCACCCCCTCTGGATGTCGCATCACTCCCCATCATGCCCGCTGTCACCACAACACCTCCTAGGTATAGTTGCCTTCAGGTTTGATGATTGTATGCTACCAATATGGAATGCAGAAAATAACAGCTTTTACAATGTAATAGTCTCCTATCCACCTGAGAAAAATATATAGTTACAGTGCAAAGTGCTGTTTTCTATTCCGCATATACAAACACTTAGCACAACAAAATACCAGTCAGTTTCCATCCTAGGGCATCTCATGCCCCTTCAGCCCAAGCCCCCTCCTGGCATGCAGAATCTTTCCCAATCCTCACAGCTCCTTCTAGTGTTGTGCCAAGTGTGTGTGTGTGTGTGGGGGGGGGGTGCCAGAGCCCTGTGGCAATTCCCATAGGTGTGCCAACTGGTGCAGCTATCAGCTTGCAGCAAAGCCAGGGAGTTTGGTGCCAGGACCCTGATTTCTATAAAATCAGGTACAGGGTCCCTGGCACATCCAGAGTTTGCCGCAGCCCTAGATCATTGCAAATTGCAGTGATCTAAGGGTTGTTTGAAAATCGAGCTCGTAGCATTTTTGCCTGAACACTTCATTAGTGCAATCTTTACAGTTTTTACAATGTTTCTGTGTGTTTTTGCATTCTTTACTACATTTACGTTAGGTAAGTATACTTAGTATAGCTTATATAGGTAATCACTGCTCTCCTCTGGTCCAGCTGTAAATTTGCCATCGGAATGCTAGAGGGAGCATGATCTCAGAGCAGAGTTTGAACTTTTCTGCCTCTGAGGTAACAACTAAGGGCGGAGGTGATGCAATTTTGTAAGACTCACTAAAACCTAAAACACCTCTAGAAGAAACATCATTACCATGGTATGTATTTTTGTTTTCTCTTGTACTGAGTGGTCAAGCAGGTTAGCGTCAGTCAGTGTTTTACTTGACATCAAGCATACACTTAATGCATTTCTACCTCAATCATAATGCCTTGTGAGGGTGCCTGACAAATCACAACATAGCCTCACCTAAACATACTGTAAAAGCCTGTTAAACTACCATGTATAACTGTGAAGATATCATTATGAGCTAACACAAGCGACGAACCAGAGAGCTTATGTCTGTTCACAATATGTAAAAAATTGATAGTTTGTGTACTAATGTACATCATGCAGAAAAACAGTATGTAACAGGTTTTTGCACATTAGTAACTCAACCATCTTTAGAACCATTGGGTTTTTATATAGGAAGTAATAGGAGTCAGTTGAGAACTCTGTTACTCTAGTTTACTTGCTAAAAGGTGGGGGAAGACTGGTAGCAAATTAGGCTTCAACTCCATCGTCAGGAAATTCTGTCCAGAAGTTCCAAAGATATTTGTATCATAAATATACAGATAAAGCACATGCGGAGGAGAAAATAGACACTTTTTTATATTATGGTATAATGCAATAGTTGCAGCAGTTTAAACAATATGTTACTCAATTAGTATTTACCCTAGTGACATTTTGGTATTTTATCATAAAAAAACTCCACCATTAATGTTTAAATCTTGCACAAGTGCAATAGTGATAACATTTTCAGAGATAATGCCATACTTGTAGAATAAATTATAAGTAACTAAATTTCCAGCCTATAATTCTATTGAGGGGCTTTGATGATGTCATAAACCATGTGTACAAATCATAAGTGGTTTATGATGTGATCAAAGCCCCCAAACTAAATTGAGTTGTTTCACTGTTTTCTGTCTTACATAATCTATTGATACAGATACATTTCAATGTTAAAAAATAGACCAAATTAAGTATATTTAATATAACAATACCAGTTCATTGTGACTCTCCAACCTGGTTAAACATTTGCAACTTTTTTAAAATAGCTTTTTTTTTTATTAAAGGGGAACTGTCAGCAATAAAAGCCTCACACCCAAGTGTGGATCTGATCCCAATTAGCCCTTTGTGTGCAAAAACACTTTTGTTTACCAAATGATTACTGCAGTGTATTAGGTCTTATCAGGCTAATTTCATTGACTTGTAAACTGAAATTTCTTATAACCAGAAATGTCAGACTCCCCTGCAAATGACATCAGAGGAGAACTGCAGCAGTGGAAGATTCAATAGCCTACAGTGAATGACAAAACTTTTTTATAAACTGTAATCTTCTGTTTGCTGACCTGCTGTTCTCCTGGGGCTAGATATAGTCATAGGACTGTGCTAAGCCCAGTGAGCACAGCAGGACCAGCAGACATCTGATTTTAGCTTACAACAATCTTTAACATGTACATGGCGGGCTGTTGAATCTCCCAGCTCTGCAGTCCTCCTCTGACATCAGTTGCAAGGGGGATTCTGGGATTTCTGATTACAGGAAATGGAATCTTAGAAGTCAGCAAAATTATCCTAATGCGTTCTATTATACTGCAGTAAATAGTAAGTAAAAAAAATGTTTTTTTTTACACAAAATGCAAATTGGAATCAGCCTCACATGTGGGTGTGAGGCTTTTATTGCTGACAGTTCCCCTTTAAGTTTTTCCATTTTTCCATATACACCAATACATATCAGACACACAAAGAAAACTTTAAAAGTTGACTCACTTCACCAATATATAATTATATACAAAAAATAAAGACACCTATTGACAAGACACAGATAAAAATAGTGGGAAGAGTGTTATCAATGTTTAAGAAACCATCTATTATATAATTACCAAGATGCAAAGCAAGCACAGGAGTGAAATAAATACCTTGAATTATGTCAAATGTTATACATAGGAGGTAGATTTTCAACAACTTCACATCAGGTACAATATAAAAAATAATTTTGGTTGTAAATGTGATCTATTAACCTCTTAAAAATTAAAGCATTCTTGAATTCAAAAGTCCATTTGTAAACATTAAATAGAGGAAAATCTGGGGAGTTATAAATCTGTTCTCCTTCAGTACAAGTATAGCATCTGCTTCTGAAAAAGAGGGGGCATCCTGGACCCATATTCAAATTAATTTATCAATTTTAGTACCCAAGGGGCTAAATCTTCAAAATAGACCATGTCAAATTCAGCCAAAATGCCATCCGGGCCAATTGCTTTGCTCCTTTAAGTGAGAAAATTGCTGTTTTTAATTCCTCTCTATTAAAGGAAGACTGAATATGATTATGTGTTGGAAACTGTATTCTATTTAAATAATTTTAAATTTTAACTGTCTTTTTTACTAGATTTAGAATAAATATTTCTATAAAACTCTAAGATAATATCCAGTATTTCTGACTCTTTAGTCATAATAGTATCAAAACAATCTTTTAACTGTGAGATTAGATGTTGTTGCTTCTGGGTTTTTTTTTAGCATAAAAGCTTCCCAGATTTATTTACATTGTGATAATAAATTTGTTCAACTTCATTGGCTAAGTCTATTGAAATTATTAAATCATGACTTCTTTTTTCTAGAGACTTGTCCCCTAATGACATTTTGTGTTGTATCGTTTTCAGTTCCTCATCCACCTCTTCTTCTTGTCTTTTAATCTTCCTTCTACTCTTAATTCCATAAGAAATAATACGTCCCCTTAACATGCATCCCAAATTCTACATATGGAATTCCCAGACTTGTAGTTAAACCCCCATAACATTTTTGTTTGTATACTCAACATTTTGATAAATTTAAATTCTCTAAGATAATCTTTGTTAATTCTCCAAGAAAAATGTTTCTTTGATTCCCTGTTCAATTTTTAAATTAAAAGACATGACACATAATGTGTTTAAGGGACACTGTTAGCTGTTAGGCTATTCTTTTTTTTACCTGTTTATAGCTGATCACAGGCAACATTTTAAATTTCCATATGCCTTTTAACTGGCACATATCCCATATTGCCACTCTCAGTATTCATTTTTGTGAATTTTTTTATACTTTTGAGTTAAGTAGGTGACCCGCTCTCATCCCCGACCGCCACTACTCAAGTGTATTCACACTGTTAAACATGGTGCTGAAGCACTGGAAAACTTGTGCATAGATGAGTTTAGCAAATTTTAAGTAATCCAATCTAAAGGTGTTTTATGGTACTAGACAGTGCTTTTGTCTTGGGAAAGTAACTCCCTTTGCAAAATGAGGGGTATAAGGCAGCTTAAATACAATTTAAAAAGTAAAGCTGTGATTCTGAGCATGCACATCAGGCTACACATGCTCAAAATCATGGTTTTACTTTTTAAATTGTATTTAAGCTGTCTTATACCCCTCGTTTGACAAATGGTGTTACTTTCCCGAGACAAGGGCACTGTCTAGTACCATAAAATGCCTTTAGATTGGACTGCTTAAAATTTGTTAAACTCATCTATGCACAAGTTTACTAGTGCTCTGGTACCATATTTAACAGTGTAAACATGCTTGAGTAGTGGCAGTCCGGGATGAGAGTGGGTTGCCTACTTAACTGGGAAATATAAAAAAAACTCATTAAACTGAATATTGAGTGGCAATTTGCAATTGTATGTGTCAATTAAAACATATATGGAAATTATAAATGCTACAGGCAACATTTTAAACAAAGTAAAACAATTCAGCCCAAAGGCTATTTAATGAAACATCATCAGACTCTGTACTAATAACCCTGGATACCTGGATCTTAGAAAAACAATGTAGTCCAAGCTAGAGAAAATAGAAAATAGTTTTGAGAAGAAGGAAACCTGAACAATATCTGGATGGTAAATCTCCATATATCCAACACATTACTGTCCCCACAAAAGTGTTAAGCAGCAGAGATGTTCTTTTAGCTTCTGATTTTGCTACAGAAGATTTATCCACCAGAGGGTTATTCAAGGAATTAAAATCTGCTTCAAGTAAAATATTTTAACATTGATATTCCAATAACCCTTGTGCAGTGTCTGTAAGAAAATCCCAAATTCGATAAAAGGAGCATACATTGAACCAAGCATTACTTCTAATCCAAAAAAGTAATCCTTTCACCAACACCATATGGCCCATCGAATCCTGTTTTGTGTTATCATGAATACAATTTAGACCTTTTTTCAGTAAAATATCCACCCCCTACTTTTGTTTGAACCAACTGAATCATAATCTGACCCAGACATTTTGTTTGTAGTTTCTTTACTTGTTTAACCAAACATGTTTCTTGTAAAATAAGAACAACCTCCCTTTTTTTTTGTTTATAACAATACCTTATTTTTTTTCTTGGTGAACTTATGCCATTTATATTCCAAGAGCATAAATGTACATATAAAGTTGTAGCCATCTATACTAATTCAGGAACAAACAAACAACTTATTTTCCACATATTAAGGCAGCAAAGAAATAAACACACCCACTCACTAACATTTTCTTATCAGCAAACACTAACTCTTCCACAGCTTGTGATTACCTTTTCTTCCATGGAGAACAAAAAATATGTAATATTTATAAACCAAAACACAGTGCACTTACTAAATATACACACCCATATCCAGTCATTATGGATTCATTAGATTGTGTTATGGCGTTCAATTAGACTTCCTTAAATTCTAGCTTCCGAATTTCAATTTTCAGTTTTTGTCTCAAGTACTCATACAGCTAGAAGAAAAATCATATATCTGCATGATTTTAAATGGATAATAACATTCCTATAAATTAACCTTATTTGCCATATAGACTAACAAAAATAGATGATAAAAAGTGTTCCATCAGTGAGAGAAATCTATTTTACTAAAACCATATTCAAAAGAACATTTAAGGAAGATGAATTTTAAGTCTGATTCTGCTTCTATGTTGGTTTTGCAGATGATAATTTGCCCATTGATAGTTACTTTTAATTTTACGGGTATAATCATAACTGCTTTAGGACCCAAGTCCCATAATTTCTTCCTCAAAATGTTGAATTTCCTACATTGCTCAATAATTTCAGTGGGGAGATCTTAAAAAATTGCAATATTGGCTCCTCTGATGCTGACCTGCCTTTTCTGGTAAACCACTTGCATAATTGCATCCTTGTGTTGAGATCTCATTAATTTTAGTATGATAGATCTCGGAGGAAAAGCACCACTCTGTCGCTTCCTAACAGTTCTGTGTATATGGGTCAATTTCAATTTTTTTGTTTCTGTTCCTCTCCCAAGTACACAGAAAAAAATTTCCTCTGCAGCATCTCTCAATGTAGTTGACTAGAGATGTTGCAAATTTTTAATTTGCCAGCGAAGTTGGCACAAATTCGGGTTATTCACATTTGTTAAAAAATGTGCCAATTCCGCAGCTTAACTGCCAACTTCACCACTGGATTTTTTTTAATAAAACTTAAGAAACCTCCCCTCACCCACTGTGCTGTGAAACCATCCCCCCCCCACTCAAGAACATAAAAATGATTAAAAAAAAACACTCCCACTCCCCACACACCATCCTCCCTCCTCCCTCCTCCCCACTTGCCTCAGTGATCATCATCATCTCACTATAGCTACCCATTTTGTACACACTAAAAACGAAACCGGCAGTCAAATAAACCTTTATTATTGTGGGCTGTCTGTTGTCAAGTGGAGCTTCAACTCTTTTGTTCTGAACATATGTAGAAGAAGCAGTGTAAAGGTTACAACTGAAACCACATTACTTTTAAGCAGGATTATAAATCACATGATTTCAGCCTAACTGTGGCTGTAAAACTAAAGGTAATACCTTCTCCTCCACCCATGCACCAAATAGACTCCCCCTACCTGAGTCCCGCTGTCTTTAATTCTTACCCCCAGTGCTCCACCCAACCCGCTGAGCCCCCCACCACCCTCCTCCAACCACCAGCACCCATGAAATATTAATCTGCAAATAAAATAGTCCCCTGGGGCAGAATGACTGCTTTGTTTAGTGCCTGCTGACTCCCAGTCCCATCTCATAATGGCCCAAATGAATGCTAACATCTTAGCTCCTAGTAAAACCTGATTGGTTGAATTTTCAACCAATCAGGGTTTAATACTGTAGGAGCTAAGATGTTACCATTCATTCATTAAAGCCATTATTATGAGATGGGAGTCAGGACTCGGTACTTAACAGAGCAGACACTCCGCACTGGCGGACTACTTTCTTTATTGCAGGTTAAATATTTTGTGGTGTTTTAATCTTGAGAGGAGGGTGCCAGCAGTGGATGGGGGTAATGTTTATAAACACCAAATTTGCCTTTGGGATTCACGCCCACTTAATTGGCTATCTCCAAGCAAATTTTGGCCAGTCCGCCTGGCAAATATCAAAGTGAATTGCAGTCATCGGCTTTGCAAATTTGATGAAATTTACATATTTTTGGGTAGACCGAATTTCAGCAATTTCGCACATCTCTATAGCTGATGGGTCCCTCATCTCTGGAACTCCAATTATTCTTAAATTCTTGCATCAGGACCTAAGTTCAAAATATATTAGTTCTGATAGTAACTCTTTCTCATGGATCTCATGATGTTTAACAGTTCTAGAAAGGATCACATTTTATTCTTCTAGCTTGGCATTCATGATTATAAGCCTGTTAGTATTGATTTCTACCCTTTCCTTCACTCGTGATACAGATGACTTTACGACTTCAAATTCAGCTGTGACACTTTTGATTTTATCAGTTTGCAACCTTATCTGTGAAACTTCTTCCGGTAATTTTCTTGCCCATGAAGGTGATTCATCTGTGTCAGAACTTGAGCTTTGCCCCTCTCCCTCCCCCTCAGACTCATCTTTTACTGATGATTCAGTTGAATCCAATTGCTCATAATCAGCCTTACAATAAAAGGAGGATCGTTTTGTCCTGGACTGTTTAAATGTGTCACATACTTAATGGTCTTAGTATATTGTGAAATTCCTCGGTCAAGTGTGCCATTGAAACAGTTCTTGTTTATCTGTAAAAGAGTTGATTTTTTTTTTGTTTTTCCTGTGGAGTCATATGTTTTCTGACACTTAACACAATGACTGCCTCTTGCTGATTGTCAGCACGGGGTCAAAATGTCACAAGACATTATGCCACAGCAATATACCGCACTGCCAATACAGCACAATATATTGCAAGCAGCGTATGTCTTTCTTTTACGGGGGGCTCCGCCACCTCATCCCCGTTAAGGATGCACCCAAACCCCCAGCTAAAATAACCAACCTGGGGTGGGGTTCACATAACCTCGCACAAAGTACCTTGCATCTGGGACCTGGAATTAAATCCCAGTCCAAAATGCATCGCCTCCTTCCCTTGCTGCCTCTGCCATAGCAGCTGCTCACCGGCCCCACCTCCCAACACAGGTCTCATCCCCTACCTGGGAAGAGTGAGAGGGTGCACTACCATGTATACACCCTTTCACAGTTTTGTACCCTCTTGCTCTACCCTATTGCACTGTTCCTGTTGTGCAGTTTTAACGCAAACTATAAAGCATATGAGATACTGACCTGGTAGGCTGATGGTCTAGTTCCCAAACTAAAACTTTTATCATCAACAGAAGTTTCAGTTAAAGGACCAGAAGCAACACCAGAATCACATCTTGGTTCCTCTAAGAGCCCATCTGGTCCCATGGTATTATTCATGCTTGTAGATTGTGGTAAATTTAGCTTAGCAGTTCCTTGTAGACAATGTGCTGCCATACTTGTAATAACGCTCTTTTCCATTGTGTCTAACGCTGTCTTAGGATGTATCATAGTAAGATCATCACTTGCAAGCAGATCTAAAGGTAGAACTTTGGATGTCACTACTGATATAACTTTTTATTTATTTATTTAAACATTTGGTGACTGGGAAAGGCACACTGAGCCGAGGCTCGATTCCAGTGCAACCTGGAGTGGGGAGGGGAGAGAGGAGTACAAACATATGTGAGCCAATCAAACTACAATACAGCATGATTATGTAAACAGACAGATACAGCAATACTGAGCAAATACAGATCATGAGACGTGTCTAGAGATTAACAATAGTAAATGCGCCACATTGAGAGCATTGTTTTTTAAGTGCGTATAGAGGCAGGAGTCAGGAACGTCAGTAGAGGGGAGCAGGAGTGGTTCAATTTTGACAGAGGCAGGGGGATGGAATGAGGTGTAGTTGTAGCTTGCAAGTAAAGTGAGAGGAGGAGGAGTTCCTGATAGTGGGGGAGAGTTTGTTCCACAAACTGGGGAGCCAGTAGGAGAAAGAGGCTTTGCCAGCTGAGGAGGATGGATGGGGCAAGGTGAAGGATCTTCCATTCCTGTGCCTTAGCTCATAAGGGGAGTGAGAGACTGAGGAGAGACTTTCTGATAGGTAGGAGGGAAGCATGCTGAACCAGAATTTAGATATGAGATTGAGGGAGTGAATATAACGTCTGTGGGACAGTGGGGTTAGTCCTAGAAGGGAGTAAAGATTGCAGTGGTGAGTTTGAAGGGGGGAGTTGGTAGCGAAGTGGTGAGTTCAGAAGGGTATCCAGCCTGGACAGGTTGGTTACAGGGGCAGAGCTGTAAACCACATCTACATAATCAAAATTGGGGAGGATCATTTTAGATAAAATTTCACATCTGGCAGGTAGCAGAAGAGAATCTCTGTGCTAGTATAGCATACCTAGTTTGGGGCATAGTTTAGAGGTGGTTGCTTTAATGTGAGTTGAGAAGGATAAATGGGGGGTCCAACCAATTGCCCAGGTATTTGTATTTTGTGACTGGGTCTAGTGGGGAACTGTCCTGTGAAGTGATGGGCAGTGAAGTGATTAACTTCAGAGGCTGCAGAAATTGTGGACATATTTCTTTCTAATAGAGGGGAGAGTAAAGGAGGAAAAGTCAGTACAGGGCTTGGCAGTTTCATTAAAAGTGTCCTTTTAGCCTTCAGCTACAACTCCCTTAATGAGTGCACTAACGTTGGTAGCTTCAGTAACTTCTGTGGTTTCAGAAACTCCGGCTACCTTTTCTGTATGTACTGCTAGAGTGGAAATAATTGCATGTAGTGCTGTATGAGCTGGAACTTGAACTGCTGCAGAGATAATAAATGTGTTCACATCAGATAATTTAAAGGCAGGCTGTGGGAACTGAACAATAAATGAACCTCCATTACCAAATTCGCTAGAACCGTTCAGGCTCTTAGGGACTTCAATATCTTTAGACTCTTTTGTTTCTTTTCTTTCTTTTGAGCCCTGTAACTTTACTGAGGCTTTTGTACAGGGCTTTATTCCCACTGACGCTCCAGTTACCACTGCCACAACCCCATGCGGCACTTGGTGTGTCCTCTGCAATCTCCCTGACATATTAAACTGTTTTCTTGGCAGTCACACAATCAAACGCTATGTTCCAGCCTCTTCTTTCAATTGTAATTTTAAAGATCTTTGGAGAACCAATAATAATATACAGCCAACTACTTTAAACCACAGAGTTTTTCTGAAACAGATTGAGAGGGTGTGAGGAGGATTAAGAGGGTTATTTTAACAGGTTTCTTAACATTATTACATGTCTCTTTATAAAGGCATGCTTGATATGATGAAAGATTTTTAGCTGAAGTCATCTAGCCAACACCAGTGACAAAAGTTAGTAATCTGTATAATCAAGTCCAATGCAGCATTCACTTACTGCTCAGATGTCCAGCATACAGGTGTACTCACTGGTTAAGAATCCCAACACTCAAAAAATTGATCAGCAAGTGTCAAACAATGATCAAAGTCAGTAGTATCAGCTCAAAACAAATGCAGAGCATCCCTGATGAGATACCAATAGCATGATGCCCCCCCCCCCAGGCTGGATGTTGTAATTCAGGATTGGCTAATGTTTATAATTTGTTGCCTTTTGGTGTCTCTCAAAGGTGGGATGACACAGAGGGGCAGAGCACCAAGATAGAAACATAGAAAGTGACAGCAGAAGAGGACCTCCAGATCCATCTAGTCTGCCCATAAGCCTACCCCTTCCCCCAACTGCTATTCAGTGTTGTGATTCTTTTGTACCTATCCCAAGTCTTTTTGAATGTTCCAACTGTTTTTGCTTCTACCACCTCAGGTGACAGGCAGTTCCACGCATCCACCACTCTCTCTATAAAGAAGAACTTTCTTGCATTGCCCTTAAATTTGTCCCCTTCTAGCTTCATGCTGTGACCTCTGGTTCTTGTGTGACTCTTGAACTGAAAAATGTCCTGAACCTGTACCTCGTTTATTCCCTTCACATATTTGAATGTTTCTATCATCTCTCCCCTATCTTTCCATTGTTCAAGGGAATACATGTTGAATTCTTGCAGTGGCTTCTCGTAGTTTATATTGTGGAGTCCCTGTATCATTTTTGTAGCTTTCCTCTGCACTGTCTTAAGTCTGCCTATATCATTTTGAGGTGTGGTCTCCAGAACTGTACACTGTACTGCAGATGCGGTCTCACCAAAGATCTGTAAAGTGGTATGATAACCTCCCTTTTTCTGTTAGTAATTCCCCTACCTATGCAGCCCAACATTCCATTTGCCTTAATGCTGCTTTATCGCATTGTTTAGATGTTTTCAGATCATGTGATATGATGTGATAGGTCAGATAGAGAGGTTGTGTGATTGCACACCCTCTGGAATTTTTCTTGGCGGCGTGTCACTTCTGACCTCTGAACGGGTGCGTAGCCTTGGGATTATCCTAGACGACAGGCTGACATTACAGTCTCAAGTGTCGGCCATTGTCAGGACTTCCTTTTACCATCTTAGGAATATTGCCAGGGTTAGGCATCTTGTTCTGTCTGACTCTTTGCCAACGTTGGTCCACGCCTTTGTGTCCTCGCGTTTGGACTACTGCAACGCCCTTTAGTTTGGGCTTTCTGGGGTTGAAATCTGCTGCCTACAGCTGGTGCAGAATGCTGCAGCCGGGTTCTGACTGGGACAAGTAGGTCCTGTCATATTGCAGTGCTGCATAGCTGCACTAGCTTCCTATATGTGGCGGATCACCTTCTAAAGTCATTTATTGACTTTCAAAACCCTTCATGATCAGGGTCCGGCCTATCTGAAAGAACTTCTGGTGCCTTACTACTCCGGCCGATCGCTCCGCTTGGCCGAAGAGGGGTTGCTAGAGATTCCGAGAGTGAGTTTAAAATCCTCTGGCAGCAGAGCATTTTCTTATGCTGCTCCCACTCTTTGGAATTCTCTACCACGATGGTTATGGGAGTGCACCTCTGTGGAGGAAGTCAAGAAGAATTTGAAGACTCATTTGTGGCAAATGGCCTTCTTGGATGGTTAAGTTAATTTTATTGTGCTGAGATCTTATTTTGTATTTATTAATTGATTTTAATATTTGATGTTATTACGATATGATTTTACTTATATGTATTACTGATTTACATTTGATGTTGTGGTTTAAATGTGTTCAGAACCTTGGTATGCTGAAAGGCGCTTTACAAATAAACTTATTATTATTATTATTATGATTATTCCCAGATCTCTTTCCTTCTTTGTTGATTCTAATTTGACTCCTCCTAAAAGGTATTCTGCGTCTGGATTACTCTACCCTATGTGCATGATTTTGCACTTTCTCGCATTGAAATTCAGTTGCCATTTGTGTGACCAACTTTCCAGCTTTCTAAGGTCAGCCCTCATCCTTTCCACTGCACCGGGAGTGTCCATCTTATTGTATATCTTTGTGTCGTCTGGGAAAAGACTCACTTTGCCTTCCAGACCCTCAGATATGTCACAGATAAAAATATTGAATAGGATGGGGCCCAGTACCGATCCCTGTGGCACACTGCTGGTCACCTCCCTTTCTTCTGATAGGGAAACATTTACCACTACCCTCTGTTTCCTTTTGTTTAGCCAACTCCCTATCCAGTCTAAAACTTTTGACCCACCCCATGCTGTTCAGTTTATTTAACAACCTTCTGTGTGGGACTGAATCAAAGGCTTTGCCGAAGTCTAGGTAAACCACATCCACAGCGTTACCCTGGTCCACTACTTGAGTCACCCAGTTGAAGAAGTCGATAAGATTTGTCTGGCATGACCTCCCAGTGGTGAACCCATGCTGTCTTTGGTCTAATCTTCCATTATCTTCGAGAAAGGACACAATTCTGTTCTTGAGTAGGGTTTCCATTGTTTTTCCCACAAGTGAGGTGAGGCTAACTGAACGGTAGTTGCCAGCACTCTCCTTGCTACCATTTTTGTGAAGTGGGACAACTGTGGCCTTCCTCCAGTCCTCCAGTACCTCTCCACATTCTAAAGATAGGTTGAATAGCCTCGTCAGGGGAGCTGCCAGTTTCTCCCTTAGCTCTCTCAGTAATCTTGGATGAACATCGTCCATCCCCATAGCCTTGTTCACCTTGAGCTTTTCTAGTTCCTTCCGGACTCTTTCTTCTGTAAAAGGTTCCAAATCAATTCCGCTGCTGCTTGCACTTTTTTCTGACATGAGTGGTCCACTCCCTTCTCCTTCTTTAGTGAAAACCAAGCAAAAATATCTGTTGAGGATTTTGTCTCATTCTTTATTATCATCCACGTGCCTGCCATCTTTCCTTGCCACTTTCAGTATGCATCCACTCTTCTTCCTTTTGTCGCTGACGTATCTGAAGAAGGCTTTGTCTCCCTTTTTGACCTCTCTGGCTATCCTCTCCTCAGTTGCTGCTTTGGCCGCTCTGATTAGCTTGCCTGCTTCCTTTTGTTTCTCCTTGTATGTTTTTATGTCCTTTACACAGCCCGTCTCCTTGTATTTTTTGAAGGCAGTTCGCTTCTCCCTGACCTTAGTGGCCAAGTCCTTTGAAAACCAGAGGGGTTTCTGTCTTTTCTTTGCTCACTTTTCATATACATTGGCTAAAGACGTCCATTAAAGCTGTTTTGAGAATGGTCCAGTACTCATCTACTCCCCCCACCTGAATTATGTTGTTTAGGCTCTGTATGAGCTCCTTTTTCATTCTGGTGAAATCTGCTATCCTGAAGTCCAGGATTTTAGTTTTTAAGTGCTTGGTTTCTTTTTCTGTTTTTATTTGGAACCATACCATGTGATGGTCACTGGACCCCAGGTGGCTCCCAACTTCTACTCCTGAGATGTTATCATCATTGGTGAGTAACAGGTCAAGAACAGCATCCTCCCAGTGGGTTCCTTCAGGAGTTGCTTCAGACCTGAGAGACGTAGCGTCTCCCAGGAAGTCTTTGCTCCTGGAAGATGCTGCTGTATGGGTGCTCCAGTTAATATCGGGTAAGTTAAAATCACTGACCACTATCACTTCCCCTTTAGCACTCCTCATTTTGTGTATGTTTTCTAGGATCTCCTTGTCCCCCTTTTTCCCAGTTGCTGGGGGTCTGTACACCACCCCCACCCCCACCTGAGTGGCTGCCCCCCTACTGGATTCCAGTGTAACCCAAAGTGTTTCGATTTCAGAGTGTGTGTCATGGGTCCTTGTAGCTTTTATCCCTTCCTTTATATATATTGCTACCCCACCTCTTTTTTTGCCAGGTCTGTCTTTTCAAAAAAGGAAGTATCCTGAAATAATTACTTCCCAGTACTGTTGTTCCCTGAACTAGGGCTCTGCGATGGCGACCCGGTCAGCATCTGCCTCTGAGATAATAGTTGTGAGGTCAGCTATTTTATTTGCTAGGCTTCATGCATTCATGTACATTGCTTTCCAAGTTTGGCTTGCCCCTTTTTTCAAGTTCAGCCCATCATTAGATCCTGTTTTTCTAGTGTCCCTTGAGCGCCTTCTTACTGGATGACTCCATTGTTCTTTGATTGTTGTCCTAAGGTGGGAGGGTTTTTGGGGAGAGGCAGCAGTTTCTTTTATTGCTGACACCCTCTCCCCATATCTTAGTTTAAACTCTCCACTGAGACATCAGACTTTTGACCAGTGTCCACACACCCTCCTTAGTGAGGTGCAAGCCATCATATCTGAAGAGACCTCTGTCCCAAAAGTCCTTCCATTTTCCAATGAAGAGGTGCCCTTTCTCTAGGCACCAGTTTTGGAACCATGCATTCAACTCCTCTATTTCATCCTTATGTATTTGTTGTGTACTGCCCCCTCTTTTCCATACTGGGAGGACCTCTGAGAATGCAGTGACTGGTGGGTGTGTGGTTAATCTATCCCCCAGTTGAGATAGGTACATGTCAGTCTCCTCAACTGTTCATTCTGCCAGATTATTACTAGCTAGATGGATGAAAATGCCTACAAAGTTTCCCTACCTTCGTATTAGCCTGTCTATTCAGTCAGAATCTCTTTTAGCCGAGACTCCTGTAAGACACTTGACTACCACACTAGTGTCAGGGTGGTGAGTTAGGTGTGATTCCACTCATTGGATCATGAAATCACCTACAATGAGAATATTGCATTTTCCCGTGCCACTTGGTACCTTTGGCATATCACCAATGCATTTATTTGAAGGGGAATTTGATTGTCACTTGTTTGGGCTGGCCATGCTCCCTTTTTCTGTCGTGTGGGACAAAGGTGCAAATTGGTTAGTAGTCTAGATAGGTGTGTCCTAGTTTAGAGGCTGTTGTTGTGTCCCATGGAACCTGCCCCTTTTTACCATCTGTCATTCTCCTGTATCAGGGGGATTCCGACGGTGTGTGGTGTTACCTTGGTAGAGATGGTATGACAAATGAGGGTCAATGGGCATGAGGTTCTCCAGCAGGTGTTGGAGATGTGCTATATGGTTCCAGGCCTCCCTGAGCTGGGTTTTTAGTCGTCCTATAGTGCAGCATGTGGGACAATGCTCTAGTGCCTGTATGCATGCCCTGTGAAAGGATGCCCCACACCACTGGCAGTTGATTATGGTCATCGTCATCAAGAGTGTGGAAGAAAAGAAATGTTTGGCCTTGAGCTTGTGGGATGACGGTTAGAAAGTAAGTGTGGACAAAAGGAAGAATTTGGATGCTGAGCACAGGAGGAGTGTACTGAATCAGTTTTTCTTGTTAGATTAAATTCCTCCTTCTCCTAGTGTGAGGCAGGAATTTGGCTGAAGTGATGCAGATGAAAGAAAAAGGATGAAAGAAAAAGGAAGGTCATAGCTGTAGGCTGAAGTGGTGCAGATGAAAGAAAAAGGAAGGTCATAGCGTGATGGCTACACTTTTGCTCCGCTCCTGGCAGATCCTCGTTTCGTCTTCTTTCTTCATGTATTATAATTTTATTAAGCTTTTCGCAAGAAACAACTTACAAAAGCATACAAACTCAGGTTATTCCAAATGTCAAATATAACCCATCAACATAGAGACAGTCAACCCCGAGAGAGAGGAACCATCCCATGTGATACAGCACAGAGGAAGTACCCACTATAATACCCCCATTTGCATCAAAAAGCATGCAACCAAGGGAGAAACCTGAAGGGAGTAATTCCAACCAGCTAGTCCATCAAGAGTCAGCTGGCCTGTGAGCAAACCCACCCACAACTCCCTCTACAGGACACCACACTAAAATGACAGTATCAGCTCCTGTATATATCAACCAACACACATTTGTCTGAAGTTAATTGAACAAGTATCAGTGCCCCGTATCCCACTGTAAATATAATAAAAAAAAAAACTAGAAACATGGCAGGGCTCTATAAAACATAAGTAATACTGAAGGCCAGTCTGTAGCACATCATCAGTCCCTTCAATGCCGAAGAACAAATGTCCAAAAATAGCAGGCCTTAGCTAGGCACTCTGGGTCAACCTGGAGACAGGAAATGGCATCACAATCCGCATGGGGGTTGCATACAGACCCCCATATCAGGGAAGGGAATGGACAAGGAAATGATAGAAGGCTTCCTTAGAATGGCAGAAAAGGGGAGATATTGTTGATGGGGGACCTGAATATGCCAGATGTTAACTGGAGCACCTTTGCTGCAGGCACATCCAAGAGCATGGTTATTCTTGATGCCCTACAGGGGGCATGCCTCAGACAGCTAGTATTGGAACCCACTCAGGAGGGAGCAATCTTAGACCTGGTACTCTCAAATGGGGATGGAGAAAGAATCTCAGATTTAGAAGTGGGTAGCCATCTGGGAACAAGCGACCACCAAACAGTGTGGTTCACGATAAACACAGCCATACAATCAAGCCATACAAAAGCAAGAGTATTGGACTTTAGGAAAATGAGAGAGTGCCTCAGAAAAGCGCTAGCAAACAGGAAAGAAAGAGGGGTGGAGGAACAATGGGGAGTTATCAAAACAGCCATCACAGAGGCAACAAGCCTTTGTGTAAAGCAAATCAACAAAACACAACGAAGGAAAAAAAAGCTATGGTTCTCAAAAGAGATGGCAGGGAAGGTTAAGGAGAAAAGGATAGTATTCAGGGAATATGAGGAAACACAGAAGGAGCAGGACAGAGAACTTCATCAGTTAAAGCAGAAAGAGGCTGGGAAGGTAGTCAGAATAGAAAAGGCCCAAACCGAGGAAAGGTTAGCCAACTCTGTTAAGAAGAGGGATAAGACCTTTTATAGGTACATTAGGGAGCAAAGAAAAACCAAAGGAAGGATACTGAGGCTTAATAAAGGGGAGAGAATCTGGGTAGAGGGTGACAGTGAAAAAGCAGGGATACTGAATGAATATTTCTGCTCAGTATTCACAAAGGATGAGGAGACGGAGGTACCTAAACCAAACAAGAGAAACACTCTGAAGATGGGGGTCTATACCAGTCCATTTACAGAAGAAATGGTTCTGAAAGAACTAATAAAATTGAAGGTGGACAAAGCAATGGGGCCTCATGGGATTCACCCAAGAATTCTGAAGGAACTAAGAGTAGAACTAGTGACACTGCTGACTACTCTCTTTAACAAATCATGGGATGATGGGGTGGTACCTGAGGACTGGAGGAGGGCGGATGTGATTCCTCTTCACAAAAGTGGGAGCAGGACAGAGGCAGGAAACTACAGACCAGTTAGTTTGACCTCAGTGGTAGGGAAAATGATGGAATCACTTCTGAAGGAAAGTATTGTTGAGTACCTAGAGGCCAGTGGGGCACAGGACCCAAGGCAGCATGGATTCACGATGGGAAGGTCATGTCAGATGAATCTAATAGATTTCTTTGACTGGGTGACCAAAGTAGTAGACCAGGGAGGGCTGTGGACATGGCCTACCTAGATTTTAGCAAGGCATTTGACACAGTCCCACATAAAAGATTAATACACAAGTTAGCCAGCCTTGGAGTGGGTCCCAAGGTGGTAGCCTGGATAAAACATTGGCTAGACAACAGGACACAAAGGGTAATAGTAAATGGAGTCCACAGTGAAGAAAGCAGGGTTACTAGTGGGCTACCGCAGGGTTCAGTACTAGGACCGGTCCTTTTTAATGTCTTTATAAGTGACATTGCAGAGGAACTGGAAGGCATCTATCCTAAATAGATACTTTTGCTCAGTATTTACTGAAGAGAAGGTAGGGCAGGGCCCACAGCTCAGCATCATGGACACAGGGGGGAGGGAGGTGAGGACTACTCCCTTCACAAAAGAAAGGGTCCTACAAGACCTTGCTAAGCTCAGGGTGGATAAGGCAATGGGACCTGATGGCATACATCCCAGGGTACTTAAGGAGCTAAAGATGGAACTAGCAGAGCCATTAGCAGAACTGTTTAGTGAGTCTCTGAGCACAGGAGAGGTCCCAGAAGACTGGAGAAGGGCTCATGTGATCCCGCTCCACAAGAGTGGTAGCAGAGAGGAGGCAGAAAACTACAGACCAGTCAGTCTTACCTCAGTAGTGGGCAAGATTATGGAGGCACTCCTTAAGGAAAGGATAGTGCAACACCTGGAATCCATAGGGCACAGGATCCAAGACAGCATGGGTTTACAAAGGAAGGTCCTGTCAAACTAATCTCATAGATTTCTTTGACTGGGTAACCAGAGTGTTGTGGACCAAGGGGAGCAGTTGATGTCGCCTACCTTGACTTCAGCAAAGCTTTTGACACTGTTCCACATAGAAGATTGATAAATAAGCTGGGTAGGCTCGGGGTGGGTCAGAAGTTGGTCAACTGGGTGGCAAACTGGTTGACAGACAGAAAACAGAGAGTGGTGGTAAATGGTATACAGTCAGAAGAGATGCAAGTCACAAGTGGGGTACCTCAGGGATCAGTCCTGGGGCCAGTCCTCTTCAACATCTTCATTAGTGACCTTGCAGATGGACTGGGTAAGGCTTGTTCTGTTTGCAGATGACACCAAAATTCTGCAACAGAGTAGATGATCCAGATGGGGTGGGCAGAATGAGAAGAGATCTGGATAAACTGACAAAATGGTCAGAAGAGTGGCAACTGGATTTAATGCAAAGAAGTGCAAAATCATGCACATAGGGAAGAGAAACCCTGAAGCCACCTATAGGCAGGAGGGAGTTGCTAGCAGTCACAAAGGAAGAAATAGACTTGGGTATCATCATCACTGATGACCTGAAATCATCAAGCAGACCTCTAAAGCAGTAGGTAAGGCTAGGGGTGTTAGGGTGTATTAGTGGTATCTACAAGTCATAAGAGGGAGGTAATAATCCTCTTTACAAGACACTGGTTAGGCCCCATCTGGAGTACTGCGTGTGGTATTGGAGGCCACACCTCACAGGGACATTAACCAAATTGAGGCAGTCCAGAGAAGGCAACCAAAATGGTGCAGGGACTGCATCAGAAGACATATGAGGACAGATTAACAGAGCTCAATATGTATACCCTTGAGCAAAGGAGGAGAGGGTGACATGATCGAGGCATTCAAGCACCTTAAGGGCATTAACAAGGTGAATGAGTCTAACATGTTTAAATATAAGAAAAATAGCAGGACAAGAGCATGAGATTAGAGGGGGGCCGATTAGGGGGGAATGTGAGGAAATTCTTTTTCACAGAAAGGGTGGTGGATGCATGGAATGGCTTACCACAAGAAGTGGTGGCTATGAATACAGTGCAGGGCTTCAAACAGGCATGGGATAGGCATAAGGGAGCAATACAAATGACTGTGAATAGATAGGCCACTGACAGAGCAAAGGCCGATGGCACATTTATAAGGTAGAAAAACAAATGGGCAGACTGGATGGGCCTTGCGGTCCTTATCTGCCGTCAACTTCTATGTTTCTATGTTTCTATGAAAAGTATGTCTCTTTGCAGACGACACAAAGATCTGCAACAGGGTTGATACACTAGATGGAGTGGAAAGGATGAGAAGGGACTTGACAAGGTTGGAGGAATGGTCAGATGTATGGCAGCTCAGATTCAATGCAAAGAAGTGGAAGGTAATGCACCTGGGAAACAAAAACCCAGGGGAAGAGTACACAATGGGGGGTGAGATAATGACAACAGTAAAAATGGAAAGGGACCTGGGGGTAATTATGTCAGATGACCTAAAGGTGGGCAAGCAATGTGAGAAGGCAGTAAGGAAGGCTGGGGGATACTGGGATGCATAGGGAGAGGCATCAATAGTAGAAAACAGGAAGTTGTTATCCCTCTGTACAGACAGTTGGTGAGACCCCATCTGGAGTACTGTATGTAGTTCTGGAGACCCCATCTCCACAAAGACATAGACAGAGTGGAGGCTGTCCAGAGGAGGGCAACCAAAATGGTGCAGGGTCTGCACCAGAAGACATACGAAGAAAGACTAAAGGAGCTTAATATGTATACCCTTGAGGAAAGAAGGGAGAGAGGGGACATGATAGAAACTTTCAAGTACCTCAAGGGAATCAACAAAGTCCAAGAGGGTAGCATCTTTCAGAAAAGAGATGTGCAGAACAAGGGGGCACAATTTGAAGATAGAGGGGGAACGGCTCAGAGGTAATGTGAGGAAGTATTTTTTCACAGAGAGGGTTGTGGATGCATGGAACAGCCTCCCTGAGGAGGTCGTGGAGTCAAGAACAGTGGGGAAATTTAAGAATAAATGGGACAGACATAAGGCAGTCCTAGTGGGGGGTAGGAGGAAGTAAGCTGTTGGTTAACTAGGATCTGCAGCTTATCTGTTGGGTAGGAAAATTTTATTTTTTGTTTTATTTATTTATTAAATTCTCGGATTACAAATACCTTTGAGCAGAAACTGCTCGTTTACAAAGGTTCCACGTCAAAGGATGAGGGTCAACATACATACAGAGGTAGTAAAAGAATGCACAATAAACAACCAAAACAACTAAAAGAAAAATAATGATACTCAGTTATAACATACATTGTGATAATATTCATAAAGCGAGCAGCTTGAGTAGGCAGCTGGCTGCGGTAACAATAAGAGATAGAGGGCACCATAGGCAGTTAGTATTGCAGGCATGCGACTGGGAGAGGAAGTTGGCAGGCTAATGGGCCACTGTCCGATGGTGGTGAAATGTCTTGTACCAGTGGAGATGTGAAGCAGGAAAGGAGTCCAAGGAAGGCCCAGTGCCAGAGGAATGAGATTGGGAAAGGGCGGGCGTGAGACATGAGTGAGCTGGGAGGTGTTTAGAGAGATCTCTGTTCAACGAAACAGTCACATTGAGTGGTAGAGGTGAGGTAAAGTTTGAGATTCCTTTTGAAGGGTCCAAGTGTAGTAGAGGAAAGTGCTTCTTTATTGAGGGAATTGAACCATTGAGCGGATCTATAGATAAAGGACCGCTGACCCATGGAGGTACGACATCTGGGAACCTGAAAAGTTAGAGATTGGGCACCACGTGTTTGTTGAGCGCCATTGTAGTTAGTAAGGAGTGAGCTAACACCAGGTGGCATGAGACCAAGGAGAATCTTTTTGGTAAGTAAGCAGGTCTGGTATTGTATTCTGCTGCGTAGGGGTAGCCAGCTGGCCTGTGCATAGAGGTCACAGGTGTGAGTTTGTCGGGCTGCACCCGTCAGTAGTCTACAGGCTTTGTTGAGAGCAACTGAGATCCTGCGAGGGCACTTGTTGGGGCACAGCCATAGATGGCAAGGCCTGAGTCAATGATAGAGGTGACAGAGCTGTAGATGGCTAGGTTTAAGGGCATCCGCAGGCATACATTGTTTGTGTTTGTGTAGTAGTCCAATCCAGATATTAGCGGTCTTGGCAACAGTGTCAATATGCGAGTGTAGGAGAGGTACTATCCAGGGTAATACCAAGGTACTTGAACTCCTTGACATGTTCAAGTGGGTTCCCAGCGTGGTTCTTGATGGTGAGGGACAGAGAGTTGTGCCTGCTCTGTCGGTTACAGAAGGACATGGCTTTAGTCTTGCTGTGGTTCAGGACAAGTTTATGAGAATTGAACCAGTCTTCGATGCGATTGAAGTCGAGCTGCAGCTGGGATTCAAGGACTGTAATGTCATGGTGGCCGGAAACAGGACTGCATCGCTCATGATAGTAATATTTTTTGTGGCAGGCACTGGGGAGATTGTTGATGAAGAGGGAGAAGAGTAGGGCCCAGAATAGACCCCTGGGGGACTCCGGAGCGGACCGGTTTCTCATCCGAAGAGATCCCTGCAATCCTTACATGTTGGATCCGATTATCAAGGTAACTGGTGAACCATGGAAGGGCATCGCTGGAGATCCCAATGGAGGACAGTTGCTTGAGCAGTAGGGGGTGGTTAACTGTGTCGAATGCCTTGGTAAGGTCTATAAATACTGCCCCTCCACAATTCCCTTTGTCAAGCGTTTGTCAAAAATGGGCAAACTAGGTGGGCCAAGCGGTCCTTATCTGCCGTCACATTCTATGTTTCTATGTTATGTTTCAGTAATAGAGTCCCATAACCCTCAAAAAGGTAGAACAATTACAGTATGGAGATACAGTACTACCCAACAACAGTAAAAAAAACAGAGTAATACATTACAGTTCAAAATGGGGGACCATGAACTGTCATTCTCTCTCCATGTCAGTGGTGATATTATTCTAGCCCAACTCCCACTTAATAGTACCCAGCACCTTCTCCACATCTTGTACTTCATGGAACATGTAGATCCTGTCCTTCCATGTTAAACTAAGCCAGGCTGGGAAAAGAAGCTAGTGGGAAATTTTTAATTGTCTCAGATGGCTCCTAACCCCATTTAATTCTCTGCAGCATTGTCTGGTACCAAACACCAAATTGGGGAAGAAATGAAGATCTGCATACCCATACTGAACTTGGCAGCATCTCCTAGCTGCTGATAGCTGGTGATTCTGGTCCCCAACTCCAGTGCAGACCAAGATGAAAGCTCGGGGCCAGGTGACTCCGCAAGCACTCTTCGAGGGGTGAGCCTATAGGCTTTTTCTATAGACAGGGGTGCCTCCTCCTCCCTGAAACTGAGCAGTCCCAGGATCATGGCAAAGGCTAAGGGGAATCGTCCTCCTCCACAGATTCAGGTAAGCCCAGGACCCGAACATTCTCTTCTCAAACCTGATTCTCCAAAATGTCAGTTCACCAACTCTGCTGATATTGCTGGACCTCTGTATCCTTTCATAGTTTAAAATTAGTTGCATAATGTTTGTTGTTTCATCCCACAAACTCACTCTTTTTCTTTTGTGCATCAACATCTAAAAACCCTGTATCATCTTTGAGAAAAAAGTATTTTTTGGGAGGGGGGTCTGTGTTTCAGTAAAGTGCGATAAGTGCATTGCTGTAGTGTCTCACACCGAACCAGCAAGACCAATGAAAAGGAAACTATATCCATCACCTTCTTTGATGCTGGGGCCGTGTCACAGCTGCTGAGCCTGAATAAGACCTTTGACATTGAGATTGACAATGTCAAGAGTTGAAAACATTTGAATTGATGGCCCTGGCCTTTTCTAAGAGCATACAGTTATCAATTCTGTCCTCTCCCAGTTCTTCATTCTTTCCGCTGCCTCACCAGCCTGAACCGTTGACACCTCCTTGAAAGCCTGCTACATCACCTCCTAAAGGGGATTGGAGAAGTCATGGAAAGTGATCTGGACTTGCTCATGGAGCTTGAGGAGAGGTCTGCAAAGGAAATAGAGGGCTTGACTGCAGAGAAGCTGGATTTAGATCCAGATGGAGTGGAACCATTCACACACCAACCCCAGAATATCGGACCTTGGTATTTCTACAGAAGATTGCAGATACACAGGGGTTTTATTGGTAGTCAGTAATGATTCTATATCTGATCTGTGGCAATTCCTGGGAGTGCCTTCCAACTAGCAACAAGAGTGTATTTGTGTAGTCGTACAAATAGCACCACTCAGTCCCAAGGCATTGCCCCTGAGATAGAACTGTCGAATGTTGCATTCTAGCATCAGATGTATTCCTCCACTGAAGAGACCAGTCATCCCTGAGTCCTGTTACAGTCCCAGTGGCAGTTTCCTTAAATATATATATATATATAGCAAAAAAAAAAAAACTCTGTTAATGCATCAGTTAGTGTTCCTATTACAGCAACAAAAGCATGGAAATTTGGTGTTAGGGTTTCCAACCCTGCCACCCCACCCTCTACACACCAACAGGTGTCAGGGTGTGCTTTGGGGTCATTGGGTCTAACTCTCACCCCATTCCATGTGTAAGGAAGCTGAGATGGTACCATATAGGAGAATGAGGAGAGAGGCCCAAAGACTCTCAAGGCACACCCGATGCCTGTTGGTGTGGAGGGGGTAGGGTGGGTGGTAGGTTGGAACCCTAACACTTAATTTCCATACTTTTGTCGCTATAATAGGAACCGTAACTGATGCATTAATGGAGTTTTTTGCAATGAACTTCCTTACTTTTTGAGATAGTATAATAGTATCCTTATTTTACTGTGGACCCTGCACTCCAATCCCTGAGGGCCCTGGGCTTCCATGTGTCAGACAACAGTGAGCAAATTGTCAGCATAGCCATCTTATTATCCCACCTCATGTCCCCCAGCACAGAGAAATTGTGAAATGTAAAGCAAAACATAATTATGCACAACTGCAATGCCATTCTGTGCTGCAGGATGTGAAAAATGACAGCTGTACTGTTCATGAGGTGGTGTGAAAAAATGGCTATGTTGAAAATTTGTGGAAAAGCATTGAAAAGTACCAAAATTATGTGCGTGCATAGAATGACATAGAAACATAGAAGTTGATAGCAGATAAGAACCGCAAGGCCCATCCAGTCTGCCCATTTCTTTTTCTGCCTTATAAATGTGCCATCGGCCTTTGCTCTGTCAATGGCCTATCTATTTATACTCATCTGTATTGCTCCCTTATGCCTATCCCATGCCTTCATTGAAGCCCTGCACTGTATTCATATCTGCCACTTCCTGAGGTAGGCCGTTCCATGCATCCACCACCCTTTCTGTGAAAAAGAACTTCCTCACATTACCCCTTAATCTGCCTCCCTCTATTCTCATGCTGTGTTCTCTTGTCCTGCTATTTTTCTTATATTAAAACATGTTAGACTCATTCACCTTGTTAATGCCTTTAAGATGTTTGAATGTTTCGATCATATTACCTCTCTCCCTCCTTTGCTCTAGGGTATACATATTGAGCTCCATTAATCTGTCCTGATATTCTGATGCAGTCCCTGCATCATTTTGGTTGCCCTTCGCTGGACTGCCTCAATTTGGTTAATGTCCTTGTGAAGGTGTGGCCTCCAGTACTGCACGCAGTATTCCAGATGGGGCCTAACCAGTGTCTTGTAAAGAGAGATTATTACCTCCCTCTTCCAACTTGCGATACCCCTACTAATACACCCTAACATCCCCCTAGCCTTACCTACTGCTTTAGTGGTCTGCTTGGATGATTTCAGGTCATCGGTGATGATGATGCCCAAGTCTCTTTCTTCCCTTGTGACTGCCAGCAACTCCCCTCCCAGCATATAGGTGATTTCAGGGTTTCTCTTCCCTATATGCATGATCTTGCACTTCTTTTCATTAAACCCCAGTTGCCACTCTTCCAACTATTTTGCTAGTTTATCCAGATCTCTTCTCATTCTTCCCACCCCATCTGGATCACCTACTCTGTTGCAGATCTTGGTGTCATCTGCAAACAGACAAACCTTACCCTCCAGTCCATCTGCAATGTCACTGATGAAGATATTGAAGAGGACTGGCCTCAGTACTGATCCCTGAGGTACCCCACTTGTGACTTGCATCTCTTCTGACTGTATACTGTTTACCACCACTCTCTGTTTTCTGCCCATTAACTAGTTTGCCACCCAGTTGACCAACTTCTGACCCACCCGAGCCTACCCAGCTTATTAATAAATGTTCTATGTGGAACAATATCGAAAACTTTGCTGAAGTCAAGGTAGGTGACATCAACTGCTCCCCCTTGGTCCACCACTCTGGTTACCCAGTCAAAGAAATCTATGAGATTAGTTTGACAAGACCTTCCTTTTGTAAACCCATGCTGTCTTGGATCCCGTGCTCCTATGGATTCCAGGTGTTGCACTATCCTTTCCTTAAGGAGTGCCTCCATAATCTTGCCCACTACTGAGGTAAGACTGACTGATCTGTAGTTCCTTGCCTCCTCCCTGCTACCACTGTTGTGGAGCGGGATCACATGAGCCCTTCTCCAGTCTTCTGGGACCTCTCCTGTGCTCAGAGACTTACTGAACAGTTCTGCTAATGGCTCTGCTTGTTCCACCCTTAGTTCCTTTAGTACCCTGGAATGTATGCCATCAGGTCCCATTGCCTTGTCCACCCTGAGCTTATCGAGCTCTTGTAGGACCCTTTCTTTTGTGAAGGGACTAGTACTCACCTCCCTCCCCTCTGTGTCCATGAGCTGCGGGCCATGCCCTACCTTCTCTTCAGTAAATACTGAGCAGAAGTATCTATTTAGGATAGATGCTTTTACATGGTCCTCCTCCTCACACTCCCCCTTATCTCCATTGATCATAGCAATACCCCCTCTGGACTTTCTCCTTTCACTAATGTATCTATAGAAAGTCTTGTCACCTTCTTTTACTGTCTGTGCTAGTGTTTCCTCGGTTTGGGCCTTTGCCTGCCTTCCCTGCTTCCCTTAGGGAAGTTTGGTATGCCTCCCTATCTTCATCCCGCTGTGTTCCCTTATATTTCGTGAAGGCCAGCCTTTTGGCTATGACCTTTTCTGCTACTGTTTTTGAGAACCAAAGTGGTTTCCTTCTTCTTTTGCACTTCCTTTTCTCTCTAACACAATGGGATGTTGCTTCAAGTATTGCATCCTTAATGCTTGCCCACTTTGCCTGTACCCCCTCACCTGTATTTCTTTTTGCCAGTGCTAGCTTAACTCTGTTGGCCATCTTGTCAAAGTCAGCTCCTCTGAAGTCCCATATTTTTGTCTTTGAATGGGATGATTTAGTTGTAGTGGCCAAACTGAACCATACCATGTGATGGTCACTGGCTCCCAGGTGACCTTCTACCTGGAGATATGTGAACCTTTCCCTGTTAGTCAGTACTAGATCTAGGATAGCCCTGTCTCTTGTGGGTTGTTGTATCAGTTGTGTGAGGCCTTTTCCCTGCAGGGGAAGCCACCATGTGTCTAGTTCTGGCAGATGTTCTTGCTGGTATTGATCAATCTGTATCTGGCATGTTGAAGTCTCCCATTATCAGAACCTCCCCTTTAGCTGTTATGTTTGGTATACATTCTTTTTTTAAGCTTTCTTTATTTAAGAGAGGAGGAAAAACCTTCTCCTTTTTTTTTAACAATACATTCTCGCAACAATACAAAGAATTAAAAAAACAAACAAGAAAAGGGTGCCACCTAATACAATTGATCTAGACAGTGAAATATCATTTAAGTTCACAGAGGAATAAAACAAGTATTTGTCAATGCCGAATGTTGCTTGCTTGTATGTGCTGTTTAGGTATTTGGAAGTGACAGTTTCATGCCTTCCTCCCAAGACATCCACTGAGTCTTTCCGTTCAGTATTCACAGAAGAGTGGGAGGGGCAAGGGCTACAGCAGTACAGCAGTTGCCAAGGGGGTGAAGAGGTGGACAATAGTCCATTCAAAGGCAAAAGAGTCCTGCAGGAGCTCACTAAATTGAAGGTAGACAAAGCGATGGAACCAGATGGCATACGCCCAAGGATATTAACAGAACTGCGAGGGAGATAGCAGTACCTCTGGCAGCCATGTTCACTGAGTCATTCAACATGAGTGAATTGGAGGAGGCACGTGTGGTCCTCTACACAAGTCCAGCAGCAGGGAGGAAGCAGGGAACAATAGGCCATTCAGCCTCACCTCAGTAGTGGGAAGATCATGGAGACATTGCTTAAAGAAAGGATAGTGGGGCATCTAGATGCCATCGGAACCAGGACCATAGACAACATGGATTCACAGCGGGGACATCATGTCAGATAAATCTGTTGATTTATTTGACTGGGTGACAAAGGAAGTGAATCGGGTGGGGCAGTGGACAACGCTTACCTTGATTTCAGCAAAGCCTTTGACACCATCCCATATAGGAGGCTGATAAACTAGCTGGGTAGGCTGGACATGGGGAAAGGGTGGTAAGCTGGGTTAGAAACTGGCTAACAGACAGGAGGCAGAGAGTGGTGGTAAATGGTATGCAGTCTAGGGAGAGGGCGACCAGTGGGGTGCTGCGGGATCGGTCCTGGGGCCAGTTCTGCTCAATGTCTTCATTAGTAATATTGCAGAACATCTGAAGGGAATTTTTTCACCAAATTTTCAACATAGCCATTTTAAGACTCTGCTCATGAACAGTGTCACTGTGATTTTCTTAATTTGTCCTGTACATTGATTTCGCACACCGACTGCGCCATTGTGCGCTACATGGGCGGAAACACATTTTGGGTGAGATGTGAAAAATGAAAGCTGTACTACTCATAAGAAGGTGTGGTAAAATGGCAATGTTGAAAATCTGGAGTGAAAATATTGAAAATTTTCGAACTTACGAGAGTGCGTAGGAACTGTACAACGCACGCTCGTAAAACAGTCATGTTTTAGAACTTTTTCACCAAATTTTCAACATAGTCATTTTAAGACTTTTGCTCATGAACAGTGTCACTGTGATTTTCTTAATTTATCCTGTACATTGATTTCGCACACCGACTGCGATATTGTGCGCTACATGGGCGGAAACATGTTTTGGGTGAGATGTGAAAAATGACAGCTGTACTGTTTATAAGAAGGTGTGGCAAAATGGCAATGTTGGAAATCTGGAGTGAAAATATTGAAATTTCGCGAACTTACGAGCCTGCGTAGGAACTGCGCAAGGCACGCTCGTAAAACATTCATTTTTTGGAATTTTGGCACCAAATTTTCAACATGGGGTTTTTGGGACCCCTTCTCATGAATGATGTCACTGTCATGGTGTTATTCAGGCCTGAAGGGTGATTTTGCTCGGTGACTGCGAAATCACCCCTTCGGCCCGAATAAGCCATGACAGTGACATCATTCATGAGAAGGGTCCCAAAACCCCATGTTGAAAATTTGGTGCAAAAATTCCCAAAAATGCCTGAGATATGCAACAAAGTTGAACCCTCCTATCTAGCCCATTATACAGCTTACCGGCATTTCCTCAGTTCGCGGTCGGCTTTGAAGAGTGCAGACGTGTTCCCGGTCCACTGAAGATCGTCGTGCCAGAGTCCGGAGGTAATTATGGGGTGGGGGTGTGGGGAGGCTGGAGTGCGCGGTGGGTGGGTGTGGGTTGTGGGAGGGGTTGGGAGGCGCCCATGAGACACGTTTTTACAGGTATTTAAAATAAAATTGACTACGTGGGACGCTTTGCCCGCGGCTGGTGGCTCCCAGCATGGCACAAGGACGCTGGGGGTGTTCAGCCAGCGAGTTGGGCACCCCTCAGCCATGGCATTTGTTGCCACACTGGGGTGGGCTCAGCGTGGCACAGGGGTGTTCAGCCAATGGGATTGGGCACCCCGTCGATGAGATCGCTTGCCATGCTGGGTGGGCTCCCAGCATGGCACTTACTGGGGACGCAACTCAGCCGACGGGGATTGTCCACCCTGTTGGCTATACAGTGCGGTGGGGATCAAGCAGACGCCCGCGCAAGTCTGGGGGGAAGCTGCGTGAGCAGCCGATATCTTATTGGTGCTCACTGAAGTGTAGTTCCCCCTTTCAACTGTATGCCACTGCATTTTGGAGCGTGTCATAAACAGCTCCAGAATGCATTGGCTTACAGGGGCCGTGCCTGCCAGCACACTGACTGAATTGGAGGAGGAGGTGACACACCTCCGAAATCTCTGATGATGGCACAATGTTTCTTGCACATGCGTGCCAGCAACATAAAAAGGAAGAACCACAAGGGTTACCACTTAAATATGATCAGACTGTTAATATAATCTTTCCAACGTGCATATATGAAATGTAATATTCAATACTTAATATTCAGTATTTAATATTTAATACTTAATACTTAATAGGAGGGGTTGTTGCTTAAGAGGTAAAAAATGGTGAGGGACGAGGTCTCTTAATTAAGGGTCTCTTCTCTGGTCATATCTTCCTGGTTGATTTTTAAGGTACGAACTCTGGTCTCTGGGTACCCACATATAAGACCCATCTCCACCAGATCAGCTCAAATTAAGTCTGGTTTTTGTTCAGGTCTGCTGTTAGAGCCTCCATTCTATATATTGCAATCATTATATCATGCCAATGGTCTATTGTAATCTACTATGTGGTAAGCCACTTTCTAGTGATGGATTTTTGGGCTGCTAGACTGGTGATCTTAAGCAGTTTCCCGGTAGAGGGGTCTTTATAATTTTTCGGAGTGTCCAGGAAAAAATAAAGCATAGGGGTTAAGGTAAGATCAGGTCCAAACATAGAGTGAATGCCTCCTTGCAAGTCCCAAAAAAAAGAGGCCAGTGCTGGACAGTCCCATAGTATATGGAGTAGTGCTGCTGGGGATACCCCACATCCCTGCCAGCATAGGGGAGACCTGCTGTGTTGGAATTTTACCTGAATTGTAGGAGTTCTAAAGAATCTAATAAAAATCTTCCAGGAAAATTCTTTCCAGCTCACTATGGATACACCCCATTGTATCTTCCCCAGGGCTCCGTCCCACACGGCATCAGGGATGGGGGCACCAAAGTCTCTAGTCCAGGCCTGTCTGACTGTGTGGGGAGTATCCCCTTGCCAATTAAGGAGTGCTCGGTATAGGAAAGAAATTATATGTACTGACAGTGCCCTACCCTCCACTGCTGATTTCATTAATTCAGCTATCTGTGTGTGTGTGTGTGGGGGGGATTCTCCCCATGTATTTATCGGTAGGGATCTAATGTAATCCCTAATCTGAAAGTATCGGAATCTATCCTGCCAATGAATTCCATATCTCCTTACCAGTTCTGGGAATGCTAATATTGTATTACCATCTAAAAAATGCCAGATTAGGTGCAGACCCTTTCTCTCCCACTGCTGAAGAACCAAATCCATTCCAGCTGGCTCAAAAGAATCTAGGGAGGGAACCAAGGAGAGGCAAGTGCGCCATTTCTTGAATCTTCGGTCATCAAGCACCGCATACCATGCTGGTATTGAGGGGGTCGTATAAGGATTTCTCCCTCTAAGGGGGGAATACTTATCTTTCTTGGTAAGAAGGATTTTATTAAAGTTTACCAGCTCCTCCTCCCCACACTCCAAGATTTTCCGTTTTGCTATATAGGTTGTATTTAACCAATAAAAAACTGTCCTCATTTGAGCTGCTTGGTGATATAGTTTCAAGTTAGGAAGGGATAATCCCCCTCTTTGTTTGGGCATATGATGAACAGACAACCTGACTCTCGGTCTAGAGGCACCCCACAGAAACCGAGCTATCTTCCTGTTCAAACCAGCAAAAAAATTCTCAGGCAGCTGGACAGGAATGGTTTGAGAGACATATAGAAACCTGGGAAGCAGAACAATCCGTACTGCTTCCACACATTGTAAGAGAGATATGGGGACCAGAGCCCATATCTTAAGGTCAATTTTAATTTTTTCCAGAATGGGGAGAAAATTAAGGGAAAACAATTGTGAGTTCTCCGTGCCCAGATGTATTCCGAGGTATTTTAGACTTTTTAAATTCCATTTAAAGGGGAAGGATTTTTTAATGCTGTCCAAGGGTTCATAATGAAATTTATTTATTGATTCATTACAAATCGGGTTTACAACCTTTGAGTCAGAGACTCATTTACAAAGGCACCTCGTCGCGGGGGGGGGGCAGACATCAAGACAGTTATTACAGTGCAGATTAAAACAGAGGATAACATTACAAGTGCAGTAAAAGGAACATTTAACAAAAATACACTTAGGCTACATAATGTAGTAGTTTGTATGTTACTTAGGTTATATAATGTTACAAAACTGTGAGTTACACTCATGGTTATAGTAGGTCCTCAGAGAAGACAGTGGGTTACATCCCTGTTTGGACCTAGTAGGGAAGGGGTAGGTCTGGGGAAGGGAGAAGCTGTCCAGTGGATGTTGTCGAGCCAGGGGGCAAGGCGAACGGGAACCACAGCTTACAACAGGGGGTTAGTTGCACCTACAACAGCGGGTATTAAAGATATGGTGCCAAAGGGCTGTTTTGAAGGATTAAAATTGTAGGACTTCTGTTTTAGCTGCATTAATTTTATATCCTGCTATCAGACTGAATTCACCTCAGCAGTCCCATAATGGATCCAGAGAGTGCTCCGGATTTCCCAAGTATATCAGGAGGTCATCTGCATAGAAGGCTAATTTATGTGTCCCCCCCAACCACCACCCCCTCCACTTCCATTTTCTGTTGCAAAAGTTGCGCTAGTGGCTCAAGATAGAGGGTGAAGAGGAGTGGTGACAGGGGGCAGCCCTGCCTCGTGCCTCGGTACAAAGAAATAGGTGCAGAAATTCCTCCATTTATTTTAATATATGCTCTGGGTTTAGTGTAAATATTATTTATAAGTTTACAGAAAGTCTCCGAAAACCCAAAGCTCCGGAGTGTGACTTTCAAAAAGGACCACACCACCCTGTTGAAGGCCTTCTCTGCATCCAGGCTTAATAACAAGAATGGAGATCCCGTCTGGGCGGCCTGGTGTAAGATATGCAAAGTTCTTTATATATTATCCTGGGACTGCCTTCCCGGAACAAATCCTGTTTGATCATGGTTGATCAGTTGTGGAAGGAGTGGCTCCAGTCATCTAGCTATTGTTTTATAAAGCTTGTAATCAATATTTAACACTGATATAGGGCGATATGCTGCACACTGGACAATATCCCTCCCGGGTTTGGGTATACTGGAAATGACGACATAGTTCCAGGAGCCTGGTAATGCATCTCCAGATTGGGCCGCCCTACAGGTCACCAGCAGAGGGCAGTCAATCAGCTCCCTGAAGGTATTAAAAAATTCCGCCATATACCCATCTGGGCCAGGAGATTTATTAGTCTTCAGACTTCGAATGGCAGACTCCAACTACAAGTGGGAGATGGGAGTGTCCACAGCCTGACTTAGTTCTTGTGTGAGCTTCGGTAAATTCAGTTTGGCTAAAACTTTTTCTGTCTGGGGACAATCCTGTGGTTGTTCAGGGGTGTATAAATTTTGGTAGAATTCCTAAAGGTATTAAAAATTTGCTTAGGGGTTTTTAATAATTGTCCACTCACCGGGTCCCTGATCTGTGTGATAGAGGATTGTGAGGTCTGTTGTCGCAGCCTGTGGGCTTGCAACCGGGTTGCCCTTGGTCCACTCTCATAATATCTCTGGCGGAGGCGCTGGAGAGCCTGTTCTGTTTTAAAATCTAGTAAACTCTGAATTTGTTGTTTAGTGGCCTGTAACAAGGGATATACATCCCTATCCCCATTGGCATGCTGCTCTTGGGAGTTCTTGAAATTGCTGCTGCAGCTTCTCCATCTGAATATTTTGTTGTTTTTTTCCGGTGGGCAGCGTATTTAATAATGTCCCCTCTAAGAACACTTTTCACAGTATCCCATAGGGTGGCACTAGTGATACCTGGGGTGTCATTCTCCTGTAAAATTTGAGGTATCCTGGTCTTAACCATATCTAGAAAGTCTCTTGATGTTAACAGGAAGTTATTGAGTTCACAGAGGGACTGGCCTCTCTCTATTTTCCAATCCAACTTCAAGGTCAGCTGGGAGTGGTCGGACAGGACTGAAGGGGAATGGCCACACTCTCTAATCAGATGTTGGTGTTCCTTGGAAATTAAAAAATAATCGATCCTAGCATAGGAGCAATGGGAATGGGAGAAATGAGTGTACTCTTGTCTCCTAGTATGTGTTGTCCTCCAAGCATCTGCCCAGAATGCTCCCTTAAGATATTCCTTGAGTGCCCGGAGATCAGCTGTCCCCCTAGTGAGTCTAGGGTTAGATGTGTCCAATTGTTCCAGAGCCTAATTTAGGTCCCCTCCCACTACAAGGGTACCCAACTGGTAATCAGTAATTTTTTGAAGCAGAGAGCGAATTACTGATGCAGGTGAACCCAAGGGAATATATATGGAGGCCAGTGTAATTGGTAACCCCTCCAGGAAGCCCTGTAGTATTGCTAGGCGGCCCTCTGGGTCCTCATAATAAGATGATGTCCGAAATTGAACATCTCAGCTGACCAAAATTGCTGTACCCCTTCTCCTTCCTTTTCTACAGGACGAAGCCACTATCTGAGCAAAATGAAACCCTTTCAATTTCAGATGTTCGGCCCCATTCAGGTGTGTTTTCTGCAGAAAGGCAAAGGCTGGTCTCTGTTTCTTAATTGCAGTGAGGACTCTGTGTCTCTTTACAGGGCCATTCAAACCATTAACATTATGAGAAATTACTGTAATATTATGTCTATTCTCTATTTAAAGTCATAGGGGGAATTTGTATTTGAAATATTGTCATGGTTTGAAAAACTCCCAGCTCCCCAACCTCTTCCTTATTTTGATGGGAACCTATTAAATCCTCCCTCCATTTCCCCCAAGGGGGCACTTCCATATCATTCTCATCTCCTGTCAGATACCATTCTGTAAGTGTAGCATTATATACATCAAATGAGGTGGCATTATACATACACAAATATAACATGAAAAACATTCAACAACTATATAAGAAACTTTGAACTTGTGGAGTCAGCAGAGAGGTCTGAAAACCAGGCCATGACCTCCATCCACTCCTATAACTATTCACAAAGTGACCCCCAAGGTAGTGGAACAATCAAGGATGTTCCCTAATTGCCTGAGTGGAGTTATACACTCGGGTAGGAGGGGAGGGGACCATTGCATTGATCCGGCCGTCCTGAACCGGTAAAATACCAGGTCCTGGCCAGGTGGTATGGCCTTTCATCACCATCATCCAGTTCAAATGGGGAGCCCATGCCCTGGGACCGCTGTACTGGTGTGCAGCAGTAGTTTCCCTGTGGTCATGGAGAAAAAACACACCTCATATGATCCGGAATAAGGTGTATACTATGAGCTCAACCCATATTATAAACTGCCAACACAGTGAGATCGAATATAGCTTTTAGACCCCCCTCCCATGCCAGAAAAAAAAAAGAAAAAACCTGTTAAACCTTAAGATTCAGGTATGTTGTACATTGTGAGGATGCCCTATCATGTTAGGAGCTGCCTGTTGGCCTCTGAGGACACCCAGCCCCTTTATTTCTTCATTGCCCTCCCAACCCCACAACCAAACCAAAGGTGCCCACCCCATGATGCCCAGACTGTTAGCCTCTAAATCAGTCCAATGGGGAGGAAACAAAGACATTTCAGACTTGATGGGTATCGCAAGCTCCTGCGCCAAATGTAGGAGTGGGGGTGGGAGAACCTACGTGAAAAAACCTGATGGAGGTTCCTCCGGAGACAGTCCAAAAGTCTAAAATATTTTCATAGCCATTACTTGATCGGGTAAATAGTTGAAGACCAAGTGGAAAAGAGAGAATCTGTAGGGGACTTATCTCGTATGGGATTGAATTACCAGAATCTCGCAGCCGACTTCTGGCCCATGTGCAGGAGAGTCTCCCCTATCCATACAGGCCCAGTCAAGAAGAATTATTAAAGTTACTCACAGATTCTCCCTTGTTGCTCAAGTTCCTCCCTGTCCTGCTAAGCCTGCAGATGGAGGACGTGTGAATCCCCGCAGTAGCATTTTAATATCCTGCAGTGTTGCTGGGGCTGAACGTTGGCCCTTCTGTCTCGCATAATGCTGCGTTGCCAGTTGCCAGGTTGAACGAGGATGGGGAGTGCGGGTGCTCCGAGTTTCATCTGCTGGTAAGGAATGTCCTTTCTTTTTGAAAGCTCTGATTGCCTCCTCAGCAGTGTGATAAAGCTCCGGTCCTGACTGCCAGTGAACCCTTAAACAAGAGGGGTAGGGGGTCTGAAACTTCACCCCTAGGACCCTTAAGGCATGGAGAAGGGGTGCATAGACCATACATTGCTGTTGTGTAGGTGGGGGGTAATCCTGATCAAAGAAAAGATGGGTCCCATTGTAATCCACTTGCTTTTGTCGCCAAGCTGTACAAAGGATCAATTCTTTGTCTTTAAAGATAGAGAACTTTGCCACAATCGACCGGGGTCTGGCTGCTGCAGCTGTGGGCTTAGCTACCAGGGCTCTGTGAGCCTGCTCAATTTTGAAAAGAAAGGCTGCCGGGAGGGCCAAAACATGCTTGAGGAGATCCACCAGAAATTCGGCCATATCCCTGGTCTCAGTATCTTCAGGGAGAACGTAGATTCTCAGATTTTCCCTGCGAGAACGCACCTCAAGGTCGAGATATTTTTCTGCTAGTTTTTCTTGGTGTTGCACTAAGGATTCGACCACTTGCGATAGATGAATGAGGTCGTCCTCTGCCGTTGAGATCCTCTCCTCTGTTGCTCTGACTCTTTTGTCCAGATTCAGGATATCGGTATGCAGTTTGGCAAACTCCTGTTTATTTTTGGACCGAGATTGTCATATTTCGGCTAGGGGAGTCTCAAAGCGTGCACATGAGAGGGATTCCAACTCATTCTCTGTATCTCTATCTGCCATACTTGCTGATGAGTCTCTGCCACTGGCTGCCGAGTTCATGGGGCTCAATCCTCTATAATCCTTCTTAGATTTTGCCTGTTTGGACCTGGATCTTCGTTGAGTTCTTCCTCCACTGTTCTCCGATGACATTTTTAGCAGTATTTGAATCATTTGGTTTGTATGGAGCCAATTTTTGGCATGGTGAGTAGAGGAGCCCTGGGATTAAGCAGCCATTATGATGATGACGTCACCGGAAGTCCCATGTTTTATATATCTTCTAACAGTAATGTGTCTATGTCCTCCCCCTGGTCTGGGGGCCTGTAGACAACCCCAGTTCTTATAGCTGTCCCATTTCCTGTTTCCAGGGTGACCCTCAGTTCTTCTGGTTCCTTATGTGTATTCTGAATTTCTGTAGCTTTGATATTTTCATTGACATACAAGGCCACTCCACCCCTCCCCCATTTTTTGCACCTCGGTCTCTTCTGAACAGTACATAGCCAGGTACTGAAGTCTCCCAAGTGTGGTTACTGGTAAACCACGTCTCACTAATTGCTACTATGTCCAGTTTAGCCTCTGTCATTTTTACCTACAAGTCTGGAATCTTGTTTCCCAGACTGCAAGCATTTGTGTACATGATTTTCCATTGGCCAGATTTCAGTGTGTTAGTTGTTGGTTGAGGTCTGGCGTTTCCCCTGTGTGTCGTATGGGGAGCTGGACCTTTTTCCTTACCTGGTGATGCAAATGAACTGCAAACATGCTGAACTCCTGTTTGACCACTAGCTGAGGAGGGAGGGGTGTTCTTCCCATTCGACGTATGGGGTGCTGCACCCCTCTCCCCATTTGCTAGTTTAAATATTCTGCAAAGACGTCAAACTTCTGCCCCAATGCACTGACTCCCTCCTCAGTCAGATGCAGTCCATCAGATTTAAAGAACTTTCACTCACAAAGCTGTTGCCAGTTCCCTACAAATTTATGTCCTTTTTCCTGGCACCAGCCCTTCAGTCACATATTTAGCTACCCTATCTCCCCTTCTCTGACCTTCCGTCCATCTGCCCCCTCTCCCAGACTGGCAGGATCTCAGAGAAGGAGATGCTGGATGAAATGGATGATAGTTTGTCACCCAGCCTGGTCAGGTGTTCCTTGGTCTCCACAACTGACTGGCTGGCGAGATCATTAATCCCTATGTGTACCAGGACATCAATGTTTTCTCCTGCTTCCTGAATAATTTTAGCAATGCGGTCAGTGTCTCTCCATGCTGATGTACCTGGGAGACATCTGACCATTACCTCTGGATGGAGATAGATATCAACTCCCCAAATTGTGGAGTCTCCTATAATCAGAGGTTTTTTTGATTTCCTTTTTCCTTTTTTTGTTTTGGTTCCTGTTCTGGTCAAGTTTTGTTGTGCTAGCTCCTGTGCTGCAGTGTCTTGCTCTGCAGTGTCCTCTGCCCCTTTGTTTGATTTTGGAGATAGAGGCAGATAGCTGTTTGTAGTTTTTATATGGTTTGTGGAGTTGATATGTTGAAGAGCACCGAGTGATGGGGTACCCGATTTGCCCCTCCTAACCACCCGCCAACCTCCTGTACCAACTACCCTCTGCATTCGAGGTGCTTCTGTTGGATGTTGGGGAAATGGCAGGTAGTTCTTATAATATATTTCCTCTATAATATGAAATTTCAGGCATGTAACCTTTGCCCATGCTGCCTGGAGCTGAGCCCTAAGATCTTCAATGGCTCAGCATGTAGGACAGTGTCCTAAATCCTGTAAAACTGCCCTTCTGAAAAGTGTTCTGCAGTACCTGCAGTTAATGATATCCATTCCAGATAAGTTGCTGGGTTTATAACCTGGTCAGAGTAATTAGAAGGAAGAAAATGAAAGCAAAAGTTTGATTTTGTGTTTTGTTTGTTTTTGTATAACTTGTTGTAACAAATTAAATTACTAGTGCCCCTGTAAATGAAGTCACCGTGTGGATACCCCACTGATCCGCCCCTTCCTGCTTTGCCACAGGAAATGTCACGACTATGCTACCCTATAAAAGGAGTGTAGTGTGGGGTGGTTGGGGATGGGGGTGGTGGCTGGGCCCTTCCCCTGCCAAAAAAGAAGAACCATGGATGAAAGAAACAAGGCGGTAAGAGCAGAAACAATCAGTCAGCAATAAATGCAGCAACCCTGAAAACTTATCCTAATGATAGATAAAACTGTAAAACCTGTAAAGCACCACCTGTAATAATTTCACAGAAGATATACCCTGTAAGAAACACTTTGCTACAGAGAAAAATAAAGCAATAACAGAAGATATACCTTGCAAAAGACAATTTGAATCAGAAGATTACAATAGTAATCTGTTAGCATACACCTGTAGGCACACCTTGAAATAATGCAGCAGAAGGTATACCCAGCAACAACAATTTGAATCAGAGAAAAAGAAAGCAATAAAATGTTAGCCACAAACAGTAACAGTCCCTGTGAGTACAAAATAAAAATAACAACACACAGTAAATCTGCCTAGCCAAAAGAAGTCTTAATTCTTTCCCATGTTCTGGTAAGGTTCTTTGCTCTGTCCTTTCAGACAACCTAGAAGGAAAGAGCTCAGGTGAAGCTAGGTGCCTTGGCCATCAAACCTAGTCTTCAACAGATGCATGTAACTTGGCCATTTTTAGGAATTTTTTCACCACATTTTCAACATGGCCTTTTGGGACCCCACCTCATGAACACTGGCACTGTCATTTTGTTAATCTGTCACAAAAGGTGATTTTTCACAGCAAACATTCCATTCCATGTGACAGGTGTGAAAACATGTTTTGGGCAGGATGTGAAAAATGACAGCTGTACTGTTCATGAGGAGACATGACAAAATAGCTATGTTGACAATTTGGCAGCAAAATATTGAAAATTACCAAAGTTACGTGCACATGTAGGAAAATTTAAATGACCGCGTGTACCTCAAACGTTTTTGGATATTTTTGCACCATATTTTCAACATGGGCTTTTTGGAACCACACATCATTAACATTGGCACTATCATTTCATTACTCAGTCCTGAAAGGTGATTTCACACAGCAACTGCTAAATCACCTTATGGGTCTGATTAAAAATACAACAGTGACATTGATTATGAGGTGGGGGTGCCAAGAAGCCCATGTTGACAATTTGGTGCAAAAATACCTAAAAATGGCCTAGATATCAGCATAAGTTCAAAATGCCATTGAGTGCCATTATTCGGCACTTACCTTGTTTGTTCAGTTCGCGGTTCGGCTTTGAAGAGTGTAGTTGTGTCCTGGTCCACAGAAGATGACAGAAGATAATCTCTGGTGGTAAGTATAGGGCAAGGGTGTGTGTGGGGGGAAAGTGGGTTGCTCAGTGGGAGGGCTGGGATGGGGAAAGGGACAGGAGATGACAAGGGACCATTTTCTTTTTTTCAGGATAAAAAAGAAGTCGGGGGGCTGTTTTCTTTTTTTACAGATACTGGAAGCAATGGGACAATGGGGGTGGGCTCCCCAGTGTCTCACAGTATTGGGGGGGACATAACTGAGGACACTGGGAGTGGGCTACCTAGTGTCCCATATTGTTGGGGTTGTAGGTTGTAGTGCCATCATGGGGATTGGGCACCCTGATGTCGGCAGAGACATTTAAAAAAATATATATTTTGGGACACTAGGAGTGGGCTCCCCAGTGTCCCACTGTAGCAGGGGGTTGGGGGTGAATGTCTACCACTGACAGTGGGATTGGGCACCCCAATGTTGACAGGGACATTTAAAAAAAAGTATTTTGGGAACTGGGAGTGGGGTCCCCAGTGTCCCACACTGATTGGGGGGGATTTCTACCACCGACATAGGGATTGGGCATCCCGATGTCAGCAGAAACTTTTATCTATAAAGCATGCCTCGGCCTCCTTGGAGGCAATAAGAGGATAAAATATCTTTTTATTAGGTAAACACCAACAGGTGTTTACCTAATTGATGGCCGAGAAGTACAATTCTAGGCTTATTTTTGGAAACAAATGTCCAGGAAAGATTTTGGACATTTACAGGGCTGATATTTTTTTTTATTGATGTAGTGCTGCAAATTTACAGCAGTTTTTGTGAAACGTGCTGCAAATTTGCAGCAATTTGTGTGCAACAGTGGTGTCACTTGCATGAAAACTGCCATAAATTTGTTGTAGTTTTGCAAATATAGTGCCACAAATTTGCGACACTACTAAGGGCTGATTAAAAAACTATATATTTCCGGCTGCTATTTTAAAAAACTAAGCCAGAATCATGTTCTTTGGGCCCCGATTAGGTAAACACAACTGTTGGTGTTTACCAAGGGCAGTATTTTTTGAATTACAGTGTTTTTCCCCATTGCTAACTGAAAACAAGATGGCAGCAGCATGGCACTAACATTTCTATTTGAGGCAGCAAAAAGTGCTTTTGCAAAAGCAGAAACTGCTTTTGCATGGCACATATATTTTCCCTTAGGCTATAATGGGAAACTTTAAAGCTTTATAACTTTTAACGGATTAATATTTTTTTCACTAAACCTTCAAAAGGTATATCTGTAGCACAGACCCCATATACTCTAACAATTTCAGACCAGACCCCAAAGCCCTTTCGGAGATGCGGATGAGCAAAGAATTTACACCTAAATGGTAAATGACACAGTTTTTGGCACTCCGCAGCTCAGCAACTGCACCACTGACTGGAACAAAACTTGCCAGATCCAGAGATCTATGGTACCAGACAATATATGAAAAATGTTGGGCACAGCAGTTGTGCAGTTGCAAAGTTATAAAAGTGCAAAATTTTGGGTTTAACATAGAAGTGACTGGGCAACTCTAACTATACTGGCATGATCATGCCAGTAGAGTGTGTGAGTGTGTGTGTGTGTGTGTGTGTATATATATATATATATATATATATATATATATATACACACATATATATATATAGAAAATGTTTGTGTCTATATATGTATATATATATATATATATATATATTCATTTCAAAAACTTTGTCACTGCATCAGTTAGGGTTGAAGTGACAAAAGAATGGAAATGAGGTGTTAGGGTTGAGACACTACCACCCCACACCACCTCCACCCTCCACAGACCAACAGATGATGGGGTCATCAGCCCTAACTCTCACCCCCATTCCATGTGTAAGAAAACTGACATGGCACAGCATAGGAGAATGGGCTAAGAGTTCGGCCCAATGACCCCAAGGCACACCTCATCACCTGTTGGTCTGTGGAGGGTGGGGGTGGGGTTGGGTGGTAGGGTGGGGGTGTTAGGGTCTCAACCCTAATGTCTCATTTCCCTACTTTTGTCACTTCAACCCTAACTGATGAATTAACAAAGTTTTTTGCAATGAATTTCCTTACTTTTTGAGAGAGCATAATGTTACCCCTATATGGTTTCGGGAGCACAGGCCATGGTATCAGTTTTTTTTTTGTAATGAACTGTCATCTAGTATTGCATAATATATCACCCTGCAGTACCATTACTGCATAATGGTATCCATATGTGGGAGAGCAAAGCCTTCTGGGCCCTGCGCTCCCATCTACCTCTAATGGCCCTGCGCTCCCATGCAATCAGTTTTTTGCAGCGCATGGCTGTATGGACCTTGCACTCCTATCTGTCCATAAGTGCACAGACATTGTAATGAACTGTCATCTTCCCGTGGGAGGGCCCTGCGCTATCAGTATTGCATAATGGTTGACCCAGCAATACCATTACTACATAATGGTATTCATATGTGGGAGTGCAGGGCCCTCTGGGCCCTGCGCTCCCACCTACATAGAATTGTAGAGACACAGCACAGGCCTAAACACATTCCAACTAACCCTTGTGTTGCAAATGGCGCAATATCTCACTTACGGTAGCAATCTTGGAAAACTTTCCACTGCAGTTGTAATCATGGACTGGAAACCTACACGCATGCTTAGTACACCAGGTGTACTAAGCTGTGTTTAGCGAAAAATCCGTATCTCAATCCGTTTTCAAGATATAGGCACCGAAAGATGCCATGTTCGCCACAATGTTATCCTATGGGAAATTTCTCAAATTCGGAATGCCATAACCATGGAACTGACACAAATTTTTACAACAAATCAGTATAAGTCACATCTCTGGGACACCCCCTTTCTACCCTACAAATTTCAAGCCAAAAGTCCTAACCATTTATTTGCAGTGAAGTGGCAAAGAAACAACAACCTTTAAAAATCCCTGTTTGTGAGATGTCAAAATCCTTGTTTGTGAGCCAAATCCCTGTTCGTGAGGTGTCAAAATTCCTGTTCGTGAGAAATCCCTGTTCACAAGATAGGGCCATCTGATCATCGTCTCACAAACAAGGATTTTGATACCTCACAAACAGAGATTTCTCATGAGCAAGGATTTTGACACCTCGCGAGCAGGGATTTTGACACCTCACGAGCAAGGACTTTTTTTTAATAATCCCTGTTAGTGAGGTGTCAGAATCCCTATTTGCGAGCCAAATCCCTGTTTGTGAGGTATAAAAATCCTTGTTTGTCAGAAATCCCTGTTCGTGAGATAGGGCCATTGGTCATCGTCTCACAAACAAGGATTTTGTCAGCTTATGAACAAGGATCGGCTCGTGAACAGGGATTTTGACACCTCACAAACAAGGATTGGAAGTGAAAAAGGATTTTTGAAATAAAAAAATGACAGTTTTTTGAGAAAAGTAAACGGAACCAAACCCATGGGTTTGTAGAGGGTGTTGCCCTGAATAGAAACATAGAAGTTGACGGCAGATAAGGACCACAAGGCCCATCCAGTCTGCCCATTTCTTTTTCTACCTTATAAATGTGCCATCATGTTTGAAGCCCTGCACTGTATTCATAGTCACCACTTCCTGAGGTAGGCTGTTCCATGCATCCACCACCCTTTCTGTGAAAAAGAATTTCCTCACATTACCCCTTAATTGGCCTCCCTCTATTCTCATGCTGTGTCCTCTTGTCCTGCTATTTTTCTTATATTGAAATATGTTAGACTCTTTCACCTTGTTAATGTCCTTAAGATGTTTGAATGTTTCGATCATATTACCTCTCTCCCTCCTTTGCTCTAGGGTAAACATATTGAGCTCCATTAATCTGTTGTCATATGTCTTCTGATGCAGTCTCTGCACCATTTTGGTTGCCCTTCTCTGGACTGCCTCAATTTGGTTAATGTCCTTGTGAAGGTGTGGCCTCCAGTACTGCATGCAGTGCTCCAGATGGGACCTAACTAGTGTCTTGTAAAGAGGGATTATTACCTCTCTCTTATGACTTGTGATACCCCTACTAATATACCCTAACATCCCCCTAGCCTTACCTACTGCTTTAGAGGTCTACTTGGATGATTTCAGGTCATCGGTGATGATTGATGCCCAAGTCTCTTTCTTCCTTTGTGACTGCCAGCAACTCCCTTCCCAGCATATAGGTGGCTTCAGGGTTTCTCTTCCATATGTGCATGATCTTGCACTTCTTTGCATTAAATCCCAGTTGCCACTCTTCTGACCATTTTGCTAGTTTATCCAGATCTCTTCTTATTCTGCCCACCCCATCTGGATCATCTACTCTGTTGCAGATCTTGGTGTCATCTGCAAACAGACAAGCTTTACCCTCTAGTCCATCTGCAATGTCACTGATGAAGATATTGAAGAGGACTGGCCCCAGGACTGATCCCTGAGGTACCCCACTTGACTTGCATCTCTTCTGACTGCATACCATTTACCACCACTCTCTGTTTTCTGTCTGTCAACCAGTTTGCCACCCAGTTGACCAACTTCTGACCCACCCTTTGAGCCTACCCAGCTTGTTTATCAATCTTCTATTGGAACAGTGTCGAAAGCTTTGCTGAAGTCAAGGTAGGCGACATCAACTGCCCCTTGGTCCATCACTTGGTTACCCAGTCAAAGAAATCTATGAGATTAATTTGACAGGACCTTCCTTTTGTAAACCCATGCTATCTTGGATCCTGTGCTCCTATGGATTCCAGGTGTTGCACTATCCTTTCCTTAAGGAGTGCCTCCATAATCTTGCCCACTACTGAGGTAAGACTGACTGGTCTGTAGTTTCCTGCCTCCTCCCTGCTACCACTCTTGTGGAGCGGGATCACATGAGCCCTTCTCCAGTCTTCTGGGACCTCTCCTGTGCTCAGAGACTCACTAAACAGTTCTGCTAATGGCTCTGCTAGTTCCACCCTTAGCTCCTCTAGTACCCTTGGATGTATGGTCCCATTGCCTTGTCCACCCTGAGCTTAGCGAGCTCTTGTAGGACTCTTTCTTTTGTGAAGGGAGTAGTGCTCACCCATACTCAAACCCATACTTCAATCTCTACAGAAGACATCTGTGGGGCAAGTTATGTTTTGTTTTTTACAAAAAATGAAAACAAGATGGCTTGCAAACAGGGATTTTTTTCATACAAACAGGGAGTTAATGAATCCTTGTTCATGAGCTATCAAAATCCCCGTTTGTGAGGCCAAATCCTTGTTCGACTGAACTGAGCATGCTCAGAACCCCAAATTTCAAAATTGAAAAACTTTGGTACAGATTAATAGTTTTTCACCAAACCAATACTGGCTTGGTCTTTAAGGCAAGCTCTTTCCACCCTGAAAATTGTAGGCCAAAATTCCAAACGGTGTGGCCGCAGCGCAATGAGGCAAAATCAACAAAAATGGTCGAAAAAAAGCTAAAAACACTTTTTCACTATGCGCGGTGCAAAATTCGCACATCTGATCAAAACACAACTTGGCATTTCAAGATATCTATCCCACAGGACCGTTCATACCAAATTGTGTGCAAATGCATCAAACAGCTGCAAAGTTATTAAAGTGCAAAATTTAGGGTTTAACATTAAACTGCCTACTCAGTCTCTATCTATAGTGGTGCTACCACACCACTATAATATGTGTGTATATATATATATATATATATATATATGTATGTGTATATATATATATATATATATATATATACAGTACACATATGTATTTTATAGGTGTGCTGTCATGCCCCAATAGTTAGGGTTCAACCTACACTTCTGTGTTAAACTCAAATGTTTGCACTTTAATAACTTCACAACCATTCAAGTGATTTGCATAAAAGTTTGCATGCCCCATCAGGGACCAAAGATCTCTTGATGTGGTAAGTTTCATTCCAGTCAGATGAGTGGGTACAGATATACAGAGTGTGAAAAAATTGCAATTTTTTTGTGATTTCTTTGTCACACCACTGCTCAAAAAACGCTTGGGATTGTGGTCTGAACTTTTTAGGGTACAGATGTCTTGGGTCACAGATGTGCCTTTTGAAGATTTAGTGAAAACACATTAATCCGTTCAAAAATTATTAAATTTTAAAGTTTCCTGTTATTTTCTATGGGAATTTCACTCTCCAGTTAGATGTTCCACTTGACAAAGGATCCTTTGTCGCAAATGGCTAATCCTTTTTGGCAAATGGGTCACCCTGTGTCACAAATGGAGAATCTTTTTCCATGCTACCATCATCTAGTTTTCATTTAGTAAGGGAAACAATATTAAATAACTCAAAAAAATAATGGGTTCGCTACAAACCAACATATGTGTTCTGGTAATCAGGACCCATTTCATGGGATTCTGGTGCTTCGTTTTTTGAAAATGATTTGCAAATGTGTTTTTTAACATGTTCAAATCCTGTTTGACGTCTTTTTTGTGCTTGGGAATCTTTATTTGCAGATTGTGAAACAACAGACTCAACAAAGGATCCTGTTTCATAATGCGTGAAAAAGAGGGCTCCTTTTTCACAAATTGCAAAAAAAGACATGAAAAAGGATTTCCCCTGGCCCTTCCCATTAATTTGATAAATTTCCCTGGTGTCTAGTGGTAGCCCCCACTCTCTGATTACCATCCTGATATTTCTAAGAGTTTCCCTGGTGTCTAGTAGCACCCCCACCCTCACCCTCAGATTTCATATATATTTTTTTATTATTTTCTCTGGTCTCCAATGGTACCCCCTACCCTCCCATGCCCAATCCCATAAAGTATTTTTATCCCTGGTTTCTAGTGGGCCCTGCACCCTATGATGCCCATTGGTATCTACTTTATATTTGCCCTGGTGTCTAGTGTTACCCCCCATCATCCCATGTCTGAACAGTACTATAATAATAAAACCATCCCTTGTCTTAATGAATTTTTTTAATCTGAAAAAAAGCTATCGGTGATGCTCGCCGGGCCCCCCACCCAACCTCCCACTGTGCACCCACACACCCTCACTCACCTGAACTGGTCCCAGGATGAAGATCCACTCTCCGATCGGGGACATGTCTTGCTGTTGGAACCAGCGACTGCTGTATGAGAAGTAAAGTAACTGTGGTTCAATGTATTTCAGTGGGACCGCAGTTACCGTATTGCGATGGCCAGGGGAAATCCTTTTTTTCAGGTTAAAAAACAAATCATTAAGACAACGAGGGATGGTTTTATTATTATAGTATACTTCAGAAATGGCAAAGTTTTGAAATCATCTTTTTCCCCCCCTTACTGCTGGAACTGGTGACTGCAATATGAGAAAGTAAGGTAAGTACAGTTCAATGTATTTTGATGGGGTTTTCAACTTTGATGAATAACGTGGCCATTTTTGCAGATTTTGACTCAAAATTTTCATCATGGCCAATTGCGGACCCTACCTCATGGACAATGTCACTGTAATTTTGAAAATCTGTCCCGAAAGGCAATTTCACAGTCATTTGGTGAAATCAGCTTTTGGGCATTATTTGAACATTTTCACTACCTTTGCTCATGAGCTGGGGTCATAAGAAGGCTATATCGAAAATTGGGGGTCAAAATATGTAAAAATGGCAAAGTTATGCGCATGCATTTAAATTTAACTACACTCCCTCATAACTTCGGTAATTTGCAATTTTTTTACCCAAAATTTTCAACATAGCCATTTTCTTACTTCACCACGTGAATGTGACAGCTGCCATTTTTCAAATCCTGGCCAAAGTGTATTTTCTCTCCTCTGGTGTGGAATGACATTACTGTGGCATGGAATGCTGTTTTGTTGTGGATTTGAAAATTCTCAGCCCAGTGTTCGTGACGTGGGATCATAACAAGGCTATTGTGACAATTTGGTAGCTGTTTTGGCTACAGTGCTTCCACGGCAACATACAATACATGTATGCATCTATGGAAGGATGGGAACGTAGGGCCCTCTCACAGGCACTCTCACACACAAATAAGGATATGATTATGGATTGATGGGTGTAACCTCCAGATGATTTGCACTCAGCAAAAATAACCAACACAAGTTCTTAAATCACCTTCAGTGCTTTTATTGCAAAATTCAGAACAAACTTGTGTTAACAGATATGTGGATGTCCACTCCCTGCCCCAGCACTTCAGGTAATGAAACCCTTTGTCAGGGGGCGTGGCTCACAAGAGGCATGTGATCTTTTTTATATCCAGCATTCATGAATAAACATAAATTAATTAATAATTAATTTGCATATGTAAACAAACCTGGCTCATAAAAAGGAAAAAAGTATCTAGCGATGGAGTTAAACTATTAAATCACATTATGCACACAATTTTAATGCTTCAATCCAATGTATAGTAGATTTAAATTTTTAAACCTCCTAAAGAAAAAGGAAGCTCAAGTGATAGAAGGAAGGCTACTGCAGTGTCCCATGGCATCAAAGCTGCACATATGCCATCTTCCAAATGTATGGGTGTGAAGTCATGAGTGCCTATTATAACAAGAGAGAGAAAAAAAACCACAAGGTTGAATGCAAGCTGAATTAATTGACTAATAAAGAAATAAAAAATAATAAACTGTAACAATTAACACAAAATCCATTTCATATTGACAATACTAAAAATTCCTTCACCATTTTATTAGGAAAAAGTCAAATACAGCAATATTTTTTATGTCCTCTAGAGCATCTCAGCACTCTTATAGGATTGGCATGCACAAGGGTGACTATCCTAAAGCATTAAATACCTCCATAGAGTTATATTGCTATTACATTGAATATTCAATCAATGAATGCATTTTATACTTGCATACTTCATTTTTAAATATTTCAAATATTTTAAACATTTTGGACATTTTCAACAGAGTGGCTATATTTTTCCCTCCAGACAAACTATTTGAGGTCTTATTCTAGGTATTTAATCTTCTCTCTGGTAAGGCTTAATGTCCCACTGATCACTAAGCCCCATAGTTTCACACTAAGTGTGAATATTCAAAAAGATTCTTGTTGCAACAGACAGTTAGTTCTATCTCCTCCTTTTAACAATGGTGGCACTAACTCCATTTCCCACCCTCTATTACACTGCCTCATTGTATGATCTTGCTGGTGTATTTCTTTTGTTTACTGTGATGTTTAACTATATTTTCTACTTCAATGTGTAATTGCCTAGTAATGCTATTTATCTTTTTATGTTTGCTTGCACGCATGTGCAAGAAACACAGTGCCATCATCCGAGTTTTCGGAGGTGTGGCAGCCCTCTTCCAATTCAGGCAGTGTGTTTGCAGGCGCGGCCGCAGTTCTCCAATGCCTGCTCGAGCTGTCTATGACAGCTCCAAAATGCAGTGGAGTACAGTTGAAAGGGGGAGCTACGCTTCAGTGAGCAGCGATAAGATATCGCCTGCTCATGCATGCTCCCCCTACACACACACCGACGTATACTGTGTGCTGCCCCCCACGCACACACTGTATAGCTAGGTGCCCAATCCCGTTGGCTGTGCTGCGCTCCCCCAAAGCCTTCCACATGCCCACGCTGGGTGCCCACCCCAGCGTGGCAACTCATCATATAGCCGCCGGGGTGCCCAACCTCGTCCGGCTCCACACACCCCAACCAGTTGTCCTGTGCACGCTGGGAGCCCACCCCAGCATGGCAAACGCCACGCCGTCATTTAAAAAAAAACAAAACTGCAAATAAAAACTGTCCCTCGGGCGCTCTCCCTTGCCCTCCCACAACCTGCACCCACCCACTGTGCACCCTGCCTCCCCACACTTCTATACTTACCTCTGGACCTCAGGCGACGATCTTCGTGGATCTGGGAACACGTCTGCATTCTTCAAAGTTTACCACGAACTGAGGAAATGCCGGTAAGCTGTATAATGGGATAGATAGGGTTTTTTCAACTTTGCTGCATATCTCAGGCATTTTTTGGAATTTTTGCACCAAATTTTCAACATGGGGTTTTTGGTACCCCTTCTTATGAATGCTGTCACTGTCATGGCGTTATTCGGGCCTGAAGGGTGATTTTGCAGTCACTGCATGAAATCACCTTTCAGGACTGATTAATGAAACGACACTGCCAGTGTTCATAAGGTGGGCTCTCAAGAAGCCTATTTTGAAAATTTGGTGGAAAAATTCCAAAAAATGACTGTTTTACGAGCGTGTATTGTGCAGTTCCTACGCACGGTCGTAAGTTCGCAAATTTTCAATATTTTCACTCCAGATTTTCAACATTGCCATTTTACCACACCTTCTTATGAGCAGTACAGCTGTCATTTTTGACATCTTGCCCAAAATGTGTTTCCGCCCATGTAGCGCACAATGGCGCAGTCGATGTGTGAAATCAATGTATGGGACACATTAAGAAAATCACAGTGACACTGTTCATGAGCAGAGGTCTTAAAATGGCTATGTTGAAAATTTGGTGAAAAAATCTCTAAAAATGACTGTTTTTCGAGCGTGCGTTGCGCTGTTCCTACGCACGCTCGTAAGTTTGTGAATTTTCAATATTTTCAATCCAGATTTTCAACATTGCCATGTTATTATACTTCCTTATGAGCAGTATAGCTGTCATTTGTCACATCTTGCTCAAAACAGTAGCACCAGCCATGTGGCGCACAATGGCGCAGTCGGTGTGCGAAATCAATGTATGGGACAGATTAAGAAAATCACAGTGACACTGTTCATGAGCAGAGGTCTTAAAATGGCTATGTTGAAAATTTGGTGAAAAAATTCTTAAAAATGACTGTTTTACGAGCGTGAGTTGCGCAGTTCCTCATGCGCTCGTAAGTTCGCAATTTTCAATATTTTCACTCCAGATTTTCAACATTGCCATTTTATTACACTTCCTTATGAACAGTACAGCTGCTATTTTTCACATGTTGCCCAAAATGTGTTTAAGACATGAAGCATAATGGTGCAGTCAAAAAGTAAAGCAATGTTTGGGACAGATTAAGAAAATCACAGTTACACTGTTCATGAGCAGAGGTCTTAAATGGCTATGTTGAAAATTTGGTGACAAAAGTCCATAAATGACTGTGTTAAGTGAGCATTGCGCAGTTTCCACGCACTGTAAGTTCATGACTTTGTAATATTTTCAGTCCAGATTTTCACCAGTGGCATTTTTCCACACTTCCTTATGAACAGTACAGCTGTCATTTTTCACAACATGGCTGAAATATGTTTTCACACTTTCAGCGCAGAGATGCGTGGTCGCTGTGGGAAATCATTGTTCTGGCCAGATAAAGAAAATCACAGTGACACTGTTCATGATCGGAGGTCCCAAAATGCCTGTGTTGACAATCTGCTGTAAAATATCCCCAAACTAATTACATTACGGGTGTGCGTTGCACAGTTTCTATGCACGCTCGTGACTTCACCAGTTTTTTTAATATTTTTACTGCAGATTTGCAACATTGCCATTTTTTACACCTCCCCATGAACAGTATAGCTGTCATTTTTTATATCCTGTTGGGAAATCTTTTACACCTGTGGTGCTAAATGCCGTAGTTGCTGTGCATAAGCAGCTTTCGGCTAACAAACTGATATTGCCACTGTTCATGAGGTGGGGTCACAAAAAAACCATGTTAAAATTTGGAGTGAAAATACCAACGAATGCCTGAGGTATTAGGGTTTCCAACCATAACGCCCAACCCTGTAGAGAATGACAGGCATCAGGGGTGTGACTTGGGATTCTTGCCTGTAATGCTCATACCATTCCACACCCTGCAGCCAGTGAGAGACATCGAGGTATGCCTTGGACTCTTCGGCCCCAAAGTTCACCCCATTCTCCTATACGCACCCATCTCACCATATTTCCTGATGGAATGGGGTGCGCATAAGGGCCAAAGACCCCAAGGCACACCATGACACTTGTCAGTGTCTGCAGGGTGGGGTGTGGTGAAATGGCGTGGCCGTTATACCTGACGACCCAAAGGCACACCCCAATGCCTGTCACTCTCTGCAGGGTGGTGGTGGGGTTGGCTTCAGTTCAATATTTCACTGCCATTCCTATTAAGCAGCTCTGTAACTTCTACACTACCACTGCCAATGCCAGCAAGCAAACATTCGGCATTGACAAATGCTTGTTTCTCTCTACTATTTGTTGTAACGACTGTTTTGTTTTGCCATGCCTGCCTTTTCTTCTGATGTGGAGCCTTTGTAAAGGAGTCTCTGACTCAAAGGATTGTAATTCCTAGCACTCAATAAATAAATAAATAAATAAAATGTTCAATACCCATGAACTTCATGTCTGTAGTCTCAGAGTTATAACATTGAGAAAAATGAATACCCACAGGAGTATCCCCACTTCTATTTTTAATGGATCTGACATGTTTTTGTATTCTACATTTATGGGGTTGAATAGTACACTCTGGCCCAGATATTCAGACTGTGCTAGGCTGTGGTGCAAGCCTGGGTGCAGTGCAACTTGGCTGAGCAGGGGCGTTGACTGGGTGATATTCAATGGAGCTGTGCCATGGCACAGCATCGTTGAATATCGCACCCTGGCCACCCGCAGTGCGCATGGTGCAGTGGCACTGCGCCAGCGCAAGTGGCCAGAGTGGAGCAGGGGGATGTGCTAACGCAGTTCTGTTGCGCTATGCGCAACAGCCACGATATTCAAAAGTGCACATGCAAATGGGGCCATTTGCATGTCATTATGGCCCCACTTGCATGCAGGTGCACTGATCCCCGGCGACTTGCACCTGGCACCCTGCCAGGCAGCAGCCATTGGGGACCGACACCCCCTGCACAGCGCGGCAATGTGCCCCACAGCCCGATTGCAGGCTTGAGTAAATATAAATAATGTCCTATATCCCTGGTGGTCCAGTGGACTGCTCACTGCCCGATCGTGGGCATTTGTAATAATAAGATAAAGTCCAATATCCCTGGTGGTCCAGTGGACCACTCGCAGCCCGATCGCGGGCATTTGTATTAAAAAAAATGAAGTTTAATATCCCTGGTGGTCCAGCGGTACCCTCCTCACATATGTTCACATATCTGGAATGTGTAGTACGGTACGGGCTGCACGCCCATTGGCTCACACTGTGGACCAATGGGCGTACAGCCCTACCTACGGTGTCAGTCAGCAGGTGGCGGGGTGGCAGGCGGGGGTGCTGCCACCCGCTGCTGACTGGGGAGCAGGGCGATGGGGCTTAGTGGGCGGGTGGGAGGGGTACCTCTGGACCACCAGGGATATTGACTTCATTTTTTAATACAAATGCCCGCTTATTGGCTGCGAGCGGTCCACTGACCACCACGGATATTGGACATTATCTTATTATTACAAATGCCCGCAATCGGGCTGTGAGTGGTCTGCTGGACCACCAGGGATATTGGACTTTATCTTATTATTACAAATGCCCGCGATCAGGCTGCGAGCGGGCCACTGGACCACCAGGGAGACAGGACATGATTTTATTTTTACTAATGCCTGCGATCGTGCTGACAGCAGTCCACTGGACCACCAGGGAGATAGGACTTTATTATTTTGAACAGATGCCCACGATTGGGCATGGGGGAGCGCCACCACAGAGGTGCAGCTGGAGCTCGGGTGGCCACCCACAGGTGGCAGATGCCGTGTTGTGCCCTGCAATATGGCAACTCACCTGTGGGTGGCCAGCCATTGTTCCTTTTGGCTTACCTGTGTGCAGCGCCAAGTAGGGAGGTTGCACATGCATGGACTCAGCACATCCTGGGCTGAATATCAGGATGTCGCGGGTATTATAGGCACGCCCCTACCTCGCGGCATACATTACTGATGCGCTTATAGCACATCGATTTGGTGCCAGGCACAATCCCCGTTTGAATATCACCCCGGGGCGCAACCCTTTTGAATATCTGGGCTCTTATGTATAGCAGGCCACAGGAGCACTAGAGTGCATATACTACAAACGCAGTATCATATGTGATACACTCTCTTATATTGACTGTTGTATGAGGTCTGTGGGATGTAGAAACTGTTTCTGAGGTAGTGCAGATTGGCAGATGATACATCTTTTGCATTTATAGAAACCCCCTGATCTTCTGGGTAACCAACTTGATGTATTTTCTGTACTGTTCTGTTTGCCAAGTCTACTATGTACCAACTTGTCCCTTAAATCAGGAGCCATGATGAATGTTACTCTAGGTCTTTCTCCTGCTACTCAGTTACTGTCCTGTCACTTTTAAAAATACACCAGTTTTTATGTATGACATTCCCTAATTTACCTGTAATGTCATAATATAATGTAATAAAGGAAATGGGCCCAGTCTCAGAATTATTTTTGACTTTAAGGGGATGTAACAAATCCTTTCTATCTAGCATATGTACATTTTCTTTGGAATGTCTTAACAGTTCTTTGTCATACCTCCTCTCAAGAAATCTAGGTTGTAATTCAGCTGCTTGCTCTAAATAATCTTTTTTTTTGGTGCAATTACATCTTAACCTCAGCAGCTGACTGTAAGGGATTGACTCCTTCAATTATTTTTTTTTTGGGGGGGGGGCACTTTTTGCATGTAAAACAGAATCTGTGGATGTCTCCTTTCTGTGACATTTTGCATAAACAGGGTTGCCAAGTTCACTGTGAAGCTCCAAATCTAAAAATGTCAATTTGTCCTTACTGGTAGAGAACATGAATTTATCATTCTTGTGTAACCACTCTGTGCTCTGACAGGGAAATAAGGATATGATTACACTATCTCAAAAACTATGGATGGCCCTGCACTCCCACAGACAAATAAGTATACGACTATACTATCTCAAAAAGTAAGTATTCTTTGCAAAAACTTTAATGCACTAGTTAGGGTTGAAGCCACAAAAGTAGGGAAATGTGGCATTTGGGTTTCCAACCCTAACACCCTAGCCTGAACATGTAGGCAGCAACAGGTGTGGTGGATTTGCCTTGAGGTTGTCAACCCTAACGTTCACCCCATTTTCATGTACTGTACTCATCTCAGCTTTTTCACTCATGGAATGGGGTGAGCCTTAGGGATGACAACCCCAATGCAACCCCCAAACCTGTTGCTGCCTGCATGGTGGGTTGGAAATCCTAACACCACATTTCCCTACTTTTGTGGCTTCAACCCTAACTAGTACATAAACAAAGTTTTTTTGCAAAGAATTTCCTTACTTTTTGAGATAGTATAATCATATTCTTATTTGCCTGTGGAAGTGTAGGGTTCTCTGGGCCCTGCACTGCCATCCATTCATAATTTTTGAGATAGTGTAATCATATCCTTATTTCCCTGTCCCATAAATCCATAATCATATCCTTATTTAGGTGTGGGAGGCCAGTGCCCTCTGGGCCCTGCACTCCTATCCTTCCATAGATGCATACAGTACATGTAAGTTGCTGTGGAAGCATTGCAGCCAAAACAGCAGCCAAATTGTCAGCATAGCTTTGTTATGAACTCACCTCATGAATGCTGGGCTGAGAATTTTCAAATCATGCTGAAACATCATTCCGTGTCACCGCAACATCATTCCACACCATAGGTGAGAAAAGACATTTGTCCAGGATTTGAAAAATGACAGCAGTCACATTCATGAGGTGAAGTAAAAAAAATGGCTATGTTGAAAATTTGGGGTGAAAATGTTGAAAATTACTGAAGTTGTGAGGGACTGTAGTTAAAATTGAACACATGCACATAACTTCACCATTTTTATATATTTTGACCCCACATTTTCAACATAGCCTTCTTATGACTCCTGCCTCACGAACAAAGGCAGTGAAAAGTTTCAAATAATGCCCAAAAGATGATTTCACCAAGCAACCATTAAATCATTAAATCGTTTAGGAGGCAGTATAGCGCAGTGGTCTAAGGCGCTGAGCTGCAAATCTGGTGATATCCAGCAGACCAGACCTGGGTTTGAATCCCACAGCCTCCACTTGCATACTGTGTGACCCTGAGCAAGTCATTTAACTTCCTTTTGCTCAAAGGTCGCTCCTGTAAAACAGCTTTCAGCTTAGTGAACTATTCCTGGTTAAACAACTAAAAAAAAAAAAAATCACCTTTCGGTTGCATAATGTCAGTGATATTGTTCATGATGTGGGGTCCCCAAAAGGCCATGTTGAAAATTTGGTGTGAAAATGTCAAAAAAAAGGCTGAGTTATGCATCAAAGTTGAAAACCCAATTAAAATACATTGAACCACATTTATCTTAGTTTCTCATATTGCAGTTGCTGGTTCCAACTGCAAGATGTGTCTTGGATCGGAGAGTGGATCTCAAACCTGGGACCTGTTCAGGTGAGTGTGGGGGTGTACTGGGAGGTGGGGTGGTGGGTGCTAAGTGGGAGCTGGGGGTGGGGTAGCTGATCATTGAAGGACCATTTCCTGTTTTACAGTTTAAAAAAAGGAAAAGACATCGAGGGATGGTTTTCTGTATTACAGAAGAAAAAATATGGGGATGGCAATCAGAGGGTTGGGGTGCCACTAGACACCAGGGAAACTATAGAAAGCAGAGGGAGAATGATTGGAGGGGTGGAGGGTGCCACCACACGTCAGGGAAAATATAAGGATAGGGATGGTGATTGGAGGTTGGGGGGTGCCAGTAGACACCAGGGAAACGTTTGAAATTATGGTGATGACAATCAGAGGGTTGGGGGTGCCACTAGACACCAGAAAAACTATAGAAAGTAGGGGGATAGAGATTGGAGGGTTGGGGGTATCACTAGACACAAGAGAAAGTATTATAAGGATGGGGATGGTGATTGGAGGTTGGGGGTACCACTAGACACCAGGGAAACTGTGAAGAAGTACGGGAACAGTGATTGGAGGGTGGGGGGTGCCACTAGACACCAAAGAAAAAGTGAAACAACTATGGGGACAGTGATCAGAGGGGTGGGGTGTCACTAGACACCAAGGCACATTTAATAACTATGGGGACAGTGATCGGAGAGTGGGGGTGCCACTAGACATGAAGGAAAGGATTTTCCCATCACAAAAAAGGATCCTTTTTTTGTGACTCATTATATGAAAAAGAATCTTTTTTCATCTCATGAGTCATGAAAAAAGATTTATAATGTTAAAAAAAACTTCAAGAGCATTTCTGCAACAGATAAGTGCAGACTCCAACTGAGGGAATCCCAATAAGCAAGGTACATCTGTTGGTTTCTACAAAAGACAACATTTTTTGGAGTTATTTGATTTTGTTTCCCTCTCTAACTGTAAAACAAAATGGTGGCCACATGAAAAAAGATATTCCTTTTGTGACACAGGATCACCCATTTGTGAAAAAGGATTACCCATTTGCAACAAAAGATCCTCTTTCAAGCGGAACATCTAACTGCTGCCTTTGAAAATAATGGGAAATTTTGAAATTTAATAACTTTGGAATGGATTAGTATATTTTCACAAAGTCTTCAAAATGAACATCTGTGACCCAAAAAACCATCTACCCTAAATATTTCAGACCAACATTCTGCACCGTTTGTGCACAGCAGCATGACAAAGACGTTTACAAAAAATGGTAATTTTCCTATTTTTTGACACTTTGTGTGTCTGCACCCAACATCCAACCAAAACTAAACTTGCCACATCAAGAGATCTTTGGTCCCTGATGGTGCATGAAAAGTTTCATGTGAATCATTTGAATGCTGCAAAGTTATTAAAGTTCAAAATTCTGACTTTAACATATAAGTGATGACTGAACCCTAACTATAGGGCACGACCACACATATGTAATCAGTGGGTTTTCATCAATTCTGTTGTGGTTCCTGGAACTGGGAGAACCTTGTTTTTCACCAGTTCCCAATTTGGGCCTTCAACTGTAAAATACTCTAAAATACATTTAGTTAAATTGGGCTTTACTTTTAAATAGTTGTGCTGTTTTCTGAAATACAACTACTAAAAAGTATTTTTTTTATACTTCCTGTCAAATTGGCATGACAGGAAGGCCTAAAATGATTGCTTACAGGAGTTAGATAGTACAGAGCCTGTAAGAATTGCTTAGCAAAAGCAGACAGCCACAGTCTATGCTTTGACTATTTGGGCCCAGATCACAGTTTTGAAAATTGTAAACTAAGCAAACTTTGCTGCCCTAAAACAAAGGAAAAAAGGGCAGCTAAACAGCATTCATCTGCACCATCTTCCATTACACTTTCAGAGTTCAGAAAGTATGCTTCAGTTAGTTCCTCCTCACTTCAGTCTCTGGCACCCAGGGAGACTGAAAAAACTGCAAGCACTCTTCTGTAAAAGAGCAGTTGTCGCTGGTACGCAAGGAGACAGAAAAGGCTACTGAGCGATCTCCCAGGAAAGAGCACAGGGCTCCCAGCCGGAACTGCTCTGATGGCAGCCATGAAAAGCAAAAAATGCTTTCTAAACACCAGCCAAGTATTACAACTGGCAGCTTTCAAAAAAACCTGCCTCTGTTGTCCCTTCTAGCATCTCTCTGTAGGAGGTCTGTAAGGAGGAAGATGAGGAGGAGCCAATCTCCACAGAGAATACTGCTGTGGTGGAATGCTGTTCTCCACCCAGGGTGAATGAAGACTGTTCATCTTGTACTGCATTTGTGAATCAGTTGGGTGGTATGCTGAATCTTTCATCCGCTGAGTCAGAAGTGGACATACAGTAGAGGAAGCAGAATTTATTAGTATTCTGGGTCTGCCCTTGACAAGAAGGGTCTCTATACCCATTCACAAGGCTTTCAGAATGCCACTTAAAAGCTTTTTGCTATGCCTTCAACCTCTATGACCATAGACAAGAGGACTGAGAAAAGATACATGGTAGCCAGGGAAGGCTCTGAGTTCAATTTTACTCTTGGAAACCCTGAGGGGGTTATTCACGCAGCTGCATATGAGAAAGCAAAAGTTAATTTCTCACCTCAAAAGAATTGGCCTGATTGCTAAAAAGGCATACACTACCACCACTCTTGTTGAGGCAGGCAACCTACTTGAGTTACTCTGCACATTACAAGCAGGACACGTGGAATACAGTTCTGCCACTATGTGAGCATTTGTCCTCCCAAGAGAAGCTCCACTTTGTACTGAGCATGTACGTGCAGTAAAGGCTGTTTGGAAGCTTCTACATACCCATTACAGATGGCTGCTGATATGAATGGCACTGTATCTAGGGCTCTAGAAAATGTAGTGTCTTCTAGGAGATTTGCATGGCACAGAACAACTGGGTTTTCACAGGTCATGCAAAATATGACAGTTGATTTCCCCTTTGATGGATCTTCCTTTTTTGGTGATAAAACTGAAGTATACATGAAAATGATTAATAAACAGAGAGCAACTTCTAAAAATTTGAATGAGACAGGGTTCCTCAATTCCTTAGAGTCCCTTGAGAAGGGCTAGTATGACACTATGTGGACCATGAATATTCAGTTCAGAGGGGCACAGGGCAAGGTAGAAGGGAGAGTATGGTAGAAATCTGCTTCAGCTCCTTAAGCCCAGGCAAAACCCAACCCCTGACAATTCTGCCTGTATCACCATAGACCCATTGCTAGTAGAAGGGCACTTGTCTTATACCTCAGGGAGTGAAAAAGAATTACCGGATGTGGTTCTTGAGGCATCGTGAAAGGGCTTAACCCTTCAGCTCGTTCAGTTTCCAAAGTTAAGCAAATTTGGAGTGTTTTCAACTCAGGTACCAGAAAAAAACTTCGAATGGAATTAGCGGTGAGAAAATTGTTAAGTCACACCAGGAACTCAGATCAATTCTGGAGTTCATAGGCACAAAACTGAACATTGAACTGGGAAATGCTTTCATCCCTCTGTAAAAGGCAGAAGCTCTAGAAAGCTCTAAATAGGTTTGCAAACACATTCCAGGCAAGTCAGAAAAGGACTGCAGAGAAATGTTTGAGACTTTTAGGCCACATGGCACCTACTGTAACACAACGTAATGCCATAGGCAAGATTGCAGATGTGGGAGATCTAGTACCACCTCACAAGGCAGTGGGGTCAGAGAAATGCACCAATGTATCAGCAAGTACCAATATCAAGATGATGGCTAGAAGCACGGGAGTGATGGAAAGAAGTCAGCAACCTCAGAGAGTGAATTCCCCTTCCTTCAGTCCTTGCCTACAAGGGTTCTGACCACAGATGCATCCCTACAAGTTTGGTGAGGACACCTGGAGGGGAAAACAGTAACTGGAATTTGGAACCCTCAAGAAAAAAGGCACACATAAACTTGCTGGACCGCAGAACAGCATTTCTTTTTTTGAAGTCCTTCATCCTGTTGCAGGGCCAAACAGTCCCGATAAAGACAGACAATACAACGACTATGGATTACATAAGCAATCAGGAAGGCACCAGGTCATCAAATTTCTGTACAGAGTCAATCAAGATCTGGAATCTGGCATGCACTTTAAATGCAATCCTGTCTGCAGTATACCTAGCAGGAAAGGAAAATGTACTAGCAGATTTACCCAACAGAATGGGACACGTAACCTTCAGGTGATCTCTGAACCAAGGGCCTATATATCAACCATGCGTGGATGCATGGAACAGCCTTCCAGAGGAGGATGTGGGGTCAAAAACAGTGGGGGAATTCAAGAATGCATGGGACAGACATAAAGCAATTCTAGTGGGGGGGGGGTAGGAGGAAGAATGCTGTTGGTTAACTAAGATCTGCAGCTTATCCGATAAGAAGGGAAATGGGCAGACTGGGTGGGCCAAGCAGTCCTTATCTGCCGTCAAGTCTATGTTTCTATGTTTCTAACCTTTTGTCACTGAAATGAGGTGACACTGAACCTCATAATGAGGGACATTCTCAAACATATAGGCACAAGCTGAGGACACTGTGCAAACCACTATGTTTACTTATACAAAATGTATTTTTGACTCAGCATTTTAAAATATTTTGAATTTTTGTTTTCAAGTCTGAATTTAAAGTACATTCTTTGTGTGGGGAGTGCCTTTTTCATGAAGAACGGAGAAGAGGGATAGAGCAATTCTGAAGGGTAAAATGAGGGATGTCCCTGGTAATCATGGACAGTAGAGAGGTATGACCAAGGGGTTCTAAACTTGGTGTTTCAGAGATGGGGAGTACCAGAAATAGATCTATTTACCTCAATGAAAAACAGAAAGTTACCACAATTATGTTACAGGCCTTCTTCTGTGGGAACAGTTCCATGGGATGTACCAGGTCTTCCCTAGAAAACAGGTTTCGGTATGCATTTTCTTTATTTCCACTTACTCACAAGGTATTTTTGAAACTGAGAAGGGAGGCTGCTACAATGACTCTGATAGCACCAGACTGAACAAAGCAGTCCTAGTACTCACTCATGCTGACAGCACCACAGAGAACATCCATAGTCCAGCCACTTATACAGGACCTACTGACGCTATTCCAAGGTAGGGTGACTTACCCAGACCTCATATTCCTTCTTTTGAGAGCATGGTTCTTGAGGAGTTAGAATAGTCTAACCTAAACCTCTCAAATCAGGTCCTAGAAGTTTTTTTTTGTTTTACTTTCTTTTTTATCCCTCCCACCTGCCCCCCGGTGTCCACTCCTTTGGGCCATCCAACCATTTCAGCCCCCCGGTCTCAGGATCTGCCCCCCAGAGTGCCTCTCCTTCCTTTCTCCTGCCTGCACATTGGGGTCTGTCCTGAGAATTGGTGGTGGTCTGAATGGCTCAGGGTGGCCATCATCTAGGACCACCGAGGGAGGTTTTCCTGCTTTTTTGTGTCCCTTGTTGCCCCGCCCCCTGAGACGCCGATGCGAGGACGTAAGTCCAGAGAGGCGATGTGCTGATGCATGTCTCTCCCAAGCGCCCAACAGTGTCCCCCTTCCCCGACTCCGACGAATGGAGCCGCCAACCCCTCAAGAGCTGGTGCAGCCACCAGTTCCCTCAGGATGTCAGGCTCACGTAGCGCCCCTGGTATCCCTCCCAAAGGGAGGAGAGCATCCATTGGGATGCTCAATCCTCCCTCCCCCGACTGACCCCCGCCGACCCGAGTCCGTTCCCAAACCTGGGTTGCCGGTGAGGTCCTATAAGTTTTTAAAGTTGCTAGAAAGCCAGCAACTAGGAAATGGAAAAATAGTTTGCTGTTCATCCAGAGTTCAAGAGATTTTTTTAAGGGCCTGAACCACCTACAGTGTCATCCACCAGGATTAAGCACTCTTTAACATACTAACATACTAAAATGCCAGCAGAATAGGCCTAACGGTCTTTCGCGTCTGCTCGTTTGGTCAGCCCTCACCCTGGGAGCCGACCTTGCTGCCCCCCTAGCCTTCTCTGGCTTCTCCCTTCCCAGTTCCGGATATTCTCACTGCATTGGATTTTGCTTCCAGAACCCTTCCCCTGTACCTGTCCCACCCCCTCTTGAACCCCTCCACCGTCTCTGCCTCCACCAGCCCCCTAGGCAGTGCATTTCATGGCTCCACCACCCTCTCAGTGAAGTAGCACCTCCTTCTTTCTCCCTGAATCTTCCCCTCCAGCTTCCACCCATGCCTCTAGTGGCCCTTCCTCCTTCCTTCAAGCACCCTGACTGTTCCTCCCCATTTACCCCTTCATGTACCTGAAGACCTCTATCATGTCCCCCGTCCCTTCTCTCTTCCAATGTGTACATATTTAGCTCCTCGAGCCTCCTCAAGGTCCTGTCCCCAAGCCCCAAATCATTTTGGTTACCTCTCTGGACCCTCTCCAGGAGTTTAATGTCCCTCTTTAAGTGTGGCCTCCAAAACTGCACGCAGTACTCGAGGTGTGGCCTCACCAAGCAGTTATACAGAGGGGAGTATCACTTCCTTCCTTCTGGAGGTGATCCCCCTAGCGATGCATCCCAGCATCCTGTTGGCCTTGGCTGCTGCCCTCCTACAAGTCTCCGAGTTGTTCATCTTGACATCCACCACCACCCCCAGGTCCCTCTCAGTCATCGAGACTTGTAGAATTCCTCCCCCCCCAGGGTGTACACTTGGCCTGGGTTTCTGGCCCCGAGGTGCAGTACCTTGCATTTCCCTGCATTGAACCTCAGCTTCCACTCTCTAGACCATCTTTCCAGAGCCTCCAGGTCCCCCTGTAGGGCTTCCCTGCCCTTCTCCCCATCCACCACTGCCCCCAGTTTTAAGTCATCCGCAAAGAGACTCATCTCACTCCTGATACCTGTCCTTATGTCAAAGATGTAGGCGTTGAACAGGAGGGGCCCAAGGACTGATCCCTGTGGGACCCCACTAATGACCCTCCTTGGGGACGAGACTATCCCGCCAACTACGACCCTCTGGGTCCGGTCCTGGGAGCCAATTGCCTATCCATCTGATCATCTGGTTACCCACCCCCATTTCTCCCAGCTTATCCAACAGGCCCATATGAGGAACAGAGTCAAATGCCTTGCTGAAGTCTAGAAAGAGGACGTCCACTGGTCTACCCAGGTCCAAGGCACTCATCACCCAGTCATAGAACTCCACAAGGTTTGTCTGACATGATTTCCCCGGGATGAATCCATGCTGTCTATCGTTCAGGCACCCTGACTTTTCCAGGCCCTCCCCCCCAGCCTCTTCTTGACAATGCCCTCCATTTAAGACTTCCTGGTTTACTGCATGACAGATTGGAGTAATTACTACTGGAGTACATCCCAAATTGTAGTGAGAAAGAAATAATGTGACCCACTGGGATTTGAAACCAGGCCCCTGGAATACCGTGCCGGTGCACTTAACCACTAAGCCATGGCTCACATGACTTGGCCAGTGTTCTCCCTGGACATACATTCTTTCGCTGGTGTTGCACAATCCCGCAGCTAGGAACAAAGATGACAACCAGATGTTTTTTAGTGCAGTACATTGACATTCCTGCAGCATCCAGCAAGATATCCCACAAAAAAACTGTGATACAGTGCTTGATCCAGGCAGATGGCACTGTATACTCCCCTGTAGGGTAACCCTCCCACCATGAGATTTAAACATGGTCATGTCATAAATGATGCAGTCCTCCATTTGAGCCTGTGTTTTCATCAGAGCTCAAATCTGTATCTGGGAAAACTGTTTTTGTAGCTTTTACGTCAACAAGAAAGAAAATTGATTTTGTTAGCTGTTTCTTCTGTAAGAAAGGTCAGTGAGTTGCAAGCACTCTGTATGCATTTAAATTTCATTGGTTTTTCTTGGGAAGAGTTGGCGCTTAGAGCAAATGTGAAATGCTTACCTAAGGTGGTCTTATTTCACATGAATCAGTCTGTAACATTACCTGTGCCCCCCCCCCAACACCTCATTCCTACAAAGGAGAGGCCACAGACTGTGTGTAAGAAGGGCTTTGGGTTTCTACATATAAAGACCAACCTAAAACAGACTCTTGTTTGCTGCTTATGGTGAGGAAAGAAAAGGAAAATCTGTAGCAAAGAAGACAACTTCTCTTTTGATAGTATTTTTTTTGCGCCCTATCCCTCAGGCTTAAGGTTTCTTACACAAAGGTACATAAACATATTTAGGTGTATGCTGTTTTCCTAACTAATCTAAAATTCATTCTAGCAAAACACAGTGCTTCTCAGCTAAAATGTCTCAACATAAATTATTTACTTCACATTTTGAGCCTGGTCCCTCATTAAAACCTTGATGTTAGTCTGCAAATGCCTAGTTAAGCAGATGGAATGTCATGCCCTTTTTAAAATGCTCCATGGAGGGACCTCCTTCAAACATGGAGGTGAAGAGTTCCACAGCAGTGGGGCAGCAAGTAACCAAAAAGGCTTGCTCCCCCAGCTGCTTTAGTCATGAGCGAGGAGCCATTAACAGGCCCACCTCAGAGGAGCAGAGAGGGAAACGAGGACTATAAGAACATAGGAGCTCTTTCAGGTAGCCCAGGCCCACATATTGTGAGGGGCTTTGTGTGTTAAACATGTTTTGAAGCTGATGTGCCAATTCACAGGCATCCAGTGAAACATAAGCAAACTCTCCCCACCTCCTCCCTTTCTTTTAACTCTATGGCACTCCATTGCTGGCAGGGATGTACCCCATTTCAACCCCTGAGACTCCCCGCCCCCACCTGGCATCCACCAGGTAAACTGCATGAGGAGGCCTGTGACTTACCCCGCACACGGGGGAGCTCTCATGGGATACGTAATGATGCATGTATCATGCTGTTTGACAGTCTGATCAAGCTGGTTGCTATAATTAGTGAATTCTGTGTGATTTTAAAACCTTTTGACTTGTTCTTCTTTAACTAATACTGTAGTTGTTTTTTAATTTCCAATTCAACATTTTCTGTATCCTTCAAAATGTACCTAACCGGTCTGGCAAATGACTCGAGTAGATATGCCTGCTAACCAGTTAAAAAAATCATCCCTTTCAGTGCCGAATGATGGCTGTTTAACTAGATGCAGGCCACTTGGTATATGATTTGCACTGAGGTAGCAGAAAGACATACCCTCTGCCAATATAGTCTTCTTGCTTTGAAACCAACACGCTTAAGCTAATTAAATGAAGGCAAACTTTATGGAACTCCAATCTAAGCTGGTAGCAGCAAGAGATAACATATCTCAGCTGTGGCAGCAGCTCAGCTGGGGTCCACACCCACACTCGCACACCCCCAGAGGCCCACCCATGGGGCTGGAGAGTGGGAGAGAAGGGAAGGGGGAAGGTTAGCAGGTTCCTGTCCGCACTTCTTTGTTATTCACCAATATATTTTTCACTTACAAAATGCAAACAATATTGCTGAAATAGAAACATAAACACAGAATTATTAAAGGAATAATGCACGACAGGGTGTGTGTCATGCTGGGATAACGCCACGCTTGGGGTGGTTGGGCAGGAGGCCACAGGTCGAGTGTGTCCAATGCTCCAGTCGTGGTGTTATCCCAGCACAACACACACTCTGGAGTGCATAATTCCTATTATACAATGGCTCAATTGTAAAACAGTAAAAAAAGAGATAGAAAAATAGATTAAAAGTATATTTTTTTGTTATTGTTTTTGCAGTGGGTAGGATGACAGTATGACGAAACAGTGTGGATTTCTAGTTTAGCCAGTAGGTGAAGCTGCACTGTTTTGGTGTGGCTTTGTGCTCCCAAGAGCAATCTTTGTCAGTGATGGCTCTGTTTATAAATCACCCTCCTGTATCAGCGTTATTGCCATGGGTTTATGTTTTGCTGTACGAGACATTGTACAGGATTTTTTAAAGTCCTTCTTATGGTGCTAAACGCTGTGATCTCTGTTCCCCCCCCCGCTAACTAACTTACTGTGGGCCACATGCTTCTTTGAGGATGCCTGCATGTGAGTAGGGAGATGTTTTAGAAAGTGGGTTTTAGTACTTTTATGTGATGAAATATAGGCGAGGAGGAAATTGTGTTTATGAGTGAGAGAGTGAAAGCCGTGGTGACTGTGTGAAAACGCAGTTGCTCACTCGCTGACTGGGCCACATGCTTACTTTCTGTATGGGGCTCCAATTTGTTTTTTACACAAAAAAGAGGAGTATTTCTGTTATTTTGTGATGGCTGTGGCTGGTACTTTGTAGGTTTTCTGTCCGGGGTTATGGTCTGTGTTGGGGGTGGGTTTCTGGCTGTGCGAGGACAGTGCCGACCAGCAAAGCGGGTACCAGAAAAGCTGCTCGTAGGCAGTGGAGAGATGTTTCTTTTAAACCAAGATGCAGTCATGGCAGTGCTGGCACTAGAGCCATAGTGTTATGCCAGGATAACACCACGGGTCCAGTCCCACACTGACCAATGACAGCTCGAGATTCTTTCTTGCCATTGTATAATTAAGCAATAAGGCACGACAGGGTGTGGTATATCATGGGATATCCTTACGCCTCAGGTGGTTAGGCATGAGGCCGCAGGCCAAGTGTGTCCAACCACCCAAGAAGTGACGATATCCCATGATATACCACACCCTGGAGTGACTTATTGCTATTATGAACTGAGTTTGAAGTTTTATAAATAAAAAAAAGAAAAGAAACAGGTTTTAAAACATTTTATGAATGAGTTTTTGGGTGGTGTAGGAGTATATTTTGAAAAAATAGTTCTCAGACAGTAGAGAACAAGGAGGCTGGTGGCGCCGGAGCTTTTTCGAAGCCATGATGATGTAGCCCGATATCATCACGGCTTCAAAGAGCTCTGGGCCAATCATATTCCTCTATTTACGATCCTCAGTTCATAATAACAGTTTAATCATAACATAAGTTCACCTTATATCAATAAAGTATATGGGGCATATTCAGAATGATCTTGTAAACTGGGGGTTGTAGTGTTCCCAATTGTACTGCTCGCATCACCTCCCACCTGAGCAGTTTATTTTCTAAGTCACTGCCTCTTTTGCCCAAATATACCTTCTCCAAGGTCACAAAATTTAAACACATGGCCAGGCGGATTTTCTTGGTTCATAATGTGCTGTGCTAGGGCATTATTTGCATCTATTTTGTTATTGCTCTAAGATGCTATCCTTCCCTGACCTTGAAGTTGCAGCTGGTTTTGCTCACATAAAAAGAGTCGCACCCACAGGTGACCAAATAGACTGCATTGTTGGTATCACAATTTATGCATGAATGTATGTCAATGCTGGTAAATTTATTTTATTTTTATTTATTGAAATGTTTCACCAGGAAGGCACACTGAACAAGTTGCTCATCTCCCGGTGCAACCTTGGGGGTGGGGTACAGTAGGATGTGACAATTACACATACAATTAACATTTATCATAACTGTGGTAAACACATACATTAGCATTTGAAATGACACATACATTTTACATTTGTAGAGTGGCTACAGAATTAATATTTAACATGACTGAGAATTGTACATTCAGTACTATGCTCTGCCCAGACAGGGCAGGAAGTGCAATTGTTTAGATATGAGTGAACTAGTATCTATTTAAGTGCTGAGAAGTGAGGAGTCAGGGGAGAAGAGGGGGATAGGGGAAGTGGGCATGGAGGTGGGGAACAGCCTAGAAGCTAGCCCCTCCAGGATGCAGAGAACCCTTCCAGGGGCTTAGACACGTGGAGGCCAGGAGGTGGGGGGGTAGGGGAGGGAGGAAGAGATGGAGAGTGGCAGGGGAAATAGTTATGCTAGGGGGAGTGTAGCATAGGAGGAATGGGTGGTAGTGCAGAGGGGGGAAGAAAAGAAACTTGCCTAGTACTGGCCTCTCCAGGATGTTGAGAACCCTGCCAGAGGGCAGATTAAAGAGGGATTCTGGTTAAAAGTGCTACTTTACAGAATTAGAATAAGCATAATCCCAATAAATCACATACCAAATATTAGGTTTTTCTGTTACTTCATTTTCAAGTTATGACCTATTTTGTAACCCTGATTTCACCACCTGTTCAAAAAAGCCAGTTTCAGTGAAGAGCTGATGATGATGTCATCTCCAGAACTCAGTCTAGTCTTCCCTGTCAGCAAGCTTACAGGACCTGTTTCTCCAAAGTTTAAAAATCATGTGCAATAGCTTTTACAAGTAAAAGAGGCAGCAACATTCAAAAAAACATTTCTATGAAAACTAAGTGTGTTTCAGGTTTTGGAAAAAAGTTGACAAAGTCATATTTTTAATGCCTTTTTGATGTGGTCCATTTCTCCAGGGTTGCTGAATGCTGAGTCAGCATGCCTCCAGGCTGCTGACACCATTTGGGGTGCTACTCTACTGTGCCTGTTAGGAACTTGTATTGCTTACTAGTATTGCATAATGTTGGTAATTTCACTGCTGTTTGTCAGTGTCTGCTTTATAACACGTTTTAAAGAGCACCTTTCCCAGTCCTTTTGACTTTCATGCATAAATTACCCCTTCTTGCATTGATTCTGGAATTGTATTTCATTACTGTCCTCTGCAGTTAGTTGTTGCATTCTGCAAAATGAATGAAATGCAATTTCAGAATTAGTGCAAGAAGGGGTAATATATGCATGAAAGTCAAAAGGACTGGGAAAGGTGCTCTAAATCTCAATCTCTCTCCATCGTTCAACAAAATATTGCTGTTTTATAAGATGTCTTTTCCTAGCAGTTGAAACTCAGCCTCCTGTTCTTGTAAGTTTCCTGTCCTGTCTTTCACAAAATGGGGTAATTTTTGCATGAAAGTCAAAAGGACTGGGAAAGATGCTGACAGCAACTCTGTCTTCTCTCAATCCCCATGCTTTGTTACAGCGGCAGAAGTAAGTCAATTTTATAAAAAAAAAAACAAAAAAAAAAACATACTGGCAAGGCATTTGGATTTTGGCATAATGCATTGCTAACAGGGTGTATTGGGGAAGGGGGAACATAGTATGTACATTGAGTACTGGTAGTTTTCCCTTGCAAAATTGCTGTGACTGCACTGTACTACACAGTGTGAGTCACTCCTCTGCCCTACAGTGATGTCATTGGGAGCCAGCAGCTGAACAGCAAAGGCAAGTGTAGCAGGGCTCAAAAACAAATCCAAATTATGGAAGGCAGAGTAAACCTTGGCCAAAAATAACAGATGCACACACCCTTTCAGGTCTAGTACTACATATAATGACTACAAGATGTAACTTTTTGGACCATCATGAAAGGTGCTCTTTAAAAGGGGCTGAATATGTGTTAATTCCTGCTAGTGGTGGAAGTGTTAGTCCTGGTAAAATTATCATTTTAATGTGGAATACAACATAGATGAGTCTGAATGTAAGTTAAGTAACAGTCTGTCAGGGAGAAAACACTAGGGGCCAGATATTCAAAACTTTGCACCTGGAGCAAATCGATTGCGCCACATTTGCATTGGAGTGCTATATTCAAAAGGCCAAATAGCACCTGTGCAACGTGATAGTGCCAACACTATGAGATTATGTATGCATGGCGCAAAGTGAGGGGCGGGGACATGCATATAGGCACAACAGTATATCCAAAAGTATAGCGCCATGCAACGTGCATTAGCATAACATGTAGCGTGGAGCAAATTACCGCCCATGAAAAGGTGGTCTTATTGCTGTCCAAACCCAGGATGGGGGTGTGTGGACACAGCAGCAACAGGGAACAAGGCTGTATGCATCCAATTAGGAGGCAGTGTGGGCGGACAGCCACCTTGGGCCACTCCATATGCACAGGCACACAGACTGTGGAATGCAGTGCCCCAACAGTGCTGTGAAGTGAACACTTATGTAAATGTTACAGCTGAGCTAGAACACCACTTGCAGCATCAAACTATCTGTACGGTATTGTAAAGTGTACCTAACGTGATATTTGTGTATTGTGTGTTGTTGTGCATTGTATGTCTTTATTGTACACTGATGCATCTCAGCCACACAATTAGTGTCTCCAGGTCATTCTTGACATTGGGTCTTGGCCCAGTATGCTTACCTGGTGAACAAGGTGATAAAAAAACAATGAACAGAACACATACATGGCAGAGACATGCTGCACACAGATGGCACCACCCATGTCACAGTCATCTGGCACTGCTCCTAACCCTGCCAGGCATTAGTGGGTGCCCCAGTGACCAGTGGACACCATGGCAGTGCATCCATGCAGCACACACCTCCAGTTCCCCCACTGGGGTACACCAACACAGTCCAGCAGACACATGCTGCACTGGGGGAATGGAGGGTGTTGAGGGGAGGGTGTACAGGTGGCCAGACTGCACCACATAGTAGGTACTGCCACACGGCTGGGGCCATCCACACAGTGCACATGTTCCACTGTCAGAACTGCTCCTGACAGCAGTGTGCCAGTATGATGGTATGTGTGCCCCCCCCGGGGCACATACCCTACACCTGTGCAGGATCGCCACACACATGGACAGCCATATGTATGGTAGTGTGGGGATCACATGCCACTGGTGCAGAACATGAGGGTCACAGGACAGTATGACTGTGGTGTCCACTGTCAGACCACACTTTCCAGCTGTGCTTGTCACTGTGTGGATAGCACCAGTCACTGTTGCCTGACACACTGTAGGCATTGCAGTGTATCTCACAGTATCACCTACTATGGTACTGTACCATGTGATAAACACTGTGGCAGGAACAATAATTTGCCTCTGGCATGCAGCACAACCACCCGTTTCTGTAGTGCTACTGCCCTGGGCCACATTAGTCTTTGCATCTGTGCCCAAACCAAGACTGCAGCTAATGTTCTGTGAGCACACAATGAATGTGGCAACTGACCTGTAATACCAGTCGGACCTACAGGTGGAGCTATGAGCACAGAAAGAAACGTGGCTACCGACCTGTAATTCCAATCAGACCTACAGGTGGAGCTGTGTGCACCATGTTATAACACCGGGCAATCCACATGCAAAGCAGGCTATAATGAAATGCTAAAGTGGCTGTTTGCCCATGGATTGCCTCAGTAGGCTCATTTGCATTGCAGTTTTGAATATAGCAAACTGTAGCGCTGGGCAAATGGGATTGTGCAAACATGTCAGTACCGCGCAATACTGTAATGCTCCATTACATGGCTCTGCAGTATTTGTTCTGCACTGTTGTTTGCTGCTGTTGTGCTCCACTGCTTTGCTAGCACACACGTTGCCCACATTGTTCAGCCTTACCTCACTCCATCTCTGTGTGCACTGGGCCGCTGTTGCAGTTTGCACTGCTCTCGGTTGCTATATTCAGTGCTGTCTTATTTGCTGGGCTATTGTTGCACTGCACTCTCAGACCTGTTTTCTTGCCTTCATTTGCACGCTATGTTCAACTCATTTAGCCCCAGGACTATTCCTTTGAATATGTCATGCAAATGGTTCCAGGCTAATTTTGCCCGCTGTGCAGTGCTAATTTTGCCCCAGGACAAAGTTTTGAATATCTGGTCCTAGGTTGGCTGGGTTGGCTACTGCATAGAAACTGATAGTAAGGTTTCAAAACAGCAATACCTCTCTCACCCCCATTTACAGGGAGGTAGAATAATTGTTTTAAAGTGCCATCCTGAGACATCACCTCAATTGAACGACGGGTATGAATGATCACAGCCTTCCACCACATCAGAAAATTATTCAGTCTGCAAACCTCACCAGTGAAAACAGGAAATTTTGCTCACATGCCTTTCTAGTATAAAAAATAAACTGAAACTGAAACTAAAGCTCACTGCAGTGTGCTCTGATTCAGCATTCAGCAACCCTGGAGAAAAGGACCACAACATAAAGGCATCAAAATAAATAAATAAAAATACACGTGTCAACTTTTTTTACAAAACCTGAAACACACAGTTTTTATGGCACTGTTTTTTGAATGTTGCTGCCTGTTTTACTTGTGAAAACTATTGCACATGAACTCCAACTTTTGAAGAAACAGATCCTATAAGCTTGCTGACAGGGAAGACTAGACTCTGAGTTCTAGAGATGACATCAGCAGCGGCTCTTCACTGAAACTGACTTTTTTGAACAGGCAGTGAATTTGGGGTTGTAAAATGACTTGTAACTTTTAAACAAAGTAACTTAGAGATCTCATTTTTGGCATGAGGCTGATTGAGGCTATGCTAATCCAAATTCTAAATTTATTGATGCCAGAAATTTTTACCACAGTCCTTCTTTAAGATGGACGTCTGAAACCACCTTAGGGAGGAATTTCCTATTGGTGCTAAGGACTACTTTGTCCCTGTGGACTGCTATGTAATCTGGCTCTGTGGACAATGCCTGGAGCTCACTGATCCTCCTGGCTGAAGTGATGGCTACTAGGAACACTGTTTTCCGTGTCACATACTTAAGTACTGCTGAGGACATGGGTTCAAACGGTGGTTGCATTAGTTGGCCAATGCATATGTTAAAGGTCCCATGCAGGAGTGGGTTCCCTGCGATGGGGATGTAAGTGCAGTAGGCCCTTGAAAAACTTTCTGAATACCTGGTTGGAGGCCAGGGATGTCCCTTTTCTAGTAGAGAGTTATGCAGAGACCGCTGCTAGGTGCATCTTAAGGGTTGAAGGCCCGAAGGCCAAGGGAATGCAAGTGTGTCAGACAGTCCAAAACTACTGATAAGCCCACCTGACAGTGGTCTATTTTCCTGTGCTGGAACCAAATAGAAAACCTCTTCCATTTAGAAGAGTAAGACTTTCTAGTGGAGGGTTTTCTAGATACCCTGAGGACCTCTAGCAACCCTTCTGAGAGGTGTAGGTCAGTATATTCTAAGTCCTCAAGAGCCAAACTCTGAGTCTGAGTGACTGGAGATTTGGGTACAGGACCCTGCCGTGAGAGGAGGTCAGTAGGTTGTGCCTCCTGGGCAGGGAGATTGGTTTAGAGATTGACAGGGTCAGTAGCAGGGAATATCATGGCTGCCTGGTCCAGTCTGGAGCAATGAGAATCATTGTTGCTGGCTGAACCCAGAGCTTGTTCAGTACTCTGAGCAGTAGGAGAAATGGAGGGAATGCATACAGGAACTTCCCTGTCCTGTCCAACAGAAGTGCATCTAGGGGCACTGTGCCCATTGTCGGAGGTCTGCAACAGAACAGTGGCAGTTGGTGATTGTCTCGGACTGCGAAGTGTCAGTTCGTGCTGTGTCTATGTAGCCATGAGGTATGCATTGCACTGTTTTGTACTTGCATTTTATGGAATAAAGCATTGTGCTACTGCTGGAAGCCTGGTGCCGCTGTTGCGTGCTGCGTGTTGTTCTGTTTTTTTGCTGAGCACGGACTATAGAGGTGGAGTGCTACTTCCTGGTTTCTCTGCATTGATACCCAGTTGCACTCCCCAAACCAGCTAGTGATTTTTTTACCTCAAGAACAAGTGGCTTGATTTATTGGCAGTTGTTACTCCAAGGAAAGTCTTCTACCTTCAGGGAATAAATTCAGATTGGAGCGGGGCCTGACACACACATTTGTTATTTAGAAGTGGGGAGACTGGTGTTTGTACAGATAATGCCGAAAACCTTGAGGTGCAGCGTAATGCTGAATGGGAAGCACAAGGTGATGGGGAAACTGTGACCACAAGACAAAGGGCCTTCACGCAGCTTGAAATTGCACTCACAGTAAGGAGACATTTTTGGAACAGGACTTCATTAGAGGTGTCTGTTAAAGTGGGGAGGGTCCTAAGGGGCCTAAGATTAAATAAACTTAAAGGTTATGGCCACAGCAGTGAGCCCTTTATTGGCAACTGGAAAGATGCATTAAAACAGGCTCACTGGTACTAGTTAAATGTGTTATTCAAGATTTTCTGGCACAGCAACCTGAATTACAAAAAGACTTGCATGATAAAGAGTAGTTGCTCAGTTTAAGTCACCCAAGGACTTTTCCCAGTTTAAACAAATAAACAAGACAAAAAGATCAAAGAAAAAAAAATTAAGAAAATTCGGGAGGGGCCATTTGTAGTACCTCCATGATCGAGTCTTTATGCGACAAAAATAAAGGAGGCACAAGCAGAAGCAACCCACGTTCTGTACTAAAAAACAGTCACCGACTTATCCCTCAATCAATGAATCTGGGGGGAGGGGGAGGATTGGAGGAGATCCCACGGGAAACACATCCCCCATGCAGCAGGAGCCCGAGAACAGTCTCATTCTAAAACGGAAATGAACAAAAGGAGGGGCCCGTGCAGGAACTGCAAGAGGGCCATGCAAACAGGGCAGGCAGCAGAAAGTCAAGAACCAGAAATAAATGTTATAAATTTATCCAGCCGTGAGCTCACTGTGGCAGAAACATCCTTACTAAATAAGAGACTGTCTTTTACTCCTAGCTCTGATGCAAACCCTTTGGACTTATTTTTGGAACTAAAAAGCCTCTCAAGAAATCTGAACTTTAAGGCACATGTTGAAAAACAAAATATGGGAAGACCGGCTGGACACAGTGTGGTGGAAGTAGCTGGGGAGACACTACCTGACCATGCTAGTGCTATTCAGGGAACCACACCATCAATTGACCCTAGCAACCACAGTACTGACCAGATACTGGCAACTGGCAGTTAACCAAATGACTCATGCACAGCAGATACAGGCAGCACCCCTTTTATGTCAACCTTCTGTGGTTCCTGTAGCTACAGACCATCTGTGGCTTTGCTCCAAATTCTGCCCACCATATAATAATATGGTTGTGGTATTCGAGAGACTGTGTGAAGAGGACATTAAGAACATTTATGCAACATCCAGCACACAGTCCTGTACAAATATCACCCGAGAGAAGAGCGAGCGGCACTACAGACTTTTTCCCCAAGACCCACACATAATAAAATCAGTGGGGATGGGGGGGGGAGAGGGGGTTGGTGGTGATTTTAAAAACCCAAGGTTATAACAATATGGTAATGAGGCTGCTGGATAATAGTGCTTTTTATAAAAAACGTCCATCAGACCCCACCCTGGACTACGAGCAGCAGACAGATGATTTTTTATAGAATGCTTTCCAGAATAACATAATATCTGAAGATATTTACAAATTCCTGTGCATTGAAAATCCAGTTAGAGCTTGTTTGTGTATACTACCGAAAGTGCATAAGAGCTTGGAGAGTCCCCCAAGATGCCCACTAGTGGCTGGTATAGATTCACTAACTGAAGTGCTGTCAGGCTAGTGGATGCCTACATTAAATCTATGGTCAGATTATTGCCCTCATTCGTGAGGGACACAGCAGACATATTGGGTGTCCTGGGGGATGTACAGATGGAGGGATGTTAGTGGCTTGTGTCTTTGGACATAGAGGCTTTGCATGCCAACGTTTCCCATGATGTGGGACTGTCAGCAACACTGCAGTACTGGCTGGAAAATCACACTACATTAGTTATGAAATTTGCGTCCTTTTTACTTAAATGTGCAAAGTACGTCTTAGCCTGCAATAAATATTTTTTTCTGAATCACCACTATCTGCAGATCCGAGGTACAGCTATGGAGGCCACATTTGCCCCCAATAATGCTAACTTGTACTTGGGTCCTCTCCCCCTTCCAGGTCATTCCTGACATTCACCCTTCTTAGTAAAAGCGGCCCTTCTAAAGTCCAATACTCTTTCCATTGTATTGCTGGATCTCGCAGCTGTTCTCATGTTGAACCACACTGTACAGTGATCACTAGTCCCCAGATGGCTTCTCATCTTGACGTCCACAATACTGCCCCTGTTAGTAAACACCAGATCCAGTATTGCCCCATCACGAGTAGGTTCACTGACTAGTTGCCTGAAGAATGCCCCCTGCAGGGAGTCCAGGATGTCCCTGCTTCTAACTGAAGCTGCCACAGGGAGGCTACAATCTACATTTGGCAGATTGAATTTCCCTACCAGCAACACCTACCCCATTTCAGCCATCCTGCCAATTGTTTCTAACATTTCCTTATCTAAATCCTCCCCCTGTGCCGGAGACCTGTAAATCACACCTATCCAAACAGTGGCCCCATTTCTCAATTCTATGGTGACCCATAGCACTTCTGTCCCCCCTGAATTCCCTGTATTTCTGTTTCTTTTATGCTTTCCTTCACATAAAGCACCACTCCCCCTCCTTTCCTTCCTACCCTGTCCCTTCTGAACATTGTGTAGCCTGGTATGACCATGCCCAGTCATGACTGTCAGTGCACCATGACTCAGTAATGGCCACAATGTCCAGGTCAGCTTCCACCATGATAACCTTTAGGGCTGGGATCTTGTTTACCAGACTTCTCACATTTGCACACCATGGCCTTCCCAGATTTTGTTAGCTCTCAGTTTGTTGTTTTCCCCTTTTTTCTTTTGTGCCCCCTTCCTCCTTTTTATTTTCTGACTGCCTATTTTACCCCTCACTCATTTGCTAACCCCCTACTTCCTTGATTTATTTGCTCTGTTGTGGAAGTCTCACCCCTTGGGATCTCTCTACATACTATTGCAGCCTGGGGAATTTGCTCCTCCTTTTTTTCACCCCAGCTAGTTTAAACGCTCATCAAAATAATGTTTAAACCATCCACTGAGAACTGTGGTTTCCCTCCTGGATGGATGCAGGCCATCACCACTATATAGGCTGTTATCCTCCCAGGTGGGCTCCCAGTCCCCAATGTAGCCATACTCCTCCACTCTGCACCATTCCTTCAACCATGAGTTGAAGGCATTAGTGCGGAGGTCTCTCACCTTCTCCCTGCCATAGACAGACAACACCTCCGCAAAAACTACAGAACTGTGCTACCTGTCTAAGACTTCTTCCCAGCTCCCAAAGCTCCCCCTGCACTGTTTCTGACTCATTCTGGCCAGGTAAGTTGCCCCCAGGTGGACAATGACCTCCAGCTCCCCTTCCCTTCCAACTGCCATAGTGATCCGTAGGATATGCTTTCCATCCCTCCATGCCATGGCACCAGGTAGGCACCTGACTTCCTTTTCTGCCCCCTGCCCTACTCCCATCTCTTCCTACCTTGACTATTGAGTCCCCCACCAGAAGTTGCTTCCTCTTTCTCTGGGTTCCTCTTCCACCTATATTGGATCCTCCACCCGGGAGGGCCCCAACATCCTCTCTGGCCACTACCATGGGTGCTTCTTCACAGTCCCACTCTACCTGAGTGGCATAGGAATTCTGTAGTGGAACTAGCTGTGGTTGAGAAATGTGCCTGCGATCCCCCCCCACCTTCTGGATCCCACCACCCCCTCTCTCCACAAGCCCACCATAGTCCAGCTGCTCCTCCTGTCTGGCATTCTTTAAAGTAATGTTGTTGGACTTGGTGGTCCCTGGATGGGAGAAAAGTCATCCCACTCCTAGTCAATGCAACCCCGAGTCTAGTGACCTCCTGACTCACAGCTAACGCAACCTTAAGTCTAGAGACCTTCTCTGCCAACCCAGAGAACACATGCAGATGGGGCAGCACTGCAGTCTCCAAAAGGCCTCCCTGAAGACTGCCACCCCACAACCACTGCATTGCACCACTAACCTCTTTCTGTGTCCCTGTAGTTCCACTCAGTAAGGCTAAGCTGAACTCAGTACTTGTTACCATGTACACTACAATATAATACAATGCAATTAGCACAATATCCATTACCAAAGTACAATACAGTACAAAATAATACAATACACCCTTTAATTTACTTTCCTAGCTATGTCATGGAGACAGGTATGTTATAACGGCACATCTACAAACAACCTTTTTTTTAAGTATCCCCTACCTAGCTATCAGTGTAGCAGCAAGTCCACATACTCGCATACAGTTATCAGCAAGCCCCCACACCCACAAGCCCAGTACATCCAGAACAGTTATCAACAAGCCCCCACACCCACACTTGGTACAACCCAGAACAGTTATCAGTAAGCCCCTACACCAACAAATGCAATTACCCCACAACAGCATAACTATAACTTAACAATACCTACAGCATTGTTACAAAGCCACTATGTAATTATGTAAATGAATGATTTTTGTTAGCAATAATCCATGACAGGGTGTGGGGTTACAGACATTTAATCCATGCCTGGGGTGTGTTGTGAGGCACAAGGCCACAGACCGAGTGTCCTCACAGCACCCCAGGCATGGAATAAATGCCTATAACCCCACACCCTGGAGTGGGTTATTGTGCTTATAACATGGGTTGCATGAAGGACACAAATAATGCTCACAAAGAGTGATTTTTAAGGCTGGAAAAGACAATTTTTATTGTGTATCCTTCCATCTGAAAAAATAGTTCCACATGTAGACTGAGGATAACCATTTTACGGTTAATTTAGATGTTTCTGTAAAGTACAAAAAGCGCTGTAGACACACTAGTGCTAATGCTCACATATAAACTAAGTGAAACACAACATGTGGAAAATACAACTATGCACTGGCAAGCTTACTGTGGACATACGGGTCTGGGGGAAATTTGTTCTATTTTTAATCTTTAGCAGAATAACTGTCTAACAACATTTTGTTGTTAGATTACATGGACCGTATGGTCTCCTTCTGCCATCTGTTTCTTTTTAACACTTTTTCTAACATATTCACTCGCTTCCTGGAGTGATTATTTATATTGTAGTGACATAAATACTTTAATTTCTCCTTTTAGTGTTCAGAACACAGGAGAGCAAAATAACACAGCTCCTTTCCTAAAGTAATCAGTAAAACATGTTAAAACATCTGCTTTACTGGCATTTTACCATGTGTGAAAATACATTACTTCCATGACTTGCAGGCACTGCATCATGAGTATGTAAATAATATGGGTTAAACAATAGCTCTGTCATTCCCTGAGAAATAAACTTCTAAGCAGTTGCTCACATACCCATGATGCAGTCCTTGCAACTCATGGAAGTAATGTATTTTCATACATGGTAAAAAGCAAGTAAAACAGATGGTCTAACATGTTCCTACACTCATTGATTACTTTAGGAAAGGGGCTGTGTTACTTTGCTTTCCTGTCTTTTGAACACTAAAAATAAAAAGTATTAAAGTATTTTGGTCTTTACAATATAAATAAACAAAACTCTACTCATATTCTCCAGGGAGCTGTGGGGGGTAGGGATATGCTTTTATTGGAATAATCACAATACTTGGTTTGCTGAAAGTAGTCTCGGTTATCTAACTGTGGATTAAAAAGGAAATTTAATCCATGGTCACCTGATGGTGTTTGATCAATCAGCAGCTCACCTTCATACAACCCATGTTATAAGTAAGCATTAATCCCCTCTGAAGGTGACATCTAATGGGGAGTTAATGCATGGCTGGGACTGTTGTGGCCCGAGGTTGGAGGCCGAGTGCATACAATGGTCCAACCATGCATTAATGCCCCATTAGATGCCACCTTCAGAGGGGATTAATGCGCTTGTAACATGGCTTCTATGACAAACGGTGTACTGTCACTGTTATTTTGATACTATGAATAAGAGAAGTCAGCCACATTTTGCGCCATTTACATTTGTATCTTGCACTTTGTGAACACTGAAGAGACACCTATTTTTTTCCTGATGTTGTCAAAACTACACCAACGATAACTATCAGGACAGGATCTCTGAACATAGATTTCACGACATTTGTCCGATCTGACTGGCTGTTATTTTATTTGCGACGCTAGGAGGTCTATTATGTCTTGCTTTGTCCGTTTCGCTATCTACCCGTCTCTCTGTTTTACATATTATCTGGCCTCCTGTGTGTGTGTCTCCCCATGGCTGTGATCTCACTACATTTCCCATTTTTGTCCCTGCCAATTTCTGACTTTACCGCAGCTTTCCTCACTCAATTCCAGATCTTCTGACTGCCCTACATTTTTTTACTTGACCTACGATTTCCCTTCTCTGTCTCCTACACTATAGAGCCTCCACATCTCCACTGCACTACATTCCCCCCTCTCATGCCTCTCAGGGTGTGTTCTGCTCCGGATATTTCTCCCCAGCTGCTCCTGTCTCCTCATCTGCATCACTGCTGGCTACAGCTCTACATTTCATCGTCTTCCAGTCCCTCTTCTGCCCTGTGTCTATTTCTCCACACTGCTGCTCTCTGCTCCGCGGTTGTCCGAGGTACTTCAATAGCAACACGGCATTATCGTGGCATAATGCCGTGTTGCTCTTGTACCAGCTGATCCACTTCAGCCAATTGTATTCCTTATTTCCCATACTGTTCGTTTTGCCATGTTACAAATTGTATTAGTACACAATGCAGATGTACACCAATTAACAGTATTAGATTGCATGTGTATTAAGTGGTAAATTCATGAGAGCCTGATGTTCCAGTATAAAAGTACATCATACATACAGCATTGACACTTGACAAATGTAAGTGTTTAGGAGTTACTTGCAGTTACATGGTAGTCCTACCTTAGCTACTCTTCTTACACTTTAAGTGTCAGTTTCTGCATAATTACCTTGCAAATACATGTCAGATAGGCATTAATTGTGGAAATAAATCCACAGAAGTCACACATTTCTTAATAAACACATCTTTGTTACAAAGTCAATAAGTAATTACATAAATGAATGATTTTTACAGTATATGTAAACAATGTATTTGCATATCAAATAACAATATTAGACTGCATGTGTATTAAGTGGCAAGTTCATGATAGCCAAAAGTGAAATTACATCACATCACATATACAGCACTGGCAGATGAAGTATATAGCAGTTACCTACAGTTACATTGTAATACTCCTACCTTAGTTACCTATGTTCTTACACTTTAAGTATCAGTTCCTGTGTACTTAACTTGCAAATACATGTTAGCTGGGGTTAATTATGGAAAGAATGGCACAGAAGCTGCACATCTCTTAATGTTCGTTTAATTTTTTTTATTTTATTCAAAGGTTACAACCCATTGAACCAAGACTCATTTACAGTGGGGACCTTGTGTTTATACTGTACAAGTTGTACAAAAACAATAATACAGCACACAAAAATACATACTGTAATATATAATCATACAGGCCAAGTGCATAAATACATAAAATGTCAGTTCATCGTGTTCCAGAAAAACAATTACAACTACTCAGCAATGTTGTAAACCATATTTTCAGTGCAGAGATCTGTGGGTTCTTATCAACCATACTTCAGCTGAGCTGGAACAGAGTTCCAAATCTGGGGAACAAAGTGACTGAAAAAATATTTAGACCAAGTGGTCTTGGCTAATGGGTGTGTACATTCAAGGAGATGACTATTGCACAAGGAGGCTTTAATGTTCCTGAGCTAAATTTGTTCAGTCAAATAATCCGGGTCCTGACCCATTACACATTTGTAGACAAAAATATATTTGTGGAGTTTCCTTGTGTTTGCTAATCAGGTCCATCCCAATACGTTATAGAGGACACAATGGTGGGTTTCACATGAGCAAGCAAGAATTAAACATGATAGACGACTGTACACTATATCTAGTTTATGAAGACGTTCACAGGAGGCATCAGCATAATTAAAAATAGGAAACATTTCAGCCTGTATGATTTTTTAGAAGGATGTTAGGATTTAGGTTTTTCTGAACTCTGTAAAGACATCCAACCCTGTTAACAGTTTATGGTACTGTTTTTATCTCATTAACCACACTGCTCTATGTTAATCCCTTATGGACAAATTGTTGCACCTTTTGTACCTTTGTGCTTGGTACCCTGCCTTGCTGGGCACGGGGTCATAACCCCGCAAACAAAAACAATGCGGCACACAATGCAGCAAGCAAAATGCCGAAAGGCAAAAAAAGGTCAGTCAATACACCGACTGGCACAAAATGTCACCCACACAATACAAATGAATAGGGCCACAGTAAAGATTCTTTGTTTTACTGGGGGGTGCCCCCCACCCCCCCATGTGGAGGGCTTCACCCCAAACACCCCCCCAGACTAAATAGAATCAACTCCAAGGGGGTGTGGACTTTGGGGGTGGGGAGAAACTCAGAAAGGCAGAAAATTTCTTTATTTAAAAAATAAAAAATTTCAAAACCAGGAGATGGGGAACCAAACCGTGGTCCTCAGGTCTCCTATGCTGCTGTGTGCTGGTGCCTTAGCCACTCCATCATGGGAGCGGCTCGACCAGGCACCACACCAATGGCAACTTGATCCCTTCCTCCTTTGAGCAGAGAGCGACAGGGGTAGTGGTAATTCCCTAATGCTATTCTACCCCTGTCACTGTCAGTGTTTTCAGCATTCCCCACAGCGCGGTTAATACCGTGCTGTTATTGCCGCAACATATTGACCTAGTACTGCCTTTGCTGTACCTTAGCTGACATGCTCCTTACGTATAATATATCAAATCTCCAAATGGATTGCACTCCACTGAAAGAATTCAGTGCTCACACAAAATTTTACTTTGCAGGCTTTATTGCTCAATATAAAGTAGTGAGAGATAGCAGACATATGGAGACCACTACCAGCCCCGGCGCTTCAGGTACTCTAACCCTTCATCAGGGGCATGGTATAAGCAAGGCAAAGTGTCTTTTTAATTTATAGACAATCAGTGATGCAACACACCTGGTGTAAATCTAAGACTGAAAACATTAAGTGACAAATTCACATGCCAGTTAAACGTGAACGCACAGTAATGAAACCACAACAATGTATAAAAAAGTTGCAACACCTTCCTGGAATTTTCAATTCAAGTTAAATTAGTGTTATTTAATAAAATTCAACATAAATGCATCTAATATTTATTTATTCAAAGACACAATGTCTAACTAATTTTGATAGCCCAGATAATTCGAGAAAAATGTATTTAGGAAGCCTGAGTGACAGGGATGGATTTAAGCAGCTGTTTTTCAAGGCCTTCATTCTGCAGTTACATCCCATTACTGGAATGCTGTGTCACTCAATCCTAGTAAAGCAAGACAGAGAGAGTAGTGAAAAGAAATATTCTGTGTTGGAATACAGCATACCCTTACTACAAATTTGATGGTACCATAAATATAATTTTTACATTTCTTTACATTTTAAGCCTTTTAACAATTCTGCTTGATTTCTTTAGTTTCTAACTACTACAGTATATTTTGCAGATTACTGTATGTATATACACACACACACAACATGTGAACAAAAAACACATACGACAAAAAATAAGCAGTTCATATATGTTCAGCAGTATGTAGAAACAAAAGTTATTAAGTTCATGAGAAAGAAATTGTGTATCTTAATTTAATATCTCTATTTAAGCACAACCATAGAGGCACCTTGTTAGTAACAAATGCACTATTCCTTTGTATTTCACCAAAAACATAGGTTTTGTAAAAGTCTATGTGCAGAGTATGGTGGAGTGTGTGTGTGTGTGTGTGTGTGTGTGTGTGTGTGTGTGTGAAGATGCAAGGAGCACATTGCATATATCCATTATTTCATAGAGAAAAATAGGATAAAAAAAACTTATTTTGTACAAGTGAAATGTAGCATTAATTCCTCTTTAGGATCTTAATGCATAAAGTTAGTACTAATATAATACCACTGTGTGCACATAACCGTAAAAATAAGTATTTCTAATAGTTAGGGATTGAACTCTAATACACCAAACAAAATGAAATAATATGATAAATTTAAGCAATAATGCTACATGATTAGGCATTAGCCATACACGTATTCGTTCAGTGAAACCAGGGAAATCCTCTATTTCTGCCTTGTAGATATCCACTCTGATTTTTTCATGAGTCAACCATGCTGTGAAAAAAGATTTGTTTACTCATCAGTGTTTGAATTTTCTAGATTTTTTAATAAAGGGTTTAATATCCCATTGATGGTTGAGCCCTCTGGGTTTAACGCTATGAAGTGTATAAATCCAGAAGGACTCTCTCTCTAATAACCTATCAGTCCTGTTACTGCCTTTTGGTAGTGGTGGCACATGCTGTATGCCCTTAAATCTCAGCACCGATGCATCTGAGTTGTGTGATTCAAAAAAGTGAACACCAACCAGAGTGTCCTGTTTATTATTGTTTATGGAGTGGACATGCTCTTGAAGTCTTTGTTTTAAAGGATGAACTGTACACCCTATATACAATTTTCGGCACGGACACCAAAGGGAATACACCACAAATGTTGTATCACAGGTGATGCACTCCTTTATGGAAACTTCCATTGAAGGTTCAAGGGGATGAACAAACATTTTTCCTGGCACAGCAAACTCGCAACTAATGCACCACTGACATTTATAAAATCCCTCTTCTCTTTTCGGTAACCAGTTTCGAGTAACTGTTGTCAAGGTTTTCTTCTCAAGTCTGCTGTGTACTAATTTATCCTTTAGACTCAGTGCCCTGCTAAAAGTGACTCTTGGTTTTGGACCTACTACTTCCCCCACTGACCTGTCCCTTAATAAAATGTTCCAATTTTTGTGTATTAAATCCCTAATGTTACCTGCTATATGATTACATTCTGTAATGTGCATGGTCATTCTGCTTGCTGGTGTTTTTGTATTGTAGTAGTTCTTCCCTACCTAATTGTGACACTTTTGCTTTAGTTGTTTCCAAAAGTTCAACACTGTATCCATGATTTTTGAATCTGGATACTAGTTCAGCAACCTGTATGTTAAAATCTTCATCTCTGGTGCAATTATGCCGAAGTGTCAACAATTGGCTATAGGGAACAGATTCTTTGAGCTTTTGGGGGTGGGCTCTTTCTGCTGTAAGAGCAGAGTTGGTAGCAGTTTCTTTCCTATGGCATTTTGTATAAATTTTATTGCCCACTTCTCCGTCTAACTCTAAGTCCAGAAACTGAAGTTTGTTCTTGTCTGAATTGCCAGTGAACCTAAGATTGAGTGGTTTGATTTAACCAATGAAGAAAATCCAGTATTAAATTTTGATCTCCCTACCAGATACATAGACAATTGTCTGTGTATCGATTCGACCCTCTGATGTATTTAAAATAAGGGTTCATTTCTGGGTTATTAACAGTTGTAAGTTCCCACCACCCCAAAAAACAAATTAGCATAGCTTGGAGCCATGCACGCCCCCATGGCTGTGCCTTGTAGCTGTAAACAGAAGTCTCCGTCAAATTCAAACTCATTGTGTCTAAGGACAAAATCCAAAGCTTCTAATAGAAATGCAATAGGGATCTCATTTATTTTTATTTTTTTGTGGACTTTATTTGTGATAGGACAAGTTCTTACATACCTTGTCTCCCCTCTTTGGGAGTTTCAAGTATATATTATTTTCTTTTCTTTATACAGGCATCATTAATGAAAATGTATACACGGTCAGGTAAATGCTCTGAAGTCTTAACAAAATTTACTTAATAGGCAATATGACTTGATTGAATAAATTCTTGGCATGTCAGCTGATCCAGTAGGTTACTTAAAAGTATGGAAACCAGTCACTCTGGATTGATTCCTCTAATGGTGACCAAATCTCCTCATATTTCCACAATTGTCCTCTGACTTTATATTGTGCCTTCTCCAGTTTCATTACTGGTATTAGAGAAGAGGCCCATGAGGCCACTGTAGTAGCCTGTGCCAGTCTCCAATATAGTGCAAGTTCTTTCATGCCCACTACTATTCCTATCCTCCATAATCTCTGATTTCCTCCCCATCTACTATTATCCATAGCAAGCAAGCCCAGTACGATTTCAGCCGGGTCCAATCTTATATTAACATTTAATGTTTTAGATAGAATTTCAATTATTCCCATCCAAGATGACAGGATCTTAGGGCATTTCCATATCATGTGGTAAAAGTCCCCTACTTGGACTATACATTTAGGGCAGTATGGGGAGGATGCGGGATCAATTGTATGTGTCAACTTTGAAGTGTGGTATATGCGGTGCAGGAAATTATATTGTATGGCTCTAAGCCTATTGTTGACTGAGCAATCCAAGATTTCTCAAAAGCAGTTTCCAGTCCCCTCCAGATAGACCCTCAGGGTACAGATCTTCCTCCCAATCTCCCTTAACTCTCTCCATGGGGTCTGGCAAACCACCCAGCAATAATTTATAACATTTGTTAAGGGGTCTGAATTCCCTAACAGTGGAGAATTTTATAAAGATCTCTTCCAATGGAGAGCGTTGCGCCAGGAAACCAGATTGTCCCCTGTGTACAGCTTGTAATCCCTCAGAATCTGTATGGGATTTCTGAATTCTACTGAGTATTCTAAGGTACAGGAAATAATGTGAGGGGTGTAGGTGATATGTACCCACTAATGCTTGGAAATTCCTCACCTTCCCATTTTTGAGGAGTTGGTTAAGTTGAAAGAGTCCCTGTCTGTCCCACCTTTCTAGTCCTCTTCTATCACTGGGTGTTAGGATCTCCTTCCCCTGTAGGTACTTCACTAAAGTTGTATCTGGTGACAGGCCCGGCTTGTGACCCAGCAATGAGTGAGCCCTCATCCAAGCCCCCCAAGTAGCTTTAGTGCATGGATTTGTTATCACTGTGGGTGTTCCCCCCTTCAGGCCATTAACCAATAAAGAATAGTAAATATGGGGCCCTCCCTTCCAGCTCTTTCCAAGATGGAGTTTTTCTGTCCTCAACATATCCTGAATATGTGCCAGTTGGGCAGATAAATAATAGAGGTAAAAGTTTTACAAATTCAACCCTCCTTGTTTTTCTGGTAACCACAGAACCTCTTTCTTGATTCTGGCCTATTTCCCCTGCCATAGAAATTGGGTGCAGGCTCCTTCCAGCGCTTTTATATATTTCCGGGGGAGAGATATTGGGATCGACTGAAACAGGTATAAGGCCTTGGGCAATATATACATTTTCACCAGGTTGTCTCGTCCATTAGGGTGAGGGGAAGACCTCTCCAAGTAAAGCAGTTTCCTTTAATTTTTTGGACTAATGGAGAGTAGTTGATTGTTATAATTTGAGATAGTCTGCTTGGTAGCAGTACTCCCAGGTATTTAATCTGTTTAGTAGGATTTATTTTAGTCCCAGCAATTTCTATTGAGGTCCTCCTCTCTCCCAATGGCATCCACTCACTTTTGTCCCAGTTAATTATGTGTCCCAAAAAAGGGCCATATACCTCAAATATCTTACTCAATGCTGGGAGAGCCTTACCGGGGTTTCCCAAAAAATAATAAAATGTCATCTGCAGATAAGGAGATTACATGATTTACCCTTCCCACCTCACAACCCCTTATTTCCTCACTGTCCCCAGACAGAGGCCAATGGCCTGCCAGAGTACATATAGTAGAGATGGGGGCATCCTGTCTTGTCCATCTGGACAAGGCAAATGGGCTTGATAGTGTATTGTTTGTTAATATTTGTACTCGTGGGGAAGCATAGAGGGCACCTATCCATTTTAAGATATTCTCCCCCAGACGAAACTTTCGCAGATCCGCAAACATAAATGGCCATTCGACCCGGTCGAACACTTTCTCAGCATTCAAGGCCAGAAGGCCTCTATGTGGTCGCCACCCCTTCTGCCATCTATGTATAATGTTGATAGATCTGCGAAGATTGTGCTTGGCTTAGCGACCTTTGACAAAGCCCTCCTGATCATTATGTATCAACCCCGGTATCACTCCCTCCAATCTATTCGATAGAATCTTTGCCAATATTTTGTAATCAGCATTAAGAAGTGATATGGGGTGATAGGATCCATACTTGGCAGGATCCTTACCAGGCTTGGGGAGTAATACTATTGTGGCCAGCCTCTGAGATTGTGGTAGTTCTCCATGATATAAGGCATTTTCTATTACCTCACCCATGAGGGGGCCAATTACCTCCTATGTGGCTTTGTAAAATTTGGCAGGTATGCCATCAGGTCCTGATGCCTTCCCTCTATTTATTTGGCTTACCGCAAATTTAACTTCCTCTATATTGAGGGGGGAGTTTAGATCATTACCAAGAGTCTCATCTAGTTTTGCTAGATGGGTCCCCTGCAAGAAATCCTCCAGCTTAGCTCTCATCAGAACCAGTGGAGGAGCCAGGTATGCGAGCATTTGAGAGCTGGGGAGGCCATTCAAGTCAATCACGGACTCCACAATGGGCACTAAACAGTGAATAAAGATGGTGGTGGGGCACCACTACTCACACTGGGGCAACCAGGTGGGGCGACCACCCCCCCAGCCCCCCCCCCAGCTCCGCCACTGATCAGAACCTGAGTAGTGTATAACACAGAGTAAAAGGTTCTGAAAATTTCATTTATTTCTTTCTGGTCATAAGTAGGAGTTCCATCTGGGTGGGTCATTAATAATATTGCCCTTTCTGCCTTTTTTTGCTTAATCATGCTGGCCAACCATTTCTATTTGCCAGATTTGTCCCCCTCAAAATGGGTGTATGATCTGCTTATAATCAAGTCCCTCTCTAGCTTCCCATTAACTATTTTGTTCAGTTTCCCCTTTAATTGTTTTATTTCTGTATGAGGTGGGTGGTGATTAGTCATAGCTCTTTTCTCTAATTCCTGGATCTCATATAATAGTTGTTCCTCTGTTTTAAAGGACTGTTTTCTTTTAAAAGCTGCATATGAGATAGTTTCCCCTTGAATGTAGGCTTTGAGGGCATCCCAAACAAAATTTATGTGAGTACCTTGATCTTTATTATTTGCAATAAATTCTGTAATTTTCCCCATGACATACTTAATGTATTCACTGTCTAAGAGAAGGGCCGGGTCCAGTCTCCATTGTGGTCCTCCACTCGATTGTTGGGGTACCTCTATTCTGAGTAGTAGTGGAGCATGATCTGACACTAAAATGGAACCATAACTTGTATGTAGGGGGGCCATGATCAATTGTGGGGAGACTAAAATGTAATCTAACCTTGTATACACTCGGTGGGAGTGTGAACAGAATGAGTATTCTCTATCTCCTGGATGGGTATGCCTCCATACCTCCACTAGTGCTCTCTTCGAAATTAAATCCTGCAGGGCTGACATACTTTTTGGGTATGGTTTACTTTTAACACCCGAATGATCTAATTTGGGAGGGATCTCATTTCTATTGACTGAATTTTCCAAGAAGTATTTACAGGCATTTATCCCATGTTCATGTCAAATTGACATATACATTGACATAGACAGTAATTCAACATCAGTGCCTAGCCAGTACATGTTTTCTTCTCAAACTATATTTTTAACCCTGTTAATCATATCTGTTGTATCCTTAAGGCAACCAGGTAATTTTAAAACACAAGTTTGCAAGTGGAAATCTAGGAATTGACATAGGTTCTCAGTAATAGAGCCATTCCCGGATATAATGGGGCATCCTGGGGAGTTACTAATATCCTTGTGGATTTTTGGCAACACATAAAATCCGGGAATAATTGGATTTGGGTTCCAAATGAATCTAAATTTATTTTCAGATATAGCACCTTTGGATACAGCTCTACTGAGAAGCCTGTGCAATTGCTTGTAATCAAATATGGAGTTAGAGCTTAATTTCCTGTAATTTGCTGCATCTTCTAATAGGTCCAAGACTAATCTTACATACTGCTCCTTCTGCATAGCAACAATGTTACCATCTTTGTCAGCAGATTTAACAATCCATTCCTTTTTGGACATTAAACCAATTAAAGCTCATTTTTCATCATAATTTAAATTGTAAAATTTAGGTTCTATATTTTGTTCCGATATTTTATCAACCTGTTGTAAAACTTTTTTTTTTTTCAAAAGCAATAACATTTGCATTAGTAATAACAGGACAGAATGTGGTAGTCTCTTTAAATCTTTTTTGATGTTCCTTAGTAAGATCATAAGTACTTGGAATGGCTTGAATCGGAACAAGATCTGTGTGTTGCTCATCAAACCTGTTAAGCAATGATGAAAGCGTACTTTTAGAAATAGAATCCAAATCACATTCATACATTTCTGACACAGTCCCAGTCCCAGTCTCTACATATTCACCAGTTTCATCAATAAGAATGTCCAGATTTTCTCTGAAGTCAGTTGCTTTGGGAGTTGCCGAGATTGCAGTGATTGCTTCTGTGTGCTATTCCCTATTGAAACCCATGGTGCTTTCTTGTTCTGCTCCCTTATTTGAAAAATATATTTTTAATTTGATTTTCTGAAAGAACTTGTGTAGATCTACCACAACCTGAAATTTATTCACCGTGGGAGAGGGTACATAGGATAGTCATTTGCTGAGCAATAATAACTCTGCTTCACTCAGTTCAATGTTCGAGATATTAATTATCTGTAAGTCGGTGTCTTTTTTCCAGACCTTAATGGCCGTTCCATTTTCCTTGTACAAAATTAGTTTTTTTGTCCTATTTTTCTCTATGAAATAATGGATATATGCAATGTGCTCCTTGCACCTTCACACCCCCTCCCCCCTCCACTCTGCACATAGACTATTGTAAAACCTATGCTTTTGGTGAAATACAAAGGAATAGTGCATTTGTTAGTAACAATGTGCTTCTATGGTTGTTCTTAAATAGAGATATTAAATTAAGATAAGAATTTTCTTTCTCATGAATTCCATAACCCCTCCCCGCTAACCTTTGCTTCTACATACTACTGAACATATATGAACTTCTTATCTTTTGTCATATAGAAACATAAAAACATAGACGTTGACGGCAGATAAGGACTGCAAGGCCCATCCAGTCTGCCCATTTTTTCTACCTTATGAATGTGCCATCGTCCTTTGCTCTGTCAATGGCCTATCTATTCATACTCATCTGTATTGCTCCTTTATGTCTGTCCCATACCTGTTTGAAGCCCTGCACTGTATTCATATCCACCACATCCTGAGGTAGGCCATTCCATGCATCCACAACCCTTTCTGTGAAAAAGAACTTCCTCACATTACCCCTTAATTGGCCTCCCTCTAATCTCATGCTGTGTCCCCTTGTCCTGCTATTTTTCTTATATTGAAACATGTTAGACTCTTTCATCTTGTTAATGCCCTTAAGATGTTTGCATGTTTCGATCATATCACCTCTCTCCCTCCTTTGCTCTAGGGTACACATATTGAGCTACGTTAATCTGTCCTCATATGTTTTCTGATGCAGTCTCTACACCATTTTGGTTGCCCTTCTCTGGACTGCCTCCATTTTGTTAATGTCCTTGTGCCGGTGTGGCCTCCAGTACTACACACAGTACTCCAGATGGAGCCTAACCAGTGTCTTGCAAAGAGGGATTATTACCTCCTTCTTACGACTTGCAATCCCCTACTGATACACCCCAACGTCCCTCTAGCCTTACCTACTGCTTTAGTGGTCTGCTTGGATGATTTCAGATCCTCTGTGATGATGATGATGATGCCCAAGTCTCTTTCTTCCCTTATGATTGCTAGCAACTCTTCTCCCAACCTATAGGCGGCTTCAGTGTTTCTGTTCCTTATGTGCATAATCTTGCACTTCTTTGCATTAAACCCCAGTTGCCACTCTTCTGACCATTTTGCCAGTTTATCCAGATCTCTTCTCATTCTGCCCATACCATCTGAATCATCTACTCTGTTGCAGATCTTGGTGTCATCTGCAAACAGACAAACCTTACTTACCTGAGTCCATCTGCAATATCACTGATGAAGGTGTGTTGCATCACTGATTGTGTATAAATTAAAAAGATACTTTACCTTGCTTATACCATACCCCCCTGATGAAGGGTTAGAGTACCCGAAGCGCCGGGGCTAGTAGTGGTTTCCATATGTCTGTTATCTCTCACTACTTTATATTGAGCAATAAAGCCTGCTTATACCATGCCCCTGATGAAGGGTTAGAGTATCCGAAGCGCCGGGGCTAGTAGTGGTTTCCATATGTCTGTCATCTCTCATTACTTTATATTGAGCAATAAAGCCTACTTATACCATGCCCCTGTTGAAGGGTTAGAGTACCCGAAGCGCCGGGGCTAGTAGTGGTCTCCATATGTCTGTTATCTCTCACTACTTTATATTGAGCAATAAAGCCTGCAAAGTTAAATTTTAAGTGAGCACTGAATTTTTCAGTGGAGTGCAACCCATTTGGAGAATTGTTTGTTTGTTTCAGGCTAGTCGGCCCCTGGGTTTGCACCACACCATGTCCGTTTGTTCTCGGGTACCTTTTGGACTTACATGTAATATCTCACTGTGTGTTTTTACTTGCTGTATATTGTGCATTATTATATCTTCTTTGTGCATTTTGCTTTGTTCAATATTTTGTATTGTTGATTACTTGTCTTGTACCCTCCTAGGACATGCCTGAAAATAGGCATTTAATTGTCTAGTGTACTTACCCAGTCACCAAAAACAAACAAAATAAATAAATAAATAAATTAATTTTCCCTACCAAATTATCAAAAAGTTTGTTTCTTGTACCCTTTGAGTCTAACCAGAACCCAAGGTATTTATGAGTCCACTAACTCCAGGGGAACTCCGTTATTAGCAACAATGTGAATAACTGAAAATTCTTTTAGTTTTGTGGGATGATCAAATAACATTAGTTTGGTTTTAGTTGAATTCAAACTCAACCGAGAATTTAAAAAGAATGATTGCAGTTCATCAAAACTCTTTTGTAAGTTTATCTGTACACCTTTAAATGAACTACTAGAGGTATAAACAGCTGTGTTGTCCCCATAGAGATGGAGCTTAGCATTGGAGACACTGTTGTCCAGGCCTCTTAGGTAGATTAGAAACAGAATAGGACCAAGGACTGAGCCCTGGACAATGCCCCTAGAAATGATAAGAGCACCAGATTCTAACATGCAATCAAGGGGATCCTGTGAGAAATCACCCAGAAGAGTAGGTCATGTCTTTCATGGAGCTTGTTGTTGGCAAAACTTGGAAGTGCATTTGCAGGGTGGGCTGCTCTGGACCAATAAAGGCCACTATATCAACTTTTCTTTATAGTCATTTTATTAAATTAACAACCGCAACATTTAACCTGTTCCTCTTCTTCTAGGGAAACTATAATAAGATTAAAAAGCAGAACTAATCAATATGTACTTTTTTCACTGTGTTGCTGTTGTTGACTCATTTTATCACATACCATTTAAGTTCTGTTAAATCCTATTGCCATTACCCCAGCCTGTGATATCACTTCAAAGTGAATCTGTAAATGCAGTCATTATATGAATTTACATTCATTCTAGATGAACTTAGTACTTGTATAACCCATCAGCACACCAGCATACTGTATTCTTTTGTGCCATTAGTCTACCTCCTATAACCCACCCTGCAACTGCTCTTGCTGCAACTGCCTGCCTTTGCTGTCTTTGAATCTTTATTACTTCTAAAAAACAAATATTACTATTTAATATATTATTTTTACCATTACTGTCCATTAATTAAAATACAATTTCTGCGGCCATTTTGGAACTGTATGGTGTTCTCATCATTAGCTGGCTGAAGCGGGAATTATTTAAAAATAATAGAGAATTAATTTGTTATTGCTGGGAGCCATTATTCTTAAAATTACCAGAGAATTAATTCTGATGCTGATGGCTCAATCTTTCCAGTTTGTTATGCTGTAGCAAACACCCCAGAAATAAAAGTATATTAACAGAATTCAGAAGTAAATTAACAGAATTTAGTTATCTATCTCAAAATAGTCTGAGCTGAGCTCAGAATTTGACTCAGTGTAACTGCCCATTTGAAACCCAATCATGTAGTACTGTTTCGTGCTCTGGAGCTCCGGGTAGAGCATAAAGTTTAGAGCAGGACTCAGTACAGCCACCTACTTGGGAACTGCTCTCTTTAGAGCTGAAACTCTGCTAGCAAATGAACTCTGATACAGTAATTTGCTATACTAATTCTGCTAAAGTGCTAAATTTAAGGGGGCTCCTGCCTATTTTGGTAGCCAAAGATTTACAGTCAAGAAGTGCTTTTGTGACACAGGTTTTTTTTGCCAGCCCTGGCCTCCTTTAAATACATCTTGATCCTGCCCACCTTATAGGAAGCAAATATCCACTGGGTATCACTACTACAGTAGTGATATTTTTAGCAAAGAACTCTTAAAGGGACACACATCTATTTACAAGACTGAGCTTGTACTCTGATTCTTCGGTCTCCCAACATAACCCTTTGCTGGGATCAACTAATCGGACTATCTAGAATCTTTAGCTCTCCTTCTCCTTTGTTTCTATACCGCTCCTTCTGCCTACACCAGCCTCTCTCTGTTGTAGTAGCTTCGCTTCTCCCTCCTCCCTCTGCCCTCTCTCACGTTCTCTTTTCTCTTGGTAAGGAGACCACTATCAAAATCTATGAGCTCTACATCAAATCGACTTTTCCTATTATACCCACACCCGCTAAAGGCTTATACCTATCTAGATCTCCCTATGCTCCTGTGACTTATTAACATTGAAGTTCCTAGCAACTCCTAATCCCTGGCATTTACTCTGCCATCTCTTAGCTAAGGTCTACAAATAACTCCAGGAGACTTTGCTTCCAGAACACTGCCCGTGGTATTTGCTCAGTATCAGGTTACAGTATGGCCAAACTAGGGAGTGCTCTTGCATTATTGTTTATCTTTTCCTTTTCACTGCTCAATAGAATTATTGCCCAGTGCCTAATTCCCCGGCCTCATGATTCCCCACCCCTCAGTCCAAGCCACATCTACGCTGACAATACACTTCCCTTCCAACTCACTCATCTTATGTGAAAAAAAGGATACCAGCTACCTTGGGGTCTGCACCAGATCCTCCTTGCACTTGGTATTTAGGATTAGCATCATTTCCACAGGTCGACTCTCTTTAAAGTTATTCATGGCCCTACACCTATCCCTACTCCTTCTTCAAGTGGGTGATGTAGACGTTAACCATGGCCCACAGGGTCCTTTATCTGCTTCTGCCCCTTTTATGTTGAGGGATAAGGGCATTAAAATCACTCATCTAAACGCTCAAAGCCTCCGGCCAAAAATTGCTGAGATTCAGGCATGGGCAATTAATCTCAACCTGGACATCTTTGGAATAACTGAGACCTGGTTGAAGCCCTGTGTACAACAACATGAAATTGATCCCCCTGGCTACTCTTGCCACAGGCAAGACCATTTAGGTAAAAGAGGGGGTCTTAATCTATGTTAAGTCTAAATTTCATGTCACTGTGATCACATCTCCCCCAACATGCCTCCCATGGTGGAATCTTTATTTATCTCACTAACCTTAGGCAATGTTAAGAAGCTGTTTATTGGATGTATTTACCTCCCTCCTCGGGATGCCACCAACAAATTGCCTTCCCTTATGTCATCACTGTTTGTTCTACCACTGCATGACATGGTAATATGTGATGATGTTAACATTGACTGGCTGTCCCCCCACAAGAACAAGGCCCACTCAATTGTCTCAGATACAAAGTTCACCCAACTTATCTCTGTGCCCACAAAACATAACTCCAAAACAGGTACTGCTACACTGTTGGATTTGTTACTATCTAATTGCCCTCACAATTCGTAACTGTATTAATGACCACTCTCCTACCTACTGGATGTGGTGCAACAATTTTGATGCCCCCCATAATTCTTGAATCTAGGAACATGTCTCAGTTTAACGTAGAGAATTTCTTAATGTCAATTAGTAATTCTGATTGGACACTCCTTATTCACCTCCCCTCCATAGACCAGGCACTTGATTACTTTATCCTTACCTTTAAAAACATTATTAACAGATATGCTCCTCTTACTAGATGCAGATCCAAGGGTATCAAGGCCCCCCGGCTCTCTACTGAAATCAAGACCCTTATGAAGAGTCGTGATGCCACCTGGAAAACCTATAAATATAGACTCCTTCATTCTGATTGGCTATATTATTGAACGTTCCGAAATCTGTGTTAAAATAGGATACAGGGTGCTAAACGTTCCTATCTCCGCTCACCTCAGACTGAGAATCTCAGCAAGCCCAAAGATTTCTGGAAGCAAATAAACTTTTTGATTAAAGATAATTCATCCCAATGTCCCAGCTCCATATCATCTGGTGTCCACCTCCTTCAAGATCCCCCGTCCATTGCTGAAGGAATTAACCAGTTCCTCACTGACCTAGAAAGGTATACGGCTCACCTACCACCTGTCTCAGATTTCTCTGTCCCTACTCAACACCATGCTGCTCTTGGCCCCCGACCTTCCTTCCATCTAAAACTAGCTACTTGAAGAGAAGTCCATAGGCTACTATCAAACCTCAAATCAGAGCGCTCTCCTAGCCATGATACGTTAGAACCCAGGTTTCTCAAACTAGGGGCAACAGCACTTGCAGCACCTGTCTGTGATCTTCTAAATAGATCAATCCTTTCTGGTGAGGTGCCAAGTCTTTGGAAAGTGGCTGTGGTGACCCCCCTCCACAAGGGGGAGACCCATACTGTGGAAAATTACAGGCCTGTTTCAATTCTTTGCCCCCTGGCTAAGATCCTAGAGCAGATCCTGTACAAACAGCTGCAATCCTACCTAGACTTGTATCATCTTCTCACAGACTGCCAGCATGGCTTCATGAAGTGTCATAGTACTACCACAGCCCTTGTCAAAGTCTCGACTGACATCCTTAAAGCAAACGATGCAGGTCTAGTTACCGGTGGAGTGTTCATCAACCTGACTAAAGTGATCTAGTCAACCACCACCTTCTGCTTGGTAAATTGCATCAGTTAGGCCTAGATCACCTAGCACTCACATGGTTCCATGACTGCCTCACTGGCAGATTGCAAAGAGTAAAATGATCTGGATCATTCTCCTGTTCAAGGCCCATCTAAAATGGCATACCCCAAGGTTCTATTCTTGGCCTGATACTATTCTCACTTTTTATCAACAAGCTCCCAAACTACTGTGGCGGTGCATATGTCGAATTATATGCTGATGATGCAATCTTATACGGTTCATCTATCAATATGGACTGGCTTAATTAAAGCCTTAACTCAGATTTCAATGTGCTTGAGAACTGGTTCTCTGACAATCACCTAATTCTAAATATGAAAAAAACAAAAGCAATGTTATTCTACAACCCCTCCCCCAACCCCACCAAACAGCTCCAAATCAGGTCACAGTCAGGTGACCCCATAGAGGTGGTGTGTACTTTCAAATATTTGGGGGTCCACTTAAATGCCTCATTCTCCTTGGAACATCATGCAACTCAGCTCACCTAATCAGTAAACCAGAAGCTTGGTCTCTTATACTGACTCTGCCCTCTATTATCCAGTGCCACCTGTAAAAATATTGCTTCTACATCCCTTCTCCCGATCTTGTTCTATGGGGCCCCACTATTACTCTCCACCCAATCCTCTTCCTTCACTCAACTGTGCCAACTCTATCATAGAATTGGACATTTTGCCCTTGGTTTGGACTCCAGTAAACACCACTGTGAGGTCCTGAATTCTCTCCAGTGGCCTACCTATGACTCAAGATTACAGTTTTACACCCTATGCCTTGCATTCAAACTTGTCAAGCTCTTTAATCCCCCTTGCCTAAAGGGAATAGTTTACAACAAAGCTTCCATGTGCCTACTAAGATCCACTTCCCTACCCTTATTAGCCATCCAAAAGATGCATCGTCTATTGAGTAAGTGCTCATTTGCCTTCTCAGCTACCACTGCTTGGAATTCCTTTCCCCCAACTTACTCTCCTGCCCCACCCTATCATCCTTTAAAAAAGAGCTTACATCTTATCTACTAAACCCCCCATAATTGCTTTAACTAACTCTTACTGCCTCTTTCAAACAACATGAAGTCTTGCTCTATTCTGACAATTGCAGTTAGCTCCAGCCTTTCAACTGTCCCAGAGAACATAGGGTTAACTTTTCTATGCATGGCATAGAATGTTCATCTCGAGCTCGGTTGAAGCCTCTGCCTGTTGTTATTCGAACTGCAACTGTCAGATTCTTTACTCCGCCTCACTGAACAGTCGCTCCGGAGATTTCTCCTGCTGCTCAGTTCAAAGTCGGTTGAACTGTCGGTTTTCGGTCGGTTTTTCTACCGAAATTGTTGTTTCCGCATAGTCGGTTCAAGTCTCTGTCTGTGATACCATGAGTACTAGATAGGATTTGTTCTGTTTTCTGTGTGGAACTTGTAAAGGTGTAGATCGGTTTGGCTGAACTGATCATTTTGAGGTAAAATTTGTACTTTACTTTAGTGTGTGGTTACCAGTCTGTATCGGTTCTAAAAAGAATGGGTTTTAGTACGTTTATTTCCAAGACTCGTGACACGGTCAGGAACTGATAGGGGAGTCTTGCCTGGCAGATTGCCAAAAAGGGCAAGCTTGGTTAGGTTGGCCATGTCTGAGAAACCCAAGAAAAAAACAGGCCCACTGGGTTTCAACACTGCAGTGTGTGTGGGGAGGTCTTTGCTAAGACTGATCCCCACACCACCTGTATTTATTGTCTGGGGTTTGATCACCTTGATTCAGACTGCCAAATTTGCAAAAATGTTCCCAAATCCACCCTGGAAAAGAGATTAGGTAGACTCAGGGAAAGGGAGGCTGAGAAGTCCGCTGACCCAGATGGCCAGCCCGGTTCAGTTCCGACCGAACCAGAAGGAGTGCCCTCTGACCAGGGCGATACTTCTTCGGGCAAAAGGAGAGCCAATTCCGAGGAATCGGTTCTGACAAAAAGAAAAAGAAAAGACAAGTCGACCAGTTCGGATCCAGAATCTCATACTCCGACCGCCGATGAAATAGCCAAAATGATTCATATTGTGGAATCTCTTCGATCGGTTCCGACTGATCTGGCACCTTTTGGCAGGGGCTCGGTTCGGTCGGTTCCCCTGATTCCGGATTATACCCTGGAAGAATTGTATGAACTGGAGTTTGAGGAGGAAGGAGAGTTGGAAGATGATTATGGTGATGGTGAAAGTCTGGATGTGCCTATTGACCCAGACATCTCCCCAGACAGACCTTCAGGTGTTTCTCCTCCTAGGCTTTCTGAATCCCCTTCACACTACATGTTTTACAGAAAGGTGGCTGACACCCTCCAGCTTCCTGTGGAGGAGGCAGTGGAGGATCAGGAAGAGCCTGACTATGTAGAGATGATGGACATCCCAAAGTCCAGGAGACTGTCTATTCCCCTGCACAAATCTTTTGGGAAACAGACACAAAAAATTCTTAAGTCTCCCAATTCCATACCTCCTGTGGACAGAAGAATGGACAAGTGGTATACTCTTTCAGGCTCAGATACAGAGTTCCTTTATCAGCAATGCAGCCATGTTGGGGTTGTACAGGCTGCTGCCTGTGATTAGGCAAGCATTCCCTTGGCATCACACCCCCCCAGACAAGGACTCCAGGAAGATTGATACCATGGCAAAGAAGCAGTACATGGCATCATCCTTAGGACTCAGGCAGGCTAATTATATGGCCTATGCAGCCAGGTACCAGAAGTCCAGGTGGGACACTGTACTGGCACTGGCTAAACAGGTTTCCCCAGCTTGCCAGAAGCTGGAGGAGGTGGCTGCAGATGGGATTGAGGCATCAAAGTTCAGTTTCATGCTGCTGTAGACTCAATGATGTATCATTAGAGTCATGGCTACATCTGTGGCTCTTGAGAATGGCTTGGCTCAGATGTACTAGCCTCTCACAGGATACCCAGGCTAAGGCCATGGATTTTCCTGTAGTGGGTAATTCTCTGTTTGGGAGCAGACAGAGAATTACATGAAGAAAATGGATGAATACAGGACCACTTCAGGGAGTGCTCAGGCCAAGGAAAGGCAAGCAACTCCTCAAAGGCAGCAGTCCAGGGGCAGGGTAGGCCTTTCCAAAGGCCTTTTACCAAGCACAGGCCTCTTCTTCTTTTCACAGAGGGGTTCTTCAGAGGGAGGCAGAAGGGGATGAGCAGACCTGCATCCACCCCTCAGCCTAAAGCCCTGACAAGCAGACACCCTGATGGGTCTGCCCGGGTCGATTCTCCTATCCCGCTAGGGGGCAGACTGGCTTACTTTGTCCAGGACTGGATGTCTCTTACTTCAGACAAGTGGGTCCTGGAAGTAGTAAGCCAGGATCTGGTTCTCAGCTTCAAAAAATTTCCCAAGCTGAGAGCCAGATCTTTTCCACCTGCAAATCTCTCAGAAACCCTTGCCCTAGAGGCAGAGGTTTCTTCTCTCCTAGCTCTCAGAGCTATAGAGAGAGTACCTACCCTACACTGGGGCAAAGGATTGTACTCCAGGTACTTTCTAACCCCCAAAGAGACAGGACAGTGGTGACCCATCCTGGACCTAAGATACCTGAACAGACATCTTTTAAAGCCAAAGTTCAAGGTGATAACTCTGGGAATTATCCTTCCCTCTCTAAGGCCAGGGGACTGGCTAGCCTCCCTGGACCTCAAAGATGCCTACTTTCACATTCCTATCAGGTTCTCCCACAGAAAGTACCTCAGGTTCAAGTTGCCCTCAGGCCATTATCAGTTCAGAGCAATGCCCTTTGGCCTAACATCAGCCCCAAGGGTTTTCACAAAGTGCCTGGCAGTAGTTGTTGCCTTCCTAAGAAGACAAAAGATTTCCATTTTTCCATACTTGAATGACTGGCTCATAGTGGGCCAGTCTCCCAGACCAATTCAAGTCACACCTGCAAGTGACCCAGCAAGCGCTCACTTCTTTAGGATTTCTTCTGAACCTACCAAAGTCAGTTCTCGAATCAGTGCAGCTCCTCACCTTCATAGGGGCAGAGCTGGATACAGTAAAAGCAAGAGCCTTCCTTCCCCTGAAAAGGGTAAAGGCCCTCATGGAACTGGCCTCTTTATTCAGCCTTCAGGTGTCTCGACCAGTAAGGCATTTCCTTCAGCTACTGGGCCACATGGCAGCTTCTACAGCAGTGGTCCAAGGCGCAAGATTCCAAATGAGGGACATTCAGTTCCACTTAAGAGCTTTTTGGTCCCAAAGAAAGGATTCCCTTACCAAACTAATTCCAGTGACTCGAACTCTGATCCAAGCCCTGCAATGGTGGCAGGATCAGGACAATTTGAGGCAAGGGGTTCCATTTGTCACTCAGTTTCATTCAGCGGTCCTCACCACAGATGCTTCCCTGTTGGGCTGGGGAGCCTATTTGGGGGAACTTACCACCCAGGGACTGTGGTCGCCTCAGGAATCTCTTCTACACATCAGTCTCTTGGAACTCAGAGCAGTGTTTCTGGCACTGCAAGCTTTTTCCAAATCTGTACAGAACAAGGTGGTTCAGGTCAGAACAGACAACACCACCACCATGTGGTACATCAGCAAGCAAGGAGGCAGTCGGTCTATGGCCTTGTGCACAGAAGCAATGAAGTTGTGGTCCCTGGCCTATTCCCTGCAAACCTCTCTGATAGCAGTTCACCTTTCAGGGAAGGACAATGTTCTAGCAGATGTACTGAGCAGAATATCCCAGGGCCATCACGAATGGGCCCTAGATCCTCTGGTGTTGAAAGTGATTTTCTCAAAATGGGGCACTCCAGAGATAAATCTTTTTGCAGCCCCAGACAATCACCAACTTCCTCTTTTTTGTTGCAGACCCCCAGTCTTGGGCTCAGTCCCCTGGATGCTCTGATCCTGAACTGGGAAGGGACATTTCTGTATGCTTTTCCCCCCTTCCCTCTCCTGTTCAAAGTGCTAGTCAAAATAAGGTCACAACCATGCAAAGTGATTCTGATTGCTCCAGACTGGGCCAGGCAGCCATGGTATCCCTTGTTGCTGTCCGTAGCAGTCCATCTTCCCCTGTCTCTTCCCAGGAATTACAACCTATTAACATCCTCTCAGGGAGGATTTGGTACCCCAATCTTCAGTCTCTCAATCTCAAGGCTTGGCTCTTGAAGAGTTAGAGTCTGCAGATCTGCATCTTTCCCAAGGAGTTCTGGATATCCTTAAGGTTTCTTGAAAGCCTTCCACCAGAAAGACTTACAAGTCCAAATGGAAAAGATTCAGCATTTGGTGTTCTAAGAAGGATATTTCTCCAGACTCTGCTGAATTGCCTACAGTTCTGGATTATATGGTCCATCTTAATGGCCTAGGTCTCAGACCAGCCACTCTCAAGGTACACTTGGCAGCTGTTTCTGCTTTCCTGTCTGTAGGCAAGTCTTCCTCTCTGTCATCCCAGCCTGTATTCTGTAAGTTTTTCAAGGGATTGCTTCACACCAATCCCCCTTTATGGATCCTGCTGCTGCTTGCGATCTTAATGTTTGCATTGCTCAGCTTATGCAACCCTCTTTTGAGCCTTTGTCCTCAGCAGAGCTTAAGTACTTGACTTAGAAAACTGTGTTTTTGGTAGCCATTACTTCTGCCAGACGTATCAGTGAATTGCAAGCCTTGGCAGTGGAATCTGATTTCATCTCTTTTCACAGAGATAAAGTGGTCCTTAGAACTAACAGAAAGTTTTTGCCTAAAGTGGTTTCAGATTTCCACCTCAATCAGTCTATATCTCTCCCTGTTTTCTTCACTGATCATTCTTCCTTGGGAGAGAGGAGGCTACACAGTTTGGATGTTAAAAGGGCCCTTAGCTACTTCATAGAGCATAGCAAGGGTCTCAGGTTTGACTCCCTCCAGTTGTTCCTCACTTATGGAGAAGTTGGGAAGGGCAAACCTGCCACCAAGAGATCTATTGCCAGGTGGATTGTTTCTTGTATACAATTCTGCTATGAAAAACTGGGTAAAACTCCACCCTCAGGCCTGAGGGCTCATTCAACAAGAGGTACAGCTGCTTCCCTGGCTGCTGCCAGGGATATCCCTCTCTTAGAAATTTGTCAAGCAGCCACCTGGAAAACAGTCCATACTTTTACCAAGCATTACTCTCTGGATATCCAGGCTAGGAGTGATGCTTGGTTTGGCACAACAGTACTTCAGAGCTTGTTTCTAAAGTAGGTTCTGTCCCTTCTCCATGGAGGTACTGCTTGGTAGTCTGCAGTTGTCAGAATACAGCAAGACTTCATGTTGTTTGAAGAAAAAATTACTCACCTTAGTAATTATGTTTCTTCTAGTGGAGTCTTGCTGTATTCTGACCCCCCGCCTCCCTTCTCAGAACCTAGATTTTTGGGATATGGGTGGGCAAGCACAGTGTTGGCACCCTATAGGTGCCACCCCTTTTACACCCTCTTTTTTCTTTGGGTGGAATGTTATTTCATTTGATTGTTTTTCTGTTTTTGGGTTTCCTGACTTGAGTCTTCCTTTGAGAACCCAAAACATTATATTTCTGCCAGTTGGCTAGTTAAAAATTTTTACAGTTTCCACACAGAACACCTAGTGAGTTTTGCTCATAAAGATCTGACGGTTGCAGTTCAAATAACAACAGGCAGAGGCCTCAATCAAGCTTGAGATGAACATTCTATGCCATGCATAGAAAAGTTAACCCTATGTTCTCCGGTGCAGCTGAAAGGATGGCGCTAACTACAATTGTCAGAATACAGCAAGACTCCACTAGAAGAAACATAATTACTAAGGTGAGTAATTTTTTCTTACTGACCAGCCTATGTTCCTCCTATATACGCATCTTGTAATCTATTAGTCCCCATGCTCCTGCTATGTATATATTGTATAATATTAATGTCTTGTTTAACTATCATATGTTTATTGTCTGATATTTTATTATGTTGCATATCTTGTGCTCCGATGTAATCACCTGAATCATTGTTAAATTTCACTGTATCCTGTATTGTATTTTGTATTGATCAATTTTACTGTGTTTCACCATCATCTCCCCCGGGTCATCACTGAAAAAGGGACTGCATGGTCTCAGTGAACTTACCCGGTTACCAAAATTTAAATAAATAAATAAAATATATTTGCCTTTTTACCAGTATGATTTGATTATGGACAAAGAGAAAAAAGTGTCCAGCTTTAGTAATAAGTATTTCCCACTTTCCTACTGTATAACTGTCATGTTTATCATGTTATAGGGATTCTAGTGCGGTCACTATCTCTTTATGATCCTTAAACCATGGCTAAAGCTATTTATGCTCTCTTGAGTGACTGTATTCTTGATGTGAGCATTGCCAAGGTGTGAACTCCTCTACAGAACTTAAACTGACATTAACATAAATGTTCTTATAATGTTCTGAATTAATGCATTGTGTTACAAAGGTGTGCCACTGCTTCCCTATGTGCCAATTTTAAAACTTCAAATTCTTTATTTACTGAAGTCAATAAGAACTATGTTTCAACAGCTGCTACTGTGTAAAATGCTTTTTTGCAAGTATCACATATAAATGTGGTTTCCTCACCTACAGTGAAGGAACTAGAAGGGGACAGGATCAGATCTACAGTACAGTAGCTTCTTCTTCTTGTTTTTACATTGTTTCTTGTGGATTCTACTTGGTAGAAAGTTATTTCTTTCCTTTCTTACCACTAAGGGGCTAGCAGGGTATTGTTTGGGGCTGTTGGAATTTTGAAATATGCTTTGGTAGCTATAAGTGGGCTCATTGTTTGATGATTCACTGTGTGGCAGGCTGCATTTGCAGAGGCCTGTTTCTTCTGTTTTAGAATATAATTGGTGTGATTTAACTGGATCTGTTTCTTTGAATTGGAGACCTATATCTTCTAATTCCAAGCCTATTTTGATGTGTTGCTGATGAAGCTGTTTGAATTAGAGTCCTGTTTCTTTGGGTAGCAAACCTATTTGGGGGGCTTGGAGTAGAATTGTGAGTCATTGTTGCTGGCTTCACTAGCTGCAAAGTTTTATGCAGAGTGGGGGAAGGGTGCTAATGGTCTGACCAGAGGCCTCAGCTACCTGATTGTTTCTGGAAGACTTGGGCTGGTCCCACCCCCAAACCCTCACCCCACCCACCCCTGGTCCATGATTTCTTTGTACCAGGGGTTCTGACATCACTTCCTCAAACGGGCAAGGGATATGCACCTGTCATGGCAGAAGCAGACATCCAGGGAAGGAACAGCAGCAAGTGAAAAGGTGACTGCTATCTCAGTGGAAGGGAAGTAAATGCAAAAATAGGAGCTTTCATTATTACTTCTTCGCATTGATATTGCATTGGGGAAAAGAAGAGTAGGAGTTTGAACAAGGTTGTGCAATGACTACTTAATCTCTCTTTTTGAGTGTGGATAGGAAGGATAGAAATATAAAAAGCAGTTGCTCAATATATCTAAACGTGTACAACAAAGGAGGTAAGGGAAATAAAGAAAATAATGTTTTGCACTGATAGAGAGGGGAGAGTGGAGGCTTGGGGGAATGTTTGGTATCCTGCATCTGGAAGGGTGGAGGGTCGTTGGTGGGCAACAACAGCAATGGGTAGGGTGGTAGGCTGCAACAACTGTGGTGCACCAATCTTTCTAAAAATTGCCTGGAGTGTGGGAGGATGTTTAGTGTGCAACCACATAGAAAAACTTAGAAAGGAGATTGAGGGTCTGCAGGAGGAACTAAGACAGGTAAGACAGATTGGGGGTGGGTTTAGCCCAATACTGGAGGGAGGAAGAAGGGGAGATGAGGGAGGGTGATTTAAGCCAACAGTGGTGAGGAGAGGGTCAGAAGAAGGGAAGCAGAGGCAAAGGGGCCCAGGCCAGGAAGAACGATTGCCGGGGAAACCAGGTCAGGAGACAAAAGACAATTGGAAGGAGGAGATAGGGACTTGTGAGGGGAGGCGAAGAAGGGGCAAAAGTCATGGAGTGGAAAGGAGAGAACAGGTTACTATGAAGAGAGAGGGAGCAGGCATTTGTGAAGGGTCTTCAGAAAATAGTTTTGCACTGCTAGAGAGGAAGAAGGTGGAGGAGGGAAATTATGAAATTAGAGGAGTATTTGATAAATGCCTGGACCAAACTGGAGCTGGGGGAAATTCTGCTGGGAGAATTGCAACAGGGGTAAAAGGGAAATAATGTGCAGGAGGAAGAAGAGGAGCTGGAAATGAGAGAGGGAGATGAATGGAAGCAAGCAGGGAGTAAGAGGGGTGGAATCTTAGTGCTGGGGGACTCAATACTAAGAGGAGTCAGGTGGGGTAGCAAGGAGGAGAGGCATAGTCGCATTTGGGTGGAGGCCATGCCAGGAATGACAGCAGAAAGGGTGGGACAATCTGTTCTGAAATATGCTAGAAGGGGTAGGGACAAGCCTCATTTAATTATACATCTTGGGACAAATGACCTGGCTGACAAGACGGTAGATATAGTCCAGAGGAGGTTTGAGGAACTAGCACAATTATGTGAGGGGGCAGGAAGATCAGTAACTTTTTCAGAGATACTTCCAGTGCCAAAGGCAAGCACAACAAGAAAGCTGAGAATAGAGGAATTTAATGGATGGCAAAGAACCTGGTGTTGTGCTAAAGGGTATGGGCTGTTGGGGGGTGGGTGGGGAAGGACCTGGGAGGACAGTAGTCTCTATGCCAAGGACAGACTACACTTGAGTGAGGAGGGAAAGAAAGTGTTGAAACAGAGGATGGAGGAGTACATAGAGGAAGTTGGGAATTTAAACTAGGAGTGGGGGGTGGCAATTGGGGAAGAGATATGCAGAGACCACAGGTTGGGAAACCATATGAGCTTACCCCCCTTAACAGTGACAAAGGACACATGGCAAGTACTATTGGTGGTGCTAGAAAAGGGGGGCAGGATGGGAGGGGAAGGGTGGAAGGTGGTTACCCTTAATGCTAGGAGCCTTGGGAGGAAAACTGCAGAGTTACAGGTTCTCATGGCAGAGGGAGAGGTGGACATTGCAGCCATCACAGAAACATGGGCCACCCAATACAATGACTGGGACCTGTCTGTACCAGGGTACAGGTTATTTCGTAGGGACAGGGTGATTGGGAAAGGGGGGGGGTGGCACTATATGTGAAGGAAGGACTGAACTGTGTCAGGGAGGAGGGTAGTACGGAGTCACTTTGGATGCAAATCCAGGATTCCAAGAATAGGATTCTTAGAATGGGAGTGGTGTACAGGCCACCATCTCAGACGGAGGAGTTAGACAGGGAACTAGCGGGACAGATCAGGAGGACCTGCGAGAAGGGTAGTGTGGTGATTGTGGGGGACTTCAACATGCCAGGAGTGGACTGGAGTACCCCAAAACCAGGAACAGAAGGAGCAGGTACTGCTTGATGCCTTCCAGGACAGCTTCCTGCTGCAAATGGTCAGTGAACCAACCAGGTTAGGGAATACCCTTGACCTTGTGCTGGCAAATGGGGACTTTGTGAGAGAACTTACAGTGGAGGAACCGCTGTCGGTGAGTGACCACCACTCAGTATGGCTCACATCGGATATGGGCAAGGAAGGAGTGGAATCTGGCACAAGAGTGCTGGACTTCAGGAGGGCCGACTTTGGGAGGATGGGGGAAGTGGTAAAAGGGTACCTGGCCAGAATTCAATCTAGTATGGACACTAACCAGAGGTGGGAGCTCATAAAGCTGGGGATAGTGGAGGCAACCAAAACCTGATGCAAAGCCCAGAGCAAGAAGGCTAGAGCTAAGAAACCGAGCTGGTTGAGCAAGGAGGTCATGGAAAAGGTAAGGAAGAAAAGAGCTGCCTTTAGGAAGTACAAGAAAACAGGAAGGGGGGAGGACAGGGAGGAGTACTTGACAGAATCGAAGGAGGTGACAAGGGCAGTAAGGGGAGCCAAAGCATCTACGGAACTCAGGCTGGCACAAGGCATTAAGAAGGGGGAGAAGGACTTCTTTAAGTACATCAGGGAGAAAAGGACCTGTAAGGACCACATAGTAAGGATTAGGAAGGAGGGGGGTTGGGTGGAAGCAGGGTGCGATAAGGCAGAAGCACTAAATGAGTACTTCTGCTCAGTATTTACTAAAGAGAAAAGGGGGGTGACACCCAAGGTGGGAGAAATGGCAGAAGCAGGGGAAGGGATGACAGATGGGGAAATCATGGAGGGCAGAATTTGAGAGGGTTTGAAGGCACTGAGGGTGGACAAGGCGCCAGGCCCAGATGGCATCCACCCCAGGGTACTGAAGGAGCTGGCAGAGGTCCTTGCAGGACCTTTGGCAGACCTATTTAATGCCTCACTACATTCAGGGTGTGTACCTCAGGACTGGAGGATGGCTCATGGTGCCCTCCACAAGAGTGGCCCAAGGATGAACCGGAAACTACAGACCAGTGAGCCTCACATCCATCGTGGGTAAGCTAATGGAGACTATCCTGAAGGAGAGGCTGGTGGCCCTCCTAGAGGCCAAAGGACTACAGGACAGCAGACAGCATGGCCTCATACATGGCAGATCCTGCCAAACCAACCTGGTGGAGTTCTATGACTGGGTAACTAGGCAACTGGACAGGGGCCATGCAGTGGATGTCCTGTATCTGGACTTCAGTAAGGCATTCGATTCAGTGCCGCATGGAAGGCTGGGAAGGAAGTTAGTAGGCATAGGGTCGGGTGCAAAGCTGGTGAGATGGGTAGGAAACTGGCTTCAGGGAAGGCAACAGAGGGTGGTGGTGGGTGGGAGCCTCACACCCAAGGGCAGTGACGAGCAGTGTTCCACAGGGCTTGGTGTTGGGACCAGTGTTGTTTGGGATATTCATTGCAGACATATCATGGGACATCAGAGCAAGATCAGTCTGTTTGCTGATGATATCAAGGTAGGCGCGGTGGTGGATGACCTAGGAGGATGGCAGGTGTTGCAGGATGATCTGGCAAAGCTTGAAACCTGGTCAGACACCTGGCAACTGGGGTTTAATGCCAAAAAGTGCAAGGTGCTGCATTTTGGGATGAAGAACCCAAGGAGGAGTTACCAGTTGGGGGGAGTGCAGCTAGCCCAGACAGAGGAGGAGAAGGATCTGGGTGTGCTCATTACAGGGTCAATGAACAACTCACCACAATGTAGGAAGGCAGCTGCAAGGCCAACAAATGCTGGGTTGTACAGGGTATATCCTGAGGAGGAGGATGTGATTCTGCCACTGTATAGGTCATTAGTTAGACCACACCTGGAGTACTGTGTGCAGTACTGGCGCCTGTATCTGAAGAGGGACGTTAAGTTACTGGAGGGGGTGCAGCGCAGGGCAACAAAGATGATCAAGGGGCTAGGGGACTTATCATACGAGAGGAGGTTGAAGGAGTTGAACATGTACTCACTGGAGGAGAGGAGGGACAGGGGTGACATGATTGAAATCTTTAAATGCATGAAAGGAATAAACAAGATGGATACAGAGGGGCTGTTCAAAGTAAGGGAGGGGAGGGCCACCAGGGGCCATGATATGAGACTGGAGGGAGGAAGGTTCGGGAGGGAGATGAGGAGACACTTTTTTACAGAGAGGGTGGTGGCTGGGTGGAATGCGTTACCTGCAGAAGTGGTATCCAGTAGAACAGTGGACTGCTTCAAAAGGGGATGGGACAGGACAAGAGGGAGGGTTAATGACGGGGAAGGGTGGAAGGGAGGGGCAGCTGCAGAATAAGGGGTGCTAGCTGCACATTCGAGCAGACTTGATAGACCTCTAGGCCTTTATCTGCTGGCAAATTTTGTTTGTTCATATGTTCGTATGTACAGTAGGTAGCATTTGTTGCTATCTCGACCGGCAACAAGAACTGACTGTTTGGCATCTCCCCTTATACCCGCAGTGTCCCACGTGCTAAATAAATAAGTGAATAAATACATTTTCACTATCAAATTATCATTTGTTTCCTGTACCCTTCGAGTCTAACCAGAACTCAAGCTATTTATAAGAGTCCACTAACTCCAGGGGAACACCATTATTAGCAACAATGTGAATAGCTGAAAATTCTTTTAGTTTTGTGGGACGATCAAATAACAAGAGTTTGGTTTTAGCTGAATTTAAACTCAACCGAGAATTTAAAAAGAATGATTGCAGTTCATCAACACTCTTTTGTAACTTTATCTGTATATCCATAAATTAACTACTAGAGGTATAAACAACAGTGTTGTCCCCATACAGATGCTACTTAGCATTGCAGACACTGTTGTCCAGGTCCCTTAGGTAGATTAGAAACAGAAGAGGGCCAAGGACTGAGCCTTGGACAATTCCCCTAGAAATGGTAAGTGTACCAGATTCTAATCCATAGAAATGTAGACCTTGATGGCAGATAAGGACCGCATGGCCCACCCAGTCTGCCCATTTTACTACCTATTGGATAAGCTGCAGATCCTAGTTAACCAGCAGCCTACGTCTTCCTAACTCCCATCAGAATTGCCTTATGACTGTTCCATGCATTCTTGAATTTTCCCACTGTTTTTGACCCCATGACCTCCTCAGGAAGGCCGTTGCATGCGTCCACCACTCTCTCCATGAAAAATACTTCCTTACATTGCCCCTGAGCTCTCCCCCCTCTATTTTCAAATTGTGCCCCCTTGTTCTTGCACATCTCTTTTTCTGAAAGATGCTACCCTCTTAGACTTTGTTGATTCACTTGCGGTACTTGAAAGTTTCTATCATTTCTCCGCCCCCCCTTTCCTTGAGGGTATACATATTAAGCTCCTTTAGTCTCTCTCTTCGTATGGCTTCTGGTGCAGGCCCTGCACCATTTTAGTTGCTGTCCACTGGATTGCCTCCATCCTGTCTATGTTCTTGCAGAGATGGGATCTCCAGAACTGCACACAGTACTCCAGATGGGGTCTCACCAACTGTCTGTACAGAGGGATAACAACTTCTTGTTTTTTACTGGTGATGCCTCTCCCTATACATCCCAGTATCCCTACAGCCCTCCTTACTACCTTCTCACATTGCTTGCTTACCTTTAGGCCATCTGCTATGACTACCCCCAGGCCCCTTTCCATTTGTGTTGTTGTTAGTGCCTCCCACCCACCTCCAACCTTGCAGTGTCCCTTCTCATTCTTTCCACCCCTCCCTTGTGTATCAACCCTGTTGCAGATCTTTGTGTTGTCTTCAAAGTGGCATACTTTTCCTTTCAGTCCCTCTGCAATGTCACATATAAAGACATCAAAAAAGACCAATCCCAGTACTGAACCCTGAGATACCCCACTAGTAACCTCCCTTTCTTTGGAGTAGACTCCATTTACTATTACCATCTGTGTCCTGTTATCCAGCCAATTTTTTACTCATTGAAGAATAGGTAGTTACTTTCTGAAAGACAAATAAGCTGCAAACCATTTGAGGGCATCCGCACTTATACCCAATTTGGCTAAATGGGACAGCAACATTTGGTGATCTACCATGTCAAAGGCCTTGGAAAGGTAAACAAAGATGGCACCAATGATCAGCCTGGAGTCCATAATTAGGCTGATGTCATCCAAGACCTTTGACATGGTAGTTAAGGTGCTGTACTGCTTACAAAATACAGAGTGGTATTTATCATGTAAATCTAAGTCTTCTGGAAAGTGAGCAAGCTGCTTAGCGACCACTCCAACAGTTTAAAGTAACTGAAAGGAGAGAAATTGGATGGCAATTAATCAGTTTGCCTGGATCCCCCCCCTCCGCCTTTAAAAATAGGGATGGCTCGGGCAAGATTCCAATTATTTGGTAGGACCCCCTCCAGAAAGTGACCAGTCAAAAAGGAATGTTAAAGGTTCAGGAAATGTGGAGAGCAGAAATTCAAAGTAATCAGAGAATCAACCCATCAGGTCAACCACTTTTACAAGATTTTTAAATTTAGAAGTGCCTTGATCACTTCAACTATTTCTATTTTAGCAAACTTAAAGATACCATCACCCTATTTATAACTGGGGATTCCTGAGCCTAAAGATTGATGTTATTCAGCCTCAATAAAGAAAGAAATGAAAAATATCAGGAAGAGCTTTGTCCTGCATTGCAGAAGCAGCATTAAGTTGAATTTTAATACTGGTGGTAGATTTAGTCTTCTCCATCAAGTTTTTAATAACTGATCAAAACTTTGTAGGTCCCCAGCTACTTTGTATACCTTGTTACTAAAAAACACGTTTTTGGCTTCCCTAACTTCCAGTACATACTGGTTGTGGAGTTTTCGATAGGAAACCCAGACTTTGTGCTATTTGCATATTATAGAATTCAGTATGCATTTTAATATCTACAGCACTGTTACTAAGCCACAACATAATTATGTAGATGAAAGATTTTTACTGTATAAGTAAACAATGTAGTTGCATATCAATTGAAAATATTATATTGCATGTGTGTTAAGTGGTATATTCATGAGAGAGACTGATGTCCCAATGTAAAAGTACATCACCCATATAGTACTGACTGTTGATAAATGCAGAGGTATAGGATTTACCTGCAGTTACATTGTAGTCATACCTTAGTCACCATTCTTCCTATACATTATTTTAAATATCCTTTTCTGTGTACTTACAGTACTCTGCAAATATTTGTTTGGCATTAACTGTGAAAACAATGACATTGCTTCTTTTTTTTTAACTCTGTTTGTACTCCGCACTCACGGGGAACTCCCTCAGGCATCCACCTACCTCTTCGCTCTACCTCCATGCCTGAAGCTCTCCAGCCCCTGGCACCAGCCCAGCGATCCCCCCGGTTCTAAGCCCCCCCGAGGTAGGGCCGCCCTTTCCTCCCAGGGTGCTGTATCTACAATTTGGCATGCCAGGCTGGGCTCGGCCAAGGGGTGGATAGAGTCCGGCAGGTGGAGTGTGGTGGCGAGTGGTGGTGCCGTCGCCTATCCTTGTGGATGGGAATTTTTTCAGCTTTTTGTTGCCCCTGGGGAGGTGATGTGCAATGACGTCTGTGCCTGGCTGCCCTGCTGACATCTGCCATACTCTCCGCCCCTTTACAACTCGAGATGGTGATCCTGTGATACCCCCGATCTCCATCGGGGGTTACTAGGACACCGAGCTTCCCCAGGAACCCTCCCCAGGGAGAGGAGAGCAGTCCTCTGGACACTTGATCCTCTCCCTCCCCTGTCGACCCCCGGCTCCCCGAGCTTATTCCCGAACCCAGGTCACCAACATGGCGCGAGGTGTGGCATCCAGCGCCTCAACTCTCAGTGCTACCGGGATGGCTCATGACATTGTTTCTTAACCACAACATTTTTACAAAGTCAATTAGTAAGTATGCAAATGAAATATTTTAGTGTATAGGTACATATCAGTTAGCAGTATTAAACTGCATGTTTATTACCCAGTAACTGCATGAGGACCTGATGTACGGAAGTGGAAGAACATCATCTACAGAGTTATCAGTCAATTCATTGAAGTGTAGCTGACTGATGTTACGTTATAATCGTGTCTTAGATACCATTCTGTTTTACATTTTATGTCACTTAAAATGGTTTTAAAGGTTTGCATCCAGATCGTAGCACAGTAAAAACTGTGCTAAAATCTGTGTTGTAAAACTATGTTCTAACCCTATTAGAATGTAGGCTAGAACACAGTCGTAGAGCAACATGGTTGCCTTAACCTGAGTTAAAAGCAGTGTGTATGTGAACAGTGCTTTAACTCAGTGAACACAGACCCCAAAATTATGTTTAGAAGCATTTTTAAGCTCCTAGTGAGCTTATAAAACCAGTGGTCACCTTTTCTGCAGTCATTCCTTCTCATCCCCATTCACAAGTATCCCAGCATGCACCACTTCAACAGCAATGCCTTGCACCAGTGCCATGATGCTGCATGGTAACTCTGTTGGGAAAGCCTGGTACCATGCTCAGATCCAATTTAGAAAACATTTTAAAAACACTTGCCCAGTCTGTTTGGGCCTTAGTTTGTTGAATGTAATAAAAACTGTCTGATACTCATGTGCATATTAGTCACATTGTGGTCCCCAAAAACTATTAAGAACCTTTAGGATGGAGGCCCTATAGTAACCAATGCCCTTGGGCCAGCTTACATTCACTACAGATATGCTTGGTTCTGGAGATATGATGAGACACAAGAACTGATCCTCGGTCTGTAATGCTTGTGAGCTAACACTTACTGCTCAGGCACTGACCCTGGGACAGTACTGCTCCTGATCTATCCTTGGGACAGTGCTGCTTGTGAACTGACCCTAGCTCAGTACTGGTTGTGAACTGATCCTGGGTCAGTGTTCCTCGTGAACTAACCCTGGGTCAGTACTCTGTGTGATCTAACCCTGAGTCAGTACTCTGCGTGATCTAACCCTGGTCAGTACTGCTCATGAACTGACACTGGATCACTGCTACTTGTGAACTAACCCTGAGTTAGTACTCTGTGTGATCTAACCCTGGGTCAGTACTCTGCGTGATCTAACCCTGGGTCAGTACTCTGTGATCTAACCCTGGGTCAGTACTGCTCATGAACTGACACTGGATCACTGCTACTTGTGAACTGACCCTGGGTAAGTGTTCTATGGGAACTGACACTGGGTCAGTGCTGCTCCTGATTTAATCCCAGGTCAGTGTTGCTCCTAAACTGACCCTATGTCAGTGCTGCTCGTGAACTGACCCTGGGTCAGGGTTACTCTGGAAATGACCCTGGGACATTTCTTCTCATGAACTAACCCAGGGTCAGTGCTGCTTCTGATCTAACCCTGGGTCAGTTCTGCTAATGAACTAACACTTGCTGCTTATCACCTGACACTGGGTCAGTGCTACTTGTGGATTGTCCCTTGGGTGAGTACTACTCATAAACTGTCCCTGGGTTAGTGCTGCTTGAGAACTAACCTGTGGTCAGTGCTCTTTTTGAATTAACCCTGGGTCAGTGCTGCTCATAAACTGTCCCTGCATCAGTGTTGCTTGTGAACTAACCCTGGGTCAGTGCTGCTTGTGAACTAACCCTGGGTCAGTACTCTGTGATCTAACCCTTGGTCAGGTCTACTTGTACACTGATCCTGCATCAGTGTTGCTTGTGAACTAACCCTGGGTCAGTGTTGCTTGTGAAGTAACCCTGGGTCAGTACTCTTCATGATCTAACTCTCAGTCAGGGCTGCTTGTAAACTGATCCTGGGTCAGTGTTGCTTGTGAACTAACCCTGGGTCAGTACTCTGTGATCGAACCCTCGGTCAGGGCTGCTTGTAAACTGATTCTGGGTCAGTGTTGTTGTTAACTAACCCTGGGTCAGTACTCTGTGATCTAACCGTTGGTCAGGGCTGCTTGTAAACTGATCCTGTGTCAGTGTTGCTTGTCAACTAACCCTGGGTCAGTACTCTGTGATCTAACCCTTGGGCAGGGCTGCTTGTAAACTGACCCTGAGTCAGTGCAGCTTCTGAACTGAGCTTGGGTCAGTGCAATTCTTGAAATAACCCTGGGTCAGGGCTCCTTGTGAACTAACACTTGCTGCTCGTGAACTGACCCTGGGGTCAGTACTGGCCATAATCTAACCCTGGATCAGTGCTGTTGATGAACTGATCTTGGTCAAAGCTGCTTGTGAACTAACCCTGGGCCAGTGCTGCTTCTGATCTAACCCTGGGTCAGTTCTGCTAATGAACTAACACTTGTTGCTTATTACCTGACTGTGGATCAGTGCTAGTCTTGAACTGACCCTGGGGTGAGTACTGCTTGTAAACTGACCCTGGGGCAGTGTTGTTTGAGAAGTATCCCTAGATCAGTGCTGTTCTTTGGTCTAACCCTGGGTGAGTTCTGCTAATGAACTAACACTTGCTGCTTATTACCTGACTGTGGATCAGTGCTAGTCTTGAACTGACCCTGGGGTGAGTACTACTTGTAAACTGACCCTGGGGCAGTGTTGCTTGAGAAGTATCCCTAGATCAGTGCTGTTCTTTGGTCTAACCCTGGGTCAGTTCTGCTAATGTACTAACACTGGTGCTCATTACCTGACATTGGGTCAGTACTACTCATGAACTGACCGTGGGGAGAGTATTGTTCATAAACTGTTCCTGGGTCTCTGCTGCTTGAGAAGTAACTTGGGGTCAATGCTGATCTTGAACTAACTCTGGGTCAGTGATGCTTATGAACTATTACCTGCTGCTAGTACACTGACCCTGGGGTCAGTGCTGCTCATAAACTATCCCTAGGCCAGTGCTGGGCATAATATTACCCTGGGTCAGTGCTGTTGATGAACTGATCTTAGTCAAAGCTGCTTGTGAACTAACCCTGGGCCAGTGATCAATGGTACATTATTTTTACCCAGTATTGTGTTTATTCTGGTTTGTATTTAATTTGTTTGATCTGTTCTGCCTGACTTGTTATTTTGTGTACTCTATAACATATTTTGTTGAGGACATTCATGTAAACAAAATTATTTAAGTCTCACTGAACATTTCCTGTAACTAACTAACTAACTAACTAACTAACTAACTAACTAACTAACTAACATACCTAACTAAATCTGCAATGATTAGCAGCACGTGTAATAAGAAATAAAGCATAGTAGCTCATTAGTCCAGCAGATGGCAAGCATGGATCAGTTTCAATTGTCCTGTGAACACTGAAGCCAAGGGAATATTTATGTGCTGACTTGAGGTAAGCCACCTCTCTGAGCACTGTAATGATTATTCAAATAGAGATCAAGGAGTTTTAGGCTTTTTATAAAACTGAATGTGAAATCTGGATTATTAGATATTGTTTTCATTTCTAACACAACTCCTGATGTTTTGAATGGGTACTGCTTCGGAGCTCTCTGTAAGATAGCGGTTCATAGATTTGATGTATTTTACACGTTAGGATTCTTACTGGACCTAAGGCTTACATATATGAAGCTAACATAAAAGGGACTCTAACAGAAGAAAGATCAACATTTATATAGCACTTTTCATACACACTGTATCCCAAAGTGCTTTACAAACATCCATCCCCCCCCCATCCACCTGTAGTCCCTAGAATCTCCTCTACCATGGACAATAAAGCTTTTTCCATCTCTGCTCCCTCCGTGTGGAACAGACTCCCTACATCGCTCCACTTGTCCACCTCCCATTTCTCTTTCAAAAACAATTTCCAAGACTGGTTACAGTCTGATGCCAAATGCCACTGTACACCCAGGTAATCTCAGGCACCCCCCCCCCACCTATTGCGGGGTCACACTCTCTCTAGAGATACCACTTCCTCTCCTGATCTCTACCTTCCCCCAGTGTGGCTACTGTTGTCACCTCCCTATTGTCTACACCACTGCACTTATTCTAAGGTGGATTGTTGCACTGAATTGTGAGTACCTATCTACTGTAACTGCTGACCTGTTTACAAACAGTGTACCTGAATGCAACTGCACTTTATTTATTGTATCCAATAATTTGACACCTTATGTATGGTCTTTGTGATTTTGTGACTATGTATTTGACCTGTACACTGGCTTTTTATGGCATCCTATATCTTATGCAATTTCTTTATGTAATGACCCCTTGTACTGTAATTCCTGCACCTCATGTTTGAGGCCTGTATTACTGTTGTGTTCTACCTGTATCTTTATTTGCTTAATGTGCCATGTTTGTGGCTTGGGTCATGTCTGAAAATGGTCCCTTGGATCAGTGCATCTACCCGGCTACCAAAGACATAAATAAAATAAAATAGACTAGTGGTGAAGTGACTGAATATGTAGTGGTAGTCATTTCGTAAATCAATGCCTGCACACAGCCTTGGACAATTGGATGAACTGGTTTTATGGAAAGGGGAATGTTGGCCAGAACACCAGGGGAAGTCCCATGCATTTCGTTCTTTTACTTCCACCTGGACAGCAGCAGAGATGGGTAGAAAAGATCTTGGTTTAACATCCCATCTGAAGGGCAGCATACCCCATGTACTGCACTTGGGTGCCAGCATTTAAGCTGTGAGACTGATCCTGGTGTGGGACTAGAACCCATGACCATGTAGCTCAGAGATGGATGTGCTACCAACTGAGCCATGTTGACACCTTGCAGAACTCTGGAAGGTGACCTAGTATCTTGCTGCACAGGTTCATCTGTTGACATAGTTGATGGATATTATTGCTGGGACAATATAACATAGGGATACCCTCCCCTATGTGGTAACAAAAGCTGTATAAATTGGCTCCTAACATACTGATACATATTAATTTTATGATTACAACTTACAGCTATGTATTTTACTGTATTTGTCTGTGAATAGCGTAAGCTAAATAAAAAAAAAATGAATACTTTACTGTTTAAGTGTTTAACTGGTGACATCAAGCTCAATTCTTTTTTTTTTTTAAATTATCTCAATTTTCACAGTTTACAATTAAAATTTGTATACAATTATGACATAAATAACAAAATAAGTAACAATAAAACCTGTATGTGCTGCATAAAATCAGTTTAATAATGAGCTTTAATGAAACTGACAACCAGGTGATTAAACTCATTACATCAAAAGCTTAAGCTGTAACCATTGTCTGACCAGGTGAGCAAGAGTGAATGTAAGAAAAATACAAACTGGGCAGTGTCATGCAGATCAAAGCAAAGAGTTGCCTGTGATATGGGTGGCTCTTTTCTTTGACCTTCACAAAGTTTCTGCCCAGCAAGCACAGAAGAGTGCCATGATTAGCCTGGCTGATCATTGGTCTGACACTGTTGAGCCCACTGCAGACTGCCCTGCATTGGTCCGACAGAGGCACACCAAGCACAAGCAAACATTACAGATTAGGAAATGGAGCTTATTCTCAACCAAATATGCTCCATCATAGGATAATCCGAAAATAACATTTGATGGGAAAGCTTTAAAAGGAAGTGGATGGGATAAGATAGGGATCGAACTTCAAAGACATTTTAGATACAAAAAGTAATTAGATCAATGCTTTTCAGCAAGGTCGCCTTAGCGAACTCTGGGAAATCCTTAAGCTGGGTCAGTTTTCTCGGTTGATTTAAAGCCCATATTTCTAATCCTTGTTTCATCCATTCCATTACTACTGCCTTCCACTCTGGTCATTTTTGGTCTCAAGGTCATACACATATTCTGGTATCTATAAATGCTGTAATAAAAGACTAACTGATTTATCATATTAATCCTCTTTCTTTTAATATTCTGTAAGTTATCTTCCCTTTTTAAGGATTGAGCCTCCTTCCCCATAACACCTGAAAAATATGCTATACAATCTTACCTCGCTTGTCTGGGGGGGGTAGGATAAATATAACTGAGATACAGACAACTGGTACCACTAGAGTCTTTATCAATAAAACCCTCTTTTGCTTTGATATAAGCTTACCTTCCCACTTAGCTACTATTGTTTATGCTATTTTCAGGCTGACATCCCAATGCAGTGTTGCCATATCTCCTTTCCCATAAAAAAAATCTCATATTTTGAGGGTGTCCCTTGCAGTTTCAACGTGAGCCAGTTTGCCCCCTGCTGGTATAGGAGCTGTTCCCAAAGTTGCATCTTTACTTTCATAATTTATCTGGGATCCTGAAATGTCTGAAAACTTACAGAACTGATGCAGCACTGCTCTTTCTGAATCTGCCAAAGCTGTAGCCAGAACTACATCATCTGCATATGCCAAACTGTCAGGGGCTGTTCTCCTGAAGCTAGTGGTAGTCCTGCTATCTTATGATCCATCACTAAATGTTTCAGATAGGGGTCGATGCTGAAAATGTAAAGAAGAGGACACACTGGGTATCCTTGTCTTACTCCTTTATGAACTGAAATAGTTGTACCCAACCACCCATTCCCATTTGGTATCACTTGTGCATTAGTATGCAATCAAGCAAACTTTGTTTATAAAGCGCTCATCCCATTAGACTCTGAGCACTGTACAGAATATAAAACAGTAAATGAACTGAGAATAAAACAAAACAACACCATCAAAAAATAAAATAATCAATAAAAAATAATCAATAATAGTAAATAACAACTAAATAATACAATAAAAGATATATTGATAACAGTATAAAATCCTATTCAAGTTGCTAGGAAAGGCCAAAAGCCTCTGTAAAGAGATGGGCCTTACATAGAAACATAGAATTTGATGGCAGATAAGGACTGCTTGGCCCACCTAGTCTGCCCACTTTTCCTACCTGTTTCATATAACGCAGATCATAAATGATCTGTGACTTAGGTTCTCTTTCCTATTGCTAGAGTTCCTTTATGTCTGTTCCATGTGTTTTTGAATTCCCCTACCCTTTTTGCTCCTACAATCTCTGCCGGGAAGCTGTTCCATGAATCCACCACCCTTTCTGTGAAAAAGTACTTTCTCATGTTACCTCTAGGCCTACCCCACTCTATTTTCATATCATGGCCCCTTGTTCTCATACATCTTTTTTTCTGAAAGGTGCTAGCCTCTTGCACCTTATTTACACCCTTGATGTATTTGAAAGTCTCTATCATATCCCCCCTCTCTCTTCTGTCCTCCAGGGAATACATATTGAGATCCTCCAGTCTCCTTTAATATGACTTTTGGTGCAGCCCTGGCACCATTTTTGTCACCCTTCTCTGAACCGCTTAACCTCTGTCTGTGTCCTTCCATAGATGTGGCCTCCAGAACTGGACACAGTACTCTAGATGAGGTCTCACCAATGTTTTATATGGTGGCATCACCACCTCCTTCCTTCTGCTGGAGATTTCTCACCCTATGCACCCCAGCATTCCACTGGCTCTCCTCACAGCCTTCGCACATTGTTTGGTAACCTTTAAATCATCAGATATGATTACCCCCAGATCCCTTTTCTGTTTAGTGGCTGTCAGTACCCCCCCATCATGTACTCCTCCCCCGCATTTCTGTGCCCCAAGTGCATGATCTTGCATTTTTTTGCATTGAATTGTAGCTGCCACACCCATGACCACTTCTCAAGCTTGCTTAGGTCCCTCCTCATTTTCTCTACCCCTCCTGGAGTGTCAACCCTGTTGCAGATCTTTGTGTCATCTGCAAAGAGACACACCTTCCCTTCCAGCCCCTCTGCAATGTTGCTTATGAAGACATTAAAGAGGACTGACCCAAGCACTGATCCCTGTGGGACCCCACTGGTCAACCCCCTCTCTTTGGATTGAACTCTGTTCACCACCACCCTCTGTGTCTTATCACTCAGTCAATTTTTGATCCAGTTTACCACCCTGGGACCCACTCCCAGGCTGCCCAGCTTGTTTATTAGCCTCCTATGTTGGACAGTGTCGAAGGCCTTGCTGAAATCCAGATAGACCACATCCACTGCCCCTCCCTGATCCACCTCCCTAGTCACCCAGTCAAAGAAATCTATCAGATTTGTTTGACAATATCTTCCCACTGTGAATCCATGCTGCCTTGGATCCTGTGCTCTGCTGGATTTGAGATATATGACAAACCATTCTTTTGGTAGTGGTTCCATTAGTTTCCCCACCACTGAGGTCAGGCTAACTGGCCTGTAATTGCCAGCCTCCTCCCTGCTCCCACTTTTGTGGAGATGGACTACATTCACCTTCCTCCAGTCCTTTGGTACCACCTGTTTCCAGCGAACTGTTGAACAGGGCTGTCAGTGGTGTTACCAGCACCTCACTGAGTTCTCTAATTACTATAGAATGTATCCCATCTGGCTCCATTGCCTTGTCCACTTTCAGATTAGTGAGTTCCTTTAAGACTCTCTCCTCCTTAAATGGACTGGTGTCCACCTCCCTCCCAGTGGTGCTTCCATCACCTAATTTGGTCCCTCCCCTCCCCTTCCCCTTCTTCTGTGAATACTGAACAAAAATACTTGTTCAGGATTTCTGCTTTTTCTTGGTCCCCCTCTGCACACTTCCCTCCTTCCCATTTTAGTCTCACAATACCACCCTTAGTTTTTTTTTCTTTCACTAATGTACCTGAAAATGTTCTTGTACCCTTTTGTTATTGCCTGGGCTATTTTTTCTTCCGTTTGTGCCTTTGTGCTCCTGACTGCTTTCCCCGCTTCACTCTGCTTTTCCAGATACAGTTCCCAGTCTTCTTCCCTGTGTTTCCTTGTACCTCTTGAATGCCATCCTTTTCACCCTTACCTTCACTGCCACTTCCTCTGAGAACCATAGAGTTTTTTTCTTTCTCTTTATTTTGCTTACTTGCCTTATGCAAAGGCTTGTTGCCTCCGCTATGGCTCTCATAAGATTTGCCCGTTGTTCCTCTATCCACCTTCCTCCTTCCCTGCCAGTGATTTTCTAAGACATTCACCCATCTTTGCAAGTCAGCCCCCCTGAAATCCAGGACCTTTGCTTTCCTGTGATTTGACTCTTCTGCCATTCTCACATTGAACCATACCATATTGTGATCGCTTGATCTCAGATTACTACTTACTTTTATGTCTGTAATTCTGTCCCCGTCGGTGAGTACCAGGTCCAAGTCTCTCTCTCTCTCTCTCTCTCTCGGGTGGGCTCCATCACTAGCTGTCTTAGGCATGCCCCCTGCAGGGCTTCCAGGGTGTCTCTGTTCCTGGCAGAGGCTGCAGCCTGGTTGCTCCAATCCACATCTGGCAGATTGAAGTCTCCTACCAGCAACACCTCCCCTTTAGCTGTCAATCTGTGGCTGGCTTCTACAAGTACCCTGTCCAGCTGTTCCCCTTGTGCAGGAGGTCTGTAGATCACACCAGTGTGATTGGCAGTGCCATTACCCATCTCCAGGGTGATCCACAGTACCTCTCCCTGCATTCCCTGCACCTCAGCCTTAATGCCTTCCCTGACGTAGATAGCCACTCCTCCTCCCTTTTTACTCACTCTGTCCCTCCTGAATACAGTATAACCTGGTATTGTCATATCCCAGTCATGGTTTCCCATGAAACATGTCTCTGTAACAACGACAATGTCCAGGTCTGCCTCTGCTATCAGTGCCACTAGGTCCAGGATTTTGTTTCCCAGACTGCTGGCATTCGTGCACATGGCCTTCTAATTTTTACTGCCTCCTGTCCTAATAACTACCCTCCTATCCCCATGTCTTTCCTCCATATCCCTCTTGCCCTTACTCCCAGTCTGCCTTTTCTCTGGATTTTTACCTATTTGGTTTTAGTTACCCTTGGCAATTTCTCAACCTTAGGGTCCTCTCTGTCATCTGTATCATTTTGTATGTGGGGGGAGCTGTTTGCTTCACCCAGCTTATTTCCACCACCCCCTTGGCTAGTTGAAATGCTTGCTGATGAAACATTTAAACATCTCACTGAGGAGTCTGGTTCCCCCTGGATAGAAGCAGGCCATTGCCCCTGTACAGGCCTGCATCCCTCAAGGTGGAACCCTAGTCCTCAATGAAGCCAAATACCTCTGCTCCAAACCAGTCTTTGAGCCATGTGTTGAATCTCTTGCTGTGGAGTACCCTGTTCTCTCCCTTGCCCTCAAGAAGGTTGCAGAGTGTGCCACCTGTCTAAGACTCCTCCCCAACTCCCTGAACTGCTCCTGCACTACCTTAGCCTCACTACTTGCCAGGTCATTCATCCCCAGGTGGACGATGATGTCTTGCTTACCCTCCCATCCTGCTGCCCCAGCAATCCTTAGGATGTACTGTCCATCCCTCCAAGCCATGGTATCGGGTAGGCACTTGACCTCCCTCACTCCCTCCCCTCCCATCCTGGCCTCAAGTTTACCTCCTGATGATAGAGTTCCCCACCAGGAGTTGCTTCCTCCTCCTCCTGGGTCCTCTGCTTCCCCCCTGGGGTCTCCACTGTGGAGGACCCCCACACCCTCCGTGGTTACCACTGTGGGTGCCTCTCTTGGACAGTCCTGCCCTACCAGAGCAGCACAGGAGTTGTGGAGTGGAACTGTAAGAGGGATGTGTCTCTTCTCCACTGCCCTCACCCTTCCTGAGCCCACAGTCATCCAACCACTCCTCTTCCTTGGCAATCGTTGAGGCAGCGGGGGTGGACGTGGTGGTCCTATGGTGGGGGAGAAGATCCCCCAAATCCTGCCCAACTTGGCCTGGAGATGAGCAACCTCCACCCTCAGCCCAGAGAGGTGCCTGCAGAAGGGACAGCACTGCAGCCTCCAGAAACTCTCCCTATAGACTGACACCCCACAGCCACTGCACTACAGCCTTTAGGCCTCTTTTAAATGCTTCCAGTGAGGGGGGCCTTCCCCAGAGATCTCAGAAGCAGATTCCACACGGTCAGTGTAGCAACATCAAAGGCACACTCACATGAGGATTTTAGCTAAACCCTAGGAATTACTAGGAGTCCCTCCTCAAAGTAGCGGAGAGGTCAGGAGGTCTGGTGTGGAGACAGAAGGTCTTGCAGGTAGCTAGGGCCCAATCCATGTAGGGCTTTATAGGTCAGCAAGCCAGCCTTGAAGGAGATCCACCACCTCACTGACAGCCATTGCAGTTTGTGCAGAACTGGAGTTAAATGACAAGATTTTGGGAGACCCATCAACAACCTGGTTGCTGCATTCTATACCAGGAAAAACAGTGGTCGACGACATTGCTGATTGGCACCCTAATGGCATGGCACTGCAACGCTGGCGCATTCTGAGGGTGGAACCATAGGGCACTGCAGAAATCAAGCCTGGATGTAATGAAGACATTATCAGTGAGGACCAGTCACTGGGTGGGATAAAAGGTTTGATCCGGGCGATATTTCTAAGATGGTAGAAACTATTTTGGACAACAGATGACACCTGAGCCTCCGGCGTCAAATCACTGTCCAAAATATTGCCCACAATCTTCACCCTTACTGAAGCGGTAAGAGATGAAGAACCAAGTACTTGCCCAATCTCTCCTCCCCCAACCCCAGCTCCTCACAGGTGACCAGGCTCAATCACTAATATTTCCACCCTATCTGGATTGAGCCTCAGCCAGTTGGTGGACATCCGGTCCTGTATCTCGACCAGGCAAGAATTTAGTGCAGAGACCATGTCCTGTGTCCCAGGTTCAAACAACATATACAGTTGAGTATCATCTGCATAGCAGTGGAAATCCACCCTGTAATGTCTAATGATATCACCCATGGGGTAGCATGTGCACAAAAAATAACATTAATGAGAGGATCGAACAGTGGGAACTCCACAGGACAGAGGCATCGGGCGGGAGGAAGAAGTTCCCATCACCACTCTTTGCATCCTACCTGTAAGTAAGGACTCAAACCAGTTGATGACAGTACTGGCGAGTTCACAGAGCTTCCACAGGTGAGCCAACAACATCTCATGATCCACGGTGTCAAACGCTGAAGAGAGATCAAGGAGGATAAGAACTGACCATTCAGCTTGTTTCCCTCACCCTGAGGAGATCATTCTGCACTTCATTTAATGTTGTCTGTGTTCTATGCCTGGACTGGAAACCAGACTGAAGTAACTCATAGATGTCAAAGGTAGCAAGATGTACAAAAAAACAAATGCTCTGGTTTTGGATATTTTCCCTGCCTGGACAGCATCCTTTATGTAGGAGGGTGAGTGCCATGATTTACTATTTTCAGTGCAGCAATATGTACCTTGAGCTGAGTGGCCACAAGTCTCCAAGGAAGGACCTTGTTGGTCCGAAAGCTTAGACACTGTTTTCTTTTTGTAACATCTCTGTTGGTTCAGTACAAAGTATCAAACCATTTGCTTCTGGATCTTCCTAAAAAGGGAAGATTAGAGATGGGTCTATAATTTACGAGACAGTCCGGGTCCAAAGATGATTTCTTCAAGAGGGGTTTCACCACTGCCTCTTTGAGAACAACAGGGAACTCCTCCCCTTGAAAAGGAGCAGTGGAGTATCTCCACAAACACTGGACCCAAAGATCCCCCCACATCTCACTAAGAGGTGTGCTGGGTCTGGGTCCAGCTCACAGCATGTAGGTCAGAGCTTCAAGATTATCTCGCTAACCTCTTCCACCCCCAGTGGCCTAAACTCACTCCAGACATGTGGCTTGCATCTATCAGCTCCATATCCGACACTGCCCATGTCAATCAATCAATCAATCGATCAACATTTATTTATAAAATAACGCTATTCCCAAACCATAGCTCTAGTACATAACCATAAAATCCACGGAAACAACTCCCCATGTAAAAACAGCTGTAGCAGATCATATAAAATCAGGGAATGCCAGAATAAATAAGTGAGTTTTTAACGCAGATTTAAAACTCTCCACCATTAGGCACTGTCAACTCCGACAAGGTAGAGAATTCCAGGACGGGGCCAGATTCATATGCATGGGCCCCAGATGACTTTAAACAGACCCTGGGAATCTCTAGCAATCCCTCATCGGTGGAGCAAAGCGGCTGGGAGGGGCAGTAGGGATGAAGAAGATCTTGCAGATAACTCAGTCACTTGTCCGTGTAGGGCCTTATAGGTCAGTAAACTGACCTTAAAGGTGATCTGCCACTGAATAGGCAGCCAGTGCAGATCGCGCAGCCCTGGCGTGATGTGACAGCTACGAGGTAGCTCCGTCAACAGCCTAGTTGCTGCATTCTGCCCCAGCTGCAAGCAGTGGATATCAACCCCTGGTAGCCCTATGTACAGGGCATTACAGTAATCAAGGCGTGAGGTTACAAAGGCGTGAACCAAAACTGGTAGGTCATCGGGCAGAACTAGGTGCTTGATCCGGGCTACATTCCTTAGATGGTAAAAGGCAGTCTTGACAATGGACGACACCTGATATTTAAGTGTCAGTCCATCATCAAGAATCTCACCCAGATCCCGCACCTGTTCAGAGGTCGTCAGCTGGCGACCACTGAGCCAAAGCCCTGAGGCTCGCCCCTCCATGATAGAATCCCACTGGGAAGATACCCGCCCTGATGGAGGACACTTTATCAGCAAAGTACAGAGCAAACTTGTTGCATTTTATAGCAGACAACGCTCTTACTGGCTGAAGACAGGAAGGGTGAACAGGCCTGTCCACCATCCAGAAGAGCTGGGCTGCGCTGTTTTTGCTGCAGCAATCTCCCTAGACAGGAACTGTGCCTTCTTATGGGAGATTGCCCTTTGATACTTTCTATAGTGAGTTTTCAAAGCCAATCTGTCCCCCTCAGAGCCAGATCTCCATCAGTGGTGCTCCAACCTCCAACCCATGGTCTTCAGCTCCCTGAGTTCTCCATCAAACCATGGGGATCTCGGACATGAGAGCCAGGGTCATACACAGACTGGTGCGACAGAATCGAGGGTCACTGTGACAACCCTGTTACAGGCTATCATCACCTCCACTGGTCCTGTCACACAAAGCATCCAGCACACTTGATAGGTCCAGCTCCACCATAAGTTGTTCTGTGGTCACTCCCTGTAAAGGGCAGAAGCGGACCATCTCCACAAAAGGAGGACTCTCCGTGGGGGCCCCGAATGAGAACTTCATTGTGCAATGATCTGACCAAATGACTGGCTCAGTCTTAAGGTTATTAATCTTGAGTCCCGGCACGAATATCAAGTCCAAGGTGTAGCCAAGAGCTTGGGTCATGGAAGTAATGACTTGTGACAGCCCAGAATAAAAAGTCTGCACCCAGTCATACATTTTTCTAGAATTCTAAAAGCTCTCAGAATATTAAACAAATATTCATGTGCTAACCGATCAAAAGCATTCTCCAGTTCAAGACTCACCACATACCTGCTTAGAGTTCCTGGGCTCAATTTTAAAAGGCTAATGCAGGGCTTGTGTTAAGCCATGTGTCAGCCCTTGACTTTGGTGCAGCTTCGCCCATCCCCTTTGCCACATCTGTGCCCGATTTTCATAGGTTGGATGCAGTTGTGACAGTGTACATGCTTTATGGCAGTTTGTGCCAACTCCTTGGCACAAGCACCATGAAACAGGTCCCCAGTATGGCCACAAGCGAGACGAAAAAGAGTTGGCCTAACTTGCAGCAGTTACCGCACAGGATAGGAAATCCCGATCATCGGTCAAGTGAATACCGCAAGCTCCATGCACCATATCTCCAGCAGATCCGGAGCATGCAGCATTCCTGCACATTTGAAAATCGAGCCCCCTGTTTCTCCTTTCCTGAACAGTTCCCTAAGGAGAATTAAATTAGCTTGAATCCTTCTGTTAGGTATGGAACAAGATGAATAAAGGCTGATCAAATGTTCTGCCACCCTTGCAAGTCTGTTGGCTAAAATTGTACTTAAAATCTTGAAATCGGTATTGAGCATGCTTAAAGGACTCCAATTTCCAAAATTCAGCCTATCCTCCTTTTTACAAATCATTACCAAAATAGCTTTGGTCATGGTGTCTGGTAGGGAATTAGTTTCTAAGATAAAATGAAGCAGGACTGTTAACACAGGGACTAGCTCACTACTAAAGGTTTTTTTTTCAGTTCAGCCTCCAGCACATCTGTCCCTGGTGCTGTCCAGTTTTGCAGTTTCTGAATCACTACTCCCACCTCATCCTGAGTAATTTCTTTGGTCAAGTCTGCCTGTTCCTGTTGTGTGGGCAGTGGCAGACTTCAATGTGTAAAATAGTCTGGAACAGTAAGAGTTATTGCTGCTTTGCCAAAGGAGTTAGTTCAAAAAGACTCAACAGCTCCCAACAAGCCTGTCTGTGTGGATTCAGTTTGTCCATTTTCCAATGTGAACTTATGAAAAATTCTGTTCTCTGTTTCTGGTCTTTGTAGGGGTCAAAAGTCTGTTTCCTATTCTGTGTTCCAAATCTCATTTCTTGGTACAGTGACTTTGCTGCTCTGTTATATTCCAGGATATACACTGTTCAGAAGGAACAGAGTAGGTAGAATGGGGGAAGGAGTGGCTCTATATGTAAGGGATAACATAAAAGCCATGGAAATACAGGGGGGGCAGGGAGGTGAGGAGATACTGAGGGTCACTTTGGAAAGAAGGAAAGGGTCTGATATTAGCACAGGAGTGATCGACAGACCTCCAACACAAGGGGAAGAGGTTGATAAGGAAATGGTGGGGGCAATCCAGAAGATGGCTCACAAGGGGGGGGGTACTCACAGTGGGAGACGTCAATCTACCAGACATGGACTGGAGTCTCCCTGTTGCAGCTACAGCTAGGAATAGGTACATTCTGGACTCCATGCAAAGGGAGTTCCTCAGGCAACTAGTGCTGGAACTCACTTGTGAGGGGGCACTTCTTGACTTAGTACTGTACTGTCAAACAGGGACAGTGTGACTGACGTCAGAGTGGGGGACCACCTAGGAAACAGTAACCACTGTACAGTGTGGTTTGAGCTAAGGACCAGGTCAGAATCAAATCACACAAGGGTGAGGGTCCTGGTCTTCAGGAAAGCAGATTTTAAGAACATGGGAGAACGCCTGAGGGAAGCCCAGGTGGGGATAGGAAAACTGGGGGGAACTGAGGAAAGGTGGGCAAAAAATAAAAGAAGGAATTAGGCAAGCTACAAACCTCTGTGCAAGGCAGGTAAACAAGGGCAAGAGAAAAAGGAGACCACTATGGTTCTCTAAGGAAATGACAGAAAAGGTAAGAGCAAAAAAGGGCATTTAGAACATACAAAAAAAAACACAGAAGGTGGAGGATAGAGAAGCTTGCCAAGAGAAGCAAAGGGAGGCAGGGAAGGCAGTCAGAAGTGCAAAGGCAGAGACAGAGGAAAGGATTGCCAAGTCAGTGACAAAGGGAGATAAATCATTTTTTTAGAAACATAAGTGAAAAAAGAAGGATGGGGGGATTGTAAGACTGAAAGGGGAAGGTGGGTGCAGTGTGAAAGAGGACCACCAAAAAGCAGACTTATTAAACAACTATTTCTGTTCAGTATTTACAGAGTGGGGGGAAGGAAATGGGACAAGGGTAAAGGGCAATGGTATAAAGGGAAGGGAAGTGGACACACAACCATTTACAGAAGAAAGAGTGCTTAGGGAACTCTCAAAGATAAAAGTAGACAAAGCAATGGGAACAAATGGAGTGCACCCCAGGATACTGAGGGAACTGAAAGAGGAGCTAGTTGCACCTCTGACAGCCCTTTTCAACATGTCATTAAAAACAAGGAAGGTACTGGGGGATGGTTCCACCAAGCCACATCGACAGGAATTCTGTCAAGCAGTATTAGAGCGACGGTACAATGCTGACAGCTGGCATTGTGCCATTGGGGACACAAGTGTTTTTTTGGGGGGGGCCTGCCCCCCACACTCCCCCCACACTATGGATTGCTAACTCCGAGTCGGAGTTGTTTCGGGGAGGGGGGAGTGAACTCCCCAGAGACAGCAGTGTCGGACAAACAGCAGACCATAAAAGCGAACAGATGATTCTGTTGCTATAATGGTCTTCACTGTTTTTCCATTGCTGTTTGAACGGTATACTCTCGGGGACTGGAGGAGGGCAGATGTAGTCCCACTCCACAAAAGTGGAAATAGGCAGGAGGCAGGAAATTACAGGCCAGTCAGCCTGATGTCGGTGGTAGGCAAGGTAATGGAAACACTATTAGAGGAAAGAACAGGGGAATACCTAGTTACCAATAACCTGAAGGATCAGAGGCAGCATGGCAACATGGGGGGAGGTCCTGCCAGACAAATCTGATCAAGTTCTTTGATTGGGTAACCAGGAAAGTGGATCAAAGGGGAGTGGTGGACCTGGCTACCTGGATTTCAACAAGGCTTTCAAAACCGTTCCACATAGAAGGCTGTTAAACAAACTGGGAAGCCTATGAGTAGGTCCTAAGGTAGTAAAATGGGTGGAAAGCTGGTTGGGCAATAGGAGTCAGAGGGTGATGGTAAGCGGCAGTCACTACAGAGTAGGCAAAGTGACCAGTGGAGTACCACAGGGTTCAGTACTAAGGCCGGCCCTTCAGTGTCTTCATCAGTGACATTGCAGAAAGGCTGGAAGGGAAAGTATGCCTGTTCACAGATGACACAAAACTCTGTAACAAAGTAGACACACTGGGAGGAGTGAAAAAATGAGCAGTGATGTAGAAAAGTTGGAAGAATGGTCAAGGGCTTGGCAGCTGGGTTTTAATGCAAAGAAGTGCAAAATAATGCACTTGGGACATAAGAACCTGGGGGCAACATACCAACTGGGAAGAGAGGTGTTAACAGTTACAAAGCAGGAAAGGGACCTGGGGGTGATCATTTCTGATGACCTGAAGGTAGGGAAGCAGTGTGACAAACCAATGGGGAAGGCTGGAAGGATGTTGGGTTGCATAGGAAGGGGAATCACCATCAGAAGGAGGGAAGTAATAATACCCCTACACAGATCACTGGTTAGGCCGCACCTTGAATACTGCAGACAGTTCTGGAGGTCCCTCCTCTGTAAAGACATAAAAAGGGTGGAGGCAGTACAAAGGAGGGCAACAAAAATGGTGCATGGCCTGCATCAAAAGCCCTATGGGGTAAGGCTCAAGGAACTTAACATGTACTCCCTCGATGAAAGGAGGGAAAGGGGGGATATGATAGAGACATTCAAATACCTCACAGGAAAAACAAGGTACAGGAGGGAAGCATTTTCCACAGAAAAAGATGCTCAGGGACAAGGGGTCATGCTGTGAAGCTAGAAGCAGGGAGGCTCAAAGGAAATATGAGGAAGTACTTCTTCACGGAGAGAGTGGTGGATGCATGGAACAGCTTATCAGCAGAGGTAGTGCGGGTGGAAACAATGACAGGGCTCAAGACCGCAAGGGATAGACACAAAGAGATCTTAGTGGTGGGTGGCTGGGTTGGGGGGGACTGGAGAACAATTGGGATCTGCGGCGACACTACAGCTAGGAAAAATAAAGTAGGCTAAGTGGGCCATCAGGTCCTTATCTGCCGACAGATTCTATGTTTTTATATCGCATTCTACATGTCTCTCTTTTTATTACATCTATTTGGGAACTATAATCATTTGTCTTGGTTTCTGTTTTGAAAATTAATTTCTATAAGTGTGTTCTTAAGCTTAGATACTTTAGGTACTCCTGAGTAGCCACGTTCCCTGAGTAATTCTGAAAACACTTTTTTAAAAGTAAGTTGTGCATCCTCCCACCATGAAAATATATTGACAAAGAGGCACAATACAGATATTCTGTCTGCCCAGGAATTCCTCCATTGGAGTAGAACATCTTCCTTATTCATTACAGAACTATTTAGTCGCCATCTCCCTTTTTTTTACTTGTAGGAACTAAGCCCCAATTTATGTGGATTTGAACTGCTCTATGGTCTAAAAATTCAACATCTTTTGTTTTAGCTGCCATTATTTCAGCAGCCTTAGAAACAAAAAGAAAATCTATTCTAGTGGAATAAAGTATCCCCAAAATATGTATTTCCTCTTGTGTCATGTATTCACCTGTAAGAATCTATTAGATTTAATGTTAATATTATATCCCTTAAAACATTTGTGTCGCATAACTATTTGTCTGTTTTTAATCCTCTGTCAGAATGGGCCAGGCCACCACCGAAGTCCCCTCCCCATATCACAGTCCTTGTTGTTTGTAAGTAAGGTTGTATTTGCTTAAATAATTCTACTGTCTGAGCTTTAGTCTGTGGAGCATACGCATTTATTAGACGTATTCTGCTGTTATAAAATGTCAGGTCTAATAATTGTGCCCTACTTAGGTGGATATCTACTAACCTGGATACATTACATTTAGAATTAGCAAAAAGTATTCCAACTCCATCACAGGTGCTTTCCCCAAGTGACCAAAAGGTGGCACCCTTTGTCCAGAAATTGGAAACATGTTACATATCGTATGAAGTTTTTAATCTGGTATCTTGTATGCAAAAACTATCACTATTGCTAGAAGCCAGAGTTGATAAAACTACCATTCTTTTCTTACAGCTTTTAATGCTATTCACATTAACGGTAGTTATATCCAAGGAGGACAGCTTACAATATGTGAGAAACAAAGAAACATAGAAACAGAATCTGTCAGCAGATAAGGACCATACAGCCCACCTAGTCTGCCCATTTCCCTACTTGATTTGGCAATCCCTACTCTTATCTGGACTACCTTTCCCCCTCTCTGCTGTAGAACAGGGTGCCTTTATGCTTATCCCATGCACTTTTGAATCCCCGTACTGTTTTCTCTTCCACCACCTCCGCTAGTAGGCTGTTCTATGGATCCTCCACTCTCTCTGTGAAAAAAATACTTCCTTGCATCCCCCCACAAGCCTCCCTCCAACCTTATGTTATGTCCCCTTGTCCTTGTGCACTTTCTTCCCTGAAATATGCTCTTGTCCTGTACCCTGTTTATTCCTCTAAGGTATTTGAAAGTCTATCATCACCTCTCTCCCTTCTCTCTTCCAGCGAATAGATGTTAAGTTCTTTGAGTCTTTCCTCATGAGGCTTGTGGTGCAGTCCATGTATCATTTTTGTTGCTCTTCTCTGGACTGCTTCCATTCTGTCTTATGTCCTTCCTGAGATGCGGTCTCCAGAATTGGACACAGTATTCCAGATGAGGCCTCACCAGTGATCTATACAGTGGCATCACCACTTCACTCCTCCTACTGGTTATACTTCTTCCTATGCACCCCAGCATTCTGTTTGCTTTCCCCACTGCTTTTTCACATTCTTTGGATGACTTCTGGTCATTGGATATGATAACCCCCAGGTCTCTCTCCTGATTTGTGGTGGCTAGAACCTACCCCCCCCCCCATCCTGTATTCCTGACTTGGATTCTGTGTCCCAGGTGCATTGTCTTGCACTTCTTAGTGTTGAAACCCAGCTGCCAAACCCTTGACCATTCCACAAGTAATCTTAGGTCATTTCTCATTTTATCTAGCCCCTCCTGTGTGTCGACTCTGTTGCAGATCTTGGTGTCATCTGCGAACAGGTATACGTTCCACACCAGTCCCTCTGCAATGCCACTTATGAAGACATTGAATAGGATTGGACCCAGCACCGATTCCTGTGGCACCCTGCTGGTCACCTCCCCCCTTTGGATTTTATGCCATTTACTACCACCCTCTGGGTTCTCCTGCCTTTTAGCCAGTTTCCAACCCATTTTACCAATTTAGAGCCCACACCCAGATTCTCAAATTTGTTAAGCAACCTTCTATGGGGAATGGTGCCGAAGGGCTTGCTGAAATTCAGGTAGGCCACATCCACCACCCCTTCCTGATCCACCACCCTGGTCATCCAGTCAAAGAAATCAGTAAGATTAGTCTGACAGGACCTTCCCTCAGTGAATCCATGCTGCCTTGGGTCTTTTGCACTGCTTGACTCCAGGAACTTCACTACCCTCTCCTTAAGCAGGGACTCCATCAGCTTCCCCACCACTGAGGTCAGACTTACATGTCTGTAATTGTCTGCCTTCTCCCTACTTCCACTCTTGTGCAGGGAGACAACCTCTGCCCTCCTCCAGTCCCCAGGTACCTTCCCCATCTCTAGTGATTGGTCGAAGAGGGTTGTCAGCGGACCTGCTAGGACTTCCCTGAGGTCCTTCAAAACTCTAGGGTGAATCCTATCTGGCCCCATTGCCTTATCTGCCTTTACTTTCTCCTAGTTCCTCCAAGACTCTATCCACTGTAAACAGGCTGGTGTTCACCTCTCCCCCCATAAACCTTTCCTCGCGAGTCTTGGCCCCTCCCCTGCCTCTTCCTTGGTAAATACTGAGCAAAAATATTTGTTCAGTATCTCAGCTTTTTCAAGGTCATCCTTCATCAACCCACCCTCTCCCTTCTTTAGCCTAACAATACCATTTCTGGTCTTCTTCCTCCTCTCGCTAATATAGTGGAAGAAGGTCTTGTCTCCCTTCTTAATGGCCTATGCTATTACTTCCTCCGTTCTTGCCTTAGCCCCTCTGACAGTTTTCCCAGCTTCTCTATGCTTCTTCAGATATTTCACTCTGTCTTCATCTTTCTGTGTCTCTTTGTATTTCCTGAATGCCTTACTTTTTTCTCACACTTTCTTGGCTACTGACTTAGAGAACCACAATGACTGCTTCTTTCTTTTGCTTTTGCTAAGCAGTCTGACACATTGACTTGTCACTCCTTCTACAGATCTCATGAGTCTAAGCCACTGTTCTTCTACCCCTCACCCCATATCTTCTGCTGCCAGGGCAATTTTGAGCTGTGCCCCTTCTCCACAAAGTTGGCCTTCCGGAAATCTAGGACCTTAATCTTTGTATGGCTTTCTTCTGCCAACATGTTGACTCTAAACCACACAGTTCTGTGGTCACTGGTACCAAAGGGACATCCCACCTTAACATCCATGATTCTATCCACATTTGTCAGCACTAAGTCTAGTACAGCCCCCTCTCTGGTGGGCTCAACCACAAGCTGCCTTAGGTTTGCCCCATACATGGCAGACATGAGGTCCCTACTCCTTTATGTACTTGCAGTCTGGGTATTCCAATCTGCATCCCGCACGTTGAAGTCACCCATTAGTAGTATTTCCCCTTGGCCACCATATTATGGATGGCCTCCACTAATGCTAGATCTATATCCTACCCCTGCGTAAGAGGCCTGTAAACTACTCCAGCATGGATGGTTGTTTTGTTCCCCAACTCCAGAGCGACTCACAATGCTTCTGCTTCTTCCCTGAGCCTCCGTAGCTTTAACCCCTTCTTTCACATACATAGCAAACCCATCTCCCCTCTTCCCCTCCCTGTCCTTTCTAAAAAGCTTATAACTTGGTATGGCTGCATCCCAGTCATGGTTCTCTGTGTACTATGTTTCTATAATAGCCACAATGTCCAGGTTTGTGTCTCCATTAGTGCCGTTAGGTCTGGGATTTTGTTTCCCAGACTGTGGGCATTTGTGCACATGACCTTCCTCTCTGTGTACCCCCTTAATGTTCCTTGTTTATTGGTCTTTGCCCTGCACTGCATTAGTGACGTACCTTCTGTTCTCTCTTCCATTGTAACCATGGTAGTTTTACGGTTAGATATTACACTAGTTATTGGGTCCTCACTGCTTTCAGTTATGTCCTGTGGGGGGGGGGGCTATGATAATTCCTTTGACTGTCTATGCCTCCCCCATTGACAAGTTTAAATGATTACTAAGGATGCACTTAAACTTCTCAGAGAGAATACCTTTGCCTCCCCAGGATAGATGCAGGCCATCTGGTAAATATAGTCCTTCATGTGAGGTTCCAGTCCCAATAAAGCCATACCCCACATCTCTGCACCATTTCTTCAGACATTTGTTGAATTCAATGATGCGGATGTCCCTCCCTTTCCCCATGCCATGGACAGGTAGCACTTCCGAGAAGGTCACAGAGTGTGCTGCTTGCCTAAGACTCCTCCCCAGTTCCCTGCACTCTTCCTCTACTCTTCCTATGTCTACCCCCTCATCTACCCTCTCTCTAGCCAGGTCATTAGTCCAGCTCCCCCCTCCTTTCTACTGCCCTTGCAATCCTAAGGATTCACTTGCCCTCCTTCCAAACTGTGCCTCCATGTAGGCACATTATCTCCCTCTCACCATTGCTACCTGACCCCAGCTCAATCCCCGGACAATGGAGTTCCCAGCCAGGATTTTCTTCCTCCTACTGTGTGTTCTCCTTGCATCTGCCCTTGGGGTTTCATCTTGGATGACCTCCTCAACCCCCATAGCTAGAAGGACCCTAGCTTTTTAGAAACCTAGGTTGTTTGTTCTGAGACCTGGTTTCCCATATGTACAAGTGGGGACCAAGTGGCCATATTTCGGGCAGTGAGTACACTTTGGAGTACCACAGGCATTACTGAGGTGTATTCTTGCCCCACATTTGTGGCAAGACTTCAGCTGGCCTGAATAGAATATAATACCCTTCCCTCTGCCAAGGTAAAACTGCTTGGTAAATGGAGTACTCCTGCATAAGACAGAAACAATTTAACTTGGATCCTCTATCCCCCCCTCCACATTTGTTCAGTTCACTATCTGTTATGGGCATTGTTTTATCAAGAAAAATGTTTTTCATCCAGTATAGGCTATCAGAGATCTTCAATCCTTCATTCTTGAATAACACATTAATCTTTCAAATAGCAGGCTTGGTCATAGGAACTGACAGAAAGGGAGTCCATAATGGTTTGTCTTTTAATTAATTATATTTGTTCCGGAAACGTTCCATGCCAGATACAGTTTTAAAACTGATATCAAAGTTGGAGTCTCCAGTATGAATTAATGTAAAGATTTGAGACGCAAAGAATTTCATAGAGTGTTTTAAGAGAGTTCTGTAAGTGTGCACTCTGTCTGGGGAAGGGTCTAAACCCCATTTATACAGAAACCTTATTGCATTTTTCCTAGGAGCCGGCTCGTCCCAATTTTGAAATAAAACAGAGAGCTTAAATAAAGGTTTCAAAAATTCTCTCTGACCAGGATCTTGCATTATGGCAGTTTTCAGGTCTACCCTTGTCTACCCTTGTGGGGCTGCATGGCATATCTCTCACAAAGTCTCTTGAAGCACCTTCATATGAGAGTCAAATAAAGGTTCCTGATGGTCTAGTTGTCAGGATTTGGCACTTTCACCATTGTGACCTGGGTTAGATTCCCAGTCAGGAAAGATGCTTTGCTTTCAGGGCTGGCAGTGTAGCCTAGAGGTTAGAGTAATAAGCTGTGAATGAGGTTGGTACATAGAGCAGACCTGGGTTTGATTCCCACAACCTCCACTTGCATACTATGTGACTCAAAGAAAGTCACGTGACCTGGCTTGCCCCTGAAAATAGGCCCCTGTGCCTAGTGGGTCTTACCCAGTTACAAATGAATATATATAAAAAAAAAGAGATTGTGACACAATAACAACTATCCTTCAAATCTGCCTACAAAGCCCACCTCTTCCAATCCACCTCCTGCAGATGCTTTCAACCTCCTTGAAGTGTCTGCACTAACCTCATTTACTGCTGTTACAGTTATTTAATCCTGACAGTTTCTATTGCCACGACCTCCCTGCTGTTTGTCTTTTTAACACTGTGCAGTAGGGGATCAATAACTCTCCATAGCTTACCTTGCATGACTTGCTGGTACCTGCCTATGCTGATATGGACCTCCTCTTATATATGAACATAGAAACATAGAATATGATGGCAGATAAGGACCAACCAGTCGGCCTAGTCTTCCCATTTCCCTGCTCGATTTGGCAATCCCTTAATTCGTGTTCATATCTAATGAAACTCTGGACTGTTAATGTACTGTACTGCTTAAATGTCAAATGTCCTGCAACTCTATCCCCCAACCCATATGTACTGTGTTATTATGTACTGAACTGTGTAAATAACTAATGTCGCCACTGCAGATGTATCCCCCAACCTGCTTTATAATGTGCTTGTAACCCCAATTTGCTTTGTAAACCCCCAGGTCAGAAAATTACCCATGAACAGTATTTCCAGTGTTGAATCCATACAGTTGGAAGGAGCCTGGTACATTTTGCTGCATACAGTCTGCGAAGGTCAGATTCCACCATTCACAACAGTAGGGAATGATCCAACAACTGCTGGTACAACACATATTTACAGTGGACCCTCCAGAGCATAACCTTGAAACAGGAAAAAATCATAAGCAACGTGGAAGGATTATGCATAGTGGTCAGACCAGTCACTGAACAATAAATAAGCACACCATTGGTAAGGGAACACCAAAAGGGTCCACCCAAGTTGTCTCCAAGAACGACCAATAGTGGTGAATATAAGGGCAGTCAAAGAACAAATGCCAAATTGATTCAGTGGTATATTTAGTAAAATCTTTCTGCTATGGTCTAGATCTAGTTCCTGGCCTCCTTGTTTTTAGTCTATTTCTGAGATAAATTAATTTTATTTTATCATTATTTAAGGATTTTAATGTTAAAATGATATTTGATATTTGAGTCTATCTGTGTTTATTCATTTGCTTATTTCATTTTGTGCGGTGCACAGAGCCCAGAGCCTCCAGGATTGGGTGTCTATTTTAAATAAAAGTTGCCTTGCCTTGTCTATCTTGGCAACAGTCCCTTGACCAAAATCTTTCCGTGATGCTTTTATGTTTGTTATTGCCCTTAACATTTAGCTTGCCAAGGCAACACAGCCAGGTCATATTCCAATATTGGGGAGGAAAATGAGAATTGTTTAACTTCAACAAAGCCTGTTCTCTAAGGACAGGTAGTACCCCTGCAACACATCCACTTCCATAGGAAGCAATGCCTTAGAGAAGGCTTTCCTATGCTTGGTGGAAATTAAATCCCATGACAAACTGTGTCATTTTAGAAAATTCAAAAAGGTATCAAAAACTCAGGAAAACGACTAATTGGCCAGAAAAGGGGTTTTGGCTTACTCCACTCCAGTTGAAGTGGTGTCATCCAAACTGATGCGCAATCCTTCCAAGCAGAAGGAGGGCCTGTAATCCAAGGAACTATATTATACTAAAAAAAGACATTATATGAAAAATTAAAAACATGGGATTCACCATGTTCAAACCTCCCTTGTCATAAGGGAGATAAAGAATGTCTCTCTTAACTAGGTTGAGCCTACTCCCCCAAACCACAGTGAAAAATACACTATATAATCTAGTTTCCAAACACAGAGGAAGGTGAAAGATAGCACTAACATAAAGAACAAACTCTGTCCAGAGCTGATAGGGCTGCAGTTGAGGAATTTGGGGTACAAATATTGTAAATTACCAAAGTTACAAGCCTGCATTTGCAAAATGCAACATAGGTTCATAAATGTGTTGTCTTGTAATATTTTTACACCAGATTTTCAACATAACTTGTTATGATCCTGCCTCATGAAAATGGGCAGACAACATTTTTTTTTTTTTTATTTAGTTGTTTAACCAGGTATAGCACACTAAGCTGAAAGCTTTTTTACAGGAGCGACCTAGGAGCACAAGGAGGTTAAGTGACTTGCTCAGAGTCACACAGTATGCAAGTGGAAGCTGTGGGATTCAAACCCAGGTCTGGTCTGCCGGATGTCACTAGATTTGCAGCTCAGAGCCTTAGACTACTGCGCTATACTGCTTCGTTATAGATAAAATATTCAGTTCCTGTCTTATAGGTAATTTTGTGCAGGGATTGCAAAATCAACTTTCAGAATGTAAAAACACATTTTAGGCAGGAGTTGAAAACTGACACCTGTCACATTCATGAGATACTGTAAAGAAGTGGCTATGTTGAAAATTTGGGGTAAAATATTGAATATTACCGAGCTTGTGAGCCTGCATTTGCAAAATTCAATATAAGCTCATAAATTTGTTGTTTTTTAAATATTTTTACACCAAATTTCCAACATAGCCTTCTTATGACCCCACCTCATGAACAAGGCCAGAGAAAACTTTCAACTCCTGTCTGAAAGGTGATTTCACACAGGGACTGCGAAATCACCTTTCGGTATGTAAATAAAAAAACATATTGACCAGGATTTGAAAAATGATCACTGTCATATTCATGAGGTGCTGTAAAGATATGGCTATGTTGTAAATTTGGGGTAAAAATATTGAAAAGTATCAAAGTTACAGTACGAGGCTACATTCACAAAATTCTACATAGGCACATAACTTGGTTGATTTTTTTAAAAATATTTTAGCACCAAATGTTCAACATAGCCTTCTTATGACCTCACGTCATGAACAAGGGCAGAAAATATTTTCAACTGGTGCCCAAAAGGTGATTTCACGCAGGCACTGTGAAATCACCTTTCAGGATGTAAAAAAAAACCCATTTTGGATAGGATTTGAAAAATGACAGCTATTACATTCATGAGGTGCTATAAAGATGTGGCTATGTTGTATTTGGGGTAAGAATATTGAAAAGTATGAAAGATATGAGCCTACATTCGCAAAATTCAACGTAGGCTCATAACTTTGTTGTTTTTCAATATTTTGATACCAAATTTTCAACATAGCCTTCCTATGACCCCGCCTCATAAACGAGGGTAGACAAAATTTTCAACTCCTGCCCAAAAGCTGATTTTGCACAGAGACTGTGAAATCACCTTTCGGGACAGATCTGCTTAATGACAGTGACATTGTTCATAAGGAGGAGTCCCAAAGAAGGCATGTTGAAAATTTGGGCCAAAAATACATTATGTAAAAATGCCCAAGCTATGGCACTAAGTTCAAAACCCCATTGAAATACATTGAACTGTATAGCTATGTCTTCAGTTCGTGGTCCGGCTTTGAAGACTAAAAATGTGCCTGTGGTCCAGAGTGGATTACGGCGTTGGACCCCCAGTGGGTAAGTAAAGGCTTTGGGGGGTGGGGGGCGCTGGGTGCTTAGTGGGAGGGTCAGAAAGGGGCTAAGGAATGGCTGCAAAAGACATTGATTACCCATTTTTTACAGCTGACAAAAACAAAATCAGGACCAAGGATCCTGATCGTGACACTGGGATTGGGCACCCCAGTGTCACAGTTATGTTTCTAAGGGGTGGGGTGGTGGGTACTGAGAGGAGGGTCAGGTGGGGAGAAAATTATTTTTGAAAATTAAAAAGTACTGGCATTGGTGAGAACACGATCACAACACTGGGGATTGGACATCCTTAGCATCACTGCTATGTTTCTGGGGGTGGGTTGGGGTGGTGTGTGCTGAGAGGAAGGGTTAGGAGGGGGGAATTTTTATAATTAAAAAAAGTAAATAAAATAGGCAGTCACAGTGGAACATGGCCCACTCTGCTGTGAACCAAGATGGCCACCGCATGGTACTGTACATGCACTACTGCTAGCACATGCACAGTAGAGTGTGGCAGCCATCTGGGACACAACACAGAGTGCTGTGTTCCACCGTGACTGCATCAATAGAGACAACATGGGCAGGCTGCTTCATGGATGCGGAGACAAATGTGATGCAATCTAACATGTTGTTTGTTAGGAAGGAATGGGGAGTCCTTTTTCTCATAGCAAAAGGTCTGCAGGGCTTCATCCATTGCAGCCCTAAAAATGGGGATCAAAAAAGTTTTAATCACCCCAACCCTTTTCTTTTTGGACAGTTGCCATGATTTCCAGACTGCCACTCAGGCTGCCCCAGTATCCAGAGCATGATTCCAATCAAGTCCGGCAAATTGGACCTCCCAGAATCTTGACTGGTTCTGAAGTAACAGTAATATTTCCAGTAGCCGAGGGAAGGGCTGTATGGGTCCCAATGGGAAGCACCCAACATTTAGAATAATTAAAACTAGATCATATTAAAGAGGCAATTGCAGTAATTAGCTGTATGCCATTCTCACCAGAAGGGACGGCCTTGATAAATAAACAGACATCACAAGAGGGGACAAGGAATACCCAAAATTTGGGGGGCCGAAGTCGCTGCTCATAACAACTGATCTAAGGTAAGAATATATAGGATGGGGCTTAATGGGCAGCCTTGTCATCTCCCTGAAACAGATGAATATGGGTACCCTGCCACCCATTAATAGTGGGAATTATTGAGGAGTGAGAATACAGCAGACAAATCCAATTTATGAAAATGGAGAGAAACCATACTTCCTAAACACTAGGAAGAGTTAATCATGAGAAATCTTATCAAATGCTTTGGCTTGATCCAACACAAAGAGGAAATGCCCCACCTGGTGAAAATGACAAGAGGCGATTAAGTCCCTAATCAGCAGTAGATTATCCTGAATCCTATGACCAGGGATGGAGCAGGATTGGAGGAGGTGAATAATTGAGGCAAAATATGTGCTAAACATTTACAAAAGATTTTCGTAAGAAGTTTAGCATCCGTATTAAGGAGGCATATTGGCCTCCAATTCGAGAGGTGCTGTTTATCAACTGATTTGAATAAAAGTTTGAAGAGCTTCAGCAATTGAACCTGATAGGTTCATATGGCCTAAAACTGGGTTATAAACAAAAGTGAGAATTGGGGCAAAAAGTGATGGGAACAACTGGAATAGCTCGGATATCAAGCCATCTGTCTCAGGGGAAATCTTTTTGTGTAGTGACTGGATTGCTGAGAGAACTTCCTCCTCAGTAATCAGTTGGGTGAGAAATTCATTATCAGCAGGAGATACCTGCAGCAGGTGCAAGGAGTCCAAAAAGCTGGCGGCTGAATCCCCGAGAGGGAAACATGTTCTCACGGTATGTTGTAGGAAGTCTTGGACTACCTGCAGCATCTCAGTATGGGACTCATGTTCCAATCCTGCTGTATCCACTAAAGAAATCATATTTTGTAATTTGACCCCGTGAAAACAACTCTGAAAAATATCCTGTCAGATATTTGCTTTGGAAACCACAAGATCGTCCAAACATCAGAGACTTAACCCTTTCATACTGAAAGGCCTTCATGTGGTCTGCTACGGACTGGATCTGGGCATGTACGGATAACACTTTCTTGATCTGTAATAAGAATAGTTTAAAAAGAGTGTGACATAAGTAAAGATAAGAATGGTAGGAGGATCTTCCCACTGAGGGGAACACCTCTTTGCCAAATCCCTAATGGCTACCTTGGTATGGTCCTATCAATGTAGCACGTCCGGAAAAAGACAAGGCAAATTTGATTTTTAGGTCACCCAATCCCTGAGGCTCCGGGCACCTAATAAAAACACGAGAAATAAAACAACAATTAAAATCAAGAAATTACAAAAATAAATAAAAATCAGATTCCAGTTTTTACGATCACCTATAATAATTAAAACAGTAGGATGGAAGATCACTCTGTAAAAAACAAGCTGAAAAGGTGGTCTTTTAGCCTCTGCTTGAAAATACCAATCGAGGGGGCCTCCCGGACTGCAGATGGAAGTGCATTCCACAAGGTTGGCCCACAGACACTAAAAGCTCAGTCACCGGATGTCTTGAGCCGAACCCTGGGAATGTCCAGGAGGCCTCTCGAAGAGGAGCGGAGGGAGCAAGCAGAGGTCGCAAGTGTCAGAAGCTCTGGCAGGTAGTCAGGATCCAGTCTGTATACAGCCTTATAGGTGAACAAGGCCACCTTGAAAAGGACCCTCCACCTAACTGGCAGCCAGTGCAGAGCACGCAGAACCAGGGTCACATGGCAGGACCTGGACAGGCCCATCAGCAACTGGACCACCACGTTCTGCACCAGCTGCAGCCTGCAGAGGGTCCCTCCTATGACCCTGAAGTAAAGACCATTACAGTAGTCAAGTCCAGAGGTAACAAAGGCATGTACCAGTGTCAGCAGATCCTCGTGTGGAACGAGGGGCTTGATCCTGGTGATGTTCGGTAAGTGGTAAAACCTGCTCTTAACTACAGACGAGACCTGATCTTCAAAGGTCAGCCTGCTGTCCAGGATCACACCTAGATTACGCACCCTTGGGGAAGCCACCAACGGAGCAGACCCCAGGAAAAAACCTGTGTCCGCTCCAGGTTACAATCCATCATGCCCATGACCCAGCTCAATCACTAGCACCTCTGTCTTATCCAGGTTTAGTCTCAACCAGCTGGAAGCCATCCAGTCATTGATTTTAGGCAGACAGATGTTAAGCATGTTGACAGCACCGGATGTTCTGGGTGCAAATGACAAATACAGTTGGGTGTCATCTGCATAGCAGTGAAACTCCACGCTGTATTGCTGAATGATCTCACCCGTGGCAGCATGTACACCACAAACAGCATCGGTGACAAGATCGAGACCTGTGGAGCACCGCATGACAGAGGCACTGGGGAGGAGGAGAATTTCCCCATCACTACCTGCTGCACCATATCAGAGAGATAGGACTCAAACCATCTGATGGTGAGTCCACAAAACTCACAGAGCTGATCAAGAAGTATGACACGATCCACAGTGTCAAATGCTGATGAGAGATCAAGGAGCACAAAAACTGACCTGGCTCCTCTATCTCTAGCCCTGAGTAGGTCATTATGCACCCTAACTAGAGCTGTTCCTGTGCTGTGTCTAGCCCAAAAACCCAACTGAAATGGCTCATAGATGTCAAAGGACACAAAGCGATCCTCAAGCTGCTGTGCCACCAATTTCTCTACAACCTTGCTCAAAAATGGCAGGTTATAGTTTGGATGGTAATTCACCAGGACGTCTGGGTCGAGGGAAGATTTCTTAAGGAGGGGTCTCACCAGTGCTTCTTTCAAACCTGCTAGGGACACCCCTTCCACCATTGAGCACCTGGCAATCCTGGCCAACAGCCTCGGCACATCCCATTAAGAAACACGTCATGGCTTGGTCCAGTTCGCAAAATGTGTGCTTCAGCTCTAAGATCATCCCATTCACTTCAGACACCTCCACTGGCCTAAACTCCTCCCAGACAGGCAGAGTATCTCTGCTCCCACTAGTTCAGCCACTGCGATGCATGAGCCTCCCTGATGGAATCCCTGATCGGATAGATGACACTCTGTCAGAGAAGAACAGAGCAAACTCTCCACACAAGCTGGAAGAAAAAGTCTTCTTTGGCTGTAGACAGGCAGAATGGAGAAGCCTATCCACAGTCCGAAAAGGCTGAGAAAGTCTGATCTTACTTCGACAGGAAGCTCTTGCAGCAGGTTCCACAATGAGGACTGATGCCACCTGGCTGTAGTTTCAGCAACTTTTTCTTCAGCAGTACCGATGTCGGAACGCCCACCGCTGACGTGGTCTCCACCCCCGGCATTGCCCTATATAAGGGAGGAGTTCCCCACATGCTTCAGTTCTTTCCTGCCACACAGTCAGGATTAGTTCACTCGGTAACTGCTCAGTACTGATCACTTCATCTCCACCATTAGAAATCTGTTTCTTTCTTGTAGTTATTGCTTCTATGTCATCGCATCTCAACAAGCATGCTTGTGGGCGACAGATACCCACCAAAGACAGTCACTCGGCGTGTCTTTATTGCCTGGGGCCCGACACCAACATCTGTCCTCATTGTCAGGCCCTTTAATTCGCGGATGCAGATCAGGCGCCAGAAGTCTCTCATGGCCTACCTCACTGAGACAAAACTTGCCACCATGGAAGGGGCCTCCTCCTTGGGGGAATCTGATCCTCCTCCAGCCCACAAGCCTCAAACATTGGGAGCAAGACAGGGGAAGGTCTCACTCCAAGCACAGGTCTTCGGGCTTGAATTCCATGGTCATTGGGACATGAATCCCACCTCATGACCCTCAAGCCTTCCTCTGCTGTCTCCAAGCTTTCTTCTACTCTCCAGCCGCTGTAGATTCCTCAGCCCACCGAGAAATCAAAAGGATCAGGTAAGGTCTCCTCCCGCTCGGCCTCTTCCTCAAAGGCTGACTCCCAGGAGTCGAGCAAGGCCTCTGGGTTTTCTGGTAGCAGGGCCTCCCTTGCTGCCAAAATTGTGAGACCCTGAATGGCGCCAGCCCCCGGCTACAGACTGGCACTCAGTCGAGAAGTCTGCCAGCCACAAAGCCGACCATCACAAGGCTCACACTGCTGAAGGATGATCATTGGCACATAAAGAGAAATGGACGCCAGACCGATGTCCATCCATGGCCCCTATGGCCCCTGTCCCAGCGACAATTATTCTGCTGCCAGTTGTGGTTTGTCTGATGCTGGTTACCCCGGCGACACCCGACATCAGCTCTGGTACTCCCTCTCCTCGGTCACCGGTCTCCTGATGCAAGACCCTGTCAACGGTGGTGCTGACGCTGCCCCGATGTCCCCCCTTTGGCCGACGCTGGTACCCCTGATGGCAGGACCGACACCAGTTCGGGCTCAGGTGCTCCTCCACCTGCACCCAGTTCCCCTAAGCTGAACCTCTCACAGGTTAAGGAGCTCTTGTCCCACTGGTGGGATACAGTTAAAAAGGATCACCAGTGGGTGCGCCTCCTCCCACTCCAGTACCGGTTCCTAACCCAGTTGATGTTGAACCGCTGGATGGTGGGGCGGAAGAGAAGCCCCCTCCTAAGAAATGGGCTAAGAAGTCTAGGTGGGATAGGGCCAGTAGCTTCTCCTGCTCTTCCTCTCCTCCACTGGACAGGAGGCATAAAAGGAAGAGACATAGTCCCTCACCCTCTTCCACACCAGACTCCTATGTAGATTCAGACTCCTCATCTTCCGTTGCCTATTCAGAGCCAGACCTGGGGGACATGGAGGGTCTTCCCAAATCCCTTCCTGATGACTCGAACTTCATGGAGGTGATGAGGCACATTTAGGCCAACATGGGTTGGAATACTGAGGCCCTGGACCCTGAGCTACTGCGGTTGGCTAAATACCTCTGCCAAAAAGATCCAAAGCCAGTGGTCATCCCTCCCATGGTTGACGCCTTTCAGGATGTCACACGTGTGACCTGGAAGCAGTCTCACTCCTCCTCTTCCATGCCGAAAAAGGCTCATCAGCTCTACCCGGCACCTTCGGACCACCCCTTTTTGGCCAAACCACCTGCTGCAGACTCTGTGATGATTTCGGTGGCTTATGACCATTCGCAGATGCCCAAACATCTGAGCATCCAGCCACCTGATAGGGAATCTAAGCAGCTGGATTCTATGGGCCATAAGGTGTACTCTGCTGTGACCTGCAGTATCAGGAGTCTCAACTTCCTGACACACATGGTCCAATTCCATAACACCCTTTGGGAACAAGGATTGGACATTGTGCAGAGCATGCCCGATTGCCCTCAATGGGTAGATTTTACAGACCAGCTCAGATGTGGGTACCCATGTTCTGCAGTCGGCTTATGACTCTGTGGACACCTCCTCTAGGGCAGCCGCCACTGGCATTTGCCTCCGACACTATTCGTGGCTTTGGGTTTCAGGGTTCAATCCAGACATCCAAACCAATCTTCTGGATGCTCCCTTTAGAGGCTCCGTGCTCTTTGGCGAAGACATGGAGTGGATTATCACCAGGCTGCAGGACTCTGGAAAGCCCATCCGATCCATGCAGTCCATGTATTTCCCGAAACAGGGGCAAGCTCGTAAGCCTAGTTTTCGTGGCCATGGGGGACATCAGCCACAGCAGCCTCACCTCCACCAGCAATCACAGCGAGGCAGCTTTGGTTGCAGGGGAGGAGCCAGAGGATCTTCTGCCTCCACCTCTTGACAGGCCAAAGCAGCCACTGCTGCTCTCCCTCCCCCTCCCACCACCTGACTATCCAGGCTACCCCCCCTTCCCTAGATGCTCGGTCAGGGGAGCCAGTCAGAGGTCACTTTTTTCCCCTACGTGGATGCATGGGGTCAAGTGACCTCCGATCAGTGGGTACTCGATCTCATGGAGTTTGGGCACTCCATAGAGTTCGACTCCATTCCACCGGACAGACCACCGCCCCTTCCTGCTATCCAAGGGAACACAGAGCACTGGTCAGAAAGGAGATCCTATCCCTTCTGGACAAGAAGACCATTGAGCTGGTTTTACCGGCTGAAAGAGAGAGGGGGTTCTTCTCCCACTTCTTCCTTGTCCCAAAAAAGTCAGAATATCTCAGACCCATTCTGGACCTCAGCAGTCTAAACCAATGGGTCTCTTACAAGAGATTCAGGATGGTTTCCCTACCCACTCTCCTTCCACTTACATCAGCGGGAGAGTGGCTGGCATCCTTGGACATGCAGGGTGCCTGCCTGCATATTCCTATTGCCAGGAACCATCAAAGATTCCTAAGGTTCAGTTTTGAAGGCGAGGACTATCAATTCCGAGTCCTTCCATTCAGTCTCCCTTCAGCCCCCAGGGTCTTCACCAAGTGCCTGGCAGTGGTGGCCACAGCACTTCGAAGATGGGGCCATTTTCTGTTCCCCTATCTGGATGATTGGCTTCTCCTGGCTCCTTCCAGGTCTTGCCTGTTGGAAACTATCAGGGATTCCACCTCGCTGTTTCAGCATCTGGGAATCACCATCAATAGAGGCAAATCTCATTTGATTCCAGCCCAGATTCTCCATTTCATCAGAGCTCTTCTGGATACCACTCTCGGGAAAGTTTTTCTTCCCTCCGACAGAGTGGGTCATATTCAGGTCCTGGCATCCTAGATCTCTTCAGCCTCAAAGGTGCCAGCTCGGCTCCTTCTCAGGCTGTTAGGGCATATGGCCGCTGCCATAGTCTCGGTTCCTCTGGTGCACCTGTGCATGAGGACCATACAATGGTCCTTGAGAGTCCAGTGGGATCAGACATCGCGCAGTCTGGATGCCTCGATCAGGATATCAGAGCCAGTCCGCCAGGAGCTACACTGGTGGATGTCATCCAAATGTTTGCTGGTGGGCATCCCCTTTCAAACAGGGTCACCATCCCAGATTCTGACCACGGACGCCTCATCCGCGGGGTGGGGCGCTCATTTGGGGACACATCGTACTCAGGGGTCTTGGTCCTCAATAGAGGTAGATCTGCATATCAATGTCCTGGAGATGAGAGTGGTCCTTTATACGGTATTATACCCTACAAGCCCTGGTCTCAGACCTAGCACTGGGCCATCTCTTGGTGCAGATGGACAACACTTCGGTGATGTTCTACATCAACAAACAGGGTGGCACACATTCTTATCCCCTCTGCAAGGAAGCCATGCGTGTGTGGGATTGGACCCTCGAACATCAACTGTTCCTGACAGCAGTGCATGTTCCTGAGGACCAAAATGTGTTAGTCAATGTGCTGAGCAGGACAAAATCACAAATCCACGAGTGGTAATTGCTCCAAGAGGTTGCAGATCACATCTTCTGTCTGTGGGGGATTCCAGAAGTGGACCTTTTCACCTCACGATTCAATGCAAAACTGCCTAATTTCTGCTTGCTAGGTCCAGAGCCTGGAGCTTTTTGGCAAGATGCATTGTCCCTCTGCTGGAAAGGGAGGTTCCTGTATGTGTTCTCTCCTTTTCTGCTGTTACAGAATGTACTCCTCAAAGCGCAGTCAGAACCTTCCACTCTCATTCTGATTGCTCTGTTATGGCCCCATCAGATTTGGTTTCCCTTACTGCAGCGTTTAGTGGCAGAGCCACCGATGCCTCTTCCTGTATCATCTCATCTTCTATCACAGGATGGGGGTCCCTGATACACCCGAATCTCCATTCCCTTCACATGCATGACTGGCTCCTCAGGACCTAGCCAAGGTCAGATTTGGGGTGTCCCATCAAGTGCTCAAGTACTGGTAGAGGCACAGAAACCTGCCACCAGGGCCACTTGTGCTATGAAGTGGAAACGTTTTTGTATCTGGGCCACAGCCAAGAGGGTGGAACCCTTGGTCTGTCTGGTTAATACAGTCCTAGAATACCTGCTTTCTCTTTCTGAGAAAGGTCTCAGTTATTTCTCCATCAAGGTACACCTGGTCGCCATCTCCGCTTATCACGTCCCTGTGTCTGGTAAGACGGTGGCTCAGATGGAGGTTTACAGGGCTTTTTTGCATGGTATCCTTCACATCAGACCTCCCATTAGGGACCCTGTTCCTCCTTGGGACCTCCTTTTCATCCTGGAGAAGCTTACTCTTCCTCCCTTTGAACCTGCCCTTGAGTCCGAGCTCCGTCTTCTTTCTTGGAAGACTTTGTTTTTGGTAGCCATTACTTTGGCGCGGCGCATTTCAGAGCTTTAAGCCCTCATGTGTAAAGAATCCTACCTTGTCTTTCACAAGGACAGGGTTGATCTTCACACTAATCCGAAGTTCCTACTGAAAGTAGTTTCGGAGCTCACTCTGAATCAATCTGTTCAGCTCCTGGTTCATTACCCAGAGCATTCAAATAGAGGGGAGGCCTTGCTTCACTCCTTGGATGTTCACAGGGCTCTCAGATGTTACCTGGCTAGGACCAAGGGGGACAGGAAATCTGATCAGCTTTTTGTTTTCTTTGCCCAATGGTCTGTTGGTCACCCGGTCACCAAACAGACGCTTTCGCACTGGTTGGTCCACTGTATCGCCTTCTGTTATGAAAAGCACAACAGGTTGACACTGTGGCAGGTTAAAGCTCATTTTACTAGAGCTATCACTGCTTCTTTTGCAGCTCTGAAGAGGGTACCAACAGCCGATATTTGTGCTGCCACTACCTGGAGTTCTGTTCATACCTTCGTCAGGCATTACAGCCTTGACATTATTTGCAGACACAGAGCAGGGTTTGGCCTCGTAGTTCTGCAAGGCCTGGTTTCCTGAGGGACCTTCCCTTATCCTGCTGTTCCTTTCCTTACTGTCTTCCCCCTCCCAGGGGTTGTTATATGTTTTTACTGCTTGGGACTCAGTCCTCATTGTGGAACCTGCTGCAAGAGCTGCCTCTTGAAGTAAGATACTACAGTTACGTAAGAACTTACCGTAACAGTAGATCTTCGAGAGACGCTCTTTTTGGCAAATATCTTCCTGCCCTTCTTCCCTGGGATCAGGTCCTGTTCAGTCCAGTCTTACCTCTTTGAGGGATATTCTGTTAATAGTTGTTCTTCTGACCACTGTCTGTCACCAAATTCTGCTTGACGGGGGGGGGGTGTACAAGAACTGGAGCACTTGGGGAACTCCTCCCTTATATAGGGCAACACCGGGAGTGGAGCCAACATCGGTGGGGAGCATTCCCACGTTGGTACTGCTGAAGAAAAAGTTGCTGGAACTGCTGCCAGGTGGCGTCAGTCCTCATTGTGGAACCTGCTGCAAGAGCTTCTCTCGAAGATCTACTGTTACAGTAAGTTCTTACGTGACTGTACTTTCTTCCCAGCTGCAATCTTCCTGGACAGGAATTCTGCCTTCTTACGGGAGATTGCCACCTGGTACTCACCATAGTGGGCACGTAGAATAAGTTTGTCAGCCTCCAGCCAGGTCTTCCGTCAGTAAAGTTCTAACTTCCAACCCTTGATCGTCATCGTCTTGAGATCCCCATCAAACCAGGGGGTCTCAAGTGAGAGGATCTGGGTCGTATATGAACTGGAGTGATGACATCCAGTGCTTCGGACACCACCTGGTTATAGGTGGCCACCACCTCAACGGTGGAAATCGCTCAAGCTGCCTCAACTCTAGACAGGTCTACCAACACTAATAGTCCTTCTGGGTGTAAACCCTTTAAAGGGCAGTAGTTGACCATCTCCACAGGAGAAGGACTATCGGGGGGGCCAAATGTGAACTCCATGGTGCAATGATCGGACCAGGATACCCAATCAATCTTGAGGCTAACAACCCCAAGACCCAGCTGGAACACCAGATCAAGTGTGTGGCCATGCCGGTGGGTCACAGAAGCAACTGCCTGTGTCAAGCCCAGTGATGACATCAACTGTAGAAGGTTATAACCGAACTGGGGGGATTCGTTGTCGACCCAGGTGTTGAAGTCCCCCAGGATTAAACACCTGGGGGACTCCAACACCTGGCTGATGGTAAAGTCTGCTACCTTCTGCAGGAACTCTCCTGGCCCTGGAGGGTGGTAAATAAGGAGAATCCTGCAACCTGCACCTGGACCCCCACGCACTGCAACACACTCAAAGAACCTGGTAATACCAACTGAATGCACCGTAAAGCCCAGGTTGGTTCTAAAAATGATTGCCACTCCCCCACCCCTGTGATCCTTCCTCAGGCACCACAGAGTACCCAGCGAGGACGGCAGCCTCTAGAACTGGACCAGCATCGTCACCCAGCCAGGTCTCCATTATGCATGCCAGGTCGACAGAAGAAATCAAGTCTGCAAAAATAGTGATCTTGTTTCTTATTGATCTGACATTGCAATGCACTGCCCAAAGAGGATTAGAGGAGGCAGCTGACCCTCTAGCTACCTGCCCACTCGGTCTGGTGGGACCCCTGGGTATGGGAACCAAACACGTCTGGCATCTCCCTTGGCCCCATTTAAACCCAGGGTGTCTCCTGTACCTTACAACCTCAATGCTCCTCACCACCCCCTCATCTGCTCTCTGCCAACAATGACCCACACACCTCCTTGTGATCCTGACCTCCCTGCAGCACCTAGCAGTAGTAGATGAAACCAGAAGGTCAGTAAAGGGGCAGAGGTTGTGAAAAAAAGATCCAAGACTGATGAACGAGCCTATAAAAGGGATCTCAGGGAACTGATAAAGGGCCCAGGATGGTGTTGCTCAACCTCCAGCTGGGCTTTACAGGCAGAGTGGATGAGTCTATTGACAATGAACAACTTAAGAGAAAATGATTCGAAAATTCAAACGGACATGCAGCCACTGTCAAAATGGAGCACCTATGGGAAACAAAAACATAATCAATACACATTGCAAACTGTGCCTGGTAATATGTGAAACCACCAGTAGGATGGAGGGTACAATATGTGTCAACCAGATGGGACTCCCTACAAATGCCCGGTAAACACAAGGAATCACAATATAACTTGGTCATTTGAACCCCCATCTCGAAGATGAAGAGGGCAATGAAAGTTCCCTCCAAAAATAATCATCCATGATGTACATAAATAAGGCTAGAGTGACTTAATCAGTGCAACCCTGTCAAATTTGGATTGAGGGGCATAAATAGCAATCAAATAAAAAGCAGAGCGATCTCTGTAATAGTCAAGTAATAAAGCTCGACCTGGTTGCACATCAAGTACTCTAGTAACTGTAGGAGAAAGATTGTTAAACAAAATGGCAACCACAGAGCATGTCTCAGTGCCCAGGAAAAATAGGAAATATCAAGTGTTCAGAGTACTTGGGTGGTGGCAATGTCAGCCAAGGAATGTAGCCTAGTATCCTGTAAAAACATAAGTCAGCACTGGAAACTCATAGGACTTGCAGAATAACTCTTCTGTGAAAAAGGTTGACAATCCTGTTGACATTCAGTATTGCAACCCTTATTCAAGAAGGAAAGGGAAGAAAAAAATCCAAAATTCAACGTAGTGGAAGTGCTACAACTATGGTAGTTGGGTATGTTTCTTTTTAAATGTAACTTTTGATCCTGGTGAGGGTCCATCCTTCCATTTATGAAGTGAAATCGATTTCGGGGCATTGTCTTCTGTGCCTGGAGAACCAGATGGTCCAATCGATATGGTGGAAGAGGTATCAGAATCGATATCAGCATTGGTATCATCCCAATTCTTCAGGGGTGCAAGCAGGTGAAATTTGTTCTGGAGGGGAAGAGCCTTAGTAGTCACCGACAGCGGCACCTCACAAAGTGATCGGTTCCGAAGTGAGCGTCTATGAGGCACCTCAGTGAAGGAAGGAGGAGGAGGAGGTATAGAAGAAGTATCAGGGGTTCAAAGGAACCTCTGAAGCATGGACTTCCAAAGCTGAAGTGGAAAGTGAGCCAGATATCACAGGAGCAACAGAAGCAGGGTCTGAAGATGATAGGTGTGGCCTCACAGCAGGCACTGGCAACAAGGAGTTGTCCAAGGGAGGCCTTGCGGTGGACAAGACCCTTGAGGATGACTGAGAAAGAGATTCAGAAAGCAGACCAGCACCAGATGGCTGGGATGAAACAATCAAGTCATCCAGCTGGGAACTTACAGGTTTGTTGTGAACCGCCCAGGGGAAGTCGCAGAAGGAATGACCAACCATCTGACAAAGATTGCATTTCATTCGATTGGTGCACTGAGCAGCAATGTGACCATGTTCCAGACAGAGGCTGCAAAGCCTCTGGTCATGGATGTTGCTAAGATAGTTAAGTGAGCCACACTTGAAACATGCCTTCAGTTGTCCCAAGTAAAAGCATACTCCTCGATCGCAGCCCAGGAAAAAGCTATTGGGAAGATGGGTAAGCCCAGAGTTGGTGGCCCAGAGTTGCACCCTGTAGTTCCATCCCCCAGTCCAGATTCCATATCTGTCCAAAAGTCTGTCCAGCCTACCAAGCACCTCACAGCATTGCTGCAGCCAGTAAGTCACATTGTGAATGTCAACCCCTTAATGGTGGAACATCCCAGGGTTGGGTCTCTCACAAGTATCAATACAAGAAGTAGGCAAGAATGCTGGATCCGGGATCCAGGACTGTCCATCAGGCCCAATCATTCAGCTTACTGTTCTGAGGGCCTTTTCTGGGCTCCAATCTGTTTGGGCGGCCGTGGGACATGTAATGGTCTGACTAGGTGAAATGGCCTTGCAATCCATTGCCATGTTCTCTGCGGGTGGCTGCTCATGTCTGGATAAAAGTTCATCAACAGGAGTTGCAGAACTCAGGACTGAAAGAGCCACAGGAGCAGTCGCTGCTGCACACTGCTGGGGTGTGTGAGGTTCTGCTGCCATTTGAAAGGACCAGATTAAAGGAGTCCTCTGGGGTATCAAAACCGGCTGTTCAAGGGCCGAGGTTGCTGGCCAAAAGGAAACTCGGTGTGGTGTAATGACAGACACCGGAGGCCCTTTAGCAGCAGAGAATGCCACACCATTTTGTCCATGCAGTGTACTTGGGCTGCGGCCAATATAACCCCTCGACTGCTCTGGGCCCTGAAAAGGCAGTGTCCTGATAGTCAAAGCCAGCCTGGACTGCACATCAGGGAACCCTAAATTCAGCTGTGGTCTATATGGCAGTTGTCCTGTGTAAGCCACAGGAGAGGCCGAAGGATCTGACAATGGCTGGTGTGGCTGACTGGTAACTGCTTAAGCAGCAGCCGCAGGAAAATCCTGACTGGGAGTTGAAATGGTTGCAACAACCTGAGTGGAGCAAGAAACAGGTCTCATTTGTACTTTATGCTTCAGGTGTCATGGCAGACAGGAAACAGTATGGCCAACGGGAATACCATCAGGGATGGGAATACCATCAGTACTGTGGTTCAGAAAAGTAAGCATATGAAACTATAAAGCTGACAGGTGGAGGGTGTCTCAGCACTTCTGCTCTTTTATCGTAGTGAGTAGGGTGATGGACTGTGAATGAGGTAGGCCATTGCTGATGCTGGGGCTTGATTCCCACAGCCTCCTCTTGTGTTCCATGAGACTGTTACCCAAATGACTGAAACAATGAAATCTCTGTGGTTACCCCTGCACACTGAATGTCTGCTTATATAATTTATTTTTTTCATTGAAATTTTGCGACCACAGAATTGATTATATTTATTTACGGGGAGTGTGGGTGGCAGAGCAAATTGTCCAAACTGTTTTTGACAAAGTTTTATTTTTGTTCAAAGTTTTAGTAAGTATTTTCAATGAAAAAGAGACATACATGAAGTTATGGCACTGACGGTGTTCCCATCTGCAATGATATTTCCATTGGTCATACTATTTCCTGTCCGTCATGACACCGGAAGCATAAAGTGCATACGCTCCACAAACAGGATTACTAGACGAAGAATCCATCCCAGAAATTTCTGCTGCTGAAATCAGTTGATAATGAGGTTCGGGAGGTAGCTGGTGCAAAAGTGGAGCTGCGCCGATGGCTGAGAGCCAGGATGCTGTTCACGTCCAAAGGTTTGAAGGGTGCTGCTGAGAACCTCCATGGGGGAAGGGCGAGGGACAGGCAGCTTCTCAGTGTAATGTTCTGGGGCTGGGTTCTCCACATCCATAAGTCGTAACAGACAGGATGATTTTTCTGATAAACCACATATTAGCTGAGGGTTAGCCAGTGCTGAAGCAGTATCATCAGGTTCACAAGTCCAGTTGTTTGAAGAAAAAATCTTCGTTACATCAGGTGCATCCAGATCAGGCAACAGTACAAATTCAGGTTGAACTGCATTCAAAAATGCATCAGAAGACATGGAGCTGGTCTGGACAGTCAGGTTAAATTCCTTGGAGGAGTCGACAGGCAGCCATGTTCCACCTAGCTTGTCCATCTTTGCTGATTGCCAGAGGTTTCCCCTACTAGCAAGAGTAGGAGAATTCCCCCAGTGTCTTGGCCAAAGTTCCCCCATTCACTAAAAAGACCAACAGCTTAATCTGGTTCAATGCCAGTTGGTTTCCACCTGTATCTCACCAACTCCCCCAGGGTTGAGGCTGAAAATAGGCAGAATTACCCTTTCCTCCTTTCCTGGTCGACAAAAAATAAAATAAGTGAAACAGTTTTGGAGTGATAATCATTTTGTGCAACTTATTTTTTCCCATAGAGATAAAGTTGATTTTTTCCACCTATCAAACTCTGACTTTACATGGCTTAGAGAGGTTCCATGTTTAATTAGTTTATTCATTTTGTTCAGTTTGCAAATCACTACAGACATTACAAAACACTAAAAAACATTACAATACTTACTTCAAGCATTATATCCTTTCTTTTTAAAAGATACACAGATTAAACAAAAACAAGCCAGCTGTACTATTAATTAAATCAAGTAACAGAATAGCAGAATGAACTATGGCTTAAGTATCACTAGCTAAAGCTAAAATCCCAAAAGGATGCCGGCCCACCGGCGCAGTGGTAGTGCTACCACTTGCGACGCCATCGACCTGGATTTGGGATCGTGCCTGGGGAGACGGAGGGCCGGCTGGGGGAGACATCTGTGGACCACTCGCCTTCTCCGGGGAGGGAAGGGAGACGAGGCTTGGTGCTTGACTGGCCTCGAGCAGAGGCTGGAGGCACAGCAAGCACCAAGCCACATTGAGGGGTAGGGGTGTGATGGGCATCAGCGGTTTCGTCTTGACGTCTGGGCGCATGTCACGCCCAACACAAAAGAAGAGAGAAAAAACTCCCTGTGCACCGGGAAGACAGAGTGCCCAGCACAGACCCACATAACTGTCCCTGCCTGTCCCGCTCGGTGGCCCAACGAAACATGAAGCTTGGGGTGGATGGGCCCCACTTTGTCCCTGCCTGGGGGGGGGTAGAACCAAGGCTCCATGGGGGACTACCCACAGGCTCCAGGTAAGGGGGAGAAGGGGACAGATGCCATAGGTGACTCCCAATGGTGCAGGACTCAGGGAGTAGGAGGAGAATAAAGAGAAAGTAAAAAAAAAAAAAAGATCCCAAAAGGACTGCCGCTTCACAAAGAATAGCCCTTTCTATAATTTTGACATCACCATTCAATACTGATTGTTTACAAGCTATTAGATACTATAGCACAGCAGATTATTTGGAATTCTTTATGATCTTAGGCCATACAGCCCTTCTTTATGGCTTAATTCCTCCAAGTAGCAAAGTTTATTTTCAGTGCAATAGATTGTACCCCAATTTGTATTCAGGGGATAATTTTTTTTTATCACGACTACTTTTTCCTCCCCGCTTCAGCACTCTGGCTTGGGGCATCCAGCCGCCGGCTCTGCCCACCCGGAGAGCTGGGTAGCTCAAACTGCACCCAGGAGGATCTGGGACGGCCATCATGCCATCCTGCTGGAGGGCTCCCCTCTGCCTCTACCAGCCAGGACAGCCCTGGACCCTCCCCGACAGGACTCTGTCAAAGTTCTCCAGGTGGCTCAGAGCACAGCCATCAGGCTTCATGGTCGTGCCCAGCCATTTTCCACCTTATTGGCCCCTGGAGCTCGGATGTGCAATGATGTCCAGGCACAATGTGCTGACATCTGCCGCACTCCCCATCTAGTGTCACCGATGCTGGTAGTGCCCCCAGGCATCCCCAGGGCCACTACAGTGTGGTGAAGTTCCTTAGCCCACACCAGGACTAAGAGAGCAGTCTGTGGATGCTCAATCCTAGTCCTCCCCTGCCGACCCCTGACACCCCAGGCTTGTTCCCGAACCCAGGTCACCGGCATGGCGTGAGGTGTGACGTCCAGCGCCTCAACCCTCAGCACCACCAGGCCGGCCCAGGGAATAATTTTTTAACTTTTAACTAGGAATATCTTTACTCTTGCTACTAATACCATTAAAATTATATTGTATTTGCTTAATCTTTAGTGACTTAAGTGCACCAGAACAAGGCAGTCACCTGCAAGCAAAATAGGTTCAATGGCTCTATGCCCGAAGTAGACCAAATTGTGCTGCTGTCCAGGGAGAGACCATCTGGGATTTCCTAGGATATACCCTGCTCCATTAGTTCCACCTCAGCTCACTCTGTAGACCATGTCTGTATCTCACATAGGGGTAAACACGAGTCATTGGAAAAAGTCTTCCTAACAAGGAAGCAAAGGATAGTGTGTGAAACTACTTTGTCCCAGACAGAGCTAACAAAACCATGGCCATAGAAACATAGAACTTGTCGGCAGATAAGGACTGCTTGGTCCACCCAGTTTGCCAATTTTGTCCCTGCCTATACTGTTTTTTTTTTCTTTTTGGGTTCAGAATCCTGTTTCATCTTATTATAGTCTGGGATTAATCCCATATCTATTCAGAAAACAGGTTTTCATCATTACCCAGGCTAAGGAATGACCATAATTAAAAAGAAAGAAAAAACAGAGATATACAAGGAAGAAAAGATGGCTAACAATTATACGGGGTGATTTTCTAATACCTCTGTGGTGAATGGAGCCCAGAACAACTCAAATTAACTTATTTCACCAGATCTTGCATACTACAATCTTTCCAATTTCGTAATTTCTATCATGAGATTTAATAATTCATTATATGATGGGGGTTTGACAACTTTCCAGTGTTGAAGTATAACCTTTTTAGCATTTATTATGATTAACTTAGCCAGATCTACCTGTTGTTTAGACAGTCTTATTCCCTCAAAAAGATGAAGAAGGATAATACCCGGATCAAATGGGATATCCACTCCTCTAAGACGTGCTGCAATAGCCCAAAAATCTTCTGCCAGTAGCTTTTAAGTTCTGGTCAAGCAACAAACATGTGTACTAGTGTACCTTCATTTTTTTTTTACACCTTTGTCATCTATCAGATATATCACCATTGAATTTATTCAATTTTCTAGGAGTATAATATGTTCTATGGAGTATATTAAACTGAATTTGTCTCAGTTTAATATTCTGAGAAACTGTAATATGGGAAGATTTAATGTCAACCCATTGAGTTGAAGTAATTGACTTTGTCAAATCCCTCTCCCATTTATTTTTTGGAATTTCCAAACCTTCTCTGGATTCTATTAATAAGAATGAACATATTTTTCCCATAATTTTTACTCCTGAGTCACAGGATGTAAAAAACTCCTGCATTGGTGAGAACGCTGGAAGCTCCAAACTCCCCATACATTTTATCAAAATTTCTTTAACATGCAGATATGTAAGAAAGGCTCCTGGCTGTAAACTGAGTTTCACTGATAATTCCTCGAAGGTTAGAAGCATAGAAGTTGAGGGGGAGAACATATCCTTAAGAAACAGAAAATCATATTGAATCCACTTTTTAGGAAGGTAGGAAAGAGGCAAATATGTATTACAAAATAATGGGAGATAGCTGTGTGATGTTATTTTTAAAACCCAGTAAACTATTTGCCTTTTGCGAAGCTTCAGATGTGGTCCTAGTACAAATCGCAAGAAGAGCATTATATAAATTTAGGTCCAATGCCATTTTTATTTATTTCCCAGGTAACCTATGAACTTCAATTTTTAACCATGATGGATTATTTTTTGAGGTTCTAAACCACAGTATTATCATTTCTAACTGTGCAGCCAAATAGTATAGAACCATGTTTGGCAAACCCAGGCCTCCTTCTTCAATTGGTAAATATAATTTTTCTAACTTAAGTCTAGGGTTTTTATTGACCCATACAAACTTTCTTTTATGTTTTTCTAACTCCCTAAAAATGCCTCTACCCACTTTTATTAGTAATGCTTGAAATAAAAATAACAAGTGAGGTAAGATATTCATTTTTACTACATTACATCTTCCCATAATGGAAAAAGGCAGCAATGCCCATCTATCTAAATCCAAATATATTTGTTATAGCAGAGGTGGAAAATTCATCTCTAAGTTTGTTAAGATTTTTATGCAAATAAATCCCTAAATACTTAATATTTTCCTTACATACTCCTATTAAATTTAGGTTTGTCTGTTGAATCGTATTTGAATTCAGCAACAACACTTCAGATTTCTGTGCATTAACCCTATACCCGGAGATCTTACTAAAGGTGTCTAGTAATTTTATTATATTCTGGGTAGATTTTTGAATATCCTGTACATACAGTATAACATCCACATAACATGATATCACATGCCAACTCTAATCTATTTTTATGTCTATCTCAGGTGCTAGATTCCTAACTGCAATAGCTAATGGTTCAATAAAAATTGAAAACAACAAGGAGGATAGAGGACATCCCTGTCTTGTATCTCTTAAAAGATGAATTGATTTAGAGAGAATCTGATTAGTTTTTACTTTTGCACAGAGTGTATTGTAAATATATCCACCCATAATAAGAACTGCCCTTTAAGCTCGCATTTCCCCAGGTTTTTTTCAGAAATTTCCAACTGACCCTATCAAATGCCTTTTCCCCATCCAGCGCAAGCAGAGCTGCACCCTCCCCAGCTGCATGCTCTATTATATTAATTGTGCATCTGATATTGTTAGAAAGCCTTCTCCCTTTTATAAATCCCATTTGATCTTCATGTACTATTTTATGTATAACCCTATTTAATCTACTTGTTAGTAGTTTTGTAAATATTTTATAATCTGAATTTAATAATGAAATTGGTCTATAAGACACACATTTTTCCAGATCTTTGTCTTTTTTAAGCAATAAAGTTATTATTGCCTCATTAAAGGAAATGGGGAGGGCATGGCTCTGCCCGAGCTGGGAAAAAAGTCACACAGAATTGGGACCAGTTCTTCCGACTATTGTTTAAAAAATTCATTCACAAAGCCATGCAACCCTGGAGATTTATCATTTGGTAATTCAAAGATAGTTTCTTTAATCTCCTCTATAGAAATAGATTCATTCAAAATATTCAAATTGTCTTCTATTAATACAGGATAATGTAAAGAACCTAAAAAAAGCTCCATGCTTTCCTCTAAGATCTCTTCTTCTGGGGTGTACAGTTTTTGATAAAACTCCTGAAAAATAAAGTTAATTTTTTTCAGGTCCCTTACTAAATTTCCTTGCTCATCTCTGATACTACATATACCGTTTTTTTCTTGTTCACATTTTAGTTGGTATGCTAATAATTTATCTGGTTTATCACTAAAGAAATAATAGTTTGACCTTACCCTAGCAAGAGTATGTTCCACTTTTTCATTCTCCTCCTTATTATACAACTCCCTTAACCTAAGGGCTTCATTTAAGTCCTCCTCAGGACCAGAGATAGTAAGTTTTGACTGTGCTGCATTTAATTTATTCTCAAGATCCTGTAACTTGATCCTACCTTTCCTTTTTTTATAACTATTTTGACTAATCAACCATCCTCTTAAATAGGTTTTCAAGGAGTCTCACACTATATTTAAGGAAATACCCTCCTGGGTATTTAAGTCACAAAAAAGACTAATTTCCTCTGCTAATTTTACTTTAAATAGATCGTCCTTTAAGAGGTACAGATTTAATTTCCATAAGATTTCTCTCTGCCCATTATTTAACACAAACTTTGTGTCCAATGGAGCATGATCTGATATTTTTATAGGTCCATACTTAATACTAGAGACTGAATGTAACAGAGAATTCAATATAATCATATAATCGATTTTTGAATAAGAGTTAAAAACCCTGGAGTAAAAAGAAAAATTTCTCAATCCAGGATACAAATCTCCAAATGTATCTGCTAAAGCTAGTTCTTCCGTAAATCCTTTAACAAGAGTAAATGATCTAGTTCTTTTTCTCCACGCTATGCAGCCTATCCTCTCCAGCTAGTGCGAGGTTAAAATCTCCACCAATTATCATAGAAGATGTATAATTTGCTATCTTTAAAAAGAATCCTGCCAAAAAACCTGTTTCTTCTTCATTCTGAGCATATATACTAGATACAGTAATATCTATTCCATCTTTGTGTAACTGAGCTATGGCATATCTGCCATTGATGTCAATGAAGGCATCAATAAGTTGTAACTGAAGACTTTTTTCCCACAAGATAGCAACTCCCCTAGCCAGGTTAGTGTAAGGAGCTGAAACTCCATTAGCTTTAAATAGGTTTGCTAAATATTTAAAATCTCTGGGCCTGATTCCAGAAGGGGATACACCAGCGTAAGGCGAGATATGCCGAACCCCATGGCGTATCTCGCTACTTATACCAGGCAGTACGCCAGCCCCTATTACAAGAGGCGGGATGCACCATGGCGTATGCGGGCTGCGACAATCGTAGGATATTCCAGCACTTATGCCGCAGCCAGCAACGCCTGACACAACTGCAGGTTATGACAGCAACATAGCCCAATTACAGTAGTGCGGCTGTCATAGCCCACAGTTATGATTTCAAGAGCCGCAGTGGCGTACCCAAGGCACAACAGCTCGGACCTATTGTATGTGGCATTCGATGGCTGGCACCATTGGATGCCACCATGTAGAGCCCCGGCAATGGTGCCAGGTGAACCACCAAGCCACTACCGACTCACACCTGACCTCAACCCCTCTGCTCTGCCCGAACCCCTAGGGTCCATTTCTGGTGTGCCCCCTAGATGCCTGTGTCATGCATCCTGCCCCCCCATACCACCTGGTGTCTGCTGAAATGGTCCAGGGCTAGGGGAGCTTTAGGGAGCCACCTGTCTCTTGCCGCAGTTGTGACATGCAGCTACAATCGCCATGCATGGGCTGCTACCACATGCAAGCATCTCTATATTAAGTGCTGGGACCCTGCTGCTTCTGGAATGTGGCATAGGGTCCCTAGCATAGAGGTGACTGGCATAACTTGCACGCAGTTGCGAGTTACGCCAGTCATCTTGGAATCAGCCATCTATTATTAAAGTGAGTCTTTGCAAGAGCAAGTAGTCAACACCATTTCTTTGTGCTTCATTAATAATTTTACATATTTTATTTTTTATTATAGGAACCCTTCACATTCCAGGTAATAGAATGTAGATCCCATATAAGAAAAACAGGTTGAAATAATATGTGCATAAAAAGTGTATCCCCATAATTCTGGTCACGCCGCTTATGTAATAGTTCATAGCCAAATAAACATTCTTACTAATCCCGTTTTTTTTCACCAGCTGTGAAGCAAAATGTAACAAACATGACAAACAAACACAACAATAGTGATATAATCCACTAATAAACAGAGAACTAATGATCCTAACCCAGCATTTACCACCTTTATCACTAAGGCTGGTAGCCAGCCCACAAACTGGCACTATGGTCCGGGTACCCACCCTGTATTACCGTAAGACAGCTGTGGCTCCCAAATTGGAGCCCTCAGTGCGTGAGTAAAAGTTGAAAAGAAAGAAAAGCCAGATATGCACAGCTTACAGGAAGGAAAACCTATATATATATATATATATATATATATATATTTTGTTCCTTTTTCTTTCTTTCCCTCTTCTATATTTTTTTTTAAGTAATGTTGACATCCAGGTTATTAGCAATATTAACCAGAAGTTGATGGCATATTTCTTTTATTCTTATTTGCATCTGGTGAAGAGGGTCGAGATGTTCCATTCACATTCTTTTTGTCCTTCTCATTTTCTTGAGCATCTTGCTTTTTACCTTTTGTTATGTTCTTTATATTTTGAAGCTGAGGCTGAAGGGCTTGCCCTAGCGGTTGAGCCTTTATCTGCAATTAATCTTCTAACACGTTTTTCCGCTTCTCGAGATGAATAAAAGGTAGAGTCCCCTCCATTATGGAAGATATATAGCTTTGCTGGAGGGATCATAGGGTATCTAGTATAATGCTCTTGTAGTAAAAATACCACAGAAACAAAAGCTTTTCTCTTTGATAAAACTTCAGGCCCCAAATCTGGAAACACTTGCAGAGAAAGGACTCTTACATGAATACCCATCTCCACTCTAGCTTTTTGTAAGACACATTTTCTATCTTGGTATCTGTGAGGTCTTACATAGACAAATCTTGGCTGTCTGCCTTTACAGTTTGGATTTGCCATGACTCAGTGAGCTATATCCAGTTGGGGGGGATGGGGTATTGCTTCTCTCAGCAGGTCTTCAAAACATTTAAGTGCATCTGCACCTTCAAAGCCTTCTGGAACTCCTCCTATTTTTAAATTTCCTCCCCTGCTTCATGTTTCAAACTCTTCAACTTTTATTTTTAAGCTTTCCAACTCCTGTTGTTTTTCCAATTGAATGACCATAGGTCGTAATTTATCTTCTTGCTGGCATACCCTGTTTTCTGTCTCATCTGTTTTTACAGTCATGTGCTCTACTTTGTTTGCCGAGGCATTCAAAGCTTCTGTAAATCCCTTCAGAGAGTTATTTATCTGTGAAAAGCCAGTTCTCATCTCAGTTAACATATTGTGTTCAGTTTCCCCTTTTTATGTTGCTTGCATGCATGTGCAAGAAACATAGTGCCATCATCCGAGTTTTTGGAGGTATGTCAGCCCCTCTTCCAATGCAGTCAGTGTGTTTGCAGGTGCAGCCCCAGTTCCCCAATGAGTGCTGCAGCTATCTATGACAGCTCCAAAATGCAGTGGCATACAGTTGAAAGGGAGAGCTCCGCTTCAGTGAGCAGAGCTCTCCCCCCTATGCACACACATGTGCAAGCACGCATATTGCGTGCTGATATGCTCCCCCCACGCATACACTGTATGGCCGACGGGGGTGCCCAATCCCCCATCGGCTCCACGCCCCCCCAACAGCTGTCCAGGTGCCACACTGGGAGCCCACCCCAGCATGGCAAATACTGTTATAGCCGATGGGGGTGCCCAATCCCCGTCGGCTCCAAGGCTGCGCTCCCCAAAAGCTTTCCCGATTGCCGCGCTGAGGCCCACCCCAGCGTGGCAAATCTATTTTGGCTGGCGGGGTGCCCAATCCCCGTCGGCTCCACGTCCCCAAACAGCTTTTCCTGCTGCCATGCTGAGACCCACCCAGCGTGGCAAATGTCCCGTTGTCTTCTTAAAAAAACAAAAAAAACTGTGAATAAAAAGGTCCTCGTAGTCTCCCTGCCCTCCACAACCCGCACTCCACCCACTGCGCACCCTGCCTCCCCACACCGCCCCTCACCCCATACTTACCTCCGGAGCTCAGCGCAACGATCATCGGTGGACTGGGAACACTCTTCAAAGCTGACCGCGAACTGAGGAAATGCCGGTAAGCTGTATAATGGGATAGATAGGGTTTTTTCAACTTTGTTGCATATCTCAGGCATTTTTGGGAATTTTGGCCCCAAATTTTCAACATGGGGTTTTTGGGACCCCTCCTCATGAATTCTTGCACTGTCATGGCGTTAATCGGGCCCGAAGGGTGATTTTGCGGTCACTGCGTGAAATCACCTTTTGGGACTGATTAACAAAATGACACTGCCAGTGTTCATAAGGTGGGCTCTCAAAAAGCCTATGTTGAAAATTTGGTGAAAAAGTTCCTAAAAATGACTGTTTTACGAGCGTGCGTTAGGCAGTTCCTACGCATCAGTAAGTTTGCGTAATTTCAATATTTTACTCCAGATTTTCAACATTGCCATTTACCACACCTCCTTATGAGCAGTGCAGCTGTCATTTTCATCTTGCCCAAAAGTGTTTCCGCCCATGTAGCTGGACAATGGCTTAGTCGGTGTGTGAACTCAATGTATGGGACACATTAAGAAAATCACAGTGACACTGTTCATGAGCAGAGGTCTTAAAATGGCTATGTTGAAAATTTGGTGAAAAAATTCCTAAAAATGACTGTTTTATGAGCGTGCGTTGCGCAGTTCCTAGCCACGCTCGTAAGTTCTCGAATTTTCAATATTTGCACTCCAATGACTTCCAAATACCTAAACAGCACATAGAAGCAAGCAACATTCAGCACTGACAAATGCTTGTTTTAGATGTTTCTTCTTTCTCTATTTGGTCCTCCATTACTATTTCTTTTTCCTTAGCTTCTTGAGCTTTATTTATAATGTCAGATTTATTTTTATGTTTTCCCCCTGACATACTGCCCGAGTTAGAGGGCTTTTCTATATCTTTTAGCAGGGCAGTGACCAGGGGGGTGCAAGAGCTGCAGTTGCAGTAGGGCTCACAGTGTTAGGGAGCCCACTGCTTCTGAGGTCAGCATTAATAAAACCTTTTCTAATAGACAAAACTGCAAGTTTCTCTTTGGAAATAGCTTATCCATTTGAAATCCGGTCTGTCAGCAGTGGTGTCAGAAGATTCCAGCTCCAGTTTCACGTGGTTGGGGGGAGTACAGAACAAAGAAGCAATAGGGGCTATTACTCAAAACATAATCTTGGTGCTGACGTACTCAGCAGGCGTAGGAACAAATTACATTGTTCAGTTCTTTGACCATGGTGCCAGCAAGGGGGATGGGGTGCAGCATGGCCAAACTGTGTATGCTCAGCAGGACTGATACAAAATAACTTACACTATAAAAATGTCATATGCCCTAATTGTTAGTTTACATTTATCTGTCGGGAGGTGAGCCACACAAAATGTTTTGCGGGGGATCCATACAGTTGTTCGCACAGCCCTGTCTTTTAGAACTTTCAAAAACTTTTCAGGTTGTGAACTCTCTACCTTGACGTCAAGCTTGCTTTTTCTTTTCTGTGTAATCTGTAAGCTTTATCTGCTTTTCATTTCCTTCTTTAGCCAAATTCTTCTCCTCCCCCCCACCTTTTAAGCAGAATTTTTTTTTTCCTTTTACTGCGGGGGTAGATCTATAAGATTTCCATCTGCAAGCAGATCAACTTTATTCTCTTGCTTTGCTCAAGTTTGAGCCAGTATATGTCTGGCTTCCTTAACACTGTGAAATTGTTTAGACATCAAGTGACTAGCTTACATTTAAAATACAAAGATTTTTATTTATTCCCTCATTTTTTTTTTTTTAACTCCAACAACGGCTCCCTCTGGGGGGGGAGGGGCTAAGCCCAAAGCAGAGCAGAGAACAGCAGCTGTTCTTTTTTTGGATGTTATTTTCTCTCCTCGGAGCTCCGGCTACAACCCCCACCACACTCCGTCGTTCCCCCGGCACCATCCCCAGACATGAGACCCCCTCCCTTATGCACCCCGTGACTTACCCTTTGCAGCAGGGTGGTGGGGAGCGACTCAACCCACCCCAACGGATCCATGCCAGGGAGGCGCCCTCCAGGAATGGCGCCGGGGAATGACATCATGCTGCCGGGCTCCCATTTTTCCTTTTTGTTTTCCTCCCAGCGAACATGGCGTGCAATGGCGCCCGGTTACTAATCTTTGCGCTCCCATGCATGCGCTAGTCAAGCATCTGCCACATCCCGCCCCCTTGGCTTGCGGCTGCGTGCTGTCAATCCCCAGCCTCCACTAGGGTCAGGCAAGCACCGCCGCCGAATCCCCACCCCAGAGATGGAAAGCAGTCCTCCGGACGCTCAATCCATCTCCTCCCGTCAACTCCAGCAGCCATGCTGTTCCCGAACGAATTCGCCCGGCATGGCGCGAGGTGTAGCGACCAGCCCCTCAACCCTCAGCGCCACCGGGCCGGCTAACAGCAGCTGTTCTTATAAAGCAGGCCAAGATGCAAAAGAGAAACCCTTCCTTTTCCCTTTCTCTAGCAAGTTCTGTTTATTTGTATAGTCCACGCAATCTTCAAAGGTAGTAGAAATAATTTGATACAAGCCCTTCATTCTTAATTTCTTGCAATGCCCTTCTTATAGCCTGCTGGCATTTTCTCCCACGTTTTCTTCCCTTAGTTTACCGATGACTTGAGCCCTTACCGATGACTTGAGCCCTTATTTTAAGTTTTACACTTCTCTTCTTCCCCAAACACACATTGAAATAACTTATAAGCAAGGAGGCCTGGCACCTCAGATTATGAAAGCTCTTATTCATTTGCCACCTGATGTCCTTAAACAACCTGACCAAAGGAAACAAAGCACATGGGGGAACATCAAGTATTTTACCAATATTCTTTGTATAGCACAACCCTTCCCCACATTTATTTAGCTTAAGGTTAGAAGACTGGCGTCTTTGTCCTCTGATACTCCATCCCTTGGGCGTTTCTCCCCAGGCAGCCACCAGGTGCTCCGCATCACTCATTTATTCAGCATGATCCCAGTCAGCGCTGCCATGAACAATTGCTTCAATCTTCGAGGAAAAATCTAAAGCTGCTAACTGGGACTAATGTCGCAGGAAAAGAAAAAGAAGCCAGGAGAGCAGGGTGGGAGCGTGTTTTTTTTCTTTTAAATGCTCAGCTGAGGAAAGCTTTTTCACTTAAAAACTCCACCGACAGCAATAAACAGCTCCTTGAATCCCAGTGTCTGGCTCCCTCATACACAAGCAGCCCCCGAATACTTGATGCTACTTCATTTGCTGCCCAGCATTGTTCCTGGTTGGCGCTGCCCTGGCCAGTTATCCGACCACCACAGAAAGATCAGAGGCTGACAACCGGGACTAATGAAACCGAAACCGAAGAAGTAAAGAGGCTCAGTAAATCGTTTTTTTATTAAACATGCATCACCAAAAAAAACCCACTTATCTTTTACAAACTAGACTGCAAACCATGGATTGCTTCCTGCATCTTGGTGTCTAGCTTCCTCACACCCGCGATAGCGTGGGCCATCTTGCGCATCCCCTGTCTACACTGTCACTGCAGACCCTACCTGATCTCCGGCGATTCCCCCACTGCTTTTTTACCAGGATTCCTTTGTGCCTGTCCTATGCAATCTTGAAGTCCACCACTGTTTTCTCCCCCACCTCCTCTGCTGAAAGGCTGTTCCAGATATCCACCACTCTTTCAGTGAAGAAGCACTTCCTCACATCCCTCCTAAATCCCCCTTTCCAGCTTTATTGCACGCCTCCTTGTTCTCATGTACCTTCTCTTATAATAAATACTCCCCTCCTGTAACTTATTCACCCCTCTGAGGTATTTATAGGTCTCTATCATGTCTCTCCTCTCTCCTTTCTTCCATTGTGTACATATTGAGATCCCTCAGTCTCTCATCATAGGGCTTATGATACAGCCCCTGCACCATTTTAGTTGCCCTCGTCTGGACAGCCTCTACCCTGTCTATGTCCTTCCTGAGATCTGGTCTCCAGAACTGGACACAGTACTCCAGGTGGAGTCTCACCAGTGATCAATATGGTGATTAACACCACCTCTCTCCTTCTGCTGGTGATATCCCTCCCTATGTACCCCTGCATCCCGCTGGCCCTGCCTACTGCCTTGTCGCACTGCCCTGCCACCTTGAGGGCATCAGATATGACTACCTGATGGTTCCTTTCCTGTTTAGTGACCATCAATACCTCTTCCCATTTTTTGTATTTGTTTTTGCAGCTGGCTGTGCCATACCCTTGACCAGTCATTGAGTTTTCTTAGTTCTGTACTTATTCTGTCCATCGCATCCTGAGTATCTACCCTATTGCAGATTTTTGTGTCATCTGCAAAGAAGCATACCTTTCCTTCCAGTTCTTCTGCAATGTCACTTATAAAGACATTGAAGAGGACTGGTCCCAGCACTGAGATCTGAGGCACCCCACTGGTCACTCTCCCCTCATTAGAGTAAGTATCATTTAACACCACCCTCTGTTGCCTATCCATCAACCAATTATGTATCCAGTTTACCACCTTGGGTCCACCCTCAAACTGCCCAGTTTTCTTATAAGCATCCTATGTGGTACAGTGTCGAAGGCCTTGCTGAAGTGTAAGTAGGCCATGTCCACTTCCCCACCTTGATTATTTCTCTGGTCACCCAGTCACCCCCCAGTGAATCCATGCTGCCTTGGGTCTTGTAACCTGCTGGATTCAAGATACTCCAGTAGCCTTGCTTTAAAAATGGTGTTTTTACTAACTTCCCCACCACTTACGTTAGCCTGACCAGCTTATAGTTGCCGGCCTCCGCCCTACTGCTGCTTTTATGAGGATGGACTACATCTGCCCTCCTTTAGTGCTCTGAAACCACTCCTGTTTCCACTGAGTTGTTAAATAGGGCTGTTAGAGCCCCCTCAGCACCCTTGGATGTACCCATTCAGACGCCATAGGCTTATCTGCTTTCAGATTTGTAACTCATTGACTCTTTCCTCTGTGACTGGACATGACTACCTCCCTTCCCCCAAGTGTTCCTGCTACTTTTATGTGGTCCATCCCCCTCTCCCTTCACTGTGAAGACTAAGCAGAATTATCTGTTCAGATTATCTGCTTTTTTCTGAGCCTCCTCTGCACAGTCTCCCCCTGCCTTTCTTAACCTCACAATCTCTTCCCTTGTCTTTCTCTTTTTGCTTATCTAAAAAAGTTGTGTCCCCTTTAATTACCCCTTTGGCTATCCATTCCTCAGTTTGCTCCTTTCTACCTCTCACTGCCTCCCCTGCCACTTCTGCTTTTGCTGGTACACCTCCCTATCCTCTTCCCTCTGCATCTCCTTGTACCTCCTGAATGCTACCCTTTTAACCTCTACCTTCGCAGCCATGTCCCTTGAGAACCATACTGGTCTCTTTTTATGTTCGTCATGTGAGTGTGCACCGTAAACATGTTGCTATAATAGTGACTTTTGAAGGGTGTGACACTGTCGGTCCAATGCAGAGCAGTCTGCAGGGGGCACGTCAGTACCACACTAAACATCAGCCAGGCTGATCGTGACAGCTTTGACTTGCTGGGTGGAAACTTTGTGTATTTCAAAAGAAAGAACTGTTCCAATCATAGAGCGTCTCTTTCCTTTGATCTGCAGGACACCACCCAGCAAACAGCTGGCTGGTGTCCTGATCAGCCTGCCTCAAGTCACCCACTTTTGGTTTTCTTGGTTTCCAGTTTCCCGCTTTGTTCCTGAATTTGTACTGGATGGGCTTCTACACTGAAATTGTTTTGTATGAAAGTTCCTTCTTGAGATACACTCTGCAGATAGCACAGGAAGATTTCCCTGTTCCAGCTCACAACATGATTTCAGAATGGCAACGAAACTAAGTGTCGGCCATAGTTCAGTCATACATGGTCCCACTCCTCTGCCGGAGCGGTGCATAAAGAAATACGAGACTCGTCAAATGCAGAATCCTCCTCAGATATGCTCCAGTAACAGATGCAAATAAAACAAAGTAGTACTATCATAAACAATAAAATTATTACACTAAAACTGACTGAAGTAGTACTATCATAAACAAAAAAATTATTACAGTGAAACTGACTGAAGTAGTACTATCATAAACAAAAAAATTATTACAGTGAAACTGACTGAAGTAGTACTATCATAAACAAGAAAATGATTGCACTGAAACTGACTGAAGTCGTACTATCATAAATAAGAAAATTATTACACTGAAACTGACTGAAGTCGTACTATCATAAACAAGAAAATTATTACACTGAAACTGACTGAAGTAGTACTATCATAAACAAGAAAATTATTACACTGAAACTGACTGAAGTAGTACTATGATAAACAAGAAAATGATTGCACTGAAACTGACTGGATGCTGCAACTACATTGACTAATTTCTCAAAAATAAAAAATAAAAATTAAAAATCACCAACTGCAAAAGCCAAGCAGGGTGCCCTAAGACTAAGAACTCTGAAAGACTTGCACTCCAAAGCACACCACGTACACAGTTCCTTTAAGTTTTAAATGCTTTAATAGCCAAAATCCTGCAGGGTGTGTACACAGACCTTGCCACTGCCACAATGCCCCGGAGCTTCAGATCAGAAACCCTTCATCGGGGAGTGTGGTTTGTGACAGAGACACATGATTTATTTATACCATTACATCATGAATAAACATAAATTGAATTAATATCTATTTACATATCATTAAACAAAGTCCAAATCCAAAAGAATTTAACAAAGCAAAAACTGAAATCTATATCACAGACTATAGGATGTATTACAAATCTACATGTCTTACATACAGATTTTTGTTTTTGCTTTGTTAAATGTTTTTGGATTTGGACTTTGTTTAAATATATGCAATTAGATATTAATTCAATTTATGTTTATTCATGAGGGGATGGTATAAATAAATCATGTGTCTCTGTCACAAACCATGCCACCTGACGAAGGGTTTCTGATCCAAAGCCCCGGGGCATTGTGGCAGTGGTAAGTCCTGTGTACACACCCTGTGAGATTTTGGCTATTAAAGCATTTAAAACTTAAAGGATTTGGGCCGACACATTCCAGAAAAGGCTTGGTCCACCATATGTGAATTCCACATGGGCTTACTGGTCTGTAATAAATTTAAAGAGGCCCAATACAAGTTCTTGCAGAGGATATACATGCCACCACATGTTGTAAGTAAATTTCATACCGGGGTTTCCCCAATGTGTGGTCGATGTGAAGATGCCCGAGGCATGTGCTTTAATTACTTTTGGTCTTGTCCAAAATTGCAGAACTTCTGGAAGGATCTTGCTCATGAAATCAATATTATACAGGGGTTCAACATTAAAGAAGACCCATTGTCAATGTTATTTTATGTGGAATCACCTGACAGAGAAGAGTGGGATCGGTATCCCAGGGTGGTACACGTCATGCTCCTTATGGCACATAAATGCATTCTCAATATGTGAGTGTCTCACGACCAGCCCACTGAGGGCTTGTGGCATGATCTTCTGAAGGAGGTTCTACCCTTAGAGTACCTAATGTACAGCGTAAGAGGGTGAGTGGACAGATTTGAAGGGCAGTGGGGCCCGTATCTGAACATATTCTCTCTGCTGGATGTTGCCTTGATAAGGCTTACAGGATAGGATGATTTGCCCTGGTGGGGAGGACTCTATGAGGGCTGTGGACATCTAGAAGGAGGGATACAGCTGAAAGTGATTCCTATGTAACGTGACCTACCCTGAAGGCACCTCACACATCTGGTCTTGAAAGTGCATGTACCCAGAGAAATTCTCCCAGAATACAATAACAGCGATGTAACATCTTCTTTTATGTAGCTGTGTCTAGCATATACTGTAGTTTATGGTTTAGATTGTTTATGTTATAAATTTTTTTGTGTTAGTTCCATCAATTAACTTGAATATACAAATATACTATAGCACATGGCTCATACTGCCTGAGTGATAATTAATGTATGGAGACTACTGTATATATTTGAGCAATATATTTAGCACAGTAATCATTTAAAGTAGTGCTGTTAGTAATGTATGATTAGTACAGATACATACTCGTTTTATTACACAGCGAGAAGCTAAGAAAAGAAAGTATTGTGAGGATATGCAAGTTGCTTAGTGTTAAACTATATGTAAACAGAGCACGATCTATGGTACAAAGTAAACTTTGAGATACCATTCAATGTCTGTATTTTACTGCTATGGAAAAATTAATAAACAGATTGAAGAAAAAAAAACTTAAAGGAACTGTGTATGTGGTGTGCTTTGGAGCACGTCTTTCAGAGTTCTGTGTTCATGTTGGGCTAGCCTGTCATTACCTGCACCCCTCCTAATCTAAGCTTTTCACAGTTCCATGTCAGAACTTTGCCCTGAGACTAACCAAAGAAGCTGGAGATAGGGGTACGCACAATTACCAGTCAAGTCAATAGACTCAATAAGCCCAAATGTTATGTCTCTCTTCCAGCCCTTATGATGTATAATACATAACATCCAAGTGCTCAACGACCAGTTCAGCTTTCATATTGTAGATTACCAAAGTTTATAATAATTATTTTTGATACCACCCCCCCGCTCTATGTGCCAGTTGGTTTCTTTCATTCTGAGTGAGTTGTGACGCTACCATGCAAAGAAAACCCTATCGAAACTCGAGCTGAGTTTTAGATGTGGGGAACCAGACATGAGTTAATCATTGGCTCCCCAAGTGAGGTTACTTTTTCCAGAAAAACATTTGCAAAGTATATTAAGCCTCAGAGATAATATTTTTTCTTTACCGTACGAAGTTGGATAGATTGGGTTGTGGTGGGAGATCGGGTTCCAACCAGGTTCCATGTCACAATAGCGATCGAGAATCAGTGATCACTATTATGGTGAGTGTACATTGCTGAAAATTAATTTTGGCGACGCACATAGCAGTGCTGGGGAAAATGTGCCTGAGACCATAGGTCTCATTTTAATGTGTGTGGCCAGTTCTCTACAGTTCCTACACCCCTGCATTTATGGATTTCAACCCAGGGGGTATGTTGGAGGAGGGAGAAAATTTGATTAAAATACGTGCTACCAGGTGGCAAAAAACCTGCACCCCGCTGGACCAGAACCTGGTACCCCATGCCTCCCAGCTGACCACCCTCCCCATGACACCAGCGATCCAGCTTGGCGGCTGCTGTGCAACCCCTCAACATGCATCCCTCCCTACCTCACCCCGGCAGATGCGTGTTATTATATACCTTGAGAGTTCTCGCTGGTTTTCAACAACTAGTATCCAGTCACCCTCCTTCCTAGGTAATCAGGATCACAGTCGCTGAGATTGACTTGCCGTTTTTCTAGGCACTCAATCTCGGTCGCTATGGTCACGGACTACCTTCCAATTATATGTTAGTGGTGAGATTACATTCTGGGTTGAATTTAAAAGATTTTCATGTCTCGAGGTATACATGTAATTTCTTCCTGTTTGTGCATACCTCGCAACTGTCATTTTCTGGGATGTCCCTGGTATTGCCTAATGTGACACCTTGGGAAGTGTACACATTATGCTCCAAATTGATCCTCAATTTGTCCACCACACCTTCTAGCCTGTGAGAGTATCTGCCTTGTAACTGAAGTATTATTGTGTTCAATGGACCTTTAGAGTCTAGGCATGAACTCTCCATCACAGTACACTTGCAGGGGAGCCAGTGTGCAACTCCCTTTCCCCATACTGAGCAGGCTTTTCCAGGTAGCATATTTAACCTAGCTGGTTTGTCAGGTGGTACCCAAAGTCATGATGTCTGTCCCATGTCAGTGAAAATGAGTGTCTATCCTGTAAGGGGCTTTTGTGTGGGGGTGGACCTTCTACTGGTGCTAGTCCTTGTCATGAACATTTCACTGGAGGAACCTAGGAGGTGAAACAGGCTCTATGATGGGACATCCTTCAGATACCCCAACCTTCTGATTAGCTCCGAGCGAATAACCTCTAAATCTTGATATTGGAAGTTTATACGGACTGCAAGGCTAGGGTACTACCTATGCTTTAACCCCTTCCTGGGATTGAGGGGGCACAAGTACTGGCTAAAGTACGTGGCTGTTGTATGGCTGCACTTTTTAAGACTCGTAAGGTCAGGCAATGTTGAAAGTAACCCTGGACCTCCTCCTGGTATGAATCTGTCCATCACTCCTCAGTGGAACATGGCCAGGGGAGAAGATAGCACATATGAACATCTGGAGGCTGATGGCTAATTTTGTGGAACTGGAAGCTTTAGTGACACAGTATTCCCTGGACATACTTGGGCTGAGACGTGGCTGAAGCCGAATATAATGGACTGCTTATGCTCCATAAATGGCTATAAACTTCTGCATAGGGATTGCTACTCCTCCAAAGGTGGGGGGGGGTTGCCCTTTACACCAGGGAACACTTAACCATAACTGCCCAGCTTGTAGACATAACGGGAACTTCGGAGGACCTTCATGCAGTTCTGATTCTGGGTAACACCAAACAAATTAATTTGATATGTGTTTACAATCCACCCAAAAGTGGTATCACTGGTTTAACTATCCTTATGAATTACCTGGTATCACAGAAGATAAAAGGAGAACTCCTTCTCATGGGAGATTTCAACCTGGACAGGGCTGAGAAACACTTAGGGATCATATGATGCTGTGCTTGAAAAAATGCACTTGACACAGCTAATAAAGTGTCCCACAAGGCCATCACAACAGGGCAGCCACAACTCCCTCCTGGACTGGATTGCCACAAATAGAGCAGACCATTTTCAAGCCTCAGACGCTCTCCCCAATGCTATCCGTGACCATATCCCATTGTTTTGCATATGGAGGTCACACATCCTGGAACCTTCCCCCAAAGAAATTCAGTTTCATGATTTTTTCCAAAATTAATATCAGCGAACTTCATGTGGACCTCCGTCACACCGATTGGTCCCCAATTTACCAGGCTGATGATGTTGAAATTGCACTAACCTACCTCGTAACCACCCTACAGGAAATACAAAATAGACACCTACCCATGAAAAGAAGGAGGGTATGAGGTACTGTCACGAGATGGGTGAATAGCGATCTCCTTGCCAGCATGAGATGCAGGGATGTGACCTGGGCTGCTGCAAAGAAAAAAATGACAAGCAGACTGGGATGAATATCGCAGACAGAGGAATACATGCAAGAGGGAAATTCATGCAGTGAAAAGGGCTTACTCTCTTAAGCTACTACAGAAATCGGCCAATGACGCCCGTGGGTTCTGGAACCATATTAAGACTTTCACGGGACAAGGAGGATGCTCGTTGATAACTGACATGAATTTAAATGGTGCCAACTGCAAAACACTAGCACCATTGCAAATAGCCTAAACGTCCACTTCTCAGATCTCTCGGACTATGAGAGGCTGACAAGCCAGCCCACTGTCTCTCCACCTGATTCCCCTGGCCCAAGTTGCCACCTCACTTAGTTTTAAGCAGGTCATCATGCGGGATATACTGAGACTGTTGAGGAAACTACCCAAACATGGATCAGCAGGATCAGATGGCCTACTACCAAGGTTTCTTAAACTAGCAGCCCATAGAAACATAGAAACATAGACTTTGACGGCAGATAAGGACCACTTGGCCCACCCAGTCTGCCCATTTCCCTACCTACTGTATAAGCTGCAGATTCTAGTTAACCAACAGCCTACTTCCTGCCACCCCCCACTACAATTGCCTTGTGTCTGTCCCATGCATGTTTGAATTCCCCCACTGTTTTAGCCCCAACAACCTCCCCAGGAAGGCAGTTCCACGCATCCATCACTCTCTCCGTGAAAAAAGATTTCCTCACATTACCCCTGAGCCGTCTCCCCTCTATCCATGTTATAGCTGGATCAGTTGCCAGGATCCACAACCCATCACCTAATACTTATATTAATACTATATTATATTATATTAATAATACTTATATAATTGCCTAATACTTTATAGTACATTGTATCTTTTTGCTCTGTCTCTAATTTTTCTCTTCTTTCTCCAGTGTTTTAGAACTGTTTAGTTATTGTGGCAGAGGTGTGGTACTGTGTTCTTTCTTGTAGTGCAAGGTGCTTTTGGAACTGCTGATTTCTATTGGTTTAAACAATTCCATTTTTCTTTTCTATTTTAAAAAAAGCTACATCAACTTGGTATGTTGTCACCTGTTTGTTGTTGCTAAGTAGCAGATGTTTTTGCATTGTGCTCTGATTATGTGCTAGAATCTGTATTAGTAGAAGGTAGATTATTGTGATTGTAGTTACCTTTTGATTGTAAGGATAAAGTGCTTAAATAGAAGTGTATGTATTTTCAAATATTATAGGGGAACAGTGGCAGGATTTTTAAGACAGTAAATTAATAAAAAGGGAACTAGGAGAGCTTCAGTAGCAGACAAGTAGTGGAATTGCAGTATAATGTGGGGAGTGGTGCAATGCAGTGGCTGTGGGGCAGCCATATTCAGGCAGACCTTCTGGACACTGAGGTGCTGCCCTATCTGCATGCATCTATCTGGACTGTGGGATGAGGTAGCCAGACTCAGAGCGGAAGTAAACTGGATCAGGAGTACCATCACCCCTATCCAGGGACCACCCAGTCCAATGCAACTGCCTCAAAGGATGCCGAGAACGAGGAGCACTTGGATGACAGTGGGCTCAGGGAGGGTTAGAGCAGTCAGGCAGAGGCACATCCCAGATCCTATTCCACTCAAGAACTCATATGCCACACTGGCAAACGAGGACAACCAAATACAGGTACCCAGAGAAGTGGAAGGAAAGGATGTGGAGGTTAGCCAAGGAGGTGACCTCAGCGGGGAAAGCAGTGGACCCCAGAGGAGGAGGAAGTGAATCCTGGTGGGGGACTCCATCATAAGAGGGATCCAGCTAGGAACACAGGAGGGGGAGGACAGGGAGGTGAGGTGCCTACCAGGTGCCACGGCATGGAGGGATGGAAGGAAGATCCTGGGGATCACTGGGAAGGCAAGATGGGAGGGGGAGCTGGATGTCATTATCCACCTAGGTACTAATGACCTGGCAAATGGGGAGCCAAAGGAAGTTCAGGAAGAGTTTAGGAAACTGGGAAGGGGTCTCAAGCAAGTAGCTACTTCTGTCACTTTCTCAGAAGTACTACCTGCGAGAGGCAAGGGAGAGCATAGGGGTGCATGCACCAGGAACTTTAACTCATGGTTGAAGAACTGGTGCTGTGAGGAAGGTTTGGATTCATTGGTGACTGGGGACCCACCTGGAGGGATGGAGGTTTGTTCAAGCCTGACGGCCTGCATCCATCCTGGAGAGGATCAAGAACTCAATGATAAGTTTAAATGCTACATTGACAAGCATTTAAACTAGCAAAGGGTGGCAGGCCAGCAAGGAGGTACCTACTTGCTCACCCCCACAGCTAGCAGTGGAACCAGTGAACCAGAGGAGTGGCTATCTCTGCAAAGCAGTGTGCAAAAGATGGAGTTTAGTGCCCAAGAGGTGGATAAGCAGAAAAGGGGCAAAATTCAGCAGACGGGCAGACAGCAAGGAGAACCAGGGATAAGTGACAACCAAGGAAGGGGCTGGAGTAGAACAGTAAGACAGTCTAGGGAGGTCAAATCATGGAAAGCCATGTGTGCAAATGCCAGAAGCCTTAGCAACAAGATGGAAGATCTGGAGGCTGTCATGGTGCAGTCAGACCTGGACATTGTGGCCATCACTGAAACCTGGTGTAATGATAACCACGACTGGAAGATGGCCATACCTGGCTACAACATATTCAGAAGAGACAGAGCAGGCAGGAAGGGAGGAGGAGTGGTACTCTATGTGAAAAATGACATAAGGGCCACAGAGATCCAGGAGGAACAAAATGGGGGAGAAATACTGTGGGTTAAGCTGGAAAGGAAAATGGGGACAGCCATCCGCACAGGTGTGGTCTATAGACCACCAGCTCAGGAGGAAGAAACAGATAGGGAGCTGATGCTAGCCATCCAAAGGATGGCAGACAAGGGTGAGGTAGTACTGGTTGGAGACATCAATATTCCAGACGTGGACTGGAGCATCCCAGCAGCAGCATCAACTAGGAGCAGATTTATCCTGGACTCCCTTCAGGGTGCCTTCCTCAAGCAACTGGTCATGGAACCAACTCAGCAGAAGGCAATACTGGACCTTGTGCTCACAAACAGGGACAGTGTGATGGGGGTAACAGTGGGGGAGCACCTGGGAAACAGTGACCACCAGTCATTGTGGTTTGAAATCACAGAAAGAGCAGAACCAAACCACACAAAAACACGTATCCTGGATTTTAGGGGGGCAGACTTTGGGAAAATGGGGAGATACTTGAAAGAGGCATTAAGGGGAATGGGACAGGAATCAGGGGTTGAGGAACAGTGGGCAGTATTTAAAATGGGGATTACAAGAACAACAGAATTATGTATTAAGCAGGTTAGCAAGAGGAAAAGGAAGAGGAGACCATTATGGTTTTCCAAAGAGGTAGCAAAGAAAGTGAAAGCCAAAAAGATTGCATTCAGGCAATACAAAAAGACACAGGCAGAAGGGGATGGGGAGAAGTACCAGGAGAAGCAAAGGGAGGCAGGGAGATCAGTAAGGGAAGCCAAAGCTCAGACAGAAGAACACATTGCAAAATCAGTGGGTAGAGGGGACAAAACCTTTTACAGGTACATAAGTGAAAAAAGAAAGGACAAAGGAGGGATAGTGAGACTGAAGGGGGAGGATGGGGGCCACGTGGAGGATGACAACAGTAAAGCTGACATACTGAACAGGTATTTCTGCTCAGTCTTTACTGAGGAAGAGGAGGGTAATGGGTCTGAAGGGAGTACAAGGGGTGAGAATGGTGCAGAAATGGACACAAGTCCCTTTACACGAGAAAGGGTCCTGAAGGAACTGGAAGTAATCAGAGTTGATAAAGCAATGGGGCCAGATGGGGTGCACCCCAGGGTCCTTAAAGAACTAAGAGAGGTGGTGGCTGAACCTCTGGCTATCCTGTTTAGCCAATCACTGGAAACAGGGGAGGTACCCAAAGACAGGAGGACAGCAGATGTAGTCCCTTATATCAAAAGTGGGAACAAAGAGGAAGCAGGAACTACAGACCAGTCAGCCTCACCTCGAGTAGTGGGGAAGATCATGGAAGCACTACTGAAGGAGAGATTGGTGGAACATCTGGTTGTCAATGGACTACAGGACCCAAGGCAGCATGGTTTCACCAGGGGGAGGTCATGTCAGACCAACTTCGTTGAATTTTTTGACTGGGTGACTAGGGAGGTGGATCAGGGGAGGGCAGTGGACATGGCCTATCTGGACTTCAGCAAGGCCTTTGACACTGTGCCACATAGAAGACTATTACACAAACTGGGGAATATGGGTGTGGGCAGGACAGTAGTGTGGTGGGTAGGTAACTGGCTGGGTGGCAGGACACAGAGGGTGGTGGTAAATGGCTGTCACTCCACAGAGGGAAGAGTGACCAGTGGGGTACCACAGAGATCAGTGCTGGGACCGGTCCTATTCAACATCTTCATCAGTGACATTGCACAGGACCTAGAAGGCAGAATTTCACTGTTCACTGATGACACAAAGCTCTGTAACAGAGTAGACACACCAGAGGGTGTAGACAGAATGAGAAGGGACCTGCAGAAACTTGAGGAAAGGTCAGGGGTTTGGCAGTTGAAATTCAATGCAAGGAAGTGCAAGACAAAACATATGGGGCACAAAAACACTGGCACAATATATCAGTTGGGGGGGTGAGGATATAGCATGCACCAAGCAGGAAAGGGATCTTGGGGTTATCATCTCTGATGACCTCAAGTTAGGGAAACAGTGTGACAAGGCAGCAGGTAAAGCAAATAGGATGCTGGGATGTATAGGCAGGGGCATCACCAGCAGGAAAAGGGAGGTCATAATTCCGCTATACAAGACACTAGTGAGGCCCCACCTGGAGTACAGTGTATAGTTCTGGAGACCATACCTCACGTAAGGACATAGACAGGGTAGAGAAGGTTCAGAGGAGGGCAACAAAGATGGTGCATGGATTGCATCACAAGTCCTATGAAGACAGGTTGAAGGAACTGAACATGTACTCCCTGGGGAGAGGGAGGGAGAGAGGGATATGATAGAGACATACAAGTATCATACAGGGGAGGAACAGGGTGCAGGAATACACTATTTTAAGCGAAAAAGATGTTCCAGGACTAGAGGGCATGGGATGAAGTTGGAGGGAGGACGATTCAGAGGAAACATGAGGAAGAATTTCTTCACAGAATGGGTGGTGGACAAGGGAACACCCTGCCAGAGGAAGTGGTGGGGGCTGAAACAATCACGGGATTTAAGAATGCATGGGATAGACATAAAGGAATTCTGGAGGTCAGGGGTAAGGGGCAACAGACTTCTAGGAAAACATAAACTGAACTTACAAGCTCAAATGGGCAGACTGGGTGGGCCATAGGCCCTTATCTGCCGACACTGTCTATGTATCTATGTATCTATGTAATTTTGGCTCTTTTAAGTGTCCTGCACTTGAAGGTACTTCCTGATTAGCATGCACTGCAAGCAAGCAAGCAATCACACTGAAATGTCAGACACTTGCTTACAGTCAGATGAGAAGAAAATGAAACAGTTAGTGGGGAATCTCACAGGTGCTGCTTGACCCACCATAAAAACCGAATTTGCAATGGTGAAAACAGGAGGACCGAATCTGGACCAAGAAAACCGAATCCATTCAGTCAAAAACCAAGTAGGTGGTAACCTTACCTCTTTGGAGGATCCCCACATCCTCTCTTGCCATCACTGTGAGTGCCTCCTCTCAGCAGACTCATCCTGCCAGAACAGCAAAGGAATTCTGTAGTGGCACAGAGTGAAGAATGTGCCCCTGACCTGTCACCCCCACCCTTCTGGAGCCCACCAAGCTCCAGTCGGCCCTTCTCTGTCTAGGCAACCTTTAGGGCAATGACAGCAGGCTTGGTGGCCCCTAGGTGGGACAAGTGGTCCTCTGGATTCTAGCCAGCCTGGCATAGAGACCAGTGACTCCCACCCTCAAAGCAGAGACGTATGTGCAGTTGGGGCAGCACTTCAGTCTCCAGAATGTCTCCTGGAAGACGCAGCTCCACAACCATTGCACTGCACCACTCCCATGTCTGCTAGCTGCCACTGGGTCCTAAATTAGTCAGCCTATGCCACCATACAACAAGCCCACTTCACGGAGGTTCTAAAGGGCACCATGCAGTACAAATTGCTCTGTGCCCTCACTGGTCACCCTCATGACTACCATTCTTTACTGGTTCCTCTTTAGGCATCATATATGGGACCCTGTGAACTGGGCATATTCCCTCTTATCATGTCATTTTGTCTCATGCCATAACCCTGTAACTCATAATGGGCCTACACAACAGCTTCTAATCCATACCTCAATATGTGCATGCAGATAAGCAACAGCTTCTAATCCATACCTCAATATGTGCATGCAGATACGCAACAGCTTCTAATCCATACCTCAGTATGTGCATGCAGATACGCAACAGCTTCTAATCCATACCTCAGTATGTGCATGCAGATATGCAACAGCTTCTAATCCATACCTCAATATGTGCATGCAGATACGCAACAGCTTCTAATCCATACCTCAGTATGTGCATGCAGATACGCAACAGCTTCTAATCCATAACTCAGTATGTGCACACAGATACGCAACAGCTCCTAATCCATACCTCAACATGTGTACGCAGATTCGCAATGGCTTCTAATCCATACTTCAATATGTACATGCGAATACGCAACAGCTTCTAATCCATACCTCAGTATGTGCACGCAGATTCGCAACAGCTTCTAATCCATACCTCAATATTTGCACGCAGATGTCCACATTTAGAGTAGAGATACAAAAACAGCCATGCTGCATCCTGCTCCACAAGACTGTTACAATGGTTCTCCTCAAACCCACTGCACATAGCCACTTGTACGGAACACTACCGTTCTAGCTCAGAACTGCAACATATGAGAAGGACCAAGACCCCTGTCTGTGTTTGCTTCATAGGGAACAAAGGGTTAATAATGGCTAATAATGATATAAAGAGCAGGTAATGATATAAAGAAAACTTATTTTCCTTTGAAATCACCACCCACTGCTGCGTATTTCCCTAGTTATTTGCAGCATAGGCTTATTATGGCCCACTGTAACACTAAGCCACTAAGAAGGCTCATAATATCTGTCCTTACACTTAAAAATATCCTAAAGTCATTTGCAAAAAGGGCATATAGAATATGTAAAGCAAATAACGCATGTAGAGCATACAGTGTCCTCTCAAAATGGTGTCATTAGTTCGCATGAATCAAACAGCTCGTGAGGAGTTTGCGGTATACCACCATGGCACATCTTGCCTCATAGTACCGATTAAGGCAGGCTTTATTTATTTATTTAAAAGTTTCACCAGGAAAGGCATTCTGAGATAACTGCTCCTTTCCAGATGCGTCCTGGGGTAGGGGGGACGTGAATACCAATAACAAAACATGCCATGAAAAAACAAGGTAGAATAACAATAGATACATTCTCAGTATAACATGTACAATACATGGCAAGAGCATTACAAAATTGCAAGTGCATTTGATGATTGGATGTTGCAGACAGTATAAATTTAAAATACCAGAAAAAGATCATAAGGAGCAGAATCTGGTAATGAGGGGAGAGGGTATGGAGGGGGTAAATTAAGGGTAGTTACCGGGGGGGAGGTGAGGTCATGGAGGAGTGTGGAGAGGGCATGAGAGGAGGGGGCATTACAGATGGTATGGGGGAGGGTGTTCCAGAGTTTGGGGAAACAGTGGGAGAAGACAACTTGACCAGCAGAGGCAACAGTTGGAGGGTACAGCCAGGGTATGAGTGTCAGCACTCCGTGCCAGGGAATTACCAGCCTACTTATCTCCTACCTATCCTTGGTAAGCTCCAGGAGCATTTGGTCCTCTCCCAACTAACCTCCTTCCTCTCTGATTCAGCCTTTTTCACTCCCTACCAATCTGGCTTTAGGAAAGATCACTCAACTACCACTTCCTTACTTAGGTTCACAGATTCCATACTGTTTGGTATGTGTAGTGGTCTAATAACCTCAGCTATCTTTGTTGATCTTGCTAAGGCCTTCAGCGTGGTCTCCCACCCCTTCCTCCTAGATAATCTCCAATCTGCTGGCCTGTCTGAATCAGCCACAAACTGGTTTAGTTTTTACCTAAAGGGTAGGACACAGTCTGTCAAAATTCTGATTCCACATCCCCCTCTGCTTCAGATAAATACTGGAGTGTCCCAAGGCTCCGTCCTTGGCCCCCTACTATTCTCCATATTCCTAAATGACCTCCCGTCAATGTGCACCTCCTCCTCCAGCCACATGTATGCTGATGACACTGTCCTGTTCTATTCTGGCCACTCACCACCTGATGTTGCTTCCAAGCTCCAGTATGACTGAGAAAGTTCAGTACTGGTTAAGCTCTCATCAACTCTTCCTCAACACCAAGCTCTCTCGGTTTTCTAAATTACCCTCCTTCCACTCCCTTGATGGTACTACTCTTGAGGACACCTCCTACTTTAGGTATCTTGGGGTCTGGCTAGACTAGCACCTCAACTTTACTGGACACATAGACTCCATCCTGAAAAAGCTGTGCCCCAAATTAGATGCCCTTTACAGGAACGGAAGCTGCCTACCTCTTCCGGCTAGGCGGGAGCTTGTCCAGAAAATGATACTACCTATTTTTGACTACTGTGACATAGTCTACAGTGCTGCACCAAAGTCTTCGTTAGCCAGATTTGATACCCTTTATAATGCTGTCTGTTGTTTTGCCCTTGGCACCATCCTTCACTCACCACTGTACTCTTTATTGCTTGTTAGCTTTTCCTTCCCTGGAAAACTGACACTTAACACACTGCATAAAATTTGTCTCCAAATTCTGGTTTGGTTTGCTACCTTCCTACCTCTTCTCCTCCCTGTCCTCCCATCCCTCTGCCCCTCACTTCCTCAGATCTACTGACTCCTGCACTCTAGCTATCCTACGGTGTACCCCCTCAATAGGCCAAGCAGCCTTCTCCTACAGTTTCCCGAAACTATGGAATTCTATGCCCCATCAAATCGGGCACTTCTTCTCCCCGTGGTCCCTCTCTTCCTCCCTCCACAACTTTTTCTCTCCATCCTGCAACTGTTCCTAGTTCCCATGGCTCCTTTCCCTCTTCTCCCTGCCTGCATAGAGCTTATGAGCGGCAGCCTCAATGTGATTTCTGCACAAGCACTTCTGTATATTAACTATAATGTTATCTCTTGCACTCCTGTTTAGTCCAGTCTTTTTGTAAACATGCTATGCCACTATGCTTCCTAATACTGTATTTGAAAATCTACTATTGTGTTTTCTCATTATTGTACTCCTTCACCGTATGCTGTATATTCAACTACCTAGATTCTACTGACTGTACTTCATGTCAGCATTATCATGTTGTCTGTAAGTGTGGTTGTTTCTGTAAAAACAAAGTATACTTAATAAAAAAAATTAACTATGTCAACATGCTTCCTAACTGTTGTACTGTACATTCATTGGTTCTGTTGATATCCATGTATATTATTCTTCATGTAAATATATGTACATGTACTCCAATGTTCCCCTTCCCCCCATGATGCTCCATGAGATGAGTGATTTTAAATTGTTCAGTGTGCTTTTCCTGGTGAAACTTTTCAATAAATAAATAAATGAGAGAGCGAGAGGAGGGAGGAGGGAGGAGGTAGGGAAGGAGAGACTGAGAAGTGGGGGGGGGGGAGCCAAACTAGAATTTACTTATGAGGTTGACACAGTGGCCACGGCATCCGTCCTTAACAGAGGGAAAAGATAGAGACTGATATACAGAACAGTGGTGAGTGTGAGGAGGACAGTCAAGCACAAAGTGGCAGAAAGAATGAAAGAGTGCATCCAGTCTGCCTAAAGAAGTACCAGGGGCTGCACTGTAGACCACGTCACCATAGTCAAAGTTCAGAAGGATCATTCTCTGGATGACTGCATGGCATGATTGTATGGCATGCTGGCAATGGGATGCAGTCACAATTTTTGTACAAGGCACTGAGCTTGGGGTGCAGTTCTTTGAGTATGGCATCCACTTGGCCAGAAAAGTTAAGGTGTTGGTCAAGCCATACCCTAATATACCTGAAGGAGGTGATGTCTTCCAGTGGTGATGCATCTAAGGTGTGAAAAGAGGGGAGAGATGAGAGCCTAGAGAGTCTGCCTCATGCCAAAGGACATGGAGACAGTCTTCTTGGCATTCAGGAATAGCTAGTTTGAGTGTCACCAGTTTTGACAGATTGGGTTCTGCCATCTAAGTACTAGTGGAACCAACTGGTGGCAGTTCCTGAGAGTCCAGCAGCCGAGGGTTTGGGAAAGCAACACAGTGTTCCAAACATTGTTAACCCCTTAGGCCTCAAATTGACCCTAGATTAAAAAACACGTTACGATTGCTGACATTCTACAGAGACTGCTGATGTAGCTGGTAGTTTAATTTTGATCCCTTTTTTCTTTTTCAAAGTAAAAAAAAAAACAGACTGCCCACTAAACTGGTGTTACCACGCAAGAACATGTTTGTTTACATTCTTTGATCAATTTCCTTCCACTGCATCTTTTTTGGACTTGGGATTGCCCCTAAAACAGTCTACTCACTCATGATACCGTGGGAGGAGAGACTATTGCCTCATGAGCGGCTGCACTTTATAGGGGTGTTCCTAGTGTTCAGGATGAACGCAATAAGAGTAGATCAAGGATTTGAAGCAAAATAAAGTTGGTTATAAAATTGCAACTTTCCCATGCATTTCAGTTCTACTAAGAAAGGAAGTAGATAAAACAACCAACAGCTTCAGTGATTTTTAGAGAAGGTCAACAATCATAAAATATGGATTTTCAACTAGAAATAATACGATGGAAAAAGGGTTTGCAGTGTCTCTTTACAGAGTTCTCTTTCTCTTCAGGAGGCTCATGTCAGTGTTCACAATATCCAAATATCAAATGTCAAATGTCAGCTTTCGCTGCCGGGCCAGTGACGTGGAGGGCTGAGGTACTGTGCCCCCTACCTCCTACCATGCTGGCGACCTGAGTTCGGGAACAAGGTCAGGTTGCTGGGGGTCGGTTGGGGTAGAGGATCAAGCATCTGCTGGAAAGCTTTTCTCTCCCAAGATGGGGAGGCATGCTGTCTTGGTCCTTGACTGCCACCTAGTGGAGGCCGTGGTGGTAGTGCCAGAATTACAAGTGGCATAGAAGGGAGGGGCTGCAGTTCCATAACATGTGTGCATCTCCACATGCACATGCTTATGTGCTGCCACGTTGGGGAACATGGAGAGAAAATGGAAAAGAGCTGGCACTGGGAACATGAAGCCATGTCCACTGACCCCCATTCCCACATCGCCATGTGGACCACTGACCTCATCTCTGGATGAGAGGTACCGGGTGTGAAGAGAATAGCCCTCCCCTTCCTGGCCCCACCATGGGGGGAAATCCATGGGGCAAATAGGAGCAAAGTGAGTCCAGGGGAGGTAAATGCCAGGCGGAGGGAGGGAGGCGGGGACAGGGCTAGGAACCCACCTGTGTTAACCACAGGAGAAAATCCTTTATGGAAAAAAATGTCAGTTTTCCCACTTGGGCTGTACCTTTCTTACACTCCACAACCTCTGTGTTCACTCTGACTAACAAGCAAAGTTTGTACCTGGTGGAGAAAAACTGTTTGCCCAAAGCATGAAACCTCATATGTGAAACTCCTATTCCAGCACCACCTTCAATAGCTTCTTTCCAGGCCTGCAATGTTTAGGATCCTAGTCCATAGTAAAACATAGCCTACTGTGGGAAGCAAAGAGAATTGCTCAGTCTGAGCATAGTACATTGTAGATTAAAAACCCAGACCTCTAGCACCCCATAGGCAATGCTAGCATACCTTAATGTTTAGAATTGTTACCTGTAAGCACACTGAGGTATCACTCTGTTTGGCTGGACCACTTCAGGTTTCCCTTCCAATTTTCTGCTATCAAGCAAGGAGCAGTAAACATTCTCCATTTCACAAAGCATTCTACAAATCACAGTGCTAGACTCATGCTCAGGCACTCTAGATAGGGAGCTGTTGCAAAAGATGGGAGGTGGCTCTGAACTAGGGATGGGCAGACTGACCCATCAAAAATAAGAACCTCCCCCCAGATTCAGTGCGGTCCGATGGACTCCAGTCAATAAGAGCCAATGGTTTAATTGTACTGAGTCCAAGTCCATCGGCCATCAGTGGCTATTTTATGAAAAAAAAAAAAAAGCAAAGGAGCACAGAAATAAATCAGTGGGTAGCTATTTAATAAGTTAAATTTATTTATTTATTTAGTTTTTGTTGACCAGGTAAGTGCACTAGACAAATTCTGCCTATTTTCAGGCATGACCCGGGGAGGGGGATACAGATGAAGGCCAACTGACCTTGGACCAGATTAAGCTGTTGGTGGTATTTTTAGTGAATGGGGGGGAATTTGGCCAGGGCACCGGGGAAATTCCCCTACTGTTCCAGCAGAGGGAACCCATGGCTGTCTGATGCAGGGTGGCCAGTACAGTGGAAACCTGGGAGGAGATGGATGCTGAAAGTGCAGGAGAGATAGCCTCCTCTCCTGTACTGGAATTGTAAGAGGCAGTAGAGGAGGAAATAACAATTGCTGAAGTATTGGAGAAAAGTATACTTGAAATGGAGGAAAATGAGCACCGGATGGTGAGGACACAAGAAACAGAATTAAGTAATATGGAGTTGGATGCCAATAAGGAGTGTTTATTGCTTGAAAAACAGGAGCTGCTAAAAAAAGTATCGCGGCTGGAGAAAGAACTAGAGGCCTTACCAGGAAAGTTAGGGCCAGTCAGACAGCTGGAGGGACTTGTCAAACAGCCGGTGAGTCAGCAGAATGCTGAAGTTGAAAGGAAGTGAGCTGAGGGCTTGACTTGCACTGCGGCCACAGCACATGCTGTCACGCCACTGAACCAGGAAATAAAAGAGGCTGGCAGGGAAGTCGGGAAACAACCCGAGTGCCAAAAGCTGATGGATGGAAAGAAAGGAAAGAAAAGCAAACGTTTAGGCCCAAAAGGACCCAAAAATACTCAGGAAAGCACAGATAATAAGATACAAAGCAAGTCAGATGGTGAAGTGTTTTCATTTAATAAAGAGCAAAAACGAGGCTGAAGCAAGAATCAAGATGTAACAAATGAACACCCTGGTGGTTTGAAAGAGCAAAGTACTGATGGTCCTAGTGATATTATGAAAGACAAGGAAGTGGGAGGCCTGACTTGGTCTCCAGCACTGGTGTTAAAGAACGTAGGATGGGAGCAAGTGGCAGACAGCTCCTGGTCTCCCAATTCTCAGGATCCTGTATATATCAGCATGTTGAGGGAAACTACTGCTGCGGTGGCCACCAATGAAGTACTGAGCTCCAACGAACCCCGGGGTAATGATACTGAACTTTTCATTGTAGATAATAATGTTGTTAATGGAAAGGTTGTACTGTATCAGGATGCTACTGAGGGGACAGAGGGTGTTTTACATATGGAGGTAAATACAGAACAACCAGAAACAAGTATAAAAATGAAAGTTGAGGTCAACACAGGAGCAGGGGACGGGACCCGGGAAAATGTGGAGCAGGTTAGACTAGGCCTATCCCCCAGCATAACACAAAAGGGGTGTGTGAAACAGGATAGGTCAGGGCCTGGTTTTAAACTTTCTGACTTGTTCAGCAACAAAGGGGAGCCATCTCCTAGGCGTAATGCCATTAGAATTTTATATAAAGGAGGGTTGGAGAACCCCCCTGATAGGGTGTTTATTGCTAAAACTCTCCTAAAAGGTTCCATGCATTTTTTCTCCTCTGAGATATTTGCCCTGATTGGTTTGGGTAACTCCAGCTATGATGTAAGTTTTAAACAGGCTTCTAGTTTGGAGAGATTTTGGGCTCAATATGCATCATGTAAAAATACCCCAGTCTGGTCTCTCTTTCATGTGATTCCCATAACCAGACCCACTGTAAAGAACTTAAGCATCATGTTCAAAAATGAAGGTGTCAATATTGAAGACATCCTATGTTGGCTAAGACAAAGGTGTGAGATCTTGAACAAACCATCCCCACATTAGATAGTGAGCTGATGTGGGATGGGGGATGGAGGGTGAGAGTAAAGTTATACACTATGAATTCAGGTCTTAGAAACCTACCCAGTTTCTTCTTTTTAGGGAGAGATAAAGGGATGATATTTTATGCAAGGCAGCACAAATCATATTTTAATGTGGATCTAGGGTGCATTTAAGTTTGGCATGTGATACATTAATATGCAGTCATTGTTTGGAGTGTGGACTCAGCTCAGGATCATGTCTAAATCTATTTAAACGCAACCTGTGTGAGTGCATGGGCCACGCCTATGGGCACTGTCTGTGAGCTTCACACAACAGGAAAGATTGTCCCTCTCATGAGGGCTTGGTTAATCATGCCCAGCAACAGGTAGCAAAAAGAGTGGCAAATCAAAATCTGAGGGCTGAATTAGCCAATACAAGGCAGAATTGTATAGAAACGTTAGAGAGTCAGGTAGCCACAGTATCTGTGGCCACAAACCTGACAACAGATAATACATAAACTGAACAAACAGAAGGTCAGGACACCATGAGTTTTCAGAGAGGGATAGTTGAGATGCTCCGCCCCTGGTACACAACACACAGAGCATGGAAAAGGAGCCATTTAAAACAATTTCACAAAAGAGATACAGACATGGTGCGGTGGTCCCCAACTAAGATGGCAGGGAGGCGGAAGGTAAAACTTGGAAGACAGGAAATAAGTATGCTTTGTTATCTTCTGATGCTACGGACAGAGATTCTGAAGGGGAAGAGACAGATTCCTCATCAGTTATGTCCTACACTGACACTGATGGAGGAGGAGGGTTGGACCCCATCGTGAAATGCACTAGGCAGGGCAGGAGGAGTAGGGTCACTTAATTATCTATGTGCTTATGGATAGTTTAACCATAACCTCTCTCAACATTAATAGTATTAAAGGGGAACAGAAACTGGGAGAGGCTATGCTGTTTCTCCAAAGCCATCACAGTGACATTATTTGCCTGGTTGATACTCGGGTTAAAACCCACAGAGAGTTGCAACTAGCCTCAAAAGCATGGAAACAAGGCCCATCCTTTTGGTCAACTGGAGTAGACCAGTGTGATGGGATAGCAATTCTCTTTGTAAAACCCAACATGGCTGTATCTAGACTAGTGGATATCAGTTCAGGTAAAGCTTTGTTATTAGATTTTTCCTATGTTAATGAGAGATTTAGGCTAATTGTAACTTATGCCCCCCAGACTAAAGCCCAGAGAACAGCCCTTTTTAAATTAATACAACCATATTTACATACTTCTCAGTTGGTATTATGGACAGGGGACTTTAATTGTGGGATGCAGCAGCTAGACAGGGGCCTCAGAACAACAAAATTATTTAGTGATACAGTGTATCATAAACAAATTGTAGACACAGCCAATCTAAAAATTATGCTTATAGGATCATGCATCCTGTGGGGGGATTCACTTATTTTAGAGGGACAATCAAGACAAGAATAGACTTCATTTTTGTTTTCAAAGTACTGCAGGTTCAGGAGTATAAGACAATAGCTCAGGAATTTTCAGACCATGTGGCAGTTGTAGCAAGGATTACATGGAAAGGATGTCCTCGCTGTAAGAAAAATTCATGGAGGCTGAATGAAGAGGTATTACAAGATTCAAAAGTGAGGAAGGTATGGGCAAAAGAGTGGGTGGCTAGACTATCAGTAGCAGATTGCTATGACGAAGTGACAGAATGGTGGGAGGACACTAAGAAGGCCTGGAAGCAGGTATTCCAAAGGTGTGCATCAGCAGCTAGTAATGATAGATACATGGAGTACCTGTCACTTAGGCATCAGCTGCAGCATCTTATCTCCCTGTCAGATAGCATCACTGGTAATTACGGGGCTCAAATTAAGATAATAAGTGAGAGAATGAAGGGATTGCAGTATGACAGAGCTAGGTCACTAGGACAAGAGGCTAGGTTTGGAACACAGATGGCCAAAAGAGGTTTTGATGCTTATAAGATTGTAAGGGAAGAATGGATTCTAGACTAATCCAAGAATTAATTTCTCCCAATGGGGATAAGGTTAGTGCACCAGAGAAACTAGTGGGACTAGTAGAACAGCAGATGTTAGCCCAGTTTGGGAAAGAACCAGCATGTCCAGATGGGTTGGGTTTCTTACAGTCATTACATCTCCCTCAGATAACTAATGTAGAGAAGGTAGACTTAGTTAAGGAGATCACTGAATCTGAGGTGGCCCTAGCGAACAGGGGGCTGAAATCAGGCACGGCTCCTGGTTCAGACAGCCTCACAGTGGGATTATATAAAACCTTTCAAGAGGAACTGGTTCCTGCTTTAACTATATTATTCAATGATATGTTATCTAAAGCAAAGTTTTCGAGATCTATGTGCGAAGCAGTATTAGTTTTGAGCCATAAGAAAGACCCCAAAAATATTCTGGAAAATTGGAGACCTTTAAGTCAATTAAATATAGACAGGAAAATAGTGGCCAAAATTTTATTAACATGGCTCACTACAGTAGCTCAAACAATTAGTTCTGCGCAGACATGTGGTATTCCGGGTAGGACCCAAACTGACAATTTGATTATGTTAAGAGAACTATTTGCACAATCCAAAGGTCAGGATACTAAAGAGTGGGTAATCGGGGTAGACCAGGAGAAAGCCTTCAACAAGATAGCCCACAAATTCTCGTTCTCAGTACTTGCTACATTTGGGGTCCCAGTCCACTTCATAGGTTGGATTAAAGCATTGTATCAGGATGCAGTAATAACACCTAGGGTGAATGGGTGGATGGGAAAGCAAGTGGTTGTTAAAAGGGGAGTAAGGCAAGGGTGTCCCTTAAGTCCCCTTTTATATAATTTCAGAATAGACATCTTATTAAGAGCCACAGAACAGTGTCCAGAGATAGTGGGGTTAAGTGTAAATATGACCTGCCTCCCCATCAAAGCTTTAGCGTACACGGATGATGTAGTTTTAGTACTAAAAAGCGACTCTGATGAGCAAGCTTTATGTAATGTCTTATTTCAGTACTCCAGGATATCAGTGTCTAAGATAAATAAAAATAAAAGCAGTGGGTTTACCAGTAGGGGGAGCTGAAATTCCTTTTGTGAGATCATTAGCAGGCATCAAGATCTCCCCTGAAGCTTTGCAAATTTGAGGAATTTCTTTTTGGGTCTGAGGATAGTCAGACAACTAATTGGGAAATAGCATTAGCAAAAGGAGATAGACTGATAGCAGGATGGAGGCAGCACCAGATTGGGAAAAAAAGAGTGCGTCTGATTAAATCTTTATTGATACATGTGTTCTTATATATAAGTTATATATTTCCTCCCTCGATGAAATTATATACTCGCTTATTTAGTATATTTTTCCAAGGGTTTTGGGGGTCACGTCTAAACCCCATCAAAAGGGAAATTACTTACAGACCACTGACAGAAGGGGGGTGGGTATGATCAACTCAGTGGCCTTCTTTTTAACTATATTTTTGAATTACAATATAGGCGAGGCATTGAAAGTGGGAAATAGAATATGGAAAGAACTAGTTTTTTGGTGGGTGGTTCCTTGTAGGACAGCATGGGAGCAAGGTCAGAAGAGATTATTAAAGAAGAAGAGTGGCTTACCAAACTATGGACTAGAAGCAATCACACAGGCAATAAGGTGGGGCTTGAAGCCTAATGATTTGATAGTAGCAAACAGGAAAGCATTATACAAACAGGTACTGAGGTCAGGGGAACACGGAGAGATTGTATTTCTCAGCTGTCCACAAGTACAATAATAGGTGGATAAGGAAGCAATTATTGAATGCCAGAATTCCGGTATATGCATGGGATGGTTTATGGTTGGGGAATTATGATAGATTAAGTGTGAGAGGGAATAACAAACACAAAATAGTAACTGAAAGGTATTGCCCAAGAGATGGCTGTATTCAGATAATTGAGACGCAGAAGCATTTATTTTCAGTGTCAGTTTGCACAGGCCTTCTGGGCATTATTAACGGAAGAATGGGAGGAACACCTTTTCTCTAGTCTTACATACGAAGAAATAATGTTTGGCAATAGTATGTCTTTAAACAGGATGTATAATAATGAAACTATGTATGTAGTGTTAGTGATTGTTAGATATTATCTTTGGCAGGCCAGATGTTTATTGGTTCTTCAACAAATAAAGGTTTCATACCAAGAAATTATGAATAATATTAGAAAGAGTGTACAAAATGTGCAAATGAGAGATTTTAAAACCCAGTCCAGGGTACAGGTTTACTGTTTACCGATTAATTGTGACAAATGGGATTAGGTTTGAAGTCATATGAAATGAATATTTGTAAATTCCAGATGTAGGTGAATGTGAATTTGTGTATTTAGAACTATGCATACTATCTACATATGTGATCTTATGGATTAATTGTTCTTATTGTTTAATGCTGTAATGAAGCCCAAATTCCTTAAATAAAATTTCCCCTCTTCTTTTCGAGAAGTGCCATGGGATCTTTAACATCCACCTGAACTACCACCAGAACAGGCAGATGGGACCTCAGTTTAACATCTCATCCAAAAGATGGCACCTCAGGAGTGCTGCACCCCCCCCCCCGCACTACAGTGTCAGTAATGGATTCAACCCAAGTGCCTGGTGTGAGGACAGAACCCACAGCCTTCTGATCTTTTAGCCTCAGAGGCAAGTGTCCTACCTGCTGAGCCACTGACACTGACAAAAATACAGCACAGTAGATGGTAAGTAAGTAAATAGCTGCCCTGATCGGCACCCCTCTATCCTTCTCCTGATATTAAACATACATGTGTATGTACTGTACAACAGCCTTTGATATCTGCTGCAGACGTTTTAAATCAAGAGTTCATCTCCTACACTATGTGCCATTATTTCAGTCCCTCCTACAAATGAGATGCTACCCTCTACGTTAGAGAGATGATCCTTCGAGTCCTAATACAATGGTCAGTGAGATCTGAATTTTGTTTAAAGATCAGCTGCAAAGCTAATAATTAAATTGACCTTTTTTTTTAACAGATACTGGCAGCTGAATAAAAATAACTGATTACAATTCTGTGTCTGTGTGATTTTTATGTATATGTTGCCATTTTATAGTTAAGCAAGCTGTATGACACAGGCTGACAGAACCGTTCAGTCCTAGTTTTTTCCCGTAGTCTGGTGTTGGTGACAGTTCTTGACATCATTCTTGGAGTGACATCTGGACTGCCAGCACATGGACAAGGCTTCTGTCAAGCTCGCACTATTATCAGCTTTTAATTGACATCATTATTAGTTGTCTCTATTGCACTTTATTAATTTCATTTTGTCCTTCTTGTGCTCCCCGAGCAAGAAAAAATAAATAAATAAAAGAAGGTTGGGTTGTAAAACAGAGTACAGACCCCCCCCCCCCACTGCTAACTGTATGCGTGAGGTGATTCAAACAGATCTGTGGCAGTCTGTGCTGGTGTTACAGAGGACAGTCTAATCACGGGAAAGCAGAAAGGGACTGCCCTTAACATGCTGTCAATTTTTCCAGTGAGTGTTTTTTAAGCTAGCCTGCAGGTAAATACAAACACCACTGTACATGTGTGTTATGATGTGTTTTTGTTTTTTTTTGCTGGCAGGGATGTGTTCGGATCGAAAGTGGTGGTGTTTTTTTTCCTAATTCTGTAGCATTTGACATTACAGGTTTATTTAAAAACAGGTAGATCAGGGTGGTGTCTTTGCATAGGTGCCGGCATGCTCGCAAGTGCAGCTCTCTCTCTCTCTCTCTCTATGTGGCACGGCCATTGTTAGTGCCCTAAGTAGAACTACAGGTGTTGTATAAGTGAAGCACGGAGCATGATTTTGCTGGCATGGCATGAAATCTCATGAAAAAATGAAAATGCAACCATTTATTGCTTTAACTTTTTGTTTTTGTTTTCCTTGTTTTTCCTGGCATCCTACATTCCGGCTGCCATCCATCATATCCATCCTCCAACATCGGGCCACCACCCTTTTACCCCCCCATAGCTTACCCCCCTTGGCGGGGTGGTGAGGAGCCCCCTAACTCCCACACCAAGACCGTATCCAGTACGGGTGATGCCCTCTGGAGGATGTTGCGATGCGTCGGACAGCCATCAAGCCACTTGACCAGCCAACATTTGTCTGTTTTTCTGGTGAGAGAGTGTGCAATGCTGGCTGCTCCTCCTCCATGCCCCATGCCCCATGCTATACTGGGCCAGATGTGCCAATACCTAGCCTCCACTAGGTGTCAGGCAAATGCTGGCCTCGGTCCCCCAACCCGGGAGAGGAGAGGAGAGCTGTCCTCTGGACGCTCAGTCCTCTCCCACCCTGGCAGGCCCCTGATGACAAACTCGTACTGCAAACATGGGTCGCCGGCATGGCAGGAGGTAAGGGCTCACTGCCTCAGTCCTCCGCGCCACAGGGCCTGCTTAAATTTTAATTGTTTTTGGGGATGGAGGGTGATGATCAAGCAGCCTAGAACTGATCAATTTGGAAGTGTGATATATTAGCATAGTAATGTTTTAGCTTTCATTTGTGTGTTGATAAATTATATCAGCACTGAAATAAAATAGCTTGTAACATCTACCTTGATCCACATAATTCTACTTCTATTTATCTTTTTTTTTTTTTAAGCAGTGCAAGGGCTGTTAGATCACATCTTATTTTCTAATCATTCATTAGCTACTGGCTTAGCAGTTGGTTGAGGGCTGCCTTAAAGCAAACCTCTCAACTGTCCCTGATTTTCAGGGATGTCCCTGATTTTTTCCCTAAATTTTTCTCTGTCCCTCATAAAATATGTGTTTTTGTAACTGAACAGTGGGAACTGTAAGCTCAAAGTAATGTCAAACATTAAAGTTACAGACTTGTTCATCTTCAGAAAATGCATCTTACACTAATCCCCTTATTCTGTCAGCTTTTTGAGTGAATATTACCAGTTTTTAAAATGTGTCCCTGATTTTCTGAAGCCATGCCCCTGATTTGTGAGACAAGAGGTTGAGAGGTATGCTTTAAAGCAATACATGGTTGCAGTTTCATTTTTTCATGAGATTTTGTTCCATGCCAACAAAATCATGCTGAATGCTTCACTTATACTACACCTGTTGTTCTACTTAGGACGCTAACAAAGGCTGTGCTGTAGAGAGAGGGAGAGGGGAGAGGGAGAGGGGAGGGACGGGAGAGGGGAGAGAGAGAGAGAGAGCGAGAAACATTCTGGTACTTATGCAAAAACACCACCATGATCAATCGATTTTTAATTAAACAGTGCTCCCAGATCTACAGGGATTCCCGTATTTTATGGGGTTTAAGGGCTCAAAACGGGGTACGGGAAGGAATTCTTTATTTTCTAAAATATACGGGAGAAATTGGTGCCGTCACTTTAAATCAGGGGAAAGTAGTTGCGATCGAGAGTCTGAGTTCATTCCCAGATTAGTTCCCAGATGAGGTTATCACAAGCCTGCCCCGATAGGTTCAGAGACCCCAGTCATGCTCTGATCACGCACTGACTGTGGTCTCTGATTGGTGCAATTGTTTGGTGCAGTGCTGCCCCGGGAATATTTAAACTGGCATGGTATGTAGACAAAAACACAGAGGTTATTGTCTGTCCACAGCTGCTCGCCACCTCAGTCTGCCACATGTTTTCGTTTCGCCGTTTCATCGACCCGGGATCCCAGAGAGCTACCGACACACCTGCCGCCACCGGTCCATTCTGTTTCTTTGGCTCAGAAGAAAAGGAGAGACCAGCCTGTCTCAGAGCTGCCTTCCAATCGCAGATAGATCTGCAAAATAAATTTAAAAACCACCCGGACATCGCCGCATCGAGACGAGACTCCTGACCTGCACCGTCCATTCCATTTCATCGGCTTTACTGCAGCATTAGAAAAGTGGTCACAGAATGAAAGAGATGAGCCCAATCCCTGAGCAGCTTTCTTGGACAATCATCTCTTGCGAAAAAAGGTAAAACAAAATAACATTAATAACCTGTCTCTGGGCTGGCATAAAATAATCAAGCTAGCTAGCTGAACCATCTATGAATCTGTGCTGCTTTGGCTGGGACAGAGGGTGTTTTTTTAATATTTAATATATTTTTAATATTTAATTTAAAAAAAAACTCGAGTCACCGGAGGATGGAAGAATATAGTTCAGGTACCAAACCTGTCTCTGGGGTAATCATAAATCATGCATAAATGGTATGTGTGCTGCTTTAGCTGGGACATGTACTTGAGGTCGAGGGGATGATCTCTGAGTTTTTTAAATGTCTTGATAATAAAAATAAATAAATAAATAAATAAAAACTTTCATTAACTGGAGGATGAAAAAATGATTCAGGTACCAAACCTGTCTGTGGGGTAATCAAATAATCATGCATTATTCATTGATCTGTGTGTTGCTTTGGATGGGACATGAACTCAGGGAGTTGCGGAGATAAATTTTAGGTTTTTATTAATGTAAATACAATCATGCATTACTGTTGGCTGCTTTAGCTATGAGTATGTTGATCGGACAGTGTTTAAAAACTTGGGGGAAGTCGAGGAGATGACAACTATAATGCCAATTGCAAAAATAAATTGGCTTGAGCATACAGGAAAATCTACAGGAATTTCACCCAAGTTTTACAGGGAAAATACAGGAAAAATTAGGGTCTGCTACAGGAAAATGCTTTGGCCGATCTGGGAGCACTGATTAAACCTGTAATGTCAAATGCTGCAGCATTAGAAAAAAAACAAAACAACACCACCAATTTCAATCTGAACACAACCCCACCAGCAAAAACACAAACAGTACAGGCAGTATAGTGCAGTGGTTTAAGGCTCTGAATTGCAAACCTAGAGACCTGTGTATGAATCCCATAGCCCCCACTTGCATACTGTGTGACCCTGAGCAGGTCACTTAACTTCCTTGTGCTCCCAGGTCGCCCTTGGAAACAAGCTTTTAGCTTAGTGTGTCTCTCCTTGTAAATAAAAAATAAAAACATCACATAATCATAACATACTGGTAGAGTGCTGCCTGTATTTATTTATTTATTTATATTTATTTATTGAAAATCAGATTTACAACCTTTGAGTCAGAGACTCATTTACAAAGGCTCCACATCAATAACACAACAGAAGACAGCTTGACAGCTTAGTACAATACATATGCTTATTACATGGTATAAGAGTACATATAGAAAATATATAATGAGTAGGAGTGTATGGCCTATACAATTATGTAGCTGGCTAGACCAGGCTAAAGTGTTTTGAACTTGCCAAGGTTCAAGCAGTCGGGTTCTGACGTTGTCATAAACACAGTCAATCTAGGTGAAGAAATTAACAGCAAATAGGATACAGAGCAGTATTGTCCATACTTAATCCAAGTGGTGTAGGTTTAACTTGAGGCTTAGGCTTTAAGTGCCCGCCAGAATCTAGGTATCAGCTTCATTACGGTGATCGGACAAGGCAGGCTATCAGGGTCCGGGAGTCGGCTATTGGTAGTGGTCCTTAAGCAGAAACAGAAACCTGCAGGCTAGCTTAAAACACACTGACTGGAAAAATTGACAGCATGTTAAGGGCAGTCCCATTCTGCTTTTCCCATGATTAGTCTATCCTCTGTAACACCAACACGACTGCCACAGATCCTCGCGTATACAGTTAGCAGCAGGGATAGGGGGGTGGGGTGGGGGTGTCTCTGTACTCCGTTTTACAACACAACCTTTTTTGCTTGCTCAGGGAGCACCAGAAGGACAAAATGAAATTTATAAAGTGCAATAGAGACAACTAATAATAGTGTCAATCAAAAGCTGACAATAGTATGAGCTCGACAAAAGCCTTGTCCATGTGCTGGCAGTCGAGACGTCACTCCAAGAATGATGTCAGGAACTGTCACCAGCACCGGACTACGGGAAAAAATAGGACTGAATGGCTCTGTCAGCCTGTGTCATACAGCTTGCTGAACTATAAAATAGCAACACATGAAATCCCTTCTGAAGTCGCAACTCAAGTTAGGTTGGGCACTGGCACAGGGACAGACAGACAAGCGCAACTAGTACCATTGCGCTTGTACCACCACACACACGCAAATGACGGCGCCATACCTCTGCCACCTGATTAGCTGCTATGTTGGTCAGGTGGCATTGAGGTATATAAGGTTGGGTCTGGTGGGAAATAGTGTGTGGCTGATTGTCTAAGAGAGATACAGATGGAGCTTTTGAGCTCACTTTATTTTGGATTCTCTCATTTCTCTGATCGCGGTTTACCCTCTGCCGATCTGTTGAAGCCTCCAGCGAGTGACTGACTTGAATTTAACTAGAAAAACACACAAAAAATAACAAAGGGGAAATAAAAGAAACAACAACAAAAAAACGATCAGCCTGCCTGGCAGGGGGGAAGCTTTGAGTGCTCACCACTCACAGTAACCTGACTAACTCGATCTCCTTGTGGTTTTCAGTTTCAAACCTTGTCTGCTCTGCCTTCTGTTAATGTAAAGGCTGCAAATTGCAAGTGACAGAAATTCCTAGAATTCTATTTAAAAACAAACAAACAAAAAATCAGGCAGTTAAGAAAAGAACAAAAAGGGAAATAGGAGAAAAAAAGCAGCAGATCACACATCAATCTGACACGGTGGTGGAAGCTTTGAGTGCTCACTGCTCACTCGGTGCCTGAGTCTATCTACTTGTGTTTCTTTTTGAGCCTGCTGTGCTTTCTTTTGTTTATATTGAATTTGTTTCATTTAAAGCCTGAACAGGTGCCTTAATTTTATAAAAAAAAACAAAACAAAAAAACAGAACAGAATAGCAGTTAAAAAGAACAGAAGTGGGGAAAGGCAAAGGGCAGTGTGACTTTGTGAATGAGTGAGTGACTGTACATGGTCTACTGCTCCTACCATTGCTGTGCCCTCCCTATTTAGCAGTGGTATTCTTCTCGATAAACTGCCTGTCCTACTGGGTAAGGGAAGGGATCTCTTTGAGCCTCAAAGAGAGGAAGTTGCTGCCAGACTGTACTCTGCTGCCACTGGACTGCTATGCTTTTTATTGCCTCACTCAACCCCAGAATGAATGAATCAATCTGATATTATGAATTATCATAATTTATTGTTTCTTGTTTCACTTTTCAAATTGCTCTGTATTTTTTCTAATAACATTTCAGAACTCAGGGTTCCTTCATCAGACGTAGAGCTTTTACAATTTTATTCCTTCTTCTTTCATACGTATTCTGCAAAATTAAACAAATCAAATAAATAGGTTTTAATATTATTTTCTTTTTACCCTATGCATCCATATTTCATATTCTCTATATTGACTTAATCTAAATATGCAGGGGGATTAAACCTGCTAATCACAATGATATTGTTTTTCAGTTCTGTTCACTACACCTTGGTAAATGGGGAAGGGGGAAGAGTCTCAATTGTATTGTAGCTTCATGCTTATCTGACACAAATCCAACATAAAAATCTTTGTAATGAATTTTAAACTCTTTTCTCTTATTTATGAGATTTTTTTGGTTATTTATATTAATTTACATTCATTCAAAAGGTTTTTTACCTTAAGCTTGTCATTTTCTGGGGTAATTCAATTATGCTTGTTACTTGCCAAAGGTTCTAACTACCTCAGTGGTTTATCTCTGTTTACCTGAGAAAGGTAAAACAAATAACATAAAGGCAGGCTCTCTACAGTTCCTTGCCTGATTGGTTCAGTCTATTAAAAAGCACATTTCTTTCAAAAGTACGAAAACAACTCACCCACTTCCAAATGTTAGTTTTAGCGCTTACTCTACGCTCTCTCTCCTGGGACTGCTGCCATTACCACTAGACACTGACTTTCCACAAGCCTTCCACCTGAGGCATAGAAGAAGGGGCCAGGCCACTCAGGTGCACACACCAGAAGGTGTGTCTATGTAATGAAGTGACATCACCCAGGGTGGCCTGGTCAATTGAAACCTCACTTGACAATAGAGTCAGTCGGAAGGTCCCCCTTCCTCTGTAGTTTAAACTTTACTGCAAATATTTCTCTTTTATTTAATTCAGTACTTCTTCAAAGATTATGAAAATTGCAGTCTCCACAAATACAAACATTCTAGCCACTAAAAGGAGGGACTCAGGGAATAAACGATACTGATCTAAGGTTAATGAGTTAGTGATTTAGGCGGAGAGGGTGTGTGGAAAATAAACTATATTTTTATTTCAAACAGGCGGGGGGTTTTGGACAACTAACTACTTTCACATAAGTTCATTATTGCTGAGAAGGATAGGTATTATGTACTGGATTCGATTATTAGTAGGAATGATTACCATAGTTGAAACACATATGCAAATACAGTAGGGATACAATGAGTACAAGTAAAGAAAAACAGACAGCATCGTGCTAACTGTATATTATCTGGTTCAATACCATCATAGTAACATACATGGAGTAAAAAACTTATAAACATATTTCTAGTTCCTCTATATTTTCATTCAAAACTTGTCCATATTAAATTTTCGTTAAGTCCATGATGACTTTTGTATGTCCTTAACATATATATATATCCACCATGCTTCACGTCTTAACACTGCTGTTTCTCTATCACCTCCTCTCGTAGGTTCCTTCACTCTTTCAAGTCCAAAAAATGTAAAAGTTGATATTTGATGCCAATGTTCTAAAAAGTGCCTTGCTACTGGTGATCTCATATCCTCTCGCCTTATATTACTTTTATGTTCAGCTATTCTCTGTTTTAATGGTCTTGCAGTTTGTCCAATATAATATAGGGAACAGGGGCAGAGTACACAGTATACAACATAATCAGAGTTGCATATTATAAAGTCCTTTATGTCAGATTTCACATTATTCTACATAATTTTAATCTGTTTACTTTTTATGCCATTATTATAGTGCACACAATTCCCACATGGAAAAAATCCTTTTATATCTGATCTGAGCCAGGTTGTACCTCATTCCACAGGAGTCCAGTGCTGAGTTTTCGCTACTTCTCTAATAGTCGTAGTTTTTTTTGCTGTGACCCAAGGTTTATTATTAAAAATACTTTGTCCAGTCTCACTTGATTGTAAGATACCCCAGTTCTTTAACAAGATATTTTTAATCTTCCCAAAATACTCTGAGAACTGGGTAGACATGGTTATTCTTTCTGTTGTAGTTCTATTACTTGAATCTTTATTTTTAAGTAGTTCTTCTCTTGACATTTGATTGATTTTCATTTTTGCTTTATTTAAGGTTTCTGTTGTGTACCCCCTTGCCTCAAATCTTCTTGTTAGTTCTGTTATATTGTTTTCGTTTCTCTTCTCCGTACCACTGTTTCTCTTTACCCTCAACATTTGACTATAGGGAATGCTTTATTTGAGACTTTTTAGATGAAAGCTGCTTGCATGTAACAATATATTTTTTGCAATATTTTTCCTGTTGAGGTCTGTCATTAATCTACCTTTTTCTTTGATTATTTTAAGATCTAAATAGGCTATACTTTGGTTGCCACTTTCCATTGTGAAGGCGAGGTTTTCTGTTGCTGTTTCTAAATACTCATAGAACATTTGTAATTCATCCATTGTGCCTCTCCAAATGATTAAAATATCATCAATAAATCTTTTATATAAAATTACATTCGATTTGTAATGATTATTGTTTGACTCAATATATTGTTTCACAAAATATGCCATATACAAATTGCAATATGTTGGCACTAATGTGGCTCTCATCTCAATCCCGATTTTTTGTAAAAATATTGATCGTCGAATGCAAAATAGTTATTCTTGCGAACTACCTCTGTCAATTTTAAAATGAAAATTTTGTCTGGTTCATTTTTAGCTCTAAATGATGAGAAATGATCTAGTGTAGTAATGCTGTCATTGTGTGATATATAGAGATGCAGCGAATTTAAATTCCGCTGGCGAAGTGAACGCGAAGTGGGCACTTCGCGTTGTCAATCCGCTATGCAGAGTGGGCAATGCAAAGTGCTCAATCTGCCTTGTCATTACCACTACGCGTTAAAGCGGAATGGCAATGTGAAGTAAGGTGAAGTCATTGTTTTTAATGGGCTTCGCGTTCCTCATTATGATTCTAAGTGAACCACTTGGTGTTTCAGATTTGGCAGCCCCCCCACACATCACATGGCTTGTAGTACTGTCAGTCACATGCTCTTTAACTAGGCAGGAAGAAAGTGAGTCATACAAGCAGACACTTTTACTTTCTCCTGTGCAGACGGAGAGAGAGGAGTGTGTTTTGTGACTGCTGATACTTTTAGATCAGAGCAAGGAGGAGATTTAAACTTTGATTTAGACCCAACAGCTTTTTTAAAAGCTACATTGTTTTGTCTTTTCTGTACTCTTTTTTACTTAATTTGTTCTTTCTGTAAATTTTATTTTTCTTACCTTTATAAGTAGTTAGTTGTTTGTCTGTGTGACTGTGTGTGTGTGTTGTGTGACAGTGTGGGTAGTAATTGCTCAGACTGAGGGAGCTCGGTAGGAGAGATGGACCAGGGTGAGGGAATGTCTGGGGTGGGGGCAGATCTGGGAGAGCGTGGTAGTGGTAAGCATCGTACCGTGCGCATGTGTGGAGGGCATGGGCACCCATTCCTGTTGGACTGTTCGATACTTGTGAGTGTCCCCCCCCGGAAGCAGGACTAGCACCACCTCCTGTCCTGACTCTGAGGCAGTTGAACCACCACCACTACCAAGTCCAGGTTTTCTGGAGCAGGATGTGCCTATTACCCCGGGCCCAGGTGTGGATCCCATCCCTGTTCAGCACTGTGGCCAGCCAACTGCCAGTTCATCTGGCCATCCCCTGCCTGTGCCTGGTCCTCCCCGCACCTCCATTGTTTGGCAGTTTTTTACTGTGTGGGGGGACAGCAGTGTGGTCAAGTGCTGCCTATGTGAGGTGGAGATGTGCTGTGGCCCTTGGGGGACTCACCTGGGGACTGAGGGCCAATGCACCCATATGCTCAATCGCCAGCAGTTGGAGTGGCAGGCTGCCACAGAACGGACCATGCCTGTACCTGCTGGCCATTCTGTGGCAGAGGGTGCAGCTGTGCATTGTGGCATCCCTAAGAAGAGGAGGGCCACAGCAGCACCTGCTGCTCCACCAGCACCCCACCACCATCATCACCACCGCCAGCAGAAGGTCAGCCTGTAGAACATGTGGACCCCAGAGAACTGCATGTAACACAGGCTGACTTGGCAGTTCTCTGGAGTGCTGTTGAGGATAACAACGAGAAGGTGAGTGCTGTGGAGCAGCAGCTGGATCACATAGAGGGACATCAGTTGCAAATTATGTCCATGCTGGAACTGCTGCTGGATCACCATGGGATCCCACATTAGTTTTTTTTTCCTCACACCATGTCCCCCCCACACCTTCCTTGCTGTGTTATAAAATGTATTCCTCCACCATCCCTGACCCTTATATGTAATTATGGCCTTTTTTGTTGTCTTCCGTATGCGTGACACTTTGTATTCTGAGCAGTGTAAGTATACTGTACTAAACTGCATGTGTGCATTCAGTCTTCTTTCCAGTCTGTGTATGTACTGCAGACACTGTCCAACTCCCTGACTTAAAAACAAACATTAACGAGTACAATGGTGGGGTGGTGAAGCATGGAGAGATACTACAAAACAGGCTTACAATACATCCAAGTAACTATTAAAAAAAATTAATGTGATTCGTGATGTGATCATGAATCGTGATTTGTGACCATGATGATGAAGAAACGTGAATGCCTACCACCTACGGCTGTATTTCCCCAATGAGCTGTAGCTTAAAACTCTCAGACTTAAAAACACGTATCACTGAGTACAATGGTGGGGTGGTGAAGCCTGGAGAGATACTACAAAACAGGCTTACAATACATCCAAGTAACTAGAAAAAAAATTAATGTTGTGATTCGTAATGTGAATGATTGTGAATCATGATTTGTGACTGCATTTGTGATCGTGATGATGACGAACGTGATTTGTATCACAAGTGATTCGTGATGATGGTCCTGACATAAAAATGCATTTTAATGAGTACAATGTTCATGCAGAATTAAGCACCACATCTGTCCAGTACTCTGAAGGGAAGTCAAAGAAACAACTGTGACTTAAGTTACAGATGGAGATTGGGCCCTAAAGAGATGCAAATGCACAGACAGATTAAGATTGCACTGTGCACTGAAAAGATGCAGACACAAAGGCACAACACCTAACCAGTGCTCACCATCAGAATTCAAATCTGGAAACGAATACTTTTGCCAGTTGGGGCGGGCCGCGGGGGAGGGGCAGTGTAATGCACTACTGTAATAACAGTCACTAGCACTAGTACCAGGAAAGATACCACAAAGAAGTACAAAAATCACACAGCTGCAGTGGATAGCAGCTTCACATTGCTGAAATTATTATGTGGCACAATAAAAGGTGTCTGATTTGATGACACGTGTCACACACACACTAAGTAATGCATGCAAATTGAAAACTTCGGTAATATAACCACATATTTTAAACAAACTAAAATTATGCACTGCTGCACCACAACAATTAACAAAATAAATGGCAAGAAATATTGAAAATATTACAGTGTGTACATTAACACAGTTATACAAAAAAAATACCACCAAAACAGAAAGCACTGTCTTTTTCGCCAAGTTAATCTACCTACACCACAGATACACCCTTCCCCCAAAGCACACTTCCACTGTCTCTCAGTACACAGACTGAATGTTGTACATTAACATTCAAAGTCCATACACAAACAATAAATGCTCGATGATATGAGCACTGGAGTGTTTCCTATAATCGATGAACTAAAGTTTCAACAAAAAAAATGACTCAAAAAGGCTTTTTTAACAACTTTTTAAAGGTTTGAATTGCAGAGAGCTCTCAGAGCAGATTGTCTCCTACAGTTTTCTACACACACTACCTCAAACTGAGGCTGTGCAGAACAATCTAGAGCCCATGTGACCTGAAATCCCATGAAGCACTGCAAAATTCACCTTTGGAGCTTAAAAACAAGACAAAGTAAGGCGAAGTACATTGTTTTCAATGTACTTCGCCTTAAGAATTGGTGGAGTAGTGGTTTGGGAAGGCGGAGTAATGCAAAGTCATTGTTTTCAATGGACTTCACGTTAGTCATTGATAATGTTGAAGCACCATTTCACTGCTATGGAGCAGTCCCATGATTCACCTTCACTCCGCGAATCACTCTGCGGAGCGAATTGGGGCCACTTCACCCATCACTAGTGGTATACTGATGTATAAACATTGTACATTGAATGTAACAAGCAGACAGTCATCCAAATAAATTTTTTTCTTTCTGATTCAGTTCTTGTAAAATCTGAATGCAGTGTTTGCTTTCCTTTGGATGAGACCATGTTATTGGTACAAGTTGTTTACAATAATGTTCCACAAGAATCAAAGGAGGCTCTGTTATTGATCCTATGCCTGATATAATTGGCCTTCCAGGCAGTTTTTGTAAGTTTTTATGTATTTTTGGAGGGCAGTAAAACAGAAGTGCCCTGTTTTTTTTTCTTAATAAGTTCATCTACTATCTACTGTTCTATGAGACCACTTCTTCAGTTATCATCTGTCATAAGAATTGAAAAGGAATCCTTGATATTGTTTAATAGGTTGTTGCCTCATTTTACTGTCTCATGCATTCTTCTCTATAGTCATTATAGTCTAAAATCACTATCCCTCCCCCCTTTGTCAGCTGGTTTCAGAATGATGCTAATGTCTTTGTTTAAATCATCTAAGGCATCCTTTTCATCTTTAGTTGTATTGAAATTTGGATATTTTGATTCACTCTCTCTCAACAAACAATCTATCTCTCTCTATTCACATTTTCTATGTAACTAGTAATATTGGCTGGAGTGAAAGCAAGTGGATCAAAATGAGACTTTGTTCCCAAAGCCTGTTTTAGTAAAGATCTTTCTTTCTGTTTTTTAGGATTTTCAGTGGAGGGTTCTCTGACACCAAAATCTTTTTCTGTTAGGCTAAATGATAGACCTTTATTTAGAACTTTCATTTCAATAGGTGTCCGTTCTCTTTGTGACAAATTATAAACCATTGGTTCTGCTGGGTCTCTGTCTCTGTCTCCCCCCCCCCTTCTGAATATTTTTCTTTTCTTTTCATCTTATTCCTGAAGTCCCTGGTTCCTGCAATGTTACGTGAAAATCCCTCTCTGAGTGTCTACCCTGTGGTTGCCAATCCTTTCTGTAAGATTCAAAATATTTTCTATCATAATAGTCCCATCTCCCTCTGTATGGGGTGTAAGTTCTTCTATAAGATCTGTTGTAGTATGGTCATCTATTGAGTCTATAATAGGGTATCCTAGTGTTATTACCTCTGTTAAGTCTATATTTATTGCTTTCTGAATCTGATGTTCCTAATGATGTTAGTGAATCTTCTAAATCTTAAATATTAGTCTGGTAATCTGATTATTTCCAAGAATAAACTCTGCCCTCCTTGTAATCATTGATATATCATTTGAACTTACTAATTTGTATGCTTCTTATATGATTGTCATATTCTACTAGAGACTTTTCTATTTTCTCTAAGAAATGTTTCAATTGTGTGGTCTCTGCTGTCTCTTTAATTTTCATTTCTAAGTTACTAATTTCTTCTAGCACTTTCTCTTGTTCTGCAGTTAAAGTTTCAATCACAAGTAACATAAACTCAAAAGAACATTTTGTACTTATGCCATCCCATTTATCAAGGTGTAGTGAACAGAACTGAAAAACAACATAATTGTGATTAGCAGGTTTGTTCCCCCTGCATATTTAGATTGTCAATATAGAAAATATGAAATGTGGATGTATAAGTAAAAAGGAAATAATATTAAAACCTTTTTATTTGGTTTGTTTAATTTTGCAGAGTACTTGTAAAAGAAGAAGGAATAAAATTGTAAAAGATCTACTTGGTTAAGAAGGGGATAAAACCTTTTATAGGTACATCAGGGAGCATAGAAAGACAAAGGGAGGGATAATGAGGTGGAATAGAATGGATGATTGGTGGGCAGAGAGGGACAGTGAAAAAGCAGGGATACTGAACGAATACTTCTGCTCGGTATTCACAAAAGAGGAGGAGGGGGAGGTACCTAATCCAGTTAACAGAAGCACTCTGGATAGGGGGTTGATCCCAGTCCTTTCACAGAAGAAATGGTTCTGAAAGAACTCCTAAAACTGAAGGTAGATGAACCAATGGGGCTTGACAGGATTCACCCCAGAATTCTAAAAGAATTAGGGGGAGAACTAGTGAGACCACTGACTATCCTTTTTAACAAATCATGGGAGGATGGTGTGGTACCTGAGGACTGGAGGAAGGTGGATGTGATTCCCCGTCACAAAAGTGGGAGCAAGACAGAGGCAAGAAATTACAGACCTGTCAGTTTGACCTCTGTGGTAGGAATAGTAATGGAATCACTTCTGAAGGAAAGAATTGTTGAGTACTTAGAGGCCAGTGGGGCACAGGACCCAAGGCAGCATGGGTTCACAGTGGGAAGGTCATGTCAGATGAATCTAATTTATTTCTTTGACTGGGTGACCAAAGTAGTAGACCAGGGAGGGGCTGTGGACATGGCCTACCTAGACTTTAGCAAGACATTGACACAGTCCCGCACAAAAGATTAATAAACAAATTAACCAGCCTGGGAGTGGGTCCCAGGGTGGTAGCCTGGGTAAAACATTGGCTGCACAACAGGACACAGAATGTAGTTGTAAATGGAGTCCACTCTGAAGAAAGGGAGGTTACTAGTGGGGTACCGCAGGATTCAGTACTGGGTCCAGTCCATTTTAATGTCTTTATAAATGACATTGCAGAGGAACTGGAAGGAAAATATGCCTCTTTGCAGATGACACAAAGATCTGCAACAGGGTTGATACACAAGGAGGGGTGGAAAGGATGAGAAGGGACTTGGCAAGGTTGGAGGAATGGTCAGAAGTATGGCAGCTTGGAATCAATGCAAAGCAGTGCAAAATAATGGACCTGGGAAACAAAACCCAGGGGAAGATTACACAATGGGTGGGGGGGGATAGTAACAACAACAAAAATGGAAAGGGACCTGGGGGTAATCATATCAGATGACCTTAAGGTTGGCAAGCAATGTGAGAAGGCAGTAGGGAGGGCTGAAGAGATACTGGGATGTGTAGGGAGAGGCATCACCAGCAGAAAACAGGAAGTTGTTATCCCTCTGTACAGACAGTTGGTGAGACTCCATCTGGAGTACTGCATCCAGTTCTGGAGACCCCATCTCTGCAAGGACATAGACAGGATGGAGGCAGTCCAGAGGAGGGCAACTAAAATGGTGCAGGGTCTGCAAGAGAAGCCATATGAGGAGAGACTAAAGGAGCTTAATATGTATACCCTAGAGGAAGGAGGGAGAAGGGGGGACATGATAGAAACTTTTAAGTACTGTACCTCAGTGGAATCAACAAAGTCTAAGAGGGTAGCATCTTTCAGAAAAAGAGATATGCAAGAACAAGAGGACACAATCTGAAGATAGAGGGGGGATGGCTCAGGGGCAATGTGAGGAAGTATTTTTTCACAGAGAGGGTGATAGATGCATGGAACAGCCTTCCTGAGGATGTTGTGGGGGTCTAAATCTGTGGGAGAATTCAAGAATGCATGGGACAGACATAAGGCAATTCTTCTGGGGCAGGACGAAATAGGCTGTTGGTTAACTAGGATCTGCAGCTTATCCTGTAGGTAGGGAAATAGGCAGACTAGGTGGGCCAAGCGGTCCTTATCTGCCATCAAAATCTATGTTTCTAAGTTTCTATGTAAGTCTGATGAAGGAATCCTGAGTTCTGAAATGTTACTAGAAAAATAACAGAGCAATTTGAAAAGTGAAACAAGAAACAATAACTTATGATAATTCACAATATCACATTGATTCATTAATTTTGGGGTCAAGTGAGACAGCTTGAGTTGACTTTGGATTTGGATCTCCTTATAGTCTTGCTCCCCCTGCAACTCTCATATATTGACTACATATAAAAGGAAGAATACAAAAGGAACCTTGGGAGACACAAGGTGGAGATGTAGTTGAATTTCCCTGTACGGAGTGGACATTTTTAGTGTCACCCTAAAATTAAGGAAACACAAGATCTAGAAGGATTTGAATCTGCAGTACTTTGGTTATATAAACATGGCCACATTCTCTGAGCTGGGGAAATTAACTGATAACAGATCCACTGCTTTAAGTATAAATCAAGATTTCACTAACATTACCACCAACAGCTTAATCTGGTTCAAGGTCAGTTGGCATTCATCTGTATCCCCCTCCCCTGGGTTGTGCCTGAAAATAGGCAGGATTTGTCTAGTGCACTTACCCGGTCAACAAAAACTAAATAAATAAATAAATAAGATGAAGCAAGCAGGATAATGGGACTGGTTAAAAGTAAGAGACATATCGATAGTGTGGAGACTCCTCAATTACCAAGGACATCAATTAACAAATTAGAATCCTTAAAGGAATGTGAAGTTAGGTTACACTGGCATGCTGTGACCCTTCTTGTACACATGAAACAAAAGAGAATCCCTAGGAGACTTAGAGTTTTGATGGAATCACATTTAGGTTTTACACCTGAGAGTTTTCAATCTAAATGGGATGGCATAAGAGCAAAATGTTCTTTTGATTTTATGTTACTTCTGATGAAACTAACTACAGAACAAGGGAAAGTTCTAGAAGAAATTAGTAACTTAGAAATGAAAACTAAAGAGACAGTAGAGACCACACAATTGAAACATCTGTTGGAGAAAATAGAAAAGTCTCTGGTAGATAAAGACAATCATATAAGAAGCATAAAATTTAATAAGTTCAAAAGGGATATCAATAATTACAAGAAGGGCAAGGTTTATTCTTGGAAAGACCCAGATTACCAGACTAATATTTACAATTTAGAAGATTCACTAACATCATTAGGAACATCAGATTCAGAAAGCAATGAATATAGACTAAACAGAGGCAGTAACACTAGGAGACCCTATTATAGACTCAATAGCTGACCATATTACAACAGATCTTATAGAAGAACTTGCACCCCCTACAGAGAGAGATGGGACTATTATGATAGAGAATATTTTAAACCTTACAGACAGGAATGGCAACTACATAGTAGAAACCCAGAGAGGCATTTTTATGTAACATCACAGGAAACAGGGACTTCAGGAACAAGATGAAAAGATTCAGGAGGAGAGGGAAAAGACAGAGACAGAGACAAAATACACGAACTGAGATCCAGGAACCAGCAGAACCAATGGTTTATAATTTGTCACAAAGAGAACTGACACCTATTGAAATGAAAGTTCTAAATAAAGGTCTATCATTTAGCCAAACAGAAAAAGTAAATATGTTTGAATTAAAATCAGATTTGGAGAAATTCTAAATAAAAATAAGACTTAAACATTTTTTTGGTGTCAGAGAACCCTCCACTGAAAATCCTAAAAAAAAGAAAGAAAGATCTTCACTAAAACAGGCTTTGGGAACAAAGTCTCATTTTGATCCACTTGGTTTCACTCCAGCCAATATTACTAGTTATATAGAAAATGTGAATAGAGAGAGAGAGAGATTGTTTGTTGAGAGAGAGTGAATCAAAGCATCCAAATTTCAATATAACTAAAGATGAAAAGGATGTCTTAGATGATTTAAACAAAGACATTAGCATCATACTGAAACCAGCTGACAAAGAGGGAGGGATAGTGATTTTAGACAATAATGACTATAGAGAAGAATGCATGAGACAGTCAAATGATGCAACAACCTATTAAACAATATCAAGAATTTCTTTTCAATCCTTATGACAGATGATAACTGAAGAAGTGACAGACGCTAGTCACAGAGGTCTCATAGAACAGTAGATAGTAGATGAACTTATTAAGAAAAAAACCAGGGTACTTCTGTTTTACTGCCTTCCAAAAATACATAAAAACTTACAAAAACTGCCTGGAAGGCCAATTATATCAGGCATAGGATCAATAACAGAGCATCTTTAGATTTTTGTGGGACATTATTGTAAGCAACTCATACCAACAACATGGTCTCATCCAAAGGAAAGCAAACACTGCATTCAGATTTTACAAGAACTGAATGAGAAAGAAAAAAAATTATTTGGATGACTGTCTGCTTGTTACGTTCAATGTAAAAGGTTTATACACCAGCATACCACACAATGAGGGCATTGTTGCACTAAATCATTTCTTAATCATTGAGAGCTAAAAATGAACCAGACAAAAATTTAATTTAAAAATTGACAGAGATCGTTCTCAAGAATAACTATTTTGCATTTGGAGATCAATATTTTTTACAAAAAATTGAGACTACGATGGGAGCCACATTAGTGCCAACATATGCCAATTTGTATATGGCATATTTTGAGAAACAGTATATTGAGTCAGACAATAATCATTAGAAACTGAATTTAATGTTATATAAAAGATTTATTGATTATATTTTAATCATTTGGAAAGGCACAACAGAAGAATTACAAATGTTCTATGAGTATTTAGAAACAGCAACAGAAAATCTCGCCTTCACAATGGAAAGTGACAACCAAAGTATAGCCTATTTAGATCTTAAAATAATCAAAGAAAATGGTAGATTAATGACAGACCTCAACAGGAAAAATATTGCAAAACATATATTGTTACATGCAAGCAGCTTTCATCTAAAAAGTCTCAAAGAAAGCATTCCCTATAGTCAAATGTTGAAGGTAAAGAGAAACAGTGGTACGGAGAAGAGAAACAAGAACAACATAACAGAACTAACAAAAAGATTTGAGGCAAGGCAGTACACAACAGAAACCTTAAATAAAGCAAAAATGAAAGTCAATCAAAAGGCAAGAGAAGAACTACTTAAAATAAAGATCCAAGTGATTGAACAACAACAGAAAGAATAATCATGTCTACCCAGTTCTCAGAGTATTTTGGGAAGATTACAAATATCTTGTTAAAGAACTGGGGTATCTTACAATCAGATGAGACTGGAAAAAATATTTTTTAATAATAAACCTTGGGTGACAACAAAAAAACCCTATGAATATTAGAGATAAAGTAGTGAAAACTCAGCACTGGACTCTAGTGGAACGAGGTACAACCTGGTTCAGATCAGACATAAAAGGATTTTTTCCATGTGAGAATTGTGTTCACTGTCATAATGGCATTAAACGTAAATAGATTAAAAGTACATGAAATTATGTGAAATATGACATAAAGGACTTTATAACATGCAACTCTGATTATGTTGTATACTGTGTACTCTGCCCCTGTTCAGTATATTATATTGGACAAATTACAAGACCATTGAAACAGCGAATAACTGAACATATAAGTAATATAAGGTGAGGGGTTGTGAAATCACCAGTAGCAAGGCACTTTGTAGAACATCGGCATCAAATATCAACTTTTAAATTTTTTGGACTTGAAAGAGTGAAGATGATAGAGAAACATCATTTTTAAGGTATGAAGGATGGTGGAAATATATGTTAAGGACTTACAAAAGCCGTTATGGGCTTAACAAAAATTTAATATAGACAAGTTTTGAATGAAAATATAGAGAAACTAGGAATATAAGTTTTTTCCTTCATGTATGTTACTATGATGGTATTGAACCAGATAATATATAGTTATCACAATGCTATTTACTTTTCTCCACCTGTACTCGTTTCCTACTGTATTTGCATATATGTTTTAACTAATCATTCCTACTAATAATTGAATCCTGTACATAATGCTTATTCTTCTCCACATAATGTACTTATATAAATGTAGTCAGTTGTTCAAAACCCTTGCCCATTTGAAATAAAAACATAATTGATTTCCCCCCCGGCCTAAATCACTAAATCATTAACTTTAGATTAGTATCATTTATTCCCTGAGTCCCTACTTTTAGTGGCTAGAATATGTGTATTTGTAGAGACTGCAATTTTCATAATCTTTGAAGAAGTATTGAATTAAATAAAAGAGAAATATTTGCAGTAAAGTTTAAACCGCAGAGGAAGGGGGACCTCCGATTGACTCCATTGTCATGTGAGGTTTCAATTGACTAGACTGCCCAGGGTGATGTCATTTTGTGACATAGACACGTTTTCTGGTGTGCATACCTGAGCGGCCCAGCCCCTTCTTCTATGCCTCAGGTGGAAGGCTTGTGGAAAGTCAGTGTCTAGTGATAATGGCAGCAGTCCCAGGAGAGAGAGAGAGAGAGAGAGAGAGAGTAGAGTAAGGGCTAAAACTAACATTTGGATGCGGGTAAGTTGTATTCATACCTTTGAAAGAAATGTGCTTTTAAAGAGACTGAACCAATCAGGCAAAGAAATGTAGAGAGCCTGCCTTTATGTTATTTTTTTACCTTTCTCAGGTAAACGGAGATAAACCACTGAGGTGGTTAGAACCTTTGGCAAGTAACAAGCATAATTGAATTACCCCAGAAAATGACAAGCTTAAGGTAAAAACCTTTTTGAATAAATGTAAATTAATATAAATAACCCAAAAAATCTCATAAATAAGAGAAAAGAGTTTAACATTCGTTACAAAGATTTGTTATGTTGGATTTGTTTCAGATAAGCACAACGCTACACTACAATTGAGACTCTTCCCCCCCATTTACCAAGATGTAGTGAACAGAATTGAAAAACAACATAATTGTGATTAGCAGGTTTGTTCCCCCTGCATATTTAGATTAAGTCAATATAGAGAATATGAAATGTGGATGTATAAGGTAAAAAGGAAATAATATCACAACCTTTTTATTTGGTTTGTTTAATTTTGCACAGTACTTATAAAAGAAGAAGGAATACAATTGTAAAAGCTCTAAGTGTGATGAAGGAACCCTGAGTTTTGAAATGTCACTAGAAAAATAGCAGAGCAATCTGAAAAGTGAAGCAAGAAACAATAAATTATGATAATTCACAATTGATCGATTCATTCTGGGGTTGAGTGAGACAGCTTGAGTTGACTTTAGATTTGGATCTCCGTATATTCTTGCTCCCTCTGCAACTCTTGTGTATTGGCTACATATAAAAGGAAGAATGCAAAAGGAACATTGGGAGACACAAGGGGGTGATGCTTTTTATTGCCTGGCAGGAAATTAAAAAAAAGCATATCATTACGTCACTCACGCCAGTTCCTTTCCCATTTGCCTGTGTGTTTGTTGTTCTCATTACATCTTTGGCCAATTTCTCTTACCATTTTTGTGCGCTTTCTGCTAAATAAACAACAACAGTTCATGATGTGCTCCAGACAGAGAAAGAAGGAGGCAGAAATGGGGAAACATGTGGCACAAACAATACTGCAGAGTCAGACTGGTAAAAGACCAGTTGCTTGGACATCATCCAGTAGCAGTAGTGATTCTTCCTCAATGCTGTCCAAACAGTCAGGAAAGGCAAAAACTACCTTAATTAAAACTAAAGGAATAGTCCGCACCACAAGGAGTGGCAAGCAAAAATATGGTACTTATGTGTACCGTAGTACCGGTACATATTTGAATGAAACAGCTGAGGAGAAATCTAGCTCTGATGAGAGTAATGAAATGGAGGATGTAGACGTGGAGGCAGAAAAGCAGAAACAAATGGAAAGCCGGAATGAGGAAAAGATGGCAGTTGCACAGATGCAGGATGAATGTGATGATTTGGATATGGATGGGACGGGCACGAACAGTGTGGTGCAGGTGCAGGAGGAACAAGATGAGGGGGCACTGCATTTTGGTCTGGGTTCTGTTATTGGACCAGATGAGCTGTTGGATGATGATAAGGGTGAAACAGAGACAGACTTTGATGAGCAGTATCCCAGTGCCGAGAAAGAACAACAGAGCAGAAATGACAAAGGGCAGTATACTATGCCTGGTGATAAAACAAAAAGGTGACCTTTTTTTATGTGTGGTCTTTTCTCTGGCTGCCATGAGTTATGAGCAATTTGCTCTATGTGTAAAAAGACCATCAGCAGAGGAAGCAAAAAAGGTGCTTTGGGTACCTCAGCATTAAAAAGTCATTTAGAGAGATGTCACCCATTACACCCGAGACATGATTTTTTGGTCAGAGAGAAAGATGACGACAACATGCAGGCAGAGTCGGTCAGACTCCACCTGCACCTGTTGTATCAAGTGGTAGCAACAGCCCTGCTGCTTCAGTTGTACTGTCAACTCTTTGTCAGTCTTCTTTAAGAGTAAGCACTACAAACAGTTCCCTTTCGCCCTTGCCGTCATCCATCACTCCTAATGTCAGCCGTCTGAAGACTTCAAGTGCTAGAAGACAGCTCACTGTTTCAGAAACAATTGAATATAAAGCCAAATACCAATGTACTCATCCAGAAGCAATTGCTATAGCAAAACTCATTTTGGAGATGATAGCACTGGTATACAGTCTTACAAAATGTAGGATTCAAAAGGTTTTTGAATCACCTGTCACCACAATACAACATTCCACCCAAGAAATATTTCTCTACTGTCGCCGTTCCTCAGATGTATGAGTTAGTAAGTGCTAAACTAAAAAATGCTTTAAAAGATGCAGTTGCTGGGGTTGTCCGTCTGACTACTGACATATGGACAAGCTGCCAGTCAGAACCATTTATGTCACTGACTGCACATTGGGTGTCGTTTGCTCCCTGTAGTGAAGCAGACAACTCCTCTCTGAAATTGACTTCCCTTTGCATCCAGTATATCCTGCAGGATCACAGAGCTTCCAACATCCTGGATGAGCTTAATAGAGAGATACAGTACTGGCTTACATCACAAGGGCTTTCTGTAGGTTTTATTGTGGCTGACAATGGCTCAAACATAAAGGAAGCATTGTCTGATGGGGGCTTTGTCCACATTCAATGTTTTGCACACTGTCTAAATTTGATTGTGCATGCCTTTATGGAAGAGGACAGAGATATAAAGGCTCTCAGGTATGTGGCAGAAAGATATGCACACATTTTATCCACTCCTGCAAAGCATGTCAACGAATTTGGATCATACAAGAAGAACACGGACTGCCTCCTAATATGCTCATCCAGGATGTTGCAACGAGGTGGAACTCTGCCTTTTACATGTTGCAGCAATTGCTGGAGCAACAAAAGGCTGTAAGACAGTATACACTGGAGAACAGCATAGGGGATGCTGATGTGTACATTAATCCTCAGCAGTGGACTGTTTTAAAACTTCTCATTAAGACGCAGCAAACCTTTGACGAAATTACTAGGGAAGTGAGTTCTAACAGTGCCACACTCAGTCAGATATTGCCATTGATCAAGGTTCTTAGATTTCAGCTAAATGCAATCAGGGATGACTTGGAAGGTCCAAAAAGCCAGTTACAGATGGGACAGTCTTGTGCAACTGAAACCAAAAGGGACTTACCACCCAGAATAAAAAAAGACATAGTCCATTGAATGATAACAAGTCAGAGATGATGAGAAATTCTGTGAAATGCTGGCAGCAGAACATTATATTATATCAACAGTACTAGACCCACTGTACAAGATGAAACACCTCTCACAGCATGACCCAAATGTGTTCCAAACTACAGAGAGAAAATCATTCAAGAAGTAGATTTGGTTTTGAAAAGGACAGTGACAACAGATGCCACCCCCTCATCAATTCCTCGTGCACCTTCCCAGCTCTCTCTTCTGTGTCAGGCTACAAAAGCCAGCTGCTGCCATTTGTTCTACCCCCAGCAGTCATCTTTGGGCTCACTTGGATGCTGTTGTCCTTGAAACATCAGACCTTCCTTCTCCATATATCATTGCTTCTGCCCAGGCTATGGTTGACTGCTATTTGGCAGATAACGGTATTGAATGGAAAGAAGATCCCATAAAATACTGGCAAAGCAAGGTGCCTGTATGACCTGCACTTGTGCAGGTAGCTTTGAAGTACATGGTCTGTCCCCCAACCAGTGTATTTTCAGAGCAACTCTTTAGCTGTGAGGGAAATGTGGTAACAGATACACGATCTTGGCCTACTGCCAGACAATGAGGAAAAGCTAACATTCTTAAAAGGAGACCTTCCCTTGACTGGTTACACCTTTGATCTGGAGGCAGCAAATACATTTGGCAGTGACCACAAAGATGTCTATATGGAAGAGTAGAAAGATCACCGTTTTTGCAGAAAAAGAAATCAGTAATCTAGTATGCCCATATGTGGCCTACGCAGGTTTTGAATCTGATGGCACAGTGTTTTCAGCATGTCCTAATGGACATGGCTAATTTTTGTATTGCCTGAACCTGATTGAACACTTTTTGCAGCATGTCCTAATGGACTTGGCAAATATTTGGATTGCCTGAATGTACAGTAGGTTTGGACTCTTAAGGACATGCAGTTAATTTTTGGTAGGGGTCTCCTAAATGTGTCATTAATTTGGGTGGGTGGGTGGAGGGGACCCCATGCCTTAGAAAACAACAGCATGACTCTCAGTGGAGCAGAGCAGAAACTAGTGCAACAATGACAAACTGATATGTCCATTGTATACTACTAAATGGGAATGGAATCCCCCTCTGAGGTCAGACAGGTCAGTTTACAGTTACAGCTCTAGTACTGAGACAGGGAACAGACAGAGGTCAACTGCATGACTGCCATATTCAATTGACCAGCACATCAGTGCTATAAACTCAGTTTTCATTTCCTGAAATGCTATTTACAATTCCATGTGTCTGTCACAGATCTCAATGTCATTTTATGCAATAATATACCAGATTTTCAGTTTTCATCACATTTTACAGAAGGTTCTGATTCGAATCAGAGCTAATCCGAACTTCAATGGCCCATGCAGCCAGTATAGTGTTATGCTTGTGCAACTGTGTTACTTAGGTTTGGCCGTTTGCACTCTCTGTTCCAGAGGAATTACTGCCCTGTAGGTGTACCAAAGGCAAGGAACCCTCTAAGAGGGTTCTACCCCTAGAGGTGCCGCAGGATGATTCCCTTGGGTAAAGGTACCTTATAAAGGATCCCCAAAAAGAAATGTAGCAGTATGAAGCATATAAGCAATCAGTAGGTGTGAGACATAGTAATAGATAAAACATCAGGCAGCTTGATACTGTAATGAGATGCACAGGTTAGCAATGGCATGAGTTTGATGGGTTGCAATAGGGAATGAGTGACCTTCTAAGGAGAGAGGGAACGGCAGTAGGGACACCATCCCCTTCATCCAACAGCGGATCCTACCTAAGGAACTAGGGAACACTACGCTAACTAACAGTTATGACCTGAGGCATGGAGGAGAGAAAAAAAACCCTTTGAGGAGGAAATCTCTGGGGATTCAAGGCCTAGGTCACCTTCCTTCCAGGCTTGGGATATTTTATTTAGTGACGGCTCTGCTGCTGCAATTTGGAAGCCAAATTAAAGGGAGATGGAAAATATTCCAATTTTGGAGGAAAGCTCTGATTGAAACCCTCTAATGGGAATGCCGTGGAAGGTTGTGAGCGCCACTCTACAGCAATGGACAACCAAGGTGTGAGGAGAAGAGCAATGACTGCTGAAGCACTCACCTGGCCTACCAATCTACCCTCAGACCAGGTGAACCAGAGGCAGTCATGGGGAAAATAGCTTTGAAGGGTGCCTCTGAACCCACTTGGGCAGCTAAAGGGGCCCCTGTGAGAGCCTCACCCCTTCAGCGCAGAGTCTTAACTTCTACAACTTGAGGTTACGTCGGTACAGTTGACGACTGAAGGTCCACTAGGAGCGAGGACATTCCCAGCTATGGGCCAGGTGAGAAGGACCCTGCCCCAAGCTTCACATGCTCAAGCTGTGGACTCTGGGTGCAGAGCGAGACTGTTGGCTGCAGGGGAACCCTGTGCCAGAATGGTATGGCTGGCATGCCCCAGAGACTGATGAGGAGCAGAATGGGGGTTGATTGCTGAGACCTTGCAGAGGGCAGAGGCAGGAGCAAGGAGTAATAATGATGTAATCAGGAGTTGATCTGGATGTAGTTCAGTAAGGCAGGGTAACAATAGTCGGACCTGCACGTAGGTCAGTAACCAGTAGGAATAGTCAGACCTGCATGTAGGTCTGCAAAATATAGTAGCAATGGTGGGACATGGACGTAAGTGGGAGAAGCAGCACTATAACAGTGGGGCAAGCCAGCCAGGCATTCAAAAAGCCAATGAAAGTGACAAATACTCTGAGGAATTTCAGCAGCAGAGGCAGGATTTAGAACATAAGTAATTAGCCACATGGAGCCATGACTCCCCAAATACTTCCAAGTTCCAGCTGTAGGAGAAACAAGAAAGTGATGGAAAGGATTGAAAACCACAAGCGGATATGAAAGCTAGTTTACAGCATCAGCAGTAGCTTAGCTGACCTCAGAGTACAACAGCAGTGTACAAACATGGAATAGCATCAGCACTGAATAACCAGGAGTGGTAGTATACTATTAAGCATGGAATGGAGGGAAGCACAATGCACTGAAAGCAGCTATGACCATGTGGGAGGTAGACTGAGCTGAGAAAACATGATTGAGCTGCATAGCAAGGGTTCAGAGGGAGCCTGAATCAGGTGAAAACAATTAGGCGTGTAGCATGGGGAGCAGCTTTGGTTGGAGTGGAACACAGGTACTGATTGCAATACCAATGTGAGTAACTGAAAGCAAGTAGCCTGAGGTCTAAATGAGGAATGGTAGGAGCTTAGAAACCAAGTCCCCCCAAAAACAAAAACAAAACTCACAAACACAGAAAAAACAGGGAAGGGACAAAAGGAAGCACACAGTCAGAGGCAAAATACCAACCAGAAGCAGAAGAACCAAACATAGAAAAAGTGCTTCAGAAGGAGGCTGAGAGGAGCTGCTTATAAGCTCAGGAAGTGGGAGTGGCTGGCTGCCCGTCCATTGAAGCAAAAGCCCAGCCTTACAATTACTGTATCAGGACTTTGGTCTGGATCCTTATCCTGATAATAAGGGTCAGGACCTTTTCGGGTCTGTCCACCCCTGCTCTGAACACTGAGGGAAGGAGTCAGAGCATTGAAAACTGACTGGAAAAAATGCACACTTGCTCAGCTGCTCTGGCAGACTCACAAATGATCCCCCAAACCTTGGAGTGGATTACAAAGGTTTTTATTGCAGATACGCTAAAAACACACTGGAGTAGCATCCACACACAAATGAGCATCAACATTTTCACATCACCCTATTAGTTGAGGTGTGGCTTTCATTTTTATCATAGGTTGCTTAAATACTGTATATAATAAACTGTTTTGAAAACATCCCCGACAGACTTCTGTGGGGCCCGCCCCGCGATCTCCCTGCTTAGATGTCACAAAATGTCTCAGTACAAGGGCATGGCTGGCAGATCACGAAGTGGAAGGAATCAACAGGTCATTGGTTCGGCACCATTTATGATCCCTTCCCTCCTGAATAGGACCATCTACAAAATTTTAATTTTGGCTGCAAATGACTAGCACAGCATTAAGGTACTGGGCTGTAATGCCCAAACTGCAATTTTAATATCTTTAAAAATTTACTTTGAGGAAACAAAGAAAAGAAAAGAAAGAAAGGCTTTAAAGTATCTCCTGCACCTTTCCCGTCCCCTCCAACTGGTGCTGATTCCTTTATTTCTGCTCTGTCCCAACACCCAATTCAGTCTTTCCATACTGCAACTCCATCACAGAATAAATTATGGGGTGCCATTCTGTACTGTGGGGAAGGGGGTTACGGGAGTGCTGGGAACTGTTTTTTTTTGTTTTGTTTTAAAAGCACAAGGGAGCTTCTGGACCAGTAATATGTTTTTAACTCTAAACCGCACCATGACAGAGTTGCTGTCAGGAGGGATTGAGTTGGTGGTGGGAGCACCAGGTGAGGAATTGGCGCCAACTGGTGAGGGCAGACAGAGTGCTGCAGAGGCTCTAAAACCTTTCTTTTTTTGTTTTGTTTTGTTGTTAAACAAAAACATTTATGGCCAGTGTGAAAAATTAAGGTACCCCAATTCATCCCCATGGGCCTGGAAAGATCAAGACCAGGGAGCTGGCTTTTAACGTTTACTTTAATATTTACTCTGTGTGTGTGTGTGTGTTGGGGGATGGGCTTGGCACCCTCCCACAAGATGACTGCCTAACTTCTTTGCTTTCTAAACCTCCTAATAAAATCTGCATCAATCTGCTCCAGTAACCAATTTACCTTTGACCTCAGTCACACAGTTCGTCAGGTCTGCCATCAGTGATTCACAGAGTATCTTCATTGTCCAGATCAGTGCTGTATAAGCTAAGATATCGTTAATGTTGACGGCTGTTCCGGTCCATCAGAAAGTGGCAAGATGGCGACAGATGAAAGCTGTTCCACTCCAGCTGCCCTACAGGAAATTAATGGGATGTTTGAGCAGTTAATGCATAAAATAAACAATCTTGAGGTTACTGTACAAACAACTGGTGCGGACATGGTACAGCTGGGCAACCAGATTATGTGGCTGACCTGTGAATGGCATTTACAGAGGACACTTCTGAGCGAATGTCTGCAGACATTCAAGAACAGGAAAGAGCACTTTGACAGCTATGGGACCAGGTTGAAGATCTGGAAAATCACAGCTGGAGGAACAACCTCTGCTTTGTATGTTTTCCAGAGGGCTGTGAAGATCATAATTCCACTGCTTTTCTGCAAAAAAGCACTGACTGACATGTTTGGCCCAGACTGTCCACCAAACTTAGAAACTAACCGGGCACGTACATCTCTCAACCTCCCGCCTTTAAAAGTGTGTGTGTGGGGGGGGACCCTTGGCTTTTGCTGGCACGTTTTCTTTGACATAGGGATAGAGAACATATCACTCAATAGGGCCAAACAGAAAGGCTCCATTATGTGGAAAAGGATATCAAAATATTTCAAGACTTCTCCCAGGAGCTTTCAAACCACTGCAAAGCATATACTTCTGTGAGAAGGGCCTTACTAGAACTGGGGATCTCCTATGCCATGAGATACCCAGCAGCACTATGCATCACTAAGAATGGACTCACCCAACAGCTCAAGGCACCGGAGGCTGCTAATGCATTCATACACAAAACATGGCTGAAAATATACTATGCCTATACTGGCCCAAACCTAGACCAGGGCAAGGGGACTCCCACATACAGGACAAGGACATTAACCCGGCATCCAGTCCCAGGGGTCACTCTGACTCATCTCATGGCCCACCTCTGCAACCTCTGCTGGAACTAGCAGACCCATGGCTCCCAGTTGTGTGCCCTAAAACATGTAATAAACAGAAAAAAGCTAAAAATGATTCACTTGCCAAGTAATGAAGCAGGAGCCAGAGCTGAAATGAAGACTGTCTTGCTTCTTGTTCCATGAACTCAGCTCTTTTGGGCCTCAACAGGTTAGTGCCACTGCTAGATGCTCCATCAGAGGGACAGCACTGGTCAGCTTCTCCTCAGCATCCTCTCCCTGGTCCAGACCCTGTGAGCAGGCTGCAGTTTAGAGCAGATGTAGTCATCTTGGTGGCAGCTGTCACTAACCTCCCTGCCAGTGAATCCTCCAGGCCGAAGATTGGAAACCACCAGCTAAACGCTCCCATTCAGAAACTGCTTCTCCAATAGCTACCACTGCTGCTAGACCCTGAAGGAATGGACTGTCAGCTTTCTTTTTCCCTCAGATATTAAAGCTGCAAGCAGGCACAGTGACACCATACTTTCTTGCAGGACTTACCAGGACATCCCTGCAGTTAAGTAATGAGACTCTCTTAAAAGGATCATGCTTCACTAATGTCCTTTAACAGTTACTAGTATAGGCAATTATTAACAGGTTTCTTTTTTCCTACAGTTTGCTCATTGTTGGACACTTTTTTTTTTTAATTTTAGTCTTTGGTAAATGGGTAAAGCCCACTAGGAACAAGTGCCTGTTTTCAGGGGCATCCTGGGAGCACTGGGGAGACTAAAGAGGACAGAAATTGATGTTTTGTATTGTTTTCTTTGTATGGACAACATTCCATGCAGCTCCTTTCATGGAACCAAGAATTTTGGAGTTTTGACTACGTCACTTCATGGTTTCAGAACTGTGGGCACTGTACTGATAAGTTTATGCTCACATTTCTAAACCATGAAATGACATAGTCAAAACTCCAAATTCTTGGTTCCATGAAAGGAACTGCACAGAATGTTGTCCATACAAAGAAAACAATATAAAACACAACCGACAGCTTCAGCTTTTATTCAGACACAGTTAAATAGGGATCCTTTAGAGGTATGAATATAATCTATGAAAATAGGGATATTTCAAATAGCTGCACATAAGTAATCAATTCCTGCCCCTTTAAGTGATTTGCTCAGAGTCACACAGTATGCAAGTGGAGGTTTTGGGAATCAAATCCAAGTCTGTCTGCTGGATGTACTAAGCTCATTCACAACTCGTTATTCTAACCTCGAGTCTAGGCTATACTGCCAGCCCTTTAAGGTATGTTCTGTTTTGCATTTTTTTGCTAATCTGGCTGGGGGAGTCGACTACTGTTTACTAGGCAATGGAGGGATGGGAACAATCACACAGCTGGCAAGAAGTCTCTCCTCAGAATGCCGATGGCCTCTGGCTGGCATGTTGCTCCCCCACCCACCCGGTAACCACAGTGTCCACAATGTGTGGTGATAGCTGTGTCTTTCAGTGTGTGGTTGAATAATAGGGGAAGAGGACCTTTCTGTGTTCATTTCCCTCTCCAGGTGGTAGCACTGAGTAAAACTGGACTTGAAAGCGGTTTTGCTTGCAAGATCGTTGCAGCAGGGCCCAGAATATCTTCCCACACTTTTCTCTGTGTGCTACTCCTTCAGTAGTGGCCATTTTAAAATCCCACGGTCCCCTCTCAATAGTGCAGCTATATGTGCTCTTGAGAGGGAACCACTATGGTGCTCTCAGTTGCACTGCTCACATGCCTGCAGGTTTCCACTGTGTGACTTGGGGGTAGGCTGGGAAAACTTTCTTAGGAATTAGAGCTCTCAACCAATTGCAGTACATGAATCCATCATGGATACAGTACACACTGAAAGTCTCCTCCCATTATGATTGTGATAACTATAGCTACTCCATTGGGACAGCTGAGGAGGTGCCAATTGGCATAACATTGATAGGACAGAAGATGAGCGGGATCAGGGGAGGAGGGCCACAACTTGGGGGGACCTAGCCACTATATGCCAACACCGAGTTATTACCAGGAGAGTGTGGAGAGGTTGATAGGGTAGGAGACAATCATGGCAACAGTCATGCTGCATCTAGGGTGCTATTTTTGCTCTGCCTCCAGTTGGAGGAAGCAATATATACAAAGAATGTACACAGCTGCTTGCCCAACTATCCTATGCTGAATCTCAAGGTTGCACGACTGATTGGCTCATGCACTGGAATAATCCACTGAGGCTCCAGCAACTGGGAGAGGTAAGTGCTCATCTTGACCAAGAACCCGACTCAATGGCCAGCTTAGCATAGTGGCTGCTGCAAGATGCCAGCGAGAGCCCTCCTGGTACCACAGCTCAGCCACTTACCACAGCTGCACAAAGGACTAGCACAGACATGATGACACCAGAGTAGGTGAACCTGTGCTGCCACCCTGCCCTGCCATCCCTCCAGCACCTGAACCCCTCATGGAAAAGCACACCACCCGGGATATGGAAGGTGGGTGTACATAGCATAGGGAACCCTTGACATTTGTGCAGCCCCAAACTGATACATATCCAAATGACTTGAGCAGGAATCCACAGGTAATCCAAAGGGGTGGCCTTTCCAACATTGTTAGCACCTCTGCCCCTGGTCAGCAAATTTAATCATCCAACATGGACTGGCACACTCAGATGTAAGATGTAGGTTCTAGAAGTCTCAGTGCACCCTGTGCCCCTTGCTGACATGAAGTATTCTGGAATCTCCCAGGCTGGTCACCAGGAGTCTTATTAATAGAGGTTAAAAATTATTTTTGGCCATGTCCCACCTTTTAGCTGTAGGCACTTAGGTGATATTAAACTTGTCACTTGTGCTATATGTAGTTGGAGGTTTTTGGATTCTGAGTTTGGGATATATTGGGGGGGAGGGGGCAGAAAGGACCTTTTTGAGAGAGACAGGCCTTACTTGCTAATATAGTCACTCAGGCACCAGCTGGACACCTAACGATTATAGCTTACCAAGAGAGGAATCGGTTTTCTATGGGGCGGTTGACTCAGAGTAATTTTTTCTGGTCTTACACTATGAGAAGCACTTCTCCTGCTCCGGTACTAGTGCCCAGCACAACTCAGAGGCGTAACAAGGATTTCAGGAATCTTTATACCATATAGTAACATAGTAATTGAAGGCAGATATGGACCGCTAGGCCCATCTAGTCCACCCATATACCATACCCCCCTCCAGTCTCATATTGTGCCCCCTCGTTCTTGTACCTCTCTTATACTGAAATACATCACCCACCTACACTTTGTGTATACCCTTGAGATACTTGAAGGCTTCTATCATATCTCCCCATTCCTTCCTCTCTTCCAGTGTATGCATGATGAGGTCCTTTAATCTCTCCTCATATGTCTTCTAGTGCAATCCCTGCACCATCTTAGTCACCCTTTTCTGAACCGCCTCCACCCTGTCTACAGTCTTACAAAGATGCGGCCTCCAGAACTGTACACAGTATTCCAGATGAGGTCCCACCAGTGTTTTGTATAGTGGTATCATCACCTCCCTCCTTCTGCGAGTGATATCCCTTCCTGTGCACTCCAACATGCCACTGGCACTTTCTGCAGCCTTTGTACTCTGTTTGGCCACCTTAAGGTCATCTGAGATTAAAAATCCCAGATATCTTTCTTCCCTGGTGACTATCAGAAATTCCCCCTCCTCCATTCTGTAGCTCTCTCCAGGGTTTCTGCACCTCAGGTGCATGATTTTGCAATTCTTCGCATTGAGCCTCAGTTGCTACACTTCAGACCGTTTTTCCAGCTTTCCTAGGTCCTCCTCATTTTCTGCACCTCATCTGGAGTATCTACCCTGTTGCAGATCTTGGTGTCATCTGCAAATAGGCAAACCTTCCCTTCCAACTGTTCTGCATTGTCACTAACAAAGACATTAAAAAGGACTGGCACCAGGACTGATCTTTGAGGTACCCCACTGGTCACCCCCTCCTCGGATTTTTATCCCATTTACCACCACCCTCTGTTTCTTGTGCTCCAACCATTTTCTAACCAAGTCCATCACCCTGTGGCCCATGTCTAGGCTATTCAACTTGTTAACCAGCCTTTTATGTGGAATGGTGTTGAAGACCTTGCTGAAATCGAGGTAGGCGACATCCACCACTCCCCCCGATCCACCTCCTTCGTCACCCAGTCAAATAAAAAAAATCTAACAGATTTGTTTGACATGACCTTCCTGCCATAAATTCATGCTGCCTAAGATTCTGAGCTCCATTGGATTCCACGTATTCCACAATCCTTTCCTTAAGCAGTGCCTCCATAATCTTCCTGACTATTGAGATGAGGCTGACTGGCCTATAGTTATTTGCCTCCTCCCATGCTACCATTTTTGTGAAGAGAGACCACATGTGCCCTCCTCCAGTCTTCTGGAACCACTCCTGTGTTGAGCGACTCACTGAACATGGCTGCCAGTGGCACTGCTAGCTCCATCCATAGTTCCTTTAATATCCCGGGATGTATGCCATCTGGTCCCATTGCCATGTCCAGGTTCAATTTGGTAAGATCCTCTAGGACTCTGTCTTCTGTAAATGGACTGGTGTTTACCTCCCTCCTCTCTTTGTATCTGATGCCCAGCTGTGGTCCCTGCCCTTCCTCTTCTACAGAGAACACTGAACAGAAATATTTATTCAGCATAGCTGCCTTTTCCAGGTCTCCCTCCACACCCTCCCCTTCATCCCCTCAGAGCCTTACAAACCCACCCCTGTACTCCCTTCTTTCACTGATATACATATAGAATGTCTTGTCCCCTTTCTTCACCATCTGTGCTAATCTTTCATCTGTTTGCACCTTGGTGCTCCTAATAGCTTTCTCTGCTGCTTTCAGATATTTTAGGTACACCACCCTATCCTCTACCTTCTTTGTCTCTTTATATTTTCTAAATCCCAACCTTTTGTCCCTTACTTTCTCTGGTACATCTTTGGAGAACCATAGTGGTTTCTTTCTTCTCTTGCCTTTGTTTCTCAGCCTAATACACTGGCGTGTCACCTCCACTATGGCTTCTTTTAGGTATGCCCACTGATCCTCAACCTTCCCTCCTGCTTCCCTCCTCTCCAGGGCTTCTTTGATACATATCCCCATCCTAACAAAGTCCGCCCTCTTGAAATCTAGGACCCTTGTGGCTTGTCTGCGACCCTGTACCCATGTTAAACCACACTGTGTGGTGCTCGCTGGACCCCAGGTGACCTTCCACCCAGACATTGGTGATTCTGTCTCCATATGTTCTGTACTCTTTGACCATGAGTGACAGATAGTCTATTATCTGGAACATGTGGGACTGAATTCCCCTGTTAAAAGGAAGAAAGTTCTGTCCCACCTCAAATGCTTGCAGACTCAAATAACTTTTCTGCAGGAAACTCGGCTGACAAAGGCAGGGGCTGGGAAACTATGCAGAGATTGGGTAGGGTGGAGGCACACAGTACTGCCCAGATAAAGAAAAGAGGATTCTCAATCCTCATTTATTGGTGGTTACAGTGGGCCATAGGGTGTACCCTATCAGATGAAGAGTACCAGTGGGTGATGGCTGAGGAGACCACCCCACAGGGTCCCCTTATCATGGTCAACACATATGGTCCCAGTCAGGATGACATCCACTTTATCCACAGGCTTATTAAAACCATTGCCACTTTTATGTCACTGTCAACACCTATCATTCTTGCCAGATATTTGAATCTCACTATGGATACAGCAGTGGATCGAAGTGCTGGGTACACTGAACCTCATACCAGGGCACATGCAGTTGTAGGGGAACTGCTTCAGAATACAACTTGTCTAATTCTTGGAGAGTTCAGAACCCTTGCAAGAGAGACTACACATGCTTTTCTGTGGCATACACCACATTGAGCCACCTCAACATGTGGTCCACTTCCCCTCAGATCACTAACGGAACCATCTCTAATAAGATCTTTCCTATCATGATCTCTGACCACATCCTGGTAGCTCTTTTAATGATATGGGGCATTACCCCCCAAATCAGAAAGTTAACAGCTCAACCCACTATTGCTGAGAGGCCTCAAATTTGCACAGTAGGCAAAGAAGGAAACCAAGGCATTTATGCAGAGAAATGACACCGGAGATGCCCCCAAAACCAAGGTGTGGGAGGCAAGCAAGGCTACCATGTTGGGCAAAATAATAAGTTTTGCCATGCATACAAAAAGAGAAAGGGAGGCTGAACTCCACACTCTGAAAACATCTTTAGCAATCATATGGCCTTTATCATGGCACAAGCAATGAGATGGTTTGACCCAGTCGTAAGTATGTCACTGTTATGGTTGCAGATTGAGCAGGACCTCTCTCTGAATCCTGGTGCAGCTGTATACCTGTACAATGCCACCTCCAGAGCAGTGAAGGAACATGCAACAATAACCATGTCCAAGCAGTCATGGGTGCAATAGGACCATTAAGTTGGGCCCCAACCCATTGGCTTTGGAACCCTTATGGGGTAATATCTTTACTAAAGGTTGGATGGGCACTGCCTAAGTGGTTGTCCTGGGCACAATGAAGCAAGATCTCTTGATGCTGGACAGGCTTCACGTAAACTCTTTTATGAAACTGAGGCTAAAATACGATCTCCCCAAGCAGCAGTCTTTTCCTTCCTCTTGGAACAACCCCTTCCATGGCTCATCCAAGATCTGATGCCCTGGTGTCCTCCAGGGCTTACCTGCCTATGTCTGCCCCCAGGGCTTGCCCCAGGAGGGGTTGGCAGGATTACCCAACCCGCGCTGTCGAACTGGATCTGGTTTTGTTGGGCAGGGCATGGATAGCCGGGTGCAGGACCTGCTAGTGACTGATGTCATCCTGACAGCCGGGAGTTTTCCTGTGTTCTCCCCTGGGACGTACAGATGTGCAGTGCCATCATGACAGCTCCCGCACCTCCCTGTGTACTGGCTGTCCCAGACTACCTTTCCTCTAGCCTCTGCTAGGGACCAGGCATGCACCTGGCTCTGTGTCCCCTCTCCTCCAGAGGATGAAAGCAGTCCCCTGGATGCTCTCTTCCCCAGGTCAACCCTCCAATGCCATGAGTTAGCTTCCAAACCTGGGTCATCAGTGCCACAAGTGGTAGCGCTACCACTGCACTGGCGGGCCAGCATTGTTGGTGGTATTTTTAGTGGAGAGAGGAAATTTGGCTGGGACACCAGAGAAATCCCCTACTGTTTTCGAGAAGTGCCATGGGGTCTTTAACGTCCACCTGAACAACCACCAGAACAGGCAGATGGGACCTCTGTTTAATGTCTCATCTGAAGATGCCACCTCAGGAGTGCAGCACCCCTCCCATTACTGCAGTATAGGTATCAGTGTTTGGATTTACCCCAGGTTCTTGGTGTGGGGCTAGAACTCACAACCTTCCAATCTTCCAGTCTCTGAGGTGCGTGTGACCTGCAGGACCACTGACCCTATTCTCCTCTCCCCACCGTGTAAGACAGTTCTGTGCAATCATGAAGTCTGGTAAGCAATGTGGGCCTGAGGAATACCCATTGATGATCCCAAATATTTTAAACGTTGGTACTAGTACCTTAAAAACTGACTACAAAGCAGGGCAATACATTTGTTTAGCCTGGTTGCCCACTCAAGGTGGGGATGGGGGGAGTGAGGTGGTGAGGCACTACCTGACAGGTTGGGGGTTCACTAGACACCAGGGAACTGACAACATTTGGGGTTGGGGATAGGGAGGGGGGTCAGCTAGACACCAGGGAAATAATGTTATTCAACATTGGGTCAGTGATAGATGGTGGGGGGACCACTAGACACCAGGGATTGAATTAATAATTTATTTTACATCAGGCGGTGAGACACGATTGGTGGGGGAGGTGACTAGACACCAGGGATTAGCACTAATAATTTAATTTTACATCAGGCGGCAATTGGGGGGGGCACTAGTCACCAGGGAAGTTTTATTCTATGTAGGGTGTCAATCAGTGGAGAGGGGGGCAGACTAGACACTAGAAAAAGAACTTCACAAAATGCAGAGTTCAAACTCCACATTTTGTGGAGTTTTTTTTGTGGAGGGGGGCAAAGCTGGACTTCGCATCAGGATTAAACTCCATAAAATGAGGAAAATCCACAAAATATTTCATGGAGTGAATTTTCCCCACTTCACTCTTCCCTACTTAGTACTGCATGCACTTTTCCAAACATGCAAAATACTCTTGTGGCTTTTAATCAATTAGAACCAGGCAGAACTTGGTTATATAATGTAGAACCTGGTTATATATGGTACAACCTGGCTGTACCTGGTAGAACCTGGTTGTGTTTGGTAGAACCTGGTTAAAATGGTAGAACCAGTGGTAGAACCCTAACACCCCATCCCCACCCTGCACACACCAACAGGCATCGGGGTGTGTACTTTGGGGTCATTAGCCCTAATGATCACCGCATTCACCTATACTGCACCCATCTCAGTTTACTTACTTAAGGAATGGGGTGAGTGTTAGGGCTGATGACCCCAAGGCACACCCCTGACGCCTGTTGGTGTGTGCAGGGTGGGGTGGGGTGTTAGGGTTGGAAACTCTAATGCCACATTCCCTTACTTTTGTTGCTTTAACCCAACTAGAGCATTAACAATGTTTTTGCAATTTATAGTATATATGAGAGAGACAGCAAATACTACATCCATATGCAGTATGAGAGTTTCTGACAGATTGGTCAGGTGTATGTGTAAACAAGGGAGGTGGTGGAGTGTCTAATTAAGTGCCAGGAGGAATGGTGGTGGAAGGGAGCTAATTAATTTGTTACTTTCTTTGGTAGCAGTCATTTTTGGTGAGTAAGGGTGGTAGAAGTGTGCTAAAACCCCTAAATGTTACTGGCCCAGTGGCATGGAGGGCTAATGAGCTGGACACCTTACCTCTTGCCATGGTGGCGACCCATGTTGTGAAGCGAATGCAGGTCATCTGGGAAGGGAGAGGATCCAGCATCCGGAGGACTGCTCTCCTCTCTGGGGGTAGGTGGTTCATTGCTCCTGATGAATGACTGCCACCAGATGGAGGCCTGGTGGTAGTAAGGGACTGAGGGTGTCAAGACTGGAGGGTGCTACATAACTGCAGTGTGTGCATGCCTCCATATGTGCACGCTGACATGTGTGTCAGCAAGGGGAATGGAGAAAATGGAAAATGAGCTAGCAGGCTCTATGAAGCCCTGGCCAGACTCTGGTGTCCCCCCGGCAAAATCTGTATTATTCTTTGGGGTGGTGGCCCTCCCTCCCTGGCCCCACCATGGGGGGGGGGAGAATCCATAGGGACACCTGATCAGGAGGCGTGCCATGGGATGAATCGAGCCCTCTGAGAGAGATCTGGACCCTGCCTGCTAGCCCCAGTGGACAAAAGCTCTATAGAAAAACCCCTAAATGTTTAGGGAAGATGATCTATGTGATATTGCTATGGAGACCAGTGTGAGATGGATGTGTGCAGGGGTAGGTAAATGGGCAGGTATTGGCATACTTGGGTGCTTGATTGAAGGAGGATGAGAGTCAGAAGAAGGTACTTGTTGGAAAGTGGTAAAGGGGGATCCCAGATATATTCACCTTTATGTAAAATAATTAAAAAAAATAACAGTCTAACTTTAGCAGTTTTGCATTAAGGCTTGAGGATGGTATGGGATGTGGATCCAACAATGGGTGTGTGTGTATGTGGGGGGGGGGTTATTTATAAGAGGGAGTGGCCAAGAGGGTCTGGACACAGAGTTGGGAGGTTAGAGTAAGATCAGGGAGTTATTATTTTTTTGTGATGGTCGGTACATGGGACATAATTATTATTTTTTTTTTATTATAGCCTTTTATTTTGATCTTATTTTCATTTTACAGGTTAGATGAAATCAGTGTACAGTATACCTGGAGGATGGCTCAGTCAGAATCAAAGACTCGGATGTGTTCTCTGGTTCAGAACTGAAAAAGAGAATGAAAAGGGAACAAGCCACCAAGGATTAAAAAAAAATAAAATAAAATCACCATATCGACTTTAAGAAAGACAATAACAGCATACTACATTTTGAGTCTTTGAAGTTAGAAGAAATGCCAATAAGAAAAAACTATGTGACACAATTATTCAAACTGTATAATAATGTGGATGTTTGTTTCAGGTGACTAGTTAGCAATGCCTCGTCACCTGCTGGCTCTGGGTTGGGCCTAATTGGCATGTGGGAGGACCAGCAGCAGCAGAAGATTGTTTGAGAATAAATATAGCATACGTAAGAGGAGGAGGAGACATCACAGAAGGACCCGCCAGTGGAGGAAAAACAGGAGGAAAGACTATTGGCTAGTGGCAACAGAATCCCTTGCCAGCATTATCATCATCTGTGCAACGTGTCATCTGGGTGCTGTCATTCTGCATGCATTTTGTACAGTATATATTCTTAAATTTGAGCAGGTTCATGTTTAGAAAAATTAGTCTCTATTATTTTGTGGAAAGGCATGTTCTTTAGTCGTTCACTATTGCTCCAGCAGTACTGAAAATTCTCTCTGAATATACGCTTGAGAGTGGGCAACAGATGTAATTTATTTATTTATTCATTCGGAGTAACACCTTTGAACATTGCTCGTTTACAAAGGTTCCACGGGAAGAAAGTACAAATGGTTTAGCTTTGCAAAAGCATTAAGCATTATACACAGTAACAAAACCGAGTTCATAGCAGCAGCTTAAAGGCTTTGCTAATGAGTTACAATTATTATACAGATTGCCATAGCAGTAGATACATAGAGTGCCCAATGAGAGGATGTGAATAAGATATAGGAAAGTAGCCAAGTGGCATTGTGGGGAGAGGCACAGCTGGTAAGGGAGAATTAGTAGAGGGAGGGCAGTGGGGAGAAGGGAGAATCGGTAGAGTTGAAGGGGGTAAGGTGATAGTGGGAAGATGTAGGGAAGGGTGGGTGATAGTGTGGGAGGGGATGGGGAGGTGGGAAGTATGGGAGCTGGTGAGGGGTGTGGGACGCAGGGAGAGAGAACAGAAATTAGGTCTATCTTATGCACGGACATGGAGAAGAGGGGATAAGATATTTTCTCAACTTCTGTTTAAACTGCCCAATTTTGGTAGATTTACTACAGATTGTTCGTTCAGCTAGAGAGGGGCATGTCAGCAAGAGGATCTCTTAGCCAGTTTGGTCCTACAAAATGGAACATGGAGGGCATTTCTAGTCACATTTCTAGTCAAGTGTGTATTAGCACTATGTTGGAAGAGAAATTGTAGTGTGGTGTGGTGTGGGGCAGGGGTGGTGAGGCCCATGAGGGCTTTCTTCCTGGTAAGGCAAGACTGGAACTTGATTCTGTGCTCTAAAGGTAGCCACTTAGTGTACAGACTGCAGCTATGGGTGTACCTATCAGCATCCAGAGCAAGATGGCAAACCTTGTTGAACAGTACTTTAATTCTATTTAGATCCATGTCCGATGCTGCACCATAGACCATTAAACCATAGTCAATGGCCAGGAGGATGGACGCAGATACTGCTAGGTTCTGAGCATTAGGAATCATGTATGCTTTATATCTGTAGAGGGTTTCAAGTTTTCTATTGACCACCTTTACGACTTGGTCAATGTGGTGGGAGAAGGTTAGGGTGTCATCTAGGTAGACACCAAGGTATTTGAAAATATCAACCTGATCAAGGACTGTACCTCCCTTGTTCAGGAATTCCAGAGGGGGCAGCATCTTCTTGTTTTGGGGCGCAGGTGATGAGCATTGATTTTTTTTTTTTTTATACTTTAGGATGAGTCTGTGGTGGAGGAAACAATGTTCAAGTGAGGCAAGGCTTTGTTGTAGTGCATAGGTTAGATGAGCGTGGTTCTTGTTGCTGGAGAATATAACTGCATCATACGTGTAAAGTAAGATCTGGGATCCTGCACGGGCCTTAGGTAGGTCATTAATAAATAGGCTGAACAGTAAGGGACCTAGAATTGACTCCTGTGGGACTCCACCTGTCATAGACCTTAACTCAGATAGTGTCATTGATTTTCACTCTGTGGGAGCGCCCCAAGAGGTAGCTTGCAAACCAGTTAGTAGTCTCCTGTGAGAGGCCAGGTACGGAGAGTTTGTTGGGTAGTAGCCAGAGGTCGACAAGATCAAATGCTTTGGTTGTGTCAATAAAAACTGAGCCAACCAAGTGGCCATTGTCAAGTGCATTCTGTAAAGAGTTACTATACTCTAGTAAAGCGGTTATAGTACTATGTTTTTTTTCTAAAACCATGCTGTTGAGGGCATTGTATGTTATATTGTCCAAGGAAGTCAACCAGCTGGTCTGAGACAATTTGCTCTAGTGCCTTGGGGGGGGGGATAGTATTGAGATGGGTTGGTAGTTGGCTATAGAGGTTTTATCCCCACCTTCATGAACTGGGGTGACAGTCACTATTTTCCACTAGCTTGGGAACTGAGTGTACCTTAGGGAGTGATTGAAGAGGGTGGTGGTGATGGGCTGGGCCAGGATATTGAGGGTAGAGGCAAATAACCACATGTCAATGGTGTCACTTCCCATTCTAGTCTTACCAAGAACCCACTTCAGGTATTTTATTGTTTCAGTAACTGACACACTTAAAGTAGAACCCGGGGAGCTGGACTGAGGTCAAGGATTTGTCATCCTGGTCAATATGACAGTTAGTGGGTTGAGAGGAGGAGTCCGGTGAGGAGATTGAATGGCTTAGGCCAGTGAAGGATATGTTGAGTGCAGAGGTGTAGCCAGAAATTTCCATTTTGTACACACACTCTCTCCAACTGCTGCCCCCACCCCATTTAAAATTTTACAAACACTTTCCAAATGCTGCTGTCATTACAAACAAATCATATTATTAGATGACTAATCTACAAACGTGTTATAAACATGTATTTCTACTTAACAACTGAAGTTTAAACAGAGACACACTACTCAATGGCCTACACAAACTTAAATACTACAGACTAGAATGGTAATGTTAACAAAAAGCATATGGTTTGGGACAGGCACTCAGCAAAACTGTACACATTTGTGTACAGTGAGTATGCCTGCCTGCACCCTTGTTTGAGCACATTTGCTATTTGGGCAGGGTTAGTGAGGGTCACGTCATTATGAGTTATCATGTAGGTGTGGTCTTGTCCTCCTTACCAAAGGAGACTCTTGATGAAGTTCCAGAATTTTCTTCCACCACTCCAGAGGTTTGCCTGCTCCTCTTTGTAGAAGTTTGCTTTTGCCCTTCTGATTTCTAGTGTACAGTTGCTTTGGGCAGACTTGTAATTCTGGATGTCTTGTTATGACCCAGTCATCCTGGCCCTACTTCATAGGATGTCCCTAGCCAACATTTGTTTTCTTAAGGAGGGGGGATTAGCCACTTGGCAGAGTCTCCTCTTACCATCCATTTTTTGAGTGGGGAAAATTTGTTGGCAGCTATGTTAAATTCTTGAATATAGAGACTACTGGATGGGCAACTATACAGAACCAGTGTGTTCTGCCACAGAGGGATTCTGATTCGCTCTGACCTCGAGAGCGAAGCTCGAGAGGTCCATGGCAATTGGAACTTCGAGGTGGCAAAACACACTGGTTGCGGCATAGAATTGCTCATCCTATATTTTTATAGTGTATAGCACTGTGTGAAAAATATGTTTTGTGAGTTCTTTTGCTTTCAAAATTAAACTGATTCATGCAGTCTCTAGAGGTTCTAGAATGCTGTTCTACCACGGTAGGGTAGAACAGCATTCCATTACCTTGGAACTGTGGTAGAACAGCATTTTGAAAGAGATGGAATTCTATACAGAACAACACTCCACTATACACTGTAAAGAAGTCAAGTGCATGGTCAATATCTGTAATTGTGTGCAAATAACTCCAGTCAACAGATGCCAGCTACAGTCTAAACTGCTCTTTACAGGAGTTGTGGAGGATCCAGTTTGTGTGACTAGTTTAGGTGGAGGTTTGGTTTGCTTTGATGACCATTCACATAGGATATGTGAATGGTCACTAACTGTATCTGGGAGAACATTGACTCTGATGATTCTCTCTGGGTGGGAGGTGAGGAACCAATCTATGAGGGTGCTTGTGCCAGTGCGGTAGTTGGTTCTAAAGCACTCATGCACCATTTGTGCGAGGTATAAACTACTAACCAGATCCTTATGGGAGCCAGTGGCATTGGTCCTCCAGTCTATGTTGAAGTCTTCTGTGACCAGGGTTTCATGGGAAGGGTTAATGTCATGGTAGTACCTCATGAAGGACTCAAAGCCTAATTGGCTATTTTGGGGGGATATAGGCCATCATAATTAACGTGGACTTATTGCAAAGGTTTAGTTTTGTTACAAGGCACTCGCAGTTGTTAGTGGTGCCAGGTACATCTATTCTCTTGGCTCATAGGTCAGCCCTAAGGTATTTAAGGCAACCGCCTCCCTGTTTATCTACCCTGTCTTGTCTAATTATGGAGTACCCTTGGAGGGCGAAGGAAGAATCAGGGACTTTAGAGGTAAGCCAGGTTTTTGTGATGGAGATTAAATCTGCGTTGATCTGCTGTACCCAGGCCTCCAGTTGGGTAAATTTGGGAAGCAGGCTATCAGTGTTAAGTGGGGCTATTTGTAGGTGGCCAGTTTTGTGCAGCTGTGGAGGGGCATCAGTGTGGAGGTCTGGATTTGGGTGAATATTCTCTGAAATGAGTAGAAGGAGCAGTATGGTTTTATGCTGCAGTCTGAGTGGTAGTTTGTTTCTGGGGGGGGGGGTCCTTGGGTGTAGCAATTTAACATTTTGAGCTACGGGTTTCAGCCCTGCCATTATTGTATACTTATAGGTCAGGCATCTAGGGCCACTAGATGGAGGTGGTAAGGTAGGTTGCCGATCAAGGTGATTATTATAAGTTAGGGTGGCACTAGGGACAGGTAAAGAGACAGCCTGAGAAGGAGAAATTGATATGATGGACAAGCCCCTTTTTTTGTTGGGACATAAATAAAGTAACTGCTAACACAAGTAGCAGGGAGGTGATTTTATCTGTGGTGAGCATATTGTTGGGGGAAAATTCCTGGCAGAGGAAAGTGTAAAGACAGAATGCTAGTTAAGGCAGGTACGGGGGGTGGGGGGACTGGAAGTGCTTGAGTTCCAAGTGTGGGGCAGCAAACTGTCGGAGCTAGGTACTGCTAGCCAGTCACTGGGTTGGGCTCTGATTAGCAGTATGGGTGGGGCTAGTGGAGGGGGGAGGGCAGCTGCCACTCATGGGAGATAATGAAGGTGTAGATGGGGAAAATGTACACGTGAGCAGGGAGAATTGGGGGGGCAACAGGAGAGGGGAGATTGTCTCAAATGTGCTACATACCTTTGACCCTTGACCTTTGACCTTTCACTCTATTAAAAATTGCACAGGCCTAGGGTGAGAGGGTGACTGGACTGCTACTGTGCTGCAGAACGCTGACTGTGCTCCGTACCTGTTTCTGTGTGCCTCAGGGGACCACTGCCTTGTAAGTTGTAGGGAGGCTGCTATAAGGTGGTCTGCAAAAGAAAGGTACAAGGGTTTTAAAGTGAGACACTTGGTGGGGTTGTTGTATGAAGCGATAGTGAGAGAAGCAGAGGGGGAGGGTTAGCAGAAAACGGAGAGACCGGAGAGGAAAGGATGAAAGTGAGCAATTCAGACTTTATAATTCTGACAAAAACAAGGGCAAAAAACAGGCAAAATTCAGTAGGACTGGGCTCAACCTGTGCTATGAGAGTCACTTGAATATATGAGCAAGGACACAGTGATATGTCAGCTAATTAGCAGTACAACAGGATGATAATACAGTGCATAAATATAGAACAGTGTTTAAATACAGGATGGTTACACAGTGCAAAAAAAAAACAACAGAAGTGTTCAAATGACCTGCTGAGGCAAACAGCACATAGAAGCACCAGCGCAGAAGAGCCATGGTGCTGACTGCTGGTATTTGAAAATGATGCCGAACACTTGATTGGACTGCTACTGTGCTGCAGAATGCTGACTGTGCTCTGTACCTGTTTCTGTGTGCCTGAGATTACTGCCAGCTTGTAAGTCATAGGGAGGCTGCTAGAAGGTGGGCTATTTTTGTTTGCTCGAGGGGACCGCCAGCTTGTAAATTGTAGGAAGGCTGCTAGAAGGTGGTCTGTTTCTGTGTGCCCAAGTGGACCACTGGCTTGTAAGTTGTAGGGAGACTGCTACAAGTGATATTTAATCACAGTCTCAGTTTAAGAAGGGCAAGTACAGTAATGGTTTGTCACTTGAGGTGAGGGCACAGTCTACTTCATATAATCCTTCACCATTTTTGTAGCAAGGACTTCAGGCACCACAGTAGCTGAATGCACCTTTCCTGTTGTCTTTATCAGCCCAAAGTCTGAAGCTTGTCCCACTGTGGTTTGCTCTCTTGCGATATAGCAGCAGTTGCTCTGGTAGTAACAGTAGTTCTAGCTGGTGTTTGGCAGCCAAAAACATCAGTAATGGTACCAACAGCAACAGCAGCAACAGTGGCATCAGACTGTGTTCCCTCACTCTCCACCAGATTTTGTGCAGATTCCGATGTTGGCCATAATGATTTGGTGTTTTTTTCAACTATACTGTATGTAATGACACTTTTTCTGTTAACAGTTCATGATTATATTCCAGGTCCTTAGAATCATGAGGTTGGAAAAATATCTGAATTGGGTCCTTAAACAGAGGAGTGGGTTGCAGTAGGAGGGTATCCTTAGAACAGTCAATGTAGAGACAGGCAGCAGAAAAAGGGGAGGATGCTGGGCTTGGTGCAGTGCAGTGGCTCTGGGGTAGCAGTCTTCAGGAGGACCTTCTAAATGCTGTGGTGCTGTCCCATCTGCAGCACCTCTCTGGGCTGATGGCAGAGGTTGCCAGTCTCCGAGCTGAGTTGGCCAGGATTTGGGGAGCCTCCTCCCCCACCCAGAGGCCACCACATCCACACCAACTATTTATTTATTTATTTTTTATTTAATTATAACTTTGATAACCGGGTAAGTGCACTGATCCCAGGGACTTTTTTCAGGCACGACCCGGGCCATGTGACATGGCACAGAATGGCAGAGAATAAAAAATGAACAACTAATTACACATGAAGAGATAGATTCAGATACAGCAATTAAAGCACAATGCATTGGTAAGGTGCAAGTCCAGTGAGTGACAGCAAATGTTGTTTACAGTATGACGCTTGGTACACAAACAGCAATTGTATGCAAAGGTAGATACAAAGGTCGGGTGTGCATGTTGTAGACAAAGCATATACAGTGGGTAACAACTATACAGTGTGTCATGCATAGAAATAAATATACAGTATGTACAAGGCTGTGAGGTGACACATTGGTAACCTATAGAATAAAAACAGGCAGGAGGGCACAGTGTAGGCAGGGGACTGGTGTGGCTAGGTGGGAAACCCCCCTAGGCGTTGGGAGACTGGTGTGGCTAGGTGGGAAACCCCCTAGGCATTGGTAGACTGGTGTGGCTAGGTGGGTGAACCCCTAGGAGTTAATTGCCTTGTGTTGCCAGGTGGGTACACCTGGGGGCAGTGGCAGGAGGAGTTTGCCAGGAGCCATGTTTTGAGGTGCAATTTGAAGCTGAAGTGAGTGTTGACGGTTCGGAGATCAGCCGTCAGTCTGTTCCACTGTGAAGGGGCGGCTGCAGACCAGGCCCTGCTGCCCATATTGGTAGATACCCTGGGGATACTTAGGTGGTAAATACCAGTTCAGCGGAGGCTACGGTGTAGGGTACGGGTTTTGAGGAGGGAGGTAAGGGGGGATTCGGTGCCCATGCAGATGACATTGTCCACCATGCTGCTAAGGGCAAAGTCGAAGTGTCCCTGCAGCGGTAGCTATCCCAGGGTATTGTAGAGTGTGCAGTGGTGAGTGGAGAAAGGCGCCAGTAAAGCAAAGCAACAGGCACGTTATAGGCAGTGAAGAGTTTAGCCAAGGTGGCAGCAGAGGTCCTGGAGTATATGGAGAGCAGTAGTCCAGAATAAGGAGATTTCCTTGGACAATGGATAGTCTGGCTTCAGGGCTTAGGTATTTCTTGAATCGATATGCGGCACCCAATTTCTGATGAAACCTACTGATAATGGAGTGGACATGCTCCGTGAAGGTGAGAGCAGGGTCAAGCAATACTCCTAAGTATTTGTAAGTATCAATATCTTTGAGGGCTGGGCCGTCGGGGGAGAGAATGCAGAAGGGGGCATGCATTTTGGCTTCAGCAAGGAAAGGCTTGGATCTGAACAATATGGATTGCGTTTTCTTGGCATTAACTAAGAGGAAGTTATTAGAAAACCAGTTGTGGGCCGAGGCATTGTTGTGAGAGAGTACTGAGGAGATAGTGGCCATGGATTTGTCAATGTGGAAGAGAACCAGGTCATCAGCATACAGGAGAGAGTGGCAGTTAAGGCTATCAGAGGGAAGCGAGTTGACAAATATGGTAAAGAGGAGGGGACCCAGGATTGAACCTTGAGGGACCCCCACAGAGACAGGCAGTGTGGGGGAGCAAGTTTGGCCTATGCATATGAATTGTGAGTGGCCAGTCACGTAGTTGGTGAACCAGTTGGTGACGTCTTGTGAACAGCCTAGGAGGCTAAGCTTGGAGGTGAGGAGGGCATGGTTAACCATGTCGAAAGCCTTTGAGAGGTCAACAAAAACAGCCCCAGTGGCTTTACCTTTATCCATGTTGGAGAGACTGTGGTCTGTCAGAAGGGCTAAGGGCAGTGGGTGTGGAATGGTTCTTATGAAAACCATGCTGTTGGTTGCGTAGGAGGCTGTGCCTGTCAATGTATTTGGCAAATTGGTTGTGTACAGCTCTCTCGAGTAATTTACTAAGATGAGGGAGGATGGATATTGGGCAATAGTTATCAGTGGATTTGGGGTCCCCTGATTAAACAATGGGGATTACCTTGGCTATTTTCCAGGGTTCAGGCATGGAGGATGTGGAAAGGGCAAGGTTAAAGATGTGTGTTAGTGGTTTGGCTATGGCCGGAGAGACATTTGAGGAACGCTGGGGATAAGCCATCTGCACCTGGGTAGCTGTGGTTAGGCAGGCTTTTGAGTAGCCTAACCATGTCACATAAGGAGAGGGCTTTGAAGTAGAAAGGGGGCATTTGCAGTTGACTGTTGGAGGTGCATTTCAGTGGATCAGGTAAGTAGGTAAATTTTATTTTTTAAGCTCTTTTCAAAGAACCAAAGTGCTGTACAAATAGAACAACATTTAAAACAGGGCACATTTAAAACAATATTGATAAAATTATTCTCCATAGGCTTTAAAAAACAAATAGGTCTTAAGCTCTGATTTAAAGCTCTTGATGGTCAGGCCGCCTGGTATCCAACGAGGTAGAGAATTCCACAGGTCAGGGGCAGCGTAGGAGAATGCACTTGCCCCAGATGTCTTTAAATGAACCCTGCGAACCTCTAGCAATCCCTTGCCGGCGGATAGGAGTGAACGAGAGGGGCAGTAGGGAGTAAGGAAATGTTGAGATACTGTGGTCCCTGTTCGTGTAGAGCTTTATAGGTCAGTAAACTGACCTTGAAGGAGATCTGCCACTGAACCGGCAGCTAGTGCAGCCCGCGCAGCACAGGCGTAATATGACTATTTCTAGATGTCCCAGTCAAAAGCCTGGCCGCTGTGTTCTGCACTAGCTGCAGGCAGCAGATATCAACTCCCGGTAGCCCTAGGTACAGGGCATTGCAGTAATCAAGGCGGGTGGTCATGAAGGCATGGACCAAAGTAGGAAAGTCAGCCAGAGAAACCAGGTGTTTCACCCGGGCGATATTCCTGAGATGGTAGAAAGAGGACTTGACAACGGCTGACACCTGAGATTTCAGGGTCAGACCATCGTCAATAATAACACTCAGATTACATATCTGGTCTGAGGTTGAGAACTGGACACCATCAAGCCAAAGGCCCGATGGAACCCCAGCCCTACGACCCACCTCAAGGCCACCTGGGTCCACAACCAACACCTCGGTCTTATCCGAGTTTAATCTCAGCCAGCTAGCACTCATCCAGTCTCTGATTTCGGATAGACAGCTGTTAATCAAAGGGACTGCATCATCCTGTCCGGGAATAAAGGACAAATACAGCTGGGTATCATCTGCATAGCAGTGAAAACCCAGACTGTATTGCCTAATGATGTCTCCTAATGGCAGCATATATACTGTGAACAACATGGGTGCCAAGACGGAGCTCGGTGGCACCCCACAGGACAGAGAGATGGCATCAGAGGAATAAATTCCAGTTACAACCCTCTGTGTCCGGCCTGTGAGGAAAGATTGAAACCAATGTAGAACTGTTTTCCGACAGTCCACAAAAAAGCTGCAGATGCTCCAACAGCACACCATGGTCCACAGTATCAAATGCTGCAGAGAGATCAAGAAGGACTAAGATAGTACGAGCCTTTCGATCTCTCGCAATTAGGAGGTCATTTAAAACCTGGATGAGAGCAGTCTCAGTGCTATGTCTTTTCCTAAACCCCGACTGGACAGTATCTTAGATATTGTGATTTGTGAGATGGTCGTCTAGCTGAGACGCAACCACCTTGTCAATAACCTTACCCACAAAGGGCAGGTTAGAGACAGGTCTATAGTTAGCTAAACAATCAGGGTTCAATGAAGGTTTTTTAAGGAGTGGCTGAAGGACCGCCTCCTTTAGGGGATCAGGAAAAACCTCCTGCTCCAGAGATTTCCAGATGATTTCAGCAAGGATCAGGCAGATAACCTCTACGCAACCTACTAATAGTGGCGTACGGCCCGGATCCAAACTACAGTTGGTTGGTCGTACAGTCTGAACAATCCTCACAACATCCATGAATTCCAGCCTACTGAAGTCAGACCAGGCAGCATGGGTGTTCATTTCCTCCCACCGATCACCGCAATCCCTTAAAGAGGGGGCTGGGCCGATGCCCGACCTAATGCTGGCAATCTTATCTGCAAAAAAACGAGCAAGTTTATCACACTTCATTTGTGAAAAATCTCTTCCAGACTGTAGACAGAGTGGATTGCACAATCTGTCGACAGTCTGAAAGAGCTCAGCTGGTTGGTTCCATGCAGCAGCAATCTCCCTGGACAGGAATTCTGCCTTCTTACAGGTGATTGCTGATTGATAGCTACTATAATGATCCATCAATATAAGTTTGTCAGCATCCAGGCCGGATTTCCGCCAAGCCCTCTCTAGCCATCGCTCCAGTCTCCTCAGCTCCTTCAAGGACTCATCAAACCATGGAGTCCTTGGGCGCAGAGTGAGTGGGTGAACGCAAACAGGAGCAATTAGATCCAGGGCCTCACCCACTGCCTTATCATAGGCAAGAATGAGATCTCCTGGATCCATGCACTCACTTGAAATACTCGATAGGTCCAATACCGCCAATAGGCTTTCTGGGGTAACTCCCCTTAAAGGGTGATACTGGAACATCTCTGTAGAGGCAGGCCTATTCCCAGAAACTGAATCTTATGGTATGATGGTCCGTCCACACATTTGGTTCTACCACCAAATGCTTGACCTCTAACTCCAGTAGAAACACTAGGCCCAATGAGTGGCCCCTATATGGGTAGCAGAGATAACCACCTGTGTAAGGCCCAACATAGTCATAAGTTGGAGGAGATTATTCCCAAAGTGTGAGAGTTCATCGTCGACCCAGGCATTGAAGTCACCCAGTATTATCCACCTGGGCGACTCCAACGCCACGTCGACGATGAAGTTCACAAACTCCTTCAGAAATTCTCCACCATCACTGGGTGGACGGTAGATGAGGAGAATCCTGAACCCTACATCTGCTCCCAGGATACACTCAAAGGACTGAGTGTGACCCACCGGAGTATCCACAAGACCCAGCTCCGTTCTAAAAAAGATGGCTACTCCCCCGCCCCTATGATCCAACCTTGGGCGGTGTATCGCCGAGAACCCAGTCGGAGCAGCAGATGCCAATATAGGGCCTGCATTCTCACCTAGCCAGGTCTCGGTGATGCATGCCAGGTGAGATGTTTCAACAAGATCCGCTATAGTAGTGGTCTTGTTTCTAATTGACCTGGCATTACACAACACCGCCCGGGTTGGATGAGTTTTCAAGGAGGATCACAGTATCTGCCCACAATTTGTAGAGCCTTTGGGTATGGAAATCAGACAGGGAAAACTCCTCTCATGATTCCATTTCACCTCAGGGCGTCACCTAGTCCCCACTACCTCTATCTGTCCACCCCTTTCCATTCTCCCACTCTACCCAGTCCATCCAACCTTCAAGTGCCTTCTCACTATCCCCAATGCACGACTTCTATTATAGACATTGGCTAACAAAGGTGGACAATGAAAAGGGCGAAGGTCCCGGAGCAGAGTGGAAGAATAGCGCCTGACCGTCTTGGAGCCCTCCTAACACATCTTAGTATACAATAAATAGCCAGATAGTCAAAAATACTCAAATTAAATATCTCACTACAACAATATCCAATACACACATCAACAACTAAACAAACAATTATTTCAAAAAATAAACATTAATAAATACTAATACTAATAATCCATTTGAATTCTGTGGATCCTATAAAGAAATCAGTTCCCTTTATTCAAATTCCATATAATAATCTTTTTAACATACAAAATAAAAATCCGGTATAACATTCATCAGGGGAAATAGCTACCATAAAGAGTAACATCAACCCCAGCCGAGAACAGAACTACGGCCCCTAGAGGTGAGGCCACCCTCCAGCAGACCCCCCGCCAGTAAGCCTAGCAGACACCAAGTGCTTCACACCCGCCCTTCGGCAGGTCCAAAACTAGTGTTATCCGTTCCAAGCCCAGCCGGAGCAGCAAGTACCCCGGCAACTCACCCTACAGCAAATATTTACAGTTGCTCAAAATCTGGATAATCATAAAATAAAACACAATAATAAGGCCAGCCAATGCAAAAATGCAGGTATATAAGTCCAATAAGTATAGACTCCCCACAGTTCAGCAGCTCACCACACCATGGCTTAAGAAAAAAACTTGAAATCCCCATGGGTGCTTTCCAAATAAAAACCATCACACTGCAGCATAATTTGTGTGTTTACTCACAGACCACAGACCAGCAAGTCCATTTCTCCACACAATCAGATTTCGAATCAACAGTTCCAAAACACACAAATTGAAGTGTGGTGGGCAAACCATGAAGAGTAGACTGCAAACTGCAAAATCAGTATCAGTATATTCAGTATAACCACATGTTAAAAAGTTCATAAGGGAATACACACGGACGTCCAAAGACGCAGGAGCAGCAGCAATCTCAGCTTGAACCAGCCACTCCACTCCACCTCAGCGTCCAAACCACCACCAGCAATTCTAAATGCCGAGACAGTCGGCAGCTTGCAACACAAAGGCAGTAGCAGTTTCAACTGGAAGTCCCAGGGTCATCCAGTCCACAATGCCAGATCCACCGCCAGCAACTCTGGATGTTCAGCGATTCCCAGCTCCACATCAATTCCGCGGCACACACAAACAGCGTACAGTGTGAGAATTGCTTGCAGCAAACACTCCACCAATGGATCGGTCAAGCCGCAACAATCTTACGACCGAAAAAGTGGCGAGTCTCTAACACACAAACAGCAAATGAAACGACAAAATGTAAATTAAATAAAAATAAAATAATAAGATGCGTGGGACGGCACCAACAATAGCAAGGAGCTAAAAACGCGCTAAAAACAAATTTTAAACAGAGAAAGCAAAGGATCATGCAGAGGCTAGCCCAGCGTGGTGGATGGGTGTAGCTGTTGGACTGTAGGGAGTTTGTTCAGATACATAGATAGGTTCAGATACATAGATGGGTTGGTGAACTTACTATTGAAGGCATTGGCCACTTCGAGAGGGTCAGTGAGCAGTCCATCATGGGAGCTGAGTTGTGGCGCAGCATAGCTGGAGTGGGGGTTTAGAAGAGTGTTTATTGAATCCCAGAATTTTCTTGGGTCTCAAAGGTTGGCCCTTTGTAGGTTGTAGAAGTGGGTCAGTTTTGTTGATTTTGCTTGTTGTTTACATTTGTTCCTCAGGCGCCTATATGCCTCCCAGAGAGCAGGAGATTGCTTTGAATGTAGACCAGGTGCAGTCTCTGTCCTTCATAAGGGTTAGTAGGCCACTGGGGACCCAGTGTGTCCTTCCACCCCTGACCCAAGTGGTGGTGACGTGGAAAAGCAGTCTTGGAGGGATAACAGTGTCTGGGTAAATGTGGAAACCACTGAGGTTGCGTCTGATGTAGAGAGAAGTGTAGGCTAGTCGATGGATCAGGTCTCCTCGAGGAGATTTGTGGTGTCTGGGCAGCTAAAATTCCTGAAGGATAGATATTTTGGTTGTGGGCGCTTTAGTTTGGAGGACCAGAGAAGATATGTCACTGAGTGGTCGCTAATGGAGTCAGCCATGGTGCCGGCATGTAATGCTCGGTCTTCCCTGTTTATGAGGATCCAGTCCAGCAGTCTGGGTGGCCATCCGGGGATTAAGTCTGGTGGGGAGAGTGATCACCTGCATCAGGTTGTACTGCTTTATCATGGATGCATAGTCAGGCTGGTGTTGGCTCAGCCAATTCAGATTAAAGTCGCCAAGGAGGATAGTTTCCCTATGGGGAGTTAAAGCGCTCAGGCCCTGGAGGAAGCTGGACAGTCCAGCAGTTCCTGCTGCAGGGGGGTTGTAACAACAACTAATATAGAGTTTTTTACAGGATCCCAGTGTAAGTTCAGACAGTAGCCATTCGCTTGGCAAGGACATGTCAGAGTGCATGATGATGCTGTCTGAGAGGGGTTCCTTAAGGGGTAGGGCCACACCACCACCTTTTTTCCTGCCTGGCCTGTCCAGGCATAGGTTGGAGTAGCCAGGTAACTGGAAGATGTTTTCAGTGTGATGTGGTTTTCACCATGTTTCCAAGAGGCCCAGAATATGGGGCTTGCGGAGCATAGTCCAAGCCTTGAGGTCAGTGAATTTAGATGGAAGGCTGCAGATATTGGTTCAGTTCCCACATCTGGCACTTGGATTAATATCCCAGTACTGACACTGTAGTGCAGCATGAGAGGGGTGCTGCACTTCTGAGGTGCCGTCTTTCGGATGAGATGTTAAACCGAGGTCCCATCTGCTTGGATTGGTGGTAGTTCAGGTGGATGTTAAAGATCCCATGGCACTTATCGAAAAGAGTAGGGGTATTTTATTAGAAAAGTGGGCTTCATTACAATGAACTGACAATATCCTGTACATCAAATACTAGGAACAAAAACAGAAAGAACAAAAGAAAATAAACATATAAATATTAACAATCATTAATCAAGGCATCACAATTGTGCCACATAAGGTTGACTTGATGTTTGCTATAAACAAGAGAATCATGCTTTTTGACTGAACATAAAGCTTTACAGATATTGCAGATAATTTCTTGCTTATGAATAATTTTTTGATGTAAAACTAACATACATCTTGCTTGCCATATATGATATCTAATGAGAGCAAAAACCACATATAGAGTTTCAACATGATATTTAACATTAAATTTAACATTTGTGCAAAACATGATTTGTTCGTAGGTTATGTTAAGAAACAAGGGTTCTGACCACACTGTAGCTAGACTAGACCAAATATCCAGAGAAAACGGACAGTCAAGAAACAGATGTTGCTGAGTTTCTAAAACCTCTGAACAATTATCTCTGGGGCAATAACGCAAATCCAAAGCTTTATGCTTATGGTTACTTTTAACCCCTAGCCTATCATAATTACTCAACCATACCATGTCCCAAACGTATGGAGGTGAACGGGGATTACAAAGCTGTAGGAGAACCCAGGGGAGATGATTCGAGGGGCAAAGGGGAAAGACTACATCTTCCTGGGCCTCCCTTCTCCAAATCTTATTATATAACATATGCCTTGACAAAATACAAAAATCCTGAGGGAAAAGGCTTCAGGATAAAGCCATTTTGAAACTTTCTTTTCCATAAGATGGTATATCCGGTGACCGAGAAATAATATTTTTTTTGACTGAAATCCCATTTATCTAAGCACAAAGAAAACCAAAACATAAAATAGGGTTTCCAAATTATATTCCCAGGCTTAAGAGCCTTACCAAAATTATAGTTAAAAAATAAACTATAAAAGAAACTAACAGGGTGAATCATATTTACCCCACCTTCCTTTATAGGTCTATAAGTAAAACTTTGCTTTATGGGGTTCAGTCTGAACCCCCAAAACCCTTTAAAAAATATCCCATATAGCTTAGTGAAAAGAACTGCAGGAGGCGGGTATACATAACTAAGGTACAGGAAAATAGGAATAACCAATGATTTAAGTAAAACAACTCTCTTTTTTTTTCCATTCAAGGCCTGCCTCCAACCTGCAATTAAGCCTTCCGCCTTATTTAGGGCAATAATCCAATTGTAGGATGACATATCCCCTGGCCCAAAGTAAATCCCTAAATATTTAAATACATCAATTTTGACAGGAATCCCAGCATAGTTGCAATTTCTTGGGAGAGAGGCATGACCTATTGGTACACCTATACTCTTGTTAAAATTAATTCTAGATCCTGATACAGCTGAAAAAACATGCAATACATGAACCAGTGCATCTTGCTTAGTCCTCAAATCTACCACCAAAACCAAATCATCGGCATAGGCCAACAATTTAATTGGTGGTGAAGAGGGAATACCGTTCAAACCTATAATTTGAGGACAAAGTAATATTGCTCTTACTAAAGTGTCAATGTAGAAATCATAAAGTAACGGCTCAAAGGACACCCTTGCCTAACCTCAAGAAGCAAGGGAATAGAATTCTCACCAACCATTTACATTGGGTATTATTACTGCACCTTATATAAAGTTTGAATCCAAGAGAGAAATACTACGGAAAACCAAAAGCCTTCAAAACTTGAATAAGTAATCATGAGAAACCCTATCAAATGCCTTCTCCTGATCTAAACCTAATACCCATCCAGAAATAACTTTCCTTTCACCTAAAGCGAATAACTCACGAATAAAACTAGGTTGTCGGTTGATACCTTCCTGGAATACCACACGTTTGAACAGAACTTATGTGGACAGCTACTTTCAATGCTCTAGACAACAAGATTTTGCAAGAATCTTGTAATCAACATTTAATAAACTAATTGGTCTCCAATTATTTATGTCAGTGGCATCACCTTTTTAAAAATCAAAATTAAAATGGCTTCCTTCATAGTTTTAGACATAGTGTCTAAAACCAACATTTCGTTATATAATAAGGTCAAAACTGGAACCAGATCTGATGAAAAAGTTTTATAAAACTTTGCAGTAAGCCCATCTGACCCAGGGGCAGTATGTAAACACAGAGTATCAATAGCCTGTTTTACTTCTTGCTCCCGAATATCAGCAGTTAACATATCCTGTTCCAATTTTGAAAGCTGGGGCAGGTGCAAGGAATTCAAAAAACTCTCTGCACTCTTGCATTCTGACTTACTACCTAACATTTTAAAAACATGCTGTTCTACAATAGTAACTAGTGCCTCAGGTGATGTAACTAAATCACCAGCCGAAGATCTTAAAGACCAGATCAATTTAGAATCTACCCTGTTTTTACAAGTCCGAAAGGGATCAAAACTTCCTTTATTTGTCCGGGTGCCAAAACGAGCTTCTTGACCTAAGGAACTGGCTCGGTCATATTGAAGTTATCTCATCTGAGTACAAATTATTTCTATTTGTTTACTGTAGTCATTACAATTAGAGTCAGCCAGAGAAATCAAGTGTTGTAACTGTTGTCTCAGAGTTAAATAATTCAAATATTTAATATTCTGTGCGTCTGCAGCCTTTTTTTGAAAGACTTGCTTCCATCTTAATTTGGAATCTTCCCACCAATCTATTCCAGTGTCATAAAAATCCGCAACAGATAATCGTGCTGCAAATTCCATGTGCCATAATTTCAAAAAAGAGGGATCTTCCAATAGAGAATCATTAAGGCGCCAACCATTTTTTTTACAGCGAAGGGCAGAATTCCAAGAGAATGATGCACAAAGGGCAACATGATCAGAGAATTCTATCCCCACTGTTCGACATGAAAAAAGTAGCAAAACTTTAGACAAAAAAATAAAATCAATCCTAGTTCGTGGGTGCTTCCTTAAAAAGGTAAGCCACCAGTTTCATGACAATACTTATATGCGGCCCACAAGCAGGGCCGTGGATACTATTTCTTTTAAAGCTACCGAATCACAAAAAGCTTAGGGGTTTTAAACTCTATCAGTTTGATGTAAGCCACAGTTGAAATCCCTACCCACAGAAGTAATCTTGAGGTGTGTAAAAGGTCTTACTAAATGAAAAGAGAGACTCGTTGGGCTTTGTCTGTGGGGCATAATCCTATTAATCGAAACCTTTCCAGTTTATAAGTAAAGTCTAACAACAAGGCTCTGCCTGGAGAAATATCGACCAATCTGGATGCATGAAATTCTGCAGAGGAAAACAAAATGCCAATACCATCACATGTGTCTAACCCTGTTGACCAAAAGGAAGGGCCACTAGTCCATGCTCGACTTGACTTAGCCTCATGGGTTTTAATCTCATATCCACTAAACAAACAATATCACTTTTGAGATCTTTAAGTGTCAGAAAAACACCCCCCAGCTTCTTTTGGCCTTTAATACTATTTACATTTAATGAACAAATCGATAAAGAAGCCATTTAGGAGCCACTTGGAGATTTACCCCTCTGACTTTGCCTAGTACGCTTAGCTATAGGGTCTACATCTGTGCCTCCTTCTACAACCGGATAAGATCGAACCAAAGAAGTGTCCGTGTCATCCCTGCCAGAGTCTCTGTCTGATAAATCAGTGGTTAAGACAGCAAATTTATTATTAGACTGCCAATTACGTGCAGTATTTTCCTTACTTCGACTAACAACAGCAAGGCCTTTTCTAGTTCTCTTATGGGTGACAGTGGTAAAACTAGAGGTATCCGCATCAGAAGCAGATGAGGGGGGGGAGGAGGCATTATGATCTCAGATACGTTTGCACTAGCAACCTTAGAAGAGACATTAGAATCAGAAGGAGAAACTTCTTCTAAAAGAGTGTGAGGATCTTGAACAGTGACCCCAGAGGTCTCCTCAGGAACAGTTACTGTGGGAGGAGGGGGAAGACCATTTACTAAATCTCGGGAAGCAGCCTTTTGAGCTTGCAATTGTTGAGCAATAGTAATTAAACCATCGTGAGAAGGACAATCTTCCCTATTGTGGGATGCCCAAGGGCAACGACCGTAAGCATGGCCAACTCCTTCACATAGGTTACATTTAAAAGAATTTAAACAAGTCGTAGAATTATGTCCATACTCAAAGCAATGACTACATCTTAATGTATCACAGGCGGAGCTAAGATGGGTGCGAACCACATTTAAAACAAGACTTGGGTTGACCTCATGAAAAATAAACCCTTATCTTTACCTAAATAAAAGAAACTGGGTAAATGTTTAGGTTCAGTGTTGGTAGGATATAGTTTAACTCGGACCTTCCAGCTCCCATCCCATATTTGTTCTTGTCCAGCGAGGTATAGGCCGACATTTAATATCTCATCTTTTATTTAACCAAAAAGAATGTCTTCAATATTAACCCTTCGCTTTTAAAACAATAGTAATGTTTCGTGACTGCCAGTTTAGTTAATGGAATGGCTTGAAAGGGACCAGATAGGAGAGGTCTGAAGTGATTCATACTGAGCCCAGAATCTATCTAACCCAGAGATTTGCTTAAAACTAACATCAAAATTAGAGTTCCTAGGTTTATCAAAGCAAAATCTCAGAAGAAAAAATTTCATAGACCTTTGAGTAAGGTTTTAGCGATGTATAACTGTCTGGAGGTTCTTCCAACCCCTTTGTAGAGTAATCTAACAGCATTTTCCTAGGTGCAGGTTCACCTTTAGGATTAAACAAATCAGCCAGTTTAAAACTTGCTGGACGACCTAAACTCTTATTTACAGGGGTTTGCAAAGCAGGAGTAGAGTTAGAATCTAGTGGAATTGAAATTCCAGAATGCATAGAGGAAGTATCATTAGGCAATTTAACAACATTTTCATCATTTAAAGAAGAGACCATATCTTTAGCAACATTAGTAATAGTAATAGTAGTATCAAGTCCAGAAAAAACATTTGAAGATCCTGCACCCCGGGGTTCATTGGAGCTCAACGTTTTAATAGAAGACTTAGTTAAAGTTGCTTTTTTAACATGTTAATATAAGTTGGTCCCATGCAGTCTGGAGTCCAGACACCCCTTCCTTTTCCCAACCGCACTTTTAAATGCTTTCTCAGGTGACCACTTATTCTTGGGGTCGCTATTTAAGTGCATAGTCAAGGAAAATTGTTTAGTTTTGGAGAAAGAAGTTCCACCACGCTTTGTCCAATCTGGGCTTTTAGCATGAAGAAAACCTCCAGTCAGAGGTCTGCTGTGCAACAGACTGAGATTGGTTATGAAGGGATGCAGCACTTACTTTCTCTACACAACAGTCAGTCGCGACATTTTCCAAGAGTTCGATGTTCTGGGGATTCAATTCCGGCTGTAGGCACGACGAGGCGGACCTCGAGAAACTGCCAGCCTTATTCGATGTAGCCGCTGATGTGGAAGTAACTGTGGAATCCGTCGCATTTGTTACGTTAGCGGAGGGCTTTACAGACTCAGCGTCTCTTGAAGAGTTACTCATTGAGGGTGCCTGTTCTAATGCCGCAATCTTGGAGTCAAGCAGCTGCAACTGTAAAACCAATGCTGAACGCTTCTCCGTGAGTTCAGAACAGGAGTAACCAGCAGCCATAAAGTTAGCCATTTCATTCTTTTCATTCCTTACAGTATTATTTGCAGAATCCGCTTCAATTATGGTATCAATGCTAGCAGTAGCCACATCAAGTCACTCCTTTGTAGCCTCTAGTGTAGAAAGCACTGGGGAGGAGGCCCACTCCCCAGAGCTCCCGACGTCCATCTCCTCCGAGGGATCATGCATACTGGCCATCATGCAGCCAGCAGCAAAGGCTCCACCTACTCAGAGTAGGGGAATTTCCCTGGTGTCCTGGCCAAATTTCCCTCATTCACTAACAATACCACCAACAGCTTAATCTGGTTCAAGGTCAGTTGGCATTCATCTGTATCCCCCTCCCCCGGGTCGTGCCTGAAAATGGGCAGGATTTGTCTAGTGCACTTACCCGGTCAACAAAAACTAAATAAAATAAAAACCAAATAAAATTAATATGAGCAATTTTGAGGCCAGGGGCATTAGTCCAGATCATGGAGGAGGGGGTGATGTGGGAGTTAGCTGGACCAGGGTTGCATTCAATGTCCCCAGCAAGGGAAAGTAGTGATATTTGGAGGATATATGGGTAGGAGGAAAAGCAGGGGACCAGGAGAGGTTTTCCAGATAGTATCCCAAGAGGCGACGCTCCTTGGAGGTGAGGAACACATAAGAGACATACCTCAGTGAGGACAGATCATCGGTAAGTAGGTAGTGAGGAGGGGTGAGAGGGAGGGAGGGGGAGAGGAGAGGAGAGGAAGGAGAGGCGTTGCTGGTCATGGGTCAGCACTGTTGCACTGAAATCAGTCACTACTAGTGCAGCGGTTAAGGTAGTATCCCATAAAATATGCAGAGAGAGTGACATTTTTCCGTGAGTATAGTGGATGGGAAAATGTGACGCTGTCTATTTAAATATGTGTGGGGCTGGGCAGCCAGTGAGGGAGGGGCTCAAAGGTGGGAGTGGTTGTAGTGTATTTAATCAGTGGAGGGGGGGCCAAAAAATCCCGAGTGTGGCAGGAGTGCACCTCAACGGTTGCCCAGCAGGAGGAGTGGTTGGACTACGTTGGGTTCAGGCAGTGTAAGGAAGGTGGGACAGAGGCACATCCCCCAGCCAGTGCAAGTGAAGAACTCCTACACTGTGTTGGAGGACTGGGAAGGCCCCATAGGGTCATCTGAAGTTATGTCCAGGGAGGATGAGCAGGATGTCCACAAAGGTACCCCAAGGGTGGGTGGTAGAAGATCCCAAAAGAAGAGGAAGCTGCTCCTGGTGGGGGAACTCCATTGTCCAGGAAGTGGAGTGGAGTTGGGGACAGGTAGCGAGGATTAAAGGGAGATAAAGTGCCTACCAGGAGGCACAGCTCAGAGGGATGGAACGCAAATCCAGAGGATTGCTAGGGCAATAGCGAGGGGGGGAGCTGGATGTCAATGTCCATCTAGGGACCAATGACCTGGCTGGGGACAAGGCAGAGATAGGAAGCGTGCAGGAGGAGTTCAGGGAGCTGGGGAGGGGCCTGGGGCAAACGGCAAGCTCTGTGACCTTCTCGGAGGTGCTGCCTGTCTACGGCAAGGGGGAAGCTATTGATCTCCACACCAGGGACTTCAATGCTTGGATGAAGAACTGGTGCAGAGAGCAGGGTTTCAGCTTCATTGGTGACTGGGGACTCACCTGGAGGGATGTGGACCTGTACTGGGGTGACGGCCTGTATTCTTCCAGGAAGGGGACCGATGTCCTTAGTGAATGGTTTAAATGCTTCATTGGCAAGCATTTAAACAAGCCAAAGGGGGTGGAGGAAGGAAGCAGGTAAAATCTAAGTACCTACCCCCACAGAATAATGTAGCCAGCATGGAGGACCATAATGCTACAAAATCACCAGAAAAGACTGAACTCGGCAAAAGGTGGAGGAGAGAAGGAACAAGGGGAAAAGGAGGGAGGTCAGGAGGGGAGTTTGCAGAAAATAGAGGCCATGTGTGTGAATGCCCACAGCCTGGGGAACAAAATCCCAGATCTGGTGGCCTTGATGGCAGATGCTGACCTGGATATTGTAGCTATTTCAGAGGCATGGTATAAAAGGAACCATGACTGGGATGCAGCTATACCAGGTTACATTTGGTTCAGGAGAGACAGGGAGGGTAAAAGGGAGAGGGGTGGCCCTTGGGCATGGAGAGGTATAAAAGCCGCAGAGGTGCAAGGAATGCAGGGGGAGGCAGAGGCACTGTGGGTCACCCTGGAAATGGGCAAAGGCAGAGCCACAGCCATTTGCACAGGTGTGATCTACGGAACACCAGCACAAAGGGAGGAAATGGACAGAGAGCTTCCAGAAGCCATCCATACTATGGCAGCTAAAGGGGAGGTGGTTGCTGGTAGGTTACTTCAATCTGCCGGAAGTTCATTGGAGCATCCCAACAGCTGCAATAGCCAGGGGCAGAGACATCCTGGGCTCCCTGCAAGGGGCATGCCTGAAGCAGCTAGTGCCTGAGCTAACCTGGGAGGGAACGATTTTGGACCTGGTACTGACTAACGGGGACAGAATTACAGATATCAGGGTGGGTGAACATCTGGGCCCCAGTAACCTTCGCATAGTGTGGTTCAATATGAGTACTGCAACAGGGTCAAGCCACATGAAAGCGAGGGTTCTGGACTTCAGGAGGACAGACTTTACAAAGGTCATACGAGGAGAGACTGGAGAAACTCAATATGTATACCCTGGAGGAGAGGAGGGAGATGGGAGACATGATAGAGACCTTCAAGTACCTAAAGGGAATAAATAAGGTACAGGAGGGCAGCATCTTTCAGAAAAGAAAATGCTCTAGAGCAGGAGGGCATGACATGAAACTGGAAGGGGTAGACTAAGGAGCAACGTGAGAAAGTACTTCTTCATGGAAAGGGTTATGGAGGCATGGAACAGCCTCGTAGCAGAGGTGGTGGGGGCAAAGTCGGTGGGGGAATTCAAAACTGCATGGGATAGACATACTGTAGGGGAACCCTAGTGATTCAAAAGTGGAAGTAAAGCCAGAGATAAAGCAGGATCTGTGGCTTCTTTTAGTAGGTAGGGAAAATGGGCAGACTGGATGGGCTTATCTGTCCTTATCTGCCGCCAAATCTATGATCCAAAAGTGTGGCCAAAATTTAATCTTCAGCTTTTCACATATTTATAGAAGAAGAATCAGTATTTATATAGCACTTTTCATACATCCAAAGCGCTTTACAAGCAATGCTAGACTGGTAGTGAAGTGACTGAATGTGTGGTGGTGGCCATATCACACACACACAGCCTGGATAATTGCATGAACCGGTTTATGGGAAGGGGAATGTTGGCCAGGACACCGGGAATGTTCCCTACTCTTTGTGAAGAGTGCCCTGGGTCCTTTTACTTCCACCTGGACACCCACCAGGATGGGTAGAAGGGACCTCGGTTTAACATCTCATCCGAAGGACGGCACACCCCAGCAGTACAGCACCCCCCAATACTGCACTCGGATGCCAGTGAATTTTAGGTGCAAGTCCAATCCCGGTGTGGGACGAGAACCCATGACCTTCTGGTCCAGAGGCGGATGTGCTACCAACTGAACCACGCTGACACCTTATAATGTGCTGATCACTCAGAAAGGTGTTTAAAATTTTCCCCACAAGTGAGGCAGCATTGACATTATCATTGTAAAGCCAGTCTCAGCTTGATAAGTGAAATTAGGTGTAGTATAGTATGTGGCTTAGCACAGCATCATCGTCACTTACCACATGGGTAGCCTTCTCAAAGGGTTTAAGGACAAAGCACACATTCTCCAAAAGATACAAGGGACTGGGACTGATATTCACTTCCCCTTTTCCAATGCCGTGTTGGACTGCATATTGGTGGATACCCTTTTGTTGTTCAAGCATTCTCTGTATTGTACAGTAAGTTGAATTCCTTCTGGGTTGGAACTTATTGTATCATCTGGTAGTGAGGGAGGCTATTTTCCACCTGAATCTGCAACATCATCTTTTGGGCTTTCTCAGAATAACTATAGTGTATCCATACAATACAGGCAGCTGCAGTCAAGTTCTGAAGACATCTGTCTCTGTCGTTGAAGTGTTTGACCACAAGGTTTATGGTGTGTGTAAAGTTACTAAGCCTTACTGCCTTCTGGATATTTGAAGTGTTGTCAGATACTATAAAACCAGGATGCAAGGACTTTGGTGCCAACCACTCATTCTTAAAGGCCCTCTAGAAGATGTTTGGCCTTGTGGTCTTTTTTAAATCCATAAATACATCATGCTGCCTGCCTGAGGACAGTGAAAGTCCCGTGCATCTTGCTGCTGCTAACAGTGCCACTAGATGATGTGGAGGAGGTGGGAGGAAAGTTTACCCAGTGGCCAGTCACAGTCACAGTGTTTGTGGACTCTGTCTGCTATAGGGAGGAAATTTAGCTGGGAGAATACTTACAGTCATTTGTGACTAGACTTGTTACTTAAGCTATGTGAAATAGGTGTCTGATAAGGAGAGGAGCTAAAAGGGGTCTGAGGAACTGTGGATTCAAACCAGGAGTTGTTTGTGGTCTCTGTCTGCTGTAGGTGAGTCAGAGAGCAGCTATCAGCTTCCTTATAGCAAGAAGGTGATTTAATAGAAGTGCACTGAATAGAATTCTTAATTTTGGGGCCTGTGTAAGTAAGTAAGTAAGTAGAAGTCAATGTTTTGGTTCTCTGTTTTGGGGGTTGACTTTTCTTAGTGTAACTTTTATTTGCCAGGGAGGAACTTTAGCTGGGAGAATATGTGTCATCATTTGTGACTAGACCTGTTACTTAAACTCTGTGAAATAGGTGTCTGAAAGGAAGGAAGGCACTCACTGGGGTGGTGGGTCAGAGTCGTAGTTGATTGCTTCTGGAGGGCACAGGCTTAGTTCCACACACCCTGCCCCTTACCCCACCTGCCCAAAATGCATCATTTCCTTTATATCAGGGGGTTCTGACATCACTTCCCCAAAACGGCAAAGGACATACACCTGTTCATATCCTTAAAGGCACAGTACACTGAATAGCGGGTAAACACACTCACACGCTTGCACACAAACAAACAACTATTAAACAGGAAGGGATACAGACATGTGGGGAGTGGTGCAATGCACTGGCTGTGGAGTGGCAGTCTTCTGGGAGATGTTCTGGAGGCTGCATTGCTGCCCTGTTTGCAGGCAGCTCTCTTGTCTGAGGGAGGAGGTTGTCCATCTCCATACTGACCTGGTGTGGATTTGGGAAACCTCCTCCCCCACCCAATGACCACCCAGGCCACCACCACTTCCTCAGAGGTTGCCAAGAAAGAGGATTGGTTAGACCATGGTGGGCTCAGGGAGGGTAAGGATAGTGGAACAGAGGCGCATCCCTCCAGTTGTTCCTCTGAACAATTCATTCACCATTCTGGCAGAGTGTGGTTCCTCTGTGGAGGCACCTGCAGTGGAGACCAAGGAGGATGTTGGGAACTTCCACAAAGGAGACCCACAGGAGGGTGGCATGTGGCCCCACAGGGGAAGGAAACAACTCCTGGTCGGGGACTGAATCATTAAGGGGGTAGAACTGGGGGAGGGAAGGGAGAGTGAGTTAAGGTACCTGCCTGGTGCCATGGCTTAGAGGGACAGGAAGTGAATCCTCAGGATCATGGGAGCAGCTGCACAGGGGAGGGAGCCGGATGTTATTGTCCACCTAGAGACAAATGACCTGGCTGTGAATGGGATCAGAGCAGTGCAGCAGGAGTTTGTGGAGTTGGGGAGGGGCTTAGATAAGTGGCACACATGGTAACTTTCTCAGAAGTACTACCTTTCTATAGCATGGGTGAAGCTAGGGTACACAGCACCATGGAATTTAATGACTGGTTGAAAAAGTGGTGCAGAGCTCAGGGATTTGACTTCACTGGGGAGTGGGTGTCCACCTGGAGGGATACAGTCCTATACTGGTGTGATGGTCTGCATCTGTCCTGGAGGGGAACCAGGATCCTAGGTGATAGGTTTAAATGCTTCATTGGCAAGCATTTAAACTAGCCAAGGGAGGAGGCACTGAAGAGAAGCAGGGAAATCACCCCCACAAAACAGGGTAGTTAGCGAAATAGACACAAAGGTAGAGAAGTCAATAGGGAGCAGAACAGGGGTAAATCCAGAAAAAGGCAAAGGCTGTAAGGACAGGGATGGGCCTAAAAGGGGTAAGGCCATCAAAAAATGGAAGGCGATGAGTACCAATGCACATAGTCTGGGTAACAAGCTCCATGAACAAGTGGCCTTAATAGAAGAGGGATGCCTGGATAGCATGGCAGTCACAGAAACATGGTACATAGAGATCCATGACTGTGTTGTCAACATACCAGGGTACACAATCTACAGGAGGGTCAGGGAGGGTAAAAGAGGAGGAGGAATAGCTCTCTACATAAGGGAAGGAAACAAAGCAAGAGAACTAAAGGATAAACAGGGAGGGGAAGAGGCACTGTGGGTCACCCTGGATACAGGAAATGGCACCACAATCTGCACAGGGGTTGTTTACAGATCCCTGTCTCAGGGGGAGGCAATGGACAAGGAAATGATAGAAGGAATCCTTAGAATGGCAGAAAAAGGAGAGATATTGTTGATGGGGGACCTGAATATGCCAGATGTTAACTGGAGCACCGTTACTGCAGCCACATCCATGAGAAGGGTCATTCTCGATGCCCTACAGGGGGCATGCCTCAGACAGCTAGTGTTGGAACCCACACAGGAGGTAGCAATCTTAGACCTGGTACTTTCAGATGGGGTTGGAGAGAGGGTCTCAGATTTAGAAGTGGGTAGCCATCTGGGAACAAGTGACCACCAAACAGTGTGGTTCACAATAAACACAGTTGTAGAGTCAAGCCATACAAAAGCACAGTGTTGGACTTTAGAAGGGCTGACTTTGGCAAAATGGGAGAGTGCCTCAGAAAAGCACTAGCAAACAGGCAAGAAGGAGGGGTTGAAGAACAATGGAGAAAATTCAAAACTACCATCACAGAGGCAACAAGCCTTTGTGTAAAGCAAATCAATAAAACAAAATGAAGGAAAAAGCCACTTTTGTTCTCAAAAGAGGTGGCAGAGAAGGTTGAGGAGAAAAGGATAGCATTCAGGAAATATAAGGAAACACAGAAGGAGCAGGACAGAAAACTATATCAGTTAAAGCAGAAGGAGGCAGGGAGGGCAGTCAGAATAGCAAAGGCCCAAACTGAGGAAAAGATAGCCAAGTCTGTTAAGAAGAGGGATAAAACCTTTTATATGTACATTAGGGAGTGAAGAAAGACCAAGGGTGGGATACTGAGGCTTAATAAAGGGGAGGGAACGTGGGCAGAGGGTGACAGTGAAAAAGCAGGGATACTGAATGAATATTTCTGCTCAGTATTCACAAAAGAAGAGGAGGGGAGGTACCTAAACCAAACAGTAGATACACTCTGGATAGGGGGTTGATACCAGTCTATTCACAGAAGAAAGGGTTCTGAAAGAACTCTTAAAACTGAAAGTGGACATAGAAATGGGGCCTGACGGGATTCACCCAAGAATTCTGAAAGAATTAAGGGCAGAACTAGTGACACCACTGACTACCCTCTTTAACAAATCATGGGAGGATGGGGTGGTACTTGAGGACTGGAGGAGGGTGAATGTGACTCCACTTCACAAAAGTGGGAGCAAGGCAGAGGCAGGAAACTACAGATTTGTTAGTTTGACCTCAGTGGTAGGGAAAATGATGCAACCACTTCTGAAGGAAAGAATTGTTGAGTACCTAGAGGCCAGTGGGGCACAGGACCCAAGGCAGCATGGATTCACAGTGGGAAGGTCGTGTCAGATGAATCTAATAGGTTTCTTTGACTGGGTGACTAAAGTAGTAGACCAGGGAGGGGTTGTGGACATGGCCTACCTAGACTTTAGCAAGGCATTTGACACAGTCCCGTACAAAAGTTTAATATACAAGTTAGTCAGCCTTGGAGTGGGTCCCAAGGTGGTAGCCTGGGTAAAAAATTGTCTGGACAAAAGGACACAGAGGGTAATAGTAAACGGAGTCCACTCTGAAGAAAGGGGAGGTTACTAGCGGAGTACCTCATGGGTTCGGTACTGGGACCGGTCCTCTTTAATGTCTTTATAAGTAACATTGCGGAGGGACTGGAAAGAAAAGTATGTCTCTTTGTAGACGACACAAAGATCTGCAGCAGGGTCAATACAGAAGGTGGAGTGGAAAGGATAAGAAGGGACTTGGCAAGGTTGGAGGAATGGTCAAATGTATGGCAGCTTAGATTCAACACAAAGAAGTGCAAAGTGATACACCTGGGAAACAAAAACCCAGGGGAAGAGTACACAATGGGGAGTGAGAGACTAACAACAACAAAAATGGAAAGGGACCTGGGGTAGTCATATCAGATGACCTAAAGGTGGGCAAGCAATGTGAGAAAGCAGTAAGGAGGGCTGACGGGATGCTGGGATGCATAGGGAGAAGCATCACCAGTAGAAAAAAGGAAGTTGTGCCTCTGTACAAACAGTTGGTGAGACCCCATCTGGAATACTGCATATAGTTCTGGAGACCCCATCTCTGCAAGGGCATAGACAGGATGGAGGCTGTTCAGAGGAGGGCAACTAAAATGGTGCAGGGTCTGAACCAGAAGACATACAAAGGGAGATTAAAGGAGCTTAATATGTATACCCTCAAGGAAAGGAGGGAGAGGAGGGACATGATAGAAACTTTAAAGTACCTCAAGGGAATCAACAAATTGCAAGAGGGTAGCATCTTTCAGAAAAAGAGATGTGTAAGAACAAGGGGGCACAATTTGAAGATAGAGGGGGGACGGCTCAGAGGTAATGTGAGGAAATATTTTTTCATGGAGAGGGTTGTGGATACATGGAATGGCCTTCCTGAGGAGGTAGTGGAGTCAAAACAGTGGGGGAATTCAAGAATGCATGGGACAGATATAAATCAATTCTAGTGGGGGGGGGGTAGGAGGAAGTAGGCTGTTGGTTAACTAGGATCTGCAGCTTATCCATTAGGTAGGGAAATGGGCAGCCTAGGTGGGCCAAGTGGTCCTTATCTGCCATCAAATTCTATGTTTCTATGTCTATATTTCTATATAGTCAGTCATCTGTCCACTGGTCCTCATATCTGCGGTGACATGAACTTTTTGCCCACTGAACCTTTCAAAGTATCAGACATGCTTTTCTGGACAGCATCATATAAATTTGGGATGTCAATAGTTAAGAAAAAGGTTCTGCTGGGTACCTGGTACATTAGCACTGTGATTTTCACAAGTACCTTAAAACATGGGTTAGCCACAAAGAAAAGTGGGAGGAAGTCAGTGGTTGTCATCTCCCCAATTGACATTGTCAACTGCCTTGCCTCAGGCCTGTTGGATTTATATTTCTATGACTGATCAAGACAGCCTTTCAGAGATGGCCGCCAAACCTGCTGACATTTCTAGATTTTGTGGGCTTCTTCCCTTGAACTATACCCCCACTGGGGGTGGATGTTGTGGTTGTGGATGGTGTCTGACTCCTCCTAGGCTGGGGTAATGAACTCAGTAGGCTAAAGAACCAAGAAATTGAAGAAGTTATATTTTGATTGGAAGGCACATTTTCATCATGCCCCTCTCCTCATCAATTACTTTCTTACCTTGGTTAACATCCATGCCCTCTTCCTCCTCATCTGAGTGTAGCAGTGCAACATGTTCTGTGTTCCTTTTGTATTTTTTTGTACTGGTGCATGTGAGACTTGGTCAACTGTCATCACTGTTGATGTTCCTATCTGAGTCTCTGCTCTACCAGGGCTTATTTTTGTTTTGCATAATTTTCAAATGACATGGCTGCAAGATGATTCATCTTGTGTGAAAAAATCCCACATCATGTATTTCACAGGTTTTGTTGCACTGCAGCTTATGGGGAGGGGATATGCACCACCACCACCACCACAGCCACTAGCACTACCAGTATCTCTTTGATGTTGTTTCATTTCCACCTGCATTTCTTTTTGATGCAGAGCCTCTCTGACTGGCTCAACCACTTCTCTTTCTACTCCTCTGAAACCCTGTCCTTCTGTCTTCTGTTTTTCTACTGTGTCTCCTTCTGCCCCACAATCATTTTTTTACCACCACCACCATTTCCTTCCTCTTAGTCTTACTGTTTTTTTTTTTACCTGGCCCTGGACTCCTCTTCATCACACTGTCCAGGACTACTGCTACTTGACAGACTGGCTGCTACTTTGTCTACTACAGACTCAGGATCTGTTCCATTGATTTCCTCCTTTGTCTCATCTGTCTTCTCCTTCTCTTCCTCTTCCTCTTCCATTTTCTATTTACTAAAATTGGCTGTCAAACTATGATGGCCCTTGTGCTCATTCTCTGAGTACCATGATGAGGTACTCCTGCAATGTCATGAATTTTCTGCACAGTTTTACTGTTCCCTGGATTGCTTGAGAAGTGCTGCTACTCTTTTTCTTTCCACCCATGGCTTCACCTAAAGGCTTTGAAACATTTTCCTCCTGGCTTTCCGTAATGGCAATGATAATTATGTAACCTCCCTGTGGTGGCTTACCATATTTGCCTCCCATTCCCCCTGATTCCCCCTTTCGCCCACCGCTCTTGGCCTGAGTCCCTATGTGTTCCTGAGTCTCCATCTGCCCCCACAACCTGTTTTTCTTTCAAAAGGGGCTGGAGGAGTGAAGCCGCAGAACTGCTGCACTGCAGCTGTTTGAATGTGTGAGCTGGTGGTCCACACATATGCAGTAGTGCATGTTAATTTTCTTGCTGCGATTGTGGTTCAGTGAAAGCTCCTCTGGTGCTCCAGTTCCCCAAATTCAGTTAATCTGGGGATGGAGACACAGAGTAGGCACTTAAGGAGCCAAAAATTGTTTTATTTTTAGAGTGCCAATGGGCACTAAGGAGATTGCCTCATAAATATTAATAAGGATGCCTATAAATATTAATGAAATTGTCTGCTGCCTGTCGACTGTAGAAACAGCAGCAGTGACAAGTAGGAAACTAATTTAAAATATTAAATTCTGTACTCAAATGACATGGTGGAAGTGCCATTAAAGGACAGTGGGGCATTTAATAAATAAAGTGTTTATTCTGGTGGCACCAGGACTGGAAAGTTGGTACACTATATGGACTGTATATGAACTGGTTAACACACCAGCCATGTTTGCAGCCTTTGACCCCAGCCTAGCCAACTAGAGAGCTAGAATATTTCAAAGAGACTTGTGGGACTGTGTCACTGACTTGTGGGGGAAAAACAGGGACAATTTGTGGTGCTCAAATGAAGGACCAATCAGGTGCCAAAGGAGTCTGATGAATATTACTTTTTCAGAGGGAAACTGGTTCATCCAATAAGGAGCTGCCTGAAGCACCCAAAACCCAAGAGACTTTTGGTTCTCAGTTCAGTTTAGTGGGAGTCCCCCCAGAGGGAGAGGGGCTCCAGCCCCTTTGCTACAAGATGTGGCTGCAAGGTAGAAAATGGCCTGCCTGCAGATGGGCCGTCTGCAGTCCTCAAGGATCTGCATTTACCTTTCCACATCTAGAAGAATATGCTCAGAGAAAATAATTAAAACCTGCAATACCAGCTGTTAGAGAGCTGTAAAGACCTACAATGCCAGCTATGAGAGAGCTGTGAAAATCTGCAACCTCAACTGTGAGAGAACTGTAAAGATTCTGCAGCTTCAGTGGTGAGAGCGCTGTACTCACTTGCAACTTCAGCAGTGAGAGTGCTGCCTAAGAGATCCCTGAGAGAGGAAGCATGCTGTGATTGTCAAGTAAGATGGAGACTTGCTTGGAGGCTGAGTAGCCACTAGTCCAGGAGGTGCCCTTTTCTGTGCTATGTCACCCTGTATTGACCTGGCACCAGAATAGGGCGGATGTCTGAATGAAGAATCATTGTTACTGTCCAGTTCTACAGAGGTCATCTCGGAGTCTGTCTGGAGAAAGAAAATTCATCAGCGATGCCTGTGAGAAGTTTGATGTCCTGATTGGGGCTGGTGGAGCCATGTTATCCAAGAGGAACTGTTTGAATGTGTTTTAACTTGTTGGAAGTTAGAGTATGAAGAGATGTTCCAGTTGTTTGGAGGACTCGCCATAATCTCCAGTGGCTAATGCTAACACTAAAAGAAGGAAGAGAGCCCCTCTTCTGTTCAAGTAAGCACCTGCAAGATAAGAAAAGTATTTGTCCAGTATGATGGCATTGTTTCAATGAGAAGATTTGTTCTTTTGTTGTGTCCAAGCTTTTGAAGTAAGAAGATATGCTTGTCTTCTGCTTGATGTCCAAGTCTGAGAGACTGTTTCCTCTACCCTTCAGTGTGAAACACAGAAACTGTGACATTAATGTGAGAAAGGCATGCCTGCTATGCTGGCAATGTGGTTGAATGTCATTAACAGCCAAATGTGTTTGAATACCTGAGAGAGAAAGAGACTGCCATTCGAGGATAATTTGGGGAATCAGTCTGGTAGTGTTGCCAGCTAGGCATTGCCATTGCGTCTGCTCCAGAGGCGTCATGCCTAGATGTTGGGGCTGAGGCATGCTGGCCCCGGTCCCCAGTGCTGGCCTGCTTTCAGTTTGTGACTTCACCTGTAAGAAGATGTCCAGTTCCAGAAATGCTGAGAAGTTCCAGTCTACCAAAGCTTCAAGAGCCTGCTGCAAGAAAATGGGCATGCTGCAAGCAGTTGCTACCCACCTCAGCAAAGTCAATTCCTGCTCTCCATGTCTACCCCAGATCCACAATCTAAAGTACATCAGCTGCATCAGCCAAGAGACCATCTGCAAACTGTGAGTAAATCAGGGGGTTGTCCTGCATCTGGGGAACTGTAAATAGCTGCCATCAAGTGTCTGTCAAGTTTCAGCAGTAAAATAGTATTGCTACCAAAGTTCTAAGTTCACCTGTTTAGCTAAAGTATCAAGTTCTATCAAGTAGTTATTGCAGTAATGGAAATGGTTACAAATTAAATGATGTAAGCATGTCAATGCCAGCCAACCAGCTGCACCGATACCAGGCCTGCAATGCTTTAGTGCTGGGTACCCAGTGGTGGATAGAGTTGCGGGGCCCTTATGTAAAGACTGGGGACTGGTACCAGTTGGGGGTTTGTGTATACTGTGCATAAACAGTTAGAAAGATAGAAAGCATTAACCTGAATCCATCAAAAGGCTGGTGAGTGGCAAGCATTGAAAAATAATTTTTGAATTTAAAAGTGAAATGATTAAGCCGGCCTGGTGGTGCCAAGGGCTGAGGCGCTGGATGCCACACCTCGCACCATGTTGACGACCCATTCTTGGGAATGAGTGCAGGCCACCAGGGTCAGCAGGGAGGAGATGGATCAAGTGTTCGATGGACAGCTCTCTATCTCTGGGGAGGAGGGGTATCCTGCGGTTGGCTCACGCCTGACCCCTGGCGGAGGCTACGCTGCTGCAAGACAAGTGGGGCGGGAGCACGACAGATGTTTGGTGGGGCCACGCACAGGTGCATGCATGAGCCCGCCACAGGCATCATTACACGCCTGGTTCCCACAGGGGGAAGAAAAAGAGAAAAGGTCCTGGTGGCTGGTCATTGCAGCTTGATGGCCACCCCCATCACGCTCCATCTCTGGAGGTAACGCCCTGAAACTGGATCCTGTCGGCAGGTGGGGTTCCCCGCTGCCCCACCATGGGGGGTAAGCTGTGGGGGTTACAGGGGTGAGGGTCTGAAGGAGCGGAGATGACAGACGGTGGCTGGACGAGGGCTGACCCAGGCCAGGGGTGGGGCACAGAAATAAACAGCAAAAAAAAAAAAGTGAAAAAATTGGTTGATATTGCCACTAAACAAATGCCAAAATACAAATGTTGTTTGACCTCTACCTCCGTTTTCCCATTCCTAGCCCTACCTCTTGTAAATATATTGTTTGGTTAACCTTTTGGCAAAATGTTTTGTGAGCATATTATTTGCACTCTGTGTGAGCACATTATTAGCTTAAGTCAATAATTCCAAGTTACTGAAAATGGGGTCTTTGGTTAACAATTATCCATGTGTAAGGGGAGGTGGGTTGGTACAGCATCCCAGGGGGTTGTACTCTAAAATATCAGACCCACTTTATATTTTACTCTGGGTGGAGGCACGGCACTATTTATTATTATCTTTGGGAAAGAACTCCTTTTTACCAGGAATAGGGAGGGCCCAGGCCCCTCAACCTTGGTTAGGCCTACAAGGCAGGGAGTAGTAGCCCTCTGCTACATGGCGCTCCAGTTGCAATTATTTTTAATTAAATTTTTATAGTAGCAAGTAGTGGGTGTGTCAAGGTACAACCAATGGGAAATTTATTCCCAAATAGATCAACAAAGCACTAGTGGGTATGTCAAGATGTTGTAAACACCGGGAAATTTATTTATTTATTTAGTTTTTGTCAATTAGACTTTAATAAAATATTTTACTGTTAACCAGGTTGGTGTGCGAGACAAGAGAATGTTTTTTTTTTCAAGCACGACCCGGGAAGTTACAAGGACAATTGAAATTACAAAAAGCAGCAGTGCAACAGCATAACAAAAGTGCAGCAATAGTAAAACAAAGAGACGCAAATAGAACAGAGTCACAATGAACAGGCAAGGCTCAAACAAGCATGGATGAGGCAGCAATAAATAAAGTGCAAAAAGCATAAAACAGCCCAATTTATTCAATCATTCATTTACTGTTGCTAGACCAAGATGCTGTAAGCCCCCTTTATTGTAGCTGCAGCGTCTGGAGCTGGGGCCCTGCCTGTTGGGGCTCAGCCACTCGTATAAGAGAGAAATTTTGGCATGAATAAGGAGTCCCTGAGGAGAGAGAAGAGATGACCCGTGGAGTGTTCAGCTGTGAAGGCCAAGATTTGGGGCCGGGGTGGGCCATTTGCCACCCTGGCCCTCAACCCTTGAAGATCAGTGGAAAAATGTAGCCATCGGGAGTATGTGGTGGAGTCCAGAGCCTTTCAATTGGGACCATCTGGGCCTTCAGGGGAGCCAGAGCCCAGGTAGAAAGACAGTGGCCTACCTCATGATCTCTGGCACCTTGATGGGGCAGCACAAGTGGGTCCCTATATTCTCATCTGTGGGTGAGTGCAAGTAAATCCCTGTGCAGGTCATGGAGACAGTGTGGTGGTGACAGTCAGTACTGCAGGGAGTGCAGTGGTGGCAGCTTGTCTTCATTTTCTGGTGGCACTTTGGCCTGGCCAGGAGGCATCTGGAAGCCTATGCAGCCTAAAAGCGGAATGTGCACGGGTCTTTGGGATTTCCAGGGCCCTTCAGATGTTGCTCTGGGATGCTCGGAGCTGCACTGGCTTAGGACAGGGGGACTTGGCATTTTCTGTGAGGACTTTGCTGCTTTGCAGAGACCATCCAAATGGGAGCTCCAGATTCAAACTACTGGTGCTGGGAGTTACCGCTCAATTTCATAGGTACTCTGCATCCTGCAGCTGCTAGAGTGGTGAGCGCCTGTGTGTTTGTTGCATCTAAAGAGGAAAAAAATAAGCAAGCTTATGCAGGAGAGAAGTTGGCAGGCAAGAACTTGGAAGGCCTGGTTTTTAGCCCATTACTGTTGCTGCTGTCAGGATTTAAGGAGCCTGTTTGGCCCTGAGGGAGCACTGCAGTGTAGGAGTGTTTGGGACATGAACGTTTGCTAAACTGTATTGGGCATCTTGCTCTGAAGGTTACCCACCATGTGTTTTGCACCCTATACTCCATGGAGTGAGTTAATCAACTTTATGCAATTAAATAATTTTTTTCTTCTTTTAACTTGGAGTGGACAATGGACTTTGTTTATGGCATTGTGTGAAAGCACTAAGTTTGCCCCCACAGCTACTGTCCCCCCTCACTGCTAAGTATAGCCTGCACCCCTTGAATACAACTATTAAGAACCCAGGTAAAGAGTTCAATTTTCTGGGACTGTGTTTCTAGTTGCAAGCGCCTCCCTCTGGGGATGCAAGACCTGTTCCTGGACTTTTATCTTGGAGGTACAGCAGCGCGGGAGATTTCTCTGCTGTCAGGTGCCATTTTAACCTGTTAGATTTTACGCCTTCAATACATCACCCTTTTCCACCAGTGTGGACTAGTTAGCATATCTTTAATGTATGCAGAACTTTGGGGACAGTATACCACTGGCTGGAGGTGGCAGGGCTGGGGCCAGAGGTCACGGAGCGAGGAGCAGGAGTGCCACTTTGTGAAAAGCAACAGTGAACTGCACCCCAAGTGATTTAAGCTTGAAGGGAAATCTGCTAGCTAAAGATTCTCTATATTTTGAGCCACAGCAGAAAACGTGCAAGGACTATAGAAAACACTGGCAGAGGCATCTGGTGATGAGAACAAGATGGTCCCTGTTCCCGCTTTGCTGCTGTCTTGGTTATGGGAGGTGGCGCAAAAAGGTAGCACCTAAGAAAAATGTGTGGTCTGCCACAGAACCGGAGGCCATGTAAAAGTGCTGCCCATATGTCTGTTGTACCAGCTGTGGAGCACCTCCTCCAGCCCAGCTTGCACCTCCCTACCAGCCTGCCTGGAGTTGTACCACCACCTCAGCCATGGTGAGCACAGACATCTCAGGCCTCGAAAATTGGGAAGTGGTGGAAACTGCAGCCAGTGGGGTAGTTCCTTCGAAGGGCACTAGCTGTCTACCCAGCCTTCTCCTCCACTGGTGTCTGACCCTCCCTGTAGCAGAAGGAGAGGTCATGGGTTGTCAGGGAAATCTAAGCCCAGAGAGCCCCCTGCCCATGGTACACTCTCTGCGGTGGCAGGTACCAAGAAGACCACCCAAGGATCTCCCTCCATTGCTGCAGGTGCTGCAGGAGCTGAAAAGCCTGACGTAGAGGTGGAAGAGGTCATCACCGAGGGAGACTGGGTGACCAGGGAAGTGGATTGGGGGGAGTGATGGATGTGGCCTACCTGGACTTCAGCAAGGCTTTCGACACCATTCCATATAAGAGGCTTGTAAACAAGCTAGACAGCCTGAGAAAGGGTCCCAAGGTGGTAACCTGGGTTAGGAGCTGTTGAAGGATAGAACACAGAGGGTGGTGGTAAATGGAGCGCAAGCTGAGCAAAAGAGGGTGACCAGCCGGGTGCCACAGTGATCAGTTCTGGAGCCAGTCCTGTTTAATGTCTTCATAAGTGACATTGCGAAGGGGCTGGAAAGGAATTCCTCTTTGCAGATGACACTAAGATCTGCAACAGGGTAGACACTCCGGGAGGGGTAGAAAAAAATGAGGAAGGACCTAGGTAAACTAGAGGAATTGTCAAGAGTGTGGCAACTGAGATTCAATTCAAAGAAATGCAAAATACTGCATTTGGGGCACAGGAAACCAGGGGAGGCTTACATGATGGGGGGTGGGGTACTGACAGCCACCAAACAGGAAAGGGATCTGGGGGTATTCATATCAGATGACCTAAAAGTGGCCAAATAGTGTGCCAAAGCTGTGGGGAGAGCCAGTGGGGTACTGGGGTGCATAAGGAGAGGTATCACCAGCAGAAGAGAGTAGGTGGTGATAATGCCACTGTACAAATAATTGGTGCGACCCCATCTGAAGTACTGTGTCCAGTTCTGGAGGCAGCATCTCCGTAAGGACATAGACAGGGTAGAGGCAGTTCAGAGATGGGCAATAAAAATGATGCAGGGTCTGCACCAAAAGTCATATGAGGAGAAACTGGACTACCTCAATATGTATACCCTGGGGGAGAGGAGAGAGAGAGGGAATATGGTAGAGACCTTCAAATACATCAAGGGCATAAATAAGGTACAGGAGGGTAGCATCTTTCGGAAAAAGAGATGTTCTAGAACAAGGGGACATTACATGAGGCTGGAAGGGGGTAGAAATGAGGAAGTATTTCTTCACAGAATGGGTGGTGGATGTATGAAACAGCCTCCCAGCAGAGGTGGTGGGGGCTAACTTGGTAGGAGAATTCAAAGATGTATGGAATAGGCATAGGGGAACCCTAGCAAGAGGAAAGAGAATAAAGCTGGAGATCAAGTAGAGTCTGTGGTTTTTGCAGCAGGTAGGGAAAATGGGCAGACTGGGTGGGCCTAGCAGCCCTTATCTGCTATCAGTTTCTATGTTTCCATGATTCTAGCAAAGTAGAAGACACAGAGGGAATGTATGTGGTATCCCCTGCTCTGGGTGTCTGTGCTAAGTCCATTATCTTTAATGATCCACTTTGGGAGCGAGACATTATTATCGCTTCCCCAGCTTACTTTTTCTGGATACCATCCCACAGCTGTGACAGGTCTGCCAGAAATGGAGGAAGGACATGGATATCCTCCACCCATCTGACCCCTGCTACTTCCAATACACCTTGGGGAGTTGGCTGCTAAGGGGTACTGTCCCTAAGACCAATGTGAGGAGCATACCTCAGTGTTCTCAGGCTGAGTGCTGGGAAAGAAGAAGAATCAAAAAGGAGTACCCCGGAGAGAACTATCCATGCCTGTGTGAACGTATAAGAGATATCATCGAGAAAAGGAGGTAAGACTGGGTCTTCAAGAAGCCCTGGACAAGGTAAAGTAGCGAAGCAGAGGACGTGCCCTGAACCTGGGAGGCCACGAGTAGGAAGCCATAAGGAAGGCCAAACAGATATGTACCTCTACAGTATGGACTTGCATGACATTGTTTGAGACTTTTGCAATGGTCCAGGATCGAGAGGGACAGAGGACAAAATACTACATCATCATTTAAGATGCTTTTGGAGAAGAGGTCACGAAGCCTGATCCAAAGTTATACTATGCCTCAGAACCCCAGAAATAATGATGCTTCCTGCGCATCAGACTGTTAAAAGACTGTCCTGTGAAAGAGCTGTGTCTGGACTGATCCCCTCAGATGCAAGCCTTGGCATCGAGTGAACTGGCAGGACTGAAAAAATATGGACCCCCACCGCTGGATGCTGGGTGATATCAACCCCTTATATTGTTATCTGTTGTTTAAAATGTTTCCAAGTTTTAAGGGGTTGACTCCCTAGTCAGTAAAATGCGTGTTGCTTTGTTTGAAAAAAAAAAAAAGTTCCAGTTAGTAACATTTAGCAGGAGGAGACTGGACTGGACTGGAATATGCCCCTCTGGTACTGATAGTTAAGCCTTAATTCTGTGGGTGAACATGTAGGGTTAATGTGAGTGGGTGTGAGTGGGATGTAGTGTAATGCCTGTGTGGCATGTGATCTAAAGGTGAAAGTGGTTATCTGATATTAGAAATGTTGAAAAGTTCAAATATCTTATGCATTTAAAGTTGCAGTGTTTGCTGTTCCTGTTCAAATGATCATGTTTACTTATCTGTTTAATTAAATACTGGCACTTATGCAGTATTAGCAAGGGAGGGTATGCTTTAAGCTGTACCTTAGGTTTTGTCAGCTTTGGGTGTATGATAGTGGGGGGTGGGACGCCACTGCTGCAGTACCTGGCAATCCGTCCATGGGAGCCAGCGGGTGGGTCGCCATGGGGCCCTGTAGGTACAGTACAGTGCATGTGGTAGTCATGTGTTAGTAGTAGTATTAGTGCCCTAAATTAAGGGAGGTACTGGGTTCCACCATTGAGGTGGTGTTCCAGTGGTACTATCCTGGCTTTCGGGGGGGAGTACACATATCTCCCCTCTGTGAGGTCAGGGGGGCAGCTTGTACAGTAGGTGTTCAACAGGAGGTGAATGGTTTGTGTGAGTGTTGGGGGAGGAAAGCTCCTTTGGGAGCTTACTAGTTAATTTATTGTAGCCACAGTGTCTGGTGCTAGGGCCCTGCTTGCTGGTGGGGGGGGTGGGGCTCAGCCCAGTGGGTATAAGAGGGAGGTTTTGGTGCAAATAAGGAGTCCCCAGGGAGACAGAAGAGAGAAAAAAGGACCAAGGTTTGGGGTTGGGGTGGGCCATTTGCCACCCCAGCCCTCCACCCTGGAAGATCGGTGGAGAAATGTAGTGGTCAGGAGTCCGTGATGGGGTACAGAGGCTTTTGATTGGGACTACCTGTGCCTATGGAGTAGCCAGAGCCAGAGTAGAAAGACAATGGCCCACCTCTTTATCTTTGGCACCTTGGTGGGGTGGTGCAATTGGGGCCCTATATTCTCGTCCATTGGTGAGTGTGTGAGTAAAGTCCTATGCCAGGTCATAGGGGCAGAGCGGTGGAGGCAGTCTGTACTGCAGGGAGTGCAGTGGTGGCAGCCTGCCTCCCTTTTCTGGTGGCACTTCATCCTGGCTAGGTGGCATCTGGAAGCCTATGCAGCCTAACAGCAGAATGTGCATGGGTCTCCAGGATCGACAGAGCCCTTCAGATGTTGCCCTGGGATGCTTGGAGCTGCACTGGCTTACTATAGAGGGGACTTTACATCTTCTGTGGGGACTTTATTTGCTGTTTTGCAGAGACCATCCAAGTGGGAGCTCTGGATCGAACCACCAGTGCTGGAAGGTGCCGCTCAATTTCACAGCTCTGTATCCTGTAGCTGCTAGTGTGGTGTGCGCCTGTGTATTTTTTGCATTGAGAGAAGAAAAGAAAGCAAGCTTGTGCAGGACAGATGTTGGGAGACAAGAACCTGGGAGGCTTGGTTTTCGACCCATTACTGTTGCTGCTGTCAGGATTCAAGGAGCCTGTTCGGCCCTGAGGGAGTACTGTAGTTTAGGAGCTTTTGGGACATGAAAGTTTGCTGCAGACTGTATTGGACATCTGGCCCTGAACATTACCCACCATGTGGAAAGGATGAGAAGGGACTTGGCAAGGTTAGAGGAATGGTCAAATGTATGGCAGCTTAGATTCAATGCTAAGAAGTGCAAGGTAATGCACCTGGGAAACAAAAACCCAGGGGAAGAGTACACAATGGGGGGTGAGATACTAACAACAACAAAAATGGAAAGGGACCTGGGGGTAGTCATATCAGATGACCTAAAGGTGGGCAAGCAATGTGAGAAGGCAGCAAGGAGGGCTGGGGGATACTGGGATGCATAGGGAGAGGCATCACCAGTAGAAAACAGGAAGTTATTATCCCTCTGTACAGACAGCTGGTGAGACCCCATCTGAGTACTGTGTGCAGTTCTGGAGACCCAATCTCAAAAGACATAGACAGGATGGAAGCTGTCCAGAGGAGGGCAACTAAAATGGTGCAGGGTCTGCACGGAGGACATATGAAGAGAGACTTAAGGAGCTTAATATGTATAGCCTCGAGGAAAGGAGGGAGAGGGGACATGATAGAAACTTCAAGTACCTCAAGGAATCAACAAAGTCCAAGAGGGTAGCATCTTTCAAAAAGAGGTGTGCAAGAACAAGAGGGCACAATTTGAAGATAGAGGGGGCGGCTCAGAGGTAATTTAAGGAAGTATTTTTTCACAGAGAGGGTTGTGGATGCATGGAATGGCCTTCGGAGGAGGTTGTGGAGTCAAAATCAGTGGTGGAATTCAAGCATGCATGGGATAGTCATAAGGCAATTCTGGGGTGGGGTAGAAAGAAGTAGGCTGCTGGTTAACTAGGATCTGCAGCTTATCCAGTAGGTAGGGAAATGTGCAGACTGGGTGGGCCAAGCGGTCCTTATCTGCCGTCAAATTCTATGTTTCTATGTTTCTATGTGTTTTGCACCCTATGCTCAATGGAGTGACTTGATTGATAAAAATTTATTTTTAAACAGGAAACATTTTGTTAGGATACAAGTCTCATTGTCAACAAAATCCCATGTTGTTACATTAATAACAATACATAATCACAGCATATCATTAACAAAATACAAGTAGTTTTCAGATGTTCATATAACTTTAGCTTAAAAATGGTCAAGCTGTTGGTAATCTTTAGTTCATGGAGTAGCCTATTCCAATAAGTTGCTATACTATTTTGTAGGGTTATGTCACCCATCCTGCTAAGTGATCTGTGCATTAGTATTCTGTTGCTAGACGCTTTTGTTGAGACTCTAGAGTCATTAATGGGTTCTCTCGTCACCAGACACAACAAGGGGTGTCCGTGTTTACCCTGTAGTATCCTGTGACATGTTGTGAGACAAATATATTTTCTTTGTTCATCTGGATGAAACCAACTCAATTTATTGTAAATTTCACAGTGGTGGGTCTTGTATCTGCTTCTGGTGATAAATTTACCTAGTCTATAATAGGTTTGATTTACTTTTTTTAATACTTTTTGGGTAGAATGCATATATAGAATGGAACCATATTCCAATACTGGAATAAGTAACTGCCTAACCAACTTCTCCCTAGCATCAGGGGATAAACAGCCAGCCACCCTTCTAAGTGCCCCCAATCTTTGATTTACTTTCCCAACTTGTAAAAGAATATGCTCTGCGTAAATCAACCCAGAGTCCACCTGGACACCTAGATACCTATAGTTGGCCACATTTTTAATGAAAGTACCATTATGTAGTTGAAGCCGCTGCTCAGGCCTGCTCCTCCTAGCAGGACCCCCCATAAATCCCATTCATTGTTTTGTTTTTTTAATTAAGACACAGACCCAAGCTGCCCAACCACTCTTCCATTTGCATCATATCTTCTTGTAGCTGATATTCCATTTGCTCCTGATTTTCTGCGGAAGCAACCAGTACAGTATCATCAGCATACATTCTTATTTCACTATGCTTTATAAATCATGTAAGACTATTCACATATACGTTAAACATCAGGGGACCTATAATTGAGACCTGAGGGACTCCCCTGGTTACTTCCCCTAATCTTGATGCCAAGGCTCCCAATACAACACATTGCTTACGGTTAGCCAGATAAGACCTCATCCACTGGAGAGGTCCTTCTTGGACTCCCACCTCTCCCAGTCTCTCCAGTAGATCCCTGTGTTGCACAAGGTCGAACACCTTACTCAGGTCCATGAACACCACCCTGGTGCTCCTTCCCTGGTTTAAAGATAGCGCCACCGGATTGTTGAAGTCCACCAGGGTAGTGCTCATGCACCTTCCTGCTCTGAAACCATGTTGGTTATTGGTATGTATTGCATTTATTTCTAGGTACTGGCTTAATTGGTAATGCACCCTTCTTTTCTGTATCATTGACAAAGTGGGAAGAAGAGCTACCGGCCTATAATTGGAGGGGGCTGTACTATCACCCCCTTTAAAAATGGGTATAATTTTCCTGTTTCCATACATCTGGGACAGTAGAGCTACAAAAGCTCCAGTTAAAAAGACATGTTGTTATAGGGGCAAGAAATTCAGCACCTAACCTCAAAAACCTTCCTTCCAATCCGTCCAGACCCCCTGCTTTAGCAGTATTCAATTTTTGTAGCTCTTTTTCTACTTCCTTTAATTCCAACTTCCTAAATCTAAATCTGGGTTTCTGCCTATTATTTTGGTTCATTATGTTTGCTTGCTCGCATGTGCAAGAAACATAGTGCCATCATCCGAGTTTTCGGAGGTGTGTCACCCTCCTCCAATTCAGTCAGTGTGTGTTGGCAGGCCCTGTAAGCCAATGCATGCTGAGCTGTCTATGACAAGCTCCAAATGCAGTGGCATACAGTTGAAAGGTGGAGCCACGTTCAGTGAGCAGCGATAAGATATCGCCTGCTCATGCGCAGCTCCCCTACACACAAACACACACACACACATGCATACTGTGTGCTGCCCCTCCACGCACACACTCTATAGTCGACGGGGGTGCCCAGTCCCCGTCTGCAGTGCTGCGCTTCCCACCCAAAGTCTTCAAATGCCACGCTGAGGCCCACCCCAGTGTGGCAACTGACTGCTTGGCCGATGGGGGTGCCCAATCCCCGCCGGTTCATGCCCCCCAAAGATCCCTGTGATACGCTGGGAGCCCACCCCAGCATGGCAATGTCCCGCTCGCCTTTAAAAAAGAACAACTGTAAAGCAAAACGGTCCCAAGCAGTCTCCCAGCCCCACCTCCGACAACCCGCACCCACCCACTGGGCACCCAGCCTCCCACCCCCCACCCCATACTTACCTCCGGGCACTGCGCGATGATCTTGATGGACCGGGAACACGTCTGCACTCTTCAAAGCCAACGCGAACTGAGGAAATGCGGTAAGCTGTATAATGGGCTAGATAGGGGTTTTTCAACTTTATTGAATATCTCAGGCATTTTTTGGAATTTTTGCACCAAATTTTCAACATGGGGTTTTTGGGACCCCTCCTCATGAATTCTTGCACTGTCATGGCATTACTCGGGCCCGAAGGGTGATTTCGCAGCCACTGCGCGAAATCACCTTTCCAGAATGATTAATGAAATGACACTGCCAGTGTTCATAAGGTGGGCTCTCAAAAACACTATTTTGAAAATTTGGTGCAAAACTCTCAAAATGACTGTTCTGCATGCGCTACGCAGTTCTAACGCATGCTGTAAGTTGTGAATTCAATATTTTCACTCCAGATTTTCAACATTGCCATTTTATCACACCTTCTTATGAACAGTACAGCTGTCATTTTACATCTCACCCAAAATGTGTTTCTGCCATGTAGCACACAATGGCGCAGTCGGTGTGCAAAATCAATGTAACGACACATTAAGAAAATCACAGTGACACTGTTCATGAGCAGAGGTCTTAAATGGCTATGTTGAAAATTTGGTGAAAAAATTCCAAAAATGACTGTTTTACGATGTGCGCTATGCAGTTCCTACGCACGCCGTAAGCTCTGGTAAATTTCAATATTTTCACCCAGATTTTCAGCATTGCCATTTTACCACACCTTCTTATGAGCAGTACAGCTGTCATTTTCACCTCTCACCCCAAAGCGTGTTTCTGCCATGGCGCACAATGGCACAGTCGGTGTGCGAAATCAATGTACGGGACACATTAAGAAAATCACAGTGACATTCTTCATGAGCAGAGGTCTTAAAATGGCTATGTTGAAAATTTGGTGAAAAAATTCCAAAAAATGACTGTTTTTCGAGCGTGCGTTGTACAGTTCCTACGCACGCTTGTAAATTTGCAAATTTTCAATATTTTCATTCCAGATTTTCAACATTGCCATTTTACCACACCTTCTTATGAGTAGCACAGCTGTCATTTTTCACATCTCACCCTCAACGTGTTTCCACCCATGTAGCGCACAATGGCGCAGTCAGTGTGCAAAATCAATGTACGGGACAAATTAAGAAAATCACAGTGATACTGCTCATGAGCAGAGGTCTTAAAATGGCTATTTTGAAAATTTGGTGAAAAATTCCTAAAATGACTGTTTTATGAGCATAGTTGCGCGGTTCCTACGCACTCTGTAAGTTCGCGAATTTTCAATATTTTCATTCCAGATTTTCAACATTGCCATTTTACCACACCTTCTTATGAGTAGTACAGCTGTCATTTTTCACATCTCACCCACAATGTGAACACCACTCATGGCGCACAATGGTGCTGTTGGTATGCGAAAGCAATGTTTAGGACAGATTAAGAAAATCACAGTTACACTGTTCATGAGCCGAGGTCTTAAAATGGCTATGTTGAAAATTTGGTGACAAAAGTCCATAAAATGACTGTGTTACAAGTGAGCATTGCACAGTTCCACCGCACGCTGTGTAAATTCATGACTTTGTAATATTTTCAGTCCAGATTTTCACCAGTGGCATTTTTCAACACTTCCTTATGAACAGCACAGCTGTCATTTTTCACAGCATGGACGAAGTGTGTTTTCACACTTTCAGCACAGAGATGCGTGGTCGCTGTGGGAAATCATTGTTCCGGACAGATAAAGAAAATCACAGTGACACTGTTCATGATCGGAGGCACCAAAATGCCTGAGTTGACAATCTGCTGTAAAAAATCCCCAACCTAATTATATTACGGGTGTGCGTTGCACAGTTTCTATGTACGCTCGTCACTTCACCATTTTTTTAATATTTTTACTGCAGATTTGCAACATTGCCATTTTTTACACCTCCCCATGAACAGTACAGCTGTCATTTTTTACATCCTGTTCGGAATGTTTTTGCACCGCGGGTAGCAAATGCACGTAGTCGCTGTGCATAAGCAGCTTCGCTAACAAACTGATATTCCCCCTGTTCATGAGGTGGGGTCACAATAAAAACATGTTGAAAATTTGGAGTGAAAATACCAACAAATGCCTGAGGTATTAGGGTTTCCAACCATAACGCCCAACCCTGTAGAGAATGACAGACATCAGGGGTGTGACTTGGGATTCTCTGCCTGTAATGCTTATACCATTCCACACCCTGCAGCCAGTGAGAGGCATCGAGGTATGCCTTGGACTCTTTGACCCCAAAGTTCACCCTATTCTCCTATATCGCACCCATCTCACCATATTTTCTAATGGAATGGGGTGCGCATAAGGGCCAAAGACCCCAAGGAACACCGTGACACTTGTCAGTGTCTGCAGGGTGAGGTGTGTGAAATGGTTGGCCATTATGCCTGACAACCCAAAGGCACACCCCAATGCCTGTCACTTTCTGCAGGGTGGTGGTGGGGTTGGCTTCAGTTCAATACTTCACTGCCATTCCTATTACGCAGCTCTGTAACTTCTACACTACCACTGCCAATGCCAGCAAGCAAACATTCGGCATTGACAAATGCTTGTTTTTATATTCTCTAATGTTTCTGTTATAGAAATTTCGGCTGTTTTTTCTTTGGGTTTTGTTACTTTTAAGTCTGGCAGGTCTAAGAAGTAGAAATGAAATCTATTGGCTACTTCTTTTTGATCTTTTACAAGATCCCTACTTTCCACAAAGCTCATCGTTTACGGGGTTCTGGCTGGGCTTTTCAATTCTGAAATGTATTTCCAAAATTTCTTGGGGTCTTGTGCCTTGTTTAGTTTGTTTAAATTATATTGTGTTTTAACAATTTTAACTTCTCTCTTGCATTTTTTCCTTCATATTTTGAACTTCCCCCGATCCTCAGAGTTTTTAGTTTTTCGTGCTTTTTTTCCACACTCTGTCCCTTAATCCTTAGTTGTTTTTTTTAATTTATCAGTTATCCAGGGTATCTCCCCTTCCTTCGCTTTCTTTATTACTTTGGAGGTATGTTATTGTATAATCATTAATAGGGAATCATTAAATTCCTGGACAGCAAGTTTAATATCAGATATTAAGAACACTCTCTCCCAGTTAAAATTTTTTAGGCTGTTTCTAAAATTTACCCCATTAAATATTGTGAAGCCTCTTGCCCAGTATGATTTTACTTGATGTCTTCGGGAAATGTGTAAATCAGTTCTGCAAGTTATAGGATTGTGATCACCCAAGTTCAGTGGCAAGACTTCATAGCTTATAATCCCTATGTCCTGTGAGACAAAAAATAAATCCAGGATAGAACCTGGTTTTCCATTACTTGTACATCTGGTTGGTTGTTTAATTATTTGCTCTAAACCTAACACTTCAAAACTATTTTTGAACTTTATCCCTCTGGGCTGAAACCAATTGGCATGAAAGTCCCCAGTTATTATAACTCTGTGATGTTTGATTTTGTCCATAATAAGGTCAGTCAAGGAATCAAAGTTTTGGTTTTTTTGTTTTTGGGGGAGCATAAAATACTCCTACTGTTAGCCTGATGGAAAGAAGTTCTATCATCAGACAGTCAGTTCCTTCATGATTTGTTGTCAAGACTGTCTGGTAAGGACCAAGGCTATCCCTAATATAAAACAAAACCCCACTGCCCCTTTACCCCCACCTGTTCTCAGTAAACTATAGCCAGTAAGTTGAATTTCATCATTTCCGACGCCTGAATGTAACCGTCTCTGAAATAGCTAGGCTATCTTGTCTAGCTTCTGCTGCCCAAGCCTGGTATTCTTCTATTTTATTTACTAGGCTCTTTCGTTTTCATGTGTTATTGTGATGCCTGTACTTTTATTTGGTCCCAGGTTTAATTCAATATCCCAGCTTTGCACTAGTAATGCAGTGCAAAGCAGGCTACTGACCCTGAGCTATTCACTTTACAGGGGATTTGTAAGGGGATAAGTTGTTTGGCTAGTCATTTTCTTTCATTACAGAACTGATTTCTTCAATTAACCAGGTGACTATGTTTCAAAGAGATAGGCCCTCCCATTAACATCAGACCTATATCTTTACTCACACATTCATAGCTTGTAGATTCACCATTCAAACACCCCAAATCAACCACCCACCCAAGAGTATGACTACACTCTTATCCATCTTATCTTAAGTACTAAACATGGGGTTACCAAATTTAACTAACAGCTTTTTCTCCCCATGTGTTGCTCGTGCACTCAGTCTGCTCACGCCACTGTGCTTGCACCCATGGGTGGCGTGGGACTTTGTAGGGTGAAGCTCCCGTCCCCTCAAGGTTTAACCAACCATTTGGTCCACTGTCGAACCCCCTCCTGTGCCAAACACAGTGGGTTCCAAAAAAGCAGATACAATACTTTAAAACAGTATTGCAGCAGTTACTTAAAGTGCAGTCTGTGAAAATAGCAGCTTGTAGATGCTGTAATGTGCCTCCTGACTCCTGGCTCAGTGCAGCTCTCATCTGCTGCCATGTAGATTGTCTCACTTCATCAGCTTTATGCAATTAAATAATTTTCTTCTTCTTTTAACTTGGAGTGGACAATGGACATTATTTATAGCATTGTGTGATCGTACTAAGTTTGCCCCCACAGCTGTTGTCACCCCTCACTGCTAAATATAGCCTGCACCCCCTGAAGACAACTATTAGCAACCCAGGTAATGAGTTTAATTTTCTGGGACTGTGTTTCTGGCTGCAAGTGCCCCCCCCATCCCCTAAGATTACCATCAGGCATACCCATAGACACTTATTTACTGTGTCACTTGAGTTGTTACAGAAGCCTATTTTCTATAGCACATTACACTCACTTTGTGTATTGCACACATGAAAATACTGTGCCCTGTGTGCTCCAGATGAGTGGGGATTATTGACAGCAAGACATGGTCACAAGGGATAAGTGGATCTTAACACTCTAAGATTTCTATAAAAGAAGCTTGAAGACACTCTAAGGATATAGATATGTAACTCTGACAGTACTAACCATGAGACTAGGTCTACCTCAACCCTGAGGTGCACCTTGGCCTAAATTAGTGTGATCCCCATGGAGTACTCCAGAGCTGACCCAAGATAACTATAATCTACTATACTGTACGCTATATTTAGACTCTAATATGGTACAGTTCGTAATACATTCAACAGTCTTTAGAGTCCCTTACATGCCATGGGTAGAACTGTTCAATGAGAAAAGCAGGGTGAGGAAGAATTTGGGAAACAGCAGAAAAACAGGCTATCAGGCCAGGGTGACCAATGGAATCACCATGGGGTTACTGGGATAAGGAAAGGGTTTTTTTTTTTTTGAACAGGCCATAGGTTCATTGGCTACACCCCCTCTTCTGGGTTGCCAGACACAAAGGAAACAAACAAGGACTCCTCGGCACAAGCCCTCCAATGGGCTTCTGTGCACATTCACCAATGAAGCAGACAGAAGATGAATATCTAGCCTGGGTCCTCCAGTGGACTGCTGGGATGAAACAATGGGTGCAGGAAAGATGATCTGGCCACAGTCCTGCAGTGGACTGCTGGGACAAAACAATGGATGCAGGAAAGATGATCTGGCCACAATCCTGTGGTGGACTGCTGGGACAAAACAATGGATGCAGGAACAAGTGATCTAGCCACAGTCCTCCAGTGGACTGCCAGGATGAAACAATGGATGCAGGAAAGATGATCTGGCCACAATCCTGCAGTGGACTGCTGAGATGAAACACTGGATGCAGGAAAGAAGAAAAGACCCACGAAGTACAGATGCCCAGAATGGTGGAACCTTTTGAAGTTGAACCGGGCTGCTGACTTCTGTGCACCAATGCCAGATGAGCTTGAAAAGAAAGCAAAACAACAAACAGGGCATTGAAACGAGAACGAGAACAGGATATCCTGAAGAACCTGTGAAGAGAAAGAAAACAACAAACCTGACATTAAGACTTGCATGGGGCCTGGAAGAGACCTGGGATTATCGGAAAACAACAAATGAGATGCTGAAACAGGGCTGGCATCGGGGGGGGGGGGGTGCAAGGGGTGCCACTGCACCAGGGCCCAGAACTCAGTGGGGCCCAGAGACCTCTCCGACCCATCTACTAAAAATTGTCATTTTTAAATGGCAATCAGTGCTGCACCATGCTCGTGGGCTGCCCCTCCTCCATATTTGTCTCTAACTCAGCTCCAGAATCCGGTCTCCACCCTGCCTGCCATCATCTCAGCCCCCCTCCATTTAACTTAAAATATCAAGGTGGCGAGGGACGTATGCTCGCGAACCGTACCTGCTGGCACTGGATGGACTGCCTGGCTCCTCCTCCTTGAGTACTGATGGACCCGATCTCTCTCACCGGTTCTCCTCCTCCTTCCTGAGACGTCCATGCTGTGACCACTCCCTCGCCTTGCGCCGGCCCCACCACCCAGCCCATCAAGTCTTTCTGGATGGCTGCTGGCATGGCATGGAGGATTTCTGGCTTGCTCGCTGCTGTCAGGTCAGTCATGTTTATGTTTGTGGGGTACCGATACCGACTGCAAGCTTAATGAACAACGTTTCTGCTCTGCCTCATGTGCTTGCGGCCTTGCACGCTCTTGGACACGTACTCTCAGTCTCATCTTGCTCTGCTGCCAATAATTGTTTTTACAACCAAGTTTTCTGTATCACTGTTAAAAAAAAACATTACAAAGTCAGTCTAATAACTCTGGCAACACACAAGTGAAGTTGAATAGTAGTACTCAGCGTGCTTGGCGGGGTCGGCGGGAAGCTAGAACTGGGAAAGGGGAGGTCCAGAGACTAGAAAGGGGGAAGCCCATCCATGGAACTAGGGAGAAGGAGGAGAGATCAATTAATTTATTCACTGGGATGGGACATTGGCAGATTGGTGGTGCGCCTTGGCTTGAGGTGTAGTTTGGGGGGGTCGGGGTCTGTCAGGTCCTGGAAAAGGGAAGGAAGGAAAAAACGAGCCTGAGACTTGACTGCCTGTGGTTACTCTCTCAGCTGAGATCACTCAGAGCAGAGAGGAGTGAGTACTGCTGCTAAACTTAGTGTTAACTGAATTATTTTTTCATTCTTATTGAGAGTTACAGAGGAGGCGCGGGGGGGGGCCCACTTCACAGGGGTGGGGTGGGGGGCCCACTTCACAGTCTTGCACCAGGGCCCAGTAAATCCTAGTGCTGGCCTTGCACTGAAAGGTTGTGAAACACGGATGGCGTCCTTCCAGGAGAAGCACACTGCAAGAAAACACTCTCCAGACTGGAACACAGGACCGTAGAAACCGGATACCAAAGGTGTGGGATGCAACAGCAGAACACTTTCCCTGATCGTCTGGAGACTGATTCTGGAGACCATGCACAAGGGTCGCAACCACACAGCTCAAAGCAATTGCAGGTAATAGAACACAGTTCTGGGCAAGTGCCAGTAATTGAACACAGTTCAGGGCAATTGCAGGCAATGAAACACAGCTCAGGGCAATTGCAGGCAATGGAACACAGTTTGAGGCAATTGCAGGTTACAACAGATCAGTCACATAAGCACTATCATTGCCCCTCAGAATTGCCTAGTTTTCCCTCCTTTCCTTATGCTACTCCTGTTGGGGGTTTTGCTAGTCTAGCTAGTGGCTGGTCGCCTCTATGTGTGGTCCGAGGTGGGAACCTGAAAATTCACCCTCTCACCAGTGCAACAACGTCGCTGGCACAGTGCCTGGGGAGCAGGTTTATTTAGAAAACAAATGGAATGGCTTGCCTCTCTGCCCACTGAAACCCTTAGCACTTGTTTAAGGGGAAAACACAACCCCACTGGGCTTGCTAACCTTGTTCCTTAGCCAGCTGGGCTCTTTACTATGACTGGTGCTTGCCTTGCCCCTTTAATTCCCCCAGAAAGCTGCCATATAAATTTGTATTTAAATTCCTGAGTAAGGGCTGCTGCCCTAAGTTCCACCCTTGATTCGCCCCGGGAGCTTTTCTAATTAATATTTATTTTTCAAATCAGGGCCACTCTGCCTTTGACCTTCCCCTAGTCGTCACGAAGCCTCATGAGTATTACATTATTAAAATTTCAGCCCTCTGGCCTGACCCCTCTCAGCCATTTTGCACCCTTAGGAGCTTTCAAATGATATAAAAGACAAATTTCTTTTTAATTTAAGTTTAAGCAGTCAGCACCTAGCCACTGGTGCTGCTGCCAACTCACCGCCCTGGCCCAAGGTGAAAGAGACTTGTTTGGAAGGGGGAGGTCTCTGCAGAGGGAAGTATGGAAGGCGGGGCTACAGCTGACTAGACTTCTTCTGGGTGCTTCACCCGACACTCCTGATGGTCTTTTCACTAATAAATGTGACTCTTGTGCACTGCCACTGATGGGGGACCGAGTTCTTACTTTTCTTTTTAAAATAAAATAATGAAAGGGGCTGTACAGAGCCCACACCGTGGATGTCCACTGGTCTCTTCTTTTCTTCTGGCAACTCGATTGCAATTCCTTGCTGCAACAATGAGGACTGCTGGCAGCTCACAGAGTTGGTGACCAGAGGCAGCTGAGGTACACAGACAAGCCTCAGGGATGACTTCACCACTCCAGGTAAGCTCTCCTGTCCCTCTACACTTTCTGTATCATCTCTCCTCCAATGTCAAAGCATAGACTGCTGCAAAAATGAACCTTTTCCAAATGCTACACTCACAATTCTAGTTCTTGTACCCTGAGCCTGTGCTCACCAGACACTTTTTCTTTTGAGCTATTATTTTCTCTCCTTCTCAGTGTGGTCCTCCATCTGGAGGGCACCCCCAGCCCTGTCCCCAGTGTCCACCAGCTGATGCTGGCACTTACCCCAAGGGCTTGCACCCCTGGTGGGGCCAGTGGGGTTCCCAACCCCTGCTGGAGACAGAATCCAGTGGGGCCAGTGCCGTGTCTAGCCGGGAGCGGGGCCTGCAAGTCGTCCTCCTTCAGCCACTGTACTGCTTTTCTGTTTTTCATGACCTCTTGTGGGTGTATAGTGTGCAGTGACACCTGTGATGTGGTCAAACATGCTCCCGTGCATGCCCATGTCAAGCATCTGCTGTCCTGCCCCTCACGTTGCAGCGGCTCTGTGTCACCAAGCCCAGCCTCCGCTAGGGGTCAAGCATGCACCGGTTACTGATCTCCCCACTCCCCAGAGAAAGAAAGCAGTCCATTGGATGCTCTAGCCATCTCCTCCCCTGCCGACCCATGGCGGTCCGTGCTCGTTCCCGATCATGGGTCACTGGCGTGGCACAAGGTGTGGCATCCAGCACCTCAACCCTCAGCACCACCGGGCTGGCTCACTTTTTCTTTTTTAAAAACAAACACCACATGCTGGGCAGGAACAGCAGTCCCAGTGTGTGGGCAACTATTGCTCTTGTTGCCTGCTCAGTGGTGGTGGTGGTGTGTTCTAAAAGGAGCAGGCAGCCAGCAAAAACAAAAAAAACTTTCTTTTTTCTTTACAAAATTAAAAACCTGCTCTGCTCTACTGCCTTGCATTGGGGGGGGGAGACACACCAAAGGAGGAGCCTTATTACTGCTCCTATGCCCCCGTGACGCTCTAAGGTTGCCCACATTGAACAGGGAACAGGGGACTATGAGGGACATTTTATTCTGTTTTGCCCTCATACTTTGGCACACTACAGATACATATATATATATATATATATATATATATATATATATATATATTGTGTGTGTGTGTCGTGCACTGTGTATAATGTGTGTGTAGCAGTGGTGTAGGTAGGTGTAAACGAGAACCCTTTGGTGCCTCCTTGCCTCCCCTCTCTCACTGCAGACATGCTTAAGCAATAAGACACAATGGAACATTGGTTGTGCTGGTTTTACTACATGCTCAGGGGGTGCAGTAAGGCATGAGGCAGCAGGCTGAGTGTCTTCAGCCCCTGAAAATGTTCGTAGCCACAAAAAAACAAAATATTACTAAAAATGTAAAATAGTTCCTCCACAGATGATTTTCACCTGTTAGTCGTCTGTCTTTCTACACATTCAATATGTAAGCAATAAGACATGATGGATAGTGCATTGTACTGTGATAACCGCACTCCCAGGTAGTTAGTGGCTTCATGCTGGCTGCCCCTGGGAGTGCGGTTATCACAGTACAATGCACTACTCAGAGTATCTTATTGTGCTTATAAAATGGCCCTCTAAAATAAATAACAAGATTTGAAATTAACAAAGAGAAATGAAAATATAATGTGAAAATGAATATAAAGTAGTTCCTTCACTGTTTGGTGCCATGAGGGGATCCTGCGATTATGTATGTATTTCTCAGTTGCTCCCACCCCATTTCCTCCAAGAAGTTATATTTTAGAGTCACATTATGTAGAGAAGCTAGAAAACAATGTTTTATAAGGTAATGGTAATCTGTAATGTACTCTTTTATTGAGGGGAGAGGTGAGAGTTGTCAGTGGTGTGGAGCAATTATGACTCGGGAGTTAGGAACCTGGCTCTATTCAGAACAGTATGCACTCTGACACTGATGAGAGAGCGTGACTGAATGTGTGTGTTTTTTTAATTGATTCTGTATGCTGGAGTGTGAGTGAGCGATATGGCAGGAACATGGTAGGTATAAGTCCCAGCACAGAGGTTGTGGTTGTATGTTACAGGCAGCACACTTCCATCTGCAGTAACATCACTCACAGAACTACTGCTGCTGTGTGTACTGCCGGCTGATTACGCTATGTTTCCTTGGTGGGGGAAGGCAGGTTACAATCAGAGAGTGTTTCTTAAATAATAAAGGGCCAAATGTTTAAAAATCATAGTATGTTTCTTTCTCACTGATAACTGCAGGGGATGTTAATTTGTGATTATAAAATGGCAGAGAACAATGGAAAGTGATGTAGTGAAACCGTTAGTGGGCTGAAAAATGGTAACTTCAAACTGCTATAACATTCTAAATAGAATGTCTAAAAATGAATCGCTGAGCTATCAGATTCTGTGCTCCGGCTGTTTTAATGGGCCTAGTTATTTCTAGTGCATTGTACTCCTACATTGCACTACAAATAATCAATCAGATTACTCCATTATAAATATATGGTTAGAGCTTATTGTGGATGGAAGTCAGTGTCTTTCTAAATCTTGTTGTAAGACAGTTCAAAGGTCAAAGACATCGTCGTACTATCGTTCTGACATCACATTGATAGTACAACTTTTTAGCTTTATCCTGCCACCTGATTGGCTCACTAGACGTAGACCCACTGGGAAACACAGTGCAAACATGGTGGCGCGATTTAGCAAGCACCAAGCAGTAGACCAGTCTAGTGACACATGAAGAGCCGCACACAGCTCCGTGTCACAAAAGAAATTCTTTTATTTAAAAAATTTAACAGTGAGGCCTCAGAGGGATGAAGCTGCCACAAGAAGTTTTCTCGGACCAACATGGTCCAACTGAGAAGCTGGAGCAAATGAGATCAGGGGAAGCCAGAATGAGCGGGAGCAGTACCATATAACAAAAAAAGGTAAATATAAAAAAGCCACAGTTTCCATCCTTATTAAGCCCTAAACATTGTACTGTATAAAACAGTGGATGGGTGACCATCCTTAACGAAGGATGTGTTTCCAACTTGGGAGTTGATGACATCATAGAGACCACTTGAGCTTTGCTCTTGAGGTCCCTATGATGCCATCAACTCCCTCAATGGAAACATAGTCTTGTTGTGGATGGTCACCCATCCATTATTATGTTTGCTTGCACGCATGTGCAAGAAACATTGTGCCATCATCCGAGTTTTCGGAGGTGTGGCAGCCCTCTTCCAATTCAGTCAGTGTGTTTGCAGGCACGGCCTCAGTTCTCCAATGCCTGCTGGAGCTGTCTATGACAGCAGTCCAAAATGCAGTGGCGTACAGTTGAAAGGGAGCGCTACGCTTCAGTGAGCAGCGATAAGATATCGCCTACTCATGAGCGCTCCACCTACACACACACGCACGCATGCTGCATGCTCGCCTTCCCCCACGCACACACTGTATAGCTGACGGGGGTGCCCAATCCCCCGTCGGCTGTGCTGCACTACCCCTCCCCACAAACAGAGTTCCACAAGCCATGCTGGGTGCCCACCCCACCGTGGCTGCACATGTATAGCCGACAGGGTGCCCAATCCCCGTCCAGCTCCACTGTCCCCCAAAGTACAGGGTTCACGCTGGGAGCCCACCCCAGCGTGGCAACAGATGCTGTCACCGACGGGGTGCCCAATCCCCGTCGGCTCCACGCCATCCTTGTGCCATGCTGGGAGCCCACTCCAGCGTGGCAAACGTCGGCGTCATCTCCTCCATTGTTTAAAAAGCGAACAAACCCTGAAATAGAAAAAGCGGTCCTACGCTGACTCTGCCCCCACCGGCCCACCCTGCGCACCCTGCCTTCCACACCCCTCACCCCATACTTACCTCCGGACTCTGGCGCGATGATCTTTGGTGGACCGGGAACACGTCTGCACTTTTCAAAGCCGACCGCGAACTGAGGAAATGCCAGTAAGCTGTATAATGAGATAGATAGGGTTTTTTTCAACTTTGCTGCATATCTCAGGCATTTTTTGGAATTTTTGCACCAAATTTTCAACATAGGGTTTTTGGGACCCCTTCTTATGAGTGCTCTCACTGTCATGGCGTTAATCGGGCCTGAAGGGTGATTTCGCAGTCACTGCGTGAAATCACCTTTCAGGACCAAGTAACAAAATGACACTGCCACTGTTCATAAGGTGGGCTCTCAAAAAGCCTATGTTGAAAATTTGGTGGAAAAATTCCTAAAAATCACTGTTTTACAAGCGTGCGTTGTGCAGTTCCTACGCACTCTCATAAGTTCGCGAATTTTCAATATTTTCACTTCAGATTTTCAACATTGCCATTTTACCACACCTCTTTATGAGCTGTACAGCTGTCATTTTCACATCTTGCCCAAAATGTGGTTGGCCATGTAGCGCACTAATGGCGCAGTCGGTGGAGAAATCAATGTATGGGACACATTAAGAAAATCACAGTTACACTGTTCATGAACAGAGGTCTTAAAATGGCTATGTTGAAAATTTGGTGAAAAAATTCCTAAAAATGACCATTTTACGAGCATGCATTGCGCAGCTCCTACGCACGCTCGTAAGTTTTCGAATTTTCAATATTTTCAATCCAGATTTTCAACATTGCCATTTTATTACACTTCCTTATGAGTAGTACAGCTGTCATTTGTCACATGTCGCCCAAAATGTGTTTCCGCACATGTAGTGCACAATGGTGCAGTCGGTGTGCGAAAGCAATGTTTGGGACAGATTGAGAAAATAACAGTTACACTGTTCATGAACAGAGGTCTTAAAATGGCTATGTTGAAAATTTGGTGACAAAAGTCCATAAAATGACTGTGTTACGAGTGAGCATTGTGCGGTTTCCACGTACCCTCGTAAGTTCATGACTTTGTAATATTTTCAGTCCAGATTTTCACCAGTGTCATTTTTCTGCACTTCCTTATGAACAGTACCACTGTCATTTTTCACAACATGACCGAAATGCGTTTTCACACTTTCAGTGCAGAGATGCGTGGTTGCTGTGGGAAATCATTGTTTGGGACAGATAAAGAAAATCACAGTGACACTGTTCAAGATCAGAGGTCCCAAAATGCCTGAGTTGACAATCTGCTGTAAAAATTCCCCAAACTAATTACATTACGGGTGTGCGTTGCATAGTTTCTATGCACGCTCGTGACTTCACCAGTTTTTTTAATATTTTTACTGCAGAGTTACAACATTGCCATTTTTTACACCTCCCCATGAACAGTACAGCTGTCATTTTTCACATCCTGTTCGGAATGTGTTTTTGCACCTGTGGTGCTTAATGCTGTAGTCGCTGTGCACAAGCAGCTTTTGGCTAACAAACTGATATTGCCACTGTTCATGAGGTGGGAGGTCACAAAAAAAACATGTTGAAAATTTGGAGTGAAAATACCAACGAATGCCTGAGGTGTTAGGGTTTCCAACCATAACGCCCCACCCTGTAGAGAATGGCAGGCATCAGGGGTGTGACTTGGGATTCTTGCCTGTAATGCTCATACCATTCCACACCATGCAACCAGTGAGAGGCATCGAGGTATGCCTTGGACTCTTCGGCCCCAAAGTTCACCCCATTCTCCTATACCGCACCCATCTCACCTTCGGCCCCAAAGTTCACCCCATTCTCCTATACCGCACCCATCTCACCATATTTCCTGATGGAATGGGGTGCGCATAAGGGCCAAAGACCCCAAGGCACACCGTGACACTTGTCAGTGTCTGCAGGGTAGGGTGTGGTGAAATGGCGTGGCTGTTATGCCTGATGACCCAAAGGCACACTCCAATGCCTGTCACTCTCTGCAGGGTGGTGGTGGGGTTGGCTGCAGTTCAATACTTCACTGCCATTCCTATTATGCAGCTCTGTAACTTCTACACTACCACTGCCAATGCCAGCAAGCAAACATTTGGCATTGACAAATGCTTGTTCTATATGTTCTCTGCCATTTTGTAAATTATGTGATTGTTTAGTATGGAATACAAGGATGTAAAACTCTGCAGCATTCCAGTAGTAGAATGCTCCCTCCTCTCTGCCCCCCCCATGCATTGAATGATAACATGGAATATATGAATTCAAAACTCTGCAGAGTTCTACTGGCATACACACAGATACACACACACAGGCCTCAAGTGAAGCCAGAACCCCAATTTCATCTGTTGCATGGTAAGACAAACTACTAAGGATAGGATGGGGATTTTTCATGGTCATCAAAGAAACACCAGCTATAGAAACTCTGAATAGTAATTGTTTTTTTAAACTGCTTATGTGTGTAAGGAGGGGCTCATGAGTGTAAAGTATACCTCACAACGTCCTGCCTCTTAAATTGAGGCAAGGTTTAAAGAAATCAAGGACAAAGGACCAAAATCAGGGACACATCTTAAAAATTGTTGGCATTCACTCAGAAAGCTAATAGAATAATGAGCTTAGCTTAAAATACATTTTCTGAAGAAGAAGAACAAACCCGTATCTCTAATGTCTGACATTATTTTGTGCTTACAATCCCTAATGTTCAGTCACAGAAACACAAATTTTAGGAGGGACAGAGGTAGATTTTGAAGCAAAATCAGGGGTGTCCCAGAAAATCAGGGACAGTTGAGAGGTATGGTGTAAAGAACATTCCATTATTTACTTATTTTGTTTAACATAATGGACTTTTATTTTTAAGGCCTAACTGAAGGTTTTTATGTATGAGTAAAGGTGGCAGCCATGATTGTGACAGAAATCAGCAATGAGTGAACTGGCTCATGAATTCTGTGTGTGAGTTGCTTAAAATCCATATCCCACTGCCTGAACTTGGTCAGATCTGTGCAGTTGTAGAGAAGTAAGATACGGGCCTCAGAACTTGTTTAGCCTATCAGGAGGCAGGACATTTTCTACCCATTTTATAACCATACTTGTTACCCAGACCCCTTGTTTACCTCATATTACTTAGTTTTATACATTTAGCATTATGTTTAATTGAAACAGAGCACAGCATTCATATTATAACACCAGTATGTGTGGATATGAGACAGTAGAAGTAATCAAAATCAATGGTCGAGGTATTATAACACCAGTATGTGTGGATATGAGACAGTAGAAGTAATCAAAATCAGTGGTCAAGGCCCCAAATGCCAAGCCCTCTTCAATAAACTTGCAAGCCATGACTTACCTGGTGTATATGTTTGTACACCCATGGTGTGTGGTGTGTGTGTGTAGTGCTAGTGCAAGTGTGTGTGTGTGTGTGTATATTGTGTATGTGTTTATATCTGTGCTGGGGTAAGTTGTCAGTGTACTGTCTCTAGACAGTTTTACTTGAATCTTAAGAAAGACATACATTCAGAATTCACTTTTAATAAAAAAAATTATGCAATGAGGGAAATCTTTCTAGTTAATAAGTCTAAAACTTCAAAATGTTTTTATATTGTCATGTATAGTTTATGATGAAGCCACAGTCTAGCTAAAAGCCACAGATATGCAGTTCTTGAACACAGTATGTTGGACACAGACTGTTTTAGTCGCGGAAGCTTCCTCCCACAGGAAAGGGAAACTGGCATCACTGTCCTAACCTACCGCACTGCCCCTAACATTAAGTCCAAAAACAGCACAACACATGAAATGCCTGTGATTAATCCACTGCGTTCTGCCTGCAACAGACTTCCATCAGTTTTCTCCCACTACACAACTGAACCAATTTAAACTGTTCTGCTAATGTGTAATTATGTTGGCTGGAAAATTGTAAACTCGCAGCTCAGACAAAAATAAGGAAAATGTAGCTGAGACTCTAATGTACAGTATTCAGACATATAATGAGCAGCATACTGAATTATTTTTAATGTCACAGACTGAGTTTATTGTGTATGGTTCAGTGTTGTGCATGGAACACCATACACTTCCAGATGCGTTTGTACCACAGTAGTGATGTCAGAATGCCGTGTACCACAGTAGCTATGTTACTACTGTGATACAACAGCATAGAATCCCATGTCTAGTAAAATGCCTCATGCTTACGTACATTACAGATTCCTCATAATCAAGATACCAGAAGGACTGAAAACACCCCCAGTGAGCTGCTTGTTAAAAGATGAACTGCTAGAAATGCTGCTGGGCTACGCGGCTATTACTTAAATTGCATTAGAAACATAGAAAGATAGAAACTGATGGCAGATGAGGGCCACCGGGCCCACCCAGTCTGCCCTTTTTTATTACCTTCATTTTTGTAGCAGACCCTTACATGATCTATGGCATTGTCTCTTTCCCCTTTCCTTTCCCCAGGGACTCCCTTGTGCATATCCAAGGCATTTTTGAAATCCACCACTGTTTTGGCCCCCATCACCTCTGCTGGAAGGCTGTTCCAGGTATCCATCACCCTTTCTGTGAAGAAGTACTTCCTTTCATCTTTCCTGAATCTACCTTACTCCAGCTTCATAGCATGTCACCTTGTTACAGAGCACCTTTTCCTCTGGAAAATACCTCCAACCTGTACCTTATTAATCCTATGAGGTATTTAAAGGTCTCTAGCATATCCCTTCCCCCCGCCTCTCCTTCAGGGTATACAAATTGAACTCATTAAATGTTTTTAATCTTATCCTGTTGTTGGTTGCTGTTTTCTGCTTATTTGGCTACAATTCAAGACATTTACAAAGAAGGTCAAGGAATAAAGCAAACATATACTGTACAAAATAATGTATGCTTCCATCTTGGTGTAAGATGACATCATAGATGTCGAGAGTAAAGCAGATTGCAAGGCAAGAGCAATATCTGAGCAGTTTGTAAGGCACTAACTAGTCTGCACGTTTGCACAAATACAGGCCTGATGAGAGCCAGAGTCATGAATATGAGTCACAATGGTATGTTGAAAACCCCATGAATGCACTAACTGCCAACTGTGCTTTCACAGTTAAGGTTCGACAAAAGCATGCTTTAACTAAGCGCAAAAAGCTGGGGACCCTAGTAAGCAGTATACAAGTGTCCTGTTAAATGACTAGGAAATATACTGTCACTGCGTGCTAAAGTGGTATAAATAAGCAATAAGCCATGAGAGGGTGTAGGTTGTTGTCAAATAAACACATGACCCAAGGTGTGTAGTGATGCATGAGGCACTTGCTCTGAGTGCTTTCAGCACCTTGGGTTGTGTGTTTATCAGACACACAAACCACACCCCGAACTGGCTTATTGCACTTATAAAATGGGTCCCATGAAAATTTAAAAATGAATGTAGTGCAAAATTAACTGTTAGATAAGAAGAGTAAAAAAGATGATAAAAATAAAAAAAGGATAAAACACAGTCCTCATGTGCCACTAGAAGGCAGTGTTATCATTTTGAGAGTCTTGTATCTTAGTTCCACAGCCCTCACTGTTGGCAGTTTTGCAGCCTCGCCTCCAGCTTGAGAATCTATTAATTCGATTAATTTGCTACCCTTTTTTATTGCCGTTTTGGGGAGCTACATTTAATGTGGACAGTCGGGTTTACCTGTCTGTCTTGCTAGTGTCTTCCGGTTGGCACCTTTGACCATGGTAGGTGTAGCCGCAGTCAGTACCTGACTACATGATTTAAAAAAAGATGAAAAACAGCGAGTACTGTAATTTGCTTCATGAATTAAGAGCTTTTGGTGACTTCTGGGTTCAGGGAAAGCTGGTGGTGGCATAGATTTGAAGCGCAGACTGAGAGAACTGAGCACAGTTAAAGTCACTGGTTGTGCAGGTTTCTTCGTACAAGGTAACCCGTTCTCAATGTCAGCATTAATAGCTTTATTGAGCTCTCTTGTGCTGTTTACATGAAAAAAAAGTTCTCTAGCAATTGTTTTTGTACTATGTACAGCTCTTGTTGGGGGAGGGAGGCAGCCAGACCTGCAGGCAGGAGGGGGTGCATCTCAGTGTTACAGCGAGCGTTGGTCGTTGTGGCTTCAGTTCAGATCTATCCTTGTGAACTGTAAGCCTCCAACAAACTAAAATGAAAAGAAACAAAATAAAAGGTTAGATAGCATATGTAACTTTTTTTACATTAATGTTCAGGCTGCTAGGTGTGGCGAGAGATAGAGAATGATTTAAAAGTGCAAAATAAATTTCTATGTTAGGGCAGTAGTGAGTGTTTGTTTTTCAAATGTTTCTCATGGGCATGGATATGTGAGATGCACTGCGTCCTGATTACCAGAAAAGCACCACCCACAGGGTTGTTACTCTAAAAACACACACCTGGGGATGGCTGTTAACTAATCAGGATGCAGCAGTTTCCCTCCCCATTTTCTAATTACTGTTAATCTCTTTTATGCTTGCTTGTGTGTATGCAAGCTTGCTCCTCTTGTGGCCACTTGGACAGAGTGGGGGTCACGGAGCTGTGGGCTGTAGCATCCAATCCAACTGAGCCTGTAGGAGGTATGCGTGTGCACACCCAGTCCTGACAAGGCTCCTGCTGATGTTGATGAACTGGCTGGGCAGAAACTTCTTACATTTGAAAGGATGTTGCCACACCTATCACAGTACAACTGTGTCATTTTATATGTTTGGACCCATCAGCCAGCATATAGCATCCCTCCTTACCAATTTGTCAATAACACAGGTGGGGGGTGCTTAATCCTGCTGCCAGTATCCCCCTTCTGCCCAACCCATCTTTCAAACAGTCCTATGGTCAGATACCAGAAAATGATAACCCCCTCAAACTCAGTCCAGTGGTCAGGTGCCCAATCACACCTCCAGACAATGGAAATACCCTCAAACTCAGTTCAGTGGTCAGGTGCCCAACCCCACAGTCAGACAACACTTACCCCCCCATGGCATGCCACACTGGGGAGCCAACTCCCAGTGCCACTAAACAAATAAATGTCACTGACACTGGAGTGCCCAATCCTTGGTGTTGGTCCCTGAAATGAAGAAAACTGTCCCTCATCATTAGCTTTTTTTGTTAGAAACCCTATAAAAAAGAAAATGGTCCCCTTAATAGGTTCTGCTGTCCCCTGACCTTCTGCCTCCCACCCCCATTTACCCTGACCCCACTTCTCAATGCCCATCACCTCACAACCCCCTGCACACCTCACTTACCTATCCGGTTCACCACTGTGCTGAATTATCATGGTCATCGAATGTTCTGCTGCTGCAGAGCCCTACTGCAAACCTGCTTGTAAACTAGTAACTGATTGAAAACAAGGTAAGTTTGGTTAATGGCTTTTTAATGCATTGTGAACTTTTAATCATAACTTTCTCATTTTGTTTTCCATAGAGCTGTTTACTCCTCAGGTGGCTCTTCTCCATGCACCTGTTCCCTCCTGCCCTCAGCTGGCACCCACCTCCTCCTCTTCCTCCTCCGGGTTTTCCTGGAGGGAGTCCCCCACAGATAGCCTCCCATGATGGGGCTAAAGGGGGGGATGCCTTTCCTCACCCTCAGAGTCTGAATCCAGAATGCTTCAGACATCTGACTGGTGGTACAGGTCCAGGAAAGTGCACAGGGTGTCATTTAGCACTTGAATCTCATTTTCCATTTTCTTCCCAAACCCCTGCAGTGGTGGCACATCAGTATGTGCATGTGGAGTGTTGTCAAGGCACAGGTCAAGAAGCACAGGAAAACCAGGAGCAGCTTCAAAATTTACAAGTAGTGTTTTATTATTATCAACAAGAGTAAAATAAAAATATAAAAATTATTCAGTATAACTATTTACAAAGGCAGTACAAATGGAAAAAACAATGTCCTTCATCTGAAGATATCTCTAATTCCAAGTTTCAGTTTCTCAGTCTCTCCTCAGCAAAAATATTGCTGCTCTTTTTATGTCTTTGTCTAGGAACTCATTAAGGAGATATCCTGTTTTTCACATAATGTTCTCTCGTCAGTTTCTTTGCAGAGAAGGTTTGCAAACAGAACAGGGTCCCAAGCTGGCCTCTTGCTGGCAGCTCTGCAAAAGAGTTTGCAAACAAGCCTGACAGGAGTTCAAACTGCATCTCAGGTTAACTCCCTAAATTCCAAATAGCTTTTTGCAATCATTTCAAAAGTATAACCATATACATTTCAAACAAAGGGATCCCAGTTTCACAAAAAGATTCACATATATTTTTATAACTGCAGATATGCAAGGGGGAAGAAAAGACAGAAACAGCAAGTTAAGGCAGGGAGATAGCGAGAGGCGGAGAATCGCGAGACCACCAGAGTGATCAGTTCCTAGGTCTCATGAGAACATTCAGTTGCATAACTAGACAGACAAGAGACAGAAAAGGAGAGGATAGAGCAGATCCTTGCATTTAACTATTTCTGTATAACAAATGGGACAGAGCCTTATTCTACCCTGTCACATGGAGATGCACACATCCTGTGGAACTGCAGCCCCTCCCTTCAAGCTGCTTGCTAGCTCCACTGCCTCTGGGTCTCCACCTGGCGGAAGTCAGAGGCTGAGATGACTGTCCACCCCTGCCTGGAAGAAGGGAGCAGTCCCAGGGATGCTCAATCCTCTCCAACCTGTGCTCTTTCCGGAACATGGGTTGCTGGCATGGCAGGAAGTAAGGTTGTCAACATCTTAGCTATCCGCGTCAGTGGACCAGCCTAACTTTGTCCTTTTTTTAACATTTTTGCCCCATATTTTCAACATAGCCTTTTTGGCAGCTCATATCAATGACAAGGTAGGTGAAATGTTTCAAATCTCCTCTAAAACATGTTTTTGCAGTTGCACTGCAAAATCACCTTTCAGATGGGATTTACAAAAATTCTATCTGTCTTGCTCATAAGGTGGGGGTGATAAAATGACTATGTTGAAGCTTTAGGGTCAAAATGAAAAAAAAACTACAAAGTTATGAAGAAATATTGGTAATAATGTTTGCTTGTGCAAGAAACACCTTGCTACAGTAGGCGGCAGTTAATGAGCATGCCACTATGCTCAAAGAAATTGACCGCTGCAATCAGAGAGCACCCCATCACAATCAGCTGTGTTTGCCAGGCGGTCCCTGACTGCAGCAGCCAATTACAGCTGCATTGTCTGGTTTACTTCCTACTTCTGCTCACTCTGAGCGAAAGTGCTAAATCTGGACACATTGCTTTTAGCTTCCTGTATCGTGAAGTCGGTCCTCTCCCGAGGACTACAGTATTGACAGATAGGGCTACAACTACAGCACTGGCCCCATGGACTAAACTCCAATCCACTAATAGCATGTTTAAATTAAAAAATACACACCTGTAAGCTTTCCCTGAGAACAACAGAAGACAGGCATATTTCATGGCCTCATAAGAGAACCAGTCCCTTATGGCGTTTACAGCCCCCAGATTCACTGATGTGAAATAAGGAGGCAGTCATGTACTGAACTAGAAGAAACTTATTTTTTCTTTCTACTTAAGTAGCACTAACTCTTCAAAACAGATGGCGGAGGCAAGCAGCAAAGTCGAAGTTTATTTTAAGGCAATCTTCTAATATGACTTTTAAGTTTTAGGCAGAATAACTGTTTCATCAGAGGAGATACAGTGACAACACACTAAAACACAGTCCCTGACTAATTAATTTTATACTGGAAAAGATACCTGGGTCTTCCCTTCCTCTAACTGAAGTTTTTTGCAATACAAACGAAAAAGGAAAAAAAAAACACATTGTTTGCCTACTGGGTCTGACTGTCCTAGTGGTACCAGCATAGAACTAGAAGAAGGGTACCAGACTCTGGTTTAGTGAGGTTTCGGAAGTTTTACCTCACAGGCAGCTCGTCACCTGTTCAACGGGGTTAGTTACGTTTGGCCATCTCCAGATTGTCAAGAGTCGGTGGAGTGGAGGTCAGCGATATCTAGACGCTGAGAGCAAGTTTGCCTGTGGTTTGAGTCCTGTAGTATGCAAAAGATGCTTGCCATTATTTCCTGAGTTCTTCGAGGCCCGGTCAGCAAGAACGTGAGTATATGGGTCGTGGCAGGCTGTAGGGCAGGGATGCGAAGACATGGTTGACCTTGTTGCATGGTCTGTGGCAGGCTAGGAATGTAGACTTACCCAGACTGTCTACTTGCTTTACAAAACAAGCATTTGTCAATGCTGAATGTTCACTTGCTGGTATTAGGATTGGAAATGCAGGAGTTATACAGATGCAGAATAGGAATGGCAGTGAAGTATTGAACTTCACACCAACCCCACCTCCACCCTGCAGAGAGGGACAGACATTGGGGTATGCGTCTGGGTTGTCGCCCATAATGTTCATACCATTTCATCTCACCCTAGCCTGCAAACACCAAGAAGTGTTGAGGTGTGCCTTGGGGTGTTCAGCTTTACAGTCACCCCACTCCATAAGGACATATGCTGAAATGGGTGCAGTATAGGAGAATGGGGTGAACTCTGGGGCCGAAGAGTCCAAGGCACACCTCGATGCCTGTCACTAGCTGCAGGGTGGGGAGGGGTAGGGGTGGAATGGCATGAGCATTACAATCAGCAATCCAAAGGCACACCCCTGATGCCAGTCTGTCTGTACAGGGTGGGACATTATGGTTAGAAACCCTAATGCCCCGGGCATTTGGTGGTATTTGCACTACAAATTTTCAGCATGGCCTTTTTGTGACCCACACCTCATGAAAGCATTTGAGACCTCTTCTCGTGAACAGTGGCACTGTGATTTTGTCAATGTGTCCTGAACTTTGAGTTCCCACAGCGACTGTGCCATGCTGCACCAGATGTACGAAAACACAGATCGGGCAAGATGTGAAGCATGACAGCTGTACCACTCATAGGGAGGTGTGAAGAGATGGCTATGTTGAAAATCTGTAGTGAAAATATTAAAAATGCTTGAACTTCTGAGCGAACATGGAAGCTGCGCAACGCATGCATGTAACAGTCATTTAGTGGAATTATTTCACCAAATTTTCAACACAGGCATTTTGTGACCTCTGCTCATGAACACTGTCACTATGATTTTCTTAATATGTCCTGAACATTAATTTCCCACAGCGACCACGCTATTCTGCGCCAGCTGTGTAAATGCATATTTCGGGCAAGATATGAAAAATGACAGCTGTACTGTTCATAAGGAGGTGTGAAAAAATGGCAATGTTGAAAATCTGGAGTGAAAATATTACAAATGCGCAAAATTATGAGGGTGTGTGGAAACTGCACAACGTACGCTCATAATACAGTAATTTCATGAACTTTTCTCACTAAATTTTCAACATAGGCATTTTAGCACCTCTGCTCATGAACAGTGTCACTGTGATTTTCTTACTCTGTCCTGAATACTGACTTCCCACGGCGACCGTGCTATTGTGTGCCAGGAGTGCGAAAACACATTTCAGCCAGGATGTGAAAAATGACAGCTATACTGCTCATAAGGAGGTGTGGAAAAATGCCAATCTTGAAAATATTACAAATTTGCGGAGTTACGAGAGTGCATGGAATCTGCAGAGTGCACGCCCTTAACACAATCATTTTATGGACTTTCATCACCAGATCTTCAGAATAGGCATTTTAGGACCTCTGCTCATGAACAGTATCACTGTGATTTTTGTAATGTGTCCCAAACACTGATTTCCCACAGCGACCGCGCTATTCTGCGTCAGAAGTGCGAAAACACATTTTGGCCAGGATGTGAAAAATGACAGCTGTACTGTTCATAAAGAGGTCTGAAAAAATGCCAATGTTGAAAATCTGGAGTGAAAATATTACAAATTTGCGAAGTTACGAAGGAGTGTGGAAACTGTGCAATGCACGCTTGTAAAACAGTCATTTTTTGGATTTTTTTCATCAAATTTGCAACATAGGCTTTTTGAGAGCCCACCTCATGAACAGTGGCACTGCTGTTTCATTACTTGGTCCTGAAAGGTGATTTCGTGCAGTGACTGTAAAATCACCTTTTGGGACCGAATAACACCATGACAGTGACTGTATTCATGAGGGGGGTCCCAATAACCCCATGTTGAAAATTTGGTGGCAAAAGTCCAAAAACTGGCCAAGATATCCACATAAGTTGAAAAAACCTTATTTATGCCATTATACAGCTTACCGGCATTTCTTCAGTTTGCGGTCGACTTTGAAGAGTGCAGACGTGTTCCTGGTCCACCGAAGATCATCGCGCTGGGCTACGGAGGTAAGTATGAGGTGAGGGGGGTGTGGGGAGGTGGATACGCAATGGATGGGTGCGGGTTACAGGAGGGGGCACAAAAGACCGTGGGGGACCATTTTCTTTACTTCAGGGGCAAAAAGTAATAAAAAGGACATTGCGGGAAGGTTTTTTTTTTAGGCTTCATTTGTGCACACTGGGGTGGGCTCCCAGTGTGCCACCTGCATTTTGGGGAAGGGGAGACTTAAGCCGACAGGGATTGGGTCACCCCTGTCAGCAAATAAAGACTGTTTGTGGGGGCATGATGCTGAGGGGGATTGGGCACCCCCCCGGCACACAACAAATGTGGGGGTGCATTATGCCGACGGGGAGTGGGCTCACCCATCGGCAAATGAATTAGCCAAAGCAGTTCAGATGCGATGATATTGTGGTAATTTGCATACTGCCAATGGCAGTATGCAATTGCCTGCTGACAGCAGTATGCAAATTGCCTCACGCTACCACCACTGATTGTGGTGGTGGTATGCAAATTGCTCATAACGCCTACCACCACTGATTGCAGCGGTGGTTTTCTCTGAACTGTATGCCACTGTGATCTGAACTGCTGTCATGACAGCCGTGACATTCATTGGTGCAGTAGCGGCCGCAAGCCTGCAAAAAAGAAGCAGGGCAGTGGAAGTGGGTGGCACACCTACGAAAACTCGTATGGTGGCACTATGTTCTTGCACATGTGTGCAAGCAAACATAATGAGAGCTAAAACTGCAGGAAAGAGATGAAGACGGTTATGTGTAGGTCGAGTTTTGCTTACAGTTAAATGTACTAGCAGATCCTCATGCTGTACCCATTTCTTGTTTGCCCTCTGCTAAGTTTGGGGCCGTACCTCTCACCTTTCTTCTAGTTCTGCCAACTGACACTGTCTTGTCTCTTGTTTGTGCTGTCAAGTAGATGACACCTCTAAACTGTCCAATCAGTGCGAAGGACATTCCCCATTTTATTCTTCGCTGTGTCCCACGTGAAAAAGGTTCTGTAAATATGGACATTAAAGACTTTATGTAGAAATTCTTAATATTCTAAATCAAAATTAAACATGTCAAAAATAAAGGCACCTGCTTTCCACAGTGTTCTGAGCCTGTATCTCCATGTTCGATGTGTCCCACATGCCACATTATGAAGGCCAGTGGCCTCAAATGAGATGCTCATTTAGAACACAGTCTTACTTCTAAAATTACTTGGTAAATTAACAGTGTAATTCAGTGGGTGTCTCACTCTGTCAAATAGCAAGGTATTTTTGTGGGACAATTAAAATTAAGGCTGTGCACGGTGGCAGTTTTTGGTATATGTCTCTGCTGTTTGTAGTTGTTGACACATTTATGTTTCCTAAAAATATGTTTTTACATTTCAGACTTAGAAACACATAATCTGACAGCAGAAACATAGAAGCATAAAATTGTCTGCAGAAAAGGACCGCTTGGTCCACCAAATCTACCCGTTTTCCCTGCCAGTTCAGTCTCTGCAGACCTTATATGGTCTCTGTTGATCTTGTCCCGGTACACATTCTCATTTGAAATAGTTTCCCCTCCTGGCTGGCCTGGTGGCGCTGAGAGCTGAGACACTGGACGCCTTACCTTGTGGTATGCCGGCGACCCGGGTTCGGGAATGAGCTCAGGTCATCGGAGGTCGGCAGCATGGGTGGAGGGCGGAGCTGGATTGAGCTGCCGACAGGCAGGCTCTCCTCTCTGGGGAGGGGATGTGGCACCCCTTGGCCAATGATGACCCCTAGTGGAGGCTAGGAATGACACGGGCTTAGAGGGGGCTGGGCATTAGGCCATGGGGTGGGGGAAAGGAGCTGTCACCGGGGCCATAGGGCACATGCGCGCATGCACTTCTACTCCTGGGGCTCCTGGGAGATTACCAGAGGCAGAAAATGCTGGTGGCAGCAGGATGATGACTGACTCCCCACAGGCTCCGCTCCTGGACCGGGTACAAGGTAAGCACAGGCTATTCCGGGAGATGGGGCTGGGGGGGGTCAGTCGGAATGGGGCAGCTGACTGGAGGAGGAAAAATAGAGTTGTGATAAAAAAAAAAGTTTCCCCTCCTGTACCTTGTTTACCCCATGGAGGTAGTATGCCGTCATCCCATTCCTCCTCTCTTCCAGGTTGTACATGTTGAGATACCTCAGTCTCTTCTTGTAGGGCTTTTGATGTAACCCCTGCACCATTTTAGTTGCCCTTCTCTGGACTGCTTCCACCCTGTCTGTGTCCTTTTTGAGATAACGGTCTCCAGAACTGGACACAGTACCCCAGGTGAGGTCTCATCAGCAACTGATACAGTGGTAACACCACCTCTCTCCTCCTGCTGCTGATACCTCTCCCTATGCAACCCAGCATCCCACTGACTTGACACACCACCCTGCCACTTTGAGATCATCCAATATGATAACCCCAAGGTCTCTTTGCTGCTTAGTGACAGTGAGTATTCCCCCCCCAACACCATTATATACTCATGCCCTCGACCACTCCTCAAGTTTTTTTTAGGTCCCTGCTCATTCTCCCCACCCTTTCCTGAGGATCCACCATGTTACAGATTTTGGTGTCATCTGCAAAAAAGCATACCTTATCTTCCAGTTCTTCTGCAGTGCAACTTATGAAGACATTAAAGAGGACTGGTCCCACTACTGAGCCCTGTGGCACCAGGCTGGTCACTCTCCCCTCATTGGAGTGAGTGCCATTTACTACCATCCTCTGTTGCCTATCCAGGTGGCAGAGGGAAAAATATTTGGCTAGGAAGCAGATGATTGCTACTGGATCTGGCAAATACATGACCCCACATGGTGTCATGCACTCTGGCAATTAGTAGCTCCCTTACCTACCTCAGTTCTTCCTGCCATTCACAGTGCACCATTGGGGCAGTCACCCCATTTTTGTGTTTGCTTGCATACATGTGCAAGAAACACATTGCATCAGCTTTCTTTACAAAGGGGTTGTGGAGGCGCGGCAGTGTTGTGCCGAATGGCAGCAGCCCATTCAGGGGCTGGTCTTTGCCTGGCCAATAGAGGAGCATTCCCTGGATCACAACAGTTAAACAAGCAGGCCACTAGATCAAAGAAATTGAACTGCTGCAATCAGGGAGCACCCCGTCAGTACGCAATCAGCTGTTCGGTAAGCTCCCTGACTGCAGCAGCCAATTACAGAGTTGCATGCCACTGGTCCCCACCCCTTTAGAGTGCCTTCCTGGTGAAACACTTAAAAAAAAAAAATAAATAAATAAAAACCGACAGGGTCGCCCACTCCCCGTTGGCATAATATCCCCCAAAAACATTGGGTTCTGCGGAAGGAGTGCCCTAATCCCTCTCGCTCTTGACCCTCCCCACTGAAACATTGTTTTGCTGACGAGGGCCCAATCCCTTTGGCTTCATTCCCTCTGTCATTTGCCAACGGGGAGCCCTCCCGTCGGCATAATATCCCCCAAAACATTCGGTTTGTGCCGAGGGGGTGCCCAATCTCCCTCGGCTCTCGCCCCTACCCCATGTGCCGACGGGGTTGCCCAATCCCTCATCAGCTACAGCCCCCTCTAAAAAGATCAACGGGGTGGCACGCTGGGAGCTCACCCCAGCGTGCCAAATAACCCTGTAACTGGAAAATGGTCCCGCAATGTTTTTTTTTTTACCTGCAAAGCAGAAAACAGTCCTGTGTCGAGTCCAGTGACCCTCCCTAAATCTGCACCCACCTTCTACGCATCCCGCCTCCTCACACCCCCCCTCACCCCATACTTACTTCTGGAGTCCGGAGCGATGATCTTCGGTGGACCGGAAAAACACGTCTGCACTCTTCAAAGCCGACTGCGAACTGAGGAAATGCTGGTAAGCTGTATAATGGAATACATCAACTTTGATGCATATCTCAGGCATTTTTTGGAATTTGGGCACCAAATTTTCAACAGGGGGGTTTTGGGACCCCTCCTCAAGAATTCTGCCACTGTCATGGTGTTAATCGGCCTCGAAAGGTGATTTCGTGGTCACTGCATGGAATCACCTTTCAGGACCGATTAACAAAATGAGAGTGCCAGTGTTCATGAGGTGGGCTCTCAAAAAGTGTTTGTTGCAAATTTGGTGGTAAAAATCCCAAAAATTACTGTTTTTCGAGCATGCGTTGCGCAGTTGCTATGCATGCTCGTAACTTCGTAAATTTGCAATATTTTCATGCCACATTTTCAACATTGGCCTTTTTCCACACCTCCTTGTGAACAGTATAGCTGTCATTTTCACATCCTGCCTGAAATGTATTTTTGCACTTCCAGCGCAGAATAGTGCGGTTGCTGTGGGAAATCAGTGTTTGGGACAGATTATGAAAATGACAGTGACACAGTTCATTAGCAGAGGTCCTAAAATGCCTATGTTGAAAATTTGGTGACAATATTCCATAAAATGACTGTGTTACGAGCATGCATTGCGCAGTTTGCACGCATGCTCGTAAGTTCACGCATTTATAATTTTTTCACTCCAGATTTTCATCATTGCCATTTTTATGCACCTGCTTATGAACAGTACAACTGTAATTTTTCACATCCTGCACGAAATGTGTTTTCGCAGTTCCAGCGCAGAATAGTGCGGTCACTGTGGGAAATCAGTGTTGTGGACACATTACGAAAATCACAGTGACACTGTTCATTAGCAAAGGTCCTAAAATGCCTATGTTGAAAATTTGGTGACAAAAGTCCATGAAATGACTGTATTACGAGCGTGCGTTGTGCAGTTTCCATGCACGCTTGTAACTACGCACATTTGCAATATTTTCACTCTAGATTGTCAACACTGCCATTTTTTCCGCAGCTCCTTATGAACAGTACACCTGTCATTTTTCACATCCTGGCCGAAATGTGTTTTTGCACTTCTGGCACAGAATAGCATGGTCACTGTGGGAAATCAGTGTTTGGGACACATTACAAAAATGACAGTGACACTGTTCATTAGCAGAGGTGCTAAAATGCCTATGTTGAACAATTGGTGACAAAAGTCCATAAAATGACTGTGTTATGAGCATGCATTGCGCAGTTTCCACGCACACTCATAAAGTCGCACATTTGCAAATTTTTCACGCAAGATTTTCGACATTGCCATTTTTTCGCACCTTCTTATGAACAGAACAGTTGTCATTTTTCACATCCTGGCTGAAACGTGTTTTCGTACTTCCGGCGCAGAATAGCGCGGTTGCTGTCGGAAATCTGTGTTCAGGACACATTATGAAAATCACAGTGACATGGTTCCTTAGCAGAGGTCCTAAAATGCCTATGCTGAAAATTTGGTGACAAAAGTCCATGAAATGACTCTATTACGAGTGTGCGTTGCTCAGTTTCCACGCATGCTTGTAATTTCGCACATTTGCAATATTTTCACTCCACATTGTCAACATTGCTATTTTTCTGCACCTCCTTATGAACAGTACAGCTGTCATTTTTCACATTTCACCTGAAATGTGTTTTCAGACATGTAGCATACAGTGGCGTGGTCAGTGTGCGAAATCAATGTCCGGGACAGATTAAGAAAATCACAGTGACACTGTTCATGAGCAGAGGTCTTAAACTGGCTATGTTGAAAATTTGGTGACAAAAGTCCATAAAATGACTGTGTTACAAGTGTACATTGTGCAATTTCCATGCACCCTCATACGTTCACAAATTCGTAATCTTTTCAGTCCAGATTTTCAACATTGGCATTATTCCACACCTTCTTATGAACAGTACAGCTGTCATTTTTCACACATCCTTATGAACAGTCCAGCTGCCATTTTTCACAACCTGGCTGAAACGTGTTTTCGCACTTCCGGCGCAGAATAGCATGGTCGCTATGGAAAATCAGTGTTCGGGATAGATTAAGAAAATGACAGTGACACTGTTCATGAACAGAGGTCCCAAAATGCCTGTGTTGAAACTGTAAAAAAATCCCCAAACTAATTACATTACGGGTGTGCTTTGCGCAGTTTCTGTGCACACTCATGACTTTGCCAGTTTTTTTATATTTTTATTCCAGATTTTCAACGTTGCCATTTTTTACACCTCCTCATGAACAGTACAGCTGTCATTTTTCACATCCTGTTCAAAATGTATTTTCACATCTGTGGCGCCAAATGCTGCAGTCGCTGTGCAAAATCACCTTTCAGCTAACAAACTGATAGTGTCTCTGTTCATGTGGTGGGATCACAAAAAGCCCATGTTGAAAACTTGGAGTGAAAATATCAAGAAACAGCCAGAGTGTTAGGGTTTTCAACCATAATGCCCTACAGCCATCAGGGATATGACTTGGGATTGTCAACAGTAATGCTCATGCCATTCCACACCCCCCCCACCTGCACCCTGCAACCAGTGACAGGCTTCGTGGTGCACCTTGGACTCTTTGGCCCCAGAATCCATCCCATTCTCCTATACTGCACCCATTTCAGCATATTTCCTTATGGAATGAGCTGAGTAAAGCCTGAACACCCAAGGCACACCTTGACACTTGTCAGTGTCTGCAGGGTAGGGTGAGGGGAAATGTCGTGATCGTTATGGGCAATAACCCAAAGGCACACCCCAGTGCCTGCCATCTCTGCAGGGTGGGGGTGGGGTTGGCGTCAGTTCAGTACTTCACTGCCATTCCTATACTGCATGGGCCCAATTCTCATAGGGATCTGCGTCTGGCACAAGCTTGGCAAGCAGCATCTTGCACCAATGCCTGGTGCACCAGGGACCCTGCACCTGATTCAGGTACAGGAGAGGTTCCAGTGGCTAAGTCCCCATGCTAGCACTGACCAGAACCCTGCGGAAAACCCCTGGCGCACTGCACAAGTCCACCTCGGGCCACCAGAAACTAACACAGAACCCCCTGTCCCACTAGGTAATCGGCATGTGGACCCAACCTGATGGGTCGATGTCCCCCCACCATGTTTGGTGCAATTAGTGCCTGGCCACAGAAGTGAGTGGTGGGATGTACTGGGCACTGCGGAGCAGTCTGCACTGGTGTACGGGGGGTTTGGGCACCATGTACTGGGGCATGGGTGGGCACTGTACCACCATACGTTGGTACTGCAATAGCACTGATAGGGCAGGCATCGGGGATCAGGAGAGCTGCATCAGGACGGTGGTACCAACATGGCACATAGGTGGCATTGGGGAGCTGTGAGGGGTGCCATTGGACCACTAGGATGGGGGCCATACATATGAGGCCACACTCTGGAGTGTATAATGGGTGGACCATCACCCATGGTATGCAACACACAGCATGTCACCCAGGGGAGAATGTCTAAGTCTCCTTACGGCTACCCTGGCTGGTCTAAGGACACTTAGAATTTCTCCCGCCAGGTGATGCCTGTGAATTGCAGGATGCAGCTTGCATCGGCCACAGTCCCCCTACTGCCATGCTGCAGTGCATTGCAGGTGCAAGCCCTGTTTGGGGAAGGTGGACCATGGTCAGTGTGAGAAATCAATGTTTGGGACACATTATGAAGATCACAGTGACACTGTTCATGAGCAGAGGTGTTAAAATGGCTATGTTTAAAATTTGATGACAAAAGTCCATAAAATGACTCTGTTATGAGCATCCATTGTACAATTTCCACACACCCTCGTAAGTTCACGAACTTATGAACAGTTCAGCAGTCATTTTTCACACCTGGCCGAAATGTGTTTTCGCACTACTGGTGCAGAATAGCACGTTTGCTGTAGGAAATTAGTGTTCGGGACAGATTAAGAAAATCACAGTGACACTGTTCATGAGCGGAGGTCCCAAAGTGCCTATGTTGAAAATCTGCTGTAAAAAATCCCCAAACTAATTACATTATGGGTGTACATTGCACAGTTTCTATGCATGCTCATGGCCTCACCAGTTTTTGTATATTTTCACTCCAGATTTTCAACAGTGCCATTTTTTACACCTCCTCATGAACAGTACACCTGTCACTTTTCACATCCTGTTTGAAATGTGTCTTCACACCTGTGGTGCCAAATGGCACAGTCACTGTGCAAAATCATCTTTTGCCTAAAGATCTGATAATGTCACTGTTCATGCAATGAGGCCACAAAAAGCTCATGTGGAAAACTTGGAGTAAAAATTCCAAGGAACGCCCAGGGCGTTAGAGTTTTTGACCATAACGCCCTACCCTGTAGATACTGACAGGCGTCAGGGGTGTGACTTAGGACTGTTGACAGTATTGCTCATGCCATTCCACCCCCACCCTCACCGTGCAGCCAGTGATAGGCATCGAGGTGCGCCTTGGACTCTTTGCTCTCAGAGTTCACCCCATTCTCCTATACTGCACCCATTTCAGTGTATTTCCTTATGGAATGAGGTGAATGTAAAGCCCAAACACCCCAAGGCATACCTCAACACTTGTCAGTGTCTGAAGGGTAGGGTGAGGTGAAATGTCATGACCATCATGGGCGACAGCCCAGATGCACACCCCAATGCCTGTCCATCTCTGCAGGGTGAGGGTGGAGTTGGCATCAGTTCAATACTTCAATGCCATTCCTATACTGCACCTGTCTAACTCCAGCACTTCAACTGCTAATGCCAGCAAGCAAATATTCAGCATTGACAAATGCTTGTTTTCTGCTGCAACACTCTTGTTTCCTCAGACAGCACCATTCTTCTTCATTTTATTGTTTTTCTGGTATGCTGAAGTCTAAAAGGGGGCCACAGGTAAGAAGCCACCCATTATGCATGCAGTAAGAAAGAGCCTGACTCATTAGGTCTGCCCTTAATACACTACCTTACCTATCGACCTAATTAATGTACTGGTGGGTTGTCTTCCCACTACCCCACCCCCCTCCCCCCAAGCCCCACTAAGGATTCTGAGTCTCCTAGCCCTGTCTCAGCTATGTTTGTTTGTTAGTTTATTTAGTTAGTTTTTGGTTACTCGGTAAGTGCACTAGACAAAGTTTTCCTATTTGCAGGCATGGCCCATTAGGATGCAATCAAAGCAGTAGAACAATGCAGAGGCATAACAGTTATACAAAGGAGCAGAGAATGAACAAAGTGTCAACAGCATAAATACACAGTACAGTATCAGCAGCATAAATAATCACTACAGGATGTAAGCATACAAGTATGCTAGAATGTACGATAAAGCATGGTTAAAAACAGTAAGCATTCATGTAAGTTTAAACACGGTTACATACAGAACAGTTAACAATAATTCAGCAACGTGGACTTATCAGTCACAAGTAAAGACGTTTTGTAAGTGTCTGCAGTAGGCAGTATGTGCAGTCTGACAGTTTTATACTTCAAGGGAATGTACAGCGGGGGTTTTGGTGATCGGGGCCACACACACGTTATTTCTTGGGTAGGGGTGTTCAGAACTTTTATGACTTACCCAACCATGATTTTAGCTGAATTTGAACTTGATCCTCATTCTTTACAGTGAAATCAACTCTCTTTTGTACTTCAAGGAAATATACTTGTCTCGAATGGGGGCAATAGGATTTGCACACCCCTGTCTTTGGGCTCCCAGTATGCACTGTGCATATATATAAGTGTGTAAGGCATTTCACGTAGTTCTTCATCTGTTGAAATGCCTACTTTGTGTGGCGAAATGCCACTATGCATAGACCAGTCTGTTTTCTTTGGGGTTTTTTTCTGAGGAGGTTTAAAAGCCACAACACCCCCCACCCCAACACACACGCACACGCACACACACACGCACACACACACACACACACACGCACACACTTAATTTGAGACTGTTACCACTGCTCATGATGACCATTCACAGTAAACCCACCACACTTGTAGCACCCCAGCCTCCCTCCCCATCCCAGTGAAGTAATAAAATAGTGCCCAATTCCCACCACCTTGACCCAGTAAGGGATGCTCACCAGTCTCATTTACCCCAGAAAGTACTGTCCTACAGTGAGTGGTCCAGAACAACTGGTTTGGCCACCATCTACCCAGTGAATGACTGTTGACTGGCAGTGCTGTTAGCTGTACACAACTCCTGCCAAACTCTTCAGCCCCAGTTCAAGTGCTTTACGCATGCACTTTACATAGAGTTTGACAGTTTCCCCTTTATTCATACCTTTTTTGTATATTCTATTTTTTTCTAATTTTTCCGCTAAAGTGCAAGTTCCCCCTCCTTCACAAACACAGTAGACATACATTTTTAAATTCCCCCTCATCCCCTCAAATGGGTTGACACTTACTGTGTCATGAGGGGGGGGAAGTTGCACTTTAGCAAAAAAACTGGGGAAAAATTATTGAACTATAATAAGTTATTCATTTTAAAAGAAACAGGCCTTTCAAATTCTGTACTTGAACTCACACTTAGAATTTTGCAGCAGTTGTATAGCTAGCACTGCAGACACTTCTTCAGTAGGAAGATAGTGGCTGGACCGGTTGCTCTGGACAGTCCACCATGGGATATTATTTTGGGGTGAGTGGGACTTGGGGGGTGGTGGGTGCCATAAGGTGGAGGCGTAATTTACGAGGATAGGGTGGGGGAAGTTGGGTGGTACTAGCAGGTCTTTGATAGGGTGGGGGAATGGAGAGACTTGCATGACTTAAGGTTCCCTTCAGACAAATGCTAGTATTTCCCTGGAAAAGAAGGGAGACTGAGGTGCTACAAGGTTTGTGGACTTCAGTTTACCTGCTCATGGGTGGGGTGGTGGCTACTATGCCGAAGTGAGTGGAGCTTTTTTTTTTGGCTTTTAAGCCATTTACAATTAAGGAAAGAAAAAAAAAACTTTATATGGCGAAGTTGAGTGAAGGTTGGAAGTCTTTGCCCAGCTATGCATATTAGAGTTGCTGACTTTCCACCAACTTGCTTCCTCTCTGCTCCTGCATGTGTGAATGGAGCATCTCCATTGGAACAGCTACCACAGTCTCCAACAGAGTGACTTCTATGGCCACCAACAATGTGGCTCCTATGGATGCCAATGGAGTGGCTCCTATGGACACCAGCAAAGTAGCTACCACATCTGCCAATGAAACAGCTATGATGGTTGCTAATGGGATGGCTCCAATGGCCACCACTGGAGTGGCCACCACGGCCATCAACGCCTCTTAACCTGAAGCTGTCTAACACTGCCCCCCCCAATAATTGGCAGCCCTGTCATAAGAAGCCACTAAGCATCACTTGCAATCTCCCAACCTGATCCCCCTCCATCACCAGATATGTCAGTCTCAAGAGAATTCACTCAGCAGAAGTTGCACTCTCCCAGCTCCCACCACCATTCACCAGCAGCACCAGTCTCATAAGCCACTTGGCAGCAGCTCCACTCCCCATACTTGCCCCAATCACCGGCAGTATTGGTCTCAAGTAAAGCCACTCTGTGGCACTTGTAGCAACGGAAAGCAGAGAGAAGAAAAGTGGAGAAATGGGAGTCATACAGGAGGGGTAAGGGAGAGGGAAAGTAAAGAGCAGGAACATCAGAGTAGAACTGACAAGAGGGGGAGTAGGGGAAACAGGCAGACACTTCAGATAAGCAAGAAGGCAGCACAGGTTGGGGAGACCAAATAATGGGCAATAGGAAGAGGGAAGAGGGGGTGAAAGGAATCGCACACATTCTAGAGAGTGGTACTGGAGAAGGGGAAGCAGGGGCAAAGATGGCTAACAGAAATTATTAGGAAGGGGGAGGTGCAGACAATCCTTGCTAGGGGAAATGAGGGTGACATCCTAGAGGGAACCACAGGGCATGAGGAACCAGGTGTGGGGGGGCAGGGTAAGAAGGCTGGAGGAGCGAGACAGCAGTCAGATAGCAGGCAGAATTAAAGGAAGGCACCAAGGAGAGGGCAGTAGAGTAAACATACTGGGGGACTCCATACTAAAAGGTATCAGATGGGGAGGCAAGGGGAGCGGGAGAAGTTCTGTCTGGGTGGATTGTAGGCTAGGTATGACAGTGCGTAAATTGTGAGGCACATTATACCAACATGTGTAAAGCGGCAAGGAGGGAAGCCTCTTATAGTGGTGCACCTCGGTACAAATGATCTGGAGGGAAACCACGTGAAAGAAGTTGAGGCAAAATTTAGAGAGCTGGCCTGGGTAGGCAGCAGTGAATGACAATCAGTTGTCTTCTCTGAAGTTATGCCTGTACCGAGACCAGCACAGACAGAAAACAAAGAATTAAGGAGTTTAATGAATGGCTGGTGGATTGGTATAGGACTATGGGGTTTGGACTGGTGGGGGACTGGGGGTCAACATGGGATAACAAGGCCTTGTATGCCCAGAATAGACTTCACCTGAGCAGAGAGGGATCAGGAGTCCTGAAGCAGAAACTGGAAGGGTTTGTAGAAACGACATATAATTTAAACTACATCCCTGGCTACCCCTACCCCCACAATTGCCAGCCTTGAGCTTCTCCTTTTCTGCCATCTCTCCTCATGACACCCTACATGCACTTCTCTCTCTCTCTCTAAACCCTACAAAAGGCAACTCTTCTGACAGCCTGGACCCTAAGCTACTCCACCTATCTGCCCCTCCTATCTCCATCCCCCTAACTGATTTACTCAACTTATCTTTCCTCACTGCCACTATCCCTGAAGCCTGGAAATATGCCATTGTTCTTCCTCTACCTAAAGGTGGTGAACCCACTACTCCAGGGTGCTATTGCTCCAGCTCACTTCTACCTACCCTGGCTAAACTTCAGGAACAGCTGGTTATGTCTCTCAGCTATCCTCTTTCCTGGATGACTTCTCCTTTTTCACTCCATTCTAATATTGGATTTCGGAAGAACAACTCCACTGCCACCTCCCTACTTAGGCTTACTGACTCTACCCATTCTGCCATGGATATGGTCATATCACATCTGCCATCTTTGCCGACCTTGCCAAGGCATTTGACACTGTTTCCCACACTCTCCTTCTTGAGACCCTTTTCCCAGTTGGCCTATCCCAGTTGGCCTTTAACTGGCTTAAAGCCTACCTGGTAGGAAGAACTCAATCAGAGAAAATAGCTGATTCCACGTCCCCGCCACTGCCCATCTTGACTGGTGTGCCTCAAGGCTCTATACTTGGCACACTGTTATTCTCTATTTTTCTTAATGACCTGCTGTCAGTATGTTCCTCCTCCTCCTCCTCCTCTATCCATATGAAAGCTGATGACACGGTCTTGCTCACCTCTGGCCAGTTTCCCTCTGTTGTATCCGCTAGTCTCCAGCTCGACTTCAGTAATGTTCAGCGCTACTTTCAGTCACATCATCTTTTCCTGAACAGCAAGAAAACAGTCTCCATAACCTTTGGCACGAGGCAGTGACTCTCTAGGCTGCCCTCCCTACCCACCTTCCACACCCTGGATGGAACCACACTTGAGGATACCACCTCTTTTAAATATTTAGGTGTTTGTCTTGACTGACACCTAAACATTTCTGAACATGTTGTTGCCATCCTGAAGAAACTGTGCCCCAAGCTTGGTGCCCTCTACAGGAACTGCAGTTGCTTACCTTTGTCAGCTAGGCGCGACCTTGTTCAGAAAATGATTCCCCCTATTTTTGACTATTGCAACAGTCTATTGTGCTGTTCCTAAGTCTTCCCTATTCAAATTGGATTCCCTTTTCAATGCTTTTTGTCGCTTTGCTCTTGACTGTTCCCCCCCCCCCCGGTACCCACCACTGCTCTCTCTACCACTCCCTTGCTTTTCCCTCCCTGGAATGCAGACAACTTTTGCACTGCATGAAACTTACCTCTAAATTCTGGTTTGGTTCTCTCTCTCCTTACCTATCCTCCTCCCTTTCCATTCCACCTCCCTCACACCATTCTCTCAGATCCACTGACTCTCGTACTCTGGCTATTCCATGACGTACTACTACAAGTGGTTAAGGTGCTTTCTCTTATCACTTCCCTGTACTCTAGAACTCACTACCTATGCCCATCTGACACTCTTCATCCTGCTCTTCCATCTCCCAGGCCCAACACAACTTTTACTCTTCAAACTGCACTTGTCGATGAAGATTCTGCTGTATTTCCCAATGTTTATAGCACTTGAAGCTTATTTTATCTACTTCCGCCACAAACTGGTTCAAGGCCTTCCTTATTGGTAGAACCCAATCAGTTAAGATCTTGGATGGCACTTCCCCTCCCCTCCCAATTAGCACTGGAGTACCCCAGGGCTCGGTTTTAGGGCCCCTCCTATTCTCCATCTTCTTAAACGACCTTCCCTCTGTTTGCTCACCATCCTTTTACATATGTATGCCGGTGATACAGTCCTGTATGCATCTGGCTCCTGTCCTGATGAGGTTACAACCAGCTTACTTCAAGACTTCGACAAGGTTCCGCTCTGGTTTTCTAACCATAAACCTTTGCTCAATGCCATGAAGACTGTCTCCATGACCTTTGGCACAAGGCAGAGACTCTCTAGGCTTCCCTCCCTACCCACTTTTCACACCCTTGAGGGGACTTTACTTGAGGACACATCCTCCTTCAGGTACTTAAGTGTTTTGTTGAACCAACACCTAAACTTCTCTGGACATATTGACGCCATCCAGAAAAAAACTGTGCCCCAAGCCTGGTGCCCTGTTCAGGAACCATAGTTGCATCCCTCCTACAGCCAGGCATTAACTTGTTCAGAAGGTGATACTGCCTATTTTGGACTACTGTGATGTAGTCTATGGTACTGCCACTAAGTCCTCCCTGGCCAGACTGGACACCCTCTTCAATACCTTCTGCCACTTTGCCCTGGATGCCCCCACTTGCACCCATCACTGTGATCTTTCTCGTGCCCTATCCTTCCCCTCTCTTTCAAATAGGCGAATCTCTCACTGTGCTAAATTCACCTCCAAGCACTGGTTGGGTGAGCTCTCTTCCTACCTCACCTCCTCCTTTATAACACCTCCCACCCTCCCATTACCTTAGATCAACCGACTCCCATACCGTGGTTGTCCCCCACAGATCTACCCAAATCGGCAAATCCGGTTACTGTCACCACCTCCCAAAAAATTTGGAATTCCCTTCCTCCTCAAATCCAGCACTCATCCTCCACCTACTCTATCAGCTCTGCCCTCAATAATTACCTTGCACCTAGCTGCTCCTGCCATGTCCCTCCCCAGTTCCCTCCTCTAAGCCCTGGACAAAGCCTACCCCTCTACCCTCACCTTCATTTTACCCTGTGCACACCCACCTCCCAAATCTCTAGCCCTCCTCCCTTCCCCAAATTGCTCCCCCTTACTGGCCTCCCTTAATCTCTTACAGAATGTAAAGGACCCTGAATGCTCTCCATGGGTCCCTCTCCTACCCCCCAAGGGGCTTGTATCTCTCATCAACTCCCTTCCCCCACCATCTTAAAGGGGTCTCTCTGGGACACTGCCTTATCCCCTTCTCTCTGGTCCCCCCCCAGTCCCCTTGCAGGGTTCCTCACATACTGAAGAGTTCTCCAGGGACAGGACCCTTTCCCTTCCCCCCTCTTCACCCATCCCACCCCTTTCCCACTTTTCTTTCATGTAAGCACTTGTTTACTTATTAACCTGGCACTTATTACTGTTCACTCTTTCTACATGTTATGTGCAATACTGTTGTAACCAGTGGTGCCAGAACAGTTTGAAAAGTGGTAGGGCCAAGGACGTAAAGGTTATATTTTTCCCTATTAAATACATTACCATGATAGCAAAAAGTGATATGGCCACTTATAAAAGTGGTAGGGCCATGGCCCTAGTGGCCCCCCCCTGTTCCGGCACCTATGGTTGTAACACTGTAACACCTGCCTTACAACTGTATGTTAGTGCTGATCTTGTAATTTGAATGTTTACTGTCTCATTCCAGTAGTACCCCTTCCCCCAGGTTGTACCGAGAGACGAGCGACTTGTTGCTCAATGTGCCTTCCTGGTGAAACATTTCAATAAATAAATAAATAAATACATTTTGCTTTGTTACACTAAATGCATACCCTTGTAAATGTATTTGGTTCGATTCTACATTTGTATATGTCTTATCCACCCACTTTTGTATATGTACCTTTACTTTATCTGCACTGGTTTGTTGTGTATATGCCATACCAAACTGTAATTGAAAATGTACACTCAATGTATTTATACTGTATTGCCTATGTTCCCCTCTTCACCCTCCCCCAGGATGCACTGTGAGATGAGCAACTTGTTGCTCAGTGTGTTTTTCTGGTGAAACACTTCAATAAATAAATAAATAAAACTAAGAAAAGGGTGGGCTAAGACTTGGGAAACAGTCTGGGATGCAATGTTTGGAAGCACTTTTGCCTCCTCCCCCCTCAGCTGGCAGTAAGGGAAGTGAGATGAATTCAGAAAGGGGAGGTAGCAGGGAATTTATAATGGGAGGTAGCGGGGGCAAGGGAAGGATAAGGGGGGCCAGGGGTCTGGCTGAAGGGAGGTTTCTATAAGCACAAGGAGCCTAGGGACTAAGCTACCAGAGCTCCAGGCACTGATGGTGGTGAAGGGGGGGAGGGGGTCAGTATAGATGCCATCACGGAGACATGGGACAACCAGTACCAGGACTGGGACTTAATTAAACTAGCAAGGGGGGGTGGCCGAAGGATGCAGTGGGAACCAAAGGTGACAGCAGATAAGGACTGTGTGGCCCACCTAGTCTGCCCATTTTTCCTACCTAATGCATTACCTCATACCCTAGTTGATGCGTCGCTTACCCTCTCATCCCTATTGCTAGAGTACTCTTATGTTTATCCCATGCATTATTGAATCCCCCTACTGCTTTTGCCCTCACCATCTCTGCAGGGAGGCTTTTCCAAGCATCCGTTACTCTTTCTGTGGAAAAGTACTTCCTCACGTTGCCTCTGAGCCTACCCCCCTCTAGCTACATATCATGCCCCCTTGTTCATGTACACCTTCTTTTCTAAATTATGCTACCCTCCTGTGCCTTATTTATACCCCTGATGTACTTGAATGTCTCTATCATATCCCTTCTTTCTCTCCCCCCTCTCCTCCAGGGAATACATATTGAGGTCCTATAGTCTTTCCTCATATGACATTTTGGGCAGTCCTTGCACCATATTTGTTGCACTTCTCTGGACTGCCTCTATTTTGTGTCTATGTCCTTCCAGAGATGTGGCCTGAGGTACTGGACTTCAGGAGGGCTGATTTTGTCAAAATGGGAGAGTGACTCAGAAATGCACTAGCAAACAGGCAAGAAGGTGGGGTGGAGCAACAGTGGAGACACATCAAAACCACCATCACAGAGGCAACAAGCCTTTATGCGAAGTAAATAAACAAATCAAAATGAAAGAAAAAACACTATGGTTCTCAAAAGAAGTGGCGGGGAAGGTTAGGGAGAAAAATATAGCATTCAGGAAGTATAAGGAAACACAGAAGGAGCTGGACAGAAAACTGTCCCAGTTAAAGCAGAAGAAAGCAAGGAAGGCAGTCAGAATAGCAAAGGCCCAAACCGAGGAAAAGATAGCCAACTCGGTTAAGAAGGGGGGATGAAACCTTTTATAGGTACTGTACATTAGGGAACAAAGAAAGACTAAGGCAGGGATACTGAGGCTGAATAAAGAGGAAGGTGGTTGGGCAGAGAGCAACAGTGAAAAAGCAGGGATACTGAAGGAATACTTCTGCTCAGTATTCTCAAAGGAAGAGCAGGGACAGATACCTAATCCAGTCAATAGAAGCACTCTGGATAGGGGGGTTGATATTAGTCCTTTCATGAAAGAAAGGGTTCTGAAAGAACTTCTAAAACTGAAGGTGGATAAAGTAATGGGGCCTGATGGGATTCACCCCAGAATTCTAAAAGAACTAAGGGGAGAACTAGTAACACCGCTGACTACCCTTTTTAATAAATCACGGGAGAATGGTGTGGTACCTGAGGAATGGATGAGGGCAGATGTGATTCTCCTTCACAAAAGTGGGAGCAAGACAGAGGCAGGAAACTACAGACCAGTCAGTTTGACCTCAGTGGTAGGGAAAATGATGGACTCACTTCTGAAGGAAAGAATTGTTGAGTACCTAGAGGCCAGTGGGGCACTGGGCCTAAGGCAGCATGGATTCACAGCAGGAAGGTCATGTCAGACAAATCTAATTGATTTCTTTGACTGGGTGACCAAAGTAGTAGACCAGGAAGGGACTATGGACATGGCCTACGTAGACTTTAGCAAGGCATTTGACACAGTCTGCACAAAAGATTAATAAACAAATTAGCCAGCCTGGGAGTGGGTCCCAGGGTGGTAGCCTGGGTAAAACACTGGCTGCACAACAGGACATAGAGGGTAATAGTAAATGGAGTCCACAGTGAAGAAAGGGGGGTTACTAGTAGGGTACCGCAGGGTTCAGTACTGGGACCAGTCCTTTTTAATGTCTTCATAAGTAACATTGCAGAAGGACTGGAAGGAAAAGTATGTCTCTTTGCAGATGACACAAAGATCTGCAACAGGGTTGATACACGAAGTGGGGTGGAAAGGGTGAAAAGGGACTTGGCAAGGTTGGAGGAATGGTCAAATATATGGCAGCTTAGATTCAATGCAAAGAAGTGCAAAGTAATGCACCTGGGAAACAAAAACCCAGGGGAAGCGTACACAATGGGGGGTGAGATACTGACAGCAACAAAAATGGAAAGGGACCTGGGGCTAATCATATCAGATGACGTAAAGGTGGGCCAGCAATGTGAGAAAGCAGTAAGGAGGGCTGGGGGGATACTGGGATACATATGGAGAGGCATCACCAGTAGAAAACAAGAAGTTGTTGTCCCTCTGTGCAGACAGTTGGTAAGACCACATCTGGAGTACTGTGTACAGTTCTGGAGACCCCATCTCCGCAAAGACATAGACAGGGTGGAGGCAGTCCAGAGGAGGGCAACCAAAATGGTGCAGTGTCTGCACCAGAAGACATATGAAGAAAGACTAAAGGAGCTTAAGAGGTATAGTCTCGAGGAAAGGAGGGAGAGGGGGGACATGATAGAAACTTTCAAATACCTCAATGGAATCAACAAAGTCCAAGACGGTAGCATCTTTCAGAAAAAGAGATGTGCAAGAACAAAAGGGCACAATTTGAAGATAGAGGCTCATAGGTAATGTGAGGAAGTATTTCTTCACAGAGAGGGTTGTAGATGCATGGAACAGCCTTCCTGAGGAGGTCATAGAGTCAAACACAGTGGGGGAATTCAAGAATGCATGGGACAGACATAAGACAATTCTAGTGGGGGGGTAGGAGAAAGTAGGCTGCTGGTTAACTAGGATCTGCAGCTTATCTGTTAGGTAGGAACATGGGCAGACTAGGTGATCCAAGCTGTCCTTATCTGCCACCAGAGTCTATGTTTCTGTGTTCCTTCTCATGCCCTGTAGCATCCCACTGGCTCACCCCACAGACTTCTCACATTGTTTGGTTACCTTTAGGTCATCAGATATGATTACCTCCAGATCCTCTTCTTGATTGGTGGTCATCAGTACCTACCTTCCCCCCATCTTGTACTCCTCTCTTGTATTTCTGTACCCCAAGTGCATGATTTTGCACTTCTTTACATTGAATCTTAGCTGCCATACTCTCAACCACTCCTCAAGCATGTTTAGGTCCTTTTTCATCCCCCCCCCCGAATGTCGACCCTTAGTGTCATCTGCAAAGAAGCATATCTTTCCCTCCAGCCCCTCTGCATTGTCGCTTATGAGGACATTAAAGAGGACTAGCCACAGGATGGATCCCTGTGGCACCCCACTGGTCACCCCCCCTTTTCTTGGATTGAACGCCATTTACCACCACCCTCTGTGTCCTGTCACTGATCCAATTTCTGACTCAGTTTACCATTTTGGGGCCCACTCCCAGGCTGCCCAACTTATTCATCAACCTCCTATGTGGTATGGTGTCAAAGGCCTTGTTGAAATATAGGTAGGCCGCATCCACCGCCCCTCCCCTATCTACCTCCCTGGTCACCCTGTCAAATAAATCTATCAGATTTGTTTGACAAGATCCTCCCGCTGTGAATCCATCCTGCCTTGGATCCTGTGCTTCTCTGGATTAAAGAAACATCACAATCCTTTCCTTTAGCAGTGACTCCATTAATTTCCTCACCATTGAGGTCAGGCTGACTGGACTGTAACAGCCTTCTCCCTGTTCCCACTTTTGTGGAGAGGGACTACATTTGCCCTCCTCCAGTCCTCTGAAACCACCCCTGTCTCTATTAATTTGTTGAACAGGGCTGTTAGTGGTGCTGCCAGCACCTCTCTAAGTTCTGTCAGTATTCTGGGATGTATCCCATCTAGCCCTATAGCCTTGTCCCCTTTTTGATTCTTGAGTTCCTTTAGGACTCTTTCTTCCGTAAATGGGCTGGTGTCCACCTCTCTCCCACTGGTGCTCCTATCCCCCAATAGTGGTCCTTCTCCTTCCTCTTCTTCTGTGAATACTGAACAAAAATATTTGTTCAGGATTGTTGCTTTTTCTAGGTCCTCCTCCGCACCCCCCTTCCTCCCACCCTGGTCTTTCTATCACTAGTGTACCTGGAAAGGTCCTGTCTCATTTCTTAATTGCCTGGACTGTTTTTCCTCAGTTTGTGCCTTTGTGTTCCTGACTGCTTTCCCTGCCTCGCTCTGCTTTTCAAGACACAGTTCCCTGTCCCCCTCACTGTTTGTGCTTCCTTGTACCTCCTGAAAGCTAGGCTTTTCTCTTTTACCTTCCCGGCCACGTTATTTGAGAACCATAGATTTTTTTCTTTCTCTTTGTTTTGCTTACTTGCCTGACACAAAGGCTTGTTGCCTGTTCTATGGCTCCCTTAAGGTTAGCCCATTGTTTCACTTCACCCCTCCATTCTTCTTCCCCTGCCAGTGCTTCCTTGAGACATTCCCCCATATTTGCAATGTTAACCCATCTGAAATCCAGAACCCTTGCTTTCGTGTGGTATGACTCCTCCACCATTCTCACATTTAGCCACACTATACAATGATCACTGGACCCCAGGTGGCTGCCTACCATTACAATGGTGACTTTGTCCCCATTGGTGAGTACCTGATCTAATATTGCACCTTCTCTGATGGGTTCTGCCACAAGCTGCTTGAGGCATGCCCCCTGCAGGGCATACAGGATGCCTCTGCTCCTGGTTGTGGCTGCAGCCTGAGTGTTCCAATCCACATCAGGCAACTTTGAAATCTCCCTCCAGCAGCACTTCACCTTTGGCTGCCATTTTGTGGATGGCTTCTGCTAGTACCCCATCCATCTCCTCCCCTTGTGCTGGAGGTCTGTGTATCATGCCAGTGCGAATGGCAGTGCCATTTCCTGTCTCCAGGGTGACCCACAGTGCTTCCACTCCCTCCTGCATTCCCTGAACTTTGGTTGTTTTAATTTCCTCCCTGACATAGATAGCCACCCCTCCATCCTTTTTTCCCACCCTGTCTGTTCTAAATAGAATGTAACCTGGTATGGCTATATCCCATTCATGGTCCCCACGTACCATGTCTCGGTAACAGCAACAGTGTCCTGGTCTGCCTCTGCCATCAAGGCCACTAGGTCTGGGATTTTATTTTCCAGGCTGCGGGCATTTGTGCACATGGCCTTCCGATTTTTGCAGCCTCCCCTTCTAGTAGCCCCCTTTTTGTCCCCATGTTGTCCCTCTCTTCCTCTCCTGTTTTTCTCCCATCCTTCCTTATCTCTACCATTCTACCTATCTCAGTTTTAGGTTTTAGTGTCAATTTTCCAAACCTGGGATCCTCCCTACTGACTGTTTCATCCTCTGTGTGTGTGTGTGTGTGTGTGTGTGTGTGTGTGTGGGGGGGGGGGGCATTAGCTTCTTCCTGCCTACTATCACCTCCCCCTTGGCTAGTTTAAATGTTTGCCAATGTGGTATTTAAACCTCTCACCAAGGATCCTGGTTCCCACCGGATTGATGCAGTCCATCCTACTTATATATGCTTGCATTCTCCAGGTGGGACCCCAGTCCCCAATGAAGTTGAAGCCCTCTGCTCTGCACCAGTCCATCAACCATGCATTGAATCTCGTGCCATGGAGTGCCCTGCCTTCCCCCTTGTCACTGACCAGTAGCATCTGTGAAAAGGTTACAGTGCATGCCACTTTTCTAAGACCCCTCCCCAGGTCCCTAAAGTCCTCATGCACTACCAGAACCTCATCACCAGCCAGATCATTTGTTCCCAGGTGGAAAATGATGTCTTGCTCTCCCTCCCATCCTGCTGCCCCAGCGATCCTCTGGATGCGTGTTCCATTCCTCCAAGCTGTGGCACTGGATAGGCACTTAACTTCCCTCTTTCCCACTCCATTTGCCTCCAAGTATACCCCCCCCCCAAGAATAGAATCCCCACCAGGAGTTGCTTCCTCCTCCTCGGCTCCCCGGATCTCCACCATGGAGGACACCCACATCCTCCTTGGTCTCTACTGTGAGTACCTCCTTGGGCAGTTCCACCCTGCCAGTGCAGCACAGGAGTAATTTTATTTCAGTAAAAAATAAAACATAAAACAAAATCACTATAAATCCAAATTTCAGTACCAGCCTCCCCACCAAAAAAAAGTTCTTCACATTCCTGTTTCCTGTACCTCACCTTTAGAGATATCATGTATAAGACTGGTTTAGTGATTGCCCTTGTTTGATAAGGACTGCATGGTCAATAACTGTCTTTTGGCTCTGGACCTGCCATTTTTTTGCAAATGCCACTGGAAGAGAGACTTTTTCTGCTGTTCTTTCTTCTGTTTGTAGCAGCAAATGTTCTCCGTTTCTTTTATGTCTATAAAAAGCAGACAGTTGCAGGTTGGTTGTGCCAGTTGTGGCAAATGGATTGCCTTTTCCAGCTTTTTTACACCAGCTGTTTCCCGGTATTTAGTTCTTTACAAGCCATGGACATTGCCTTGTCCAGCTGTCTCCAAGACTTTGTTGTTTTTAACTAAACCTGCCACTGCTATCTGATCTTCAGACTGCTGATTATTAATATCAGTCTCAGCATTCCTAGTCTCTTGAGATGTGTCAGAAACTTTACAGTCAAAAGATAATGTGGTTGCTTCTTTTTCTTTTACTGCTGACCCACCACCAGCAGAAAAATATTAGTTTTCTTTCTGACATTTCACCACTGTCTGGCACTGACCATGAGATGTGCAGTAGCTTTTTCCCTCCTTCTGTCTACAATAATGTGCACTGGCTAAACAGCTGAGCTCCCAACAAGATAAAGTAAGTAACTAAGCTTAATAACCATCAGAAATCATAGTTGCGCAATGCCCTAACTGCCTAAAAAGTACAAAATCGAGACTTACTGTTTACTGTTGCTGTGAGTCGTTTGGTTGCATTTTCAGTGCAGCATGTTCATGATGTTGACGCTCTGACTCATCTCGGTTTGAGAGGACGGTGAACGGTTTGTTTTCACTTTATTATTTGCTTTATTTTATAAATGAAGATTGGCGGTGTTTGTTTTCCTTGCGACCCTGATGCACAGAAGTCCTCGGCGCCTCTAAAATGGCTGCTCCAGTGCCAGATACAGTGTCTCTGCTGTAGGTTGAACCGTTTGCTTCATTGGGATGTAGAACACTGGTTTCTTCTTTGACTGCACTACAACTGCTCCCCACCTTGTGCCATAGTCCTGGTCTGAAGTGCACAGAAAACACCTCAGCCCCCACAGCTATGGCATGTTTGATGCAGATGACGGAAATGCGCTGGAAACAACTGCCACTTTGATTCATGCATGCGCATACAGTCAGCCTATCTGGACTCCTGAGTCTTGTAGTGCGAGTGTCTCTGTGACTTGCTGCTGAAATTCCCGAGTGTCCCGACTTCCAAAATGTGCATAAATGACATGGGTACTTGTGTCCCTGAGAGCCCTGATGCTCGTCAAAAACATGTACAATGAAATCATTATTATAGTACTGAACATGTTAAATTGAAAATAGTACAAAATGATGAATTAATGACATTAGAATCGAAACTAGGGAGTGCTCTATAAAAAGATTCTGAGTAATGATTCTCTTTTCTCCTTCTGACTTGTCTGTAGTGAACCTTTACTTGAAACAGGAACTCTGCCTTGCCACATTTTTCACTTGCAGTGTGCTTTATGTGGACAGTGTGTCTATTTACAGTGTGTGAGCTCCCTAACCAGAAGATGCTTTCTGGGTTGCAACTTCCTGTGTGAACACTTTCCTGTAGTTGGATCCCATTGACATGCTGCTGCATGCCATCTGCACACAAGTATGTGTGCCACCTAGCAAACCCTCTGATACAAACAGGTGGCCTCTTTGCGGTGGTCAGACTGTGGGCACCACCCTACAAGGTATTCTCTTTTCCCTTCTGTCTGCACATGGGTCTCTTTCCTTATCTTGCTGACACTGGGCCATGTACCTGCTCTCACTTGCTGCCATCAGGTGCTCGAAGTCTCTGAGGCGGCCCTCACCACCACCAACAGGATCCCCCCTCAATATCTTGGGTAAACCACCACAGGTCCAAAGTCATTGGGAGGTCTCTCTTGAGGGGATACCCCACTGGGGCTGCTGCAGCCTTCTCGTGGTCTTAGTGTATGTCCCACTATGTGCAGCATCTGCATAACTTGACCCTCAGATCCCAACTGCTTAGGATCTGGCCTGGATAGCTGGAATCCTTACCTGGTGGATACCTCCTTTGCTGTTCCACAATGCTCCCAAAGCTTCAAGGTGCCCAGGAACCCTGAGGCTCTCTGATCCCTGTGAGTGGCTGGTACCCAGCTCCTGCCATGTTTCCTGGTGGAGCTTTCCTTCCCGATGCCTCCTGTGACCCTGGTGTGCTGCTGGTTGACCAGCTGCCACCCAGGCCAAGACCTGGACACCACCTCTCCCTGCTGCTGTGAGCCGAGTGATACCCAGTGGGTACTAGGATGACATTCTGGCACTACCAGTCCCCCTGCTTGCCATGCCTATTGCCATCTGTGCCCACGGTGACCCAGCCAGTCCCTCGCCCAGACCCTGGGCATTTGCTACATGAGTGTACCTGAAGCATTGATGTTTCATCCAAAAGAGTTAAAAGCAGTCACTCAAGAACCAACTGGCACCATGAAGGCACCCTACTTTTATTTCCACTCTTACCCCTCCCACCATCTTTACCATTGGGGGATGATGCCAGATCGTCCCTCCACCTTTGGCTCACATCAGGTGAACAACCACCTCCGCCTTCTGTAAGGAGGTGGTTGTTACACAATTCTGGAAAAAGACAGTGCCTACAATTTAGATTATATTTCATGTACAGTAGGACCTCGGAACTAGGAACCCCACTCATCCGAACTAACTGGTCAACTGAACCCACGACCACCCCCCGCCCCCCAATGGCAGCTAATAGCAAAGCAGTCTCCCATTTAAATAGCTTCCAATCTGTAACATTTGATTCGCATGGTGGCAATAATGCAAACATAAGCGAGTAACTCTCTTGATTGTGAGCATAAGCAGTGTTTCTGATGAATACATTACCACGATTCTTCATTGACAGATTTACCAGATAAAGAGGAGGCATAATTCAAACTGAGCTCTGGGTGGTTGTTAAGAACAGAGATGGCATAAGGCATTTGGGGCTGCAGGGCGATTAAATGTCCACCGACACCACTGCCTCTGAAACATTTAAATCGACGCTACAGTTCTCCACTGAGCAACATGGACTTACCTGGGATCAGATGTTAAATTTCGATGAGACAGGGTTGTACTGACATCTCTTACCAAACAAAACCCTCGCCATTGGTTCATAAAAGCAGGTCAAAAACATTGTCATGTAAAAGACTGTATTATACTTATGGCTACAGCAATGCAAGTGGTGATTTCAGGCTCTCTCTGGTGTGACTAACATTACTGCCCTTATTTTTATGTTTGCTTGCACGCATGTGCAAGAAACATAGTGCCACCATACAACTTTTCGTAGGTGTGCCTCCCCCACTTCCAATGCCCTGCTGCCTTTTGCAGGCACGGCCGCACCACACCAGTGAATGTCGGAGCTGTCTATGACAGCCGTTCAGATGCAGTGGCGTACAGTTGAAAGTGAAAAACCGCTGTGATCAGAGGTGGTAACGTGTAGGCAATTTGAATACTGCCGTCAGCAGAATGCAAAGTGCCTACATGTTAGCACTTCACTGAAACAGCTGTCATAGACAGCTCCGTCCCCCATAACAAGTAGCACACTGGGAGCCCACCCAGCGTGCTCAAGGCGCGCTTCCCCCACACACACACACACTGTATAGCCGACGGGGTGCCTAATCCCCTGTTGGGTTCCGCTGCACCCCCAACAGACTTCCAGGTGCCATGCTGGGAGCCCACCCCAGCGTGGTAACAGTACGTAAGGTTGACGTGGGTGCCCAATCCCCATCGGCTCCACTGTCCCCCCAACAGAATTCCAGGTGCCATGCTGGGAGCCCACTCCAGCATGGCAACAGTCCGTATGGCTGATGGGGGTGCCCAATCCCCCATCGGCTCCACTGTCCCCCAAAAAACCTTCCAGCTGCCACGCTGGGAGCCCACCCCAGCGTGGCAAAAGTCCCACATCATCCGTAAAAAAAAAAAAAAAAAATGACCTGTAAGAAACGGTCCTCGCTGACTGTCTTGACACCCCCTCCCAACCCACACCCACCCTCTGAGTGCCCACACCCCCACTCTCACCCCATACTTACCTTCTGGAGTCCAGCGCGGTGATCTTCTGTGGACCAGGAACACGTCTGCACTCTTCAAAGCCGACCGCGAATGGAAGAAATGCTGGTAAGCTGTATAATGGCATAAATAGGGTTTTTTAAACTTTGGTGCATATCTTGGGAATTTTTGGGAATTTTTTCACCAAATTTTCAACATGGGGTTCTTGGGACCCCCCCCCCATGAACTCAGTCCCTGTCATTTTGTTATTTGGTCCCGAAAGGTGATTTTGCGGTCACTGTGCGGAACCACCTTTTGGGACTGATTTACCAAACAACAGTGTCACAGTTCATGAGGTAAACCCCCTAAAACCCTATGTTGTAAATTTGGTGGAAAAATTCCCCAAAATGACAGTTTTACGAGCATGCATTGCGCAGTTCCTATGCATGCTCGCAACTTTGAGAATTTGTAATATTTTCATGCCAGGTTTTCAACATTGCCATTTTACCACACCTTCTTATGAACAGTTCAGCTGTCATTTTTCACATCTCATTCAAAATGTGTTTTCGCACATGTAGTGCACATTGGCGCAGTCAGTTTGCAAAAAAATCAATGTTTGGGACACATTAAGAAAATCACAGTGACACTGTTCGTGAGCAGAGGTGTTAAAATGGCTATGTTGAAAATTTGGTGACAAAAGTCCATAAAATAACTGTGTTATGTGTGTGCATTGCGCAATTTTCACGCACCCTCATACGTTCACGAATTTGTAATATTTTCAATCCAGATTTTCAACATTGACATTTTTCCACACCTCCTTATGAACAGTACAGCTGTCATTTTTCATACCCTGGCCAAAATGTGTTTTTGCACTTCCAGCGCAGAATAGCTCGGTCGCTATGGGAAATTAGTGTTCGGGATAGAGTAAGAAAGTTACACTGACACTGTTCATGAGCGAAGGTCCCAAAATGCCTGTGTTGAAAATCTGCTGTAAAAAATCCTCAAACTAATTTAATTACGGGTATACATTGCACAGTTTCCACGCACGCCTGTGACTTCACCAATTTTTTTATAGTTTCACTCCAGATTTTCAACAATGCTATTTTTTACACCTCCTCATGAACAGTACACCTATTACTTTTCACATCCTGTTCAAAATGTGTTCATTTCGAACAGGATGTTCATGTGGTGGGGTCACAAAAAGCCCACGTGGAAAACTTGGAGTAAAATTACCAATAACGCCCTACCCTGTAGGGACTGACAGGTGTCAGGGGTGTGAATTGGGATTGTCAACAGTAATGCTCATGCCATTGCACCCCTCACCGCCACCGTCCAGCCAGTGATCAGCATCGAAGTGTGCCTTGGACCCTTGGCCCCCAGAGTTCACCCCATTCTCCTATACTGCACCCATTTCAGCGTATTTCCTTATAGAATGAGGTGAATATAAAGCCCAAACACCCCAAGGCACATCTCGACACTTGGCAGTGTCTGAAGGGTAGGGTGAGGTGAAATGTCGTGACCGTCATGGGTGACAACCCAAAGGCACACCTCAATGCCTGTCCATCTCTGCAGGGTGAGGCTCGAATTGGCATCACTTCAATGTCATTTCTATACTGCATCTGTCTAACTCCTGCACTTCCACTGCTAATGCCAGCAAGCAAACATTCGGCATTGACAAATGCTTGTTTTAAAGCACTTTGGTCTTGGGTCACTTTATCCAAATTCAGATAGAAAGTGCAATAAAGCACGGAATCTATTTTATATTTATAAATAAAAAGCATTTGACTAAAAGTAAGTAATTTATTGTGTCTTTACTACCTGTCTGTAAAATTTCATACTTACAAATTTTTCAGTTATGAACTTCCTAATTCCCATGCCATTTGTAACTCCAAGGTCCTACTGTACTTCTCTTCGTCTCATACGTTCACTGACCTACACAGCCAGTATAGTGTTATGCTTGTGCAACTATGTTAGCTTGATTTTGGCCGTTTGCACTCTCTATTCCAGAGGAATTACCACCCTGTAGGGGTACGACGGCAAAGAACTCTCGGAGAGGGTTCCACCCCTAGAGGTACCACGGGATGTTTTCCGTGGCTAAAGGTACCTTAGGAATCCCCCTAAGGAGAGAGTGCTGCTGCTGGAGGAGAAGGGGAGGATGGTCAGGCAAAAAAAATGCTTCACAGAGAGGCTTAGAGGAACTGCTGCTTATATAGCTCAGGAAGTGGGAGTGGCTGGCTGCTTGGCCACTGAACTTTAGGCATAGCCTTACATTTCACTGACCTACGCAGCCAGTATAGTGTTATGCTTGTGCAACTGTGTTAGTTTGGTTTTGGCCGTTCACACTCTATTCCAGAGGAATTACTACCCTGTAGGGGTACGAAGGCAAGGAACTCTCGGAGAGGGTTCCACCCCTAGAGGTGCCACGGGACATTTTCCATGGCTAAAGGTACCTTAGGAATCCCCCCCCAAAATGTAGTATCATCCCCAAAAAGGAGGCAACCACGAAGCATAATGCAAGCAGTAACAGTGACGTGGAAGCAGTAAACTGTAACATAGTAGTAGAGAAATATAGACAGTTTGATAGTTCAATGACATGCTCAGTTGTTGTAGTAACAGCCCAGGTTTATGTAGCATGATACTGATGGCTTGCATTGAAAGAAGGGGATTCCCCTAAGGAGAGAGGGAATGGCAGGACATCCTCCACCTCCATCCAACAATGGAACCTGCCTAAAGAGACTAGGAAAAACAACTAAGCTGACTAAGAGTTATGACCTGAGGCAACGGAGGAGAGAAAAAAAACCCTATGAGGAGGAAATCTCTGGGGATCCAAGGCCTAGGTTGCCTTCCCTCCAGGCTTGGGAAAATTTATTTAGTGATGGCTCTGCAGCTGCAATTTGGAAAACTCAATTAAAGGGAGGTGGAAAATATTCGAATTTGGAGAGAGGCTCTCACTCAAACCCTCTAGCGGGAACATCGTGGAAGGTTGCGAGAAAAATCTGCAACAATACGTGCATCCAAGGCGCAGGAGGAGAGCAACAACTGCTGAGGCACTCACCTGGCCTGTCCGCCCTAAATGAAACCAGGTGAACCAGAGGCATTCGTGGGGAGAATGCGGTGAAGGTGCCTTGCTAAGGAAACCACTAAAGTCAATGGCCGACCTTTATAGTCGAACACTAGGGCCAAAGCAGATCATTGTAACCACCCTTCACAGCTAGTCTTAAATTCTACACCAGGAGCTGCTGTCACGTAGTAGGCAGCTAAAGCCAAGCCCGGGGAGAGGACATTCCCAGCTATGGGCCAGGTGAGAAAGATCCCGCCCCAAGTTGGACAAGCTCGATGATGCTGACTAAATGCAGAGTGAGACAGTCAGCTGCAGGAACCCTGCACCAGATTAGAATGGCTGGCATGCCCCAGAAATTGATTGACCCGAAAGCTGGTGAGCTGAATGAGCACGGCATGCATGAGATCGTAATGAGCATGGAGTGCTGAGACCTTGCAAGGTCGAATGCAGATCGAGTGCAGCAGAATCGCAGGCCGAAGCCAAAGGGATGGCAGTATGCATCAAGTAATGGATTGCGTAAGCAAGGAATAACAGCTGCGTAAGCAAGTGCAGACCTGCACATTGGTCAGTAAGCAGTAGTCGTGATAGGTGAACCAGCATATCAAACTTGTATAGCAATTAAACAACTGTATTGGGAGCAAGCCAGCCAGACAGTACAAGGCCAAATCAAGGTGACAGACTCTGAGGATTTTCGGTGGCAAAGACAGATTTTTAATATCAAGCTAAATTAACAGCCTCAGCAGGAGCTAGTTGGCTGACCTCAGAGTTAGAAGTGCAATAAAACAGGGAGACAATGCTTGAAAGCAGGTGTAGCCAGGCAGTGCAGGGAAGCTGCAAGTAAAATGAGAAGCACAGGTAGGGTCAGAGTAAACTGTGTCAGGTGAAAAGAATTGAGTATGCAACATAAGCAGCTAAGGCTGAGTTGAAACACACAGGTAATGAATGCAGTTGCATTGCAGTAGTTTGAGCGTGGTGAGCAGAGTGTTAAAACAGGCACTGGGTACAATAGTAAGTAAAGTAAACAGCAGTGGCTGCATATGTAGGTAACAGAAAGCAGTAGCATGATCTCTGAGTAGGTTCGCAGTACCAGTGCAAGTAATTTGAGAGTTGCAAATAAAGGTCAGCAGTATGAGCTCTGTAGTAGCAGTATGCTAGGAGTTTAGAAAATAAAAGCCCTCCAAAAGACTAAACCAAAACATAGCAAAACAGAACAGAGAAAGGCCCCCCCCCAAAAAAAGGAAACAAAACACACAGGGAAGCACACAGCCAGAGGAATACAAACCAGAAGCAAGAAAACAAACACTGAAGCCCAGCAGAGATGCACATAAACAATAGGGGCGGGGGCGGGTAGGCCCCAGCCAGCTCAGAGGACAAACCAACATAGCCTTCAGCTGCAAAGAAAAAATGCTTCACAGAGAGGCTTCAAGGAACTGCTGCTTATATAGCTCAGGAAGTGGGAGTGACTTGCTGCTTGGCCACTGAACTTTAGGCATAGCCTTACATTTAGTACTCATGCAGTTTGCTTGAAAACAGGGGCCCAGATATTCAAACTGTGCCCAAAAAGTGCGCAATAGCAGGAGCAAGCACAAGTCCATTGTGCCCATGCGCAAGAGGCGTGATATTCAAAAACTGAGCCGGCCAACCTGCGCCTACAGCCGACGACTGAATATCGCACCACCTGTGCCATAGCGCAACTAGGGAGGGGAAGCTGAGCAGATCTGATGCGCCATAGCGCAACTAGGGAGGGGAAGCTGAGCAGATCTGATGCACCATAGCACAACAAGGGATGTTCAGCTGAGCAGTCCAGAGGCACCATAGCGCAACCAGGGACGCCCCCCAGCAGCAGGGCAGCAATGCAACTGCACAACCAGGGAAGTAGGGGCCCACCACCCATGCCACAGATGGGCAGAGGAGCACACAGCAGAACAGACATCGTCCCCCCACACCCCATGCACTGCACAACTGGGGGAGGGCTGGAATAACCACTGGCCCATGGAGACAAGCAACCAACCCACAGCCGGGCCATGGTGCCCCATCACACCCCCTGGCAAGCTATGTCTGGCACACAAGGAGGGCTGACCACCCCATGCCACACCATCCCCCCAATGCAGAGCACACCCTGCACCGTGACCCCCAGACACCCTGCCCAGGAGCAGCATCCACCACTGTAGGAAACCCCATGCATGTCACCACCCCCACTGTGACAATGCAACCCTGTGCAGCACAGAACCATGCAAGGCAGCCCCACTACGAGCACCCATCAGCGGGTGGCAGCACACAATGATGCAACGACGGCATACACAGTACCACCACACACAGCCTCCCCCGAGGTACAGCTGAGAGACTGACCATGCGTCGGCACACGAGGTACCCCATACGGGACAGGGCATGCCCCAGACACCACCACCAGTGGTACAGCACCCTGCACACCCTCCCAAGGACACACCCCAACCCAGCACTGGCCACAACAGCCAGCTAAGACACCCACAGTGGTAGTGGAAGCATGCACCACACCGGATGCCACACAGTGCATGGACAAACACCCACCCATACCCAAGGGCACAACCACACAGGGACGCAGTAGTGGGGCAACAAGACCCCAGCGTGGCCCATGGAAACCATGTACACACAGCCTGCAGTCCTCCATGGCACAGGAGTGCCAGCCACCCTGTGCAGGCACTGTGGACCTGTACGCCACCATCATTTGCCCGAAGCACAAGTCACAGACAGTGGTGCACATTCCCTGCAACACACACAAACCACAGCATGGAGGTGAGACAACAACTGTGGAGGCCACAGTGTCACCCGAGGCAGATATGCACCACACCAGTGACAGGAGGCAACCCAGCATTGTGATGGGTACAGTGGCTGCCCTGCATGGACAGCCACCACTGACATGCCAGCAGACCGTGCAGGTCACAGACATGCAAGAGTGACAGCTGCACAGGCCATGGATGGGCTGATAGGGGTGCCATGGACACAGAGCATGCACCATGGACCACTGCACACAGTCATCCAGTGCACAGGGCACAACATACACACCACAGACACTGACTGATAGCTACCCCCACACCATAGTCACCTCCCCATGGACACACACACATACCCATGACTGCACCACCCCTGACGCAATGCACACCACTGCAGCTGAGCATCTATAGCCCTTGCAAATCAGAGACCACCACAGTATTCATATCAAAATATTTGTATTCAAAAAACATATCAAAAGGAACTATTTACAAAACTATGTACAAAGTTGGGGGGGAGGGCCAAAACAAGGTGCGGTGGGTAAGGGCCGGGGGTGAACAAATGGGACAGGAAAGGAGGGGTGTGAGGGTGGGTCCAGGGGGGTAGGGGATATCAGGGGCAGAGGGATGATCAATGGGAGCCCCGCTCCCCACTCTGGCTACTCTGCCTCCGGTGCCTTCTCCGGACCCCAAGCTGGTCAATCCGTTGCAGGATCTCCAAAGAAGCCCTGGCCACATTGAGGATCTCCCACAATGCCTCCCTAATCTCCTGCAGCTGGCAGACACCTAGGACAAGGGAGCACAGTCAATAGGTGTTAATGCACAGCCCCATACAGCCCACCCACTGTGCATGGCATACGGCCGTGGGACATGCCTCTGTGATGGTGTGTGACCACCCACAGTGATCACGTCCACAAGACCTGCCCACCCAGGTGCACACAGCCATGCAGACCGCTGCACACACCCACTGGCCAAGTCATGCACAGCACCACCATGGTCATTTAGTGACATGGCTATGTGGTGCGAAGCCAGTGGCACAGCCATGTACCCGGTGCACGCATGGACCACCATCGATGCACTCCCAGACATGCAGTGCCACTGGACAGTGCTGAGTGTAACAAGTTGCGTGCATGGCAGTGGTGTCAATGGATGGTGGCCATGCCCCGCTGCCCACTCTGTTACACAGCATGCAATAGTAATCATGGAGGTATGGCACTCACCATCATCGGGCCGGTCTCTCAGGTGCTGTTGACCGTCGCCCCTCCTAGCAGCCCTGTCTTCCTGCTGGTGCCACATCTCCCAGGCTAGACACCTCTCCTCCAGCCCTGTGGTGCAAACATGGAGAGAGGAACATCAGTACAATCCTGTAGCAAAGTCCCCCTGCCCCCATGTGTGTGCACTCCCACCCAGCCAGACCCACCCACCCCACACCCTGATAACACCACCACAGCCAACACCGGACGGTGCCTCCCCCATGTTCTGGACACACACAACCGTGATACCCATATGGAAGATAAAAGTGTGTGGATGTAACACCTACCTGGCCGTGGCACCATGCCCCTCCTGGCATGTGACCACAGGCAGGCAAGCAGGTCTGGTTCCCTCCTCTGCAGGTCGCCATACTTGTGGTGGCACTGCTCCACTGTCCACCCCCTTTCTGTGGCCTCCTCCAGTGCATTGGCCACCTCCTCCCACACCTGGCTCCTGGACCTGTCCAGGGGTGCCTCCCCAAACAGTGGGCCGTAGAGTGGCTCTACTATGGCCACTAGGTTGGCCAGTTCTACTTGAGTCCACTGTGCAGCCCTCCCCCGCACCATTCTATTTGCTCAGTCATCTCAAAATGGTGCTCTGCAGCTCGGCTCCACCACGTGCAGATGCTGCGCGGTACAGCACTGCCATTCCCTATTGCGCTGTTACCGAACAGCACGATAGTGGTGCACTCATGCCTGATGCATGGCACCTAGGGGGCAAAGGTCAGGCACAGGGTCAAGGGGCTCTGGTGCACGGACAGGCACAGTGCCATTGGAACCCAATGCGTGTAGCGCGATTGGATGCCTGTGTGCTACCTCCAGTAGCGGAATACCGCGCCGTTGCCCCAGTGCACCTATGATGGCCCAGTGCCACAGCGCCATATAGGTGAACATCGCTGTATCGCCACTGGCACAATGGTGGCCGTGCCCTGCATTGCTTCCTGTGCACAGCACGTCAGCAGCACAGCAGACGCCTGCGTCAGCAACCCGGTCATGCGCAGTGAGGTGTGTACTGTGCATGTCACAGAACTGCGCCCTTGGCTCAGCATGTTCAACACAATTGCTCAAAGCGCAACAGCGCGATATTCAGTCGTCATATGCAAATTATCTAATTAGCCATTCAATGGTGCAGCACTGCAATTTGCATCCACTTAAAGTTGCACCTTGCCTCATTTGCATGGGTTGCGCTATAAAAGTGCGACATTGGGCTGCACTGGCCATAGTCGGTTACTGCAGTCTATTGGTGAGTTGCATGTTGTTTGGGAGTGTGGACTGTGGATCTTGGAACATGCATGGGACTACATAGTCACAGGTAACAACTTTCATTCTTACAGGCTAAATAATGACCGAGCGAGTTGTGGGAGAGGAGGAACACAGTGGTGGGAGGAGGAGGAGGAGGCCTAATTTCACTAAGGCTGAGGCCGATGCCCTGTTTGATGCCTACCTGGATCAGCAGCTGCTTCTCAGCGGATGGCAGGGAACACCACAGGCCTGTGCTGCTGCATCGGAGGAGGTGGCATGTGCAGTGAACCTGCATGGCAGCCACCAGCACTCTGTGTGCAGGCGTGCAAGAAGAAGATGGGCACAGACAGGAGGAGGATAAAAGAGAAGGTGGCTGCCATCAGGGCAGCATGAGCTGCGACAGGTGGGGGACAGCCGGAGGTGGTACACCTGACCCCACAGGAGGAGAGGGTTGCTGGAAGCATGCAGTGTAGTGCCATTGAGAGTGTTTCGGGTGGTGGCTTCCAGATGGGTGGTAGCCCGTCACTGCATGGTAGGTCATGGTCTGTCTATTGGGGGGGCAGGGTAGGTAACATGCAGTAACGCACCTTTGTTTTCCCTTACAGATCCTGAGCGTCTGCATGGGTCAGCGGTGGTGGGCCTGTCCACTGAGGACAGTCAGATGGAGATGGAGGAGGGCCCTTCCACCTCCACAGGTATACATGGCTCAGTGCGACAGTGGGCCCACCTGGCTGTCCAGACTGATGTTGTTGGAACAGGTGCGGAGGAGGCCCTGCCCGTGTCCCAATGTGCCAGTGTCCACAGATGCCAGCATGCTGTGACTCGGGCTGGTGCCGGGTCCGTCACCGATGATGATGTCACTAACGGCATGGGCAGTGACACGTGTGTGCCATGGGATGGCCACACAGCAGGTAACATCACGGCCATGGCTGTGGGTGGTGCTGCCATGGAGGCCTGCATGTCATCACACTCCCAGCCTGTGCCTGTCACCACCAGTGGGGCAGCACTGGTGTGTGTACACAACAGTGGGACTGTTGCGGCCACTGCAGCAGCACCAGTGAGCCCTGGTGAGTGGCAGCCGGAGGGGCAGCATCAGCAGTCAGCCAATGGGTTTGGGGGTACAGGGTCAAGGGGCGGCGTCAGTGCACCGCCTGTGGACATGTCCATACCTGGTCCTGGTGTGCAGCACCGTCCCTCAAGGGGTGCTGGGCATTAGGGCCATGCACACCCTGAGGGACAGGATGCCGAGGAGGCAGATGACCTCTTGGATGAGCACACCTGTATACTGCAAGCATCAGTCCACCAGCAGATGCAGCTTGCGACATTGGTGGATGCACTGCGTGCGGCTCTGGAGTGGGCAGAGGAGCGTCGCAGCAGAGAGACCGCTCTGATCCTGGCAGAACAGGCATTCACTGCTATCCTGGCCACAATGGGCACACAGTCATGTGCCCATGCATCGCAGACACCAGGCAGTGCACTGTCCACCCCCATTCCTGGCGTTGTGCGACACCCTCCTTGTCGACACCGGGTTCAGCTGTGGGCATCCCGAGCACGCCTGGCGCAGGCATGTTTGGTGTGCTGCAGACCCCTATGTGAGCACAGTCGTGTTCACGCAGTGGAACCCCTGGGGGACCATCGGTGCCACCCCATGAGGCCAGTGGTCAGCCTGTCAGTGCTGGCGGGTCTCGGCAAGGCCTCCCACGCATCCATGGTGGCCGGGGCACTGTGGTGCATGACTGACCTGTCTCCCAATGCGGCTACTGTCTGGTGCTTCCCTGCGTGCATTGTGTCTTTCAGCGGGCATTGCACGGGTGGGTACCTGGCCCTGCACGTGGACACACAGTCCATCTGCACACCCTCCCGGCTGCTGTCCGCAGTTGCGTGTGCATGATGATGCCTGCATTGCGCTGTACACCAATGTACAATGGTGCTCAGCATCTGACACATGCACAAGGACAGGCAGTGGGCGTGGTGGTCTGTGGACATGTGTGTGGCTAGGGATGGCATTCTGGGTCGGTGTGCCTCCTACCCTTTGTGCATGTCTGGTGTGTTGTGTGTGTGTGTGTGTCCGTCCACGTGGCATGTTAGACCTTACCCATCCCTGGTTGTGTGTGGTTCCATGCCCGGCCACTTCCCTTGACGGAATGCACCCCTGGTGTGTGTCCATGCATGTTTGTGGGTTGTGCCTTAGCCACTGTTGGTTGCACATGGCCCTATGACTTACCTGGGTTGGCTGAAGTGCTCCTCCGTGATGGTGTCCTGGTGCAGCTGTGCCAGCCGGAGCAGTCAGGGGTCCCATCGCCCAAGGGGGGGCTGCCCATCACCATTGTCACTGGCGTCCTCATTGTCCCCATCGCTGTCCTCCTCTTGGACCTGTATGGCTATCCCACATTCATTGGCCATGCTGTGCAGGATGCAACAGGCCAGGAATAGCCCACAGGCCTTTGAGGGGCTGTACTGTAGGGCACCGCCGGAGGTGTCCAGGCAACGGAAACATGCCTTTAACATCCCTAACACCCGCTCGATGACATTACGTGTGGTGGCGTGTGCCTCATTGTAGCATTGCTGCGATGGGGTCACGGGCCGCCAATAGGGTGTGAGCAGCCAGGGATGGAGTGGGTATCCACTGTCACCTGTGTATAGAGGGTGGAGGTTAGTTTGGTGATCAGCATCACCCTGCCCCGGGCCATTTAGGCCACTACCCATGTCACCTCTGACCATGCCCCTCCAGGCCCTATGATTGTCCATGTGGTTTGCATACTCAACCACTAGGTGGCCAGTGGGGATATCCCCACTCTCGAGTCTGTGGCACAGTGTCGACTGGTGCCAGATGAAGGCATCATGTGCTCCCCAAGGGTGCGTGGCACAGACATTGATTATGCGCCCCCTGGCATCGCATGCCACCTGGCAGTTGATGCTGGCATAGCCCTTGTGATTTATATATGTGGCTCCCTCAGGGCCAGGTGGTGTGCGGATGGCCACATGGGTGCAGTCTATTGCCCCTAGCATGCCAGGCATACGTGCTACCCTGTGGAACTCCTGTATGTTTGCTATGCACTCCGCCGGTGTGCTGGGGAAATGGATGTACACTGCAGCATGTGGCAGCAGTGCGCTGAGGAATTGGGTGAGGTGGCATGATGTGGCCAACTGGGTTATGCCTGTGGTGTCCCCAGTTGGTCTCTGGAAGGTAATCGTGGTGAGCAAGCACATGCAAGCTGTCATTTTCGTCTCCACTGACAGGGCATGGCTCCGTCGTGTGGGTGCCTGCATCACATCACTGCACAGCTCACAGAGCCACCTCAGAACTGTCCGATTCAGTCGGTACCGGCCCACAATCTTGGTATCACTGTACAGCTCGAAGCTGGTGCAGGCTCGGTACTGCCTGTTGGGGGCATACCGCTGACAGGCCCTTCCACAGCAGCCATGCCCCCCTGCTGCCTGCCTTCTCACCCCCCGCATTATGGCCTTCATCTGGATGGTGGCACTGGCCATGTCCCTGGCTTGTGTTCACCCCCCTGGCAGCTGTTTCTGTATTCCCCCACTGTCCTGGCTGCTACTTCCCCTGCACCGGGAACACCTGCCTGTGCTGGCCTCACTGCTGTGTGGTGTACTTCCCCCTTCTGCACTGTGGCTCCCCACACCTTCCCTGTGCCTGTTGCTTCCAGGTGCCCTTTCCTGCCTGGCCCTGTGTGTCCCTGCTGCCCAGTTTTCCCTGCTATCTTTGGCTCTCATGTGGCTTCCCTGTAGCGTTCTTGTGCCTCTCCCTTGCTCCCTTTTATTTTGGCTCATTTCCGCTATGGCGCAACTTCCGCTTGCTCCCCTATTACGCATGGTGCATGTTGTTAAATATCACACTGCTCCATTTATGCATGGTTCCTCCCCCTTCAGTTGTGCATGCATCCATTATCATTGCGCTGTTGCTCAGCGTGATTGGGGGGGCGCAACTGCCTCCTGCTGAATATCGCAGAATGGTGCATTTTCAGACTTGCGCAGGCGCAACACTACTGCGCATGGCTCAACTCTTTTGAATATCTGGGCCAGGATCTTTGTATGGCTTGGTCTCTAACTTTCTGGCTCCTTGCCTACAAGTGACCTCATAATCCTGTGAAGTAGCCAGTTGTGATGTCACAGGCAGAAGATTATGATGTCACTTGCATCCAAACAAATGAAGACCAAGGGACAAGATGAAAGAACTTCCTTTCCAGGCTGCTGTTTGGGGAGGCATAGTTACTTGCAGGCTGGCCTCCTTAATGATTTGTTCCTGTTCATGCATGGTGGGGTGGGTGGGGCTTTTCCATTTAAGACACCTCTGGATATGAGGTTTTATGGCTCAGTAGGATTCTATTGGTAAAACTCTTTCGGTAAATGTTATGGTGCACCCATTAAAATGTTGTCAGGACTTCAACACTATGTTCAGGTATAACAATGGAAATGTTGGTTATTATTTTCTGAATGAATGTGTTCTGGTGGTAGCTGCTGTGGTCTAGGTATATCTGGTTGTATGGGGGTGATGCAGAGAGCAGTGGAATAGATAAGGGGAGTAAAGGAGTATTTTCCTACCATTTCTGCATGATTTATTCCCACTTTCTGATTTTAGGAATGTTTCCCACCTTGCACATTTACAATATGTGGTACACATGTATGGCACTGACAGCATCATGAGATGCTAGCAGTCGTGGCACCACAAACTGAGTGGAACCAGTAGGGCTGGGGACAGAAAAAAGCATCACATACCAGTAGTGTATAGTGTAGGGGACCGTTTCAGGAATTGCTCACTGGCTGTTCAGAAGGGCTGCTGCAACATGGGAAAGTGTTAAAAAGGTCACAGAAAGACTTCACAGCAGAATCTGAGAGTTAGTGAATGCAGGTACCCAGTGTGATTCAGACTTGTTTCAGAAATAGGGTACAAAACTGGCTGACAGTATTTTCATCCAGATTATAGTAATATCTATCATGTGGAAGAAGTTTAGTAGTAAATACTTCCCAATCCTAAAAGTTATTTGGACCTCTGGCAGAGAGAGTGGGACCCACAGGAATACAGAACTTGCACCCCATTTCACAAATGCACCACCCATTTGCAGACTCACTAATTCTCTCTACCAGAACCTCTGACAGGATAGGAGGGTTTGCATGAAAGTAGTAACAGCTTGGCCAGGCGAATGCAATATTTTTCAGTGTCTTGTCTGGTCTGTAAGAGCAGTGGATGGGAGTGGAGGAATGCGTGCAAACAGGGTGTGTGTGTGGGGGGGGCGGGATGTTCATAGCATGCAAGACTGCTGAACCACTAGAGACAGCACTGGCTACTTCTACAGTACTTGAATGTGTAAAGTTGTATTACAGCATACAAGGAATGCAGTAGAACTTTAAACATTAAAGAGTAACTGCACTTCATCATGGACTTTCATAAACATGCTGTTGCTTTTTACTGGAGGATAACTATTTTTATTTTCTGTTGTCCTTTCAAGGGTTTATAACACATCTGGCTAGTCTAAGAAGTGTGTAAATTATGTGCTTGTCCCTAACTGATCTTATGGTGCTTTTTTATGACATAATGCTCACAATGACAACAGATTGATGTCACAAACAGGAACTGCTAGGTCAGTTGGGGAATCTGAAATATATATGACATAATCTGAAATATTCAGTAGACCAACAAGAGAACGTATAAAAAAAAAGTTAAACATAATTGTTGAAAATCTAATAGGTTTAAGCTTTTTCTTTAAGTAGAAATTTGCTCCTTAAGTTAATTTCAAGCCAAAGCCACCATTGTTGGCTTTAGCCAACTCCCGTTGTAAAAGTCACTGAGCTCTGATTAATATTTCCACTCAAAAATTTTAACCTTGCCCATTTTGCACACCTCCTTATGAACAGTACAGCTGTCATTTTTCTCATCTTGCCTGAAATGTGTGTTTGCACATCTGGCGCACAAAGGCGCGGTCGCTGTGGGAAATCAATGTTCAGGACAGATTAAGAAAATTATATGACAGTGTTCATGAGCAGAGGTCACAAAATGCCTATGTTGAAAAGTTGGTGAAAAAATTCCACAAAATGACTTTGTTACAAGCATGCATTGCGCAGTTTCCACATACGCTCGGAAGTTCGAGCATTTTTAATATTTTCACTCCAGATTTTCAACATTGCCATCTCTTCATACCTCCCTATGAATGGTACAGCTATCATGCTTTACATCCTGTCCAATCTGTGTTTTCGCACATCTGGCGCAGAATGGCATGGTCGCTGGGGAAATCAAAGTTCGGGACACAATAAAATCACAGTGCCACTGTTCATGAGCAGAGGTCCCAAATGCTTTCATGAGGTGGGGGTCACAAAAAGGCCATGATGAACATTTGTAGTGCAAATACCAACAAACACCCAGGGCATTAGGGTTTCTAACCATAACGTCCCACGCTGTGCAGACTGACAGGCATCAGGGGTGTGCCTTTGTATTGCCGGCTGTAATGCTCATGCCATTCCAACCTCACCCCCCCACCCTGAAGCCAGTGACAGGCATCAAGGTGTGCCTTGGACCCTTTAGCCCCAGATTTCACCCCATTCTCCTATACTGCACCCATTTCAGCGTATATCCTTATGAAATGGGGTGACTGTGAAGCTGAACACCCCAAGGCACACCTCAACACTTGTTGGTGTCTACGGGATAGGGTGAGGTGAAATGCCATGAGCATTATGGGTGACGACCCAAAGGCACACCCCAATGCCTGTCCATCTCTGCAGGGTGGAGGTGGGGTTGGTGTGAGTTCAATACTTCACTGCCATTCCTGTTCTTTATCTGTCTATCAGCAAGCAAACATTTGGCATTGACAAATGCTTGTTTTTAATGTGTACCCATAACTTTTTTTTTGCAGATTTTGGCCTCAAATTTTCAACATACAGCACAGTCAGCCACAATGCAACACAGTAACTTGCAGTAAATGACATGTCACAAAATACTGCCACATTGTTTCCTGCATTGTATCCCCCGGCTGGCGCCACTGTAGCTCTCTTGTTAACCCACCTCATGAACATGACAGGTGTCATTTTTCAAATCCCCTCAGAAACATATTTCATAAGTTTCATAAGTAGATTCAAGCTATGGGACTTACATCCATAATGCTTGCTAATACTATTGTTTAGAACATAGTAGTTTTGTCATAGAGAAAGTTGTTGAGTCTAGTTTTAAATGTGCCCATGTTTGTGCTCTCCACCACATTAGGTTTTAAGCTATTCCACGTAGTCACCACCCTGACTGTAAACCAGTGTTTCCTTAAGTTTGTGTTCCACTTTGGCAAATCCAATTGCATACTGTGCTTTCTAACGCTAGTCCACCCCGGTTTGTACGATATTCTGCGAGCTTCTCTTAATGCAGTATCTTTAGACATTCTAAACATCATGCATAGGTCTCCCCTTAATCTTCTATAATACAATGAATACAATTTGAGTTTCGTCAATCTCTCCTTATAAGATAAATTTTTCAGTAGTCACTGATTTGGTGGCCCTACGCTGTAGACTCTCAACTATAGCATTATCCCCTCTTTTTTGGGGAGACCACACCTGGACACAATATTCCAGGTGTGGTCTCACCAGGGCTCCATACAATGGCATAATGACGCTCTCATTTCTGCTAGAAATATGCCTCAGAATGCAGTTTGGGTTCTGGGTAGCTCTTTTAACCTGTTGTTTGCAGTGTGAGCTGAACTTCAAGTCTGTGGTAATTTTTATGCCCAAATCCCTCTCTTCACATGTTAATGCTAGACTGTTGTCCCCAGTATAATACATATAATTATTATTATTCTGACCCAAATGTATAATTTTGCATTCAGAGATGTTAAGTTCTAATTTACTAGATTTTGTCCACCAATAGATTTCATTTATGGCCTGCTGAAGAGAAAGGGCCTCAATTGTAGTAGTCACAATTGTACTTAGTCTGCCATCATCTGCGAACTTATAAATCCATATATAAGGATTGCTAAGTTGTAGGGTCAAAATATAGATATTAAAAAGACAGGGTCCCAATACTGAACCCTGAGTTACACCGTTAGTGACTGCAGACCAATCTGACATCACACCCTTAACCACCATTCTCTGCTTCCTCCCAGTCAGCCACACAGCTGTCCATTTTATGATGTTGCTATCTATTCCAACCCTAGTCAATAATTGTATTAATTCCTCATGAGGTAATTTATTGAATACTTTGGCGAAATCCATAAAAACTACGTCCACTGCTTTACCATTATCCAACTCAGTATTAACTTTTTCATAAAAGGATAACAAATTAGTCTAACATGATCTAGATTTAATAAAACCATGTTGTGTTCTGACAGGATTTAAAATATTCCACCTGTCTTGATCATAATGTCGGGTTATAAAAAGATTATGTTGAAAGCTTGGAGTCAACATGTCAAAAAACAATGACGTTATGAAAAAAGAAACTTATAAAGATGTTCTTTATTCTGCTTTCACCTTTTTTTAGCTCTAGGGCCTCCATATTCAAGCAGTTAACAGGACACTAACTGAGTTAGTGCCATGTTATTTGTGAGTAGTGCTGGGCAACAGGGTGGGGACTATATTGAAAGGCCTCAGTGTGCTGCACTGACCTGACAGCCTGATCGGGCAGAATATACTGCTGTGCCCTTGTAAATGAGGGATCCTCTATGTATACTAGCTCTCCCATCCTGTAGCTGTCTTGCATATTCCTGGTGGTGTAGTGGTCCCCCCACCCCATCACAAGTCCTCTTGCTGTCTTGAATATTCCTGGTTGTCTAATGGTCCTCCTCCCAGGGATCAACAAATTTCAAACTTACGTACTTGTCCAAAGACAACTGGCCTTACCAAAAATGGTAGTCCCAGTGTTTCAAGTAGTAGTCTATTGTTGGATGGTGATATTTCAAGGGAAATTACAAAGACTTAATGGGAAGGGAAAATCCTGCATCCTGATTGGTCTTGTTAGCCATGCATTAGAAGTGTCTAATGCATGGCTAAAACAACATCTGGCCAGCTGGATACAGAACTAAGGAAAAATACTATGAGCCAGTGGAATTTAAAAAAATATAAAGATGAAACTAGTTCATTTAAAAGCACTCATGAAATACTGCGTTTTTAGCTGTGTGCTGGTAAGTGTCTATGTCAATGCACTGGATATTTGGGCTAGGTGAGGGGGAAAATGGCTTCCTGGAGACCGACGAATTGACTGTGCTGGTTTCAGGGGACACACACTCTCCCGCCCTGGCTTGGAGTTCAACAGTTCGAGGTGCTCCACAGCGATCTTTTCATTCCTTTTACTCCAGCCCCATAGTTAACAGTGTTCCACTGTACACCTTCAGTAGACCCTCCACCTTCCCCAAGGGACAGCAGCTGTACAATGGAAGCCAGGAAGGACCCGTGGCAGGCAGCACCACTCTTGGTCAGTCACCAACTCAGAGCAGTCCCTACCTGATCAAGACCTGTCCTGCAGCTGGTTCCCCCTGGCAATCCACGGTTCACTCCCAATCTAACCCACCCCGGCATCACTGCTGAGTACAGTCTCTGCATCATACCCCCGGAATCAACTTCAGGATTGATCTTCTCCCTGCCTCCTGATCCCTCGCTGAGAAAGCCATGGCATCTCCAGCACCCAGTACCTCCAAATGGAGTTCTGAAATGTCTGGCCATGCCAGCCTTACCACTCCTGCCTGCTCAGTTTCTCATTTCCTCCCTGTCCTGGGCTCTGTCTGACAGCCGGTTGCCCTGTTGCCTCCCACCCAAGAAAGAAACCACTAGGACTCACCCCTTCATCTTGGCAGTGTTGACAGCAGGGGCAGGACAGCAGCCTGTGGGGTCAACACTCGACATCAGCCTGGGCCACTACGCTCCTAGCTCAAATGTAGAGGTTTACTGTGTGCTGCTCAGAGCTGGCTGCTGCCTGTTGGATCTGTATGTGATATTCCCTCGAGCTCTGTCTCTCACTGAGAACTTCCATGATTGCTGCTACTCACCATTCCCTAGTTCTGTGCCTCACATATGGCAAAAGCAGGCCCGTCTGACCTCTCACCTCATGCCGTGGGTCCGTGTCTGTACCTTGTGCTCCAGCCCTTTGCCTTTAGCATCCTTCATATGCCTGCCTCCACAAGAGAAGCTGCAGTTAACACTTTCACTGCTGTACTGCTGTCAGAAAGCACTGTACTACAATATTTAAAACATAGTTGTCCACGGGCAACTGGCTGCCAGTGTTGATGCTTGTCCAGATTGGGAATTTGTTAGCCCGGTAAATTAGGCTATGGGATTTTTCATCCCCTGCCTCCCCCCAAATCACTCATTCTGTAGATGTCTGGAATATTATTGGTGGTCTAGCTGTCACTCCCATAAGGACATCTGACCCCCTCTCAACCTGCCAGTTCAGGACCCTCTTCCTCACAAACACCCCTGTCCCGGTCAACTAAGACGAAATATGGCAATAGTGATGCAGAGCAGCACAGCCCTCCACTCACCACCTCAATTGGTTGCCATCTTTCTATTAGCGAGCAGTTGTGAGTACTGTGGAAACAGCTGTTTCTACAGTACTCACAATTGTTCACTGACAGATGGCTTTTTTACAGTACAGTACTCATGATAGCTGGCCAAGATGGTGAGTGGAGAGCTGTGCTGGCCACTATCATTGTTGCCATAGTTCAGTTTAAGTGACTGGGGTGAGAGGTGAGTGCGGGGAGTAAAGACCTAAGCGGGTGGGTTGGGAGGGAATTAGGTGCCTGCGGGGGAGGGGGGAACCATTTGACCACCAAAAATATTCCAGACAGCAACAGGACAGGTGATCGTGTCATGGTGGAACCACTATACCTTTAGGAATATTCAAGACTGCTACAGGATCAGTGCTTGGGGAGGCCATGCATGTATGTTAATGAGCCCATAATGGGCATGCAAATGACCCATAGTGCCTTGTATGTCCAATGGACTCAGCATGACAGGGCTGAATATGGCCTACAGGAGCCCTGATACCATCTACATTGGGCTTCTGTGGGCCACATTCAGTCAGAGGCTCTGTCCTCATAATGCATAGTCACTATGTGCTGCATTGACTTGACTCCATATTCAGACAGCACACTCTGGTCAGAGCATGCTCATTGTCTGAATGTTGCCCCCTGAGCTGGCCATGTGCTAATTGCCATGTAGTGCTCCTTTTAGTGCAGCACACATGACCAGCTTTGTATATGGGGGGCATGTACCCCTTAGGATGGTGGAACCCAAAGTCTACAACAACAAGACAGTGGCTACTGGGAGTAAGAAAAGTCTGCCCATAGCCTCAAGATACTGTTGCTCTAACTTGTAACAGCAAGCAAGTCAATATGTTCGGGATTGACAAATGCTTGTTTAATAAAGTAATAACCATACTGCAATTATTCATTACATAGACAGCTGTGTGTAACTGTGTACTGCCAATCAACTGCATGCATAATAAAGTATAAGATAGGCACCCACTCAGAGATGTCACGTTTAGTTTGTCATCAATGTGAACAGTGACTCCACTTGTCACTACTAACAGAAAACAATCCCTTTTCCAAAACTTCATGAGAACATAGGTACCTGCTTTCTTTGCTAATGTTCCCTCTGTCACCACATAGAAAGTCAACATACAAGAAAGACAAAAAAAATGTTGCCAGGCCCACAAGTCAGTCTCAGTGAATTTGACAGAACCAAATTTGTCTCAGAACTGTCTCATACTTTTTTACTGCATGAAATTATCTTTCGTAAGCAGGGAACAGCAATTATAAAAAAACAAAACATTGGTGGGTTTTGTGCCAGAACTGTATCTACCCAAGGTGTGTGATGTTTTTATAAACCCATCGAGTTTTGCTCTCGAAGTTTAAGGGACATCACACACCTCAAGAAAATAAAATTCTATACCCACTCATATATTATTCTCTGTACAATAACTAGTTAGGCTTGATTATACACTGAAATCAGTGTGTCTAATTTTCTATTATACAGAAGTGTGATATCTCACTCATGCATAATGGAGCAACAAACAGCTGCAGTCCATCAACTGATAAAAAACTTAGACCACATTGCTGCCCATGTATTTTTGTCCAAATAATAACTGTTTAGCCTTGAATGAAATGAATGAATGAATGAAATCTTTATTTGTAAAAGTGCCTTTCTAAAACCAAGGTGCTGTACATAGACCAAACCAAAAAAATAACAATTTAAAAGCACACATACCAATCAGAATATTAAAATCCATAAAACTACAGTACCATAAATATCAGCTTCAATAATATCTGAGTATACCAGGCTAAATGTTCAGCTTAGAAACTAATCTAGATATGCTAGGTTAAATAAGTATGTTTTTAGTGCCGTCTTAAAACTCTGGACGGTCAGGCAATCACTTACCCGATGAGGTAGAGAATTCCACAAGGTTAGGGCTGCAAAGGCAAAAGATTTGGCTCTTGATGTCTTTAAATGAACCCTGGGAATCTCTAGCAATCCCTCATCGGTGGATCGGAGAGGACAGAGGGGGTGGTAAGGGTGAAGGAGATCTTTCAGGTAATGGGGTCCTTGGTTGTGTAGGGCTTTATAGGTCAGTAGCCCAACCTTGGGGGTGATCCGCCACTGTATTGGCAGCCAATGCAGTCCACGGAGCACAGGTGTTATATGACTGGTCCTAGATGTACCAGTCAATAACTGCTGCCGCATTCTACACTAGCTGCAAGTGGTGGAAATAAACCCCCGGTAGCCCTAGGTAAAGGGCATTGCAGTAGTCAAGGCAGGAGGGTATGAAGGCATGGACCAACATTGGAAGATCATCAGGAAGAACCAGATGCTTTACCTGGGTGATATTCCCCAGATGGTAAAAAGAGGATTTGACGAACGACCGGCACCTGAGATTTAAGGGTCAGGCCATCATAAAAAATAATACCCAGGTTCCGCACCCGATCTGCGGTAGTAAGCTGAACACCCCCAAGCCAAAGCCCAGAAGGTTGTCCTGCTGATAAACCCACCTCCCAACGATCTGGGTCCACAACCAACATGCAGTTTTAGCTGGGTTCAACCACAGCCAACTGGCACGCATCCAGTCCTGGATCTCGGACAGACAGTTGTTAAATACCAAGAGGATCACATTTTGTCCGAGCACAAAGGACATGTACAGTTAAGTATCATCTGCATAGCAGTGAAAACTCAGACCATTCTGCCTAATGATCTCTCCCAATGGCAGCATATACAGTGTGAACAACATGGGTGACAGGATGCAGCCCTGCTGTACCACACAGGATAGGGAGAAAGGGGCTGAAGAATGAACTCCAGACACCACTCTCTGAGTCCTACCATCGAGGAAAGATCGAAACCATTTGAGAACCATTCCAGATAGTCCACAGATGAACTGCAGGCTCTCCAGCAGCACACCATGGTCCACAGTGTCAAATGCTGCAGAGAGAGCAAGGAGGATAAGATGGAATGAGTCCTCCAGTCTCTCGCTATTAGAAGGTCATTTAGCACCTGAACAAGGGCTGTCTCAGTACTATCCTCTTCCTAAATCCTGACTGGAGAGAATAATAGATATTGTGGCTGGACAGATGATCATCCAGCTGCAGCGCAACCACCTTCTCAATAACCTTACCCAAAAAGGGTAGGCCAGAGACTCTGTCTGTAGTTAGACAGTCCGGGTCAAGGGAGGGTTTTTTAAGGAGGGGTTGAACAACTGCCTCCTTTAGGGGATCTGGAAAGATCCCCCTCTCTAATGACCTCCAGACTATCTCAGCTAGGACTGGGCCAATTTCATCTACACACCCTATAAGAAGGTGTGTAGGGCCCAGGTCCAAACTACAGCTGGCAGGCTGCAAAGTCTGGATGAAACTCACGATATCCATGATTTCCGGCTGGTTGAAGTCAGACCAGGCAAACTGGGCATCTGCCATCTCTTGCTGACCTCTGCAATACCCACTAGAGGGGGTCAGCTAGATCCCGGACCTGATGGTGGCAACCTTATCTATGAAGAACTGAGCAAAATCATCACACTTTTCTTGTGAAAAGGCTCTGCCAGACTGAAGATAAAGTGGATTGCACAATCTGTCCATGGTCTGGAAGAGCTTAGCTGGTCGGTTTTATGCAGTGACAATCTCCCTGGACAGGAATTCTGCCTTCTTGCGGGTGATTACTGATTGATAGACAGCACAATGGTCCATCAATTTAAGTCTGTCACACTTCAGGCCCGATTTCCACCAGCCCCTCTCTAGCCTTCATCCCACCCTCATCTCCTTCAAGGTCCCATCAAACCATGGGGGCCTTGGGCGAAGAGTGAGTGGGCGAACACAAATAGGAGATTTGATTACACACTGAAATCTGTGTGTGTGTGTGTGCGTGTGTGTGTGTGTAAGTCTTCGTTATACACGAACATGATGTCACACACAGGTATAACAGTGGGAAGCAATAAGACATGACAGAGTGTGCATTATGATGATTTATTAAATGGGTAGGAACTGTTCTCAAAACTGATTGGTTGAGACCACATTCTAGCCATGCCTTTTTTCACTGAACCCTAGGTAAAAAAAGGTACAGTACCTGTGTCTGCATTAATAAAAGAATCCATGCGCTGTCGACAGAAGTGTTCAAAATTGATTTGGTTGCCATGTTGTTTCTATTTACTACTATACTGTCTGCTTCCCTGCCTGGAGGTCATCAACTCTCTTCTCCCACCCAGCCCTATCACTCACTGTCCCTGGGACTTACCTCTGGCACATCAGTGCCCCACAGATTAACCCATGTGGCAGAGCCTTCCAGGTTCCCCAAGCCCGGTTGGAGTTACAGCTGGGTTGTGGTTGGGAGCCCAGTGAGTGGTGTGGAGCCCGCAAAGGGAGAGACAGCTTCACTCTGCTGTAAGTCAGGGAGGTGTTTGATCTTTGGTCCCTGCCTCATGGGTACTTCTTGGGCTAAGATGGCACTGTGAGATGCATGATTATTTTGAGAACCCCAGGTTTAATAGATCAGTAAGAAGGATGCAGTGATTAACAGTGTCAAATGCATTAGTGAGATCTATGAATATAGATCCCACCAAATGGCCCCCATCCATGGCCTTGTGCACCTGGTTGGAGGACTCCACCAGGGCAGTAGCCGTGCTGTGGTTCCTGTGGAATCCATACTGTTGTGGGTAGTCAGTAACCTGGTCTGCCACAATCCTCTCTAGGGCTTCTCCATGTTATGTCTATGACAATGCCGCTGGCTGCTCTGACTCCTCTATTGTTCCCCCCTCTCTCCCCTTTACTCTTTTTTTCTCTCTTTGTCCCCTAATCTATCCACACCTCATTCACTATCTCCCTGTAACATACCCTCCAAAATTTGTTTTTTATATTCTTTGTAACATCATGTCTCCTGATTATTGTTCCTGTTTAGCTTATACTGTAGTCATTTTGTCTTACTGTATCGAATTGTAACTGATGTGAAACCTTTGTAAAAGAGCCTTGGCTCAAAGGTGTTTGTAATCCTAGACGTAAAATAAATAAAAATAAAAAATAAAGGGCTTTAGAGAGAGGAAAGAGGATGGAGTTCGGCTTATAGTTGGCAGTGTTGGACTGATCTCTGCCTTTTAAAACTGGGGTGGCCAAGGCTAACTTCCAGGTTGAAGAGAAATCCTCCTGGGCAAGGGATTTATTAAAGAGCTTGGTAATTGGTCTCAGTAGCTCTTCAAGTGCTACTGCCACAAGTTTCATGTTTAAACCATCGCTACCTAGCCTTGTTTTCTCGAGCACCTTACGTATGTAGATTCTGACTTTACTAATTGTGACCTGTTTAAAATAGAATTTTGGATGGGAGGGGTTATGTTGGTCTTGTGGAGGGGGAGATTCTGGGCTGTTTAAATAGGCTGGTGGCAGGACAGCACTAAGATCAGAGAACGACAGGTTAAAGGATTCGGCTATGATGTACAGGTCAGTGGTAGGAGTCCCATTAATGGTGAGCATTGTGGGGTGTCTCCTGTCTTCCTTTCCAAGCAGGTCTTTGATGTTGTCCCAGAAGCATCTACCATCCCCCCAACTGCTGTTTAGCTTCTCTTTGTAATGTGCTGCTTTGGCTTACCAAATGAGCAGAGTGCACTTGTTTCTTGCTGCCTGGTAATTTTGCCAGTCAATGGGGTTGCCAGAATTTCTAGCCAGACACCAGAGATTATCCTGTTCCCTCATACAGTTGAGTAGCTCACGGGAGACCCAGCCATTGGAGGCTGCCCTTAGCCTTCTCTTTCTCAGTGGTGCAAAGGTATCACAAATACATTGAAGGTGTCTACAAAGAATTGCAGGACCTGGTTGATGTCATCAGTGGCATCAATTGGAGACTAGCCCATTTTGACCAGGGCAGCTTTAAAGGCCTGGGATGCACCGCACTTGAGAACCCTGTTTATGTACAGTGATGGCAGATTCTATTTTTTCTTTTGTCACCCAGGTGCAAGCCACAGGTGAATGATCACTGAGGCAGGCCGGGAGAACCATGACATTTTTCATCTTATTAGGACTGCTGGAAAGAATCCAATCTAGGAGGGTTCCCTTGCTGTGTTTTGGATTAGCCTGGTGTGCTCAGTGATCATTTGGGTGAGATAATAGCTAGTGACCTGATCTTTAAGATGGTCAGTGTCTTTGCATATCCAGTTTAGATTAAAATCCCTAGTAATGGCAACCTCAGAGTTGTTCTTTAGCTTGGAAATGGTTTGCAGGGCAGGGCTGAGCCCCAATTTGACTTTTTCTGGTGGCAGGTATACAGAGAAGACAGTGAGAGCCTTACTCTGTCTGCCCAGGACAAGCTTAACAGCTAGCATTTCGTAATCACTGGTACTGTCAGGAACAGGCAGCCTACTCCCGTTTAGCTCATTTTTTACTTAGATGAGACGGCCTCAGCCTGTCAAACCTAAAGGTTTCAAAGCCCATTAGGGAAAAGGATTTATCCTGAACCTTGGGTTTAAGCCAGGTTTCTGTCAGACAGATGATATCTGGGTTGTGCTGCTGAGTCCATGCCTGCAGCTGTGCCATCTTGGGAAGCAGGCTACAGATATTCATAGCCACAATTTTCAATCCATTGCTACATTTCTTCCTGGACTGGTTGTCACGAACTGGCCCCAGGTTAGGCTGAACGTCTCCAGCCAGGAGCAACAGCATGAGGATGGCTAAACATGTCAGGGAGTGTACTATTTAATTTGAGCCTTTTGTTATTTGAGTAGGCCCTTGTATAGGATGGATTAGCCCTTGTGAGGTGGCATGACAGTTGAGCCAGAATTAGGGTACCATTACTGAGACAAAAGAGTGGCTCATGGGGGTGAAGGTGTGAAAGGTGAAGTTTAATATGGGGAATTGTGGAGGTGCCATGATTTAACCCTAATGCACTGAGGGCAGTGGACCTGCATCCTGCTTCCACAGTGGAAACTAGGTGCAGAAAAAACACAATCTGAGGGAGTATTGCTAACAGGAGGAGACCAGTGCACTGTGGTGCCTGAGTCCACATTTCAGCGTTCTGTAGAAGGAGGTCACTTGTTAAATAGCAGGTAGCATGCAGGTAAGGCAGAGCAATGAACTAAGCTACCTAAGGTCATTTCTAATAAAGACAAGTGCCTCTGAGCTTTAGTGGTAATTTCCTGGGTGAAGGTGTGTTGCCACTATCTGTGGGGAAATGTAAGGTAGGGTCCCTCTAGTGGTAGAAGTATATAATCTGCTGATGGAGAAATGGACACTTGACAAAAAAAAGATAAAAAATGTAGCAGAAAAAAGTAATTTTAAGTATAAAAAGCAATTGTGGCATCAGGAAGAATTAGTCAGGGGAATAGCCACTCGAGATGCAGCAACAGAGGACAGTGTCCAGTCAGGATTTGCCTGTGGAAAGTGCCAAAAATTGAACCTGTTGGCAGAGTCATGTTGTACCTTTGCAGGGTAGAGGAGCTTTTCTTCTTTGCAAAACAGCTGAGCAGCACAGGCAGAGGCTTAGTTAGGGCCGACCGCACTGGTCACTTTCTGGAAGGATATGGATAAAATCTGGACTGGACCAAAAACTGTAAAAACTGGACCAGCTGGTGCAACTGTAACAGCTGGAGCGGGCACGACGTGTGTAGTCCAGCTGTTCTGGCTGGAGCAGCTGGCCCACTTTTTACTGTTTTGGGCCATCTGTTCTGGCTGGTCAGGATATCACTTAGGGTGAGGGTATACATGTAATCCTGACTGCCAGACTCAGACCAGAACAAAATGGTAAAAAGTTTGGTCCAAGCTTGGTGGTCCAGATTTCACCCATACCTCACCCGAGATGAACCCCAGAATGAATGGAGCAAAACAGTAAAAATGGAACCAACTTGTTCAACCAAAACAGCTGAACTGTGCAAGTTGCTCCCAATCAGGCCAGATCAGGCAATCTGTTTTTTTACCAGTTTGGGTTCAGTCTGGTGTGGCAGTCTGGGTTTTAACAAATCCCTTTTCTGGAATGAAGGGTCAGTTGAGAGCATTATCTTCTCCAGTGCTATACAGCCTTGGACACCTACAGTACTTCAACTACCCACTTGTACAGCTGCTTGTTGAATGGTGTATTCAGAGGGAAGAGAATGACAAGCTCAAGGAGTTCACTATTGGCATACCTGGGGTGGGGGCAGTAGGGCAGCCTGCCCCCCAAGATGTGCCTTTCAAATTAAGACTGGAACTTTTCTGCCACTGGTATGAAATGTATTTTAAAACTTTTTATTGGCTAGCCCTACCTAAGCCTAGTGTTGCTGCCATGACCCATGCTGCCTGTACTAAGAAACACAGATAGTGGCGCACCCAGCTGCTTTAGAGCCGTGCCTACTTTGCAGCATTCATTTTGTTGGTTGAGTCTTGCAGCATACTTTGCTTGATACCTGTGAACTCCTGCTGTTCCATGACTGCCTTGGTGAGATCTTGTCAGAACAATAGTCTGGAATTTCAGCTACTTATTATGTCCACTGAGCTTGGGTTCAAACATTTCCCCTTTGCTTCATGGACCACTCAAAACAATGGAAAATGGCTCAAACTTTCCCTCACAACCTACTGAATATACAAGGTTCTTATAATTTACAAATGAACATGACATGTGGCAACCTCAGAGTGATATAAAAATAGATCTTATTATTCCTGTACAGTATAAACTAACAAAACTACTAACACTACCACATAGATATCAAATCTTGTAAACACTGCACAAGGCAGAATAAATACTGAGTAATAAAGATTAAAAAAGTAATCACACTCAGTATGAAGTCTTTGTAAACTTTTGAAAATAGCAACATTATTCTTGCATATGCATATTTAACTTTTTCAAAGTTTCTTTGCATACCCACATATATGTGATATAGGCTAGAAGATTTCCCTTATGTAACTACCCCTTTCTTAAGATATACTAAAAATATAAAAATATTAAAGTGATACTTAGACACTTGGAGTTTGTACAAAATGTGGGTATTTCCTCATGATGTGAAAGTAATGGAGAATCTGTTTCATTGCTGTTGATGTCACTTGTTGTTGATGTACTAGAAGTACAGCATCTTCCTACACACTGGCATAGTAAACTTTTGATACACAGGCTTGAGCTCTGGTTGGAAGGGCTTTTCAGCTTGAACATAGCAGCATGGACCTGGTAGCAGCTGGCTTAAAAGGATTATTCTAATTAAATTTCAGTTTGTCTGGTATTTATAAACTAGCCACATTAACATAATTACGGCATCACATATTCTGGTTTCCCAACTCTGATTGGATGTTGCAAATGGGGGTGGGGGTGGAAATTTCCTGTCCTTGACACCACCCCTCTCTGGCACAGTTTCCATTTGAAAAGAAATTTAACATCAAAGTTATTTTTCACTCTATTTTCACAATATCTGGAGGCTACCAGATTGGCACATCATTTTGTACACTCTGATGTAGGTCCCATGTCCCTAAAGTCCACAGTTCACAAGATAGTCCATAAACAGGGTTTACAAGCAAATATATTCTTAAAAATTATACATGCTTAATCTACACTTCTTGTTCTTTAAATGAGTTATTTTTTACTCCAAATAAACCTTTAGGAAATAAGTAAGAAGACACATAATCACTTCTAAGTAAAACTTTCCTTTGTCTGAAATCCTTGAAGTGTGGCAAGTCGTAAATTCAGAGCTGTCACAAAACTTTTAAACAGCTATAGCAGAAAGTTTCAATAATATAACTTGTTTCTGCAACTACACAGGCACATAAAAGACATATATTTGAATATTGCATGACATGAGCATTAAAAAGAAACCAAATATAAATATTTAAACTTTTAAACTATTAGCACAGGACACTTTTGTAAACAACTTCTTTAGTATAAAGAGGTTTCTTATAAACATTGTGTTTTCATCAGATAGAAACATTCTATCAGACTGGCCACTGCCACATTTGCAGCACTTTCAGTCTCATAGAAATAAGCAAAAATATATGCCCAGTATTAAATACATTGAGTCCTCTTTCTTCTTCAAGCATTAGATCCTTAATTGTTGTAACCATAGGTTACAAGTCAAGCGGTCCTTATCTGCCGTCAAAGTATATGTTTCTATGTGTCATACCTTATCAGTCCTGCAGCAGGTTACCATGGAAATATTTTCACTTCTTTGGCTAACAGTCACACCTTTGACCTCTGTATCAGCCTGTAGTCAGCTCACTCTGAAATCCATGGGGCCCATTTCTGCTGTTAGGACACTTTTGTAGCATTTAAAACTTTGTTGACTTTGTGAGTTCATTCAGGTAAATCATTATTTGGAGAGTTAAACAAGCCACTAATGTCTCAGTATTACATGACACCCAAATAACTGTATTCCATAACTGAAAATTATATATATAAATACATATACATACATATTTATAATTAACAATTTGCTACAACAATCTTGTGCTGGATTTTATCTTCCTTCTCACTGTCTCTGATCTTTTGGTGCCTGCTGCTGATCTCCCCTCACCCCTGCCAAGCATTCCATTCCTCCACCCACTCCCCTACTTCCCTGCTTTCCCCAGTACCTTCTGCCCCACCTCCTACCCCCTCAATCCCTCCTCTGTTGCCACCTTTTCACCCCATCCTGCCCCTTCACCCTCAACATCCTTCCCCCTCTAAGTTCCCCCACTTCCTTGTTCTCTGCTCCTCCTGCCCCAACACCCTCTACCTCCTCCCTTCATTTGCTACCACCCTCTCCCTTGACTTAACCCCTCCACCTCACTCCATCCTCCTCCTCCTCCTCCTCCTCAAAAAATCCCTACTGGTCCTTTGTCTCCTACCAAATCTATCCAATATTTATCCCTATGCTCCTTATGTCTACCTCATGTTCTCACCTTTCTTATCCTTTACTTTTCTTTAACCCCACTGCTTAGCACACTGTGGCATGAATTAGTGTATATAAGTATTTACTGTACATATCCTTGTGAAGCTTATTATTATCATTATTGTTATTCATTGTTACTCACTTGTTTACCTTATTGTTGTTACCCTCCCTTCTGAATGTATAATTGATTATGTTTTGAGCCTTCCTAATTGCTCAGGACCTCCTTGTAAATGAGCTTGCTCAACAGAGTATCTCCTGCCAATAAACTTTGGCTCTGAAGTGTAAATTTGAGATCATCAGCTGCTGCCACCTGAGGATTCAGCAGTAAGGCAGATGGCAAGGCAGATGCAATAAGAGTAGCAGTAGGCACTAGAATGGACACTGAATGACATGGGGGTATTGAGCTGCTGGAATAACCACAGAGGTTCCCTGCCATGGCACCAGAGCTGCAGGGACAGGACAGGGTAGAACAGAACAGCATGGGGTGAGTGTTGGTATTTTGCATGCAGCTGCTGCTTTGGAAAGTAATAGTGCAGACAACTCCAGGCACTCCAGGAAACAGGTAAGAGATCCCTTAGTGCAGACAAAGATCTAGACAGGGAGGGTCAATTCAGCATCTGTCAACTGATGCAGGGCTGTGTGCTGCACAACTGATATACACTGTGAATTCCAACAACAGAAATAGTTCCCAGTACTGTGTAGGGTGGACATGAGGACTCTAATGGTGCCAACTGTATGTGTAGGCCCCATCTGGAGTACTGCGTGCAGTACTGGAGGCCGCACCTGCATAAGGACATTAACAAAATGGAGGCAGTCCAGAGAAGGGCAACCAAAATGCTGCAGGGACTGCATCAGAAAACATATGAGAACAATATGTATACACTAGAGCAAAGGAGGGAGAAAGGTGATATGACTGGAACATTCAAACATCTTAAGAGCATTAACAAGGTGAAAGAGTCTAACATGTTTCGATATAAGAAAAATAGCAGGACAAGAGGACACAGCATGAGATTAGAGGGAGGCCGATTAAGGGGTAATGTGAGGAAGTTCTTTTTCACAGAAAGGGTGGCAGATGCATGGAACAGCCTACCTCATGAAGTGGTGGATATGAATACAATGCAGGGCTTCAAACAGGCATGGGATAGGCATAAGGGAGCAATACAGATGAGTATGAATATATAGGCCTTTGACAGGATAAAGGTCTATGGCATATTCATAAGGTAGAAAAAATGGGCAGACTAGATGGGTCTTGCGGTCCTTATTTGCCGTCAACTTCTATACATATAATGAGTCTAACATTGGGCCCGGGGGGGGGGTAGTATTATAACCTGTATGAGGGATTGATCCTCTGTCTCTACCCTCACTACTATTTCTTCCCCATACTAACATATTTTTCCCATTAATTCAACAGGTCTGACAGGATGTCAACTCTCTTCCTTTCAGATAAGTACTGTTTTCTGTTTAACCTGCCATTATCTGTCCTGTTTTCTCCCTAAAGTACTATATATCCTTTGTGACCCCAACACTATTCTAATTTTAAAGGTATGAGTGGATGTTACCCCGAGACCCACTCCAGGCTCTCCAGGAAACAGGCACAGTAAGAGATCCCTTACTTAATAACTATGCTAGATGGATAAACTGTAACAATACAATCATGCATGTTACACAGTGTCCGCTTTAATCTTTTAGATGGCAACACTGGGAGCCCATTCCCAGTATCACTTTCCTCTTAATGTCGACACAAAGTCCATCTCCTAGTGTTAGCATTATTTACTTTTTTACTGCCAACACTGGAAACCCACCTCTAGTGTTAGCTTTTAAGTTTTTTCTATGCCGATACTAATTTTTTAATAGCTATTTCAATGCAGACACCAGAAGCTCAACATAGGTGATGGGTTTTACTGTTTTTACAGATGCATTGCATCATGATGCTATGCTGATGTAGTGCTATCAGAAGAGGGGGTCTGACTGGAATTCCTAATGCAGCAAAGCTGTGTTATTACAAAGGAGTGAAAATGAAGCACAAATTCCTGAAAATCTGTCTGTGTCCTCCCATTCACTACAATGTGTTTCCTTCTTTTTCTCTGCCACACTATTTTCTTTCTTGCTGCATTATTCTCTTTGGCCACACTGAAGGGGCTGGAAATTAAAAAAAAAAACAAAGAACAAAAAAGAAACAGCCCTGTCTGGCATAACCAGCCTTCCTCCATGGCTGGACACCATCTTTCAGTGCTCTTTTGTGCTTAAAATACAGTATAATGCCCCCGCTTCCCCCAGGGCCCAACTCCCACCCCCCAGCACCTATCTTTAGGTGAATGAAGGTAACCGGCACCACCGGCCCTCCTTCATGGCTGGCCACCTTCTCCTGAATGAAAGCCCTTTCACACTTTCTTGGTCTGACTGTAATAGTAAAAGGTTTTACTATTACAATCAGAGCAAACAAGTGTGGAAAGACCTTCATTCAGGAGAAGGCAGCTGGCCATGGAGGAAGGAGGGTTGTGCCTAGGGATGGGCGGACCCGAAAAGGTTCTGACCCTTATTATCAGGACCATAATCCTGGTCAGAGTCCTGATTAGTTCTGATTGATTCTGATTCAAATCAGAACATTTAGTGAATAATGTTCATACCTAAGAATGAATCACTAAATGCATTAAAAACAGAAATTAAAGTATAAGATCCCTACAGTTAGAAATAGATTTGGGGAAATGACTTTTAAATACTGGGCAGTGATCACTTGGAACAACTTCCCATGTCAGTGGAGGGACATGACATTGTCTGTAAACACATTCAAACAATATATCAAACCAAAACTGCAAGAATGCCGCCGCTACTAGAGTTATATGTCAGCACCTTTGTACATATATTTGATATTATGTTGAATGTTTTGCCTTTGTTAAGTCACTAGTTTGTATATAGTTGTGTATTTTGTAGCCTATATCCTTGTGCTGTAACTTATTATGTAAACTACAGGATTGCCTTGGAAACAAGGCTTCTTTTGCCCTATGGTACAGTATATATTTGCCTGTATAAATAAAGTTGTTTTACTACTACTATATTTCTAACCAGAGGTTATTGGTCTGTGTTTTTGACTCCCTTCTGTGCATTCCTCTTCTCTCTTGCTTATTTTATTCTGCTATAGAATCCCACTTGTGCTACCCTCTTCCCACATCTCTGCCCGTTCATGCAAACACACTCATCATGCCCAGTATAAAAATCCCTGTCCTCATCATCCAACATTCACACTGTCCCAGAATATGCATCCATGCTCCCTCCTCACCTGCTGAAATGCCCTTGCCCCAGTATATACGACCCAGCTGCTCGCCTAGTCGCCCACCCCAATTTCTGCTAACAGTCCCCTGCAGTGATAAAGTCTCAATTCATCTGAAGCAAGTACCACTTATAAAATGAAAAGATTAGCAATGTAGTTCAGTGGAGTGAGGCTGTGTCTCACTCTTTCTCTTTTTTTTAAACTCATTCCTTAAATCAAGAGAGTAGCAACCTCATAGTGTGAGACAATCCTCAAATATGTTCATGCAATAAAAAATGCTGGAAACTAGTGCCTTGATTTGGGCAGTGTCTAACTTTGTATTAGCATCATAGATATTTAAAATGGCTGCTTTTATGTTTGAGATTACATTCTGAGACAGTAAATACTTTCCTTTTTGTGGGTAGCAACTTTTGTACAACTGACCAGTTCTGTGAAACAGTATCTGACACCCTCTCCCTCTCCAGAAATCCATACTTGTCTTGCACATTATTTTTTACAAAACTGAAGTCACAAACCTGTTGCTCTCTGTCCTCTCCTTCCTCTCGTTCACAACATTGTGTCATTCACATAGTTTTGAATGTTAGCTTATAGTACACTCTGCAAGCCCATTGGTCGACAGTGTCGACCAATGGACTTCCAATGCATACAGTATGCTGTCATTTACTGACAGCTCAGTCAGTTAGCAGCCATGGCGGTGTGTGGAGGATGTGCTGCCTGCAGGCTCTGTGGGCATCTGGCCTTCCTGGGTTGGGGGAGTGGGGTGGGATGTGGGTTCCCGGGGGTGGGAGGGCCACTGGACCACCATGAATACTGGGATGTGTGTGTTAACTATACGATTGGGTTCAGGGATGGGGGGTTGCACTAGACTGCCAGAGACCAGGACTAGAAATCATTTTTATTCATGAATAGGAAGGGGAGGGGGGATACCACTAGACTGCCAGGGATACAAGGGCTAGAAATCATTTGTATTCATGAATGGGGTTGGGAGGAGGGGGTACCACTGGACCCAGGGATATGATGGGATTTACTTCTTGTTTGACAATCGGAGCTGGAGGGGTAGCCACCCAGGGGCTGGTGGCTGCTGTGTTGAATGAATGAATGAATGAATACTTTATTTCTAAAAAGCGCCTTTCCAAAACCAAGGCTCTTTTACAACAAATCAATACATAAAACTTAAATTCCTAAAATCAATCTATAAATATATTTAAAAAATCTGGTTATGCTAGGTTAAACAGATAAGTCTTCAAAGCTGACTTAAAGCTTTGGACAGTCATGCATTCTCTCACCCGATGAGGTAGAGAGTTCCACAGGGCTGGAGCCATAAAACTAAATGATCTTGCCCCTGATGTCTTTAAGCGAACCCTGGGAATCTCTATCAATCCCTCATCGGTGGATCGGAGCCAACGGGAAGGACAGTAAGGGCGAAGAAGATCTTGCAGGTAACTAGGTCCCTGATCGTGTAGGGCCTTATAGGTCAGCAAACTGACCTTGAAGGTGATTCACCATTGAATTGGCAGCCAGTGCAGTCCACGGAGGAGAGGTGTTATATGACTGGTCCTTGATGTACCAGTCAAAAGCCTGGCTGCTGCGTTATGCACCAGCTGCAAATGACAAATATCCACCCCCAGTAGCCCTAGGTACAGGACGTTGCAGTAGTCCAAGCAGGAGGTAACGTGTTGCACTGTGCAATACAGCAGCCTGCCTGTGGGTGGCTACAACTTACACCTGGTATTCCAGGCGTAACTTTGTGTGGCACATCTCCAAGATGTGCAGACTACTGTGCCACACATCTTGGCTGAATATTGCAATGTGCCACATATGCAGGAGAATGCCCCGTCTGGATGCAATGCACGCATCTTTATGCTGCGGTGCATCCAGAATTGTGTGGAGCATCCTCACCATTTAAATATGGCCCAAGGGCACAATTTGTGGATGCACCAGCACAGCTCAATTGTGCCAGGAGCATCCCCTTTGAATATCTAGGCCTATATTTTCAATAGGCCATATATACACTGTGCATAGATGGAACAGTATAACAAAGTTACTAATGCTTGCAGTAAATAACTCATACCTCTGATTATACATTACATGTTATTTGTTTAATTGATAACATTCAGTGAGTTGGAGCATATGAAGCAATAACCGGCTTCTGTGGACGATTAAATGCTGAGGCAAAGCAGAGGTGTTTAATCCCCACAGAAGCCAGTTATTGCAAGTATACTCCAACTCACCGAATGTTATTACTATTATACGAGTTGGAGTTGGTAGTGAGGAGTGAAAACTATTGAGGAGCCTGACTTTGGTGAACATATCTGGGGGAGTAATACTAATTGCTACAGTCCTTTACAATTAAACGGTCAAGGTGGCCAGTCTCTGCAACTCCATTTTTTCATTTTCTTTTCACTTTCAGTTTTTGGTTTGTGTTGTGGATAACCGACTGTGGGTGTGGCTTTAAGCTGATTGACTGTGGGCGGGCTTTAGATGAATAACTCTGGGGGTATTCTTTTGCAGTTTGTGGCAGAATAACTGATGGTAGATCTTTATTCTGATTGGCTAAAATTAGATACCTGTCATATAATATATGTTGAATTATATATGATATACAATACAGGATATATGAAATTATTTTTGCTTTCTAATTGGAAAGTATTGGTGGTCAGTGTTAACTAAAGTTTAGTTTATTTAGTTTATTGTTCTAGGAATTACTACCTTTGAGCCAGAGGCTCTTTTACAAAGGTTCCACATCAATTAGGTACAGTACAAAAAAGGTTATATAGATAACACAACAATTTGTGCTGTGTCAAGAGTGAGAAAACGTATACAAATACATATCAAATCATTTGTGCAAAAGGACATGAGATATCAATAATCACATTATTATTACAAGAAAGAGGTCATGCCAGATTAGGAGAAACAAATAGAGAAAAAGTCCAGAACAGAGAGGGTAAGTGAAAGGTGTGGGGAGCACACAATAGCAGGAGAAAAGGTTTCCCAAACATGTCTTTGTCAAATAACGGAACAGGGTGGGTAGTGAGAAAATAGGAGGGTTTAATCAGGGCAGTCACAGGAGCTGGAGGTGGCAAGGTGAGAGAACAGTCTTGATTTGAAAATACCTAGAGAGGTGGAGGCAGTAATATGAGTGCTGAGGGCATTTATCCAGCTGGGGCACGATAGGCAAATGATCTTTGTCCCTGAAGTCCGGCATCGAGGGACTTGGAGAGGCTGGTGTTCTGATCTTCTGGTAAAGCGGGTGCTAGCGCTCGGGCATAACAGGTCTTGGATACAAGGTGGAGTGAGGCCCAGAGTGGATTTTTTTGCCATCAGGCAGGTAAGGTACTTTATCCGGTTTGAGAGTTGCAACCAACCTGAGTCAGCATAGAGTTCACATGTGTGGGTACGTCGATGTGCACCAGTGAGCAGCCGACAGGCCTTATTTAGGGATGTTGTAATGCAACTAAGTGCTGTAGTAGTGGCAGATCCGTATATAACTAAGCCATAGTCAACGACTGAGATGATAGAGGATTGGATGACAATCCTCAGTGCAGAATGGGTAAGGAGCTGTCGGTTCCGATACATAGAAACATAGAAACATAGAATTTGACGGCAGATAAGGACCGCTTGGCTCACCCAGTCTGCCCATTTCCCTACCTACTGGATAAGCTGCAGATCCTAGTTAACCAGCAGCCTACTTCTTCCTACCCCAACCCCCCAGAATTGCCTTATGACTATCCCATGCATGCTTGAATTCCCCACTGATTTTGACTCCACAACCTCCTCCGAAGGCCGTTCCATGCATCCACAACCCTCTCTGTGAAGAATACTTTCTAAATTACCTCTGAGCCCCCCTCTATCTTCAAATTGTGCCCTCTTGTTCTTGCACCTTTTTGAAAGATGCTACCCTCTTGGACTTTGTTGATTCCCTTGAGGTACTTGAAAGTTTCTATCATGTCCCCCCTCTCCCTCCTTTCCTCGAGGCTATACATATTAAGCTCCTTAAGTCTCTCTTCATATGACTTCCGGTGCAGACCCTGCACCATTTTAGTTGCCCTCCTCTGGACAGCTTCCATCCTGTCTATGTCTTTGCGGAGATTGGATCTCCAGAACTGCACACAGTACTCCAGATGGGGTCTCACCAGCTGTCTGTACAGAGGGATAATAACTTCCTGTTTTCTACTGGTGATGCCTCTCCCTATGCATCCCAGTATCCCCAGCCCTCCTTGCTGCCCTCTCACATTGCTTGCCCATCTTTAGGTCATCTGATATGACTACCCCAGGTCTCTTTCCATTCTTGTTGTTGTTAGTATCTCACCCCCATTGTGTACTCTTCCCTGGTTTTGTTTCCCAGGTGCATTACCTTGCACTTCTTAGCATTGAATCTAAGCTGCCATACATTTGACCATTCCTCTAACCTTGCCAAGTCCTTCTCATTCTTTCCACCCCACCCTGTGCATCAACTCTGTTGCAGATCTTAGTGTCATCTGCAAAGAGACATACTTTCCTTCCAGTCCTTCTGCAATGTAACATAAAGACATTGAAGAGGACCGGTCCTAATACTGAACCCTGCGGTACCCCACTAGTAACCCTCCTTTCTTCTGAGTGGACTCCATTTACTATAACTCTCTGTGTCCTATTCTCCAGCCAATTCTTTACCCAGGCTGTCATCTTGGGACCCACTCCCAGGCTGGCTAACTTGTATATTAATCTTTGTGTGGGACTGTGTCAAATGCCTTGCTAAAGTCTAGGTAGGCCATGTCCACAGCCCCTCCTGATCTACTACTTTGGTCACCCAGTCAAAGAAATCTATCAGATTCGTCTGGCATGACCTTCCGCTATGAATCCATGCTGCTAGGGTCCTGTGCCCCTCTGGCCTCTAGATACTCGACAATTCTTTCCTTTAGAAGTGATTCCATCATTTCCCTATCACTGAGGTTAAACTAACAGGTCTATAGTTTCCTGCTTCTGCCTTGCTCCCACTTTTGTGAAGGGAATCACATCTGCCCTCTTCCAGTCCTCGGGTACCACCTCATCCTCCCATGATTTGTTAAAAAGGGTAGTCAGTGGTGTCACTAGTTCTACCCTTAGTTCTTTTAGAATTCTGGAATGAATCCCATCAGGCCCCTTTGCTTTGTCCACCTTCAATTTTAAGAGTTCTTTCAGAACCCTTTCTTCTGTAAATGGGCGGTATCAACTTCTGTATCCAGAGTGTTACTACTGTTTGTTTATGTATCTCCCCCTCTTCCTTCGTAAATACTAAGCAAAAATATTTGTTTAGTATCTCTGCCTTTACAGTCTCCCTCTGCCCACCTCCCTCCCTTTATTAAGCCTCACTATCCCTCCCTTGGTCTTCCTTCGCTCCCTGATATACCTATAAAAGGTTTTATCCCCTTCTTAACTGAGTTGGCTATCTTTTCCTCGGTTTGGGCCTTTGCTGTTCTGACTGCCTTCCCAGCCTCCTTTTGCTTTAACTGATACAGTTCTCTGTCCTGCTCCTTCTACATTCCTTGTACTTCCTGAATGCTTTTTTCTCTTGAACCTTCACTGCCACTTCCTTTGAGAACCATAGTGGTTTCTTACATCGTCTTGTTTTGTTTATTTGCTTCACACAAAGGCTTGTTACCTCTGTGATGGCAGTTCTTATTATTCCCCATTGTTCTTCCACCCCTCCTTCCTGCCCATTTGCTAGTGCATTCCTTAGGCACTCACCCACAGAATCCCAATTCGCTGATTAATAGTTTTTGCTGTACTATCAATGTGAGTTGCAAAGGTTAGGCCTTGATCAAAGTTGATTCCAAGATAACTAAATTGAAGTGACTGCTGATTGTGTTCTATAGTTCTGTATCGGGCTACTGTAGTTCAGACTGTAGGTATAAGTAGGATCCCACTGGCAATGAGATGTTGTAACAAATGCAAACATTTTGGCCTACACTTTTTTTTCTATTTTACTTTGCCTGCCCCATATCTCCTATCTTGTAAGAAATAGTTTTTCACCCATTGTTAATCTGCATTAGCAATTTCTTACATTTGAAACAAAAAAGAAGCAGGCCTTTCAGTATAGCTATCCCCAGGTTTTCACCAGTATTCTTAGCTGGTTCTGTAAACCTGCCATCATGTAAGGTCAAAGAGCTCTGTCTGCTGTATGCCACTTTAATTTAGTCATAAGAAAACTGATGTAAGAAAACAGGTGTTGAAAAAGAGCAGAGAATACTGATGACATTTTAGCCCACCATATTGAAAGGACTGCTCCATTTATTGTTTCAAATTTTAAAGCAAACTCAAGAAGTGGAACATAGGGAACTTTGCCAGCTAGGAGACATTGTAAAGACTGATCTAAACAAAAATTAAAAAAAGTATTGATTAAAACTGTCATCGCTAACATGCACTTCTGGTTTAACCTATTAGTGCTTCGATCCGCCTCGGGCTATCCTGAGTAAATACATTTTAAAATTAAAAATATTGGCAGCAGCTGACAGCCTGTCCTGCCCCCACCCCCAGCAAACACTGTGGTCTACAGGTTAAAATAATGTTGAATACCATAAGATTGCTAGGTAGCACTGGCACCACTGAGCCTGCAACGTGGCACTTCTTTCACCCCACCTACCCCTACAGACTCCAGCAGCACTGGTACTACTGAAGCCACAGCGTGGCATTTCTGTCACCCTGACCATTCGCCCCCACAAACACTTGCAAAACCACTACTTACTGAAGCTGTTATGTGGCACCCACATTTGCATCATAAAAAGATGCAATCAAACATCATTGGCACTGACCAATACTTGTTATAATTTGTTTGTGTATTTAAGGAGCATGTGATGATGAGGGAAACAATGCTTTATTAATATGTTTTGTTTGTTTATGTAAGGCAGTTCTATTATTACAGCCTAGTTGAAAGTGTTTAGTTATTAAAAGTGGCAGCCATGTTTGTGATAGCAGGTCAGTTCTAGGTGTAGAGGTGGAACTATGTGATGTGGCTACTAACAAGTCCAGCCAGGTTTAGGACCAGGATGACCATGCATTGTGTTGTATTTCATTGTCACCTGACTGGTTTTACCTAATTGTATTTCTTTGATTTCTTGATCCGTCTTATAACTACAAACAGCTGTAGTCCATCAACTGACAACAATTCACACCACATTGCTGCCCAGCTATTATTCTATATATAATAACTGCTTAGCCTTGATTACACATTGAAGTCAGTGTGTATAATTCTCCATTACACATGAGTGTGATGTCACACTCGTGTATAATGGTGTGACAAACAGTTACATCCCATCAACTGATAAAAAAACTTCTACCACATGTCTGCCCACATATTATTCTCTATATAATCTTGCTGTTGAGCTCAAGACTCTAGATTTCATCCAACCAGCCATCAAATGGTTTAAAAATAACCTGAGTAACCGAACCCAGCTAGTGTCCATACAAGGCATTAATTCAGACCTTGCTGTCTTACATCATGGTCTCTCACGGCTCACTCCTTAGCCCTCTGCTGTTCTCCATTTTAGTTAATGACCTCCCAAAGCCTAGCAGAAGGTGTCATCGAACATATGTATGCAGATGACACCATCCTCTACTATGGTGCAACTACGAAGTTTGAGGTTAATTCAGTTCTCCAATCTGATTTGAACACAACCTCCTCCTGGTTCATCAACAAACACCTGACCTTTAATGCAACCAAAAACTAAGTTCCTGGTGTCTGGATCCCAGAACTTGCTAACTCATCTGCTGATCCACTTACATTACAACATCAGATGGCATCACTATTGAGCAGGTGAACGTATTCAAATATCTAGGAATCTGGCTTGATGTATCACTTATATACAGTAGGCATGTTGATCACTTCTTAACAATTGTAGGGCCCAAGCTCATCTTTCTCTTCAGGTCTTAACACTGCCTCAGTGCTAATGTAAGGATGCAGGTAGTCTCCCACATCCTGCTCCCTTCCATTGACTGTGGAGACATCATATACTGTTGTGCAACCAGAACAACTCTGCTCCCCCTAGATTGTTTGTGCAAGTTGTGTAGATTCATCCTCTCCTGTGGATGGTCTACACATCATTGTCTGCTATATGACCTGCTTAACAGGACAAGTTTGTAAAACAGCTGTGACTATCACAGGATTTTGTTGTGCAGCTGTACACAAGGCATTTGATGGAAAGACCTTCATGTTTACAGCACCAGACACCAGTAACAAACTTCCTTTCCGGATAAGGAATGCTTCTAGCTTGCAAGTGTTAATTCCAGTCTTCAGCCACCATAAAACTCCTCGTATTTGCTTTGGTCCAGAATCCCTATCTCCCTGACCATGATCATGATGCGTAACAATGCTCAAGGTCTTTGTCTGCAGTGACTCGACTTTATCAGCTTGTTTTGATTGCTGTTTGGATGTACAGTAAAGCCCACCATGATGATGCGCAGCGCTGCAGAATTCTGCAGTAGAGTTACTGCAGCAAACAATGCAATTTCAATAGGAGTTAATCCCTTTTGTCATGCATTAAACCTTTGACACTGTGCTTCATCTGGGCAGGCTTCGCTGTACTTTCCTTTACAGTTATTTTTTTTCTCCTGTGCATATTTTAGCCTGTATGCAACTATTCATGTGGGGCTCTGTTAACCTGCTTACTGCTGTTATTCTGCCTGGGACCCCTTATAAAAATTAGATTCTTCATTTCATGGAGTTATCATGGTTGGAGTAATTTCAAATATATAAATAAATACATCTGATCTGAGCAAGGATAATTGGATATTAGGATAATCTGTAACTGAATCCGACACCCGATCTTGGTGCAGATGTTTTAGGATTTGGATATCCTAAAATCTGACTATCCTACTATCCTAAATGTGATTCCTTCCCACCTTACAATTATATAACCTCCTTCACACACTCAAACCACACTGTAACTCACAACTTCCCTCTTCCCCAAGTCCACTGATAGTGATAATATTTTTTTTTGTAGTAGTTTACTTCCCACTTAAAATAAAGACAATACTGTACCATCGGTAAACTGCCACACTGCAAATCATAACTGCCCCCACCTTAACACAAGCACCATAGCCCATATTCAAGAAAAATATCCCCACCCAATACACCCACTAGCTCCCACTGCCTTCTCCTCAACCCATAACAACCAAAGTATTTGAACGGTCAAGCTGGGTGCTTAGATCACTCTTCAGGTCCCATGTAAGAGTGGCTTGGTCTCATCTGCATTATACAGTGAATGAATGAGAAGACAGTTTCCTATAATAGTAACTCTTGATTGGCTATCTGTCAGCCAATTAGGTGTTACTGTTCTAGGAGAGATGTCATTTGTTATGGTCTTTACAACTGTTTACAGAACTTCATAAAACACTTAAAAACAATCAATACAACATTATTTATTAATCTGTTTAAAATATTTAGAAGGTTATTGATTAACACTGGCATTGGATTATACAAAAAGATTTAATTCTTTATTAAATAAAACATTGAAAGGGCTAATATGCAGTATACAACCAACTTCCCCAGAAATAAATAATTAATTCAAGTTAATTTTCAAACAAGACAAAAAGGCAACGTTGGTTAGTCATTTTGGATTTTCATGATACCTTGTTATTTTAGTTACTGCAATCAGATACTTTTATTTACAGTATTTCATTTTTATTTATCTGTTGGGAGCACTAGACAATCAAATGCCTCCTTTCTGGCATTGCCTGGGAGGTTACAGCAGGCAACAACACTGCATGTAATGAAGGCAACATTATATGCATACATGAAGGTATGTGCAGTGTCAGAGATACAGATAAAATACATATACAAAATAAACGGGGGTGTAATAGAAATACTGGAAAGTGGAGGTGAGAGTCATTACTAACAAATGTTCAAAGTATCAAATGCAAAATATAATGCATATAAAAGAAAAAGCTTCACAATAGCAACATTTTCAGAGACAACATAAGGCACTAGATTACCATGTAGACAAAACATGATGAAGAACAAGAGCGTGCAGATGTTTTATGCAGGTAATTACTGTAGCCACTATGGAAAGCCTATATTGTCTGGCAGAGTTGCAGCTTTGCTGGAATAATCTTGGGCAAAACAAGAGAATGTGATATCACCAAGTTTTGTTTTCATGTTAGGTATGGGCACTAAGACATGATCATTGGGTCTTAAGAAAAACATGCTACTAGAGGACAGAAGAAATGAGGGAACTGGCAAAAGCAGTTGATTATGCATATTATAAATGAGATCGCCAAATGTGAGGCTGTCTAGGAATGCAGGGGAGCCAATCAAGCTTTTTGAACAGTGTGCAGCGATGGATATGACAATAAGAGGCTAAGGCAAAATGTCAGATGTTGTATGCCACATCCCAGCTCTGTAAAATGGTTTTAGCAAAGGGCAGAAAAATAGGTATCCCTGAAGAAGCTTAGGGAGCAGGATATTATGAACTGTGGCTGAACAGACTTTGGGGGTAAGGTTGTAGCTGACCTGATATGAAAGCCCTAATATGGAGTTTATAGCCTTACGGATGCATGCAGCATGCAATGAGAAGTCAAGGGATGGGTCCAGTGTAATGGCTAAGTAATTAAAGAATGATACTGAAGCAAGGAAGGTCAATCACTACAGGAAACATAAAAAGGGGGTGGGAAGTTCTCTAGCCTAGGGGACAAGCTGAAGAGCATATCCTGGGGTTTGGTAATATTCAGGAGTAGCTTGTTTATCTTGTGCCAGCCTTGGAAAGCCTGAAGATCAGAAAACAGATGCCTATTAATGTCCACAATATTACTGAAACTTGAAAATAAAACAAGATTGTCTGCATATAGGATGGATGTACTATGAGAATGACTGTGGTGGATAGAATTAATATGCAAGGAGAAGAGAGGAGGTCCAAGAATTATACCTTGCAGAAGACTAACCATGGCAGGTACTGGCTCTGAGATGGATGACCAGACCTGACTCACTGGTACCTGTTGACCAAGTATTTCTTAAACCAAGGAAGTGCAGTGGAGGACATACCCAGGCTACCAAGCTTGATGCAGAGTAGGGAATGACTAGCTTTGACAGTTTAAGAAGAGTACCTCTATCTGCACTATTCAAGCGATCTACAAGAATTTCATTATCAGAGGAGCAAAACATTGTAGCTGCTGTAGATAGCTTCCCAACTAGTAATTCATGTGTTTTCCATGCCAAGGACAGCTTTTTTTTTTTTTTATTTAGTAGGCTTTTGTCCAGCCATGCGCCGAGCTCAGCCCTGGTCACGGCCCCCGCTGCCTCCTACTCCGACATGAGCCGCTTGTTCCCCCATGCCCCCTGGCTTACTCACCAGGGTGAGGTCGGGGCACTTGCTGGTGTCGTGAATGTTGGGTCGGGTATTTGGGGGAGTCGGCCTGGGAGCACATCAGAGACGGTGAGGAGGGCATCACAGAGGTGCTTGGCTGGGGATTTTCTGTCCCCAAGAGGACTTTTTTCCCTCAGGGGTGGGGGACGTATAATGACATCCCATGTCTGCCCCACCCCCTGGATGTCCAGACACTAGCTGCGGCAGAACCCCCGGCCTCTGGCAGGGGTCCGTAGTGCATTGGATGTTTGTACCCCTCCCTCCAGAGAAGGACAGCAGTCCAGAGGATGCTTCATCCGTCTCTCGCTGGCCAGCCCTCTGGCGACCCAGGTCTGTTCCCGAACCCGGGTCGCCGGCTTCGTGAGTGGAAATCCAACCACTGCGCTGATGGGCCGGCATACCAAGAACAGCTTAAAATGACATGTGTTGTATCCACAGGAGTTCTGATACTATATTACAATTATTATATTCTAGATCAGGGGTATTTTTTGTGTTGCACTTACAGAATTTTACTTTGAAAAGTTTGGAATCTACAGGATGTTAAGATTTATTTATGTATTCATTTTTTATGTATTTATTTGCTTTATCAAGAAGTGGGTTGGGTCATTGGTCCCATTTTCAGCAATGCCATGGGGAATACATGGAACATTAACATCATCTCAATAATCATAACAATTGCAGTGCTGTGGTACATTTACAGGTTATGAGTACTGTGGACATAGTGCATGGCTTCATGCATTGTCATTTTATACATTATATATACAAGTGGTTACTCCTACAAGGTGCTTAGGAGCACCTCGTAGTAAGCCAGCAACTGTTTAAGCTTAGCAAGGAGTCCACCACATGGGGTCACAACTATAAGCTGGCAGGGGGAGATTTAGGAGGGACATGAAGAAATATTTCTTCACATAGAAACATAGACAATGATGACAGAAAAAGATCAACGGGGCCATCCAGTCTACCTTGTTCTACCCTATAGTTCATAGACATAGAAATATAGTCAATGACAGCAGAAAAAGACCAATATCTGCCCATACTGTAGTTCGTTATCAAACCCCATGACCTATTCTCCATAAAGGGTACTAATCCTCATTATCCAATCCTTGTTCCCCTCTCTACTGCTACCACCCTGATTAACCACTATACCCTTCACTATGTCCCAGTCATGCTTGAGAAACAATTCATGATTTTGGCACTCACTACCTCAGCTGGCAGACTGTTCCACATTTCCACAATCCTTTCTGTAAAATAAAACTTTCCCAGTTCCCTCTTGAACCTCCATCCCTTCAATTTCCACTCGTGCTCCTGTATCCTTTAACTGTTATTCATGCTAAATAGCTTCTTGCAGTTTACATTGTTTATTCCTTTCAGGAACTTGAAGGTATCTGCCATATCATCCCTTTCTCGTCTTGTCTGTACCCCCATGGACCAATTGTCTGGATGGGGTGTTTTGCCCTTGTCTCCCCTCACTTCGTATCTTACCACTTCTCTTCCTGAATATATATACAGTATTAAGCTCTTAACTCTGTCTCATCTGTGCTTGAAACCATTTTTGGTTTTTGCCCCCACCACCGCAGATGGTAGGCTGTTCTACAGCTCAGCCACCCTCTTTGCAAAGTGAAACTTTCTCACATTTCTCCTGTATCACCCCTCCCCACCAGCTTCCACTTATGTATCTCTCTGTTATTGACTCACTCCTCCTGCTAAATCATTCCTTCCAGTTTGCCTTGTTCATTCATTTCAAGAGCTTGAAATTCTTTATCACGTCTTCCCTCTCCCAAAGCACCAGATACCCTAGTTAGTAGAGGGAGTGGGGTATCCCTCTAAATTAATGCATTTACCTGCATATGAATTAATCCCTGCATATAAAGGGGGGTGGGTGGAGCTGATGGACTTAGACTTCCATCTGATCTAATAGACTATGTTACAGTACTATGCATGTTGCATACATCATTACACCTAAAATATATGCATATAATTTTAGGTAAATACAATATTACATTTCAGTTGAATTTCCATTACCACCGATAAGAGGGACTAAAGAATAATAGGGAGATGATACAAGTGATACAACTCTGTGAGTAACAGAGATAATATTTTGTGATGTAAGCATTGTAGTGGTTTAGAAACAGGTGAACAGACTGTAATGGTGATTATGAAATGGCTTGTCAATTTCAAGGCATCTCATTGGATGCCAGGTGTGTGTTAAAGTTTCTAACACACAAAAGCTAGATCAGGTCATGCCAGCTGAGCATTGATATGGGTGATGCTGCCCACAAAGAGGGTTAAAAAATCAAATAGCCACCATCTTGTTTTGTGCCACAAGCGATGCCACACTTCCTGTAAAAGTAACTCGCACATGCTAAAGTAAATGCACAACCTGTGTGATTTTTTTAAAAAAACAACTGCCACAATCACAATCATCTCTTAACCCGCCCGCTCATGTCCTTACTTAGTGCTCCTCTGTGGTGGCGCTCTCACTCCACTCACAGAAACTGAAACTCGCCTGCCAGCCCCTTGCTCCCTCTTCCACTACTTATGGTCTGCCCACGATTTATACACAATTCACTTTCACAAGCTGAAGTGCAAGCAATACATGGAATGAACTCCTGAGTTCGCTGGCCCGAATTTAAGCAATATATATGTATAAAAAACGGTCCATAACCATATAAACTCCGCGCGAGGAGCAATGCGGACGCGACGTGATCAACTGGCCGCTGGATGAGTGTTTTTTTTCCCTCCCGCCCTCAGTGACTGATAGAGTTTAATGAAATATAGCAAATTGTGACAACTGTGAGTTCCTTGTCTCTCTGCATCTTACCTGTTCCGTGTTTCCGTACCCCAGATGCGTGGAATTTTAAGGCAGATCTGGACGGTTATCAAATTTCCTGTCCGCCGTGTTTTTCTCTTCTCTTTCTCTGTGGCCGTGTGCTCTCGTGTGGCAGTGATGGACTCCTGTCTCATTTCCGCACAGATCTGAAACCCCAGCAATGAGAAACCCAGGGGATGGGGGTAAAACTCGCCGTGAAATGTCCGTTGCTGGGTCAAAAAAAAAAACAAGTTAAGCAGGGGTTGCAGTAGGCAGCATGAACTGTCACAGTGTCTGCATGCACACAGACAGTAAACACAGCGTTACCATGATTCAATGTCCCGATAACCCGTTCACTGGATAACACTGGTGACCGGGAAACTGCCGTTAACATACACACACCCAATGGTGCAGCGCAACCGGGAAAGGGCTGGCTGCAGACCTCAAAAACGTGCAAATTCGGCAGTGGTAAAGAAACACACTCCAAAACACATTTAGAGACGGTGCATACCTGAGGTAATAAATGCTCTCGTTGAAATCATGGAAGCCTAAATAGCTCAAAAGTCTTCACCTCAAAAAAAAAAAACAGGCGGAGGAACTATTTTATTAAAATTAACACAAACTTTTACATTTTTCACTATTAAATGCTATATTTTACTTAACACATACCTCTGTATTTTAGGTGGTTATTTAAGTGTATTGGTTACTTCAGGGTGGTAAGACACTTTAACACATGGCTAGAGGTGGACGACTCGGCTGGTGGCCTGTGCTCACTACGCCTCCCAGCCGTGTGTTAAAGTGTCTAACACACACCCTGGAGTGTCTTATTGCTTACTTACAGTATATGACCTGCTTGAGGTGAGGTACAGTTCTGGTACCCTTAGTGCTGTCTGGGGGGGGGGATTCTAGCTACTGAGGTAATTCTAGCTACTGTATAGAGTGCTGCACATGCAAAGGCCTCCTCAACTAGAGATATTTGCATCCATGGTACTTAACATAGAAACATAGAAATTGTCGGCAAATAAGGGCCTTTGGCCCACCTTGTCTGCCTTAGTACCACTAACAATTGTGCTCTATCATGCACTGCTGGCATTAAGTTGTACCCGCCCCCCCGGCTACCAGCAATCCTCTATGCCTATCCCAATCATGTTTAAAAACTGTAATCATTTCTGCCACCACCACCTCCACTGGCAAGCTGTTCCACTTGTCCACCACCCTCTCTGTGAAGAAGTACTTCCTCATGTTCCCCCTGAACCTCCCTCCCTCCAGTTTCTTCTTGTGCCCCCTCATCCTTGAGCATCTTTTTCTTTGGAATATAGTATTCTCCTGTACTTTATTCTTCCCTGTGAGGTACTTAAATGTCTCAATCATATCCCCTCTCTCCCTTCTCTTCTCCAGGAAGTACATACTTAATTCCCTCAGCCTAGCCTCGTAGGGCTTGCAGTGTAGTCCCTGCACCATTTTGGTTGCCCTCCTCTTAACCACCTCCACCCTATCTATGTCCTCATGTAGATGAGCCCTCCAGAACTGGGCACAGTATTCGAGGTGCGGCCTCAGTAATGTTCTGTATAGTGGAATTATTACCTCCTTTTTCTGCTGATGATTCCCCTGCCTATGCATCCCTGCATCCTGTTTGCCTTTCCTGCAGCCTTGTCACATTGCCTACCTACCTTGAGGTCATCGGAGATGATGACCCCAGGAATCTTTTTTTCTTGGAGCACACTATTTCTCCCCCCCCCACCGTTGATATGTAGCTCCTGGGTTTTTGTGCCCTATGTGCATTATCTTGCACTTTTTTGCGTTGAAACCTAGCTGCTAATCCCTTGACCAATCCTCCAACTTCCTTAGATCTTCCCTCATTCTATTCACTCTCCCTGGTGTGTCCACCCTGTGTTGTCAGTGAACAGGTGCATTTTCCCTTCCAGACCCTCTGCAATATCACTAATACAGACATTGAAAAGGATTGTATCCAGCACTGATCCCTGTGATACCCCACTGGTCAGTTTACCCTCAGCAGAGTGAATGCCATTTACCACCACCCTCTGGTCCTATTATCCATCCAATTCTCGACCTGCTTCACTACCTTTTTCCCACCCCATGCTCCCCAGCTTATCTAACAGCCTTCTATACGGCACTTTGTCAAAGGCCTTGCTGAAATCCAGGTAGGCCACATTCACTGCCTCTCCCCAATCCACCTCCCTGGTTACCCATTCAAAGAACTCAATGAGGTCAGTCTGGCAAGACCTCCCTCCCGTAAAGCCATGCTGCCTTGGGTCCTGTAGACCACTGAAAACCAGGTGTTCCACCATTCTTTCTTTTAGTAGTGTTTCCATGACCTTTCCCACTACTGGGGTCAGGCTGACAGGTCTGTAGTTCCCCACTTCCTCTCTGTTTTCACTTTTGTATAGAGGGACCACATCAGCTCTCCTTCAGTCCTTGGATGCCTCCCCTGTTTCCATTTCCATACCCTTTCTGCCCTTATCACTTTTTGCTGGCCCATTTCCTGTCCCCTCCTTTGTAAAAACTGAACAGAAGTATTTGTTTAGTAATTCTGGTGGTGTCCTCTACACTACACCATTCTCCCCTTTCGGTCTCACAATCCCTCCCCTTGCCTTCCTTTTTTCACTGATGTACCCGTAAAGGTTTTGTCCCCTCTTATCACTGAGTTTGCTATGCGTTCTTCTGTTTGTGCCTTAGCTTTCCTAACTGCTTTCCCCCTTTGTTTTTCCTGATACCTCATCGTATCCCCCTCCTCCTGTGTCTTTTTGTATTGCTTAAATGTGATTTCTTTGCTTTAACCATTTCTGCTACCTCCTTAGAAAACCATACTTGGAACAAGTCTTTTCCTTATGATCTCAGCAGAAGAAAAAAATATTTTTCATATACCACTTTTTATAAACACTGTACCTGAAAGCAGGTTACAATAAGACTGGTAGTGTAGTCATTGTAACAGTGCAATTTCAGACATTCCACTAATCAATACTCACAGACAGCCATGGACAATTGCCTGAAGTGATAAGATGGGAGCACTTGGTTATGTGGCTGCCTAGGTAGGCTATATAATAGCCATGGAAACATTTATCAAGCAGAAAGGTTCATTTAAGCTCACAACCTTCTGGAGAAAGAAGTCAGTCCATTGTTTAGGTATAGATGGAAGTGGTGTGCCATTCTATTGCAATTTAGTGCAAATGTACGCTTTCTTGTGGATCACTGTTACCGTGTGAAGTGCTGTAGGATTTGCCGACTGTATCTATAGACCTCCTTGTCTGTTTTTTTTTTTATTTATTTTACAATTTTTGGCCAGGAAAAACACTCTAAGGCAAGGCCTGTTTCCAGATGTGTCCCAGGTGCACAGGGAAGTTAAGTGACTTGCTCATGGTCACACAGTATTCAAGTGGTTGCTGTGAGATTCAAACCCAGTTCTGCAGGTTTGCAACTCAGTGCTCTTAACTATACTGCCTCCCCAAAATGCTAGAGAAGAAAGAAGGGATGGCTTAATCAGGAGATTTTTGTAGGTCTAGTCAGTAAATGAATAATGCACAACAGGGTGTATGTCGTGCTGGGATAACATTGTGTCTCAGGTGGTTGGGCACGAGACTACAGTCTGAGTGCGTCCAACAATCGAGAAGTGATGTTATCCCAGCATGACACACACCCTGGAGTCCATTATTCCTGTTATACAATGGCTCATTTGTGAAAAAAGCAAAAAAAGATTAAAAAAATGCATTTAAAAATAGATTTTAAGTAGTTTTTTTAATGGGTAGGTATACATGGGAAAAAAATAGTGCAGATTTACTGTTTTGTCCTGTAGGTGGGGCTATTACTTCAAAATGCGTTCCCCACTCTCATAGTCTCTCTGTCTTGCTCTTACAGTCTCTCTTTCATTTGTTTCTCTGACTGGATTTTCATTCTCCCCCCCACCCTTGGAAGCAAATTTCTATTTTACTAACAGTTTCAACTGCAGCCACACTGAAACTGCATGTTTCAGGTCTGTTGAAATGTTATTCTGACTCCGTGTAGGGAAAGGGAAATAGAGCCAAGGATCGGTAAGTGGTGTGCGGTGCTATGAACAGCACAGGTGCCCACGGTCTGTTTACTGTCACAGCTTCCTCCCAGTTCTGCTGGCGGGTGTTTGTACCAAAAAAAAAACAATAAATTATTTATTGATATCTGCACTCAAGACAGTAGCAGTTTCTAGCAAGGAGGTTAAGGGCAGTGTCAAACGGGATTAGTGAAGCTGACAGGTGAGTGGGAAATTTGAAACTAGTAGGCCGACAATGTCTGAAGCCAATCACAATGACGACTTTGTTGTGTGTAGACAGGGCAGTGCGGCTACTGGGCAGTGGGCAGTGATTAATTTTACATGCTGGCATGTGTGATGTGGTTGTGTGCACTGGGACTAGATCCGTGATGTTATGCTGGGTTAACATCACGGGTTTAGCCTCAGACCAACCAATCAGAGCCCAGCATTCTTTCTTGCCATTGTATAATTATGGTTAACGTATAGTTCATCAAGTTTCTGATGAGATCTTCTGGTTGTCCTGTAAATATGTCCAGTAAAAGACAGTTTGGGTTCCAGCCAATTGCCTAGGTATTTAAAACTTTGATCATTCTGTTTGATGACAATAATTTATTGGGTGTCACATGGGTTTGAGACTACCTGTTGGGATACATTGAGATCTGTGATGGTCTTGGCTTCTGTATATAGAGTACAAACTGCATTTCACTGTAACACTGATAAAATGGATTTAGCATTTTTCACTGAATTGAATAACTGTAGCTGGATAGAAACCTAGAAACATAGAAACATAGAATTTGATGGGAGATAAAGACCGGTTGGCCCACCTAGTCTGCCTATTTCCCTACCTAACGGATAAGCTGCAGATCCTGCTTAACCAACAGCATACTTCCTCCTACCCCCCCAATAGAATTGCCTTATGTCTGTCCCATGCATTCTTGAATTCCCCCACTCTTTTTGACTCTACAACCTCCTCAGGAAGGCTGTTCCATGTATCCAAAACCCTCTCTGTGAAGAAATACTTCCTCACATTACCTCTGAGCCATCCCCTCTATCTTCAAATTGTGCCCCCTTGTTCTTGCACATCTCTGTTTCTGAAAGATGCTCCTCTTGGACTTTGTTGATTCCCTTGAGGTATTTGAAAGTTTCTATCATGTCCCCCTTTCCTCAAGGCTATACATCTTGAGTTTCTTTAGTCTTTCTTCATATGTCTTCTAATGCAGACCCTGCATCATTTTGGTTGCCCTCCTCTGGACAGCCTCCACCCTGTCTATGACTTTGCGGAGATGTGGTCTCCAGAACTGTACACAGTACTCCACATGTGGTCTTACCAACTGTCTGTACAGAGGGCCAACAACTCCCTGTTTTCTACTGGTGATGCCTATCTCTACGCATCCCAGTATCCCCCCAGCCCTTCTTACTGCCTTCTCACATTGCTGGCCCACCTTTAGGTTGTCTGATATGACCACCCCCAGGTCCCTTTCCATTTTTGTTGTTGTCAGTATCTCACCCCCCATTGTGTACTCTTCCCCTGGGTTTTTGTTTCCCAGGTACATTACTTTGCACTTCTTTCACTGAATCTAAGCTGCCATACATTTGACCATTCCTTCAACTTTGCCAAGTCCCTTTTCATCCTTTCCACCCCACCTTGTGTATCAACCCTGTTGCAGATCTTTGTGTCATCTGCAAAGAGACATACTTTCCCTTCTGGTCCCTCTGCAACGTTACTTATAAAGACATTAAAAAGGACCGGCGTCAGTACTGAACCCTGTGGTACCCCACTAGTAACCCTCCTTTCTTCACTGTGGACTCCATTTACTATTACCCACTGTGTCCTGTTGTCCAGCCAGTGTTTTACCCAGGCTACCACCCTGGGACCCACTCCCAGGCTGGCTAATTTGTTTATTAATCTTTTGTGTGGGACTGTGTCAAATGTCTTGCTAAAGTCTAGGTAGGCCATGTCCACAGCCCCTCCCTGGTCTACTGCGTTGGTCACCTAGTCAAAGAAATCAATTAGATATGTCTGACATGACCTTCCCGCTGTGAATCCATGCTGCCTTGGGTCCTGTGCCCCACTGGCCTCTAGGTACTCAACATTTCTTTCCTTCAGAAGTGATTCCATCATTTTCTCTACCACTGAGGTCAAACTGACAGGTCTGCAGTTTCCTGCCTCTGTCCTGCTCCCACTTTTGTAAAGGGGAATCACATCCCCCCTCCTCCAGTCCTCAGGTACCACACCATCCTCCCATGATTTATTAAAAAGGGTAGTCAGTGGTGTTACTAGTTCTTCCCTTAGTTCTTTTAGAATTCTGGGGTGAATCTATTCAGGTCCCATTGCCTTATCCACCTTCAGTTTTGAGTTCTTTCAGAACCTTTTCTTCTGTGAAAGGACTAATATCAACCCCCATCTAGAGTGCTTCTATTGACCGGATTAGGTATTTCCCACTGCTTTTCCATTGTGAATACTAAGCAGAAGTATTCATTCAGTATCCCTGCTTTTTCAGTGTCGCTCTCTGCTCAGCCACCTTCCTCTTTGTTCAGCCTCAGTATCCCTGCCTTAGTCTTTCTTTGCTCCCTAATGTACCTATAAAAGGTTTTATCCCCCTTCTTAACCGAGTTGGCTATCTTTTTCTCAGTTTGAGCCTTTGCTATTCTGACTGCCTTACCCGTTCCCTTCTGCTTTAACTGGTACAGTTCTCTGTCCTGCTCCTTCTGTGTTTCCTTATACTTCCTGAATGCTATCTTTTTCTCCCATACCTTCCCGCCACTTCTTTGAGAACCATAGTGTTTTTTCTTTCGCTTTGATTTATTTGTTTCACACAAAGGCTTGTTGCCTCTGTGATGGCGGTTTGATGTTTCCCCATTGTTGCTCCACCCCACCTTCTTGCCTGTTTGCTAGTGCTTTTCTGAGGCACTCTGCCATTTTGACAAAATCAGCCCTCCTGAAGTCCAGTACCTTCACTTTTGTGTAGCTTGACTCTACAGCTAAGTTTATCGTGAACCACACTGTTTGGTGGACGCTTGTTCCCAGATGGCTACCCAGTTCAAGATCAGAGATCCTCTCTCCGTCCCCATTTGAGAGTACCAGGTCTAAGATTGCTCCTTCCCGAGTGGGTTCCAAAATGAACTGTCTGAGGCATGCCCCCTGTAGGGCATCGAGAATGGCCCTGCTCTTGGATGTGGCTGCAGCAAAGGTGCTCCAGTCAACATCTGGCATATTCAGGTCCCTCATCAGCAATATCTCCCCTTTCTCTGCCATCCCAAGGATGCCTTCTATCATTTCTCTGGATACAGCACTAAACCTTCTAAAAACTGTTGCCTAAGAGTTACAAATCCGTTTTTCATTGCATTCCAAATGGCCAACTGTCCATAGTTAACTCTGGTAGTTCATACCTAGAGACTGAGAAGAGGAGATATGCTCCTTTACAAACATGGCTGGGGATTACCTGGTAGAATTTCATGCAGGTGAGATAAGTATTCAACACTGCAGATTTATATTTATGTATACTTAGGAGTCTGTCACAGGGATTGTTGGTCAATAACTTGGGAAATACTAGCAAAACTCTATCGTGCAAATGGCCCCTTAGGGCCGTGCATACCCAATGGGCTCATTTGTGTGCTAGGGCTGAATATGGCTCACAGGAACCCTGGTGCTATCCTGGTTTGGGCATGCTATCTCCTGTGGGCCATATGCTGCCTTGGGTCATGTCAGTTCAGCTCATATTCACTTTGTGCTGCACCAGCATGGCCACATGTTCAGACTGCATGCTCCATTAGGGCATGCCAACTGTCTGAATATAGCTCAGAGCCAGCCATATGCTATGTGCCGTGCAGTGCTACCTGCTGCGTGAGACTAATGGCCAGCTCTGAATATGGAGCCCTACATGCTTTCAATTATCTATCTCCCAAAGAACACATTCTGCAGCATGGAGATGACACATTGTTGCATTTTTGCTTAAAAAGCTCCTGACACAGTTGAGACAACTTTGAAAAAATACAACATTCAGGCAGAAATGTATCTTATATTTCAAATTTTATTCTGTAATTCTCACCCTTATTTCCTTATTAATAAGAGTATTTGCATGAATACAGTATCTCTGACCTTTTAGCTCTGGCTACCTACCTACACCTGACATCATAATTCTGTTTATGACATCAAAGTATGTTGCTGTGGGGATAATTGTGATGTCATAAACAGGGGATTGAGATTATCATGTGTAGAGAAGCATCCAGAGTAGATATAGTCTAGGGGACAGGGATCTTGTTTTGTGCAACTGTTTTTAGTAATAAAGAAAATGGGGAATTAATTACTCAAACTATATGAAGTAATAAAGAAAACGGGATTGAGTTGAAAATAAATCTCACTTTTTTCAATGTTTTCCATATGCTGTCAGGGGCTCTTTAAGCAGCATATTATTATTGCTGTATATTTCTAATCTGTAGGCATATGAGCAAACTATTATCATCCGGTTTCTCAGTATTGTCAGATAGTTTTCCCTGCCAGGTCTAGTCATAATTACATTATACCATATATGTAATTCTGACAGTACAATTTGTACCATGTTATTTTATAACACTATACCTCAAAAGTGAATTTTAATTTTGTCTTAAATCTCTTGCTGTAGTAGGATAAGCATATCAGACAGGACATTGCCCAGAACAATTAATCCTTTTGTGAAATGCTTAATTATTGGGAACACAAATCCCCTGGTTGAATACATAATATGGTCATCCAAACAAATATGAGGATAACGGTATTCAGGAAGAATATATATGACTAGCAAGAATATGGTTTGTATTTCATTATTTAGTGATTCGAGAGTAGTCTGCCCCAATTCAGATCTAAGAATTGAATGTTTAACAAAGGTAGGAACTCTCAAGAGATAGCGATCTATTTTAAACATCATTCTCTCTTTTGGCAAGGAGTCCAAACTACCCTATCTCACTGCAGCATATAAAATAGAGGTTTTTATTTTAGCACTAAGTACATTACACACTCTTTTGACTGAATTGGCTCCATATCTAGCACTGAAATCCTTAAAAGCATCTACTGACTTGGCCAGTTTGGAACATGGCAAAGGTATGTGTGGTGACCAATTATTATTTGATGAAAACCTCACACCTAAGTAATCATAATAAGGGATTGTCTCCATCAGGATGTTTTGATTAAATAGTCTGGGAAGTTTCTTTTTTCTATATACAACCAAAAAGGAATATTTTAGTTTTATCTCTAGTTATTTAAAGAGAATTTGTTATGCTAAGATTGTGAACTATATTCACCATTCTTTGTAATCCAAAGTAGGAAAGTCAAGATAAACACCACATCGTCTGTGTAAGCCAAGTGACCAATAAATACGTCAGCAACTTTTGGGTGACAGAGCTTTGGATTACTGAGTTCTTTAGAGACAAAATTAATAGAGAAATTGACGAGAAGTGGTGTTAATTTGCTCCCTTGCCTGATTCCTAGGTTTATTTGTTGTTTTTTTGTTGTTGGTTGTATTAGGTTCGTAACCAGGTTATGTTGTGTAACTATATGAGTATATCAAATAAAGAAGAAATTTCTTCATACTAACCGTAATTTCCTTTACTGTTAGCTCCTACATTGTCAATGGGGGTATCACGTCAGGAGAGCGAACCCCGACAGCGAATCCAACACAGCGACACAACCCATTTGACATCCACAGTGTTGAACGGGTTGTCACAGCGATGTGCTGATACACTGACTCCTGGCGTTGGCTGCTCTCCCCTGACATCTGCCCCCCCGGAGTTGGGAATCTATAATTCTGAGGGGTGCAGGGGGAGAGCCCCCCCTGTGTGTGGGAGGGTGTGGGGGGGTCAAAGCCCCTCACAAACAGTAAATGACTCTGGTGCTGTTGCGGTCTGCTGACACTTTGCTGCGGTGATGTGATTGCCATCGGCAAAGTGGTGTCACTGTAAAGTCATTTGACAACTTTGTTGTCGAAGCGACTTTGGTGGAAGCATCAATGGGTAGTACAAATGAATAGGTACTGTGCACCTCTACTAGGGGAAATGGCACAGCTTAAGGCTGAAAACTGCCTTAGAATGTTGGGCACATGAGGATTCCAGACAGCAGCAACTTTCCAGTCACTATTGTTCTCGCAGTGCCTCTAAATGTCGACATAAATGTCACACTAGTCAGCCTGACAAACAAAGCACACAAATTAACTGTTACCACAGATGTGACTAAAGCCAGACTAAAATACAGTAAAATTGACCTACCTCATCAGAGTTTAGAAAATGGGTGATTGAGACTCACCTTCCAGAAGTCTATGAATCAACCTGAAAGAAAACAGAGTTACTACAAAACAAAGAACCGCATGCATTATAGGAATTCTCCTGCAATAAAGGAGGCACCCCTGGTTAATATCAGATTCGAACCTGATGAATCTGCATGACAGGAACCAACATTCGAAAGTGAAAAACTGCTGTCTTTTTTTTTTTTGACATATTTATATAAACATAGGAACAGCAGGCAAACTATAGAGGGATGTCCAGACAGATTTACAATTGGAGATTATAACAGAAAAATGAACATCCCTGTGCTGGCATACCAGACAATATTCTCCTACAGGATTGAGGCTCCCAGGTGGGCCCCATTAACAATGTAGGAGCTAATAGAAATGGAAATCACGGTAAGTATGAAGGAATTTCTTCTTTTTGTAGTGCTCCACATTGTCAATGGCTAGCACTAATGAATGGATTCTAAGAAGTAATACCCATAAAAAAAAAAACAGGTGGGGAAGAATATTGTCCCATACATCAACCTCTAACAGGAAGGAATTTACCTGCTAACTACCACCTGCAAAACTCTGTGACCAAGTGCTGCATCAGCAGAGCTTTGAACATCCAATCTGTAGTGCTCAGTGAATGTGTAGATGGAGGACCACATAGTTGCCTTGCACAATTCTAAAATAGATGCCTCACCTCTCTCCGCAAAGGAGGTGGCCATAGCCCTGGGGGAGTGAGCCTTGATGACAGTTGGAGGCCTCTTCTTTACTGTGATATAAGTCTTGGCAATACAGGATCTCACCCACCTAGCTAGGGTGGCCCCTTAAAGGCTTTTTGACCCTGACTGGTTGCTTCAAAAAGGATGAACAACCTATCCGATTTCCAAAACTCAGTGGTCCATCTGAGGTATGTCCTAATGGCCCATCGCAAATCTAACCTGTGCCACTCCTTTTCTTTTGGGTAAATAGGATGCAGACTGAAGGATGGGAGACAGAAATCCTGGTTCACATGGAAGGCCGTGGGAATCTTCAGAATGAAAGATGGAACTGTTCTAAGCCCCATCTTGTCCTAATGCATGGCAAGGTATGGTTCATTTTGGGACAAAGCCTGGAGCTCACCAGTCCTTCTGGCTGAACACATAGCAACTAAAAAACACAACTTGTAAGACAGCACATCCAACTATATTGATGAAAGTGATTCAAAAGGCTTCTTACAGAGAACATTCAGAATGAGATTCAGATCCCATGGTAGAGCAGGGGATTGGAATAGAGGTTGAGTCCTGCTGACAGCCCACAGGAAATGAAAAACCTCTCAGTTTGTCCCTAGTGTCACACTCAAGGAGGCTACACGGGCCGACACCTGACCTCTCAGGGTGCTCAAGACCAAGCCTTTTTCCACCCCTTCCTGTAGAAAATTCAAAGTCTGTCGAATTGTGGTTTTAGATGGTCAGATATTCTTTTCTCTGGCCCAAGCCAAAAAGGTGTTTCATACTCGTGCATAAGCTGCTGACATGGTGATCTTCCTGGCAGCCATCAGAGTATCCACCACCTTCTTAGAAAAACCCTATTTCAGGAGTCTCCTCCATTCAGGAGTCAGGCCATCAGCTGCATCACTCCCAGATTTGGATGCAGGATGGGGCCCTGAAAGAGAAGGTCCCCCCGCACTGGAAGGTGAAACAGTGCTCATTGGGATAGGTTCATTAAGTCCAAGAACCATGGTCCTCTGTGCCATTCCATAGCTATTAGATGAAAACTTCCTCTTGAGTGCCTTATTTTGTTTATGACCTTGGGGAGGAGAGGCAGAGGTGGGAAGACATATGTTCTGCCGAAATTCCACTCAGCACTGGTATTGGCTGAAGAGCCATTGAACTTGAGCATTGTTGCTGGAGGTGAACAGATCAATCTGAGGATGATCTAATCTTTTTTTAAACTCAACGTTATTCAAAAGAAAGAGAGCCTGTTACAATTGAGAACTCTGTTCCATATCTGCGTATCAGAACAGGCCATACAGTGTACGTAAATAACACTTCATGCTACAGATCCATATTCATTGAAGGAAAGCATCATACAATAATAGACTACAATATTCAACTGGAACAGGAGAAAAGAAAAACAAGACAACACAGAACAGTGTAACTAAACTAATACCTTAGTGCACCTAACAGAGATATAACTAACAATCTAGTCTCTAAAGAGGGAATAAAAATTGGATAAACTAAAGTACCATCAACAGCAATTCCTGGGGTGGGGGTTTACCTAAAAGAATCTGGGTGAATCTCCCAATAAAGTAACAGGTAAGGGTAGGGGCACCCTAAGAAAAAGTGCCATCTCAACTACAAACACTAAGAGAAATGGTACGATAGGGGACCAGCTATCTTAATGAAGGGTTTCATGGAGTACCATTCTTCAATTACTGGCCTGCAGGGCAGAACCCCTTGGCTACTGCAGTCTCTCCTCCCACTAGAGCCAGGGGCTCCACCCATCCAAATGCTGCTCCTCCCTTGAATGTAATTTAACCGTGAGAGTTTCCATTTGATAAACCTGCCTCATCTTTGTAAACCCCTCTGAAACTTCTGGGGCTCCCTCTGGAACCAGTGGGCAGCGATGCATTTTAAGGCAACAGTTGAAAACACGAATGTTAGCATGTGTTTAGCCTTGGACATCCGAACCACCATGGGAAATCCCAGAATCCAATCCACAAAGGTATTAGGGACAACTTGTTGTTATACCTGGGTAATCACATTTTGAACCGCAGCCCAGAAGCCAGTCAGCTTGAGACAGGCCCAAAAAAGATACCATTGAGACCTGACCCCATCACAAGACCTCCAACAGATCACAGTGTGGGTGAAATTAAAATGTTGGGTAATCGTGGTCATTCAGAAAAATCTAATGACAACGACTGAATCTTTGACACAGAAGGTTGAAACACCTCCGGGTTCAACATCCACTCCCTGGATCAACACTTTCGTGGCTTAACCAATCAAGTTGAATGTTCAATTCCCTTGCCAAGTGGACTGCTGACAGAGAGAGAGAAGATTCTTCTCTGCCCATTGCAGGAGATCGGTGACTTTTGTCAGTATCTGAAGTCAATCACACAGTGGTGATGTGGCCCTCTTGGTGTCTGAAAAACAAATCAGGTTACTGGGAGAGATCATGCTCCATAAACCTCTCAAATAAATGCCATCGCAGATGGAGAACAAGACCCAGTCCTCGGTTCGAGTTTTATGTTTTTTATTCACAAACAAGTGTATCTACCAAATTATGTCTACATTTCGTAGTGTACCCACTACTTCATTAGGACCTAGGAGATACGCATATATTTCAGATTCAATTAAATAGTATAACAGGATTATTCTTTTCACAGACTCAAACTGCTTTCTGTTACTACAATACTGTATCCACGTCATCAAATGTTACAATACAAAATCACTCTAATTATTGAGCTCTTGTGATCACAATCTGAGTTGTGATGTGCTACACATGTTTTATACTTACATTAAATATATTACACAACCAATACTTTATCTATAATTTTATAAATTTAACAGAAAATAATTTTTTTCATTCACTCCTTTTTCGGCAGAGTGCCTGATATGACATTTTCTTTTTGTTTGGACATACACAACTTGATCACAGTATCCTAAATCATAAAAATACACTTAATCAGCCTTTAGTTCTGTGATGCCTACTGCATTTATCAGTACTACAATCTCCTATTTATTAATTAATTTAGAAAAGCTCACCTTCAAATGGTCTTCTCTGTCATCACAATCTTTATATCCTTTTATTTTAGTTGTTTTACTACGTAAAGAAAATACAGGCAACATCATAACCAACTCTGGCCTCTCCAAACAATCTGCTATTTAAATGATAAAAATACACTTACCAAGAGAAGATGCGCACTTCTTCTTGGTCCACACTTGTAAGTAAAAAAATACAGACAATATGGTGTTTTAGTTTTTGGTATGCAAATTCACCACTAAACTGTAACCAAATATTGGTTAACTTTTGCAGTTAAAAGTTCCATTTACTTATATAGATGTGTACCTTCTCTGCATAAGCACAATTGCTAGTGTTTAAACCACTTGGCTTCTCAGTAAGCTCCTTAAATCAATTCAATTAAGCATTTAACTTAGTTGGAAAGAGCACCCTGCTTCTATAAGCATCTCTCTGCTCTTTGTGCCCCCTTGATTGCTTATGTATGCCACCATGATTACATAGTCTGACCTTACTCTCATGGCTTTGACTGCACTTGACTTTGAAAGTGAGGAAGAACGAAGTCCACCGCCCTCATCTCCAGAACATTTACGTGCAGATGCTGTTCCTGCACTGACCAAGTTCCCTGAATGGGAATGTGGTCCAGAACTGCCCCACTACCTAACAGGCTGACGCTGGTAGTCAAAATCAACTCTGACGGGACTTCGAAGGAGACCCCTTTGCTCAGATTCTCCAAAGTCAACCACCAATTCTGAGACTACTGCAGTTGTGGTGAGAGGTTAATCCTGGCTTGATACTCCTCCAAGGTTGGATCCCAGACAGACCATAACTCCATCTGTAGGGGGCTGCATAAAAAGGCAAATCCATGGGACTAATTGTATCACCACTGTCATGAGGTCCAGAATTTGCAGAATGTGGAGAGCTGAAGCCAGTGACTGGCTCCTCAGCCACTGAATCTCTCTCTCTACAAGGTCTCCTTACTGGCTGGTGAGAGTAAGACCTTCCCCTTGTCCATCCAGAACACTACTTCTGGGTGCTCCAGGGTCTGTTATGGCTTGAGAAAACTCTTCTCCTGATTCACCACCCATCCATGGGACTCCAACATCTCCAGAGTCCTGCTCACAGACCTCCTTGCTAATGATGCAGATGGTGCTCAAATGATTAGATCAACCAGGTAGGGATAGACATGATGTACCCCTTGTTGATGTTGAGCTATCAGGACTATGAGCACCTTTGAAAAGACCCTGGGGGCTGTTGCGAGTTCAAAAGGAAGTGCCCTGTATGGGATGTGCTGTCTCAGGACCATGAACCTAAGGAACCTCTGATGAGACTGACAGATAAGGATGTGGAGATACACATTACTCAGATCTATGGAAGTTAGAAAATCCCCCAGCTGGACAGCACGGATGATCAAATGCAGAGACCCCATCTTGAAGGTCATGTTGTGCACAAACTTGTTTAGAAGTTTCAGATCCAGAATGGGTCTGAAATGCCCCAGCTACTTGGAAACTACAAAATAAACTGAGTAGATTCTCTGGCCCTGCTGACTCTGAGGAATAGGCACAAACACCCCAATTAAGTGAGGTGGGCCAGGATCTCTGACATTGCTTGTCTCTTGTCGGGGACCTTCAGAACCGGGGATGGTAGAAAATGCCCCTTTGAGGGAATTTTTGAAAAATTTTATTGCATAACCTAAAGCCAGAATTTCCAGAACCCAAGCATCTGAAGTTACCTGGCCCATCCTGTGTAAAAATTGTACAGTCTTCTACCAAGGCAAGGGAGGCAGAGATGGGCCCATGTACCCTCATTGTGAGGTGCCCACTTTTTGTCCTGGGCCTCTGCTGCATCTTCAGGCAAGGGCCCCTCTGTTACTATTGCTCTTGTAACCAGTATAGGCTCCTTTACTCCTCTGGTTACTGAAATTCCAAAAGGGATGAAAACCTCTTCTGATTTGCCTCTGTCAGCCGCCTCTTTGATCTTTTTGGGTTGATGCATCCTTTTGCTGTTGCTTTGATACTGAGAGGTGACCCTTTTTATCCTGGATATCCTTCAAAATATCACCCAGACCAGAACCAAACAACAAACCTCCATCAAAGGGGAGTCTGAACAGCTTGGTCTTCGAAGCCTGATCAGTCACCCAATGCCTTAACCACACACCTTGCATAGCCAACACAATGAATAGGCGGGAGCGAGCCAACATGTGCAAATTTTCCACCATGGTATAACCTAAGAAGGTAGAGGCCAGGACAACTAATTGCAAAATGCTTGTTTCATCTGAATCTGGGGGAACAAAGCTGTCCAGGGTTGTACCCCACAAGTTTAAGGCTCTGGCAACAATAAAAGAGGCATAGGAGGTGCTCAGATTTGCGCTATTGGAGGCGAAGGCCCTTCTGCACATGGCATCCACTCGCTTGTCATGCAAATCCATTAAGGCCAAGGACTCTTCAATAGGAATAGTGGTGTACTTGATGGAATTATGAATCACCTTATCTACCAGAGGAGATGTTTCCCACTTGTGAGATTTTTTCCTTCAAAAAAGGGCAATACTATGTCTTGGGTTTTGGCAGATATTTTCTTTGATCCGCACATAGCCATTCTTGTTCAATAATTTGGTCACAGTTAATAAAACTTGGAAAACACTTTGGAATGGAGAAGGAAATAGATAGGATAGGATTGACATCCACTGCCTCCATGGATTGAACCTCCTTGAGCTGAAAGGATCTACAAGCCTCAGTTATCAGATAGGACAATGACATGGTATCAAACTTGGGAGGGATAGGAATCCTCCTGTTTGGCTCTGTCCACTCCCCTTTCTCCTCCCCCTCAGAGGGTTTGCCCTCCTCCTCCTCAAGTAACTTTCTAGGGGGTATCCAGTCAAAACCGTGAAGGAGGAAATGCTTGGTTGAAAACTATGTTGATATTACAGTGAGCGCGGTTTCAGAGTTGGTTTATTTATATTAGCATGGTTTTTGACTGTGCCTGTTTGCTGGTGTCCCACACCACCCGACTCCGACCGCCTCTATTAAATGCTCTTCCCCTAAGAGCTAGGCCAACTCTCTACTGGCTTATTGGATGTCTTAGATCAGCCACGCCTGCCATCCTGTTTATAATCCCTAGACAGCTCTGCCTTCTTAAAGAAGTGATACCGAAGAGGTCTATCAATCCGGTGCACATTCCTAGCAATAGGAGACAATTCTCTAACAAAAATGCTGCATATAGATACTCTTCTATGTAGCTGCCTTACACTTCTAATTTTTGCATCAATTGAAATGCCAGTCCCTAAGCCGTACCAAGCCAAAAAATCACCTTTGTCAAATACCTAGATCTGCCCCTTACCAATAAACTATGGCAACTCAGAACGGGGACGTCTCCCATGTGGTCATGCCCTTATTCACACCAGACAGCGTCCAGAGACCTCACATGAATGCCCCTAACTTTGTCAGCTTTAGCAATTATCTATGCATTATCCTTATCAAACTATGACAATTTCCAAACAATAGCCATTACTAAAACAACCTACACAAGATGGAGCAACAAAAGACTACTTAGCAGATTTAGACAGTATCTTAAAAAATTACTGCTACTTCTCCTACTCTGCTCGGGAAACACTGAACTAAACCCAGGCCCACCCATTCTTCTGGACACCCCTGCAGACCTTTCTCAACATAAAGATCTCAGCTTTCTTCACGTCAATGCTTGCAGTTCACTGAAGAAACTGGACCGGATACAGACCTGGGCTCTGCATGCAACTCCTGATTTCTTTATGATAACTGAATCCTGGCTCATACCCTTGACCCCAGACAAATCCATCAACATTCTGTCTGAAGTTATCAATCGTTTGGTAGGTTTATTCTACACATCAGAGTTTTTGGATGTAGGAGCAAGCCTAGAAGTCTGAGCAGTCGAGTGATTGGACTTGGTTCGTTGTTTGAGGATTGCTTGAATCACTGATGCTGTCCTGTGGAGCTTTGAAGGAGAAGGAGGAGAGGTTCAGCCAGTCCAGCTGACTTAGAGGTGGGTGCAGGGTGTAGCCGTTTTTCCCTGGAAGGGTCAGGAGTGCCTACCGAAGGGTTGGTGTTCATGGAGCTTCCAGGAGTTGCCGGAGTTGCCTGGCAGAGGCTGGGTTTTCTCTGGTATTCCAAGAGGGGGTGTTCAGTTGCATATAATGTGACCTGCCCTGGGTCAGTTGGGTTCTGGCATTATTTGAACTGGGACTGTTTTGTCGTCACTACATTCATTTTTCTGGATACCTTTGGACAATTTTGAAAGTGATCTGTGAGGGCCGGACTACTGATACTGATACCAGGAAGTTTGCCTTTTAAGATGTACTGGGAGTTTGGATTTCTGAAGTGTGGGCTGACCTGGATTTTGCGGTGTGAGGAGCCTGATCTATGTTGGATTATTTGAAGCTTTCGGCTGGAGTTACATTGAGTAGATTTCTTTTATGACTTCTCTTACTACTGGATGACTTCTTTCCCAGACTTTTAAATTTACTTTTTGGTCTTCTAGTGGTGAGAGGATCAGCAGGTCCATATTTACTTTTATTTTATTTTTGATGTTTATGTTTATTTTAGTTTTTGATTTTTTGTGTTTTCTGGGCAGTGGGAGTGCCTAGAATTTTTCCCTTTTCCCTTGGCTGTGAGAGGGCTGCGGGATGGGGTGAATTTATATATGTTTGTCTATTTTATATCCTGTGTGAGGGGATTTTATTTTGTTTTCTGGGTTTGAATTTTATCCAATTGTGGGAGGAGGGTAGTTTTATATGCTTTTTGAGTTGGGATTATGGTTTATATTGTTGTGGGGGTTTTAAGATTCTAATTGTTCCTGGTTTTGTTTTAGGAATTTGGAGTTTGTGTGCTTTCTCTATTGTTTGGTCATAATTTATTGGTGGAATGTGCCTGCTTGCCCCCCCTGTCCTGTGCTATTCGGCCTCCGCTCTCCACGCCCTCCACCCGTTCTCTTCTCCCCCCCGCCTGCATTCATTTATCAGCTTGTCGAGTGCTGGGGATTGCTCGCAGGGGTGGGTGTTGGGGTTGGGTGTGGGGTTGTGGACAGCGGAGCCCGAAAGAATGGAGCTCTCCCATTGGGATGGTTAGGACCAGAAGACGCCCTGGGGAGAAATGGTGCCTGGAACATGGGGATCCTGTTCTGGCTTCCATACCCAACGGCACCTCTGTTTTGGGAGGGCAAGTAGTTGGGATGGCTCGTCAACCTCGTCCAACGCAGGCGCTGTTTTGCAATGCCAGATCTGTCTGCAACAAGACTGCTCTTATTGCAGATTTTGTGGGTGCAGTAGATCTGGTTTGCATTACCGAGACCTGGTTAGATGGGAATGCTGCCCCTATTTTGGAGGCAGCTATCCCCATCGGGTACTGGTTATACATCGCCTGAAATTTGACCGGGGGCGGTTCGGTTTCAAGACTGAATTGGGTCTAACCGGTATTCCAGTTGAGGAAGCCAGGTCATTCGAGTGTACCATAGTAGCTGGTGTGGGGGTGCAGGACAGCTCTCATTTACCGTCCACCAGGTGATGAAAAGCTGTTCCTGCAGGAAGTAGCAGACTTCGCTGCTGACATGGCGCTGGAGTCTCCCAGACTGATGGCTCTGGGTGACTTCAACGCCTGGGTCGACGACAAATCCTTGCTTTTTGGACAACACTTCCTCCAGGTGATGACATCTCTGGGCTTCACACAGGTTGTTTCCTCAGCTACCCATAATGGTGGTCACTCCCTTGATCTGGTCTTCCTCCTGGGGATCGAGGCCTCCGACTTGGTGGTGGAACCGGTCGGTTGGTCTGACCATATCACTGGTGGGTTCAATTTTTCGACCCCCCCCCCCGGGTAGGTCGACTCCTGTGGAGATGGTCAGTTATCACCCTTTACGGGATGTGTCCCCGGAAGACCTGGTGGCGATAATGGACCTCTCTCTACTTGACGAGACCAGCACAGATCCTGAGCGGTTAGTTGTGGCCTATAATAGGACCATCTCTTCCGCTCTCGATCTGATTGCTCCTGTCCGAGTTTGCCCCCTCCCGCTTCGCCCTAGGGCCCCATGGTTTGATAGGACTCTTAGGGAGTTGTGGAGACAGGGGCATAGGTTAGAGCGTCATTGGTGTAGGACAGCCTTAGATGTTGACCACCTTATTTTGGTACAACATTATGAATTCTATCAAACAGAAATTTCCTGTAAGAAGGCAGAGTTCCTGTCCAGGGAAATTTCTGCCACACAGAACCGACCGGCTCAACTCTTCAGAACGGTTGACAGGCTGTGCAACCCAGCCTGTCAGCAGTTCCATTGAGTCTTTTCATGAAGGGAGTGTGATAAGATCGCTCGTTTCTTTGTGGATAAGGTGGCCAACACTTCCTGTGTACCTGGTATCTAATCTACTATTTAAGATGCTTAAAGCTTAACGTGCTCATTATTTGTTACCTTTATGCTTTCCATTGTTTTGTGTCTGCAAAGATATGTACTCCTACCTGTAAATTACTATTCCACTCTCCAGTCTGTACGGAAATGTTACCTCCTGGTTATTGTTGCACCCAGGTCGCCCCTGAAAAAGGGACCTCTATGGGCCCAGCGGGCCTACCCGGTCATCAAAATTGTATAAATAAATAAATATAAACATCAGGCAGGAGTGCTGCCAGCTTCACTCTGTGGGAGATGCTGTTGGTCGGTTCTGTGTCGCAGAGCTCAGAATTTCCTGGAATACCTTTGATCTGCCGGAGTTCATGGATATTATGAGGATTATCCAGGGGATGCGTCCCACTTGCTGTAGGTTAGATCCGGGCCCCACCTCTCTGATTTTGGGTTGTAGTGACATCATAGGCCCGGTCTTAGCTCGGATTGTTCGGTGCTCTTTGGACTCAGGTGAGTTTCCTAGCTCCCTGAAGGAGGGAGTGGTGATACCCCTCCTGAAGAAAGCTTCTTTAGACCTGGAGAACCTAGCAAACTATAGGCCTATCTCTAACCTTCCTTTTGTAGGGAAGGTTATTGAGTAAGTTGTGGCGGATCAACTGGAGAACCATTTAATCATCCATAATTTATATGAACCTCTCCAATTGGGTTTTCGTAAGAGGCATAGTACTGAGACTACTCTGGTTCAGGTGCTCAATGGTCTCCTGATGGCGAGAGATTGGAGACATCATTCCATCTTGGTTCTCCTTGATTTATCATCAGCCTTTGACACTGTAGATCATGGGGTCCTGCTCGAGCATTTGAGGTCCATCTGCTGGCTGTCTGAATCAGTTCTCAGGTGGTTTATATCTTTCCTCGCTGGTAGAATGAAGAGAGTTGTCTCAGGTATTTTTTCTTCCGAGGCTTTCACTCTGCCTTGTGGGGTACCTCAGGGCTCGGTGCTGTCTCCCATGCTATTTGCAGTGTATATGCTGCCCTTCGGAGACATTGTAAGATGGTATGGGCTGAGGTTTCACTGCTATGCTGATGATAGCCAGCTCTACTTGTCTTTTGCCCCCGACCAGGTTAGTGCTATCTCTGTACTGAGCAGCTGCCTCATACAAATCCAAGACTGGATGAGTGCCAGTGGTTTAAAGTTGAACCCAGGATAGACTGAGGTCTTGGTAGTAGACCTGGGCTGTAGGACAGAGGGGTTGAGGAATGAGCTCCCCTCCGGTTTAGTCTTGGGGGGTGCACAGATTCTCACCTCTGAACGGGTGCGCGACCTAGCAGTGGTGCTTGACGATAGCCTGACCCTTCGTCATCAGGTGTTGGCAGTTGTCAAGCTGGCCTTTTACCATCTTAGGAACATTGCTAGGATCAAACACCTTGTTCCATCCAGCGACCTGCCTGTCTTGGTCCATGCATTTGTGACATCGCGCCTTGACTACTGCAACTCCCTTTACCTAGGGCTTCCTGGGGTTGATATCCACTGCTTGCAGCTAGTGCAGAATGCTGCAGCACGTTTGTTGACTGGGGCTTCGAGAAGAACTCATATTACCCCTCTGCTGCGTGATCTGCACTGGCTGCCTATTCAGTGGCGGATCACCTTTAAGGTAGGTCTGTTGACCTACAAAGCCCTACATGGACTTGGTCCTGATTACTTGAAAGAACTCCTGGTTCCTTACACCTCTGCGATAGCCCGCCGGGTTGACGAGGGGTTGCTGGAGATTCCAGGGTAAGTTTAAGTCATCTGGTGCATGTGCCTTGGGTTTGTGGCACCTACCCTCTGGAATTCTCTGCCCCGTCAGCTGCGGAAGTGCAGGACAGTGGGTTGCTTTAAGCGGGCACTGAAGACCTATCTGTGGGAGAAAGCGAACCCTGAATTGCTTTGATTTTATCTGTATTGTTGTTTTTACCTTATTGTGCAGTGTCTTAAAGTGTGAAAGGCGCCATATCAAATAAAATTTATTATTATTATTATTATTCCGGGATACAGTATCTACCGCTGTGATAGACCAACTAGAGGAGGAGGGGTCGTAATATATGCTAAGAGCAAATTTGTAGTCACGGTCGTTGACTGTACCTCGAAGCCTAAAGAATTTGAATGCCTGGCACTAAAATTATCCTTTACCAATGAGAAGTCACTCCTTATTGCAGCCTGCTACCGAGCCCCGTCTGGTGGCATGGCTCTTCTACCGTATCTCCAAAACTTAACTGTTTCAGCTAAAATGGAGTGTATCCTTCTGGGGGACCTCAATTTGAACTGGAATGATGACAGTTCCAAGAAACTGAAGGATCTTTGTGATGCAGTTGGACTGGTACAAATGACACTCGCAAACACCAGACCTAATAGAAAATTTTCTGGGTGTAGTTCTCTCTTGGACCTTATGCTAGTAAACAAGCCACATAACATTTCTCACACCAGAGTGTTCTTCAATGATATAAGTGACCATTGTGCTATTGCCTGTATTAGACACTCTCTGCAACTAAATTCAGCCGCCATATTCAAATTGAAATGAAGCATGAAAAAGTTCTCCCAGGAGGAATTCCTGAAAGACCTAAGTAACATCAGATGGCAGAATTTCTATCTAGCCCCCTTCCTTAGCGAGGCATTTGATATGTTTCATAACCTCTTAATGGGACTAATCACCAAACATGCCCCGCTAAGACTGTTCAGATCTAAAAAAAGACCCCCTGGTTGGTTCTTTCCCATTTTGAAAAAAGCGCTCAGGGACAGGGACTACTGGTGGAAAAGAGCGAGGAAATCTCACCTGGAGGCAGATTGGTTAGCATTTCACACCTCTAGAAATGCCTGCACCAAACTAATCAGATCTGAAAAAGCTAGATATTTCCAAGCAGAACTAGAAGCCAACTAAAACAACTCAGCCAAATTCTGGAACATCCTCAGAGAGGTTGAAGGTTATCCTGCTGATACATCTCTCCCATCCAAAATTATGTTCGCTGGATACACCTACACAGACAGAGCCAATATTCTTGAGCAGTTTAATGAACACTTTGCCACTGCAGGGCTACCCTCTGATACCTCACCTATCAGCAAAATCAACCCACTGGGTGACCCCTCTGCCGACTCTAATGTTCATCCTAACCCTAACCTACCCTATTCTACTGCTTTTAGCTTCCATACAGTCACATTTAAACAAGTAGAGGACCTACACCTGGACACCAAAAAGAGTGCAGGTGCAGACAATATTGAACCTTATTTCCTAAAACTCAGCCATCTCTACATGACCGCCCCCGTTACCCATTTATTCAACACTTCACTGAAACAAGGAGAACTTCCGTTGTCATGGAAAACTGCCTACATTCTACCATTATTCAAGTCAGGGGATCCCTGTGATCTGAATAATTACCAGCCTATATCTATTCTATCTGTTCTGTCAAAACTACTTGAAAAAATTGTCAATGCCCAAATTAGAGAACACCTGGATTCGCATGACTTACTAAACCCTGCACAATCCGGCTTTAGAGCCAAACTTAGCACTGTATCTGCACTTGCGAAAGTTACCACAGATTGGCAAATTGCCCTGGATTCTGAAAAACATGTGTCTGTCCTTTTTCTTGATCTTAGTAAGCCCTTTGATACTGTGGACCACAACATCTTGCATACAGCACTAAGCAGTATCGGACTTGATAGTCCTGCAATCAAATGGTTCTCCAATTACCTCACCAACAGGCTACAACAAGTCAAAGCTGCAGGTGCTCTCTCTCCACAAAAAAACCTTCTACAAGGCATTCCCCAAGGTTCCATACTAGGCCCAATCCTATTTGCAATCTACCTCAATAATATGGATACTCATTTGCGCTCAGCTAATGTTCATTTATTTGCAGATGATACTGTACTATATACCACAAATTCCTCCTTAGACATGGCACACGAGAACTTACAGCAAGACTTCATTACCCTTCAACATAATACCTTTATTAGAGATATGCAAAGCAGCCACCTGGAAACAGTCCATACTTTCACCAAGCATTATTCTCTGGATATCCAGGCTAGGAGTGATGGTAGGTTTGGTACAGCAGTACTGCAGAGCCTATTCTCAAAATAGGTTCGGTATCGGTACCCTCCTCCATGGAGGTACTGCTTGGTAGTCTGCATATGTCAGAATACAGCAAGACTTCATGTTGTTTGAAGAAAAAATTACTCACCTTAGTAATTGTGTTTCTTCTAATGGAGTCCTTCTGTATTCTGACCTTCCCCCGCCTCCCCTCTCAGAACCTGTTTTTGGGAAGTGGGCTGGCAGGTACAGTGTTGCACCTCAGGGGTGTACTTGGCACCCCTTTATTAAAGGGGAGTGGGTTTATTGTTATGTTGTTTTTTGGTAGCTATATGTGTTGGTTCACTACCTGGTCATTATTTTGGGTTCTCGACTTGAGTCTTTTAGGGGACCCAAAAGTTTATTGCCTTTTGGCTATTTTCTTTACAATTTCCACTTAAGCAGAATAGTTAGTATTGCTTGTAAGAATCTGATGGTTACACATTGAAGTGCTGCAGACAGAGGTTTGAACTGAGCTCAAGCTCAATGTTCTATGCTCATGCATAGAGTTAACTCTTTCCTCTCCGGGGCAGTTCAAGTGCTGGGGCAAACTGCATATGTCAGTGTAACCAGGGGTCGGGTTAATGTTATTTTTTGTTTTATTAGCGCTGTGCAGTGCCTCCATTATGTAACCCACTACCTGGCTTCCTGGGTTCAGGGAGAAAACTGTTGCTCGGTATTTTGGCTAGGTTTGAAACTTCTAGTCAGGGGCATCCAAATAATCCAGACACAGGAAGCAATAACTGTAATGTCCAAACAAGGAGTGGGATTCTAAAGTGTGGCTTTTATTCTCAACACAACAGAATAAAGCATAGATGGACCCCCACATGGCTACACTCCTGGTAATGCAGATATACAGAGACCAGAACACATCTCTACATACTGTAATCCTCAGGTTTAGAAACACACTGGGCATGCAGCCCGAACTTGTACTCCTCTCTGGATTTCCCTGGCATGGCACATCCGGCCAGCACTTGGACTACTACTTTCCTGCATGGCACATCCGGCCAGCAACTGGACTACTTTCCATATGGCATGGAACATTTATCGGTGGCTCCCTAAACCACCGCTGAGCACATACAGGCTCCATAAAGGGAAAATTCTTCCATCTAATCCCACGTCTGGGTACTTTCTGTGAGCACTGGCCAAGTGCCTGGGAGAAAGCTATAGGTGCCTAAACTGAATCTGTAGAGGTAAATAAGGTTACTACTGATGGGGGATCTCCCACCTCTTGTTCCCAAATCTATACCCAGCCATTCATTTGGAATAAACACCTTTCCTTTGGACCACTGGTTGTAGATTGCTATCTTGAAATGTATAGCACACTTAACAATCTACTATCTTTTGAGGAATAGTGTCCTGACTGGTAATGTTCTTTAAAGGGCTCTGTCTATCCCTGTAGACCCCCACTGGTTAGATGTATTCCCAAGCCATACACAAATTAAGCACTGTACTTGGCTGTCCTTTCTGACCCATTGTAGCAGATACTTAAACACATTCTTGGTGAAAACAAGGCTCTATGGCAGAGCAACTCACCCTGGTTTGCAGGTGTCCACAGGCTTCTTCCACAGAAATACCAAAAACTCCATTTTCGGTGCAAGAACACAAACTCAAAGGCAGCTTCTCTTCTGCCAGTAGGGCCAGGAGATTGCCCCTGAGTGCTGGTCTGGATCCCCCCATCCCTCTCAAGGTTGGGGCCCTAGAGCAACTGGGAGACAGTCTCTACCACTTCCAAACAATTTCTTCTGTGTCTCTATCTAGAGCGAGAACACACACCCACAACTACAAGTAGCTCTTATGCGAGCTGAGGGCTCTGAGTGACTGCACACTGCAGTGCACCTCCTCCCTCTTCTGAGTCTCCCACTAGACTGACTTTTAAAAAAAAACAATGTTCTACCTAACTCCCAGCTGCAACATTCCAAAGTGGCTTATGCTGCTGCAAGAATTCTATATGATGTCATCCCTCCAGCTCAGCTGAGACTGAGAACAGAGTGAGACAGTGTGGAATCCATTTAACTGGAGTTTCTCAAGCTGCCTTCCCTGCCTGCCACTAGTTCTAAGTGGGATTCTTGTAACCCCGGGTGACAGGGGGGTTACACCCACCCTTGACCAGGAAAATGACTGTCTGCAGTCGTTATTTACCCGATCTAGGCCATCTCACCCTATGTGTTGACTACGAGGAGGTAGCGCTATCTTCTCCCCTACCATGTGCCAGCACAGGCAGACAACACTAAGGGCTAAATGGCCTTTGGCTGACGCATCAGCCTCTACTCTAAGATCTTACTATGGACACCTAGTGGCCCTGATAGAATTGTCCAGAGCATAGCCCTAATAGATCAGTAATGCGGCCCCTACTGCAGGTCAGAACCACAGCCTGTCTATCCCCCCCAGCCCTCTAGGGAAAACCTATCTGCCTCTAACCCAAATTACCCAAAACAAAACAAACAGGGGAACCTCCCCCCAACCTGGGGCACCTGCAACCAACACACAAGGAACTAATGCTATACACTCTACATTACTCCCCAACCTCCCCCACAACCATAACTGTGGAATGAAAAATGACACACAAAAACAACATTCTGTATTTTAAACACTACACAGTCTAGTACTACTAAGGAACTCCGCTGAGTTCCTCCTCCTCTTCTTGTCTTCTTCAGGAACACCTGCAAGAAAAAAAAGAAAGGCAACATGCTCCTAATCTGCATACACAGTCCTATCTAACCCCTACCAACAAAACACTGGAGAATCCCAAAAATATTTTTTTTTCTGAAAAATAGAAAAACAGTATAAACTGTAGGAAACAGTAGAAAAACAACATTATTTACAATACACAATAATTGGGGCTGGAGTGCCCTAAAAGTCCCACCTAGTGACAACAGTGCCCGAAGGCAAGTCCAATAAAGAGTCTCTCCTGGGCCAGAGCCCGGTGAAGCACAGTTCTAGCAGGCTGAAATCCCAAAGGGGAGAGTCTTTGAGGACAGTTCAAACATCTAAAGTCTGCTAGTGTAGGGTGTGTACTGCAATATCATAAGAATAGAAAAGTCTGGACTTACCAGTCCCTTGTAGAATGAAAATAGTACACCACCTGGTCCTCTGCTGCAGACTCTCCCTGGCAGCATTCTTCTGATACAGCTGGGCGAACATCTGCTGGAAAATGACAGGATGGCACATCTGGAAACTGCTGGGGTGATGTCATCTAGAAGATGGAACCTTGGAACAGGAAAAAGGAAAAAACAGCTGGTCTGAAGTCATCTGGCATCCCAGGCGATGAATCAGGATACAGCTGGGCTGGTGTCCTCTCTGGACCTGAAGTCTTCTGGTGGGCCAGGTGATGGAATCTGGAAGGCCAGTACACTGCAAGACTGATGAATGTGGGGGCACCTGAGTCCTGGAATGCCAGTCTGGTGGAACAACATAGGTACGGCAATGGCTGGATGGCAGCACTGGCTACCACTGTTCTGCTATCCACTTGGTAGGCTTGGGCACATTCGCAGGTTGGTCTTTGCATTGTGGCCAATAGCACAATGGGTCAGGTGCTGGAATTACTACCCCGTCTAGGCACTCGTAATTCACACTGTGAAAGGTTTCATGTCCCTTTCCATCCACAATTCGAACAGTGTCAATAAGCAATGTCCTGCCCCTTTTCCACTGGCTGTATTTTGCTTGCTACATTCTGTCTCTGACATATTTGTTTGCACCAGGATGCACGTATTTCATTGCTTCTTCCATAATCCAGGATTTTCTGCTTTTCTCAATCTCCTCCCAGACTCTCCGAGGAAAGGTAGGAAAAGCTATCCCATAGATTTAATTCGTTCTCCTACGAACCAGTCTTTCTTCTTTACTACTCTTGGTGAACTTGCGACCTCTGGCCTGGCTTGGGGGTGGCCAGTCCTGGTTCAGCCAGCTACACATACTCAATGCGACATAGAATGGATCTTTAACTGTTCCTTGTGGGGACAGAGCTGTAGAGTCACTACTCTCTTCTATCATCGGTTCCTCTGAGGCAAGAACTTGAGGCTGTGGATCTGTACCTTCTTCACACGGCCACATAGGTTCCCCCTCATTTTCTTCCTCACTGAGAATCTGTGCCCAGGAGTGAGCAGTTGTCCTCACTTCTGAGACTGTCCACTCTTTGCTAGGTGTGGAGGTCGATACCTCACATTCAAAAGCCTCCCTTGTCTCGTCTTCATCTATGAGACTTGGGCTAGGCCCCTCTCTCCAAGGGTCTACTGATGCTCCTTCCACAATGTCTCTCTGCAACTCGGACACTGATACATCAGTACATTGTTCTGTCTGTAAATCTGCACCTTCTTGCTTTATGCCACACTCTGAGGGGCCTTCCCTATCAGGCTCCGTCTGGTGCTGTGTGCTGCCAACTGCAGATTCTTGAAGCTTTGTCCATGTGGGAGCCAAACAAATCTTGGGCACTTTAGTCAAGCCATATCTCTCTAGGCACCCAGAACAGTGAGGTACCATGAAGACGTCCCTTCCAGCATTTAAGCACATCACACATACTCGTATTGGATATCCAGGAATCGCCACATGAGGAGGCTGTTGTCCCCCGTAGTAACATCTCTCAATGTCTCTTAACTTGTTAACTTCTTCTATTACCATAGCCCGGGCATGATCTGGGTAGCGGGCTGGTCCCGAAGCCATGATTGCAGAGAAAAACAAACAATACTCACTGTTATTTCAAAATCGCACTGGTTGAAAAACTTTCACAAAATGGCTCCTCGGCTGCTGTGTTTACATTACATTACTACCCCACCCTGTAATGGCGGCGGTAGCACTCCTGCGCATCAACATTCTGTTCATGACTCAATCCACTACGTATTCGATTTACACACTGTACTGATAAAGTTCACTCAAACTGTTTAACTTGCACCGCTTGCTCTCCTAGCACATTTATATGATTTTACTGGACTTTTCATTCACTCTCAATCACTGTTTTAGCTTAAAGTCCCACTAAAGCCACAGTATTTCATCATACAGGATTGCTTGTATTTTTTTTGCTGCATCTCTCATACAACTACAATCTCTCACATGGCTCTGAAAATTATACTGTTGCTGAACCTATAATTATGCTCACAGTCTATTGCTCAGAATTCTTGCTTTAGCTGATTAAACTTGACACAGTCCTTCTTTGCAAAACGATCACACTGCTACATACAGATTCAGCTGGCTTTTTTTTTTTTTTTGGTAAAATCACACAGTCTGAGCTATTTTTCATGATGGTACTCACTTAATCAGTGGCTTGTTGTTGCGATGTAAGACGCAGCCTACAGCCGATCTTGGAGGCCTCTGAAATAAAGCGGGCTGCAGTCCTGCCGATTGTCCCTCTGAACACCTTGCTCTCTTCTCAGATGAAACAGATGCGGGTTGAGCCCGATTTTAAACAGAAAAGTCAGATTTTACTTGTTTTACAATGTTTTTCAGTCACTGCGACGCTCCTCCTAGCAAGCCTGCTCACACACTCCTCTCTCTCTCCCTCTCGAACACTGTGCAGTCACTCTGGGCTGGCTTAGGGGTGGGACTGATTGCAATCTCACCAATCACTTGACGCCATGCAAATGAGCCTCTGTCTTCTCGTGCTGTGTTTCTCCACAGCGATCGTCGAGCAGGCAAAATTTAAACTCAAACCACACTTTTTTTTCTTTTCAACTGTGGCTCCTCGGCAGGAGCACCATTTCAACCATTTATCATGGCATTTTACTTAGCGACTCTCTTAGTCCATACCACAAGCATTTCCAATGTCTAGGGCACAAATCTTTCTTTGTTTCCCACAGTTTTCCACACTTTTTCTGGTCATACAACACTTTTAAAAGCTGGCAAACGTTGTAATTTGATGCAGGACAAGCGCATACACACTTGGGCTTTACTGCTCCTTGGTAAACAGTTAGCACACTTACAGCAGCACACAGTGGCACATTCAGTTGGCAATGCTTCTACTTTTTGGGCTACCTACTGCCAGACAGCCAAAATGCTAGCCACCATCCGAGCAACCTTTCTTGCGTTTTCTCCCAAATTGCAAGCCAAATCCCAGTGGAAGCCTCCAATTTTGTAACCAGGGGTTGGGTTGATGTTATTTTTTGTTTTATTAGTGCTGTGCAGTGCCTCCATTATGTAACCCACTACCTGGCTTCCTGGGTTTAGGGAGAAAATTGTTGCTCGGTATTTTGGCTAGGTTTGAAACTTCTAGTCAGGGGCACCCAAGTAATCCGGACACAGGAAGCAATAACTGTAATGTCCAAACCAGGAGTAGGATTCTAAAGTGTGGCTTTTATTCTCAACACAACAGAACAATAAAGCATAGATGGACCCCCACGGGGTTACACTCCTGGTAGTGCAGATATATGGAGACCAGAACACATCTCTACATACTGTAACCCTCAGGTTTAGAAACACACTGGGCACGCAGCCTGAACTTGTACTCTTCTCTGGATTTCCCTGGCATGGCACATCTGGCCAGCACTTGGACTACCTCCTTTCCTGTGCGGCACAGCCGGCCAGCACTTGGACTACCTCATTTCCTGCATGGCACATCCGGCCAGCAACTGGACTACTTTCCATATGGCATGGAACATTTCTCGGTGGCTCCCTAAACCACCCCTGAGTACATACAGGCTCCATAAAGAGAACATTCTTCCATCTAATCCCACATCTGGGTACTTTCTGCGAGCACTGACCAAGTGCCTGGGAGAAAGCTATAGGTGCTCAAACTGAATCCATAGAGGTAAATAAGGTTACTATTGATGGGGGGGGTCTCCCACCTCTTGTTCCCAAATCTATACCCAGCCATTCATTTGGAATAAACACCTTTCCTTTGAACCACTGGTTGTAGATTGCTATCTTGAAATGTATAGCACACTTAACAATCTACTATCTTTTGAGGAATAGTGTCCTGACTGGTAATGTTCTTTAAGTGGCTCTGTCCATCCCTGTAGACCCCCACTGATTAGATGCATTCCTAAGCCATACACAAATTAAGCACTTTACTTGGCTGTCCTTTCTGACCCATGTAGCAGATACTTAAAACACATTCTTGGTGAAAACAAGGCTCTATGGCAGAGCAACACCCTGGTTTGCAGGTGCCCACAGGCTTCTTCCACAGAAATACCAGAAACTCAATTTTCGGTGCAAGAACACAATCTCAAAGGCAGCTTCTTTTCTGCCAGCAGGGCCAGGGGATTGCCCATGAGGGCCGGTCTGGATCCCTCCCATCTCTCTCAGGGATGGGACCCTGGAGCAACTGGGAGACAGTCACTACCACTTCCAAACAATTTCTTCTGTGTCTCTATCTAGAGTGAGAACACACACCCACAACTACAAGTAGCTCTGATCAGAGCTGAGGGCTTTGAGTGACTGCACACTGCAGTGCACCTCCTCCCTCTTCTGAGTCTCCCATTAGACTGACTTTGGAAAAATCCCAATGTTCTACCTAACTCCCAGCTGCAACATTCCAAAGTGGCTTATGCTGCTGTGAGAATTCTATATGATGTCATCCCTCCAGTTCAGCTGAGACTGAGGACAGAGTGAGACGGTGTGAAATCCATTTAACTGGAGTTTCTCAAGCTGCCTTCCCTGCCTGCCACTAGATCTAAGTGGGATTCTTGTAACCCCGGGTGACAGGGGGGTTACATCAGAATACAGCAAGACTCCATTAGAAGAAACACAATTACTAAGGTGAGTAATTTTTTCTTATGTGCCCTTTAGTTGCCTAGACTGTGTAATTGTTAAAGCTGCCTAAACAGGAGCTGAATATGGGTGCAGCCGCTACCTCTTGCACGTTTGTGCAGGAAACGCTGAGTACTCGCTGCCATCGCCGAACGGCTTGCACAGTATACATTGCCCCCAAAATAGTAAAAAAAGAAGGTGTCAACTCAAAGGATTCGTGTAAGCCCTCTGGGTCCACCTTGCCGTGGACCGTGTTCTCAGGATAGTTTACTGAATGAAATAAGACTAGGACAATACTGTACTGCTTAATGTCAGTTAGAACTCGAGGAGTCTTATCGCTAATTAATGTGTCTCAATAACAAAAAAAATGTTTGTTTTTGCTAAGCAAATTAAGAATTGCAGGGATGAGGAAGGCTATAGAAACAAACGTGTACAACTTTTGCAGCCTGTAGTTTCGATCCCTGTTCCAATCAATGCTGCTTTCCTTATTTGGTGCTGTCTCCTGTAGGGAGTCAGCGGCACCTTCATTCATTCTTTTAAAGGGTGATGTCTTTTTTTCTCTGTAGCTGGGGAAGAGTTTGTCTATAATGCAGCCCACTTCTGTGTTATTCAGATAATATTATTACCTGAAGTATTGTTTTGTCTGTTTTGTTTTAAATGATCATGGATTATTCAGTGTAAAGTAAGCATTGATTGTGCCAAGTTTAACAGAATGTATTATAAATAGTCATTTCTTTTGTTCTTTGTATTAATAATGAGGTGTGGCTATTGTTAAGAGGTAGAGTTCCCCCCCTTTTTTTTTTAGTCTTTGGTAACCGGGTGAGGCCCACTAGGCACAAGTGCTTGTTTTCAGAGGTGTCCTGGGAGCACTGGGCAGTTAAGTGACTTGCTCAGAGTCATACAGTATGCAAGTGGAGGTTGTAAGAATCAGATGCAGGTCTGGTCTGCTGGATGTATCAAGCTTTTTCACAGCTCATTACTCTAACCTCTAGGCTATACTGCCAGCACTTTAAAAGAAGCCAGCCCAAGCTATGGAGTTAGATGTGGTTAGGGAGAGCTCCTGTGAAGAACTCTCATACTCTGATGTAATCCTGTGCATAGAATAGGTTTTTCTGCCAGTACAATGGCAGTTAAGCTGGCTTGTAATTTTCTTTATTTTATTTTGATTCTCGAAGTTCGCTGATGTAAGGCTTGAATTACTTTGGATGTGTTTTGTTTCTCATTTCTTTTATTTATTTCTTTTTTTATGATTATTTATCCTCCTGGGCCACCTCTCTGCCCCTCCCTGTTAGACCTTGCATCCCATTCGGGGATCCGGATGCCGTCCGTCTTGACTGGGACCACTGGCACCCTGAAACTCCTGCGGCTTGCTCCCCACAGTGGGGTGGCATGGAGCCCCCTAACTACCCACCCTCACGGATCCAGTTCAGGTGCCAGCTCCCGATGAACAATCGCGGACGGCCATCAAGCCGTGCAAGAGGTGTCACATTTCCTTTATTCGATCCTCCCCTTCCCATTGCCGGTGCTGTGGGTATGCAATGATGCTGGGAGGGGCAGAGGCACATGCGTCCACATGTCTCCCCCCCCAGGCATCTGACTAGACTCCTCCCGATGCCGTCACCCGGTGCCCTGACCCTCAACCTCCGCTAGGGGCAATCGGGCATCGGGAAGTGAACCCGCCCTCCCCAGAGAAGGAGAGCAGTCCAACGGATGCTCTATCCTTCTCCTCCCTGCCAACCCCCAGTGACCCATGCTCGCTCCCGAACACAGGTCACCGGCACAGCGCAAGGTAAGGCATCCAGCGCCTCAGCCCTCAGCGCCACTGGGCCGGCCTTATTTTTTTTTTTTCATTAAAAAATTATACCTTAAAGGTGTGTTGTACCTATATTGCTGTCTCCCAAGTGATCTGATTTAATCTACCCACTACAGGCTCACTCAAATTGTTACCTGTTTCTGTGACAATTTGACAACTGTTCACTTCATAAACAAAGGTCTCGCATCAACCCCTCATGTAATGCAGTTCCTCAGAAAACTTGCTTGGGTTTTCCTGCAGAGTCATTTTCATTGTACATATATTTCAGGCTCATCAAATTCCATTGCTGACTCCTTATATTTTGATTTTCAGATCTTCAGAACATTGGCTCCTCAAGTAAATATTTCTCCATCCCATGCTGTTCCATTCAAAATCCGCTAATGAATTAGAATGTTACATGGCCTACATCAATTTAACCATCTGGAACTTCTTAGCAGTGAGTACAATATTGTTCTACTCCACAGCATGGAACTATACTCCCAATTTGGCCTTCAGCATACCCATGACACTTGCAACACCTCCTTATATGAGATTCTAACATTCATGGCATTATCCTCAACTACCAAATGACTTACTCAGCTACAGTATAACAGTAAGTATCACTGCTGGCATCACCAGCAAGGACAGAGTGCGAAAAGTGATCAGCTGCCCATGACTGTTGCGGAGTCCACCAGCGGATGCCATAGCTTGACACTAGGCTGCTACTGCCATGAGGGTTCAGAAGCCTAAATGTGTGGGTCAGAGCGGACATGCAGTGGTATGTTTGATAGGAGGACAACCAAACCTCTGTTTGCATCACTGGCACAGATTCACTAACAGAGAGAAAGGGAGAAAGTGAAAGCAAGAGACTAACAGACACTGATTGCTAACCAAGAGAGGGTTTGACTTGAGCTGCACGTCGGAGCCCTGTCCAGTGAGGGAGATCTATGAGTAAGTGCCAGGCTCGCCCATGCTTCCATGGGAAGAGTACAGGTAGTTTGAGAACTGGTTACTGGATTCAGCTAGCCAGCTGGAGAAGTTACAAATACCTCAGTTAGAGGTTCTGCCATTTTTACAATAACATGACCTTTGGGTTGAGTTGCGGTTTAACTATACCAACCATGCATTGCTACTGTTTATGTTAATGTGCATTACCACCGGCCAATTGGCTGCATCATCTACAGGCCTAAACCAGTTCAATCACTGGATACCCAGTAACCTGTTATGAGCTTCCCAATAGATCATAGGCAGAGTTTGACTTTGACATTTGGGGGGGCAAGGGGCAGGATTTTTGTATAATTCATTTAAAATTACTGAAAAAAGTTTCCACCAGGACAAATTTTGGTCTGCACCTTCGCCCCCAAAACTATGCCTATGTCATATATTTAGAAGGGGAAAACACTAATACTAGTGGGGAGAGGGTAGTCCCATCAGTACAGGAGAGCAAGATCATTACTGTACAGTGCACTGTGGTGTGGCAGTGATCTAGGTGTTACGGCTAAGCCTTAATTTTGGCCGTGCCTGTTCAGGGCTTCTGAAGAGAGGTAACTCTTTGGGCTGGGTAATGTTGGGCACTAGAAGACCAGTCACCTGCAAATATATGATCTCATCGGCACTAACAAATTCTTACTCTTTAGGGTTGCACTCCTAAATAAAGTTGTGTTTTCATTCGAAGTCATTGTCATTTCTGTTTGCATACAATATTGTGGCATGCTGTTTGGGGGGAACTGCCTGCTGTTGTTTGAGGGGTGACCACAATGGGGAGGTGAGCAGGGTAGGCATACCAATCCCTGGAGTTGAAATTAACTGTCACCAGGCCCACTTAAATCTTTATGTGGGTGGAGGCACTGTTTCTACTATCTGGGTACAAACCCCCCCCCCTCACTTGTGAAGGAATAACTGAACCCAGGATCCACTGGAACATCTATGGGGACCCCATGGCAGCATAAGGTGGTGTGTCTCCTATACCAAAGCCAAAAGGGAGGGTGCCCACCTTACAGGAGCCTTCCACTATCAGATACAAAAACTGAAGTGACAGGACAGTGAACTGCTGATCTGTTTTCTGTCCACAGATGGATGAGCACTAACAATCATGTGCCTGTCTTTCTTCACTAAGCCTAAAACTGCTGGAAGGTTTATGAGCACAGACTCCCATGACTGAGCAATTTCAAAATGACAATAACTAGCAAAGGGTAGGAAAAGTACTGAACAACACAGTACTTTCTGGGCATACTTAACTGAGCCAATGACGAAGTTATAACAAACACACCATGTGCCTGCTGTGGGCATTCAGCTGAATCAGCACCTGACCGAGTTGTTTGTTAGAATGTGGGATAATGGAGTTGGGATATTAACACCTGACTTTTTTCCATCATCTGTTATTTTTGGCAGGCACTGTAGCCATGTAGTCAGAGCATTGCACCATGAAACAGGGGATACCAGATTTGAATCAAAGTACAGTCAGTGGTTCGCAATTAGACCTTGATAAAGTCACTTATGTTTCAATCTTTCCCATACAAGACTCCACTGAAAACAAGAAACTGCATCACAGATGGTCAGTTCTGGGTAAATGACTTAGGGCTTTATCCAGGAAAGGTCCATATGTGCTGCAAGGCCATGTAGCAGAACTGCATAGGGACTTCTGTGGCAAAGTTGCATCAGTCAACTAAACCCAGATCCACAGTATGCAATACACACTGTGTGGAAGTGCACTAAGCACTTGTCCACACATTCTAGGTGCTGTCTGGGGGCGTGAGTGATCCTACATGAGTAGTGTGTGTGGACAATGGCCCTCAGCATGAGATAGGCATCTGCACATGCAGATCTCAGGAAACAAAACTAAGCCACCCCAAGGGCTGCAGTAGGGATGGCACATTCACTTGCCAATAGTAATCATAAAACATGAACTGAATGCACATCACGAAAGGCAGGCAGATTCACAGTACAACACAATCCTGAATCAACAGTAATGGTACACATGTCAGCACACATCAGACAGCTGACAGAAGGAACTCCTGTATATATCCCAGCAAATGGTACACTCCCTCCCCCATCAAACCCAGGACATTCACACAGCATGCCAAGACTACACTGCACAGACACAGTAATAGGATGGAAAACTACATAGAAACATAGAAATTGCTGGCAGATGGGACCGTGTGATCCATCTAGTCTGCCCGTGGTTTCCTACACACCCCACTTCCCCACTTGGCTTTCTCAGTACTGCTTGCCTACTTGACTATCCCGCGATGTATGTCCCATGCCATCTTTGCCTCCACTATCCCTTCTGGAAGGCTATTCCAAGGTTCGACCACGTGCTCCGTGAAAAATAACTTCCTCATGTTGCTCCTGATCCTCCCTCCTTTAAGGCGAAGGTCATGCCCTCTTGTCCTGTTATAATCATTCACCTGAAAGTGGGTTTGCGCCTCCACCTTGTTGTTTCTCTTCAGGTATTTAAATGTCTGTATCATATCACCCTGATTCGTGCGCTGCTCTAGGGAGTGTAACCCAGTCACTGTGGGCCCATGGGCTACTACCCCTGCCTGTTGACCTTCACACAGGTTAAGGATCCTGGGTCCTGCTACAGTGGTGTTCAGGGGTTCTATCCCAAAGAAATAAATAAAATAGCATGGTGCTTCCACCTAGAGTAAATTGCAGTGGGCCAGGTGTATGATTGGTACAACCCTCTGGGATGCTGTACCTACCCACCTCCCCTTCCAACCACCCACACACTGGGTACCAAACAGTTCCCCAATACCACATATACTCAACAGTTTATTTCTACAAAGCACCCTTCACACCAGCAATTGCAACAACAGAAGACAGCCTTATTTAGGGAAGGACTAGGGAAGGGGTTACCAGGAACAGGAGTAGCTGTGAAAGGAAGAAGAAAAAGAGCAATTAACAGTAACAAGGCCCGTAGGCCAGACCATGCCCACGCCCACCCCCACTGGTACCAGTGAATGTCCCTCAGTCCTAGCTGGGTACCCAGGTGTTCGCAGGCCTGCTCGGTGAATGGGTTGGCTGGCTTTGGGGCCCTAGAAGGAATGAAGACTGAAACATGAACAAATAAACCTTTACTCCCCTTGATATCCAGAGCAAGCCCTGGGTACTCACTATCCTGAAGAGCTGAGAGATTCCTGGAATGGGGGGCTTCCCACAGTTCAATCTTTGCAGATTCAGTTCAGAGAGGGCAGAAACAAAGGGGCAGTAGAGACTGAAGCATAGACTTGGACTTGATTGAAGGTCTGTCCACTTGTCACCTTGATTGGAGGTCTGGTAGCTTGTCCCCTTCAGCCTATTCAGGCCCGTGGCACAGCTCCCACACAAGGCCCACCCAACCACAGAGGACCCAGACCTAAGAGCAGCTCCATAGCCCAGCTCTCTCACAGGTCATGGGTGCCCTAGCTCCCTAGCATGCACCAGTGGCCCTCCGTAACCAGCAGACTCCACTCAGTGGGGGTTAGCAAGTTCCCCACCTGGCTCTGAGATGCAGCTGGAGAATTCCCTGGTTCCATTTTTCTCTCAGACAGGAAACAGCTTCGGTGTGCAGCCAGACAGTTTCACAAACCTTTCCACTTTCCAGTGCCATTTGGCAACAGATTCCCAAAGTGCAGATCAACAATTCCTTTCCTCAACTTGGTTTTTAGCAGCAAGAACAGGTTCCTGAAGCATGGGACACCTTCTCACCTCTTTCCTTTTACAGTCTCTCTGATTCAGAACAGCATCCACTTTTGCTCTGGCTCACACACAGTTTCCAGAAAGTCTTTTTCTCAGCTTAAGAGTTTCTCTCAGTCCCTCTGATGCAGGCTTCTCTGCAGCAAATGATTCTCCTCAAAACCAGAAATATTCACCAGATACCTGGTCCATTCAGCAAAGATGCACAGTTCCTTCCAACAGTAAAATTCTGTCACTTAAATCCTCAGAAATACTCCACATAAGCTCCGGGAAAGGCCTTAAACCTTTCTCCACACAGTATTGTGCCCTCTTGACTCGATCAGAGCCCAGAACAGACTGCCCAAACTGACCAAAGTCCCTGGGATTACTTCTGAAAATCCTGCCCTCTGATTGGCTGATTTCAATCTTACATAGATACATAGCTACATAGACTGTTTCAGCAGATAAGGGCCTATGGTCCACTCAGTCTGCCCATTTAAGCTTGTAAGTTCACTTAATGTTTTTCTAGAATTCTGTTGCCCCTTACCCCTGACCTCCTTCAATCACAATCATTAGCCCTCTTTGATTATTGGTCGGAAAAGTCTCTTGGCACCTGAAAAGAGTTCACACCTCTTCCCATGAGCCCTTCCAAACAGTTTTGGGACCCTGATAGCTGACTGGCTGTCCATTAGGGGTCAAAGGATCACAACATGGCTGCAATCAAACAGTATACATGCAGTCTCTATGCTGTCCCCAGTTTTACAGTCCTCCTGCAGCCAGAATGAACACATTTATTTAACAATTCCCCTACCATTCTGTAGCAGCTTTTGTCCTTTATTACCCGACTGCTTAATCATGCTCATGATCCCTTTCCCTCGCTGGTCACTGCCTCTGATATGAACAGTCCCCCCAGGCAGCGATCCAGCTCATGAATATTTATATACTCCATTAATATTTAGACCCCTCCCCCATCGCTTCTTAGTGCTGATCGGCTCTCGTTATTAAAACATTGTGGTGGCTCTCTAGGTGCGTCTTCTATGTCTCCGGTCCCTGATTAGTCAAACAGAGGGACCGGGAGTACCAGAGAGGCATTTGAATGGCCACAGGAATGGCCAAAAACACAAGGTGCTACTGCGCATGCGCAGGGAGTCAAAATGCACAGGAATGCAGACAGCTTCAGCAGCTCCCCGCTTCAGCTCCTCCGGCCCTGTTTTTAATAACAATAAAGTCCAGGGCCTGGACAGAGACACAGGAACAACACAGGACCTTGACCCAGGAGCAGGGATGCTACGGGGGAAATGGGGAACGGGCAGCCCAAAGGTGCTAAACAGGTAAGCCCCCCCCGCAAGGGGGTTACACTCCCCTCCTTAAATGCTTGGCGTCTGCACCAAGCCTATAAGCATGAGCCTTCAAAAATGTAAGAAATTTTATTTTTACAGTTAACACACTTCAACATCTCTATCTACACACTTGAATCCTAGCTACTCAGGCATTAAACAGTTTGAAACAGAGAACACACTATGTACAGTTCGCAAAGCTAACCACTTTGTACCTTTTGATAGTTGTCAAACACGGTTATATGTGGGTCACCCATACTTTTTCCCCTTCAGTGGTTCAGAACCACATGTATTGGAACACACAATGATAATACGCTTGTTTACCCATGGTTTTCTTTGGGTGCCACTTTCACCTTCCCCTTCTTCATTTGGCCATCTTCCCTCCGAGCCTGGGGGGTTTAGCATTACCGGGACACATGTATACCTTGGGTAGTGACCTGGGGTGACATAGATACCTTTATGCACTACAAATAGGGGCAGGTTAGTGGGTGCCCTCGGGGTACCATAGGTCAACTTGAGTAAGGGTTTCACAGTCCCCCCTAACCTTCTTGGGGGTCCTTGCTCCTCAGTCCTGGTGACCACCTCCTGTTCAGAGGTGGGATCAATGTCACTTGCCCCAGTGCCTGTCTCCACTTTGTCAGCTATGGGGCATTCCATCACCAAATCACTTCCACCACTCTGACGAACAGCGCCATCTTGTGTCCATTCAGAGAGCTCAGTCAAACCAGTATTCAAGTACAAAGTGGGCTCTCCAAAAGGCATTGACTCAGGGAAGCTGCTCTGGAACCACTCAAAAAGCTCAGTCGGACTAGTGTTCAAGTTTGGGGTGGTCCCCTCAAAGGGCGTGATAAGAGCAGCTTCCTTTTCAGCACCCTGTTCAGCAGGCACAGCAGGGTACATTTCCCAAGGTTCACCCTCATCTTGAATCTCAGTCTCTCTTGTGGTAGGCCTCTCTTCCACAGACACAGTCTCTAATGGCAGGGGTGTTCCCTGAAACAACTTAGCCATCTCAGGAGTGGGATAGAAACAGACAAGTGGACCATCAAACTCTCTTTCTGACTCATCAGCCGACTTGTCCCCCTCAGGTGCTTCTTTTGCTGGGGCAGGACCAGCCCCGGGGGGGTCACCATTTTCATTCCCCTGTCATCTGTGAGCAGCAGCTCAAGTGGTTGGAGGTGTGAGAGGGTCTACTGTATCAGGGGCTGAGCCAACCACCTTGTCTCTGATGGGCAGTAGGTGATTTCTATGGAACACTTTGTATCGGGCTTACTCCGGTTACATGTGGTGTGCCTCAAGGGTCTGTCCTTGTCCCTATACTGTTCTCCCTCTTCATCAACCAGCTACCCTCGGTCCCTGCCTCTGGGCACTCCACCCTGTATGCCGATGACCTCATGCTACTAACTAGCTCACAGGACATCAACTTCAGACTAAACTCTGACTTTGACTCCATTCAATCCTGGCTTAAGGCCCATAAGTTTGTCATCAACCTCCAGAAGATGCAGGCCATGCTATTTAGTTCCCTTGCCAAGACAAGAGCATGCCCTGCCTCTCTCAAAGTCATTGGAGTGGATGGTACCCCCGTACCTGGGGGTAACCCTTGATCCTCAACTTGACCTCTCCCTGCACATACAAAATTCATGTAAGGCCACAAACTGCAAGTTGGGTCTGGCGTACAGGGTCAAAAGTTGCCTCACCCCAGCTTCCCGACTTGCCCTTGCTAAAGGGGTTCTACTACCCATGCTCAGCTATGGGCTCACCTCCTTCTTGAATGCTCCAAAAACCTGGCTTGCTAAATGGGACACTGCGTACAACAATGTACGTCACTTCGCCCTGTCAGCCCCTCATCTTACCCACCACTGTCAACTCTACTCAAGGCTCGGGTGGCTCTCCCTATCAACCACCAAGCCTTTGTCACGGGTAACTTCATAGACAACATTGTCAGAACGTCCACCCCATCGGCACTTGCCAATTTGCTTAAGCCTGTCCCTCCTGTCTACCAGCTGAGGTGCAGTGACACCCAGGCTCTCAAGGTCCCCAAAACTTGCTCCCTCACAGGGGATCATGTCTTATCTGTCCTCGCTCCCAGAGCGTGGAACCTACTCCCTGCCCAAGTTAGGTCTGCCCCCTCACACACCAGCTTCAGGTCCTCCCTCTGGGGCTACTTAAAGCAAGCATCCTCCTGCCCTTGTTTCTAGTTGCCCCACCCTGAATGATGGGCCCAGTTGCACAATGATGGACCCGTGTCACAATGACTATGCGCAGTTGCCCCATGTGGCCAAGGTATACTTTGTATCTGTCCTGCTGATCTTTGTTGCTCTCTTGACTATTTCTTGTTATGCTTCGACACTGTATTTTGCTTCCTTGTTATTATTGCCTGTACCTGACTGCACCTTGTTGATTGCTGTTGCCTTGACTCTGTATTGTTATCACCTGTGCGTTGTAACTCTCCCAGGTCGCACCTGAAAATAGGCACTTGACTGTCTAACATGCTTACTTGGTTAACAAAAGCTAAATAAATAAATCCTCGAGTTTCCCCTTCTAGTTGAATCTTATATAGTGGCAACCCCTCTAGCTTCTCCAGTACTATGTATGGTGTGCTTCCCCAGTGATCAGCGATCTTATGCTTTCCAGGAATGCCCAAACTCCTCAGTAGGACCCTGTCGTCTGGCATCAGGTCTTGAGCCCGGACTTTCTTATATCTCTCCTTGTTGGCTAGGTTACTCTTGTTGGCCATCTCAGAGGCTAAACGATAGGCATCATTTAGTTGTTGTTTTACCTTGCTCACATACTGTAAGTAGTCACCCTCTTCAATGCCATCTGCTGATACCCGGAAGCACAGGTCAACTGGCAGGCAGGCCTCCCCTCCCAAGCATGAGGCTGTATGGAGAGAACCCGGTGGCGTCATTCCTAGTACAGTTGTAGGCATGTACCAGGGTGCTAACTCATTGACTCTAGGTACGATTGTCTCTGGAATCCAAGGTGCCCAGCATGTCTAATAGAGTTCGGTTGAATCTTTCAGGCTGGGGGTCACCTTGACAATGATAAGGTGTCGTTCAGGATTTTCTGACGTCCCAGAGAGGCAATAGTTCTTTTATTAGCATATTTTCAAAATCATGGCCGTGATCTGAGTGAATCCTCTGTGGTGCCCAAAGACCTTCTAGACCAGTACAAAGAACCTCTAGACCAGCACCTTGGCCACAGTAGACACCTTCTGATCTTTGGTGGGGTAGGCTTAGGTCTACAGAGTAAAATTATCTGTGACTACTAGTATGTTTGAGATATTTCTGGAGTCCGGTTCCAATGTAAGGAAGTCGATGCACACTAGCTCCATATAGACATAGAAACATAGACTTTGACGGCAGATAAGGACCGCTAGGCCCATCTAGTCTGCCCATTTCCCTACCTACAGGATAGGCCGCAGATCCTAGTTAACCAACAGCCTATTTCTTCCTACCCCTCACAAAAATTGCCTTATGTCTGTCCAATGCATTTTTGAATTCTCCCACAGTTTTAGACCCCACAACCTCCTCAGGAAGGCTGTTCCATGCATCCACTACCCTCTCTGTGAAATAATACTTCCTCACATTGCCCCTGAACCGCCCTCCTTCTATCTTTAAATTGTGTCCCCTTGTTCTTGCACGTCTCTTTTTCTGAAAAATGCTACCCTTTTGGACTTTGTTGATTCCACTGAGGTACTTAAAAGTTTCTATCATGTCCTCCCCCTCTCCTTCTTTCCTCAAGGGTATACATATTAAGCTCCTTTAGTCTCTCCTCATATGGCTTCTCTTGCAGACCCTGCAACATTTTAGTTGCCCTCCTCTGGACTGCCTCTATCCTGTCTATGTCCTTGCGGAGATGGGGTCTCCAGAACTGGAACAGTACTCCAGATGGGGTCTCACCAACTGTCTGTACAGAGGGATAACAACTTACTGTTTTCTGCTGCTGATGCCTCTCCCTATACATCCTAGTATACCCCCAGCCCTCCCTACTGCCTTCTCACATTGCTTGCTAACCTTAAGGTCATCTGATATGATTACCCCCAGGTCCCTTTCCTTTTTTGTTGTTGTTACTACCTCCCCACCCATTGTGTATTCTTCCCCTGGGTTCCTGTTTCCCAGGTGCATTATTTTGCACTTCTTTGCATTGAATCCTAGCTGCCATACTTCTGACCATTCCTCCAACCTTGCCAAGTCCCTTTTTATCCTTTCCACGCCTCCCTGTGTATCAACCCTGTTGCAGATTTTTGTGTCATCTGCAAGAAGGCATACTTTTCCTTCCAGTCCCTCTGCAATGTCACTGATGAAGACATTAAAAAGGACTGGACCCAATACTGAACCCTGCGGTACCCCACTAGTAACCCCCCTTTCTTCAGAATGGACTCCATTTACAATTACCTTCTGTGTCCTGTTGTCCAGCCAATGTTTTACCCAGGCTACCACCCTGGGTCCCACTCCCAGGCTGGTTAATTTGACTATTAATCTTTTGTGTGGGACTGTGTCAAATGCCTTGCTAAAGTCTAGGTAGGCCATGTCACAGCCCTCCCTGGTCTACTACTTTGGTCACCCAGTCAAAGAAATCTATTAGATTCGTCTGACATGACCCTTCCGCTGTGAACCCATGCTGCCTTGGGTCCTGTGCCCACTGGCCTATAGGTACTCGACTATTCTTTCCTTCAAGTGACTCCATCACTTTCCCTACCACAGAGGTCAGACTGACAGGTCTGTAGTTTCCTGACTCTGTCTTGGACCCACTTTTGTGAAGGGAATCACATCCGCCTTCCTCCAGTCCTCGGGTACCACACCATCCTCCATGATTTATTAAAAGAGTAGCCAGTGGTTTCACTAGTTCCTCCCTTAATTCTTTTTAGAATTCTGGGGTGAATTCCATCAGGACCCATTGCTTTGTCCACCTTCAGTTTTGGGGTTCTTGCAGAACCCTTTCTTCTGTGAAAGGACTAGGATCAGCCCCTATCAAAATTGCTTCTGTTAATTGGATTAGGCACTTCCCTCCTCTTTTGTGAATACTGAGCAGAAATATTCGTTCAGTATTCCTGCTTTTCACTGTCCCCTCTGCCCACCACTGTTCATTCTATTCAGTCTCACTATCCCTCCCTTTGTCTTTCTACACTCGCTGATGTACCTATAAAAGGTTTTATCCCCCTTCTTAACTGAGTTGGCTATCTTTTCTTCAGTTTGGGCCTTTGCTATTCTGACTTCCCTCCCTGCTTCCTTCTACCTTAACTGGTACAGCTCTCTGTCCTGCTTCTTCTGTGTTTCCTTATACTTCCGGAATGCTATCTTTTTCTTCCTGACTTTCACAGCCACCTCTTTTGAGAACCATAGTGGCTTTTTCTTTCATTTTGATTTGTTCATTTGCTTCACCCAAAGGCTTGTTGCCTCTGTGATGGCAGTTTTGATAATTCCCCATTGTTGCTCCACACCTTCTTCTAGCCTGTTTACTAGTGCTTTTCTGAGGCACTCTCCATCTTGCCAAAGTCAGCCCTCCTAAGTCAGTACCCTCACTTTTGTGTGGCTTCACTCTGTAGCTGAGTTTAACATGAACCACACTGTTTGATGGTCACTTGTCCCCAGATGGCAACCCACTTCTAGATCTGAGATCCTCTCACTGCCCCGTTTGAGAGTACTGAGGTCTAAGATTGCTCCCTCACAGTGGGTTCCGAAACTAACTGCTATGCACTGCCACCTGTGGGGCATCAAGAATTGCCCTGCTCTTGGATGTGGCTGCAGCAAATGTGCTCCAGTTAACATCTGGCATATTCAGGTCTCCCATCAACAGTATCTCCCTTTCTCTGCCATTCTAAGAATGCCTTCTATCATATCCTTGTCCATTCCTTCCCTGACATGGGGGTCTGTACACAACCCTGTGCGGATTGTGGTGCCCTTTCCAGTCTCAAGGTGACCCACAGTGCCTCCTTTCCTCCCTGTTTACTCTTTTGTTCAGTTGCTTTTATCCTTCCTTTACATGAGAGCTACTCCTCCCCTCTTCTCCCCTGCCTGTCTCTCCTGTAGGTTATGTACCCTGGTATGTTAACATCCCAGTCATGGTTCTCTGTGTACCATGTTTCTGTGACTGCTACGATATCCAGGCATCCCTCTTCCATTAAGGCCATCAGCTCAGGGAGCTTGTTGCCCAGACTACGGGCATTGGTACTCATTACCCTCCATTTCCTGATGGCCTTACTCCCTTTTACCCCATCCCTGTCCTTCTTGCCTTTGTCACTTTCTTCATTTACCCCAGCCCTTCTCCCTATCGACACCTCTATGTTGGTGTTTGCCACACTTACTAGTGATTATTTGGGGGCTGAGGTTTTCCTGCTCCTTTCAGTGCCTCCCCTTGGCTAGTTTAAAGCTTGCCAATGAAGCATTTAAACCTATCACCTAGGATCCTGGTTCCCCTCCCGGACAGATGCAGCCCATCATGCCAGTATAGGCTTGCATCACTCCAGGTGGACCCCAGTCCCCAATGAAGCCAAATCCTGAGCTCCACACCAGTTTTCAACCACTGATTGGAACCCCATGATGCTGGAACACCCTAGCCTCTCCTATGCCATAGATAGGTAGCACCTCGAGAAGGTTACCGTGCGTGCTACTTGACCAGGCCCCTCCCAATTCCACAAACTCTTCCTGCACTTCTCTAATCCCTTTCTTAGCAGGTCATTTGTCCCTAGGTGGACAATGACATCCAGCTCCCTCCCCTGTGCAGCTGCTCCGGCAATCCTGAGGATTCGCTTCCTGTCCCTGCAAGCCATGGCGCCAGGCAGGCACCTTACCTCCCTCTCCCCTTCCTCCCCCAGTTCTACCTTCCTAACAATGGAGTCCCCCACCAGGAGTTGTTTCCTTCCCTGCAGGGTCCCTGCCACCCTCCTGTGGGTCTCCTTTGTGGAGGTTCCCAACATTCTCCTTGGTCTCCACTGTGGGTGCCTCCATAGAGGAACCACACTTTGCCAGAATGGCATAGGATGTGGAGAGGTACAATGGGAGGATGCACCTCTGTTCCACCACCCTCACCTCCCTGAGCCCACTGTGGTCCAATCCTCCTCTTTCTTGACAACCTCTGAGGCAGCGGCAGTGGCACTGGTGGTCCCTGGATGGAAGAGGAGGTCCCAAATCCTGGCCAACTCAGCCTGGAGATGAGCAACCTCCTCCCTCAGCCCAGAGAGGTGTCTGCAGATGAGACAACACCGATCCTCCAGAACATCTCCCGGAAGACTGCTGCTCCACAGCCACTGCACTGCACCACTCAATCATGTCTTATTTCTGGCCCTTAACTGTTTGCAATCCTTACTCTTTCCTCTGTTTTTTTTTTTTCTCTTCTTACTTTCTGCCTGTGTGCCTTTAAGCTCCTGATTGTCCTGTTCTGAGACAAGAATATCCTATATTCTTAGTAGACCACTTACTTGCTCAGAGGCAGACCTCCAGCAGCTAGAGGGGCCGGAGAGCTACTCTTGCCCTTCTAGGATGGTGGGTCCTTGGTGGTTCTGTGATCACTCACTTCCTGCCCCTAAACAGGAAGTTCCTGTTGTCAGTCAAATTCTGTGCCTATAAAATAGAACTAGCTTTAGGTGTGGGGGGTGGAGGGAGGAAGGAGGGCAATATAGTCCCAGCAGAGAAGTCCAGTCACACAGCAGTCCTTTCTCCTGGTGTCTTCTGCCAAGCTATTAGCAGAAGCTTTCTAAGGCAGTCTTTAAATGTAGCTTCCTTCAAGCTAAGCCACTCCCCCTACTTACCAGATCTTTCTACAAGTAATTTAAACCTCACAGCAGTTAAGTCCTTTCACTCACCTGAGATTTACACCTAGATAACTCTTCAGACACCCATTCAGTTCAGTTAACCCAAACACACACTTTTTTTTTTGTATGTTAGTTTTTTTACCCTAAATTAAAAGTCAAATACAAAAGTTCTTCTACTTTAGTCCCAGCAGAGAAGTCCAGTCACACAGCAGTCCTTTCTCCTGGTGTCTTCTGCCACTATTCATAGGGGCATTTGTGACAATGTTGACTAGTGGTGAGGCCCTTTTGGGAAGAGCTTTCCTCTGGATGCACCGAGGACAGGTCTTGCAGTATTGATCCACATACTGTCCCATTTTGGGCCAATAAAATCAACTATGAACCAGGTCTAGTGTGTGTTCACTGCCCAAGTGGCCCATGTCATCATGGAGAGCCTTCAATACAGTTTGATGTAATCAGTCTGGCAACATCAATTGTACTCTGTGTGCCCCCTGCTGATCTTGCACCTCTCTGTACAACAGACAATTCCTTATGTTTAACTTCGACCACTCTCGCAGCATCAGCTGAGCATCGGGGTCTCTTGTGGTTACTTGTGCCGGATCACCCCCTCTGTAAAATTTGTACAGCTTCTCTAATGGTCTGGCTAGACTGCTGTTCTCTCATCAAATCTCAAGTAGTTAGCTGTGGCAAGACCCTCATGTCCAAAGCAGTTAGGTGGCAATACACTATGGGGAGACAACTTCCAGAGGCTCCTAAACTGTCCAGCAGATGCGGAACATCCTCAGCAATTGGGGACTCTTCGGTGTCAAACTTTTAGCACAGTGCCTTAACAACCTGTTCAGCTATCGTTACCCGGCTGGAGTGCTCTTCTTGATGTGTCAGGGGGTGATGGGACAAGGCATCAGCTTCTATGTGGTTTAACCCGGGGCGATACTCGACACAGTAGCCATATGTGGACAGGGCTGACAGCCACCTATGCCCAGTTGCATCCGACTTGGCTGTAGTCTGTATATACATTAGGGAGTTGTTATCAGTCTTTATGGTAATTTTCACCCTGTACAGGTAATTATGGAACTGGTCCACAATGGCCCATTTCAGCACAAGGAATTCAAGCTTGTGCACTGGGTATTTGCGTTCTGCAGGATTCAAACTCTGACTTGAGTAGACCACTGGACGCAAACCCTCTGGGTATTCATGATATAGAACCCCCCCCCACAAGCTACTGAAACTAGCATCAGTGTGTAAAACATAGGGCTTCTGTGGGTCTGCATAAGCCAAGAACAGGGCATCGGTTAAGCAGTAAATGATGTCCTCAAAAGCCCGGTCACATTCCTCAGTTCACCTGGGGCAAAATGGTTCAGAAAGTCAGAAGCATTGCATTGCCTCAGTGAAGGCCCCAGGCTGGTTGGGTTTTCTACTTTTGTTGACTGGTGGGTAGTTCTATAGCAAATTCAGGAGAGGTCTGACCACCTGGATGTAATCCTTTACAAACCTCCTGTATTACCCACAGAATCCTAACAGCCGCTGCAGTTCCTTCAGATTCTTAGGTTTTGGCCAGCTGGTAAGCGCCTCAACCTTGCTGGGGTCTATCTGAATGCCCTTTGCTGACACTATGTGTGTGATGTACTTAACAGAAGCCTGGAAGAATTGGCACTTATTGATGGAGAGTTTTGAGCCAAATTCCTCCATACGGTCCAACATTTTTAACAGCCTTGCTTCGTGTTCCTCTAGAGTCCTCCCAAAGACGATTATGCCATCTAGGTACACCAAGCACTTGGGCAGATTCATATCCCTGACGGCTTTCTCCATGAGGTGCTAGAAAGTAGCAGGAGCACCCGAAATGCCCTGGGGCATTCTCAGAAACTCATAAAACCCCAGGGGACAGATAAAAGCAGTCTTCTCACAGTCCTGGTGAGCCATGGGAATGTGATAATATCTGCTTCTCATGTCCAGTACTGAGAACCACTGGCTGCTGTTCAAGCAATCCAAGGCGTCCTGAATTCCTGGCATTGTATACTGTTCGGGAACAGTTAATTTATTCAGTGTGCGGTAATCCATGCACATCCTAATGGCCCCAATTTTCTTTCTTACTACCACTATGGGCAAGGCATATGGGCTTCTAGACTTCAGGATTATGCCCATGGCCATCATTTCTTGAAGGTGCCTCCTCACATCATTTATATCAGCTGGGGTGAGCCATCTAGACCTCTCTCTAAAGGGGCGCTGTTCCATAAACCTTAAATGATGTTGCTTCCCTGTCACATACCCGACATCCCAGTCACATAGGGAAAACACCTTAATTCTTGCTGACAGTTTTTGTCGCACTCAGGCCTTCCACTCCCTGGGGATGGGGGAATCGCTTAGGTCGAACAGGCTGAGTGAATACCAGGTGGGACACCTCCTCCAGGAGCAGCTGGCTGTACTGCCGTGTTGGCATAGTAGACTAGAGCTAAAGTACGGCCCTTCCTGATGACCACTTTCTTGTTCATCCCATTCTTTACGTGCACCGTGACTCTTCTGATGTAAACATGTGCCTGTGCTGGTAAGATACTGGACTTTATGAGCAGGCCGTCTGGCAACTCATATTCCTCTGGGGCATCTGACATTAAGATCTGGTTTCTCACCTCCTTCTTCAGCCATACCACACCACTGATATTACACTCTGTATTGGATGTCAGCACAATTTCTTCTGCATCCTGCCTTTAGACTATACCCACTGATTCATCCGGTTCTTCTGCTAGGGGCTGCCCCTGCTTCCTGTATGCTTCTTTTATTGCTGGGTGGATTGGCAGCTTCTTCCCCTGTTCAGCCTCTTGGGCTTGGAAAAGTTGGGCCAGCCATCCAGATATGTGGGCATTAGTACCCACCAGCACAGGCACCCCATCGTATATGCCAGTCTCTGGGCAGATTAAAGGCAGGGTCTCAACTGAATCTCCCACTCCAGCCACCTTGGTCGGGAAAGCCATCCAAACTTACTGAGTCCCCACACATGTAACCCATCTAATGGTTGTAATTCTAAGTGGGACAGATGTTTATCACACCAGGACTAGAAGATGATTGTTACCTGGAAGCCACTATCTAAAATGGCATGTGTGGCAACTCCGTTTAAGGTGACAGTGGTCTCTGCTGGTGGCCCCACCAGTTGGTCCATGTCAAGGGGTGCTAAAGTGGTGGTTTTGGTGGAAGATTTCCTCACATAAGCAGTGGAGCTGGGCTTGTTGGGGGCCTCATGACAGGCCTTGTTAGAGATCTTGGAGGAAGGATTAGCTTCTGAGAGAAAGCTTGTTTTCAAGTCTTTAGCTCTGTGTTTTTCTGCACAAAAAAAGCACTCAGCGAGCATTGATTTATTGCCTAACATCTGTAGAATCTGTAGATTATACTTTTTGTCCTGAAAAGTCATTTTTAGAGGCTTTCTTATCTTATTTTTGGCACCGTAGCTCAGCTCTGCGTCTGTATTTTCTGTGCCAGTGGGGAAGGGGTGGTTGCTTAGTTTGTTACTGTTGCTCATAAAAAAAGGCAGTACTTTTGCTTTCTCAAACTAGTCAGATTTTTCATTGGTGATTTATATTTCAAAGCATACTGCCAACACCAGAACGATCACAATCAGTACGCCTTGTATGCCAAACATGAGAATTTTTTTTAGCATAATGCCAACACCAGAGCAATCACAATCATGCCTTATATGACAAACATGATATTTTTATTTTTTATTTTTTGGAGCATAATGTCAATGTCACAACCGCACTCAGCAGGTCAGGCCCTCTGCTCCTACAGTGCCAACGTCCGAGTGCAGTAATGTGAACAGGTAACAGACAGGGGAACCCACCTGTCTGCTTGTGGGTCCGAATCACTTTTAATTTCAAGTTCTGGGGGGATTAAAACTGTGAACCTTATGCTAGCATACCCAAATGTACAGGTGCAGATTTGTTCCCCCTTCTGGGATTGCAGTACAATCTTATGCCGGAGCACCTTGCCAGGCTTTCAAAATGAACCCTTAAAACTCTATAAAAGACTTTAGGTATATTTTTACATTTTCCCAGTTTAGTAACACCATCAAGCTCTTGAACAGTTTTGTCAGCCTTAACCCTTTATACGTCACATGCAAAAGAAAGAACTTGGAAGACCAGGTAGTATCTTTCAAATAAAAGGTTTATTTAAAAAATGGATAAAAATATGTGAAATGTAAAAACAGAACAATATATCAAAGAGCATACAGTCACATAAAGAAAAATACAGAAAAACTCCTATCAACATACAGTTAGATCTTTTCTATCTAATGTAGTACCTCTTTACAGTGCTTATAGTTAGATCTTGTTTCTTAAGAGCCCAAAGAGATATGTCACAAGTTCAAACACAGTATACAGTTTAAAACTCAGTGTTTCCACACCCCTTCTATGATGTCATCTAGCTCCTCCTTTTAGAATATGAAAAATATACAAACAGGATGTCCTATCTGGAGGTATTTCAAATAAGGTGACATTAGCAAAAACTCATTTCCCAATATGACTGCTTAATTAACATCCCCTCTTTGATCTCGAGCGGTTCCTGTTTTTCCAATGAACTTCAAAGGTTTTTTAAAGCTTTTAGCACCATGGTGGTATAACATGTTCTTCCTCTAAGACATCATAAAAGTTTACCAGCCCTATATCCTGGCAGCTGGGTCAGTTCTAATTAAGACAGGAAAACAGGAGACTTTTAATTAAGTAGCTAGTCTTTTAATTACCTCCAGGTTTCAGGTCACTTGTCACCTCACTGATCTGGGGGGGGGTGAACCCATAGCACGGGATGTATCATGTGAGACTCATGTACCACATTCTATATTACAAATATCATAGAGCAATCATAACCAGCTGGCCAGCTGTCACAGTCCTCCCCACCTAGACTGAATTTGGGGGTCTATTCCCTGCATGGGATGAGCTCCCAAATCAGTTCACTCCTCATACAGATGCGATAGGCCATCTGCGTTCTGATTGGTCACTCCAGCCCTATGTAAGATTGTCATGTCATACGCTTGCAAGGCAAGACTCCATCTTTAATAGTCTACCATTAGTTTTTCCCATTTGGGTCAGCCAAACCAGGGAGTTGTGATCCGTTTGTATCACAAAATGCTGCCCATATAAGTATGACTCTAACTTCTTTAGGGTTCCCACTATGGCAAGACACTCTTTTTCCACCGTGGAGTAAGCCTGCTCCCTGGGAAGTAACTTTTTACTCAAGTACACTACAGGGTGATCTTTCCCTTGGTTGGATGTCTGACTCAGTACTGCCCCAATACCCACATTGGAGGCATCAGTCTGGACTATAAAAGGTCTGCTATAGTCAGGACTTGTCAATACAGGAGCACTGCACAGTGCCTCCTTCAGACTGTTAAAGGCTTTTTCATAGGCTGGTTCCCAGGTAATTCTCTTAGGCATCTTTTTCTTTACTAGGTCAGATGGTGAGCAGCCAGGACACTGTAATTTTGTACAAATTTCCTATAGTACCCTACTGTCCCTAGAAAGTTCCTGACCTGCTTCTGCATTTCTGGTCTGAGCCATGCCTTGATCCCCTCTATTTTTACTTGGTTAGAATGAAGCTGTCTCCAGCCTACAACATGCCCGAGGTGTACCACTTCAGCCATGGCCACCTGACACTTCTCAGCTTTGACAGTGAGCCCATCCCTCTGTATCCTGCCCAGCACTTCCCTAAAGTGGGACAGGTTTTCCTCCCAGCTGGCACTAAAGATGGCAATATCATCCAGGTATGCCACAGCGTACTCCTCAGCACCATATAACACCTGGTTCACCAACCTTTGGAAAGTGGTCGGGGCATTCTTCATTCCGAAAGGTATTACTTTAAATTTAAATAAGCCTATCAGAGTGATAATCGCTGATCTCTCCCTAGCTCTGTCAGTTAACTCTACCTGCCAGTACCCCTTTGTCAAGTCAATAGTCGTAAGGTAGGTTGCCCCTCCCAACTTGTCCAGGAGTTCATCCGTCCAGGCCATTGGGTGGGCATCTGACTTCTTGACTGCATTCAGTCCATGATAGTCCACACAGAAACAAGTAGAGCCATCTGGCTTAAGAACAAGGACTACGGGTGAGGCCCAAGGGCTGTGGGATCTCTGGATTACCCCTAAATCCAGCATTTCCTCCACCTCCCTCCTAATGTCCTTTTGGACAGCCTCTGAAACCCGATATGCTGTCCGTCGTAAGGGCATCTGTGTCCCTGTCTCCACATCATACGTCTGTAAGGGCGTTAGTCCAGGCTTGGCACTAAACAGTGGGGCAAAGTCTGCTAAAACCTCCCTTACTTCCTGGATCTTGTCTGGGGCTAGCTGGGGAGACAATTTAACTGCTTCCACAGAGGACTCCTGCTTGCTTTCTTCCAGCAAGTCCAGAAGGGGGTCTCCTTCATCCATCCCCTCCCCAGGACTACATACTGCAAACACCATGTCAGCCTTATTATCATATGGCTTCATCATGTTGACATGGTACATTCTTTCTGTCTGTCTTCTGTCAGGTAAGTCTATGATATAGTTCACGTCATTTACCTTCCTAACTACTTTGTACGGTCCTGCCCACTCAGCCTGCAGCTTGTCTTTCCAGACTGGAATAATGACCATGACTTCCTGACCCACCATGTACTAGCGAGCTCTGGCTCTGCGGTCATACCACACTTTTTGTTTTTGTTGGGCAGCTGCCAGGTTGCTCTGTGCTGTCCCCATAAGCTCCTTCAGCCTTTCCCTAAACCTAAGGACATAATCCACTATGGGAGTTCCCTGGGTGGCATGCTTGCCTTCCCAGACCTCCTGGATCAAGTCTAGGGGCCCACATACCCAGCGTCCATATAAGAGCTTTAAGGGGGAAAATCCTGTCAACTCTTGGGGCACCTCCCTGTATGCAAACAACAGGTGGGGAAGGTATTTCTCCCAGTCCCTCCCATGCTGTTCAGCAAACGCTTGGAGCATTGACTTCAGGGTACCATTAAATCTTTCTATAAGCCCATTGGCTTGTGGGTGATAAGGTGTCATGCGCCTCTGCACTACCCCACACTTTTCCCACAAACAGTTCATCAGGTCTGACGTGAAGGAACCCCCTCGATCGGTGATAACCTCCTGCGGAAACCCAAGATGGGAGAAAATCCCAAGTAAGGCATCTGCCACTTTGTCTGTCCTCAGTGAGGATAGGGCGACTGCCTCTGGATATCGGGTGGCATAATCAACCACAGTCAGGATGAACCTCTTCCCGGAGGAGCTGGGGGTATTTAAAAGCCCCGCAATATCCAATCCCACTCTCTGGAATGGCTTCTCCACTATGGGCAATGGAATTAGGGTGGCTTGGGTTTTCTTACCCACCTTCCCTATTTCTTGGCACTGGTGACAAGACCTGCAATACTCCTTCACCTGCTGGGTGAAATTGGGCCAATAGAAATTCTGGACCAACTGCTGCATAGTGTGTGCAATTCCCAGATGGCCAGACAAGGGAATATCATGTGCAATCTTGAGCAACTGCTCATGGTACCCCTGGGAAATGACAAGTTGCCTGCCTATCACCCCTCCCTCTGTCTTCACATCCTGAGTATACATCAGTCCATTTTCTTAATAAACCTTATGTTTACCATCACCTCCCTGTGCTCCATCAGAGTCTGCCCAAGCCCTCAGCTTCTCTAGACTAGGGTCACTTTTCTGAGCAGCTGCAAACTCCTTACACATTCCCAAGGTATGGAACAGGTCCCCTTCAGTCTCTAAACTAGGGTTCCTAGCATTAGTGTCAGGGCATTCAAAATCACTGTCATCCCTAACCCTCTGACAATGGGTCACCCATCCTTCTTTGGAGTAACCCTCCATAGCTGTGTGATTAACTGCTACTGGGGAAATATCTACCCCCTTTTCATTAGTCTCCATATCAGGAGACACAGGCTGGGGAACCAGCCTCCCAGTGGTTTCCACATAGGCTTCTGTGGGGTCCAGGGAACTACAATTTCCCCTTCCCACTTGGCCTTGGGTAACTGCACACACCATCCCCTGTTTGAGATTGTTGCCAAGGATGATGTCAACTGCTAAAGTTTTGGCTACAGCCACCTGTTGCACAGTTCCCTCTATTTCACTCCAGTCTAGGAGAACACTAGCAAGGGGCAATGTTTTCTCCTCACCAGTAAAGTCTTGTACAGTTACAAATTCATTGGGTATAAGCTGACCAGGCTCTATCAGATCCCCTTTTACCAATGTCAGGAATGCACCTGTGTCCCTTAACCCTCGTGTCTGTGCACCATTCACCGTGACTGGCTGCATGTGTTCCCTCATGTTCACAGGCATGCTTCCAGGGACACATAAACAACCCACTTCTTTCCTAGCCCCATGTTGTGTATTGCTCATCCTTTTGGGACACTGTCTGGCAATATGCCCAGTTTCTTTACAAACCCAACATTCATTTCTTTTCTCAGAGAACTCTTTTCTTTGAAACCTGGGGCTAACTGGTTCTGGTGGAGGCAGTGAGGGTTTTAGCTGCCCTGAAGGCTTGCTTTTCCCTTTCTGCACTGCCATGCCTGCCCCATTCACTTTCAGAGCAGGTCTGCTTTTGGCATAGCGGTCCGAGAGTTCAGCAGCCTCTTGCACTGTTTTGGGATCTTGGTCCTCCAGCCAGATTTTCAGCTCTGCTGGGCATGCCCCAAAAAACTGTTCTAACAAAATAACATTTTCAATTTTATATACAGAGTTTGCTTCAATTTCATCCCACCAATGTTTTAAACACTGATGTTGTTTCATGGCTAGCTACTTGTAGCTCATGTCAGGGCTTTTCCTTAGCTTACGGAATTTAGCTCTGTATGCGTCTGCAGTTAAATCAAATTTTTTAAAAGTGCGGCTTTAAGTTTGCTGTAATCATTACTGTCCTCATTGTCTATTTGACCCAATGCATCCCCAGCTTTCCCAGTAAGTAGCGGGAATAGCTGGAAGCTACAGGACCCTCTAGGAATTTTAGTCTGAATACAAACTTTTTCAAAGGAATTTAAAAAGGCATCCATATCCTCCCTCTCTTTAAATTTAGCTATCAATTTGGAATTCAGTTTGTATCCCAGTCCTGTAGTTTCAGTTAAACCCAAGCCACTTACCTGCTCTGGTGCTGGTGGTTGGAGTCATAACTTCTCCAGTTCATGTCGCCTCTGGCACTCATGCTCCTCACGGTCTGCCTCTTGCTGTTCTTGCTCTGCCTCTCGCTGTTCTCGTTCAGCCTCCCTCTGGAACTCCAGCTCCATTCTGCACAACTCAATCTGCAGCCTGATTCCTTCTGGCTCCAGAATGCTGGTGACCTTCCCCTGCTGCGGTGGCCCTTCGATGGCACCGACCCTGCTGTCCTCCCCACTGGATCTGGACACTGCACTGGCTGCTGGCCCCACCATGCTCAAGGTTTGGTCCCTTACAGTCACAGTCAGTGACCTGATGCTCTGGGCATCTGCTGCCATCAGGGCATCCATGAGGTTCTGCTTGGTGGCTCTCCCCTCATACAGGAGTCTTCTGTCCTAGCACACTTGCTTCAAGTAGTTTACAGTGTGCCCGCTGTAGTTGGAAACCATCTTCTTCCCTAACTATGGCTACTCTAACTTACACTTTAGAAAAAAAATAAAACAGGTAAGAACTTGACTGTAAGCAAAATGATATAGTTCTGTGTCGTTTTAAAAAAAATAAATCACTGCCTTATTTTGCAAGTGAGCTGTACAGTATTAAGCTGACACACTGAACAGTTAAAGCTTGTGTTACCAAATTTATCTGCACTTCTGCCAACCAAATCTGCCACAATCACACTCAGCAGGTCAGGCCCTCTGCTTCCACAGTGCCAACCTCCGAGCACAGTGATGTGAACAGGTAACAGACAGGGTAACCCTCCTGTCTGCTTGTGGATCTGAATCACCTTTAGTTTCAAGTTCTGGGGGGATTCAAACTGTGAACCTTATGCTAGTGTACCCAAATGTACAGGTGCAGATTCGTACCCTCTTCAGGGATTGTAGTACAATCTTATGCCAGGGGGCACTCAGCCAGGCTTCCAAAATGAACCCTTAAAACTGTATAAAAGACCTTAGGTATATTCTTCCCTTCTCCCAGTTTAGTAACACCATCAAGCTGTTGAACAGTTTTGTCAGTCTTAACCCTCTATACGTCACATGCAAAAGAAAGAACTTGGAACACCAGGCAGTGTCTTTCAAATAAAAGGTTTACTTAAAAAAATGGATAAAAATATGTAAAATGTAAACACAGAACAGTATATCAAAGAGCATACAATCACACAAAGAAAAACAAAGAAAACTACAGACAAACTCCTATCAACATACAGTTAGATCTTTTCTATCTAATGTATTACCTCTGTACAGTGCTTATAGTTAGATTTTGTTTCTTAAGAGCCCCAAAAGATATGTCACAAGTTCAAACACAGTATACAGTTTAAAACTCTGTGTTTCCACACCCCTTCTATGATGTCATCTAGTTCCTCCTTTTAGAATATGAAAACTATACAAACAGGATGTCCTATCTGGAGGTATTTCAAATAAGGTGACATCAGCAAAAACTCATTTCCCAATATGACTCCTTAATTAACATCCCCTCTTTGATCTTGAGCAGTTCCTGTTTTCCCAAGGAACTTCAAAGGTTTTTTATAGCTTTTAGCTCCATTGTGGTATAACATGTTCTTCCTCTAATACGTCATAAAAGTTTACGAGCCCTATATCCTGGCAGCTGGGTTAGTTCCAGTTAAGACAGGGAAACAGGAAACCCTTAATTAAGTATCTCTAGTCTTTTAGTAACCTCCTGGTTTTAGGTCACTTGTCACTTTACTAACCTGGGGGGGAGCACTCATAGCACAGGATGTCTCATGTGAGACACTCACATACCACATTCTATATTACAAATATCATAGAACAATCATAACCAGCTGGTCAAGTGTCACAGTCAACACCAACGTGACTGCAATCAGCCTGCTTGTATAGCAAACATGCTTTTTTTGAGCATAATGCCAACACCAGAGTGAGCAGAATCAACATGCCTTGTATGCCAAGCATGAGAATTTTTTTTTAAACCATGACACCACCATCAGATTAAATATCAGAAGCATGACTGGCATGATGAGCAGGAAAATTTTTCTTTCGGGCATAATGTTACCATAAGTAAGAGAAGCATGCCTGGCATGGCGAGATGGAGAAATATTTCTTTCAGGCATATTGCCACCACCAACAAAATACTAGAAGCATGTATGGCATGGCTGGCAGTAGATATGTTTCTGTCAGGCATCATGTCACCACCAGATTAAATACGAGAAGCATGTCTGGCACGACAAGCAGGAGGAATTTTTCTTTCGGGCATAGTGTTACCACCAGATTCATTACAAGAAGCATACCTGGCATGGTGAGCAGGAGAATTTTTTCTTTCAGGCATGAAGCCCACGTCACACCAGATTAATACTTAACAGGTGGAAGTGGGGTTGGGGGCTGCCCTTGGCTGTCAGGGGGAGCAGATGCAGGACCACCAGCCAGCAGTGCCAGTATCTGGTCCAGCGTGCCCTCTGACCTGTCCATGCGCTCATTCAAGGCAGATTGTTTAGCCTACAGACTCCTGACCTCCTTCAACACTCTATCAAGATGCCTAGCTTCAGCTACTCTGCAATTGGCCCAGGCTGGGGGCAGGCCCTCACTGCCATCATCCACATTGTGACAGTGACACTGCCTACTGGACTACCTCATTCCCTCACCACCACTGCTTGGGCCCAGTGGGGACACACTGCTGTCACTGCTGGCAGTGTCCCTTCCCCTACCTTCACTTCTCCGACTGCTCAATACTGAGATGGGTCTGCTGGTCCCCCATGCCCAAGTGGCTGCCCCTCTTCCCCAGTGCACCTGAATCCCACAGATCTTACAAGTGACCACACTGGGGTCACTAGGGTCTGACATGCAAAAGAAGTCCCACACCAGGGACTTCTTTGGACACAGAGGAAAGGTGGCCATGCCTGACGTACTTGGCACCAAAAGGGCAGGCACAGTACTGGTGGTAGTGGTTCCAATGCTGCTAGTGGTGATGATAGTGCTGCCGCCACTGGTGGAGGTGGTGGCAGTGGTACTGTTGGAGGGGGTGGTGCTGGTGGTGGCAGCAGTCCTGGTGGTGGTGGTGTAGACACTGCTGGCTGTGGTGAAGACAGACCCATTGTTTTGCTGTACGGGGTCTGGAAGGCGGCTGTGAGGAGGAGTCAGCCCTAGTGCATGCTGCATCACCACAACAGCGCAACCTGATGTGTCTTCTGCCACCACTGCCACTCTCCTCTATCACACCTGGCTCTGGTCTAATGCTCATATGACTGGGGAGGGAGGGGACAAGGATGAAGATGACAGACAAGAATAAAAAAAAAACAAGGACAGAAAGATTTTTTTTTTAAATTGTTTTAGGATAAGTGCAAGGACATTCAAGTAGTTAAATGGAAGAGAAAAAGATTAGCAAAAGATAAGACAGTAAGAGAAATGCTGCATGAAGCTGCACAAAAAACTGGAAAGAATTTGATTAAACAGAAATCACTACAGGCAGAAATGTGATAGAAGAAGAGTTGAAAAAAAAAAGAAATGCAGTCTTTTAAAGTACAACATTTGATCACAAACTCCTAAAAGCAGCTAATCCCTCCACTAGCTTTCACAACTACAATGTAGAGAGGCTCAACAAGCTGAAATGCTGTTCTGGCAAAATGTGACCTCATTAGCATAGAGGCCCCTGCAAGGACTCACATAGCCTGAACATGGGTTTATACTGGGTAGAGGATGGAAGAAGACATAACTGCCCATTTTAACCATCCACCTGCATCAGCGGGTCCAAATACACCCACGATTCAACAGATAGACTTCTAAATTCTTTTTAAACAGATTCACATTATCACTGTCTATAGGACTTTCAGGTAATGAATTCCAGTAACTACATGTTCGTTGAGCATAGAAATGAAATCTTCCATTCTTTTTGGAAAAATCTACTTTTAATTGCTGCTTATGTAATCTTAAGCCACTGGGTTTCAACTGGGGGATAATGTCTAATTATTGCACTAAGTCCCCTTCCTTCATGATTTTGTATAGCATCAATAAGTCTCCCCTTAATCTTCTGGTCTCCAAACCGAACAATCCAGATCTCTGTAACCTAGTTTTATAATTAAGATTTTTCCAACCTGATGCCATCTTTGTAACTCTTCTCTGAATTCTCTCCAATCTATCAACTTCACCCCTAAAGTAAGGACTCCAGAGCTGAGACCCATAATCCAACAAGGGTATGACATCTGTCTTATACAATTGGACTATCACAGCTACCGACCTACTCATAAAAGATCTTTTTATGTTTCTAATCATAAAGTTCACTTTTCTGAGGACACTTGAACGCTGCTCTCTAAAATTCAATCCACTGTCCACAATGATCCCACAATCCTTTCTGAGCACACCTTTTTTAACCTTACCCCATTTAAGCTATAATCATAATTATTATTTAATTTACCCATGTGTAAAACAGAGCATTTATCTATACTAAAACTCTTCTCATTTAACTTTGCCCATGTCTCTATTTTTAGCAAGTCTTGTGGCAGCTGTTCATTTCCCTTGACTGTATTAACTGGCCCTCATAATTTTACATCATCTGCAAATTTTACCAACCAGCTGTCCACATTCAAATGCAAATCACTTATATAAACAGAAAATAGCACTGGGCCCAGGACTGACCCCTGTGGCACCCCACTCAATACTTCACCCTCATCTGACTAGCAGCCTCTTATCCGCACCCTCTGCTTTCTACCCAACAACCAACTTTTAATCCAGGTCACTAAATGGGCTTTGATCCCTATTTTTATTAATTTGTTTATCAATAAATCATGGGGTACTTTGTCAAATGCTTTCTGAAAATCAAGCATTATGACATCAGTTTGAACATTATTACCAATATTTTTATTTACCCTGTTATAAAAGCTAATCAAATTTGTAGTACAAGATCTATTTTGTCTGAACCCATGTTGGGTATAGTCACAATAATTAAGATCCTTCAAATTTTCTTCAAGTTTAGATTTAATAAATGTTTCAGCCAATCTACACACAAGCCAAGTCAGACTAATAGGTCTGTAGTTAGAACATACAGATCTAGTACCCTTTTTAAATAATGGAATGACAACAGCTTGATACCAATCATCTGGCACCATCCCTGTGTTAAACGACAGATTGAATAAATGAGATAATGGACCAATAATATAAGTAATGGTTTCCTTTAACATTCTCGGATGTATTAAGTCTGGCCCTGCTGATTTATATGATTTTAGCTTATTTACCATATCTAACAACTCTTCATGTGTTATTGTCAACTCCAAACAATTACTATCTCCTACCACATTGTTATCAAACCTCAATTTAGAAGAAGAAAAGACAGAGTTGAAACATTTATTAAACTTATTTGCCATTTCCGATGAGTCACTTATAATTTCCTTGTTGTCTATGATTGGCCCCACATTTGTATTAAATTTATTCTGACTATTTATGTAAGCAAAGAAACTTATGCCTCCCTCTTTCCTATGGGCAATATTAAATTCTACTCTTGATTTTTCTTTTCTAATAAGTTTCTTCAATTGTCTAACCTCAGTTTTATATTCATTGACTGATGCTGAAGATTGAACTATTTTCATCAATCTATAAGCATTTTTTTTCCTTTTAATTTGTTTTAGTAGCTTCTTTGAACACCACGGGGGTAGTTTACCTTTTTTATTATACAATTCTTTATTTGGCGCAAACGTATCTTTTAAGGCCTTAAGTTTATTTTTAAATATATCCCATATTTCACCAACATCTTTATTCTGAAAATCCTTTTCCCAAGCCCACATTTTTAATTCTTCATTAATTTTCTAAATATTAGCTTTATTATAATTTTTAATAATGGTATTTCCCACAATTTTATGTGTTTCTTGTTTATATATGCATGATACAAGTTTATGGTCACACCCTACTAAATTATCTCTTACAATAATGTTGGATACTTTACCAGTTGTATTGGTGAGCAATAAATCTAAAATGTTTTTGCCTCTAGTAGGTTTATTAATCATTTGCTCCAACCCTGCCATTGACAGTGCATCCAGAAACATATTTTCCATTGGCCCTCCAGCATTAATCTTAACCCAATCAATACTCGGGTAATTAAAATCACCCATTATTATAACATCACCCTTTTCAGACATTTCAATTACTTGTTGGTTAATGGCTTCTTTTATTTCCATACTTGAGTTTGGTGGCCTATAAAACCCACCAAGATGTAAATTTCATGCCTATTTACTTTCAAGCACAACCCATAGGGCTTCTATATCCATGTTTTCTATCTCTATCATATGACTTTTATAAATTTCTCTCACAAAAATAGCCACACCACCACCCTTTTTATTTATTCGTTCTTTAGAATATAGCACATACCCAGTGATATTTTTGTTCCAATCTACATTTATATCCCACTATGTTTCTGAAATCATACAAATATCTACATTTCCCTGTATTAAAGCAGTCTCTAATTCCACTTTCTTTATAGAATTTAGACTGTGCACATTCAATGCCCATATTTTTAATTCACCACACTTAATTTTGCGCCCTATTGTATCATTTCTCACTTTTTCAGATGTTAATGATTTTGTCTCAATTCCTTTTCTCCCCAAGCAATTTAGTTTAAACAGTTGTTCATAACGTTTTAGTCTAGCTCCCAACTTTCTACTTCCAAGTTTATTTAAGTGCAGTCCATCTTTTCTGTAATATTGAAGGTTAGCTACAAAATTCTACCTGTATGGCACATAACCTGTATCTTGTTCTAAGGACCACTGCCTTAACCAATTATTTAATGACCTCATTTTAATAGTTCTACTCTCATTTGCCCTGGGTACTGGCAGAATTTCAGGCAGAAACAACTTACAATGTAATCTATCAGCTTCTTTTTTAATATCCTTAAATTCCTCTATTATTTCACATACATTCTGATGTGGGACATTATTAGTACCTAAATGTAGACTTAGTGCTGATGAATTATCTTTTTCCTTAATAATGTCTGACAACATAGATCTAATATCACCTATTTTAGCTCCAGGAAAGTAGCTTGTAGTAACTATTTCTTTATTATTTCCAGAGGTATACCTATCCGTGTACTTCAAAGTAGAGTTGCCTAGTATATAGACCTGTTTATACTTGCTTTTATTCTGATCAATTTTTCCTATATTCTCCTCATTATCCATGCCCCCATTCAAGTCCCCCTCCATTGCCACACCCATTGATGTATTCCTATTGTCACTAACAAATAGTGCAGTTGGAGCCAATACAACATTATTCAATATTTGGTCAACATTTTGTGATGTTAATTCGTCAGAGAAAGTTTTATAATGAGTTACCACTTTGAGTCAAGCTGTACAACTTTGCAAAAAATTGAAGTTGCACATATCAGGCGAAGTCCATCTGTGAAGTTTACACTTTAGGCTTAGACTTCGCACTTAGGTGAAGAGTGAAGTTAGTTGGTTTTAAGAAAAACTTTGAGAAACATCCTCAGAGGCAAAGTTGGCAATTTTGCACTACATTCATGGGTGGAGTAAAATATTGCTGCATCTCTAGCCCCAGTGTGGTTACCAAAACAATTTTTTGCTAAATATACAGATAAAACTGTACAGTTGATAGAAGGGAATCCTCCATGTTATGTATGCTTTATTGTAGAATTTAACAAGCATTTGTCAATGCTGAATGTTGTCTCACTGACATTGGCATCGGTAGTGCAGGAGTTAGAGATGCATAATAGGAATGGCAGTGAAGTATTGAACTGACGCCAACCCCACCCCCACCCTGCAGAGACTGACAGGCGTTGGGGTGTGCCTTTGGGGCATCAGCTAGAACACTTATGCCATTTTACCTCACCCTACCCTGTAGACATTGACAAGTGTCATGGTGTGCTTTGGGGTCTTTGGGCCTTATACTTACCCCATTACATAAGGAAATATACTGAGACGGGTGCAGTATAGGAGAATGGGCCTCACCCTACCCTGTAAACACTGACAAGTGTCGTGGTGTGCTTTGGGGTCTTTGGGTCTTATACTTACCCCATTCCACAAGGAAATATGCTGAGATAGGTGTAGTATGAGAATGGGGTGAACTTTATGGCCGAACACTCAAGGCACACCTCGATGCATGTCACTGGCTGCAGGGTGGGGGTGGGGGTGGAATGGCATGAGCATTACAGCCAATGATCCCAAGTCACACCCCTGATGCCTGGCAGTCTCTACACGGTGGGGTGTTACAGTTGGAAACCCTAACATCATAGATGTTTGGTGGTAGTTTCACTCCAGATTTTCAGCATAGGCTTTTTGTGACCCCACCTCATGAAAAGCGGCGCAATCAGTTTGTTAGCTGAAAGGTGGTTTTGCACAGCGGCTATGCCATTTGGCGACACAGGGACGAAAACACATTTTGGGCAGGATGTGAAAAATGACAACTGTATTGTTCATGAGGAGGTGTAAAAAAATGGCAACATTGAAAATCTGGAATGAAAATATGAAAAATTGGTGAAGTCATGAGCATGCATAGGAAATGCGCAACACACGTCCGTGACCCAATTATTTTGGGAATTTTTTTATCCACATTTTCAACATAGGCATTTTGGGATCTTCCCTTATGAACAGTAGTGCTGCGATTTTGTTAATCTGTCCCAAAAGTTGATTTCCCACAGTGACCATGCCAATGTGCACCACAGGTGTGGAAACACATTTTGGGAAGGCTGTGAAAAATGACAGCTGTACTGTTCATAAGGAGGTGTGAAAAATTGCCATTGCTGAAAATCTGGCTTGAAAATATTGCAAATTTGCGAAGTTACAAGGGTGTGTGGAAACTGCGCAATGTACGCTTGTAACCACAGTCATTTTGTGGATGTTCGTCACCAAATTTTCAACATAGGCATTTTAGGACCTCTGTTCATGAACAGTGTCACCGTCATTTTCTCAAACAGTTCCGAACACTGATTTCACCCAGCGACCACACTATTCTGCGCCAGACATGCGAAAACACATTTCAGCCAGGATATGTAAAATAACAGTTGTGCTGGTCATAAGGAGGTGTGGAAAATGCCAATTTTGAAAATCTGGTGTGAAAATATTGCAAATTCATGAAGTTACGAGCGTGCGTGGAAACTATGCAACGCACGCTCGTAAAACAGCCATTTCTAGTGACATGGATATGTTGTTCAATCCATACTTATTGGCAGGTTCCTTGCCGCTTTAAATCTTGCCAGAAGGTCTTCAAGCTGGCTCCTCCCACCCACCCGGGTGGTAAAACTCTCGGCTCAACCCCATGACGCCAGATCTTCCTTACTGCTTGGAAGCTCAGGTTCCCTCCTTAGCGCTCTGCGTTTTAGACTAGATCCTAACTCTTCGGTTAGTCCGAAACTGGTTTTGAAGTTTTTTAAACTTCGGTCTTTTTCTTCCCTCACGGCTGCGATGGACAAATCTATTCCCAGCTTTCGGAGGTGCCCTTGTGGGCATAAAATGTCCAGGATGGATCTGCACTCCACGTGCGTCTACTGCCTAGGCCTAGATCACGACCCACAGGCCTGCGAGATGCGCTGCTCTTTCTCAGCCAACGTCCTGGATGATCGCACTGCCTGATTGAAGCTCGGGCACCCAGAGAAGCATTTCCCGCCAGTAAAATCAAAAGATGCTCATTGGGCAGTGTCCGCGGTGGCTGGCTCGGCTGAGCAGCTCGAGCAGATGATCGCCCTCGAGGAGGAGGCGGCCCAGGCCGCATCTTCCTCCTCCTCGGCCATGGCATTTATCCCACTCTCTCTCTCTGAGTTCCTCGTACTCGGCTTCGTTCAAGGAGCTTTGTCAGTCCCTTTCCATGAAGGGAAAGGGGCCATCGGGACATTCTTCTTGGCCCAAGAAGAAGGAGTCGAAGGGTAAGTCCCACCATCAGCATTCGTGGGAGCAGGATAGGTCTCCTTCCCCGGACAGCCGACCGTCGACTTCCGGTCGAAGTTGCAGCTCAGGCTGCTGGCTTCACGGTGTCCCCGTCAGGCCAGCCTGCCGAGACTCCCATCGATGCAGTCGACATTTTTCTCTATCCATTAGACGGGCTGTCAACTGGTGAAGCCGACAACCCACCTTCACCAGTTCCCCCAGTGTAGACCGAGGATCTGCCTGTGCCTTCGGGGCTGCAGTCCCCGGTTAAAGTGCCCGAGCCGAGGGAAGAGCGGGTGTCCCCCGCCCCTTCCCAGACTCGCCCTTGGTCCCCCCAAGGGTCTCGGTCTCAGACTTCATCTCGGTCAAGCCATTCCCGCTGACATCGGCAGTCTCCGTCTCGATACTGAAGTAAGCGGCGACACCGTTCCTCCTCGTCCTCTTCCTTGGATGAGGGGAGGCTTCGGCATAAATTACGTTGGCGCTACGAGGAGCTTATGTGGCAGCAGTTGCTGTTGTCCGGGTCTAAGCCGACTCCAGTTCAGACCCTGGCCATCAAGTGGCTGTCGCCTGAACGACCGAAGCAACCACTCACCCCAGTCAAGTTGCCCGTTCCAGGGCTGGTTGCTAGGCCAAAACCAGCTGCTCCACTGATTGTGGTGGAACCTCTGCCTCCACAACCAAAGTCTGGGACACCGACCAAGGGTTCTTGGTCGGGTCACGGCCTGCCCCCACAGGTTGTCGGTCACCCTCACTCCCGACTGTCCTCAGCAGGTAGAGGGTGGCTCAGGGCTGAGGCAGCTCTTCACAGACTCTTCGGAATCCGATGATGACTCCTCCCTGTTCTCCAGGCAGGTCGACCTGGAGTCCTCCGGGGCCAGTCATTGGACGATAGCCCATCGTCCTTCTTGGGTCTGCTTCGACTCATCTCAGAGTCCACCGGGATGCAGATCGAGCCCATGTCCAAATGGGCCAAGTATCCCCTGATGGAGATACTGGACCGAGGGGATTCCCCATGGAGGCCTTTCTGGTGGCTGAGGCCATTGTCATCCCAGCCTTGGAGCTCTGGCAGTGGCCTGCTTCCTGTCTTGTGCCCTCGGCTAGGATGACCAGGAAGTATGCAGTCCCTACCGGCTCTTTGCCGGGTTTCTCGGAGCACCCCTCTGCCGAGGCGTTAGTCACCGACAGTGTTTTCCAGTGTTCCAGTAATGCTCGGGATGTGGATAAGCCCCCCGACAAACAGTCCAAAAAGCTGGACTTTGCCAGGTGCAAGGTGAACGCTGCATCCTCCCTCGGCCTCTGACAGGTCAGCTCGGCCGTGCTGATGGCACACTTCTCCCACACCCTCTTGGGCTCTCTGGATGAGGTTGTCCCTTATCTTCTGACCGACTTGCAGACCACGGTCCGCCAGATGCGGGACCAGGGTAGGGCGGTGGTGAAGCAGCAGCTTCAGACTGCTCTGGACATAGATGATTCCTGTGCCAGGTCAGTAGCAGCCATGGTGGCCATGCACCACAGGGCATGGCTGAGGATATCCACCTTCACGGCAGATACCCATCACAAGTTGGCAGACATCCCCTTCTTGGGGACTGACCTCTTTGGCCCTGGAGTGGAGGGACACCTCCAGCGGATCGAAAAGTCCAATGCCACTCTGGACTCGGTCACCTCCACCCAGAGGGACAAAGGCCACCGTCAGCAACAGCAGAAGTCCTTTCGTCTTTTGGCCTCTGCAGCTCGACTGGCTCAACAGCACCAGCAACAGGGCCAGCAGGCTTGCGCTTGGCATCCCAAACCCAAGCCAGCAGCTTCCTCCAACAGGAAGCAAGAAGGTAAAGGCTCAGGAGGTCCCTCGGCCGGTTCCTCCTCCAAACCTGCCCAGTGATGGGTTGAGGGGTGCCTCCCCCAGTCTCATCACTCCCCTGTGGGTTCCCCCCATGGGGGGATGGCTCCACCACTTCCTTTCCACCTGGTCCACTATCACCATGGACCGCTGGGTGTTGGAGATGGTAGGAAAAGGCCTGCCTCTGGAGTTCAAGCAGGCTCCACCCTTTCGAGCTGTTGCCCCTCATGGGGCCACGGGGTCTGCAGCCTTGCTGTCGGCCCGCTGAGCTGATATTGCCCTGCTCCTCAAAAAAGTGGTGATCAGGAGGGTGGCAGATCCTCCTTCAGACCCAGGATTTGTGTTCAGGTACTTCCCTGGTCCCAAAACGGATGGGGGGCTGGCGCCCCATTCTCGACCTGCATGACCTGAACAAGTTCCTAAGGTCTCGGACCTTCAGGATGGTCACTCTGGCTCAGATAATACCATCCTTGGAATGAGGTGTGTGGTTCTGTTCCCTGGACTGCCAGGACGCATTCTTTCATGTCTCGATCCGTCCGTCTCATCAGAAATTCCTCCACTTCAGAGTGGAGGGGTCCCTTTATGAGTTACAGGTCATGCCCTTCAGCCTCTCTCTAGCTCCCAGGGTCTTCACCAAATACATGGCAGTGGTGACAGCATTCCTGCAGTGCCGAAGAGTCCAGGTGTACCCCTACCTGGACAACTGGCTGATTGCAGCCCCCCTCCAGAGTGGAGGTGGAGCAGTCCAGAGATCTGGCCCTCCAGGTTTGCTCTCAGATTGGCCTCCTCTTCAACAAGGCCAAGTCGGAACTTGTGCTGAAGCAGGTGATACTCTTCATCAGGGCAGAGCTCAAATCTCTTCGAGCCAGAGCTTGGCTCCTGGCGGACAGGGCCGAGGTTCTTTCCTCCTTTGCCCAATCATTTCTGGTTGGGCAATTGCACCCTGCCTGGGACTTTCTGCACCTCCTGGGCCTCATGGCAGCCTGCACCAGCGTGGTCCATTGGGCCCGTTGGTACATGCGTCCCCTTCAATGGGGACTGGCCAGCCAGTGGTCACAGCACTGCGATCCACTGGACCAGCATGTGACAGTGACCCAGGAGATGTGGAACACTCTCCAGTGGTGGTCCATTCTGGCACATCTGCAGGAGGGCATCCCGTTCATCTGCCCTGAGCCGACAGTCTCTCTATCGACTGATGCATCTTTGATGGGTTGGGGTGCCCATCTGGGGGAGCACAGAGCACATGGCCTCTGGTCCCCTTGGGAGTCCTGATGCCATACCAACCTGCTGGAGCTCTGAGCAGTCTGCCTAGCTCTCACCACCTTCACTCCGTTTCTACAGGGTCAAGTGGTTCAGGTCCAGATGGACAATACCACAACCATGTACTATCTGAACCGCCAGGGTGGGATGCACTCCATGATGTTATGCAAGGAAGTTCTCCGCATATGGTCCCTCGTGTGTAGCCTGGAGGTGGATCTCCTAGCCATTCACGTGGCAGGAGCCTCCAACACCCTGGCCGATGCCCTAAGCTGGATAGGGGCTGCATCTCACAAGTGGTCTTTCCTGCTGGAGGTAGTACAAGATCTGTTCTCCCACTGGGGCATGCCTCAGGTGGACCTGTTTGCCTCAAGGGAGAATGCAAAGCTGAGTCTGTTCCATGCCCGCCCCTCTCAACAGGGCTCACTGCAGGGGGATGCCTTCTTGAGGCCGGGGACCCCGGGCCTCTTCTACGCCTTTCCCCAATTTCCCTTGATCCACAAGGTGCTTCTCAAGGCGAGGAGGGACAAGGCGCAGGTGATTCTGGTAGCCCCAGACTGGCCCCGTCAGTTCTGGTATCCAGATCTCCTCAGCCTCAGTTCCAGGCTCCCGAGGTGGCTTCCAGCCTGCCCAGACCTGATCTCAGTCAACCAGAGGAAGGTATTCCATCTGGACCTTCAATCCCTGCACCTGATGGCCTGGTTCCTGAGCAGCTAGAGTTCCAGGCCTTGGGTCTTTCTGACAAGGTCCTCAATGTCGTTGAGGCATCCCGTAAGGAGTCGACCAGGAAATGCTATGCCTTCAAATGGAAGAGATTCTCCATTTGGTGTCAGGGGAAGGGCTTGGACCTTTCCGCCTGTCCCTTGGCAAGCATTCTGGACTACCTGTGGTCCCTTTCTCAGCAATTGGTTGGCGACCCTTAAGGTGCACATGGCAGCCATCTCTGCTTACCGGGCGTGGGCTGGGAAGCAGTCGGTGGTGCAGAAGAAGGTGGTCAGGTGCTTTTCCAAAGGCCTTGACCACATTTCCCCTCTGGTGCAAGAACCTCCACCTCCATGGGATCTACTGCTGGTATTGGCCAAGCTCATGGGCAAGCCATTCGAACCAATGCACAGGTGCAATTTTTCCCACCTGTCATGGAAGACCACCTTCTTGGTGGCTATCACGTCAGCCAGAAGGGTGGGAGAGCTCCAGGCACTTTCCATCGAGTCTCCTTATCTGGTCTTCCACAGGGACAAGGTTGTCCTGCGCCCCCACCCGAAATTCCTTCCGAAGGTGGTGTCGGAGTTTCACCTTAACCAGGTGTTGACTCTGCCGTGTTCTACCTCAATCACCGGAGGCCGTATATAGGCTCCATACTTTGGACCCTAGAAGAGCACTCTCTTACTATAAGGAGCAGACGGCTGAAGTTTGGGGAGAGGTTCGCCAGCTGTTTTGTCACCTACGCTGAAGCCGCACCTGGCAGACCTGCAGCCAAGCAGACAATAGGCAGGTGGGTCACCTCCTGCACAGATCTCTGCTATAGGTTGGCGGGCATGGAGCTTCCCAAAGGGATAAGAGCTCATTCTTCCCACCATACTGCTGCTTCGGTGGCTGCTTCCAGGGATGTCCCTATCCAGGATATCTGCAGGGTTGCTACCTGGAAGTCAGCACATACCTTTTTTACCCACTACCACATTGACCTTGAGTCACGCCGGGATGCTGGTTTTGGGGCCTCGGTTCTCCAGTCCCTATTTCCCAAGTAAGTATCGGGGGGGTGCGTCGAACTGCTAGGAGTCTGCCAATAAGTGTGGATTGAACAACATATCCATGTCCCTAGAAATACAGGTTACTCACCTGTAACAGGAGTTCTAGGAATGGTATATGTTGTTCATCCACACGACCCACCCGACCTCCCCGTCTTTGATGCACAACCTGGCTTCCAGCGGGCTAGATCTGGTGTCATGGGGCAGAGCCAAGAGTTTTACTACCCGGGTGGGTGGGAGGAGCCAGATTGAAGACCTTCCAGCAAGATTTAAAGCAACAAGGAACCTGCCAATAAGTGTGGATGAACAACATATACCATTCCTAGAACTCCTGTTACAGGTGAGTAACCTGTATTTTTTGGATTTTTCTCACCACATTTGCAACATAGGCTTTTTGAGAGCCCCCACCCATGAAGAGTGGCACTGTTGTTTCATTAATCAGTCCCGAAAGGTGATTCCACACAGTGACTGCGAAATCACCTTCCGGGACTGAAAAACGCCATGACAGTGACTGAATTCATGAGGAGGGTCCCAATAACCTCATGTTGAAAATGTGTGCCAAAATTCCTGAGATATGCACCAAAGTTGAAAAAATCCTATTTATGCCGTTATACAGCTTACCGGCATTCCTTCAGTTCGCAGTCGGCTTTGAAGAGTGCAGACATGTTCCTGGTCCACTGAAGATTGTCGTGACATGGTCCAGAGGTAAATATGGGGTGAGGGGGGTGTGGGGAGGCAGGATGCGTAGAGGGTGGGCGCGGGTTGGGGAAGGGCCACTGGAGTTGACGAGGGACCGTTTTCTGCTTTGCAGGTTTAAAAAAAACTGCGGGATGGTTTTTCTTTTACAGGGGCATTTGGCATGCTGGGGTGGCCGTGAGTGTTTTTTTTCAGGGGATTCTGCAGCCGATGGGGGATTGGGCACTCTCGTCGGCACAGAACAAATGGGGGGGACATTATGCCAATGGGGAGTGGGCTCCCCCATTGGCAAATTAAACTGGGAAGGGGGACATGATGCTAAGGGGGGATTGGGCACCCCCTCGGCACAGGCTTGAAATCGGGGTTGCTTTATGCTGACAGGGAGTGGGCTCCCCCATCGGCAAATTATGTGGGTTGGGGCATGCTGACAGGGGGATTGGGCACCCCTGAAATTGGCTCTCTGCATGGTGGCAGTCAGCGCTGCCATGTTCATTGAAGGGCTTCACCAGGAAAGGCATGTAGGGAGGGTGTGTTTTGCTGCAGCTGCATGACAAGCTTGGCTGTCATTCCAGAGGACCTTTTCTTAGATGTGCTCACCACATTATGTATTCCTGGTGTGGTGCCTGCATGCTGGCTTATTGGGGAATGAGGGACGCACCTACTAATGCATGCCCTGCATTCGCCCAACAGTGACCGTGCCTCCAAATCTGCTACTAATGCAATATGTTGGCCGCTCAGGTGCGAGCCAACATAAAAATTCCACCTATGCGAATTAAATATAAGCAATTTTGAATGAGAACAGACTCCTATTTGACTACAATGGTAGTGGACCAAGTAGTAGCAGTAGGTTTTATTTATATAGGTACTCTTCCTCAGAGGTCTAGGGTGCCTTACAAATGGTGCAAAAATAGTAATAACAATATCAATTTAAATAAAACAATATATAACTCATACATTAAGCAGTTTACAACCCATGTGCTATAAACCTCAACAGGGAAGAAAAATAACGGGAGTTGAATTAATCCCCAAAGGCTTGCTGAAACAAAAATGTTTTCAGATCCCTCTTAAAGGCATCCACTTTGGGCCCTTGGGAAGGAGTTACATAAGACTGGACCAACTACATGAAGGCCCAATGGCATGAGATTTTCAGCCTGGCCCTCGATACTGGTAACAGACCCACCTCGATAGAGTGAAGAGAAAACAAGGGCATGTAAGGATGCAAGCGATCTAGCAAATAGAAGGACCAATTGCATGGTAGCACACAGAAGGAGGTTGAAGCAAAGTTAGTTGAAAGCTTTAATGTGTGGCTTCAAACTTTACAAAAGTGAACAGTGAAGCAATTCTCGGTAGCACAGCTCTGACCCCTAGTGCCTCGACTCTCACAAGTCTTCATAGGGGGTGAGGCTGTAGGAAAGAAAGCTGCCATTTTTATAGCACAATCTCAATAATATTCATGAGTGCATGTTGTAGGATTTTTTTTTGTTAAAAAGAAATAACACTTTATTATCAAATAAAAAGATATGACACAAAAATATTGTTTTCAGAACTTAACATTCCATTTCATAGTTTGCATAAACTTAAAATTCCTTATCAAAATTATATTTATTAACTTGATCTTTTTTACAATTGTAAATGAAGAGATGACAAGAAGTAAATGGAGATAGTGTCCTGGATGGAATATTGATTCCTTTCATGGCTGTCACATTCAAGACTCTCTAGAAAACAAGGACCGGATAGATGGAAGATGCATAGTAGTCCAGGGGAGCTCTGAAGTGTTGAAATATACCTACAGGCAAGAGAAACAAAGACATGAGATTAATTATTCACAAAATAATCTCAGATTGCATTTTTACAAAATTATGCAAGTTCAAAAAGTCATGGCAAGTGAAGCTAGTAAATAGATCATTTTTTCAAAAAGGGTTTTATGTCCCACTGTTCATTTAGCCCTGCTGGCTTTATACTGTGTAACTTAAATATCCATTTGCTTTCTTTTGGAAGGAAAATGTTAGCTCTGTCTCTACCTAATTTGGGAGATGGAACCCATTCCATACCCATGAACTTCAGGTCATCTGGAGAGGAGCTGTGGTGCAGGGTAACATGTACTCCTACTGGTGTATCCTGTCGGTTATATATTGTGGATCTCACATGTTCTTAAATTCATTGTTTAAGTGGGGGTACTGTCTTCCCTACATATGTGAGACCACAATTGCACCACAGTACATATACCACATAAGGGGTATCACATGTAATGAGTTCACATGTGTCCACACTGTAATCAGAAAAGTTAGGATGTGTCAATTTATTGCTGACAACTGCATACTTACAAATATTATATGTTTGGCACTTATAAAAGCCCTTGGGTCTTTGTGATAATCAATTTGTGGTGCTTGCTGTGGTACTTTTTTCTTTCAGCTATGTACCAACTTATCCTTCAAGTTCCTTGCCCTACTAAAGGTCACTCTGGGTTTAAGGCCTACTGCACATCCCATTTCATCATCACTGATTAAAATGGGCCAATTTCTATAAATAATATTGCCTATTTGGCCCATCACATGATTATACTCAGTGATGAAAGTGTGAGGGATAGTGTCAGTCTTAACAGAAGTGAAATGTCTTAATAGCAATGCCCTAGGAATGTTTTCAACCTTATTCCTGTAATTCTGTAATAGAGTATTGTCATATCCCCTTGCTTGAAACCTGTCAATCAATTAATTTGCCTGTTTTTCAAAGTCTAAATCTGCACTGCAATTCCTTCTTAGCCTCAAAAGTTGCCTATATAGAATGGATTTCTTTAGGCTTGGTGGCTGGGCACTGTTGGAGTGAAGAACTGAGGTGGTAGTAGTGGTTCTCCTGTATTTTTTGGTGTCTATGGTTTCTCCATTAGTTTGATTTATGCTTAATGTGAGATCTAGAAAATCTAGTCTATTAGGATCTGATGTGTGGGTGAATCTCAGATTTAGGGAGTTCTGGTTGAGTCATTTAAAAAAATGAAAATACTACAAACAATAGATTCTGTAAAACATTATAGAGATTGTTTAAAGGAAGTTAAATGGATTATAAATTTTGAAAGAAGGAAATTAGAAACAAATTTGGCTTATAGAAAAGACAATGGGAAAAGCTTCTATGCATATATAAATCAACAAAGGAAAGGTAAACAGGGAGTAGGACCATTAGAGGTGAACGGTAAAGAGACTAATGATCCAAGTGAAATGGCAAACAAATTTAAATGATTATTTTGGGTTGGTTTTTGAGGATGGAAGTGACATAAGTAAGGTAGAAGTGGATAAGAACCAACAAAATCTGGATATGGCAACTACTAAAGAGGAAGTAGAAAGGATAATAAACAAGATAAAAATATATAAATCTGCAGGACCAGATATGTTACATCCAAGGTATATTAAGGAAGTACTACCATTAATATTAGAAATTTTAGTGTGGATAATTAATAAATTGTTAAAGACTGGTGAGGTGCCAGAAGATTGGAGATGAGCAATTGTGGTTCCTTTATTTAAAAAGGGAAAAAGATCAATAGTGTCAAATTACAGACTAGTGAGCCTGACGGCAATTCTGGGGAAAGTGGTTGAAAGTATATTAAAAGTAAGAATAGAGGAATGTATGAAGTTGATAGGAATTACAGATAAAAAACAACATGAATTTAAAAAAAATAGAGTGTGTGGTACAAATCATTTGTGCCTTTACGAAAAGATAAAGGAGGATTTAAATAATAATATACCAGTGGATATAATATTTTTGGACTTTCAAAAGGCCTTTGACAAGGTGCCTCATGATAATTTGATAAACTAAATAAAATAGGTATAGATAGTAGAATTGTTGTATGGGTGAAAAATTGACTGAGGGATAGAAGTCAGAGAGTGGGAGTATTGGGAGAACTGTCTGAATCAGTGAGAGTGAGGAGTGGTGTACTGCAGGGTTCTGTGTTGGGCCCCATATTATTCTCATTGTATGTTAGTGATTTGCATAAAGGTATTGTTAATCAACTAGTGAAGTTTGCAGATGACATCAAGCTGGGGGGACCAGAAGGAACAAAAGGACAGCAAAAAAGTATGAAAAAGGATTTGGGAAAAAGTGGAAAAATGGGCAAGTCAAAATAAAATGAAATTTAGCTCAGAGAAATCAGGAGTAATGTATTCAGAAAAGGACAGTAGAGAAAAAAGGGGTATAAAATGGTAAAGAATTAAAAAAGGTTATAGAGGAAAAGGATTGTGGTATAATGATTGATAGAGAATTAAAATTTGACAAACAAAGAACAATAGCCATACAAAAAGCAAATAACATGGTAAGAAACATAAAACGTACCTTTAAAAATAAATCATTGGGATGCATGGTGCTAATATATAGGTCTTATATTAGACCATATTTGGATTATGGCTCCCAGTTGTGGAATCCATATTTAAGGAAAGAAATGGGGAGAGTGGTGAGAGTGCAGAGGGGATATACTAGGATGATAGGGAATTTACATAAATATGAATATAGTGAAAGATTACAAAAGACAGGACTATTTAAGTTAGAACAAAGAAGGACAAGAGGAGACTTATTGATGATGTATAGAATAGTAAATGATCATGAGTTGTTAGAAGAAATGGGTATAAAATTAAAAGAAGGGTTGAGGGGATTGAGAAGTCATAATAAACAAATCAAACTTAAGACAGTAAAAAAAATGGTATATACTATTCCTTTGTTAATAGGACAGAAAGAGTATGGAATACATTGCCAAGAGAAGTGGTGGAAAGTAAAACATTAGAAGAATTTAAAAAAGGAATTGATAAATATTTTCTTAGGGAGCAATGAAAGTGGACCCACTATGGTGGGGGACAGTTTATATGGACCTATTGGTCTTCTACTGTTCTATGCCAAGTACAGTACCAAGGATAAAGTATAAATGTATGTAGCTCATTGATGCCACCCAGTCAAATACAGACTATATCATCTATAAAATTATACCAGTGCTTTATGTTGCTGATATAAGGTTTAATGTTGTTGTTAAATACTGTTGTTTGTTCCCAGAAACCAAGGAAAAGGTTCAGATAACTGAGAATAAAATCTAAGGTGTGAGAGTGTCCAGAGGCAATAGCCTGTTTTTATTTTGTTAAATGGCAATAGTGCTTGGGGAAAGATGTTACAGCTGTTCAAGGTATTGTACCAGTGTTTGGGTGCTTTGGGAAGGCTGTTTAAGCCCTCTCAAGTGTTGGCTGAGCTGCCTTTTTAAAAGCAGCTCATATACCTTGTCTGGCCCAACAGGGAGGTAATTCAGGGATTCTGCCCGCGATGAGCATTGCTATAGCAACGGTGACATCAATAGCTGAGCATTTTAAAAGCAGACGATCTAGTGAGCACAGTGTGTGAGAGTGTCCAGAGGCAATAGCCTGTTTTTATTTTGTTAAATGGCAATAGTGCGTGGGGAAAGACATTATAGCTGGTCATGGTATTGTACCTGTGTGAAGGTGTTCCTGTTCCCCCATTGTTACGAGGGACAGGAACACAGACAGGCATCAGTGTTTGGGTGCTTTGGGGATGCTGTTTAAGCCCTCTCAAGTGTTGGCTGAGCTGCCTTTTTAAAGGCAGCTCATATACATTGTCTGGCCCAACAGGGAGGTAATTCAGGGATTCTGCCCACAATGAGCATTGCCATAGCAATGGTGACATCAATAGCTGAGCATTTTAAGAGCAGACGCTCCAGCTAGTGGAGTCGAGTGCAGAGTGAAGGCGATGTGTCTGATGACGTCAGATGGTGAAGAAGGGACAGGGGGACTCCCTGTCAATGAGTATAGATTAGGGAGAATTAAATAAATTAAAAAGATTGGTGACAAATGTATTCACAGAAGGATAAGCAAGATATAGAAAGTGAGACGTTGGTGAAGATTTAGATATTGTGGGTAATATCTAGGGAAGAACAGCTACTTAACAAAGAAAAATAAAATGGACACTAATATTGTAAGGATAGAAGGTGGCATATTAGGTTTGAGATGTTTAGTCTGTAAGATGATAAATACAGATGTAGTAAATGAATTATTAATATATACCTGTGAACAATGTAGTAAGATCAGTGAACTTCAAGAAAGTATTGAGAAACTTAAACAAGATCTAGCAAACTGTAGACAACAATTGCAGGTACAAAATAAGGAAAGGGATAAGGACCAAACCCAGGAGGATGAAATTGAAAGAGATTCAAAAAAAAAAGGAGAAGGGAAAAAGAGCAGGATAGAGAGTGGGTGGTGGTAGAAAGAAAAGTAAAAAAAAAAAGCCTCAAGAAGAAGGGCAATGAATTTTTCAACAAAATGTTCAAATAGCGGTGACCTTTTAATTATATTAGAAAATGACTTGCAATCAGGTCAATTTGAAAGCAACTTAGAAACCAGTTATAATGAAACAATAAATGGGAATGATTTAACAGACACATGGAGTTTAATAAATATTGGAGATGAAATAGCTAAAAATATATTGGATGAAAGGAAGAAAGAATGTGAAAAAGAAGTAGGAGATGACAATACAGAATCAGGATTAAAAAAGAATGAAAATCAGGGGGAATGCAAAGAAACTAATGTTGATTTAAATAAGGAGGTAAGACAAGGTGATACTGGTATGGAAAACAGTAATATAAGTTTGCAATTGGGGAAAGAACACTGCAATATATGGAAACAAATGATTGAGATTGATAAGGGTGATGAGCAAATGGATTATACGGAAGTGAAAAAGAACATCTACATTTTGGGAGATTCAATATTGAAATACATGGATAGATATACATCCAAAGATAACAAAGAGATTGTGGCAACAAGTTATTTTTCAGGGGCAAAGATAGGAGATGTAAAGGGAATGTTAAGGGATATTATTAGAGAAAGGGATGGATCAGCTGTTTTGATTCTATATTTAGGGGTGAATAATATCAAAACTCAGAGATTGGACGATATACAGAAAGAATTTGAAGAGATAAAATCAGAGCCGAGGAATTAAAGTGTAAAATAATTTTTTCAGAAATATTGCCAGTACAAAGAGGGATGGGCAGAGAAAATATTAAAATAAGTAAATTGACTAATTGGTTGAGGCAATGGACTTTGTATAACAAATTGAGTTGTATTAAACATTGGGAGGAGTATATCTATGAACCTGCTTACTTTTGTGAAGATGGGTTACATCTAAGTAAGAAAGGTAGTAGAAAATTGGGGATGGATATTAAAAGGATAGTAGACAGTAATTTAAACTAAAGGAGAAGGGGAGAAAGAAAAAAGATGTACTAGAAACAAGGGAAAGAAAAGACAAGATGAAACATCAACTTAGAAGAAGAAAAGACAACATATCAATATGGCTGCTAAATGCAAGAAGTTTAAATAGTGATAAGAAAGCTGAACTGGAAGTCATGTTAAATCGAGAAAATATAGATATGTGTATGATAACTGAAACTTAGTGGGACCCCGATTTAAATTTAAATAGGGATATTGAGGGATACAAATTGTATTCCAAATATAGGAGGAATAGGAAGGGGGAGGAGTAGCTATTTATATAAAAGAGGAAATAAATAGCAGTATTTACAAAGAAAGTGAAAATGAGAGTATAGAATCATTATGGATTCAAGTATTAAGAGAGGAGGATAAAAAATTATTTTTGGAATCTATTATAGGCCACCAAATTGTAATAAAGAAATAGATGAAAAAATAAATGATGACATCTGAGATGTAGCAACAGAATAAGATGTTGTTGTAGTGGGAAACTTCAACTATCCAGATATCTGTTGGGAGAATGGCAATAGTAAGAATGTGAGTGGTGAAAAGTTTGTTCAGGAAATGGAAACAGTTGGATTGGAACAGCTAATATATAAACCAACTAGAGGAGGAAACATCTTGGGCTTATTGTTAATGAATAGACCGGATATTGTTAAAGGAATAAAGATAACAGAACATCTAGGAAATAGCGATCATGCTATAGTGGAATTTAAAATTAAAAATAAAATTACATGTGTTAAAGGGAAAACAGTGGCAAAAAATTGTAACAGACTAGATTTTAGAAATATTAAGAAGCATTTAGAGAAATGGAAATGGAAGCAAAATATAGAAATAAAAACAGTAGGACAAATATGGGATGAATTGAAAAATAAATTGTTAAATCTAGAAAAAGAGTTTGTACCAGATAAAAGGTTGTATAATAAAAGAGGTAGAAAACCCTTGTGGTGTACCGGTAAAGTAATAAAAGCTTGCCTAAAAAAGAAAAAGGCATTTAGAAGAATAAAAATATCAGAAACAATGGATTCTGTAAAACATTATAGAAATTGTGTAAAGGAAGTTAAACAGATTATAACATTTGAGAGAATAAAATTGGAAGCAAATTTGGCTTACAGAAAGCACAAGGAGAAAAGTTTGTATGCATATATTAACAGCAGAGGAGAGGCAAACAGGGCATAGGACCATTAGAGGTGAATGGAAAGGAAATTAATGATCCTAGTGAAATGGCTAATGTATTAAATGAATATTTTGGATCAGTTTTTGAGGAAGGAAATTATGTAAAAAAATGTAGTGAATACGAACAATCAAAATCTGGATATGGTTACTACTAAAGAAGAAGTTGAAAGGATAATAAATAAGGTAAAAATATGTAAATCAGCAGGACCAGATATGTTACATCCAAGGTATATTAAAGAAGTATTACCATTAATATCAGAAATTCTGGTGTGGATATTTAATGAATCTTTTAGGACTGGTGAGGTGCCAGAGGACTGGAAATGAACATTTGTGGTGCCTTTATTTAAAAAGGGAAAAAGATCTATAGTGTCAAACTACAGACCAGTGAGATTGATGGCAATTCTGAGGAAGTAGCTAAAAGTACATTAAAAGTAAAAATAGAGAATAGTATGAAGTTATTAGGTAATAAGGATAAAAAACAACATGGATTTAAAAAAAAATAGAGAATGTGGTACAAACCATTTATGTTTTATGAAAAGATCATGGAGGAATTGAACAATAATACACCAGTGGATATAATATTTTTGGACTTTCAAAAGGCCTTTGATAAAGTGCCTCACGCTAATCTGATTATGAAATTAAATAAAATGGGACTAGGTAGTCAAACTGTTGTATGGTTAAAGAATTGGCTAAGTGATAGAAATCAAAATGTTAGAGTAGTGGGAGAGTTATCTGAGTCAATAAATATGAGAAGTGGGGTCCCGCAAAGTTTTGTGTTGGGCCCCATATTGTTCTCATTGTATATTAGTGACTTGCATAAAGGGATTACTAATCAATTAGTGAAGTTTGCAGATGACATCAAGCTGGGGGACCAGTAAGAACAATAGAACAGCAAAAAAGGTTGAAAAAGGATTTAGAAAAATCGAAATTTGGGCCAGACAAAATAAAATGAAATTTAGTTTAGAAAAATCAGGGGTAAAGTATCTAGGAAAAGAGAGTAGAGAAAAAAAGGGTATATACTTGATGGTAAAGAATTAAATAAAGTTACAGAGGAAAAGGGTTGTGGTATAATAGTTGATAGAGAACTAAAATTTGATAAACAAAGAACGGTAGCCATACAAAAAGCAAATAACATGGAAAGAAATATAAAATGTAGCTTTAGGAATAAATCTTTGGGATGCATGGTACCAATGTATAGGTCTTATGTCAGGTCATATTTGGACTACGGCTCTCAACTGTGGAGTCCATATACAAAGAAGGAAATAGGGAGGGTGGAAAGAGTGCAGAGGAGATATACCAAGATGATAGGAAATTTAAATAAATATGAGTACCGTGAGAGATTACAGAGGACAGGATTGTATATGTTGGAACATAAAAGGGAAAAAGGAGATTTAATGATGATGTTTCGAATAATAAATGACCATGAGTTAGTAGAGGAAATGGGTATAAAAATGAAAGAAAGGTTAAAGGGGTTGAGAAGTCATGACAAACAAATCAAATTAAAGACCATAAGGAAAAACGGTATACATTATTCTTTTGTTAAATAGAACAGGGAGATTATGGAATACACTGCCAAGAGATGTGGTGGAAAGCAAAACATTGGAAGAGTTTAAAAAAGGAATTGATAAGTTTTTTTCTTGGGGAGTAATGGATGTGGACCCACTATAGTGGGGAACAGTTCACATGGGCCTCTTGGTCTTCTACTGTTCTATACCAAGTATAAAATATAAGGACTTTAAAATAATGTCAACTGGCATATTCTCAATTTCTTGGGATTTCTCTAAAAAATGTCTAGTAGCATGCAATCCTTCTGTGTGGCGGATGGATGTATATACTGACTCTACATCTATTCTTAACCAGCTGTAACTGCCGTTCCATGTGATGCCCTCTAATTTTCTAAGAAGGTCAGAAGTATCTTTAATATAAGAGTCCAAGCATGTGACATTGAACTGCGGAAAAAAATCTATAAATTTACCAAGGTTTTGTGTTATGGACCCCATGCTAGCTACAATTAGCCTACCTGGTAGGTTGTCCCTGTTTTTCTGAATTTTGGGAAGAATGTAAAATCCTGGTGTAACTGGATATTCTTGCCAGATGTAACCATAGTCTTCCTCTGTTATTTCCCCTTTGGCTAGTGCATCAGATAGTAATAAATGCAGTTGTTGGATTCGTATGCTGTTTTTTGCAATTTAATTAATTCCCTAACAGTGTTAGCATAACATTTCTGTAATGGTCCTTATTAGGAATGATTATTTTCCCCTTTGTCAGCTGGTTTGATCACCACTGACATAGCACCAGAGAGTTGTTTTAAGGCTATTCATTCCTGTTGGGATAAATTAAACTTGTGAGGGGAAACATTTTCATTCAAAAGGCTTCTCACTTGCTGACAGATTTCTCAGAGGCATCTATCACAGAATTATATACCTTAGGACAAAATAAGGATTTCGTTTTAAATTTTCCTTCCCTTATTTTAGAAATACTTTTATTGCAGACAAAATCCCCCTACTTTCTACCTCCTGGGAGGTCAAAAGGTCAGTCATATCTTCATTTTCAAGCCACAAAGTCTCCAGGGCTGAGTAGTCTGCAACAAAAACATTACTGTGATCCCCTACATCAAAATTCCTGATGTTATCAGGATCCCAGATGTCTGTGAGTACATACCGGTATCATAGTAATTCCCAGTGGTGTCAGCTGTTTCAGATTCCACTCCTACAGTTTCAGAGCCAGGTGCATCCAAGATGGCCTTTAAAATAAAATCTAAATTTTCTAATAGAGGTGCATCTTCTTCCGCAAGATGGCCCATATCTGTTGTATCTGTAATAAGTTGCCAATAATTGGGCTCCCCCAAAAAATGTAACTTTAGTCTAAGTTTTCTAAAGAATTTAAGTCTACAAAGACTTGAAAATCAATCAGAGGGGTGGGGATGAAGCTAAGTCTTTTTCTCAGTACTAATTCCTGGTGGGTACTTAGGACCAAATTAGATAAATTCAATATTTGTAATGAAGATCCTTTTTCCTTTCCCGTAGTGACCTCTCTTTTCCTGTTGGCTCTTTTTCCTCCCCTCATCTGGTTTTTTCTTTTCCTGGTGTTTTTTTGTCCTTGTTTTTTCTGTAAAAAAGGCCTCTTGCTACTTTGTTCTGTATTCTGTGTTTGACTGTTACAGTTATTAGTTTGCTTTTGGTTTTTTTTTTCTCTGATCTGGCAAATCTCACTCTGGCGTGCCCTCTACTTTACAATCTATTTTTGGACCAGTTCAAATGTGTCCTTTTTCATAATCGCCTTGATACCACTGCAGTTTGGTCATTTTCCTTTCAGTTACTTCATTTTCATGTTTATTCAGTTTTATCTGCAGCTGCTCATCTAGGTCTTTATACTGGATGTTCGTTTTAAAACTCACAACAGTTTGTTTAGCTTGTTGTACTTCTTTTATCAATTCTTCATACTTGCTTAGATCTTCTCTTATTAGCAGCTTGATAAAGATTTTTTAACATTCACATGCTGCTTTAAGCCATTCCTCTTTAAACCTGAATTCCTCAAGCACACTCATGGGCGAGATGGTAACCCTCAGGCCTCTTGGGGCCTGTTCTCTGTCCAAATACTCTAAAGTTGAAATATTATAGGTAATCTCAATTTCTTTAAGTAGTAGCTTTTCCAAATTGTTAAAAACAACTTTTTATACTTGAGGCCTGTTCCATTGTTTACCTCGTTGCTGTGGAGTTTCTCTCTCCCTTTTCTGCATCTTACATCAAAGCTGTCTGTGGCCATCTCTTCCCATCTGTAACCGGCGTCCTCTCCTGAATTTGCTGAACATTCAGCTTGACTCATTATCTGATTGAATATCGAGATTTCTCCAAAATCATTGGAATCCTGGTTACAGATACTGTTGAGATTGCAGCTCTCTCCTTTTCTGTATAGAAGAAAGCTGCCATTTGTGCAGCACAATCTAAAAAAAAAAAAAAAACCTGATCCTATAACATGCACTTATCAATATTAATGAGATTGTGCTGTACAAATGGCAGCTTTCTTCCCTACAGCCTCACCCCACTTTGAAGACTTGTGAGAGTCGAGGTACTAGGGGTCAGAGCTGTGCTGCCAAGAATTGCTTTACTGTTCACTTTTGTATAGTCTGAAGCCATGCATTAAAGCTTTCAACTAACTTTGCTTCAGCTTCTTCTGTGTGCTACCACACACTTGATCATTCTGTTGTTGGAGGTAAGCCACCTTCATTGTGGTAAGCACTGACCAGGTTTTGAGGAGTGCAGCCGTTTTGCTGGATTCAGATCTAGCAGATAGCCAGGTCCCAATCCGTGTAGGGCCTTGTAAGTTAGAAGAGAAACTGTAAGGAGATACATCACTTTACCAGCAGCCAGTTCAGTTCAGTTCACAGTGCTGGGGAGACTTGACTTGACCTAGAAAGGCTGATCAGAAACCTAGCAGCTGCATTCTGCATCAACTACAGGCACGGCAGCTTACTTCCACTTGATCCTGAGGTATACAGCATTATGGTAGTCAAGTCAGGCCATCACAAAATAATGTGTCATTGTTGCAAGGACTCCAGAGAGGATAAGGGATCTAATCCAGCTGATGTTTCACAATGGTTAAAGCCAATCTGGATGATTATCAACACCTGAGCCTCAAATGCCATCCTTCCATGATGACTCCCATATTTCTCACCTTAGTAACAGCCCTAAGAATAGATGAACTGTGTCAGGCCCAGTCTCAGTCCCGGTGGCTACCACTCTCCCCCTTATGGCCCAGTTCAGTCACTAGTACCTCAGTCTTGTCTGGGTTGAGCCTAAACCAGCTCAATGACATCCAGTTCTGGATCTCAGCCAAGCACTTATTAAGCATGTTGACTGCACCTGACCCACATCTCACACCCACGGGTGAGACCAAGCCGGCAATCCACCTGGCCATGGGAGAAATGGAAGGTGACATCACAGGGTGGCAGGAGGCACAGTACCCACCTACATAAAAAACGACAGCAGTAAGGGCACCTATGCTATGGGGCACTCACAACAAGACCCATAGCACATATCATAGCAGGCAGTTAACATACAGATGTGCACACCACAGTATCACAGATCATCACCACCATCACACAGCACCCCCAGGCATCATTCCCCTCAAAGTGTAAAATAGTTCTGCATGGCTTGAACCCTGCATAGCAAGCCATGCTTCCTGCACATCCTTCACCATCACCAGGAATATCCTGTCCATCACCAGCATGATCATCAGGAGGTAGTTCCATGCCCTTGGGCACAGATTTGCTCTTCTAAACAGCTATGTTGTGTAGCACGCAGCAGACCATGAACACCTTATACACTTTTCTGATCCTTCCTGTCCTGTCCAGGCACCTGAGTACATCTTCAGCAGGCCAAACGCCCTCTTGATGATGTGCGTCATTGGGGAATGTGCCTCATTGTACCACTGCTCTGCCTCGATCTCTGGCTGGAGGAATGGTGTCATCAGGAACATGCATAACGGGTATCTGCTGTCACCAATGGAGGGAAAGGACAGTTACTGTGTGCCTACACATATCCCCTTGGTGCCCCCCTGCAGGTACATACCAATGAACCACTCCTGGCAAGCTGGCATGGTCCTCAGCAGCTCCCAAAGATCTGAGTTCTCTAGTAAGTAGGAGATGTGCATCAAGCCTGAGTACCTGGCACAAACATACGTAATTATGCCTGCAGCATCATAAATGGCATGCATTTTCGTGATGTAGTATGCCTTGCGGTTCCTGGATGCTTTCTGTGACTGGGACAGGATGTTGAGCACAATGTGTATGCAATCAGTGGCACTGATAGTATTTGGCATGCTGGCCACCATATAGAATGCTGCCTTGGTATTCTGTAGGTCCCATCTGGTGTGTGGGAAGCATATATAGTCATCACAGTGTGCCAACAGTGTATCTGTCACCTACCAGAGGCACCGGCTGATGGACAACTGGCCCATATCAGTCATAGCCCCAGACATGCATTAAAAGGTATGGCCCCATAGTACACCAAGGCCATTAGCAAAGTCCCGTAGTATACCAGGGCCATTAGCATGTGTGTTCTGACCTTCAAGGCATGACTGCATTGGGCCTTTGTTTGCAGACGCGGCCCCAACAGCTGGCACAGCTCCACTATAGTGTCAGTATTGAAACTATACTTACTGATTGTGCTTGTTGTCGAGCCTATGGTGCCAGCTATCTGGTGGGCTCTGGCAATGGAGGGCATCTGCACCAACTTCAAGAAATTTTGTACTATGATATATGCTGATGATCTCTTGGTGGCCTCAGAGCTATTATATGTGCTGTCCCATCTTCCCACCCATTTCCCCTCCAAGTGGCTTATGCAAATTGACTACTTAATAGGTAATTTCCTGGGAAATTGAGGAAGGAAACAGCTACATTATAGTCACAACAAGGTCTCAGATACTGAATGGAAGTCATGGTGGTACCTGGGCTACAGAGGCTATAAGGATTCCTGCGGTCAGTTAATAGCGAGCAAAGTTCTGCACTGATGGTATAAGACACCCTCGATCCTCCATGCACTGTGGCTCCATCCCAATGATCAGTCCTGGCGGTATTCCTCTTTGTGGGTGGGGATGCAGTTAGATTTGTATCTTACAGGTTCTAGACTGGGTAGTCAGGCAATACACAGCTCAGAAGACAATTGTTACAAACTAAGGGTTTATTCCCTGATAGCATTACACATAAGGACAGTAAGTATAAACATACATTACTGGGAGCCCGAAACTCTCTACACCAGGTGGATCATGATAAAATCTCAATGAGCTTGCAGGAACAACAAGCCTTATAGTTAGATAACATCAGTCCTGTTACTCTGACAACAGGCTCATGTACCTACTTAGTACGTTATACAAAACATTTCTACTGGTGCAAACGGTGGGCAGCTCATGGATGCAGCCTTGGCCTTTTGGGATTTTACAAAGTATAAACTATATATGAAATACTATGCTGACTTTGTTATACTAAAACAATAGGACAGTCACATATTAGTATTAATAATAATAATAGTAATAATAATAATAATAATAATAATGTTGATTGTGGCAGTGTGCCAAATGGCAGTAGGTGGCGCTCTAAGACCACAAACATATTGCAAATATGGCTAAAATACATATACTAATAATTATAGTTGTGGCTTATTACTGCAGGTGGTGCTCTAAGGCCACAGATGTGTAAACATGATCAGTAACATTCTCATAGTACAGTTTAGGCAGGAATTACACCTGTCTAAAGGGATAGTACTTATGGCATAGCAGTTTCTCAGTAGATCATAACGAAACCTAAGAAAACAAAAAAGAATAACTGAAGCATTATGTACTAGATCCTAACAACATATAATAGTCTACGTTAGGGACCAAATCATAACATCATCATAGAAACTGTAGGTCAGGCAGGTATACATATTTGTTAGTGCTGTGCACATAATGTGCCAAGGTTACAGAACAAAAATACTTAGAAAAACTAAATGCGTAGATACTGCTAAGAATTACAATACAGAAATACTTAGTTAGGCACAGTAAACAGCTGTGTCAGCTGTATGCTGAGGTTTGCGTGAAGCAATTATTAACATTATGTGGGCAAAGGTAACCTTTCACATACAGTAGGTCTGTTAGAATACTACAATACATATGTATTACACTACATTATACCTTGCTATGCATAGTACCATATACTGCACTAAGTATAGGATTATGGGGGAGGCCGGCCTCCTGCATATATTATGGGCTTTCCCACTTCTAGCTCCCTTCTGGAACCAGGTTTGTTGGTTGGGTTGCGATGCCCTTCAGTGGCATATACCATTCTCCCCAGCACTTTTGACACTGGGCTTAAGTACAGAGGCACTGCATAGTCCCCTGCAAAAACTGTACTGACTGGCACAGTTGTGTATTGAGGCCAAGTGCCTACTCCTCTGCAAGTGGTGAACCTTGGAAATTCCCAAATACAGAGAACTTTTCTCTAGCCTCTCCCAGATGGCTGGCTTTTAGAGTTTGTACCTGGTGTCTGGTACCCTTCCAAATTATTATAAATACTGGAAACATTCCTTTCCTGCATATCCTCCCAGAAGACTACTTAAACACAGGTCACTTGTGGTTATACCCTAACTGAGATATACTGGTGTAAGGCTCATATCCTCTTTCTTCCATATTGCACACTACATCTGAGTATTTATGTTACTGTCCATTGTTTGAATTCTTCAGGTAGTGATGGTTTCACTGCCAGTGGTACAGTAGTGTATCTTAGCATGTTATATACCTCTCCTGCACATCTACATACACTACTTGCAATGCTCATATTGGGCTTTATGCACTATTCCCACCTGCTGCAGGCACAAAGACATGAGTGCCAGTGGAAGGGGGTGCAGGCTACAGTTGCAGGCACCCTGCCATAGCTGTTATGTGCCCCCTCCATCTGCAAGATTTCGGCCTGGTGGAACATGTAGCTGCCTCTCTACAGCAGCCCCCAGCCCTCCTTACATGCTGTGAGGACTGGGCGCTCCTGGCTGGCATCTGCCTGAAGTGCATGGGCCCTGGCCAGTACTGCATATGCTGGTACCCATACTCGCCTGCTCTGAGTGGAACAGGGGATCTAGTGTGCTGGCAGGATGGGCATCTGATTGGTACTCACTGGTATCCTTGGCCCTGCCCATGTCCCACCCCCTGTCCCCGTAGCACTCCCATGCATCTATGGAGTGAGGCAGCAGAAGGGCAAATAGGCATAGTGTATGGTGCATGGTGCACACCTAGGCCAGTGTGCATAGTGCCGCAGGCAGGGTATGCACTTGTAGCATGTACCATGCACTCGATAGTGTATAGGGCCCATTATGATTCAGATCAGCTGTACTGCACTGTTCTGCATGTTATGTATCTGAACATTTTCGGTAAGGAGTCTAACTACAAAAACTCCTCCCCCTCAGTGGTAGTCCTAACACCCCCAGTTTGTGCGTGACACCAGGGAGCTCACCCCCTTGCTGCAAAACAACATAATGATACTGGGGTGCCCAGTCTCCAGTGTCATTTCTTAAAAACAAGAAAACTGTCCCTTGTCATCTTTTTTTGCATTAAAACCTGTAACAAAGAAAACCATCCTTAAATGTCTTTTGGGGTATGTTTCCCTCTCCCCACCCTGACTCCAACTCAGCACCCAGCACCCTACGCCCCTCACCACTTACCTAACAGGCACCAATGCCTTAATACTCTCTGGACAATTCTGGTGCTACTGACGCCAACGGGGAACTGACTAAATACAAGGTAAGTGCAGCTAATGGCTTTTCAATGTGTTTTGAACTTCTACTCAAACTCAGTCATTTTTTAAGCACTTTTGCCTCAAATTTTCAACATGGCTTTTTTTTTTACCCCACCTCATGAATCGGGTAGGTGAAATATTTCAAATCTCCTCTGAAACAGGTTTTTACAGTCATTCCATGAAATCCACTTTTGAGCAGGATTTAAAAAAAATTCACCTACCTGGTTTATGAGGTGGGGTCATCACTAGAGGGCTGGCCAGGGGGAAGTGGATTGAGTGGCTTCCACATGCTCTCCACCTCAGGGAGGGAAGGGGGTCTGTGTCTCCAGAACAGGCTCTTGGGTGACCACGGGATGACTGATTACTGGGGAACCCAGCTGGAGCTTGTGTTGGGAGGTGTGCCAGATGCATGGCCTGTTTATGCCACTAGTGTCACTGAATGCCACACCTTCCATTGTCCATACCTAAAACATTGTCCCCAACGTGCTCAGTGATGCTATGCTTCCGTTCTGCCACCACATAGCTGCCCGGGGCTCACTGCCAGACCCATGTTAGAGTACTGATGGGGAAGAGGGGGAGTCCTGGAGGCTCCATCCTGGGAGCAATCCAGGGGGCACATCACATAGGGTGGCCTCGGATCATTGCGGACAGTGGTGTGGACAGCGGGGCCGATGGGGGAGCCATTGGGATTCATAAGGCAAAGTAAGTTAACAAAAAATTAAGGATCAAAATCTCAATAAACAACAAAGTGATGAAGGAGCATGAGATTTTGCAACATTTGCTCTTAAATTTAGTCATTTTCAATATTTTAATCCAAAATTTTCAGCACAGACCTTTTTTACTCCACCCCATGGGCATGATGGGTGTTGTTTTTCAAATTCTGCCCAAAACATGTTTTCAGGCTCATGCTGCAAAATGACCTTCAGGTCAGGATTTCTTAAATGACACCTGTCATGTTCAGAAGGTAGGGTCATAAAAAGACTTGAACATTTGGGGTCAGAAGCTAAAAACAAACAAAAAAACCCCAACTTATTGTAGAATGTTGTGTTTAGGACTGCCCATTGTCCCAGTGGGTAGAGTGTAGTGTTCCTATGCTGGTGAGTCAAGTTTGGGGACAAGTTCAGAGAGTTTTCCGGGTGACATGAAGCTGGGGGATGACACTGCCATGTGGTACAGCTCCCAGCCTGAGGAGGAATGGCACAGTATTCCACCACATGAATCACACCATGTCAGGCTAGGGAGCTTTCCCTCACAAGGTGTTGATGTGCATGTCGAGGCCTGATGGGGCTATACACTGTGTCAGAAAAGGTAGTTATGCATGAAAAATAGGAAAAACAGCACATGATAGGAATTGCCAGTCGTTGCAGGCCCTGTGCCACCGACAGGCCGCACAGTGACACCAGCCTCCCAGCCCCATCACTTCACCCCAGCAACTTGCCTCAGACCTTTGTTACCTCAACGGATTCCACTTTTGGTGGGACCAGGAAGGTGGAGGTATGTGCATGCTGATGTCGGATGGCAGACAACCCTTGAGAGAGTCACTCAACAAGTTACACTACCACCAGGCCTCCACCTGGTGGCATTTGATGAGTGAAGCAATTTGTCCTCCTTCCTGGGATAGGAGAGCATTCTCAGGGATACTGAATCTCCCAACCCCTGTGTTGGCCCCAGAGCCACCCAAGTCTGTTCCTGATCTGTGTTGTTGGTGTTGTAAAGCTATCCCTCCTCCAACCCCACCCACTTATTAAAAATCAATAAAGCAGGCCAATCAGCACAGCGGTAGTGCTACTGCTTGTGATGCCAGTGACCCGCGTTTGCAATGAGCAGGGGTCTTCAAGGGCTGGCCAGGGGGAGGAGGATTGAGAGTCCCAAAGGATGCAGCTCTGCTGCTATACTGCCACCTGCGTGACCACAGGTTGCAGTGCAACAGAGCGATTCAGCGGAGGGGAAGACCCAGGCCAGTGCCACGCTATGCACATTTGCATGCATGCACATGTGCACCAGAGCTGCCTGCATCTTGAGGGATGGAACAGGTGAAAAAGTGGAAATACCCTTCCCGGTGCAGCAGGACAGCCTTACTGTATCCGCAGGACCCGTACTCATTGGCCAGGACACTCTCCTGATGGCTAGATACTGTGTACCCAAGGGATCTTGTCTCATCTGGAGGGCTCTGCCATGGAGCACAAACCACTGAGAGTAAGGTAAGCCCTGGGAGAAGGTGGTGTGATGGGGCTGGGGTGTGGTGGGGTCAAGGGCTGAGGGGAGCATGGCACAGAAAAAAACAAAATCTGCAATTCTTTATTTGTATTCCTCACATTAACCATTTTCCCCTTATATCTACAGGTCTGATGGAACAGTGACCACAATATGACAGGACACTGACCCTGGTCTGACAGGACACTGACCACGTGTATCAGATAAGTGCTGTTTTATGTTTACCCTACCCTGTTTGCCATAATTAGCTCCTGAACAGCTGCAGATCTTATGAGACATCATGGCTATTTTTATGTTACAGGTATAATTGAATGTTATCTTGAGTCCCCCCATCTCAGGCTCCCCAGGACTCAGGTAAGAGACAACTTGCTTATTATCTATGCTAGGAGAGTTTGGGTTCCAGGATACTTTAATAAAGCCTAATGCTCTGTATTGTCTGACCCAGTAAACTCAATAAAAGCCTTTATTAATGGTGTATATTGTCATGGTCCGAACTTTCAGGGACAGAGTTTGAATAAAATGTCAGAAATGAAGATACCGACAAAAGTCTCTTTGCAGAAGATGGTATTTCCATTGAAGATTTGTTAAGGAGTACAGTATCAGACCATCATAAAGTTGGATGATGTACTGGAGAGAATTTCTACTCCAGGCTCTATAGTGTGGATTTGTGTTGCTGGCAGTAAACCTTCCGCCAGTGCTAGTGGGCACATTAAGCTTAGGAGGGCCATCAGGTGCAGTAGCTTTTTGGAATACCAAATGTGTATCTTTAATAGCATCGTGGTCAGGATGTCATGTTCTTCTTCTTGGATCTCTGATACAAAAAAGAGAAGTTTAGCCAATGCTGGAAAGGGAAGAAGTCCCTCTTTCTTTGTAGCCATATTGTCCCTGGGTGTAATATATGCAACATCCGGATTATTTGCAGGTGCACCACCCAGCAGTAGCCTTGGAGATCTGGCAAGCCTAGACCCTACAAGAATTTGGGAGCTGAAGAAGTGAGTATTTGATGCTGGGCCATTTGCCAGCCCATATGAACTTGGAGATCATTCTCTATCAGTTTTGCCAACTACTTGGTGGAATTCGTAAGGGCAGGTTTTGGAATAAGAATAGAGCCTGGGGTAGGGTTACCATATGTATAGCTTCAGTTTTATAAGAGATGGTCAATGTTCTAGGTCTAAATTAATCTTGGATGTTAGAGGGGTGTAATTAGCTTCATATAGGGCCACCTTATTTTTAGTGAACCTGATACCCAAATATTTTAATGCTGTTAGATCCCATTTTAGTGGGTATTGCCATTGAAGGGTTGGGGAGGAGGGGGAGGAGTTGAGAGTTAATAATTCTGTTTTTTTGCAGTATTCAGTTTATATTCCACTACCACATGGAATTCTGGAGCTAGGAAAACACTGCTTGAATAGTGTTCTCTGGATCCAACAGGTATAAAAGGACATCATCTGTGTATAAAGTGATACAAAGTTCCTCGCCTCCAATCTCCACCCCCGACACATTACGGCTTGCCATATCAACTGAGATATGGGTCCAATATAAATGGCAAATAATAAGGGGGACAAGGGACACCCCCAATGCATGACCCTTCCTAAAATGGAATCTGGGGAGTGATGGCTATTGGCTTTAACCACTGAATGGGAAGCTTCATAGAGAAGGCAGAGCAGTGCAACAGATCAGACTGCAAATCCCATTCCCCCAGCATATCATACAGGAAGGGCAGGAGACCTAGTCAAAGGCCTTCTCCACATCAAGGTCGATCACCATGGCTGGAATGTGTGCTGCCTTAAATGGTTGAAAATGTATAGTGTCCATCTGGTATTGTCAGTGGTTTGTCTCAACCTGGAGAATCCCATCTAATCAAGCCCTACCACAGTTGGTAGTCTTCTATCCAATCTTTTAGCTAATATGAACATAAAAATGTAGAATCCGTACTTAATATGGAAATTGGGTGGTAGGATGCATAATAATTAGGATTTTTTGAGGCTTTGCGATTACTGAGATTGTAGTATAATCTATGGAGGGTTGTTCACCTTTTGAAGACTGCATTATATGCCTGAAGCAGACGGGGGATGTATTCCTGCCTTAGAATTTTATGAAACTCAAGTACATAGTCATCTGGGCCCAGGGCCTTTTGTGTCTTCCTTTTCTTAGAGCCTGACATATGTCCTCCTCAGTAATTGGACTTAATAGGATCTCCTCAGGGTCCCTGGTTAGTTTTGGGAATTTCAATTTCCCCAAGAAAGCCTTAAGCATGTCTCTGATAACCTCTGCCTCTGGGATGTATAGGATTTTATATAATATTCTTTAAAGACATTCACTATCTTAACTAACCTTGTTACTTAAACTTTTTAAGTGGGTGAATTATGGAGGAGACTGTTGGGCAGGCTTTCTGCCTGTGAGGCTGGTGTGCCAATAGGTCACATTGGTTTTTTTGTATGTTTCTATAAGATGCTCAAGGACGTCTGGGCATGACAAGAAGCTGGAGGGGGGCTTACGTGAGCCACGGTTGGAGATGCCAGCTTGACTGTCTGCTCTGAGCTCCCTGGTCAGTTTTCATTCATCAAATCCATAATTTAGCAGCTTCTCTGGTATAATTACCTGTGTCTAACAGGGAAACCTATGCTCTAACGATATTCGCTTTATCATTAACAAATTCAATTTCTTGGCTGAGCAAACAACAAAAACCACCAGCAGCAAGAGAACTGGTACCTCTGGATGGTGGATGAAGGAATATCTTGGGCTTCTTCCACAGAAACCCACTAAATAAAGGGACTCATCCAGCATGTCCTCAAGGAAATTACCTCATTTAAATCCTCCATGGCTGTTTTAGAGGAAAAAGTCATGGAACTGCAACAAAAGTCTTGGGACACTGAGACATTTCTTTCTTACACTGAAGACAAAGACTCTCGACAGGAAGCCCAAATACAAGCGTTGCAGTGTTTGGTATCCCTTCGATGGGCCCAGGATGAAGGTGTGGAAGACCGAAGTAGATGGAATAAATTCTGTCTTGGATTCCCAGAAGGGGTAGAAAGAAAGGACCTGGTTGGCTTTCTTCAAAGGGAGGTACCGCAACTGCTTAGGCACAACTGGAGTCAGGTCCTGGAAATAGAGCGGGCACATCGGTCCTTGGGTTCCCCATCGCAACCTGGTGAACGTTCAAGATCCTTCATCATAAAACTGCTTCGCTAACCAGATAGAGTGTGGATTCTAGAGTTGGCTAGAGACAGGAGACCCCTTCTCTTGCAAGGACACTGCATCTGTATTTTTGTGGACTACTCTGTGGAATTGGCACAAAAAAGAAAGGAGTATATGCTGGTTAAGAAAGCTTTACAATCCAAGGGCATCGCTTATAAAATATCCTATCTTGCCCACCTATCTATCTCTTGGAATGGAGTCTGGCACACATTTGACTTGCTTATGAAGGCATCAGACTTTGTGCATAAACACTGGCCAAATACACTGCACCAGCCAGTGCTGGCTCCCAGCACAACTTCACTCTCCAGAGCCTTGCAGCAGCTGTCTCCCCGCTAGACCAACCAAAGCCATACCACAGGACACCCGGATACCATGGCCCAAGATATGGACTGGCAGACTACCAAAGCAAAGAGAACAGACTGCCATTGGAGACACTGCTATAGACAAGAATCACAGGCACTGGCCCTGGCTCAGTGAGAAACTAGCAGGAGATCCAAGGATTCGGGGGCCAACACAGACTCCAGTGGAGAGCCGGCTCCTAAATAGGCCAGTACACAACCAGTCTCACCCACAAAGGCAACTATCCCAGACTTCCTGACCAAGCCCCCTGCAGACCTTGCATCTACGGGCCACCAAGAAGACTCCAGATCCTGGGTGGACAGAGTTGCAGATTCCGATCCCCAGGAGTCTATTTGGAATTGGGACAGATGGACACATTGGTCAAACCTGATTGCACCTACATCGTGGACTTAAGGACTTGCTATTAACTTTACTGCTGATTTATATAACAGCTTGGTAACATAAAACCTTTAGGTATATCGGGCTAGATGGTTTTAAGGGCTTAAGAGCATATTTCTGAACTTAATTACGTAGGTTGTTATTATTTATATACTGTTGTTGATGCACTGCTGTGAATGTGGGATACTCGTTTAAGTGGTGTTGAATGGCTGGTTCTGATAGAAGATGTCTCGGACAATATCCCCCCCTTCCCTGTGTGACCCCCTCTGCCATTGTTCTAAATGTTGGGAGTGCATAGCTCCCGCTGTGCAACCTTTGTTACACATTTATATGAAAGGTTATGTTGCTGGTGCTTTTGCTCGCCCATGCTCCCTGGAGGATGTTACAGCAGCTGGAGGTTCAGACAGATTGGCCTGCACCCGCAGCTCATTGATCTGACAGGGACCTTTGATTATTTCCTTTTAAATGTCTGGTCTCCCTCCCCAGGTCCCCCATTTGTACAATATACCCTTCTCTTGGCGTGCCATGCTCCCTCACATTCCCTTGTGCTATTTTGCCATACTGAGCCTGAAACTGCCACTGGTGCGGGTGCCCACATTATAGTCAAGGGGTTGGGAGAGCCTCACATACACTGGCCAGGGTACCCTCCCAGTGTTTAGTCTACACAAGGTATGCTCCTGTACCAGTGGTCATAACATCCCCCAATTTCACCCAAGCCCAATGATACATCTCTTTACTCATTAAGCATAAACAAACAATTCCCCAGCAGTATCCCACATATATCAGCCCTGTTTCCAGTACTTCATGATGTTGACTCCCCCCCACCCCCGAGATCCTCTTGAATAGTCATGCAGCAACTCCAGTAAACCACTCTCTTCCCCTTCCCTCCCTTCCTCTCTCCCCGGCCCAGATTCACCTGGTTGATTCTCCACTTTTTCTCATGTACGTTTCCTTTTCTTTCCACTATGTTGATATGCAGCAGCGTAGATTTTCTGATGCAATTGGGCTCTCCATCGAACTAGTACACCGCTGTTACAGCCCAGTCAGGCAGCTGTAATCATATTTGCTGATTTTCTTGGATCATATTTTTGGTTATCCCCCTCCCCCAAAATAAACAATGCCATGCAGCCTTTGAACCCCCTGTTTCCTCCTGACTCACCGACAGTCCCCTGCTCCCCCAAGTACCATCTTGTGTACCCCACCCTCCTGGCCCTTTCTTTCTTGCCTGCATAGGTGACTTTAAATCCCTTTCAGATGCCATGGTTTTAGCCCCCATACCCTTCCCTTCTGTCTGGTTATTATACATCCTACATCTTGCCATGTAGACAGTCCCCTCTGCCCTCCCCCCGACCTTCAGCCCACCATCCAACCTGGGTTCTATAGCAATCATAGCACGCCCTACCCCAGAAAAAGGGGGGACTGACATCATCTGCGAAACCACCCTGAAGACATAATGGACCGCTGAACTGGAGGGCTTCCCGACACTGTCCCCCGAGATGTCCCTCCTTCAGCTCAATGGACCCTTGCAGCATCCCATACTGCTGCCCCCTCCCCTTTTTGTCTACTTTCCCCTGTCTCTTCATAGCTTTCCTCTGCTGCTTCTCTACCAGTAAACTGGCTGGGCAGCACAAACTGTTTTCACTGTTCACTCTTCTGCACATGGGGAGACATGCTGGGTGACCAATTTGGTCCTTCCAAGGATCTCCTGCCCTGTGTGGACTTGTCTCTGGTAGCCCATCAAAAATAATATTTTGTTTGTTTTGGTCTTTGACCACTATATTTACCTACTTCCCCATTCACTGTTTTGGACAGCTGTTATTAGCCAGTGGCTGATTATCCTTTTACAAAATATAGATACAAGATTATTGTCTGTTATATCTGATGTTGTTATGCTGGTAGAATTTTGGTTCTTTAGTAGCACTACTAATATAGGCTCGATGATGAAGCTATACCAGGTGCTATATTTTTCTCATTTCCCTTGTTCCCCGATACCTAATATCAGGTACCCTAGGCAAGTCCCAGGCAGGATAACACGTCTAACATTCCTCCTTCTGGACCATTTTATGCCCTCTCCCCCCAAGTACAGTTATCATGGTGACAGGACCTATAAAATGGAAATCCTGGAACATCAAAGGCCTCCATTCCCCAGTAAAATGGAGGAAAGTGTTGGACTATCTTCAGAGAGAAGGCTCACACATAGCCTTTCTCCGAGAGATGCATCTTACCCCACCAGAAACCGCTAAACTCAAAATGAGCTGGGCGGCTCAAGTGTACGGCAGTTCACACAATTCCAAAAGCAGGGATATGGCAATACTCATTCACAAGACTGTCCCCTTTTTTGCCATAGACACTATATCTGACCCCACAAGTAGATCTGTCAGAGTGAACGGTACCCTCAGTCACCAGGAAGTAACTGTGTAATGTGTATGCCCCCAATTCGCCTGAACCTGACTTCTTCAACCAGCTAGCTCAGACACTTCTTGTGTGTAGCAAAGGTTCTCTTATTATAGGTGGTGATGCAAATGTTGTCATGGATGACTTTTTGAATAGAAGCACTGCCCCCTCAGGTCCACAGTGCCCTGCAGCCCAGGCTCTGAGTGGACTTGTGAAGATCTTGGGCTCACAGACATTTGGTGTCTGGTACATCACCAAGCGCAAGATTACTCCTTCTTCTCCAATGCCCACCACTCCTATTCCTGCATCGACTTATGGCTAATACCACACACATGGGTCTCAGATGTTTTGCAAGCCTCTGTTGGCACAATTGTTATTTCAGACCATGCCCCAGTATCTTTTATTAGACTTATCAACTCCTCAGACATGCCTACATCCAAACCTTGGCGCTTTAACACGTCTCCTACGTAACCCCACCTTCTGCACCTTCCTACTGTCAGATATTTCTACATACCTACCTGGAAGCCAGTCACCCCAAAGACATCTCTGCCACCACACATTGAGATGCCCTCAAAGCCTTCATCAGGGGTTGGTGCAAAAGCTACGTATTACATGCCAAAAAACAGAAAGTCCACCACTTAGAACAACTCATGAACCTTTGAGATCTGGAGCAGAAATATAGAGAGGATCCCAACCCCGCTGACCTATTAGCCAAAATTGTGGGAACAAGACACAAAATCAATCTCCATCTACACCAAAAGGCTGAATTCACCCTTTTTCGACTTCGACAATACCTTTGGGAATCAGGAGAGCTCCCCGGCAGACTGTTAGCTTATCAGCTTTAGAAACAACAGGAAAGATCGTACATTCTGGGGATCACAGATGCATCTGGGATAGTACAGTGCTGACAAGACTCCATCAATGCTGCCTTGAGAACTTACATCACCAAGAAACCAACCCTAGTTAAGAAGAATTTGATTCCTTTACCACATCACCTGTACTCTTGCCTGACCTTCGGAAACAGTTGGACTGACCCTTTTCTTTTAAAGAACTGGAGGCAGCCATCAACTCTATGTCTTCTGGAAAGGCCCTGGGCTCTGATGGCCTACCAGCTGAATTCTTTCAATATTTCAAGCAAGATTTTGTTGCACCCCCGATGGATGTGCTTAATGATGCCACATAAAATTGGCTGCTACCAGCCTCAGTGCATACTGCTATCATCTCTCTTCTCCCCAAACCAGTAAAGGACCCACTCCACTGTGGGAGCTACAGATCTGTCTCACTAATTCCCATTGACTGCAAAGTATATGCCAAAATGAAAGCTGCCTGACTCCAACAAGTTATTCCTGATCTTATAAATAGAGACCAAGTAGGCTTTGTCCCACTGCGATGAGGTTCAGACAGTACTAGACACCTGGTCAACCTTATCTGGCAAGCGTCCCACCTACACCCATCTGCAGTACTCCTTTTTATTGATGCCTAAAAGGCATTCGATAGAGTGGAATCGTCTTACCTCTTTCAAGTGTCACAGACTTTTGGTTTTGGGGAAAAATTCCTCAACAATATCTGCACCCTTTATAACAGAGCAGCTGCATCAGTGCTTACCAACTCAGTACTCTCATCCCCTTTCTTACTTGGACAGGGAACCTGTCAGGACTGCCCGCTCTCCCTGCTCCTTTTTATTCTGGCTCTGGAGCCATTACTACAAGCCATCCAGAAGTACTCACATGTCTGGGGCATAACAATCGAAGAGGAACATAAAGAATTGGCATACGCTGATGATATCCTTCTGACACTTACCCAACCAGAAGAATCTGTCTCTTCTGTATTAGCCCTTTTACAACAATTTGGCAGCCTTTCCAGATACAAGGTTATTGTAGCCAAGTCCCTACTATTGCCACTCCAATCTCACACAAGTAAGTTGCCGGCCTATCCATGGGGCCTCTAGGTTGCACAGGGGCACCTGCGATATTTTGGCATTAATTTCTCCTGGTACATCAACTCCCTAGGCTGTCTCAACATTCCCTCCATCACTTAGTGCCCTATCTCAAGACTTAGCTAGATGGAGTTGCCTTCCCCTTTCACTATGGGGCAGATTACAGGCCTTTAAGATGATGGCGGCACCAAAAATTCAATACCTGCTAGATAATCTCCTGGTGAAATTTAAGCCAGATCTGTTCAAACAATTACACTCCCAAATGTTTCTCTTCTTCTGGGGCTCTAGTTCTCGATGCATTAGCCATAAAAAAACTTATGCTCACCTTCATTAATGGGGGACTGGGTCAGCCAAACTTCACATGGAAACATGCATCACACACATGACTTCAGTTATCATAAGCTTCTTCCTCTCTGCATGACACAAAAAGGCCTAAATGGATCTCTTGTGAGGAACATATTTTGGGCAGTGAACTCTGTTTTAGGGTAATGTATGATGGCATCCCCCTTGCATTTACGCTCACACCCTACTATTGGCCACACAGTCTAGGTCTTGAATAAAGTAGTCAAACTAATGAAATGGAATCCCAAATCTACCCCTTTGGAAGATCCCTCTTCTCACCATTGGTGGCTCCCATATCAATTGGCCTGCATGATCTTCTAAAGGTATCATGCTCCTTTCTCATCTGATCAGTCACTCAATTGGTTACCTGAAATCCTTCAGACAACTTCAAATAGAGTTCAGGTTGAAGAAATATAGACATTGGTAATATCTCCAACTCTGCTCCTCACTCACTGCACTCCTTGGCCACAGCTTTCACTGGGATGACACCAATGAGACTGATAAACTATTGGCAACTTTGGAGGGCAAACAGTTGAGGGTCAGCTCCTTCTACAGATGTCTCTGCCTCTCAGATACAATAACACTGGAGACACTGTGTATAAAGTGGGAGGCTGAACTAGGGATTGATTTGCCACCAGCTGAATGAAACTCTTGCTGGAACCACTTATGATCAGCCCCTAGAGATACTCTCAGCTGTTTCACCCAGTTTAAAATATTACACAGATGGCATAGAACCCCATCAAAACAAAACAAGTGGGGTCTGATGCCCACAGACAAGTGTTGGTGGGGTTCTTCCTCACCTTGTGACATCTCCCATATTCTCTGGACCTGCCCATCCCTTTGCCCTTTCTGAACAGATATCCAGAAAATCTGTAGAGAAATAATGGACACGGAAATCATTCTGAATTCTACATTAGTCATGTTAGATCTTTTCTGATTGGAAGACAAGCACCCTCCTATGCCAACACCACTTAAAAGCTGGCTTATGTGTGCACTGGTCATAGCTAAAAGAGTCATACTCAGACATTGGTTGGAGAACAACCACCCCCAATACCCTCTGAATGGCTGTTGGAACTGGAGAAAATAGCATGTTTTGAGCAGGTCCATTATGTATTCACTGGACAATCATCTCAGTATTACAAAGTTGTGGCCTCCTTTTTATCCTCCCCATATTGCATCATACCATAAAGCAACTTCCTAACTTCCAGCTTTCCTCCTACAAGTCATAAAAGGACTAACGCCTGGAATAACTCTCCTTCCCCTTCGTTATGAGCCACTCTTTTTTTACAGTGATAGTCACATTATCTCCCGTTTTCTCCCTCCTACCTTGTCAGTACTCCTCGGCTGTTAAAATAAATTATTTGCCTGTTGCAGTTTAGGGATATGTAGTTTTATAATATCTGTTTATTGTATAAATCCTAGTGCTTTTGCCGCATTCACTGCCTGTTAAAAAAGAAAAATCTGTTTTTATTTTCTATTGTTAATAATAGCTCAGTTCCAACTTTCAATTTACAGTGTTATGTAATCTTTTATTAGGTATTGTATTTTCCTTGTTACCTTTCTATGTTAAAATTGTTATTCCGGACCATGTTTAGTGTTGTATTTCCATGGGGTTACCCCGTCCAGCTTATTTCTTTATTCCATATTTTGGAAGTCCTATGTACACTTCTTTTAACTCATAATAAAATGTTAATCCAAAAAAAGAAGCTATAGGGGGTAGATTCAGGAGAGATGTGAGGAAATACTTTTTCACAGAAAGAGTGGTGGATTCCTGGAAGTCTTCCAGCGGAGGTGGGGGGGGGGCAAAGACAGTGGTGGGGTTCAATAATGCATGGGATAGGCACAAGAGAATCTTAGAGAAAGGGAGGGGGTGGACAAGTGGGCCAGAGATCAAGTAGGATATGTGGTGATGCTAAAGGCAGAGAAAAATGGGCAGACCAGGTGGGCCAAGCAATCCTTCTCTGCTGGTAAATTCTGTGTTTCAGTCTAGTCGCATGTGGTCCAACCTTTTGAAATTTTTGTCATAAAAAAGTGAGGGCAATCTATGTTTGTTTAGCATGCCATTGGTCTATTTCTCCTTTCAATTTTTAAGCTGGCATAGCAAGGAGGCATCCTCTGTTTGTGAGCCATGGCTAAGAAATAGTATGTCTCCTCTTGTTCTTTTTATTTCTGAAGGCGTTGCCTTTTTTTAAGTGCTGTGTACTGCATGACGTGTCCTCTTAGTAGTCTTGACCATATCTCACAAAATATGGGGGCCCATCTTTTATGTATCATTATTTGCAATTGTCTTCTCCAGGTACTCCACCGTAAACTCACGGAAGTCAGGGATAAATGGACTAGATTTAAATGCCCATCTGTGTCACTCTGTACTTTCCCTAGATCAATATAAGTTGCAAGCCCTGGGGAGAGATCGGAGAGGACTACATCCCTTATGATACAGTCATGGACCTTTTTCATGTGTTCTGTCTGAGTGAAGGCCATATCTGTCCTTGTGTAAACATGATGTTCTGCAATATGATGTGTATATTCCCTCTCATGATGGTAAAAACGCTGCCAGATGTCTCCAAAGTCAAGGTCATATGAACGTACATATGAACATATGAAATTGCCAGCAGGCCTTATGGTCTATCAAGTCTGCTCAATTGCACAGCTAGCATCCCTTATTCTGCAGCTACCTCCCCCGTGACCCTCCCCTCATGCCCCTGTCCCATCCTCTTTGAAGCAGCCTACTGTTCTACAGGATACCACTTCCTCAGGCAATGCTACACCCAGGCACCACCCTCTTTGTAAAAAAGTGCCTTTTCATTTCCCTCCAAATTAAACAATACAGAATTTATGCACTGAGATATGCCTAAGGGGCCTACTATTGGATATATCCAGGGTTTGGGACATTATCAAGTTAAAGTCCCCTGCCAGGAGTAGAATTTCATGGATACTGGGAAGCAATAAACTAAGTAAGTGGTGAATACATGGGGTTTCTGCGCCTGAGGGGATACACATACTGGCTAGGGTAATCTCAATCTCATTCAGTAGGCCCTGCGCTGTAACTAAGCATTACTCCTTGTCCTGTTTTACCTTGTTATTTCAGATATTAAGATGGCCACTCCCCTTCATTTCCCCCTGCATTGATGAAGCATAAACTTATGCACAGCCATATTTTGTGAGTTTGGTATGTTCAGAGGGGTCCAAGTAGGTTTCCTGAAAATAAATTAAATCAAGTTTCTGTCATTTAACATGTGTCAAATGTTTTATTTTCTTAACAGGCTTCTTTTTTGTAGACTGTATTTGTGCTCTAGCTGCAGGTGGGGTACTTACCCCATCTCTGTCCACTCACCGTTCTCACAGACATCCCCTTCTCAGCTGCCCAGCTCAAACATCCCATATCTTGCCCCCTATGGCAGGACTTCCAAGGGTGAGACCAAGATCAAGCAGTGGTCCACCCGAGGCTTGCACTTTGCAGTGTCATTCAGCGGAGGTTGAGGACCATCATGGAGCGCTGCCACACAGGGTTTTACCATGTGTTTGTTCCTTCTCAGCGCAGATGTTCAATGACATCAGTGCACAGGCATGTGTGCTCTCACACATGCCCCGTGGATGTCTTCTGCTGCTCTCACCCTGACGTGAGTGATCCTGGAAAGGTGTACACTCTGCTGGGTGTGGCCAAAGTGCCAGTCACCACCAACTCCCCCCTCCCAGAGGTGAAGAGCAGTCCCTGGAGACTCATTCAACCTCCCATTGGCCTGCCCTCTGGCAGTCTGGGCTTGTTTCTGAACCTGGGTCATCAGTGTCACAAGCGATAACTCAACTGCTGTGCCAGCAGGCTGGCTTAACAGGCATCTTGAGGACATTTGCATTGAGGGAATAAAGAACCATAAATGTCTGTACCATTTGTATCGCAGTGTTACATCAGCATGGTGATTTCCATCCCTCTCACTGATCCTCTTGTCCAGCACCACATAAGCCTCTGCCCATGCAGACTCAATACCTGGGTTGACTCCTCGTAATCTGCAGTTGTAGAAGATTTCCTAAGCTAAATGGAATCGATAGACCTCCATCAGATTGTGAGGACCACTATGCTGTACATGCTGCTGGTCACGCTCTTGATCTGATTTTCACTTCTGGCATAGGGATATCTAAAATATCTGTGGAACCAGTTGTCTAGTCTGACCATTTCATGCTGCAGTTTCAAATGGTGGGTGATGTAATCATTACTCCCCCCCTGCTGAAATGGTTCACAGTTGTAGTTTGAGGAGTGTTGAACCCAATATTTTTGGGTTCAAGTGGACATTTCAGGGATGTTGTTCACCTCCTCCAGGGGGTGCAGTGCAGCGGTTGAGGCTTATAATGCAACTGTCCTTGCTGCAACTGACTCCCTAGTGCAAGTCCACCTACATCCACATCTTGGATAGGGATGGGCCAAAGTCAACCCTTGAAAACCGAGCCACTTCGAACACAAGTGTCTGGGTTTTTGTGAGACCCAAACTGAACACAGCTGGCTCTGCTCAGATTTCTCACTCCCCAGCCTCCCTGTCATGTGACAGGTTTAGGAGGCTGGGGAAGAGGTGAGAAGGTGCCCGAGCAGTGCGGGCCTCGGCTATATACCAAGATTGTGCATGTGTACAAACTCGGCAGACGACATGGCTGTTCAGTGCTCCATTCTGCTAGAGAATGCAGGGGAGAGAGGGACTGGGTCTCTTGGCGACTGTGGAGGTGCCAAGACATGACCTAATTGTTTCTTTTTGGCCACCGGGGTGCCCCAGCTCAGTGGCCACACAGAAGGTGCCCCCGCATGCCCCCAGCCCACTCATCTCATTTTTGGCCACGGGTTGTCCAAGCCTGGTGGCCACACAAACATACCTCTCAACCTTCTTGCCATGGAAATGAGGGACATGGACACTCAGAATGAGGAACAATGAGGGACACTGACCCTCATAATGAAGGAGATATCCTCAAGCATGGAGATACAAGCTCAGAAAACTGGAAATCATTGTGTTTACTTGTACAAGTTTTATTTTTGATTTAGCATCTTAAACTATTCTGAATTTCTGCTTTAAAATCTTAATTTACAGTACATTCTCTGTGTGGGCAGCACCTTTTCCATGAGGGATGGATGAGGAACAGAGCAATTTTTGAGGGGTAAAATTAGGGATGTCCCTCATAATCAGAGTCGTCCCCACCCAATTTCCTTTTTGGCCACTGGGTTGCTCAATTCTGGTGGCCACACAGACACCTCACCCCTCTTTTTTGGCCACCAGGTTGCCCAAGCCCAGTGGCTACACAGACACACACCGCCTTTTTCAGCCATGGGGATGCTCAAGCCCAGTGGCCAATAAAACAAACACCCCCACCCTCTCCCACCCTCTTAGCACCCATGCCACCCACCTCCCCTGACTCAAGTTAAATCCTGTAAAAAGAAAATGGTCCAATGTTGTCCTTATCCCCAATAAACTGTAAAAGAAACCGCCCATCAACACATCTTGCACCCCACCCATGCTACTCCACCCCACCCTTTCTAGCACTCCGCCACCCCTCACCCCCACCAGTAACTCACTTACCTTGATAAGGTCCCTCTTCATAATCCTCTCTTATCAGAGTGCAAGACCGCTCAGAACCACGTCCAGCCCCAAACTGATAAAAATCTAAGTCTAAAACAATTTTTGCACTTAGGTTTTTTCACTTCATTTTAACTTACTCTTATAACTTTGTAATTGTTAAAGAGTTTTACCTCAAATGTTCAACACAGACTTTTTTTTACCCCTCCTCATGAACTAGACAGGTGTCAGTTTTCAAATCCCACTGGAAAAGCTATTTTGCCATCATTCTGTGAAATGACGTTTCCATTAGGATTCGAACAACGGCACTTGTCTAGTTCATGAGGTGGGCCAAAAAAGTCCATGTTGAAAATTTGTGATCAAAACATGTAGGCTGGTCAGAAATTAACACTTTAAACAGCAGGATGCAATATATCTCATGCAATGGACCCCCCCTTAATACTACTGTCATTTCATTGACATTTTCTGGTGCTTTTCTCATGATAACCCGCTTTTTTTTTCAATTATTCATATAGGCCAAATCTGGCAAATCCAAATCCTTTGTAAATCCAAATCGAAACTCAGCCTGGATTTGCCCGTCTAATCTTGGATATTGCAGCTCTCCTTGGTTTAATGATGAGCTGAGGGAACCAAAATGATGTGGGTGAAAGCTTGAGAGGCATTGGGGGATCTGGCCTGCTCTCTGACAAACTTGTCATGATTTCTCAATATCATTATTATCAAAAGATAATGATTTGTGTAAGGAAACATTTTTATTCCTCCCTCATAGCAGCTGGGAGGAACAGACCAGCAGCTCTCTTCAGACTGGTGGATAAGATTCTAAATGCAGACTGTCTTGGCTTTGGGTTGGAGTCAAGTTCAGTGGAGAGATGCCAGCAGTTTTCTGATTTCTTCACAACCAACATTGCGGAGATAAGGCATGATGTCTCCTCCACTGGTGCTGGTCAGCAGGATAGTGTTCTTGGAGCTGAGGTACCTGAATCTCGGGTGCTGTGGTTGGACTTTCAGCCAGTTGATTATGTAGAAATCTGCCAGGTGCTGTCAGTGTTATGCCAATTCACTAGCATCTTAGAGTCAGCCCCCTCCCATTTCTTCTTTGAGAGGTGGTGGCTTCCCAGACCCTCTTAAAGGGGCTATTGTGAAGCCCCTCCTGAAGAAGATAATTTTGGATCTCAATAATTTCACAAACTACAGGCTCATCTCTATCCTGCCTTTTGTAGGAATTGTTATAGAGAAAGTGGTGGCAATTCATCTGACAGAACAGTTGGAGAAATTCAAACTCTACAAACCTCTCCAGTCTGGTTTCCAGTCTCACCACGGTGCAGTGACTGCCTTAGCCAGGGTCATGAATGATCTGCTGCTGGCAAAGGCTCGGGGACAGCTGCCTGTTTTGGTTCTCCGTGATCCGTCATCAGCATTTGATGCGGGGATCATGGGGAGTTAGCTGAGCATATGAAGAGTTTCTGTGGTTTGTATTGCACAGTTTTAAGCTGGTTCAGATCTTTTCTGGAAAATTGTCACCAGGCTATTGTATTGAGGAATTTTTAATCTGCCCTCTCCCCAGTCATGTGTGGCTTCCCTCAGGGCTCTATACTCTCCCCCTTAATTATTCACACTATATATGCTTCTGCTGGAAGAAGTGATCCAAGGTATGGCTTGAGTTTCACTGCTATGCAGATGACACTCAGCTGTATCTTTTGTTTAGATCTGGATACAGAAATCCAATGTGTGTGGTTGAGAAGGCCATCATAGAGATCAAGTATTGGATGAGTGTGAGCTGGCCGAAACTCAGCTTCAGCAGAACCAAGTTGCTTCTGGTGGGCTTAGATGGTTCAGTCTCTGCAGTACAAGAAAATCTCACTCTCTTAGTGTGTGATGGGGAAATACTGCAGATTGGGGGTCACACTCTGGGAGTAATCTTTGACAGTCAATTGGCTTTAACAGCTCAAATTTCTGCTTTCATTGGAAATGTTTTTTACCACTTAAAAATGTAGCCAGATTATTGCCCTTCCTAGACCAAAGCAGTCTGCATACTAGTGTAAGCTTTCATTACCTCATGAATTAATTACTGCAACACACTCTACTATGGCCTGCCAGCTATTCAGCTTTGCTGTCTTCAGTTACTCCAAAACTCGGCAGCCAGATTGTTAACTGGTATCTTCAGATTTCATCACATTACTCCCACATTGCAGGAGTTGCATTGGCTGCCAATAATCTGGTGTTCTGAATTTAAAATCCTTTTGCTGGCTTCTAAGGCCATGCTTGGACTGGGCCCCTCTACATTTGTGAACTGTTGGCAAGCCATCAGGAGGATTATTGGGGCACCAGAGATCTTATCATTGTTGGTCTTCACCACTCATCACTAGCTGGGTACTCGGCCAGAGGCTAGGACCCCGTAGGAGCATTTTTTTATTTATTTATTTCCTGGAGGAGGAGCCAATGCAGGGGATGGCACCACCCTTCGAGGCTGATGTATTACGTGGTGCTCGCGAGTTGGCTATTACTTGCCGTCAACTCCTCCCCAGCTCCAGTTCAGCTTCTCCCACCATCGAGTGAGGACCCCGTGGAAGCTCCAGGCATGAAAAGTGCATCAGCGGTGTGGCCTAGTCTGATGGCTAAAAGTTCTGTTTATCTCTGTGCTTGGTACCATTTCCCGATATACTGGTAAGATCTTTCCTTTTTGTTTTCTGATGACGCTGAGTGCTTTTTTTTTTTTTGTGTGTGTGTGTTTCCGTCTGGTCATGTCTTGTTCGGGGGACAAAAAGAAATCTTGGGTGGGTCAGCCTTCGATGCATCGGTGTCCCTGCGGATGACATTTCATCGCCACGGACCAGCATGACCGGTGTATAACCTGCTTAGGCCCCAATCATGACATGGATAATTGTGATGCCTGTTTTTCAATGGACTGCTGAGTTTTGGAATTGCACGCATTTAAGGTCAGATGTGCGCCATTGACTTTTAGAGGACAGGCTTGCACTCGGAAAGCCAAAGTCAAGGTTCTTGGCCCTTCCTCCGGGTCCCTTCCCAGCCCTATATTGCCCATGGAGGAGGGGGCCTCCACCACCTCTAGCCTTGACACAGCGGAGGCTTCTTCCATGGTGCAGGAGGCCCAGTCTGGCCCCCTCGGGGGCCAGGTGAGAGGCACCGTTTCGGCAATTGCTTATTCGAAAGCGATGGTTCCCCTGGCGTCATGCTCTGGGGCCCGTGGGCCCAAGCTGATGCTGTCCTCGGTGCTGTCTGTCAGTGCTGCCCCTGCCACTTGCGGCACCGAAGGTCAGGGCAGGGCAGTGCCGGGCTGGCCTCCGGCGCTGCTTCTAACTCTGACGCCATTCGCGGTGCCGGGGATGGAGACAACACTGTAGGCAGCATGGGGCTGGCTTGTGGTGCTGCTCATGGTGCCGCCTCTGACCCTGGTGCCATTCACAGCACTGGAGATGAGGGCAGTGTCGCTCATGGTTCCGGGACCGGGAGGGATCGAGGAGTCATCTGGGTTCAGGCCTCCTCCAGGAAGGATGATTCAGAAGCTGACCTGGATTGGCTCCCGGATTCCTCGGAATCCTCAGATTCCTCCCTGTCGGGCACTTCGGCCCCACTCAGCCCCCCTCCTCAGGAGTGGGCAGATTCTACTGGTTCCAGGGTCGGAGGGGGGCACCATAGGGCAACCCGGGGCTGGTGAACCATCTGCCCCTGTGGGGGATGTACCCCTTCCTGTGGTTGTCCTGGGCAGCCCAACTTCTGGGTGGGCTGGCACATCCCAGGCAGGGGAGGGCACTCCACCCCTGGCTGTCTCCTCAGAGTCAGCTATGGGATGTCAGCTGCCTCAGTTGGTGGTGAGGAAGAGGGCCTTCTTGGAGTCTGAAGGGTTGAGTGGACTCGGTTCTGCACAGCGCCCTTCCCTGGGAGCCTGTAGGGGCTCGGGGAGGAGCCATAGCATTGGGCCAGTCTTCTCCCCCGAGGGCGAACCCAGGAGGGACATCTTCTTTAGAGGTTAGGGGCCGCCCTTTTGGGCTCATGCAGCCCCAGTTGCCTCGCGGGGGGATTTCTTCTCTCTGGCTCAGCTCTGGCCATTCCAGCTTGGTTGAGTGCCCTTTGTCTGCTGGGACCCCTCCTCCTTTGAGGTGTCCCACATGGTCACCCTGCCTGGACAGAGGTAGTGCCCCTCCTTGGAGGTGTCTGGCCCCTGTGCCTCTGCCAACCCCTCTCCCAGGTATCTCTGGTCCTATGGGACCCCTTACCCAGGAACAGTTCAGTGCCACGGCTGCACTGTACCCTGCCTACTACCAAGCCATGGATGAACAGGTGTTCCACCAATCCCCAGTGCAGCCTGACCCTGTCTCTCTGAGCTCTTCCGCTCCCTCATCTTCCTCCTCTGAGGCAGAGGAGTCATTCATCCATCCATCTGTCCCCAGATGCTGATCTTTTGAGCTATCAGCATTTCCTGTCGGGGTTGCTCAATAAGCTCTACATTTCCACCTTAGGAGAAAACAATCCAGACCAGGTGACACGAGCCTCCTTGGGCGAGTACAGTCTGGTTGAGCTGTTGGTCGCTGCCTGGCCTGCTCCTTCCTGGGAGGCATCACACCGGGTCTGACGATGTCCCTTTGCCCCAGCTCCAGCACCAAGGGACCTTCGCTAGTGGTATTGCACCCCCCTGGGGTCTCCAGGAACTGTGCCTCACCCTTCTTTTGGTGTGATGCTTCTGGACACTCTCTCTGGGCATAGAAGCCCTAGTCATGAATGACCCCCAGATTAAAACTCAGCTGAGTTCGATTTTTGAGGCAGGAGAGTTTTTTCCTCAGCATGAATCTCCCTCTGTGTGGCAGCGCATCAGGCCCACCATGCTACCTACAACAGGTACTTGTGGTCTTGGCTAGGACAGGTTCTAGCCTCCTTGCCTGTTTCGGAGGAAACCAGACAAGTCATTGCTCTCTCCACTCGAGGCCTGAAGCTTGCAAGGCACCAAGCAAGGGCATCGTACGATGCCAACGAGGTGGCCTCCAGGATAGTGGAGACAGTGACCTGCATTAGGCAGTCGGCATGGCTTCGTCTCTCTCGGTTGTCACCCCTGGCTCGGTGTACGGTGACTTCCCTCTTTTCTCCCATAGGGTGAGGTGAGAGCTTCAGGGGTGCCTTCCTTCTCCTGCAAGGAGATCACTGCCTCACCCGGACCAGTCCCAGGCCTAGCCAGGCCTGCAGGGGTTCTCCCCTCTGGTGTCTCCCTCACTGGAGGCTAAGGGACACTCCCCTTTAGGGAGGTGATGGGCCTACTTCGGGGGGCTTGGTACTCACCCAACTAGTGATGAATGGTGAAGATTGACACAGATAAGATATGAAAATCATGTACCAATTGTAATTCTTGATATTTCTATATATCTTCACCATTCATCACTAAATCCCACCCTCCTTCCCCTGGGGCCTCAGTCTCTGGGCAATTCCTCCTCCCTGTTTGTCTCCCATTTCATGTGGTCTCCAGCACCTGCCCTTTCTGGGACTGAGGGAAGAATCCTCTGGTTAGGCAGACAGGGAGGATTATGCTTCTGGGGTCATGGGGGTCTCCCCCCTTCTCCCTCTTCTCCAGCTTCGGTGCTCCGGCTCCCTCTCTAGGGAGCCAATGGAGGGGAGAGGATCTCTCGGGGACCCCTCAGCTGTTTCCCTAAAATGTATTTTTCCTTCCCCTGTGGGGATACCTCTCTCTCCAGCTCTTCATCTCCCTTGTTCCTTGGGTATTATCCCGGGCACATTAACAGTCCTACTGTCCTTTTAAGTTGGCAAGAGAGAAAAACACTGCCCACCCTGGATCAGTGGCCTGCCTCGACCTTAAAAGGGGGTTCATTCTTAAGCCTTGGCACTAGCTCCTGTGCTTAAAACTTTGTGGCTTGCCTCTCAAGCAGTCCAGTCCAACAGAGTGGGGGGGTGTCTCCTCCTCCTCCTTCCCTTTTTCCTTTCTTCCTCTACCCTCTCTTATTCTCCCATTCCTTTCACCCAGAGATTGGGACCCCTCCTCCCCAATCCCTTAGGCTTCTTTCCTTCCTGTCCTCTCCATTGCTTATTCCTCCTTTTAGTTTTATATCTTTTCCTTTCTCTATCGCTTGGGCTCCCTTGCCCCACCCCTCCAACCCTTCCTATTCTTCTTCTCGCCGGCATGCAGAACTGGAGCTGGAGAGGAGTCGACAGCAGGTAACGGCCAACCCGTGAGCGTCACATAATATGTCAACCTCGAGGGTGGTGCCACCCTGTGTCAGCTCCTCCTCCAGGAAAATAAAATGTCTTCATGGGTCCTAGCATCTGGCAGAGTACCCAAGTAGTGATGAATGGTGAAGATACACAGAAAGATCAAGAATACGGTAGGTAAGTAATTTTCATTTTTCCGCTCTGACACCCAGGGGCTTTTGTTAGACTCTTCAGTATTAAAATCTGCTGGGGACTGAGCATTCTCTATAGCTGCTCCAGTCCATACCTTCTGCCTCTTTGGTTGCAAGTTTCAAATCTCAGCTGGAGACCTGGCTATCCAGGCAGGCTTTCTCCAGGGATTGAAAGCTCTGATGGTTTTGAGTTTATAGTTTTAGCAGGATTTATATTCCTTTGTTTATTTCTGTTATTTGATATGCTGTATTATCTATTTGAATTGTACAGTGCTTTGAACCCTGAAAAGGTGCTATATAAAGTAAAAATCCTATCCCATCCTAATCTCATCACTTGGTATCGACATGCACTTATGTTTCAAGAAAACAAAAAAGTGAACTCCATAACTGGGAAACAGGGTGCCAACAGGCTTCCCCAAGAGTATACTGTAATAGTAGACACAGTGAAATGAAAACATGGTAGAATAACATGGTCCTCCAAGGCAGAGACTGCGAAGAGAGTCTTAGACTAGTACAGACTAGTACAGAACTAGTTGTGACTCGTGGGTATATTTGTGATGGTGCAAGGGCCTCATCCATAAGTATACTGCAGGAAGGGATGAAGTCAGGGAAAGAACCTAAAGCTCCAATTCCTCCTCTGATTGGATCTGCTCAGGCCATAGGCATGGAGTCAGGCTGGCAGCTTCCCTCTAGTGTGGCCATAAAACCAAAACATAGGACATGGACAGTTGGTCTGCAGTCAAGCTGGAATCAAACATATTGATCCCAGCACCTCATTCCCTGCATAGTGCAATACAGATAAAATAGAAGAAATTAAGTGCAAGCAGTGGAACAGTATCTATAAATTTCAAACACAAGGTATCCCATTGGGCAGAATTATGTAGATATAAACAATATTAATCAGAATCTGCATAGTGTTATTGCTTGCACAGTACATGGGAAAACAGAACTGGCCAGGTTCTGGTAACCGCAAGTTTGCAGAGTGCAAAATTGGCCCTTGTCGAGGAGAAAGTACTCCATGATAGACCATATCCAATTATTATCCAGTTATAATTTCCTGGAAGGACCCCCCTAAGAGCTATCAATATGCTTCAGATAAATGCAACTATAGATAAAAAAGGTGTGGCATGCGGGGAAGCAGTGTGATCATGTCCATCTGTTACTACTGGATAGATATAGAAACAGAGTTTTTTGTCACCTGGGAGCACACATATGAGCCCACACAATTCTTGTGTGACCCCCCAATACCCCCACCAGTGCTTCAACCAGATGTTTTCCCCCACCCAAGAGACTGAAGAGCTCCACCAGGCAGGTCCATAGATCAGTACCCCAGCTGCCATGCCCCAGTGGAGCTGCGTAGGCCCCCACCCCATCAACAGGCACTGGTTCCAGTCTATCCAGCCTACTCATATACCTATACTAAACTGACCACAGTTGCCACTTTCAAGGAAGTAGGGGAGCCAAAGGCACTTTCAAAATGGTGTCATTGGCATCTCAATGGGTCACAGCTAGCATGCATGCCTTCACATCTTGGAGGAGCCCAGAGGATGATGTCAGTGTGATCCTGAAAGTGTTTGTACTGCATACATGTGTGCAAGGGGCAGCTTGGGTAGCAGGATACCAGATAGAGAGAGAGGAGAGAGAGAGAGAGAGAGAGAAGAGAGAGAGAGAGAGAGGAGAGAGACAGAGAGAGAGAGAGAGAGAGAGAGAGAGAGAGAGAAGAGAGAGAGAGAGAGAGGAGAGAGAGAGAGAGGGAGAGAGAGAAAGAGAGAGATAGAGAGAGAGAGAGGGAGAGAGAGAGAGAGAGAGAGAGAGAGAGAAATGAGCAGTGGTTAGAAGGAGCAAGGGCTGGATAGGATAAAGAATAAAAATTAAAATTAAAAACATTTTTTAACCTGGGCCTCCTAGGGTTACCACCTTTTCAGAAGCCCAAAGTGGGACATTTCTTACTGAAACATGATTTTTCGCAGGACAGCACGCAACCTCGACCAGTGCAACAGACTTATTTTCTCTATGTAATCAGAATTAAGGCTAAGTATTGTAGTTTCAGAGTTGCTTCTATTGTTTCTTATCATTTTAAGGTATTTTAGTTTTTTTCAACATTTAGTGAAAAGTTAGAAAATATTTTTTCTACTATAAAATCAGGACATGTAGTATTTTTCATGTTTTTTTGCAGGACACAGCTGCCCAAATCAGGACTGTCCTGCGAAAATCAGGACAGGTGGTAACCCTAGGGCCTCCAGTTACAATTTTCAATACAGTATTGCTAACAAGAGGAAAGGGAGCAAGGCAGACAGGAACAGGAACTGACACATATTATCACTTCTACAGTGGAATCCCATCACCTCCTTGGTATGCATGAGATTCTGTGTCTCTCAGTGTCCCCATCCCCTCCTCCTTCTCCCATTCCTCTAACCAGATCTACCTGAGGCAAGAATCTATGGCTGTTGCAAGCTTCTTCTGTTTTCTGTGCCACCTCTTTAGCTGCAGAATGAGGCTGCGTGTATACACAGTATCAGTACAGAATCCCGACAGTCAGAATCCCGACCCTTGAAAGACTAGCACCGAAATCCCGACAGCCGGAATCACGACTATGGTAAAATCCCCATGTGTGGAGATTTGTGCAGTTTCAGGGGTTGTTTATATATATGATGGTGGGTGTGTGGGTGTGTGTGGTGATGGGGGAGGGGGTGAAGCCCCTGAGAATACTTCTTCGAAATTTCACTCCTCTTATCTGCCATCATTGGGATTCCGGCTGTTGAGATTTCAGTGTCGGGCTTTCTAAGGTTGGGACTGTATACAAAACATAGCAGGGACAAGTGTAAAGAACTGAAGAACAACTCTGTTATCAACTAATGTAGATCTGACATACTGTATACAGAAGCTGCTACACGACTCCCCAAGATTCATTTCAGTCTAAGCCACACTTCAGACTTGCAGTATAGCTGTACGGGTTCATACACCTGCTGCTGAAGTTAATATAGAGTTCTGTGCTTCTTCCATTGGCCACAGCCACAGTCACATCAACATTCTTCATTTAGCCCTACTGCTTCCTGTCTAGTAGAATAGAGTCCATGCCTACCAAAATGCCTAACAACGTCTTCACTAATTGGATCAGTGAATTAGGGACCTTATGTGAAGAGTTAAATCAGCCCTATGGCACCAAGGACAGCAAAGATAAGACTAACAAAGAAATATATTTTAAACAATTTGCATCTGTTCTTTGTCTATTTTTGCAGAACTTAAATCGGTGTATTTGCTTTGGTTAATTTTATGTTTTAAATGTTTATGATAAATTACTACGTATTTCATGTCTATGTTTTTGTAACCTTGACTAGGGTCGCCTATGTAAATGGGCACTTGCACCCATATGCCTTCATTTATTAATACATGAAATTAAATTAAATGAAAAATGGTCTTACCAGAGTAAAAACCAAGTGTGAACTGAGAAAACTAAAGTCATCAGCTGCTGCTGCACAGGTATGTCTTTAAAGGAATTCCGATTGACTGCAGGTGGAATGTGGATGGGGAGGGGAGTGATGATATTTATAAGTGACCCTTGGCCAGTGTCATGATCAGCTCTTATTGGCCCATGCTTGGACTCTGTTGAACACTGCTTTTTATACTAATAAAAAAAACAGGCAACTGTCATGCATGGACATCATTACTGCAACAAATGCAAAACTAATAATGATGGGGATTGATGAGAAGGGGTTTTCTGTGCAACCAAAAATACTCTCCTCCCAGCTATGTTTAGGTGCCATGGTTTCATCTGTGACAGTACATCCTATCCAGTTCAGAGCAGCAAGGTAGAGACAGGCAAGTGGGTAAGCACAAAGACTGACTTCTCTAGGGTCCCCCTCACCAAACTGTAAGGAAGGCTCTGATGATACCATAACATGACATGTAATGGAATACGAGGCCCATGATAAGCAATACTCTATTTAAAGAATGCAGTAAAATAACATAATTATGGAATGCATGGTTTGTGGAATGCATTGCACCATGTGGCAGATACAGGCTTCATGGCTTGAGCCTGGCTCCCATCACCTGGCTGGGTCTGTGGAGGTAGGAATCCTTGGCTCCTGCTATAACAGTGCCTTCTGTGGCTGCTAACTTGGGGTTCCATGTCATGATAGCAATCAAGAAACAGCGATTGCTATTATGGCGCGTGTACATCACCGAAAATTAATTTGGGTGATGTACACTGGCAGCGCACAGAAAAAAGGTGCCTGAGACCTACAGGTCTCATTTTCAATAAGGGGGGGGCTATGCCCCCCACATCCCCCTCCACAGGGTGCGGGTGCATGTTGGGGGGGTGAAAAACTTGACAAAATACATGCCACCAGTCAGCAAAAAACAAAACAAACCTGCACTACGCCGGACCAGAACCCAGTATCCCATGCCTCCCAGCCGACCATCCTCCCCACGACCCAGCGATCCAGCTCGGCAACTGCTTGCTGCAGCTCCTCCCACTTGCCATCCTTCCCCTACCTCTCCCCCCCCCGTGGGTGCGCTCGAGTTCCTGTCGCAGTTTTTGCCAACTGCAGTATCCAGTCGCCATCCTCCCTAGGTAACCGTGATCACAAGTGCCGAGATTGACTCGCCTTTTTTCTAGGTGCTTAGTCTCGGTTGCTATGGTCATGGACTACCCTAGCTTGGTTATGATGTTATAGGTGACCTTGCACTTCTGACCTGGTTCTGTCTACAAGGCCATATCACTGGGGAGACAACTAACAGGCAGGTGGGTGGGGACTCATAAGAGCTGGGGAAATTGCCTGGTCTCATATGTTGGATGACAGCCACCCCCCACACCACATGACACTAAAGGGTGTGTGCCTCCAAGCCACTGTCGGAGTTACTCAGGTACCTCCTCTTCCTCTAGTGGTAGCAGAGGAGCCCCCATGAAGGGACAGATTAGCTCTCTGGTGGCGGAGGACCTTGAGTTCCCAGTGGTGGACAGCTGAGGGCAGTAGCATTGGAAGACTGAAAGGAATGCGATACCGGGGAACTATGCAGAGCAAAAAAAAAAAAAGATCCAATATGCTTTTTATCATTATGTTTCCGTTGTTTGCTATAGCAGTGCGGATTCACGTTTTTCATGTAGTAGGGTAACTATAATCTTCTGTTGCAGTATTAAAATGACGAGAACAGACGTTTTTAATAATGTCTATAGGCCATATTATGCACTTTTAATGTTCCAGAAAGAAAATTACTCTGTTGCATGCATTATGTATTTAAGACTGTCAATTTTATTTGAATTGATAAAACAGTAGAAGATATAAAATGTACAGAAAGTGTCCCGTTCTTTTTATATTTAACCCATCACGAAGGTCAAAGGCATGGAATGGTATCACAAACCTGCCACAAGGAGGAAGCAAAGTACATCATGAAAAAGCAATAGGATTACTAAACTGCTGACTGACTGCTGGTTTCTGGCTAGAAAATTCCATCTGTTTCAGGCTTGCACTTTTTCGGCATATTGGATATCTCCTTCTCCCATCACAGGCTTACAGCCATGAGCATGTGCAGGTCTGTGGGGAGGGTTCTTATGGAAGTGACATGACCAGACCCAACTCACTGCCATTAGAAAACTGTTCTTCATTTTTAAGGCAAGGCACATTTTTTTATTGACACTCTCTCGAAGGCCCTGCCTTACAAATCACAGTGAAACATATTGTATATGTATACCTATTTTTAGCCTCATCCAGGGGGAGGGAACCAATGGAAATGAACCATATTACAGTATGTTGCTGATGGTATTTTAGTAACCGGGAAATTTGGCCTGGACACCAGGGAGAGTCCCCTACTCCTTTATGTGTTGCACCACATATTGCACTCAAGGCTACATTTTATACCATTTTTTCATGTTTTTCTTTGGGGGGGGGGTAGTCGATTGAGCCCCATCAAAAGAGCTATCACCTACTTACCCATAAATAAAGGTGAGACGGGGGTTGATTAATTCAGCTGCCTTTTTATAGTATTTTTTTTTTAATTTTCAGAAAGTCTTGAGAACAGAGGATAGACTCTTGGTTCTTTTGTTTCAAGAATAGCTAGCACCTTTCCTTGATAATTGCCACCTTGGTAGGGTACGTTTCCCATGAAAAACCACAGGACTTGGATGCCTTAGTCAATCGGCATTTACTAAAGTGAGGCAATGGCATCTAACCCCTACTGTGACTGAATGTTTAACAAGAAAAAGGGTGTATGAGACTATCATGACTGCCGTATTTTTGGTAATCCCAGATTTTCACAGCTGCTCAGCTGGCCAGATAGACAATACTTTGAAGCAGCTCACAAATAGGAGGATACAGCCCCAAGTGTGGGACGTCCTCTGGTTAAATGTTCATGGTCACCTGGGAGGTAAGGGCTGTTTAAAACACAAGCATCTAGATGAAAGATATTGTCCATGCCCTAAGTGTGACAAAGTCCTTGAGATCCAAGAGCACTTGTTTATATCGTGTCCATATGCCAAAGTTTTTTGAACTTTTTGGCCAATTAGTGGGACTGGCCTCCAACTGCACACATCTCACATGACTAATTTTTAGGAGCTTAACCCCCCCCCCCCAATGGAGTAGTTTGGACTCTGACACAAAAGGTGCATTGTTTGCTATTCTGAAGTTTTATATTTGGCAAACTCGTGTGCTTTCTTGATACAACAGAAAGTGATGCAGTATGTAGACCTTTTTACCTTTCTATCTACTGCACTAAGTGTAGAGTGTTCCAAAGGGATGAGGTGAGCGTGCCAGCCTTGAAGGTACACTCATTATGGAAACATTTCCTAGACAAAGTTTTCATTAGATAGACAGAGCAGGATTTGGTGCCTTGATTCCCTGTGGTGGCCATATGTATTGATTGAAGTATTATTTATTGCCTAATATGAGTTAATGCCCTATTGTAATTTTTTTTTCTAGCTTTTTAATTTATTGGTGACTCCCTTTTTGTCTTCTGCTCACTTGTTTTTTTTATCCTTGGTTTTGCATGAGATTGATTTTGTATGAGATGTACTAGCTTGATTGTTTTGTATTCATACAGTAAACAAATTCCTCTACTCTTTGACAGGGGGGCTGCTAGTTTCCTGTCGGAGAGTATAGAGGTTGGATAGGAGAGAGGAATGGCTGCCCAGGTGAAGGAAGTTGCTTCTCTCCCAAGCTGGAGTGCTCAAACAGCAGAGACACAGACACATGAAGATGGTATTATGCAAGACTATGGAGAAACTCTTGCACATTCTATAGGAGTGAAAATACCAGCACTGCACCTGAAAATGTGGAAAGTAACATTACTACAGGTGAGAGTATGGAGGAAAAGATCACTGAACCTGGAAACTTTGAATGAACTACAATGGGGCAGGGGAATGTTGCAGAAGATGAGCTGGAAACAGCCTTTTTATAGAAGAAGGAACACCTATTAGCTCTTCTCTCTGAGGAAGAGGAGAAAATGAAAACATATTGCTCCCAGGCTGCCTTGAAACCCAGTGCATCAGTAAGGACAGAGAAAATGTTGTGTAAGCTCCTGTCTCCCAAGTAACAGCACCACAAAGAGAACTGCTTACAGGCTCAGAGGGAGATAACTCCTAGGAATTGATATCTGAAATGCAGCATTGCTGTGAGGAGAGCGCCTAGTACTGGAAGGTCAGGATGTGGCAGATGCTGTCTTTCCGGTGAAGGAATACCTGACTACTGAGTGGGCTGGTGGTAAAGATTAAGGGCCTATCATTGTGACACCTCAGCCTCTGACTGGCAGACTGGGAAGCATTGGAATTATGTTTCAGCGCTGGGTATTATGTGTAAGAGAATGAGGGGCCGGGGGGTCAAACAGTGGAGGATGAATGAGGGAGGTCACCGAGTTGGGCTGGTAGGATCCAGAAGATGCCCTGGGATGAAATGGAATCCAGACCGTGGTCCGCCATGTCTGGTGCCCATACCCAAGGGCACTACTGATTGAGGTAGGCAGGTGGCCCGGGCGGCCTGGGAGGTTCGTCCAACTAGGGCGGTGCTGTGCAATACCAGGTCCATTAAGAACAAGGCTGCAATTATTGCAGACCTTGTTGAACGGTAGACCTGGCATGCATTACTGAGACCTGGCTGGATGAAAATTCTGGCCCCATTTTGGAGGCTATGACTCCAGCTGGGTCCTCGGTGATACACCGCCTGACATTGGATCGCGGGGGGAGGGGGGGTTGCGGTCTGTTTCAAGACTGAATTTAACCTCACGAGGGTACTAGTTGAGGAGGCTGAGTCTTTTGAGTGCACCATGGTAGCAGGTGTAGGCTGTCAAATCACCCTCATCTGCCGTCCGCGGGTGATGAGAAGCGATTCCTTCAGGAAGTGGCGGACTTCATCATCAACATGGCATTTGAGTCACCCAGGTTGATAGTTCTGGGTGACTTCAACGCCTGGGTCGACAACGAACTCTCACAATTTGGTCAACACTTCCTCCAGTTAATGACATCTCTGGGCCTTACACAGGTGGTTTCTACTGCTACTCATAAACACGGACACTCTCTCGACTTAATCTTTCTCCTAGGGATCGAAACATCTGACTTGGGGGTGGAACCAGTTGGGTGGTTTGATCATTACAACATGGGGTTTAGTTTTAGCACCCCCCCTCATAGGCCTACCCCTGTGGAGATGGCTAGGTACTGCCCTTTATGGGATATAAGTTCCCATGGCCTAGCAGCGGCACTTGACCTCTCGTCCCTCTCATTGGCAAGCAATGATCCAGAGACCCTCATATCGGCTTATAATTTAGCCATTTCGGTGACTCTGGACATCATTGCTCCAGTCCGTGTTCGCCCTCTCTCCCTTCACTCCAGGTCCCCTTGGTTTGATGGGACTTTGAGGGAGATGCGGAGACTAGGGTGAAGGTTAGAGCATTGCTGGTGAAAGTCCGCCCTTGATGCCGACCACCTTAGATTGATGGACCATTACCAAGTCTATCAATCTGCAATTACCCATAAGAAGGCAGAATTCCTGTCCGGGGAGATTGCGGTTGCTCTGAATTGACCAGCTCAGCTTTTTTGAACTGTGGACAGACTGTGCAACCCACCCTGTCTACATGTTCAGAAAGCTTTTTCGCAATTAGAGTGTGACGAGCTTGCTCGATTCTTTGCAAATAAGGTGGCTGACATCAGGGCGGTACTTCAGCCAGCACACCCTACGGGGGTTGTTTTTGATCAGTACGAGGTCATCGTACCTCAGTTTTCCTGGAGTACCTTCAGTCGACTGGAGTTCATGGATGTCATGAGAATTATCCAGAGTGTGTGCCCTACGTGCTGTAGTTTGGACCCTGGACTGACTTACCTAATTTTGGCTTGTATTGATGTCATCGGTCCGGTCCTTGTGTGGATAGTCTGGTGCTCCTTGGAATCTGGAGAGTTTCCTAGCTCCCTAAAAGAGGCGGTGGTGACACCACTCTTGAAGAAAGCTACCTTGGACCCCGACTGCCATGCAAACTACAGACCTATCTCTAACCTTCCCTTTGTAGGGAAGGTGATTGAGAAAGTAGTGGCAGCTCAACTGGAGGACCATTTGACCATCCATGACATTTATGAACCACTCCAGTCCTGTTTTCGTAAGAGACGTAGTACAGAGACAGCGCTGGTTCAGGTTCTCAATGATCTGCTGATGGCGAGAGATTGGAAGAACCATACCATCTTGGTTCTTCTGGATCTCTCTTCAGCTTTTGACACCGTGGACCACATGGTGTTGATAGGGCACCTGAGTCATATCTGTGGACTGTCAAGGACAGTCTTCAGATGGTTTACATCTTTTCTCGTGGGTAGAACACAGAATTGTGTCTGGGGTTCATTCTTCAGGCCCAATTCCTCTGTCTTGTGGGGTGCCTCAGGGTTCAGTGTTGTCACCCATATTGTTCACGGTGTATATACTACCCCTCAGAGACATTGTAAGAAGGTATGAGCTGAGGTTACACTGCTACGCAGATGATACCCAGCTCTACCTTTCTTTTGCACCCGACCAGGATAGAGCTTTCTCGGTCTTTAATAACTGTCTGAAAGAAATCCAGGAGTGGATGGATTCCAGTTTGCTGAAGTTGAACTCAGAAAAGACTGAGGTACTGGTTGTGGACCTGGGTCATCAGATGGGGGACTGGGTGTCGGTGCACCCTCTGGAATATTTCTTGGTGGCATTTCACTCCCGACCTCTGAACAGGTGCGTAACCAGGGGGTAGTTTTTGATGATGGACTGACCCTACATTCTCAGGTGTCGGCTGTTGTCAAATCATTCTTTTATCATTTTAGGAATATCGCCAGGATTAGGCATCTGGTTCCGTCTGACGACCTTCCTACCTTGGTCCACACCGTTGTGTCCTCGCGCTTGGATTACTGCAACTCCCTTTATCTAGGGCTTTCTGGGGTTGAAATCTGTCGCTTGCAGCTGGTGCAGAACATGGCGGCCCGGCTTCTGACAGGATCTGCTCACTCCTGTCATATTACTCCGGTGTTGCGCGAACTGCACTGGATGCCAGTACAGTGGTGGATCACCTTTAAAGTCAGTTTACTGACTTTCAAAGCCCTACATGGACAGGGCCCGGACTATCTGAAAGAGCTTCTGGACCCCTACTGCCCTGGTCAATCACTCCGCTCAGCCAACAAGGGGTTGTTAGAGATTCCAAGGGTGAATTTGAAATCATCTGGTGCAAGAGATTTTGCTTATGCAGCCTCCACCCTTTGGAATTCTCTACCCCGTTGGTTACAGGAGTGCGCAACTGTGAAGGGATTTAAGCAGGGCTTAAAAACCTTTCTGTGGCAACAAGCCTTCTTAGCCAACTGAAAGTTTGTTATTGATTTATTGTTATGTAATTTAACTGAACTGAATTGTTGTTTAATGTTGTATGATCTTGTTCTTTTTATATTGTTAGGCACCTTGGCAATAGATAAGGCGCAATAGAAATAAATTTATTATTATTATTATTACTACTATTATGTTGATTGGTGGTGAGACGGACACTGCAACAAAAAAGTAAGGATCACCTGGTTTGTTCTGAGTGGAGCATGAAAATGGCATTGAGAAAGGTTGAGTGGGAGAAAGGAGAGGACAGAGTTCCGTGGCATTCTCCCAGACCTGTGAGTGCTGCAGATTTGGGCAAAGAATACTCCCTGGGCAATGGCATTTACTCACCTGGTAAAGCTGATTATCCCTGCAACCTTTCCAGTGCTCAACATTCCTCACAAATGGGTCATCCTCTGTCATCCTATTGGCTGATGCATGATTTTAAATTTTTGGACTGCCAGGAGCCAAGCCCCCGGCCATCACTGTCTCTCCAGTGAGAAAATTCCCTAGCAGAGAACATGCTGAAAACAACCAGGAAAAAAACAAGCTCCCTACAGAAAAGATACTAGATCACACAAATGACCCCAAAAAACAACATAAGTACACTGTAAAGAGCATTTAGTGAATAACAGGCAAAATAAGCAGAAAGCCTTGCAGTACAAGGGTAACTATCACATTGAAAAGCTGCCAGCATAATATATGTCTGAAGCTAACACCATAATAGTGTCATTGCTAAAAATAGATATGATTATGTTAGGCAAATGGGAAAATACAGAGAAAACTAGACAGGTATATAAAGGAATAGGCACGAGAAACAGGGGTGACCTATTATGACTACAGTAAGCACCCGAGAAGGAAAGAGTCCCATGTACTGGCACATATAGGAAACAGTTCTGGCTGCTTTTGGTATTGTAGTAATATAGAATCGGGATGGGTTCTGAGCACTGGAAAAATTGCAGGGATAATCACCTTTACTAGGTGAGTAAATATCATTATCCCCTGCAAACTTTCCAGTACTGAACATTCCTCACAAATGGGATTTTTGTAGCACTACCCAGAGGTAAAAACTCACCTCCAGGTGGGCCCAGTCACATGGAACCTGAAGCAGCCTGAAGCACAGCCCTCCTGAATGTAGCCCTACTTGTGAATGCTATGTTTAATCTGTAGTGCCAGACAAAGATATGAACAGAGACCAGGTTGCTGCAGCACAGATGTCCTGCACAGAAACTCCACCTCTCTCTGCCCAAGAGGTTGCCATTACCCTAGAAGAGTGTGCCCTAATGCCTACTGGTGGTTCCAAACCTGCACCTCGGTATGCAGATACTATTGTCACTCTTATTCACCTAGCAATTGCTTCTTTATAGGTGGTCTGACCCATCTTCTTCCCTGAAAAGAAGACAAATAGCCTGTCTGACTTATGGAAACTCTCTGATGTGCTCAGATAGGCCCTTATGATGGACACCATGGCAAGCAGATGGGAAACCTCCCCAGTATTCCCTTGGCTCATTGACATGGTTGGTAGGTGAACCTCCTAATTCAGATGGAAAGGAGATAGCACCTTGGGAACAAAGGACAGAACTGTCCTAAGAGACACTCTGTCACTATGGAATGTTAGGAATGGCTTGCGGCATATGAACATCAAATGTGCCAGCAGAAACAGACCTCCTGGTCTATCAACATCTGCTTGAGTGTGTAGCTAGCTCCCCTAAGTTGCAGCTGCCCCATCCCTTCCCCTTTTGTTCACCCTTGGCCATTCTCAGCCTCACCCACCTGTACTCTCCCCTGTTCTCTGTCCCATGCCCTTTTTAAGCTACCCACAGTTTTGCATGATATCACCCTCTCTGGTAGGGTGTTCCACTTCAACACCACTCTCTCTGTGAAGTAATACCTCCTCATCTCACTCCCAAATCTTCCCCTCTCTATTCTTAGCCCATGCCCTCTAGTGTCCCTTCCCTTCCTCAGTTTAAAAACCCTGTCGACTCCATCCTTGTTGATTAACCCTCAGATACTTGAAAGTTCCGATCATGTCCCCCAATCTCTCCTCTCCTCCAGGGTGTACATATTCAGTTTCCCCAGCCTGTTCTCATAGTCTGTCCCCTCCATTCCCTGTATCATCCTCATTGCCCTGTGCTGCACTCCCTCCAGGATAGTTCCTGCAGCTCACTTTCCCATCTGGCCGAGCACATAGCTGTGAGGAAAACCATAATTTTTTTTTTAAACTTCTTTATTGAAATTTATCAGGCACAAATAAAGACATACATTCAAACATGCCCAGGAATACCCAAGGCCCGCATCCCAAAACTGTATGTGATTACTATATACAACCCTAGAACTATGTACATATACAGTTGCCATACAATAATCTTGCCATTATTCCGTTAACTTACTGGGGTACGCTCAAAGCTATCCAACTGAAGTTGGATAACATCTTATTCACTCTCCTAGTATGACTACCCCTCGATAAAATTATGATTGAGTTCTATTCGGTTATGAGTTAGTTAAACCAAACTTTGGCAACCATGTCCCCGGGAAAGAGAGAGAGTCCACTCTATACCCACTATTTTGGCAGATCAGACAAAAGTTTACTGCAAGCTAACTAAGGTATCTAAATACATCTAATAGAAGAGTACAAAGAAAAAAAAAGGTTAAGTTCTTAAATATAGATCATAATCACTTTACCTTTTCCTTAACTATATATTACTTAACTAATCACAATCAGACAGACAGATCTGAGTCTGAGTACTCTTGACCTGTATTGAGTACACTGCTTCCAGTGGACTCCATCTTTTCTCATAGATTTTTGTTTTGCCCTCCACTGCCATTTGTGTCTTGAGTCTATCTAGCATATGTAACAGGTTTTTCACCCATTGATCGTACTTGTAAGTAAGGTCACTTTTCCAGTGTCTTAGGACAAATGCCTTACCTAGGGCAGACATCAGACTATATGATACTTAGCAGATGCCCTCAAAACCGAGTTCATATCTCCCAAAACACAGATCTCTGGCCTTATATATTCCGCATAGTTTAATAAGGGATCCATGTTCTGCCCAATAGGAACCCATAATGAATGTACTTTGGAACAGTTCCACATCACATGTAACAAATCCCCTGTATTCATTTCACATCTAAAGCACAGGTCTGTCTGTCTGAGTCTCCTAGAACATAGCTTAGCAGGGGTATAGTAAATATTTGAAGAAATAAAAAATTGCATAATCTTATACTTAGGGATAGGTAAAAATTTACCACTCTTCCAAATCTCTTTTCAGTCAGGCCTCAGGGGGTTATGCGTTTTTCCCAGTATAAAATCTGAGTTAAGGAACCAGAGCTCACAAATTCTAGGAGCACCCTATAAACTTGTTGGGAGTAGTTAATCTCCCTCAGATTAGCAAAGGTAAATGATTTCTGTCCAGCATCTCTACTATCTCCTAGAAAGTGCTGTACCATGTTGGTGATTTGAATTTAAAAACAAATTCCAGTCCCTAACTGCGGTGGTTAGACCCTCATATTGTCTACAACAAAATCTGCCAAAGTTAGATCAGTTAAGTGCGGAGCCCAATGGTTATTTATTATTTGTCCCCCAATACGAAGATTAGGATTTCCCTGGATAGGTTGATCCAGAGCTCTCAATTGATCTCTCCTCTGTGTGGGATTTAAAAAATTCCACCATGTCAACATGGATTTGAAACTTGGTGTCCGCTTCCCCTTTTCGGGTAATCCATCTGGATCTGAGAAAAGTAATGCTGCTGGGAAAAGTTTCAGATCCTCAAGAATTTGTCTCTCAATTTGCAGCCAGGTTGGGATGTATCTCTCTTCTTCTAGGTTTCTGCACCATCGTCCCATTAAACCTAATTGTCCCGCCACATAATATAGGTGGAGGTCCAGAAGCTTAATACCCTCCATAAAGTAGGGAAGGCGTAATATAGTATTTTTTCTTCTTGGAGGTTTTGAATCCCAGAGGAATGCAGAGATTACCCTCTGGATGTTAATATACCTTCCTTTGGGAATACTATATGGTAACAAATGAATCGAGTACAACAACCTAGGCAGAAGATTCATTTTGATCAATCCCAGTCTGGCAGCAAAATTTAGGGGGAGTTTATTTCATCTTAAAATATCTGTTTTAATTACCGATAGCAGGCTATCAATGGTTGCTTCCACCCCATCCTCTGAATTAGCCATAATCCATATGCCCAAATACTTAATTTTAGTTGGGGCCCAATTGATTTGCAGCGATTCAAAGTCTGCTCTATGAGTATAGGGAGTAAGAGGAACAACCTGTGTTTTGCTCGGATTTAATTTGTAATTGGAGACCCCTGAGAATTGCCGAATGATTTCCAAAGCCTTTGGGAAACTATCTGCTGGGTCCTGTAAATGCAGCATTATGTCATCAGCAAAAACAGAGAATTTAAGCTCCCTCCCACAAACCTTAATCCCTTGTACCGCAGGATCCATAAAAAGTGCTCTTAGTAAAGGTTCCAAATAAATATTAAATGAAATTGGTGACAGAGGACATCTCTGTCTAGTCCCATTCACCAAAAGAAACTCCTTAGATAAATAACCGTTACACAGAACCCTGGCAGTGCGGTTTGCATAAAGGTTTCTAAGACCCCTGAGAAGGCCCTCTGGGAAGACCATTTTCTCCATCGTAAGAAATGGAAAAGCATGGGAAACCCTGTCAAAGGCCTTCTCAGTGTCGAGTGCAATCAGAACCATGGGTAACTTGGAGTTAGAGGCCCTGCCAATAATATGATGAAGCTTCCATAATGCATCATGCGCCCCTCAGCCTGGCATAAACCCTACTTGATCCTGACTAATTAATAAGGGAGCAACTCTTAAAACTCTATTAGCCAGTATCCTCGTTAGCACTTTGATATCTTGATTTATTAAAGCAATGGGTCTATAACTACTTGGAAGATCTTTTAATTTATCTGGCTTTGGGATGAGCGTAATATAAGCTTGATACAAGGGAGGATATGGAACCCCTTCTTGCATAATATATGAGAATAAATCTTTCAGTAGAGGCAGTATAGCTACTAAACGAACTTTGTAAAATTTAGCCATAAGACCATCAGGCCCTGATGTCTTACTGTTTGGCAATGCTTTCACTGCCTCTATTATTGCTGCTTCCTGGATTGGGGCTGCTAATTCCTGGGCCTGCACCTGATCCAACCTAGGCAGAGGTATCTTATCTAAGAACGCTTTAAACTCTTCTTCATTAGTGATAACCCCCCTTTGATAAATCCCAGTGTAATAGTCTGCAAAAGTGTCAGCCATTCCCTGGGGGTCCGTAATAATGTCTCCATTAAATGTTATTGCACAAACCGTCCATTCTGCTTCCCATTCCCTGATTCTACTAGCCAGCAATCGGCTTGGCACATCCCCCTGCATTAAATATTTAGCTTGTAATTTTTCAAGCCAGCGATCTATCCTGTCATACAGGATACTTATCATTTCATCTCTTAATTCTTTAAGCTCATTGTCTAGCTGTCTAGAAGAACCCTCCAATGGGATTAGTGACTTAATGGCTCCCATTAGAAATTCTTACAGCGCTCTATTCATACTGTTTCTCCTAGCAGTATATTCTTGGGCTATTCCTGCATATAATACTTTACAAGTAGGCCAAGCAAGTCTCTTGGTTTGGAGTGTTGGTAGTTGGATCTGAATTATTTCTACCAGTGCTTCCTCCAATTTAGGCACAGCCTTATCAATCATAAACACTGTATCATCTAGTCTCCATCTATATGGTTTTAAAGGAATATCATCTATTTCCCAGAGTAACTGTATAGGAGAATGATCAGACAATATTCTACTATGAGTCGCCAGTTCCTTAACTCTCCTTAGTGCAACCCCATTAACCAGAAAAAAAGTCAATTCAGGAGTAGGAATGATGTGCTGCAGAATAGAAGGTCATGTCTGTGTTCCCTTTATTATACACCCTATAGGGGTCTATTAATGCTGTGACCTTCATAAATCTAGTCAAAGCTGCCTGGGCCAAAAAAGGCAGCCTTTTAGAGGGTGGATTCCTGTCCATCCAGTTATCTAAACAGAGATTCCAGTCCCCTGCCAAGACAAGTGGGTAGGGCGGGAGAGTAATCACCTCTAGAGAGGCAAAAAAATCCAATTTAGGTGGCGAAGGGCCATATACTGAAGAGATTGAAAATACATTTCCCAAAATAGTACCTGAGACATAAACTCCTCTACAATCCTCTCTTGTTTTAATTTGAGAGATAACATACGGACAAGTTTTTCTTACCAAAATCACCACACCCCCCCCGATGATTTCGTCTTCCCTTCTCCAATTACTTGACCCACCCACATTTTCTTCAAGTTCAGTAAATGGGTTTCCTGTAATGCAGCTATTTGAACCCCCAATTGATTAATATACTGCAATATCACCAATCTTTGTTTCCTCCCCCTGAGGCCTTTAACATTCCATGAAAGAAGTTAAAGCACAACCATTATATGTAGCAATACCCCTGCTTACCACCCTCTGACAGTCTGCCCACCATTTTAGACCCCTCGTGGATTCTCTCTCTCTCTTCCCTTTTCCCCCATAATCCCCCCACTATAACCCCGATCCTCTAATCGCCCTCCTGTATTAAGCTGAGACGTAGATGAGTTAACCCCATAGTGCCCCAGACCTCCCGAATCCTCTTAAAAAATCCATAGACCCCTCCCAATTTTAAAGATCCCACCCTAAGCTTCTTAGGTAACCAAATACCTGCTATGTTAGAGGTGCATAGAGTCACTGTGCTCAATATATTCAGTAATCTCTCCTCTAGGGACCACTCCGCTACAATATCAAATAGTAACTGGGAGAGTGCACCCCCAACCCCTAACTAACCTGCTCCATTCAATCAGAGGTCAGAAAACTTAACCTTCCCTCGACCTTGTACAATAAACAAAGATAGGTTTGTGCCACCACATTAAGATAATGTCCCCTATATCTGTTTTCCCCTTTTACCCCTGTTCTTCTAGCCCTGGTGGAATGGTTATATAAAAAAAGGGTGTTTTTAAAACAAAACTCTACTGCAGCTGGTATTTCAATAAAAGAATGCTGAGTATCTCATGCTTACCAACATCCCAGGCACCTGTGAACAATGTCACCTCTCCCCTCCCCCCCCAACAAAACAGAGAAAATAACAGCAGTCCACCTTAAAAAGTCCTCTCTTCTTTGCTTGAACATTCCAGCTATCTGATGTTGGAACCCAGTTCATTATAAAATTTTTAGTCCCCGAGCCTATAAAAAAGAAAATTTGATGGGCTTGGTCCCATTTAACCCGTAAACTAGTATTTTAAAGTAATTCTCCCCCCCCCCCCAAACAGTCTCACACATAACAGCTCTGGGGTAATCAACAGAGTAAAAGTTCTCCGAAACATGGGGAGTAAAGTCTGAACAGTTCAAACTCAACATTCACCTGCAGCTCCTACCAGGCAACCCTTCTCATGCTCTGCACTACATCAAAACAAGGCCTCTTCTCTCCCCGACTCTTCAGGTTTCTGACTTAAACAATGCCAGGAGTGCCACTCGCAGGTCTTCTGCAGCATCAGTCGCCGTCGCATATCTCCTCTCTCCAGATTGCAATTTCACAATCAGCGTTGCTGGATGCTGGATTCTAAATTTTACCCCTGCTAGATAAAGCTTTTTTCTTGATCTCTACATACTCCTTCTGCTTTTCCCGCACCGAAGGTGTCAGGTCCTGAAATAGCCAGATAGATGCCCCATTCCATTGCAAATTCTTATTTGCTCTAGCTTTGTATAAGACATGATTTTTTTCTTTATAATTCAAAAAGCACATGATAAAGACATGGGGTCTAGCTCCAGGTGGGGGAATCTCACTCAAAGAGCGGTGTGCCCTTTCGATATTATAGGAGTCTCCAAAAGGTGTTGGGCCGAACAACTTCATGAGCAAATCTTGCATGAAGGATACACAATCAGATCCTTCTGTCCGCTCGGGAAGACCTGCCATAATCAGATTGTTTCTCTGACTACGAGACTCCTAGTCCTCGAGTCGATCCTCCAGTTTCCTAACTTGTTTTCGTAAAGCGACTACTTCAGGGTCCATTGTTGCTGTCTTTCTTTCCTGGGAAACAGCCCTGGCTTCCACATCCCCCACCTGTTGTGTTAGAGCCTTTAATGCAGGTTTTAACATAGAAAAGTCAGCCACTAGCCCTTGGAGTAGGTGTTTTATTTCAGAAATGTCATCATCCGAAGATTTTTGTCCTCCTTGCTCCTCAGTCGGCAAACAGTCATTTTCTTCTGGCACTGGAGAGTGAGGTTTCAAGTGCTTCACAGCTGGCGCTCGTGCAGCTAGAGGCTCGGGGCTTCCACATACCATCTCGGCCATGTTGCTCTGCTGCTTGCACCTTTACCTCAGGTGGGCATCTCGCCTTTTATTTGTTATTCCTTCTGATTATGCCCAAGTACCCTTTGCCTCTTTAGCATACAGAACCCACTCTTAGAATCGAAATTGAGAGGTCGAAAATGGTTTTATGAGCTGTAGTATTCGGCTCAGCTTGGGAGCTCTTTTCAGGACGTCCTTTCCCCTCTAACTCATCACGTGATCTCGCGAGGAAAACCATTCTAACGATAGTCCAATAAATGGAATCTGAATCAAAGGGAGGCTTATGAAGACCCTCCAATACCAAATCTAGTTGCCATGGAGGACCAGTAGGTCTGGTACGGGGGGGGGGGATGTGATCTGAACAGCCTGTAGCAACCAGACAATATCCAGATGTGAACCTATTTGCCCCACTCTGGGGAGGGATCCTAGCATGGCCAATATAGCTGAAGATTAGTTGTACCCTCAATGAAGAATATGCGAGCCCTTTGTCTGCCCCATCACTAAGGATTTGGGGTAAGCCCACCACAGATAATGAGAGACCTTTTACCGTACAACACCTACAAAAAATTTGCAGGTGTCTCTCATAAGTCTTATTTGTCGAACCTCTTCTGGATTGCAAGTGTCACTTGACCTCCCTGGGTGACTGTCCCTCTTTCAGCAGTCTTTGCCTTTCAACATCCATGCCATTAACTAGAGGGCAATGGGGTTGTGGTGCAGGATGGGTCTCTGACTGAAGAGATTTGGGCGGGGTGGTAGGAGCCACGGGTTGTCTATCAGCATTGCTCCAAGGAGCGAGTACCATGATCTCCTTGACCAGTTGGGTGCTATCAATAGTACTGAGGCTTTGAGTGCTTTGATTTTCTGATGCACTTTTGCAATCATCTAGGTGGACGGAAAGATGTAGGCTTTCTGAAAGTTCCACTGTAGAGACATTGTGTTGCTCTCTTCTGCCTGAGTGTTGGGAAAGCAAGAGTGGAATCAGGGTAGTTGAGTGTTGTGACAAGACACCATCAGGTCCAGCTGAAAAGGGCCCCATCTCTTGCTGAGTGTCTGGAACACCTGGTGGTGCAGATGTCATTCTGTGTGGTCGAGTTTCACATGGCTGAGCCAGCCTGCCTGAGGATTCATCTTGCCGGCTAGATAGGAGGCTGAGATTGACAGCAGATTCTGTTCTGCCCATCTCAGTGTCTTTAAGGCCTCTTTTAGCACAGCGTTGCTTCAAGTACCTCCTTGTCTGTTTATGTATGCCATGGTGACCTGGTTGTCAGTCCAGATCAGCACCACCCACCCTGAGACTTGATGGGCGAAGAACAGGAGAGCCCTGTACACTGCTCTCATTTCCAGCACATTGATGAGCAGACAAGTCTCCAATGGGGACCATCTTCCCTGGGTTATGTGAAGGCCAAGGAGGGCTCCCCAGCCAAGGAGACTGGCATCTGTAGTGATTGTGGCTGTTGGTGATGCTGCCAATGGCATTCCCTTCAGCAGGTTCTGTCTGACCGCCCACAGTCCTAGACTGTGCAGAATCTTCACACCTGGATTGATCTTGTACTCGAAGTCCTGGGTCATCTGATCCCTTGCATCTAGCACACATCTCTGGAGTGGATGCATGTGTAGCTGCGCCCAGGGCACCATGTCTATCAAGGATGCCATCAGCCCAAGCAGCTGCAGGTACATACATACCAGCCTCATGGGGCATGTTAATATCATTGCAACGAGCCATGTCTTGCTGTTGACTTTCTCTTCAGTAGGCCTGACTAGTCCCAATGTCATGTTGTTCTGGGCACTGAGGTGTGTTATGTCTTGGGTAGGACTTAATTTGGCTCTTGCTCCAATTTATGATCCAGCTGTGCTGTTGGAGGCACTGAATCACAGAGTCCATGTCCATCTGTGCCTGTAACAGGGACCACGCTCGTATTAGGCAGTCATCTAGGTAGGGAATGATGTGCATCCCCGCCTTTCGGAGAAGTGTGGCAATCACTACCAGAGCCTTTGTGAACACCCTCGGGGCTGAGTCCAGCTCTAATGGGAGACCCATGTATTGGAAATGTTGGCCACTGACATTGAATCTGAGGAGCCTCTGGTGGCTGGGGCAGATTGGAATGTGTAGATAGGCATCTTTTAAGTCTATTGACATGAGGAAGTCGCACGGCTGAATGGCTAACAAAGTTGACTTGAGTGTCTCCATCTTGAATTTCTTGTAGGTGATGAAGTAGTTGAGAAACCTAAAGTTCATTACTTGCTGGAGATCCCCTGATTTCTTGGGGACCATGAAGAACATAGAGTATACCCCCAGTCCCGCTCGGGGAATGGCATGGGAACTATGTCCTGGTTTTCAGACAGATTGACTAATGCCTGCTGGATGGCTTTGGCTTTGTCATGTTGCCGTGGCATTGGGGACATCATCGGTCTGTGTGGAATTGTCCTTTGTGTGAGCTCTATGGAGTAGCCCCGAGTCACAATTTCTGTGACCCACCTGTTGGTTGTTGTCTGGACCCATTGATCGGTGAACAATTGAAGGTGTCCCCCCCATCGGAGGGAGTTATTCACCGAGGCCCATCTCAATTCATTGGCTCTTGCTGCTGGAACCACCTCAATGACTGGCTCCGGCCTTCCTGCCTGCATTGCCTCTGGCCCCAAAATGTGCTGTTCTAGAGTGGGACCGGGACTTGAAGTTTCCTCCTCTAGCAGCCTGAGTATTGAACTACCATGATTAGCCTCGTAACCCTTTAAATTTGGGATGAAAAGTCTGTGATGACGGCAGATATAGGTCCTTTTTGTCCGCCATCTGTTTAGTGCCAACCCCGTCTTTGAGGAAAGGGGTGAGTGACTGTCCAAAAAGATTGCCCCCCCTTGAAGGGCAGCTTAAGAAGTATGGCCTTGGACTCCCCATCTACCTGCCACAGCTTCAACCACAAGGCCCGTCTGGCATGGTTAGAAGGCACTATGGCCCTGGTTCTAAACTTCATGATATTGGAGGATGCATCCACTATATAGCGTGCAGCCTGTATGGTGCAGTCTGCATTGCCCACCAGTGTGGAGGAATTGGGGATGGTGTCTGTGAGGGACTCCACCCACCTCAGCAGGGCTCAGCTAGTAGTACCACATGGCTGTGTCTGCTGCAAGGACCATCCCTGCAACCTCATGAAGCTTTTTAAGGGATTCTTCCACTTTCTTGTCCATTGCATCTTTCAGGGCCACTGAGCTCGCAACTGGGATGACCATGCATTGTGCCAGGGTTGAGACAGGGGTGTCCACCTGGGGGTCTGTTAGCCACTCCGCTGTAAGGGTCTCTCCAACTGGGTTTGTCAGTTCCAAGATGGTGGGCGTTCTTGCAGGATCACCCATGAACTTTGCAGAAAACAACATGGCATTGTTCTCATGATGGCGGGCATCCCGTGAGAGTATCTGCGTCTCTGATTGGGCCTATATTTGCTCATCGCTGGCCCTTGGAAGGACTAGGGGGATTGTCCCATAGAAATATGCCCCCCTCCAGTGTCCATCCTGGTACAGAGATGTGTGGTGCCTGAAACAGCCCCCAGAATGGGATTGGGGCACCGGTCTTGCAATAACCACCATTTTGAAAATGGCAGCCACAAGAGTTCAGGCGCAGTGCACTCTGAGGAAGTCATGCATGACAGCCTGTGTGGGAGTAAATCAGAAGATCTCCCTTATGGCTCTGGCACTTTTGTACTGTGCAGGAATGCAGACAAAAGACCTTTGCTTCCCCTCTCCCCACAGATGTCAGCTGGTGCAACAACCTATAGAAGGCATCCAAGGGCCCAGGAAAATGTCCACGGAGTGGTAGAGGCTCCCCCTGGGAGACCCAGGACTCCATGAGTAGAGTGGCAAGTGGGGAGAAGTGGGGGATTGTTCCTTAGCACCAGGAGAAAAAGAAGGGGGTGAAGTCCCATGCTTGATTGTGGGAGTGGGGTGCCACCGCCTGCCTCAAAAGTCCCTAGAAAAGAGAGGGGGTGCAGCCATAAGGGAACCAACTGGCTGCTCTCTTGGGTCCTAATGCCTGTGTGTAGTGTGAGGCATGGTACTGTATATGTGCTGCCTGATCAGGGATGGATGCTATGTGAGGGTCCATTCCTCAGGGAGCAGCTGGTGGGGACACTAAATGAGGGTCACAACCTGCATAGAGGTGTGAGGCAGGACATTGCCAGAGGGTCCAGCCAAGCTTTTATTCCCCTGTCCAGTGCTTCGAGTGAGCATCCTGTCTGCACTGGGTCTCTCCTGTCTCTTCTTTTTTTTGCAAATAAGTTAGAAGGAACCCCTAAAAGTCAATTTGCACTCCTAAAAGTCATCGTGCTAGAAGAAGAAGGAGAGTGTTGATAGCACAAACAATTACATGAGAGTTTGGGAGTGACTGTAGATTGTGACCAACCTCTAGGGATGCACAAAGTGAACTGGAGACCAACGGTGATGGCCGGGTGCTTGGCTCCTGGCTGTTAAAAAAATGTACAGTGGTGCATCAGCCAATAGGATGACAGAGGATGACCCATTTGTGGGGAGTGTTGAGCACTTGAAAGGCTGCAGGAGATAAAAGTCAATCTCGTACAGTAAGTAAAACTGATGAAATATCCCAGGGGAAAGCAGTACTGTGTGTGGGCATATCTAAGGAAATTGCTGCAGGGGGAGTAATACTGGGTCAGTCCTTCAAGAGGATGAATCACTTATAATACAGGAGGCATTAGAGGAGGAACAACCAAGCATGAAACCCCCTGTTTTTGAAATGGACGTACCTGCAAATTTGAATTTTCACTCCAGCAGGGAACCTCTGTTATTTAAAAAACTTGTTTTAAGAGCTACTTCGGTGTTTGAAGAGCCCCCCCCCGAGGGTAGGCACTGTTAACAGTCTGGAGATGAACGCTGTAACAGCTCACCAAGTTAGTTCAAAGGCCAGGCTCTGAGACCAAACCTCCCCTAGTGTAGCAGACAAGATTTTAGAAAGGGTGGATGATTCAATTACTGGTCCGGCAGCTGGGGTAGGTTAGCGCACCCCAGGTAACAAGGCACAGTCTGTTAGTCTGGAAACTCAGAACAACATAGTGGCATCTCATGTCATCTCTTCTGAGCAAATAATGGATGACAGAAACCCCAGGCCTCAAATAGAGAAATGGGGACAAGGCATATTCATAATCCAGGTGACAGCCAAGAAGCTTTCTCTAACAATCAGAATCATACAATGGATCACCACAGGTATGAAAATTACTTTTGCCCAGTCATAGAACCTACCAAATGATGGAATGCAGTATGGATCATACACATAGGGTGTCTGGAAGATCCACTGGACTGTAGCTATATGGCCAGGACATTACTTAAAGACATCTTGTGTTTTTATGCAATGGAAATTTATGCCTTTGTAACACCCCCATGGGTGGGACTTGCTAGACTTGCCTCCTGGTATCTGGTCCTGCCAGTCCTGAGTTATTGGTGTCTCTGAGATGCTCCTGCCATCCCTCTTGAGCCTGCTTGCCCTGAGGTGTGGAGGAACTATGTAAATAATTGAAGCTCCACCATCTAGTGGCACAGCACTGTTCACGCTGGGGAAGCTGCCATGCTCCTGCTATTTCCACCTATCCTGACTAAAAATCAGCCCTTCTCACCCCAGGAATTCTCTTTAGCATCTGTTGACAGATGCAGTATGCCAGCTGGGTTCAGCTGCCCTGGAGAGGAGGAGTCAATGCAAATGAGAAAGGTATTGGCCAATCAGGATAGAGCTAGAGTAGAGTGCTGCCTGCAATCAGCCTGAGGGACCTCAGAACTTTTTCTCCGCTGAACTGGCAACACTGCCCCAGAGTGCTCCTCTTCAGAGACCTTCCTGTGCCATTTTCTTCCTTTTTGAGTGCTGCTTTCAAGGTATTTTGCATATTTTTCTCATTTTATCTATTTTTACCGCAACTGCGCAAGGTTCCGCGCAGTTGCAGGTTTTTTTCGTATTTTTTCTGCTTCGGCAGTTTTGCTGAGGTAAAAGTTGCCCGCATGCATGATAAATTGCATCATTTTTATTTAAATCGTTAGTTTTCAGTATTTTGCAGTGGTTTTTTTACCGCTTTTGCGTTAAAATCATCGAATTGGTTTTTCGCGCTCATGTGCTAATTTCCGTTGTGCACCTGTGTGAATTTCTGGAATCCTCTTTTTTCTTCCTTATGTAAGTTTTAATATATTTGAAGGGTATTCCCCCTTTTTTCTGGGGAGACACCTTTTGTGTGACTGTGCAGTGGGCTTCTGTTGACAAGAGGTGTGGAGGTGGTTTCTGTTTTTTTCCACTGTTGTGCAAAAAAAAAAAATCTTTTTACCTCTAGTAAAGTTAATTTTGATTTGGTTAGCTTTGGCCTTTCCCTTTACCATGGCCTCTTGGTCTACCTCCTCCTCCTCTAAAAGTACTGAGGAGGGTACCTCAAGTCAACACAAAATTAATGACAAGTCCTCTAGGGACTCCAGTGAAACTAAGTCTGGTAGAAGTAAAAATTCTAGCTAAGCCTCTAAAAGAGCTTCAGAGCAGGTTTCTAAGCCTGTCTCTACAAAAAAGTCTAAGAAAGATAATAACACTACTGTCCCTCATCCTGAAAGGCATTCGGAGACAACAGTAGCTGATAAAAATGTGCCCTCTGCAGATGATTTAGCAAAAGCTTGGCATTTATATCAGACTTTACAATCTATGGGCGATATTTTCTCGGCTCCTGCAGGACCGAGTGATTCTCTCCTTGAGGACCCCTATGCCCGGGGCTTTTATTTTGATGAAGGAGAGGATCATGGTGGTGAATCACCTCATGGGGACCCCCTTATTCCTGATGGCCACCCTAGGGTTGGTGTTAATGATGATACTGTAGCTCTCTATGTAAAGGAAGGAATAAAAGCAACTGAACAAAAGAGCAAACAGGGAGGAGAGGAGGCACTGTGGGTCACCTTGGAGACTGGAAGGGGCACCGCAATCATCACAGGGGTTGTATACAGACCCCCATGTCAGGGAGAGGGAAGGGACAAGGATATGATTGAAGGCATTCTTAGGATGGCAGAGAAAGGGGAGATACTGCTGATGGGAGACCTGAATATGCCAGATGTTAACTGGAGCACATTTGCTGCAGCCACATCCAAGAGCAGGGCCATTCTCAATGCCCTACAGGTGGCAGGCCTCAGCTAGTTTCGGAACCCACTCGTGAGGGAGCAATCTTAGACCTCATACTCTCAAATGGGGGCAGTGAGAGGATCTCAGATCTAGAAGTGGGTTGCCATCTGGGAACAAGTGATCATCAAACAGTGTGGTTCACGTTAAACTCAGCTACAGAGTCAAGCCATACAAAAGTGAGGGTACTGGACTTCAGGAGGGCTGACTTTGGCAAGATGGGAGAGTGCCTCAGAAAAGCACTAGCAAACAGGCTAGAAGGAGGGATGGAGCAACAATGGGGAATCATCAAAACTGCATCACAGAGGCAACAAGCTTTTGTGTGAAGCAAATAAACAAATCAAAATGAAAGAAAAAGCCACTATGGTTCTCAAAAGAGGTGGCTGGGAAAGTCAGGGAGAAAAAGATAGCATTCAGGAAGTATAAGGAAACACAGAAGGAGCAGGACAGAGAGCTGTACCAGTTAAGGCAGAAGGAAGCAGGAGGAAGTCAGAATAGCAAAGGCCCAAACTGAGGAAAAGATACCCAACTCGGTTAAGAAGGGGGATAAAACATTTTATAGGTACATCAGAGAGCGTAGAAAGACAAAGGGAGGAATAGTGAGGCTGAATAGAATGAACGGTGGGTGGGCAGAGAGGGACAGTGAAAAAGCAGGGATACTGAACGAATATTTCTGCTCAGTATTCACAAAAGAGGAGGGGGAAGTGCCTAATCCAATTAACAGAAGCACTCTTGATGGGGGGGGGATCAATCCCAGCCCTTTCACAGAAGAAAGAGTTCTGCAAGAACTCCTAAAACTGAAGGTGGACAAAGCACTGGGGCCTGATGGAATTCACCCCAGAATTCTAAAAGAATTAAGGGGGGAAATAGTGAAACCACTGACGACTCTTTTTAATAAATCATGGGAGGATGATGTGGTACCCGAGGACTAGAGGAAGGCAGATGTGATTCCCCTTCACAAAAGTGGGACCAAGACGGAGGCAGGAAACTACAGACCTGTCAGTTTGACCTATGTGGTAGGGAAAGTGATGGAGTCACTTCTGAAGGAAAGAATAGTTGAGTACCTAGAGGCCAGTGGGGCACAGGACCCAAGGCAGCATGGGTTCACAGCAGGAAGGTCATGTCAGACGAATCTAATAGTTTCTTGACTGGGTGACCAAAGTAGTAGACCAGGAGGGGCTGTGGACATGGCCTACCTAGACTTTGCAAGGCATTTTACACAGTCCCACACAAAAGATTAATAGTCAAATTAACCAGCCTGGGAGGGTCCCAGGGTGGTAGCCAGCTAAACATTGGCTGGACAACAGGACACAGAAGGTAATTGTAAATGGAGTCCACTCTGAAGAAAATGGGGTTACTAGTGGGGTACCACAGGGTTCAGTACTGGGTCCTGTTCTTTTTAATGTTTTTATAAGTGACATTGCAGAGGGACTGGAAGGAAAAGTATGCCTCTTTGCAGATGACACAAAGATCTGCAACAGGGTTGATACACAAGGAGGCGTGGAAAAGATTAGAAGGGACTTGGCAAGGTTAGAGGAATGGTCAGAAGTATGGCAGCTAGGATTCAATGCAAAGAAGTGCAAAATAATGTACCTGGGAAACAAGAACCCAGGGGAAGATTACACAATGGGGGGGGAGGTAGTAACAACAACAAAAAAGGAAAGGGACCTGGGGGTAATCATATCAGATGACCTTAAGGTTAGCAAGCAATGTGAGAAGGCAGGAAGGGCTGGGAGTATACTGGGATGCATAGGGAGAGGCATCACCAGCAGAAAACAGGAAGTTGTTATCCCTCTGTACAGACAGTTGGTGAGACCCCATCTGGAGTACTGCATCCAGTTCTGGAGACCCCATCTCCGCAAGGACATAGACAGGATAGAGGCAGTCCAGAGGAGGGCAACTAAAATGGTGCAGGGTCTGCAAGAGAAGCCATACGAGGAGAGACTAAAGGAGCTTAATATGTATACCCTTGAGGAAAGAAGGGGAGGGGACATGATAGAAACTTTTAAGTACCTCAGTGGAATCAACAAAGTCCAAGAGGGTAGCATCTTTCAGAAAAAGAGACGTGCAAGAACAAGGGGACACAATTTAAAGATGGGGGGGCAGTTCCGGGGCAATGTGAGGAAGTATTTTTTCACAGAGAGGGTAGTGGATGCATGGAACAGCCTTCCTGAGGAGGTTGTGGGGTCTAAAACTGTGGGAGAATTCAAGAATGCATGGGACAGACATAAGGCAATTCTTGTGGGGGGTAGGAATAAATAGGCTGTTGGTTAACTGGGATCTGCTGCCTATCCTGTAGGTAGGGAAATGGTCAGACTAGGTGGACCAAGCGGTCCTTATCTGCCATCAAAGTCTATGTTTCTATGTTTCTACTGATACAAGTGAAGAAGTCTCTTCCTTTTTTTTACATTTTTAAAATAGATGGTGGACACCCTGGACCTGTCTCTCCAGGATGACACCGATCAGGAGATGGACGACGACTACGTAGAAATGATGGGCATTTCTCCTCCTAAGAGGCTCATCCTCCCTATCCACAACACTTCGAAGTACATTTAAGGTTCTGGAAATCCACAACACTTTGAAGTACATTTAAGGTTCTGGAAACCCCCTCAACTTCTACCGGGGTAGACAGAAGGATTGAGAAGAAATACCAGCTCAGTAAGTCTACTGCTGATTTTCTTTATACACAACCAGATCACAGAGGGGTAGTTCAGACAGCGGCCTGTGACAAAGCTAATGTGTCGCTATCTGTGCTTCCACCAGAAAAAGACTCTAGAAAAATAGATCTTACGGGTAAGAAATCTTATGCTACCACCTCTCTCTTGCTGCGCATGTCTTCTTTCATGGCATACACAGCTAGATATCAGAGGGCTCTATTAAAAACTGTACTGGCCATAGTGCAACATGAGGGGGACACTATGCTCAGGGATGTTTCTGAAACTTTTAAACGAGCAGTGGAAGCCACAAAGTACCAGTTTCACATGGTCGTAGATAATAATGATACAGCCTCAAGGGTCATGGCTCAGGCTATTTCTCTCAGACATTTTGCTTGGTTGAGAACTACTAGTCTTACCCAGGATGTCCAAGCCCAGGCGTTAGACTCCCCCTTTGAGAATAACTCTCTCTTTGGGGATCATACTGAAGTCTATATGAAAAGAATGGACGAGTTCAAACACACGTACAAGAGTAATTCAGTGAAAGAAAAGCCCCTTCCCTCTCAGAGAGATCACCATAGAGGGGGTAGGGGCAGGGGTTATTTCCCTAGGACATTCTTCCCTATGCCATATAACATGGATTTCTCTCAGATGAGAGTTTTTTTCAGAGGAAGGGGCAGGAAGGGTCAAAGAAGAGCTAACCCACTCCTGTTACTTCTACTCAGTCTAGACAGCAGTCATCCTGACTCCTTGCTGGTCACCTCCCCTCTGCCCATGGGGGGAAGGCTCTCACGCTACCTCTATTGCTGGCATCAAGTCACTTCGGATAAGTGGGTTTTGGAGGTAGTGGAGCAGGGCCTATCCCTTCAGTTCAAAAAATTCCCCCTTCTCCACAGGCCCTTACAACCAACACCTTCCTCTCCTGCAGAACGATTACTGCTGTAGGTAGAGGTCAAGAATCTCATGAAGGCCAAGGCCGTGGAACGGGTGCCGCTTTCCCAATGGGGAAAGGGTCTTTATTCCAGATATTTCCTGACCCTAAAGAAAACGGGGGAATGGCAACCTATTCTGGACCTAAGGTACCTGAACAAGCACCTGATGAAACCAAAGTTCAAAATGGTTACCTTAACTCAGGTCATACACTCACTAAAGCAAGGGGACTGGCTAGTCTCCCTGGATCTGAAGGACGCCTACTTTCACGTGCCAATAAGGCAATCCCATAGAAAGTTCCTCAGATTCCATCTGCCCTCCGGGCATTATCAGTTCGCAGCCATGCCTTTCGGGCTCTCTTCCACTCCCAGACTATTCACCAAGTGCCTGGCAGTGGTTGCAGCTCATCTCAGAAGACAGGGAATCTCTGTCTATCCTTATCTGGATGATTGGCTGATTGTGGCCAACTCGTCCCATTCTGTTTCAGAGGCCTTAATCCAGACAATGCGTATCCTAGAGTCCCTGGGCTTCCTTATCAATGAAAAAAAGTCACATTTTCAGCCTGCCCAAATTCTACACTTCATAGGGGCAGAGCTCAACACCCTGCAAGGCAAGGCCTTCCTCCCTTCAGACAGGGTCAACTCTTTCCTTTCTCTGCTAGACTTATTCAGTCCAGGCCAACCAAAACCAGCCAGACATTTCCTCAAACTTCTCGGTCATATGGCCTCAATGACCGCAGTAGTGCCAGGGGCCAGATTCCGGTTGAGGGACATTCTGGTTTACCTCAGGTCTCATTGGTCCCAGAGAAGAGACCCCTTTGCAAAGCTCATCCCAGTCACAGAGACGTTTCTTCAATCCATGGACTGGTGGAAAGACACAGACAATCTCAGGGTCAGCATATCTTTTTTAACTCCCCAACCTTCCCAAATTTTGACTACCGATGCTTCCCTCTTTGGATGGGGGGCCCATCTGGGAGACTTGTCCATAAGCGGGACTTGGACACCAAGGGAATCCTCCCTTCACATCAATCTTAAGGAACTCAGAGCTGTGCTCCTTGCCATCAAGGCCTTCGCTTCTCAGCTCAGGGGTCAGTCTGTGCAAGTAAGGACAGACAACACGACGGCCATGTTCTACATTAACAAACAGGGAGGGACTCAATCAACCATGAGGATTTGGTCCCTTGCCTATTCCTTGGACATGTCTCTGTCGGCCATTCATCTCCCGGGCAAGGACAACATTTTGGCAGATGCCCTAAACTGCATCAGTCAGGGCCACCATGAGTGGACCCTCAACAAGCAAGTCCTTCACACGGTGTTCAGAAGATGGGGCGTCCCAGATCTGGATCTGTTCGCATCCAGTCTGAACCATCAATTACCCCTGTACTGTTGCAGGCCCCCAATTCTGGGGACTATTCCCATGGATGCATTGACCCTAGATTGGACGGGGAGGTTCCTTTATGCATTCCTTCCCTTTCCTCTTCAGTACAGAGTACTTCTCAAGTTAAGGGAAAAAATGGCCATCATGATCTTGGTGGCTCCCGATTGGACGAGACAGCCATGGTATTCCTTGCTCCTCTCCTTGTCGGTCAAGAAACCCATCAGACTTCCTTCATGTCTCAGCCTTCTGACTCTTCCTCAGACAGGAGTGGTGCTCCCCAACATCCGGTCTCCTCACCTCAAAGCCTGGTACTTGAGGAGTTAGAATTCCCAGACTCTTTGTATTCAGAGCAAGTACTGAATGTTTTATGGATGGCCAAAAAACCCAGCATAAGGAAAACTTACACCTCCAAGTGGAGACATTTTTCTTTCTGGTGTAGGATAAGGGCTTAGACCCTTTATAGGCCTCTTCTCCTTCCTTATTGGATTATTTGGTTCATCTTCAGGCGGGAGGTCTAAAGGCATCTTCCTTAAGAGTTCACTTAGCGGCCATTTCGGCCTACCTTTCTGCAGGTAAAGAGAAATCACTTATTTCTCAATCCATTTTCAAGACGTTTTTCAAGGGACTTATCCACCTGCACCCCCCCCCCCATAAGGGAACTGGCTCCCCCATGGGACCTTAACCTCTGTATAGCCAAGTTCATGGATCCTCCTTTTGAACCTATGGCTACGGCTGACTTGAAATACATTACCTAGAAGACTGTCTTCCTAGTGGCCATTACCTCTGCCAGACAGATTTCAGAGTTGAAGGCCCTGTGTACAGATCCTAACTACATTATTCCCCATAAGGGCAAGGTTGTCCTGAGGACAAATAGGAAGTTTCTTCCCAAGGTGATCTCGGAGTTCCACTTTAATCAGTCAATCTCTCTGCCAGTGTTGTTCTTAGATAAGTCCTCCCCAGTGAGCGCAAACTGCACAGCGTGGACGTGAAGAGAGCCCTTTCTTTCTACTTGGAGCAAACCAAGCAGTTCAGAGAGAGACAATCCTAGCTTTTTCTCACCTTCAGTGAGGTGGGCAGGGGAAATCCAGTGACCAAGAGAACCATTTCTCATTGGATCATTTCTTGTATTCAGTTCTGTTACAACAAGGCGGGCAGACAGCCCCCTCTTGGGCTCAGAGCTCACTCTACCAGAGGAACAGCTGCTTCAATGGCAGCTTCCAGGGATATCCCATTGCTGGAAGTTTGTAGAGCAGCTACTTCGAAATTGGTCCACACTTTCACCAAGCATTATTGCTTGGATGTGCAGTTCCGTTCAGATGCGAAGTTCGACAGAGCGGTGCTACAGAGCCTTTTTCCTAAATAGGTTTCTGTGCCCTCCTCCCAGCTGCACTGCTTTGAAGTCTGCATCTGTCAATAGATGCTAAAGAATTCCTGGGGGGAGAAGAAACAATTACTCACCCAAGTAATATTACTTCTTCCAGGGTATTCTTTAGCATTATTGACACTCCCACCCTCCCTCCCTGGAAACCTTGTCTAATGGCTTTGTTAGGATTTGCCAATTTGCTAACTGGTATTGATCTGAGTGATAAAATGTTTTCACAATAGTGGATTAGAATAGATAGTTTGTGTGTTGTTGACAGTTTTTTGCCCCTGGTGGGCACAGTTTTTGCTCTTTTTCAGCTCCAAAATGCGTTCTGAGGTCCCTCAGGCTGGTTGCAGGCAGCACGCTACTCTATCTCTATCCTGATTGGCCAATGCCTTTCTCATTTGCATTGACTCCTCCTCTCCGGTGCAGCTGAACCCAGCTGGCATACTGCATCTGTCAATAATGCTAAAGAATACCCTGAAAGAAGTAATATTACTTTGGTGAGTAATTGTTTCTTTTAGTGTGTTCCGACTCCTATGATCCCAAAACATATGTCGAGGCTTGGAGGCACCTCTTGGTAAACAAAGGGTAATGTGAACTGTGTGAATGGGTGTATAGATGTTTATGTGTACACTGTTGCTTTAAGAACTGCTCAGATTGCTCCATGTATGCATTTCTGTCTGTCTCAGTGGGACATAACGCTATGGCGCTAGCGATAGGCAGATGACTTTGTCAGAGCTCGTTCCACAAATGGACAGCAGTACACTGAGGCAGCTATTGGTTCCATGGACAGTTATCTGTTAAAACAGTTTAATTTGCCTGCTACAAGACTTTAAAGTTGGAACTTAGTGTGAACTGTTTACATGGATGCTATCTTTGTGACCCCTGACCCTGTACTACCCAATCAGTGATCAAGGCGCTCTAAGGACTGTAGCTATGACTCCTGGGTAGGGGATGTGAACAACGTTCTTGGTGTCCTTAATGACAACCAATGAGTCAATGGATAATCCTGATGCATATTAATTTCTATGGTGGAAAGCTGAATTGTTCAATGTGAAGCAATGTTTCCTGCCTTGAGATGTTGGTCAGAGTAGGCTGCTCACAGCAGTTTGTGGCTGAAGCTCTCTGAGGAAAGAGGGGAGCAGAAAGTGAGTGAGACAGGCATTTTGGGAAGTCGTCCCAAGACTTCCACAGGTGCCCACAGGGAGACTTGCTGAATTCTTCCACTGTATGTGGCTGAGAAAAGCCCTCAGTCATTACAGGGCTGAGGCTGAGTTTACACAGTCTGAAGTGTGTACTAGTGACTGAAGTCAGAATTGGGAGAAGCCCGCTGAGTTCCCACTGTCTGGAGAGCCAGAAGGTATTAAGGATTGCAGACTGAAAGTGTGGGAATCCTTCTGAGAAGCTGTTTGCCCTATCAGTCAGGGGGATTCATTCAGTCTGCTGCAGAGGTGTCTGTGTCTGCAGTGCACAGAAAGTGAGAGACTGAGTATACCTTGAGAGCCAAGAAGAGAGTTCGCCAGCCAGGATGGTCTGGGAGTCAGCCAGTTATTGTCAATGTTAGACAATAACCATCACTTGTCCCTGGGAATTAGATACCTGGATGTGTGGGGTAGATGTGTGGCCTTGGTCCCTGGAACTGGCCAAACCCAGCATTCACAGAGTAATGACCGGAAGGTGACAAGTTGCAGGAGCCTGCAACAAGCCGAAGGTGAAAAGCTGCTAGACTTTGCTACACCCAAGGCAGCTGTCATACTGTTTGCCCTGTTTGACGCCCTAGCTCAACAAGCTGCATCTGCTGACCCATTCAGACCTATAAAGTTGAACTTCAGAACCGTGAGTAAACATAGGGTCTGCCCTGATCTGAGGAATAACCAAAGTTATTTAAAGTAACTGTTTCTAATTCCAAGTGCACCAATGCAGGCCAGCCTGTGGCAACATACAGGCCTGCAACTTCTTTGCCTGGGTACCTGATTAGACTTTTGGGGACATTAGTCCAGTTGGGAGGTGGTCATTAATGGTGTTGTTGGGGGTGGGCAGAATTACTATTATTGTTTATGTATGCTTTCAGCTTATCAAATGTTATTACCTGTTTTATTCTTGCATTCCCAATCCTCTCTTCCCCTATAATAAATTGTTTGCTGTTATTGTTCAGTACTGACTGTGAACATTGTATTAGCGCTAGCTATTGGTTGCATGCAACAAAGAGTATTGATTTGGTGTATGGTATTCTGTGTGTGGGATGACTGGAAGAGGAGGTGAGTAGGTAGGTACAGCATCCCAGGAGGTTGTACCCTACAGACAACTGGCCCACTAATATTTTACTGTGGGTGGAGGCACCATACTATTTAATTTATATCTGGGATAGAACCCCCCAGTTACCATCAGAACAGAGCCCAGGCCCCTCAACCTGGTTGGATCCCAATAAGCAGGGGTAGTAGCCCGCTGTTACATGGCACCCAGGTTGCATCTTTGGAGACACCACTGGGATCTCCTGTTTACAAGCCACACCCCATTTGGAAGCCACTGCTCCAGGGGGTGGCAGGGTGGACCCTGCACCTTGGGTTGATGTAGATGCAGGAGCCTGCAACAACATGAGTTGCCTGTATTTATAGTTATTGTGTATTTCAACTATAGAGCACAAAGAAAGTGTTAAGAGTGAGGTTATATTTACAGTGTATGGTTCTAATTAAAAATCCATGACCACAGGCAGGTCATGGGTTTACCCAATGAAAATGGTCACATAATCTACATGGCTTCCTCTGGCCTAACCTGAATCCTATGGGATTCTGTAGCCAGAGGTGCTCTAAATTTTTTTGGGAACTACTCTGACAGTCGAACCTCCAGTTTTGGGTTCAGACCTAAAGCCATAAAAAGGCGACTGACATTTTTCCACCAGCCTGCCTGCACCCTCAAGTCAAGATAGCTGCTCTCAAATGAGCCCTAGACCCTCTGATTTTAACAAAATAAATGCCTGGTTATTTTCACAAACAGTGGGCTTACATGTTATTTAAATAACTATCACAGATAAGCAGAAGGACTTGGCCAGCTAGGCATCCGAATTGGAGCTACTGAAGAGAATGTTACCTTTCTAGAAGACTGCATGAATGCAGATGGGAGGTTTTCCAGGACTCAAAAGAATGTTGACTCTATGATGTCAGAGTGACATGCTGGGTAATGTGTCATGAGGGGATAGGTGGTGGGTGTTGAGGTCTGACACAGCCTGAAAGAACTAGTCAGGCTGATACTCTGAATAGTTAACATCTAAGGTTCAAGTCTTCCCTTATTCACAAGGTGTACTGTGTGGGTAAACTACTTTGGGAAAAATTAGTGCAGCAAGACAGAATTATTGTTCCTCACAGTCTTTGTGTAGTATGGTGTTTTATATGTGTAAATATCTTGAAGTATTGAATTATTATTTTTTTATATCATGTTTCTGTGACTTAGTCCTTTGAGGCACAGCTAACTGATTTATAACTGACAAAACTTATCGCCTCTGAAGAGAAGACTACTGTTACCATACTTTGTTTCCATAGTAAGGGGTTCTCAGCTGTAACAGAGTGGTGGGTCATTTGTCCTTGAGCAAGGAGTGCTGCACTATGTGAGCAGTGGCTCTGGAGGGATTCAGACCTAGAGATACCCAAGAGAGTGTCTAAGTTGAGTGGTGGCAGCTACTGAGTACCCTTTCAGGGGTCTGAAGGGTTCAAGAAAGCTGGCAACAATCATAGGCTGAGTCTAGGGAAGAGACCAATTTCCTCACCTAGATACCCATTTATACATACAATACAATACTCCTGGGTGTGTGTTATGCAGTGATAACTGCACAAAGTGACCAAAGTAGTAGACCAGGAAGGGGCTGTGGACATGGCCTACCTAGACTTTAGCAAGGCATTTGACACAGTCCCACACAAAAGATTAGTAGTCAAATTAACCAGCCTGAGTGGGTCCCAAGGTGGTAGCCTGGGTAAAACATTGGCTGAACAACAGGACACAGAAGGTAATTGTAAATGGAGTCCACTCTGAAGAAAGAGGGGTTACTAATTGGGGTACCATAGGGTTCAGTACTGGGTCCAGTCCTTTTTAATGTCTTTATAAGTGACATTGCAGAGACTGGAAGGAAAAGTATGCCTCTTTGCAGATGACACAAAGATCTGTGACAGGGTTGATACACAAGGAGGCATGGAAAGGATGAGAAGGGACTTGGCAAGGTTGGAGGAATGGTCAGAAGTATGGCAGCTTGGATTCAATGCAAAGAAGTGCAAAGTAATGCACCTGAGAAACAAAAACCCAGGGGAAGATTACACAATGGAGGGGGAGGTAGTAACACAACAAAAATGGAAAGAAACCTAAGGGTAATCATATCAGATGACCTTAAGGTTGGAAAGCAATGCGAGAAGGCAGTAGGGAGGGCTGGGGGGGGATACTGGGATGTATAGGGAGAGGCATCACCAGCAGAAAACAGGCGGTTGTTATCCCCCTGTACAGACACTTGGTGAGACCTCATCTGGAGTACTGCATCCAGTTCTGGAGACCCCATCTCCGCAAGGACATAGACAGGATGGAGGCAGTTCAGAGGAGGGCGACTAAAATGGTGCAGGGTCTGCAAGAGAAGTCATGAGAGGAGAGACTAAAGGAGCTTAATATGTATACCCTTGAGGAAAGGAGGAGAGGGGGACATGATAGAAGCGCTTAAGTACCTCAGTGGAATCAACAAAGTCCAAGAGGGTAGCATCTTTCAGAAAAAGAGATGTGCAAGAACAAGGGACACAATTTGAAGAATAGGGGGACGGCTCGAGGGCAATGTGAGAAGTATTTTTCACAGAGAGGTGGTGGACTGATTGGAACAGCCTTCATGAGGAGGTTGTGGGGTCTAAAACTGTGGGAGAATTCAAGAATGCATGGGACAGACATAAGGCAATTTTTGTGGGGGGTAGGAAGAAATAGGCTGTTGGTTAAATAGGATCTGCAGCTTATCTTCTAGGTAGGGAAATGGGCAGACTAGGTGGGCCAAGCGGTCCTTATCTGCCGTCAAAGTCTATGTTTCTATGTTCTATGTTTCATCATGCAGTTGGCACTCAGCCTATGGCCTCATGCCTAACTATGCCCTTGGGAGTGCAGTTATGACAGAGTATTGCACACCCCGTTGTGTCTTTTTGCTTATGTGGCATGTTTGGGGGACAGGAGTTATGGCACATTATCCTGAGAGGTTTTAATCTTTGGAATGGTGAGTCATCTGTTTCTCTCAGGCCATAAGAGGAATTACAGTGATGAACATGTATCTTATCTAACAAATATAGAGCAGTAAGATTATTCAGTCACATCGTATATATTTTGGTGGTTGTTCAGGTGGACATTAAAGATCTAATGACATTTTTCAAAAAGAGTATTTCCCTGGTGTCTTGGACAAATTTCCTCCCATTCACCAATTCACAAAATGATTAACCTAGTTTTAATAGTAATCAGTACTTCCTATATCAAGCCCCCCCACCCTGGGATGAGGCTGAAAACAGGAAATATTTCCCAGCTCTCCTTTCTCTGTCAGTAAAGACAAATAAATAACTGAATGAAGAGGGCAGAATTGTCCCCAGAAGCTGTAGGGTTCTAGAGCTTCTGTAGTGCATTTTGGGCTTTCTGTTAATACAATTATATGATAAATGTAATTCCCTTGTCATTATACAGCCAAGTACGGTATCTAAAACCGTATTTACTCAACTGAGGTATTATTTTGAGGGTGACAAAACACTGAGTATGCTGACAAAAAGTATGTATGCTGCCTCACAAAATGGGACTTACAAATTACAAACTTGAGGTACACTCTGCTGAGGCCACATACAAGTAATTTATCCAGTGGAATTTCACAGAACGAGCTGTACCCAAGAACTTCGAGGCTCCATGCCTCTTCCTCAGGCAGTGACCTGCAGAAGAGGCATGGAGCCTCAAAGCTTTGGGGTACAGCATGTTATGTGAACTTCCCTTGGATATGTACTGTATTTTACTCAATACATTTCTTATACAGTATATCATAAGTATCATAAGAAGGTACATGAGTCCATAGCTTTCGCCAACAACAGACGCAGATGAGTATCACATCTTAATCTCCCATATATTTATCTAGCATACATTTAAAGCTGTCTGTTTTACCTATTTACTATATTAGTAGGCACTTTGTTCCATATTGCCATGACTCTGACTGAACCATGATGCTCGTCTATTTGTTTTAAAGTGTTCCCCTTTTATCTGAAATGGATGTGCCCTTGTGCTGTTCAATATCACTTTCTTTGTTAACCCTACACACTCCCATAGATCCTTGTTTTTAAATGCAGCATAAACCATACATAAATCCCCTCTCACCCTTCTATACGCCATACTAAACAGTCCTAGTTTATTTCTTCTTTCCTTATATGCCATAGTTTTGCAGACACTTATATTTTTGGTAATTTTTCTCTGTATTCCTTCCAATTTCTTTTTATCCCTAACATGGAATGGGCCACAGAACTGGCCGCCAAACTCCATTAAAGGCCTCACCAATGACAAATACAAAGGCATAATCACTGTTTCTTCTCTACTCTTTATATGTCTCAGTACGCAATTTGAGATTTTGCTAGCTTTTTGAACAGTAATTGCAGTATGTTCAGTAAAAGGTAGATAGTTTGTGACTAGAACTCCCAGATCTAATTCAGTGGTGGAGTTTCTTTTTTCTTTTCCTTCTAGTGTATAACTGGCTAGCACATTTTTCTTTCCAAAATGTAGTATACAACATTTCTCCTGAATAAACTGCATCCTATGTAATTTTGCCCATTCCATAATATTATCTAGTTCTTTTTGTAATAGAGAGATGGCCTTCTGGTTACTGACTACTGATCCAATTTTACTGTCATCTGCAAATTTTACCATCCAGCAATGTTTTGATATCTTTAATGATAAAATGTAAATTTTAAATAATGTAGGCCCCAACACAGAGCCCTGGGGGACACCACTTAAAACCTCTCCCCAGTCTGACTTATAACCCCTAATGTGTACCTGTTGCTTCCTTCCTGTGAGCCATGTTTGAATCCATCTTACTGATCCACATTTAGTTTTTTCAGACGATATCAATTCCTCTTGGGGGACCTTATCGAAAGCCTTTGACAGGTCAAGATATACAACGTCGACCGGGAGTCCGTGATCTAATGCTATGCTAACTTGTTCATAAAAGTACAATAAATTTGTTTGGCACGATCTTCCTGGGTTAAAACCATGTCGCATGTGATCAATGTGCCCTTGGAGTGTGCATCAGGTTTGTAATTTATTTTGAGGGTGTACTGCCCCCTTCTTGAAATTTTAAGGGTACAAATTGCATGATACAAATGACACATGGAGAATGAACTTTAGATATTTCTTTTTTGCACCCTACCAGTGTCCAGTCTGCTGCCAAGGAACTGCCCTACTGAGTATCCAAACACCTGATACTTTCAAGGTGCTCTGTTCTGTCCCTTCAAGGAGAGACCCTGGTACTGCATCCACGTCTGCCATAATGACGCTCAGGAGAGCAGTCTTTGCTAATTTACAAGGGGCTGGGTATTAAGGGAGGTGATCCTAATGTATTTGGGGCACCTTTCATCTGATGTCAGGTCAGTGTATTTTCTTCGTTGCCCCACCCATGTCATTAAGCTAGTACTCACCCCCCCCCCCAGATGAATTCAGCTTGGTTATGTATGGTAAGATTTTAACCTGTATCTTTTGGTTCATGGATTTGTATTCTAACTTTATGATTACTCTGCCTTCCAGTTTGACGGAACTTCAGAAAAATATCATATAAGAACTGTAATGTAGGGATGAATGGACCAGTCTGATGGAACCCCCCAGATCGTCCAGCATCCAGTGGATCTAGGTAAATCAGAACTTTATGCTGAAGGTGTATTGGGTCCGCTTTTCAATGCTTTTTCCTGCTTCTCAGTACTTTTTCAGATGGGCTTACATTAAATAAAATAAAAAACTCCCCTCCCATCTACCAAACCTACCTACCCCCGTCCACAGGAAAATAAATAAACAAAAAAGAAAATGAATGTTAATTTTTCCCCTTTCACTCGTGTGTTCTCTCATGCACCCACAATGCAATTGTAACTGTTAGCTGGTTTCTCTGTCATATCCTATGAGTTTTTATACATTGATCTGTATGGATTATTTCAAAACTGTATGTAATTGTTCTGTCTTAAGTGTTCTGAGCCTGACTTGACTGCATTTCCACTGGAACTTGTTATTGTACTTGTAATTTTTTTTGTGACCATGTATTTGCCGTGGAGCCTTTGTAACAAGCACTTGTACTCAAAGGTAGTCTCCAAAGTTTTCAATAAATAAATACATCAATCAATCAATCAATCAATCAATGCCACAAGTGTGCATGCCTGCAATGCTGCTGTGGCATGAATTGTAAAGAACATGGGAGCAGGCAGCCTAGTGAGAGATGGTGGCTGCATCGGGTGCATGCATAGGTCTTAGGGGAGGCCTGACCTGAAAATGTTTCTTTATTAATCGTACATCAGGCAACCGCAGCAGGGGTATTATCGCATGTGTGTGTGAAAGGAGGGGTATCAGCATGGCTGATGGATGGAGGGGGTGGGGCATGAGTATTCATTTGCGACAGGGTGGATGCAAGTAGATGTGAGGAGGGATAGGGTTAGTCATTCTGTGACTGACAGGATGATTAATGCGTGTCATCAACAGATGGGTAGAGGGGTGGGGTATTTATATTGGGAAAGGATGGGTATTGAGAGATGGGAGGAGGGAGTAGGGGTATTAATATTGGGACTGGAGCATCAGCAGTTAGGAGGGGGCAGGTGTGTTCATATTGAGTGTTAGCACATGGGAGGAGAGGGTAGGGTATTTGTATCGGAGACCAGAATTAGACTGCACGTAAGAGCAATCAAATTCTGGTCTCTTATGGTTTTGGGTCTGGCAGCCCTTTTCCATTGCACCAGTCCTGCAGTGCTCGTATCATGGCACTGCACTATGGAGTCTGTATTTGTAATGGGGCAACAGTAGATGGGAGGAGGGGTAGGGGTAGTCTTTCTGGGATAGTGTGTTTATCAGCAGATGGGAGAACAGGCAGTTGTATTTGTATTGGGAACGGGTGTGTATCAGCAGATGGAATGGATAGAGGTGTGCATACTGTGGCAGGGTGTACGTACTGGGGCAGTGTGGGTGTCACCAGACAGGAGTGAGATCAGAAGTGTACTGCACACAGGGTTGGGAGGGTGCCACCAGTTAGGAGAGGCTGGGAATATGCATTATTACTGGGGAAGAACTAGGGGCTTTGAATGTGTTTCATCTGAGATACCCCTCCATGCCCCTTTACTCAAAGGGTAAAGGAAAAGAACAATAATTATCTGTAGTTATCAGATGAACACATAGAATGGAGTCAGAAAAACAGACTGACACACAGGTAAGGAAAATACTTTATTTTCAATTTGTACTGTATTTACGATTATTTAGAGGTGTGTTCATCAATTTCCACCAGTCAGAACTGATCAGGACTCTGACCTGGATCTTTTTTTTAATTAAGTATGCTTTATTGAAAAATTATAGTGGTATAGAACAGGAAACTCAACAACCATAAATATCACAAGACAGAAAACAGAAAGGCATAAAGGACCCCCCCCCATTCCATCCTCCCCCTTTTAAAGAGCATCCAGTGAATACATGCATTGTGCAGCATATTTCCAGACATGGAGAGACACAGACCACCTAGTCAGAAAAGGTTCAAGAGCTCTGAAGGTGGCTCAAGTGGCAGCTGCTGTATTTACTGGATCCTCATCCTGATAATAAGGGTCAGGGCATTTTCAGGTCTACCCATCCCTACTGTAATGAGAAGATTCCGATTGTAAGTGGGACACACTGGATATGAAAAAGTTCTGTTGGCAGAATCATGTCTTTGGTAAAGTAATATCATTATAATCATACTCAAACTCTGTGAGGATTTTGATAGCAGATGGAGTTTTTTTTAATGTTACATGCAAACTAAAACATCTCCAAGCACCAGGGGGAATCAGTCTATCGATATCTTACAGTGCCTGGCCATTGCAAAATTCATCAAGTACTTAAGTGCCATTTGATATGCTATCTAGGGGGAATTTAAAAGCAGAACGCATTTCATCCTTGAATTAGCGAAAAAGGATTAGGAGAATGCAGACTCACCCAATATAAGCAGGCACTGCCACCAAGGCCTGAAGCTTTATTTTATACATATCTGATTGATGTTTTTTAACAGTGTAAAAACATGAAGTCATTACATTATCATTCTTCATTTTGGGGAACTAGTAATACCAGTTTAGTATTAACCCACGGTGACATCGCTTTCTTACATCAAGTGAGTACTGTATGTGCTTTCTATTTTTTTCCACAAAGCTGTTTATCTTTTCTGCTTCTCTGATTGGCCCCATCTGGATTGGTCTTCCTGTCCTGTCACCTGACTTCTCTGGGACTTAACTTTTTTAGTGGGTCCTGCCACAGGACCATGGTCAGAGGGACCCAGTCATCAATACAGGGTCTGCAATAGACCAGTCCATCACTGTGCTGCAGCCACTGGGTTTCTCCTCAGATTTTTCTCCCTGGTAGTAGTCTACCTCGATGGATATGCCACCTGGCATTTGAACTTGGGGTCCCTTCCCTGGCCATCCCATGATGCTGCCCCCTAGATTCCTCTAGGTGGCAGGCAAGCCATGGGACAAGCAGTCCTACAGATGCATGATCCTCCCTCCCTTCCCCTACCAGCCCCTAAGCGACCCAGGTCTATTCATAAATCTGGGTCATCAACATGGTGGGAGGTAAGGTGCCTAGTGCCTCAGCCCTTCACCCCATTGGGCTGGCCTTCCTAATAATTTTTTTTACAAAAATAGGAAGATGTGTGTTTGAGATATTTATTGCAAAATTATATCATCAGACTACATTTCAAAGAAAAAAGGTACTTTTGCTAGTAACCAATATGGGAATATAGTATTTCACATTTTTTAACATGTTTGCCAAATATTCCTTTATGGGTTTCAAAAGGCAGACATCTCCAGTCAGACAAAGCCACCATAAAAATATGTGGTGGAAATATTGCCACATCTGTTACTATTATAGAAAAATAAAAAGGCATCCCAAAGTGAACTCAGACTGCCAGTTTTAGAATTCAGGAAGGAAAAATGAGATTGGCTCTGCATCTTGGAAGAACAAGATATAGTTTTATGCCTTAATATAAAACTAAACAGAGTTTTGGTTATTTCATACTGTTGTGGCTGGGAATCCCTTCAGATTGTCCTTTTATAGCAGTGTTTATTGTCTTCCAGTATCATACACAATAATTAACACCACCATTGTGGTCTGAAATCTGCATTCATCATGTTGCCTTATCCTCCTTGTGGTTGGTGTTAAAAGAGTGTCTCCTGTTGTGGTCAGACATGGCATCCTCAAACTCTAAGACAATGCCACAGATCCATATGGGGTGGCTACAGTAAGTGGTGGTGGCAGTGACATTTGACTCTAAATGTGGAAGAGGAGCACAAGCCTTACAAAATCTGAACATGACAAAAACTAAAGAGGATTTTTGATAAAATGATCAAATTCCGTACAGATACTAACAGATCCAGAAGCAAATGGTTTGATACCTTTTATTAGACCGACATCGATGTTACAGAAAGAACAAAGTGCCTAAGCTTTCAGACCAAGTCCTTTAATAAAAAGCCCAGAAAGAATACTCATTGGTTTAGAATACTCATTTAAACCATAACTAAAGTTTAAATAAGTGGACTCAGATTTCACCAGCTTGCTTATAACCGAGAAGCCTTCCAAGGTCAATTGTCAACAGAATAAGATAAGAATCCTTCGAGTAGAAAGTAATTTAAAATCTGAGTAACTGAGTGTGTTATGTAAATACAGTCCTAATGAAAAGCAAAATCTTTGTAATCAATATTCATTTAAGTATATGCTAAAATGTGATATTATTGTATGTTAAAAAAAACTATATAACAGAAATTTTCTATATAAGGCATTACCTGGGTTTAAAGTAAAGTTTACCTAGTATGGCCAACTGTTTTACACATTTATACAGTATAAAACCGATCTGGAGACATTTTCCCAACTGTACACTCAACCAGTAACTGTATTCCATAAACATTAAGACCTTCAGTGCTGTAACAAGTTATGGTTTAAATGAGTATTTTAAACAAATGAGAATTCTTTCTGTTTTTTTTTTATGTTTGATTTGGGTGTTAACAGTATGTGATTTTCTAAATAACTGACATAAGCTTCTTAATAAGGACTTGGTTGGTCCGAAAGCTTATGCCCTTTGTTCTTTCTGGAACATCTATGCTGGTCCAATAAAAGGTATCAAACCATTTGTTTCTGGATCTGTTCTTACAAGGACCAATATGGCAAATAAACTAAATCTGTATTACAGATACTAAGAAATAAGTTTTCAATATGGTAACTTTGTTCTTGTTTTTCTTTTCAATGGAATCTGCATTTCTATTTTATTATTATTATTTTTTTATTATTATTTAGTGGTTATTTGTCTTTGTAAAGAAAATTATTTTATCACTACTTTGCTGTGGGGTGGGGGGTGCATTTTATGGACCCTGTGTCCCATCTGACCTGTATTTAGAATACATAGGTGCATGGACACTAAAAGACTATTGCCCCCATATTCAGGTAAGCACAGAGCTAACATGAATTGCACCAGAATAACCTGGAATTGTGCATCCATATGTGACAGGGGTCATATTCAAATGGCCCCAGTGTGCAGCGGTCAGTGGATAGAGAAATTACACAAAATACACCATTGCACCTTTGCAAATGAGGGAACCCTCTTGCATATGGGGTGCCATCGTATATTCAGAGGATTTTGGAAGCAGTAAATGGCTGCCAAGGCAGTGCTGTTGATTACTTGCAGACCCTACTCTTAACATGCACAGTGGCATCTCCCACCACCGACAGCAGTGGTGCTATACTTTGACATGACACCACCGCCTGCACAATTCCCAAGTTAAGGTCTTAAAATACTGTAGTAGTCTAGTGGTATGCCCTCCCACTCTGATCCCTGAGATAATGTATTAAAATTCCCTAGTAGTCTAGTGGTACTCCGCTTCCATCCTGATCAATCAATCAATCAAGTTTATTTTACCAGGAAATACACTGTTGAGCAAGCTCTTTTACAAGGTGGTCCTGGAAGGATGTAACATAGATTATGATACAAAAAGCATGATAAATCAGGAAAAAATACAGTTGCATGACAATATGACATAATACGGCTAACACAATAAACAAACATAAGAAAATGCATACTAAATGTTTTAGAATACTCGACTTCAGAGAGCAGTCAGAGAGGGCAGGAGGTGGGGGAAGGTGATAGCAGGAAGCGGGGAGTAGGTAGGGAAGAAAAGGAAACAGGGAGACTGATAGTGAGTAGCAGAGTATGGTGTACATGGAGAGTATATGAGCTTGTGGGAATTAGGTGAGTTTAGAAGTACTAGGAACAGTATATTCTATGGGAAGCTAGGGTGATAGAATCAAATACAGTGGGTGGAGTATAAGGAAGTGCAAGAGATAAGGTGGAGACAAGGCATAACAAGTGCAGCTTTCTTTCAGTGACTGTCTAAGCAGAGTTTTGAAGGTGAGTAAATAACTAATATTCCTCATAGTCCAGTGGTACCCCCCCCCATTATCTGATCACTGTAATAATATTTGCAATCCCCACCCCCTCCTAGGCTCACCCATTCTGCGATGCCTGCCCCTCATCTGTTCCTGGATCATCCATCAAAATCAATTCTAGATGTGCTGGCTGATCTGCAGATGGTGATGGGTACAGACCCTCCTCAAGTCACCTTGTCTGGCCACCATCTGAAAAACAGGGAGCACGGGTACTGTAGAAATAGCTGTAAAACACCAAAATATGATAAAAAGCAATTTATTTTACTAAAAAAGTATATGACAATAGTAAATGCAATTGAAGGGGAAGTAAGTATTTAAAAGGTAAGCACACATCTGTGTGTAACTTTGTTCCCTATCGCCTTTAAAGTATGTACACCAATTTAGTTTTCAATGGTGCTGTAAACCACATTTCCATGTTTTTTCATCTGTTTTGTCAAATTATTAGACTTCACATATAAATAGTTCAGTTCTGACTAGGAGCTCAAACTAAACCTCTGCTTAGTGGGGTGAAGGAAAAGATGTCTCTGAGTGACTTGGATCATGAGTGATTTGTCACAGTCTGACCCATGAAGAACAGATTTACTATAGCTTAATACATGTCAGCTTTTTTCTATTTAAATTAGAGCTGATTTATTTTGTAACGAGAGTGTATAAGAACTGTAACTACAGAATAAGAACTATAGTTCTCTGTAAGCAATAATACCCGACAGAGTGGGCGGTATTGGGAAGTACTGGACTGCCCAGGGGTGTAATGAGGCTTGACGCCACAGGCAGAGGGCCTAGTAGCCCCTGGAAGGTCTGGTATTTCCCAATACCACCCACCTTGGAGGGTATTATTGCACTTAGAAAATGGTCTGTAAGTGACACTTTTTTAAAATAATTAAAAATATTAATATATAAATAAAATATATATATATAAAAAAGCAATTCAAATTAAACTTTCTGGTAAAGTAGTCTTCCAGTACTAGAATCACTAGTGGAGGGTGCTGTTTTTTTTTCTAATAGTTTCTTAATCTGAATGTGCAGTATGTTTTATTTGCTTAGTGTTTTGATCCCCCAACCCCCACCACATGTACACTCACAACAGTAGATTTACTTTGCTTTATCTCTGCCAAATCGGGACTGAGGAATGTTGTGCTGAGTGTAAGTGAAGTGAGGTAACTGTTACTTGATGAGCGAGCTTTCAATTTTGCCATGGAAGTCCACTACACTCAAAGGTAGGCGCAGACAGACTGTGACTCAGAACCCAGGAGGCAGTTCAGGAAATGATTTAAAATAAAAGAAAGATATGAGTTGTTCTTGCAGGTTTTTTTTTTATTACTGTAGAAAATGACGTGTCCAAATGGGGCAGAAGCTTGAGTCACACTACACTAGCGCTGTGAGAAAGCGCTGCTTGTGTCTTTGCCGTTTTTTTTAAGCTAATGTTTTGTTATAGGCAGTGTGGGGCAGGTAATGGGGGGGGGTCATCTTGCCGGGTCCTCTGCAGCTGTTCCTCTGCAGTTTTTATGCACTTCTTGTGTTGCTGTGGTCAGTAGCAGTCCTCTTGTCAGTTTTTGAGTGAAACAACCTGGGGAGCCGTTCGCTCGGTAGGTGCGCCCTGCCCAGCTCCATTACATGAAACCAATGGCTTCCTTTTCATTTGTTCCTTTTTATTTTAAGGAATATTAAAAGTAGAGACACTAAAGTCCTGATACCCTTGTATACTAGTCTTGTTAGACCTCATTTGGAATACTGTTCTTCAGTAACTGCTCCTTATCTAATTAAAAATAAGAAACGAATAGAAAACGTTCAACGTAGAACTACAAAAAAAATTTTTGAATGAAAAGAACTTGACTATGAAACTAGGTTGAAAAATGTAGGTCTTTATTCTATGGATTATAGAAGACTGCCTGGTGATCTATGCTTAACATATAAAGCTATACAGAGTGATGCAATACTAGAAACAATAGGACTACAAAAGAACTTGTCAATTGTTAAAAGAAGATCTCATTCACTAAAACTAAAAGGTACTCAAAATAACACTTCAAAAAGAAATAACTGGTACACACAAAGGGTGATAAATATATGGAATAAACTTCCTGCGAATGTGGTGTTGAGTACTTCCTTAGCATCATTTAAATTTAAATTAGATCTTTATATGGGTGATTCTAAGTTCAAATTCCACCTTTGATTTAGTGGTGAGTTCATAAAAGGTAGCAATACCTACTGAATTTGTACAAATCCTATGAACATTTTATGTATCACTTCTCCTTAATTTATGTATAATGAAAATAACAGAGGCTAAGGAGGAGGGTGGGGTCTGGCTGGCCAGCCGCCAACTCACCCACTAAGTGAGAGAGGAAAAATGGCGGCTGGTCAGATTGAAAGTTCAGGGTGCCCAATGATACCCTAGGTAATGGGGCACCCTAAATTTAAACTTGTTTTTCTGTGGGCTCTATCAAAAACTACCTGCCTGGTAATGTTAGAGTCCTAGCCAATGAGAATGCTAGGATTCATTTTCCCATTTTCTAAAAACTAATAAATGATCATCAGAGTAATTCAAGAGACCTACTTTTTAAATCCAAAGTAGTCTCACTTAACATCAAACATGGATGATGACTAGGTAATTTCTATTTTTCTTGAATTGATTTTTCCATGCTAATAGAGAGAGAGAGAGAGAGAGAGAGAGAGAGACTCTGATGAACTGTAGGACTGTGCATAAATACCTTACTTATTTCACAAAGCTTCAGTACTTAATGGATGCACTCCCCCAGCCATTAAAACAATAATGTATCCAAGCCATTTTTTACCCATTAAGAATGAAACCTTAAGAATTAGCAGTTTCATTAATGTATCCTGCACCTTAAAACCTGCAGTATTTCTTTCAGAAAAAAAAAACAATGTAAAAGGGGTGGGGTGTGGGTCAAATATCTCTTGCATTTTTTTTTATGGCTGTGGTGGGTGTAGCCCTGCAGATGTTTTTCTTTGTGAAAAGGACTCCCTGCATAAATTACCTTCCAAACAACATGCTAGAGTGTTACAAATAGTGTCCTCTGCTGAAGCCTCATTACTACACTGCCTGTGTGTGTATGGCAGCTGGAGAGCACTATTTTTCCTCTGGCTTAAGAAGTTAATTGAGCCATCCCCAGTACTGTCTTTTTTTGCAAGTTGAAGCCTCCTCCAGAGTGTTTTATGGGCCTTGTTAAGTTTCAGTACTTATTTTACTACCTTTTGAAAACTGAGAAACTCCTGCTTTGCTGGTATCCCCTCCCCCACAGGTATAAATACCTTTGTTTACTGACCTTGCTGGTTGATTTTACTTGCTTGGTTCTCCCACAAAGCCTCAGGGCACTAGTGCAGTAGTTTTGTTTGAAAAAAAAAAATGACATTGTGAAAGTCCTGTCAAAAGTATGTACTGTAAAATTGCCCTCAGCTTTAGAAAAAATTATATTGGACTTTGCTTTCTCAAATTCAAGGAGAAGTTAGCGGTTAAAAACTCAAAAAAATAATTCAAATAAAAATCCCTGGACCAGAACCATATTAGCAGCTGTTGTGCTGGGTCTTGCTTTTGTGGCTTAAGCCAGCAGCCTGCCTGTTCCTGTCCCTATCCCTCATAGCAAGAATGTGAAACTGAACTTGTGTTATTTTAAATGATAGATAAAGTGACATGTCCATTTTGCATCTCTTGGGGATAAAGCTGTATCCCTTTACCTGTATGGAGTAATTCACTTGCCACCAACTCTTAAGACCTCAACTGTAAGATAGATCATGCATGTAAGGTGATATATGAAATCAAATTGCATTTCCTGAAAAACAGGTTCATTTCTCTTCCCTACCTCTGTAGCCATACAAAGCCAATCCCTTCCCTCTCTCTCTCTCTCTCTCTGATACCTACTTCTGGACAATACAGCTGTCTAAACAAACAAAGCTGTTTCTTTTTTCTTAAAAAGTGGGATGATTTTTTTCTTGCTTGTTTTGAATGCCTGGGTAAGTCACAGGAAAACATTTCTGCTCCCAAGGGATGGCTTAATTCTTAATGCTCCTGTGTACTATGAAAAGAAAAAAAACAGAGATTATTATATAAAAATCACAATATATTCATAGAGAGAAGAGAATACAAACACTTTAATGGTTATAACTGCATTAGACTACAAATGCAGACCACGACGCAAAGTTCTCATGAACGGATTCAGCGTTAAACTAATTTACTTTATATTCTTTATGCTTCTCTTTTGATGTCACTGTGATCCCTATTTGTTATTGTTGTTGCAAACATTTGTTCAGGAGGTCCCAGCCATCTCAGAAAAGATATAGATGGGGTGAAGACAGCACAGGGAAAGGCAATCAAAATGGTGCATGGCTTGCACCAGAAGCACTATGGAAAAGACTCAGTGAGTTAAATATGTACTCTCTAGAGGAAAGGAGGGAAAGGGGAGACACGATAGAAGCATTCAAATACCTCAAAGGTATCAGTAAGGTACAGGAAGGCTCAATTCTGCTGAGAAAGAGATGTTCAAGGACAAGGGGCATGATATGTACCTGGAAGGGGGAGACATAGAGGGGATGCGAGGAAATACTTCTTTACAGAGAAGGCGGTGCACACTTGGAACAGCCTGCCAGCAGAGGTAATGGGTACTAAAATGGTAACAGGTTTCAAACATGCATGTGATACACATAAGGGGTCCTCAGCACACCTCTCAAGTGTCCCTGATTTTCAGGGATGTCCCTGATTTTGCCTCAATGTGTATCACATGCATGTTTGAAACCTGTTACCATTTGCGGGGAACTACAGACCAGTCAGCCTCACCTCGGTAGTGGGGAAGATCATGGAAGCACAACTGAAGGAGAGATTGGTGGAACATCTGGTTGTCAATGGACTACAGGACTCAAGGCAGCATGGTTTCACCAGGGGGAGGTCATGTCAGACCAACCTCATTGAGGTTTTTGACTGGGTGACTAGGGAGGTGGATCGGGGAGGGCAGTGGACATGGCCTATCTGGACTTCAGCAAGGCCTTTGACACTGTGCCACACAGAAGACTATTACACAAACTGGGGAATATGGGTGTGGGCAGGACAGTAGTGCAGTGGGTAGGTAACTGGCTGGGTGGTAGGACACAGAGGGTGGTGATAAATGGCTGTCACTCCACAGAGGGAAGAGTGACCAGTGGGGTACCACAGGGATCATTGCTCAGACCGGTCCTATTCAACATCTTCATCAGTGACATTGCGCAGGACCTAGAAGGCAGAATTGTTTGCTGATGACACAAAGCTCTGTAACAGAGTAGACACACCAGAGGGTGTAGACAGAAGGAGAAGGGACCTGCAGTAACTTGAAGAACGGTCAGGGGTTTGGCAGTTGAAGTTCAATGCAAAGAAGTGCAAGATAATGCATATGGGGCACAAAAACCCTGGCACAATATATCATTTTGGGGGTGAGGATATAGCATGCACCAAGCAGGAAAGAGATCTTGGAGTTATCATCTCTGATGACCTCAAGGTAGGGAAACAGTGTGACAAGGCAGCAGGTAAAGCAAATAGGATGCTGGGATGCATAGGCAGGGGCATCACCAGCAGGAAAAGAGAGGTCATAATTCCACTATACAAGACACTAGTAAGGCTCCACCTGGAGTACAGTGCACAGTTCTGGAGACCTTACTTACGTAAGGACATAGACAGGGTAGCGAAGGTTCAGAGGAGGGCAACAAAGATAGTACATGGATTGCATCGCAAGTCCTGTGAGGACAGGTTGAAGGAATTGAATATGTACTCCCTGGAGGAGAGAAGGGAGAGAGGGGATATGATAGAGACATACAAGTATCTTACAGGGAGGAACAGGGTGCAGGAAACCACTATTTTTAAGCAAAAAAGATGTTCCAGGATGAGAGGGAATGGGATGAAGTTGGAGGGAGGATGATTCAGAGGAAACACAAGGAAGAATTTCTTCACAGAACGGGTGGTGGACAAGTGGAACACCCTGCCAGAGGAAGTGGTGGGGACTGAAACAATCACGGGATGTAAGAATGCATGGGATAGACATAAAGGAATTCTAGAGGTCAGGGTTAAGGGGCAACAGACTTCTAGGAAAATGTAAAGTAAACTTACAAGCTCAAATGGGAAGACTGGGTGGGCCATTGGCCCTTATCTGCTGACACTGTCTGTGTATCTCTGTAGTATAGTTTCTACTCTCGGAGCTGGTGGACAATTTATATCATGGAGCTGATGCATTCTCTTGTTAATATGAGATGGCATGCTACTATACATGTTACTAAATTATGCCTCTGTAACTAGATTATGAGCAGAATGCAATACTGGTGTCCCTTGAAGCAAAGATAAGGTAGCAGAGAGCTGGGATGCAGCAAAAAGAAAAAAAAAAATAACCAAGGTAAAATTCACAATAATCAAACTAATTATAATAATAAAAATAATAGAATGATCATATAACCACATTAAGAATTTTATTTCAAAGGCTTCGGGTTCTTTTGGCTTGGCACAATGACCTTATAGCTTCACACAGGATTCATTACTTGACCAAATAATCTGTAATTTTAGCCAATGCCCTCTGTAGGCTATATCATTCCTTAAATATCAGCTTTACAGTTTGAGAATAACCACCATTAAAGTAAATTTATATCTATGTAATTTAAGAAAAAAAAATATGTGGCCTGATGCATACCAAATGATATTTCGTTTTAACTAGGAAATGACCAGCACTGCAATTAAGCTTCTGTAAGCACTACAGGGTAGCCAGTATAATGTAGCTAGCCAGGCAACAATCCAGTCTCTGCTCTCTGTTCTGCAGCTACTTGCTATTTATCTCCTGCCTAAGCTTGAACAGAAAAAAATATCAAAATGACAGCCAGATATACAAAAAAATCCCACCACAAATAGAATATATATTGCAATTCATTTAAACATAGTCACACTAGTTAGAAGTTGTAGATTGTATAGTAGGTGAAGTTAATTAAACAACATAAAAAGAAAAAAGAGCAGAGCAGAAGTAGAAAATCACTGTTGCCTGGCTGACTAGACACCTCCATCCCCCAGGTCCCCATCACTTTACTTACAGCACATGGCAGCAGCAGAGTTCAACAACATGCACAATTAATCTTTTTGCCCTCTTCACCATTCTCACCACCACCCATCTGCAGCAGCTCCTTCAAGATCTGAAGGATGGATGCTGGACACCTTCGTTCTTTAAACAAATTGTATTTTGCCCTTATAGGTTTACTCTTAACAACCTTCCCCCCCCCCCGGGGCTCCCCTGCTCAAGCACCACTTGACACTTCTTCAATAGGAAGCAGACAGCAAGGCAATCAGAAGATTACCTCTTTACTTTTGTTTTCAGTGTGGCAGGCAGGGAGGGGTGCGGCCAGTTCAAAGAAGGCAAGACACATTTTCAGGCTTGTTCTGGGACATTTGTTGGGAGGAGCTGGAAGTCAAGATGTTATTTTGTAACACAGATGCATTTCATTTTACACATCTCGAGTTCCTGTTCCCTTCCAGAGGCAGACAGCAATCTCAAAGCAATTAAACACCTTGGATCTTTTGGTATTGTGTGCCTGGCAGGCAGGGCGTGGCAAGTCTGATTCAAATGGGACATTTCCCAGGCTTGCAGGGCACTTGAAAGCAGAGCAGGAAATTGGAATTCCTATGTCCACACTTCAAAATAATAGCGCTGCTTAGAGTCCTGTGTCCACACTTCAAGACAGTAGCTCACTCTTAAAAAAACTAATTGTTGTCAGGCTTAAAGGGCATTTAAATTTGGGGTTAAAAAAGTGACAGTGCTGCCTCCCCCCCTCGCCCCATGGTTCCGAAGCCCTTGTGCTTTGATGTTGTTAAATTGTGTGTGTCCTGAAATGCTTCACAACTATTGACAAAAATGTGTAAAGCTTTGGAGAGAAAGGCCCGGATATTCAAACTGCGCCAGGCTGTGGTGCAAGCCTGGGCGCAGCTCAACTTTGTTGCGCATGGGAGTGGTCAGGGTAATATTCAACGGAGCTGCGCTATGGCACAACTGCTCTGAATATCGCACCCTGGCCACCCCCACTGTGCATGGTGCAGTGGCACTGCGCCAGCGAAAGTGGTCAGAGTGGAGCATTGAGATGCGGTGGCGCAAGTGCCATTGTGCCATGCACAGCACCTGCGATAAGCAGGAGGCTGGTAAGGACAGAGGTCTGGGGTTATATTCTGTTTTAACTGAAATATTTGAATAATTTTGTACGTGAAATTAGTTCTATGTGTTAAAAATTACTACTTTGAGTTAGAACTGTTACTTGGGCTGTGATATTGTAACTTTTGAGGCTTGGGAACACTTGTTTGGCAGTGATAATTAGAGTGAAATTTAAATTTGATGTTTGCCTGGTGTTAGGGGGGAAATTAACAGGAATCACCTTTTCTTTCACTGTTCACTTGGGAACATAAGCAGGAGGCTGGTAAGGACAGAGGTCTGGGGTTATATTCTGTTTTAACTGAAATATTTGAATAGTTTTGTACGTGAAATTAGTTCTATGTGTTAAAAATTACTACTTTGAGTTAGAACTGTTACTTGGGCTGTGATATTGTAACTTTTGAGGCTTGGGAACACTTGTTTGGCAGTGATAATTAGAGTGAAATTTAAATGTGATGTTTGCCTGGTGTTGGTTCTTAAATACTGAAAAGCCACTGTGGGTTGGGATTGAAGGGCTGTGTATTTCTGTTTGGGACTGAAATTCGAAGCAACAGGAACTGGTGGGCCTGTGACATCATACGGTACCTGATGTCTGCATACACACACTGTAAGTGGGACTGGACACACACTGGACTGTATGTGTTTGTGAGACTTGGGAACTTTATTGGTGGGGTTGAAATTGGATTTGTAAATAACTGCAGTCAGTATAGAGAGAAACTGTATTCCAGGGGGAAGGGACTGAGAAAAGGGGGTGTGCCATTATACACAGAGGGGGACAAACAGGGTGGCCATATTCCACCATGGCAGGCATCTTCAGAAGGGTTGTAGGCTGCACAGGCTGTGGGATGGCAATAATTCTCAATTGGGCCTGGAGAGAGGGAGGCTTCCCACTCTGTAGACAGCTATCTTGTATCAGGAGTGAGGTATATTGGTTAAGGAGTAAGCTGGGGGAGCTGGGGGGGTGTCCAAGGATAAGGGGTGTGGATATGGGCAGCAGAAGGGTGGGGCTGAGGGGAGGCTGGGGCAACGCTCTGAAATTACAGGACATTATGTTACAGCAAGCAGGAGGGGGGATATTAGGGAGAAAGGACCCTTAGATAGGGATGTTGACGCTAAGGGGAAAGCGTACGGGGTGAACATTCTGAATACAAAGAGAGTGGAGGGGGAAGAGTCAGGAGGGGCTGTTGTGGGGAAGCCTAGTAGAGCAGACATTGAGAAGGGAGGGGCTGTTGTGGGGAAGCCTAAAACAGCAGACTGTGGGAAGGAGCTCCTAAGGAGAACAGAGCAAGAGGGAAGAAGAGTGGCAGTTTAGAGGTGCAGTCAGGGGAAACTCGGGTTACCAGTGGAGGCTAACATAGAGTGTCACAATAAATTTGAGCTACTAAGCAACCTAGAAGGGGAAGGGGTTGGTGAAATGAGGAAACTGATACAGAGGCGGGAGGGAGTCGGATACCCATAGGGCATCACAGACCGGCAATGGAAAGGATAGAAATAGTCCCAGAGGGAGAAGGGAAACATAAATGTTAAGCAGATGGGGAGATGCAACATATTGCAGACATGAGGGAGGAGAGCATGACTGGAGAGAAACTGGGAGACAAGGAGGTGGGAGAGGGTTTTACCATTCTAGTCGGTCAGATATGTGAATTAATTCATTCACATATCTGGACTGACTATTCCCACTAGACTGCATGCCCATTGGCTCATCTCTGAACCAGTGGTGCAGCCCTACCGAGCTGTCAGTCGGGGCGGTGGGGTGGCAGGCGGGTGGAGTGCTGCCACCCACCGGCTGATGGGGAGGCGGGGTGGTGGGGCTCAGTGAGTGGGTGGGGTGGGGGTCCACTAGATCACCAGGGATATCGGACTTGGGGTGATGAATGATGCCACGATCGGGCTCCGTGCGGTCCACTGGACCACCAGGGATATTGGACTGGGGATGAATCATGCCCGTGATTGGGGCATGGGGCGCCACCAGGCGGCAGGAACAAGTGATGGCCACCCACAGATGGCAGCTGCTGTGTTGCACCCTGCAATGTGGCAGCTCACCTGTGAATGGCCATCACTTGTTCCTTTTTTTATTGGCATAACTTTGTGCAGGCGCAGGTAGGAGTTGCGCATGCATAACTCTGCACAGCCCCAGCTGAATATCGAGCTGTGCAGGTTATACATGGGCACTCCCTCCCCAACTGTGCCTGCATACATTACTGATGTGTCCAGGTGCATCAGGATTTGTGAGGCGCACTTTTCCCTTTTAAATATCGCACTGGGGCACATCAATGGGTTGCGCATGGCGCAACACCGTTGCGTCATGCGCAATCCTTTTGAATATCTGGGCCAAAGTGTACATTGTAGTGTTTAATCTTAGTGCACTATGAATTTGGAAGCAGTTTAGAGATACGCCCATCAGTTCTGGGTCACTTCAGCGGCATAGGTGTAGATCCTCTGAAAAGGACACACAACTTATTTTTTCCCCATATACTGTACTGGTTGCTGGCCAGCAATCCATTGGTTGGTCTGACAGTCACCCAGTCATCCACCCACAATAGTTATTTCTAATACTGAGATGCACCCTGGTAGTGCATGGATTCATACTGACAACAAAAAAGCAAGATTGCCAATCCTCCTTCAGTAGCACTTCTGCACGATCACTGCGCAACTCTGCACATGCCTCTGTGAACCCATTTTATTTCAGGACCTCCCCCTGCCCTCGTTGCATTCCTTTGCCTCCAAAGGTAACTTGCACACCTGCACAGCAAAAGCATTGGACTGTGAATATGCTTGCAGTGTCACTGTTGTGGTACTATGGACTTTGAACATGCTTGCAGTCTTACTGTGTTGGTTCTAACTTTTTACCACTCCCCCCCATTCTGACCCACCCTCAACCACTACTTTTTTATGGCTGCAGTGGGTGTAGCCCTGCAGACATGATGCTTTGAGAAAAGGACTTCCTGCATAAATTACCTACCATGGAACATGGTAGAGGTGACAATAGTTGAGTCTGCGATTACAGTGATCAAACCCTGAAATAAATGCGAGCATATCTGTAGCATGGGCAAGGCCTTATTTTCTTAGTTCCATGGGAGGGAATAGAGCTGGGACTTTTTATGTGGGAGATATCATTCTGGGCAATGTAAGGGTTATAGGAGGGGAAGAACCCACAAGCAGTACCCATCCCCAGACCGGCGCCAAAATCCCTTGCTGCTTCCCACTGGTACCTGCCCCCAGACAAGCAGTGCTGGCCCCCAGACCAGCACCGAAATTCCCTTGCTGCTTCCCACTGGTACCTGCTCCCAAACAAGAACTACCCACCCCCAGATCAGCACCGAAATTCCCTTGCTGCTTCCCACCTGTACCTGCCCCCAGGCCCAGACCAGCACCAAAATCCCCAACAGAGTACCCATCCCAGCAGCAAAAAAAAACTCCCTCTCCCTCCTACTGCTACTGCCCACCCCACTCCTTCTGTTCTCCATCCCAGCAGTAAAGAAAACCTCCCTCTCCATCCCACTGCTGCTACCAGCCCTGCTCCCTCCATTCTCCATTTCAGCAGCAAATTTTTATAACCTGTTAAAAAAAAAAGAAAACTGTCCCCTGATGTCTTTTTTGTTAAGCCTGTAAAAAAGAAAACAGTCCATCGTCATCTCCCCATCCCCCTCCCACATCCCAACCCTCCCTCTGTGCACCACCTCCCTGCACCCCCCTTACCCCATACTTACCTCCGAAGGTCAGTGCTGTCATCTTCTCCAGACTGGGATGCATCTGCACTCCTCAAAGCCAAGCCCCAAACTGAAGAATCAAAGGTAAGCCCAATAATGGGAGTCAACGGGGGGGGGGGTCAATTTAGGTTGGTATCTCAGCCATTTCTTTGGAATTTTGGCCCCAAATTCTCAACATGGGGTTCTTGGGACCCCACCTCATGAACACTGTCATTATCAATTCGTTACTCGGTTCCAAAAGGTGATTTAGCAGTTGCTGCTTGGAATCACCTTTCAGGACTGATTAACGAAACAACAGTGCCAGTATTTATGAGATGGGGTCCCAAAAAGCTCATGTTGCTAGTTTGGTGAAAAAATTCCAAAAAATGAATGCGTTATGAGCATGCATTGCACAGTTTCTATGTATGCTCCTAACTTTGCCAACTTTTAGTATTTTCACTCCAGATTTTCAACATTGCCCTTTTTTCACACCTCCTTAAGAACAGTACAGCTATCATTTTTCACATCCTGCCCAAAACATGTTTTCGCTACTGTGGTGTAGAATGGCACTGTCACTGTGCGAAATCAACTTTTGCAATGGGTTAACAACATCATAGTGCCACTGTTCATGTGGGGAGGTCCCAAAAAGGCCATGTTGAAAATTTGGTGAAAAAATTCCAAAAAAATGACCGTGTTATGGGCATGCTTTGCGCAGTTTCTATGCACACTCCTAAATTTGCCAATTTCTAATATTTTCACTCCAGATTTTCAACATTGCCATTTTTTCATACCTCCTCATGAACAGTACAAATGTTATTGTTCACATTCTCCCTAAAATGTTTTTTCACACCTGTGGTGCAGAATGGCGCAGTCGCTGTGCTGAATCACATTTTGGCACAAGTGAATGAAATGACAGTGGCACTGTTCATGAGTTGGGGTCCCAAAAAAGCCATGTTGAAAATTTGGTGAAACAACTCCAAAAAATGGCTGAGTTACATCTAGTCGTTCCAAATTTCTACGCACGTGTGTAACTTTGGTCATTTTCAATATTTTCACTCCAAATGTTCAGTATAGCCATTTTATCACACTGCCTTATGAATAGTACAGCTGCCATTTTTCACATACTGCCCATAATGTGTTCTCGCACCTGTGGCGTGGAATGCCATTTTCCCATGGATTTGAAATGTTTCACCTACACAGTTCATGAGGTGGAGGGACAAGAAGACCATATTTAACATTTGGGGTCAAAATATGAAAAAATTACAAAGCCTCCAACTGACCCCTGCTGTAACATAGCCTTTCGCTTAGTCCAGGCTGTGCTTTTCTTTTAAAAATGGCTGCTTTAGCCTGTGAATGGGGAGGCAGGAAATGACACCCACAAATGTGCAGATGTAGGCCGAGCCACACAATCTTTTCTATCCAAGAGGCAAATTCTTGTGCAAAAGCAATATAACATTCACTTGAAAGGCCATCTACCCCTGGAGTTTTCCTTCTGGGTACTTTTTTAATGGTTTCATTACCTCCTTCTCACCTCCCCCTGATGTTCTTCATACATATATTTTCAACCGATTACTCACCTATGTAACCTCTATACTCACTAACATTCACTCCTTCAATACTTCACTGCCATTCCTATTATGCATCTCTCTAACTCCTGCACTACCAATGCCAATACCAGTAAGCAAACCTTCGGCATTGACAAATGCTTGTTTAATTACAGTGGTGTACTCCGGTCATAATGAAGCAGCAGCGATTGGCCCCCAGAAACATAACTGTGATGCTGGGGGTGCCAAATCCCATAGTTTCAGGATCAGGGATCAGGCCATCTTTTTTTATGGCACTGGGGGTGTCCAGTCCCCACGTGTCAGGTTTGGGAATTAGTCCATCTTTACTTATGGCACTGGGGGCACCCAATCCCCCAGTGTCAGGATCAGGGATCAGTCTGTCTTTTGACTGGGGGTGCTGAATCTCAGTGTCAGAATCAGGGATCAGTCCATCTTGTTTTATGACACTGGGGGTGCCCAATCCCCCAGTGTCAGGATCGGGGATCAGTCCATCTTTTTTATGACACTGGGGGTGCCCAGTCCCCCAGTGTCAAAATCGGGGATTGTTGCTATTGATCTTTTTCATTTGTTTTTCAACTGTAAAAAAAAAAAAAACTCCATCAATGTCATCTCCCACTTAATTGTAACACTAGGGGTGGTCAGTTCCCCCAGTGTCATGATCAGGGATTAGCAGTGTCTTCTTTTTTTCTTTTTTGCACCTGTAAACAAAAAAAAAACAGTCCACCGATGTATTTTATGGCCATTCATTACCCCCAACTGGCCCTCCCACAAAGCATCCACCACCCCGTACCCCACCCCACCAGCCCTTGTTTACTCATGGTGGGGTCCAACGCTGTCACCCTCTCTGGAGCGTAGACATGCAGACTCTTGAAGGCCAGACCACGAACTGAAGCTACAGGTATGCAGTTCAATGTATTTTAATGGGGTTATGAACTTCTGTTTTCTTTATACCTGACTTCAGAAACCCTCCTCTGGTTCCACCACGTGCTTCATTTAACCAGTGCTTATCTCAGTAGTGAGTTTCATTCTGGCTCATGAGTTGAGAGAAGTGGCACCAAGAGGTGCAATAGCAACAGCAGGTGGAAAAATAGGACTCGCAGGGTTGGAGGTGACAGCAGCGTCAAGGGTGAACTTAGCACCTTGGACATCTGCACCGGCCACAGGGGCAATTGCTGTGGAGACGATCCTCCTGGAACTACATTGTCTCAGCACAGTCCCTCCTCCACCCCATCACCATCACCACCAGCAAAGCCCACCCCATTCCTCAACACCAGAAACTGCACTCCCCTGTATGGCTGACAACTCCCCAGAGTCACACTGGCTGGACAGTGACTAGTCAGAATTCCAGTAGGCTCACCTGCAATTACAATGATCGTATGTTCCAATGGGGTCCCATATGTGCAGTTGTTTTACACCGCCCTTACAACATCTTACAGGTTTACAGGGTCGCCAAACTGTACATGCCAGTGCTTTGAATGTTAGCTCAGATCAGTTTGTGATTCATGTATACAGAAGAAAACAGATGTCTTTGTTTACTGACAAGCACATCCTTAATAATCCACAACAAGGTGTGGGTTGGGCTGGAATTTACCTACACCTGGCAAGTGACCAACAACGCCAGGCGTGCATAAGTCCCAGTGCACTCCACACTGTGCAGTAGATTACTGTGAATGTACAACTGGTAGGAAGTAAAGAATTAAAAAAAAAATATTAAAATACTCAATTTCTACAGTGGAGCATAGGTGCAAAGGGGATGAGGTATTGGGCTTACTTGTAGATGTCAGCTGGCATATCCCTGTCTAAATCAGTCTTATCTTAAGTCAAGGCAGTAACCATTTCATAGAACCATGAGACTAAACTGATTCTGCAACTGATAAAGCTGTGCTGGGCAGCATATAGCTAGCTAAACTCTGGCATCAATTTCTGTCTCAAGGTTTTGTGAAATGTCTTCTGCCTTTCTTTACTGCTTTATTGCAGAGATGTCAGAACTGATATCATTGCTGGACAGCTGACAGCTCGGTAGCCCTTCACACTTATACAGAAAAGAATTTATAAGACATTACCTCCTGACTTATAGGGTTGTTATTCCTTTGGTTTCTTCCAAAAACTTTGCTCCTCATCTTAACAGATTTGAATTGAATAGACCACGATCTTGGTCTAATTTAAAGCAATTGTATGACACAGGTTTATTACTTAGAAATCCTTAATGCAGCAATAAATATAGAGAATACTGGATGGGCAACTATGCAGAACCAGTGTCTTCTGCCACAGAAGGGTTCCAATTCCCTCTGACCAGGAGACCAAAGCTCGAGAGGTCCATGGGAATCAGAACTCCGAGGTGACAGAACACATTGGTTATGCATAAAGTTGCTCATCCTATATTTTTTATAGTGTATAGTAGTAATATGTGAAAGGTGTCAATTGTGCTTTTTTTCTCTCTTTCATAATGAAACTGACTTGTGAAGTCTCTAGAGGTTCTACCACCCTTTCTGTGAATAAATACTTCCTCGTGGTACCCCTTAGTCTACCCCCTTCCAACCTCATGTCATGCCTCCTCATTCCTGGACATCTACTTTTCTGAAAGATGCTACCCTCCAGCACCCTATTTATGCCTTTTAGATATTTGAAGGTTTCTTTCATATCACCCCATCCTTTCTACAGGGTATATATATATATATATATATATATATATTGAGATCTCCCAGTCTCTTCTCATATGATTTTTAGTGCAGGCCATGCACCATCTTTGTTGCCCTTCTTTACTGCTTCCACTCTGTCTACATCCTTATGGAGATGCAGCCTCCAGAACTGGACACCGTATTCCAAATGAGGCCTCACCAGTGATCTGCACAGTGGCCTCACCACCTCCTTCCTTCTGCTGGTGATACCTCTCCCTATGCACCCCAGCGTCCCACTGGCTCTCCCCACAGCTTTGGCACATTGTTTAGCCACCTTTAGGTCATCCAGAATGATTACCCACAAATCCCTTTCCTGTTTGGTGACCATCAGTTTCTCCTCCCCCCGCTCCTGTAATCCTCCCCTGAGTTCCTGCAACCCAAATGCATGATTTTGCACTTTTTTGCATTAAATCTCAGCTGCCACACTTTGGACCATTCCTCCAGTTTACCTAGGTCCCTCCTCATTCTTTCTACCCTTCCCAGAGTGTCCACCCTGTTGCAAATCTTAGTGTCATTCGCAAAGAGGCACACTTTCCCTTCCATCCCCTCTGCAATTTCACTTATGAAGACATTAAACAGGACTGGGCCCAGGACTAATCCCTGTGGCACCCTGCTGGTCACACTCCTTTCCTTAAATTGAGCACCATTTACCATAACTCTATATCTTTTATCATTCAATCAGTTCCTAACCCAGTTTATCTCCTTGTGACCCACTGTCAGGCTGCCCAGCTTGTTCACAAGTTATATGTGGAACGGTATTGTAGGCCTTACTAAATGCAGTTCATGTTTGTGTTTAAGCCCATGAAACACCCTTATCTAGTTAATGCATTTGTAGCTGTAGTGGCTCTGCCAAAACTTGTTTCTTTCTGCATTCTCTCTTACTGTTTGTGGAACATCTCTTCGTTATTTTTATTTCTGTTGCCCCCCCCCAATACTCTATAATGGTAACAGCACTGTGGGCAAGAGTTCTGTTATGACTAGGGGCAAGAGGTCTATTGTTAATGAGGAGATGCATGTGGGTTAAAAATCAAACCAAGTGGACATCCCATGGAGAAATGCTTTGTAGGCAACACTGACCTATTTATATTGATTTTACTGCCATTCACGGCCCCTGGGATCACCTAAACATGGCACACTGAAGCATAATGTAACCTACCAATGCTGACCTCTTCAATTAAGCCATTTCACGTGTGATTCATTTGTATGTATTACAATTAGCTTGTATACATATTACAGAAATTTTAATTTATCACTGTACATATATGATTGTGTATATATATTTGATGGACAGCAGTGAGTGAGTGTGTTCCTGCTGCCCCATCCCCAACAATCCTGAAAACAAGATGTTACATGATGTTACATCTTATTGATGCAACCCTGTATAGCAAACATTTTAAACAAATATAATAACTTGAACGCAGTGACAACACTCAAATCTCCAGTGTAAGAAAATTAATGGAGCCACAGCAGTTCCAGATCTAGCAGTGGGGGGCAAATTTGTGGGGTTGGAAATGGTGTTAAGATAAGTGGCAGAGAGACCAGGTTAGTTTGGGGTTTGACCTGTGAGAAGGAGCCAAGCCAATGAACAGGAGCCTAAGCAATAAATTATGAAAAAAAGAGTACTTTTCCAATTAACAATTTACGTTTTACACACAGTAGCGGCTCTAGCCACAAATGGTTACCAGGGCACAGCTGGGGCACAACAGATAACAGCCAGGGCACTGATATATTGTTACTATGGGGGAAGCTCTGCAGCATATGGGGCACCAACTGGGGCACAGCATTTTTTTACCAGGGCATGTGCCCTGGCGGGCCCTGGTGTAGAGCCGCCACTGTTTACACAAGTAACCCTAGAATATATACACCATGAACTGCAGATACAATCTACAATTATAAAACTGAAGTGACAAATCCAGCCATCTGATTGGCTGGGATCCATGTGACTACCACATGGTAGTCACATGGGCCACATATCCAACCATGGCCTAATGTCAGGGCATGGAAGGAAATGGTAAGATTATTTTATGTTAAAAGACAAAAGTTGAGTAAAATTCCTTACAGCATATTATAACAATTACAAGGCAACTCCAGGGATGGGTTTACCTCATAATAACAGGAATTAATAACATTAATGTCAAATCACAAGTAGCCAGTCGTGTTATATATTACGCCATCTATCACATTATAAACATCTTACATTCTACAGCCACACTTCCAGAAGTCTTGAAAACAAAGAGTGAAATTAATTAAGCCCTAAAAACTTCCAACTTATATCAATAACACCCATTATTGTCAGCTCAAAATTGTTTGTGCAGCTTTTCCACCATCAAACATAACAGCATCTTTGTAACATGGATATAGATTTTGAACTATACCATAGACATAGGGCCTGATTCTATAAGCACCCCTACACATGTTGTACATTGCGACATGTGAGGGGTGCAGTTGTGCCAAGGACCCTGTGCCCAATTCTACAGGGGCAGGGTCCCGTGGGAAGTCTTGCAACTGGCGAACAAACCTACATAGGTGTGGTATGTTCAGTATGCACTCCTGCAGTGTTCAGTTGATGGCTGGTCATGATGGTGAGAGGTGGGCTGTGTCAGTCACTGGTTTAAAATGGGCCGGGGGGGCGGGTGGTCGGGTGCTGCCAGGTGGGAGGAGTGGGCTACCAGACTACCAGGGATACTCGGGACTTGGTGAATGGCTGCAATTTAGGGGATCGGGGATGGGGAGATTTTTGCAGCTTGCAGGGTGTGGGTTTCCTTTATGGTACATGGGGTTGGGGGCATGCAGTAACCCTGTGGGGCTATTTTTCATGTACTGGTGGTCAGGGGCACGCAGCAGCCCTGTGGGGCTACTTTTCAAGTAAAGGGGGTTGGGGACATGCTCCAGCCCTACAGGGCTTTTTGGTATTGGGGGGCATGGATAGTCCTATGGGACATTACCATGCTGTTTCTGGGTCAGGGCATGGGGGGGGACAGATTTAGCCCTGTGGGGCTTTTGTGTTTTGGGGTCAGGGCAGTGTTGGAGGGAGGGTGGTATACCATCAGGGAATGGGCAGGTTGCACATGCAGGCAACCTCCGGGGGCATAAGTACAGTTACGCCAGCTATATGATGGTGTAACTTACATTGATGGTTTCTCCTTGGGGGTTGTTGAAGAATAGCACCCTGGGGGACTTTGTAGCTGCCCTTCCAGAATAGGGAGAAATTGCTGCCATAAACCCCCTAGCACCATGCCGCAAGGGGGTTTAAGGAGTAACTGGTGACACAAGTCCACTTTGGAGAAAGTAGCCTGCAGCATGTCGCAGACTGCTTTGCAGAATACCATATGTCACAACTGCTGGTGTAACTTGCTGCTTGCACTGTTTTCTTTGGTGCAAGTCAAGTTACACCAGATGTAACCTTTTGAGAATTGGGCCCATAGAGTTTAGCATAAATATGAAGCCTAGTTGGGGAATACTGACAAGTGCCAGGAGGTTAGTAAGGGTTAATAGATCTCATTAAAAAAAGAACAAAATACTGTCTAAGCTTAGAGGATAGTCACAGGAAAGGACCTTTGTCCAAGGAGGGATGTGAGAAAATGAGTTCATAGGACGGTCACAGGAAAGGACCATACAAGGAGTAACCACTTGTAAGGTGTGAAAACTTTAAAAGATAATTAAAGCTGCTGGTCTGGTTTGGTGGCATGGTGGGGAAAGTTGTGCAGCTCATATCAAAAAGACCTGCTTTCAAGGAGTAACCACCTGTGGGAGTGAAAATCCACAAGAATGGACCTGCTTCAGTGATCAAAGGAATGAATGGAGGCTGACCCTTGTGATGGACAGTGTGATGCCATAGGGGTGGACTCCCAGAGAGGGTTGAACTAGCATCACAAACCAGACACTGAAAAATTCAGATAGGGAACAGAGTACTGCAGATGTCCCCTGCAACCTAAAGTGAACTCTTTGTCTCCTGAATCTCAGGCCTTAGTGGCAAGTTGATTCCTAGGCAAGGAATTTACCTAGGGTAGGGGTACGATCTGTTAACTTGTAGTCTAGAAACTAGAGAGGGTCTTCTTTCAGCAATCTTTCATGTTTAACTTTTTTTTCCTGCATTTCCTGGGGAGTTTTATCCCATTTGTGTTATACTATATATTCTGTAATTTCGTAGTGTAAGTATTATTTATATATTTAATATTCTATATGACTGTGCAGTGTTTTAGGGGACAAGCAACAATCAATTTCTATTGGTCACACTAGTGTTCCGCTATCAAAGAGCATGACTACCAAGTATAAAGCAACCTGTATCTGATACAGAGCTGGGTGAGAGTTCCTGGGAGAGACTGAAGGGCTGGTTCTTTGTCAAAAGTATTGCCTTGCTCTGGGTGAACAGTGGATAGTAGTGGGATTAAAATTAGAACAAAATACCCTAGCACTGAGCTAGGAGGTGCCAGCATTGATGTACGAGGAGCCGTCCAGCCATCCAGTCACTCTTATATGTGAGAGTGAGACAGACTTGTGTAAGCAGGGGAGAAGTTTGTCAGAAATACTTCAAAGACTTTCCCTACAGATCAGAGGGGCAGTGTGCAAGACACACCATGTCCCCCTCCAAGTGGTATATAACTGTCCAAGTCTAAGTGTTCCTTGGATGTTTAGATTTTTCTTTGTTGCCACCATGGGCTGGGTTGTCTTCTACAACCTCATACCCCTGCCACTGCCCAGCTGCCTCCAAGCATCCCTCCTTTTCCCTACCTTTTGTTGTGGTCTCCCACTGATCCCATCTGCCTTTTGTCAGGTTTTGGGCTCTGGCACATACTGCTTCAGCAGTAGTGCTTGTGGATTCCTCGCTCTTACTGCTTCAGATCCTGCTGACTTTATACTCTGGATGCCTTTGGCTGGATTCTGAGTGTTCAAATCAAACTCCAGAAGACACTGTACAGGGGCGCAGCAAAGACCTTTTTATTACTAGATAGGCCAGTGATAACAGCTTACAGACCTTCCACTACAGCCACAGGAAGTGCTCACCCACAAAAATTTCCCCCTTACTGAAGCACCTGAAACTAAGTCCCCAGGTACCGTAATTACATGTGTAGAAGGCTACTTAAAATAAAGTTAACTTAACAATCTCCCACTTTTCTTTAAAGACTTAAATTTTAGCCCCCTTATAATAGCAAAGTTTAATGTCCACATGGCTAAGTGTCTTCTTCCTCAAGCTGCCACATCCCTTTACTGAGTGCTTTTAGAAGCACAAGAGCCGATGCTCCCTTTTTTGTCAAGCAGTCAGCCAGTTGTTCCTTCGTGGTAGACCAGAGAACATGCTGGACCCTCTTGGCCTGGATAAGTTCTTTAATGCCACTGATTTCAAGACGAAGCCTTTTCTGAAACCACTTGGTCGACTTGATAGCATCAACTAGTGAATGATTGTCACAACACATGTCACAGGTAAGATGTGTTTGGTACCACCGTAGTGAGCTCTGAGTACAGCATTGCCAGAAAGATGGCATTGTCAATTCCCTCAACCAAAGCAAGGGTTTCCAGCAAGCGTGCTCCAGACTACTCTTCTTATCCTTTTTGACTGCCAGGAAAGTGGTGAAAAGCGTCCTTCCTCACCCATTAAGATAATCAGGTGACCACCCTGAGTACCCCCATCCGGGAGGTTGCCTAGTGATGCATCACTAAAAACTACCAATTTTAAGGAGGCATCTTTTCCCAAACATTGAAATTTCAAAGTCACTTGTTCTGATTTCAGTTTTCGAACAATTTTGTTTGCCTCATGTATGGTTTGAACAGTGGCTTGTTTCGTGTTGGACGCCAAGTTACAAGCATCAAACATGACATCAGGTCTGCTCTGTCTAGCAACCCAGAGAATTTGGCCTGTCTTTGACCTCAGTTGATCCTTTTCACTTTCAGTGAGAGGATCATCATGGTGTAATGCTCTTGTGGAATCCATGTGGATGGGATAAAGATTTTGTATGTAGTGTTGCTGTTGTAACTGTACGATTTTATCAACTGTATTGAACTCCATGCCCATGTAACAAAAGCTGTCATGCTCCTCACGGCCAGTCTTAAAGACATTTCTTAAGTGTGTTATTACTGTTGTGGCAAAGTTATGTGTGAGCCACTCCAAATGAAGTCATCAACATGGTAGGCAAGCACTCCAGCTACATTGCTATCTTGATCTAACCAGTAGAAGATGGCAGGATCCACTTGTGACATTTTTCCACCTGTATTCAGCATAGTTTCTTTAACTTTGTTGTACCAGTACAGAGATGCATCTGCCAGACCATAGACACACTTTTAAGTTTCCACAGTGTTCCTTCAGCTTTAGCTTCAGGTGGAGGGTTTGATGTAAATATCTCGAGACAACTCTGTTCCTTGTAGGAAAGCAGATTTAATGTCCATGGAATGAAGTCTCCATTGTTTTTGACAAATTACAGTTAGAAGCAATTTTAAGGACTCTGAGGCGCATGTTGGTGAGTCTTTTGGAAGTTCTTTATTGTCAAGTTCCTCAAAACCTCTGGCCACCAGACGTGCTTTTGGAACTATTCCATCCGAGGTTTCTTTTGGGTACAAACCCACGTTGTAGAAATACACTTTTGTCCATTGTCTTTGACTACGTCAAACACTCCATTGCTCTTCCAGCTACTGAGCTCATCTTGTTTTACATAATCAAAAGATACTTCCTTTGTAACTAGTACATCATCTTCAGAGTGTTGCACTTGGTTGTCCATAGGTTCGATGTGAAGATTGTCTACACGTGACAAGTCAACTGACCCTGCTGTATCTGAAATGGCAGTGGGTTCCAAGTAGTGTAAATTGTACCAGTGTTTGTTTTTCCCTTTAACTTTTCCTGCACATCCAAGAACTTTTGCTGTGTATGGAATCCCACTTTCTCTGTCTGTATATCTAACAATTTGTTCAGGTTTTAGTTTGACACAGCCGTCTTGTCTTGACACATGAGGTTGTTGAATGTCCACTTCATCAGTATTTCCTGTGTCATTGGTGAAGTCCTCTACTTCATCATTGTCTGTGCCACTCATAGTGTCCACGTTATTGTGTTCAGCATCTGGTAAATCTGTCTCACATTCTGCAACCTTTTGTGTAGCATGCTGATGGTCAGCCACCACTCCTTCAACTTGCTCGTTATTCACTTTTCGTAACCTTGAATGATGCACCCGCACATAGGTGCCTCCATGTCTCACAAATATTACCAACCATCCTGACCAATGACAACACCAGGTCCTTTCCACTCTGCACAATCCATGCGTTTGTAATAGACTTTGTCTCCAGTCTCATATTTTTCATCTGTAGGACGAAGTTGTATACGCAAAGCCCGGAGAATTCTCTCTGAGCATTCTGCATCGGTGAATGCTTTCCTCACTGCATGCAATGCTGAAATATGCTGTCCTACCCATTCACTCATAGTTGTCCCTTCCAAAGCAGGTGGCTTATCAACCAGCACGGAGGGAAGATTAGGGTTCTGTCCAAACACTAGCTGGTATGGGCTGTAACCATGGACATTCTGCATTGAGTTTTTTGCCATAAGTGCCCAATCTAGGGCTGTTTTCCAATCACATTGATTAGTTTTTACTTTCAATAGGATTTCAGTGAGTGTTAAATTATGTCGTCCAAAGTCCATTACTCCACGGACTGTACCCAGCAGTTGTCTTTACTTCTATATTAAAATTTTCTGCCATATCACGGATTTCATCATTGTTGAATTCTCCTCCATTGTAGCTGTATAATTTTTAAGGTGGGCCATGCATACTTATCCAGGAATGAATAAACTGCTTCACAATTTCAATAGGTTTATTTGTAGTCACAATGCCTCCAGCACTGAAATGTGTGAAGTGATCAACTATGTGAAGATACCACACACTTGGCCCTAGCTCATTAAGATCCACAGCCACTGTTTCATTGTACTTGGAAGCCATTGGTAGCCCAACAGTAGGCTTGGGCTTGGGTTTGCTGTATCTCAGGCATGTCTCACAGCTGTTCACTATCTGTTGTAGAATGGAAACACTCTCTTTATCATTATTACCAGAACTTCGCAGTAATTTCTGAAGCTTATCAACTGAAGCATGTCCAAATTGCTTGTGAAGTTTTAACAAAGCTCTGTGCTTTTCATCTGTGGACATGGTCTCTGTCACTGTTAAAATCTCATTTTCACATGGACTCTCTGTAATGTCTTTGTCTAGAATGCTGACACAATAATGTCCTGAAGTAGTAAGCTCAAGTATGACTGGTCGTTTAAACATCACTGCTTTGTCATTTTTAATGTCTAGCACTGCCCCTGCCTTCTTTAAGGAAGTTTTGCTTAACAACAAAGGAATATCTGCAGGGACAACCTCCGTTTCTATGTGACATTTTGTCTGACCTATTTTTGCTGGGATTTTAACTCTTTTGATAGAATGCACAACTCTTCCATCTCCAAATTTGAAAGCTCTGCAACTTGGTATGTCCACCATCTTGTGCACTACATCTTGTCTAAGTTCACTTACATAGCTATCTAGCCATTTTTCTCCACAGACTGTGCGTGTACACGCAGTATCAATGACTGCAGATCCTAAAGACTCTACCATAAATACCTCTGCATCAGTAGTGAACTCCTTTGAAAACAATGTGATGTTACACTGCTCTACTTCATCTATATTTGTTTTTTCCTCTATTAACTTCACTTGTTCATTTCTGTGCTGGCAGTCTTTGGCCCAATGATAAGTGCTTTGGCAAATGGCACATTTTGATCTTCTCCCATATCTATCCAACGGATTTTTTCCAGGCAACGGCGCCCTCTTGTGGTCGTTTTGATAGCTTGCCATGCTATCCTGTTTTTCCTTTTGCTCAGTGAAATACGCTGCATCTTGACCCACATGAATTCCCTCTATGACTGGCACAATAGATGTGTTATCGCCAAAAATCCTCTTTAATGCTGACTTCATTGATGTAAATGTCAGGCTTGTACAGGCAGTTAAAGCCAACTGTTTATCTTTCACATCTAAGCATGAAGTATCTAACAACTTGAAAGCTAGAACAGCATCTGGCAGAATCATATTGTGTTTGCACATGACAGTGTACCTTTGCTCAAAGTCAATAATGTAGTCCGTCATGGACGTTGAGCTGCCTCTAGCAATCTGGTCAAAATTAGTATATGCTTCATAAATCTGATCCTTCTCCTCCTTGAGAAACACATCATCAAGTGCTCTGATTAATGTCTCCATTCCCGTATCTTTGTTTAAATCTTCTGCTGAATTTCCAATCAATGTCCTCGCTCTACCCTTGGCGAAAGTACAACTCCTTAAGCGCTTGTTTTTCCAGTTCGGTAACACTTTGCCATATATCCAACTTCATTTTTCCAGCTTTCATATGCCCTTTTCTCGTCAAATGCAGGTGGGACCCTGTAATTGCTAACCATCCTCTGCTACCAATGTTCAAATAAAACTCCAGAAGACACTGTACAGGGGCACAGCAAAGACCTTTTTATTACTAGATAGGCCAGTGATAACAGCTTACAGACCTTCCACTACAGCCACAGGAAGTGCTCACCCACAAAAACTTCCCCCCTTACTGAAGCACCTGAAACTAAGTCCCCAGGTACCGTAATTACATGCATAGAAGGCTACTTAAAATAAAGTTACTTAACACTGAGGCTTGGCAAGCTGGGGATTTGTGGCTTGCCTTCCTTGTGGGCCTCTCTGGTGGCTTGTTCCATGCTGCTGCCTCAGGGTCCTTGTGCCCTCTTGGTTTATTGGTGACTTCATTGGCTCTGTTGACTTTTGCAAGGTCCTAATGCTGCTGACAGCCCACATGCTGATTCACCTTCCAGTCCCCATGTTTTACTCTATTCTCATGCAGTCTCTGGGATTCTAAGTGTCATCACTATATAACAATTACTTGGCTCAGTCCTCTTCTGCCACAGGTACTAAAGCAGCATCGCTGCTCTTGCAATTCCTTTGCTTATCAGTACACTTCCATGCCTTGTCTGCAGTTCAGTACCCTGTTTTGTTTTCAGACTACCTGGCTAGCACTTTCCCACAAGGGACTGGTTGGTGCGCATCCACCTTTGTTTTTTGTTTTATATCATTCAGTTTCAAGTTCTTGCTCTGTTGACATACCATGCCTTCAGTCAGTTGTTCAGCCTTGCCTTCATCATTCCCACCCTGTTTGGACTCCAAAAGCCATTAGGCTTCACCATCGGCCTCTTACTACACTCCTGTGCTCAGACATATACCAGCCATGACCCTATCCATTGCTTCCAGGATGCCCTTCCCTGTCAGCTGAGGTCTTACTCTGGTCCTTTGAAGTCTGCATTTTGAGGGTAGATCCCTCAACTTGGAAGGGGTCCTTGTCCTTCTGCCCATCATATGGAACTATCCTATATTCTTGGGGAAACTAGCTTGCAGATCGACTCAGCAGCACCTCTTTATGTAACATTTAAGATTTCAGCTACCAGAGGGTGTGACCCCTAAATGCTTCTTTAGCTGTGCAGACCATATCGGCAGAATTTTGAAGGCTATTCTCCCCATGGCCATCTAGGGTTCACCTGATCTCTACTGATTTTTCTTCCTATGCCCCTTAGAGGTGAAGATCCATAAAACTGCTGGGACCACTTTCATGGTAAACCTCATTTAGCTACAAAGATCAGCTCATTGCACCCTCATGATATTCCCACTAGAGGGCTATATTGAGAGCCTTTCCTCTAATAGTCTTCCGCTGAATTGCATCTCTAAATTGCAGTAACCAAGCCATCACTTATACTACTCATAGCCTGGGGGGATGGTGACCTAAGCCTTCAATCCCCAGAGATTTCCTTCCAGAAAGTTTTTTTTTTCCTTTCTTCCATGCCCAAGGTCACAATATTAGTTTTTCTGCTGGAGTTGAAGATGGTTGGTGATTTCCTTTCTTTAGAGTCCCAGTCAGGCTACACCTCCTCTTCTTAGGATGAACATGTCTGTCTGTCTATGTTGTGCTTTTGGGCCTTCTTCACCAAGATGCCTTTGGTCTCATGGACCTCATCCCTGTAACACCTTGAGGAGCTGGAGTCCTTCATGATGGGTTCTGTGTCCTTTGACACCCCAACAGGATGGTAGTCTCCATAGCAGGGACAGTGAGAATGCAAGCCAAATTATACAGTTGCACAAGCATCACATACTCAGTTTGTCAATTAGTCCCAAACCATACTAATAAGAGCTCAATGACCCTTTGAATTCAAAGGTTTTGCCTTCAATTTTGGAGGGGCAGTGGGTGAACCAGGCTACACCCACCTCCAACTGGTATATCACCATGCATACCCAAGTGTCCCTTGGACACTCAGAATTTTTCTTGCCACCTACCTCCTCTCTTCCCATGGCACCTCCCTCTCCTTGGGGTCAGGCCTTCTTCCTTATAGATCCTTTGGTCTCAGGGACCTCATCCCTGTGACACCTCGAGGTGTTGTAACCCTTCATGAGGGTTCTAACCCCAGTAATACTCAGGTACTCCTAACTTTCTGCAGTGTCCCTTTAAGCCAGAACTGCCCGGAGAGGATAGAACACATGCAAATGATGCAGCTCTTTGCATGTGACAACTATTCAAATGCTGTCTTGAACTAACTGCCTTAGTTCTAAAACCTCTCAGATTTCACTCTCCATCTGTAAAGTCTAGTTGCTCAGAGTCTCGCTCTTCAACTTGTTCCTGTGATGTGAAGAAACTTATAAAAATATGTAAGTATCTTTTTTCTTTCATTTGCTGCCTTTTACAAATTGTTATTTGTAATTAAACCTAGTTTAGCATTATTTTAGTATTTTTTATTGGTTCCTCCTGGTTCGGTATAACTGGTGGGGAACCGAGTTATTTTAGTTATTTTCGGTGTTTTCTGACTAAAAAACCCCTGTTAGTTTAGCTTAAAATTATTTTAAATATTTACTTTTTGTAACCGCTTTATCAGTTACTGAACCGCTAGTCTCAGTTCATTTTCTTCTTCGATTCCGGTTCCCATCGGTTTTTTTTTGGTGCCGGAAACGACCACAACTACTAAACTTTTGTTAAAACTTCAAAACTACTTAGTGGTTAACATTTTTATCGGTTAATGATAAAATGTCAGAGAAATCTAAAAAGAAAACTGGTGAACCTGGTTTTAAAATTGCTCTGATTGTGGGAAAGTGTTTGCTAAGACAGACCAACATAGTTTATGTGTGGCTTGCCTTGGCTATGATCACCTTATGAAAGATTATGATATCTGTAAAACCTTTCCAGAGAAACAGTGGAGAAATGCCTAGAAACGACTTAAGAAAAATCTTCCTCCACCTACGGGTCCCTCTGGCTCTGACCAGCCGATACCCTCTGCTGCTGTGGGTGAAACCACTACAATAATTGCCTTAACCCCTGAGATGGGTGATAAGGGAACTAAGAGGCTTGCTGAACTGGCTGACTCTCTGGCTCCATCTAAAAAAGACAAAGAAAGTACACAGATCCCCCAACTGAGAAAAAGGGGACTTCTGTGGGTGCTCTGGCTCTGCCTTCTCCTCAAGAAATAGCTCAGGCCTTTAAAGTGGTACAGGCCTTACAGAGTCTCTTTCCCACTGGCCAGCAGCCACTTGTTCAGGCCCCAACTGGACAGACTGGCAGCACAGGTAAATCCTCATTTATGGAGGAATAGGGTTATGGTGAATGTAAGGAGGAGGAGGAGGAAGGGGAACCTATTAAGCCTGAGGTATCCCCCTGAGCAAGATTTTGGTTCACCTCCTAGAACCACTGAGGATTATTCCTCACATTTTACTTTTGTGAGGAAAATGGCTGATGCCTTGGACATCACCACAAGAGAAGAAATAGGGGATGAAGAAGAGGTGGAATACCTCAAAATGATGGGATTAACCCTCACAAAGACACTCCTCTTGCTTGTCAATAAATTCTTCAAGAAAGAGGCACTGAAGATTTTACAGACCCCTAATTCTGGCCCTCCCTCTTGATAAGAGGCTGGATAAGAAGTACCAATTGGAAAGGGAAGGGGCAGAGTTTCTGTTTTCCCACCCTGACCACCAGAATGTGTTGCAGGTAACTGCCTGTGACAAGGCTAAGGTATCTTTGGCTTCTCATCCACCAGATAAGGAGTCTAGGAAGATTGACAGTATGGCCAAACAAGGATACTTGTCAGCTTCTTTGGCTATTAGACCGGCACATTTCCAGGCCTACGCTGCCCAGTACCAGAAGTCCTTATGGCAGTCTGTATTGGCCATGGCACAAAAAGCCCCTTCACCCTTGTCTGATGAACTGGCAGAAACTGCCAGATTTGGCTTAGATGCAGCCAAATATCAGTTCCAAATGACTGCTGATATCAATGATACAGCAACCAGGTGGATGGCAAACACTGTTGCTCAATGTAGGTTTGCCTGGCTAAGAGCTACAAATCTTACCCAGGATACTCAAAGGCTCTGGACTTCCCTTTGGAGGGAAATTCACTTTTTGGTGAATCAACAGTGGCTTATATGAAGAAGGTGGATGACTATAAGGCCACCTTCAAGAGCAATTCTGCTAAGGAGAAAGCCTAACCATCCATCAGACCCTATGGAAGGGGAAGCAGGGGCAGATCCTTTCACACTAGGCCCTTTTTCCAGGCAATGGCTGCATCCCAGTACCAACAGTGCCCCCAGAAACAGTACTTCAGAGATAGGGGTAGAAGGGGTTCCAGATGGGGATCTCAAACCCAACCTCAACCCCAGAGTAAACAAACACCCTGATGTGTTTTCACAGGCCACCTCCTCTCTATCTCGGAGGCAGACTGTCTCACTACCTCCAGGCTTGGCACAGAATCACCACAGACAAGTGGGTCCTGGTGGTAGTGAGTCAGGGACTGTCTCTGAATTTCAAATCCCTTCCTCTTCTGAGAACCAGGGTGTTCAGTTCACCCTCCCTTGCAGAAAAAAAGCTTCTGGAGGCAGAGGTTCGAAACCTGCTGCTGTCAAGGGCAATGGAACCTGTCCCAGTTCAGCAGAAAGGAAAGGGTTTCTATTCCAGGTACTTCCTTACCACAAAGAAAAATGGGTAGTGGCAGCTTATCTAGGACCTCAGAGTACTAAGCAAGCATTTGAAAAAAACAAAGTTCAAAATGGTAACTCTGGCACTGATTATGCCAATACTCCAAAAAGGAGACTGGTTGGCATCACTGGACCTAAAAGATGCCTATTTTCACATCCCCATAAGGGAGTCCCACAGAAAATACTTCAGGTTCAGACTCCCATCAGGCCATTATCACTTTTCAGCCCTGCCTTTTGGCCTAACTTCGGCCCCAAGGGTATTTACAAAGTGCTTGGCAGTGGTTGTGGCACACCTTCGAAGACAGGGTATCACAGTGTTTCCATACTTGGATGACTGGCTGGTGGTAGGAAAATCACCAGACCAGATCAGACAACATCTGCAGACCACCCAAGGGCTCCTGGAGTTCTTGGGGTTCTTGATAAATCACAACAAATCAGTCCTTCTACCTACACAGGTGCTGCAGTTCATAGGAGCAGAGATCAACACCCTGCAGGGCAAGGCCTGCCTGCCTTTGGACAGGGTAAGAAGTCTCCAGCTGATCACAAATTCTTTCAGCCTGCACAAGCAAAAAAGATTGTGAAGATTGGAAGTTTTGGGACCGTAGCACAGGCCTTTTGATTCCTAAGTGGATACACTGATGAGGAACTTGAATCAAATCCCCAGGACATCGAGAGAGCATAAATCGATATGATGAATATAAGAGGAGCGGCACCTAATGATCCAGTTCAGTGTGAGAACCCTTTATTTTATGTCGACAAACTACTCGCTGAAGTGAATATGGTTAATCCTTTTTTATCAGAATGTAATGAATCTGAACCCACATCAACAGATGTTCATTCATTGAAGGGTGTGTTCAGAGAACTTGAAAGGACCATGCAACAATTAAGGAAGAATTTTTGGAATGTTACAAATTTGGAAGCATACTTACATCTTCAGAGAATACCTAGGGATCTGATACTGATAAAAAACCCTGCATTTGGGACAGATATTACGTTTTTTATGCAGGAGTGGGAAAATATACTCAGTGAAGCTAGTAGTAGACTGATGCAGTTAATAATAAAATATAGCAAAGAAAGAGAAATTGTACTTAAAAACGACTTGAAACAAATCGAAAAAGAAGCCTTAAAATACAAAAATACAGAAGGTTTTGATTTGTGCAATAAAAGATTACAAGAGTTCATTGAAAAATTGGATTGTGAATTGAAGAGCGTTAAGCAAACCAAATTCATTCGATATAAAGGTGATTATGAAAATCATTGTGTATATTCATGGAAGAAGGAAACAAGAAAGGGGATTCTGAAATGACCTGCTCGAGTTTCATTTAGCTATAGCACAGAAGAAAGTGGATCAGAAGTTGAAAACAACACACAAAGCCGTTTTTTTCATAGGGACCTGGAGAGCTTCGAACAGCCATCACAGCAAGAATTACGACGGAACCCCAGGCTGGTGAATTACGGCATAGGAAACGCACAAGAAGGGGACAGAAAAACGTGGTTCATCGCGAGCAGAGGGATCGGTACAACTGTAAGAGGAATGGCAACAGATGGAACGCCAGAACAACGAGGAGGTGAGTGAAGATATACAGATTATTAACATCTCAAACCATGTATTAACTGACTCGGAAACATCATTGCTTAAAAAGGGTCTGAGTTTCTCACCGACGATTCTGCTAAATCCTGTACAGACTGTGATAGATTTACATTTGATGTGCAGGAATTTGAACGTGAAAGCTTTCTACAACAGGCGACTTGATAGAGACTTTGCCACAGATTTCGATCCACCCTCTGCTCAAACAAAGACTTTTAAACTGAATTCTGTCTTTAATCCACCTCTCTGTAGCGCAGTGAGCGTGTTTAGAGATTTGTGTGAAACGGATTTTGAGAATTTATTTCACAATCCTCCACGTGTGCCATTTAACAATCTAACTAGGAATTAACGTGAAGCTTTAAAATTGTTACAAAGTGATGCTAGTATTGTTATTAAACAAGCTGATAAAGGGGGCTGTGTGGTGCTATGGGATGTTAATAAATATAAACAAGAAGTAATGAGGCAATTAAATGATAGAACATTTTATGAGAAATTGAGATTCGATCCAGTATGGGAGTATAAAACTTGTATAGATGAGACAGTAGATGAAGCCTTCAAACAAGGAATTATAACAGATCAAATTAGGAAGTTTTTGAAAGTCGAACATCCTGTTAGACCTACTTTTTATATACTACCTAAAGTGCATAAGGACACACATAACCCTCCTGGCAGCCCTATAGTTAGCGACCTGAGGGTTTAACAGAACCTCTGTCCCAATATGTAGATCATATTCTTAATGGTTATGTGAAAAAATTAGGTCATATATTAAAGATACTAAAGATGTTCTAAAGATGTTGGATGAAGTTTCAATGGAAAAAGATTGCTTGTTAGTTACACTTGACATGAAGCACTTTACACAATGTTCCCCATGATGGGGCTATGGATGCTGCTGCTCATTTGAATGGCTCTGGTGACAAATCTGATCAAGAAGTTGTTATGATTTTAAAATTTCTTGAACATATTTTGACCAAAAATGTTTTTGTTTTTGATGGGAATATCTACAGACAGATAAAGGGAACTGCAATGGGGGCTACCTGTGCACCTACAGTGGCTAGTTTATACGTGGGTCAATGGGAACAAGATGTTGTTTTCAACAATTCTAGTAACCCCTTTTTTACAATATATTATTGTGGAAACGTTTTATTGATGATATTTTATTAATCTGGAAGAGGGATAAAAACTGTTGAAAGAATTTGTTGATTACTTACATGGGACAAACGAACATTTAAAATGTTCATACTGTGTTAGCGAGGCATCTGTAAATTACTTGGATTTACAGATCATCTGGGATAAAGAAGGACAGGTTAAAACTAACCTTTTCCGGAAACCCACAGATGGTAATACTGTATTATTCGCCACCAGTTGTCATCCAACACACACGATAGAAAATATCCCCAAAGGACAGTTCCTCCGATTAAAACGGAACTGTAATAAACAAACTGATTTTGAAATAGCAGCAGCTGCCTTAAAAAAACGACTTGGGAATAGGGGTTATTCAAACAACACTATAGATAAAGGTTATGAGGCAGCAGCTGAAATAGATAGGAAGACATTGTTGGCCGATAGAAATGAGATGTCAGATAAAAATCAAAGATTTTACTTTGTGACTACCTATAGTTCCCAGAGCCATGAGATAACACAAATTATTAGAAAACATTGGCAAGTGCTTACGGCAGAACCAGGTTTACATGAAGTTTGTACACAGCCCCCTATTTTTACTTATCCGCATGCACCTACATTGAAAGACTCCTTAGTGAGAAGTCATTTTACACACACAATGATTCACACCAATAGTTGGCTAGGTGGTTATACTGGTTGTGTGCAGTGTAAAAATTGTTGCGCTTGCATTCATAACTTGAATGAAAATAATTTTAGTGTCAACAATCGACAGAAGAAAGTTTTTGATATTAGACAATTGATTTTGTGTAACACTCAGGGGGTTATTTACTTGGCGATATGTAATTGCAGTGCATTTTATGTTGGAAAAACAGAACGAGCATTTAAAATTAGAGTTTTAGAACATGTTTCGTGCCATCAATAAAAATGATTTGACCTATGCCACAGCAGTACATATCTTTGAAAATAGAAACACTAGAGTCACATCAATTTAAGTTTTTAGGCATTGAAAAAGTCTTCCATGACTTGAGAGGCGGTAATTACCACAATAAAATTCTGAGAAAGGAGAATGAATGGATTTTACGTTTGAATGCATACAAAACACCAGGCATCAATGCACATTTAGAATCAAAACCGTATTTGGAATATAGATAATATTATGTGGTATTATTGATATGTTAGTATTTATGTATTTATTTTTGTTCAAGTAATGGGTTTTATATAACCTATGTTTTATTCTGTGTCTTTATCTTTAAATTTTGAGGATGGTTTTAAAGGTGATGGTGGTCATTTGTGAGTAACCAATAGTTTTGTATTTCATCACTATGATGCAATAGCTGTTTTGATATATAAGTAAGTTGTTCTCATTGTGTTTTTAGCCTTTGATAAAGGACTATTTGTCCGAAATGCATCAGGCGTTATTTTGGTGCAATAAAATTTAATTAAGAAGCTCTGGGTTCGGTCATTATTGGGGTAAGTGTGTGCTTCAGCTTATTGACATTATACAAGCAAAAAACTGCAAGACAGTTCCTACAGCTCCTGGGCCACATGGCTGTGGCCATGGGAACAGTCCTAGGCTCCAGATTTCAGATGAGAGACATTCAGTTCCACCTAAGGGCACACTGGTGCCAGAGAAGAGATCCCCTTTCGAAGCTGATTCCAGTAACAAAAACTTTGTTACAAGCACTTCAGTGGTGGAAAGAGGAATCCAACCTGAGGGAAGGGGGTCCTTTCCAATGAGAGTCCCCATCAGTTGTTCTCACAACAGATGCATCTCTACTGGGTTGGGGTGCCCATCTAGGGGACCACACAACCCAGTGCACTTGGTCAAGTGCAGAGTCACTCCAGCGTATAAACTTGGAACTCAGAACAGTGTTTCAGGCACTAAAAACCTTCAAACACTGGTACAGGGAAAAGTGGTACAGGTCAGAACAGACAATATCACCACTAGGGTTGTCGCAGTATGAAATTCTGACGGTATGATAACCGTCACATGTAATACCGCGGTTATCGTCATACCACGGTATTGCAGAACAAGTACTTTTTGCATAAAAAAGAAGCCTCCTTGAAGTGAGTTATCCCTGAAAAGTCCCAATATTGTGAATCACAGTTATAGCGGTACAAGAAATTGCCCACGGTATCAATACCGTGACTTCTGATACCGCGGTATACCGTGAAACCGGTATACCGTGACAACCCTACTCACCACAATGTACTACATAAACAAGCAGGGAGACACCAGGTCAGGTCCTCTCTGCACAGAGGCCATGAAAATTTGGAGCCTGGCTTACTCCTTGGGAGTTTCTCTACACGCTGTCCATCTGCCAGGAAAGGACAACACCCTAGCAGATGCTCTGAGTCGAATCAACCAGGCCCATCATGAATGGGCCCTAAACAGACAATTGGTGGAAGTAATCTTCAGGAGGTGGGACACCCCAGAGATAGACTTGTTCTCATCCAACCAGAACCACCACCTGCCACAATACTGTTGCAGTCCACCAGATCAGGGAACACTACCCCTGGATGCTCTGGCTTTGGACTGGTCAGGGAAACACCTATATGCTTTTCCTCCCTTCCCTGTGGTGTACAGGGTAATGCTCAAGCTCAGGTCCCAGTCAGCATCAATGATCTTGATAGTCACAGACTGGCCCAGGCAGCCATGGTACTCTCTTCTGCTCTCCATGTCTGTAGCCGAGCCAGTACATCTCCCTTGGAGGCACAACCTGTTAACCTCCGATTGGGGGAGACTCCTGTATCCGAATCTCAGGTCTCTCAGTCTTAAAGCTTGGCTCTTAAAGATCTGGAATATGCAGGTCTACACCTCTCTGAAGCCATTTCAGACATCCTGAGAGGTTACAGAAAGCCTTCCACTAAGAAAACCTATGCTTCAAAATGGAAAAGGTTTTCCATCTGGTGCTTGGCCAGGTAGCTGGTACCAGCACAGGCTGGGGTTCCAGGTGTTCTTGATTGCCTCTTTTATTTACGTTCCCCGGGACTGCAGCCCAGCACCTTTAAGGTTCACCTGGCTGCAGCATCTGCTTATATTTCTGCTGGAAGAAATGTGACAATAGCTTCAGACCCTATCTTTAGGAGGTTCTTCAAGGGCTTGGCCCATCCGCATTCCCCTCATAGGGAACCAGTGCCAGAATAAGACCTCAAAATGTGCATAGCTAAGCTCATGGGATCTCCTTTTGAGCTCATGTCCTTTGCTCATCTGAAATATGTCACTTGGAAAACAGTTTTCTTAGTGGCAATGACTTCTGCAAGAAGAATCGGTGAGCTTCAGGCTCTCTGCATTGAACAGGACTACATTTCCTTCCACAGAGATAAGGTGGTCCTGAGAACAAACAGGAAATTTCTCCCTAAGACGGTTTCTGATTTCCACCTGAGCCAATCCATTACCCTACCTGTCTTTTTCACTGAGCACTCCACCTCTGGTGAAAGAAGGCTTCGTAGTCTGGATGTCAAGAGAGCTCTCAGCTACTACATGACAGCCACTAAGGACCATAGGCAGGACAGGAAACAGCTGTTCCTGACTTATGGGGATGTAGGAAAGGGTAATCCAGCATCGGAAATGTCAATTTTTTGATGAATAGTCCAGTGTATCCAGTTCTGTTACACTAAAGCTGGAAGGGAGCATCCAACAGGATTGAGGGCTCACTCCACAAGAGGGACAGCTGCTACCTTAACAGCTGTCAGGGATGTTCCACTAGTTGACATCTGTAAAGCAGCTACCTGGAAAACAGTATAAACCTTTACGAAGCATTACAACCTGGATATTCAGTCCAGGGGTGATGCTAGGTTTGGCACAGCAGTTCTACATATTCTGTTTCCTAAATAAGGTTCTGTGCCCACCTCCAAAGGCACTGCTTCATAGTCTGCAGAAAGTTAGGAATACCTGAGTATTGCTGGAGTTAGAAGAAAAAATTACTTACCATAGTAATCTTGTTTCTTCCCAGTGATACTCAGGTATTCATAGCTTCCCACCCTGCATCCTCTTCTAGAACCTTTAGCCTCTGCAGTCCTGCATACTGTGCTCTCAGGTGTATACATGCCACTTTCTGGCACAATTTTGGTAAACAAGGTCCATGTTGTGTTTTTCCCCTTCTTTCAGGTGACTCTGACATTTTTGTGGGGATCTGTTGTGTTTTCCCCTCCAGTTGGAGGGTTTATTTAAGGGGTTATGGGTTTAACTATCACTATTATCACTACTGATTATTATGGATTATTAATACTATTCAGTATTCATAGTTCTTTGGTGCCTGCCTTTCCAGGCGTCCAGGAAACCTAAGAAGTTTTAGAACTCAGGCAGTTAGTTCAAGGCAGCATTTGAATAGTTGTCACATGCAAAGAGTTCCAACATTTGCATGTGTTCTATCCTCTCTGGGCAGTTCTGGCTTAAAGGCACACTGCAGAAAGTTATGAATACCTGAGTATAACTGGGAAGAAACAAGATTACTATGGTAAGTAATTTTTCCTTCCCATCTCCTTATGACATCCTAACAGGGTGGTAGTCACCATAGAATGGACAAAGAAAGATATAAGCCAAATTACACAGTTGCACAAGGATCACATACTCAGTCTGTCTATTAATCCTAAACCATACTCATAACAGCCTGATGACCCTTTGAATACAAAGGCTTTGCCTGCAGTTTGGAGAGGCAGTGGGCGACACATGCTATGCTTCCACCTGAGTGGTATATAACTGTGGATTCCCAAGTGCCCTTTGGATGCTCAGATTTTTTCTTGCCATCTTCCTCCCCTCATCCTCCCAAGGTACCTATCTTTCCTTGGAGTTTTCCCTAAGGTACCTTTGGTTTCGGGGACCTTGTCTTGTAGCATGTCGAGGGGCTGGAACCCTTCATGAGGGTTTCTGCATCCTTATGACACCCTGACATGGCGGTTGTCCCCGTAGCAGAGAAAGATATAGTGTAAGCCAAATTACACAGTTACAGAAGCATCAGATACCACTGCAACCCATAAGAAAGGACACTCACTGGACTTGATATTTCACCTGGGGATGGAAACCTCCGATGTGGAGGTGGAGCCTATCGTATGATCTGCCCATCACCTCTTGAGATTCAGTTTGGCAGCCCCCCAAAATAGGCCTGCATCAAGGGAGTTGGTACAGTTCCGCCCTTTAAGAGGAGTTACCTCAGAAGGCCTAATGGTGGTGCTGGACCTCTCAGGAATTCCAGGAGATAGCACTAATCCAGGACATCTTGTGTCGGCCTACAACAAGGCTGTTACTGAGGTTCTGGATATTATTGCTCATTCTCATGTTCACCTCCTTGTCTCTCATCTGGGCGCCCTGTGGTTTGATGGGGAGAGCTGTGATTTAAAGAGACGGGGGTGTAGGTTGTAAAGACACTGGCGTAAAACTTGTTTGGAGGTGGACAGACTTAGATTGATAGACCATTATGATGTCTATCAATCAGCAATTGCCCGTAAGAAGGCAGAATTCCTGTCCAGGGAAATTGCGACAGCAAAGAACAAACCAGCTCTGCTCTTCCAGACTGTGGACAGATTGTGCAATCCAGCCTGTCTTCACTCTGGTTGAGTATTGTCACAAAAACAGTGTGAGGAGTTTACGCAGTTCTTTTCTGATAAGGTGTCCACCATCAGAAATGAGATCAGCCAGTGCCTTCCCATTGGTCTTTGCATTAATCAACGGGGTGGTTCTAATACCTAGCTGACCTGGTCCACCTTTAGTCAGCTAGTAGTCGCAGATATAGTGAGGATCATTCAGTCTCTATGGCCAACTTACTGTAGTTTGGATCCGGGCCCTACACGCCTACTTGTGGGGTGTGTAGAAGTCATTAGCCCGGACCTTGCTGGGATAGTGAGAGTTTCATTGGAGAGAGGGATCTTTCCAGATCCCTTAAAGGAGACAGTAGTTCACCCCCTTTTGAAAAAAAACTCCCTTGATCCCGACTGCCCAGCTAACTACAGACCAATCTCGAACTTACCCTTTGTTGGGAAGGTTATCGAGAAGGTGGTCACATTGCAGCTGGATGACCATTTGACTAACCACAATATCTACGACCCTTTCCAGTCTGGCTTCAGGAAAAGGCATAGCACTGAAACGGCCCTGGTGAGGGTACTTAATGACCTTCTGATGGCAAGAGATTGAAGAGCCTGTTTGATCTTGGTTCTTCTTGATCTCTCAACAGCATTTGACACTGTAGATCATGGGGTGATGCTCGAGCGCCTGTGGGTTTTTTGTGGACTGAGGGGGGCAGTTCACAATTGGCTTAAGTCCTTCCTCGAGGGTAGGTCTCAGAGAGTGGTGCCGGGGATTTATTCTTCGGCCCATCATGGACTGCGCTGAGGGGTTCCACAGGGCTTGGTGCTGTCCCCCATGTTATTTGCAGTGCATTTGCTTCCAGTAGGGGGCATTATAAGGCAGTACAGATTGAATTTTCATTACTGTGCTGATGATTCTCAACTGTACATGTCCTTTGTACCCGACCAGGTATTAGATTCCATTACGGTGTTTAATAACTGCCTACTGGAGATTAAGAGCTGGATGAGTGCCAGCTGACTTTGGTTGAACTCAGAAAAAACTGAGGTATTGGTTGTGGACTCTGGTCATAGAATGATGGGGACATGGATGGGAAAACCATCAGGATTAAGTCTTAGTGGAATCCCGCTTATTGCCTCTGGCCAGCTGCGGAACCTAGGCATAATTTTTAATGAAGGCCTAAACCTGAGGGGGCAGGTTTTGGCTACAGTCAAATCTTCCTATTACTATCTTAGGAACATAGCCCGGTTAAAGCACCTGGTCCTGCCCGAAGATCTTCCGACCTTAGTCTACGCCTTTGTCACCAGTCATCTTGATTATTGCAATGCCCTTTACCAAGGGCTACCAGGGTAGATATCTGCCGCCTGCAGCTAGTGCAGAACTCGGTGGCCAGGTTGCTGACTGGAACCTCTAGGGCTAGTCATATTACACCTGTGCTGCGTGATCTGCACTGGCTGCCAATACAGTGGCGGATTACCTTCAAGGTTGCGTTGCTGACCTACAAGGCCCTACATGAGCAGGATCCCAGCTACCTGAAAGAGCTCTTGTATTCTTACTGTCCCTCCTGCTCACTCCATTCCTCTGATGAGGGATTGCTAGAAATTCCCAGGGTTTCCCTTAAAACATCGGGAGGAAGATATTTTGCTTTTGTGGCTCCTACCCTGTGGAATTCTCTAGCTCGTCAGATACGAGATAGCCAGACCGCAGAAGGGTTTAAAAATTGTCTAAAGACCTATTTATTTAATCAAGCTTTCTCTGGAACATATTAAGTTTGATTTTATGAATGTTTTAATATGTTTTATATACAGTATATTTTATGATGTTGTAATATGTTTTTATAATGTGTTAAGGCGCCTTGAGCATTGGAAGGGTGCCTTATATAAATAAAAATGTGGTTGATTGATTGATCCAGAGACCATGATATGAGACTGGAGGGAGGAAGGTTCAGGAGGGAGATGAGGAGACACTTTTTTACAGAGAGGGTGGTGGCAGGGTGGAATGCATTACCTGCAAAAGTGGTATCCAGTAGAGCAGTGGACTGCTTCAAAAGGGGATGGGACAGGACAAGGGGGAGGGTCAATGAAGGGGAAGGGTGGAAGGGAGGGGTAGCTGCAGAATAAAGGGTGCTAGCTGCAAATTCGAGCAGACTTGATAGACCTCTAGGCCTTTATCTGCTGGCAAATTTTGTATGTTCGTATCCATTCCCTTCAGGATGGAATCAGTGAGTCATAGTACAGATGTCACAGTAAAGTGGGAGTTTCTAAATCTAGACTGGTAGGGATTGGAAAAAACACAGGAGTCAAGAAAGGGGCCAATGTGGGAGAGTATTAGGTGCTGTTGGAGCTTGGCCAGAGTAGGGAGGAGAGTGATAGGGTAATAATTACCTGGAGCCAAAGTGTCATCACCTTTGTGTAAGGGTATGACTTTAGCCTTATTTCCAGCTCTTGGAACAGTGCCCATGGTAAAAAGAGAGATTTAAGAGGCTGGAAATAGGTGAGGCTATAGCAGGGGAGGAGAAATATAGGAGTTTGGGATCCAGTCTGTCAGAACTGTGTCCTGTAGAGGGACTGAGGGAAAGAAGAGCTGTGAAAGTTGCAGTGGACATAGCAGGGGAGAAAAAGAGGAAGTGTAGTGATTGGATGTGGGGAAGGAGAGAAGGAGGTAGAGGTGAAAGTGCATCAGTCGAGAAGAAAAGAATAAAGGCATCAGTCATCTTATCAGGAGTGGAGGAAATGAAACTCTTTAGTTTATTTAACAGAGTGTGAGACTGGGTGGGAGAATTGAAATGGGAGTATTCTACCTTGCAGAATTTAGAAGGGTAGGTAATATATGTTAGGAAATCTGACTACAATATTCAGACATGGCCAGCCTGGTAGCATTGGTGCAAGAATTTTGGAGTTGCCTGCACCCATGTCCACTGGTGAGTAAGTGACCATATAAGGGCTCCAAGCAGAGCTTCTAGCTTGAATGCATGAGAGGAAGTTAGCTGAGGCCCGAGAGAGAGGGGCTTATTGACACAAGCCCTCTGTATTTGTTCCAGACAGCAGATAGATTTAAGTAAAAATTAGGGCATCAGTTACAGCAGTAGATGTAGAGATGAATGACCAACTGGTGGCATGGAGGTCAGATTGAAGGGAAGATAAATTTAGTGATCTAAAAGACTGGAACAAAATGATCTTAGGGTGGGCTTTAGGCTAGTGAACCTTTCACAGCCAGTAAGCATATGATGATCATTGAAAGCATCAGTGAGGGTGCCTGGTAAAATGAGGCAGTAGCAGTGGGTGTTGAAGCAGAGAACCAAATAAGTGAGGTACCATAGCAGTTACAGGAGGAATGGCTGATAGGGTTAGGTTCAGTGATATGTTGCATGAAATGAAGGGACAAGAGTTGTGTGAGGTTTTTTTTCCACATCCGGGGAAGACCAACTGTGGTTGAAATCATTCAGAACTAGGAGTTCCCCATTAGCAGCAAGGGTAGAAACAGAGGAAATGAGGTTAGAGACAGTTCTTGGTTTGGATCCAGAACAGAAACACCAGCAATAAAAGTCCAAAGGGAAGAAGGGATAACTCATTTGCCAAGAAGTAGCTCATGGGAAGTGGCTATGGAGGTGAGGTGCATGACCAAAAAAAGGAGGGAGAGGGCCACATGCATAGAAATGCCATGGCCCCTTTTGGAGCAGTGCTGCATGTACATGGAGTAGTTAGGAAGGGCAATGTCAATGTCATTAATCCTGAGGGAATATAAGTTCTCAAAGACAACTAGAACTGGGGGCTTGAACACTTGAACCAGTCTCAGGTGATAAATTTTAGGGAAGAGACTGCAGATATTGATATGTAAGAATCTCAGACTCATAGGAAGAGGTGGAGGTCTAGGGTTGGGATCAACATTACCAGCCAGGAGAAATGGCAGGCTAATGATGAGCTGGAGGGAGCTTTGAGGCTTATGAGAGCAGTGGAGGAAGAAGAGATGCAAGAAGTTGGAAGATAGAGGAGGAGGAATCTCCAGAAGGTTTCAAAGTGAAGGCTGTGAGAATGGAGGAGACCTGGAGACAAATCAGCAAGGATGGAAAGGGTGGGTAGATGGGAGGGAAGTGGGGCTAAAGAAAGGGCAAAGAGGAAAAGGGAAAACAGAAACATTATGAGGGGTTGGGATGCATGGTATGGGTACAAGAAAGTGACAGAAAAGTAAACAATTATTCTGGATACTACCAGCAGTAACAATCAGCAGCAAGTGAAAGAGGTTCAGGTAGTAGTATAGGCGTCAGAAAACTAGGAAGCATGCTAGCTACAGAAATATTAGGAAAGAACCAAACTATGATAAACGTATGCCTCTAAATATTAGAAGAAAACCAAACTATAATAAATGTATGCCTCTAAATATTTATTTTATTTATTTATTTTGTTTTTGATTACCGGGTAGGTGCTCTAGACATAGAAATGCCTATTTTCAGGCATGACCCGAGAGGGTACAAATCAAAATATGATGCATCAGCAGTGGACAGTAAATACAAGGTGGTAATAGTACAGGAAAATACAAATATACATGCATTTACACATAAAAGCATATGTCACGGGCAATTAAAACAGCATTACACACTTAAATGGAGAAAAATACTTCAGAAACACATAGGAATACAACAGTTAAATGGAGAAAATGCTATCATTACAAGATAGGAGTACAGCAGAAGACAAAAAATGCTGAAGCAGGAGTCAAAATATAAACAGACAGACATCATGCTAGCAAGTATATATCATTTTTGGCCTCTGTTGAGGATGGGAAGTAGTGGTGGTATAACCAAGCAGTGGGGCAGGCAGTGAGCATAAAGGAGTGGCAAGGGCAAAGAGAGTACAGAAGGATGGATTAGATAAAACAAGAGAGGTGATGGTTAAACAGAGAAGTGCAAGAGGGGGCAAAAGTGGGTGAGAAAACCTGGAGGTGACAATGGTGTCATGTGTAAGAGGAGAAGGGTTCAAGGAGGATAAAAGCATATACAGGGGGCAGATTCAGTTAGGTGATCACAAAGCTGTCTTTTGATGTGAGCATGAGTAGGGGCCAGTTGGATGTCTAAGGGAAGAGAGTTCTAAAATTGAGGAGCAGCATGGGAGAAAGAATGGACTCCCATGGAAGTTTTACACCTAGGGATATGGAGAAGAGTTTGGTCCACTGATCTAAGGTCATATGAAGAGTTTTGCGGGTACATCATGATGGCTAGAGATGAGGGGGTTCGTGATTTGATAATGCCATCAATCAGTGAGCCAAAGGAGAGGAGTCAGTGGGCAGTGGGGGAGGGCCATTTTAGGTTGCTGTAAAGCTGACGATGCGTGCAGTGAGGAGATGCTGAGGTGAAGCAGCAGATATCATTGTATGTGGTGTCCCACTTGTGGTGACTGGCTTTTGATGCACCAGCATAAGTGACTGAGCCATAAGCAAGAGCTGGGAGTAGAATACCTTGGGTGATGGCTATCCTGACAGAGGGTGCCAGAGCATAACAAGTTTTATACATAATTCCAATTATGGTGTTAACAGATTTGCAGGTGGTGGAGATATGTTGATGATAGTCAGTGGAGGCATGAGGCATGATGCCAAGATACTTGAAATAGCTAACACTGTCTTAGGACAGAACCAAACTATAACATATGTATGCCTCTAATTATTAGGAGGCCCCACCTCAGAAAATACATTGATGAGGTGGAGACGGTGCAGAGTAGGGCAACAAAAATTATTCAAGGATTGCAGGAGATTTCCTACGGGGATAGACTGAAAGAACTCAACTGCACTTCCTGGAACAGAGGAGAGAGGGGAGACATGATCGAAACATTCAGGTACATAAAAGGCATAAACACGGTACAGTCAAATGAACTTTTCCAATTTAAGAAGGGCAACAGAACCAGGGTGCATGATCTAAGGCTGCAAGGAGGAAGCTTCTCTACCAATACCAGGATGTTTTTCTTCATGGAAAGGGTGGTAGATGCCTGAAACAGCATGCCTGCAGGGTGGTGGGAGCTAACACAGTAGTAGGCTTCAAGAATGCATGGGATAGACAGAAGGGAGCCCTCACACCCAAGGGCAGATAGAAGTGTAGGTTAGGTCTAAAAAAAACACAGAGAAGACTAAGTGGACCTGGCAGTCTCCTTCTGCCATCAACTTCTAAGTTTCTATGTTTCTATGAGAGAACCAAGCTATAACACATGTACAGTATGCCTCTAAATATCAGGAGAGAACCTAGCTATAACAAATGTATGCCTTTAAATATTAGGAGAGAACCAAACTATAACACATGTATGCCTCTAAATATTAGGAGAGAACCAGACTATAACACATGTATGCCTCTAAATATTAGGAGGGAACCAAGCTATAACACATGTATGCCTCTAAATATTAGGAAATAACCAAGCTATAAACACATGTATGCCTCTAAATATTAGGAGAGAACCAAACTATAACACATGTATGCCTCTAGTTATTATGAGAGAACCAAACTAACACATGTATGCCTCTAAATATTAGGAGAGAACCAAACTATAACACATGTATGAACAAAGATTCTGTGGGAAGCGCCACAGGAAACCTCTGGTGCTGAAAGAAAAGGACTGCCAGCCCAAAGACATAAACTGCAAACGGAATTCTCAGCACTCACTCCAAAGAGCAAATCTTCAGAATGTGATAAATATATTAGTGGTAAGGAAGCCCAAAAAGCGCCCTACTTCCCCAGCACTTCAGCCCTACACATGGCTTTCCTCAGGGGGCGGGTCTGAGGAGGCACATGACAGAGTTCATTCAGAGTTCACATGTACGCTGACGATACTGTTTTGTACAGTTCCGGCAAAAACCCTGCTGCTGTGCAAACCAGCTTACAGCATGACTTCAACCAAGTTCAGCTCAGATTTGCATCTCACCAGCTTTTTCTAAAAGCCAAAAAGACAGTCTCAATGACCTTTGGCACCAGGCAGAGACTCTCTAGGCTCCTGGCTCTAACCACCTTCCACACCCTTGATGGGACCATCTTGGAGGACACCTCCTCATTTAGATATCTGGGAATTTGGCTGGACCAGCACCTGAACTTCTCTGTGCATATCGATGCTATCCTGAAGAAACTGCACCCCAAGCTTGGTGCTCTGTACAGGAATCGTAGTTGCATCCCACTGACTGCAAAGCATGAAATTGTCCAGAAGATGATACTCCCCATCTTTGACTACTGTGACGTAGTCTATGGTGCTGCTCCCAAATCTTCCCTGACCAAGTTGGACACTCTCTTTAACTTCTTCTGCCACTTTGCTATCGACTCCCCTTCCCCCTTCCACCACTGTGAACTCTATCACTATCTAACCTTCCTTCCACTATCTCACAGATGCATCTCTCACTGTGCCAAACTAACCTCCAAATTCTGGTTTGGGTGGGCTTCCCTCCTATTTCTCATCTTCTCTTTCCACTCCACCTCCCCCCACCCACTCTCTCAGATCAAATGATGCCTGCATCTTGACGGTCCCTCACTGCTCCATCCCCATCGGTCATACTGGTTTCACCCATCATTTCCCTAAAATCTGGAATTCTCTCCCCCCCGAAATATGATACTCCTCTTCCAACTACTCCCTTACCTCTGCCCTACACAATTACCTCTCCCTCAGCTGTTCCTGCTTTAATCCACCTTAATACCTATCCCCAGTTTCTGCCTTCCTAGCAAGATCCCCCCCCCGGCAGGGTTCTCAACATCCTGAAGGGGGAAATCAGGAAATGGCTACCCCTTCTCCTCATACTCAGTTCTTGCCTCCCCTTTCTCCACCTGCCCTTCTGGGTCACCAGAGTGCACAACCTAATCCCATCCTTTTTACTCCAACAGCACTTGCGTACTACCTCGAGCCTGCTCCTGGTACACTCATGCACTATAAATAGTTCTATCGCATTATTACTCTTTTGTACATTTATATGTTCTTTTGCATGATTTTGGACATGTATTGTAATTTACACAATGTTCCACTACTGTTTATTATACAATACCTTGTGTTCCAACTGTTGCACAATCTTACAATGTTGTATTGTTTTTACTACCACATACTATTGTAACTGATCATCCTTCACAGCCCTATGTAACCCCTCCCCCCAGGCGCACCATGAGACAAGCAACTTGTTGTTCAGTGTGCCCTCCTGGTGAAACATTTCAATAAATAAAAAAAATAAATACAATTTTAAGGCATACTGTACATTTAAAGACACACTCACCCTAAAGTGTTACAGTGAACTCAAACAGTTACTTATTACAAAGTCCACCATCAGTCAGTGTTATACACTTGTGTTCATCATATAGAACATAGTAAAACTTGTTCAGTAGCATCACTTGATCAGTTAATGGTACAATCCACACATTCAAACAAATATCTAGTAAAACAGCATTGAAAAGTGAAATAAATTTCATTTTATGTATCTGAGACTTTTTATACATGAAAGAAAACAAGTGAAAAAATCCCAGTTACTGCAGTCAAATTCCAAAACATTTCATTTCATTATTTATAGTACCAATACACCACAGTATTGGGAAGGAGATTTTGAGAAGAAGGTTGGGGGGGGGATTATACAGGAACAAAGTTTACAAAATAAATAAGAGAGAGAGTTAGGGGTGGGAGCATAACCACTACTAAAATCATTGAGGTAGAACACAGTAGCATAGATCAAAAGAGAGCTATGCAGGGATTATTGAATTTATGAGGCAATGGGGTAACTCATCAGGATTTCTATTAAACTTATTGATTTCATGTAGCGTAATCCCATTATTGTCTTAAATGGATTGCTAAAGTTATGACTATTACTAAAAAGTTAAATCTTAAAGGAGAAGTGGTAAAGGGAAAGCATACTCCTGTGCCCTTATTGATTTTGGTTTTGCAAGTGAGTAAGTGGGAGGTCACTTCATTTGCAAAAGGTCAAAGAGCCCAAGGCTGAGGAGTTTTCGTATATTTCCTATTAAATACAGTTTTGTCATTTGTTACAACAAAAGAGTTCTATTTCTCTAATTAATAGTAAAAATATTCCAAACAGAAAACAATTGGTGAAGAACAGCTTATCTGACAAAAAGTCCCTTCCAAAGGTATAGTCCTAATCTGTGGACAAATAGGTATGTCAAATTTATCATACTCTCAAACCTTGAATCCATTGTGGAGGGTTCTAGGCTAGCTTCCAAAAAAGGGAGGGGGGAATTCCAGTGAAAGAGGACACAGTAAAGGGGCAGGAAATTAATATTTAAGGTTTCTCACAATAATTTTTAAACTCACAAACAAGGAGAGACATATATCTCTTCATTCAGTCCCAATGGGACTACTGTGTTTAAGTTCAGTATCTACTTTGTTTCTCTTTGAGATGGTATTTGGGTTCTATTACCACCCCTTGGACAGCATTTAACATGGTCTAACACAATGTATTTTAGGCTTTCTGGTTTGTTGGAATGTGCTTCAGTGTAATGTGCTCCTATGGAAGAGAGAACCAAACTACAATAACTGAAAGCCTCTAATTATTAGGAGAGAACCAAACTATAACACATGTATGACTTTAAATAATAGGAGAGAACCAAACCATAACAACTGTATGCCTCTAAATATTAGGAGAGAACCAAACTATAACACATGTATGCCTTTAATTATCAGGAGAGAACCAAACTAAAACAACTGTATGCCTCCAGATATTAGGAGAGAACCAAACTATAACACATGTATGCCTCTATTTATTAGGAGAGAATTAAACTCTACCATATGTATGCCTCTGAATATTAGGAGAGAACCAAACCATAACACCTGTATACCTCTAAATATTAGGAGAGAACCAAACCATAACACCTGTATGCCTCTAAATATTAGGAGAGAACAAAACCATAACATACATATGCCTCTAAATATTAGGAGAGAACCAAATTATAACAAATGTATGCCTCTAAATGTTAGGAGAGAACTAAACCATAACACATGTATGCCTCTAGATATTATGCAAGAACCAAACTATAACAAATGTACTGTATGCCTTTAATTATTAGGGGAGAACCAAACTGCAACACATACATGCCTCTAAATATTAGGAGAGAACCAAACCATAACACATTATGCCTCTAAATATTAGGAGAGAACCAAACCATAACACTTGCTTACCTCTAAATATTAGGAGAGAACCAAACTGTAACACATGTTTGCCTCTAAATATTAGGAAAGAACCAAACCATAACACATATATGCCTCTAAATACAGTAGCAGCCACTGACACTGCCAGCTATTTCCCGAAATTTCTATGATATTTCCAGAAATATCTCCTGCTTTCTGCATTTCCACAGTAGGGACAGCAGAGAGAAACTCTTAAGAAATTTCGCGAAATATCTGGAAATAGCTGGCAATGTCTGTGGCTACCTCTGTATTAGGAGAGAACAAAACCATAACAAATGTGTGCCTCTAAATATTCAGAGAGAACCAAACCATAACACATGTATGCCTCTAAATATTAGGAGAGAACCAAACTATAACAACTGTATGCCTCTAATTATTAGGCGAGAACCAAACTATAACACACGTATACCTCAAATTATTAGGAGAGAACCAAACCATAACACATGTATGCCTCTAAATATTAGGAGAGAACCAAACTATAACACATGTATGCCTTTAATTATCAGGAGAGAACCAAACTAAAACAACTGTATGCCCCTAATTATTAGGAGAGAACCAAAGTATTACACATGTATGCCTCTGTTTATTAGGAAACATGGAAACATAGTTACTTTGACGGCAGATAAGGACCACTTGGCCCACCTAATCTGCCCATTTCCTATGTATTGGATAAGCTGCAGATTCTAGTTAACCAGCAGCCTACTTCTTCCTACCATTCACTATAATTGCCTTATGTCTGTTCTTGAAATCCCCAACTGTTTTTGACCCCACGACCTCCTCAGGAAGGTGGTTCCATGCGTTCACCACCCTCTCTGTGAAAACATACTTTCTGACGTTGCCCCTGAGCCGTCCTCCCCTCTGTCTTCAAACTGTGCCCCCTTGTTCTTGCACATCTCTTTCTCTCAAAGATGCTCCCATCTTGGACTTTGCTGATTCCCTTGAGGTACTTGAATGTTTCTGTCATGTCCCCTCATCCCTCCTTTTCTTGAGAGTATACATATTAAGCTCTTTCAGTCTCTCCTCATATGGCTTCTGTTGAAGACCCTGCACCATTTTAGTTGCCCTCCTCTGGACCGCCTCCATCTTGTCTATGTCCATGTAGAGATGGGGTCTCCAGAACTGCATGCACTGCTCTAAATGGGGTCTCATCAGCTGTCTGTACAGAGGGATAACAACTTCCTGTTTTCTACTGGTGATGCCTTTCCCTATGCATCCTAGTATCCCTCCAGCCCTCCTTACTGCCTTCTCACATTGTTTGCCTACCTTAAGGTCGTCTGATATGACTACCCCGAGGTCCCTTTTAATTTTTGTTGTTGCTAGTGCCTCCCCATTGTGTACTCTTCCTCTGGGTTTTTGTTTCCCAGGTGCATTACTTTGCACTTTTTTGCGTTGAATCTAAGCTGCCATATTTTTGACCATTCCTCCAACATAGCCAGGTCCCTTCTCATCCTTTCCACCTCTCCTCGTATGTATGAACCCTGAAGCAAATGTTTGTATTGTCTGCAAAGAGGCATACTCTTCCTTCTAGCCCATCTACAATGTCTCCTATAAAGACATTAAAGAGGACCGGTCTCAGTACTGAACCCTGTGGTACCCCACTAGTAACCACCCTTTCTTCAGAGTGTGCTCTGTTTACTATTACCCTCTGTGTCCTGTTGGTCAGCCAATTTGTTACCCAGGCTATCACCCTGGGACCCACTCACAGAGTGGTTAACTTGTTTATTAATCTTTTGTGTAGGACTGTCAAGTGCCTTGCTAAAGTCTAGGTATGCTATATCTACAGCCCCTCCCTGGTCTACTACTTTGGTTACTCAATCAAAGAAATCTATTAGATTCGTCTGACATGATCTTCCTGCTGTGAATCCATGCTGCCCTGGGTTCTGTGCCCCTCCGGCCTCTAGGTACTCAACAATTATGTCTTTCAGAAGTGATTCCATCATTTTCCCTACCACTGAGGTTAAACTAACAGGTCTGTAGTTCCCTGCCTCTGCCTTGCTTAAACTTTTATGGAAAGGGATCACATATGCCCTCCTCCAATCCTCAGGTACCACACCGTCCTCCAACGATTAGGAGAGAACCAAACCATAGCACATGTACAGTATGCCTCTAAAGTTTCGGGGAGACCCAAACCATAACACATGTATGCCTCTAAATATTAGGAGAGAACCAAACCGTAACATGTGTATGCCTCTCAATATTAGGAGAGAACCAAACTATAACACATGTATGCCTCTAATTAATAGGAGAGAACCAAACCATAACACATGTATGCCTCTAATTATTATGAGAGAACCAAACTATAACACATGTATGTCTCGAAATATTAGGAGAGAACCAACCATAACACATGTATGCCTCTAATTATTAAGAGAGAACAAAACAGTAACACAAGTATGCCTCTAAATATTAAGAGAGAACCAAACCATAACATATGTATGCCTCTAAATATTAGGAAAGAACCAAACTATAACACATGTATGCCTCTAATTATTAGGAGAGAACCAAACCATAACACATGTACAGTATGCCTCTAAAGTTTAGGGGAGAACCAAACCATAACAAATGTATGCTTCTAAATATTAGGAGAGACGCAAACCATAACACATGTATGCCTCTAAACATTAGGAGAGAGCCAAACTGTAACACATGTATGCCTCTAAATATTAGGACAGAACCAAACCATTACACATGTATGCCTCTAAATATTAGGAGAGAACCAAACCATAACACACGTATGCCTCTATTAGGCAGGAACCAAACTATAACAAATGTATGCCTCTAATTATTAGTAGAGAACCAAACCATAACAACTGTATGCCTCTGATTATTAGGAAAGAACCAAACTAAAATAAATGTATGCCTTAAAAATGTAGCAGCAGTAGTATACAGTAGAGTGTACAAACCAAACACCTTGTAGCAATACTTGCAGGAGACAACAAACTACATACATTTCTGTTTCAGTTTTCTGCTTTATTTTATTAAGGTAGCTCATGAGTTTAGTGATTGTGATTGAGTGTCTACCGAAATGGCAACTGAATTGTGGCACTTTTGACCACGGCGAGGAGGAGGGCATCCAGATGGGGGGGTTGGGCGACTATAGCGACAGGATGTCACTACATGTATACGTGGGTTGGGGGAGCATGCACGCTGTGCGTGGGCTGGGACGGGAGGGAGAGATTGTGAGGGGTGGTGCTGCGGTGAGCTGCCAAGCCACTCCCATGGAGTGGTGGGTGGGTTCAGGGCTAGAGCACATGTGGTGCTGGCTTTGGGTCTGGGCGTGGGTGTCTTTTGTTGTGCCCAGCCCGAAATTATTTTTTTGCTGGATTCCCCAACATGCCCCCCCCAGAGTGAGAATCCCTAAGGAGGGGGGCATGGGGGGCAAGCAGGTGGTGTAGCCCCCCACATTGAAATGAAAAGTTTGTTGGTTAACTAGGATCTGCAGCTTATCTGTTAGGTAGGAAAATGGGCAGACTAGGTGGGCCAAGTGGTCCTTATCTGCCGTCAAATTCTATGTTTCTGTGTTAAAATGTATGTCCCCGGTGCCCTTGTGCTGTGCGTTGGGGAGTCAGAGTGCCGAAATAGATTTTTGGCGCTCCAGGTTCACGATAATGCCGATTGCCTTTAGGCGTTCGCCGTTATCACATAAACCCGTTATTAATCAGTAAAATACCATAAAAAATATAACATTTAAGCAGGTAATAAGGTTTTGGAACCAGAAACCTAACATAATAACTTTACATTGATTTCCAGGGCCTGAAAATAGCATTATCTTGACAAAAGTTGCATTATTACATGCTATATAAAAATGCCTGTACAATATACATTTGTGTTTTTTTCACTAAGATAAAAATGCTATCAAAGGCACAGAATGCTAGTTAGCCAAATAAATTATGTATTTTGCTAGCAGGCTATATCTCATTTATCTTGCTGGTGGGGTACGTCACTCTGTACCCACACTGAGCATTGTATCTCACGCTGTGCTGAACCACACAGCAGCTGCAGATTCTACACTCTTTTTAAACCCCCTAAAGTAGATTGTATAAACTGGACATTTGATGAGTTGTCTCTCAGATATCATTTCTATCTTCATTTATAGTCAGTGACCCCTCAAACCCTCACTCGTGGCTTTGCCAGTTGTGAGGATCAAGAGGTCACTAATCACTCATGAAGATAAAAACGATATCCGATAGCCACCCATCCGATATCCCCTTTTTATACTTTAATCATAATAGCTGGAGTTAGAATGCAGGCCATTAACTAATGACATATAGTACGTCATGTATCCAGTAGTGAAGTGAAGGTTTTGGTTCTGGCTACTTACATTTCCTAAACACATCAGGCTAGAATCTCAAACATAAAGAAGCTTTTTTATAATTCGGCTTTACTGGTGGGTCAATGCATACATCATACCACATTCAAATAACATTGAGTTATCGCATGTGCATTCAATTACAATGTTTACACAGACATGTTATGAATGTATGAGTCCTTGGGCCCAATTCCGAAAGAGTCCTTAGAGCGACGCAAGTTGCATCGCTCCAGGGCTGCAGCAATACCCGGGTGTGCCAGGGACCCTGCACTGGATTCCTCAGAAAAGCAGGGTCCCGGCTCCAAATTCCCCAGGATTGCTGCAAGTGCAGTAAAGCACCCAGTCATCAGTGCAGCTGTGGCACATGCCACAAGGATCCGGCTTCCCCCTCACTGGAGCAACACTGGATGGGCCAGCATAGTGGCGGTGGTGAAGGGGTAACCCATGCCAGGAGGGGGTCAGGGGGCAGGAGGGCTATGGAGAGATATGGAGAGGGTTGGTGTGTCAGTGGGGAAGTGCGGGATTGTGTTAGAACCAGGCAGAGTGCATATGACTATGTATAACATATACTGTACAGAGGCATATGAACCTTGCCAGGTGCCAACGCAATCCCATACATCCCCACTGGCACACCAACTCTCCCTATGCCCCTCTGTGCCCCTCCTGCTCATGGATCCCATGTGTAGCCCTCCCACAACAGTGTCTCACTCAGACGCAAGGGGCTTAGACCACCTCCTTGCAGGTCTAAGTGGAGCCCCTAGCGACAGCCACGGCGGGGCTTTTGGAATTGGAACTGTGAGCTCCCTTGTGATCTGGCATACCCAGATGTAGGTTGCAAGGGTGGCGCAGTGCCCATTTTGTGCAAGGGCTTCCCTGTCGGGCACAGACCACATACCAGAATAGGGAAAGCTGCAACAAATGACGCAAGGTGCAACTTGCTTCATTGCTGTTTGATGGAAGCACCTTGTGTCAGGCAGAACCCTTTCAGAATCAGGCCCCTTGATTCAATTCATTTCATCTTCTGGATAAAGAAGCTTTTATCAAGCAAAGAATAGATTACATGTGGCCTCCAACTAAATCACGTCATACTGAACCAAAATACATAAATGACAAAAAACAAGAAGTAAAACCAATATATTTTGACTAATAATTAAATGACACTTTTCCTGGGCTAGAGACTAATCTTTTTAAAAAAATCTGCAAACTCTAGTCAGAATTTCAGTATCTGCTGCAAATAAAAGCCACTGCATTAGCATATCCATTGTTAATGTAACTTTGGCCAAAAGAGGCACTAAGGTAGAGTCCATAGTAGTTTTCAAAAAAGGGCAAAACATTATTACATGAGTTAAATTGCCCAGTTTTTCCAGTTCACATGAACAGTAAGTTGAGGATGCTCCAAACTTCTGGGGCCCGATATTCAAATCTTGGCAAAGCAGAGGGCAAAACTTTGCGCTGCCTCTTGCAGTTTCCCAGGTGTCCAAAACTGCTATATTCAGTGGAATAGCCCATCAGCGCTATTCAACTGAATATACGGCCATTGAGACCCAGTGCTAAGCCACCTAGCGCTGGGCAGACATGGCCCCAAAATAGGGCGGCACAATGGCTTGCACCCACGCTAAATTCCCCACATTCAAATGGACCTATGCAAATGAGCCAACTGGGTATGCAAGGTGCTAAGGGTCCATTTGCAAGGCAAGTATGAGCTGATTTGCATAGAGAGCGAGGCCGTACAGTGCGACGCAACCCCTGAGTGCCCATTTCCTGAGAGCTATCCCTGGTGCTAGTGCCCCCCCCCACCAATTGCCATTCTGACTTGAAAAAGTAATGCTACCCTGGTGGCTAGTGGTCCCTCCCCTCACCGATCAACATCCCCATGTACAGTATTACATTTCCTTGGTTGTCTAGCAGTCCACCCTCCCTATCCCCGAGTTGTCCATAACATACAATAGATATTTTTCCCCAGTGTCTAGTGGACCCTCCACCCACCCTGGCAGGTAGTGTTCCACCATCCCGCTCCCCCCATCCTGACCCCAAGCCGATGACTGGCACAGTCCTCTGCTCACCACCATGACCAGTCACCGACTGAGTTGTCAATGACAGTTCAGTTGGTGTCCAGCTGTGGTGGTGAGTGCACGGCTGTGCCAGTTGCTGGCTTGGGGTCAGGATTGGGGGAGTGAGATGGTGGAACACTACCTGCCAGGGTGGGTGGAGGGTCCACTAGACACTGGGTAAAAATATTTATTGTATGTTACAGGCAGTTAAGGGAGAGGGAGGGGGACTGCTAGACCACCAGGGAAGTGTAATACTGTACATGGAGATGCCGATCAGCAAGGGGAGAGACCACTAGCTGCCAGGGAGGTTTACTAATGTACATGGGGCTGGTGATCAGCAAGAGAGAGACCACTAGCTGCCAGGGAGGTTTACTAATGTACATGGGGATGGTGGATCGCTGGGGGAGGGACCACTAGCTGCCAGGGAGGTTTACTAATGTACATGGGGATGGTGATCGGCGGGGGGAAGGACCACTAGCTGCCAGGGAGGTTTACTAATGTACATGGGGATGGTGATCAGTGGGGAGGGGCCACTAGCTGTCAGGAGGTTTACTAATGAACATGGGGATGGTGATCGTGGGGGAGGGACCACTAGCTGCCAGGGAGGTTTACTAATGTACATGGGGATGGTGATCAGTGGGAGAGCCACTAGCTGTCAGGAGGTTTACTAATGAACATGGGGATGGTGATCGGCGGGGGGGGAGGGACCACTAGCTGCCAGGGAGGTTTACTAATGTACATGGGGATGGTGATCGGCGGGGGGGGAGGGACCACTAGCTGCCAGGGAGGTTTACTAATGTACATGGGGATGGTGATCAGTGGGGGAGGGGCCACTAGCTGTCAGGGAGGTTTACTAATGAACATGGGGATGCCGATCAGCAAAGGGAGAGACCACTAGCTGCCAGGGAGGTTTACTAATGTACATGGGGATGCCGATCAGCAAAGGGAGAGACCACTAGCTGCCAGGGAGGTTTACTAATGTACATGGGGATGGTGATCGGTGGGGGAGGGACCACTAGCTGCAAGGGAGGTTTACTAATGTACACGGGGATAGTGATCGGTGGGGGAGGGACCACTAGCTGCCAGGGAGGTTTACTAATGTACATGGGGATGGTGATCAGTGGGGGGGAGGGACCACTAGCTGCCAAGGAGGTTTACTAATGTACATGAGGATGGTGATTGGCGGGGGGAGGGACCACTAGACCAACAGGGAAGTTAATTACTGTACATGGGAAGGGGAATCAGTAGGAGAGGGACTGCTAGTCACCAGGGAAGTTTACTAATGTACATGGGACAGTGATCGGCAGGCGGAAAGACCACTAGACCACCAGAGAAGTTTACTACTGTACATGGGGAGGGTGATTGGTGGATGGAGGGACTACTAGACCACCAGGGAAGTTTACCAATGTACATGGGAAGGGTGATAGACGGGGGGGGAGGGACCAGTAGCCCACCAGGGAAGTTTACTACTGTACCTGGGGAGGGCAATCAGCAGGGGAAGGGATCACTAGCCACCAGGGAAGTGTAATAATGTACATGGGGATGGCAATTGGTGGGGGGAGGGACCACTAGACCACTAGGGAAGTTTACTAATGTACATGGGGATGGCAATCAGTGGTGGAGGGATCATTAGACCACCAGGGAATGTTAATACTGTACATAGGGATGGTGATCAGTGGGGGGGCATTGGACACCAGGGACTACTGTGTTGGGGGTTGGGGGGGCTGCCACACTTCTTCTCTCAACCACTAGGGTTGTGCGAGAGTAAGTCAGGGTTTCAGTCGGTGGTATGTGCGCCGCGGAAGGGGGCCAGGCAGAACAGCCTTGCATGGTGCACATTGGACTGCACCAATATTTAGGTCCCTGCCCTTACTTCCTATTGTACCCCCCTTTGCATCTTGCCCAGACGCTTTGCCCGTGCTAACCAGGCCTTTCAATATTGCTCATCTGCACAAAACCTGGTTTGCACGGGCAAACTCGGATTTGTGCCTGGGCAATCTTTTGAATATTGGGTTCTCGTTATTTAAAATGTAATTGATTGCTCTTGTACATTACCAACCTGAATCTTGTAAACAAATAACAGTCCTTAGAGTTGGTTAAACGGTCCAGATATGGTTCTTTCATATGTGTGTCCTTGTTATGTACAACTCACTGGGGAAGTTTTGATTTCTTAAACTGATCCATATCTTGCTGCTTATCATTATCTCTGAAATGTGTTTTGAGGAGAGTATGTACCTCCTGCCAAGGGCTCAGGAATACAACGCTTAACAAACAACACAAGTCTCAAAGTTGACTAACATTTTGTATAAATGTAATATAATTTGAATGAAAGCCCACATTGGAGAGACTGATTTGTTTCTAAAAAACAATGTCGATGGTATCTACCAGAAAGAATGTATATTACAGTACATATTAGAAGGTACAAACAAATAGTTTCATTTACTAAGGTTTTAAAAGGAAGCTGGCCAAGTTCAGTGCAGAGAACAGGTGCAGCAACTGCCACAGGTAGTCTTAATACAACCAGTAGATTTTGTTCAGAGAAACTTCTATCTCATTAAATTACTCAAACCCCATATCTCAGCACCGTAAAATAAGGAAGATTTAACCTTGGCATTCAATGCCTTTACTACCCCAGATATAAATTCACCACTGTGTTTTTTTACCAAACAATTTAAAGGCCGTATCAGTTTGATTCCCCCTTGATAAACGTTGGACACTACAATGCTTCCAAATTGTGTTTGAAGAAAATTGAATTCCCAAATAGACATAATCCAGAGTCATTTCCATTTTTTATTTACATACAATTTGTATGACTTTTTTTTTTTGCTGTTTTTCTTTGTGTTTATCTTTTTATTGAAATATATAAGGAAATATACAAACATATACATAAAGAGGTATACATCATATAGGAAAAACAGAAGGAATCACTTATAAAACTTATATATTGAAATCATGTGATAGAGATGCCTAATATATACAAAATGATAAGAAAAAACAACATGATATTAATTATGACAGGAAAAATAAACAGACGGACTGTAATTGTAAAATATGAAGGGTAATAAAAGGTAATCAAGTGAGATCAAGTCCAAAATAGATATCATAAACAGATAAGGGTTAGGCATGTAATAATTATATGAAGTGATCTTTTATAAGAGCTTAAACCTTGTACACTAGAGGAGAGAAGAAAAGAGAGTACAGGAAAGGGTAAGAAAAGAATAGAGGTGGTAAAGAGAAGAACAAGAGTAGAAGAAGAATAAAGAGCGATATCTGTGCACAGTAGTGTTAAGAGAACCCTAATCAAGAGCAAAAAAAGTAAAAGCTCGATGGATCTTAAATATTAGGATTTATGAACCTTGTGAGTTCATATATTTGAAATAATCCTGCCAACACTGATCATATGCATGGCGTCGGTTATGAATAACATGTGATAACCGATCTAGTGAGGCATACTGAGACAGACTTTCGAGAATATCAGAAAGGGAGGGAACCAAAGCAGATTTCCATCTCATAACAATTAGTCGTTTAACCATGAGAAAGAGTATATATAGCCATCTGAAATGAGCATGTGAAAGGGAGGTATAGTTTGGAATCAAGATACCCAGAAGAATTAATTTAGGATCGCAGGGCAATTTTTGTCCTATTACTTTAGAGTCGAGTGAACAAACTTTACTCCATAGTTTATTAATAGGAGCACACGACCATAAGATATGGAACAGATCTTCATTGATTTGGCTGCATCGCCAACAATTATTATTTTTTATTAAACCCATCCGTTGAAGAATGGAGGGAGTTCTGTACCAGCAATGTAGGATCTTAATTTGTATTAAGGAACTTCGAGTATCCTTAAACAAATTATGTGCGAGATACCAACATTTGCTCCATTGTGAGTCAGAAATATTGTAATGAAGAAGGTTGCTCCATTTAATTTTGACTGAGATGGATTGATCAGGAAGATTAATAATATCTTTATAAATGGAGCTGTTAATTTTATTGGATCGTTTGATCCAGTGAGAGACATAGTGGTCCAGAAGATTATGCTTATGGACAAAGGTTGCAGTGGCATTGTAAGCTGTTCAAATTTGTAAATACTTCCAGAAGTCCTGGTTGGGGAGTTTCCAGGACCTCTGCAAGTCGGAAAAGGTTCTGAGAAAGAGTGAGTGAGTTCTGGTCTAGGATGTCTCCGAGAAAGAAAATGCCTTTATTTTTCCAGGTACGGTAGAAAATCAGATGGCTTTCTAAAGAGATTAAGGGGTTGCCCCATAATCGAGCATGTAACCAAGATTTGGGATTGGATTTCAAGAGTTTATGAACTAATTTCCAATAAAAGGCAGAGGATGATATAGTCGGGTGAGATTTTAGTTTGGAAGTGAGAGGGTTAAAAATAAAAGAGGTAGGGACTCCACTTGGACATAAAGCAGATTCCATTATAATCCAAAGAGGAGCATGTGAGGAAGGTTTCTGGAACCATTTAATGGTTTGGGCTGCCCAAAAAGCTAGAAAATAACCTTTAAACCAGGGAAGCCCAAATCCGCCTTTTTTCCAGTGAGAACAAAGTTTGTTACAATTGAACCTCAACAAATTTGTATGACTTTTGACCAGCCCCAAACACCACTAAGTTTGCTTTCTCCATATCAATTGTTCAATATCTGTCATGACAAAGAGCAGAAAACAAATCAGTATTCCTTGGGAGACCAACAAGAGAAGTGGAGAACAAAACCAGGTCAGCCACATATGCTAGATTACCAGTACAGGAGTTTAGAACCTTAGGAGAATGAACATTTATGCTATGGTGTTTGGAAGTAATCATATTCATATATATGTTTAGCAATGTAGGGGCCAAAATACAACCTTACCTTACACCAGTATCGGTATTCATTTTTTTCAGTGAAATATGTATATGTAGTTTACCAGGCAGCAACAAAACTAGAAGAGCTGCAGTACAGTAATCAGGTACAAGCAGCAAGAATAAATGGCAAGAGAAAAACACAAGGGCCCGGATATTCAAAGCAGTTGTGCATGGTGCAACTCAGTTGCACTGGCACAAATGTGGACTTGCGCCAAGGAGTGATATTCAGCGGGAGCCAATGAGCAGCGCAAATCTCATTGCGCCAGTGTGCAACCATAATGAATGCAGGTGCAAGTGCAGGGGGCATGCCCATGGATATCCAGTGCAGTGCGATATTCAACTGTGAAACCATGGCGCAAGTGAGGAGCAAATCAGAAACGCGCCGAGCAGACTTGTTCCTATAAATACAGGGTGCAAGCACACAGAAAGCACTTGCACCAGGCGAGAGGTAGTGAGAGAGAGAGAGAGAAAGAAAGACAGACATAGAGAGACAGAGTGAGAGACAGACAGACAGAGAGGGACAGAGGTGGCAGTGGAGAGGGAGACAGGGCAGAGAGAACATGACAGACAGGCAGACACACTGCCAGGCAATGCACTAGGGTGGCGCACAGCCTGCAGCAGCCAATCACTCAGGGAGATAAAGGACAGCAAGGGCCGTGGATAGTGCACCCTTCATAATGGAGGCCATAATGAGGGGTGTGGAGGGGCAGCAGGAATAGTGACGTGGCCGTGGAAAGGCCTGTCGGCAGTATGCCTGACACAGGTGGTACTGCGCCCGCATCACCTTTGAGCAGTACAGTGACACAGAGATTGTGGGTCAGTACAGCCTGAACAGGGCCATTCTGAGGCAGCTCTGTGAGCTGTGCAGTGAGGAGATGCAGGCACCCACCAGACGGAGCCATACCATGTCCGTGGAGATGAAGGTGACAGCTGTCATGTGCCTGCTCACCACTGGCACCTTCCAGAGACCAACAGGGAACACCACAGGCATAACCCAGTCAGCCATGTCCGGCCGCCTCACACAGTTCCTCAACGCTCTGCTGCCACGTGCGTCAGAATACATCTGTTTCCCCAGCACACAGGCAGGGAGTACAGCAACCATGCAGGACTTCCACAGGGTAGCACATATGCCTGGCATAATTGGGACCATTGACTGCACCCACATGGGCATCCGCATGCTACCTGGTCTCGAGGGTGTGGCGTACATCAATAGGAAGGGGAGCCCGAGTGTCAACTGCCAGGTGGTGTGCAATGCCATGGGACGCATCACAAATGTCTGCACCACACACCCTGGGAGTGCACATGATGCATTCATCTGGCACAGCTCTGCGCTGTGCCACAGGTTTGAATGTGGGAATATTCCCACGGTCCACCTAGTGGGTGAGTATGGCACGGACAAGGAGCGAAGGGCCGAGCAGCCCTCTGGGTGGGGGAGGACAGGGTGTGCATGTTGGCGTGGGTGCCAGGGACAGGCAAGGGGTGCAGCAGAGCATAGCATGGGGGATAATCATGTCAATATCCACACGGGGACAGCACCTATCCACTGTGGCCCTGGCTGCCCACCTCCTACTGGCGCCTGTCGTCCCCAGCAAAGGAATGCTACAACGAGGCACACACTAGCATGCACAACATCATCGAGTGAGTCTTTGGCATGCTGAAAGCATGGTTCCATTGCCTAGACAGGTCATGCAGTGCCCTACAGTACAGCCCCTCAAAAGTCTGTGACCTATTCCTGGCCTGCTGCGTACTGCACAACATGGCCATTGACCATGGGATAGTTGTCGAGGCTGAGGGAGGGTGACAGTAGTCGGGATGATGGAGGCAATGGGTCAGAGTGAGGTGGACTGCCACCCCGTGGGTGGAGAAATCTCCGGCTGATCCAGCAGGCAAGACAGCACAGGGATACCATAGCACAGGAGCACTATGGTGCTCACAGGTAGGTGGTGCGATACACATGCATAGACCACACAAACAGGTACAGCACACATGCAGGGGCATGCATGGCAATGGACATGCACTCACTGAGTTGGGAAGCAGGGGTAAGGGCGACAGGGGCACCCATCCACACAGAACCATACACAGCACCCCTCAGGGCCCCCACACACACACACAAGCACCCACACACACAGGCATGGGTATGTGGCATGGATCAAATGCATTGCACCAGTGCACAGGTGCAACTGGTGCTGGACTGCTGTCATCACACCCATGCTACATGGCCCAGCGGCCGGGCAAGCAAGCACACAGGCAGCATGTGGCATGACACACAGGTGCCACATCTGCGGCAGGCACACATGCACCACTCATGTGCACACTGGGCAGCAGCTGCAGACCGCAGGTGGGGTGGCCCGCACATCAGGTCCGCTGCAAGGAAACTTGGCCACCACAGCCATGGGGGTGGCCATGTCTGAGCCGATCGGCAGCCACAGGCTGCACATCAGCCATGGGTGGGGTGTGCAACGGCCCCACAGGGGTGGAACTATGTGACTGCAACCGTGTCCGCTCGGGGATGTCGAGGCACCCAAACAGCCCAGCCCCGGGCATGTCTGGGATGCTGACATCTGAGCCCGGCGTCGACTGTGTAGGGGTTGCCCGATGCCGGGTACATGGGGTGGATAGCGCACTGTGTGGGGGTCATCTATGCCCGGCCACACCCTGTGGCAGCCAGCAGCACAAGGCCATCCGAGATCGCAGTGGCAATGTGATCCAGGAATGTAGTCGTGGCCTCCTGCATGTGCTGCATTCCCACCAGGATCTGCGCAGTGCCCCTCTCCTGATGCTCGGCTAACTGGTGCACCTCTGAGCACAGTGCGTGCACCCCAGTGGTGACTGGCGAGCTGCACCTGTTGCTGAATGGACTCCCACAGCAAATGGGTGTGCTCAGCCAGTGGGTCAGTGTCCTGTGGCTCCTGGGCTGGACGCCGGTCCCCATGTGGTGACTGGCCACACTGCACAGCCCCCTCCTCTCTGGTGGATGCTGCACAGGGGGACTGGGTATGGCAAGTGCTCTGGTGGTAGACCCTGTGTCCGGCTGCCCAGTGGCACCTGCAGTCTGCTCCTGTTGTCCATCTGGCCACTGCACGCTACCCAGCACCTGCGCAGCGGCACCACCTCCACCGCAGGACACAGCCTGGGCAGCGCACACCACTGTGCCCACAGTGGTAGCGGGCAATTGTTCCACTGCTGGCAGGGCACTGGGAGTGCTGCTTGTGTTAGTGGTCAGTGGGGGTGTACACACCCTCCATGCCCCCAGCTGTGCGTGGCTGACATACTCACCATGTAGTGATGGGCTGCCACCCATCTGGAATCCACCACCAGGCACACCCTCTACCGTGCTGCGGTGCATGGTGGCTGCCACCATCTCCTCCTGTGCCGTGAGTGGTGGCGCAGCCTCAGTCCCCCCTCTGGTGGCATTCCGGGAGCATGGATGGCCACCGCCTTCTCCTTGATACACCTCTTGTCCCTGCCCACCTTCTTCCTGCACTCCTGCGCTGAGCGCTGGTGGCTGCCCTGCTGGTTGACACATGCCGCCACCTCCACCCAGGACCCAGCCCTGGCCTGTGGTGTGCCCATGGCACCACTCAACAGCAGCTCCCTGTCAAGGTAGGCAGCGAACAGGGCCTCTGTCTCTGCCTTTGTGAAATTGGGCCTGCGCTTATGAGCAGGCCCATGCTCCTCACCCTCCTCACGTTCCGACATGTCACTTCCTGTGGACATAGACAGCACAGTGTGTCAGTGGCAGTATCACCATGTTCAGTCCCCCCTGCTGTGCTGGCTGCTCCCAGTGAGCTGCAGCAACATGTGCAACTTACCCCGAAAGGATGCAATACCAGTCCATGGCCTGTGCTGTTCCGTGGTGCTCATATAGCGATTCGCATGCAAATAAGCTTTGGCACAACGGTAATGACATCCTAATTCCCCCAGTGCACCATGCATTGGCTGTTGTGCTCATTTGCATGTGGCATCTGAATATCATGATTTTGCTCCGTATGCAATGAGATTGCTGTGGAGCAAGTCACGGTGTGCAGGCGTGCAGTTCGCATGCGCCGAACAGTATCATGTTGTCAATCATGCACTGTGTGCCAACTGCATGTTGGGGACCATGGTGCATGGTGCGCCAGGCCCGCTATTGCACATGTGTGCACTGTGTGGAGGCAGGTGACCCCTGACCCCTGCTGTGACCTCTGCCCCTGGGTGACCCCTGCACCCATGACCCCACCTAGCCATGTCCATGCTGCGCATCTCCAAGACTGCATGATGGGCGGACACAGAGCATGTTCCCTCGGCTCATGCATCTGGTGCATGTCATGGCCACATGTGCTTACTGCTGCCATTTTGCTCACTGGCTACTACTCGCAGCATGGTGCAGCAAAGGGCACCAACGGCAGCAAACTGGATGCAGGTGGAGCTGGTGAACCTGGTCACCTGCGTCCAACCCCACGCACCCCAACTGTTTGGCCAGGTGCCCTTGCAGCAGCCCAGGGTCTTGGTGTGGCAGGGCATTGCTGCCACACTGCAGCAGCACACTGGGGTGGCCAGGACTGGGAAGCAGTGCCGCCACCGATATGGAGACCTGGCGAGGAGGGACCTAGAGCACCTGAGGAGGCTGGAGGCGCTAGTCAGGCATGGGGCTGTGCCACAGCCAGGTGAGTAGGCCCATATTGCATGTGTGCCCTAGTGCTGTACTGTGGTGTTGGCTAGGCTGCCTGGCATGCCCTGCAAAGTGGTGCACTGCCATTGTGCGCATCGCATGGTGGCATCGCCAGCTGCTGCTTGCGTTGTGATGCAGCTGTGTGGGATGTGTTGGGCAGGGGCTCACCCTGTGCACAGGGGTGGGGTTGGTGGGCAGCTGCTGTGGATGTTTACTGATGTGTACCTTTCTATGTCCCATTCCTAGGGCCTGAAAATTGCAGGAGAGTGGTGGAGGCAGGATGGCAGGCTGCAGTGGGCCAGGGAGTTGGTGAAGGAGCGGTGCCAGCACCAGCAGGGCCACAGAGGGCAGGTAGGCACTGTCATGGTCTGTTGCACTGTACATGGGGGGGTGGCGGGGACTTGGGTGAGGGCATGGCCACCTGTGCCATGTGCCATGGCAGCTGTGTGTGCGCCACACTGTGCTTGATGCTTGCCACTGTGGCGCATCCATTGGACACATGTGTCAGCTGTTGTTGGGGTGGGTGTACGCCCGGCTGCCACTGACATTGCTGTGGTGCTGCCGGTGCACTGTGCCATGTGACTGCCATTGCACAGCTGGGTGGCCACTGTGCGGCGGGGACCACTGCTGTGTGCTGTCGTGGTGTGTCATGTTGCTGTCAGGCGTTGGCCCACCCCCCCCTTGCAGGTGGCCGGTACAGGCCCTCCAGGGGTGTGTGTTCCCACTGCCCATTGCACGCTGTAGGTGGGCATGGTTCCTTGGGACATTGCACTGATCACCTGTCCTGTCCTTTGTCATAGGTGTCCGGAGGAGGTGTAGAATGCCACTGTATTGCCGGCTGCTTCGCCAACTCATCCTCATAACATCCACGACGATGGAGGCAGTCCTGCAGATGAGGAGGATAATGCTGGCCGATGGAAGGCGCCGACCACAGCAAGGGGTGGCAGGCCATGGCCGCCGGTAGTCGGGCCCCAGAAGTCCCCTGTTACCCCAGCTGTACCTCCCACTGCAGTCCCCCATCCCATTCCCTGTCCCCTTCTCTCGTTTTCCTACCTTGTCCCACACCCTTGTTACTGTACATAGTTTTCCTACAATATATATATATATATATATATTTTTTGACTTGCCTGCCTGTGTCAGTGTCTGCTTTGCAGGTGGCGTGAGGAGCCATGCTGTAGTGGCCCAGTGCCTCTCCATGTGGTATGCATGTTGCGGTCTGTGTGTTGTGCTTCTGTGGTTCACTGCTGTTTGCTGTGGTGTGACCCACTGTGGTGGTGTCCCTCCCCTCGATCGGTGGCTGTGCCTTGGGGTGCCCATGGTGCGGCTGCTGGGGTGTGTGGCGGGTGTGTACATGGTGCTGGCACACAGCTATGGTCTTTGGTCAGGTACTGGGCACATGCTGTGTTGGGGCCCCTGCCTGGCATTGTGCTGCCTGTCCCATGTGGTCTGCCGCGCTATGTGCCTTCCGGCTCGTTCCATGCCTGCTATGTGGGCCGCCTGTGTGCCTGTGTGGTGTGTGTGTGTGCTTGGCTGCCTTGTCCTGGGTGTAGACTGCTGGGGGGGGCACGGCCTGCTGCCTTTGGGGGGGATCCCTTGCTGGCCCTCCATTGGCACCTCCTGTTGCCTACTCTCTGTGCCCCTGCTGTGTTCGGGGGGGCTGGGTGCATGTGTGTGCGCTGCTGTGCCCTGCTGGTGGCGGCCTCCTGTGGCCTGGCACTGTCCCTGGGTCTCCTCTCTGTGCCGTGCCCCCCTCTGTTGCCATGCTGCTCTGCTCCCACAGTTGCATTGGGGCTTCTCTGTCTGTGCCATGGTGAAACTGTGTTTGCTCCATGGCGCATGTCTGGATGTGCCATATTCAGCTAGGTTGCGCTGGTGCACTGCAGCATGCACAACCTCTGAATATGGCTCCTGTTGCACCAGGGTGCAGTGGATTTGCACTGCACCAGACTTGCACTGGACTTTGGCGCATTTCTGAATATCTGGGACAAGGATGATAGTAATTACTTGGCACACTCAACTAGATACACACAGCTATAGAAGATAAAATAAACATAGAAGCTAGCAACAAGAAACTAGCAGCAATATAGGGCTTAGTTATTTACAAGAACTCACTGCAAACATAGTGGTCTGCTGAAATGGCTGAAATCTGCAGACACCCTGATGACAGGCTGACATCCTCCTGCTATATGCTTCCCATGCTGGGGGACCACTCATGCAGGAACCACTGTTATCCCAAATGATAGCACACATTCTGTGGTGTATTATTGCTGTTATAAAATGGATTAAACCTAAGTACAAAGCAAGTTGGTAGGAACTTGTCCTGGCTCTGGCATTATCATAAAGATATCACCACAGTTTATTTATTTATTTAGCTTTTGTTAACCGGGTAGGTAAACTAGGCAAGTTACATGCCTATTTTCAGGAACGACCCAGGAGAGTACAACAGGTATTACAGATACATCAATACAGCATAGCAGGTAAACAGAACATATTGTAACATAGTACAAAAATTAAACAGGCAGGATAGGAATCATATGTAAGACAGGAAGTGGCAGAAAACATAGTGAGCAAGCATTAAGCAACATTGAAGAGCTGGAGCAAAATCAGCAAACCAATATTGATTCAGTTGGTGTTCCAGTAACAGGAGATCGTGGTGTAATAGTACCTAGGACGATGTGCTAGGGAGGCTTATGGCACTCGCAGCATGAGGCCAGCTTCAGATGCTCCCACAGGGATGTCCAAAGACGTTGATGGGAAAGGGCACTGCGAACCTGCTCAGGAAAGGTGTTCCAGAGCCTAGGAGCACATACAGTTTGAAGTGGTTCTTAGCCAATCAGACTGCAGAAATACTCCTACTGATTTGATAATAGGAAGTATTTTGGTATAACAAAAAGCTAAGCTCACTCCTTATATAAGTAAAGTTTATTAATATTTGGCACCCAATCCTGGAGGCTCTGGGTGCCGTTACAGGTAAAAAGCAGGGTTATAGGCAGCGTAAAATAGAAAAAACAATTATAATAAATAAATCAGTAACTTATATAAAATCAATTGAAAAACTATCTGAAAATGCTTTATTAAAAAGGTAGGTCTTCAGGCCTCCTTTAAATGCCTCCACCATTGGGGCCTCCTTCAGGGATTTTGGCAGTGAGTTCCAGAGTGCCAGGCTGGCCACCTCAAAGGAGTGATCCCCCGAGATTTTCAGCCTGGCCCTTGGAACCACCAGGAGGCCCTCGGTGGAGGAGCGGAGGGAACTTACCGAGGTGGCTGGAGTAAGGAGTCATACAGGTAACCAGGGCCCAGGCCATACAGGGCCTTATAGGTGAGCAAGCCCACCTTGAAAATGATCCTTCACCTGACAGGCAGCCAGTGCAGATCTTGCAGGACAGAGGTCACATGGCAGGACCTTGGCAGATCTGCCAGCAACCTGGTCACCGCGTTCTGCACTAGCTGCCATCAGCGGAGGATCCCTCTATTGACCCTGAAGTACAGAGAATTACAGTAGTGCAGCCTGAAAGCCACAAAGACATGTACCAGTGATGGCAAATCTTCCGGTGGAATCAGGGATTTAATTCGGGTGACATTCCTTAAGTGGTAGAAACCACTTTTGACAACGGATGACACCTGGGCTTCAAGAGTCAGCCTGTCATCAAGGATGATGCCCAAATTTTTCACCCTGGGGGAAGTCATCAATGGAGTGGATCCCAGGGCCAAACCTGTCACCACTCCAGAGGCATCCCCATCACGCCATCGACCAGGCTTAATCACCAGCACCTCTGTCTTGTCAGGGTTCAGCCTCAGCCAGTTAGAAGACATCCAGTCCTAAATCCTGGCCAGGCATTTATTTAACACTTCATCGGCACCTTCAACTCCAGGGGCAAATGACATATACAGCTGGATATCATCTGCATAGCAGTGGAAACCCAGACTGTACTGTCTAGTGAGCTCCCCCTGGGGCAGCGTATACACTGCGAACAGCATCGGCGAAAGGATCGAACCTTGAGGCACTCCACATGACAGGGGCATCAGGGAGGAGGAGAAATTCCCCATCACCACTCATTACCTCCTGTTAGAGAGATAGGACTCAAACCATTGGATGACTGTTCCAGTGAGTCTGCCATACACTCTAAGGTGATCCAAAAGCATGATGTGGTCCACGGTGTCGAATGCTGATGAGAGATCGAGGAGAATGAGAACTGACCATTCTCCTCTATCCCTCGCCCTAAGGGGGTCATTTTGCACCTGAACTAGTGCCATCTCTGTGCTATGCCTAGCTCTGAAACTGGACTGGAAAGACTCATAGATGTCAAGAGGTGCACCTTGAGCTGCAGAGCCACCACTTTTTCAATAACCTTCCCTAAAAATGGGAGGTTGGAGATAGGTCTGTAATTCGTCAGTGTTGAGTGATGGTTTCTTCAGAAGAGGCTTCACCAACCCCTCCTTCAAGGCATCAGGAAAGCACCCCTCTAAGAGTGAACACTGATCTATCCTAATAAACACTGGACCAATGGCTTTGACCCCTCCCACTAGGAGATGGGTTGGGCCAGGGTCCAGTTCTCCACATATGGGCCTCAGCTTAGAAATCACCTTATTGAACTCAGCCACCTCCACTGGCTGAAACTCTCCCCAAACAATAGGAGTGCCTCTGCTCTGACCGGGCCGACCACTGCGGGACAAATCATGTCCTGATGGGGAGATCCCTGCCTGGATGGAGGACACCCTGTCTGAAAAAAACAGAGCAAACTCTTCATACAATGCAATTGAAAATACTCTTTTTGGCTGTAGATAAACTGGACGTAACAGTCTGTCCACAGTCTGAAATAGCTGAGCTGGTCTGTTCTTCCCAGCAGCAATATCCCTGAACAGGAACTCTGCCTTCTTATGGTTGATTCCCCTTGATAATCATTATAATGATTTCTCAAGTCCAGTCTGTCCTCCATGGACCGGGTCCTCCTCCAACAACGCTCCAACTTCTGACCCTTGATCTTCATCTTCTTGAGAGCCCCATCAAACCATGGGGGTCTCAAGTTAGAAGACCTGGGTTGTGTATGGACTGGTGCAATGGCATTGAGTGCCTTGGCAATGGCCCCATTATAGGCTGCTATGGCCTCACCTGTGCAAATCACACATACAGCACTCATGCCAGAAAAGTCTACCACTGCCAGACGTCCCTCTTGGGACAATCCTCTTAATGGGCAGTAGTGGACCATCTCAACAGGGGAGGAACTCTCAAGGGGGGCCCCAAAAGAGAACTCCACCATGCAGTGATCGGACTAAATGACTTGATGTCAGTGACGTAAAGCCCCAGCGAGAATACCAAGTCCAATGTTTGGCTGTGTTGATGGGTAGCAGAGGTAACTATCTGTGTCAGGCCCAGAGATGTCATTGTCTGGAGGAGGTCATAACCAAAAAGCGAGGATTTGTTGTCAATTTATGGTATCCAAAGAAACTGACATTTAATAATAATTACATAACGTTGTGCTGCTACTTTCCATATGACCCATCAAACAAATGCACCACCTCACTGCACAGACTAAATAGACTGTAAGACATTTGTCTGTCAGCAGATTTCTATGTTTTTATATTTCCAATCTGACAATGACTCCAAAATTACTTTAATCCAGATATCAGACACCCCAAATCCAAACGTGAATCCAATGCAACATGTCAGATTATGTGGCACACTCCTAGCATTGAAGTCCATAAAAGCATGTTGGAGTGGATTAGTGTGTAATTTGACTCCCAGCCAGAACTCCATGTTAGGCACTGGTGTCAGTTATGAAGCCAACCATTCTTGCATTTTGGACGGAGGAAAGGTGTGGCTGTGTGGAGTTCTGAGAAGGGGATGGGAATGGGGGTATGTGTGTGGATGAAAACATCTCTGAATTGGAGGATGTATCACAGGAATACTTAGAACCTGACCTGTCTGTAAAATGTAAGGTCAAAAGGTCTCAGAATAATAGAAAGAACCATTGTTTCTTAGAGTATTTATATCTATCTTGCCTCGTGATAATGATAGTAAATTACAGCAAGCATAATTGTTCTAATTTTTAAATGTTATAACTGTGGTGCAAGACTGAACCTAAACTGACTGTTTATAACTGATTTTAAATGTTTTCCTACAATTCAATGATGCACAATTAAGTGAATTCCGTCTACAGCGTATAATCATGTGGTGTTCTCTGAGCAATTTAGTTGCTTTAATGAGAATGTGCCTGGATTTGGATTTCTTTCCTAAACTATGTAGATTATTGCTTTAAGATATCTTGGTTTTGTAATCACATGCATATAACCCCATTACACAAGTACTGAGATAAAAAGTGTTGCAACATTTTGTTAGATACTGTGCATACAGTAGATACATGCATAGAATCTGATGGCAGATACTCATTAGTCTATCCATTCTGCCTATTTTCTACCTAACTCCGTGTCCAGCCTGGCATCAGACCAGAGACACTGGGCCTCTTGAACTTCCAGTAGCCCCCATCTCTGGCTGTCCATCCTCCCCAGCTCCCTTGGGTCTTACTATCCCCATGTGCCTATCCCATCCATGTTTGAAACTGGTCACTGATTTGACTGCTACCACCAGCTATTTAGACTATTCCAGGCATCCATCACCCTGTTCATAAAAAAGTACTTCCTAGCATCCCTTCTGAATCTCCCCACTTTTATCTGAGGACAGATGAAGACGAGACCACCCAGTCTAAACTGTTTTGTCTACCTAAGCTTACTATATTATTTCAAAGCCCCCAGTGCTTTCTTTGACCTTCCACTTGTTTTTATCTACCCCCAGTAGCTATCCACTTGGGTTCTAGTACAGTGGGTGACATCACATCCTTAAATGACAATACGTGAACTGGGAGAGTATCTGCACCCCATATTCCAGGGATTCATTCCTCAGTTAAAAAAAAGGGACAGCATAGAATGGGGGAAGCATTCTGCCACCTCACTGTTAAAAGATCAAAAGGAAACCATGCATACTCACTCTAGGAGTGCCACTGGTACCTCATGACTAAGCACGAGCCAGCACACTTAAAAAGAAAAAGAAATAGGCACACATATTGGATTCAAGAGAGGACAAATTCTTTCACCTTCTGAAATCAAGCTGTGGGCATGGAGCTAGCACCCAACATTGATCAGCATCCACAACTTGATGTAAGAAGATTACATCAAAGTGTTTTTCCACAAATCAGTCTGGTGTGTGCTCCTATCTCTTTTTCTTTCTGAATGTCACACCATTGGGTTGCTCCTCTGTTGTGCTATTCACAAGCAACCTCATTAATTTTATTAAGGAACAGTCATCCCTGTGACTCTGCTGCCATACAAATTTTTTTTCCGTACTGGTTAACAACCCCCATCACACTGCTGCATGACAAACCACAAGAACTGGGATACTCCTGGAATGCTGGGCTGGTGCATATCATGGATCATAGATCTCAAAACATACATTGAAAGCAAAAAATAGATGGCGCTCAGATTGAAGAGAGACTGACGCTCAAATATAATCAAAAGGTGAGCTTATTTGGACATAGTGGAGACACTACACCTGGCAATAGTTCTCTTAGTGGCAGGTTTGCCCTTTCCCACTTCCCCATAAGTGAAGAACAACTGGAGTGAGTCAAACCTGAGTGCCTTAGTACGCTCAATGTAGTAACTAAGGGCACTTTTAACATCCAAACTGTATAATCTTCTCTCTCCTGAAGAAGAATGATCAGTGAAGAAAACAGTGAGAGACATGGATTGGTTCAGATGAAAATCTGAAACCACTTTGGGTAAGAACCTCCTGTTGGTTCTAAGGACCACCTTATCTCTATGGAATGAGATAAAATCAGGCTCCACTGACAGAGCTTGCAATTCACTGATACGTCTGGCAGGCGTAATAGCTACCAGGAACACAGTTTTCCAAGTCAAGTACTTAAGCTGTGCTGAAGACAAAGGCTCAAAAGGGGGTTGCATAAGCTGAGAAATGCAAACATTAAGGTCCCAAGCAGGAGTAGGATCCCTAAAGGGGGAATTGGTATGAAGGAATCCCTTGAAAAATTTACAGAAAACAGGATGAGATGCCAGTGAGGAGGGCTTTCCTACTGACAGAAAAGCAGAAACAGATGACAAGTGTACTTTGAGGGTAGCTGGTCTGAGGCCTAGGCCATTAAGATGAACCATGCAATCCAGAACTGTAGACAAGTCAGCAGTATCTGGGGATATATGCTTCTTGGAACACCAAATGCTGAATCTTTTCCATTTGGAGTTATAAGTTTTTCTGGCGGCAGGTTTTCGAGAAGCTTTGAGAATGCCCAGAACCCCTTGAGACAGAAGCAAACCTGCATACTCTAACTCTTCAAGAGCCATGCCTTGAGATTGAGAGACCGAAGGTTGGGATACCAGATCCTCCCTGAGAGGAGGTTAACAGGTTGTGATTCCTGGGAAGAGATATGGGAAGATGGACTGCTAGGGACAGCAACAGGGGATACCAAGGCTGCCTGGCCCAATCTGGAGCAATCAGGATCACTTTGCAAGATTGTGACCCTTATCTTGACCAGGACCTTGAACAGTAGAGGAAAAGGAGGGAAGGCATACAGAAATTTCCCTTCCCAATCCAGAATCAGAGCATCCAGAGGGACTGAGCCCAAGACTGGGGTCTGCATCAGAAGAAAGAAGTTGGTGATTGTCTGGGGCTGCAAAGAGATCTATCTCTGGAGTGACCCACCTTGAAAAAAATCACTTTTAACACCAGGGGATCCAGGGACCATTCGTGATGGCCCTGGGAAATCCTGCTCAATGCATCTGCTAGCACTTTGTCCTTTCCTGGGAGGTGGACTGCTACCAGAGAGGTCTGTAGAGAATAAGCCAGGGACCATAATTTCATGGCTTCCATGTACAAGACCATAGACCGAGTGCCTGTGCCTCCCTGCTTGTTGATATACCACATGGTGGTGGTGTTGTCTGTCCTGACCTGAACCACCTTGTTCTGTACTGATTCCGAGAAGGCTTGCAGGGCCAGGTAAACTGCCTTGCGCTCCAGAAGATTGATGTGGAGAAGAGACTCCTGGGTGGACCACACTCCCTGGGCTGTGAGAGTCCCCAGGTGAGCTCCCCACCCCAGGAGAGAAGCACCTCTGGTTAATACCACAGAATGAGATTGAATGATGAATGGGACCCCTTGCCTGAGATTGTCCTGATCCTGCCACCATTGAAGAGCTTGGATCAGGGTCTGAGTCACTGGAATAAGTTTGGTTAGAGGATCTTTTTTCTGAGACCAAAAGGCCCTCAGGTGAAACTGAATGTCCCTCATTTGAAATCTGGCCCCTTGGACCACTGCAGTGGAAGCTGCTATGTGGCCCAGAAGCTGAAGGAAGTGCCTTGCTGGTCGAGAAACCAGAAGGTGGAAAGAAGAAGCCAGCTCTATGATGGCCCTTACCCTTACCAAGGGGAGAAATGCTCTTGCTTTGACAGTATTCAGTTCTACCCCTGTGAAGGTCAGAAGTTGTACTGGCTTGAGAACTGACTTGGGAAGATTGAGAAGGAATCCTAGAGAAGTGAGCACTTGCTGGGTCACTTGCAGATCTGACTTGACTTGGTCTGGAGACTGACCTACAATTAGCCAGTCGTCCAGGTATGGGAATATGGAGATATTTTTTCTCCTTAGAAAGGCCACTACTACTGCTAGGCATTTTGTAAACACCCTTGGAGCTGATGTTAGGCCGAAGGGCATTGCTTTGAACAGGTAATGGCCTGAAGGCAATTCGAACCTGAGGTAGTTTCTGTGGGAGCACCTGATGGGAATGTAAAAGTAGGCATCCTTTAGATCCAGGGAGGCTAACCAGTCCCCTGGCCTTAGAGAGGGAAGAATTATTCCTAGAGTCACCATTTTGAACTTTGGCTTTAATAGATGTTTGTTCAGGTATCTTAAGTCTAGGATGGGCTGCCACTCCCCTGTTTTTTGGGGGGTAAGGAAGTATCTGGAATACAGACCTTTGCCCCTGTGAATTGTAGGAACTTTCTCTATGGCCCTTAAATCCAGTAGAGATGAAACCTCTACCTCTAGGGCAATGGTTTCGGAGATGTTTGCAGGTGGAAAGGACCTGGCTCTCAGCTTTGGAAATTTTTTTAAGCTGAGGGCCTGTCCCTAGCTTACTACCTCCAGGACCCACTTGTCTGAGGTAACAGACTTCCAGTCCTGGAAGTAGTAAGCCAGCCTGCCTCCTACAGGAATTGGGGAGTCAACCCGGGCAGACACATCAGGGTGTCTGCTTGGCAGGAGCCTTAGGCTGAGAGGAGGATGCAGCCCTGCTCATCCCCCTTCTGTCTCTCCCTCTGAAGAACCCCCTCTGGGAAAAAGGAAAGGAGGCCTGTGCTTGGTAGAAAGGCCTATAAAAAGGTCTGCCCCTGCCCCTAGCTTGCTGCCTCTGAGGAGTTACCTGCCTTTCCTTGGCCTGTGCACTCCTGTAGGTGGTCCTGTATTCATCCATCTTCTTCATATAATTCTCTGTCTGCTCCCCAAACAGAGAATTATTAACCACAGGGAAATCCATAGCCTTAGCCTGGGTATCCTGAGATAGGCTAGTACACTTGAGACAAGCTAGTCTCCGAAGAGCCACAGATGTAGCCATGACTCTTGATGACACATCATTGGAATCCATCGCAGCATGAAACTGGATTTTCGATGCCTTAATCCCATCAGCAGCCACCTCCTCCAGCTCCTTGGCAGGCTGGGGGGGAGGCCTGCTTAGCCAATTCCAGTACAGTGTCCCACCTGGACATCTGGTACCTGGCTGTATAGGCCATGTAATTAGTCTGCCTGAGTCCCAAGGAAGATGCCATGTATTGTTTCTTTGCCATGGCATCCATCTTCCTGGAGTCTTTATCTGGGGAGTGTGAAGCCAAGGGCATGTTAGCCTTATCACAGGCTGCAGCCTGCACAACCTCAACATGGCTGCATTGCTGGTACAAGTACTCCGTACCTGAGCCTGACAACATGTACCTCTTGTCCATCCTTCTGTCCACAGGAGGTAAAGAATTTGGAGTTTTTAACAACTTTTGTGTCTGTTTCCCAAAAGACTTATGAAGGGGAATAGACAACCTCTTGGTCTCTGGGATGTCCATCACCTCCACATAGTCAGGCTCCTCTTGCTCCTCGGCAGCTTCTTCCAAAGGGAGCTGGAGGGTTTTTGCCACTTTCCTGTAGAAGATAAAGTGGGAAGGGGGCTCAGAAAGCCTAGGAGGGGAAACACCAGAAGGCCTGTCTGGGGAGATGTCCGGTTCTATGGGCTCATCCAGGCCTTCTGCTCCATCATCATCATCATCATCATCATCATAATCATCATCCCCCTCCAAATCCGGTTCATAAGAATCTTCAGGGGAATAACTTTGAACTGGGGGAACCGACCCAACCAAACACCTGCCAGAAGGAGCCGGATCAGTTGGAACTGGACGAAGCGATTCAACTATGCTAATTGCTCGGGTAATTTCTTTGGCGGTCAGATGATGAGGTTCTGGATCCGAACTGGCCGATTTATCTTTTCTTTTTCTTTTTACTGGAACCGACCCCTCAGGATCAGCTCTCCGTTTGCCCGAGGGAGTATCGCCCAGGTCATTGGGCACTCCCTCAGGTTCGGCCGAAACTGAACCGGGCTGGCCATCCGGGTCAGCGGACTTCTCGGCCTCCTTTTCCCTAAGCCTGCCCAATCTTTTGTCCAGGGTGGCTTTAGGGAACGTTTTACAGATTTGGCAGTCTGATTCCAGGTGGTCAAAAACCCAGACAGTAAACACAGGTGGTGTGGGGATCGGCCTTAGCAAAGGCCTCCCCACACTCACTGCAGTGTTGAAACCCAGTGGGCCTGGTTTTTCTCTTGGGTTTCTTAGATGAAGCCATAATTAAACACTTACCCTTTTTTTGGCAACCGGCAGGCAAGACCCCCTTATCGGTTTCTAACCGTGTTACGGGTATTTGAAAAAAACGATAAAACATGTTTTTTTAAAACCGATAAGGACCGGTATCACACACTAAATTCCTAAAGAAACGAAGAATAACACACTCTAAACAGTAACCGATTCAGCCGAACTGGTTGAAACTCTTTAAATTACAATTTCCACAATAGTTTTTTAAGCAAGTCCACTACCTATGCACTTACTGTACCACAGACAAGGATCTGAACCAAAAAAACAATTAAAGTATCGGTAACACCGACGATTTTTAAAGCGACCGAACCATGAGCAGTGGAGGAATCTCCAGAGCGACTGTTCAGTTAGGCAGAGTAAAGAATCTGACCGTTACACTTCAAAGTGCAGCAGACAGAGGTCTGAACTGAGCTCAAGCTCTACGTTCTATGCTCTGCATCAAATTTAACTCTTTTCTTTCCGGAGCAGTTCAAGTGCTGGTGCTAACTGCATATGTCAGAATACAGCAAGACTTCATGTTATTTGAACACATCAGTTCTAAAGGAGGAGCAGGGGTTTGCAGAAGGCTGAGACTGGCTTTGTGAGGGGTGCCATTCACTGTGAGTGGCCCTGAGGTCCTTTGGAATGGTAGCCCTGTTCAATTCTACCCATGGCTATGGCCACTTTTGTAACCATGCCGTGAAGGGTTGCATCACCCACTGAGCATAGCTTGACATGGTTACAAAGTCATGACTGGTGTTAATGGTCACAATGACCACATAGCACCAGTAATAGTTACAGTGAGGTGTGTTGGACACCTTCTCATGCAAAGTTCTTTGCTACACAGAGAGTTTTCCAATACATTGTATATTCTTTGCCAGCCTACTCCTCACAAAAGGCCTACTCCTTTCCTGACCACAAAATGGAGCCCTGGACAGCTGCACTAAATCACCCCAGCTCTCACAGCTACTTACTATCACATTAATATCTCATGAATCCTTATTTCCTCTATTCATCTCCATACAGTTGCTGTTGCTTGTAGTTGGTGACCAACAAGGGGGGCTACTGACACAGAGATGCAGCTGTCAAAGGACAAAAAGTGGGGGCTGCTGCATTCCTGGTGTGGATTTACAACACATCTTTGAAAGCGTTAACTAACACTGTGCAGCTGACCTGTTAGCACTTCCAACAGCTGTCCAGTATGCAGTGTATGCTGTATGCATGCCACCATGCCATGCACCAAGTGTTAGTTACAGTAGTGCTCCCACTCTAACAGCTTAGTCCAACACTAACAGTGTCTTCCAGTATGCAGTGTACGCTGTATGCATGCCACCACGCCGTGCACCAAGTGTTAGTTACAGTAGTGCTCCCACTCTAACAGCTTAGTGCAACACTAACAGTGTCTTCCAGTATGCAGTGTACGTTGTATGCATGCCACCACGCCATGCACCAAGTGTTAGTTACAGTAGTGCTCCCACTCTAACAGCTTAGTGCAACACTAACAGTGTCTTCCAGTATGCAGTGTATGCTGTATGCATGCCACCACGCCGTGCACCAAGTGTTAGTTACAGTAGTGCTCCCACTCTAACAGCTTAGTGCAACACTAACAGTGTCTTCCAGTATGCAGTGTACGCTGTATGCATGCTGCCACGCTGTGCACCAAGTGTTAGTTACAGTAGTGCTCCCTCTCTAACAGCTTAGTGCAACACTAACAGTGTTTCCCAGTATGCAGTGTACGCTGTAAGCATGATGCCACGCTGTGCATGAAGTGTTAATTACTGTAGTGCTCCCACTCTAACAGCTTAATGCAACACTAACAGTGTCTTCCAGTATGCAGTGTACGCTGTATGCATGCTGCCACGCTGTGCACCAAGTGTTAGTTACAGTAGTGCTCCCTCTCTAACAGCTTAGTGCAACACTAACAGTGTTTCCCAGTATGCAGTGTACGCTGGAAGCATGATGCCACGCTGTGCATGAAGTGTTAATTACTGTAGTGCTCCCACTCTAACAGCTTAATGCAACACTAACAGTGTCTTCCAGTATGACTAGACTGGGCATGCAAACCAAATTTATTTATTGAAGTTTGTTGGACCGGCTAGGCCCACTGAGACTAGAAGTCCCCTTTCAGGGGTGACCTGGGGGGGGGGCATAAAGATGGTAACCAACTGAAACTGTACCAGATTAAGCTGTTGGTGGTATTTTTAGTGAATGGGGGAAATTTGGCTAGGACACTGTGGAAATTTCCCTGCTCTTTTCGAGAAGTGGCATGGGATCTTTAATATTCACCGGAACTACCACCAGAGCAGGCAGACAGAACCTCAGTTTAATGTTTCATCCAAAAGATGGGATCATGCAGTTTGGGCCATGCAAAGCAGTTAGTGCAGCACAAAACCTGTTAGTGCAGTGCTAACCATTTCAAAAATGCACCTTCTGTTGTGTGTATGCTCAGCTAACCATGTAATATAACCAGTAAAACTTGGGCATCTATAAATACATAGCTTGGTGTTCATTTTTTTTTTTATTCTTATGGTAGCCAGGTAAGGCTCATTAGGTACAAATGTCTGGGTGGCCCAGAAGCAGTGGGGTGGTTAAGTGATTTGCCCAGACTCACATAGTATGCAAGTGGAGATTGTGGGAATCAAACCCAGATCTACTAGATGTACCAAACTAATTCATAGCTCATTACTCTAACCCCTAGGCTATACTGCCAGCCTCAGATTTTTTCTTGTAAATCTAAGGGCATAAGCCACTGAGTCAATATTCTGCCCTGAGCTTCACTCAATGAAATGATAACATAGTTGTTCACTGACACCCATGCATTATCCTCTGTTATTTACTTAGTTGATCTAAAAGACAAAGAACTTAGTTAATGTTTGGATCACCTGGATAGCTCCACAAGATGCATCACCTAATTTTTGAGGGGTGGGGGTGGGGTGGTGGGGTGGTGTTCAGCAGCAAACAATTAATTAATTACAAGTGTAACCCCTAGGTGGCGCTATCCCAAAGGCTGCTACCCCTGCCTGCATGGCTAGTAGCAGGTTAAGGGGCCTGGGTACTGAAACGGGTGCTTTCACCTGGAGGTCAGGGTTGTTAGTGGTCAAGCTAACCTGGGTACAGCCCTCCAGGACACTGTAACCCCCCTCTTTCCCTTCTAGTGGCCTGAACAATATAGAATAATCACTTTCACAATGACCCTAATTCACCATGCAATTACCCACACTATTTGCACTTACCACCAGGGCTGGTTCCTCTAGCTCAACCCTGGGGACCCCCTGTAAAACAAGGTTATGCACAGCAAATAGCAACAGTACAGTACTCTTGGCACAAACTGGAACCACAGTCAGGTTAAATGCAAAAAGAGTTAGATCTAATTTATTCAGGGGACTTAAACAAGGGAGGGGTGTAATCAGGCTGATTTGCTTAAAAGCTGTATCAATCAGACAGTTCTGCATGCACTTCAGAGTCCCTGCACAGTTACACACTATGGGTACCCAGGTAGGAAGACGGTGGGCTAGCCAGGAACATTGCCCGGTATAGGCCGGCTCGCAGCTGGTTGGGGCCCTGTGATGGAAGAAAGCAACATGCTCAACACACACTATTTGTAATCCGGAGCTGGAGGGCTCAGTTCGTGACAGAAAAGACAACAAAGCAATCAGATGACAACACTTTAGATTTAGCTGTTGTTGCAGGGAGCTACCCTGATGTTTACTCATGATACCCAATACAGGGCACAGGCAGGATGAAATCGAGACAGCAAGCTGTTGAACTGGAGTGCCAGGAGAAGCAGGGCCCACATGAATCACTGAGGCGTTGTTCCTGTTCAAAGCGTGAGCAGGGGGCTGATGTCCAGGCAGGTCTCTCGTTGATGGCTTTCTCTGTGCAGAGGGTAGTCTGGCTATGCCAGTGTGGCAAAGCCCAGGCCCAATGGAGATGAATACGGATTCAGTCCTTGGGAACTGGATGCAGCCTCCAGCAAGCAGAACACAGTTCAGCACACAGTGGGGAACCAAATCATGACCCACTAACAGCACACAGTGCATTTACATATAAGAAATTCTAGTGTACCAAGCAGATTGCTGTTCGGTCTCAATTACAGAGTCTCTGCACAAACTGGGAGTTCAAAGGTGGCTGGAAATCCTGACAGGCCGATCGCATTCAGGAAATCTTCAGTCTTCTTCAGGTTAAAGCCTGGTTATGGTTCTGTGGCTTAAATCGTCCTCACGGTTTGGATTCGGTCCAAATAAACTTAAATTTCCCTCTCAGGGACAGCAGGCAGACAGGCAGGCCGAAACTCAGCCCTTTCACAGTTCTCCTGTATGAATTACACAGGGGCTGCTGCTCGAATCACTCAAGCTGTTACCACTTTTATTTCCCAATTCAGACTGACTGAACTGCAAAACAGTCTGGGACTTTCCCCAGGATCAAAAAAGGTTTGGTTGGCTGATCTGTCTGTCAGTCACAACAAGGGCTTCTCCTCCTACTACTATTCCTACAGAATTTTGCTCCCACAAAGCCCCTGGGGACAGGCTCCATTTTAGAGTCCCCAAAGGTACTGATTGGCCCATTTCCGCAGTCCAGGACCAAGATGATGGAAACAAACAGAACTGTCCATGCTGCAAAGAAGGCAGGTTAGAACAAACTGCAATATTATTACTACTCTAACAATTGATCAACAAAAAAGTACATCTTCTAACAGAGCTCCCTCTGCACAAGTAGCGATGGCAGAGTGGAGCAGTTATCTGATAGCCCAGGCGGGACTTGAGCATATAGACATTCAGCCCCCTCCCGGATTAATTATAACTGCAATCTAAGCAGCTCTTAAAGAGATAGTACACAGAGGCTATACAGGCACTCTCTGGCAATAACGTTTAAAATGCTAAAACTCAGAACACCAGCCTGGCAGTGAGCATTTAGACAAGCTCAAGGAAGACTTTTCGGGAACCCCCATTTGCAGGGGGGTTACACCAGTAAACTTTATGATGACAACATTTAGTAAATAATAACTAATCTGTAATGTAGGAGGCAGTGTGTAACCTAGTGGCTAGACAGCATAGCTGTGAACTTGGAAACCTAGGAGGTTCAAATCTCACCGCTGCTACTCACTGTATAACCCTGAACAAGTCACTTGACATCCATGTACTTAAAATCTCTGCAGTCTCTCTCTAATCTATTTCTTTTCTGCTTGAATCTTCTTGTGCAGCTAACATCAGCAATATTCTCTCCCTCCTTCTCTTCTGGATTGTAAAACACTTTGGGGTATAATTTGTATAAAAAGCTGCATACATAATACAAAGTTCCTTTCCTTTCTTTTATTTACTATTGACTATGTGATCTTTACTTTTACTGGAGTTGACATTCCAATGCTTAACTTCCTTTCTCTTTCAACCTTTCTTTCTCTTTATAAAATGGCAAAGAAATATCCTGAATCCTCACTGCCTGAGAGGGTTTTATATGATAAAGGTGAGTCTGAAAGACTGCCTATCACATAAAGCGAACAAATATGAGCCCATAGTCAAAAGGGCGATGGATATTGGACCAACCGTCGCCAAATAGCGACGGTCATATAATACTTTAAAGCACACAAAAACATTTTCTTATGTGAAATTCGCTTGCCTTTTAACCCTGTGGTGGGCAAGCCCCACACCCCAAACTTAAATAACAAACTCCAAGGGGTGTGGATCATGGGGCAGGTTACTGGATTAAAAAAAATATTATTTTGCCCGTAGCTGGACCCGAACCGGGTCTGCGCTCATCGCAAGCGGTGGTATACACCACTACGCTATGTGAGCAACTCAGCAGGAGTTGGCAACACAGGACCCTATATCCTGTAGTAGTGAGTACAGCTCCTTGCTATACTCGCTATACAGGATATAGCGATCTATTGCACCACTCGCTGACTTGTAGAGCGCTATTATTGAGTCGCTCAAAAGTGCAGCGCTCAATAATCAGTGCTCTACGTGGGTGCTACCGCCTAGGAGACATCATATGGCTGTGCATTAAAAAGGTAGCAATGCAAGGTCAGGTGCCAAATTTCATTACCAAGGAAAAAAAGCCTAATTTCCCACAAAATCAGGGACTACTGCTAGTATATGCTATGATGCTACCAGTGAAAAGCAAGCATTGGCCAGTTCCAATCACGTCTGCTTGCTTGTATTTGCTGTATAGTTGTTGGACATAGATATTGAACTATTGAACACAATATGGTGTATAACAGGACTACCTCCTAATGTGTCCACCACGTTCGTGTCCAGCGGACGAGTGGAACAGTGAAGGAGAGGAACAGGAGTAAGATTGGCATCATAGATATTGGTAGGCATTGGCTGGCAACAGCAGGAATGCAGGGAACTCTGCTGGTCCAGTAAGGTAAGGGAGACTACCTGTCTACTGGTTGCTGCCTGTTTAAAAGGGGGTACTGTCAGTGGGACTGGAGTAAGCAATGGTGTAGGGTAGTGAGGGTAAGATCTACAAAGGTCAAGCTAAGGGCAACTGAAACACACACAGTAGAGTAGGAATACAGGCAACACTCTATCCAAGGGAGGGGGAAAAAGTAAGTACAGGAAGCCTACTGTTCTGAATTTCAAAGGACCAAAGGGAATTTGAGGAAAACCCTATCTAGTGTAAGAGGTCTAACACAAACTTGAAATGGGAAAGTTAAAGGGAAACCAAGAGGGGGGGTTAGTGATATGGGAAGCCTACAGGAAAGGGAAGGCCAGGGAAGCAAAAGCCAGGAGGATAAACAAATCACCAGGCATGGAGTGCAGTGTAATGGGTGCGAGGCTGCAATCTTCAGAGACACGTTCTGGAGACTGAGGTGTTGCCCCATATGTAGACACCTCTCTGAGTTGAGAGCAGAGGTTGCTGGACTCCTGGCCAAACTGGCATGAATACAGGGCACCATCTGCCTCACCCTCGGGCCACCTAGTTTGCCATTGTTCCCCCAAAGGATGCCAGCAAGGAGGCAGAGTGGTTGGATCTTGGTAGGATCCAAGAGGGTGGGTGGAGGAAGGAGGGAGAGCACCTCTCAGTCCTTACCACTGCGTAATTCCTTCACCATTCTGGCAGGAATGGAAGGCCCAGAGGAGGCCCCTGAGGCAGGTGTAAGAGAGGAGGTGGGGGTCCTCAAGGAAACAGGCCCCAAGGATAGTTGGAGAGTCCCCTTGTCAAGGAGGAGGCAGTTGCTGGTGGGAGACTTCATAGTCAGGGAGATTGATTTGGGGTCAGGGGAAGGGAGGGACAGGGTAGAACAGTGTATTCCAGATGCTTCTACGGGGAGGACTGGAGGGCGGATTTTGGAGATTGCCAAGGAAGAGGGGGAAGGGAGGGAGTTGGAAGCTGTTGTCCACTTGGGGATGAATGATCTGGCAAGGAAAGCTATAGACATAGTGCAGGATATGTTTAGGGAGTGGAGGAGGGGCCTGAAGCAGGTAGCTTCCACAGTGGCCTTCACTTGATGTGCTGCCTGTGCAGGGTTGGGGGAAGGCTCGGGAACTGTGCACCAGGTCCTTCAATGAGTAGTTGAAGGCATCGTGCAGGGAAGTGGGCTTTGGCTACATTGGGGACTGGGGTCACACTTGGAAGGATGGAGGCCTACAGGCCTCCATCCATCCAGGAGGAGAAAAATAAAACAGGGCACAAATGCATCACGCTATTCAAACACCTGCTGAACTGATATGAGGGTATACAACATTTCCCAATGCTGCTGGAAAAGGACATCTCTTTGATGCAGCCTGGAGATTTGTTTCTCAACCATAAGAGCCTGTAGTAATTCATTAAACCATTCCCTGTAGGGCAGTGTGGCATCATCTTGCCAGTGTCGCAAAATGACGACCTTAGCCACCACCAAAATTAAAGCCATGTGTGTGTCCTGTGATGAGCAGTCAGGGACCTGGGGTCGTCCCACACCAAGCAAATTTCAGGTGTAAAGGCATCCGCCAGGCCCAGCAAGGGGTCTAACGAGTCCTGAATTTTCTGCCAAAAGGGAACGATTAGAGGGCATTCCCACAACATATGTAACAAATTCCCAGTCTCTAGACCACAGTGGAAACAGGCTGGAGAGCCCAATTTTCCCATCCAGAATAACCTGAGGGGGGTATAGTACACGTCCTGGAGAATCCGGAATTGGGTCCATCTGTAGTGGTCTCGTTTAACATATTTATACAAGTTTGTCCAAACGGTATGCCATCGTTTCGGTTCCTGACTTCCACTTAATGCCTGCTGCCAGTAGTAGCAGATGCCCAAAACAGGGGTAAGATCAGCCAGTTGTAAAGAGGCACAGAGCTGGGACACAGGGTGAAGTTTGGTGGCCAGGACCACAAGCTGTGGTAGCATATCCTGTTCCTCTCTATTCCAGGGGCTACAACCAAAGTGAGAAGTTAGGGCCTTGGACAGTTGCAAGTATTTGAAGGGGTAAAAAAGAGGGATCGAGAAGACCTCCTGCAAGTGCTCATGCGGTAGGGGCACACTGTGCTCTAGTAGGGAGAACATGGAGGCTGACTTCAGAGAGGGGCAAAATGAAAACGGGATTGGCCTGCCACTATTAAGTATATTCAGGTTAGCAAAAAATTGGTTGATCCAAAGACTTATGCCAAGTCTGCCCAAGAAAATGTTTCAGTTGTCCTCAAGCCTTGAATGACCATACTAGAGGAGGCCTCTGTAAGGCCAAGAGGAGGCTAGACAACCTGGAATATAAAAGGCTGGGAAGTTGGATACCCATCTTCCTGGTGAGGGAGGCCTCAATTTGCAACCAAAGGGGCGTGTATCCCTCCCCGTCCGGTCTGTCAAGAGCACTGGTCCATTGTAGAAACTTAGCCCCATGTAGAGCCAAATAGTAAAGGTAGAAACGGGGTAACTGCAAGCCACCTTTATCTCTCAGGAGAGTGAGTTTGGTGTAAACCCATCGGACCACCACCTCCTTTGATAGGAAGCAATTCAGGAGCCGCTGCAAAGAGGAGAACCAGGCCCTTGGTAAAAAGTTCCCAAGGGATAGAGAATCTGCGGTAAAATGTTCATCTTAATGGTGTGGAAATGACCCCAGAAAGATAAGGGCAGGGCCATCCATTTAGCGAAGTCAAGCTTTATACTTTGTAAAAGAGGAGAGATGTTAAGGGAAACTAGGTCAGAGAGGCAACACAGTTCTCAAATCTCCAAATAGGTAAGGGCTTTAGGCTCCCATGACAGACCCAGCTTGGCAATATCCGATTTAGAAATGTAAACATTCAGCAGCATAACCTGGGTCTTATCAAGGTTTAGCTTGTATCCTGCAAGACTGGAGAAGGTCAAAATCTCAGCCAGGGCTGCTGGGATAGAGGAGATAGGGTCCTTGAGGTGGAGGATTAAATCATCAATGTAAGCCGACAGTTTAAACCTCTCCCCTGCGAACTGTATCCCCTTTACCTGCACAGAAAGTTGAAGATGAAGGAGGAGGGATTCTAAGTACAGATTAAATAGAAAAGGGGAAAGGGGGCAATCCTGCCTTGTGCCCCTCTCCAAAAAGAAAGGGGAAGAGGAGAGTCCATTGCAATGAATTCTAGCCGAGTGGCTGCTATACATAATTTGGATCCATTTGCGGAAAGCCATGGGAATACCACATTTTTGCAGGACCTGGAACAGGAAGGGCCAGGAGACACAGTCAAAAGCTTTTTCCATGTCTAGGGAGACCAGAGCTGCAGGGACCCTGCTCACCCCAGACGCAGACATTCGATACAATAGCTTCCGCAAGTGATCACTGGAAAGGCGACTGGCCATAAAACCAACCTGGTCAGGTGAAATGAGCCCATCCCAGATGGCCTGCAGTCTTGTGGCCAGAACTTTAGCCAAAATCTTTAGGTCCAAATTAAGTGGAGATATGGGACGATATCTTGCTGGGGAAAGTGCATCCTTGCTTGGCTTCTGAATAAGTGAGATCCATGCTTGGATGAAGGAAAAGTCCTCCAACCCATCTGTGAGAAAATAATTGAATAATTGAGGGAGTATGGGTGCTAAATCCTCAACAAAAGTGGAGTAGAAATCGTTACCAAACCCATCTGGGCCAGGTGCCCTATTCTGGGGGAGTTGGAGAATGACGTCCCTAACCTCGGGGACTCTAATTGGCCTCGACAAAATATCTTGCTGAGAAGCGGAAAGACTTGTAAGATGGAACTCATCCAGGTATGCCTGAATCCAGATCATATCCTCTGGAGAGGACGGGTCTGCTTTATAAAGGCTGAGATAGAAGTCTGTAAAGGCCTCTACAATGTCTCACAGCTGGGCTAAAATACCCTGCCCAGGGGAAGGCTAAAGATGGGGAACTGCCTGGACCTCATCCAATTGCCTCAGTCACCAAGCCAAAAGTCAGCCGGCTCATTCCTCGGATTCAAGATATTGAGACTTCGTGCACAGGATGGCCAGTTCAGCCTTCTCTGCTGATATCTCAGCATATTTAGATTGTGAAATTTCTAATCTCTGCCAGATGTCCAGAGGGAAGGTGGACAAGAGATTCTTCTCAAGGCATTTAATTTCTGTCAACAACCTGTCTTCCTCCAGAGATCGGGCTTTCTTATTGGCAGCCGCCAGCTTAATACATTCTCCCCATATTGGACATTTGAGGGCCCCCCACAACCAATCCAGCCTCAATACTGAGCCTGTATTGGTAGCCATAAAAGCCTGAATGAAGTCCCTCAGATGATTGACTAAATCAGGGTCCCTCAAGAGTTGTGCGTTCAGTCTCCCGATACTGTCCCTCTCCTCCTCATCATCCAGGACCAGGGATAACTCAACAGGGGCATAGTCAAATTGGACTTTGGGTAGGATTTCTGCAGTTACTACTCAACAGAAAACAATCTATTCTGGAGGAGGAGCCATGTGAGGAGGAGAGGAAGGTGTACTCCCTACCTAGAGGATGCAGAAGCCTCCATGGATCCCGGAGACCTAAATGATCAACCAAATTCCATAAACTCCTCTGACACAGAGAAAGACCCCACCTCACAGTGCCCGATCTATCCAGGTCATTATCAGGGACCATGTTCCAGTCCCCCTCTAGCAGTATTGGCAGGCGAGGAAAAGCAGAAAGGTGGAAGGCTAGATCAGCAAAAAACTGAGGGGAATCGGAATTGGGTCCATAAACCAAATCTAAAATGACCTCCGTAGTTCCCAGAGAGCCCTGCAGAAGAAGAAGAAGGCCTTGCAGGTCTCAATATTTGCAGGACAAGTGAAAGGCTGTACCCCTCACCACAAGGATGGCAACCCCTCCCTTCAAGATGTGGACCCCACCCCAAAAGCCTGGGCCACCGAACGCCTTCTGAATAATGTAATCTCATCCCTCCTAAGGTGGGTCTCCTCAATGTCTTCATAAATGACATTGTGGAGGAGCTTAAGGGTAAGGTGTGTCTCTTTGCAGATGATACAAAAATCTGCAACAGGGTTGACACCCAGGAAGGGGTAGAGAGAATGCATAGGGATCTGAGGAAATTAGAGAAATGGTCTAGGGGATGGCAGCTGGATTTCAATGCCAAAAAGTGCAAGATTATGCACTTAGGGCTTTGAACCTTGGAGATGTGTATAAGATGGGGGAGTGGAGCTTACAGTCACCAAGCAAGAAAGAGACCTAGGGGTCATCATATTTGATTACATCAGGGTAGCTGGATAGTGTGAAAAAGCTGTGGGAAATGCTAGTAGGATGTTGGGGTGCATTGAGAAAAGGATTTCTAGCAGGAGGAGGGAGGTGGTGCTGCTGTTGTATCACTCATTGGTGAGGCCCCACTTGGAGTACTGTGTCCAGTTCTGGAGGCTGCACCTCCAGAAGGACATTGAAGGAGTGGAAGTGGTACAGAGGAGGGCAACCAAAATGGTGAGGGGGTTGCACAAGAAGCCATATGAGGAAAAGCTGCAGGAACTCAACATGTACTCCCTGGAAGAGAGGAGAGCGAGAGGATACATGACTGAAATCTACAAGTGCATCGTAGGAGTGAACAAGGTGCAAGTGGAGGGGTTCTTTCAGAGAAAGGAGGGAACTAGAACAAGTGGGCATGCAATGAAGCTAAGAAGGGGAAGTTTAAGAGAGATGTGCAGAAATACTTCTTCATGGAAAGGCTGGTGGATGACTGGAACAGCCTGCCAGAAGATGTTGTGGGGGCAAAGACTGTGGAGATCTTCAAGCATGCGTGGAATAGGCACAGAAGCATATTAGATAGAGGAACGGGGAGGGAGTGATACCTATGATCAACAGCTGAATCAGTGAACTGGTTTCGGAGTTATCTATCAAATCGACAGCAGGCTGTTGCTTTTAACTCAGCCCTATCAGGCCTATCATACATACAAGCTGGTGTCCCACAGGGATCCATACTTGGTCCACTGCTCTTCTCGATTTTCATAAACAACCTCCCTCAACAAGTGTCTACTTGCTCTACCTTGCTCTATGCAGACGACCTTGTACTCTACCATAGTGCCAGTAACGTATTGGACTTAACTAACTCTCTATCCCAAGAGTTCCAAAACACAATTCTGGCTTACTGCAAACCGTCTTGTACTCAATGAAACGAAAACTCAGGCAATGCTCTTTGGCTGTCCAGCTAAACTAAAAGTAAATCGGAACTCCTTCAAAATATCCTGTTCCGACAATTCCCAGTTAGTAAACACCTCATCCTTTAGATACCTTGGTATTCTTCTTGATGAATCCTTGGACTTTGATCTCCACATCACTACAACTTGCAAATCAGTCAATGCAAAGATCGGAGGAGCCTGCCACACTAACTATGCCCTTACCCCATCAGCTAGGCTTGCCGTGGCACAAGACCTTCTTCTCCCATCCTTGGCTTATGGCTCTGTCATCTATCTAGGTGCAACTAAGACCTCCCTCCATGCATGGGACACTACATATAATAACATTTGCCGTTATGCGTCTGCCTCTCCTCGGCTCAAACATCACTGTCTGCTTTATGCAGACCTAGAATGGCCTAGTCCTGTGGCCCATCGCCTCCTATCTTATGGTGCCTTAATTGTCGGTACGATATGAGCAGGCCTCCATCAATCTCTTGCTTTGCTACTACATCCTCAAACCCCTTCCTATGGTCTCCGTTCAGTTGACCAGACACCTCTGTACATCCCTAGATGTAGGACCTCAATGGGTACACAAGCTTTCTCCCATGCTGCCCCTAAATATTGGAATACTATCCCTCTAGCTATTCATCTTGCCCCAACGCATACTTGTTTTAAGAAGCTCCACCATCAACACTCCACCACAGTAAGTCCCTGTACCTGTTTCCAGCCACCATAAACCAATACCCAGCTCTGCCTGCCCTTTCCTATTTCAACCCTACCTGTTATACTCCCCAATCTATCCTCTTCTACTCTACCCCTTCCCCTCTACCTCCCCCAGTCACTGTTTTGTCTCGGACTTGCTAACTAGCTACTTGCTAAGGACCTACAGGAATCTCTTAACCTGAGTTGCACTTATCTCATTCTTCTCTATGATCCTGTTATCCATGTTTTCTACTACCTACTTTGCTTGCTCATATATTATTATAGTCTTATTAGTGTTTGAGATGTTTTGTACTCTCCTGGCTTACTATTTACTGTATGGTTTATGTGTGCTGCGTCACACTGATGTTTTGTATTTCATTTGTACCCTCCCGGGTGGTACCTGAAAATAGGCATTCCTATGTCTAGTGTACCCACCCGGTCAACAAAAGCAAATAAATTAATAAACTAGAGTCAGTGGTGATGGAATAGGCAAGGACAAGGGGCAGACTGGATTGGCCTAAAGGTCCTTTTCTGTCAACAAAATCTATGTTTTTATGTATGGATTTGGGTGTGATTTAGTTTATTTGATGCACCACAAAAAGGGGCAGGTCAGTGGGGCACCAGGGGTGTCATAACCAAGCTTCAAAATAGGCCTTGCAGGTCTTTCTGGTCATCACAATTGGACTTCTTCTGGTTCCTGGGCAACTGAGGGTGCACGTCCCTCCTTTCTGGGCAGTGAATGAGGTTCCTCAGAAAGAACTGGTTCAATTACAATATCTGGCTCTTGGTCAGATTCTATGTGATCTTCCACATGTTCTAGTTCAGGAGTAGCCGATCTAACTGGTGGTTCAAAAGGCTATGCATCTGGGTTTAACTGTGTGGGTGGAGTAGTTGGCATCTACCAAGCATCTGAAGCATTTAACATATGGGGAATGTCCACAGTAGAATAATACCAAACTAAGTCATCCTCTTCATCAGATGAATCTGTTGCTTTTTGTGCTGGTTCAGGCAAAGGCTTTTCTGCAGGCCTGAGTGGACAATTATCTAAGTCAGTTGTAGGCTGACCAGGTTTGCTTTTGTGTTCACAAGAACTTCTGGTTTCCACCCTCTGGGGAAATAGTGGGCCATTGTCCAAATCTGGCACATCCAACTTTCTAATGGAGAGCAAATGGTTGCGGTGCAAAGTTTTACTTCTACTAGGATCCCCCGCTGGGCAAACTCTGTAGACTAGCAAGTCCATATGTTTTTCTGTGACCACATAGGTGATCTTGCCCCACTGATCTGCAGTTGTATGCTTTCCTGGTAACCCCAAGTTCTGAACCAAGACTCTGTCTCCAGGGTGTAACTCTTGAGGTCTGACACAGTTGTATCTTGCCTTGTTTGCTATATTTCTCTTTGCAGACAACTCTGCAGTCAGCCCGTAGGCATTGTCCAATTGATGTTTCAGTCTTTGGACATATTTAGTGTAAGTATCTAGTTTGTCTCCTTCAGATAACACTCCAAATGCAAGGTCCACTGGGAGCCTAGCCTCCCTTCCGAGCATGAGCAAATATGGGGATTTCCCCAAGGCATCATTGCGAGTGCAACTGTATGCATGGATGAGCATACTGACTTGTTGACTCCAGTTTGATATTTTACAAGGATCCAACATGCCCAACATATTCAACAAGGTTGTATTGAATCTTTCTGGTTGTTGATCGTCTTGAGGGTGGTAGGGAGTGGTCCGTGACTTCCTAATTCCTAAGAGAGACAACAACTCCTTGATCAGCTGACTTTCAAAATCATGACCCTGGTCATAAAGAATTCTCTTTAGCAATCCATAATGAACAAGGTACTTTTCAACCAGAATCTTGGCTATGGTTGTGATCTTCTGGTTTTTATGGGAAATGCTTGGGCATATCTGGAATAGTGATCTATCACCACCGAGATGTTATCAGTTTTCTTTTTGTCTGGTTCCAAGCTCAAAAAGTCAATGGAAACCAAGTCCAAGGGGGCACTTGTGATAATGTTCATGAAAGTGGTTGCATGGGTAGGCAACATTTTCAGCTGGATGTCTCTCATACACTGTTTACAACAGATCTTCATCGAGGATATCTCCTCCATTGAGCCATACCTTTGGAACTGTAAGCCGCTGGCGTTAGGACCTTCCAAAAACTTTTGCCTAGCTGAGGGTCACCCATGATAACATGTAATATTGGCACCTTTAAAACATGAGCAGTACCCTCACTCCTCAGCTTTTCTTTCACCGTTGACACTCCCATTGAATCTGCAGAGAAACAATGCCATCACTTTGTTACATCATTGTTTATTTTGTTTTTTAACGTAATTTCTATCGACGTTGTCCCTGTATGCCATCATCAAAAGTACCTTTGTTTAGGTTTTGTACCTGTTGTTACAAGATCTACAAGAACGATGCTCACACTGTGTGTGTTTGTTGCTTGGGCCTGTCCCACAATGTGAGGGTCTGTGAGATCTGCCAGAGATTTAACCAGACTACATGGAGACACCAAAAGAAGGCCTTGGAGACTTTCATTGCCCTAAAAGCAATGGAGGCTCAGGTGAAGGCTGAGGGATGCAAGTCAGCTTCTCCCTCTTGACCACCTGCTCCTGGTAAGGAGGCACCCCTGGTGGTCATCGTCCTGCATCATCACTGAGGTAAGCTAGGATGACACAGAAATCCAAAGAGAAAGATAAAGCATGTCAAGACCCTCCTCCTCTTTCAGCCACCATAAGCATAAGGAAAAATATGCTTCAGCAGTGAGGTCTCCATTGAAGGAGGGTTAGTCCTCATCAGGGTCTGCTCCTGCAGCAGTAACTAAAGCCCCCTGACCATCATTAAGACACCAAGGTCGGGACCTGGCTCAGACACTGCCGTACCTACTACAGACAGTATGCAGCCATCATCCCCAGGTTTCATCCTGTTGACATCTGTAGTCCTGACTCCTCTGCCAGGTGTCATCGACTCACAGGTTATGCTGATGTCAGTCTCTGAAATGTTAACATGCCTTTTCCCATCACTGTAAGTGGTGGTGTCAGTTCCAGCAACAGGGCCTCTCCTATTGGCACAGTTGTCATTGATGAAACCAAAAAGGATACCAGCTACACTGGTGGTACAGCCACCACCTCCATCGCCAGCTCCATCGATTGCCCCTCATACGAGATGATGCTGAAGTGGAATACAATCCTGACCTCCTAGAAATGAATGAAGATTTAGAAGATGAAGGTGGGGATGAGGAACCCTGTGACTAAGGATTCCATTCCATCTCAATCTTATCTTCATGCAGTGAGGACTTTGTGGTGTGTAATCCCAGGTCTCCTCCAGAGGATCCCTCCTTCTGGGCTTTGTTTAGAGAAATACAGGATGTGATGGGATTTGAGGGAGGTTGAAGAAGAGAACTCCAGTAAAAGAAACTTGATTCATTTCTCAGAGGTATCGACTGCTCACACTACTGTGGTGACCCCTGTTTACCCAGCATTGGAAGATGCAACATATGCTACCTGGCAAAGACCTGGCACTCTGCCAGCAATCCCAAGAAAACCTAACAAACAGTATCCTGCACTATCTGTCAAGCCCTACTGTGCTTCTCAGCCTGAAACATACTCTGTGGTTATCGTGGCTGCCAATGATTGCTCTGGAGCCCCCAGAGTGATGAGCACCCTGTCTCCTGACAAGGAGTCCAAAAATTGGATGTGATGGGTAAGAGAACTTATGCATCTTCCACTTTGGGCCTTTGTATTGCAAGCCAGAAGGCTTATATGATCAAGTATCAGAAGAGCCTCTGGAAGTCAGCTATGGCTATGGCACAAACACTGTCTGATAGCCCTGCCAAGACATAATTGTTGAGTTCTGCCTATACTGACCTTGATACTGGTAAACATTTACAAGGTCTGCATATGATGCCTCAGATGCTGCTGTAAGATCAGCTGTCTCTAGTATCTGCCTCAGAAGGTACTCCCAGTTCAGAATGGTAGGATTTGCTTCTGATGTGCAACAGGCCATGCTCAGTGCCCCCTTTAGAGGCTCAAAGCTGTTCGACCAAGTTGTGGATAATCCATTAAAGGACATACAGACATCCAGAATGACTCTATGGTGTGTAAAGTTCCTGACCCCTCAGAACACATACAGAGGTCATGGTTGGGATGCTTTCCAGAAGCCTAGCAGCCAAGGAGGCTGTAGCTACTATCAGTCTACCGTGGCAGAGGTTCGGGTCCTCCAGTTGGACCTACTGACAAGGGTGACCACTCCAAAGCTCCAAAAGTTCCAATTTATGTGGCCCATTGCTTCTAGCACCCTCTGACTCCCCACTCCGTCCCCCTCCATGGCTTCCACCATGGGTGCAATGGGGGAAAGATCTTACTTCACCTACAAAATTAGAGGGAGATCACCATAGATGAATGGGTTCTGGAAATAGTGGAAAGAGGGCATGCACTGGAACTGCTCTCAAAACCTTCAGCGCATCCTCCACCCCATTCTCATCACCCTCCAGGTCACCTGTCGCTATTGAGGGAAGAAGTTCAGTCTCTCCTGCAGAAAAAAAGCCATAGCATCTGTTCCTCCCAAAGAAAAGAACAAGGGGTTTTACTCAAAATATGTTCTGGTCCCAAAAGCCACAGGAGGCTTGCATCCCATTTTGGATGTCAGAGCTCTGAACAAATTCATCAAATACAAAAAGTTTTGAAGGGTGTCTTGCTCTTTGGCTTATCATTGGCACCACAGGTATTTACCAAATGCTTCACAGTTCTGGTAGCAGGCCTTCAGAGGAAAGGGCTTCATATCTTCCCCAATTTGGACAATTGGTTCCAGCAGGGCTCCTCTAGGGTAGTGGTCCAGTACTCAGTGTCTCTGACACGGCAGTTGTTCAAGGACCTGGGTATCACGGTCATGGTGCCAGAATCTGTTCTTGTTCTGTGCCAATGACTGTAGTATACTGGAGTAGTACTGGACATGGAAGTGGACATGTGTTCCTGCCCCAGGTCCAAACAGAGGCCCTGATTGTTCATGCCCATCTCACGTACAGGAGTCACTATGTGTCTGCCAGGACTATACTCGACCTCCTGGGCCTAATAGCGGCTGCCATTGTTACTGTCCCATTAGCAGGCCTGCATGTGAGAATCCTGTAATAGATCATTCAGGTAAAGTGGGACTAACTAATGGACTAGTTGGAACATAAGATTCTCATGAGATCCCCCTTAGAAAGTCTCTACTGTGGTGGATGGAACCCCTGCACTTGCTGCAGGGTGTCCCCTTCCTTTCTCCAACCCTGGATCACATTGTCACAATGGATGCCTTCAGGAATGGGTGGGGTGCCCACCTGGGCCTATACCAGATGCAGGGATTGTGGATAGACTGAGATTTGGATCTCCACATCAATGTTCTGGAAATGAGGGCTGTTCTTCTTGGGCTTCAGGCCTTCATAGAGCATCTCTCTCTTGAGGTCCCTCTTCATATGAACAGACAGCTTCATTGTGATACACTACATCAAAAAGCAAGGGAGCACTCATTCATACTCCCTGTGCAGGGAAGTGATGGGAGTATGACAGTGAGCACTCTTTCACAGCCTGCAGTTGGTGGTCATTTTCCTCCTAGGCATCCAAAATGTTTTAGCAGACAGGCTCAGGTACAAGAGTGGGAACTGCTGACCTCCATGGTAAACAACCTCTTCATGAAATGGAGTTATCCAGAATTGGACCTTTTTGTGTCCCCACACAGTGCAAAACTGCTGTATTTCTGCTTGCTCATTCCAGGGCCTGGAGTTTTATGGTGAGATGTATTGTCCCTCTCCCAGAGTGGGAGGTCTCTTTACACATTCGCTCCAGTCCCTCTCATTCAGAGGGTACTAAAGTTGTGGGCAGAGGTGGCCACCCTGATATTGACTGTCACCCCTCTGACCTTATGGTTTCCATTCCTGCAGCATCTGGCAGTGGAACTGCCAATTCCATTGCTTCTGTGTTGGGGTCTAATGTCTCAGGACAGGGGGGCCCAGGTCCACCCAGACCTCAGGTCCCTCCATCTGCATGCTTGGCTCCTGGGGATATAGCCATGGCACACTTTGGGGTGTCTCCCCAAGTGGCTAGTGTCTTGCTAGTGGCTAGGAAGTCCTCCACTAGACATACATATTCACTGAAGTGGAAGCGTTTGGCTATTTGATATGCTTCCTACTCTAATGACCCCTTTACTTGTCCCATTAAAATTGTACATATCTGCCTCCTGTCTCTGTTAGACTCCTCTATTAAGGTGCATTTAGCTGCCATAATGGCATTCCATGTATTATCGATGGATGCACAGTGGCACAACTGGAAGTGTCCCGTACCTTCTTGAAGGGTATACTGCATATGTGTCCCCCAATTCACAAACTGGATCTGACTTGAGACCTTAATTTTATACTTGAAAAGTTGACTTTGGCTCCTTTTGAGCCCACTGCAACTAATGAACTACTGTATGCTCTACTGTATGTTTCCATTCATGGAAGATGTTTTTTATGTTGGCTTGCACGTGTGCAAGCAACATCTTGTGGTAGTAGCACATTTCAGAGGTGTGTCAGTGTTGTGGCCAATGCAGGGGACGCTTTAGTGGATGCGTCCCTCAGCTGCCAATCAGTGAGCATGCTGGTGATGACAGCAGTTTCAAAGAGAGCCACGGAGTTGAAAGAAATCTGCTGTTCCAATGAGGTGCAGTTTCTCATTGCAGTGGCAGATGACAAGACTCCGGCCTTGCACATTACAGTGCACAGTAATGCGCATGTCCAGAGTTACCAGTGGAGGTTCGGTGTGCCTTTCCTGGTGAAACATTTCAATAAGTAAAATAGCTGAAACGCGGCTTTCCACAATGATGACTTCTGCCGCCCGACACACACTCCCTAGAAAGCCAACATCGGGATGCCCAATCCCATGTCGACATGTTCTCCCCCCATTATGTGGCACACTGGGAGCCCACCCCAGTGTGCCAAAACAAGGTGGCTCCTGCTGCCCACCACACAGTCTCGCAAAGCCGACATCAGGGGTGCCCAATCCCTGTGTCAGCATGTTCCCCCCCTTTGATGTGGCACACTGGGAACTGTGATAGGGCGCAGGTGCACATGGGCAATCAGGTAGCGTGACACACCACCAGTTCATTTTAAATAGTTCAAAATTTATTTTTATAGTTCAGAATTTTCATCAGTAGCAGGACAGATTAAACACAATGGACTGATCTAGCAGTTTAATCTTCCATTTAGCACAGAAAATAATTACTTCTTACTCTTTAGAGCACAATATCATAACGCCTTGGAGTTTACCTCCAGCCCCAAAATCAGTGTGAATACCTATGCTTAATGTTCAGCTTTTATACACTGCAGTGGTCAGGTGACATCTTAACCCCACCCCTATACTTTATTTCAAACAATATATCTTTATTTACAACATTTTTATTTTATATGGTATATCTACACATTCTCTATTTAACATAACAACTCAATTTCATACACAAAAGTGAAATACAGTCTTTCTGTGAGGTTTTTAATCCATTCTCTAATCCCAGGAAGCACCACCCCTTTATACTCAGTATAAAGGCAGTCAGAAAACGGTTGGACGACTCCTAGGGGAACCACTGCAGCTGAGAAAGAGTCCAATCGGGGCTCTGAAACACTGAAAAAAAACCCCCAGAAACCTTAGTTTTCAAGAGGTTCCAAATACAGCACTAAACCTCTTTATTCTACCTCCAGAAGGTTTGTAGAGCTCAAAACATTATATATCTTTTAGAACATTTCATGTCAGGGGGAACCCAAAGGTTAAATGTCTTTGCGATAGTGCAAATGTTAAAACGGCTAAAATTACCGGCACTCGCACTATCATACTGTCGAGCAGGAACTCAGCGGCATATCTCTACAAACGAATGCCACATTTCAGAAAAACTCTTGTAAGAAGAGCCTAACAGGGTCAAACTAAAGACCCAGGAAGTTCTTTCATTTGTTTAAAAGCCTGAAAAGTGCAACAGGTATTTACAGGCTTAAAAGGCCATACTAGGGCGTTTTAAAGTGGCGCCCTGCAAGGGATTTCACGGAGGGCTATTTCCTTACAAAAGCCCTCACTAATAAACATACAAGCAGGCAATTAACAAAGAAGGGAAGCCTGCAAAGCTGGAAACAGCTCTATACATACTTTTAATAAAAGGACAGAACAGGGGAGGTTCTATTCATTATTATATAACCTACAATACCTAAGCAAATCCATTTCCTGAGGGCTGATATTTCAGCCCATCAGTATCTATAGCATTTGAAGCCTCACACTATTTTATTTATTCCCCTCCCAGATCATTTTCTACTTCTTTACAATACTTCAGAAATGCAACAACTAAAGCGCTCATTTCTTTTCTAAGCGCTAACTTATTTTTTTAATGCAGAGAAGGGGGGGAGGTTGTTCTAAGTTGCAGCAAACCATTAAGAAATGCTGCTCTACTTTTGATTTACACAATACGATGCTTATTTAAACATTTCCAAAGCATCAGATAATGACACAGAAGCGTTTTTGGATCTGTTTAACCATTTTTACCCATAAATCTTTCACTCATTGTTTTAATTTTTTAAACGCTAGGATGTAAGGTTTAAACAAGCTTAAGGCTCAGTTAGTGACTTCCCTTATTTTGATATTTAAGGGACCTAATCTACTAACCCTAATATATTTACTTCCCCAACCGGAGCATTTATTATGCAGCAACTTAAAGAAAATTAGCACAGATAAATATACAACATGACTGTGCAACAATGTGTAAAAGCGCAGTACCCCTCTTTGGTCACAGCCAGCAGAACGTTTTTACCAATCCGAGTATAGACTCAGAAAACAAACAAAATAAAGGAAATATATACATAATTCCAGGATCCCCTGACCTTTCACTGCAACTAGTGAACTACTGTATGCTCTACTGTATGTTTCCATTCATGGAAGGTGCTTTTTATGTTGGCTTGCATGTGTGCAAGCAACATCTTGTGGTAGTAGCACATTTCAGAGGTGTGTCAGTGTTGTGGCCAATGCAGGGGACGCTTTAATGGGCGCGTCCCTCAGCTGCCAATCAGTGAGCATGCTGGTGATGACAGCAGTTTCAAAGAGAGCCACGGAGTTGGAAGAAATCTGCTGTTCCAGTGAGGTGCAGTTTCCTCATTGCAGTGGCAGATGACAAGACTCCGGCCTTGTGCATTACAGTGCACAGTAATGCGCATGTCCAGAGTTACCAGTGGAGGTTCGGTGTGCCTTTCCTGGTGAAACATTTCAATAGGTAAAATAGCCGAAGCATGGCTTTCCACAGTGTTGACTCCTGCCGCCCGACACACACTCCCTAGAAAGCCAACATCGAGGTGCCCAATCCCGTGTCGGCATGTTCTCCCCCCCCATTATGTGGCACACTGGGAGCCCACCCCAGTGTGTCAAAACAAGGTGGCTCCTTCTGCCCGCCACACAGTCTCACAAAGTCGTCATCAGGGGTGCCCAATCCCTGTGTCAGCATGTTCCCCCCCCACTGATGTGGTACACTGGGAACCCACCCCAGTGTGCCGAAATAATTGTTTCTGACACTGGGATGCCCACTCCCAGTGTTGGATGCACCTCCCCAACCCATCTATGTTCTTTTCTGACAATGGGGTGCCCAATCCCCATGTCAGCAATGGCATGCACCCCCACTCTATTGTGGCACACTGGGATCCCACTTCAGTGTGCCTAAATGTTTTTTCAATTGTTTTCCCTCTGTAAAATTGAAAAAATGTCCCCTGTAGTACTTTTATTTTATTTAACCTCTAAAACAGAAAACGGTCCCTAATGGTCTCTCCCGTCCCCTCCCCCAACCTGCACCCTCCCTCTGACCACCCACCTCCCCGCACCCCTGCTCACCCCATGCTTACCTTTGGAGGTTGGGAGCAGTGATCTCCTGCAGCGCCAGACACGTCCGCACTCTTCAAAGGCCAACCACAAACTGATGAAATGAAATTTTATAATAGGTCAGTGGGGGGGGGGGTTCAACTTCGGTTGATATCTCAGCCATTTTTTGGAATTTTGGCCCCAAATTTTCAACATGGGATTCTTGGGACCCCACCTCATGAACATGTTACTATTATTTTGTTACTCAGTCCCGAAAGGTGATTTTGCGGTCACTGTGTGGAGTCACCTTTTGGGACTGATTAATGAAACAACAGTGCCACTGTTCATGAGGGGAGGTCTCAAAAAGCCCATGTTGCAAATTTCGTGAAAATATTCCAAACAATGACTGCGTTACGAGTGTGCATTGCGCAGTTTCTATGCACACTCATAACGTCGCCAATTTTATATATTTCCACTCCAGATTTTCAACATTGCCATTTTTTCGCACCTCCTTATGAACAGTACAGCTGTCATTTTTCACATCCTGCCCAAAATGTATTTTTACATCTGTGGCGCAGAATGGCACAGTCACTGTGGGAAATCAACTTTTGGGACAGATTAATTACCAAAATCACAGTGCCACTGTTCATGAGGAGAGGTCCAAAAATGCCCATGTTGAAAATTTGGTGAAAACATTCCAAAATATGATTGCATTACAGGTGTGTATTGCACAGTTTCTACGCACGCCAGCAACTTCACAAATTTTTCAGATTTTCACTGCATATTTTCAGCATTGTCATATTTTCACATCACCTCATGAACAGTACAGCTGTTTTTTTTCACATCCTGCCCAAAATGTGTTTTTGCACTTGTGGCGCCAAATGGCGCAGTCGCTGTGCAAAATCACCTTTCGAGTAACGAACTGATAGTGCCACTGTTCATGACATGTGGTCACAAAAAGTCCAGGTTGAAAATTTGGAATGAAAATACCAACAAATGCCCAGGGCATTAGGGTTTCCAACCGTAACTCCCCACCCTGTAGAGACTGACAGGCGTCGGGGGTGTGACTTGGGAATGTCAGCTGTAATGCTCACGCCATTTCACCCCCACATTGCAGCCAGTGACAGGCATCGAGGTGTGCCTTGGAGTCTTCAGCCCAAAAATTCACCCCATTCTCCTATACTTCACCCATCTCAGTGTATTTCCTTATGGGATGGGGTGAGTGTAAGGCCCAAATATCCCACGGCACACTGCGACACCTGTCAGTGTCTGCAGGGCAGGGTGAGGTGAAATGGCATGAGTGTTATGGCCGATGACCCCAACGCACACCCCCAATGCCTGTCAGTCACTCCGGGAGGGGGTTGGCATCAGTTCAGTACTTCACTGCCATTCATATTATGCATCTCTCTAACTCCTGCACTACCAATGCCAATGCCAGCAAGCCAACATTCGGCATTGACAAATGTTTGTTCTGATTGCTATTACTTTGGCCAGACAGATTTCTGAGCTTCAGGTTCTTATGACTATCCACATCTACCTGGTTTTTCACAAAGATAGAGTGGCATTGCATACAGATCCTCATTTTTTACCTAAGTTGGTTTCTGGCTTTACATTGAATCAGACCATTAACCAACCTGTGTATTATCCTGAACATACAAACAAGGGGTGAGGAGTTCCTCCATACCCTTGATGTACATAGAACCCTATGTTTCTATCTAGAATGCATGAAGACTACAACAAGTCTTATTGGCTGTTTGTCTTGTTTGCCCCTGGAAGAGAGGGTACCCCAGTGACTAAGCAGTGCCTGTTCAAATGGCTGGCTAACTGTATTACATTCTATTATAGGAAGTATGGTAAGGAACTTCCTGGGGCTGTGTGTGGCCACTCTAATTGGGGTATAGCCACCTCTGCTACCTGTTTCCAGGGAGTGTCTGCTGCTGATATTTGTTCCGCTGCCACATGGAGCACTGTCCACATGTTTACTAAACATTACAGTCTGGACATTACTTCCTACAGATGTAATGGCTTTGATCTTGCTGTCCTGCAAAGCCTGCTGTCCTGATTACCTATCAGACTTTGCCAGCCTCCCTGGGGACTTTGTACTGCTTGGAAATCATTCCAAAGATGTGGCCCACTGGAGGCTATAATGTTGATGAAGATGGAGCAGTTACTTACAGTAACAGTAGATCTTTGACAGAATCTCCTCCATTGGGCCACAATGTACCCACTCTCCTTCCCCCTTTGTAAGATATCTGCTGGCTGGCTGTCTCGCTGCCTTTGCAGAAAGTATGGTAATTTGTGCTGTATATGTGTCTTCTGTCACTAGTACCAGCCTCTCCTTGTGTGCCTGGTCCTGGTGTGGTCTCCTGATTCCTCTCAGTAAGTAACCCTCCAAGCTTATCTCCAGCTGGGAACTAAGGAGTAAGTGGGCTGCCCATATTTTGTAGGTGCCGATGTTGCATGTCGTTGTGGGTGGCCCCTACCTAGGTAGAAGTTTCTAGAAGGCCCTGATGCTGATGGTTTATAGTTCCAAAAGTATGGCCCAATGGAGGAGATTCTTTCGAAGATTTACTGTTACTGGTAAGTAACTGCTCTTTCTCCACCTCGGCGCTCATCTTGGGACAATACAACCTTCTTCTAACTTGGTTCAATGTTCTGCCAATGTCCAAATGTCCCAACTCATCACGCAGGGCTTTGAGAGCCAGTTTTCTTTTTTTTTTTTTAATTCAAAGTTTATTGATTTTCCAAACAATATAGGACAAGCTGAGAGTAACACAAGTACATCAGTAAAATAACAGATGGGAAAGCAAAACACAGCTTGCCCCCCGCCCTCCCACCTACCCTTCCTTTACCACCCTCCCTCCCTGCCTTGCTGTGTCACTTCTTTGTTAACCAGTGAAGAGGTAACTCCTCTGACCTGTGAACATGCAAACCATTACTAAGGATAACAAGCTTCTATTTGTAGATACCATCAAGGAGGCAGTGATCCTGTTTGGGCCAGATATAAAATGTGCATCCTCTCCCATAACCGTTTATATCTAGTGATATTATTTCTTAGACTGGTCCCTAAATGCTCAACACTTAAGTTGAAGAGTAGTTCCCTCAGCCACTCTATGTAATTTAATAGTAAGTCATCTACCCAGTGCCTTAGGACCACTTTTTTAAGGGATGAGGAGATTAAGGCCATATAATACCTTCTTTGTCTTACTCTCACCCCTCTATAGTCTCAATTAGGCAAATCTCCTGAATAAAAAGCTCCTCTATGCCAAGCAATGGGTCAGCTTTAGTTCTGATCATCTCCCAAAGAGCTTTGACAGATGGGCAATCCCAGAAAATATGCCTAAGGGAACCCTCTTCTTGATGGCATCTGTTACATGTTGGTTGGGGAACCCTGCCTAGCTTGTGTAATCAAGCTGGGGTCCAATACAAGTTATTCAGAAACTGAAACTGCATCAGTCTGAGCCTGTCTTGTGTGACATATCGGTGAGTGTATTGCCAGATTGTAAGCCACAGGTTCAACAATTCAGGGAAGTGTCCTGCCCAGTAACTTGGAACACCGTCAGTAGTTAGGTATGCGCTGTCAAACAGAGAGCCATATAATTTGGACACGGCATGTGGCAGCCATGCCACCGGAGCCAAAGTTTCAAAAACCCCACCAGGTAGACTCCCTTCCTTCAGGCCCCCCTTCACTTGTAAAAGCATGTGCTGTATCTGGAAGACTTTGAAGACCTGACGAGTATCCAGATGGTACTTGTTCAGAATAGCTTCTACCGGCAGGACATCACCATCCCTCAGAAGTTCCTTAATCTGTACTTCCTTCATTAACGGGAGCCACGTTTCAGCAATTGCCTTCCCTCCTATTTTGAAGTTGGGATTTTTAAAAAGGGGCTGAGAGGGGTCCTTTGTTCCTTCATATCTCAGGAAGGAGCAAAGCTGGACATGAATTCTGAGTGACATTGCTATTGGGGATGCTGCTAACCGTTTAGGAAGTTGTTTATGTGAATTATGTAAAAGGGCAACTGGGGAAAGTCCTATCTCCCTGATTAGTTCCAGTTCCAGGGTCAACCAAGAGCGAATGTGTTGCAGGGTGAAACTCTCCTTACAGGATATCAACCATTTCAGGTATTACTGGCACTACTGGCCCAGTAGTACAACCCAAAGTGTGGCAACCTCAACCCGCCTCTATTTTTGGGTGCAGCTAACTTATGGTAGGCCCTCCTAGGGATTTTCCCTTGCCAGATTAATTTTGAGATCACGGCATGGATCTGTTTGAACCACCTCAGGGGTAACCACAGGTTCAACATGTTAAGGGAGTAAAACAACCTGGGCAACACGTTCATTTTAACTAAGCTGATGTGTCCCCAAAGCGAAAGTGGGAGACCCCTCCATCTAGTAAGGTCCTGTCGAATGGTGTGAAGAAGATTATCTAGGTTAAGCTGGGCCATTTTAGCCTCACTCCTAGACAAGACTATACCTAAATATCTCAGAGTCTGAGAACTCCACTGAAGCCCCAAATCAATGATTTCAGTTTCTGTAGCTTATCAGTAAGTGGAAACACTGTAGTTTTTTCCAAGTTGATTTTATAGTTGGACAGTGGACTAAAGGCTTCAATGGAGTCCAGCACTGCAGGAAAGGAATCCCTGGGCTGGGAGAGATGTAACAGTATATCATCAGCATATGCTGACAGAATAAATTCTTGGGAACCTACAGTCACTTCTTGCACCTGAGGGTTAGTTCTTAGCCTGGTAAGAAGAGGCTCTAGGTATATATTGAAAAGGAGTGGTGACAGCGGGCACCCCTGCCTTGTACCTGAAAACAACGGGAAGGAGGACGAGAAAACACCATTGCAGTATAACTGTGCACTCGGGTGATTATATAGAGGCTAATGTATGGTCCTCTATTGTTAACCGGTCAGTTAACAGTCGAGAGGTTGCCAGGGCGACCATGTAAACCTCGAGAGCGAAGCTCGAGAGGTTTACATCGCCATGGCAACCTCGAGATGGTTAAAATTGACCGGTTGCCGATAGAGGGACCATACATTATTTTTTATAGTGTATGGTCCCACTTAAAAGTTAAACGCTTACTTTTTAAAAGTCACCGCCGCGGCCTTCAGTCCTTCCCGTCGGTTTCCCGCTTCAGTCGGTTCCCGTCGAAAAAAGCATTTTGTCGCCAGACCACTCGCTGTTGTTAACCCTGCTCGATGTGACGAGGGATCGATAGGTTAACAACATATCTACTCACATCGATAGGTTAACAACCTTAGGAAATGATGATTTCCTAGGGTTAACAGCGTTCTAACATACATTATATAGGGACAGTACCTATTTAATGAAAGTGGGGGGGGACCAAACCTGCCCATAGCGCAGAATAGGAACTGTCAGTTCACCCTGTCAAATGCCTTTTCTGTATCTGGGGACAGCAGGCCACTGGGATATCTGAGTCCTTGGATGCAGAGAAGACATGGGACAATTTGTGCAGGTGGTTCAAGGACAGTCTACCCTCCATGAAGCCCACCTGATCCTGATGAATGATATAAGGAAGGACCTTCACCATTGTGCTGGTCAACAACTTGGCTAGGATCTTAATATCATAATTAAGCAATAATATGGGCCTGTAACCAGTTACTTTATCCGCTTCTTTGCCTGACTTAGGTAGGACTATAATGAGGGCTTCCAGCAAGTGCCTATCCATTTCCTCCGATTTCAAAATTACCTGGAATAAGCTCTTTAGTCACGGAGTTAACTGCTTGGCAAAACATTTATAAAAATTAGGCGAGAACCCATCTGGTCCTGGAGATTTGTCTAAAGTTAAGGAACTAATAACCTCCAAAATCTCCGCCTCTTTTATTGGGGTAACCAGGCTACCTTTAAGTTCTTCTGACACCATTGATAATGGTGCCTCTGGCAAGTAATCTTCCACAATCTCTTCTTTGAGTGGTGGTTATGTCATTGGGCTATACAATTCCCTATAATAACTCTCAAACTCCTGTACAACTTCCCGGGGGTGCAACTTAACCGAGTTATCCCTTGTAGACCTGATACATTTTATAATTCTGGAGGATTCCTCTTTTCTAAGCCGCAGAGCTAGTAGTCTACTTGCTTTCTTCCCCTGATCTAGATAAGTGGCTGTAGTCTTAAGAATGGCATATTCTGCTTTTTCACGTAGCAGCTCATTATATCGATCTCTGTAGCCCATCAGCTATGACCGTTCGGCTTCAGATGTGGCAGGGGAGAGGTTACACTCCAATCCCCATATGTAAGTTAAAAGATGCAAAGCCTTTATTTCCCTTGCCTTTTTCCTCCTAGCCACTATTTTAATTAACTCTCCTCTTAAAACGCATTTTAAAGCTCCCCATTCCTTATCAGCATGGCCCGTAGAATGCAGGTTGCATTCCTGGAATTGTTCAATCACTTGCTTAATGCAGTCTATCACTACCTTATGTAAGCAATAACCCAGGACAAGGTGTGCGGTTATTGGGGATTAATCAACACCCCAGGTGTGTTGTGAGGCATGAGGCTGCAGGCCGAGTGTCCTCACAGCGCCTGGGGTGTTGATTAATCCCCAATAACCACACACCCTGGCGTGGATTATTGCGTTTATAACATGGGCTAAATATGTAGTGAAATTAGTAAACAATAGTGTTGTTACATGGAAAAAACATAGGGACTTTATAATGTGTCCTTCCAGCACAGTAGGACATTGTGCCACAAACCATTTTGTGTCCTGCAACTAGAAAACATACTGCCATTCATTGTATCACAAACTTTCAATAATGCTTATATGTGGTTCCAGTTGCTACGTAGGGATTTCATGTCATAGGCACAACACAGCGTCTCAACTACCCCCCCCCCCCCAAACCGGCTCAAAATGAGTTGATGACAACAGTGGAGTTAATGACAACACTGTCTGACAAGCATACTGATATAGTCATGTTGTTAGTTTGTACCTCCTGTTGCATGTATGTGTCTTGGCCATGGCAGTATACGTATCACTCGTCGTACACCTTTTTTCGCCCTGTAACAGTTCTCTCTGTCCCTGACATTTCGTCTCTAGTAAGAACACCTTGCTAATTCTGCTGGTAATGCTAATTAATTTTGCCTTGCACACCGTGTACATTGGCGACCGATTTCTGCTGTGAGCCTCTTTTTCCTTTCCTCGTCTGTGCGTCTGCCTTACTTTTCCCCCACAAAACGTGTCTCACTCTGAGTTCCCCATTGAACTTGCCTTTTATAGCAATAATGTGCTTTCTTTGTGCTGCTGAGTAACTTTCTGTCAATGCTACTAATGCACAAATATTTCTATTTGTTATCTTGTCTCATGGACGCTATAAGTAGGATGAGAATGACCATCGCTTCTGTATGCTTAGTCACTCATTTTTATTTGGGGGAGATTTTCTACTTTGTTTGTGTCACTAATGGGGGCCTTTTTCACTTTTCTATGGTTCGTTGCTCATGGTACACTGTCACGTTGTGAAAGTTTTGCTATGAATGACAGTGTCCATTGGGTGGTTGGGTGGGTTACTTGGCTTGCTAACTTAAGAAGCAGCATGGCTCCTTCACATTTCTTTTCACAGTGCTCTTAAATAAGAGCCATCCACTGGATTGATGAGAACGTTTGTGACTTTTTACCACATCCACTTTCTGAAAAAATATGAACAATTAATGAACGCTCACGTGATTTACACTGCCCAATCAATTGTCTACATTACTGATGCCCATGTTATAACTTTAATTAGTTGATTGTTCAGTTTCCAGAGGGTCTGCCTAGGTATATTAGGGGTGAGATTTAAATTACACCAAACAAGCGAGTGGTCAGATATGAGCCCCGGTTCTATTTTACACTCCAGCACCCCAGGGAGAAGAGACTGGCTCAGCAGGAAATAATCAGTTCTTGACCTTGAGCCATGAACTTCAGACCTAAAGGTATATTCCCTAGCATTCGGATAAAGAATCCTCCAGGGGTCACGCAACCCCACTTGATCAATCAAATCCTGAATTGCTCTCTGTGCTGGTGTTAACCCCCACTTTCTCATCCCAGACCTATCCAAGTCAGGGGAGAATGGCAGGGTCCAGTCCCATCCCAAAATTACAGGGAGATGTGCAAAGGGCACCAGGATAGTTAGCAACTCTGTAAAATACCCCGGGGAATCCGCATTAGGTCCGTACATACTTCCCAGGATCATTTCTGTTCTATCTAAGAGGCCCTTGAGCAGGACATAGCGGCTTGCCGGGTCCCTTATACATAGTTCACACTGAAAGGGCATATTCCTGGAGTGCAGTACCGCCACTCCCCTGCTAGCTGTACTATCCCCTGCAGCGAACACTTGTCCCTCAAATTGGCACCTAAACAGGTTAGCCTCTGACTCAAGCAAGTGTGTCTCTTGCAAGAGTAGAATGCTCCCTCTTAGGAGCAGCAAATGTTTTAATATTTTATATCTCTTAGTTTTATTACGTGCCCCTTTAACATTCCACAGGATAAAGACCCTGTTACTCGCCATTGCCTCTCCGTATCCAATTATCCTTAGGTAGCCCCCTCACGAAGAGATAGAACTTACAACTCTTGACTGAAAAAGACCCCTCTTGGTTTCACACCTTCACACTATGAGACCAGTAAGCAAGGCCAATACCAACCCCCCTACCCCTCCAGGCTCCCAAATTACCCCGCCTCCCCAACCAACCAAATGAAACCCCATCTGAACCCAGATGAGTACTGCAACTCCCCTCCCCTCCAACACAACATACACTCGGTGTGTGATGACACCCCACTGATTAGTGCTCTCTCAAAGCTCCCGCCTCCCCTTTTAAACCTTGCTAATTCGGCTAGGGCCCAGGTCCACTGCCACCGTCTCCACTGTATACATAGAAACATAGAATTTGATGGCAGATAAGGACTGCCTGGCCCACCTAGTCTGCCCATTTTCCTACCTAACAGATAAGCTGCAGATCCTAGTTAACCAACAGCTTACTTCCTCCTACCCCCCACTAGGACTGCCTTATGTCTGTCCCATGCATTCTTGAATTCCCCCACTGTTCTTGACTCCACGATCTCCTCAGGGAGGCTGTTCCATGCATCCACAACCCTCTCCATGAAAAAATACTTCCTCACATTACCTCTGAGCCTTCCCCCCTCTATCTTCAAATTGTGCCCTCTTGTTCTTGCACATCTCTTTTTCTGAAAGATGCTACCCTCTTGGACTTTGTTGATTCCCTTGAGGTACTTGAAAGTTTCTATCATGTCCCCTCTCTCCCTCCTTTCCTCAAGGGTATACATATTAAGCTCCTTTAGTCTTTCTTCGTATGTGTTCTGGTGCAGACCCTGCACCATTTTGGTTGCCCTCCTCTGGACAGCCTCCACTCTGTTTATGTCTTTGCAGAGATGGGGTCTCCAGAACTGCACACGGTACTCCAGGTGGGGTCTCACCAACTGTCTGTACAGAGGGATAACAACCTCCTGTTTTCTACCATTGATGCCTCTCCCTATGCATCCCAGTATCCCCCCAGCCTTCCTTACTGCCTTCTCACATTGCTTGCCCACCTTTAGGTCATCTGATATAATTACCCCCGGGTCCCTTTCCATTTTTACTGTTGTCAGTATCTCACCCCCCATTGTGTACTCTTCCCTTGGGTTTTTGTTTCCCATGTGCATTACTTTGCACTTCTTTGCATTGAATCTGAGCTGCCATACATTTGACCATTCCTCCAACCTTGCCAAGTCCCTTCTCATCCTTTCCACTCTGTCTTGTGTATCAATCCTGTTGCAGATCTTTGTGTTGTCTGCAAAGAGACATACTTTTCCTTCCAGTTCCTCTGCAATTTCACCTATAAAGACATTAAAAAGGACCGGTCCCAGTACTGAACCCTGCGGTACCCCACTAGTAACCCTCCTTTCTTCACTGTGGACTCAATTTACAACTACCCTTTGTGTTCTGTTGTCTAGCCAATTTTTTATCCAGGCTACTACCTTGGGACCCACTCCAAGGCTGGCTAACTTGTGTATTAATCTTTTGTGTGGGACTGTATAAATGCCTTGCTAAAATCTAGGTAGACTATGTCCACAGCCCCTCCCTGGTCTACTACTTTGGTCACCCAGTCAAAGAAATCTATTAGATTCGTCTGACACAACCTTTCCATCGTGAATCCATGCTGCCTTGGGTCCTGTGCCCCACTGGCCTCTAGGTACTCAACAATTCTTTCCTTCAGAAGTGATTCCATCATTTTCCCTACCACTGAGGTCAAACTAACTGGTCTGTAGTTTTCTGCCTCTGTCCTGCTCCCACTTTTGTGAAGAGGAATCACATCCACCCTCCTCCAGTCCTCAGGTACCACCCCATCCTCCCATGATTTGTTAAAGAGAGTAGTCAGCGGTGTCACTAGTTCTACCCTTAGTTCTTTTAGAATTCTTGGGTGAATCCCATCAGGCCCCATTGCTTTGTCCACCTTCAACTTTATTAGTTCTTCCGGAACCCTTTCTTCTGTAAATGGACTGGTATCGACCTCCGCCTTCAGAGTGTTTCTCTTGTTTGGTTTAGGTACCTCCCCCTCCTCCTCCTCTTCCTTTGTGAATACTGAGCAGAAATATTCGTTCAGTATCCCTGCTTTTTCACTGTCACCCTCTACCCACATTCCTTCCCCTTTATTAAGCCTCAGTATCCCTCCTTTGGTCTTTTCTTCGCTCCCTAATGTACCTATAAAAGGTCTTATCCCCCTTCTTAACAGAGTTTGCTATCCTTTCCTTGGTTTGGCCTTTGCTAGTCTGACTGCCTTCCCAGCCTCTTTCTGCTTTAACTGATAAAGTTATCTGTCCTGCTCCTTCTGTGTTTCCTTATATTTCCTGAATGCTATCCTTTTCTCCTTAACCTTCCCTGCCACCTCTTTTGAGAACCATAGCAGTTTTTTCCTTCATTGTGTTTTGTTGATTTGCTTTACACAAAGGCTTGTTGCCTCTGTGATGGCTGTTTTGATTACTCCCCATTGTTCCTCCACCCCCCTCCCTTCTTGTCTGTTTGCTAATGCTTTTCTGAGGCACTCTCATTTTCCCAAAGTCAGCCCTCCTAAAGTCCAATACTCTTGCTTTTGTATGGCTTGATTGTATGGCTGTGTTTATCGTGAACCACACTGTTTGGTGGTCGCTTGTTCCTAGATGGCTACCCACTTCTAAATCTGAGATTCTTTCTCCGTCCCCATTTGAGAGTACCAGGTCTAAGATTGCTCCCTCCCGAGTGGGTTCCAATACTAGCTGTCTGAGGCATGCCCTTGTAGGGCATCAAGAATGACCCTGCTCTTGGATATGCCTGCAGCAAAGGTGCTCCTGTTAACATCTGGCATATTCAGGTCCCCCATCAACAATATATCTCCCCTTTTTCTGCCATTCTAAGGATGCCTTCTATCATTTCCTTGTCCATTTCCTCCACCTGAGATGGGGGTCTGTATACAACCCCCATGCGGATTTAGTGCCATTTCCTGTCTCCAGGGTGACCCAGAGTGCCTCATCTGCTCCCTGTTTACTCTTTAGTTCTTTTGCTTTGATCCCTTCCTTTACATAGAGAGCTACTCCTCCTCCTCTTTTACCCTCCCTGTCCCTCCTGTAGATTGTGTATCCTGGTATGTTGACATCCCAGTCATGGTTCTCTGTGTACCATGTTTCTGTGACTGCCACAATATCCAGGCAACCCTCTTCCATCAAGGCCACTAGTTCAGGGAGTTTGTTACACAGACTACGGGCATTGGTACTCATCACCCTCCACTTGTTGATGGTCTTACCCCTTTTATGCCCCATTCCTGTCCTTACTGCCTTTGCCTTTTTTTACATTTACCTCTGTCCTGCTCCCTAATGACTTCTCTACCTTGGTGTTTACCTCACTAATTACCGTGTTTTGTGGGGGGAGGCTGAGATTTCCCTTCTCCTTTTCAGTGTCTCCCCCCTTGGCTAGTTTAAATGCTTGCCAATGAAGCATTTAAACCTCTCACCTAGGATCTTGGATACGTAGCACCACTGGAGCTCCTGGCCCCTCTAGAGGTGAAAGGTGATAATCGTGAAGTACTTCCTGGGCTTGGGCCCTTGTTCCCCAAACAATCCCTCTCTGAAAGATATAATAAGAGAAAAAAAAAACAACATATAGTACAAGCAGGCTATGAACAACGAAATAGAAAGCCTTCCTTGAGGGGTAACATCCTGCTTCCATGGAATAACGCCATAATCTCCTCCCCCCATGCCAGTTGTTGTGAGCAGAGTCCCCGATAAAACAAACAATCACTAATCAGCCTAAGGTAACATATTCATAGCAATAGTGTCTCTACCCTTCATAGTAATATAAAAGAGAAAAGAAAGACGCTTAAGATGCTCCTCCCCAGTCCATATATACTGAAGTCAGTATCTGGTGCAGCACCCAAAACAGGCTGAGTCCTCCATCTTGTGAGGAGCCTAACTGGCTGGTAAAACAAAAGAGCAGCATGTTAAGTCTGTCCGAGTGGGCAGTTACACATTTCCAAAAACATAAAACATCGCGGCCCCACTCTACTGCCCAGTCTCAACTTATGAACCCATAACTTTGACCATTTACCACACAGGGGCCAAACAGAAGTCAAAACAAAAGAATCCAGCAACACAGTAGAAGGAAAAATGGTCACAGAGGAGTCTGACTCTCTGCTCTGACATCACAACTGTTCCAGAGATCCGTAGCAACAGCACACAAGGAAAGTTCATACTCATAGACTGAGACATTTCGGTGCGCTCCCTGAATTCTGCCATCAGCACCTCAGTGGTTCTTAAACAGCTCCGGATATTTGGTTTTAAGGGCTTTCTCTACTATCCTCGGGTCCTCATAGGTATTCTATACACCATCACTCAATACCTGGAACCTCGCAGGGTATCCCATTTTAAACTTAATGCCCGCTGCAATAAGCTTGGTAACGATGTTATGGTACCCAGCTCATCTCTGCCGCACAGAAAGTGGCAAGTCCTGTGCAATCCTCAGCCATGAGCTTTCCCAGAACACTTCCTTCAGCTCTCTCACTTTAGAAAGAAAGTGCTGTTTTTCCAAATAATTCAGGAAACGGAAGATCAGCACCTGTGGCGGCGCACCTGGAGGAGGTATAGGACGTGGAGCCCTTTGTGGTCTCTCTATAATATAGGTGAGCCCGAAGGGAGAGGAGCCTGCAATCTTAGCCACAAGCTTTTGTGTGAACAGTACTGGATCTGCCCCCTCCTCTCTCTCGGGGAGGCCGATGACTATCACATTGTTCCTCCTACTGCACCCCTCTAAGTCCTCCACCTTAGCTTCCAGTCTGGCAATCTTTTGCTTTGTGATTACTAGCTCAGGATCTAACTTTTCCAGCTTATGCTCCACAGAGATGGCTCAGGCCTCCACATCCCCCAGCTGCCTCGTGGTGTCTTCCAGCGCTCCTGCCACTGATTTCAGCTCCGAGGCCATGGTTCTGATCTCCTCCCGAAACGGTGCAAATTCTGACAGGAATCTTTTCAAGGTAAGCAGTCCTTGGTCAGGAGAGGCTAGGCTATTTTTGGCTGCACTCCCTGCCTGGGGTTTGTTGTTCTTGGCTGCTTTTTCAGGGGTCAGAGGTGATGTGTGGCGAGGCAACGCCGAACACATTTTGGCTTCCATATCGGTAGCTCACCCGGTCCTATTGCTCATCAAACTGATACAATTGCATCTGGGGTCACTGCTGAGCCAGTCGCTAATTGAATAAACCCAAAATACAGACTTTATTAATGTAAATGTAGCAGGGAAAGCAGGAGTACGACGAGAAAGCATCTTACTCAGCCGGCCACATCATGAGATCCCCCCAAAGCTGTTTTCTGAGAGTCAGGTTTCTGAACCTGATTGGCAGTGACAACTGGCTTAGGCTTGGCCCATCATTGCTCTGTGGTTCTCTGTAAATCACGCCTTCATGCACTTTCAATTTGCTCCACTTTCTCAGTAGCAGGGAGGTGTCAGGATGACTTACTCTGACAAAGTCTGGGCTTTCCCTTCATTGCAGGGTTCTAACAATGTCTCTGACTACAGGATCCTCCATTTGTTCTTTTCTCCAGACTTGAGGACTCATTTGTGACAAAGTGGGTTAACTGAAGGACATGACATTGCAATAGGCCACAGGTATGCAGTCTGATGAGGCACCCAAGCTGTCCACCAGGGGTCATTCACTGAGTCTGTCAGTTCTTAGGATCATATCTTTTGCACAAAGCTTGAACGTCAGTGGGTGGGATTCGGATCCATTCTGGCCCTGGCACCGCTTGGTGGGGTCTTCTGGATAGCACATCGGTATCATTGTTGCTTTTTTTGGGGCAATGCTGCACACAGTAATCATAATGTTGAGAGGGCTGTAAACCAACAATGGCCTGCAGCATCCAGTTTTGCAGTCATCTGCACATAGGTGAAGGGGCGGTTATTAGTATGGACTATAGTGTGGGCTCCATACAGATACTCATGAGCTGATTGACAATCACCCATTTCAGTGCTACAAACTCCAGCTTGTGGACAGGATCAATTCTTTCTGATGGTGACAAACTGAGACTGGCATAAGCAATTGGCCGGAGTCCTTGTGGGTGTTTCTGATAGAACACTGCTCCCAAACCACTGAGACTAACATCTGTGTGCAACACATATGGCTTTCAGGGGTCTTCACAGACCAACAAGGGGGCCTTGGTCAACTGTCTGATTATCTCTTCAAATGCTTCATCACAAGTTTGGATCCATCTGGGGCCAAACAGTTCACGCATTCTGTAGCAAACCTTTTCAAGTTGGATTGTGGTGCCCTCTTATTTTTCTTGTTGATCTAAGGATACATCTGGGTCAGGTCCTGCTGAGGCTTGACGATCTTGGTGTAGTCTTTAATGAATCGAAAGAAACTGTAGTTCTCTCAGCCGGATGGATTTTGGCGTGGTTGTGATGGCTTGGGCATAGGACTGGTACAGATGCCATCTTGGGACATGATGTGACCTACATACTTGACTGAGGTCCTGAAGAACTGGTACTTATTGATGGACAGATTGAGACCATACTCTTCCAGTTTGTCAAGTACTTTTAACAGCTGGGCTTTGTGCTCTTCCAGAGTTGTCCAGAATACAGTAAATTCATCCAAATACAAAAGGCATTCCAACAGGTTCATGTCACCCACTGCGCTCTCCATTAGCAGTTGGAATGTGGCTGGTGCCTCTGAGATCCCATGCAGCATTCGGGGGAACTCATAGAATCCCAGAAGGCAGATGAACACCATCTTTTCTCTATCTTGCTTGGCCATGGGGATTTGACAGTAGTCGAATCTCAAATCCATCACACTAAAGCAGAGTTCTGTTCAGGCAATCTAGGGCATCTTGGATTTGTGGCATGTGTATTGGTCAGGTACAGTTCTTTTGCTTAGAGTCCAGTAGTCCACACACATTTCTGACAGCCCCACTCTTCCTCCTGACAACTACAATTGGTGATGCATGGGGTTCCTAGATTCCTGAATGATGCTTCCAGACATCATCTATATTCCTGAATGATGCTTCCAGACATCATCTATGTCAATAAGGGCAGTCATCTCAACCTCTCCCGAAGAGGTTTCTCATCAGTTACCAGGATGTGCTTTGGCACACCCATGGCACAATCAATGTCCCAATCCTTCAGAGAGAAAACTTTGGTCCACTGGACCAACTTCTTTCAAATTCTGTTCCACCACTCTGAGGGCATAGAGGGGTCTCCAAACTCAAGGATCCAATTCTCCTGGAACTGAATTATCTCTCTTTTGTGGTGGCAAAGCCAGATCAGCACACTAGACCCTAGTGAGGGCCCATCCCTTTTAGGTGGTCACTGGGTGGTCTGTTACATTTGTCACTTGAACTGTTACTTGTCTGACATATGCATGAGCTTCAAGTGGCAGGATGCTAGCTTTGACTATGAGCCCCTCTGACAAACTGGCATCCTCTGGGCCATCCAACATTAGCAGCTGATTGGGGCAAGATCCCTTGAGGTGTACTACTCCCTTGATTGCACACTCTACTTGGGGGGGGTTAATATCATTTTAGATAATCTTGGCACCAAACAATTCCCATAGATTCAACCTCAGATAGGATGGGGTTTTGTGAGTGTAAGCCTGTCTGACAAGACCATTAAGGGGCACCAGAGCTTTTCCTTGTTGGGCTTCAAACTCTTTGCACAACTGACCCAGGTGGTAGAATATATGGACATTGGTTCATACAATGATTGGAATCTTCTGATACATATTCGTCCATGGGCACACCAAGGCACACATCTCAACAGCAGTGGGAGTTCCAGCAATGTTCACCTGGAAGGAAATCCAGATACAAATCATGCTCAGATGGGGGTATGAAGTTTTGCTCTGACTATGCACATCCAAGCCTTCCAAGAGCACCAATTTTTTGTGTGATACATATGTATTATAATAGTCTTTGAACACTACAGTGACTTGACAGCTATTATCCAGGAGTACTCAGGTTGACCATCATCAACTTGAGCTTACACATCTGCAGTAGGACCCCAGATCTCATCCTAGTCTCTTCGGCTTTAGTATCTAAAGCATTGGTTTCGACACGAACTGTAGCTTTAGCAATGGTTGCTGGTGAGTGATCTGTTCTCATGGCACCAAAGCACTTCTCTACTGAAGCTCACTAAAGTTTAAAGGCCTGGCAGTATTTGTGGCCAATTTCTCTCAGACTAACCTATCTGCAATCATCTGAAAGTTGCTTTCTGGCTGACACTGATGTTGATTATGCCAGTCCTCACCACAGTGGTAGCAATAAACATTACTTCTATGCATTGGCTGACAAGGGGTTCTAGCTCGAGAGAGTGCAGCCCTTCCCAGTCAGGGGTCCTAGGTGAACGCAGGACCAGGCCAGTCATTGATTTTTCCATCATTTTCTTTAGTGCAACCAGTTAAGTATGGACTTCTTTCAGTGAGAATGCAAAGACAGCTGACACAACACTACTTGACACAAGCGCACAGGTGACTAAGGGTTCAAGCTCCCGGGGGAGGGGGGGCTAGTCACACCAGGTTGGACTATCACACTTTTCATTTCTTGAATCAGTCTCTGTAGCTCTGTGATATCAAGGGAGCCCCCACTGTCCAACAGCTGCATAATGGAGGTGGAAGCAGGCAGGATTCTCCACTGTTCATCTTGTTCCTCAGCCTCCCTAACCTCCCACAACATGACTCAGTGGGAGGGTGGATCAACCTCTTTTTAAGCATACCTTTGACAGGCACAACTCTGAAAATTGGGCAGCCATTAGCACGTGTTCTAGTCACACCTTGTTCAGGTCCTTGGATTCTACTCCACCTCTGTTGTATACTTTCTGTAAGGCCCTCTCAAGTCTGTGTAGATAGTGGTTGTTTGGTGCTCTTAGACTTCCAGTACAAGTCATCACAGGATTCTATCATTCTAAATACACTGTCTAGGGTAGCAAGGTGTTCATCTGCTTGGGCCTTTGGATCTGTGGCGTGCAAGGACTGGATGGTGTCCAATACCAGCCCCTTCAAACTCTCTGCCATTCTCTTGTATTTTTCTACCCTGGTGCATTGCCATTCATGTAACACTGGGACAGCATAATCGATCCAGGTTTCATAATCATCTTCTCCAGTGGGGGTTGGGATGGTGCCAGATAAAATTCTTAGGTGTCTGTAATAGTCTGAACCAGGAGGGTGTGCAAGCCTGGATTCTTCAGATGTTGCCTGAGGAGGCAACAAGGTCTGCACATCTTTAAAGGTCTTCTATTCACTAGCCAACAACAGTTCTAGTTTGATCTTGAAATTCTCAAGCAGAATTCAGGCGTGCTGAAGGAAGTTTGGGGCTCAAAGGCTTCCCTTTCCTTATCACCACCCAGATCACTTGAAACTCCCCAGGTGTCACCATGGAAGGCAGATTCACAGCTCCTAAGTCCTTCTCAGTTTCCACAATTAAGTTTCTAAACCTGGTACCTGGTTCTATAGTCACTCTCTGAATGTTCATGTTCCTACAATCTTTCAGGGCATCCTCCAGCACTTCCAAGATGGCTCCCTTGTCCAACTCTTCAGATACATTCTTTACCAGTAGTACTTTTGGAGAGTACAAACCTTCAAACACACACTCGTCCTCTACCTCTTGAAACTCCCTGAAGTCCCTGCTCTGTGGCGTACCCCAGTGCTGGATCCTCTCACCTATGTAGTTTGCAGTGTACGTGCTGCCCCGCATGAGATCATCAGATGTTATGGCTGGAGTTTTCACTGCTGTGCTGATGACACCAACCTGTACCTGTCATTTGCATCTCCGATGCCTGGCGCAGTTGATGTATTGAATTTATTCTTGGCAGAGATTCGCAACTAGATTTCAATAAGACCTATGACACCATTCCATATAAGAGGCTAGTAAGCATGCTGGGTAGCTCAAGAGTGGGTCAAAAGGTGATAAACTGGGTGAGAAATTGATTAGGGGATAGGCTTCAGAGGGTGGTGGTAAATGCAGTTCACTCCAAGGAAAAGAGGGTGCTCAGCAGGGTGCTTCAGGGATCATTATTGGGACCAGTCCTCTTTAATGTCTTTATAAGTGACATTGCAGAGGAGCTGGAAGGGAAGATCTGCCTCTTTGTGGATGGCTCCAAAATCTGCAACAGGGTGGACAGTCCAGTGGGGATAGAAAAGACGAGCAGAGACCTGAGAAAACTCAAAGAGTGGTCAAGGGTATGTCAGCTGGGTTTCAATGAGAAAAAGTGCAAAGTAATGCACTTGGGGCTCAGAAACCCAAGGGCAGAGTATAAAATGGTAGGAGTGGTACTGACGACCACCAAGCAGGACAGAGACCTGGGTTAATCATATCAGATGATCTAAAGGTGGCCAGGCAGTGCAATAAGGCAGTTGGAAGGGCTAGTGGGATATTGGGGTGCATAGGGAGGGATATCACCAGCAGAAAGAGTGAGGTAGTATTGCCTCTGTATAGATTGCTAGTAAGACCCTACCTAGAGTACTGTGTCCCAATTCTGGAGACCACATCTCTGGAAGGACAGAGACAGAGTGGAGGTGGTCCAAATGAGCGTAACTAAAATGGCACTGGGTCTGCATCAGAAGCCCTATGAGAAGAGACTAAAGGATCTAAGTACAGTATGTACACTCTGGAAGAGGGGGGATATGATAAAGACCTTAAATACCTCACAGGAGCAAATAAGGGAAAGGAGGGAAGTATTTTTAAGAAAAAAAGGTGCTCAAGGACAAGGGGGCATGATAAGAAGCTGAAGGGGAGTGTAGCTTCAGGAGAGATGTGAGGAAGAACTTCTTCACAGAAAGAGTGGTAGATTCAGAGGTGGTGGGGTCAATAACAGTGGTAAGGTTCAAGAATGCATGGGATAGGCATAAGGGGAATCATAGGGAAAGAGAAGGGTGATGAATGAATGGGCCTGAGATCAAGTAGGATCTGCAGTGATACTATAGGCAGGGAAAAATGGGCAGACTAGGTAGGCTGAGCAGTCCTTATCTCCTTGCACATTTTATGTTTCTATGTTTCTATTCATCCAGCTGGCTAAGATTCAAACCAGACAAGATGGAGGTATTAGTGAGTGAGCCTGGTTGACTGCAGGGTGCGGGGGCTACAGCGGAGATGACTGACCTGGTGCTTGGTTACTCCAGCCTTATAGTCTCTGTTATGGCTAAGAATCTGGGCATCATTTAGGATAAAAGACTGACACTTGAGGCTCAGGTGTTATCAGTAGTACAGAGTGGCTTTTACCAACCTCAGAAACATCACCCGGATTAAAGTCTTGATCTGACCAGATGACCTGCTTTCACTGGTACATACTTTTGTGACTTTCAGACTCAACTACTGTAATGTTCTGTATCTCAGGGTTAGTAGAGGGATCCTATAACATCTGCAGCTGGTGCAGACCGCAGTGGTCAGGCTACTGACAGGCATCCCGAGGTCTTGTCACATGACCCCGGTCCTGCGTGACCTGCACTGGTTGCTGGTGAAGTGGCAAATCACCTTCAAGGTCAGTTTACTAAAATGCAAAGCTCTATATGGACTGGGCCAGGTTATCTGAGTGTTGTTCTAGTCACACCTTGTTCAGGTCCTTGAACGTTATTCCACCTTTGCTGTACACTTTCTATAAGGCCCTCTTGAGTCTGTGTAGAGATACGTTTGTTAGCTGGTCTTAAACTTCCAGTACAAGTTATCACAGGATTCCGTACTTCCAAACACACTGTCTGAGTTGGCAAGGTATAACTCTGCTTCAGTCTCTGTGTCTGTGACACGCAAGGTCCAGATAGCATCCAGTGTCGGCCCCTTCAGACTCCCTGCCAGTCTGTTGCATATTTCCGTCTCCATGGATTGCCCTTCACGTAGCATTGGGACCATATAATCGATTCAGATTTGATAATCATCTTCTTCAGCAGGGGTGGGGATGGTGCCAGAAATAATTCTTGGGCTACTGTAATAGTCTGAACCAGCAGGGTGAGCATGCCCGGATTCTACAGAGGTTGCCTGGGGAGGCAACAAGGTATGCTCACCCTTAAAGGTCTTCTGTTCACTAGCCACCATCAGTTCTAGTTTGGTCTTGAAATTCCCAACAGAATTCAATTGTGGTGAAGGAGGTTTCATGCTGACAGGACTCCCTTTGCCTATCACCACCCCAATCTCTTGAGACTCTTCAGGTGTCACCTGGCAGGCAGATTCATGGCCTCTAAATTCTTCTCAGTTTCCACAATTAAGTTTCTAAACTGAGTCCCTGATTCTTTAATCACTCTCTGAATTTTCATGTTCCCAAAACTTTCAGGGCACCCTTTAACACTTACAAGATGGCCCACTTGTCCTGCTCCTCAGGCACATTCTTTACCAGTAGTACTTTCTGATGGTCCAAACCCTCAAACACACACCAGTCCTCTACCTCATGAAACCTCCTGAAGACCCTGCTCTGTGGCTTACCCTAGGGCTGGATCCTCTCACTTATGTTGTTCATGGTGTAGATGCTGCCTCTGGGTGAGAACATCGGGCATTACAGCGTGGGTTTTCGCTGCTGTGTTGATGGCATCTACAGTAGCTGTACTTGTCATTTGCACCCTGGATGTCTGGCACGGTTGATGTACTGAATTTATGCTTGGCCAAGATTCAGGACTAGATGTCCTGCAGCTTGCTGACTCAACCCACGTAAGACAGAGGTATTAGTGATTGAGCTTGTTTGATGGCAGGGTGTGGGGGCTACAGCATAAATGACAGGCCTAGTGCTTGGTTCCTCCAGCCTCATAGCCTCCACTAAGGTTAAAAAATCTGGGCGTCATTCTGGATGAAAAACTGATACTTCAGGATCAGGTGTCATCAGTAGCCCAGAGTGGCTTTTGCTACCATCAGAAACATGACCCGGATTAAAGCCTTGATCCCACTAGATGACCTGCCATCATTGGTACATGCCTTTGTGAGTTCCAGACTTGACTGCTGTAATACTTTCTATCTCAGGGTTAGTGGAGGGTTCCTACGGCAGCTGTAGCTGTTGCAGAACCCAGTGGCCAGGTTATTGACAGGCCTCCTGAGGTCCTGATACATGACCTGGTCCTACATGACCTGCACTGGCTGCCGGTGAAGTGGTGAATCACCTTCAAGGTCAATTTACTGACCTACAAAGTCCTATATGGACTGGGTCCAGGTTATCTGAGTGATCTCCTATCTCCTTATTGTCCCTCTTGCCCCCTCTGTTCCTCAGAATTGGGCCTCCTAGTGGCTCTCCGGGCCAGGCTAAAGAAATCTGAGGATTGCACTTTTGAAGTGGATGGCCTGACCCTGTGGAGGCCTCCTTGATGGAGACCTTTAAGAGGGTCTTTCAGACCTACCTGTTTAGACAAACCTTTGACTTTAGCTAGCTCTTACTTGGCTGCTTTTTAGCTATTTATGCTGTTTCAGAGTTCTTCATTTATAGTTATTTATTTTAATTGTAGTTTAATTTGTTTTATCATGATATTATGATTTATTTATATATTTTATTGATGTACAGTACTCTGAGCCCCCAGGACTGGGAACTCTAATAAATAAACCTATTACTGCTACTAGAAGCCATTTATACTTTCGTAGAAATTTTCAGGAGTGGGAGTCAATGGCAAAAATTCTCTGAAAACCCTTAGATGTGGCCAGATGTTCAGAAGGAGGTCCCAGTGGTGCCTCCAATGTGTGATCCATGGGTCACCATGTTTGGGTTCATACCCCTGCATGGTGACTGTATGGGGCCCAGCTGGCTGAGGGGGCTGCATTCATTCTTTCTCCTGCAATCTGGGGGTTAGTCTCAGAACAAATAAGGACTAGCAAGGTGCTTCCTCCCAGAGAGAGAATAAGTGAGTCAGATGTTGTGTGCAGTACCACCCCCTGGGATGTAGTACCTACCCATCTCCCTACACAGGAATGGACCACCCCTGGGGACCAATGAGATAGTTGTTACCTTCACAAATAAATATTGCAATCAGGTTATACAAACTGAGTGCACACACAGAAGTAAAGTTCAACAAATTATCAGTGCTTTGATTTAAGAACCCAGGCCTGGAAATTGGAGGAAAAGAGAAGGTTAGACAAGTGCAAGTCACTGAACACTCCCAACCTATAACAATACTCCCCTGAAGCCACTGTACTGAGGGTCACTATCACCCTCTCAGATCCCACCCAGTCTATGAAACACCTTCCCAAACAAGGTGCACAAAAAAGGGAATTACACATCACATGGTGTGGCAACTCTTCAGCTGGTACCAATAATAAAACTACAGTTTCAAATATGATACAATAATCAATGACTCTGGGTACCCAGGATTTCAACAGAGTCCCAGTGCAGGCGCTCAGGTTCTTTCAGTGGTGTACTTGGTGAAAATGAGCAAGCTTGCCACTTAACTCTCCAACAGGCCATAGTGTACTAGCACAATTTAAAGAACTTGAAATCCAAAGACAAAATGCTTGAAAATCAAATTGTAATCCAAACTAGAAAACTACAAAAGAACCTAGCCAGCAATGCCAGCACTCATGTGACCCATTGATGTGGCACTGATGTGACCCACTGATGCGGCAGCCAAAACAACACTGAAGAAAATGGTGGCATCCTGCTTGTTTCCCAGTCCCCTCTGCCCTCTGGGGGTTGATGAGATGTAGCCACGTCCCCCGAAGCAAAGGATGCAGGAGGCACTGAAGATTTTCTGCAGCCTCTCTCTCTCTCTCTCTCTCTCTCTCTCTCTTTACACACACGGTAGAGCTAGAGACAGCCAGCTGCTGCAGCACAGGCTTGAGCAGCTTGAGCAGCCTCAGTAGAGTGGCAGGATGGCAGTTCAGGTAAGTCCCTTCTTGGGGTGGTGTGGTTACACTGGTACACTTCAAAAACAAGCACTAGAGAAGGCCATTAAATGCTTCATAAGTTCCAGTCTGATGGAGTTAAAAGAAATGATGGGCTCCATTTTCAAAGGGTCCAGACTGACACATGCTGCTTGCATCAACACGACATGGCACACTACACCAGACCTTGCGTTAGTCCAGATTTTGAAACAGTGCTTGTGGCACCAGTGGGACCCCCTGCACCTAACTACTGTGTGCCGGGCTTGCACTGAGCCACAGGCTGCGCCATGGCAGAAAGGGTTTTTGTGCCACACTGTGGCTGCTACATCCCCTTTCTTGGGATTTTCCAAGCACCCCAAAGTCTGCAGGTTGAGCTAGTGGCTAGACCAGCCAGTGTTGGTCTAACGGACCAAGTGTCAAAGTTATTTAAGTAAGTACCATCAGAATTACAATAAGTTTAGATGTTAAAATATGGAGTTTAGGCTCTCAGCCGAGAAACATTGTTTTAGTTTTGGTTTTGTTTAAGACCAGGTTGTTACCTAATAGCCAAAATTCTAAGTCAGAACAATTAATAAATTAATGAAACCCAATGGTGTCAACAGGATTATCCTATTCACATTCTCTCTATTGTTAAACACTTGCTGACACACATACTGTTTACTATGCACAGTACCTCAGAATCTATTGTATACTGTAGTTAACTTGTTCTCTCCCTTTCTCTCTGTCTGTCAGTTTTAAACCTTCCACCTATTTTTCTTTCAAACTCTATTTCTGCCATTGACACCTTTCCTGTACACCTCTAACTAACAAACTCTCGCTTCCACATCCTTTTGCTGTTATACTTCCTTTTGTTTGTGAGGCTGTGGAACCCGTGAATCCCCAGCTTACTAAATGCACCATTCTGAAATGCACCTATCATAACTTGCATAGTAACCAGGTAATGTAATTATAAGGAAAGGCAAAGCAATGCAGATTTGTTTGTTAGGCACCCATCCTGGACTCTGAGTGCCTTACAAGTAGGGTAAAAATATTTAAAATACATGAAATCTGCTTCCACTATTCTCACTGTTAAAACACCTGGCAAAGAAACCCATGCGAAACAGGAAGCTTGTGTTATGTAACAGCTACGGTATGTACAATGCATTCAGTATGTTGGCCTAGCAACAAATACCACAATATTCTTCAAATTTAGTTTCTTAATGGTGAGCAAAGAAAAATGTTCTGGCAACAAGTAATACATCTTTCTGGACACAAAGGAGTTCTTCTTGAAAAGCAACTGGCTCTCACAGCCTGTGAGAATAAAGTGGAGCTGGGCAGTGACCAAATAACCTGGCTGTGTGTTCCCCACCAATGGAAGGTTGGAGGATTTGTTGTCAGTGACAACATGCACGTGGGTTGTGTCATTTGGCTAGTATGTAGTCACTAGACCCCCAGTCTCAGGGAATAAAAGAACAGTGACTGGAAAAGATCATGGGTTTAGGGCAGAGCCAGGGTAAGGGCTAAAAAGAAGGGTGATGGAGCAGAATCAGTTGTCTATATTTTACGTGCTGTATTACTGACTCTGCTGGAGCTGATATTAGTGCTGCAAATGGATTCAGTTTTTACTCTATTCATAGTAATCATCTGCCTGAGTGTACAGTGACTGTGGTCTGACCACAAGTTCACTTGAAACAGATGCTGCTGTTGGTCTCATATGGGATCCATGCTTGGCATGTGTACTGCGATGGTTTCAGCCAGCAGGCAGTGGATGGGTGGAGGATCTGACTAACTGGATGGGCAGGGTAGTAGTAGTACGGAACAGTAGACATCTGTGGGGAGGATAGGGTAGGCAGTGAATAGGAACAGATGACTAGGGCTTGGCTAGGGCAGGGAATGGAATAAAGCAGGCAGTAAAGCGGGCAGGCTGTAGGAATGCATTATATATGTTTTAAAGTTTAGACAAGAAAAATAATAGGCTAGAGAAACCGGATATTTTTTTTCATTGAAAAAAAACAGGAAAGAAAACAAATTATTTATGCCATTCTATCACTAAACTTAATTTAAAGACTAAAGCAGACCCAGGTGTACATACTGTAATAAAGCCATGCTAGCATTGTGGGGTACTGGTGGCATTTATAGTCCATAAGTGCAAAGAACAAATAGTTTAAATTCATCATCAGAACACTGAGATGCCATTATTATTTGAACACTTAGGGTATATTTTATTTGCTATATTTGTGTTTCAATTGCCTTCTATCCATGCTGCTACAGTGCTGTTTTACTTTCACTTTTGCTGTCTGAGGCTGGACCGCTGACGTCTTGTAGGAACTCGCCATTCGCAGCCGTATTATGGGTGAGTTCCATGTCATGACTCACTAATAAGGCTGTAAATTACTGGGGTTTATGTGATGATAAATAAAAAGATATTTTTTATGCAGGTGATTACACATCAGAACAAAAGTTAAATTTTCAAGAGTAAACCTGTAGTTAAACACTTGCATTGTGAAATGCATTGCATATCATATAGAAGTGAATGTTAAGAAAATTATAACTGGGTAGGCCCATCAGCGCAGCGGTGGCAGTACTGCTCATGATGCCAGCAACCAAGGTTCAGAAGTGAGCCTGAGTCGTCAGGGGCTGGTCGGGGGGAGGAAGATAAAGCATCCCAGAGTACGTTCTCCTCCTCCTCCGGGGAAGGAAGAAGTGCTGCCTGCTCCAGTGCCTGACTGCCACCTGAGTGACCACTGGTGACAGTGCACTCAGGAGCGGCTCAGTGGGTGGAGAGATGGCAGCATGTGAAGTGCACCATGCTTGTGTGTATGATTGAGTCACACTCTAGGTTGATGTCTTGAGGGGAAAAGGACAGAAAACGATGGAAATGTGGTTGGCCCTAGGAAGAGTGACAGACTGACCACAATAATGATGTGGCTGTCCTCCCCTGAACTAAAAAGTGGCACTTGAGGCCTGCCACACCTCACCAGGGGGCTAAGTCATAGTGCAGACAGTGGAGGAATCCCATAAGTCCATAGGAAGCTGGCTGACAGTGCTGGGGGGGGTTTGTCCAGATGGAGGCACAGGCCTGCTGAGAAGGAGAAAAAAAAATTATAACTACAGTGAACTTAATTACTTATAACTAATTCCCCCAAGGTTAAAAGTGTAATCAATCCACATTTCTTGCAAAAAATGTACCTCCTCACCAAGTTTTACTAAGGGAGCGAGTAACTCTTTATGCATTTTGTTTTGTCTCATAATATGTCATTTTATCTTAATGTTCTCCTTTCTGATCTTTTTCATTTGCACCCCTGTGCTGCTCAGTCCCTACTTTGGCAACATGGAGCACATTAATGATTATATTTCCAGCATCTGAAATGTGGCTATGCTGTCAATAGCCAGTATCATTAAAATAGGGGCAGGATCTGATATTGAAGTAGACTGGAGGTTCACCTCTCTTATACCTGAAACCTTGGATTTGGGCATAAAACTATCTTGTAGTTTATCTGAGAAGTAGTGTCACAGCAGTGGAAATAGAAAATATAATTCCATAATTTAGTGTGAAAAAATATCCAGGAATAAACCAAAGATATGCTGTCTAAAAGGTTAGACAGTGCAGTAGGAGCTCTGGTAAGAACTACGCATGGGTTTGATTTCTCCAAGGGGGAACAAGAGCTGCACTCATATCTTCTCCCATTACTATTGTAAGACTGCAGTTTAACCGAAACTATATAGGCAGTGACATGGACACCAAGTATTAGGATGCAGCAACTCAGCTGGTCCACAGTTGGAGTTTGTTCCCGTACAGTACTTAAATACTGGAAATCTATGTACAGTTACCAATCATAGAAATGAGGCCACTTCCTGTGAGAGCAGTAGTGAGAAGTCAGGATAGTTGGAGATATAGTACAGCCAACACTCTCAAGAGAAACGGTAGTTCAGGTTACCCATGCCCTTTAAGAGCCTCTTCCTTATTTCTTTGTCTTGGGTCATCCTTGTTATGACTACCACCAATCTAGTATACTGAAAAAGCAAGGACGAACTCCTCTCAGAAAACAGTTTTTCTTAAATGTATTTACTATTTTGTTCACACTCTGTAGGGCTACATTTCATGGTCAAGCTACTTCTTCAGGCCCACAGTGTTGATTTCTATTAATAATTAACAAATCAGTATATAAGCACACATCTCTTGGTATTTTGCTACTTTCAAAAAAAGTTCATACATCCTGGGTGTTCACCCCAACAGTAAACCTTTCAGTTCATATTTAATGTTATGGTTACTTAAATCTTTCCTATAAGTCAAAACAAAATATACTTCATTTTATATACCTAGCAGACAAGTCTGTGGTAGGAGAGGCTGCCTTTTCCTCACAATACAACTTTTAATTTCTGTAAAACCTTCTCATTTCTGCACAAACTACTTTTCTCCTCATAACATATATGCATCTTTTTACTGAGTATTACTGTATAAACTTTACCTTCTTTCTTGATTTTGCAATCTTAAAGTAGTTTCTTTCCCTTTAATAATTTCTTTTTATAGGTTATTTACATGGCACCTATCAAATAATATCTAGCTTAGCTTTATTGTCCTGTATTTGCACTTTAAAACATTCAGAGTCAGTAGCCATTTATCCTTTACTGTTTATCTTATTTTAGTGCTTTCCAATATTTAGCACTGTACTTCTCACTTATCATGTAACTTTTCGCTGCTTAAGCTCCTACCTCTGCTTTCTATCACTTGCTGGTTTGTTGCAGTTCTAACGGGACAAAAAAGCAAATTGGTCCTCATGTCAATTGATCAATCAAATCTTAATTTTACCAGGCAAAACACCTTTGAGTGAACTCATATTCAAGTTGGACCTGGGCAGTTAACAAAATAAGTATACAGTACAATACATATACAGTATACAGAATACAGAATAAGGGTACACAGGATGAATACATATCAAAATGAACAGTATACAATAAAGAATTATGGAGCAGAAAACAGTTGGAGAAAGGCAAGTGACTATTTACAATATATACTGTACAAGGATCTTGCAGTTTACAGTATATACAAAGAGCTTGCAGGTAGTTTTGTGGGAATATCCTTGTGACAAACATGTAGATAAAAAACCTAGGTTGTTCATTGAGCACCTCACATGGGGAAGGGAAGAGGAAGTGGGGACATTTCACATGGGAGAAGGGAGGAGGAAAGATGAGGATGCAAAGAGGAGGCAGGAGGAAGGAGGAGATACAAAACGTTGTGAGGCACCAAGTTATTTAGCATTGAATGGTGCCAGGGGCACCAGAAGAAGGCTTCTGGTGACAGGGAATGAATGTTCACAACCAGGGGAAGCATTTACATGACTCCTTGATAGAACATGCATATAGCATCTTAAATGTGGCCAGAATGATAGCGTGGGCCACCTTCAGGGTTTTTAGCAATTTATTCCAGAGTTGGGGTAGAGCGTTACTTATTGAGGACCTACCAATTCTTGAATTGACCTTGGGTATAGATAAAGTGATATAAAAGGAACTTCTCAATGCATACTTACCTACTGTACTTAAGGGTAGACAGTCAGCTATGCACTTAGGCAGCTTCTTTGTGATTGCTCTATATATCCAGAAGGCAGCATTTCTTTGCCTTCTGAAAGTGAGGGATGACCAGCCAACTAAGGTGCACAGGGAGCAGTGATGCATAGAATACGGTGCACCAGAGATAAATCTTATGGCTCTATGGTACAGTGCATCAAGTTTGGCTAGGGCACAGGCAGGACCTTGATCATAGAGGAAGTCGCCATAATCCAGAGTTGATAGGCAAGTGGATTGGACCAGCCTTTTTTAGCATCCTGGGTCAGCAGGTGTTTGATCCTATAAAATAGACCAAGTCGCTGCTTTAGCTTTTTTATTATTTCCTCAATATGAACAAGGATGGAGAAATTATGGTCAATCCAGACTCCTAGGTATTTGAATTTGGGTACGAAGTCTAAGGGTTCACCTAGAGAGTGGTAAGCTGTGGTATGGATCCTAGGGTAGCAGGATTTGGGGTATTGATCAAGGGTGAGAGGAGCATCGCCTTAGTTTTTTTAGCATTCAAAAGGAGCATCCTGTTAGGTAGATTTAATTGTAGCTGATTAAATTCCTGCTGTAAGACTGAGCAGGCTGCTTCAGGGGTAGGTCTGCTAATGTAAAGGACTGTATCATCCGCGAAAAGATGAATATTGGCAGATTTTATTCCCGAGTCGATGCTATACTATTAATGTAGAGTGCGAAGAGCAGTGGTCCCAATATGGAGTCCTGCAGGATGCCCCTAAACAAGGGTTTCAGCGGCGAGAATTCCCCTTCTGCTTTTACCTACTGATGATGACCTATGAGGTAATTTGAGAATCATCTCATGGAAGGGGGGGTCAAGGCCAGTCATACGGAGAGTGTGTAAGAGCAGGTCATGGTCTACTGTGTTGAACACCTTGCTTAGGTCCAGGAATACTGCACACACAAAGTTATTGGTATCTAGGGTGCCCTGCCAGTCATTAGTCACCTTTGCAAGGTCTGAAATCATATTATGGCGGGACCTAAATCCTGATTGCAGAGGATTAAGCATGTTGAGGATTCCAGGTGGTTCCGAAGCTGTGTACTCACTATTTTCTCCAACATTTTGGAAAGGATAGGGAGTAGGGAACTATATCTATAGTTATTCAGATCGCTCGGATCACCAGATTTGTAGAGTGGGATCACATGGGTGGTTTTCCAAATATGTGGAATGTCACCTTTCATGAGCGATAGGTTGAAGAGTTGCATAATTGCCACAGCCAGGATGTGGTGGCTCAGTTTTAGGAAATATGGGTCAATTGTCTGCACCCGCACTCTTCCTACTATCCAGCTGAAGAATTAAATCTTTCACTTCTTTCAGTGATACAGGCTGAAAGGTGAATGCTGCGGTGTTCACCGAGACATTAGTGTCCAATTTTGCTGGATCCTGGGCACCTAGTTGTGAGTGGAGGTTACTGGCTGGGGAAGTATCAAAGGCAAGGCCTGCAGTAGCGAAAAGGTTATTGAGAAGGTCAAGAATTGTTGGTTTATTGGTCACCATGGGGGTGCCATAAGCGATTTTGCCAGGTAGAAAGTTTGAAGATGCATGACCTTCTATATCCTTGAGTGTTTTCCAGAATTTGGCAGAACATCTGGAGGAAGAGTTAAGTTTGGTACTGGAAAAAATTTGCTTTAACCTCTCTGACCATCTTCGTATAGCAGTTTCTAGCTGTCCTAAATGCTGTTCAGTCTACCGGAGTTTTAGTTCTCCAAGCTTTTTTCTATAGTGAATCACTATTAAGCAACTCTGCCTTCAACTCCACTGTAAACCAAGGGTAGGACTTTTTCTTTGTTCGGCTTTTGCCCCAAGGACAATGTCCTGGAAGATGTCATAAGCCGAATTCATTGTTTTGGGTTAACAGAAAGGCTGCCTCTTGAATGAGTTCTGCAGGTCAAATAGAAATGCGCAGGGATCCAGATTGCGACGATTCCTCATGAAGGTATATGTGGAGGTGTAGATTGGTTTTGTTACGGATCTCACACAGGCAAAGTGGTCACTGATGTCAGTGAAGAAAACACTGGCATGAGTAAATAGGTGAGATTTATTTATTAAGACAAGGTCTAATAGGGTGCTGTTGTTTGGGTTTTTCTTGTTCAGACGCGTTGCTTCAAAAAATAAGTTGGGATAGTCCAGAGGAATCGCAGATGTCTTTGAAGGGATTGGAGACACTGGAAAACCAATCCATCAACAATGATGATGCCGGCCCGGTGGCGCTGAGGGTTGAGGCGCTGGACGCCACACCTTGCGCCGCGCCGGTGACCCAGGTTCGGGAACGAGCTTGGATCATCGGGGGTTGGCAGGGGAGGGAGAGGATTGAGCATCTGGAGGATGGCTCTCCTCTCCCTGGGGTGGGTTCAGGGGCTCCTCAGTGCAATGGGGACACCTGGTGGAGGCCGGGTGTACTATCTGTGCCTGGAACACTAGGGGAGGAATGCGGCAAATGCCTTCGGCTTATCCGTGCTGGCATCATTGCACGTCTGGCTCCTAGGGGTACCAATGTAAAAATCCTCTCCCGACAGCAGCATGAAAGCCACCGACAGATGACCTGATCAGTGGGCCAAACAAAGCCCGACAGTTGGGGACGAGGGCTTAGGGTGATGCGGTCTCCTCTCCCGGTCCCCCCCGCTGGGAGAAGCCCCACCGTGGGGTGCAAGCCACGGTCCTCCTCACTTTGGCATTCGCAGCAGAGGTTGGCTCCACCAAGATCAGTTGAGTGTCAGCGTACATGGCCTGAGTGGGGTAAGTACACCCCAAGCTGCAGTGGCGTGCATAAAGAAAGTAAAAAAAACAAAAAAAAAAAACAGTGATGACCTCTGAGGACAGTGCTCCCAAGGCGGCACTTAAATGTTTTAGTATCTGTAGCCCTGCTGAGGGGGGCCTATAGCAGCCTATGACATAGAATGAGACTGAGGAGGAAAGCTCGACCTTGAGCATCAGGCTGTCAAATTCTTTGGGAACTGTGGTGGAATCTATGACAGAGGTGACAAATTTGTCATGAACATTTATAGCAACTCCTCCTTCCCTAGTCTGCCTATCAGTTCTGAAAATGGTATAAGATGGGATGTTAGCCTCAGCGTGTAAATTATCAGGTCTGAGCCAAGATTCAGAGACCACCAGGATGTCTAGTCTGGTGTGACACATCCAGGCCTGTATGAATTCAAGCTTCTTTAAGGGGCTACATGCATTTACATACAGAAAACTCACACCTTTGATACATGCTAAGTCTGCTGGAGAAGGCAACCCAGCAAGTGGCCATAGGGTTCAACTCGACATTGCCAGAATATAATAGTAAAAGCAGTAAGAGTTTTTTAACCATGCCTAAAAGCAGCCTATGGGATCTAATCCACTCCCATTTGCGGCAATGTTCATGTAAATTAGGGGGTCACAAGGATGAATGCCAAGAGGACCCATTGTTGCATTGATGAGCACCCTTGCCACATGAAACCGAGAATACCAAATTTCTGGAATTGGTGTAAAAGGAGTTGTGCCTGCTACAAGTCTCACAGAGAGGGTTCCATCACACCATGGTGGCTGTACCGAATAATTCGGAGTTTCTGATTCATTTGCCAAGTTGTACTTAATTCTGATGCTAACTAAGAGTAGAATATGCCCTAGTGAGCAGCAACTAGAAAATGAAAACTGCATCATTTCTGAGGTAGTGGATATAGGTAGAGTCCTGGGAATAAAATTACTGAGCCTTGCTATCCGTAGTCCAGGACAGGGAAGCTGTGACCTGTTTAAGAAAAAAACTTTCACTGTGCTAATAGGGAGACTAAAACATACGGAGAGGATACCATCCAACAAAACTAAGTTAGGATATTTAGTTTAGTGGCAGGGGCAGCAACACGGTAACTACACCTTTAAATATTTGACCTACAGCAGCCACCAATAGTAATTCTACCACAGGTAAGAGCCTGCGAGTAGGATGGAGACTGAAAGAGTAATAAAAAAAATGCACACAGGACTGACCACAGGAGGAGAAAGTGGTACAGACTACGGAGGGTATGGCCAAGGTATATAGAAAGTTTACCTTTAAGGGGAGGTACTGTTGAAATTATCACTCACCATTCAAGAGTGAGTAGGAGGAGAGGGCAGGCTGGGGTGGGGGAGGGAGTGTATTTAATCAATGGAGGAGGCAGGGGTGGGTGGCAGGACCCGAAACTTTGAGTGAGTATGTATCAGAAAGGTGCAAGAGAGCCAATTCTGGTTCAAAAATTGCAGTCACCAGCCAGGAAAAAGTAGGAGCAGAGGCAGCCAATGTTTGTAGGTGCCACAAGTCCTTTTGGCCAATCGCAATTGCGCTTCAGTATACGGTACCATACCTGAGCTGCTGGTTCTTGTGGAGGCAGTCTGGGAGGTGGAGAGCAGCCGGCTGGAGTGCAGTGAAGCTGTGGCCGAGGGTCAGCCCTGGAATACCCATATCACGGTCACTTGCAGCCTACAGGAGGGAAAGGGAGAATTTAGTTAAGACAGTCCCAAATTATACTGAGTACTGCAGGGTGGACGCTGACTCTAAATCAAGGGTGGGGTGAACAAATGAGGGCGTCGACTCAAAGTCGGGGGCAGGGTGGAACAAACAATGGGCTCACAGGCAGAATGCCAGAAGTGGCAGGGGTGGGGGTAGAGAGACAGATTACACTGGGCGCCAGGTAACAAGAGGGCTGAGGTTCTGAATTACAAAGGAAGGAAGCTAAAAAAAAAAAAAAATACATGAGAGGATTAGCTGGGGAAGATTAGATGAGGAGGAGGGCTTGAGGAGGAAAGAAATTAAGGGAGAGCAAGTCAGTAAAGTAGCCAGGGGCTACTTTGAAAGCCAGGGATGCTGAGAGGACAGCAGCTAATACAGTAGAGTAGCCACTTAGAGAGAGGGAGAATGTAGAGTGGAGGGCTTGGGAGAGATAGAGAAACAGCGGCAAACAGAGAGTAAAATACTTAGGATCAACTATAGCAGTTCTTACATCAAGGAGATACCCTTAAATAAATAGCATCAACTAAGTAGCACTGTTCTTAACATTCGAAAAAGTCCTTAAGAAATCCACCACACTGTGCAGTTCTTAATTAAGCATTAGCTGAGGCAGGCAGTCTAACAGATATTCCTGTTCATTAACATTGGGACAAGCCCTTAAGAAATCAACTATCCCTGTGCATTAATTAAGCATTAACTGAGACAGGTGGTCTGACAGATATTTCAATAATAACATGAAACTTTGAGTGAGTATGTATTAGAAAGGGACAAGAGAGCTGGTCCCAATTCAAAAATTGTGGTCACCAGCCAGGAAAAAGTAGAAGCAGAGGCAGCCAATAGCTATAGGTGCCACAAGTCCTTTTGGCCAATTGCAATTGCACTTCAGTATCCGGTGCCGTACCCGAGCTGCTGGTTCTTGTGGAGGTGGTCTGGGAGGTGGAGAGCAGCTGGCTGTAGTGCAGCCAAGCCGCAGCTGAGGGTCAGCCCTGGAATGCCCATATCAGGGGCACTTGCAGCCTGAGCTGCTGGTTCTTGTGGAGGTAGTCCAGGAGGTAGAGAGCAGCCGGCTGGAGTGCAGTCAAGCCATGGCTGAGGGTTGGCCCTGGAATGCTCATATCAGGGTAGCTTGCAGCCTACAGGAGGGTAAAAACTAGGGTCCCTCCTTTTTTTAACCAAACATTTTTATATCAGCTCCTCACACAAGTACCTGCTTATCTCTTATTCCTGCTTTGACTGTGAGCTCAAACGCCCCTCTGGTACTTTCTGTGCTGCACTAGGAAACAAAAGATAAACACAGGTGCCTATTTCAACTCTGTTTTAGGATTGTCCTCTTTCAGTTATAAAAAATAACTTTACTGATTCTCTTTACTTATAAAAGGCTTTTCTTACCTTGTACACCTGGTCTGAGTGTGGGCAAGGTAGCACGTCTCCCTGTAGCTGGGGACTGCTGATGCCCAATGAAAATATATTTTTGTTCGAATTCCCACTCAGTAAGGCCTCCTGAGGAAGGATAGTAGTACCCGAAGCACTGGGGCAGAGTTTGGCTCTACACTCACTGTTCTTGCTTTGCTTTTTGATGATCTATGTTTGGAATAAACTACTATATTTGAATTTTCAAACTGCAGTGACTTGTCTTCACTTGGAACACTGGAACATTGGGACACTCATTTGGTAACTAAGTCACTGCTATATACTTTGAATATTATACTCAAACAGTAGCACATTTGTGCTCTATCTGGTCACACTGTGGAGTGCACTCATCTGTTTGTTGTGTTGTTTACCCAGGATGGTACAGCTGAGATACTACTTTGTTTTCAGTGAGATCATGCTTTTCAGTTTTTACACTGTATTTACCCAGGATAGCACAGCCGACCAAGATGCAATATCTTGTTTTTTATGTGGCCTGCTTTTACCCATTTTTTTTTTAACTTTATTTATTAAGGAGTCGCTGGCTAGCTTGAGACAGAAATACTTACTTTTTCAATATACATGAAAACGGGTTATCTCATATTACCTTACACATATACAAAGGTATACACATAGTTCAGAGGTATAGGAGCAAGAGCACATATACACAAACCAGTCCTTGGCAGCCAAGAGAATAAACATACCATTTTTTTTCACATTGTGAGTGTTTCCTTAGGTCACAGCTGTGCATTTTTCATTAAACTTAGGTTTCCTTCCTAAAATAAGGGAAACCAATTCTCACCCAAGGCTCTTTCCATTGGTGACCAGATTTTCTCATACCTTTTTGGACACCCCAAAACTTTATATTGGATGTGTTCCAATTTCATATTACTTAATAATGTTTTCACCCATTGAGCAATTGTGGGTGTGGCTTGAGCCATCCAATTCTGTGCCAAAACCTGTTTACCCACTGCAAAGGCTAATTTCCTCAGTGGATGTGAGGCTTTAGTCTGACCTGTCCCACCTCTATAAACCCCCAACAAAATATCCACTGGATCTAATGGGATATTACATTCTAAAACTCTATTAATCAAATGATTTATCTCCTCCCAGTAAACCACTATCTTTGGGCATGCCCAAATCAGGTGGAAGAAAGAACATCCCTGTGAAGAGCATTTTGGGCATTGATCTGATATCTGGGGATTTATTTTATGGGCCAGGACCGGGGTAAAGTAGGACCTATGTATAATATTATAATGAGTTATTCTAAGCCTATTATTTATCGAAACTGACATGCTACCTTTCAGAACCAGGTTCCAATCACCTCCCGATAAGGTCTCCTCCCCCAGGTCACTGTTCCACTTCTCTTTCAGTTTCTCTAATACATCTGGCCGTGCTCCCATCAAGGCCCTATATAGTGTGCTAAGGGGTTTAATCTTAGTATGTGTTCTACAATATTGAAGGACCTCTTCAAGAGATGTTCTAGAAAGTGGGGAGCTCTCATCTCCCATATCATTTCTTCCACGTTGTCAGAGGGTCTCCAAAAATAACATATTATTCTGATAGATGTTGTTGTAGCAGCCAGAACCCCCCCTTTTTTCCCTTCATGTGTCATATCCTTGTCTCTTCTGTGTTGTTTTGTTGTGCATAGACTGGCCACCTATGCAATTTTAATTTAAGTTTTGTTTTTTGGTTTCCCCTCCTCTTATTCTGGCTACTTGCAAGGACATCATCTGTTTGAGTTGTCTGAGGCTGGAATTTATAGAAGCATGACCCCTTTGAATGGCCATTATGTTGAAAGCCTCTGTAAAGCCACTGTAAAACTCTTTATATTTCATGTGCCAGACGATAAAAACACCTTTTGACTAGCAGAGTAGTTTTTTTTCTGGAGTTTAGTACCCAAGGAAGCACCTCTCGCTCTATTTCTTCCTTTATGAGCAGCCACGAGCTGCACTAACGCAAGACTATCAGACAGCTCGCAAACGCTGACTGTTAAATAAAACCATCCTCTGATTCCAAGCAGGGATAAGAAACTGAAGTGTGCCCTTAGCGCTAAAGCGCCTGTATTTCTAACACAAAGAGGATAGTGGCAATGCAGAAACAGCTAATTTATAAAAAGCTGTAGGTTATTGTGCAACACCAGTTTTTTTTTGTTTTCTACTTCCTGATACACAAATGCTAGTGTTCTGTGCCATTCAACCTATTGTTTCTACTTGTATGCACACACTTAAATACAGAAAGAATACTATAAAAGAAATGGACAGAAAGAATACTATAAAAGAAATGGTATTAAAAACTAACCAGGTAAAGAAATATGAGTGGGTACAATTATATTACCTGGTTTTGCAGGGTATGTCCTTCTGTAAGCCTTCCCTTTAGGAGCCAGCCGGCCATTGTGTTGCTACCCTTATAGAGAGGGGGAGGGACTTACTTTGGAAACCCACTAAAAGATGCATTAAATCAAATATTAATGTGCTCACAACCATTATGTGAGTTTAAAAGGTATCAAGATAAATATCTTGTTGTATGGAATTCATAAATAAGCTGTTTGTAAAATAAAATTATAAAGATATTTGATTGATGGGTAACGCACCCAATAAGAGCTCAGTATCAGGTATATAATTTGTTCAGTAGCAAGTAAAGGGTCAGTAGTGGTTGGGATGGTGACAAGTAAGCATCCAGAACTAGTGCTCTAGTTTAATATGGATACTACTGCTCATGTTTGATGCCTTCGCATTGATGTTCTTTTACTTTATTTTATCGTTTGCCGGAATAAGTCCGCTTGTACTTTTTGTTGGAATTATTATGTTTGGAACCGGTTAAATAAAACTACCTGAAGTTCATCCTGAAGAATACAGATTGTGTCAGAGTCCTTGTGTAACCCACCTAGTGTCCTCTTACACACGTAACCTGGTCTTTACCTGTAAATATATAAAATACTGGGAAGGATAAATGCCATAATGCTCATATAATTTAGAGAAAGTCAATAGATGTCCATTTTGGAACAAATGAGATAAAAGTAATAGTCCCTTACGCTCCCATTGCAATAGTGCTTTTCTGACTGGGAATGGAGCACATCCTTCCCCCCATAAGCTATATAAAATTGATCCCCCGGGGGAAGACCCCCTTTCTCTCCCATGATTAACTGGGCCTCCTTCCAAGATCTAAGGGTGGTCTTTGTAAATGGGTTTCGAGTCGTCTCCCTTCCCATAATCCACAGCCCAGTGGCAAAAGGTATTGAGCAAAAGGAGAGGCCCCTGGAGAACATGATTCCATAGGTACCCATGCCCTAGATTTGATCCCATCTTCCAAACAGTCCATAAGCTGGGCTAATTGTGCTGATAGGGCATAAAGCTTTAAATTAGGGAGAGCCAGGACCCCACTTCGGATAGCTAACCATAATACTTCTTTCCTAATTCTAGGTTTACCATGTGCCCGCAGAAGGGAAGTAACTGAACCCTCCATTGATGGCATAAATTCCCCTGGGACCCCCACAGGCAAGGTCTGAAATAAATATAAACACTGTGGTAAAATCTGCATCTTAACCAAATTCACCCTTCCCATCAGAGACAAAGGGAGCGACTTCCATCTATTGCACTGTTCCTTTATTTTCAGTGCCAAGGGCTTATAGTTTAAAGGGCCTATTTTCGTCACTTTTCTGGGAAGTTGGATGCCAAGATATTTTATTACTGATTTTGGGGGTCTAGTCACCTTGTCAGTCTTGATCGGTCTATCAGAGTTACCCAAAGGAAGCCACTCACTTTTACTCCAATTTATCTTATGGCCAGACAAAGGACCATAGCATTTGAAAAGGGAGGTCAGCGCTGGCATTGCCTTTGCTGGGTCAGACAGAAATAACAAAACATCATCTGCAAAGAGAGAAATAACATGTTCTTTGTCCTTAATCACATAACCTTTAATTTCCTGATTTCCTGTAATGGCCACCGCCAGAGTCTCAATGGTGAGAACATATATTAAGGGCGATAGGGGGCAGCCCTGACAAGTACCCCTAAAAAGCTGAAAGGGGGCTGATATCGTATTGTTTGTAAGTATTCTTGCCCATGGGGAAGAGTATAAATGCTCCACCCAGTGACAAAAGGTCAGATGCAAGCCGAATTTCTGTAATATCGCAAACATAAAGGGCCATTCAACCCTATCAAAGGCCTTCTCCACGTCCAACGCAAGAAGACCACCGTCTCCAGCCCTTCCCTTCGATCCCTGCCACATAACGTTTAGGACCCATCTCAGATTATGCCTGGCCTGCCTACCTCTGACAAAACCTCCTTGATCTGAATGCACCACTCCCGGCAGAATGCCCTCCAGTCTCCTTGCTAAAATTTTTGCTATGATCTTGTAATGTGCATTAAGCAATGAGATGGGATGGTAGGAGCTACACTTTTTGGGATCCTTACCATGTTTAGGGAGGATTGTTATTGTGGCCAGTTGCTGAGATAGAGTCAGACCTTATCCATAAATAAAAGAGATAGGTCTTCCCAAAATTGTTTATAAAACTCTAGGGGCAATCCATCTGGGCCTGGAGCCCTACCTGTTCTTGATGCGCATATTGCCTTCCTTACCTCCTGGGCTGTGAGTCCCCAGGCCAATCTCTCATTGTCTACTACCGATGGATTAGGTAGGCAGATACTATCTAAGAAACTATTGGGATCTTGGTTTTGGGGCGTCTCCGAGGTATATAACTTTTCATAGTACGTTTTGTATATATTATTTATTTCCTGGGCGGCGGAAGTGCTCTCCCCATCCTTCCCCTCTATAGCAACAATAGTTCTCTCCGCTCTTTGCTTTTTAATTAACCATGCCAGCCACCTTCCCGATTTGTCACCCTCGAAATATTGCCCTGCCCTTGACTTTAGCAAATCCCTCTCAATACGTTTAGAACACCTTTGGTTATATTCCCCCTTTAACTTTTTCAGTCGCGTCATCTCACCATTAGATTGACTCTTCATAATCCATTTCTCAAGCGCCATGATTTGCGTCTCCAACTCATGTTCTTTTTTCTCATCCTGCTTCTTCTTAAATGCTGCATAAGAAATGGCTTCCCCTCTAATATATGCCTTAAGGGCTTCCCACGTAATGCTGGCCAAGGTGTCCCCCACCCTATTGACCTCCAAAAACCCTCTCAGCCACTGCACCATCTGCTGAGTAAAGTTAGGATCTTTTAACCAGGTTGGATCAAGTCTCCACTGACGAGCCCCTTCCCCCTTCATCTCCCCCCCAATTCAAGATAAAGGGAGGCGTGATCTGAAATGAGAATAAAGCCATAATGAATCTCCTTAATTCAGCTCAGAAAAGCGGGGGAGGCCAAAAAATAGTCCAACCATGTATAAACTTTATGGGCATGAGAGTAAAAAGAGAACTCTGTCATGTCAGGGTGTTTAAAACGCCATACCTCCTGTAAGGCCCTCTCCCCTGCAAAGTTTAGTAATGCCGAAACACTTTTGGGGAAACAATTCCAGAGTGGATTAGAATGATCCAACACTGGATCCCAGTATGTGTTGAAATCTCCCCCTATAAGTAGTTTCTCAGGTAATTTGGCTATGGTCAGGGCAAAATGCTCAAAAAATTCAGGGCAGTCAAAAGCAGGGCCATATAAGGAAACCAGTACTAATTGTTCCTCTCCTACCGTGGCTTGAACTATAACAAATCTCCCCTGATTGTCATTCTGGGAGGAATGAATCTGAACCCTGAGGCCAGGTCGAAACCAGATACAAGTGCCCCGTGCTTTCGATGTAAAGTGTGAGGCCATCAAAGTACCTCCCATACCTTTCCCAATTGTTTCATCTCCTCTAATGTCAGGTGTGTCTCCTGCAACAACACCACATCTGCTCTTTTCTTCCTTGTGTATGCCCAAATCTTTTTACGCTTAGCTGCTGTCCTCAATCCATTTACATTCCAAGATAGCAACCTTAGACTAGCCATTCCGACTGAAGCCGGAATGTTCCTGCCTCATGCTCCTCACCTCCCATCTAATATTCTCTGTGTATGTCCGCCCCACTCCGCTCGACTTTACAAACTTTTTCCCCATTATTTGCAAAATCCCCATTAAACTAAACAAAGCTTGCCCACCCTCCTTCCTCCCTACAACCCCTAAAACTCTTACCACTATTTCCGTATGAGGCATTGTAACCTCCTAATTTCCTCCCTTGCACAACTGGCGCTGAAAAAAGAAAGAAAAAAGAACTAACCGTTAATTCTAACTAGTTACAACAAACAACAATTAACAACTTTAACCCTCTTATCCCTCCCCCCAAATTGTTTCCTTCTTAGTTGCTTCCCCCTTTAGTATCGTGGGTTAGCCTCCTGCCCCCACCGTCTTTGGCCACACATTTAAATCAGCATGTGGAAGCCATTGAAATTCCCCAGGACCAAGCCAATCCATTGATATAATTAAGAAAAAGCCAAGGGACATGGTCCAGGTGTCAATCAAAAGCTGTTGCAAGAGCATTAGGTTACAATGCATATGAAACAAAAACTCATGAAGAGACACCTCAGGGCAGAACCAACCTGGAAACACTCTGGAGTGAGTACCCTAAGGGGTAGGCCCTTTCCCCGATGCTTATATATTTTTTTTCAGTCCTATTAGTGTTCAGATGCCCCTATGAACCCAGGTGTCCCTCTCCTCCCCAGCAGCTATTTCGCGTAGCCTTATATCCCCCTCCATGTCTGACAATGATTTTGTACTTCCCTGCCAGGTACCACAGCTGATATTAACAGGGTTTGACCTTAACATTGTTTTACTAGCCCTAAACCTAGTGCAAATTGGCCAGGGCTAGTGCAGCTAACCCTCTACTTGTCCGTCTTGACTAGTGCAGGTTTTTCATGGATGTTAATGAAGTTGAAAAAGTCTCTGCTTTAGCAGGCTGTAGTCCTTTTGCTAATCTCACTCAGTGTTCCAGGTGGCCTGGTGTGATTAGCAGCTCATTAAGAGCTGCAATTATCTGGCAGTTCAAGAGGGGGATCCAACAAAGGACTCAATGTGAGTCATCTCATCATCCCTCAAATGTTAAGACATTCAACTAATGTGCATGCTATGATCAAAGGTAGAGTGGCTAAGTCGCTAACTTCCAGTGAACTTGCTGAACTTGTCTTTGATTTGTCCCACAATATTTTATTTATTTATTTATTTAGATTTTGATTAAGGCCAGTGTGCCTCATTTCACAACCTTTTGAGTGTCTTTATCCAGTACTGCAGTGACTGAATGCTATGATGCATACATGGTATGCCCAATCAGGTGGTCTGTCCACTCTGTACGTTCTCTGTACACCACTGCAGAGTAGACTCTGAAATGGCCATCCATAGACCCATAGCTGCCATTATTGACTGGTGTAGGGATCCACAGCTCCTCTTAATGGACCACACCAGTCAATGCCATCCATGCAGTACCGCCCTTATACCACCAGCATGTCATTTCATCCTAAAAACAATGCTTTGGAGCATGTATGGTACAAAGTAAAACATAAATGCCAAAACCAGGGGGGAGAAAGGGGTGGTATCCACTCCACTTTTTATTTCTGTATGGCAAAAACTAGTATAGAAAAAGTGCCCTTTGTACCCTCATAAGTGCTCTTTGGATTCTCAGACCCCGCAGCTTTTACCATCTTCCTGCACCCTTGAAGCAAAATCTTAGTAAAATATATAATTTGAAAGATTAAACTAGGTATTCGTGGTGTGCATAAATCATCCTATATAGAAAGAGAGGTAATACAGCATCATGTCTATATACTGCTCCCCTTTGACTGATGAAAGGATGCTGTTATGAAAAATCTGTTGTTGTTAGGGCAGAGCATGTTAAATCAATACTTTTGTGCCTGGTATATATAAACAGATATGTCAAAGTTTCTTGCATCCCAAGCCTCCTGTGTTTAACTCTCTCCAAAGAAATCCAAGAACTGCTCCTGGCCCACTTCACAGTGTAAGAAAACTTCCAGAAGTGCAGGTCTGGTTAATCACAGAATGGGGGATGAGAGAGTCTGTCTCTGCTTGACTCTGCTCATTGCCCTGCAGGTCAGGGTGGGACTGTGGTGAGGTGCATGATGATGATGGTTATTGTGTGTGCAGAGCTAGACCTGCTTGACTGAACATTTGCTATTATGGTATTCTCTGTTTTGGTGGGAAGGGGGTGAAGAAAGCAGAAGCTAGGGGCACATGGTAAAACAGTGGGGGTACACACTGCATGTGATTGTATTGCAGTCTTTTTTTTTGCAGGGGCAGGAAGCAATGTAGGAGCAGGATAAATATGCAATAATCAGTATTTCTTGGCTTGCATTTTTCTCCTATAACCAATCAAATTGTAACATTATTATTGTGGGCTAGTGCAAATATCTGCGGGCTAGTGCAATTTTTAATCAACTTGTCCGGCTGGCTAGTGCAAAAAAAAGTTAAGGTTGACCCCTGTATTAAGCAAACATTTTATAACCCCTGCTTTCCCTTCCCCACCCCCGAGACCCACCCGAATCCCTAGTTTCAAAATGATAATTGGTTCTCTCTGTACTGAGTATATCAGTCAGTCATTGTCTTTAAACATACCACCTTATTCTCAAAACCAAAAATTTCTCTTATAAGTCTCTCAAAGTCAAGTGCACAAAGGAGCAGAGTCTCAGGCATATCAGACCTGTTAAGATTGTTGAGGAATAAAACCGAGGGGATATGGGGGAGGACGTCAAGTCTCACCATTATAGGCCTCCGTAGAGTTATGGACCTGGCGGAGCAGTAGCTCAACTGCCCCCAACCCCCCGACTCACCTCACCTGCCAAGAACAATCTAGGAATCTCTTGGCCCAACTTTATAAGGCCCAGACTTTGTGTAAAAATATTCTCAGTCAGTGACATTGTCTTGTTGGGAGGTCTCCTGCTCGATGTATTGCAAGGCCGCTTCCGGACCGTTGAAAACCTTTTGTGGCGCATTTTTTCGATGGATTATTAGGCAAGCTGGATATACCAATGCAAATGGCCAATCTAGCTGGTATAGTTTTCTCTTCACTGGTAAAAAGGCATTTCTCTCTGACTGTACAATATGTGAAAAGTCTTGAAAAATACTCACAGACCGTGAGTCAACTTGAATTGGGCCTCCCCTCCTCGCAGCTTCCAGCACCATCATTCTGTCCTGATACCATAGGAATTTCAAGATGATATGCCGTGGTCTTTCACTCGGTGTGGGTCGATGTCCAGGAGTCCCATGTGCACGTTGGATCTCTAGTATACATTCAGGAGGCAGATTTAAATGTATCTTTAGCCAGGTTTTGCAATAATCCTCACAACTGCAACCCTCTATTCCCTCAGACAAGCCCACCATACAGATGTTGGTTCTCTGCTCCCTGTTTTCATGGTCGTCCAGTATTGCTTTTAATTTTTCAATCTCATCCAATGCAGATTGCAACTGAGGGGCTATTTGGGAGCAACAATCCTCCTGTGTGCTCACTCATTCCTCCATCTCCATTAAACGTGCTGCATGTTGTTCCGTTGTTTCCCCCAGAGAATTTACTGTAGTTTGAAGGTGTGCTAATTGAGCGGAGACATTTTCGAAACCCGCATTCATCTTGCAGGTAAGGTCATATTTAAAATCATTGAACAGCTTCTCAAGTGCCAAAAGTGGTGCATTTATGGGGCATTCCTCCCTTCCATCAGCTGGTTACAGCCTCAACGCGCTCCCCATAGTTTCAGTTTGTGGTGACGAGGCCTCAGATCCCGATACTTTAGGTGCTGTACTTGTATTTTTAAATGGTAGTTGTCCCTGTTTTTTTGGCATCTTTGGCGGCATATCAGATAGGTGTACCGCTAAATACAATTTCTTGTCGGGATGCAGAGAAAGCAAGAATTTCAACAGTGGGACACAGAGCTCCAGGTCTAAGCTGCCATGCTGGATGCCGGCTTGGCCACGCCCTCCCTTTTACCCATTTTTATAATGTATTTACCCAGGATAGCCCAGCTGAAAGGCAAGGTACATTTTTCAGTGGGGTCCAGTTTTAACAATGTATTTTTCCTGGGGTAGAGCAGCATAGATGCACAGTTCAGCAGGGGCTCTGCTGTACTGAGGTTCTACATTTACACATTTTTACTATATATATTTACCCATGATAGACCAGATGAGAAGCAATATGTCATTTTCAGAGATGTACTGCTTTTCCACATTTTTACATTGTATTTATCGAGAATTGGCCAGCTGAGAGGCAATGTCTCATTTTCAGTGGGTTCCCACATTTTGACCCAAAATTTCCAACAGTCTTTTTATGACCTGACATTATGATCAAGATAGACAGTTTTTTAAATCCATCCAAAGAGGTGATTTTGAAGTGTGACTGCAAAAACATATTTTGGAGAGGATTTGAAAAATTATATCTGTCATTTTCCTGAGGTGGGACAGGGATTTGTTGAACCTTAGGGGACAAAATCATCAAAAATAAAGTCATGAGTAAATGTTGAAACAATTCAATGTTTCTTTGTAACTTAGTTTTTTTTTCACATTTTGACCCCACATTTTCAAAGTCTCTTTATGACTCCATGCTATATTTAAGACAGGTGGATTTTTTAAAATCCTGCCCAAGGGGCAGTTTCACAGAGGGGCTATGAAAAGATGTTTCAGAGAGGATTAGAAAAGTGACATCTGCCGTGTTCATGTGGGGTAAAAGAAGGGCCATGTTGCACATTTGGGCCAACATCTACAAAAATCACAAAGTTATGAGTAAACTATTGAAAAAAACTCGATGTTTCCTCTTAACCTTGTTGTTTTTTAACATTTTGATCCCAAAATTACTGCACTGTCTTTTTATGACCCCACTTTATGATCATGAGAGGTGGAATCTTCTAAATCCTGTTTGAAAGGTGACTTCACTGAACAAATGCAAAAAACATGTTTGGGAGGAGATTTGAAAAATGACACTTGTCATGTTCATGAGGTGGGGTAACAAACAAGAAGGTTATATTGAAAATTCGGGGCCAAAATCTGTATGCGTGGTAATGTTATGAATAAACGCTGAAAGAATTCAATGTTTCTTCATAACTTCATTGTTTTGTGACATTTGGACCCATTTTCAACAGTCTTTTTATGACCCCTTCTTCTGAACATGACAGGTGTCATTTATAAAATACTGCCTAAAATGTCAATTTGTGCCACAAGTATGAAAACACATTTTGGCAACAATTTGAAAAATGATACCCAGTGTTCCCCATTCATTATTTTAGTGTGGTGGGCCACCACTCTACAATTTTTTTTTACCACTACTCTATAGTTTTTGCCACCACCCTATATTTTTATCCAATAACTGACTGTTTTTTATAAAATCCTCCAAAATTGTCTTTTACTGCCATCTTTTATTGCGCTACTACCCCTGTTTTGATGCACTATATTTTACTTAAAATCCACTTATGCACATGTACAGTGCATAGAGAAAGTCCAGAAAATAATGTACCTTTTGACCCGATCACCACCACCGACCTATCTTTTTAGACAGTGGGGAACACCGATCCCTGTCACATTCATGAGGTGGTTTGAAAAAATGTGTACATTGAAAATTTGGGGTCAAAATATTGAAGATTACCAAGGTAATGAGTGAGAATTTAAAAATATCAACATACTTTCAGAACTTTTTTTTTTATATTTTGACCCTTAATTTTCAACATAGTCTTCTTATGACATCACTTCATGAACCCAGTTGGTAGAAGTTTTCAAATCCAGCCCGAAAGGGGATTTCATGGAGGGAGTGCAAAATCACCTTTCGGTCTGGATTCAAAACATTTCACCTACATAGAAACATAGAATTTGACTGCAGATAAGGACTGCTTGGCCCACCTAGTCTGCACCTTTCCATACCTACAGGATAAGCTGCAGATCCTAGTTGACCAACAGCCTATTTCTTCCTACCCCCCACCTCTTACCTACAGTACCTTTTCCATGAGGTGGGCTCCCAAAAGGGCCATGTTAAAAATAAGGGGGAAAATATTATGAAGTGTCCACATTAAGAGCACAAAGTTCAAAATACACTGAAATACATTGACCACACCATATCCGATTTCCTTAGTTCCCAGTCTGGCACTGGATAGTGAAGATGTGTCTCCACAGAGAATTATGGCATTGAACCTCTGGTAGGTAAGTAATGGGAGGGGGGTATGGGGTGGTGAATGCAGAGTTGGGGGGGTCAAGTTGGGGGAGGGTAATGGTGGCAGAGTGGCAGTGGCAACAAACATCAATGGACCATTTTCTTTTTTAGTGAGTGTAAAAGGAAAAAGAAAAACTACTCTTTATTTCAGGTATTAACACTGGGGATTGGGCACCCCAGTACCAGTTTAATATTTACGGGGCACAGGAAGTGATGGGGAGGTGGAAGGGATACTTGGTAGAGGATGGGATCAATTTGAAAGGGGCACAGGAAGCAACAGGGAGGTGGGAAGGATATTTGACAGAGGGTGGGATCTGTTTGAAAGGGGCACAGGGCATGGAAAGTGAGAGGGAGGAATACTTGGCAGAGGGTGGGATGATTGACAGAGGCACGCAAAGTGATGAGAAGGTGGGAGCGATAATTAGCAGAGGCTGGGATTGTTTTTAAGGTTGGAAAAGGAGGATGACCAGTAGCCTGATCGTGACGCTGCTCAGCTGGCTACTGGACAGCGACATGCAAATGAAAGGATAGAACCACTCTGGACTGGAACAGCTCTTTAATTTCAACTACACAAAGTTTCCGCCCAGCAAGTCAAGAATGTCGTCATACTCATCATTGATCATTGATCTGTCACTGTTGAGTCCACTGCCCCCTGAGCTGCATTGGACCTGACATTGACACACCTCTGAAATGTGGTTTTGTAACAAAAATGTTTGCTGTGCCTGCATGCACAAACAAATATAAAAATGAGTACACCAGTCTTAAAGCAGTGTTTGGCCACAAACACTTTACGAACCTAATCACATCTTATAAGCTGGATCATGTTTTTTTTTTTTATTTGACTCTCCTGTAAGTATGCTATCGGTACTTTGGTGGTTTTATGGCCCAAAGTATCTAGTGCTGCTTTCTTAGAGTATTCAACCCTTTGAAGGATAACTGAACTGAACTGGAAAGTCATTTTCCCCAATAAAAGATCATTCTTAAATTCCAGTTCCAGTTCTGCTAATGTGCCATCTGTATAGACTTTTTTGTTATCCTGATGGGTGTTCCTGATTTACACACAGGTGGTAAGCACTGTCTTAGAATTGTGTGATGTAGTTTATGTCCCTTGCTCAGCTCTTCCATTGTTGGCACAATGCATCCACATTCTGCTATAGAATCCTGGGTTAAGAGGGACATAAACTACTTCACACAATTCTAAAATGACACTTAACACCTGAGTGTAACTAAGAAATACCTGCTGAGGTTACTAATAGGCCTGAATAGATGCAACATTAGCATAACTGGGAACCAGCATTTAAAAAGCTGCTTCTACTGGGAAACATTATTTTCAGGTTCACTGCAGTTCTTGAATGTTCCAAGTGGTTCATGTGAAGTCATAGCCAGCTTTACATAAAAATGAAATAAACAAACAGTGGCACCATAATAATAATAGCTTGTAACACTGCCAGCTGCAGTAAATTGGTCACATAGCAATTTAATGCTGGAATGGACTCTAGGTCCATCATGTGTGCCCCTGTCTGCATTTCTTATGCAGGAATTAAAATGTATCTGTACCTATACATCCTTGGCCAACCGCTGTATGAGCTAACATTGAGAGCATGTGCAGTATACAGTTTACTGTATGCACACTCACTGTTAGCTCAAACAGAGGCCAGCCAAGGAGGTGAGAGGAGGACTGTGCCAGTCACTATATCAGGATTCTATGAACATCCCTGGCTTGCTGGTAAGGAGGGTGGATGGGCGATGTTCTTGATGTGGGCAGGGTGGGTGGGGTCACTGGACCAGTCCATTTATAGACCAGCATTTGTGGGGGTAGGGAAGGGTACCACTGGATGCCAAGGATAATGTAGGTTACATGGGCTGGGAGATCAGGGATGGGGATATCACTGGACACCAGGTATAAGGTGAACTATATGGGACATGGGATGGGGGTTGGGATGCCACTGAACATGAGGGATATGGTGCAGTCTACAGCACAGGAGATCAGGGGTGGGGGAGCTACTGGACACCAGGCATAAGGTGTAATATACGGGACAGGGGATCGGAGGTGTGTGGGGTGCCACTGGACACCAGGGTTAGGTGATCTATATGGCACAGGAGATTGGGGCTAAACACTAGAGAAATGCATTACATATATGGGATGGGTGCCCGGGGGGGGGAAGGGTGCCACTAGACACCAGAGAAGGGTTTAACATATGTGGAACAGGTGATACAGGGGTTGGGAGTGTCAATAGACACCAGGAACATGCATGACATATATGAAATGGGTGCCCAGGGGCTGGGGGCACCACTAGACACCAGGGAAATGCATGACATATACAGTATGGGTGATCGGGGGTGGGGGTGCTACTAGACACCAGGGAAATGCATGACATATATGGGGCAGATTCAGAGGGGGTGGGGGGTGCCACCAGACACCAGGGAGCTTTCTGACAGGCATGGCAAAGATGAACTGGTGTGGGCAGCTGCAGTACAACCATCCTGCCATTGCTGGAGTGGGGGTATGGGCTTTGTGCCCACTTAAGTCAAGGTTTTTGGATGCGGTAAATAGAGTCTCTTTGGGTGCCATTTACCATCGATGTAAACTTTTGAAATTGCCACTGTGCCCATATGCAGGAGTGGACCCCTCATTTGCATGGATGCAGCATTATGTTAAGGCCTGTGCGCTAACAGGTTTAGCCCATACTACAGGGGTTTCTGAATATATACCCCACCCCAAAAATGGGTGCAAACCTGGATAGTGTAGGCAAAAACCCATTAGCACCAGCACTAACATTTGAATATTTGGCCCCAAGAGTCAGACCAGTCTCTCAGCTACAAAAACTGATCAAATCCCTGGCACAGTGGTTCTGAAGCTGCAATGCTGCAATATATAGTTCAATGTCCTGTGCAGCCAGTATAGTGTTATGCTTGTGCAACTGTGGTAGTTTGGTTTTGGCCATTCACACTCTCTATTCCAGAGGAATTACCACCCTGTAGGTGTACGAAAGGCAAGGAATTCTCGGAGAGGGTTACACCCCTAGAGGTGCCATGGGATGATTCCCATGGCTAAAGGTACCTTAGGAATCCCCAAAGGAAATGTAGTGCAAACATACCCCAAAAGAATGAGGCAACACGAAGCATATGAGCAAGCAGTAACTGTGATGTAGTAGCAGTAACTGTGACATAATAGTAGAGAAGCATAGACAGTTTGGTAACGTAATGAAATGCCCAGGTTTGCATAGCATAATACTAATGGTTGGCATTGAGAATTAGGGGATCCTCTAAGGAGAGGGGGAACAGCAGGACATCCTCCACCTCCATCCAACAGCAGAACCTACCTAAAGAAGCTAGGGGACACTACTATGCTAACTAACAGTTATGACCTGAGGCAACGGAGGAGAGAAAAAAAACCCTATGAGGAGGAAATCTCTGGGGATCCAAGGCCTAGGTCACCTTCCTTCCAGGCTTGGGATAGTTTATTTAGTGACGGCTCTGCAGCTGCAATTTGGAAAACCCAATTAAAGGGAGGAGGAAAATATTCCAATTTGAAGGAAGGCTCTCGCTCAAACCCTCTAGCGGGAACGCTGTGGAAGGTTGCGAGAAAACTGCAACAATATGTGTATCCAAGGTGCAGGAGGAGAGCAACAACTGCTGAGGCACTCACCTGGCCTACCCACCCTAAACTCAAACCAGGTGACCAGAGGCAGTCGTAGGGAGAATGTGGTGAAGGTGCCTTGCTAGGGAAACCACTAAAGTCAATGGCTAACCATTATAGTGGAACACTAGAGCCAAAAGAAGTAACTTTTTCCACCCTTCACCACTAGTCTTAAATTCTACACCAGGAGCTGCTGTCACATAGCAGGCAGCTAAAGCCAATCCCAGGATGAGGACATTCCCAGCTATGGGAGAGGTGAGAAGGATCCCGCCCCAAGTTGGACACACTCAAGATGTGGAATAAATGCAGAGCGAGACCACCAGCTGCAGGAACCCTGCACCAGAATAGAATGGCTGCCATGCCCCAAAATTGATTGAGAGCTGAAAAGCTGGTGAGCTGAATTAGCATGGCGTGCTGAGATCAAAATGAGCATTGAGTGCTGAGACCTTGCAAGGTCGAATGCAGAATTGAGTGCAGCAGAATCCCAAAGGCTGAAGCCGAGAGGATGGCAGTAGGCATGAAGCAATGATCTGCGTAAGGAATGAGCAATGATAGTGTAAGCAAGCATGGACCTGTACGTAGGTCAATAAACAGTAGTAGTGATAGGTGGACCTGCACAGAAGTCTGCATAACATGTAACAATGATACAGCACTGAATGGGGGCAAGCCAGCCAGACATGAATAGCTAAATCAAGGTGACAAATACTCTGAGGATTTTTGGCGGAGAGGCAGGATTTAGTAATAATAAAGCTATATTAACAGCCTCAGCAGGAGCTTAGTTGGCTGACCTCAGAGTTGTAACTGCAATAAAACATGGAGACAAGCTCTGAAAACAGGTGTAGCCAGGCAGTGCAATGAAGCTGCAAGTAGAATGAGAGCATGAATGAGCAGCACACCTAGGGTCAGAGTAAACCTATTTCAGGTGAAAAGAATTGAGTATGCAACATGGAGCAGCTATGGTTGAGCTGAAACACACACATAATGATTGCAGTTGTATTGCAGTAGTTTGAGCGTGGTTAGCAACAGTGTAAAAACACAAGCACTGGGTACAATATTAATTGGGTAAACAGTAGCAGTGGCTGCAGTTGTAGGTAACTGAAAGCAGTAGTATGAGCTCTGAGTAGCAGTATGCTAGGAGCTTAGAAACAAAGACCCAAAAAAGACAAAATCAAAACACAGCAAAACAGAAAACAGGGAACAACACCCAAAAACAAGAGACACAAAACACGGGGAAGCACATAGCCGGAGGAAAGATATAAACCAGAAGCAGGAAAACAAACACCGAAGTCCAGCAGAGACACACAGACACACAGAAACAGAAGGTTGGGGGTGGGGGGTAGGCTCTAGCCAGCTTAGAGGACAAACCAACAGAGCCTCCGGCCACAAAGAAAAAGTGCTTCACAATGAGGCTGAGAGGAACTGCTTATATAGCTCAGGAAGTGGGAGTGGCTGGCTGCTTGTTCATTGAACTACAGGCCTAGCCTTCCAATTACTGTACCAAAAAAGAACATGCACACAAGAATTGCAAAAACATTTGTTATTTATTTAAAGTACATTTTAAATCCAGTTGAGTGCTACCTGTTATAACAGACTGTGCTTCCGATGCACATTCGGAGATGGCATGCTCCTTCATCCTTCCTTAGCTTGTTCAGTTCCTCCTGAAGTTTGTCCTTATCCTCAGGGGTGTACACCACATTGGCCAGCTTAAAGTCATCAGAAAACTTAAGCAGCCTACTACAGACACCAGCCACCAGATCACTGATAGAAATGTTTAACAGCTGTGACCCCAGTACCGATCCCTGAGGGACACTGCTAAATTCCCATCTCTACTCAGAGTCATGCCCATCCACCACAACCCTTTGCAAAGGGCTTAGTAAATTGCCTGCACTGTTCATCTATATCACAATTTGTGCAAAAATGGAGAATGCCTATGCAAAGGCATGCCACTGCTCTGTGACAGGCAGGAGCAACTCAGTTCTCATCAGTTACATGTGTGTGAGTGAAGGGAGGATAGGAAAGAAGCGGAGGTATAGAAAATGGGTATGGAACAGATAGGAAAAAAACCTGAGCGTATGAGCTGGACTGAGAGCCTCTGGTTTCGGCAGTGTATCACTTTCTGCTCCTTCACTTTGCGGCACAAATCTCACTGTCTGAGTAGCAGAGGAAGTGGAATTTTAATATGGACCATGGTGGACTTGAGTCTCAGCTTAGTTTTGGGCCAGATGTCCTGTGACCCTCTGTATTTTGAAAATAAACTTGGGTCCCAGTCTAAACAATTGTGGCAACTGCTTCTACAGGAAGGTGGGCATATCCTTACCCTCACATCTCCTCTGGCAACTCAGTGAGAAACATTGTTACATCTTCCTCCATTTTCCAATTCATCCACTTTATGATGCAGCCACTGGATTTCCTCAGTGTAGTGAGCTGAAGTATGGGAACAGGCCTTGAGGTGACTCCACGGCACCTAGGTGAGTCTCCATAGAAGTCACTTGCTCAGATGGGTGGAAGGCTGTTCTGTGTATCTGTAGCTGTCTTTTGGTTGACTTGTTTAATATAACAGTTGTGTTTGTAGATTAAAGTTTTTAAATGCATCAGGTCAGATGAAGTGGAATTACACTGGTCTTCCATCTTAGAATTAGGGAGACAGAAAATTGGGAACGAGATAGTTATATCTTTCTTCCATTTCAGGTCTTATTTGAGAAATGGAGTCTTAATCCATCTACAGGCACCACACTGAACCCCCACACCAAAGAAAAGGATCCACTGGGGCTGCAAACTGCAGAATGTCAAGGGACAAATATTAGGCAGAGGAGGGCTCTTTGGTTAGGCAACTATCTTCATTGGGTGTTCATGTGACCCCCCCCACCAGAAAAATTGATTCTGAGGAGTGTCTGAAATACAAAATGAGTGCTACGATGCAGTCACAATAATTATAAGTGACTTGCCAATAGTCATTATAATGATAAGAACATTTACCCTCCCAATACAATATAGAAACATTACCATCACAAAATCAGACAAAAACAAATCAAAGTACCAATGGCACTGGGCATTGCCAGGGTTTGAATGACAGAACATTCATACATACACACACACACACACACACACACACACACACACACACACACACACACACACACACACACACACACACATCTGTACTGCACATTACAGCTTGAAGTGGCAGTACTTTGCCCAGAGGGGCTTTATCGATGCTACAGTATGCACAGTGGTATCTTGTGCTCCTAGAGGACTTGATATTGTGACTGGCAGTGGCAGCTCCCTGCCACAGAGGGCCTGTTTCAGTGTTGCCACCAGTTGTGATGACTCTGACACTGTCTGTCCATTACCCAAACTGCTCTCCCCCCCCTCAAAAAAAAAAAATATCTGGCCTGTTCCCAGCTGTCAGTACATTTTTCTGGCTGATAAAACTCCATCCCTAGAAAGTTACACTGACAGCAGGAGGGATGGAGAACTAGAGTGTGAAACATGGTAAGCAGCTGAGTGTGAGATGAACGCATTCCTGTCAGGGACTCCCAGGTGTGTGTTGGACATGTGTGCTAGTGCCCTGCTATGCAGCTGAATAGGAAAATGTTACAAGCAATGCTACAGTCTACTGACTGTGCAGCTACACAGACCACACAACTGATGCACAGCCAACTTACACAAAGGTGACATTAAGCTTGGTAACATAACGTAAAGCATTAAAGGTACTGATCGGCCCAAAGGGGAGTGATTTGTGTTTTATAAATAACATATTTCTGACTTACTTTATAATGTAAGTACATGGGGCTCAGGGGAAGTCTCTTGGCTAATCATGAGTGTCTCCTCATGACTTCTGAAAGTTGAGAGCCAAGAAGCAAAGCTGAGTAGTTATGGAACACTACGATGTTATAGTAGGGTGCTCTAAATTAGCCAAGAAGCATCTCCAGAGCCCAATTTACTTTTTATTAAGTATTTCCTTTTTCTATGTGAAATTCAGATCCAAAGAGAAATGCAATTGCTTTGTACCTTATCCTATAAATAAGACACACTTTCCCTGTCTGGACACATGGCAGCCAGCCAAGGAGGTGTGAGAAGGGCTGTGCTGGTCTCCTTATGCACGCCCGTGGCACTGAAGATACTGATAAGGTGGTGGGGGTGGGCGTTGAATGCAGCAGTGGGTGTGGGGCTGCTAGATGCCAGGGATTAAGGAACTGTGATGGGTGGTACTGTGGATCAGTGCCCAGGGGACCACTGGATGCCAGGGATCTCTATCACCATTAACGGGCTGGGACCGGAGGGGGGGGTTGGGACACTGGGTACCTGGTGGTATCCCTATGTGTAGCTGATGGGAAAATGGGAGGGGCCACTGGACACCAGGGAGGTGATGTTGCTTTACTATGGGCAGGTGATCGGTGGGGGACAACTAGCACCAGGGAGGTTTTATATTGTACTATGGCGGACGATTGGTGGGAGGGGGGACAACTAGCACCAGAAAAGGGAGTTATATTCCAGAACAGACTGGTGATCGGTGGGAGGGGGGACCACTAGGCACTAGGGATAATCTACATGTCTGGGACTGGGCAATTGGGGGGCGGCGCTGACAGTAACCTACCATGTTACCAATCGAAATGAGCCCATAATAGGCATACAAATGGCCCCTTAGCACCTTGCATGCCCAATGGGCTCATTTGCATGGGTCCCCTTGAATGTTGCAGATAGCGCTCTGGAGGCACACTTAGAGATTCATGTTGGTGCAGCGCTGCTTGACTTACTGTTGTACTGACATGGCTCTATAGTCAGTTGGATAGCACCAGTGCACCATCCGACTGAATACAGCATCCTCGGGCTCTAGGCAATTGCAAGCTGCAGGGCAAATTTTTGTATTCTGCTTTGTGGTTTTTTAATATCAGGCCCTGCAGAGCAGGATCATTTGTACTGATAACCTTAGTGCTTGGGATTCATTCTACGTCAGTTTTTTAATCATTTTTATTAAGTACGCTATTTTGTGTTTTTGAAAAACACAGTATTTTAAATGTCCAATTATGCGAGTCAAACACCCACCCTCACAGTAATCTAGAAGCTGAGCCCACACATTCATGTACGTCCATTTGAGCCATGTGAAGCAGCACACAGTCATCAGGGAGGCGTATTCATAAGGAAGCAAGTACAAATATCAGGCTGGAGTAGCACTGTGTAAAGTGTATAAGTGCGATGTATGACAGCCTCCTGCTGACAAAAGACACCTAGGAGCAAAAGGTGGCAGCCATCCCAAAATGGAGTAGTGCCTTTGCTCCTTGGTGCCATGTTCAGAGGTCTGCATGCTGTTGACCACATATGGCATGCAAAGTGCTAAGGGTCAATTTTCATGCCATTATTTGGCCATAAACAGCTCTATACAATGCTACCATGCATATGTCCCCTTGGAGGAATTCTGCAGAGCCTCAACCCTTGCTGCCACCATCATTCAATCCCCGTACACTAATGTATAAATTCCTAGTAGTCTAGTGGTATCCCCAACCACCCTGACCCCTGTTATGAAATGAAATTACTCTGGTAGTCCAGTGGTGCCCCCTTCACATCTGATCTCTGATGTGAAAAGAAATGATGATGGTAGTCCAGTGGTGCCCCCTTCACATCTGATCTCTGATGTGAAAAGAAATGACCATGGTAGTCCAGTGGTACCCCTTTTCACCCAGACCCCTGTTGCAAAAAGAAAGCACCCTGTTAGTTCAGTGTTACCCTCTTCTGTCCTGATCCCTGTAAAAAAAGAAATGGCATCCCTACTCCCCCACCCAGTCTACCCACTCAGTACCCACCACCCTCCACCTGCTATCCAGTACCTGACTCACCCTAACAAGTCTGTGGATGTGGCAGGCAGAATGGTGGATGACTGGTACAGACCCTCCTCTCACCACCTTGGCTGCCGCCATCTGAAAGACAGAGACCAAGTACACACACACTGTATTTCTACTGAGGAATCAGTTTAGATTTAAAGCACTGATGTTGTCTCTGATGTAGTCTGTCTTGTTTCAGTTGCCACGATAAATGCCGGTTATTTGCTTTGCAGCTTGGATTGTATTTTTATATGTACCACAGTTTTGTGTATTTGCAGGCACCATACACTGCTGCTGAAAGTTTACTTTCGTAAATTTTTTATATTTCATAATTTAGGATTCTAAGAAAAAAAGTCTTGCTAGCTAATATTTGTGCAATAATTATATTGCTTTTATTAACAGGATCTTCTTTTTAAAAAGCTGTAATTCTGCTTGGCAAACATCTGTAATACCTGAGGCACTACCAGTAACAGTACCTAAGTTTAAGCAAGTTCAATTTGTATGCATCATAAAAATATGGAATTTAATGGACACCAAATCTGACATCGAACTCTTAATACCTGAAGATGATTAAAGTGCCTATATTCATGTTCCTTTTGTCCTTGAGACATGTATATACATGTACAGTACTTGTGTTTATTTAAAGTTTCTAATATCTATTGTACAAGAGAAGGATTAAATGAAGTGCAATTGCACATTTAAAAACTATAAAGGTGTGCAGGCACTGTACAGTAGCTGTTGGATATCACTGGATTGACCATTATCACTAAATGCTCACCGTGTGACCCTGAGTGTATCACTTAACCTCCCTGTGCTCCATTCCGCCTAGCTAAGGAAATGGGTGGAAGCAGAAGCCCTCTGGAAATTGGATGTGAAATGTCAGTTGGGCTATCCTGGGTAAATACACTATAACAGGTAAAAGCAGGACCCCAATGAAAATTAAATATTGCATCTCAGTTGGAGTATTCTCAGTAAATACACTGTACAAATGGGCAGAAACAGGATCCCACTGGAAATGAGATACTGCAGCTCATTTGAGTTGTCCTGGGTTAATAACTTGCAAAAATGTATTTCCATCACTAACTGGCTATTTCCAGTCCTCCCCCCAAGACAGAGGAGGCAGTGTGGTTTAATTGTTAGAGCACTGTTGAGAACTGGGAGATCACAAATTCAAATCTTGCTACAGCTACTTACTCATATGTGACCCTGAGCTACCTCCCAGTGCTCCAGTTAACCCATCCAGCTATGGAAATGGTTAGAAGCACGGCCCCACTGGAAATGAGATGCTGCAGCTCAGTTGGGCTATTCTGAGGAACTATATTGCAAGAAAAGAAACAAAAATTGTCAGTAATGCCTTGCTCTTCCAGGTTCCTCCTTCATCGCCCCCACTCAGAAGCAGTGTGGATTAGAATACTGTTGGGAACTGGGAAATTGCAGGTGCAGTCCCTGCTAGTGAGAAGTATTCATGGTGTAACCCTAAGCAAATTACTTAACCTCCAGTACTCTAGTTCACCCAGCTGCGAAAATGGGTAGAAGTAGGACCCCAGTAGAAATGGGATGTTGCAGGGCTATCATGCCTACAGAGTCAGGGGGACACATGCCTCTCTTAAATTCACATCAGCGTTGAACCTTTTGAGCTCATGAAACCTGTAAAAGTGCCATTTAATGTTCCCCTTAGATTAATGTTAAATTGTGTGCCCCTCACAGAAATTGTTATGGCAAGATGTACCTGAGATGCTGCATCTCAGCTACACTATTCTAAGTAAATACTGCACATTGTAAAATTGAGTATAAGCCTGGTGGATAACACTGACCTTGGTCACCTGGAATTCTATTCTAGGGCAGTCTCTGAAAGGGAAAGGGAAAGGGAAAAGGGAAAGATAGGTAAATAAAAGCGTTAGGCAAAACCAGGGTAGGTAGTGATGCCATAGACATGAAGCTGGTCTCCCTGGCCCTGCTGGAATTATCCCACCTGATTACCAAAATGTTCAGCTTCTCCTTGTGTCAGTCACACTTCCCCTGAAAACTGAAGTCTGCACTTGTCACTCATTTTAAAGAGTGGTGACAGGACCATCATTGCTAATTACAGGACTATTTCCATCCTCTCCCCATCATCTAAGGCACCCAAGCAATTTATCAGTGACCAACTCACCTCACACCTAGACAAACACACCATTTAATGTACCCCACAGCATGGTTTCAGGAATTTTCACAGCACTAACACTGCCTTGGTTGAATATACTGATTACCTCCATGATGAGTTGCACAGTGGTGACAAGGTCGGGGCCATTTATATTGACTTAACAAAGACCTTTGATCTAGTCAATCACAAGCTCCTGCTACGAATATTGACTGACCTGGATCTATCATTGGACACCATTCACTGGTGCAATAGCTAGCTCTCCAACTGGACCCAAAAAGTCAAAACTGAGGGTACATCATCCTCAGAAAGAATCATTTCAGTGGGGGTACCACATGGCTCTATCTTGGGCTGCCCCTACTATTTGGTATCTTCATGAACCAGCTGCCTGAAGCCTGCCACGCAGTCAACATTCTTCTCTATGCAGATGATGCTGTTATTTACACTAGGCTTCACAACAAAGGTAGCCTTAAACAAGGCCTCCAAAGCAACTGGAAACTCAGTTCTCCAACAACCGCCTAGTATTCAATTATAAAAAAATGAATACTGTGCTGTTCAGCAGTTCACACTTGAAGGAAAAATTCACCACCCTAGATATGTTCAGTGCACTGGGCACTAAACTGGAACAGGCTTAGACTTTTAAATACCTTGAGTTCCATCTTGCTGGCACCCTGTCTTTTGTCCTCCATGTAGATAACCTTGTGAAAACAATCAACAAAAGGCTGGGTGCCCTGTACAGAAATAGGAATAATTTTACCCAGGAAGTCAGATGCCTAATTGTATCTAGCTCTGCCTTATAGCTAATTGATTATGACCTGGTCATCTACCCTGCAGCTAATGGCTCTGTTATTGAGAGAATCAGAGTATTTTGCAATAAAGCCAACAGACTGACCCTGGGTGTGGATAAATGCACCATAGCTGTGACCTGTACTCCCTAACTAATTGGCTACCCTTTGCTAGCAGATTTAGATATCAAATCTGCTTACTAGCTAAAGTGGGTCTACTAGATCTCACTCCCCCATCTTAAAAGCTGCCTGAACATGGTTAATAACCTGTATTACACCAGAAGCATGTCCGACCATAGCCTCCTGAAAACTTTCTACAGGACTAGCTGTGGGCAATGCTCCTTCATAACCAGAGCAATTATCTGGTTAAATGATCTCCCACGCTCTACAGTATCTACAATATAACCAAGCTGAGCCAGTTCAACAGGTCACTTTGGGCATATCTGACAGAACAGGCTAACTTCTTGTATCTAACTGGTCAGCCATATTTCCAGTGCTTACCTGGTGATGTGCTCACTGTTAAAACTGACTCATTGTTACTGCGCCTTTATCTGATCTCTGTAGTATGACTCTGTGTAAGCTATGCTGCACAATGATATCCATGTTTGTACCTGTCTCCTGTGTTATGTTATCCCCTGTATTGCTTGTACTGTCTCCATTATATACTTTCTTGATGCAGAACCTTTGTAAAAGAGCACCGGATCTCAAAGGTTGTGCTCTAGCGTATATATATATATATATATATATATATATATATATAAATAAATAAAACAAGAACCCACTGGAAAGGACATGTTGTTTCTCAGCTGGGCCATTCTTAGTGAATAAATTGTAACAAAAAACAAGTCCTGCAACCTACTGGCTTTTCCCAGTGTCCCACAGATGGTAAAGTTTACTGTAGTGCTTGTAACCAGAAGGGAAACGGTTTAAACCCAGCTACATGAGTTCTGCATTTTCAGGCTTGCCTAGTTTCTTCCTCGAAACAAAGTTGCCTTACTCCACTGACAGAGTCCATCGATCCTATGACCAGCGTCAATGCTCAAAAAAAACAAAAAAACACTGGTGAAAGGAATGATGTCACTCACACCAGTTGTGTGTGTACTGACACCAGGAGCTGGGCAGAGAGGAGTAATAGAGCCCATAAACCAGATTAAATTGAACCCATGCTCATATATAACTGTGGCTTAGCAAACAATATGTTTTTGTCTTACATGTCTTCAGTGCATTGTAATTGTAGTCCTACTGAATTGCTTTATACACTTGTAACTGACTCTATAGATGTAATTTTTGTAATTGTACTCGACCCTAAATCCTTTGAAGATAGGCTCTACCTAAAGGTTTTTATATGTAATAAAAAATAAAAACTGACCTAAATTGCAGACTGAGGAAATTATCAAGTTATGTATCCATCTCCATGAAGAATGGACCTTACATGATTAAGCCAGTGGGTTTCAGCGAAACATAGCACAGAGACCTGTTGTATCAAATAAAGTGTGGATACTGAGATGGAGTCTCATCTTCTTTTCTTTGAGTATTAAGCTCTGCTATAGCCAAGTACAGTACTGTGTGACACTGAGCAAGTTACTGAAAATGAGACGTTGCATCCAAACTGGACTATCCTGGGCAAATATACTGTAACATGAGTAAAAGTAGGACCTCATTGGAAGTATTATGTTGCATCTTAGCCTACACCTTCCTTATCCTTAGTAAATACAGTACATTGTAAAAGAGAAACAATATTGCTGAGAGTTACCCTCCTTCACTTACTATGCATAACAATTTCTCTGATACAACATAAATTACAGTGAGAAAGAAATAATGTGACCTCCAGCGGTGTTTGGGTTTAACAGAGCTCCTTTTATGAGGGATCTATGGTCCGAATGCCGACTCCCGTGTTTTTCTCTAATCTTCTGTCTCACTTAGTGGAGGCTGGAACTTAGTCATTCACCCAGACCTTGACAGGTTGGGACTTCGCCGCAAGGGACTTTCACCGGCTCAACAGGGGTTGAGAGATCTCATGGACTTGTTAGGACTAGGTGACCCCTGGTGTATCTTACACCCTAGCAGTAGACAATATACTTTTTTTTTTCACCTCCACACAAGTCTTACTCTTGTATTGACTACTTCTTGATCAACCTCTCTAGTCTCTCAGGTCTCCTTGCTTGCGACATCTTTCCCACTGTGATTTCTGATAATGCTCTGGATTATATGGAGCACTCTCTGAAGGGGTTGGAGGATCAGGATAGGGCCTGGCGTTTGAACTCTACCCTCCTGAGAGACACTCATTTCATTACAGCCCTTAAAGAGTTCATACAAACCTTCTTTAGGGAAAATGAGTGATCTGTTTCCTGCATGGACATGTTATGGGGGACAGTGAAATGTGCTGTGAAAGAAGAATGTATTCACCTTGCATTTAAGGCTAAGAAGCAGGGGGCAGAAAAGGTGCATCAACTGTTGTCCCAGATTCGAGATATTGAACACCGTCTATCTGCTGCAGCTGATCAGGACAATTGGAACCAACTACCTGCCCTTAGGGCCCAATATTTTGGGTTACTAGCGGAACAGGCTGACCTAGCTCTTCAAAGAGTCAAATTCCACTATCTGGAATCAGGTGAGAGAGCGGGGCAGCTTCTGGCCCTAAGGCTTAAACAATTGGAAGCCCAACGAATGATACAGTCTTCAAATAACCCTGGGTGGAGCAGTCCTTACACCCCTCCCCCCGAGACATAGCTGATGCCTTTCAGCAGATTTATAAAACTCTTTGCTGTCTGGAAGTAGAGCTGACTCCCAACTTAGATCTTATAGAAACTTATTTAGACTCTATCCCACTTCCCACCCTCTCAGAGACTCAGCGAGAGATTTTACAGGCTCCTATTTCCCTTTGTGAAGTTCGAAGGGTGATAGAACAACTCCCAAAGGAGAAGATCCCAGGCCCGGACGGGTTTAATAACTCTTTCTATGCCACCTTTATAGATATCTTGGCTCCTTTCCTTACAAGATTATTCAACTATCTTCATTTTTCTGGTCTGACAGACTACTCGTTCACCCAAGCCTGGATCACCGTTATCCTCAAACCTGGTAAATTGCACCTCCTCCAGGGAAAGTATCGTCCTATTTCCCTCCTGAATTCTGACCTGAAAATTCTTGCCAAGGTCTTGGCAAACCTTCTCCTAAAGACATGGTAGAGCCTCATCAGCCCAACCCTGATTGGATTCATGGCGGGTCGTTTGTCCTCTGACCACCTGAGCAAAGTTCTTCACTTCATCTCGATGGTGAGAGAGAGGCGAATCTCAGCAGTTTTGGTCTCCTTAGATGCAGAAAAGGCATTTGACCGTGTTTCATGGTCTTTTTGTGTGCCTTACTGTGGAGATTCGGCTTCTCTGCCCAGTTCTGTGACTGGCTTAAGGTCGTCTATCACTGCCCCTCAGCCAGGATCTGCTGCAATGGTGTATTCTCAACCCCTTTCCCTTTTTAACGAGGTGCCAGGCAAGGTTGTCCTCTTTCTTCTTTCCTTTTCAATCTTTATCTGGAACCCCTCATCGGCTCCCTCCAAAACAACCAAGACATCCGAGGAATCCAGGTAGGGAGCGACAGGTATATGCTCTGTGTCTATGCGGATGACTTACTACAGCACCTGGACAACCCCCAGATTTCTATAGCAGCTGCTGTGGACAATATAGGCAGATTCTCTCGAGTGGCAGGATACAAACTAAACCTGGATAAATCCAAGGTAATGCCTCTCAACATGCATGTGCCACGACAGTGAATTGACGACCTAAGTCTCTCCTGGAAATCTAAAGCCCTCACTTATTTGGGGATTAAGATCTCTCTCTTGCTATCTTCACATTGGTAAAACTTAACCTTTCCCCTACCTGTTAGGCTATCCAGGCTGATCTGCACAGATGGAAATCTCTCTGGCTCTCATTGTGGAGTTGAGCGAATGTGATTAAAATGAACATTTTTCCTCGATTAATCTATCCAATGAGCATGTAGAGCCCTTATCTCTCCAAACACTGGTTTGCCCATCTTCAAACTTCTCTTTCAGATTTCCTCTGGAATGGTAAAGCCGTTCGAGGGGCTCATTCCAAGCTGACCCATCGAAAAGAGCTGGGTGGACTACAAGTGCCTAATCTTTTTCTCTATTATTGTGCGATACACTGTTGTAAAATATTTAGATGGAGGTCTCATGCTACCGGCTCTCTAGATGGTTCCTATACATCTCTGTGGCTTTTATCGGAACAACACCTCTGTTGCCCTCAGGGCATTGATATAGGCAGTCTTAGTTACGCCAAACCCTCTGAATTACCTATACTGCTTCGTGCTTCTCCGGTTTGGTAGTTTCTCAAAGATCTCTGCCAGATTTCTCCCACCTTGGTCTCACACCACATAAGGATCTGTCCCAACCCTTATTTGGTAATATACATTTCTGAATAGAGAACCACACTTTTCCCTCGAGCTTCTGCCCTTCTCTCTGTAGGGCACCAATTTCATCTTTGAGCTCAAATGGGAGGCTCAGCTATGCAAATGAAGTTCAAGAAAGTTTCTGTATACCCCCTTACCATCCTTTTAAACATCTGCAATTGACCACTGCAATCTCTTCATTTTTGGGTCCCCCTATGGCAGGACATTCCTAGCCCCTTACTGAAAATGCTCATTGACACTGCTGTTCTATCTCACCCTATATCGAAATTTTATAACCTTCTGCAACACTATGACCCAAACAGACCTCAGGGAATATGCTTCTATTAGAAGCATGAATTAGGTCTTAATCTGAGTGAGAGGGAGTGGCGGCAAATTTGGCAGCATCTATACAAATACAAACTAGGATCTGCAGCTTATCCAGTAGGTAGGGAAATGGGCAGACTGGGTGGGCCAAGCGGTCCTTATCTGCCGTCAAATTCTATGTTTCTATGTTTCTATGTAAAAAGCAGGACCACCGTTGTTTCTTACAGTTCCGCATACTACATAACCTCTATTTCTGTCCTGCATGGCTGTGTTGGATGAGTAGGTCAGCGTCTCCATTCTGTATCAGATGCAAGAATTCAGAAGGATCATTAAAACACATCCTGTTGGACTGTGACTTGGTGGCTCCCTTCTGGCAAGCAATCCGTGACACTCTGGATCCAATGCTGGGCTTGAATTCTTACTTTACACAGCAGATCTGCTTACTGGGTCATTTTCCCAGGGATATGTTAGATTGCTGCAAAGCCTTTATGTCTCTAGTCTCGATGGTGGCCAAACTCATCATAGTCCGACACTTGTTAGATCAAACTAGGCCGTCTCTTAGAGAATGGCATTCAGAGGTGCTCCAGGTCCTTGAAATGGAGCAACACATTGCTCAGTGGCTAAATCATCAGGAGTCATTCCATAGGAAAAGGGTCCCACTACTGGCCCTTTTATCTCTTATGCGCTGTCTTTAAGTGAGTCCAGACTTATGTGGGGGAATGTGACTCCCCATACGTGTTTTGGTTTGTGGGGAAGGGAATAGAGCTGTTGCTCTAACCCCCATCTGTCTGGTACCCATCCAGTAGGCTTCTTCCAGATAGGCTTCTGACTTGTTTTCTACCCCATAGGTGCTCTGGGGGGGAGAGATGGAGGGGGTGGGGTAGAAAAGATAGAGATAATTTCAGTCGGTTAGGCCTTATCACTATTAGTTATGGCTCTCGTACTTGCTAGGCCTTGTAGAACTACTGTCACAGTTGTCCATGTTGTTATACGGTTCTTTGCCTTTATTTCAACTGGGGTGGAAGCTGTTGATTGAATGTATGTACTCTTGTTATTAAAATGCTTAATGAAGTATAGTAAATTGAAAAAAAGAAAAGAAATAATGTGACCTACTAGGAACTGAATCAAGGTCCCCAGAATACTGTCACACTGTTTTACCACTGATCTATAGGCTCACATATTTGGACATAGGGTTTCCAGTCAGACTTTCTTTCTCTGGTATTCCATATCCTGGGACAAGGAACAATCAAAAAGAAATGTAAATGTTTGGTGCAGTATTAGCCGCTGCATAGCAACTGAACCACTCATTTTAGTGAGAAAGAAAAAACAAATAATTTACAACATGCAAACAAACTTTAAGGCACTCACCAATGCTCATCATATAGAATGGAGGTTAGTACTTATGTCTCTGCAGTTGCAATAATTCCTACTGAAATTGCAGTCAAACCTACACACAAGCCTCAGCCACAACTAGTTATCGGACTAAATAAAAGACTTGGTGGGCTGAAGGCTCTTATCTGTAGATAAATGTCTATGTTTCTCTGTTGACTCTGCAACATAGTAGCTCCACGGTCTGCAAACCTGCTGCAAGTTCTGTCACTGACATCAGCAATGACATCTGCAAACAAATCACTCAGAGTGAATGCAACCCTAATTATTAGTAAATGCAGAAAAGTATGCATGACTACAAAAGGAGCTGCTAAGTATGCCCTTTAGCAACTGAAAAGGATGCACACAAAGGAGCTATCAGCAACTTACTAAGCACAGTAATGTCACACTAAAACAAAAGGACAATGCACTGAGATAAATAATGAGAGCTAAATCAAATTTAATTTAGCCTCACATGAAAAGACAGCACAAGAAGTACCCCAGCACTTTGAATCTACCAATTTCATCATCAGGGGTGAAGTATTCTATATATCTGAGGTGCTGGGGTACCTCATATGGTGTTTTTTCATCGGAGGCAAAAATGTAAAATTTGATTTAGCTCTTATTATTTGTCTTGGTGTACTGTCCTTTTGTTTCTGTGTGCCTTCCAAAGACTAGCCTTCTTGGCACATGCTGACTGTTGTTCCTTTAATGGTTACTGTGACAGGGCTGAATAAGGCCCTGTTCCATTTGTTATGCAGAAAGAGTTAGATGCAAGGGTCTGTTCTATCCTCTCCTTTTCTGTCTCTTCTCTGTCGGGTTGCACAACCAAATTTTATTGTGAAATGTAGGAACTGATCATGTCGATGGTTTCACAGTTCTCCGCCTCTCACTATCTCTTTGCCTTTCCTTGCTATTTCTGTCTTTTCTTCCCCCTTGCATATCTGCAGTTATAAAAATATATGTGGATCTTTGTGTGAAACTTAGTGATACTGGGATCACTTTGTTTAAAACTGTATATAGTTATACTGTTGAAATGATTTGCAAAAAGCTATTTGGAACTCAAGGGGCTAACCTAAGATGTAGTTTTTAAGCCCTTTGCAGAATTGTCAACCGGAGGTCAGTTCTGGGTCACCATGTTCTTTTTGCTGTACCTGCAAGAAACTGCCAAGAACTTTTAAGGAAAACAGGACATCTGTTAACAAGTGGAGGTTGCAAAGACATAAAAAGAGCAGCAATGCTTTTGCTAAAAACAGAGTGAGAGACAGATTTGAAATTGAGAAGAAACACTCACAAGGACTTTGTTTTCTCTGTTTGCACCGCCTTTGTAAATAGTTATTCTAAACAATTTTTATTTTACTGTTATTGATAATAAAACACTCATTGCGAATTTTACAACTGCTCCTGGTTTTCCTATGCTTCCTGACCTATGCCTTGATGACAGTTACAAGAATGCAGGCCTCTGTGGCTTTAGACCAACTTCTTCAGTGAATCAGCTGCTCTAGACCCTTGGTCACCAGGTCCTTTATTTTGGTAAAGTCCGCATTTTTGTTCTGGCTTCAGGTGACTGTGGCTAAGTTTGCCTTCCCTGTCACTGGGAATAAGATTAACCAGTTTAGTGTGTATCCTCCCAACAGTTTACTGATGTTCACCCTGTGGATGACCCATCCTCACTGTGAGAAAAAGGTATCTGAATTGCTTGTTCTTTTATCTTTTCTTCTCTTTTTCCTCTAGAAGAGAATCAGCCATAGGAATTTGTTGCTATACTTTTTCCCAGTCCTTCTCTGAAATTCTTCTTAAGATTTTCAAAAATGACAGGTGATGTTGTGCTAATGAATAAGTATTTTCATCTGATAAGTATTAATGTATTTTTTTGCTATAACATATTACATATGATTGTAGAAACATAAAAACATAGAATTTATCACCAACTGAAGACCGCTTGGCCCACCCAGTCTGCCCATTTTTACCTGCCTGTACTGTCATTGTAGAGTAGACCCTACCTGATCTTGGCTACCCCCCTTTCCTACTAAGATTCCTCTGTGCTTATCCCATGCATGCTTGAAGCCCTTCACTGTTTTAACCTCCACCACCTCTACTGTAAGACTGTTCTGGACATCCATCACTCTTTCAGTGAAGTACTTCCTCACATCCCTCCTAAATTCCCCCTTCCAGCTTCACTACATGCTCCCTTGTTCTCACGCACCTTCTCCTCTGAAAAATACTTCCCTCTGTATCTTATTCACCCCTATGAGGTATTTATAGGTCTCTATCATGTCCTCCCTCTCCTTCCTCTCTTCCAGGGTGTACATAGTGAGATCCCTCAGTCTCGCCTCATAGAGCTTTTGATGCAACCCCTGCACCTTTTTAGTTGTCCTCCTCTGGACAGCCTCTACCCTGTCTATATGCTATACATTGTTCCTGAGATGTCATGTCCAGAAATGGGTGCAGTACTCCAGGCTGGGTCTCACCAATGATCTATATAGTGGTAACATCACCTCTCTCCTTCTGCTGGTGATACCCCTACTCATGCACTCCAGCATCTCGCTGGCCCTACCTACTGTCTTGTCACATTGCTTTGCCACTTTGAAGTCATCTGATGTGATTACTCCAAGGTCCCTTTTCTGTTTAATGACATTCAGTACCTCTCCCCCCATTTTATACTCTGTCCCTGGGTTTCTGTGCCCTAGGTGCATGATTTTGCACTTTTTTGCATTGAAACCCAGCTGCCATACCCTTGCCCACTCCTCAAATTCTCAGGTCTCTACACATTCTCTCCACCCCCTCTGGAATGTCCACCCTATTGCAGATTTTGGTGTCATCTGCAAAGAGATAGACATTCCTTTCTAGCTCTTCTGTAATGTAACTTATAAAGACATGAACGAGGACTGGCTTTAGTGCTGAGCCCCGTGGCACCTCCGGTCACTCTTTCCTCCCCAGAGTGCATGGTGTTTACTACCATCCTCTGTCACCTATCCATTAACCATTTTGTAACATAGAATTTGATGGTAGTTAAGGACTGCTTGGCCCACTCAGTCTGTCCATTTTTCCTTACCAGTACTGTCACCACAGACCCTACTTTATCTTCAGCTCCCTCCCTCCTTGCTTCTGATTAAGATTGCCTTGTGCCAGTCCCATGCCTGCTTGAAACCCACCGCTGTTTTCACCCCACCACCTTCACTACAAGACTGTTCCAGGCATCCATCACTCTTTCAGTGAAGAAGTACTGTACTTCCTCACATCTCTCTTGAATTTACCCCTTCCAGCTTCAGTGCATGTTTCCTTGTTCTCATTCACCTTTTTCTCTGAAAAGTGCTCTCCTCCTGTACCTTATTTACCCCTGTGAGGTATTTACAGGTCTCTATCATATCCTTCCTCACTCGTCACTCTTCAAGGGTGTACATATTGAGGTCCTTCAGTCTCTCCTCATAGGGCTTCTGATGTAGACCCTGAACCATTTTAGTTACTCTCCTCTGGACTGCCTCTATACAGTGGCAATACCACCTTCCTCTTTCTGCTGGTGATATCCCTCCCAATGAACTCCAACATCCCACTGGCTCTACCCACTGCCTTGCCACCCTGAGATCATCAGTGATTACTCCCAGGTCCCTTTTCTGTTTGGTGACCATCAATATCTCATCTCTTATATTGTACTCTGCCACTGGGTTTCGGTACCCTAAGTGCATGATTTTGCACTTTTTCATAGTGAAACCCAGCTGCCATGCCCTTGACCACTCCCCAAGTTTTCTCATACCTCTGTACAGTCTTTCCACCCCACACAACCGAGTGTGCACCATATTGCAGATTTTAGTGACATCTGCAAATAGGTAGACCTTCCCTTCCAACTCATCTGCAATGTAACTTATAAAAACATTAAAGAGGACTGGTCCCAGCGCTGAGCCCTGAGGCACCCTGCTGGTCACCCTCCCTTCACTGGAGTGAACTCCATTTACCATCACCCTCTGTCACCTATCCCTTAACTGATTTGTTAACCAGTTTACCACCTTTGATCTACCTTAAACCTTCCCAATTTCTTTATCAGCTTCCTATGTGGAACAGTGTCAAAATCTTTACTGAAATCTAAGTAGGCCACATCCGTCACTCCACCCTGATCTGCTTCACTGAACCAAGTTAAAGAAATCTATCAGATTTGTCTGACATGGTCTCCCCTCGTGAATCTGCAAGAGACACTTTTCTTAAATGAATATTGCCTCTGATGCAGCACTGCCTTGGAGGCAGATGACTTAATCCGGCCCTCCACTGTGTCTCATTGGTTAATACCTTCTGAAGGACATTAACTGAGGTTGTCCGCCTCTCACTGCTGATTGGTTACACATGCCACTGCCTCAGAGGCAGACCACTTTATCCCGCCCTCCACTGTGCCTCATTGGTTAATACCTTCTGAAGGCAGTAACTGAGGTTGCTGCCTGTTGCTGCTGATTGGTTATTCATCTGGTCTCTAAATGGCCCTCCCATATGTTTTTTTTGCTCTGATTGGGTGGTTCTAGACTGCCCCTGATTGGTTGACATACCAAAAGTGCCTTTTTTAAAGTCACTTTTTTAAATGAAAGTTATTTCAAGGGGAGTTCTGCCTCCAAGGCAGCCCTGCCTTTGAGGTAAGTATGATAGGGTTGCCTCCCAGGCAGGTCTTTAACCTCTATAGCTAAAGACCTGAGCTTCACTACTGTGCCAGTTTGGTGGTGTAGTGGAAAGGTCTACAACCTGATAAACAAGAGACTGAGAGTCTGAATCCACACAAGGTCCCTCAGTTCTCTTTTGTCAGAATTTCCCTTGGATGGTGATCCATGGAAGCATGGTGTTAGAATAGTAAGTATACAAGAAAAAGGACTTATAGTAGCTATGAGAAAAAAATAATTGCAACAATAAAGTTTTGCATTGGAGGCAAATCTGCAACACTTTTCTTAAACACATACTGCCTCTGAGGCACAGCTAAGTCCCTTTTCTTATATATTTACTATTCCCCTGTAAATCCATGCTGATTCGGGTCCTGTGGCCCAGTGGATTCAAGATACACCACTAACCTTTCTTTTACAAGTGTCTCCATTAACTTCTCCACCACTGACGTCAGGTTGAGTAGCCTGTAGTTGTTGGCATCCTCCCTGCTGCTACTTTTATGAGTGGGACTACATCTGCTTTTCTCTCACCCTCTAGAATCATTCCTGTCTCCAGTGAGTTGCTGACTAGGACTGTCAGAGGTGCAGCCAGTTCCTCCCTGAGCTGTCTTAGCACTCTTGAGTGTACCCTATCTGACTCCATAGTTTTATGTGCCTTTATATTCGCAGAACTCATTTCTCTGTGAAAAGACTTGTTTCTGCCTCCCCAACCCCTCTGTGTACTTACTGTTTTTATGTGGTCTGGCTCCTTCTCCTTCCATTATGAAGTCTGAATACAAGTATCTGTTCAGGATATCTGCCTTTTCCTGATCCATTTCTACACAGTCACTCCCTTCCATTTTTAACCTCACAATCCCTCCCCTTGGCTTCCTCTTTTCATTTATGTACCTAAAAATATCTTGTCTCTCTTAGTTACCCCTTTGGCTATCATTTCTTCATTTGTGCCTTTACACCCCTCACTGCCTTTCCTGCTTTCCTCTGCTTTACCTGGCACACCTCCCAATTCTTTTCCCTCTGCATCTCTTTGTATTTCCTGAATGCTATCCTAGAACCATAGTGGTCTGTTTTTCCTACTGTTATTGCTTACTTCTTTTGTGCAGAGGTTTACTGCCTTCACTATGCCACTCCTTAATTTGGTACGCTGTTCCTTCACCCCCCCATCTAATCCTCCCTGCGAGGTCATCCCTGAGGCATTCTTCCATTTTTTTTTTAATCTGCTCTTTTGAAGTCCAGGATCCTTGTCTGTGTATGGTTTGCTTCTGTTGTCATCCTTATGTTAAACCACACTGTACAGCGATCGCTGGTCCCCAGGTGGCAGCCCACCTTGATGCCTGCAGTACTGTCCCTGTTTGTGAGCAACAGGTCTAGTATTACCCTATCACATGTGCCTTGTTTCCTGAGAAACACTCCCTGCAGGGAGTCCAGGTTGTCCCTGCTTCTAGCTGAGGCCACAGCTGTGAGGATCCAATCTACATCTGGCAGAATGAAGTCCCCCATCTGCAGCAATCTCTTTTGGTATTGTGCTTATGACTTCTGCCAGTGCCTTATCCAGTTTCTCCCCTTGTGTTGGAAGTCTGTATATCACCCCAGTGCAAATAGTGACTTCGGTTCCTGTCTCCAGGTTGACCCACAGTACCTCCATCACCTTCTTAGCCCCCACCCCCGGTTATCTTGCTTTTCCATTACGTTGATATTCTCCCTTAAATACAGCAGTACCCTATCACCCTTGCTCCCCTTCTTGTCTGTCCTGAACTGAGTGCAGCCTGGTATGGCTATGTCCCAGTCATGGCTGCCTGTTCACCATGACTCAGTAATGGCCACAAAATCCAGATCTTACTTTGAGAGGATTCCTTCAGTAGGTCATCACATATAGGACTGGCGTCATCTGGCATCGGGCCAAATGGCAGACTTTTCTATCAATACCTGACGGGGACTGCCCACCCGACGTCACGTGACCGACGTCAGTGTGACTGTATATAGTGGCCGGTCCCCACGCCTGCCCTCCAGTTCTTTCCCGCCCTTGCCTCATGTCAGTCGCATCGCAGACTCCCATTAGTGATCACCATGAAAGTTTGTATCACGTCAGCATTTCACCTCTCAATTTTCAAATTATTTAGTTCCTCCTACTTGATGTCTTCTCCGAAGAAAAAGTGCTTGTCTTGTGGCATGCAGATCCTGCACAAAGATGGTCACCCGAAGTGCGTTCTCTGCCTAGGCCCAGACCATCCTACCTCCTCCTGCCCAGAGTGCCAGTCATTCAACCAGGCCACCAAAAGACGGAGACAGCAGGCATTGGAGGTCCACCTTCTTAAAACTTGTTTGGCCTCCTTGGAGAAAAGATGGAGTGCCTCAGGGACTCATCCGAAAAATCTTCCCCTTCTAAAAAACACAAGGAGAAGTCTAGGGAGCGGGCTCACTCCACGGACGATGCCAGGCCGTCGACAAACAAGGCCCAGCTACTGCCCAGGAAATAGCTGGATGGTAAGTCAGACAAGACTCCAGCAGATAAGTCTGCCTCTGGCTCCTCTGGCGACCACGCTGCCTCTGCTGATAAGTCGGCCCCAGCCGGTAAGCCAACTCCCCCGGCCAGGGGCAGTAGCCTGGCTACGGTCGATAAGTCAGCCGGGAGCTCCACCCCTGACCGCCCGGCCTTACCCGCTAAGCCGGCCATCTCTGACGACCACATGGGCTCGGTTCCTCCATCAGGGCCTAACGGCACCTCTCCCAACATCCGGCATGACCAGAGGGAGAAAGCCCCTCTCCCTCCTCTTTCTTCCTTGCCCATGTCCTCGCATCCACCCTCGGACGCGTCTGGCAATGGGATCAGAGACCCTATCAATCCTGTCGATGTTTTGGGCACATCTCCACATTCCCCTGCTGGGGTCCCAGATCAGGAGGCTCCTTCACGGCCATCTGGCCTAACTGTGGAGGCCCCTCCACCTTCCGGTGGGATACCAGCGCCTTCTCTGATGCTGGTGATACCGACAAGAGTCCCTCAGCCGGGACCGGCTGACCGGCCTTTACCTCTGGCCCCGACGCTGGACCTGGCCCCAATGCTGGAGCTCCCTCATCTGGTCCTGAAGCCAGCTCCTCCGACGCTGGATCTTTTTCCAGCACTGGATCAGGTAGCGCCGGTGTCAACATCGGTCTCTCTGATGTGGACTGTCCAGACGCCGGACCCTCCTCCAATTTATACAACTGCGGGTCTGACGTGATGCCTGATACGATGTCAGAGATTTATTCCAGACCCGAACTGTCCCCCATTACCCCTTTGGGTATCCTGGGGATTCTAACCAGGGGGTTCCACTCCTGATTGGAGACATTTTGTGCAGTTCCACCATGGATTCAACCCATATTCTCATTATATGGGTTCCAGGGTTACTATCCCCCTCTGGTCGCACCTCCTCCTCCTCCTCCCCCCCAGCCTCAGCCGACTCACCCTCCCCCCCGGTGGTTCTGGATTTCAAGACCATGATTCAGTCTTGGTGGCAGGGGGCCAGATTGGAGTTAGTTATGGATCTGGAAGCTAGACTCTCACAACTGCAGCTTCCTAGATCCCTTTCCCAGAGCAGTTCTATTTCTACCGTCCATGTCTCAGGGAAGACTCGACAGGAGGTTCCCCCGTGGGACTTCAGTCATTGTCCTGTCAAGGAGGCGGACGATAGTTCCAATGAGAGGGAAGATTCCTCAGAAGAGGAGCATGTGGAGGACCCTGAAGATATGAAAGGAAGAACTTCCCCGAAGTCCCCTTCGGAGGATCCTTCCTTTTCGGACCTCTTGAGGGTCTTAAGGGACCACTTCAACTGGGAGTTGGAGGACCAGGATCCTCTGCGGCAGAGACTAGTGGAACACCTGGACTTACAGTCTCTGCCCTCTATTCCGGTCCCCCCATGGATGGCACCTCATCAAGACCTCATCACCACCATCTGGCAGATGCCTCATTCTATCCCGGCTGTTCCCAAGAGGGTGGACAGGCTCTACCAGGTGCCAAAGGATGCCTCTTTTCTGAAGGCTCATCCCAAGGCAGACTCTGTGGTCATTTCGGTTGCTCATGACCACTCCACAGCTCCTAAGCACATGAGCACAACACCTCCTGACAAAGAGTCGAGGCTGAAGGACCAGTTCGGGAAGGTCTACTCTTTGCCACGTGCGCCCTTTGTTCCCTTAGTTACGTGGCCCACATGGTGTCCCACCAAAAACAGACTATGGCCAGGCTAGAAGCAAAGGTCCAATCAATGGTCCCTTCGCCCCTCAAGGAGGAACTTGCCAAGGATCTCTGCCTCTCCAAGATCTCCTGTAGGCATGCTCTTCAAGCCACTTACGACTCTGTCAATTCAGTGGCCTGTACCTCGGCAACTGCTGTTGCCCTTAGGCGGCATTCCTGGCTTCATCTCTCTGGACTCACCAACAAAGTCCAGTCAGCAATTCAGGACACCCCCTTTAGGGGCTCAGTCCTTTTTGGTGGGGATACCAAGGACATCATGATGGATCTACAGGACAAGGGTGTGGCCCTTAGATCTGTTAGGTCCGTGTACCGATTGGGCACCCAGCAACAGCAGCAGCCCTTTTGGAAAAAGGACCAGGAGGCAGCGGAAGAACGTTCATGCAAGACGCCAAGGAAAGCATAAGGCCATGGGTACCACTACACCCCCTGCCCCCAAGAATCAGCAACGTTCAGGGGGACCTCCTCCTGAATGTCCCGCCACTTCTTGACTCTCTGGCCTCACTGCATCCTCAGTCTCATGACGGGGAACAGGTGGGGGTGTAGGTTCGCCCGCCATGCGCAGGAGTGGAGGGCAATAACCTCAGACGAGTGGGTCCTGCAACTCATGTCCGTCGGACACACCATCGAGTTTCTGGAGATTCCTCTGGACTCTCCTCCACAGCAGTCCTCTTACTCCCGGGACCAAGCACTTCTCATTCGCAAGGATGTCAATTCGCTCTTGCTCAAAGAAGCAATCAAGTGAGTTCCCTTCAGGCAAAGGGGAAAAGGGTTTTATTCCCATTTCTTCCTGATTCCAAAAAAGACCGGGGACTTTAGACTCATACTCGACTTGAGTCAACTCAATCAGTATGTCGAGTACAAGAAATTCCACATGCTGACGCTCCAGGGCCTTCTTCCTCTACTGATGGAGAATCATTAGCTGTGCACCCTGGACATGCAGGATGCTTACCTGCACATCCCCATTTTCCCCAGCCACCGCCAATTCCTGCGTTTCTGTTTCCAAGGGGAGCATTTCCAGTTCTGGGCGCTCCCTTTTGGTCTGTCTTCGGCACCTCAGGTTTTTACCAAGTGCCTGGCAGTGGTGGCGGCATTCCTGTGCTGCAGGGGTATTGCGGTGTTCCTTTACCTGGATGACTGGCTGATATCAGCCCTATCCAGGGATCTTTTGTTGGAATCTCTTTCTTTCACACTGGACCTATTCAGCCAACTCGGAATCACGGTCAACGTTCCCAAGTCATCTCTTGTCCCTGCCCAGAGATTGCAATTTATTGGGGCAGTTCTGGATACCGTCCAGTGCAGAGCTTTCCTCCCTCCAGATAGGGTGGAGACCCTGGTCAGTCAGGCTCGAAAAGTAGCCTCCCTCTGGACCATCCCTGCTCGGGAGGTCCTTCGTCTTTTAGGACTGATGGCAGCCTCCATCATGACCGTTCCCCTAGCAAGGCTACACATGAGAATCACTCAGTGGTCATTATGGGTGCAGTGGGTTCAGCTCCTAGACGACCTGGACCATCCGGTCCTGGTCTCTTCAGCAGTTCAGAGGGATTTACAGTGAGGATTCTCAGATCTTTCCCTGGGACTTCCATTCTGAAGCCCTGCACGAGCAGCTACCCTCACCACGGATGCCTTGAATTTGGGGTGGGGAGCTCACATGGGGGAACATCAAGCTCAAGGCCTTTGGTTAGGCCTGGAGACTTCTCTCCACATCAGTGTTCTGGAGCTCAGGACAGTTCTGTATGCCTTACAGGCCTTTCAGACCCTGCTACCCAAGGGAACACTGCTGATCCAAATGGACAATATGTCAGTAGTTTGGTACATCAACAAACAAGGAGGAACCCAGTCGTACCCTCTTTGCAGGGAGGCGACCCGGGTGTGGAACTGGGCAGTCCAGCATCATCTGGACCTGGTGACTGTGCACGTTCCAGGTGTTTTCAACATCCTGGCGGACAGTCTCAGCAGAACTCGGACCCTCGCCCACGAATGGGAACTGCATCAGGAAGTGGTGGATTCCATCTTCCAGAATTGGGGACATCCAGAAATCGACCTCTTTGCCTCCCAATTCAGTGCAAAGCTTTCCAAGTTTTGCTCGCTTGCTCCAGAGCAAGGTGCTTTCTGGAATGAGACATTGTCTCTATCATGGACAGGGAAATTCTTGTATGCTTTTCCTCCTTTTCCCATTCTGCAGAGGGTTCTCCTCAAACTTCAAGCCGAGAGGGCAAGAATGATCCTCATCTCCCCTCTCTGGCAGAGACAAATCTGGTTCCCGCTATTACAACAGCTCTCCAGGGAACCACTGGTTCCACTTCCACTGACTCATGACCTCCTGACTCAGAATCAAGGCAGGCTGGTTCATCCGGGGCTCAGGACCCTGCATCTTCATGCATGGCTCCTACAGACATAGCGATTTCCCGCTTTGGCTCAGATCCTCATCGAGGCCAGAAAACCGTCCACCCATTCCACTTACGCCATGAAGTGGAAGCAGTTTTCGATCTGGGCGGCTGCTAAGGGCTGGAACCCCTTCTCCTGTTCAGCCCCCCAAGTCATGGAATACCTCCTTCACTTATCGGACTCCGGTCTGTCCTATTCTTTAAAGGTCCATATCTCTGCTATTTCTGCATACCACGAGCTAGTGGATAGTAAAGCCGTGGCTCAGTTGGAGATATCAAAGACCTTTCTGAAAGGGATCCTCCATCTGAAACCCCCCATCCACAGCCCAACTCCACCTTGAGACTTGAATTTCATCTTGGAAAAGCTCACCCTTCCTCCTTTTGAACTGGCTATGAGCTGTGATTTGTGATTTCCTGTCATGGAAGGTGCTTTTGCTGGTGGATATCACCTCAGCCCGAAGGATTTCAGAGCTTCACACTCTAGTCTGCAAGGAGCCATATTTGATTTTCCATTGGGACCGGGCGGTCCTCAGAATGCATCCGTGGTTCCTTCCCAAGGTGGTGTCGGAAACCACACTAAACCAATTAGTAGAGCTTTCGGTTTATTATCCTTCCCCCTCTAACAGGGGTGAGGCACTCCTTCACATGATGGATGTCCATCGGATTCTCTGGTGTTATACCCACCAGACTAAAAAGCTTCGCTCCTGCGACCAGTTGTTTGTTTCTTTTTCCCCGAGGTCGAGGGGCAAGCCAGTTTCTAAGCAGGGCCTTTCCAAATGGCTAGGCAACTGCATTCAATACTGTTACCAAAAGTGTGATAAGCCTCTTCCGGGTTCCATAAGAGGTCATTCTACTAGGGGCATGGCTGCTTCCTCGGCCTTCCTATGGAATGTTTCTACAGCGGACATTTGTGCTGCCGCTACTTGGAGTTCTGTCCACACCTTTACCAAACATTACAGTCTGGACATTGCTTCTAGGTGGAGGGCCAGCTTTGGTCTAGCCATCCTGTAGGGCCTTCTCTCCTAGGCTGGGTCCATTCTGGACTTCAGTTGTTCTGTTGGAGTTAGCTTTCCTCCTTCCTAGATTCTCTCAGTCTCTCCTTGGAGGGACTGTTTGGGACTCTCTTCTATATGTGATGACCTACTGAAGGAATCCTCTCAAAGTAAGATAGTACAGTTACGTAGGAACTTACCGTAACAGTAGATCTTCGAGAGAGGTTCCTTCAGTAGGTCATATTTTTCCCTGCCTCCTTCCCCTCATTTTATGTTTTACAGGGACTCCAATTTCTGTTCGCTCCTGCTGCAAGACCTCTTCCTGGCTCCAGCGGGAGAACTGGAGGGCAGGCGTGGGGACCGCTCACTATATATAGTCACACTGATGTCAGTCACGTGACGTCGGGTGGGCGGTCCCCCATCAGGTATTGCTAGAAAAGTCTGCCATGCGGCCTGATGCCAGGTGGCACCAGTCCTATATGTGATGACCTACTGAAGGAACCTCTCTCGAAGATCTACTGTTATGGTAAGTTCCTACGTAACTGTACTGTCTGCACCCATCATGATGGCCTTTAGGCCTGGAATGTTATTTCCAAAACTCCTTGCATTTGCACACATAGTCCTCCACACTCTGCTCCTACTCTTCCTGTAAACCCCATTGCTCCACTTGTGCCTTGCCTCATTCCCCCCCACATTTTGCAACTTTTGTTCCCATCTCCCTTGTACTCTGCTTCACTTCTTTTTCCATTGTCTTGCTCCCGGAGGAATTCTTTTCTCCTTGGGTCACCCTTCCCACTGCTTCAGACTGTGTATGTGTGTGTGTGTGTGTGTGTGGGGCATGCTTCCGGTTGTGTGTTGAATGTACTTGGCCTGTTCTCTCCCCTATTAAAATTCACTTTTTAATGTGATTTAAACTAGATTAGCTGTTGTTGTGGACCTGCCATATATTTAAGAGAGATTGCTTTTAAATATAAGCCTGCATTAAGATAATGGGATACCTAAGTACTAATATGTGACAAATTTATTTGCTATGCCACGACAATAAAATGCTAAGTTACTAGTGTTGTAAGTCTCTTTCAGCTGATTTGAGGCTTTTAGTGGCAAATGCAGTTTTAATGTACCTTTACCAATACGGTATAAAAGACACCTATGAGCATGGACCCTTTCCAATGACAAAGATCCAGAGCAATCGATGTGCTTGGGTGTTTGTGTTAGGCAGCTTCTGAAATCCTGTCAGTTTGGTATACAAGCGTGCACCTGCTTTTTATGTTTTGCACATAATAAATGTTTTGCAGTATATAGTTGTTTGTGCATTTTTCTAGTGTAGAATACATCCCATTACTGTTGTTCCTTGTGCTTTGAGATAGCCACTCGTTCGGACCCTGCACTGGCCATGACACTGTGGTGCTATCCTTTCCATGTGCTTTGCTTCTTTTTCATGCCTGTTACCTCCCTTCTCCACTTTGATCCATTTTCCATCCCTACCACTAGAGATCACAAACCCTGCCACCCTCCTTTCTACCTTACCAGTCCCTGCCAATTGGTCCATGGCATAGAGTCCATATTCCTAACCTCCTCTACCCATCCTACTGAACTGCCTTCTCATCTCCCTTCACCCCGATGATGCCTCCAACTGTCACTCAAGCTGGAAAATGTACCTCTTGAGAGATCAACCATCCTGCAGTGGCAACCAGTGTATCCCTTCCCCTCTCTATAGGCAGGATGGTGTACATCACGCAGCCTGGCCACATATCAGGTGTGCTTCTTTCCCAATGTCCCAGATCCTAGCCTCCTCCCATCAGAGTCCCTTGAGATGCAGGTCCTCCCTACCCTGCCCCCATGGCATAGTCAGTTACCCTTCCAGACTAGGGGCATGCCTCTCCTGAGCAACAGCCCATTCACAATGGCTACAAATATACCCCCTGCCCTCTACAAGCAGAATGGTATACATCATCCTACCCCGGCAGTGCACAAAGCGAGAGAGAGTCTATTCTTCCTGGTGCAGGGGACACATTTCTGCAATGAAAGTTGCCTTGAGGCAGATGTGCCTCTGAGGCAACCTTGCCTCTAAGGCACCACTTTACTGTTGCATTTATTTTTTTCTCACATGTTAGTTTCTTTTTGCTATATATTTACTATTACATGCCGCACTACCATGGACTACTAGTCCAGTGAAATTCTGAAAAAAAACAACAACCTGAAGGGACCTTGGCTGGATTTGAACTCACAGAGCCATGTTTATCAGGCTGTTGACCTCTCCACTATGCCATCAAGCTGGCACAGCAGTGAAGTTCACCTCTTGAGCTGTAGAGGATAAAGCCCTGCCCAGAAGGCAGCCCTAGCCATAATGTCTGTCTCACATGCAGACCTGCCTCGGAGGCAGGGTTGTCATGGATGCAGATCTGCCTCAGAGGCAGGGTTGTCATGGATGCAGACCTGTCTCAGAGGCAGGGCTGTCATGGATGCAGACCTGCCTCAGAGGCAGGGTTGTCATGGATGCAGACCTGCCTCAGAGGCAGGGTTGTCATGGATGCAGACCTACCTTAGAGGCAGGGTTGTCATGGATGCAGACCTGTCTCAGAGGCAGGGTTGTCATGGATGCAGATCTGCCTCAGGGGCAGGGTTGTTATGGATGCAGATCTGCCTCGGAGGTGGCTTTAAAACATGTCAGAACTATCTTACTCATCTGGGGGCTCCTCCAGAAGGCTGTGAATAGCCTCTCATGTTACCATGTCCTTCTGATCTTTATCCTGTCTGGTCATTTTGAGCAGCTCACCTGGTCTCTTTTCTAACCTGGATCAGTGGGTTAACTGCCTCCAAAGGTCCACTGGCCACTTATGTCAATTTGCTTCTCACATGAGCTACCTCCCTCAGGAGCAGTCACTTGTAAGTACAAAGGAGCCTAACACAGCCCCTGCTCAGGAATGTGGCTCAGCCCCTCCCTCAATTATCATATAACCCCAGACTTAGGGGTAATACAGTTATTCCCTAGCCTCAGGGAATGACACAGCTGTTTAATATTGTACCTTAACTGTGAGCTGCTCTGGTGATACTGTAAAGGAAGTACCAGGAGATGTCATAACTATTAAACTCATGCCTCCCTCCATACAGAATCACTGCTCCTACTCCATCCTTTACAAGTCATAAATCTTTAGTGTCTGATGCATCTTTTGAGTGGCATTGCCCAACCCTGAACTTAGTCCCCTTGGCCTAGAACAAGAGTAAAATCTATTTTTAATAGTTTTGGAACAGAGCGCATTAGGGTGCACCAACCAAAAGCCCATCTCCACCTTGAACTGGATGTACAGTATACTGTAAGAATACTGCAACTCACAGAATGTAAACCTGAAACTGAATTTCGAGTGTACCTAAACAGCACTATTGAGAAGCAAGAGAAAGCCCCTCACAAATCAAGCTCTTGCTAGCATATAATGTATTGCTAAAAGTAGTAGGACTCAAGACCTAGCATCCCCAAGTCAGGTGTCTGCTCCTACTACTATGTTTGGCAACAAATCATATGGTAGCAAGAGCTTGGGGTTAGCGTAGTTTTCTTTTGCTTCTCAGCTGTACATCAATAGACTGCAGCACTTTTGGGGGCTGTGGTGTGTGCTCCATCAACTACCCACCTAAAAAGTGCTGTAAAGGGATAAGCAAAAGTAGGAATGTAGAATGAAAATAAAAGACAGGAGTCATTTCAAAAAAAACTGTTATTGTGTTCAGTATATACAACAGGTTTTAATCTGTGCATGCCTCTTTTATTGCAAAAGGGAAAGTTGAATGGTAAAAAGTTAAGGGATGGAATGCAGGACAATTTTTTTTATGTAAAACTTCTATTAATTTTCCACATATAATATATAAGAATGGTAGGCACGAGGATGTTACATTCTTTTTAGCCTGCAGGCCAACTTGCCACCCCAGCCCTCACATGCAGGAGGAATGGAAAAGGAAACAGCTAGGTGTTTAAAAAGGTCATGATTTGGTTCTTGCTACAACACCCATATGAAAACATTTCTCAATTTGAGAGGCACCCTCAGCCATAACCTCATTCAGTTCCTCTCTCCGATGCACAGAGTCAGACCTCTACACATATGTTTTAGAACACAAGCAAACATAATTATATATGGTTAACCACATAGCCAGCAACCAAGTTCTGTGTAGCAGCATAGTTACAGTCAATGTAGGAGGTTGAGTTTAACCCGAGACCGCAGTCTGTAACCTCTGGAAATCTTCAGGCTTGATGCCTGGAGCAAGACCGTAGAGGGATTACAAGCAAAGAGACAGTCCCTTAATAGCTTCAAAACATATGCATGTATGATGAATCCAAAATTATCATTTCATTTCTCACATGTTAAATTTGCCACTTGCAGCACCTCAGAAACAAAGATGAAACCCTTTTACCTTGCTACTTTAAGTTCTGTCAGAAAAAGTAGAGGCCAAGGTCTGTGGCAAATTGTTAATTCCAATGCCAGTTTGTAAGAGGGAAAACAAACACCCAAGATGATGTGTTTCCTTCCTTTGTCGAGGGTGCGGGCCCGGGAGCACAATACAACATAAGAATTAAAAGTTCAGAATAGGCTCATTCAGTAAGGCTTGATTCCCCATTTGTCCCTTGGTGCTAACAAACTGTTGGGACCTCTGTAGCAGGTGGCTGAAGAATCATTGTTGAAGCTCCTTAGACCTGGAGAACAGACAGAAACGAAACTTGAAGTTTTGCAGTGTAAACTAAATGGATATGAAATTTAGCCTTAAGATGTTCTTTTTATTATCATTGTAGGCTGTCTGCTCCTTGATCAACTCTTTGCTAAAAGATCTCATGTCCCCTAAATATTAGTTTATCCTTGTCTTGGTATGGGGCATTTCTTGAAATTGTAATCTTTTCAGCCAAATGGTGCTGGTCCTCTCCTCTTTTGTACTCTGGCAGAGGAGAGAGTAGAACAGCAACAAACAGCAGGCTATTTGAGCTGCATTCAGGTAAGGGGGCAACAGCGCGCTGTTAATGGGCTTGTATTTGCTGCATTATCAGCATCATTTTAAAATTATTTTGTGTGGGATCTGGGTTAAGGGAGATCAATAGGAAAGAGGGAATTCTGGATAGGTGAGGAGCAAGTTCTGCTAAAGGCAAGTCAGTCCTGACAGTTCACAGTTTAACCCCCATGGCTGCAAATGACTCCTTGTGTGAGTGACTCCCAGGGTAAGGATGATGGGAAGGATCAGAGGTGTCCACAGGGAGTCTGCAGTTCTGCAGAAAACTCTGCTCAAGGTAGGACAGGATCATATGTAGGCACAAGGACTGCAAGAACTGGAGCTGGTATCCTAGAACAATCATGGCGAAGCAGAGTGCAGCATAAAGAAGGGCCAAAACAGCAAAGGGGAGATGTGTAGGTGCAAAGGGACATATAGACAGGGGAGAAAAAGGGGGGTAAGGAGGGAGCCAGGGGACCAGTCAAGGGATAGTACAAGTAAGGATTCCAGGGTTTTAAACAATCCTAAAAAATTCTGTTTGGGGTACCCTGATAAAATGGTCCCAGCAAAGGTAACTGGTCAGAGAGTAAAGAGGATTACTGGATGAGGGGACCTACAACCAAGAAATAAAAGGCATGGTCCCTCTGCATAAGAGTTACAGTAGGGAAGAGACTAGCAACTATAGGCCAGTCATTCTCACCTCAGTGGTGGGGAAACTAATGGAAACACTGTTAAAAACTCATCCACTTTGTCATAGTCACCAAAATGTCCTTTCACATGGTCTGTTCACCCTGTGTATTTGTAGTATTAGAAAAACTTGGAATAACAGGCAAATTCAAAGACTGGTGACAGATCATATACTCTTAAACTACTACAAAAGTTAGAATCAACCCAGATATCCCTAATACCTTCCCCTTGTCCAGAGGAACAAGGCAAGGTTGCCCTCTTTCTCCTTTTTTGTTTGTGTTATTTTTAGAACCATTAACAATAAAAAATCAGAACGCATTCGGATATAAAGGGGTGTGAAGACTGATAGTAATACTCATCTCATATCCCTTAATGCAGATATATTTTATTATTTCTGTAGGTTTTATTTGTTTCATACTCACATTTGTTAGATCTGGCTGATAATTTTGGTAGGATCTCAGGGTATAAAATAAACTGAAATAAAAGTGAATTAATAGTTTTGTATAAGAATCATGTGACTGAAAAAAACACCCATTATTTCCTTCAAGAAAAAAAAAACCAATCCGTTACCTAGGACTTTATATCCCCAGAGATCTCTTACAGCTATACAAATTAAATGATCTACCAATTTTATTTACTTATTTATTTGAATTTTGTTGACTGCCAGGCCCACTGAGACTAGAAGTCCCTTTTTCAGGGGCAACCGGGGGGGGGGATACAGATGGTAACCAACTGAAATTGAACCAGATTAAGCTGCTGGTGGTATTTTCAGAGAATGGGAGAAATTTGGCCAGAACACTGGGGAAATTCTCCTACTCTTGGTGTGAGGGGCACTATTGGCTCTTGTTAGCCAAGATGGAAGATTCCCAATCGCCCAATGAGGAGGCGGAGTGCTGGCAGGCTATAGAGCCATTCTCCTTCCCAGTTCTTGCTTTGAGACATGAGGAGAGCACAGACCTAGCTCATTAGAGTGATTTCAAAGTTCTGAGTGATCAAGTTGACGTACCTGTTCAGGTAAATCTCCTGCTGATGGTGGCAGGACCAGAGTCTGTAATGCATAAAGTGCAACAATTGTCAGATGGTCCTGGGATTGCAGCAGGTTCGCAACCATAGTTCTCGAATGGGAGTGCTCAGGAGATGCATATCCCTGGTGGTGGCACTCCTCTGACCACTGCATCTGTGTCTGAAAAATCAAGGAAAAGGGTTGTTTTTCATGGTCCAGACACAGATGCTTGCCTCAGTGTTTCTGATAATTAAGGTATTTTTTTTTCACTGTTCCCTGCAGTGAGGCTCCTGAATTTATGATGGTTAGAGATGGGCTGGAGGTAGGGAGGACAAGTGAAACAAGTGATTCATGATGTGTTGTGTTTGCTATGCTTCACTGTGCTTGCTGGGCTCCTATCCATTTGATGTTCACTGTGGGGTGCCATCGTCACTTATCAGACAAGTGCTACAGTAAATCAAACAAATGAAGGAGATGTGGCTTACACAGGAAGAAAAAAGTATCTGAAATTAAATACAGCAAACCAAACCCTGTCATGCCCCCCTCCTCATGCCCCTACTTTGTAAACAATTTATTATAGGGAATGTCACAGGATTTGAAATGGAGATGCTGTTTCCTGCCTTTGGAATGCTGTGCATTATTCCCATAGATGAGTGGGTTAGTGAGATTTAAAAAAGGAGAAGTGTCATGCATGCGGTGCTGTGTATTTGCTTACCTCACTTCTCCTACGTTAAATTCATTCCCTCTTTTTGTATTTCCAGTCAGCTATTGTGGTTTAAGAAGCACATGAAATGTAAAGAATGCACTTTAAACTAAGTGATATAGCTGTCCATTTTCCCAGCTGCTGAAAGGAGGATGTGTGCCATCTATGCAAAGGAAGCCTTCTGAATACTTCTCCTCCACAGCATGTTACAACTGTCTTATAGTGAGAGATGAGCAGCACAAAGAAATAGACTTTTTTCTTGTGAATAAAATAATGGCTGATGGGAGCCCACTGGGCTGGTACCACTGACGCGGTCCCCTCAACAAGCAACCTGCCTGCCTAGGACAAGCCGAGAAGGTGCCTGCTGCCCATGCTCCTCCTTGGCCCATAAGGCTGATCGGAGCCTATTGGGCTGGTACTGCTAATGTGGTCCCTTCCACAAGCAACCCTCCTGCCTAGGACAGGCTGAGAAGGTGCCTGCTGTCCTCGCTCATCCTTGGCCCATAAGGATGATCGGAGCCCACTGGACTGGTACTGCTGATGCAGTCCCCTCCACAAGTAACCCACCTGCCTAGGACAGGCCGAGAAGGTGCCTGCCATCCACGCTCCTCCTTGGCCCATAAGGTAACATCTGGTCCTGGACCCAGAACAAGGGAAAGAGGATTTTTGAGCCTTCCTTCTAGTGGGAACTGAAAGGTTCCAGATGGCCTGGAGTGCTGACATTGGTTTCCTGCCCAACACTGCAGCCAGTGCTGAAATCAATGGACTAGGGCATAAGACTGCAGAGAAACACTGACCTTTGATGTTTCTTCTTTTAGCAGCTGTGTAGAGAAGTCCTGATCTTTTTGCTTGTCAATTCACTCAGTTGCAGACTTCTGTGAGCAGTTCAGTGCAGAGCAGCATTTGCGTAACCTGTGCTGGCCTGTCAGTGATTTGTTGCTTTTTTTTTCCTCTGCAAATTATACTGTAAAGCCACTAGAGGGCAACAACATGTGCAGGTTGTGATCCTCTTCCCACTGCTCTCCCCTAACATGTCTAGTCCTGGGTCATTCATTCCTAAAGCAAATTATTAATGTCCTAACATTCAGTGGTGTGATCTGAATCTGTAAGCCTGTACAAAGCCTCTACTACTCCTCTACCCAGAATGGTTTCCATCTCCCTCCTACTCACACCCTTCTTGGTTCTTACCCTTATCCCAGTCTTCACCTCTACACTTATTGCCACTTTTCTCTCCCCTTCCCTTCCAGATACCTCCTTTATTCTGTCAATCACCGCCACAGCTCCCCTTGTAAACAGACCGCACTTTCCCTACTACCCTTCAGCCTCTCTGTTTTCCTTCCTAGCCACTTTGGCTTTCTCCATTTCCTTATTTCCTTTTCTCCAACCCTCCCTCCCTCTTCCCCTCCCTCATGTATTTCCTACTCCAATTACAAAAGTCCTAAACTTCACTATTTCATCCTTGCCCTCCTCCTCCTTCTTTAATCAGGGAACATCCACCCCAACCCTGGCCCTATTTCTTGTTCTATCCTGGTTCCTTACCCAAATAACATGTCTCCAAACCCCACTTCCACTACAACCCTCCCTAACGGGTTGAAGCTCCTCCACCTGAACATCTGTAGCCTGCTACCTAAAATCGACCTCCTACAAACTCTTATGATTTCACACACCCCTGACATCCTAATTATTACCAAGACATGGCTCAAAAAAAGCACCCCTGACAGTGCCATTGCTATCTCTGTGTATTCCATCTCCAGACAAGAATGATTGGGTCATGGAGGGGGAGTGATCATGTATATCCTGTCCTCACTGCAGTTTACTACCACCCTATCTGCCTCCTTCCCAGCTATCTATGAAGCCCTTGTCACCCGCATTACCCTTCCTTTCTCAATTCCAATCTTTGTGGCTGGCATCTATTGCCACCCAGCATTCAACCCTTGGTCATGACTGAACTCTTAGCCAATATCACCTCCTTGCAATCTGGTGAACTTTTCATAATGGGTGACGTGAATCTGAATTGGTTGTCTCCCAAGTTAAACAAGCTACGCAATGACGTCACTGCTCTAAACCTCACTCAAGTTATACTTGAGCCCACATGCCCTAATCCCTAGACACAAAACTACACCCTGCTTGATGGGGTACTCATAACCCACCTGCACCACGTCATTAAATCTGGTCTCCTCCCCAATGTCCGTAGTGACCACAACCCCAATTTCATTGTATGTAAGGTTCATCACCTCAAACCTCCCCCTAAAATCATACAGCTCCAGTCCTTTAAATTCTTAGACCTTACCCCAATCAGCTCTGCACTCACTTCCACTGACTGGTTCCCCCCTTTCCACTGCCATTTCTGTTGACCAAGCGCTTGACTGTTTTAAGGATAAATTCATTGTCACCTGGAATGCCTTTGCTCCTTTCACAAAAACCAGAGTCCATGGACTTCACTTCACCTAGATCACCCCTGAACTACTGGCCTGCTTCAGGGAATGTGACTGGGCTTGGATAAAACACAAATCTACTAAGCATCCAAACAACTATGCCAACTACAGAATGCTATGCAATTCATGTACTAAAGCTACTAGACTGGCTAAGTCTGAATATTTCAACTCCTCATTCCTGACTAACATTAACTCTCCATCTAAATTCTGGAGGGTAGTTCATGCCCCATTCTCTCCCCCCCACACTCCCCTTCCAGTTCTCAAAATAAATAACTCCCTAGTTTCCAACCCTGAATTGAATGCCTACTACACCTCATGCACTACATCTCTTCTAAATTCCCTCTCCCCATTGCCACCTAACTTCAGTCCTTCACCTCAGCCAGTGCCTACCCTTCCCCCATTTTCTTTTCTACTGTCTCCTTTGATGAAGCTCTTAATGTTCTCCTATCCCTCAACCCCTCCAAAGGCTCCTCACCAGATGAGCTTGATCCTAAAGTTCTCTACCTTTCTGCTCCTGCAATTGCTTATCCTATCTCCCTAATCCTTAACATGTCCTTTATTTCTGCCCTAGTACCCTCATCCTGGAAACACACTGTAGTCCTTCCTCTCCCCAAGGGTGGTGACACATCCAATCCTGGCAACTATCTCCCCATTTCCCTTCTTCCTACCCTTGCCAAACTTCAAGAACATTTAATTCTCTCTCAACTTTTACCCTTCCTCTCTGATTCCTCCTTCTTTACCCCCTTCCAATCTGGTTTTTGGAAGAACCACTCAACAACCACCTCCCTCCTCAGGCTTACTGACTCCGTCCTTTCAGGGATGGACAATGGCCTGATCACCTCGGCCATCTTTGTCGACCAAGCCAAAGCTTTTGACACTGTTTCCCATCCCCTGCTTCTTGATTCATCCTCCTCAGCTGGCCTTGCTCCATCAGCCACCAACTGGTTTAAATTCTACCTCACTGGCAGGACCCAATCGGTGAGAATCCTTGATTTCATCCCCCCCTCCACTCCCCATCAACACTGGTGTCCCTCATGGCTCAGTGCTTGGTCCCCTACTCATCTCCATTTTCCTTAATGATCTTCCCACAGCCTGCTTATCCTCTTCTATCCACATGTATACTGACAAAACTATTTTGTATAGTTCTGGCAAAAACCCTGCTGCTGTGCAAACCAGCTTACAGCATGACTTCAACCAAGTTCAGCTCTGGTTTGCTTCTCACCAGCTTTTTCTAAATGCCAAGAAGACAGTCTCAGTGACCTTTGCCAGCAGGCAGAGGCTCTCTAGGCTCCTGGCCCTACCCACCTTCCACACCCTTGATGGGACCATCTTTAAGGACACCTCATCATTTAGATATCTGGGGGTTTGACTGGACCAGCACCTCAACTTCTTTGTGCATATCAATGCTATCCTGAAGAAACTGTGCCCCAAGCTTGGTGCTCTGTACAGGAATCATAGTTGCATCCCACTGACTGTGAGGCACAAAACTGTCCAGAAGATGATACTCCCCATCTTTGACTACTGTGACGTAGTCTATGGTGCTGCTCCCAAATCTTTTCTGACCAAGTTGGACACTCTGTTTAACTCCTTCTGCCACTTTTCTATTGACTCCCCTTCCCACTCCCACCACTGTGAACTCTATTGCTCTCTAACCTTCCTTCCACTATCTCACAGATGCATCTCTCACTGTGCCAAACTAACCTCCAAATTCTGGTTCGGGGGGCTCCCCTTCAATCTCTCATCCTCTCTCTCTTCACTCTACCTCCCCCACCCACTCTCTCAGATCAAATGATGCCCGCACCTTGACGGTCCCTCGCCGCTACACCCTCATCAGTCAGACTGGTTTCGCCCATCATTTCCCTAAAATCTGGAATTCCATCCCCCCTGAAATATGACACACCTCCTCCAGCTACTCCCTTACCTCTGCCCTACACAATTACCTTTCCCTCAGCTGTTTCTGCTTTAACTCACCTTAATACCTGTCCCCAGTTTCTGCCTTCCTACCATAACCCCCCAGCAGGGTTCTCTACATCCTGAAGGGGGAACTCTGGAAATGGCTACCCCTTCTCCTCATATTCAGTTCTTGTCTCTCCCCTTCTCTTCTCCACCTGCCCTTCTGGGTCACCAGTGTGCACAACCTAAACCCATCCTTTTTATTCCAACAGCACTTGCGTACTACCTCAAGCCTGCTCTTGGTATACTCATGCACTATAAATGGTTCTATCGCATTATTACTGTTTTGTACATTTATATGTTCTTTTGTATGATTTTGAACATGTATTGTAATTTACCCAGTGTTCCACTACTATTTATTGTACAGTACCTTGTGATCTAACTGTTGCACAGTCTTACAATGTTGTATGGTTTGTACTAACCACATACTATTGTAACTGATCATCCTTCACAACCCTATGTAACCCCTTCCCCCAGGTCGCACCATGAGATGAGCAACTTGTTGTTTAGTGTGCCCTCCTGGTGAAACATTTCAATAAATAAATAAAAAAATAATGTTATATGTATTATTTGCTATGCACAAATATAGGCTACTAGTACTGTGTGAGTGGCATATGGCAGGACTGTCTTAAGGCATTGCAAACTTAAAATAAAATATGACTAGGAAGCATTGAAAACTATATATAAAATGGGCAAAGAAATCCCTGTGTCCTGACTGGCTGAGACTTGGTTCTAGCCGTTGCAATAAAAGAGTGCCACCACTGGCTTAAACAAGTTCCTGCCAACCAGGGCAATTCACACAACTCATAAGCCACCTATTTCTTAGTTTCCATCACAAACATGGCTGTAGCCTTTACTCACACAAAAAACTTTGACTGGACCCTAAAAATGAAAGTCCATTAAATTAAATAAAGTAAGTACATAATTTCATGTTATTTACACTCATGAGCACCCCTCACACACATACACAAATTTAAAAAATCAAGTACTATTCACAGTTTCCATTGCTGGTGTTTCTTTGATGACCATGAAAAATCCCCATCCTATCCCTACCACTTTGTCAAAGAACTCCCTGCTCCTTACCTGGCAACAGAGAAAACTGAGGTTCTGGCTCCTCTTCAGGCCTGTGTGTGTGTCTTTGTTTATACAGAGAATAATACATATGTAGGGAGTTGATATGGAGTTTTTTTACACACCCAAGTTGTGTGATAATATGTAAACCTCGAGAGCGAAGCTCGAGAGGTTTTAAAATTATCACACAATGAGAATATAAAAACTCCACTCTACGTATATTTTATTTCATATAATAACTGGTACAAAAAAAATTTCTTACAATTTCCACTGTAGAGACCGAGGCCAAGCAGCGCTCCCTACTTCCTTACTAGTAAAATACGCCCCCAGCTGACATCACATAGCGTGCTAGGCGTGGTGGGCGTGCCTACCAATAAGGAAGTAGAAGTGTTTAGCCACAGGTCTCCATGGTGCTTGAATCTGTTTACTGTGGAATCGCAGAGTGCTGTGGGGTTTACGCGAGGTTGTAAAGTTGTATCAACCTGCTGGTTGATATGATTTTTTTTCGTATCAACCCGCGGGTTGATACGACTTTTTACAGTACTTGAAAACTGGTTTATAACAAGGATCACCAGTTATTATATGCCAGTTGAGCTCTGAAGAATGTTGAATTCATGTATTCCATGTTACCATTCTGTGTGTGTGTGTGTGTGTGTGTGTGTGTGTGTGTGTGGTGGTGGGAGCATTCTACTGCCGGAATAATGCACATCTTTGAATTCTTCTATTCCATGGTAAACAATAACACAAAATATTGAGTGTGAAGAAAGACAGATGACTGAGGTGAAAAACATCTGCGGATGGACTATTTTACATTATTTAGTAACATTTTAGTATTTTTTTTGTGACTTTGAAAACTTTTAGAATGTTCTTTTTTGTAAAGTTGCCTATGGGCCCATTTTATATAAGCAATAAGACATGGCTGGGTGTTGGTAGTACTGAGATACCCGCACACCCAGAGGCTGAAGGCACTCGACCTGCAGTCTCGTGTCTAATTACGCCTCTGGGTGTGCTGGTATCTCAGTACTACCAAAACCCAACCATATCTTATTGCTTACATGCTTTCTTCTGAGCTGCTGCTCTGGTGACATCAAAGAATAGGAGCGGTTGTAGTACAAGTGCCTTATTTGCATATAAATGGGGTCTGGCTTGAGACTTTACAAGGTTGTGTCAGAGCCTCAGAATCTCGATAAGTGTTACAATAGAAAAGAATTACTGATCTCATATTGACATAGTTGCAGTAACTGACACAATGCATGAAAAATATGTCAGAAATATCCAATTCCTTAATAATCCACTCATCTACTAGAATGATGTACAGCATTCCAAAGGCAGGAAACAGACAGTATCTCCATTTCAAATCCTGCTAAATAATGGGGAGGAGGAATAGAGAACTAATGGGAAATACAAGATGAGTAGTGCCTAAATATTATGTTTTGTTAAAGTTCTCCTGAACATGTCACCAGCTCTTTAATGATATTAAAAATGACTATGTCTGGCTGTCAACCTGTACTCGTACGGTACAGTGTTATAGTAAATACATTTTTTTTTCTTTTAATTTGCCTGGCAAAATGGCACAGCACCGGAAGGCAAATACTGAGCTCAGTACAACTCATACTAGTCTCAGTTCTCTAGCAGAAAATCAGAAAAACAAATGACAGCTGTCAAAAATGCTAACGGATCCAGACATGTCTGAGAAATTAATAAGTGACATCAACCGAAAAGGATTTGTAGGGCATTCTTGAATAGCTAGTTCTCTGACATAAAGGCTGCTGGTTTATTGTTTTAAAGAAGACATCAGCCCTTATAAGTTGTATTATTTCATTTATTTCAAAAGTTTTATCAGGAAACACATACCGAGCTGGTAACAGCTCCTTTCCAGATGTGCCTTGGGGTGAGAGGGGCGTGGGAGAGTAAACAATTAAATGAGGTGCAAAAGTACACTGAGTTAACAGTTGTGCAAACAAATAAATATTTGGTGCAGAGTAATAGTGCAATAAATACAGTAATTTAACAGTTGCAAACAAATAGTTAACAACCATGGCTAGAATGTTGGGGGGTGGGGTGGGGGACATAATATTACCAAGCCTTTTACACCAGTAGCAATGCATATAAGTAGACGTCAGCTGCTGGCATTGCAAATAATTAAGTGTAAAGACCCTAGCCACCACTAACTGCCCCTTCCCGTCATACTCTCTAGCAGCTTCCTTCTCATTTCTTTACATTAATACAAAAACAAATATTTATACATTAATGTCTGGATAGGTATTGCCTCAAAACATTACACTGGCTTTAAAGTGTGTGCTGCAGGAGCCAAGTCAGACCTGAAGCAGCATGGGTTTTCAGAGAGAAGGGCATGTCAGACAAATCTGATAGATTTCTTTGATGGGGTGACCAAGGAATTATATCAAGGAGGAGCAGTGGATGTGGCCTATTTGGATTTCAGTATGGCTTTTGACACCCTTCCACATAAGAGGGGACATTGTTTAACCAGGAGAGGCACACTAAGCCAAAGCTTGTTTTCAGGTGTGACCTGGGAGCACAAGGAAGTTAAGTGACTTGCTCAGGGTCACGTAGTATGCAAATGGTGGCTGATGGGATTCAAACCTAGGTCTCCAGGTTTTCAGCTCAGTGTCCTCAACTACTACGCTATACTGCCTCAAGAGGCTATTCAGCAAGCTGGGTAAAAAGGTTGTAAACTGGGTAAGAAATGGGTTAGGAGATAGGTGACAGAAACTGGTAGTAACGGAGTTCGCTCCAAGGAAGGGAGAGTGATGGGGGGTACCTCAGGGATCAGTGCTGGACTTGGTCCTCTTTAATGTCTTTATAAGTGAAATTGCAAAGGAGCAGGAAGGGAAAGTTTGACTCTGCATGATGATACCAAGATCTGCAACAGGATGGAAAAGTGTATAAGCAGAGACCTGAGAATACTTGAACAGTGATCAAGGGTATGGCAGATGGGTTTCAACACAAAAATTTAAAATAATGCACTTGGGGAACAGAAATCTAGGGGCAGAGTACAAAATGAGTGGAATGGTATTGACAACGTTAAGAAAGTACACATTCAAAAAATGTAAACAAGCTTTTACATACAGTTGACTACTGTTTAACAATATTATGTTTGCATCTGATGCAAACCCATAATCACGTTCATCACTTGAAGCGAAAAGGGGTGGGGGGTGGAGGCCATAAGTGACTCCTTGTTTTTGTGTTAAAGTGGTCAATTTTTTACAGCAAAAACAAGGAAAGGGTCTATTTCCAAAATGTGCAGATGAGCATGGGTACCACTTTATTCAGAGAGTGCCTCTATCGGGTGCAAGTGCACATTGTGCTTTTTTGCTAGAGTGGAACAACGTACTTTGGACTTTTATCGGGATGCCAGTTTTGGATCCTTCATTCAATATTCGGCCTACAGAGGTATGGTAGGAAGGAGATGTGTTTGGTGTTAAGGGCTGATCTCCTTTGGCTTGCAACTGGATTCAGGAGGCCTTTAATTTTGACTTTGGCCTTGGAGATTTTGGTCCCTGACCCCTGGTTCCCAGAGCGTGCACTGCAGGCTGCCGGTTGGGTGCAAACTACAGCTGGAAAATGGATTCCTGATCTGGTTTGGTCCGTGAAGCAGGGACTACTGATGGCTTCCTCTGACCAGGGTTCATTGTCTCTGACTACTCAGTTGCCTACGGGATGCCAGAATAGTGGGAGGCTCACTTTGCCAATGGTTCCTCCTCCTCTTGTCAGCCCAATGAAGGAGGTTGGCCAGCCGGATGTTGGAGATACTACTCTTCTTCATTCTGCTCTGCCTGTTAGGTTGGGATCTGTTGTACATTCACCTTCTGGTCCTTTGTTTCAGGTTGCTGAGGAGGGGGGAATAGAAGCAGATGCCACATTAATTTACACCGACCATTTGAGGGCTCCGGGATTTCCAGCCTCAGTAGGGGATTTGTCATTTGTTTAAGAATCCTCTGAAGGGGCTGTCAGGCCAATTTTGGAACAGCAGTTGTTTTCAGACTCAGACAGGGTGACTCCTGCTATCCTGAACACCTCTGCGGGTGGGTCCGGCTGACTTTGGAGCAGGTGCCTGGTATGGTGGACTCCATGCCCTCTCCCCATTCAGGACCAGGACTTCCGTTACCAATGACAGTTAATCTGCTCCCCATGGCCCAGCAGCTCCTTGTTAAACACCTCCCATGAGCCTGGAGCTGTCTCTCACCCCAGCCAGGGTCCACAGTTTGCTGATCTGTTTAAACTGAGACCTGAACTGCTTCCCAGGAAGAATGCTGTCCGTCTTCGCTTTGTGAGAGTCCTCCCGGACAGACTGGATAGGATTTTTGTGGGAAAATCACTCTTGAAAGATTCTATGGGATTTTTTCCTTCTGAGGTTTTTGAATTTATTCATATCTCTGGGGAGGAAAACTTTGATATTAGTTTTGTTATGCCTTCCAGCTTGGAACACCTCTGGAGATTGTATGAGAAACTGAAGACTACTCTACTGTGGTCTCCATTTCTAGCTTTTTCTCTCACAAAACCACTGATTAAGACTGTGACTGTAATGTTCAATCATGAGGGGGTTAATGTTGTGGATATCCATTGCTGCTTGCGTTGTAGAAGTGATGTTTTGGGGCCCCCTGAGGTGATTATTGACTCAGAATGCTATTGGACTGGGGGCTGGAAGTTTAAAGTTAGTTTGAGGATGGATCCTTTTAGGGTCTGTCATCTCTCCAATAGCTTTTTTCTTGGCCGGGAATGGGGGGTGCTTTTATGTGGGGCAGCCCAAAGCCTGTTACAACAGTGGTGATCACTCCCACCTGTCCCGTGTCTGTGACAAGTTGCATTGTGGGCTGTGTGGTGAATTTGGTCACATTAGTGTGGCATGTCAGAAATGGAACCCTTGTAATTTGAGTAAGACTAGAGGGCACCTGTTCCGGGATTTCCCGTGGGCTTTCTGCCATGGTTCACCTCAGTTTAGCCAAGTTGATTTGGTACAGGTAGCTCAAAGATCTAGTACCGTGATCCGACCTACTTCAGCATCTTCTGGGGCAGATGGTGGTACTCCCCAGGTTCATAGGATCACTCCAGTTCCAGTGCCAAAACCTAGTCCTTGAACTCTGACTGAGGAGTCCCACCTGGATTTCACCTCTACCCATATCCCTGCACCAAGATCCCGATGTTTGACTTTAGTTCCATCGCAGTTGTCTGAGGCTTCCCCTGTCTGAGGTGCCTTCAGTGGCAGATTCATCTTCACTCAAGGCTCCCATTGTGGTGCTTTCCTTCCAAGTGATTCCCCTGTCTGCTCCTTCTCCCTCAGAGGCCCCCTTTTCACCTGGGGAAGGTCCTAGTGAGTCATCTCCTTTGTTGTCTACCCCTCAGCCAATCGGATGCAGTTCTAGACTTTTAAAACTGCTTCCTTCGAACCCCATCATTCCCCTCAGCAATACATTCGATGAGCTACACATTTTGGAAAACTGGGGTGATTTGGAGCCTGAGAGCTCCCTTATGGAGGATTCCCCTCCCCCTTTTCCTGCCCTGGATCTGCCACAACTGGCCCCCAAACGTAAAAAGCTGAAAATATCTCGAGGAACGGTGAAGGGTTGGGGAGATGGGGAGGATGTCACTTGAGTTTTCTTGACTCCATCTCTTGTTTTGCACTACTGGAACTATGTAACCATTGAAGTTCACCTCCTTAAATGTTTGTAGTTTAAAAAAATCCCTCTCGCCATAAGGTGATTTTTTTGCTATGTTATTTCAGGCACAGCATGATCTGATTTTTTTACAGGAAACCTGGATGGCTTATCTGTCCAACCTATCGCTGATTCAGAGGGATTGTGGTAGAGATTCTCCTTTTGGTCTTTTGGAGAGGATAGGACCGATGGGGTTGAGATATTGTTTAGAGGGTCAGCTTTTAAGGTGGATCACCTTGTGGACCTCGATCCTGGGAGGGCATTGTTCATGGATGTTTTTGGCACAAGGAGAGATTTTGCTGTTTGTCCGTATATGCGACACAGGTTAAGACAGACCATATCTCCCTTTTTGATTTGGTTAAACATTTTTTGGCCACATCACGGTGCATTATTTTAATTTAATTGTGATTCCATAGCATTACAGCGTGTTATTCAGACTGCAGGATTGCTGGACGGATTCAGATTTCTGCACCCTCAGGAGGATAATACTTATTATAGAGGACTCTCTTTACACTCCAGGATTGATTACTTTTTTTCTTTCCCATCCTTGGTGGTTCAGCATGCCTGTACGGTCCCCTTTGAATTCTCTGATCATGAGGTGCTCGAGGTTTGGGTGGGCTTCCCTCTTCCTACAGCACCAGAGCTGCCTCAATGGAGGCTGAATGTAGCTTCCTTACAGTCCCCAGCTTTATATCAAGCTGTAACTGCTTTCCTATTGGTAAGAAAATTGGTTCTGTGCCTCTATGATGATTGGGGTCAATGGTGGGTGGGCACGAAATTGGGTCTTAAATCTGTTTGTCTTAAATTTGGGAATAAACGAAAATGTTTAGAATATTTTTGGTATCTTACTTTATGGAGACAATTATAGTATCTGATTTCTTTGGCCACTGATGGCAGTGGTCAGTATGTGACTCAGGTTCAGAATGTTAAAACTGAAATGTGACAATTCCAATATAATAGAGCAGCAACATTTGCTGTGGAATTAAAATATGGCACTCAAAACTCGCCTTATGGGGATCCTGCTTTGCTTGCAAAGAGCAGGTGGATTCTTCAGTTTTGACTTCCCTTTTGGACCATTCGAGATCTGTGGTTTCTGATCCAGCTGGTCTTATGGACCTCATTGATTCCTATTTTTGGGAACATTTTGGGGTCTCCTCTTCCCTGGTCCCTGGTGTAGAAAGTTTTGCATCTACCTCCCTTCCTCCCCTTCCACAGGAGGTGGTTTCCCAGTTGTTGGCTCCTATTACTGCAGCTAAACTTTTGGCTGTTGTGGCAGCGATGTGTATGGGTTTCCCCCAGTGTGGGATGGTCTGCCCCATGATTTTTAGAAGTCCTTTTCCACAGAGTTGGTGGACTTTCTCACATCTGTCTTTAATTAGTTTCTCCAGCCTGGTTGTTTTTCTCCCTCTTTTACCAAAGGGCTCTTAATTTGTCTTCATAAGTCTGGAGAGAAGAAATGTCTGGATATTTGGAGACCCATTTTTCTCTTAAATTCTGATTGTAAGATTTTGAGAAAATTACTTCATTCCAGACTGTTAGGGGTGGTACCTCTGTTAATCCATCTGACCCAAACCTGTTCCATTCCTTCCCGTACTATTTATGAGAATTTTAATATACTGCATGATGTTTTTGAATATTGTAAACCACTGCATGACCATAGGGTTTTGTTGTCATTGGACCAATCAAAGGCATTTGATAGGGTTAGATATGACTACCTTTTTGCAGTACTGTTACACTATGGTTTGCTAAGAGTCTTTATGACCTGGATTCGTCAATTATAAGACTTGGCTTCTGTTTCTTCTTATAACAGGGGTAGTGTGGATAAAACTGTTCCAATTAGCATGAGGATGAGGCAGGGCTGTCGCCTCAGCCCTCTACTTTATGTGTTTTTTTTTTAGATCCTTTAATTTGGCACATTTTTGAGAACTGGAATATTCCGGGACTTCACTGGCTGGGGGGGGTGGATCCCTGAAAATCTTGGCATACGCTGATGATATTTGTTTGTTTATTAAGATGTCCCCAGTGGGGAAGAGGTGTCTCATGTTTTATGGCTCTTTTCCCATTTTTTGGGAGCATCCCTTAATTTCCAGAAGAGCCACGGTATTTGGGGATTTTCTCTGGGACAGTTTCTCAGATTGCAAATGTTTTAGTAGTATTGGGTCCCCTCAGGACCTTGGGTATTAAATTTGGGCTGGGGATATGGCTTTACTGAACTGGTTGGTCACCCCATATTAATCAAACTATACAAATGGCAGATTTCCAAATCACTTTTGGTCTCTTCCTCTTGGAGTCTGTTGTATGATGTGGTTTTGAGTCATATTTGTCCACAGGTATGGACATTAAACACTGTATTCCTGCTAAACTTCCAAAGGTGTTGGCACAACTACAGGAGCCTCGGGTCCCCAGACATCTCTGGGATATGCTTTGGCTTTGTTCCTATGGGAGTCTTAATGTGAGGGGCAATCATAAACATAAGCCTCTTGAGGTTGAACTTGTCCATTTCCAGAATGCCCAGCTGTACTGGAAATGATGAAACATTTTTTCCTAGACTGTCTTTTTGCCAAAGGCTTTTGGAGATATGTGGCTATATACTGGAAGCCTCCATGGTTGGAAAGTTTGATCTATGAATGAATGCCTGTTTTTAGAGGACTTTCTGCCAAGTCTTCAGAAGTATACTAATAGCATTTTGCTTGTCTTATTTGCTTGCCTGAAATTTTATTTATGGCAGGCTTGTTGTTGACTGGTGGTACAATAGCTGCATTTACCTTACCCTGTGATTGCACAAATGGTGTCTGTGGTTTTGCAGGAGGTTTATCACAGAGACATTTTGTTTCAGTCACAAAGGGGCCTCCAGGTTTTGTGGAAAGGATTTTCCGTTCTCTTTGGGGGAAGTTTATGAGGATTGGAACAGATTTTCTTACACCTTTTTTGTGTTTCAATCTGGCTGTTGTTGTTAGAACATGTATGTTTCCATGCCTTATTTCTTTGTTTTTTCTTTGTTTCTTTCACTCCTGATGATAGTAGAGTACCTTTGGTAGGCATGGTATTTATTCTTTGCTCATTTGGTTGTTTTTTCTTTTCCCTTTTTTGTTTTAGATGTTTTGGATAATATTATTGTATTCTTTTTCTTTGTTTTTTGTTCTTAATAAAAACTCCCCTACTCTTCGGAAGGGGGTGCTGTCTTGATGAGCAAGATGGTGGACCTGGAGAAGATGGAAGCTGCCACTTCTTCAGGTAAGAGAGAACTGGACCCTCTCCCCTCTGACTCCTGTCTGATGGCTGATGATGACTTACTGAATTGATGTATTATGCATACTCTCAGTAATGTGGTACCTTCTGCTCCAGGCTTTTCTTCACCAGAGAGTTCTGTGGACCCTGCTGTACACCAAGTATTTGCTGCTGATCAGTATCTGCAGGATGCTTTGCACCAGAAAAGAACTTACCTCCTCTCCCTGATGGTGGAGGATGAAGCAACATATCTCAGGGAGAAGGAAAAACATTTTTGCTATGCAGGGCAAGCCTCTGCTGAGAGTTCAGGGGATGACTGCATCGGGGATGCCCTCTGCTTCTCATCTGACTGCATCTGATGCCTCTGAGAAGCCCCTGTCTGACACTGATACTCCAGTTTTGCCCTTCACTACTACTGCTCCTTTAGTTATTTTGACTTCCTCCTGGACTCTGCCTTTGCTCCCGATTGCCCGTTCTGATGTTGCTACTGTTGCCACAACATTGAACTTATTGGCAGCTCCTCTTTTGCCTAATCTATTGATTGCTGAGCTGACTCTTCAGCTGGCAGGGACTTTTGTGCACCTGCATCCTCAGAGGGACTCCCCTGTATCTTCTTTCAGTGTGGATGCACTGCCTGCTACCATCAGGAATGATTGTGGACACACTAATGCTGCTGTATCTGCCTCTAAGCAGTTCCATACACATGGGGGTGATTTTTACCCACCTGCGAATTGGTTTCTGGTCCATGCTTTGGTGGAAGCAGGCTGAATGAGGGATTAAATCGAGCAGTGGCATTTGAATCCCCTGACTCCTCCAACATCGATCCCAATCCTGGTAGATGACCTGACACTGCCTTCCTGCCGCAGCACACCTCCACATGCATTACAGCCACTTGCTTCTTTTGCACTTCCTGTATCTTGTCCTTCTGTTGCTCTGGGTGCTGTAGTTTCAACCGTGCTGACCCCCCAACTTAACAACTATGGTCTCCTCGGTGGGCCAGGGACCTTCCAAGCCTGCTACTGCTGCTGTTCTTGGCTCTGAGACCCCTGTTGTCTCTTTTGCCCCTGTTTTGGAGCACTCATTGGATTTACCTCCACCAGTTTCAGTTACACCCTTGGATTCTGAAAGAGGGCCACCCGCCCTGGCTGAATGTTCGCAGGCTCTTCCTACTATTCACCACCATCCTGCCCAGTAGCCACTGGATCCACTTTTACAGCCTCCTCTTCCCACTTTGTCTTGGACGGACAGGGTCAAGCTGACTGACCCCATTATTACTGCCCTTCCACTGCATGACACTCCTCCTGCCTTGGCCCACTCCTTGGCATGGGCTTGGTCAAATTTCAGGAAGGCAGATGTCTTCCCCAATTCACCTGCCCCAACTCTATGGTGAAACATGGTCCGTTTATTGTATATGGGGGGGTTTAGACCCCCCCACAGAATGTATGTCAGGAGGACTCTTATTAAGGATTCTCTTTACTTCAGTTCATTCCTCATGAACTTTATGCACTGCTTCATGCTCCTTCAGATGGATATTTTGATCTTAGTTTTTGTACTGGGGCTTATTTGGATAAGTTTTGGGCCACTTATAAGATGCTACAGGATGCCTCTCTGTGTCTCCCATTTAAAGCCATTCCTTTGATTAAGCTGGCAATCAGAAACATTGCTATCATGAGGGGGTGAATGTTCAGGCTGTCTGATATCGGTTGGCACAACGTTGTGTTGTGCTTGGTGACCCAGATCCCATTTTGGATTCAAAACATTTTTGAACTGGGCATTGGCACCTTCTGAGTGTTTTCTTTTTGGGCAGGCATCATGGGAACTGTTTCTACTGGGGTCAGCCCAAGACTTGTTTCAACTGCGGATTGGATGACCACCTCAGCAAAGCTTTCTACAAGCTCCGCTGCACACTTTGTTCTAGCTTGGGTCATCTAGGTGCCCAGTGCACGAATCTGCTCTGCTGTAATCTATGTGAGGATTCTGGTAATTCCTTCCAGAACTGTAAATGGGTTTTGCATAATAAAGATGAAGTCAATGCTCAAGATTGTCTTTTGGAGAAAGGTTACAGAACCTCGCAGCAGAAGCAACATAAGGAATTGACAGCTTCCTTGGCTCACCAGGAGGGACCCAATCTTACTCCTGTTCTGTTTAAATTTCTTGTTTGCAGGACTTTGCTTCTCCAGTGCCTGTCCCAGCCAATTCCCCTTTACCTGCTCCTATTGACCCAAAGGCCAACATGTCAGAAGACCAGTCTCCTCCTCCTCCTCCTCCTGGGAACCTTGATATGGATACCTTAGCTGAGGCTCCTAGTGGGTATCCTGACATGCCTCCCCCAATATGATGGTGGTTAGTAGCAAGCGTTCATTGCACTCCCATAAGTCTGGGATTCTTCTTTCAGAGTTAGCCCCCTTAGCAGCTCCTGTATCATTGGAGAATAAGTATGCCATTTTGCTTGATGATACCATGGATTCAGAGACTGGCCAGGTGTTGGACTCTTCTTTGCATGTCGCGTCCAAGCTACAAACCGTGTCAGATGTGGAGGGAGATGTAACCCCCCAGCACAGATGAAACATCAGAAGAAACTTGCAATGGTTACTTGTAGTACTACAGATCAGGCCCAGGACTGTTCTTCTTGAACATTATCTTTTCTTTTAACCCCGCCTTATGGCTCCCACATTGTGCCTTGTTTGGCTTAATGTTAATAGCATTAAATCTGTAACCAGACTTACTCTTCTTTTCTCCCTTATGCATGATTTGTTGTTTGATGTGGGTTTTTTTTTGCAGGAAACTCATTTCAAATCTTCGGAAGTGCTGCAGGCACAAAAGCAATGGTGCTGGGGCCCCTCATTCTGGTCATTTGGACCAGATCTCTGTGATGGTGTGGGAATTATGTTTAAGGGCACTTCTTTTCAGGTAACTCACTTGGTGGACATTGACCCTGGCTGGGCTGTCCTCCTAGATGTCCAACATCAAGGATCTCCCTTATGCTTAATTAATATCTTTGCCCCTCAGATGAAGAAAGCTCAGGTTGAGATCCGAAGCTTATTCACCCCTACTTATACATGACCAGACATTGGGTGCGACTTTAATTGTGGACCTGCACAACTGATAGAAGTGCCTGCACGTCAAAGTTATTTTTTGATATGACCTATCTCCTTTGCCTGTTGAAGGACACTTCATTGGTCAATGCCTATAGGTCCACACATCTCACGGGAGGTTTCAGGTATCACAAAAATACTCTGGCTACTCAGATAGATTTCATATTTGTTTCTTCTCACCTCCACGTCCACTCTGTCTGCCTTCTTCCAATCGAAACCTCAAACCATCAACTTCTTGGGGGCACATTTGGTGAGATGCCCACTTTGCACACTGGCAAGGGTATTGACAACTTAACAATTCCCTGCTGACTGACAAATCCCTTTGGAATAAAGTCCTTGAACTCCTTTATGCCAGACAGTCCCTTACATATATGTATGACAATCTTGGGGATTGGTGGTTTAAGACAAAAACTGCTCTTGCAGGATTGTTTAAGAAATTTTTCTGGACTAAAACAAGGTCAGCCTATCTTAACTACCTGACCTTGCATTCTCAATTGTCTAGAGCCCTGACTGTCATACACTCGGGAGCAGGGGATTACTCCCCCATTGTCGTGAAGCTTAAAGAGCAGACGAGGAGCTTCCAATATGACAGAAGTCACTCCCTGCTCTTTGAACATAAGTGTGGCACACAGTGTTCTCGAGGGTATGGGGACCCCTTTGCCAGTTACAAAACCTAGGTTCATCAGAGAAACATCACTAAGCTGATATCCCTCACAGGTGAAATGCACTCAGATGGATGGAAAGTCTCATCATTGGTGCATGACCATCTCACTCAGCTGTTTGGGTCCATGGGCAACCCTGTGCCCGCTAACATGTTCTTCAGCTCGGTTTATGTATCGGCCATTCCTCCACACTTGAAGTCTGCTTTGAGCAGTCTGATCTCTGCAGCAGAGGTCATGAAGGCTATTAAGTGCCTAAATGCTAATGTTACCCCTGGACTGGATGGCCTTATGGCAGAATTCTATTGTTCTTACAATTTAACTTTGGTTGACATTTTGGAGGATGTATTTAATGATTTCTTGCAGGAGAAGAATTCTCACCCCATTTCTGGAGGCTATCCAAATTCTTTTGTATAAGAAGAGCCCGGAGGAAGACTTAAATAATTGAAGCCCTTTATGCCTTTTAAATACAGACTTTAACATTTTAATGATTATCCTCAATAGCAGACCCTCTCTGCTATCTGAAGTGGTCATCTCACCTTCCCAGACTTGTTCCATTTCAGGATGCCATACTGTGGATAATTTGATCCTGCTGCATGAGGTGTTGGATTTGGGGGATCTTAATATGGCCGCTGGTTACATTTTGACACTGGATCAGGAAAAGGCATTCAACAAAGTGTTGCACCACTATTTATTCTCTGTCTTTGCCCATTATGGCATCCCTGTGTCCTTTTGTAACTGGCTTTGTAAGTTGTATGCTTTGGCCTCCATTATACCATTGGTTAATGGACATCAGGGACACAGGATAGGCCTTCGGACAGGGGCACATCAAGGGTGCCTCCTTGGCCCCCAGCTTTATGCCTGTTGCATAGATCTCATTATACGTAAAATACAGTTGCATTCCCATATTCAGAGTATCTCCTCCCCAGCTGGCTCCCAGAAGGTGAAGATCACAACCTATATAGATGATGTCACTTTGTTTGTTCAAGATGAGCAATCAGGTTGCCTTGCCCATGAGATTTTCTGCACCTTTACTCCCCTTTCAAGAGCGCACTTGAATTTACACAAATGTAAGGGCCTTACTGCTGGCCCTCCCACTCCTGATACTCTCAGTATTGGAGGTATTACTATCTTGACCATGCCTCTTAAAATCCTCAGGGGTGACTTTTGGACCTGAGGATATGGCTTTTGACAATTGGTTAGACAAACTCTCTTCTTGTGCGGCTAGGATCCAAGTCTGGAAATCTTGGCAACAAACTGAAAGAAAAGGGTTGCTATTTTAAAAGCCTTTATACTGCTGATGTTTTTGCATCTTAGTATGGTATACTCCATTCCCAAATCTCTAGAAGTTCAGCTATTTAGTCTGTTTTTCCAACTTGTTTGGGGAAGTCAGCTCAATCCCATTAAGAGGAATATTTTATATCTGCCCCTTAATAAGGTATAGTTGAAAAAAAAAAATCTTGTTTTATTTTCTGCACTTCCTGGCCTGGAATTTTACACTGTATTTTGTTACTGGCTCCAACATATGGGGTTTGTTTATTTGCTCTTGGATGGACCCTCTCTTACAGTCCTAGAAACTTTCTGTCTTCCTGCCCTTGCTGTTTGTAAGGACGGTGGTTGACAAAGAGAAGGGATGGACAGTTGATGCCCAGCACCTAGCTCCCCTCCATAGACATCACCTCTCTTCCTCCATCATGGATTACAATTTTTCGGAGAGTTCCTCATACCCTGGAACCCCTGTGACAGCTTTTCCTACCACTGACTGAGTGCAGACGATGCAAGGAACCCCCAAATATGTGGGATGTCCTCTGGTTGTCTTGTCAAGGCTGAGTGTCAAGACTAATGATAAACATAAAGGATTGGACAAAAGACACTACCCAAGAGAGTGATGTCACCAAATATTGGAAATAATGACCCATTTTCTGTTGGACTGTCCTTATGCACAGGAATTTTGGCTTAGTAGTCGCATCAGGTCAGCCACTCGATCCTTCATCCATTGGTTGAGTGGAAAATGGTTAGAGTTGGACCAACATCGATGGAAGGCTGAGCACCAATACCAGGTGTTGGAGATGAGTCTTGGATGTTGAGTGATAAGGTCTACAGTGCAGGTAGACAAGAGTGATATAGAAGGTAAAAGATCAGAGTTGTTATTGATTTGAGAATGTATTCCAAGAAACCATTGATGTCAAGTGGTTGTTCTGATTGCAATTTCTTTTGTTGTTCAATTATTTATTTTCTTATTTGTAAATAAATGTCACATTCCTGTGTGTTTTAAATCCTGACACATAGCCTCGTCTGATTATTTCCCACACCCTGTGACATTTGGTGTAAGCAGTGGGATAATATTTCTAATTACAAGTCTATTATCTAGAGGAAGAGGATCTGCAAGAGGAGAAGTCCTCAGGTAAGGATGAGACTGTTACTGGACTTATGCGAACTGGGGTGAAGAATACAATCAACACCTGAAATATGCCAATATGAGTGTAATGTTGGAATTAGCACTGTAAACACAAAAAAAGCTAGCAAGCGTTAAAATAACACAGTGGTTAAAACCCAGTTTGTAAATGAATGTTGGTACTTTAGGCACTTATATGTATATAATGGTGTGCACACCTGTACAGAACTAAGAGAGGTGTAAGACTGCATGAGAGGGTGCTGAGAGAGTGTTCTCACACCAGCATGAAATGGCTAACACTACTTTTCTTTGATTTCTGTATGGATTTTGCTGAAAAATAAAATGACAAAACACTTCCTGAGTGTTTTTTTATGCTCCTAATTGCCTGCCTGTGTCTGACATCATTGCAATGTTCTTGTGAAATCCCACACCCTACGATATCCAGTCTCTAGCCACCACTCAACAAGGAACCACTCTATCCACTTGCTGCCACAGCTGGCGTTATCTTTGACTTCTTTCTGCTCTGCTGTTTCTGTACAGCCCAGCCCCCTTAGTGCCGAAGGAAAATAAAATAAATAAATAAACACAATGCAGAGGCACCTTAAGCTGACACTCACTATTGCTATCGTAGCCTACCTCGCAGTAGACACACAGTGGGAGCAGGGCAGAACTACCTTGAACTTCCCCCACCCTAATACACAGGCAGGAGTTACATAGTATGAGGGGCACAAGTGCTGACATCATCTTTTCTTTTCACCTCATTGATATAATGTGCTCAACAAGGAACTCCTGACATCTCCAAAAATTGGCCCTTTCAAGCGACAGCTATGGAAGCACCTCACCTCTACCAGTAGTTGTGACTGTTTCTCTTAAGGTGTCTGTGTCCATCTTCACCTCGCTAAGACTGCTGCTGTTCTTCCATTACGTTCTTATCTCTACTTTAGTTCCCCTGTTTTGCTGGTCCCCTCTTTCCCTCATCCCCCCTCTTCCCTACCCTACAAGTCTACCATCCCCAACTCTGGCACTTCCCTGTACATAGTCCACTACTGCTACCTTTCTTAGCACTTCCATGTCTCTCCTCCCGCCACGACAATGGCCCATCAGCCTGCCTACTCCTGTTGGTCTATCTCATATTTTGTCTTCAGATTACTCATGCTTTGCCTAATAGCTCTCCTTGATCACTGCTTAGTTCTCAGTCATATGTATGAGTTTAGTTTTGTTGTGTCAGCACCGCATTCACCTTGTTATTTTTATGCTGTAGTACTGTTTTACCTTTGTATGTTTGTTTTACCCTTCACTTTGATGTGAAACCTTTGTAAATGAGCTGTTCTTGCTCAAAGGTAATGTAATCCAAGAATTTAATAAATAAAATAAATAAAAATAATGTCTTCACTGTTCCCCCACTAATCTACAGGGAGCAGGATCATCCTCTCATCACCTTTGCTACCCTGTTGCACATCTGCTCCCTGACAGCCGATACCCATGACCACAAACATGGGAAGACGAAGACCAACACTCCAAACTGGGCATTCTGGTCTTGCTTCCTTCGCAAGCTGATCCTCCTACTGCTGCTGCTATCTGGTAACATGCACCCAAATTCTGATCCACCCTGCACTGGCACTACCTCTAGCATGGGGCAACTCAGGATCGTCTCCCTTAACATAAGTAGCCTCCTCCTTAAATTCACACAATTCCAGGCATGGGTAAAGCAGATCAATCGTGACGTAATAGCTCTCATGGAGACCTGGCTTTCCCCCAAAATCACTGATGTGGCTATCTCCCTTGATAGGTACACCCCTTTTCGTCAGGACAGGGAGTCAAAATGGGGAGGTGGTTGCCTAGTCTACGTAAAAAGCGATATCACAGCACAGACCTTGCCTGGCAGTATGCACTGTAAGGAGGCACAAATCCTAAACTTAAAACTCTCTATAGGGCAACAGAACAAGACCCTACTGCTTACCACAGTGTACATACCCCCAGGTCAACAAGCCACTGGCCTCAAACTCTTCTTAAGTAACCAACAGCTGCTGGGCAAAAGCTGGGAGCAGGTTATAGTTGGTGACTTAAACATTAACTGGCTTTCTCAAGGTGAAACATTGGCAAGAGATCAGATTTCTGGACTCTGTCTTACCCAGATGGTCACTCTTGCCACCCACCGTAACTACCGAACAGGAACCCGCACACTCATTGACTGGGTCCTATCCTCCCACCCTGAACACATCTCCCTGTCATATGCATGTGGTCAAATAAGTTCTCAAAGCACCCTCCAAAGGTATCCAGAAACCGCACACTGAGAGCTGGACTTCTGGATGCCTTTGAGTTATACCTGAAACAGATAGACTGGTCTCCGATTGACAGGGCCAAGGATGGCAACCAGGACCTGGTCTACTTCCTCAGGGCCTTCACCCAAGCCTGTGACATCTTCGCTCCATTTAGAACCAAGAAGGTTAAAGGAGCTGTCAACCCATGGCTCTTTGGTACATTATTTGAGCTCATGCATTACAGAGACAATCTGTGGTATAAGGCCATGGTGACTGGCAAACAGGCCAACTTATCCACCTATAGGGCTGCTAGAAACAACTTCACAAAGCTTGGTCACCAGGCCAAAGTCTCCTACTATAAGGATCTTCCCAACAAAAGTTGGAGATTGCGTAAAGACTTCTGGAATTCAATGAAGTCATTAAGTGGTAGTGCTCCTAGAGCACCACCCAACCTGATTACGTCCACATCCGGGCACTCCAGGAACCCACTGATATCACAAACGCTTTCAACTTAGCATGGATTCATAGATTGATACAAGTTCAAAAGGCACATGCCCATTTATGAACTCGCCACCAGCTAAATTAGCAGTGGATGGAAATTTTCTTGTCACCCATACATTTATCAAGGTTTCTCTTAAATAGTTCAATGTTTTCGCTGTTTATAATATTACTAGGCAATGTATGCCAGATTGGAGGAATTCTCTGTGTAAAAAATCTAGATCGTTTATTGGTTTTACATAAGGATGATTTTAGTTTTGAATTGTGGGATCTAGTGGGATTTACGGATCTTACTGGTTGTGCTACTGGGAGAATATCTTCTGCCACCTACAGACCAGCCCATTGGCCCAAGCTCCCCCTCGCCAACTAGTAACGGACTGCCCCCCTTCTATTTCAAACAGATATCAAGATCTGAGACAATCAGATATGTCAAGCGGGTCCTCGGCAAGACCAGGGTAGGGAGCGACTAAGTAGACATGAAGCTGCTTGCCTTAACCCTGGACGAGCTGGTTAACCCACTGACAAAGGTATTTAATTCCTCCCTAAGATCAGGTGTGTTCTCTGACACATGGAAATCAGCTCTTGTCACCACCATCCTCAAAGCTTGTGATAAAACTAACACATCTAACTACAGGCCAATCTCAATCCTCCTTCCCCTCTCTAAAGCTCTCGAAAGGGTGGTCTCGGATCAACTCACAGAGTATCTGGAGAAGCACAACCTGCTCTGTTCTCAAGAGCATGGCTTCCGTAAAAACCACTCAACACTTACTACCGTAGTCAAGCATACTTCCCACCTATACGATGCACTGGATAATGGAATGGCAGTGGAGTCCATATTTATAGACCTCACAAAGGCTTTCAACTCAGTGAACCACCACCTTCTCCTTTGCAGCCTGCTATCAACTGACCTGTCTCCTGATACAGTGGCATGGTTTGGAAGCTACCTCTCCCACAGAACACAATGTGTCAGAATAGGTGACACATTCTCTGAGCCAAGGGAGGTGAGTCTAGGAATCCCACAAGGATCCATCCTTGACCCACTCCTTTTCAGTCTTTTCATAAATACCCCCCATCTGCCTGTCTAGCACACATCGTACTCTATGCTGATGATGCTGTCATATCTGCCCCGGGCAGGGACCAACACATCATCTCTACTGAACTGCAGGGTAGCCTCCACAAGCTTGAATACTGGTTCTGCCAAAACAAACTCCTGCTCAATCACAAAAAAAACAAACAAAAGCATGCTGTTCACAGTCCCACAAAACAAAAAGAAGTTCCACCCCCTGCAAATTCAGAGCCTCAAGGGAGATTCACTTGAACAAGTTTTCATATTTAAGTACCTAGGGGTACACCTCAATGACACTCTCAGTTTCACCAGTCATATTGACCACGTTGTCAGGACTACCGACATGAAACTGGGTATCCTTTATTGCCAGAAACACTCCCTATCACCTGCGGCCCTGAAACTTGCTGTAAGCAGCTCGGTCTTGTCTTTAATAGACTACAGTCTATCAGTATATGGAGCAGGCTCTGAAACATCCCTCAAAGAGTAAAAACACTCCTCAACAAGGCCTGCCACCTAACCTTTGGGGCTGATCTCTCCATCCACACCTGTACCCTCTACAAAGAGACTGGCTGGTTCCCACTCCACCTAAGAACTCAATCCCAGACCTGCATACTTGTTAAAAAAGCCATGCTAGGGCTTATGCCAGAGTCTACGAATGGACTCTTCATGAAGGCACTACTCACTAAACATACCAGGAGTGCAGCTAAAGGGGGACTCCTGGTCCCCTTTAAGCATATTAAAATGGCACAGAGATCTCTCTCTTTCCTGGGCCCGAAGTGGTTCAATGAGTTGCCTACAGCACTCATTGAAAATACCAAGCACTGACACTTCAAATTCGGGCTTCATACCCATCTAGATCTCCAAAAGGTCTGTGCCTGCCACACCTAACCCACGCTGAGGGCACACTCAACTCCTACCTCTCCACCCACATGTTAACCAGAACCTGCTGTCCCTGCCCCCCCTCTCCCTGTTCACTCCTACGAACATCCCTCCTCAACTCCCCACTACTGATTGCTCTCCTCCCCAACCGCCACCACACAATGGTTTTAGCCCCCTTTCACCTCCTCTCCTACATCGGATGTGCTCTAATGACAACACCAGACTTATGGCTGCTTGCCCCTCCCCACAATCCCCCTGGCTGCCCCAGCTAGATACCCTCCCTCCTGTTCCTCCCACCCCCACTGCTCTCTTTAATTGTAAAGCTGCCTGCATACCATGCTAGTAGATGCAATGTTAGACCTTTATGTATTATTGTATTGTATGTGTTATTTATACCCCTAAGTACATGCAAACTCAATGTAAATTCTTGTTTACCCTAGTAATGTACAGTGATGTCTGTATTTGTATTATACCTGTTCTTGTTTCTGACTTGACTTGGAACTTTTGAAAATGAGTATTTGACACAAAGGTATTAATCCCAAACTGAAATAAATAAAATAAATAAATAAACTAAACCAAACTAAAAGGCTAATGTATTACTAAAATGAATTATTGACATCACTAATACAGGGTATTCACTTTTCTAATTTCATTCACAATTTATAAGCAAATAAATATGGTGTGCCTTTTGAATATTTTTAGAATAGCTGTTACATCATACTCCTTTTCATCTTATTCACTTAATTACAGTGTTACTTCCAATATAGAGAAGCCAAAAGAGACATATTGCATTTGCACTCATTAATTTAAACATTAAATCATTATTATCAAAAAAAGGTGAAACACTTCCTCAGATGTTCATTTTCCAGTGCTTGTGATCACCCAGTCCTTTCTGTTACATATGTAAAGGGATCCACTAGAATTTCTGTTGACATGGCACAGGGATTACTAAAAATGTAAATAATACTGGTATGTTTGGTCCTAGGAGAGATCAAGACAGAAACAAACCAGAGTGAATTCATGTCCTTCAAAAGTGAAATCATACAGTATAAACAGATTCTATCTGAATAAAAGGTATTCTTTAGAGTTCTATATCCTAGGTAGCCAGTGAAACACAAAGAACATTCCGACACATCCGTCAGTGGACCAGAGTGCACTGTTTACATAAACTGGGAATTCCCTCTCGATATGTTGTTCTTTGAAGTCAGATTGCTACACCAAGGGGCTACGAATTAGCTTGCATGGACCGGGGGAAGTGCATGTCAGCCAAAAAAGAACTTCTTTTATTTTTAAGAAACAACTAAACGAGTGTCTATGGGGAAAATACCCTCTATATGTATGTGTGTAGGGTGGGGTTGGGGATGGGGTGTGTACATGGAGAGAGATTTGGGGAAAGGATGATGACACATTTGAACTGCAGTTCTCAGCTATTATAATAAAATTTCAGAAAAACTTAAAAAAAAAATAGTCATGCTTCTAGAGAGCTATAACACCAATAAGTCTTAATGGCTACTAATGTCAAGTGGAGCTACTGGATGGAAATGGGAATGTGGTAACATGTGCTCGAGTTTTAAAGGTATCATAATGTACCAGGGGAATAAAATAATAATTTTCCTACAGCCTCCCTCTTCTCTGGAACCATCTCCCATGGACTGTTTGCCACTCCTCCTCACTCACCTTCTTAAAATTAAATCTCCGTCTCCTTCTTAGCTCCAGTTGTTGCTGTTCCCCCACCTCCCCTCCTTCACTCACCTAACCCACAAATCCCCCTACTCCTGTCTCAGTGCTTCCCTCCAGCTGCTGACTTGCTTCCTTTTTACTTACCTCCCCTTTATTGCTATTCAATTTATTACTTAATTGCAGTACTCATATTTTGTTGCACTGTCTAAATGGATATTCCTGCTTGTATCATAGTTGTATCTCCACCCAGATTGTTATTACAACTCAGTAGTTAACAAGATGCTTTACTCGCACTCTGGTACAATGTCTTGATTTTTATTTTTGTTTGTATAATAGTTGTCTCCCTCCCTGATTATTGCCCCCTGGATCAGACCTGGAAATGAGCCTCGGCTCAGTGTGCTTTTCCCAGCTGCAAACTTTTAAATAAATCAATAAAAAAAAAATGTACTGCCTCTGTATGAGGCTTCATCAGGGGGCTGGAGATAGAATACAAGCCCTCCTTAAAATACTCATAGTGATTAACAATTGTAAAATGCATTCACGAAAACACATGCAGGCAAAAACGTTAAAGTTCAGCAGTGATAAAACCTCTTAAAGGCACTCCATTAAGAGAGCAGATAAAGGTGGAATGATTATAGTGCAAGATACTACTAAGTATGTAACAGAAACAGAAAATCATTTAAGTGATGGTAATTGCTATTAGGCCCTCACATTTAACCCAACATACCCCTTTAAAGCTGTCCTGGATAGCATTATGAATGAAGCTTATGGCAATGGTTTGATAGATGGGAATGAATTTACTTTTCTAAAAATAGAACACCCCATATGTCCTATACTCTACCAAAAGTCCACAAGTCTGTGAATGACCCTCTTGGACATCCGATTTGTTTCCAACATCAGATCTTTGAGTAAGGGGCCCTCCAGATTTGTGGATCATTTTGTGACACAAATTATCCCAAAAATGAAAACATATATCAGGAACCCTATGCATATTATCAGCAACATTGAAAGCATGACCTGGGAGAACAGTGTCTGTTGGTTAGTGATAGACATCTGTTCACTGTACACTAGCATCAAGCAAGCACGTGGCTTGAGGGCATGTAGAGAGTTTATGGCCAAAGACCCTGATTTGAAGCTGTACTACAGAAGTTTATCTTGGACCTAGTGAGAGTCACCCCGAATTATAACTACTTTACATTTAATGTATGGGTGTAGCCAGGCATACTCCAAGCATGCCATGGTGTGCAATTTTATTTAAGGGGGGGTAGTAAATAGGCTCTGAACTGCTTCCTTTTTCCATGAAAGCTAACAAAGAAAACGTTGAACCTTTCTGTAATTTTATTCATAGGAGTCAAAACTAGGAGGACTGGTCGCTAATGTTGTCTTTGCATCCCAAGGACAATACCACTTTACAGGCTTTGGGCTGGTATGTGGGTGTCTTAGGAAGCAATGTATGGCATCTGTATTTACCCATGCATGGCAACAACCACTGCCATGAGATACAAAAGTTGTATTTATTTAGACCTTGATTATAAGTAATTAAAAAATTTAGTAAGCCTAAAGAGAAGTTCGGGTGAGTACCTTACCAATGTTAATACCAGGACAATCATTCCTGAACTTTTAATTTACTCTCATCGGACTTATTACTATTTACCTTTGGGTTTAGATTTGGGTAAACTAGATGACTATGGTCTCCCAGAGTTAGTTAATTGAGGTTTGCATATTTGGGGATATGTTAATTTTAAAGTGGCATGACCATTTTGAATTATCACAAATTGTGATCTATATATCAGTTATAACATGGACGTTCTCATAACCCCTTGCTTTAAGGGGATATGAATAAGTGGACTACTTACTTAAATTTCGATTTAGTATTTTTCCATGCTGCTCATAGGCTTAATTTCTAGCAACTTTGTAATAAAAATTGTTAATAATATTAGATTAGTATCCCTCCAGGACGTATCTTAAAGCAGTAGAATAAGTAACCTATAGGAATTTTAGAGGGGTGTAGTGTATGTATATGTACATTGAAAACAATAAATATAAAGTTTGAAAAAAAAGTTGTATTTATTGTGCCAAATGAGGCAACAAACGCGGTCCTGGTGTACATTTGTATGTTGACTGGCTACACCCTGGGAAGGGGTAGCACAACCTAACAAGGGGGTAGCCATGAGTCCACTTGGTGGGCAGATCTGAAATCCCTGGCTACACCCCTGATTTAATGGAAACATTTTCCTTCAAACACAGGGTACAGCAATGGGGGCAACATATGTCCCCGCTTATGCAAACCTGTTTATGTCCTGGTAGGAGGAGAAACTGGTACTCACTGATTTGAACCCCCCCACACTCAGACACATAGTGCACTGGTACCATTTTATTGATGATATAGTGTCTGTCTGAGGTGGGTGCCCAGATACAGTGGTTAACTTCACAGGCTGGCTAAATACCAACAATATAAATATCAAGTGTGCTTATCAGACAAGTATGACACAGACTGATTGTTTTTTATATCAGATTTAAGGTCAACAGTGATTTGAAGGTAATCTGTGAGCCCTATCATAAGCCAATAGCAAGGAACAACATTTTGAGAGCTGAAGGTTCTCATCCCAGGACTCTGGTCAACAACATCCCCTATGGGCAGTTTCTTAGGATTAAGAGAAATTGCACACTGAAATCTGCCTGTCAAAAAGAAACAGGGATGCTTTCAACCAGATTCAACGAAAGGGGATATTCTGCTAATATGATCGTGAAGGCTAAGTGTAAAGCAAAGCAAGTAGTTAGACAAGAGTTACTTACCCATAGACCACAACTACAGAATTATGAACCAAAAATAAACATTATAATGGACTATAGTTCTCATGCCGTGACAGTAAAGAATATTATCTTACAATGATGGCCCATTCTTACTGAAGACTCAGACATTAAACCTTTGGTAGAAGAAAGGCCCCACATATCATTTCACAGTATAGTGACCCTAGTAGATAAACTGACTCATCGTCATTTTTTAGACAAAATGAAAACAAAACCATAGGAAAGATGTGTTTCTTCTCCCTGTCATAAATGCAATGCATGTCAATATGTGGACACAGGAACAGTTTTTAAACACCCACTGAATCAAAATGAATTTAATATTAAATACACAATGACATGTGGGACATCTTATGTTATTCACTGTGTGTGGTGCAATTGTGGTAGGATCTCTTTGGGGTGCACCATGAGACCTGTTAAAGAAAGAATACAGGAACCTGCATCTGACAAGACTGAGGGTAACAGAGAAAGTGTTTTGGGCGACAATTTTAGGTCTTGCCACAACTGCACTACTGGATCTTTTAAATTTAGGGGTCTGGGATATGTGGGTGTACTTCCACAGGGAAGAAACAGATTGAATAATTTGTTAAAAAAGGACTCTGAATGGATATACAAGCATGATGCCTTGGTGCCTGCAGGATCAAATGAAATGATAGGAAACAACAAACTTTCACCTGCACTGCTTAGCCAAAGGTACGGTCTTAAAGAAGAAAACCAGCAAACAAAGTTCAGACCGCACACGAGAGTCTCAGTTCAAAGATATTTATTTCAAAATCTTCATCTACAAAAGGTGCATCAGTGCATAACATATCAAACTTACTGCAAACAAAGCCTTATGCACATTTGGAGTGCCCTCACTCCTTCGTCTTCCCTCTGACGAAGGAGTGAAGGCACTCTGAAGGCACATGGGGCTTTGTTTGCAGTGTTTGATTTTTTTATGCTCTGATACACCTTTTGTAGATGAAGATTTTGAATTAAATATCTTTGAACTGGCACTCTTGTATGCGGTCTTAAATGAAATGATAGAATGGAAACCTTTTTTGTGATTATTTATGCTTCCCAGTGTTTGCACAGTCAAAACATTTTCTGGAGTATTGTAAATTTATGATTAGATGAAACAAATAGGGCTCTCTATATTTCTGTGTTTTGTATATATGTAAATAATGTTATAGGAATCTATACGCTGGACAGCTAAAATGGGGATATTACATCCTAAGTTTTTTGGAATACAATGATTAAAGATCTAGGTATAAGGTATAACCAATCATGCTAGAATTTTATGCTAATTTTCCCATCTAAGACTGCACATTATTTAGGAAAGTTGTAGTACTTTGTTTGGACAAAGAAAATTATAAATACATTTTTTGAGAAAGAATATAATGTGATGCTGTTTTTAAGGGGTAACTAAGTAACTTAAAATGGGAAGCAATTTGATTATTTTTAAGACCTCAAGATACAAAGTAACACGTTGATCTTCTTCTAATATATAAGTATGTACAAAACCACTTAAATCTTGTATTTTCTGAATTAGTGATACAAAGGCTATGCAATAAAAATAATATTCATGTGCCTAAGGCATTTTGATTGAATACTGGGACATAGAAACATAAAATTTGATGGCAGGTAAGGACCTCTAGGCTCACCTAGTCTGCACATTTTCCCTACCTACAGTAACACCGCATACCTTAATTGATCTCTGGCTTTACCCCTCCTTCCTTACCTCTAAGGTTCCTTTATACCTATACCGTGCCTTCTTAAATCCTGTTACTGTGTTTGCTCCCACCACCTCATCAAGGAGGCTGTTTCAGGCATCCACCACCCTTTCTGTGAAGACATCATTCCTTACATTTCCCCTGAGTCTACCTATCTCCAGTTTCATGGCATGACCTCCTGTTCTTGAGCATCCTTTTCTCTGAAAAAGGCTTCCCTCTTGAACCTTATTTATACCCTTGAGGTATTTGAAAATCTCTGTTATATCCCCCCGCTCCCTCCTTTCCTCCAGAGTGTACATATTGAGGTCCTTCATTCTCTCCTCACAGGGCTTTTGTACAGATCCCACACATTTTATTTGCCCTCCTTGGACCACCTCTACTCTGTCTATGTCCTTCTGGAGATGAGGACTTCAGAACTGGGCACAGTACTCTAGGTGGGGTCTCACCAGAGATTTATACACAGGTATCACTACCTCCTTCTTTCTGTTGGTGCTACCCCTCCCTATGCACCCTAGCATCCCACTGACTCTCCCCACTGCAATGTCACACTATTTGGCCCCCTTTAGGTCATCAGATGTAACACCCAGGTCTCTTTCCTGTTTGGTGGTCACCAATACCACTCTCCCCATTTTGTACTCCAGCCCTGAGTTTCTCTGCCCCAAGTGCACGATTTTGCACTTTTTTGCATTGAAACTTAGTTGCCACATTCTTGACTGCTCTTCAAGCTTCTTAGATCTCTATTCATTTTTTCCACACACACCCCTGGAGTGTCTACTGTATTGCAGATTTTAGTGTCATCTTCAAAAAGACATACTTTCCTCTCTAGTCCCTCTGCAATGTTGCTTATAAAGATATTAAAGAAGACTGGTCCCAGTAGAGATCCGTGCAGCACCCCACTAGTCACCCTCCCTTCCTCTGAGTGAACTACATTTACCATCACCCTCTATTGCCTATCCTGCAACCAATTACTTATAATCACCAAACAGACAGTCACACTTTTCAAGTGCCAGCTGGTGCTTACCACAGAGAAGGTGGCTAACCTCCATTCACAACAAAAGGAAACCAGATGAGTGGTAGCACACCAAGGAAGACCAGATCCAAAATTTGTTCAAAGGCTTTAATTCATTTCAAACATACATCAGTGCAAGCAGTGTAAAGCAAATCTCGGCAGCGCAGCTACTGACCCAAAGCACCTCGACTCTCACGAGTCTTCAAAGGGGGTGAGGCTGTATAGAAGGAAGCTGCCATTTTAACAGCACCATCATAAATATTCATGAGTGCATATCATGATCATTCATTAAATTCACAACACCATCACTATTAAACAACAGAAAATATACAAATTTTAATATAAATGAAAAATAATATAAAGTATAATTAGAACTATTTCTTTACATACATTGCATCAATATTTTATTTAATATCCCCAAAAGAACACTTTGTTCTAACTTTTAATATTAAGTAGCAAATATATTTAAGGGATGAAAGGGTAAAGAAAATGGAGTTAAGTTCCTGGACTGAAAAACTGGTTGCTCTCATGGCCGTCACAATCAGGACTCCCTAGGAAATACACAACCAGGTAGGTGGGAGACGTATAACAGTCCAGGTTTGCTCCATAGTGTAGAAATAAACCTGTAAGCAAGAGAAACAAGGAAAACATTATACTACATTTCAAGGGGTGGTGTAAAACAGTTAGTGAATGAACCATATTTTCAGAAAAGGTGTTATGTCTCGTTGATCATTCAGGCCAATTGGTTTGACACTATTTAACTTAAAAATCCATTTGCTTTCTTTTTGTAGCAAGATGTTCGCTCTATCTCTTCTCAGTCTAGGAGATGGGACCCATTCCATATCCATGCATTTCAGATCATCTGGAGAAGAATTGTGGTGCAAAGTAAAATGTACCCCAACTGGAGTGTCATGGTGATTATTTATTATTGATCTTTCATGTTCTTGAATGCATTGTTTGAGGGGACATACAGTCTTCCCTACATAAGACCACAACTACACCACACAACATATACCACATAAGGGGTATCACACGTGATAAGTTCACATATGTCAACACTGTACTCAGGAAATTTGGGATGTGTAAATTTATTGTTAGTGACTTCATACTTACAAATATTATATATTTGGCATTTGTGGAAGCCTTTTGGTCTTTGAGGCAACCAATTCAAGGTGCTAGCAGGGGTACTTTTTGCCATTCTGCTGTGTACCAACTTATCTTTTAGGTTCCTTGCCCTATTAAAGGTTACCCTTGGTTTGGGGCCCACTGCACTTCTTTTTTTTCAGTTTATCTTTTTATTAAGAATTTTCAAAAATACAAAGATACAAAAGAAAGACATCTTCCTTGTTTAAATGGATATCACATTATACAAAGTAGCTTATCTGATTATGAGTGGTAGACAAATCTTAGTCTGAGCACATTTCTATAATAAGGCTACAAATGACCAAACCAATTAGAGCAGGTAATGATTGTATAGTTACTAGCCTGAGAGGTATATATATATATTATATGGGAAGAGGAGTGAGGAGGACGTATACCGTAATTAGTTATATATCATAATACAGGTAATGGCTCAGTTGTAATAATCATAGAGGAAGATCAGCATAGTATTTATGCATTCATATAAGCTTAAAATTAATGCTAGCAATGAAGAGAAGAGAAGGTGAAGAGAGAAAACTAAAGAGAGATGAGAGATATAACTTTAAGAAGTGTCAAAAAGATATACATCATGGAAGTTACAATAGAAGAAACTTCCATACATTAAGATCTGGATATACCAGACACATTTAGAAATTTGAAGTAGTCCTGCCAGCATCTATCATATTCATTAAGTTGATCAGAACAGACGTGGGACAGCCAGTCTAGGGAGGCATGTTGAGAAAGGTTTTGGAGAATGTCTGGAAAAGTTGGTATGGTAACGGATTTCCAGTTCATGAAAATAAGATGTTTAACTAGAAGGAATAGTATGTTCAACCACCTAAAGTGTGCATGTGATAATATATTATTATGGGAGGAAGAGACTCCTAACAAAAAATGTTCAGGGTCAAATTAAAATTGTTGCCCAATCACTTTGGTTGTAAAATGATGGATTTCGAGCCATAGCTTATTTATAGGTGCACAGGACCACAAAATATGAAATAGGTCAACACTGGGTGAGTTGCAGCGCCAGCAGTTATTATTGTTTAGTAATGCCATTCACTGTAACACAGAAGGGGTTCTATACCACAAGTGCAGAATTTTAGTTTGTATTAGAAAGCTGGGAACATCTTTAAATGTGGTGTGGCAAAAGTGCCAACAATTATGCCACTGCGCATCAGTAATGTTGTAATTAAGGAAAGCACTCCATTTGTTTTTGCGGTTATAGATTGATCTGGTTAATTGTCTCTAGTATTGTTATAACTAACACTGTTCAATTTGGATGTCATCTTGATCCAGTGTGAAATATGTTGGTCATATAGGGAATGTTTATGCACATTGCGGGAGAAGGCGTTATAAGCAGCCTGAAGTTGAAAGTATTTCAAGAAGTTGTGCTTTGGAAGGTCCCAATGCACTGAAGATACAAAAAGGATTTTAGATTTAAGGAATTTTATTTTTCAAGAATGTCACCCATGAAGAATATACCTCTATTTTTCCAGGTACAGCAGAAAATGGGTTGATTCTCAAAGGATAAGACCCAATTACCCCATATAGGAGCATAAATAAGAGGGATTGGGTTCAATTTTAGGTATTTATGGACTAGTTTCCAATAGAGAATGGAATTAGTAATAGTGGGATGATATTTTAATTTAGGGGGAAGAGCATTAAAGATATAGGAGGTGGGAACCTCACCTGGACATAGTGATGGTTCCATTACAACCCATAATGGAGTTTGGGGTGATGGATTGCAGAACCACTTAATGGTTTGTGCAGCATGGAAGGCCCATAAGTGGGCTTGAAACCAAGGGAGACCAAAGCCACCCTCCTCCAGTGAGTACGAAGTTTGGTGCAGCTAAATCTTGGTATTTTGCCATCCCAAATAAGACTGCTGATTAGTTTGTTGAGTTTAGTTAGGAAAGTAGAAGGAAGAATTAAGGGCATATTGGAGAAGAGACAAAGTACCTTGGGTGAGATGGTATTTTCCCCTTAAAGGAAAGGTTAAGTACTGTAGCTTCCATCTTTCTAGAACGGTCTTAATACTAGCTAGCAAAGGAATAAAGTTAACATCCCATATTTTATCTAGGTTGTGGGTGATTTTAATACCAAGGTATGTGAGGCCTTGATAAGCCCATTGAAACCCTAGAGGAGTATTCATACAGGGCGTACAATGGTCATTTAGGGGAAGAATTTCTGATTTGTTATAGTTTAATGCTAGACCTGAAATCACAGTAAATTTGTTGAGTAAAGTGATTAAGGGCTGTCCTGCCTCCTCTAGGTTTTCTAACAGGATTAAGAGATCATCCGCATAAGAAAGAGATATATATCTAGAGTTACCGATAGGAATGCCTTTGATAATATTAGATTTGTGTAAACAAACAGTTAAGGGTTCCATGGTGAGAATGAATAGTGATGGCGATAGAGGACAACCTTGTCTGGTACCTCTTGCTAGCTGAAAAAATGAAGAAAGAGTGGAATTGGTGAGAAGTTTTGCCGAAGGTGAAGTATACATTAGTTTGATCCAAGAGCAGAAATTTGGGGTAAAACCAAAGTGAGCTAAGACTTGATATAAATAATTCCAATTTAAAGAATCAAAGGCTATAGTAGCTGCAGGAGATTTAAGAGATTTGGCTTTATGTATTAAATTGAATAGGGAACGTAGATGATCTGCACCAGATCTGTTTTTAATAAAAACCAGCTTGAGAATGATGAACTAATTTTGAAAGTAAGGGTTCTAAGCAAGCTCTTAGAAGTTTAGCAAAAATTTTCCCATCTGTGTTAAGCAATGAGATTGGCCTGTAGCTGGCAGGGAGAGAAGGGTCCTTGTCTTTTTGGGGAATTAAAGTGATAATTGCTTTGGTCAAAGTTGGATGGAGTTTACCTTGATTGGTTGGTTGCTTCTAGGAAAACGCTGAAGAGTAAAGGAGAAAGTATACCAGAAAGCAGTTTATAAAAGTCTACGGAGAACCTGTCTCCACCAGGAGATTTACCAGATTTTAGAGAAGATAAAGCTTTTTGGATTTCTTGGAGGGTAAAAGGTTCCTCTAAGATTTTCTTTTCTAGGGTAGAAAGGTGTGGGAGCTGTAAATTATTTAGGAAATGTTGTATGTGCGAATTGGAAGAAGGAATGGGGTTTGCATATAGCTTCTGATAAAAGGATCTCATAATGCGGTTGATGGAGGGGTTATCAGTATGGATTTGGCCATGTAAGTCCTTGAGGCTTACAATGTGCCTTTCCATTTGCTGGACTTTGAGTTGGTATGATAGTCTCTTTCCACATTTGTCACCTTGTTCCCAATATTTATATTTAAGTTTAAACAGGGTTAGTTCAGTTTTGCGGGAAACAAGTTTGTCAATTTTTATTCTTAATTGCAGAATTTCAAGATGGAGAGGGGAGTTAGGATTAGGCTTGTTAGTTCTGAAATATAAATTCTCTTTAGTTTTAAGTAGTTTTTCTAGTTCTGCCAGTTGTTCTCTTGATTTTTTCCTATGAGCTGCATAGCTAATTATTTTCCCACAAATTGTGGCCTTTAAAGCTTCCCAGAGAGTACTCATAGAGGTATCAGCAGGATCATTAAAAGAAAGAAAGTCTTGAATTTGGGATTTTACCCATGGCAGGAATTCAGGGTCTCTTAATAGTAGTGGATGAAGACGCCAGGAGGGAGATTTAGAGGAAGATGGGCCCATAGAAGAAGTAGTTTAACTGGGGAATGGTCCGAAATCACTATTGGGAGAATGGAGGATTCAATAGCCTTTTCGACTATAGAGGGTGATGCAAACCAGTAATCAATTTGACTATAAGTTTTATGGAGCACTGAGTAAAAAGTAAAGTCATGTTCATGGGGGTGATTGAGTGTCCAAATGTCAGCTAGACAGAAGTCTTTCATTAATCGTGACAGAGCATTAATACTTCTTGGATGAGCATCCAAGGATATATTGCCTCTATCCAGATGAGCTTCCAAGGCCAGATTGAAATCTCCTCCTAATATTATGGGGGTATTGTTCGTATTATTGGACAGTATTTGCTGAGCTAAGTTATGAAAAAATTCTGGGGTGTCAAAGTTGGGGGCATATACATTAATGAGCATAAGGGGGCCAGATGGTGTGTTTAGTATAGCTATTACCCATCTGCCTTTCGTATCGCTAACAGTTTTAATAAGGGACCAGTTGAGATTTTTATGAATTAATATAGCCACCTCCCTTTTTTTGAAGAGAATGATGATTCATAGATTTGACTGACCCAATCTCTTTTAAGTCTGCTTATGTCCTCTGCTATGAGTTTAGTTTCCTGTAGGAAAGCAATGTATGCTTTGTGTTTTTTAAGGTGTGAAAGAATTTGCTTCTGTTTACAAGAAGAATTAAGTCCCTTCACATTCCAAGTATATAATAGTAGGTCATTCATGGTGTTAGAGTAAGGGGGTATAGTGGTTTCAAATGGAGTGAAGTACTTTTGAGAGTAAAGCAGAGGACATCACAGTAATGAAATAGAGAGGGTTTAAATATGTGTAGGGTGGCAGGATCGAATGTATGTTGAGAGAAGCACAGGATGTTGTTGACACTTGTATCTCTATGACAGAACGTTGAATAGAAGACGACTTGAAAAACATTAACAAATAACACTATTATCTTAACACTATAACTATAAAACTGCTTGTATGTGTAAGGAGGTGACAGTCAATATCTAAATACTGAGGGACTTTCTCACCACACAACTGGGAGTGAATAATGGTAAGTGGGCCTTAGGGGTACCAACTACTATTTAGAGTTGGCAATAATCCTAAGGTACAAACCAAATGAGAAAAGTAGTAGGGGATAATGCACAAATGACTCTTAAACACGGAAATAACTGTTCCAAGGGGAAAAAAAACAGATTCATAACTTCATCCATAATTAGGCAAAAGGCCTATATGGAGAATGAATTAAGGAGAATTACCAAACCAGATTAATTAAGAATATAGATTCAGTACTTAATAGGTGTGCCAACCTATTACTGAGAGTGATACTGTGTTATATATATATATATATATATATATATATATAGTATATATATATATATATATATATATATATATATATATATATACACACCAGGGACCAGTGTCACCTAAATATAAAGCAGAGGAACCTGATCATTTATTAGCCAGATAAACGTGTGTAGGAAAAGTGATCTGAAGCAGCTACATTAACTAAAGCCCTCTGTTTTTGATGCATCAGGAGAAGCACTATAACAGAAATGGTTAAGATGTTTAAAATAGAGATTGTAGTAATATTGTAATAGTGCCAGTAACGATAGGTTGATTGTAAACAAATGAAGTATAAAGAAGCCAGCTTTGAGGATGTCTGGTGCCTATTGGGTACGTCTAATACTGAAGAAACATGCTTCGCCATGCTCGAACATTGCCTGCTTGAGAGTATGTGGTGGAGTGACTGGGCCTATGCAATAGGCCCAGTGAGCCCCATAAACAGGAAGAGTATCCGAAGAGGGGGATCCCTTCAATTATAGGCTTCGAGTAGATAGGGTATAGTAAAAGTGAATACATTATGTAGTACATTGTTATAAGGAGTTATATATTGCACCAGTGCTTCGAAGATAGCCAGCATTGCACTTATAGGGGGAAATAAAACTGTGAATATATAGTAAATTACATGTATATGTATAATATAGGAAAGTTGAGTGGGAGGTAAATTAGGAGTAAGGGATGCCAAATAGTTCAAATTAGGCTAAGATGTTTGATGAGATGTAAGGCATTAAGTCTTATTTATAAAAGCTACTTTAAGGAGGGTAAATTATTGAGGGCATAATAGTAGAATTACTGAGGCATCATAATAGCAGTGATCCATATAGAAAATCACAGCAAGTAACAGAAAAAATGAACATGGACATAGGTTTAAAATAAATTATGCTGCCTACAAATATGGGTTGGTATGTAAATAAAAATATGAATATTGAAGATCCAATAATAAAAAATAGGCATTTTAGGCAAGAGGAGGTTCATTTGCATCAACCATGATGTACAGCATTGCTGTGACACAACCTGCTGGAAGAGATAGCATTAAGACTATGAAGGATGTGCATCGTGGGGCCAAAAGGACAAAACATTAGCCCCAGTAACACAGAACTCTTAAACTTGACAAGTTGCCAAGAAGAGTAAAGATTGCTCTAATATGAGTGCTTCTCAGGAAAAAGTTCCACACGACTCTTCTCAGGAATTATTGGGTGAGTGGAGTGAAAGTCCAGTATTCATTTTGTCTAATATGAGTGCATAAAAGATTCAGGTAACATTTGGCTTGCGAGCACCATTTGAAACAGGGGGATTTTGTTTTTGGATTTCCCTTTGCGTTTCTTCTTTGGCGGTACAAGCAATTTAAATGGAGAGCTTACAACCACCATGGCCCAGGAGGAATCAGCCGATATGTTGCTCTGTATTGCTGCACTTAAGTTAGTAGGCTGACATTCAGTGTCCTCTTGGCACAGATCTTCGAGAGGAGTGTAAGTCATCCCCAAGGAGGGTGAATTTGTTGCTAAGGGGTATAGGACAGCTGACAAAGGCATTCAGGTCTGGGGAGGGAGAGGCTCTGGAGGGATCTTCAGAGGAGCAGCAAGCACTCTTTGGATTGTGAGATCCAGATGCATTTCTTTCCATAATTCATAATGAGTGCCTGGGAGGGGGAACAACATTAACAACACTGTTGGGCACAGTGGAGCCAGCAGAACTTCCTCCAGTGTCCTGAGTAGCATGGATCTCTCTCCAAGTTTGCACAGCAGGGTCGACCGACAGAGCTTCACCTGCAGACTGAACCAAGGTAGATTCATTTTGGGAGATGTTTAGGAAAGTGGTAAGAGCTTCAGGAGTGTTGAAATCTTTAAACGTGTTTCCCAAGAAGAGGAGCATGACAGCGGGGTATCTCAGGGCGAACCTTATGTCTCTCTGATGTATTATTTGTTTTAAGGGATTGTATGCATGTCTGTTGATAGAGTTCCTTTGAGAGGTCTCTATAAATTGAAATCTTGAATTCTTGCCATTTAAGGTCACCTATTTCTCTGGCTTTCCTAAGGATCACTTCAGTGTGTGAAAAATTGAGGAATCTGGCCACTATTGGCCTAGGCCATTGATCTGGGCCTGGTCTGGGACTCAAAGCATGGAGAGAGTGCTCGATAGTTAAAGTTTGCTCCAGGGGAAGTTTAAGTATGGCAGGTAGGATGTGCAGCAGTAGAGCGGTCATGTCTCTGAGTTCGGAACCCTCGAGGAAACCAAAAAAATGCAGATTATTCCTGCGGTTTCTATTCTTGATGTTGTCTAGCTTAATTTGAAGACTTCTGATGGTGTGGTCTTGGTGTCTTATTGTAGCAAGGAAGTCATGAATCAAACTTGCATTCTGAGTAGATTTAGTTTCAGTAGTGGAGAGATGAAGGTCAAATGATTTCAAGGTAGCAGCATTTTGTTGAGTTGAGATTTTTAAATCATTAATATCAGACACAAGTTTCTGGAACATTGCTTCAACCCTGGCAAGTGAGTTGGAGTGAGATGAAAGTTCAACCATGGTGCCAGGCCTGCAGAGGCCGAGCTGGGTGCCAGAGAGAGATGCCCAAGCTTTAATCTTATGAAAAAGCCAGAAATAACTTACAAGGGTTATGCAGAAATGCTAGTTGAGTTATATCCCCAAAGTTGGCACAGTATGATGATCTGGATGGTAGGCAATGAAGTAGGATGTCTAGTTACCCTTTAGAGAGACAGATTTAAGCTGCCATCTTGAGCTGAGCCAGGTCACGCCCCCCCACACCCACTGCACTTCTCACCTCTTCATCACTGAGTAAAATGGGCCAGTTTTTATAAATCATGCTACCTATTTGTTCTGCCACATGATTATACTCAGTAATGAAGGTAGAGGGAATTGTGCCCATTTTTTCTTGTGTGTGACTTTTCAGTAGAGATGCCCTTGGCATTATTTTTAACTTTGTTCCTAGAGTTCTGTAATAGATTATTGTCATAACCCCTAGCTAAAAATCTATTGATTAATTCACTAGCCTGTTCATCAAAGTCCATGTTAGTGCTACAATTTCTCCTAAGCCTCAGAAGTTGGCTGTATGGAATTGACTTCTTCAGGCTGAGGGGTGGGCACTGTCTGAATGAAGCACAGAATTTGTGGCAGTGGGTTTCCTATACTGTAGGTTTTGGTGTCTATGATTTCCCCATTAGTTTCATTGATGCTTAATGTAAGGTCTAGAAAATCAAGTTTCTTAGCATCAGAGGTGTGGGTAAACTGCAGATTAAGTGTGTTTTGGTTAAGCCATTCCATGAAATTACTAACCTCATTGATATTTCCCTGTCAGATGCAGACTATGTCATCTATGAATCGAAACCAGTACTTGATGTTGTTATAATTAGGATTAATGTTGCTATCAAATACTATAGTCTGTTCCCAGAAACCAAGAAAAAGATTTGCATAACTTGGTGCCATGGCTGCACCCATGGCAGTACCACATGTTTGTAAGGTAAGGCACATGTTATTTATACAGTGCTCTATCCATAGGCTCAGAGTGCTTTACAGTGAAAACAGAACCCCCAAGAATTAAAATCAGCAATTAAATAAAGCTAAAAGCTTTTTCAAACAGAAAAGTTTTTAAGTAGGCTTTAAAGGCCTCCATGGAACTGGCTGTACGTATGCAATGTGACAAAGAGTTCCAGAGCACTGGTGCAGCAGTTCCAAAGGCTCTGTCACCTGATCTCTTAAGACAAGAAGAAGGCACCATAAGCAAGTCAGCCTCAGCAGAGCATAGGAGGTGAAAATGTTGATAAGGAATCATGAGCTCTTTAAGGTAGTCAGGTCCCAAACCATGTAGGGTCTTGTATGTCAACAAGCAGATCTTGACGGTGATGCATGAGCTCACAGGCAGCCAGTGCAGAGCACACAGAACAGGAGTGACATGGTCCCTGAAAGAGGCACCTGTCAACATCCTGGCCGCAGCATTCTGCACTAGCTGCAGTCGAAGCATCAATCCTCCAGACAACCCTAGCTATAAAGTGTTGCAGTAATCAAGACTGTTGGTGACAAAGCATGAATGACCATAGCCAGGTCAATAGGTGTCAAGAATGGCTGGATTCTGGCGATGTTCTGGAGATGAAAGAAACTGGATCAAACAACCAATGACACCTGTTGTTTGTAGGTCAGTCGGTCATCCAGAAAAATGGCAAGTTCTCTAACCGCATTCACCACCAACAGGGGCTGCCCACCAACAATTGGGACGAGTAACCTCCGATCAGTGGAAACACCCCCACAGCTGGGCTCGATCACCATAACCTCTGTCTTGCCAGGGTTGAGACATAGCCAGTTTGCAGATATCCAATCATTTACCTCAGCCAAACACTGGTTCAGCATAACTGAGGTGGAGAGGTCACCTGGGGCACAGGACAGGTAAAACTGGGCATCATCCGTATAACAGTGAAATCTCACATTGTACCACCTAATGATCTCCCCAGAAGAAGCATGTACACAGAGAATGACAAGGGGATCAAAATAGAACCCTTCAGAACACCACAAGACAGTGCAAAAAGTCAAGAGGAAAAATTCCCAAGGACTACACGCTGTGATCTCCCAATTAAATATGAGCTAAACCAATGCAGACCTGCATTGGTGGAGCCCACATAGTTCTGCAGGAAATCCAATAGTAACCCGTGATCCCTCATCATGAAGAGATCATGTGCCATCCTGACCAGAGCCGTCTCAGTGCTGTGCTGGGGCCGGAAACCCGACTGGAGAAGTTCAAAGATAGGCAGACTCTCCAAACACTCAACCAGCTGGTCAACCACCACCTTCTCAATAATCTTCCCCAAAAAGGGAAGATTAGAGATAGCCCTGTAGTTCAAGTGAACATCAGGGTCTAAAGATTTTTTTTTTTTAGGAGGGGTCTCACCACAGCTTCTTTTAAGGCTGAAGGAAAAGAACCCTCACTTAAAGACCCATTTACGATCTCAATGAACAGTGGACCCAGGATATCCAAGCAGCTGATAACAAGTCACGTTGGACCTGGGTCCAGAGCACAGCTGGTGGGATGCACACTGGTGAGCACACAAAGGATCTCAGCTGCCAAAACTGGCCAAAACTCAGTCCAGCTTGGCAGAGGTTCTCCACCAACAGACCGATCCCCTCCAGCAAAGTTTGGACCAGAGGAGGTAATACACACCCTGATAGAGGACACTTAGTCAGCAAAGTAGCACCCAAACTCCTCTCACTTTTCTATGGAAAAAGCTATTCTGGACTGTAGAATGGAGGGATTCATCCAACTGTATACAGTGCAGAAGAGTGCAGCTGGGCGATTCCCTGCTGCAGCAATTGACTGAGACAAAAACTCCATCTTCTTTAGAGTGATTGCCCACTGATACTCCAAATAATGGAGCTTCATTGCCACCTTGTCCCCCTCAGAGAAAGACCTCCTCCAGGCATGCTCCAACCTATGCCCTTTAGTCTTCAAACGATGCAGCTCAACACTGTACCATGGTGAGTGACGTCGGGAGGTCATGGGGCGAGCATGGAAAGGAGAAATCAGGTCCAGGGCATCAGTCAAGGCCATGTTATAGGCCTCCACACCAACCTTTGAACCCTGAGCACAAGCTAGCAGCAAGTTTGAGACATCCAGTGACTCCTGGAGCTGGCAAGGCTCCAATTTATTTTTGGGATGACACCAAATAGTCTCCGTAGTAGGTGTTATTTGAAAGGGGGCCACCGCACTGGAATTCAACTGTATGATGATCCAACCAACAGACTGGATCAACCATGACTGCCATAATGTCAAGGTCAAGTGAGAAGACCAGATCCTGAGTGTGGCCATGTATGTGCATCTTGGAAATAACCACCTGAAACTATCCCAGCCAGTTCATCAACTGGAAGAGCTCTTGTTCAAAATGACAGGATTCATTATCGATCCAGGCATTAAAGTCCCCCAGGACCAGAATCCTAGGGGACTCCAACACCTGCCCAGCGATGAAGTCTGCCAGCTTCTGCAGGAAAAGTCTCCCACCTCCTGGAAACTGGTAGATGAGGACTATCCTGCCACTGATTCCCAAGGTGCACTTGGCAACCACACATTCAAAGGACACTGGTGTTTTCACTGGGAGTGCAGTAAATAGTTGTTTCTTTCAAATTTGAAGTTGACATGCGTGAGAATAAAGTCCAAAGATTTTAAAATAAATTCAACTGGTATATTATTGTTTCCCTGGTATTTATCTAAAAAGTATTTGGTGGCAAAAATTCCTTGTTCATGGTGAATGGATGTATATAGAGACTCAACGTCTGTGCCTAACCAACTATAGGTTTATAGGTTTTATCCCACGTTAGAGTCTATAATTTCTTAAGGAGGTCAGAAATATCAATCACACATGAGTGTGGTGTGCATATTTTATGGAACACATACAAACAGAGGGTGAGAATGAAGTAAGTGCCTTTAATATAGGATTCAAGACCTGTCACACTAAACTGCAAAAAGAAATCTATAAATTTCCCAAGATTTTATGTTACAAACCCCACTCCTAAAACAATCAGCCTTCCTGGGGGATTGTCCCTATTTTTATGGATTTTGGGAAGAATATAAAATTCTGGTTTAACAGGATATTCTTGCCAAATAAAGCTATATTCTTCCTCTGTTATTTCCCTATTAGCCAGTGCCTCAGTCAGTAATAGGTGTAATTCCTTTCTAAACACTGCTGTTGGATTCATGTATGACTTCCTATAGCTAGATTCACTACCCAGCAATGTAAACACAATATTTCTATAATGGTCTTTGTCTAGAATAACTGTTTCCCCCTTTGTCTGACGTGTCACTAGAAAGTTGTTCTAATGCAGCACGTGCATTTTTGGTTAAATTGCACTTGCGGGGGGAAGCATTTTAATTTAAAAGACTTCTTACTTGCTTACAGATTTTTCAAATGCATCAGTCACCGTGTTATAGATTTTAGGACAAAACACAGATTTAGTCTTGAATTTTGCTTTTCTAATTTTAGAAATACTTCTACTGGCAGATAAAATGCTCATACCTCCTACCTCCTGGGAGGTCAAAAGGTCAGTCCTTTCTTCATTTTCAAGCCACAGATCTCAAGGGCTGAATACTCTGCAGCAAAAAACGTGCTTTGATCCTCTAAATTATAGTTCCATATGTCTTCAGGTACTCCAGGTATCTGTATATTCATTTCAGTATCATAGCAATCCCTTTGATTTACAGCTGTTTCAGGTACCAAGTTTGCAGTCCCAGAGTAAGGCATTCCCAAAATGGCATTTAAAATAAATTCCAGATCTTCTAATGGAGGCACTCCTTCTTCTACAGTATGACCCACATTTATTGTATCTATGTTATGTTTTTTTTTTTTTATGTAGTATACTTTTTTCTGCCGTCGGCCATCCAGTTCCTCAGCCCGGTCATGGACCCCCGCTTCCACTCCCACATTGGTCGCACCTCATCGACTCATCGATACCCCCTAGCTTGCCCTCCAGGGCAGGGTCATGGCACCTAGAGTACTGCAACGTCAAGATAGGTTTACGGGCCGACCTGGGAGCTACTGAAGCTTAGGACAGGCTTCATTCAGGGCGGCTGGCGGCATTTTGTTTTTCCCGGTGTGTGTGGGGGGGTGAGGACGTGCACTGGTGACCGTCGCTCAGCCCCCCTACAGAAAATAGCGTCGGTGTGCTGGTGCCACCAGCCTCTGCTAGGTGTCCGTGTTGCACTGAACACTCTAACCCCCGGAGAAGGAGTGCAGTCCTCAGATGCTCAATCCTTCCCCCTGGCCGGCCCTTCGACATCCCGAGTCCGTTCCTGGACCCGGATCACCGGCATTGCAGGTAGGAAACATGCCCCTGTGCCAGTGGGCTGGCTATGTATCTGTATCATGTTGCCAATTAGAGGGTGCATGGAGAAAATGTAATTAAAGTAATTAAAGTCTAAGTTTCTGAAAGAATTTATTCGAGTCAACAAAGATTTGAAAGTCATTTACAGGAGGGGTAGGTATAAAGCTAAATTCTTTTTAAAGTATTGATTCCTGATGCTCATTAAGGACTAAATTAGATAGATTCAGTATTTGTAATGCAAATCCTTTTTCCTCTCCCTAAGTGACCTCTCTGTACCAGTTGACATTTCTTCCTCCCCTTTTCCCCCATCAGGTTTTCCTTTTTTCTGGTACTCTTTGTCCTTGTTTTTTCTGTGAAAAAGACCACTTGTTAGTCGTGCATTGTGAGGACAGGTGTTAGAATTCTTATTAGCCTTATTTTTAGCACCTTTTCTCTCTGAGCTTGCAAAACGTACCTTTGAGTGTCCCCTGCTTTGTGATCTGTTTTTAGGCCAACTCAGTATGTGTCCTTTTTCATAACCATTTTGATCCTGCTGCAGTTTGGTTGTTTTTCTTTCAATTACCTCATTTTCATATTTAATGAACTTTGCCTGCAGTTGTTCATCCAAGTCCTAGTGCTGAGATTTGCTTTACACTGCTTGTACTGATGTATGCTTGAAATGCATTAAAATCTTTGAAAAAATGTTGGATCTGGTCTTCTTTGGTGTGCTACCACTCATCTGGTTTCCAACAAATTACTTACCCAGTTTACCACTTTTGGTTCCACTCATAGGCTGCCCAGCTTGTTTACTAGTCTTCTATGTGGAACAGTGTTGAAGGCCTTACTGAAATCTAGGTAGGCCACATCCACCGCTCCTCCCGATCTTCTTCCCTGGTCACCCACCTGGTCACCTCGACCCATCCTAGTCTCTCTTGAATTAATTCCTGGACCTCTAGTCCCCTGGTCTAAATTAATGCTGATCCATCTATTTGTGTTCTAACTCGTTCTCCTAGTTGGACCTAACATCTGTGCCTAGCTAAGCTATCTCTCCCAGTCTGTATCCATAGATGGGTGAACCTGCACTTGCTATCCTGATTTACTGTTATATTTTACTTATTGTTATCTATCGTTGACTCGTATGTACTGCACACTTGTTTGAAACTGTACCGATCTGTAGCCATTGTTTTTCCACCCATTGTTGTTCTCCACAAACTGTTTTGTTATCTCTGTAACCCTGTATGCTCCCGGATTGTGCTTGAAAATAGGCATTGCTATGCCTAGTGCACTTACCTGGGTACCAAAAGCAAATAAATAAATAAATAAATTTAAATAGGCTCATTTTGGCCATTGAATTAGTTGGCCAGTTGTACAATGTGTTTCTTTTAAAGAGAAATGTAATAATTTATACTTGCCTGCCAACATTTACAAGGGTGAATATGTTTTTAAGAGGTATTATTACTGCTGCACTTTAAAGTTTTTGTCTGCATGTGTTTTCATGAATGTTAATCACTATGAGTATTTAAATGAGCACTTGCATTCTGAGCCCACCCCCCGATGAAGCTTCATACAGAGGTGCTATGTAGGGAAGATCAGATGTCCATGTTCAGCCACCGGCAATAAATTTTACATGTTTACAGAGAATGGTGTGTGCATTGCCTTTACTTTGCTAAAGTCTAACCATATACTATAACTTGTTTAGAACATATATAATGCAGAACACACATATTTCTGAAAGAGCTGCTTTCCATACATAATATGCCTTAACCAGATACTATAGTCATATTGTATACTCAAGTATGGATTTCAATGCACACATATTTATATAGTAGCTCCTAAGTATGCATCGGTTCACCCACACATTTGGATCCCATTCAAAAGTACACAACTCAGCAACTAGGTACTGTATATCAGCTACCTGAGTACACATCTCAGTACCCATGTATTCATACTGTACATATCAGTACACATACTGAGTGCCCTATTATTCATGAATGAAATCCCAGGTATTCATGGATTGTTGACTGGAATCCCTCTTTATATGCATGTTGAAACTTCTAAGTCTGTGCTTACAGTAATTCAACTCAAACATAAATTACATGAGGAACTGCCTGCCAGAGAGTCTTCTTTTAAATACTGACAAGACTCTAATGGTCAGTCTTACAATCCTCCTTTTCTTATGTAGCCCTCCTTAAACATTTTATTTTCCTTCCACTTGGAGTTGCATACATCTTGGACTGGGAAGAGCCACTGATTTGTCAGTCATAAACTGTCTCAGTCTCCTTGTCACTTACACTTCTAGACAATGTAGGATGGTTGGAAAATTGTACACTTGTTGTAGGTCGGATTCCTGTTCTTGTTCACTAAATTTAGAGAGCGATCACATATTCTAGTGGGTAGAAAACGGGCTCATGAACCCAGAAAATCAGTTTCAAATACCACCAGAGACACTTATTCACAGTGTTACCCTGAGCAGGTCAGAGCTTCAGGCCACTCAGCTATAAAAGTGAGGAGAAAAAGCCGTACTTCACCATAAAGAAAATAGTTCATCTCAGTTGGATGGGATTTGGTTTTATATAATGTTTTCCATATAGACTTTCTCTGAACAGACTTTACATTCTACGAAGTCCTGGCAGCAGCAATTATGTGCACTCAGAAAGGTTAAGGTAAGGTCAGAGGGGTTAGGAGGAGAGAAAGCGAGAGAGATAGAGAGAGGGAGGGAGGGGGAGAGAGAGAGAGAGAGAGAGAGGAGAGAATGAAGCACAGAGACTTTAAGTGACATGTTCAGTGGAGCTGTAGGAAATTCAACCAGCAGAAATTCCAAAATGCCTTTCGGAATGTTTTGCATAATTCCACAGAATTTCTAACAGCATTTCTATGTAAACAGATTACTCAGTACTCTGAATATGATTCTCTGATTTGTGGAAAATGAATCTGCGTTTCATGTACGCAACGGAATATTATTCCAGGATTTATGTAAACCACCAATTAGTAATACCCAGTTGTTTTTTAAATTCTACTTTTGGAATTTGCTTCTGATGACATTCTGAGGAATTAAGGGGAATTTCCAAAATGGGAAAATTCTGCACATCTCTTTTGCTCAGGGTCATTCATTAATTGTGGCGATTATGGCATAAGAACCTGACGCAACCTGGTCCTTAGGTTTATACGTTTGGGATTTAACTACTAGACTATACTGTCTCCTTTTTAGGCTATCCTGGGTAAATTGTTAAAAAAAGTTACTGGTTAAGGCCTTCTTTCATGTAAGACTACAGAGTGCAGAGATGCTAGGTTACTTCCTATACTAGCCATTCTAAGCCCAGTCTATGATTGTTCTCCAAGTGTTCAAACTTTACTGGGAATGTGCTTTATGACATGCTATATGAGCTGACAGAAGGCCATGCATGATGGTAATCCTAACGGAAATCTCCCGTTGTGGGTAGTATTCTCTGAGGCACTCTAATTCCTTACAGACTGGGTTTTGTCCACCTGATAGGCTTATGATGCACATGTGACTCAAAGTCTGAACTCTGATACCACGTGGGCTCTGCCCTTCATCACAAAACTCAGTAATCTCATGTACATTGCCCTAGGCTATATCACAGTCATGGGCTACTGCTTTCCATTGTTAATTTTCTGCTTCATTGTAGCAACAGAGAAACATAGACAAAGACAACAGAAAAAACACCAGAGGTCCAGCCAGTCTGCCCAAGTTCCCTATGATCCCCAGAACCTGCTGTCCCTCTAGGGTACTAACCCTCTCCATTTTCCTCCTTGGTCCTGTCACCCTGGGAAACCACTATTACCTTCATTCTATCCTAGCCCTGCTTGAATCCCCTGACTGTTTTCACACCCATCACCTTGGCCGACAGACTGTTCCAAGTTTCCACCACCTTTTGGTAAAGTAGCACTTCCTCACATCCCTCCTGAACCTCCCTCCTGCTAATTTCCACTCCTATCTGTGTGACTGTTAGTTGGTATTCAGACTAAATAGTTCCCTGCAGTTCGCCTATGTTAATTCTTTTAAGGAACTTGAAAGTCTCTATCATATCACCCTTCTCCCTTCTGTTCGCCAGTGAGCACATATTTAGTGCCTTGAGACACTCCTCATGGGATCTGCCCTGCTGGCCCAGAATCATTTTTGTTATTCTGCACTGCACTGGCTCCAATCTATCCTTATCCTTTCTGAGGTGAGGACTCCAGAACTGGGCGCAGTACTCCAGGTGAGGCCTCACCAGGGATCTGTAGAGGGGAAGTATTGCCTTTTTTCTTCTGCAGTTAATACCTCTTCTGGCATCATGTTAGCCTTGCTATAGGCCTTGTTGCACTGTCTGGTTTGCTTAAGTGAGTTACTGATGATAACTCCCCGGTCCAGTTCCTCAGCTGTAGTACAAAGTCTCCCCCCTCACATCCTGTACTCCATCTTGGGGTTCTTTTTCACTAGGTGCATTACCTTGTGCTTGTTGGCACTGAATTTTAACTGCCAGACCATTGACCACCGCTCTAGCTTTTGTAGGTCTCTCTGCATTTCCCTGATTCCCTTTTCAGTATCCATATTTCAAGATAAGATGTACTGTAACTTATGCTTGCTTGTGACCATTGATATGATAATACTTATTTACAGAATCAGGCTTAATGTTGTTTAACCCTCCTTTTTGTGTACAAATGATGCTATGTTTGTTGCATGCTGTGAATGTTTGTCCCTGGCTTCCCTTATTCTGTTGGGAACCAGGATCGCTTGTGCATTGGTCTGCAGGCTAGATTAAATGGTATGAAACAGTGTGGCATTCCTCTGTATATAGTTACACCATTTGGTGCACGTGCTTTGCAGTGGTTTTCATATTTTGCACCTTTCTGGTTCTTGCCTTGTGTTTGTTCCACCGACACCATCTCCCCTTCAAGCAGGAATGGTATTCTGCCTGGTGTGTATGTGACCCTTATTGTGCCAGTCACATGCAGCACAGTGTGGCCATGTGATAGTAAGAGTGCACCCCTAATCAGCGGGGTTCTCTTCTTATCTGCTCTGCAAGCTGCCTCATGTCTGAAACCCCCTGAAGCCCCTCCCATAACGACTTGAGGGAAAAGTGCCTCCAATCCTACAGCAAGTGCCTGGGAAAAGGGCACTCTCTTACCAAGTCATCCCAAGCAATGTTGATGGAACAGTCAATTCAGTCTATTAAGTACCTAGCAGATATGGCAGTGGACTCACTGATGATCAGCGCTAGTATGTCTGCCTTAGCCAACAGGGCACAAAAGACCCTGTGGCAAAAGTTGTGGCAGGCCAACACAGAGTCTAAGAGTATCTTACAAAAGCTGCCATTTAAGGGGGATATCTGTTTAGGGAAGGATTAGAAAATTCCTCAAAGCTGAGGAGGACAGGAAAAATCTGGGAAAGGAAAAATCCTCAAACTCCACATATCTACCCTCCACCAGGGGTAGATTTCAGAGGAAAAGAAATTTTTGAGACAGACACTAGAACTACAACCAGGTCAAAACAAATAATGGCTTTCATCCCTCATTCACCATCAACAATAAGAACAACAATAGATTTTGAAACAGAAACTCCTCGAGCACAGGATACTTCAGTACCAATAGATACAAATGGAACAAGCAGTCAAGCCAATGACTGTCCACTTTCAGAAAGGACCCAGCCTCACTCACTGGTAGTGGCTCAACTGCAACAGTTTTACCACAAGTGGAAAAGGACAATGTCAGACAAGTGGGCCCTAAAAGTAGTAACCAAAGACTACGTACTAGTGTGTTCAGAAACTCCATACAGAGTTAGAGTGATAATAATACCAGTAGCCAAGAGAAAGGCACACTGGAGCAAGTAGGATGAATACTGGATGAACATATTGAAAACAAGGCAATCGCAGAAGTACCAAAAGAGGACAAGGGGCCCTATTCTAGAAGAGTGGCGCAAGTTGCCGCTGAATGCAACTTGCGCCACCTGCAACTTCGACATTGACCCTGCGCCCTATTCTAGAAGGAGCAGGGTCTCTGCAACAAAGTCCTGTGACTTGCAACATGCGGCAAGGTACGCCGCACAGAGGGTGTACCTGGACAACATGTTGCAACTGCTGCCACAGGTCACAAGTGCACCCCCTGCCCAGCAAGCCACAACCTACACCCCCTGCCCCGCCAGCCATCAGTGCCTGCCTCGCAGTGCTGACCACAACAACAGGCTCCAAATCCCCCATAGCTATGCCCCGCAGGGCTGTCCACACTCCCAGCTCCTCGAAACCCACATTGATAAACACCCCACAGGGCAGCGCTGTCATCCTCCCGCCCGTGCCAGACCCCCAAGTCGCCCGCCGCATATGAGGCATAATGCCAGCCCTGGTAGTCTAGTGCCCCCTCCATAATCCACATAAATAAAATAAGGTACATCTATTCCCTGGTAGTCTAGTGCCCCTGTACTTGTATAAATAATTCCGATCCCGGTAGCCTAAGTGGGACCTCACTATGATCCATATAATTAGTCATAGTTCAGCCTATTCTGCAGTTGTGGCTTCATTTCAGAGAGTACACAGCTCATTTCAGAGCCCCTCACTCCATTCTAGTCGGTGATTTCTGCACAACTTGCTCTTCACTAATAGTGGCCAGCCACTGACTGGAGTCCAGTGTCAGCACGCTCTGAGCATGTCTGTTCAGCATGCGCTGATACTGGACTCAGTTGGTGGCTGGCCATGGTGGTGAAAGGTGGCTGTGCCAGTCGCTGCTGGGGATGGGTGGGGGTTCTGGGGGCTGGCATGGCTGGGTGGGGGTGGGGCCACTAGACTACCAGGGAATAGACAGACTTTATTTCAAGTTATGTGGATTGTGGTGGGGGGGGCGACTAGACTACCTGGGATCAGAATTATTATTATACAGTTTGGGGAGGCACTAGACTACCAGGGATACGGGGATCAGATTTCTGTTTCTACAGTTCGGGGGACCACTAGACCACCAGGGATATGGGGGTTCTTATTTGTTTTTACACAGTTCTGGGGGCCACTAGACCACCAGGGCTGGCTTTATGCCCCACATGTGGCCGGCGACTCGTGGTTCGGGGCACGGGTTAGGGGGATGGTAGTGCCACCCTGTGGGGCTTCTGCCAACGGGTGTTTTGGGGGGCTGGGGATATGGGTAGCCCTGTGGGGCACCACTGGGGTGTGCTGGGCATGGGGGGGAGGGAAACCTTGCACTGTCCACTGGACAGCTGATGGGTCTACAGGACCCCCGGGCGCGTCCGTAAGTTATACCAGTTAGATGCTGGTATAACTTATGTTGCCAGATCTCCTCTGGGGGTTCTTATAGAATCCTGATGTGGGCACTTTGTGGCTGCCCTTCTAGAATGGGGCACAACTGCTGCCGTAAACCCCCTAGCGCCTTGTCGCAGGTGATTTATGCGGCGTAACAGCTGTTCGGCGCAAGTGGCCTGCGACATGCCACAGGCCACTTTGTAGAATCACGCATGTCGCAACTGCTGGTGTAAGCTGCTACATGCACCATTCTACTTGGTGCAACTGCTGTTATGCCAGGTGTACCCTTCTAGAATCGGGCCCAAGGCATCTACGCCATATTCTTTATTGTACCAAATTAAACAAAGGAGTTACGTCCTGTGCTAAACTTGAAATTCTTGACCCACTTCATGCAATACAAGAAATTCAAGATGGAGACTATAAGAGCAACCCTAAAGGCAATCAGACCAGGAGACTTTCTACATCAGTAAATGTGAAGGATGCATACCTTCACATATGGTTCCATGTCATAACGGCAATCACCAAATAGCAATCACCCTTACAGCGAGTGTATATTGCTGAAAACCAAAATAGTGATGTATACGCCAGTGAGGTAACACCGGCAAAACAAATGTATTTATGTGTGTGTGGGGGCCAGCACTACAAGGACTTCGCCCCCCGTGATCTCCCATTACTATTGATTCTCAACTCCAGTGGGGGTGCATGTCAGGAAGGGGGAGAAACTTGTAAAAAAAATTTACTCCCGCACATGAAACACAAAAAATTGTACCCATCCCCAGCCCCGAACCCTGCATTCTCCCCACTGTAGCCAGCTACCCTTACCACCACACCACACAGCCAGCTTGGCAGCCTCTCGCTGCACTACCTCCCACATACCTTCCCTATCTTCCCCTCTCTTCCTTTCTCCCTACCACCCTTTCAGGGTAGCTCACATAATGGGTGCTGAAATTGAGTCACTCATATCCGAGTCGTTCAATTTCAGTTGTCCTTTTCACAGGATACCTTCACATACTGATAAGACCATCCCATTACAAGTTTCTCAGGTTCCACATCTTGGGCCGCCATTTTTAGCACCAAGCCCTACCCTTTGGCTTAGCATTGGCTTTGAGAATTTTCACCAAAGTTTTGGTGGTAGCGGTGGCCACCCTCAGAGAACAGGGCACGCATGTAGTGCCCTATCTAGATGATTGGTTGATCTGGATCAGATCCAAGGTCAAAGCTCAATAGGACACATAAACACTAATATAGACAATAGACAGTCACAGCTGAGTGATCACAGAGAAAAGAACAGCCTCCAACCCCTGCCAACTAATAAAATATGGGGGCACAGATAGACATGAGGGCAGGTGTGATACACCAGTGTACACAGTAGGGGTGAAGTCCCTTCTAGAAATGGTACAAGTCCTGGGAACAATGGCTTCATGCATATATCTGGTTCCCTGGGCTTGATGAGACAAGAGGACACTTCAGAGGCTAGGAATCCAACAGGGGAGCAGAAATGGACTACAAGTTATTGACAAAGTGCCAGTCTAACAAACAGTCAACAATTCAGTGACATAGTGGTCAGCCTGGTCCAGTCTCACAATAGGTGTGGCTCTGGAACTCATACATGACTTGATCATAGAAATGGAGGCTAGTCTCACAGGTTGTGGAACATCACTGTACTTCAAAACTGCTCAGGGGAGGTGGAGAAGATCAAAGTCTGCCTTACCAATCAATGCTCTGGAGATGATATCAGTATATAAGACCCTGCTGCATTTCAAGCCATGAGTACTAGAGAAATGCATATTGACACACTCCAACAGCATGGCCATGAGGGTGTATATCTCCAAGCAGGGAGGAGCATGCAGCAAAATCATGTCAAATACAGATCCATACAGTCAAAGAGATCCTTTGGACAAAATGTATCTGGTTAAATTTAAGAGCATTCAGTAATTTTTCTAAGGGGGTTCCAGATACCTGTCCAGCATTCTAGTTCAGTTGTTTTTTTATGCTATAGAGTACTTTTCCCAGTCTGTCATAAGATTCGTCCATTGGCTATAGGTAGGGGGAGTAGTGTTTTTCTAATTTGAAAGGATACATTTATTAACATTTATCACACACAGCTATGTCAGTTTTAAATATGTAATGGTCCAACTGACATCTTTAAAAAAGTCAAGTAAGATCATTTCCTTATTCACTACCGCTTGCTTACCCAAAATGGATGTTATTATTTCAAATATAATTTTCCAGAAAGGTTGTAATTTTCTACATGTCAAAAATGTGTACAATATTAATGTTTGAGGGCTGGCCCGGTGGCACAGAGGGCTTAGGCACTGGACGCCACACCTTGCGCCATGCCGGTGACCTGGGTTAGGGAACAGGCTTAGGTGGCCAGAGGTCGGCGGGGGGGAAGGGAGAAGAGCATGAGTTGCTGCCGGTGGGCATCTCTCCACCTCGGGAGGGGTCTGGTGGGCCTCTTGATGCTTGACTGCCACCCAGTGGAGGCTGGGTGGTGGTGCCACCTCTGAGAGCCTGCCCGCAAGGGCGGAAGGGGCTGTCATCTTGAGCTGCGGCACACATGGGTGCCTCCACACACATGTGGAGCCGCTTCCGGGGTCCCGGGAATTTAGGAGGGGAGAAAAAGTGAAAAACTGGGGACACTGCTCGATGATGCCTCTGGGCCGGCTCGGGAGTTCCGCCGGGAAGCACATAGCACTGGTAAGTCCTGAACAACCCTGGGTCTGGTAGGGTGGCGGAGATTAGCAATGTCCACCATGGAGGATGCAAGTAGTTGGAAAAAAAAATATTAACGTTTGAAGAGCTGCATCGAGGACACTTTTCCATAATATTAGGGTTCATCTTGTTAAATTTATTTGGGTATAATATGTTCTATGTAACGTATTACATTTAATCTGTTGTAATTTGGAGGAGAGAAAACACCTATATGGTAAATTCATAATCTGTTTCCATTCCATTTCTGATAAAGGGATTCCCCGATCTTGTTACCATTTGCATTTCAAAGATAATAGGTTTGTAAAATTATAAGATAACAAAGTATGGTAGATTCTAGATATCAGTTTTGATAGAGGTGTGTTTGATGAGATTAAATCTTGAATAGGTGAAAGTAATGGAGAGTTCAATGAACCTTTTGTTTTTTTGACATATTCTCATAATTGAAAGTACCTGAAATGGTGAGAATGCAGTAATTTAAATTCTTCTTGTATTTGTATCAAAGTTTCAAATAAATTCTTATCATAATGCTGGATTAATTGAGTCAATCCATTTGCATGCCAAAGCTTAAATTCTGGGGACCAAATTGAGGGTTTGAAATATTAATTAGTGATTATAGGTGTAGCAGGGTTAAGTTTAGAATGCACAGGCTGGACATTTTGACACAGGGTCCAGTCTGCCAACTCAGTCCACAGAATTCGAAGCTGATGGCCTTGCTCCTGAAAGTGAAAGATTGCTAAAGGTGATACCATCCTTCATTCATCAAAACAATGATCCAGTCAAGAAGTTCATCCACTACTTCCACACACAAAAGGCAGAGGAACATATTTATACAATGGTGTAACCAACACAACATCCAGCCAGTGCAAGCATCCACGCCAGACATTCTCTTATTTCCACAAAATGAGCTGGACAAAGGTCTGTCACTGGCATCACTGAGAGTCCAACTATCGGCAATAGGGGCAGCCAGGGAGCAAGTAGGAGACAGAGTCCCATGGGTACATACCGATATCATCCGGTTCCTGAAAGCAGCCTCCAACATATGCCCCAAGTCAAAACAGATCACAGCTCTATGGGACTTAATTCTAGTACTGAATACACTAACAAAAGCCCCATTCTAACTCAGTGGGAATATAGTAGATGACACTAAAGATGGTGTTCCCAGTAGCTGTTTGTTCTGCCAGAAGAAACCTGAGCTACTCGCACTCTCCTGCAGAGCACCATTCATAATTTTTCATGAGGACAGGGTCACCCTCAAGACTATCCCATTCTTTGTGCCAAAGGTGGCATCAGAATTCTGCCAGCAACAGATAATTGAATTGTCTACTTTTCTCCTGAAACCAAACACATCAGAGGAAAAATAACTCCATACGCTGGCAATGAAAAGTATTCTGTCAGCATACACTAACAGAACAAAGGACGTTAGAAAATTTGACAGACTTTTTGTGTTGACAAAGGGGCACAAGAAAGGATTACCAGCAACAAAATCCACCATTGCCGGAGGGCTCAAAAGAATGATTCAGGAGGCATAGAAGGCTGCCACAGTGATTCCCCCACAAAATATCAAGGCATATTCAACAAAAGCAGTGGCCATGTCTCGGGCTGAGAGGAACCAGTCCTCAGCAGAAGAGAACTGGCAGCTGCCATGTGGGCCACAATACATACATTTACCAGGCATTTTACAGTGGACGCTTTTCCAGCCCCACAAGCCAGTTTTGGATAATCTGTTCTAAATGCTGTATATTCTCAGTGTCCCGCCCACTACCCTGACCAGAAGATACATATGGCTTTTTAGTACCCAGTCTGTGAGGAATTGGAGTGCTTCCGAGAACAGGACTCACAATGTAAGTTTACTTGCCTGGTAAAGGTGATTGTGGGAGTAAATCTCTGAGGCACTCTGCAGCCCACCCACTAGAAAGCCAGGTCATGAATAGGTTATAATATGATATAAACTACTAGCAGAGACTTTAACAGGTGATTGGCATACCACATAGGCCGGAGTATGGAAGTAATGCAATGTTAAAATAAAACTCCCACGTTTTCTTGGCATTTGTGAGACTAACAGTGTTTCAAGGTCACATGACTATATGAAAGCTAACAGTTAATCTCCCACAGGTCAAGTAATACACCATAGCAGAAGCTCTGGAAAAGCTAAAACTGGGGTCTGCGGGACAAGGAATGGCCTAGTTGGTATCAGATTTCGGACTTTGAAGTCAAATGTGCATCTCATCAGCCTATCAAAAGGACACAACCCAATCTGTAACGAATTGTAGTGTCTCAGAGATGTAGTCCCACAATCGCCTTTACCAGGTGAGTAAACTACTGTTAAAGCTGACTTCAACAACTATAATTCTACCAAAAGACTTTCAAACACTAACTCCAAATGCCTCCTCAGAGTGAACAGGGTCAGCAACACAACATGCAATATGGAATGACAGGAAACAATGTTACCCGTCAAAATGTTTCTGTTTCTCAGAAATTCCAATACAAGAAACGTGGACATGTATCTGTTTTTACTATTATAGTCATTTTAACAAACACTAGATTACAGTAACATACTGCTTGTTTGCCAAAAGTTGACTTATAACATTTTAAAAACCTGAGCTTTGGGGGTTGCGAAAAGAAGTATGTTGCACAGAAACTGTAATATAACTGCTATAAAACTACCAGGGATACATCCAGCACCACAGGGCAGGGTGAAGCTGCCAGTAAGTTGTTATGATTACCTTCACTAGAGGCCTCAGGAGACATTACATTAGGTAGAGGAAAATTGCTTTCTAACTTTACTGCATACTAAAACTACTGCACACAGTTAAAAGCACTAGTGGAAGTCACTGGAGAAGTAAAACCTCCTGTGAAGTCATATTAATACGAAGGCTGGCAGTGTTTTTTTGGGGGGTGGGTTAAGCTGTTCATCACCTAAAGGCCAATTCAGAAACACATGTCTTGGCACTTCTTGATACCTAAGTAGTGTAGCCTGCTACAGGATCCACCAAAAAATTACAGGCATCCATGTTCAGATGTGGTCCCTGCTGAAGGGTGGCATACAACAGTATGAATAAGCCTTCTTGGTTTGTCCTTTGCATATAGCAGTACCCATCCAGTTTTGTGTATGTCCCTCTACCCTAGCATATGTCCAGATATACTGCACTGTGCCCCCCTGTGTGACTGAATGAGAATAATCTTGAAGGAGGTTATTTACATACTCTTAAGCCATGTCATTAAAACATATCCATAAAGCTAGAAAAAAACCTAGAGCAGCATCCTGATGATAAGAACCAGCCTGGCATCTGTGTCTACACTTCCTTCCATACCATGCAGTGCATCCCCAGCCCAGCCACCAGTGGTACCCCTGGACTTAATTTACACACTGCAGGCCCCAAACTATGTTGCCTGCTACCATGATCAAAAGCATACTCTGGGGCAAGACGACAGCCCCCAAACACCTGAGGACAGTATAGCAGTAGGGCAGATCAGAAGGCAGACAATATTTGATCAATACATTTTATGCATTTATTTAATTAAATATCTTGCTCAGGATGGCACACAGAACCAGTGCTCATTTGTAGGTGGGGGTGGGAGAGGGGAGGGGAGGGGGTACAACAATAGAATTTTAAAACAGCCAGTCCAATTGAACAAAAAAAAAATGAATACAAAGTAGAATTAAAAATAACAAGTACAGTACAGTAAATAAAACTGTAAGGTAGCAAAACTGGTGACAGGTCAGAAAAAAAAAAAGACTGGACTAGGAGACTGGGAGAAACAGTCCAGGCACTGGGTGCAGGAAGAGTCACTGGGGGTAAAAATACAATAATACATGAAACTATCTTATAAAGTAGCATAGAGGTAGTATGAGACAATGGATGGTAGCATGCTGGGGGATGAGTGCTATAAATGGGGAAATGGTATCAAGACCTAAGGGGTAAGAGAAAAACAGAATATAAAGAATAAATAAGCCAGTGCACAGGGCATAATTGTAATTAAAATCTGGGTGTGTAGGGAAACAGGAGCAGTGAATGTAGTGAGTGCAAGGAGGAAATGGAAATTGGCCAGACAGAAGAATTCACTGAGCAGGAACTTGAAAGAAAAGGGGATGGGAAGGAACAGACAATAGGGGTGGGAAGGGGTTGTTCCAGATGTGAGGAGGGTGGAAGAAGATACTCCACAATAAAAGGCTGGAGTGCAAGAACACTGGATCATTGCCTCTTGAAAGGTACCATCTGTGCTGTCAGCAAGGGTCCAGTTTCTAAACTGACAGAACAGATGCAATTGGTGCGGCAGGCAGGAAATTTTATTTATTAAATTTTATTAACCGGGTAAGCCCGCTGGGCCCCGAAGGTCCCTTTTTCAGGAGCGACCCGGAATTAGTTACATAAAGCACTGCAGGTACATAAAAGTAATACAGTGCAGGACATATTGTACAAGTTACATAAAGCAGTGTAGAGACATACAAGTGATATTGTACAGGAATACAATGGCAGTATACAGTTTTCAGTTATTAAAGAGGAGAGCGCAATACATACAACACAAATTAAACAGTTCAACAGTGGCAGCTGACAGACTTAGGGCACTGGACTTTTTTGTGGCAGGAAATAGAAAAGATTTCAATATTTTTAGCAAGAAACAGGTTAAAGAAATAAGCAAAAGTCCCCCAGTGTTTGCCACTTCACTAGAGTGTTGCAAAGTGTTGGGGACTTTGGCTTAGAAACATAGAAACATAGAAATTGATGGCAGGTAGGGGCCGCCAGACCCACCCAGTCTGCCCATTTTCTCTACATGCTGCAGAAACCACAGACCCTACTTGATCTCTGGCTTTGATCTCTTTTCTCTCACTAGGGCTCCCCTATGGCTATCCCATTCATTTTTGAATTCCCCTACTGAATTGTCCCCACCACATCTGCTGGGAGGTTGTTCCATGCATCCATCACCATTTCTGTGAAGAAATACTTCATGTTGCCTCTTAGTCTACCCCCTTCCAGCCTCGTGTCATGACCCCCTAGAACATCTCTTTCTTCAAAAGATGCTACCCTCCTGTACCTTATTTATGTCCTTGATACCTGAAGGTCTCTATCATATCCCCCCCTTTCCTCCAGTGTATACATATTGAGGTCCTCCAGTCTCTCCTCATATGATTTATGGAGCAGACCCCGCACAATTTTTGTTGTCTTTCTCTGAACTGCCTCTACACTGTCTATGTCCTTACGAAGGTGCGGCCTCCAGAACTGGACACAGTACTCCAGATGAGGTCTCACTAATGATTTGTACAGAGGCATCACCACCCCCTTCCTCCTGCTGGTGATACCTCTCCCTATGCACCCCAGTACCCCACTGGCCACTTCCTTGGTACATTCTTTGGCCACCTTTAGGACATCTGATATGATTATTCCCAGATCCCTTTTCCTGTTTGGTTTCTGTCAGTATCTCCACCCCCCATTCATGTAAGCCTCCCCTGGGTTCCTGTGCCCCCCAAATGCATTATTTTGGACTTTATGGCAGTGATTCTTAGTTGCCACACTCTTGACCATTCCTCTAGTTTTCATAGGTCCCACTTCAGTTTTTCCACCCCTGAGTGTCTACCTTGTTGCAGATCTTAGTGTCATCTGCAAAGCGGTATACCTTTGCTTCCAGACCCTCCACAATGTCACTTATGAAGACATTGAATAGGACTGGCCCCAGAACTGATCCCGGTGGCACCCCACTGGTCACCCTCCTTTCCTCAGAATGAGCTACATTTACCACCACCCTCTGTGTTCTATCCCTCAGATGGTTCCTAGCCCAGTTTACCATCTTGGGAACTATTCCCAGGCTTCCTAGCTTGCTTACAAGACCCTTATGTGAAACGGTGTCAAAGACCTTACTGAAATCCAGGTAGGCTACATCCACGGCTCCTCCCTGATCCACTTCCCTGGTCACCCAGTCAAAGAAATCTATCATATTAGTTTGACATGACCTTCCCGCTGTGAATCCATGCTGCCTCAGATCCTGTGCTCTGCTGGATTCAAGATGTTCCACAAACCTTTCTTTTAGCAGTGATTCCATTATTTTCCCCATCAACGAGGTCAGGCTGACTGGTCTATAGTTTCCAGCCTCCTCCCTGCTCCCATTTTTGTGTAGAGGGACTACATCTGCTCTCCTTCAGTCTTCTGGAACCACTCCTGTTTCCAGCGATTCACTGGACAGGGCTGCCAGTGGTGCTGCTAGCACCACCCTAAGCTCCCTTAATATTCTAGGATGAGTCCCATCTGGTCCCATTGCCTTGTCCACTTTCAGCTTTGTGAGTTCCTTTAGAACTCTCTCCTCCGTGAATGGACTGGTGTCCACCTCCCTCCCCTTGTTGCTTCTGCCATTTAATTGTAGTTCTTCACCTTCTACCTCTTCTGTGAACACTGAACAAAACAGAATTGTTGCTTTTTCCAAGTCCTCCTCCGCATACTCCCCTTTTTCCCCCATAAGCCCATTGTCTTTCTCCTGTCACTAACATACCTATAAAATGTCTTGTCCCCTCTCTTTACTGCCTGGGCTATTTTTTCCTCCATTTGTGCCTTTGTGCTTCCAACTGCCTTCCCTGCCTCCCTCTGCTTGTCCAGATATACTACCCTGTCCTCCTCCTTCTGTGTTTCCTAGTACTTCCTGAAAGCCAACTTGTTTGCTCTTACCTTCCCGGCCACTTCCTTTGAGAACCATAGTGGTTTTCTTTTTCTTGTGCCCTTGTTTATTTCCGAATGCAAAGGTTTTTTGCCTCCACTATAGATCCCTTTAGATGGGCCATTGTTCCTCAACTCCCCCACCCTCCCTCCCTCCCTGCTAGGGCTTTCCTGAAACATACCCCTATCTTTGCAAAGTCTGCCCTCCTGAAGTCCAGGACCCTCACCTTTGTGTAGCTTGACTCTGCCACTGTACTCATATATTCATATACACACTGTGCGATGATCACTGGACCCCAGGTGTCCAACCACCATGACATCTGCAATTCTGTCCCCATTGGGGAGTATCAGATCCAAAATTGCATCCTCCTGAGTGGGCTCTAGTACTGTCTTAGGCATACCCCTTGCAGGGAGTCCAGTATGTCCCTGCTCCTGGCTGAGGCTGTGGCTGGGATGCTCCAATCAATATCTGGCAGACTGAAGTCACCTACCAGCAACACTTCCCCTTTAGCTGCCATCTTATGGATGGCTTCCATTAGAACCTTGTCCAACTCTTCCCCTTGTGCTGGAGGTCTGTAGATCATGCCCGTGTGAATAGAGGTGCCACTGCCTGACTCTAAGGTTACCCATAGGGCCTCATCCCCCCCTGCAGACCCTGTATCTCAGTTGCTTTTTTACCCTTCCTGACATAAAGAGCTACCCCTCCTCCCTCTTTACCCTCCCTGTCTTTCCTGAATACTGTATACCCTAATATAGCTACATCCTAGCCATGGTTCCCATTGTACCATGTCTTGGTAATAGCTACAGTGTCCAGGTCAGCCTCTGCCATCAAGGCCACCAGATCTGGGATTTTATTTCCCAGGCTGCGAACGTTTGTACACATGGCCTTCCATATTTTATTACTTCCCCTCATGTCATCCCCACCTTACATTCTTCTGCCTTCCCTCACTACCCCTCCTGCCTTCAATCCCTCTTCTTTTTTTCTCCACCATTCTATCTTTTCCCAGTTTAGTTACCATTGGCGATTTCCTAACCCTTGGGTCCTCCCTGCTGACTACATTAACCTGTGGGGGTGGGCAGTTTGACTCTACCTGCTTCCTTCCACCACCCCCCTTGGCTAGTTTAAATGCTTGCCAATAAAACATTTAAACTGCTCACTAAGGACAACAGTCCCCTCCCAGGATGGATGCAGGCCATCACCCTTGTATAGTCCCACATCCCTCCAGGGGGGTCCCCAGTCCCCAGTGAAGCTGAAACCCTTCTCTCTGCATCAGTTCTTCAACCATGTGTTGAAGTCCGTGGTGCAGAGGTTTCTAGCCTCCTCCTTGTTGTGGACATGCAGCACCTCCAAGAAGGTCACAGAGCTTGCTACCTTCGCAAGGCCCCTCCCCAACTCCCTGAACTCCTCCTGCACTCTCCCTATCCCTGCCTCATCCCTAGCCAGGTCATTTGTCCCTATGATGTACAATGACATCCAGCTTCCACCTCCTTGCTGCCACCCTATTGATCCACTGGATCCATACTCCATTCCTCCAAGCTGTGCCTTCTGGCAGGCACTTTACCTCCCTCTCCACCCTGCTACCTATTCCCAACTCCACTCTCTGGACTATGGAGTACCCACCAGGAGTTGCTTCCTCCTCCTCTGGGGTCCTCTGCTATCTCCCCTGAGGTCTCCTCCTTAGAGGACCTCCACATCCATCCCACCCACTATCTCGGGTGCCTCAGTGGGACTGTCCTGCCCCACCAGTGCTGCGTAGGAGTTCCTTAGTGGTATGGGATTTTGGATGTGCCTCTGCTCCACCACCCTAACCCTCCCCAGGCCCACCATCATCCATCCATTCCTCCTGCCCGGCATCCTCTGAGGAACCAGAGATGGACTTGGTGGTTCCTGAGTGGGGGAGTTGGTCCTCCTAACCCAAACCAACTCGGCCTTGAGTCTGGAAACCTCCTCCCTCAGCCCACAGAGGTGCCTGCAGATGGGGCAGTACTGCATTCTTCAGAAGATCTCCCTGAAGACTGTTGCCCCACAGCCACTGCACTGCACCACTCTGCTCATGGTTACTCCTTATTTCTGAATCTTACCCACTGTCCTTAACAAGAAAAGGGAAAGAAAGAAAAGATTAGGTTTTGTATTTTTATTCTTTTGTTGTAGTCTGTGTCTTCCTAAATAAATTGTAAGCTTTTCTACTTCCTGCCTGCTGTGCCAATTTGACTGTTCTGGGAGGAGGAGACAGTCAGCATGGCTGAGGTCTTGTTGTGAGGGATAAGGATGTCAAGAGTGCAAAATCATGCAACTAGTGCACAGAAACCCAAGAGATCAGTATAGGATGGGGCAGGAGGTACTGACAGTCACTTAAGAGGAAAGGGACTTTGGGGTTATCATAACTGATTACCTCAAATTGGCAAGGCAGTTCAACAAAGCAGCATGTAATGCTAATGAGATGCTGGGATACATAGGGAGGAGTATCTCCAGCAGGAGGAGGGAGGTGGTGCATATTGCCACTGTATCACTTACTGGTGAGATGCCACCTGAAGTATTGTGTCCACTTCTGGAGGCTGCATCTCAGAAAGGACATAGACAGAGTGGAGGCAGTCCAGAGGAGGGCAATTAAAATGGTGCAAGCATTGCACTAAAAGCCCAATGTGGAAAGACTGAAGAATCTCAGCATGTACACCCTAGAAGAGAAGAGAGTGAGAAGAGACACGATAGAGACCTACAAGTATTTCACAGGAGTGAACAGGGTGTATCTCTTTCAAAAAAATAAAATGGACCAGGGGCATGCAATGAAGCTTGGGGGGGGGGGGTTAAGGGGATTTGCAGAAGTACTACTTCATTGAATGAGTGGCAGATGCTTGGAACAGACTGCCAGTGGAAGTGGTGGAGGTAAAAACCGTTGGGGGCTTCAAGCATGCATGGGTTTAACATAGGGGATATTTGTAAATAGACAGGGAGGAGGAAAGTTATCAGAGACCAGTTAGGGTCTGTGGAGACAGACTAGGCAGGGAAGATATGAGCAGACTGGGTGGGCCAAGCGGTCCTTTTCTGCTGACAAATTCTGTATTTTTATTATCCTAATGCACATTGTCACCACATTCTGAAAATGAATGTCCCTTCTACATTCCGAAATTGCATGTTCAAGCCACATTCTAAAACTGTGATGGACTAGGCAGGGAACAACTGGGCAGACTGGGTGGGACAAGCGGTCCTGTTCTGTTGACATATTATCTGTTTCCATGTTTCTGTGTTATAATAGGTACATAAGTCAGAAGAACTGAGAGAGTAAAAGAAGGGGAGAACAAGTGGAGGAAGGTGGTGAGATAGGGAAGGGAGATGAACCAAACTTCAGAAAGGAAAATGGCTCAGTGAGTTTTGAACATTTAACAAGAGGAAGGTTAGGTTAGCCTTGAGTGAATAGAGGGGAATTTGTTGAGGGAAATGGAAAGAGTGAAAACAGGATCCAGCCTGACTAAGATGGACTTAGGGGCTACATTGTAAACCACCCCCTCTGTATAGTCTGTCATTGAGGCAAAGATCAGGAAGCATAGAAAAACCAGGAGCAGTTGTAAAATTTGCAAGTAATGTTTTATTATTATCAATAACCGTAAAATAAGAAATAAAAATTGTTCAGTATAACTATTTACAAAGGCAGTACAAACAGAGAAAACAAAGTCCTTCATCTGAGTGTATCTCTAATTCCAGTTTCAGTCTACCTAGCAAAAAAATATTGCTGCTCTTTTTATAAGTCTTTGCCTGGGAACTCGTTAAGAGAACATCCTGTTTCTCAGAAAATGCTCTTGTCAGTTTCAGTGCAGAGCAGGCTTGCAAACAGAACAGTGTCCCAAGCTGGCCTCCTGCTGACAGCTCTGTAAAAGAGTTTGCAAACAAGCCTGAGAGGAGCTCAGACTGCATCTCAGGTTAACCCCCTAAATTCCAAGTAGCTTTTCACAATTATTTCAGCAGTATAATGATATACATTTTCAAACAAAGGGATCCCAGTATCACTTACAGTTTTACACAAAGATTCACATATATTTTTATAACTGCAGAATGCAAGGGGGAAGAAAAGAGAGAAACAGCAAGTGAAGACAGAGAGGACACCGGACCATAATGTCACAAGACATTATGTTGCAGCAACATATCGCGCTGCCAATACAGCGCAATATATTGCCAGCAGCATAAGTCTTTATTTTGAAGGGGGGTGCCATCCCCCTGCCCCCCTCACAGGGGGCTGTGCCCCCAAACCCCTGAACTAAAATAACTAACTACGGGGTTAACAGTTAATATCACACAAAGTGTGAAAAGTAAAAAAATCCCATGAGTCTGGGACTGGGAATCAAAACCCGGTCCCAAACGCACTGCCTGCCTCCCTTGCTGCCAGTAGCTCATCCCATCGAGCCACGGCAGCTGCTCGGTGGACCCTCGTCACAGCAGGATTCTTATCTTGTACTAGGAAGAGTGAGAGGGTACACTACCACGCATACATCCTTTCTCGGTTTTGCACCCTCTCACTCTTCCCTACAACGCTATTCCTGCTATGCGGTCATGTCGTGCTGTACAGCGTATGACATATTAACCTGGTAGGAGGCAGAGAGATAGCAAGAGGCAGAGAATCGGGAGAATATCAGAGTGATCAGTTCCTAGGTCTCACGAGAACATTTGGTTGCGCAACCAGACAGACAAGAGACAGAAAAGGAGAGGATAAAACAGATCCTTGCATTTAATGCTTTCCAAATAACAAATGGGACAGGGCCTTATTCAACCCTGTCACATAGCCTACCATCAAAAGAATCATATTAAAGAGTATCCGCTAGTGGACTGTGAGGAAGGGGAGACAAAATTTGTTGAGGTACAGTGCACAACGTTTTGGGAGGAGCTTTAATGGCATTGGTGTGGTTATTATAAATTACTTATGCGATTTCAGCCAATCAGCACACAGAGCCACTGTACCGCTTATCTTCATGCAGTGGTCTCTCCTGCAGGATTGTTAGAAGTGGTCCATTCATCTTCAGAGCTGGGGGGAGGATGGACTTAATTTAACTTTTAAAATAAAAATACTTGAACCTAGTTAATAGGACCTCTGCTGGGTGCCTATTATGGTATAATAGTCTCTTCTTGTAAGGTTTGGGCAGCCAGAACCACTCAGCTTTGTATCACAGTTCTTCTTTTATCTAATATTGATGCTTGGAGCCTCTTGTACCATGAGAGACACCCAACAGAGGCCCTATTAACTTATAGCAAAGTCAAGAGGTTGATCCAGTCAAACAGCAAGGTATCTGAAGGAAGAAGTCTTTGGGGGTGGGGTCGCCCAGTGTCTTGAAGACTGGGGAATTTTTGGATGCTGATGAGTCTCTCTCTCTTTTCTACTAAAGATCACTGAGACTGTTCTTAGTCTTTACAGTTTGTTGGTTGGAACATACCCACTCTTAATGTTGTTTAAATCATGCTGAACCACTAATTCCAACTCTGTGGTGGAAGAACTAGAAGCAACACTTACATAGTGTGGTCCACATACATGTGGATGTATGAGGAAACACAGACTGATTTAGAAAGAATGAGAACAGGATGAGGTCAAAGATAAAGCCTTTTGGGACACCTCATTTGATGTGGAGGAAGCAGGTTCCCTACAAGGATTGACTGATACAGGTCAGACAAAGAGGAGCAGAACCAACCAACTAACTAACCAACCAATCAACCAACCCAATGGTTAGAATGATCAGCCCAGTGATTCATACAGTAGACATGGGTAGGCACACAGCGTTGAAGGCCTTGAGAAGGTTGACAAAGATAGCTGCAGTATCATCCATTTCCTTCAGGAAAGAATCAATAAATGTTAGGAGTGAGGAAATGGTGGCGTGAGTTTTGCAGAAGCCAGACTTGAATTCTGAGAGAGAGGAGGAGTCCACATAGGTAGCGAGGTAAGAGAGTACAAGTTTTTCCTTGCACTTTTCACAGAGTAAGGTGAAAAGAAATGTGGCAGTAGCACACTGATGTTGCAGGGTTATTTCTTTGTGGAGTGGGAGAATATGGGTGCCCTTCGGCACCTCCAGAACCTTACCTAGGTGAGAGGAGAGACTGCAGAGAGAAGAGATATGGTAAGCAATAGCAGAAGTAGAGAGGTAGAGGAGCCTGGAGTCATGCTTGCTGGGGCCATAACCTTTGAAAGGGTTAACGTACAGCAAAGCAGTGAGAGTGTCAGCTGGTGAGGTAGGGGAAAGATAATGAAGGGAGGCAATGAGGAAGGTGGGATGCTGAGAAGATAGCGGTATGGGGTAAAAAGGTGGCAGTGATGGGTAGGAGAGGGCCAGCAGTGAGAGGGTACAGGAACTAATGAAATCATTGAAAGCTAGGCAGCCTCTTTGGGGCTGAAGACTAAATATGTTGCAAAGTTTAATTCTGCCGGCAAAATTCCGGTGAAAGTGCCAATTTTGCCCCATGAAAAACTTTGTGAAATTGACTGATAATGACAAAACTTCGCCAGCTAACTTCGACGTTAACTTCGCTGTTAACTTTGACTTGCATTACTAACATTGAAGTTATTGAAACTTTTTTATTCTTCTGGTGTCTATAATTGTCAATCTCTCCTCCCCAGACCCACTTCAATGCTTGCACCATAATATTAGCATACTGATGGCCCAATCATGCCAACTCCCCCCTCCTAGTGTTCTGATAAGAGAGCTAAACTGCAGAGCTAATGAGCCTTCCCCTGTGAGTGCCAAGACACACCTAAAATGGTGCAGGGTCTGCACCAGAAACCATATGAGTAGAGACTAAAGGACCTTAATATGTACACCCTGGAGGAGGGAAGGGAAAGGAGGATATGATACAGACTTTCATATACCTCACCAGTATAAATAAAGGTACAAGAGGGAAGCGTTTTTCAGAAAAAAAGATGATTAAGAACAAGGGGGCATGCTATGTAGCAGGAGGCGGCGTAGGCTCAGGGGAAATGTAAAGAAGTACTCACAGAGACAGTGGTGGATGCCTGGAGCAGCCTTCCAGCAGAGGTGGTGGGAGCGAAAGCTGTGGCAGTATTCAGGAGCGCATCCCTTACAAAAAGTTCTCTGGAATACCACTGTAATACCATTCGTTTGCCATTGCGATATCACTGTGATTACCACTGTACTACCATTAAGGTTTTCATGGTATCACAGTGGTTTGTTTTGATTCCATTGTGATACCATTGTTCCACTGTCCTACCACAGCACCACAAATAATCAAAATGTAAACTATCATAGTACAACCATGGTACCACTGGAAGTACCATTGCACATTTTGTAGCTCACCACTGTGTTGCCATTGTAGTGCCATGGTGTTGCCATTGTGTCACATTCGGTAAGGGATGGGATATGCATAAGGTGACCTTAGTCATTAGGGAAGGGAGGGCTAAGCTGGAGATCAAATAGGGTCTATGGTAATACAATAGGTAGGGAAAGTGAGTGGACTGGGTGGGCCAAACCGTCCTTATCTGCTGTCAAATATGTTTCTAGTAATGAGGGGACCAGAAGTATGCTGGCAAGGAAATAATGTGTTCCCAGATGGGCCGAATTAAAGTGAATATGTGGCCTGTTCCCCCACGCATTCTGGACAGAAAGCCTGTCTGAGTTGGGCAGGGAATTGGGGAAGAAGTCACGGCAACCTGGCATGGGTGAATCAGTGACTCAGTGCAGCCAACATCTCAGCAAAGAGTACAGGGATGACAGGATGGGTGACAGAATCTGCAGTTGGCCACATTCTCTTACTGGTAAGTTAGGGTCACAGGGGAGTCAACAGTTCCGCATCAGATAACATAGATTATGGTGATGTAGCAAAATAGTAAACACACAGTGTGCCATAAGCAGGCACCAATGGCTGGCTTTTAGTAACAATCTCAAGGTCAGATTTAGCCTCTGTACTACGTCAAGGTGGCCAACCCCACAGAAGACCACGGTTGATCCCCCTCAGTCATGGTTCTAGATTCTGAGTCCCCTGCCTCCCCCAGCACATGCCTCATGCTCCACTGATCCCTGACATGGGCAGCTGGCTCCAGTGGTTAGAAAAGTGGCCCACACACATGGTCCATACCAGTCTATCCCCTACCTGGAGCTGTCTGTCCTTGTGGCCCACAGACAAGCTACCCCCCTTGGGGGTGAACCCTATGTTAGAAGTACACACAGCACAATACAATGGCAGCAAGACATGTGTCACAGACAGCACAGCAATAGCAGTGCACATGGAAAAGTGCAGTGGTGGCAGAGCACGTGACACCATGCAGTTCTTCCCTCTAGCTGTCACAAAAGCATGCGGCACAGCACAGTTGCAGCAGTACATGTGTCACTGCAGTGGCAGCAGCACATTTGACAAAGTGCAGTGGTGGCCATTTACATGTCACAGTACAATGGCAGCTGTATAAGTGGCACAGTGCATACGCTCCCTTAAACTCTGTGTTGGCAATGCAGTAGCACAGCACAATGGTGCAGTGTATGTGGCAAAGTGCAATGGCAGCAGTGCACGTGGCAACCGCCCTTAGCATGATAGTAGTGCATGTGGTACAGTGCAGTGACAGACGATAATGTGGCACACTGCAGTGTGTTCAGTGGCAATTACACTCACTGGCTACATTTGCAATTAGTACGTAATTAAAAATACATGAGAACTATGTTAGTCAATCAAGTATATTTAAATATATTTTAAATATATTTTACTTGGTAACATATATTTCCCAGGTGTATTGAAAACATATGGTGAGCCACAAAATATATTATTACTATTATCAACATATTGCCATATATTTAAAACATATATTTTTTTCTGTCTGGGATATGGGGGGCCCAAGGCACCTTGGCATTACTGACGAGCCATTGCTGTACTGGAGCAACAAAGTGGCTGATTGGCCAGAACTGCCATCAGTTGCTGTTAAATATCTGAGCTGGCCACCATCCAGTGTCAGTGTGGGACAAGTGTTTGGTTTGGCTGGGGCTATTGTACGTTATAGGAGGACCAATTTGTCACCAAAGAATGTATCCATGCTAATATTCATAAAAATAAATGAGGGGCACATTCCACATAACACAATGATGTCGATGGTGTTGCCACACAAACTTTGTCTCGGTGACGATGATGATGATGAAGATGTTGGCAGACTCAGCACTCCCAAGGCTTCTATCAGCATCGAGGTGGATGAAGCAGCAATGCAGAGAGAATTCCCACCTGGTGACAACTCAAGTCTAGCAGACTGTGAGGGATGCTTCCTGGATGAGGTGGAAGTTTTATTGGGTGTCAGTTGGGGGGGGAGTTATCTGCTGTTATTCAGTTAAATTTAATTACCCTTGCCCTGGCTGTTACCCCATTGTTTAGTACCCGTTCTATACTAACAAAGTACGTTTTGTTAACCACTACTACAGGAGTTGTCAAAACACACTCTGGTGATCCCAAGGGGGAGGTGTTCTCAACTGCTGCTGTTCAGTTTAATTTTGCTTAACCCTACCCTGTTTTATCCAGTTGTTTAATCCCCATTCCATAAAAAAGGGACATTTTAGTCACTACCACTACAGTAGCTGTACAGAGACGTTGCTGATCCCTACCGGGGGAGGTGATAGAAGCCTTGGGAGTGCTGAGTCTGCCAACATCTTCATCATCATCATCGTCACCGAGACAAAGTTTGTGTGGCAACACCATGCCATTGTTGTTCAGTGTAATTTTGCTTAACCCTACCATCTTACCAGCTGTTTAATACCCATTCTGGATAAAAAGGGACACATTATTAACTACTATTGCAGTAGTTGTACAGAGACACTGCTGAGCCCTACTGGGGCCGGGGGGGGGGTGTTCACTGCCAGCTGTTATTCACTCAGATTTTCCTTAATACTGTTCTGCTTCCTCAGATGTCAAGAAACAATGCCCAATGCCCTGCTCCAGGAACAGATTTCACCACCACCTTCTCCGTCCTGCCTATGCCAGAGTCAGAGAGTGTAACAGCAGCGTGGGCCTTCACTGTCATACTTCCGAAAAATGACTCAGCTGAGAAAAGGACAGTTTCTCTGTATTCTTTTTCTTCACAGGTCTCCTGTGTTGCTGTATCCTTCCTGGAACCGGTGGCCCTCAGCACAGCTCCAGCAACCACCCATCACCATGATGATCCAGCGTCCGCACACCTGCTCCTTCCTGACCTGGAGGTAGTCACGGCACAGACAGCAGAGCCAAAGCCACATGAGGAAAATTACTTATAATTACAGGAACAATGACGGAGAACATGTTCAATGGTCAGCCATCTGCAAAACTTGAAACAGTGAATTACAGGACAAAAAAAAGTGGTATTGCACCTGAGTGGAAGTAGGGGGTAGGGAATAAGCCGAGAAATCAGGACACCAAAAACTGCGCTCGTCCCTGCCATCCCCTGTCACTCAGAGCAAAAACAAGGATCAATGATAAAAAAATCAAGGGTAGATTTTTGTAAGTTCCCTTAAGTTTCTGCCTGCCGCTCTATCAGCTTCAGGGCAACCACCCAGCCATGTCACCCCAACCTCCATGGCTACTTCTTCATCGGACTATTATTCCCTTTATTTGGCATTTTGAGGTGACAGGTAAGCTGCTTAAGGTCAGAATGTGTCAGGCTTCTTCATCCTACTGAGTCACAATATTTTTCTATCCCCCTTCCTCTGGTCTACGGGGTCAACACCAGCAAGGACACAACAAAGAGCACCCAGGCACATAAAGCGTGTTGCCACAAGGATTGTTAGGCAGTGATTCCCATTACTGTCTCCAGCTGCACCACCATCACCTGTGGATACTCAGTTGGTGGTGTTGCAGCAAAGCCAGAACCCTCCCACCTTGAAAGAGGAGAGCATCCTCTCCCTGGCTGGCTGCCATCATCCCAGTCTTGAACTTGAACCTGGGGTGCTGGCATCATGAATGGTAAGCAAGGGTGCACAGTAGGTGAAAACTGGACCTTAACCAGGTCAGTAAAAGCTGGATTAACCACTCCATTGTATACTGTTAGTGCAGTGACAACATTACAGTGCAGTAATGTTGTCGCTGTAAAAAGGGCAACAGTGACAGGGTGATCTTAATTTTAGATTGCCCAACACTCATGCTGTGTTGGGCAGTCACACAATTTCTGTGCCCTTCATGGCATGCCTGCCCCAGAAGAGGTTATATAAACTTTTTTTGAGGGGTGGAGGCTGAAGCCCCCCCCTGCAAAACCTGACTGTTTCCCAGGATGGTGCTTTGGCACTCTAAGTCCCGGGAAGTGCAATGCCAGGTGCGGCAAGGGGTCATAATGTTGCAAGACATTATGCCGCAGCAATATATCGCTCTGCCAGTACAGAGTGATATATTGTCATCGGCATATTTCTTTCTTTTTCGGGGGGGCTCTGCCCCCAACACCTCCTGTTATGGGGTGGCTGTGCCCCATGAACCCCCCAAATAAAATAACCAACTCTGTGGGGGGTTAACACTTAACTTCATTCAAAGTGCAAAAATTAAAAAAAAATTCCTTGCATCTGGGACCAGGAATCCAAATCCAGTCCCAAACTCACTGCCTCCCTCCCTTGCTGCCTGTGGCTTATCCTGTCGAGCCACTGCATCTGCTTGCTGGCACCACCTCCCAGCAGAGGTCTCATCCCCTACCTGGGAAGAGTGAGAGGGTGCACCACCATGTAAACACCATTTCACGGTTTTGCACCCTCTTGCTGTACCCTACTGCGCTGTTCCTGTTGCGCAGTTTTAACATACACTATTAACCATGCAAGATACTGGCCCAGTAAGCTGGGCAGCATGTTGCTGTCACCATAATTGATATCGGCACAGTAACCATCAATAAAGCCTGCCGCTTTGTACTAGGCGCAGATCGCCTCATACATACATGTGACCTCTACATGGGAACGAAATGGCTTCCCCCTTATGGACTGAATCAAGTTCCACTCATGCATGCTGGGGAAGAAGGCCATTCTTGGACTTGCACCTCCTTCTCTTCAAGCTTTATTCTGGCCTGCCTCTGCAAAGCATGTCACTAGGACTGTTACAAAACATGTGCTAGCTGTGCTTTTCAGAAGAACAGCCATGGAGAGGTGAGTCTTTGCAGTAAAGGCCCCCACCTGGCTAAACAGGCTCCCTCATGCCAATACAAGCCTTATCCGTCTTGGGCAATTCAAAGCTGAAACTCGGAAGTCCACCTCCACCCCTCAAAATTGCTTCTTGCACTCACCCTGGCTGAGCCTAGTCTTCCATGTGCACCTTGTTGCTCCCTGACTTTCTTGCACTTCTTAGGAGGCCCCTATAAGCTAATTATGCCCTCTCTCTGTCCCACCGATCTAACACCTAACCTATCTACACATTTATTCAACCCACTAACTCCAAACTACCCTATACCTCCACCCCACAATTGCATATCACTCCTTCGGGCCTGCTTCTTGTCACCTACTGTTGTTTTCCTTCTCACCCTCTTAGCCTGTTGCCTACTGTTATGTAGCTGCTTCACTGACTCCAAAGATTGAGCCCTCATCTGTCCCGTCCACGATCTGTCTATGCTATATGGCTGTTATCTGGGACTACACCTGTTATGTAGCTGCTTCACTGACTCCAAGATTGAGCCCTCATCTGTCCCCTCCAGGATCTGTCTATGCTATATGGCTGTTATCTGGGACTACACCTGTTATGTAGCTGCTTCACTGACTCCAAAGATTGAGCCCTCATCTGTCCCCTCCACGATCTGTCTATGCTATATGGCTGTTATCTGGGACTACACCTGTTATGTAGCTGCTTCACTGACTCCAAAGATTGAGCCCTCATCTGTCCCTGCCACGATCTGTCTATGCTATATGGCTGTTATCTGGGACTACACATAGCTTGCACGTTTGACTCCTGCACTTTGAGTTGCTCCTGATGATATGTGTCTACTTCTTTCTTTTCCGATGCTGTTTCTTTATTTCCTTATCCTATCATTTGCTATTTGCAACATGTAAATTGTAATAAAGTTCCCTACTTGATGTATTTTTGACAATGCCTACTAGCTGCTACTGTTTTCCTTAAAAATGCATGTACCTGTTTGTCCTAAATCCCCATGTCTTGACAAGGATCCTTTGTAAAAGAGGTCTTAGCTCAAAGGTTGTAATTCCGATTTCTCAATAAATAAATAAATAAAACTGTCGAGCCAACATGAAAGAACCCCAATCAACCAGATCAGACAGACCAGGCAAAAGCTGCACACATTTTGCCAGTCTGGCCATTATCAATCTAATCTAGTCTAGCACCAGCTGTCCAATTTTTCACCCATGCCCAGACTGGGTGAAAAGTGGACCACCAAAATTGGAGAAAATGGATAAAAGCTGTAACATGCCATCTGGCCACACTGGCTGAACTTCAAAAATTTGCATCATTTACATCCGATCTGGTTACTTTGACTGGATCATCTAATTTGGCTTTTACTGATCTGGTCCAGTGCCAGTCCAACTCTTCAGTTTTTACCACGTCCGGTATAGCATACTCTTTTGCCAACAAGTCAACCTCAGGACTAATGTTGGAATTTGTGTTCAGTAACCCCCCAGGCTAAATCCTGCATTCATAGGAACTCAAAATGTCAACTACACTTGCAGCTAATGGCACATTTGTAAATTTAAACTAAATGCAGTACTGCAATAAAATGCATTTGCGTTATTAGCCCAGTTCACAGCTGGAAGCAAGACAAAATGTCATGTGTGATTTGTTTACATGCCTACGTAAAGCAACAGTCCTTGGTTCAGAGTATCAAATCCGCATAGATCTAAGAACTACGTGAACAAATCACATAAGAACTGGATTTTCACAGTGGTCTACTCTTGTCAGTAATACACTGGGTTAGTAGCCCAAGTCATACCCAGAAGTCATAGATGGTGACAAGATGAACATGTCACATGTGATTTGTTTCCATGTCTACATGAAGCATGAGTTCTTTGTGCAGAATATTAAATTCCCACAGATCTAAAAATACATGAACAGATCACAAAAGAACTGCAGTAAGGTCAAGGAAATCACTGCGTGTTCATTAAAAGGTACACATTTCATAGCAGAAGCCTTTGACAAACTTATTTTTCAAAGAGCAGAGATCAGATTGAGACTCCCATTTCAGGGGCTGCCTAGAAATGCAGAGCAGGGCTTCAGAGAAGGCCCAAATTATGGCCTTATTTGAAAGCCTACATCCTCTGATTCAGAGTGGCAAAACCTCTCTCATGCAGCTCCTGCAGGAGCTTGCCAGTTTTTTCAAAGGATTTGCTACCACACACTGCCATTCTTGTCTCAACTTCCAACCCCTTTCCAAACCATCAGTTCCTGTTTACAGCGATTGTCATAAGCACCAATTCCAACAATGTACTCCAGGGTTAGCTGCATGCCATTGCTTCCTGAACAGCAGGGCCACTCATAGCAATCATCCTAAGATTTCTATGCCACAGAACTACAGCCACTGTCAGGAAGCATTACAGTACCAGACTTCCGGTCCAGAAGCCAGCAAAAAAGTAAGGGCAACTGGTCAAAAGGAGAGGACATAGCCCAGATCATAGGAAGCACAAAAAACAAACTCCAGAAGCTAAACAAGAAGGGAACCGAACAAGTGAAAAACAAGCAGTGGTGGTTCCAAACTTGCATCGTTGAGTACCAAAGCAGGAGTACACAGCACTAGGGAACAATGTGTCGGACTGAGATACCAGACCATGGAGCACTGAGGAGAGAGTACTATCCTGTTCTATCATGAAATGGGGAATTTAACACCAGATGGTGTATGTGCCTCCCATACAGACAAGTTTGCAGGAATAAAGTCTTTTGAGGAGTTTGATGTTGACCAGTTGATTGGTGTTCACATTATAGCAGAGCCCTGCTGCATGATGAAAAGTACAGAAACTAAGGCTCCAGTTACAACAGAGCTCGTATTTTGTTACTGATGGACCCTGCTAAGAAAAGAAGAGAGGCGGTAAACCAGAACTATGAAACTGTGGTAAGGTGGGGATTGATTCACCAGACCTGTGAAAGTGGAATGGGGTGAGGTGGGGAGACCAGTGCAGTGTGGGGGGGGGTAGAGAACTATGAAGACAGGAGATGGGTCAGGGTGTTGGAGGGTAGACAGGATCTGTGAAGCTGGGGGATGTTTTGGGAGGTTTTGGGGGGCAGATCAGACCTGTAAAGTGGGGGGATGGTTGGGGGGTTGGAGGTTGACCAGACCTGGAGGAATAGGTTGGGGGTTGGGGTAGACAAGACATAGGAAAATAGGCTGGGGGTTCCGGGATAGATCAGAATTTGGGGAATGGGTCAAGGGGTAGACCAGACCTGGGGGATGGATCGTGAAGGTTGGGGGTAAACCAGACCTGAGGGATGGATAGAGAAGGTTGGGGGTAGACCAGACGTGGAGGATGGGTCGTGGGGGGAAGACCAGGCCTGTGAAGGTGGGGTGAAGTGAGGAAGAGAGACCAAAGCTGTGAAGCAGGTATTAGACCAAAACTTTGAAATTTGGGGAAGGGTGCATTGTTTCACAACAGCTGGCCTGCTCTGCCCCTCAACATACATGAACTGGGTCATCTGCATGACTGTGTGACCCACTACCACAGAGCCATAGGCTCACAGACTTACTTGGATGCACGTTACAGCAGGGGCACATTGTTTAGTGTGCACAGGGACATGGGGGCATTCTGGCAAGGTTCTGGCAGGGCATTGTTTGTTCAGGCTGTATTTTGGAAGGGGAGTGTCTTGGAGACCTTACTCCAGGGGTGCTGCACTAAGGATGCATGGAGGGGAAAGGGTTGCTTGGAAGCATTCTATTGGGGCACTGTGTTCACAGGCATACTAGCAGTGGAATGATTTTGAAGAAGAATTACCATTTATATAGTGCTTTTGATATACACTATATCTTAAAGCACTTTATAACCAATGCTAGACTTGTAGTGAAATGACTGAACATAGAGTGGCAGCCATTTCACACATCAACACCCACACACAGCCGTGGACATTTGAATGAACCAGTTTTATGATAAGGGGAATATTGGCCAGGACACCGAGAAAGGTCCCTTACTCTTTTGAAAATAATGACTTCCATTCTTTTACTTCCACCTGGACACCCACAGGAGAGCACCGAGAAAGGTCCATTACTCTTTTGAAAATAGTGACTTCCATTCTTTTACTTCCACCTGGACACCCACAGGAGAGCACCAGGATAGGTAGAAGGGACCTCAGTTTAATGTCTCATCAGAAGGACAGCACAATCCAGCAGTACAGCACCCCTTTAATACTGCACTCAGATGCCAATATGTTTGTATGAGCCCAGTCCTGGGGTGGGACTAGAACCCATAACCTTCTGTCCCAGAGGCAGATGTGCTACCAACTGAGCCACGCTCACACCCCCTTTGGGGGGGAAGCCAGGGAATTCCAGCTGTGTCAATCAGGTTGAGGTTATTCTGATTGTAGGAATGAGTTTATAAGCCATTTCAGCTTGCACAGAACTGTTATTGGGTCATTTGGATGTTGTAGTTACTGCCCTTGCCTTGCTGGCTCAAACAACCATTTGGCACTTTATTCATCAAACTCCAGATTCAGGGTTTGTATCAAAGGTTTTACATATTTGCACAGTGCCTCCACCCAGAGAAAGGTTTAAGTGGGCCTGGCATCATTATGGTACAATCGCCTGGGATGCAGTACCTACCATGGAGGCACCACATTCATGAACCAACCCAGTACATAACCCCTAAAATGTATACAGGGTAGCTAAGGATCTTCCTGGAGGGCCTGGGTTAATAGTTTAAGGTACAGTGGAGCCAGCCAAGATGCAAGGTAGTACTCTGTGACACTATGCATGACAAAAGGGTTCACTGGCACTGATGTTGCCTTGTTTACTGCAGTAGCTCTGCTCCAGTATGCTTCAGTTTTGTTGTTGCATCCTGGCCAGCTCCACTGTACAAGGCATTAAAAAAAAGGGGAGAAGGGAACGTTTTCACCTGTTCCCCTGCTGTGAAGGAAAAGATCTGGTCAAAGAGTCATTATTTTTAACATAGGCCACGGGGCACAATATTTTTCCCATAGCAGATCTAAAAAATATGATGGGAAGCTCAAGTGGGTGAGGGTGAAATACATTATAGTGTATAGTGACCCATTGTTACACATAGAAATCCATCGCAGTCAAAAATGTTGTTGTACCACAGTTCAAAGTTCATGGAATGCAGTAATACCATACTGTGGTACAACATCTTGGCTGTTTCTGAGAGTGCACGAGCCAGCAGTTTAACTGAAGGAAAAAAGGCTCTATGACATCTCATCGACAACTTCATTGTGACGGGAGACGACAGTGGTGGCTTCATGTCAAACCACTTTGCCTGTGTTGCCATAAGCCATCGGGAACACTGTTTTTTTTTTTTTACACGAGGGCTTCACCCAAACACCCATGTGGAGGACTCTACCCTACACTCCCATACTAAATGATTCCAACTCCAAGTTAGAGTTGATTCGGGAAGGGGGGGCAGGATGGGGGAAAGTGTTGCCGGGTCCCGGGCGGACTTTTACAGCGACATGTCGATGCTGTCGGCATCGACGTATGTTGCTGAAAAAGTGTCGCTGTGCAAGGGGCATACCAAAGAAAAACCACTGCGTGCACATCTCAGAATTCGAACAGTACATTTATGGGGCCTGATGGGATTCACCTCAGAATTCTAAAAGAACTAAGGGGAGAACTAGTAACACTACTGACTACCCTTTTTAACAAATCATGAGAGGATGGTGTGGTACCTGAGGACTGGAGGAGGGCAGATGTGATTCCCCTTCACAAAAGTGGGAGCAAGATGGGGCAGAAATCTACAGACCTGTCAGTTTGACCTCAGTGGTAGGGAAAATGATGGAATCACTTCTGAAAGAAGGAAAGAACTGTTGAATACCTAGAGGCCAGCGGAGCACAGGACCCAAGGCAGCATGGATTCACAACAGGAAGATCATGTCAGATGAATCTAATCGATTTCCTTGACTGGGTGACCAAAGCAGTAGACCAGGGAGGGGCTGTAGACATGGTCTACCTAGACTTTAGCAAGCCATTTGACACAGTCCCGCACAAAACATTAATAAACAAATTAGCCAGCCTGGGAGTGGGTCCCAGGGTGGTAGCCTAAGTAAGACATTGGCTGGACAACAGGACACAGAGGGTAATAGTAAACGGAGTCCACAATGAAGAAAGAGGAGGTTACTAGTGGGGTACCGCAGGGTTCAGTACTGGGTCTGGTCCTTTTTAATGTCTTTATAAGTGACATTGCAGAGGGACTGGAAGGAAAAGTATGTCTCTTTGCAGATGACACAAAGATCTGCAACAGGGTTGATACACAAGATGGCGTGGAAAGGATGAGAAGGGACTTGGCAAGGTTGGAGGAATGGTCAAATGTATGGCAGCTTAGATTCAGTGCAAAGAAGTGCAAAGTAATGCACCTGGGAAACAAAAACCCAGGGGAAGAGTACACAATGGGGGGGTGAGATATTGACAACAAAAATGGAAAGGGACCTGGGGGTAGTCATATCAGATAACCTAAACGTGGGCAAGCAATGTAACAAGGCAGTAAGGATGACTGTGGGGATACTGGGATGCATAGGGAGAGGCATCACCAGTAGAAAACAGGAAGTTGTTATCCCTCTGTACAGACAGTTGGTGAGACCACATCTGGAGTACTGCATGCAGTTCTGGAGACCCCATCTCCTCAAAGACATAGACAGGTTGGAGGCTATCCAGAGGAGGGCAACCAAAATGGTGCAGGGTTTGCACCGGAAGACATATGAAGAAACACTGAAGGAGCTTATTATGTATAGCCTCGAGGAAAGGAGGGAGAGGGGGGACATGGTAGAAACTTACAAGTACCTCAAGGGAATCAACAAAGTCCAAGAGGGTAGCATCTTTCAGAAAAAGAGATGTGCAAGAACAAGGGGGCACAATTTGAAGATAGAGGGAGGAAGGCTCAGAGGTAATGTGAGGAAGCATTTTTTCATGGAGAGGGTTGTAGCTGCATGGAACAGCCTTCTTGAGGAGGTCATGGAGTCAAAAACAGTGGGGGAATTCAAGAATGCATGGGACAGACATAAGGCAATTCTAGTGGGGGGTAGGAGGATGTAGGCTGTTGGTTAACTAGGATCTGCAGCTTATCCATTAGGTAGAAAAATGGGCAGACTAGGTGGGCCAAGTGGTCTTTATCTGCCATCAAATTCTATGTTTCTATGGTGGCGGCGTTCTTTTCCAAAAGTGGCAGAGGAGCGCATTACATTCAAAATCATTTCAAGTTTTTTTTTTTTATTGTTTTTGTTGCGGAACTTACAGGGTCACTATACACTATAAAAAATACTGACTGGGCAAACTGTGCTCTAATAGCCTGAGATACCACCTCGGGGTTCTGATTCTGTGTGACCTCTCTAGCTTCACTCTGAAGGTCTAACTGAATCTGAACCCCTTGGTGGCAGCACAGGCAAGTTGTGCACAGATGCCCAGTCAGTATTCTCTTTATAAAACTGTTTAGAAATGGAGCATTTTGATTGCCTCCCTGTACTTGAACCACACATTCAGACCCTGGACAGCCACCAATCCTTGGCCAATGTTCCTTCTAAAAGCTGGGCCACTCTTTCATCCTCTCTTCCCTATAGCAGGATAGACCAACCTCCCAGCAGCAGTACAACCCTTATAGTCCACTGGACCAGCCTCTAAACAACTGACCAGCCTTACTGCACCTGGAAGTCCCTCTCTGACTCTGAACCAGCATCCAGCCCCTAGGTGATCCTCGTCCTGCACCTGGACTACTCTTTCTGGCCTGGACCACTCTCACCAGCTGCACCATCCAAGGTTTAGCCTGCAACCCCCAGCCAAACACCATTCCAGCCTCAGGCTCACAGTCAACCAGCCTCCCTGTGCCTTGAACACCCTTTTCAGCCCAGAGCAGTGTTCCCATTCATGCATAACTGTATGTGATTCACATACAAATTATGAAATGCAAGCAAATTTTTTGTATGAATGGGGTACACTTCACCCCCACAATTCTGTTTGTAGTGCATGTACCACACAAAAAAAAATTGTGGAAATGGTACAGTGAACCCTTGTAATTTAGTTTGTACCCCTGAAGATTTTTGGAGAGGGTACAGTGAACCCCCAGATCTGCAGTCTTAATGGGAACACTGGCCCAGAAGCTGAACCACTCTTACAGACTGTTCTCGATGCACCGGGACCACCTTTTCAGGCCCCAGACCAGCCTCACAGCAGCAGGATCGCCCTAACAGCCCCTGGATCAGCCCCTCCTCCACAGCCTACCAGCCACCTTCTACCTGGGACACCCTTCCAGGCCCTGTATCAGCCTCCCCATCCTAGCCAATCAGCAGGATCACCATTCCAGCTGTTGGACCAACCTCCTACCCCTAGCTGTCCAGTTTCAAGGTTTTCCACCTGTGGTGCACCACCAACAGAGACCCTCAGCAGTACCGTGCAACTCATCCAGCTGTGAGCCCCCTGTGTGAACAACAAAAAAAAAAACTGTGAGTACCCCATGCTGTGGCTTTGGGGAATCTATTGGTTAGTTAGCCATTTCGAATTCTTGGGGTAATTTCTGAACTGGAGTTTGAGTAACGCCCAAGTTTAGCAAGACAAGGATTTCAAGTTTGAAAGTGTGTTCAGTGTTTATTTGGGCCCCAACAAAAGACCCCAGGCCTGTATCACTGGGCAGTGAGATACCCACCATACAGGGTCATTCTGGGTGCACCCAATGGTGGGAGGAGGGGTTGTTATGGGGAGGCTGCTGTCTAACTGAAGTCAATGGTGTTTGACATTCTCCTTTTTATTTTCCCCATCCACAGTAAATAAGTTTGCTATATGCATTTTATCTACTGTCATGGTGTTATTGAAAGAGTGCTGTTGGTGGGTGTGGATGGCTACTGCGTGGGAAAGTGTTATTTTGCGGGGAAAAGTATTACTGAGAGCAACTTATTTATTTTCTGGGGGGGTAACCTGTTCATTATCCACAGGAGTTACCTGCCATCACCCCAGGTGGAGGCACTGTGCCACATTTGCTACCACTGTGGAACCCTGCCAGCTGCCCTCAGAGGTATCTACTGAATTACCCTGAGGGCCCCAGTGCAGCCTAGGTGAGTCAAAGGGCTGTTACATGATAGATTTAATACATGGTTATAATGTGGTTACAATATAAGGCATCAGGCCCCTGAATCCCTCACCCATGGTTGCGCTCCCTTGCTTACCCAGCACATCAGTCGTGGCCTTTAGCTCCTTGGCCCCCTTTCACCCAGAGATGGTGGCAGGCTTCTGAGTCCACCCAGGACCACATGCTTCTCAAACTCCACCTTGTCTTCAGGTATTGAGTGCCCCCATCGCTGGCCTCTAGATCACGAACCTCATCCCCCTAGCCATGGCTGAATGCTCCCCAAGTCCTAGAGCCATGTCCAGGTAAACCCATGCAGTCATGCCTGCCATGGGTCTTTCATCCCCCCAGCTTCTATCTTCTTAGTTCTTTCCCCCCTCAGTCTTGTCCCCTTCCCCCCACAGTAGAGTTCACCCCTCAGCGCTGGTGGCAGGGTAGCACTCCCTCCCCTGCACTTGCAGCTGGCCACTACTGTTCTTCAGCCATCAGAATCTGTCTCCCCACCCCCCATATGCAGCTTCAGCACATGCCTGACAAGCCCCAACCCCACCCCTTAGAACTGGGTTTTGGGCCTCACTTTCAATTGAAATGCTTTCTTGTGGGAAATGTCCTTGTAAGTAATTACAGTTTTCGCCGACTGTATTGAAATTTTAGGTGACCGGAAGGGGAACCATAGATTTAGTGGCGGTTTCACCACAACTGCCGGAAGAGGGCATAAAGGAGGAGCATCCACCACATTGCACAGGAAGAGACAGCCAGGAAGAAGACCAACCGTTGGTGCTCAAAGTAGCTGTGCCATTGCTCAAATACTTTCTTAGGTGTTCTTTCTGTTGCCCTGACCACTGGAGCATAGAGCCTGCTCTGAATAAAAAACCAAAAAAAAACATGTGTACTGTCCAGCGACCGCTGCCACACTGCATTTTTTTTTTATATTCTTTAATTCTCAGGATATTTAATACAATGCATTACTATGTAATAATGGTGTAGTAATACAGGATTTCCAACATAGGAGTCATAAGGATACATTTCTGAGTAAAATATAGAAATAAAAAAGTGACAATATACACTTTATCATTTTTCTGATCATCAGGAGCAGGGAAACTCACTGTATCAATACTGTAAATAAGTGAGGTAATCACCATTAATTAGAGGTGAGACCAGAGAGGAATCAACATCCAAATTGGTCAACGGAGCAAGTATTTATTTTATCTCAGATTTTCCGGGACCCACCTCCCCCCGGCATCAATCAATCTTTATTTTACCAGGCGAAACACCATTGAGTGAACACATTTTCAAGGTGGACCTGGGAAGTTAAGATAAGTATACGGTTCAATAAGAAAACAGTATACATAATGCAGAATATGAATACACAAGAGGAATACATAATGACGTGAGACTTATACAGTAGAGAAATCTGGAGAACAATAGTCTGAGAAGGCAAAAAAGTCTATAAACAATATGTACAAGGAACTTGCAGTTTACAGTATATACAAATGCCTGCAGGCAGTACTACAAGAGTATCCTTGCGGCAACATATAAATAAATGCTAGGATACCCACTGAGTGCCTCACATGGGGGAGGGAAGAGGAAGTGGGGACATTATGCATAGTAGGTGTCAGGAGGAAAGAGCGGGATGCAGAAGAGAAAGGAGGAAGGAGGAAATACAAAGAGATGGAAGGCACCAACTTTACTTAGCGAGGATGGTGTCAAGTGCACCAGGGGAGGCAACTGCAGACAGGTAATATCAGGCCACAATCGGGGAAGCATTTACATGCCTCTTCGATAGATCATGAATGAAGTGTCTTGAATGAGGCCAGGGAGATAGGGTGGGCCACCTTAAGAGTTTTTGCAATTTATTCCACAGTTGGCGTAGAGAGAAACTTATAGAGGACCTACCGAATCTTGATTTGACCTTAGTTATGGATAAGGTGATATAAGTGGAGCTTCTTAATGCATACTTGCTTATTGTACATGGGGTAGACAGTCAGCTATGTACATAGGCAGCTTCTTTGTGATTACTCTGTAAATCCAGAAGGCAGCATTTCTTTGCCTTCTGAAAGTGAGAGATGGCCAGCCAACTAAGGTGTAGAGCGAGCAATGATGCGTAGAATACGGTGCACCAGAGATAAATCTTATGGCTGTATGGTACAGCACATCAAGTTTGGCTAATGCAGATGCAGGAGCTTGGCCATAAAGTAAGTCACCATAGTCCAGAATTGATAGGAAGGTGGATTGGACCAACATTTTTTTTTTAGTATCCTGAATCAGCTGGTGCTTGATCGTATAAAATAGGCCAAGTCTCTGCGTAAGTTTTTTTTATTATTTCCTCGATGTGAGGAAGGAAAGAGAGATTATGGTCAATCCAGACCCCCAGATACTTGAAAATGGGTCAGAAGTCTAATGATTCACCTAGGAGAGTAATAAGCTTCAGTACAAATCCTAAGGTATCAGGATTAGGGTATATTTTAGGGGAGAGAGAAGCATTGCCTTAGTTTTTTTAGCATTCAAAAGAAGCTTCCTGTTCAGTAGATTTAATTGGAGCTGCTTGAACTCCTGCTGTAAATCAGAGCAGGCTGCTTCGGGGGTAGGTCTGCTAATGTAAAGGACTGTATCATCTGTGAAAAGATGAATATTTGCAGATTTTAATCCAGAGTTGATACTATTAATGTAGAGTGCGAACAGCAGTGGTCCCAATATGGAGCCTTGTGGGACACCTCTGAGCAAGGGTTTCAGCAGCAAGAATTCCCCTTCTGTTTTTACCTGCTGAATACGACCTACGAGGTAGCTTGAGAACCATCTCATGGAAGGGATGTCAAGATCAATTGTACGGAGAGTATGTAAAAGCAGGTCATAATCGACATTGTCGAATGCCTTGCTTAAGTCCAGAAATACTGCACATACAACGTTTTTGTTATCGAGGGCACCCCACCAGTCATTAGTTGCTTTTGCAAGAGCTGAAATTGTACTATGATGTGGCCTAAATCCTGATTGCAGAGATTTAAGCAGATTAGAGGAGTCCAGGAACTTCCTAAGCTGTGTACTAACTATTTTCTCCAACATTTTAGAAAGTATAGGGAGTAGGCAAATGGGTCTGTAGTTGTTCAGATCACCTGGATCACCAGATTTGTAGAGAGGGATCACATGGGCAGTTTTCCAAATATGTGGGATATCACCTTGCATAAGTGATAGATTGAAAAGGTGCGTAATTGGCTCAGCCAGGATGTGATCTACCAAGCTGCAATTTTTGTTTGACTTATCTGGTAATGGGGTCTCCAAGTTTCCTGGCCTGCTGCTGCTGGTGGAAGAGAAGGAGAGGAATAAGCTGACCTGAGCCTGAAAATCCATCAATTGAGTCAGAGGGAGTGCCAGTGAACTTCACTCAGAATCCTCTTTCTGAGGAGCGTCTGTCCAAGCCAGGCAGCAAGTGACTGGAGTTGTTGTACTGAGCAAAGTAAGTGTGCACTGTGCTAGGCATCTATTGGAGGGTGGGCTCCATGTAGACACCAGTCTCCTCTCTGCAGGCAGGAACTTCCTTTGGGAGGATGCCTCGCCTCACAGACTCAGGACTGACTGGGAGAGAGTCAGTGCACTGCTGTGGCCTGTAATTTGAGGACAAAGGGCCAGGGTCTGGCTGGCAGTTTGTCATCTTGGCGTGAGCCAGCCTGGCAGGTGGTCAGTGGAGGGTTCTGGCTCAGAGGCTATGGGAGCTGCAGAGCACAGACGGGTCAACTCGGCAAGCAGACACAGACTGGGAGGTCAGCTGGTGGCTGGGTGCTGCTGTCAGTCAGGGGGACAATGTGAGTAGTTTCTGAAATAAATTTAGGGGCAGTTCTGTTTAGAAAACTGCAGAATACTGTGGCAGTTTCAGTTTTATGAGTCCTCACCAGATGCTTATAGTAAGTACCTGTGACAGCTGCTGTTAAGAGGAGCAGGAAATGCACTGTGGAGCAAAGTGTTGAAATATAGGGACCCCCTTACCAAATGTGTTGCAATGGCAACACAGTGTTCTATCAGTGGCAATACCTGGGTGTGCCTGAAACTGTGGAATGGTACTACCCAGTGGTACTCTGATAGTACAGTTGTGTTAACCTGATCAAGTTTTCTGGCCTCAGTGGTAGTACCATGGCACAGTGGCATCACTATGGCAATTTCATCAGGTTGCCCAGACTGGTAAACGGGTAATGGTACCACAGTGGAATTATGTAATTTTGAGTCTTCTTTCATGTGAGGTGCTATATCACTCTAGAATTGTCCAATGATAATGCAATGGTAGTATTAAATTGTTTTCTATATACCACCAAGACTTATTTGGTATCACCGTGGTATCAGTATTGGGTAATGGCACCACAAGGATATTACGTCAGAGCAGCACATTGGTGCGTATATAGATCCCAAGGTTTTTTGGTACCACTGTGGTATCAGTATATCTAGAAAGTTGATACCACTGTGGTACCAACATGGTACACATCAAAATCAACGTTTGAAAGAAATAACACCTGAAGCATCCTTTACCCAAGCAGACTGCTATAGTAACAGTATATTAGCATGCAGATGGCCTTCTGACTGCTCAGAGTTCCTTAGTAGTATTTTAGCGGTCAGTCAGTTTAGCATTCAGTTAGTAGTCATTCTGAGCTGATGCTAATGTTAAATAGTGAAAACCATGTTTACTGTTATTAACAGTTTTCAGAAGCAGTATAAAGATTCCAAAGAATAACCCATACAGAATTGCATTCACTAGCGCTTCACTCATAGTAGCCAAGCATCAAGAAAACATGCATTGACTTGATCTGAGTGCAAGGTGTTGAGCACTTGAACTAAATCAGTACTCAACAAAAACTCAACTTGTGCAGTTGAATGCTTGTTGAGTATTTAAATTAGTAGTTGAGTACTGGTTCAGGATTTTAGTTTCATAATATGTTAATCAGAGATGTATTTGAGCACAGATTCAGATCCTAAACTTTCAGAAAGCACTCAACAAAAACTCAACTTGCCCAATTGCAGGCTCCTATAGTCCCCATCCTCCAACACCTGCAGCTGGATACTGATCCTACTCAGCCTTGGCTGTTAGTACCCGAAGTCTCAGCCAGCCATGGAATCTGGTTTGCCCCCCCCCCTGCTGCAGGCTCCCAGATCCATCCCCTAGCCCATGCTGGGACTCCGCACACTGCCCACTACATGTGTGTGTCAATGTGATCACTTCTGGCTCTAACAGTTACAGCCAGAAGTTGGCTCATCATTCATGAATGTTCATCAAATGCAAAAGGACACTGCTGTGTTGCGGGACAGTAATTAAATTTTCTGCATTCAATGTACATCACACACTCCCACAGCCGATATTTCACAGATGCTCTATGCATTTTCTCAAGGTGTGATGTCGAGAATGCAAAACCCTCCATTTCTACTGCTTAATGGTAAGACATTTAAAGGGAAAATGCAATTTTCCATCAAGATGTATATACATATATACATATATATATATATATATATATATATATATATATATATATACTGTATATATGTATATATTTATACAATGGGGGTGAGTGATAAATGAGTGTGATAAATCATGTTATTTTCACAGGCTTTGGATAAATGTAAGAACTGACATTTATCACACCCCCGAAACCCGCGCAAAGCTTTGCAAAGCCGTGCAAATGGTACATTTTGCAACAGTGAGGCTCCATTGTATAAATAGGACACATGATGTGCACATCATGGAATATGAAAAATTATTTTCACTCCTGCACTGTACATTTCACGAGTGCCTCCACGCTCACTCTGCAGGAGTGAAAATATTTTCCATATTCCACTCGTGCCCATCATGTATCCCCTATATATATGTGTGTATATATATATATATATATATATATATATATATATATATATATATATTATGGTAGCATGGTAGTGCTACCATAGTTAGGGTTGAGTAGCCCTTTTAAGGTTAAAGGGTCAAATTTTGCACCTTAATAACTTTGCCACCAAGCAACAGATTTGCCTGAAATTTGGCAGGCCTGGGGCATAACCATAGATCGTGGGATCTGCCAACTTTTGTATCGGTCTGATATACGACTGCGGAGTTATTAAGCGACATCTGTGAGCATATTTATGTTTTTTTGCACATTCTTTGCTCGTGCCTACAGGTCGCACGGTTTGCATGACCAGTCCAAAAACCTCAGGGAACATGCGGCCGGGGTCCCCAATGTGCCTTTTGAAGATTTTGTGAAAAAAATATTAAATGATTCAAAAGTTACTCAAAAAGCAAGTTCCCATTATAAGTCAATGGGAAAAGTTAAAAAGTTTGATAGTGTCGCAAATGCAGTTTTTAGTGTTGCAAATGACCCCAGTAGTGTTGTGAGTCAGCTCTTTTTTTTTCAGTTCGTGATCACAGAAATGCTTGGCATTTAAAATTGGGACCATCTAGGGACATCATTCTTTTTGTGTTTAACTATTCGAGCCCTGAGGATGCTAGCCATGTCTTTATTTTTGGGTTAAACACCCCAGAAATATGTTTTTCAAATTTCTGGAAAAAGTAGTGTCACAAAATAGTGTCGCATTCATGACACTTTCGCAAATTTTGCGAAAGGTGTCGTAAATCACAACACTACTTTTCCAGGCTATGGCCAAAATGATAGGAGTTCTTTGCCATCCTGATGCAAAAGAACGGTTTGGTCTTTTGAATTGAAATTTGGAGAGAAGGCAGCCAATACCTCACAGATATGCCTTTTGGTGGTTTGGTGAAAAAATATTGCACCACTGCCAAGTTACGGTACTCCAAAGTTGGCATTTTTTCACATAGACTAACATGGCGGCATACGCCACGCCTTTCGGGGCCCGTATCTCAGAAACGGTGAGAGATACGGAATTTTCGTCATGACAATGCATAACGTATGACTATGCATTCAGCAAAATGTAGCCAGAAAATTATCAATCATGTGATTTTTTTTTTTCCTACATCCTACGGTTACTGAGATATAAGAAATTTAGTATTCCAACACCTCATTTTCGGCTCCAAGGCCCATTATTATGCATATATTCTTTGTACCCACTGTGTTTCTCATGCAGCTGTTGGGGAAAAACAGGGTATGCACTTCTGCTAATGTTACAGTTACTGTTTCCACTTGCATTTATGCGTACCGCTTATGCTATCACATCGGCTTGTACCCACCCGTGGTAAGCAAGTATCTTTATGCTCTCATTTGCGCTGTTTTGTGTTACTGTTACCATTTGCATTTCCACTACTGTTTGTGTTTGCGTTTTGGTTTGTGTCACTGTGTGCATTGCCATTTGTGTTTATGGCAGCCCTTTCCTTTGCGTTTGCATTTGTGTTTCATTTTGGGTCTTCGTTGCTGTTACTGTTATCATCTGCGTTTCCTATTGTGTTACTATGCCCCTGTGCATTATGGTTTGCATTTCCATATGTGTTTGCATTTCCTTTTGCGTTTCTGTTTCCTTTGGTGTTATTGTTGCTGTTACCGTTACCATTTGCCTTTACAATTGCGGCAACTTGACTGTGCGATTACGGTTTACGCTACATCACGCTTGCATCTCGCGCTACGCTTATGTTTCGTTTCCTTTGGCGTTACTTTCATGTTAACTTACCATTTGCGTTTACAATTGTGGCACCATGCCTGTGCACATTACGGTTCGTGTTTACGTGAGTGCTTCTGTTCGTATTTTCGTTTCTGTTCCCTTTGGCGTTCTTGTTGCTGTAACACTTAACATTTGCATTTACAGTACCAGTGCCATCACTGTGCGCATTACCAGTTGCATTTTTGTATGTGCTTGTGTGTCTGTTTTCGTCATTGTTTGCTTCGGCGTCACTTTACGCTTGCGTTTCTATGAACATTTGCTTTACCATTAATGTTTGCTTTGCCATGTGCACAACTGTTGCCACTTGCATTTGCATTGCAGTTCCTGTTACTATGTAACAGGGCCCCGCGCTCCCGCCACCGCATTCCATTCACTATTTATTGTCCTCATTCTCAAAAAGAAGGGAAATTAGAGGCAAAAAACTCTGTTTAATGAATCAGTTAGGGTTGTTCCACAGCAACAAAAGTGAGGAAATTTGGTGTGGGGCCCTCTTGGACCCTCCAGCCCACCCATCATCTGGCATCGGGTGCGCATTGTGGTCATCGGTCCCAACTCTCACCCCATTCTCCTATACCTCTTCTTCTTTGCACATGTGATGGGGTGAGAGTTGGGCTGATGACCCCAATGCACACCCGGCTCGGTTGGGGGTGGGCTGGGGGTCCAAGGGGGCTTTCAACCCAACAGTGAATTTCCTCACTTTTGTCGCTGTGGAACAACCCTAACTGATGCATTAAATTGAGTTTTTTGCCTCTAATATATATATATATATATATATATTATATATATATATTATAGCTACATGGTAGTGCAGCTATAGTTAGGGTTGCATAACCCACTTAAGGTTAAATGGTGAAATGTTGCACCTTAATAACTTTGCCACCGTTCGACTGATTTGCCTAAAAATTTTGAAGGCTCATAGCAGTAGCATAGATCTTGGGATCTGCCAAGATTTGTACTAGTCAGATATACGGTTGTGGAGTTATTAAGCGACATTCTGTAGTGCATTTACGCTTTTTTGAGCATTCTTTGCTCACTCCTACAGGTCGCATGGTTTGCATGACTGGTCCAAAAACTTAAGGGAACATGCAGCCGGGGTCCCCAATGTGCCTTTTGAAGATTTTGTGAAAAAATATTAAACGGTTCAAAAGTTATTCAAAAAACAAGTTTCCCATTATAGTCAATAGGAAAAGTTAACAAAAAGTTCAACAGTGTCACAAGTGCAGTTTTTAGTACCGCAAATGACCCCAATAGTGTCATGAGTCAGCCATTTTTTTTCAGTACTGATCATAGAAATGCTTGGCATTTAAAAATGGGACCTGTTTCCCTAGTCAAGCCCTGAGGATGCTAGGCATGTCTTTATTTTTGGGGTTAAACACCCCAGAAATGTGTTTTGAAATTTTTAAGGAAAATAGTTATTTGCAAAGTGATGTCGCTCGACACTTTATGAACCACTTTTTTGCGAAAGTGTCATGATTTGTGACACTCCTATTCGACACTGTGGGGAAAATAACAGGAATTCTTTGCCACCCTGCTGCAAAACACTGGTTTGGGCTTTTGGGCTGAAATTTGGAGCGAAGACAGCCAACATCCCACAGATGTGCATTTCGCTGGTTTGGAGACATAATATTGCACAGATGCAAAGTTACACTGCTCCGAAGTTGACACTTTTTCCCATAGACTAACACTCCAGCATCCGCTGCACCTTTCGGGGACGTATCTTGGAAACAGTGCGAGATAAGGACTTTTCATAGGAAAAATGGTACAAAACTAGCCAGGAAAGTCATGAATCATATGAAATTTTAATTTTTTTCCTACGTCGCATGGTTTCTGAGATATAAGCAATTTAGTATTCCAAGTGCTCATTTTCTGCTCCGAGGCCCATTATTATGAGTTTAGAAAATGAGCATGACAATCCTAGCACACTGATTGGATAACAAGCCAACCTAAGTGGGCAGGTATTTTTCAATAGAGCCCGCAAAAAATTAAAAGCCTATTCAGGTGCCCCATTACTCAGTCAATTCTTGGGCACCCTGAATGTTCACACTCGCCAGCCACCATTTGTATGCTCTCGCTAGATGCCAGAGGAAAATAGCAGCTCAGCCACTCTCCCCCTTTCCACCCAACACAACCACATAAAAACAAATTAAAGAAAAGAAAACAGCACCATAGCTGTAAAAAAAAATTCCAGTTCCCAAAACACACACAGTAATAAATAACAAAGAGTGGTATCTCCGACACTGCTTCTAAGCACCAGAGCACCAGGGCTTTCTTAGCTTTCTATACCGCCGATAGAAGTCCATCTGCGGTATACAAAATCAAGAAAATACCGCTCCTCTTCTGCACTGCAGCGGGGGATGCCACTCGCTCTCGTCAAAGCCAGCAAAGCATTTTCGGACCATGATAACGATAATTCAAAACATTACATGGAAAACGAGGTAAAAACAAATATCCACAGACTAAAATGCATGTTTATTTTCATCTAAAGAACTACCTGATGGCCCGATCACACTCGATCTCCCACACTGAAGCTTTCCCTCCCGAGTCACCACAGCTGTTAACTGCAATATTTAAAACAAAAATAAAGGGGAAAAATAAATGGGAAACAGAACAGCTCTATAACGATGACACGGGGGGGTAGGGCACACTGCAGATACATAAACTGCTGTGGGGGCTCCAACAACATTCATGTAGCATTTTCTAAACTACAGCATCTCAGTCAGACCAAAAGTTTTGTATTCCAGTACAGGTGGAGGAACTATTTAATCACAAAACTTTATGATAATAAATGTTGTCATTAAAAAAAAATAGTCAAGCATTTCTTTTTAGTGTGCTCATTTTCTAAGCGCAATAATACCCTCCAGGGTGGGCTTTATTGGGAAATACCGGACCTTCCAGGGGCTATAAGGCTCTCCGCCTGTGGTGTCGGGCCTCATTATGCCTCTGGGTGGTCCGGTATTTCCCCCAATAAAGCCCACCCTGTTGGGTATTATTGCTTACACATTCTTTATACTCACTGTGTTTCTCTATGCAGCTGTTGGGCAAAAACAGGGGGTGCGCTTCTGTTGCTTTTACAGTTAGTGTTCCCACTTGTGTTTCCATACCCATTTGTGTGACTGTTCCTGTGTAAACCACCATGTGCGTTACCCTTTGCGTTTTCATTTGCGCTTGCGTTTGCGTTACTGTAAGCATTTGCATTTTCATTACTGTTTCTGTTTGTGTTTTGATCTGCATCACCATGCGCATTTTCATTTGCATTTGCGGGTGTCCTTCCATTTGCATTTTCTCTCGTTTGGCGTTATTGTTGCTGTTACTGTAACCATTTGCATTTCCAATTGCGGTACTGCGGCCATGCACGTTACAGTTTGCGTTTGCGTACACGCTTGCATTTCCATTTCTGTTTCCTTTGGCATTATTGTTGCTGTTACCGTTACCATTTGCATTTTGAATTGCGGTACCCTGGCCGTGCGCATTACGGTTTGCGTTTCCATACGTGCTTGCGTTTGCATTTCCGTTTCTGTTTTCTTTGGCATTATTCTTGCTGTTAATATTACCATTTGCATTTCCAGTTACAGTACCATGACCATGTGTGCTACCAGTTACGTTTCTGTATGCAATTGCATTTGCATCTCTGTTTGTGTTCCTGTTAGCTTTGGCGTCACTTTGCACATGCATTTCTCTTACCGTTTGCATTACCATTTACATTTGCATCACCATGTGCATTACCATTTGTGCTTGCATGTCCATTGCAGTTACCATTACTATGTGAGTAAAAAATCACATTGTGGGATCACGGGGCCAAAAGGGCCTGTGCTCCCACCACCACATTCCATTCACTATTTATAGTCCTCATTCTCAACAAGAAGAAACATTAATGGCAAAACAAACTCAGTTTAATGCGTCAATTAGGGTTGTTCCACAGTGACAAAAGTGAGGAAATTCGATGTTCGGGTTAAAAAAAACTTCCACAACCCCCCCAGCCGGCATCGGGTGTGCGTTGGGGTCGTTGGTCTTAACTCTCACCCCATTCTCCTATAGTTCACCACCTCAGCTTCTTTACACATGTGATGGGGTAAGAGTTAGGGCCAATGACCCAAACGCACACCCCGATGCCGGCTAGGGGGGCCAGGGTGGGGGGTGCAAGGGGGGGTTAAACCTAACATCAAATTTCTTTGCTTTTGTCACTGTGGAACAACCCTAACTGATGCACTAAATGGAGTTTTTTTGCCATGAATATATATATATATATATATATATATATGGTAGCACGGTAGTGCTACCATAGTTAGGGTTGAGGAGCCATTTCTATGTTAAACCCCAAAACTTTGCACCTTAATAACTTTGCAACCGTTTCACGGATTTGGCTGAAATTTGGAATACATGATCAAGAACCATAGGCCTTGGGATCTGCCAAGTTTTGTACTGGTCAGATATACGGCTGTGGAGTTATTAAGCGTGATCTGTGCACGCGTTTACGCTTTTTCTGGAATTCTACGGTCGCGCCTACAGGTCGTATGGTTTCGCGACCAGCCCAAAATCTTCAGGGAATGTGCGGTTGGGGTCCCCAATGTACTGAAGATTTCATGAAAAATATTAAGCAGTTCAAAAGTTATTCAAAAAACAGTTTCCCATTATAAGTCAATGGGAAAAGTTAACAAAAAGTTTGACAGTGTCGCAAATGCATTTTTACTTTCACAAATGGGCCTGTTACTTTTGCAAATCAGCCATTTTGTTTTCAGTTGGTGATCAGAAAAATGGTTGGCATTTAAATTTGGGACCATCTAGCAACCTAATTCTTTTTGTATTCACCTAGTCGGACCCTGAGGATGCTTGCCATGTCTTTATTTTGTGGTAAAACACCCCAGAAATATGTTTTCAAATTTCTGGAAAAAGTACTATAAATTACTTCATGCTCATGAAAGTGTCGAACCTTTGCAAAGCTTATGAAATGCGACAGTAGTTTTCCATCTGTGGTAAAGTGACAGCGATTCTTTGGCACTGTGCTGCGAAAGAACCGTTGGGAGTTTTGGGCTGAAATTTGGAGGAAACGGAGCCAACATCTCACAAATGTGCCTTTCAGTGTTGTATTGAAAAAATATTACACAGCAGCAAAGTTACGGCACTCCAAAGTTGACATTCCCATAGGATAACATTACGCCGCACGACGCATTACAGAAATCCTTTGGATCCCTGCTGTAAAATAACGGTTTGGTCTTTTTTCCTGAAATTTGGAGGGAAGACAGCCAACAGCCCACAGATGTGCTTTTCAGTGGTTTGGTGAAAAAATATTACAGGGAGGCAAAGTTAAGGTGCTCCAAACTTCTCTTTTTTTCCCATAGGATAACATTATGGCGTTCGCCGCGCCTTTCAGGGCCTGTATCTCGGAAACGGTGCGAGATACGGACTTTTCATCAGAAAAATTCTTAGCCCCCAAGCAGGGGCTATATACAAAACTGGCCAGGACAGTCATAAATCATACTACTTTTAAATTTTTTTTCTATGTCGTACGGTTCCTGAGATATAACTTATTTAGTATTCCAAGTCCTCATTTTCTGCACCGATACCATTATTATGCATACGTTCTTTGTACTCACTGTCTTTCTCTATTCAGCTTTTGGGGAAAACCAGCCTGTGCGCTTACATTACTGTTACCATTGCCCTTTCCGCTTGCGGTTCCATGCCGGTTTCACTTACTGTTGACGTCTACGCCACCCATCGTCATCCTTGCGTTTTCATTTGTGCTTGTGTTTCTGTTATTTTTTTTTTGCCATTTGTGTCTACCGTACTGTTTCTCTTTCTGTTTCACTTTGCGTCACCATGCCCATTGACATTTCCATTTGCAGGCACCATGTTACTATGTGACAAGACATCACATGGCACACGTTCCGTCTACACCACCATGTTAATTTACCCTTTCTGTTTCTCATTTTAAGCATGTGTGCCTTGCTTTTCACCTGTTAGCGCTTCTGTTTGCTTGTTGTTCCTGTTACTATGCCACAAGACATCATGGTGGGAGGGCCCTTTGGGCCCTCAAGGCCCCACTGCTGCATTACGCATGGGAGCGGGGGCCCATGTGCTTATCCTTTATGCTTTCATTTGTGCTTGCGTTTCTGTTATTTTTGCCATTTGTGTCTACAGTACTGTTTCTCTTTCTGTTTCACTTGGCGTCACCATGCCCATTGACATTTCTGTTTGCAGGCACCATGCTACTATGTGACAACACATCATGTGGCAGACTGTTCCCATCTATGCCACCGTGTGCATTGCCCTTTCTGTTGTCATTTGCGCTTGCGTTACCATGTGCACCACTGTTAGCGCTTCTGTTTGCATTGCTCTTCCTGTCACTATGCCACAAGACATCATATGGCGGGAGCGCGGGTCCACCGCCGCATTACAATCACTATTTCTCGTTATCATTCTCAAAAAGAAGGGAAATTAGAGGCAAAAAACTCCATTTAATGCATTAGTTAGGGTTGTTCCACAGCTACAAAAGTGAGGAAATTCGCTGTTAGGGTTGAAAACCCTAACTCTGAATTCACCCCCCCAGCACCACACACACACAGACACAAACACACACACATGCAAGTATGGGGGAGGACCAAGTCAACACAACCAATGACAGACATCCAGCAGCAGGTGACAGAAATAACAAACAATTGTCTAAATGTACTACGAGACATCCCCACCCACCTGACCAGGTACTGCATGCTCAGTGGAGATCAACAGCAAAACTGAGGCCATGTACACCAAATGTACACATCCCTGATTGCAGCTGCACACAACGTACCACACTTAGTAGTTGCATGGCCTTACCTACCAATGCCCCACACAACAACTGGGGCTGTGCCATTAGTCAATATAAATGCTGAAGGTGCATGATGACAGTTGTAGAAAGGTTTTAACACTAGTGAGTATACATTAATTAAGAGAAGTACATAAATTAACTACAAGACACTAGCACGCTCAAGATAAAAGTAGTGTTACATTTAGTAGGTGATTTACATAGTAGTACATTTACTGCAATGGTTTACTCAAGATAGAGAGGCTGATGTAAATGTATGGAAAAGCATTGCCTGTTCAACGCTGTGAAATTCGTACTGCCAGTATCAGATGCATTCTTACTGATGAAGGTGTACTGCTGATGTACATACATAGACCTTCAGTGTGTTTCAATACTAAAGATGCAGTAAGTATTCTTTGTAAGAAACAGTGTAATGCATGGATCAGGCCAAACTTCTAAATATCATAGCACTACTGAGCCAACAATGATGTACCTGTATCGGAGATGTATATAAGATAGATTTTCCTGTAGGCACTTACTGAGTATGTTGTACCTGATAAAGACAATCTCATTGCATCTGTGATGACTAACTTATTCAAATAGTAATACATTTACTATTGTTGCAATGAGTGATCTATGCCACTTATGGACACAGTGTAATTTTTTTAACAGTTGTTTCATACTCAGGCTGTATGCCTAGTGTTTGGGTTTGCCACACTTCTGTCACTGATGCTATCAAAGTGATAACTATGTTAATTGTGGTACAACAGGAATCAAGTAGGTATGGTGTAGATATAAACAGAATGTCTTTTAGTATTGATTTAACTCACAATGGGGTAAGTGTGCTAGGACAGCAGGGGTTATTCTCTATCACTGACTCTGTCAGTTATAATCACACTAAGGTTTCGATGACTGTAATGATCAAGTTACACTGTTCATCTTCATGAGTTCATATTCACAGCCATTCTCCAGTAACTAGACAGTGTATGGTGTAACTGGGTGGGCCACTGTGTTGCAAAGCTGCTGCAGTGCCTAGTAAAGGGAGAGCATCTACTCATAAAGACAATTAAGCAATAAGGCATGACCAACAGTTATGTTAAATGGTCTGTTAATCACCCTGTCGGGGTTTAATGTTGAATGAGGCATAGCTGAGTGCCACATGTCACTAGACAGTGATAAACTGACCATTAACATAATACCTGGGAGTGGATTATTGCTATCATAATAAAACTGTTTTTTAAACAACATTAAACCATGTTCATCATATGGTTAGGCTCTACATGTATGTTAATAAAAACTAAACATAAGGCTGTTACAATGTTTACAGTCAATTAGAAGCTGCATTTCTCAAACCCTAATCAGAGATATTATACCTGTACAACTCTTTGGTTTTGCTGAACTCTATTGCTCAGGTGGCCCACCACATGGTGTGGTCTGGTTTGGGGCATCGGTAGGTAAGGCCATACAACTACTAAGTGTGCGTTGTGTGCAGCTGCAATCAGGGATGTGTACATTTGGTGTACATGGCCTCAGTTTTGCTGTTGATCTCCACTGAGCATGCAGTACCTGGTCAGGTGGGTGGGGATGTCTCGTAGTACATTTAGACAATTGTTTGTTATTTCTGCCACCTGCTGCTGGATGTCTGTCATTGGTTGTGTTGACTTGGTCCTCCCCCATACTTGCATGTGTGTGTGTCTGTGTGTGGTGCTGGGGGGGTGAATTCAGAGTTAGGGTTTTCAACCCTAACAGCGAATTTCCTCACTTTTGTCACTGTGGAACAACCCTAATGCATTAAACGGAGTTTTTTGCCTCTAATATATATATATATATATATATATATATACAAAGCCATTGCTTTTCAGTGTCTGAAATAATGAAATTCTGTTCTGAAGATTTGAAATTCTGGGAACTGCACTGATGATTGATTGTCTAATTTCTGGATTTTACCGGGACTCTACTGCTAAGTATTTTTACATGTATAAGTGATCAGAATATGGCTTAATATACAGCAATTTAAATAAAGCAAACTGATAATCAATCGATCAATCAATCAAAATCTTTATTTATCCAGGTGGGCACCATTGAGCAGGGCTCATTTGCAAGATGGACCTGGTCATACAAAAATCATAGTACAGTAACATGGTAAAACATAATGCAATATTATACAAAGAAGAAAAATATACATATGTACATCAACATTTGAGAGAGAGGGCCTTTACAACAGATAGGCTCATAACTGGGTACAGCTGGAATGTTCACTTAAAAGGAGAGAAAAGGCAAGATGAGGATACCAGCTTAGGAAGAAATGACGGGGCTGGAATAGTTGACTGGCATACTTCAGGGAAGGGGGTGGAACTTGGCCATGACTAAAGAGAGGCAGAGAAGCCAGTATTTTGGTAGGGGGAGAGAGAGAGGCAGGGCGGGAGGCAGGATGGGCAGGAGGGAAACTGGAAAATAGGTGAGCTAGCGATGTGGGATAATAGTACAGGAAGAAATTTATAGAAAAATACATGTTCTGAAGATTCGCTAATCTAGCATAAAATGCCCAGTTCCATGAAATTCTTTTTTTTTTCAATGTTGAGACAGTCCCAATTCTGGAATTTTACCAGATTTCTTGGTAAAAACCAAAAATCAGAAGCCTTGGTTATATGTGGGGCTTATTAAGTAAAGCTGGGCCTTAAGCACACAATAATATCCAACAGGGTGGGTGGCTCTGGGCAATACCGGACTCCCCAGCAGTGTAATGAGGCCTGATGCCACAAGCGGAGGGCCTTATAGTCCCTGGAAGGTCTGGTATTGCCCACAACGCCCACCCTGGAGGGTATTATTGAGCTTAGAAAATGGGCACTGTAACATTTTTATATTAGATTTAAATAATGTAAGAAAAACTTAAAAAAAAAATACTTCAAGAATGAAGTTTTAAGTATTTGTGTTGTAAAGTTGTCCCTGTCTTTCTGTGCTGTTCTTGCTGCTGTCTCCCCCCACCAGCCATTTCATTGTACTTCTTCCCCTCCGCTGCACCAACTGCTCAAGAAGATATGGAGTTTCTGTTTCAATACCTCTGCAGCCGTTTGCTGGTGTATTTTTTTTTTTATGTTTTCTGCATTTCCTGGAAGGCTTCAAAAGGAAGATTGCAGTGCAGTGGTTACTTCTTTGTGGGTTGCGCATGCCCACATGACAGACCCGGAAGTATGAAAGAAAGCTCATAGACGTCAGAACTGTAAATTCGCCTTTTGGGGGGAGGGGGCTTAGTTTTAGATGTAGTTATGGCTTTCTGTTCCTTTTTTATGTCACATTTTTATTTCTTTATCATTTGGTCAGAAGTGGTCAGTGTGTGAACACGTGTGGGATTGGGAAAGAGAGAGCTGACATTAGAAGCCATGCCAGTGATCAGATGACAGACTGGATGGTGCTGTACATGCTGTCATGGACTGTTTAATTTAAATATAAAAGTAAAATTAGGATTCTTGTTTTTTTTTTATGTCACATATCGGTTTGGTTGCTGAGACAGGGGGCACTGCTAGTTGGGTAGTTTTCTCACTACATGAGGGAAAAATGCTTTTTTTTAAATGTGGCTGCTTTTTATTTAATTCAGGAAGCTGAAAGGGAGAAAGACAAGAGGAGGAGGAGCTGGTGGGCTGCCAACTCATCCAGTGGGCGAGACAGGAAAGTCGGGTCCCGGTTTGGAAAATATTACACAGAAAATGTTTCATGCTTATTGTTATACTGCTGTCATTAGTGGTGTGGTGAACTGTGCTGCCATGGGATTTGCTGGCCATGAACTGTCTTGCTAAGCAATAGAAAAAAATGGTGGCACATCCACAAAATGCTGACTGGCACCATGATACCAGTGATGTGGTTGGCACAACAGGTACCTTTTTTTGACAGGGCTCTATCATAAGTGAATGTAACCCCCTGCTAAGGCTCTCAGTCAATCAGAGAGCTCACAGTGTCTAGCCCATTTTCTAATTGAAATGGGAGGAGATCTTGAACACAACATTTGATGAACAGTGCTGGGCTGAAATTCTGGAAGAGGTGATTAGGGTACCTATGTATTCTACTCTTAAAATAATATTATTGCATTCAGCATTCTCATTATACTCCCAATAGGAAAGCCATGTTTTAAAAGGGAGGAGCGAGTGGGTGCCCCAGATGTCAGAGAAGTAATGCAGATAGAATGCATATTGTTTTCCTGTTGACACCTACAACGGTGTTGAGCCAAGTTTGAGGAATTTTTGGTGGCAACTCTTTAGCTTCAGTTTCCAATCACCTTATCAGATCATATGGTGCTCTTTATAGATGTTACCACAATCAAGGATTGGCCTCCTGGAGATTACAGATGTTTATATTTAGCACTCAGCTTAGCTAAACAACTTATTTTATTACAGTGGAAGGCCAAGGAACCTCCTGATTCAGAGGAATGGTTATCAAAACTGTCCTACGTTGCTGGTACAGTATGGAAAAACTAGTATATAAAGCCAGGAGGTGATTAGGATGATATGAGTCAGTGGGATCAATATCTGAGACTTGAGTTAGAATAAGTGGAGGGGAGAGGGCACCTTTTGAGACTGCAACTATGGGTAGGTTACCCATGGGAGGACTTGCATTAGCCAGTTTGTGGTTCAATCCCTCTAACTTGAGGTAAATCTAACATTCTGGCTCTAGCGCTTCTGAGGTAGATGTGAATAAAGCCTCCTTTAGTCATCACAAGTGTTCTAGAACTTACTTAGGACTTCTTGTCATATTAGTAACCTTTTTACCATTTACTTCCTGTACTGTAGCAGAGGAGGGAGGGGGTGATATTATCAAGACATTTAAATACTTCAAGAGTATCAATAAGGTGCATGTGGAGAGCCTTTTCCAACTGAAGGAGCAAAATAGGGTGAGGGGTTATGAATCCCAAATCAAGGTGGGGGAATGTAGGGGTAACATCAGGACATACCTCTTCACTGAGAGGGCGGTGGACAGCTGGAATGGGCTGCCAAGAAGGGAGATGGTGGGGAGAGGACAGTAGGAGGGTTCAAGTGGGTATGGGGGAAACACAGGGGGATGCTGGAGCAGGGGAAGGACTACAGTAAAGGAATGGATACCTAGGAACACTGGGCAGACTAGGTGGGCCTGGTGGTCCTTTTCTGCCATCACATTCATATGTTTATATATGTATATATATATATATATATATATATATATATATATACACACACAGTATATATATATATATATATATATATATATATATATATATATATCATGGCAAAAAATCTATTTAATGCATCAGTTAGGTTGTTCCACAGTGACAAAAGTGAACTGCAGAAGATACCACCTCACTCACACGCCACCTCATCTCACTCAACAGGCATCGGATGTGCGTTAGGTCTGCCCCAACTCTCACCCCATTCCATGTGTAAATAAGCTGACATGGTGCAGTATAGGAGAATGGGGTGAGAGTTAGGCCTGACGACCCCAACACACCCTGATGCCTGTTGGTGGGGATGGGATGGGTGTGGGGTACAAGGGGTGGCAACCCTAACACTAAATTTCCCTGCTTTTGTTGCTGTGTAACAACTCTAACTGATGCATTAAACTGAGTTTTTTGCCATGAATTTCCCTTATTTTTGAGAATGTGCACTATAAAGAGTGAATGGTATGTGGTGGTGGGAGGGCTCTGCGCTCCCACCATGCTGCTCATGTCTGCGTAATAACCATAACAGTAACACTAACGGTAACAGTAACGGTAATGGTGAGTGAAACGCAAATGGCAATGGTAAGTGTAACACCAACAGAAACATGAATGCAAATGCAAGCTCTTACTGTTATGGTAATGCAAACCGAAATGGAAACGCAAGTGGTAATGGAAATGGTATCACAAACACAAACGGTAACGGTAACAGTGATGCAAATGCAAACACGAAAGACAATGGTAATGGTAACAGTAAATGTAACCGCAATTGCTGACAGTCATAGTAAAAATGACACAAATGTAAATAGAAACAGAAATGGTAACAGAAATGGAAGCGCAAACGCAAACCGTTACGCAAACGGTGAGGGAAATGCAAACGTACATGCAAATGGTAACGCAAATGGAATTGGTAACAACAAGCTGATATAAGGCAATAGTAGGGAAAAGTCTGTATCTTGCTTCGTTTACAAGCTAACGGCACAAAGGCTATGTCAGACAACAGTAGCGAAAAGTCTGTATCTCTCTTCATTTCTGAGATAATGGCACAAAGGTCATGTGAGGCAACAGTAGTGAAAAGTATGTATCTCGCTTCTTTTCCAAGATAATGGCGCAAAGTTGATCTGAGGCAACAGTAGCGAAAAGTCTGTATCTGGCTTTGTTTCCAAGATAATGCCACAAAGGTGATGTGATCCAACAGTAGCGAAAAGTCTGTATCTCATTTTGTTTCTGAGATAACGGCACAAAGGCTAATGTGAACCAAACCACTGACAGGCACCTCCATACCATTAGGGCTACCTAAGCAATAAATTTCAAGCCACTAGCAAAACAATAAGTGCGTCATGCTGTATCTCCACAGAGAATTATTTTCCCAACATGTAAACAGCATAATTCACATCTCCAGGACATCCACTCAACACCCTCCAAATTTCATGTGAAAAGACCAAACCATTCCAGAGATATTCAATTTTTAAGTTTCTGCACCTTTAAGAAGTCTTCCACCACAAAATGGTGGAAATTGCAGCCAAAAATGCAGTAAAATGGCAGAACTCGCGACCGAAAAATCGCTGACTGCGAAGGGGGGCAACTTCAAATGCTTATAACTCTGGAACGGAACAAATTTTTTTCACCAAACAAAACTGGCATGTTCCTTGAAGAAAGGGCTTTCTACGTGCCAAGTGACAGACCAATCTACTACAGAGTGACTGAGTTATGCATCGTGCAAGATAGTGCAGAAAAAAGCAGAAACAGAATGTTTTGCACTGCACTACGCAAAAACCATATGTACCAGTGAAATATAAATAGGTAAATAAATAGATGCACCATTCCACTCCATGTATTCCAAATCTTATCCAAATCTCTTCAACAGTTGCAGAGCAGCACGAGAATAAGACTTTGTACAAGTGGTGAAAAATATATTTTTGGGCGCCTCATTCTGCAAACAACATATGCAGATATCAAATGAAAATTGGTAAATACACAGAAGTACCATATTAGACCAAGTATTACAAATGTCACAGACATGCACTGAAATGCAAGTGTTAACGCAAACGAAAATGGTTACACAGCCGGTAACATTAACACAAGTGCAAACGTTAACTCAAACACAAATGGTTACGCAAACAGTAACGAAAATGCAAAAATAGAAATGGTAACGTAAATGCAAATGGTAAAGGCATCAGTGAGGTAAAAGAAAATAGTAATGCTAACAGTAATGCAAATGCAAGAGCAAAACGGTAACACACATGGTGATGCAAATGGAAGCAATAATGCTAACGGTAAGACAAACGCAAGCGCAAATGTAAATGCAAACACAAACAGTAACGCAAATGGTAACATAAATGCTAATGGCAATGGAAATGCAAACGGTAACGAAAACAGTAATGAAAATGCAAACGGTAACAGAAACGCAAACGGTAACGGCAACGGCAATGCAGAAGGAAACAGTAATGCAATCATCAATGGAAATGTTACTGAAAATACAAACACTAATGCCAACAGAAACACAAATGCAAACGGTAACAAAAACCAAACGGTAACGCAATTGGAAACACAAATAGTAATGGTAACAGCAACGATGAAGCCAAAGGAAACAATAATGCAAATGGAAACGCAAGCACAAACGCAAATGGTAATGCACACAGTGACGCAAAAGTAAACGCTAATGAAAACAGCAATGCAAACGGTAACAGTAACGCAAACGCAAATGCAAAGGGTTACGCACAAGGTGATATATACGGAAACGCAAATGCAAACAGTAACGTAAATGCAAGCAGAAAAGCTAATGGTCACAGTACTGCAAACGTACACACTTTTTTCCCAAAAAGGTGCATTCAGAAGCACAGTGAATACAAAGAATGTATGCATAATAATGGCCCTCGGAGCAGAAAATGAGCACTTGGAATACTAAATTGCTTATATCTCAGAAACTGTACGACGTACAAAAAAAATTTAAATCTCATATTATTTATGACTTTCCAGGCTAGTTTTGTACTTAGCTCCCAGTGGGGGACTAAGAATTTTTGTCACAAAAAGTCCGGATCTCGAAGTGTTTTCGAGATACGGGACCCGAAAGGCATATCGGACACTGTAATGTTATCCTACGGGAAGAATTGTCAACTTCGGAGTGCCGTAACTTTGCAGTCCTGTAATATTTTGTCACCAAACCACCAAAAGGCACATCTATGGGATGTTGGCTTTCTTCCCTGCAAATTTCAGCCCAAAGGACCAAATTGTTGTTTTGCTGCAGGGTGTCAAGCATTTCCTCTTGTTTTGGCCATAGTGTCTCAAAGTACTTTCGCAAATCACGAGACCTTTGCAAATAAAATCATGAAAGTGTCGCATATTCGAAAGTACTTTCTGACACTACTGTTTACAAAAATGTAAAACATATTTCTGGGGTGTTTTACCCCCCAAAAAAGACATGGCTAGCTAGCATCCTCAGGGCTCGACTAGGTGAACACAACAAGAACTGTGTCCCTAGACCTATAGGGTCCCAAATTTAAACACCAAGCATTTCTCTGACCACCAACTTAAGAAAAATGGCTGAATCATGAAAGTAAAAGGGTCATTTACGACAGTAAAAATTGCATTTGCTACACTTTTGAATATTTTAACTTTTCCCATAGACTATAATGGGGAACAGTTTTTTTGAATAACTTTTGAACCGTTTAATATTTTTTCATGAAATCTCTGAAAGGCACATCAGGGACCCCGGCTGCAATTTTCCTGAAGGTTTTGGACCGATTGTGCAAACCGTGTGACCTGTAGGCATGAACTAAGAAATGTGCAAAACCCTGTAATTAATGCTTTATTCGGTGCTCTGTAGCTCCGCAACTGTACATCCAACCATAACGAATCTTGGCAGGTCCAGAGATCTATGGAACCAGACTGTGCGTGCCAAATTTCAGGCAAATCTGTCATACGTTGCAAAGTTATTAAACTGCCAAATTTCAGATTTAACCTTAAATGGGGTACTCAACCCTAACTATAGTGGCACTACTGTGGCACTGTTATATATATATATATATATCTTTAGTCATATAAAGGGGCTGGACCGGTGGTGCTGAGGGTTAAGGTGCTGGATGCCACACGTTGCTCCACACTGATGACCTGAGTTTGGAAGCAGATTCCAGTTGCTGGGGCTAGCTATGGGTGGGGAGCAGACTGAGCTTTGGACTGCTCTCCTTTTCCAGGGAGGGAGGGCTTGTATGCCCAACCTCTGATTAATAATAGCACAGGTTAGGGTGGCACAGAAGAGAGGTACAGTGGTCTGGTGATACTTGCGTGCCTCCACTTGCATGCCTCATGTTGGCTGCAGAAGAAATGGGAGAAAACTGGAAAATGGAAGCTGGCATTTCAGTGAAACCCTGCATGTTTGTCTGTGGACCCATACTGCCACCCTGACCACCATGGTCTGAACTAGACTGTGTCTCAGGTGAAGGGTAGGAGTATGCCCCTTCCTCTCTTGACCCTGCCATGGGGGGAATCTGTGGTGGTGCCCCTCCATGAGGTAGGCCCCGAGTAAGACAGGCACTGGTCTGTAGGGAGAGGGACAGTGCTGAGAAGCCCCCCCAAGCATCCCGCTGAGGAGATAAAAAAAAAATATGCAAAATATAATGATCCACAAAGTGCTTTTTTTTTGCTATTGTCTGGTCGCCATCTGTCCGAACCCGCCACCTAGCCTCCATTTCCCTGGACTTACCCACCCCACTGGAATGCATCTTGACTTACCCCCCAGGGTGGGGCTATTGGGGAGGGACCTTTCATAGAAATATAGAAGTTGTCGGCAGACAAGGACCTCTTGGCCCACCTAGAGTGGCCTAAAATGCCTTCTTACTGTGCTATTGCAGGCTCTACTCTCTCCCCAAATGGAGACTACTTCATGATTCTGGGTAGGGGGGTAGTGCCTTAGTTGGTTGCATGGATCTAGTGGAGGGTGGATGTCCTCCTACATGGCCAATGTTTTTTTTGGTATATGTTGACCCCAAGGGAGGCATGGCGTGTAATGACATAGTGGCACGAAGAGTGCTGGATTTCTGTCCCACCTCCTGAAGATCTCAAGCACTGACTGTCAGATCCCCAGTCTCCACCAGTTGTTGGTCAAATGCTAGAAGCTCCCCCCCCCCCGTGGAGGAGAGCAGACTATGGAATGTTCAAGCTGTCCTCTCCCCAGCTGGGCCTCCCACATTCTGGGCTCACTTCTGAACCCAGGACGTCAGCGTCACAATTGGAAGCTCTACTGCTGCGTTAGCAGGCTGACAAAATGGAATTGTAAAATGCTTGGCTGTGCTCTTCATTAATTCCACCTGGCAATATGTGGCAAAAATAAAATAATAAAAGAAGGCAAATAACACAAATGATTTTTTGTAGCATTTTAATGTGTACTCCTCACACACCATATTTTGCTATTTGTATGCATTAACATTTTATTTTACTCACCAGTGTTCAAAAGTGAGCAATACTCATAATGAAAATATCTTCTCAGGAGCCCTGTGTGGCACAGCACAATGTTGGCATCACATGTGGCACAGTGCAGTGTTTGCATTGCATGTGGCAAAGTGCTGTATCAGCATCACCATGGCACAGCATAGTGTTAGTATGCCACATGGCAGTGTCGTATCGGCATTGCATGTGGCAAAGTACTGTATCAGCATCACTATGGCACAGTACAGTGTTAGTATGCCACATGGAAGTGTCGAATCGGCATTGCATGTGGCACAGCAATGTGTAAGCAGTGCAAGTGGCGCATCTTACTGATGACAGTGCACAGTGTGGTGTTGGCAGTGAATGTAGCACAGCACAATATCTGCATGTCATGCGGCAAAACGCGATGTCTGCATAGAATATGGCACCGTGACTGGTAGCAGTGCACGTGACACAGTGTGTTATCAGCAGTGCACATGGCACTGTGCAGTGTTAGCAGTGCATATGGCACTGCAAAGTGTCAGCCCTGCACCTGGTACAGTGCTGAGTCAGCGCTGTTTGTGGCACACTGTGGTGTTGCACTGCATGTGGCCTAGTACGACCCTGGCATTGCACGTGGTCCAGCAGTGTCCTCACTGCATATTGTACAGCGTGTCTTTGGCAGTGCATGTGGCACAGGGAAGCGACAGCAGTTCTCAAGGCACAGCAAAGTATCAGTAGCACATGTTGCATAGCAAAGTAACAGTAGTGTACATGGCACAACATGGTATCTGCAGAGCATGTGGCACAGTGCAGTGACACTGGTGTGGGTGCACATGCAGTGCAACCACAGCGAAGTGCCAAGTGTAGTGCCTGCCACTAGGCTTGGTTGTCTCAGGAGCCTGCCATCGGTGCCGAGTGGACTTGGGTGGAAGGGGCCATTCCCATATGTTGAGAGGAGTGGTTACAGGTGAGACAAGCCTGAGGTACGTGTGTCACTCGAGGATGGCATCTACTCTCTTAAGCTGCCTGTATCTGTCTGCATGAGCTACTCTGTACCATTGCTAGACACATAACATCCGTCAGTTAAAGCACAGTCTGTGGGTCTGAACCCCCCAAACAGCCAATCCCCCACCAAAGCAGCACCCCCTCGCAGTATACAAAGCTGAGCAGCACTTCTCTGCTGTGGATCTTCCACTCCCCGGGCATCTCCCGATGGGAGACAGGGCGTGGCAGCTGCAGGAGGTGGCTTGCCTATGGGAGAGGGGTTCCTGCTGTGTCGTGGGGTGGGGTAGGATACAAACTTAGTGCCTCAAGTAGCAGTGTCCAGGAGCCCTACTAAAAGAAACAACTTGCCAGGGACCTCAGGCAGGGCATGATAGTGTGCTTTTATTTATTTATTTATTTTTAGATAATGTTGAAACTAAAACTCGCTTCCTGATTGGTTCAAACACCCTACCACCTGGGCCGTTATTTCTCAACAACGGCCCGCTGAGAAAAAGTGCCAGCTCAATCATTCGGCACCACAAACTTGCCAGCAGCCATCTTATTCTCTACTTACTGAGACGGCAGCCCGAACCTGAAGCCCAGCATGCTGCTAAAATTAAATTTCACAGACAGCCTCATACCACTTCCCAAACTCACTCTCTTCCTCTTTGCCTCCGCAAAAAAACCCCAAACATGCATTTTTACATTCTTTCCAGCTCGCTGCACCTCGCAAAACAGAAACTTCCCAGTCTTCCGTTTTCCTTCACTGCTGTGCTCCCTCTAAATCCTGTGCTTACTTTTAAAAACAGTGACAGACTCCTGCCACACTTCTAATCCCTATCACGTTAAACAAAATTAACTCTCACTAAAACTCACCACTCTAGATTTCCCTCGTTCTCGGACACCATTTTTCAATCAGGGAATGTTTATGTGTGTATGTGAGACACAAACAGATACGAAGCAGGAGGGCAATCTAATTGGAAAGACCATAAAAAAAATACAGAGCAGCGACCTCTTGTGGTGATTCCAGCACTTCATACCATAGGAACTATTTTACAACAAACACTACTTCTGCTTAGTTTTTACTTATTTTTTTATATATAAATTTTTTTCTTGTATTTTCTTCCCAAAAATAGCATCTCTAATCCATTATCTAAGTGTAATAATACCCTCCAGGATGGGCATTATGGGATATAACGGACCTTCCAGGAGCTATAAGACCCTCTGCCTGTGGCATCGGGCCTCATTATGCCCCTGGGCGGTCCGTTATATCTCAATAACGCCCACCCTGTTGGGTATTATTACTTACATAACAAATTTGGATTAATATGTTTGAGCCGAGGGCTGGTTTACAAAGGCTCCAAGTCGAAGGAGAATACATGACAGTACACATCAATGACAGGGTACAAACAAGTGAAATCACAGATTAACATCAACGTTTCAAGTGCAGTTACATCAAATATGGTAACATCAGTATAAGGACAGTAGGGTAGTAGAAACACAACTACACTTGCAGAAATACCTTCAAAGCAACAGTACAGGAGTGTGGTCCAGGACTTAGAGTGTGCAAAGAGCATTAAGATACAAGAGGACCGCTGGCTGCTGGGGGCAGAGATTTAGATGCTGCCAGGCATGGCTTTGTCCATTGGGAGGTATGGTGGGAGGGGAGAGGAGGGTAAGCATGCAGGGAAAAAGGGGGGGTATTAGTGCAGGGGTGGCAGGCAAGTAGGCATTGTACTGTGCAGTTGTAGAAGTGGGGTAGAAGTAGAGTCAGGGTAGGGGAAGGACATAGGCTGGTGGGTGTATGTAGTTAGTAATGTCAATGACAGGCGTTTTTGCCATCAAGGTGAGACCGTAGCTCTGCTTTGCATTGGCTGAGCCTGGTCCATTCAACTAGGATAGCAAGCAGGTCATTGTACCACTTGGGGCTGTTGTACGAGAGGGATCTCTGGTCCAAGAATGATCACTTGAAGGGTACTGTCAGCCCTCCCTTAGTTGCATTTCTAGTGCTGAAGGTGGGCAGTGAAGTTACGAAGAGGGTGGAGGTAGACTCAGGCATGAGCCCTAGCATAGCTTTTTTAGCTAGTAGGCGGGCCTGATATTGTATCCTTAGATGGAGTGGGAGCCAGCCAGTTTCCATGTAAAGAGCACACGAATGTGTCAGGTGGTGAGCACCCAGGACCAGTCGGGAGGCCTTGTTCAGGAGGTTTTTGACCCTCTTCAGCACTGTGTCAGAGCCGGCCCCATAGATGACAAGACCATAGTCAACTGTAGAGAGTACAGAACAATGAGTGACATGTTTTAGGGCATCTGGAGTCATAGAGGCTCGATGCCAGTAGAGTATATCAAGTTTCATGCTAACAGTTTTTATAAGTTGCTCGATGTGAGCAGAGAAGGTGAGGGTGTCATCCAGCAGGATCCCCAGATATTTTAAAGTGTTGACTTACTCAAGAGTAACACCTTTATGGCTAAGTATTCTCAGTGGGGCCCCTCTCAGGTTGCTCTGTGGTGTACTCAATAGCATACACTTGGTCATTTTATTGTTGAGCAGCAGCTTGTTACTAGAGAACCAAGATTCCAGCATTTGGAAGTTGTTCTGTAGTTCAGAATTAATTGCTGTCAATTCTTTGCCTGTTACCGAAATAACGGCATCATCTGCATATAGTACAATGTGTGCCGGGCAGGCAGAGGATAGAGTGTTTATAAAGAGGCTGAAAAGGAGTGGACCTAGGATAGAACCTTGTGGGGCACCTAGGTTCACCTCTCGGGCCTCAGAGCTTGACAGTCGATTTGGACACATTGTGTCCTGTGAGACAGGTAACTGTCGAACCAGGCAACAGTGTCAGTGGACAGACCAGTGTCATGGAGGCTTTGCTGGAGGAGTTGGTGATTGACAGTGTCAAAGGCCTTAGTGAGGTCTATAAAGATAGACCCCATTGTCAACCCTTTGTCCAAGGCACCGTAGAGCTGGGTGGTGTAGTCGACCAAGGCAGTGAGTGTGGAGTGGTTTTGAAGGAAGCCGTGTTGTTGCTTGCAGAGTAGATTGCATTTGCATGTTCTCTTACAGTATTTTTCAAGGTACTCAGTAAGTTGGTTGGGTGCTTGTGACCCCCTTTGGGCCAAATTTGTTTGCCTGTGGGAGAGAGATGTCTGTAGGAGCCCCATGGTGCTGAGAGGTGCACTGCGTGGAAAAACATATGTTTACTTTAGGTATATTATGCCCAAACAAGTTGCCAGTAGCCTCAGCAGTCCCCCACCAGCAGCTACTGTGCCCAGTAAATTCTCCCACAGCTTCAGCACCACCTGTGTCAGATTAGTGATGGCCATGATATTGTGGGTAACCATGCAACATCAACTGTCCCTGCACAGAGACCTGCACTGTAGGTGGCCATTGTCAGAATCTGGGAGGGTACAAAAGCAGGAGAAAATTCCTCATTTGGATGACACTCAGCCCCTAAGGAGTCATACTGTGGCTGCCCGCCTTGATCTCATGCTCCCACCTCCCATTTTTCTTTGTAGTCCCAGCTTAATTTCTTTGAACCCCCTCTCTATTACACTGAAGCCCTCACTTCTTGTTCATTAATGTAGCCTCCAATTCATATTCCCCTTTTCACTGTTGCGCCCCCTCTTTTAAAGTCTCCCTTTCACTATTGCCACATTCTTGTTTTTTTCTTTCTTCTTTTTTTGTGCTGCACCACCTTTCACTGTAGTCTCCTTTTTCATTTCCAGGAGTTGAAACTAACTTTTTCAGCCACTAGCAGGCAGGGCTAGTGACTGGAAAAGTCCACCTGCCTAAAGGATTTTCAGTAGCCCAGAACAATTAATTTCAATGTTGTTTTGTCATGCACATAGCTCTCCTACCTTTTATTTTTTTATCCTACTTTTTTCTGTTGAGGGCTTATTTAGTTTCCTTCTAACAAACACAGCAAAATGTAGAAAAAAATATCAAAGAGCAAAAAAGTTATGAGTAAAAAAAAACAAAAAAACGACACTTAAAATGAATGGTGGATTTCTCCAACACTGTAGTACATAGGAAGGTGTTGCATCGAAAATATGTCAGCTTGGAAACAGCAACACAAATATTAGGTCCAGTAGGGACATTCCACAGAGGAGATAGGTTAAAGCTGTGCATGTGAGGCCCCTTTTCATTGTGGCACAAAACCGGAAATGATGCAATCAGGATGGTTTGTTCAGTGAGCCTGTGAGACCAGACACTCCAGACAGACAGACATCAAGTAAGGATTAACCCAGGATGAGCATGGGTCTCTCAGAGATTAATGTATGGCTGAGGGGGGGTTTGGACCATGAGGCCGAATGCAGAGTGGTTCTAACCACCCAGCCATACATTAATCCCTGATAGACTCATGCTCTGTCATGGGTTACTCCTCTTGTAACATGAGGAAGAGAAAGGGTTCAGCACTCTTTTTATATGTTTCTCTTCCTCATGTTACATTTGCATAAAAGTAATTTTAAAGTGCAAAATTACAAAGGTTCCAGGAGGATATTAAGGTTCCTACCATGGGAAAGAGAAAGGGGTTGCACCTGAATGGAGAAGCTACATTTTTAACTTTTTTATATTGTGACTGCAATGGTGAACAATTACTGATTACATGCAGATGTGATCAGCATTTCAGATTATGTGCTCATTTTGACTGACTTTGTTTTGTAAACTGTGGAATCAGCTCCGTTTTTCTGCTATACTGGGCAATATAGCACAGTGGTTTTAAGCTCTGAGATGTGTAACCCCCTTGTTACCCGGGGTTACTAGAATCCCAGTAAGACATAGTGGTAGGCAGGGAAGGCAGCTTGTGAAACTTCAGTTAAATGGGTTTCACACTGTCTCACTCTGTTCTCAGTCTCAGCTGAGACTGAGGGATGACATCACCAATAGAACTATCGCAGCTGCACAAGCCATATTGGAATCTGCAGCAAAGAGAGTTGGTTAGAACGTTGGGAGGTTTTTGAAGTCAGTCTTAAGTCAGCCTTCAGTGAGTGAGTGTGAAGTTGGGAGCTTGCTGAGAAAGCAGCTCAGTGAAGGCTCTAGGAGCCTCAGCCCTGTCAGAGGGCTACTTCTAAGTAGTAGGGTGTGTGTCTCCACCTTAAAGAGAGACACAAAAGATTACTGAAGTGGTAGAGACTACTATTTTCGAGCTCAGTGCCCCTCCTCTGGGGTGGGAAAGGTTTCCTGCAGATTCCTGGGGCAACCCCTAGTTCTGCTTGTGAAGGAAAAGCTGCCTATGTGTTCCAGTGTTTATTTGGGAGAACAAGAAGATTTGTGAGTCACCTGTGGGGCACCTGCAACGTGAGGGTGAGTGTCTGCTCTTGCTAAAAGGGCCTATGTTTTTCACCCTGGGACTTATGTGACAATGTGGGGATTGAACTACTAAAGTATTGGCAAGCCTAGAGTAATGGGCTAAGCAAGTTAAAAGTAGGTTCAAGTCCAGAGCTTGTTGGGATGCAAATGATATGTAGAGGGAGATGTGACAGACATCTACCCAGAATCTATGTTTGAAAGTTCAGTAAAGGAATTGTTCAGTTTCTGGAGAAATGGCTGGGTATGGGCTGTGGGAGCTGGAGGTGGGTGGCCCCCCATCTTTAGTGACCAGGTCCACCTCTACAGATTTCTTCTGTGGATTTCTATTTTGCCTCAGGCACTTGGCCAGTGATGAGGGAAGTACCCAGACATGGGATTATAAGGAAAATTCTCTGTAGGAGTCAAAGACTCTAGTGTGGTTTGGGGAGCCACAACAGGATAATTGGGTTCATTCCTCAAATGGACCGTGAATGGGATAATTAGTTCATTCCTCAAATGGACCGCGGATCAAGTGGCCAGCGGGGGAGCCAGGCCAGTGGGGAAAACCCAAGTAGTGTACAAGTCGGGCTGTGTACCCAAAGCTGCGTGCAAGTCTGGGCTGTGTGCCTGGTAGATTTAGAGCCTGAGGGCTGGAAATAGTGATAAAGTGTTCTGTAGTCCCTAATCTGCATTACCAGGAAATGTAGCCCCATGGGGGTCCGTCTATGCTTTGTTTGTTCAGCTTGGAAGTGAATAAAAGCCACACTAAAGAATCCCATTCCTGGTTCTGGACATTACAGTTATTGCTTCCTGTGTTCGGATTTACTTGGGTGCCCCAGTTCAGAGTAGCCAAACCTAGGTCCCCTGTGCCGAGTAACCTCATCCTCCCCGAACCCAGTCCCCACCAGGTACTGCTGTCAGCTTCAACAGCATGCCACCTGTCATTTTGGCAAAAAGGCAGGGGTGAGGGGTTACAAAAATGGAGGTACCACTTTGGATTTTGTCCTGGGAAGGAAGGTGCTTGGGCAGGGGGGGCTAGCATTTTGGCTATCTGGCAGTGGGTAGCCCAAAAATCTGAAGCAAGTAACTAGTGTGTGTTGCTGTGTGCTGTGGATCTTGTGCTGCTGTTTAAAATTGCTAACTGTTTACCAAGGAGCAGTAAAGCCAAAGAGTGTGCCTTTGTCCTGCATCAAAATGTTTACAGCATTTTTGCCTGCTTTAAAAATGAACTGTGGTAAAGAAAAGTGTGGAAGACTAGGGGTAGTAACAGGAAAATTGTGCCCTGGACGTTGGAAATGCTTTAAAATGAACTGTGGTAAAGAAAAGTGTGGAAGACTAGGGGTAGCAACAGAAAAATTGTGCCCTGGACATTGGAAATGCTTTTTGAATGAATGAGAGACTTGCAGGTGTAATGGCTATGTTAAATGGCTGAAATGGGCTCCCGCCGTGGAGGCAGTTGGTAAAGAAAAAAAAGTTGCATTCTGCAGTTTAAATTTGCCTGCTCGACGATCGCTGTGAGGAGAAGAGCCCACGTGAGGAAGAAGAGGCTCATTTGCATGGCGTCATGTGATTGGTCAGGCTGAGATCAGTCCCGCCCCTCAGCCAGCTCTACAGTGACTGCCCCAGCATTCGAGAGGGAGTGTGTGTACTGGCTAGTGAAGGAGCATCGCGGAGTGTTAAAATCGCTGTAAACCTTGTAAAAATAGACTATCTAGTTTAAAATTGGGCTCAACCCACTAATCGATCGTTGAAATTGCAAAAGTGGTGGTCGAAAAGACGATCAGTAGGACTGCTCACCCGTTTCTGTTCTGAGGCCTCCAAGAACTGGCTGCAGGCCGTTTTTCCCCATCGCAGCAAACTGCTACTGATAACAGTATGTAACCACCTTAAAAACTGCTCAAACAGTGATTTTCTGCCCTATGCCATATAAATGTGTGTGCAGCAGTGTAGTCGCTTTGCAAGTAACGATTGTGTCAAGTCCTGCCAGCAAGTGCAAGTCTGTTAAGCCATTGACTGTGTGCATAGTAATGAATTCAGCCTCAGTTTAAAGTCTGAAGCCAGAGAGAGACTGTGGGTTGTAGCCAATGTGCAGCACTAGTTATACAGGCAATCCTGTGCTAAAAACCTGAAGCTTTAAGGGACCGTGAGTCAAAGAAATGTTTCCAGCATGTAAAAAGTCCCTGGAAAATCCTGTAAATATGTTTAAAGCAAGAACAGAGCAAGTTGTGCAGTTTGAGAAAAAGTTATCAGTAGTTTGTGTAAATCGAGTGCGCAGTGGCTTGACCCAGATTCTGAATGTTGATGCACAGGAATGCTGCCACCGCCATTACAGGGTGGGGTAGTAAAGTAAACACAGCAGCAGAGGAGCCATTTTACAACTAAAGAGTGTGTTCAGTAAAGTGGGACTTTCAGTTACAGTGAACTTTAGTTTGTTTTTCTGCAGTTATGGCCTCAGGACCAGCTCTTTACCCGGATCATGCCCGGGTTGCAGTAACAGCAGCAGTAAATAGACTGAGGGATATTAAAAAGTGGTGCTATGGAGGACAACTGCCTCCTCATGTGGTGATTCCTGGTTTTCCAGTGCATGTATGTCAAATATGCTTGAGAGCTGGAAGGGACATATTCATGATTCCTTGCTGTGCTGGATGCCTAGAAAAATATGGCTTGTATAAAGCACCTCAAATTCGGTTGGCTCCCACATGGGCAAAGGTTCAGGAATCTGCAGTTGGCAGCACACAGCACCAGGTGGAGCCTGTGGAGGAAGGCCCCTCGGGGGAGTGTGGCACAAAGCTAGAGGGTGCAGAGTTAGAGACAGAACCAGAAGTTGAAGTTTCGGATGCTGGATCCCAGAAGGAAAGTTCGGATAAAGCATCAATAGACCCCTGGAGGGGGGGGCCTAGCCCAAGTCTCTTAGGTGAATATGAGATGCGGGAGGCCTTTGAGTGGGAGGTGTCGACCTCCGCGCCTAGTGATGAGTGGATAGCCTCAGGAGTGAGAATGACTGCTCACTCCTGGGCTCAGATCCTCAGTGAAGAGGAAGATGAGGGGGAACCTATGTAGCCTTGTGAGAAAGGAACGGGGTACACAGCCTCAAGATCTTGCCTCGGAGGAATGCATGAAAGAAAGTGGTGATGCCACTGCCCTGGCTTCGCAAGAGGAAGAAGTCAGGGATCCATTTCTAATTTCTTTAAGGACGCGTAGCTGGCAGAACCAGGACTGGCCACCCCCAAGCCAGGCCAGCGGTCTCAGATTGACAAAAGCAAGTAAAGAGGAGAGACTGGTTCGTAGAAAGGCAAATGAGATCTATGGTATGACCTTTTCTACCTTTCCTCGGGAAAGTCTGGGAGGAGATTGAGAACAGCAGGAAATCCTGGATCTGGGACGAAGCCATGAAAAGTGTGCATCCTGGGGCCAACAAGCATGTAAAGGACAGACTGTTTCATGAGAAGTATACCCAGTGGAAGAAAGGCAGGACACTGTTTATGGACAGAGTGCGAATAGTGGACAGAGAGGGATGTGAAATCTCCCACTGTGTGAATTATGTGTGCTCAGACAAGGTAATAATTCAAGCTCCTGACCCCCGGTACTATTGGCCTCAGTGCAAGGACCTCCCAGCAAATGTGCCCGTGCCTACAAAATGGAAAGCCGAGCAGTGGTAGTCAATACTGCCACACCAGACTGTGAAGTGCCTTTATTGATCCGCCAATATGAACCATCCAGGACTCAGGTGCCCCACATTCATCAGTCTACAGCATACTGGCCTTTCCAGAAACCATCGACTGGCCCACCAGATGACTTCAGATCCAGAGAGGACACCAGCCCAGCTGTATCCTGTTCATCGCCTGGTAATCGGATGACGTCGGACCAGCTGTTTTCTTTTTGTTCCTGTTCTAAGGTTCCGTCTCCAGAGATGACATCAGCCCAGCTGTTCCCAGATGTTCCCTCCTGTGGTTCCTGGAAGATGTCCACCCAGCTGTATCGGAAGAAACGCTGCCAGAGAGAGTCTTCATCAGAGGTGCAGGTCAGTCCCAAAATTTCCATTCTACAAGTGGCTGGTAAGTCTGAACTTTTCTATCTTTATGACATTGCAGTACACACCCTACACTAGCAGACTTCAAAATGTGTGAACTGTCCGCAAAGACTCTCCCCTTCGGGACTTTGGCCTGTTAGAACTGTGCTTCACCGGGCTCCGGCCCAGGAGAGACTCTTTATTGGACTAGCCTTTGGGCATTGTGGTCACTAGTTAGGACTTTTAGGGCACTCCATCCCCCCAAATGTGTATTGTAAAAAATGTCGTTGTTTTCTAATGTAAATACTGTTTTTCTACCTTTTTTCTAAAAAAAATATTTTTAGGATTCTGCAGTGTTTTGATGGTAGGGGTCTGGGTAGACTGTGTATGCAGATTAGGAGAGTGTGTGTTGTCTTTCTTTTTCTTACAGGTGTACCTGGGAAGACAGAAGAGAAGACAAGAAGAGGAGGAGGGGCTCATCGGAGTTCCTCATTAGTACTATAGTGAATAGAAATTTAAAGTACTGTGGAGTTATTGTTGTTATTACTGTATTAACCCTTTCCTTCCACAGGTGTGGTTGTGGGGGTAGGGAGAAGGCAGTAATGTGGTATTTTAATGGTGTGTGGTTGCAGGTTACCCAAGGTTGGGGAGGTAACCGGGTTGTTTTTATTTTGGGGGTATTAGGTTAAAGGCAGATAGGTTTTCCCTAGAGGGTTAGGGAGATAGACAGGCTGTGGTCCTGAATGGCCATTGGGACCACAGTGCTGATCTATCAGGGCTATGCTCTAGATAGTTCTCCCAGATCCACTAGGTGTCCATAGTAAGTGGATAGTGTAGAGGCTGAGATGTCAGCTAAAGGCCTCTAGGCCCTTAGTGTTGACTGCCTGTGCTTGCACATGGTAGGAGGGGGCCTGATCACCCCCCTCCGCAGGTAGCACATAGGGTGGGATGGCCTAAAGCCGGGTAAATAATGACTGTGGACAGTCATTTTCCTGGTCAAGGGCGAGTGTAACCCCCTTGTTACCCGAGGTTACTAGAATCCCAGTAAGACCTAGTGGTAGGCAGGGATGGCAGCTTGTGAAACTTCAGTTAAATGGGTTTCACACTGTCTCACTCTGTTCTCAGTCTCAGCTGAGACTGAGGGATGACATCACCAATAGAACTATCGCAGCTGCATGAGCCATATTGGAATCTGCAGCAAAGGGAGTTGGTTAGAACATTGGGAGGTTTTTGAAGTCAGTCTTAAGTCAGTCTTCAGTGAGTGAGCATGAAGTTGGGAGCTTGCTGAGAAAGCAGCTCAGTGAAGGCTCTAGGAGCCTCAGCCCTGTCTGAGGGCTACTTTTAAGTAGTAGGGTGTGTGTCTCCACCTTAAAGAGAGACACAAAAGATTACTGAAGTGGTGGAGACTACTGTTTTCGGGTCTCAGTGCCCCTTCCCTCTGGGGGGGGGCAGGAAAGGTTTCCCTGCAGATTCCTGGGGCAACCCCCTAGTTCTGCTTGTGAAGGAAAAGCTGCCTATGTGTTCCAGTGTTTATTTGGGAGAACACGAAGATTTGTGAGTCGCCTGTGGGCACCTGCAACGTGAGGGTGAGTGTCTGCTCTGCTAAAAGGGCCTATGTTTTTCACCCTGGGACCTGTGTGGACAATGGGGATTGAACTACTAAAATATTGGGAAGCCTAGAGTAATGGCTAAGCATGTTAAAAGTAGGTTCAAGTCCAGAGCTTGTTGGGATACAAATGATATGTAGAAGAGATGTGAGACGTTTCACCCAGAATCTACATTTGAAAGTTCAGTAAAGGAATTGTTCAGTTTCCAGAGAAATGGCTGGGTATGGGCTGGGAGTTGGAGGTGGTGGCCCCATCTTTAATGACCAGGTCCACCTTTACGGATTTCTAATGTGGATTTCTACTTTGCCTCAGGCACTTGGCCAGTGATGAGGGAAATACCCAGACGTGGGATTGTAAGGAAAATTCTCTGTAGGAGTCGAAGACTCCAGTGTGGTTTGGGGAGCCACAACAGGATAATTGGTTCATTCCTCAAATGGACTGCGAATGGGATAATTGGTTCATTCCTCAAATGGACCATGGATCAAGTGGCCGCCGGGGGAGCCGGGCCAGTGGGGAACCCAAGTAGTGTACAAGTCGGGCTGTGTACCCAAAGCTGTGTGCAAGTCTGGGCTGTGTGCCTGGTAGGTTTAGAGCCTGAGGGCTGGAAATAGTGAAAAAGTGTTCTGTAGTCTCTAATCTGCATTACCAGGAAATGTAGCCCCATGGGGGTCCATCTATGCTTTGTTTGTTCAGCTTGGAAGTGAATAAAAGCCACACTAAAGAATCCCATTCCTGGTTCTGGACATTACAGTTATTGCTTCCTGTGTTTGGATTTACTTGGGTGCCCCAGTTCAGAGTAGCCAAACCTAGGTCCCCTGTGCCGAGTAACCTCATCCTTCCCGAACCCAGTCCCCACCAGGTACTACTGTCAACTTCAACAGCATGCCAGCTGTCATTTTGGCAAAAAGGCAGGGGTGAGGGGTTACAGATGCAAATCTGGAGACCTGGGTTTGAATCCCACTGCCCCCACTTGCATACTGCGTGACCCTGAGCAAGTCACTTAACTTCCCTGTGCTCCCAGGTCACACCTGTAAACAAACTTTCAGCTTAGTGTACTACTCCTGGTTAAACAATTGAAAAAAAAAATGCAGAGGAGATTTGAACTTTGGTAGTTGTTGCTGCAACTCCCTTGCCGACCTACAGATGGTAGTACACTGAGGCTTACATTTTTTTTATCTGTGAATTTTACACCCAGCATTACACATTAATAACTTTGCCCCCTTTCAACTGATTTACATGAAATTTAGAAAGGACACCCTCTGTGTCAGGAACTCTTGATCCTACAAATTCCATGTAGATTGGTTCAGGGGAGGCAAAGTTTCAGGGGACACAGAACTCATGCATTGTTAGTGGTCAGTGCACACAAGCATCAGTGGTTCATCCTCACCTCAGAGGACATACAAACATACAAAATTGCCAGCAGATACAGGCCATTCAGCCTATCTAGTCTGCTTAAGTGTGCAGCACTTCAGTCCATTAGACTGCAGCTGCCCCCGATCCCTCATATGCACTCTCCCATCTCCTTCCCCCTCCCAGTTTCTACCCTTCCCTTGAATCTGTCTCACCCCCTCTTGAAACCCCAACACTTTGCAGCAATACAACTTCCTCTGGTAAATCATTCCACCCTGCCACCACCCTTTCTGTGAAATAATGCCTCCTCAGTTCCCTCTTGAACCTGCCCCTTCTAACTTCATACAGTGTCCCCTGGTTTCCCTTACGCTCTTCAGATTGAACATACACCTGGTGTCTACTCTGTTTAAACCCTTCAGGTACTTGAAGGTCTCAATCATATCCCCCCTCTCTCCCCTTCTTTCCTCCAGGGTATACATATTGAGCTCTCTCAGTCTCTCCTCATATGGTCTGTCCCCAATCCCAGGATCATTTTTGTTGCCCTGCACTGTACCCCCTCCAGTAGTTTGATGTCCCACTGTAGGTGCGGTCTCACCAGGGACCTGTGCAGGGGCAGGATGACCTCCCCACTCCTAGAAGTAATCCCCCTTGCTATGCACCCAAGCATCCTGTTTACCTTCGCTGCTGCCTTCCTGCACTGAGCAGAGTGGTTCATCTCCCCAGTTACCAGCACTCCCAGATCCTTCTTCTCCTTAAATTTTGTTAACGGGACACCCTCCAGCCAGTAATTGTGTCCTATGTTCTTGTCTCCTAAATGCATGACTTTGCACTTCTTGGCATTGAAACCAAGCTGCCAAGTGTGAGATCATTCCTCCAGTTTTTCCAAATCCTTCTGAAGTACTTTGGCTCCCTCTCCCAACCCCCATCTACCTCAGCACAAATCTTTGTGTCATCCGTGAAGATAATGTTCTTGCTCTTAATCCCTACTGCAATGTCGGCTATGAAAATGTTAAACAGAACTGGGCCCAGCACAAAGCCCTGTGGTACACCTCTTGTTACTGTCCTGGGTTCAGATCAGTGACAGCACTGGGCAGTTTAAAACATGAGTCGAACTGGACCCACTAGTGTAAAAAATGTGGGTCTAAACAGGAACATACTGGGTCAAAAATAATCATTGACAGATTTACACAGTTCATGTTCCCTTCCTATAGATATTGTTAGAATAGGTGCATCAATTTGGATGCACAGGCAAAGGAAAGAGGGGTCAGTTTTGGAAAGGATGCAACTTTTGCCCTTTTGGTGCATGTTAGTGCTGTCTCTGGTTCAGATGCCCCCCCCCACTACTACCTTCTGCTGTTTACCCTGCAGCCAGCTGTCAACCCATCTGACCAGTTTCCTCCCTGCTCCTAGACTCTTCAACTTGCAGGTCAGCCTACCTTGTGGCACCGAGTCAAAGGTCTTACTGAAATCCAGGTAGAGGACATCCACCGCATGTCCTCTGTCCAGTGCCCTAGGAAGACAGAACTCAGGCATTATTAGTGGACAGTGCACGCATCCATCAGTGATTCATTCCTACCTCAGAGGGCACAGAACCTGGGCATTATTAGGGGTCAGTGTCACAACTGCACTCAGCAGGTCAGGCCCTCTGCTCCCACAGTCCCAACCTCCGAGCACAGTAATGTGAACAGGTAACAGACAGAGTAACCCTCCTTTCTGCTTGTGGGCCTGAATCACCTTTAGTCTCAAGTTCTGGGGGGATTCAAACTGTGAACCTTATGCTAGCATACCCAAATGTACAAGCTCTGATAATATTCTCTCCGGGGGATGCAATATATCTTTCACCTAAGGTCACCTAACCAGGTATCCAAAATGAACGTTTAAAACTCTATAAAAGACCTTAGGTATATTCTTACATTTTCCCAGTTTAGTAACACTATCAAGCTTTTGAACAGTTGTCAAACTTAACCATCTATACGTCACATGCAAAAAGGACTGGCAGACGCCCAGGCAGTCTTTTAAATAATATATTTACGAAAAATGGATAACAATATGACAAAATGTAAACACAGAACAATATAGCCAACAACATACAATCACTTAAAAGAAAAGCAAGGAATAGTACAAAACAAAAACTCCTACCACAATACATTTAGACTTTTTACATCTAATGTATTACCTCTATAATGCTTATAGTTATATCAGACAGCTGTTGTCTGTCTAGAGTCCCAAGACGGTATGACACTAAACAGTTTAGACACAGTATAGTTTAAACTGTGTCTCTCCACACCCCTTCTGTGAGTCATCTAGCTCCTCCTTTTAGAATATAAAAAAAATTACAAACAGGATATCCTATCAAGAGGTATATCAAATAAGGTGACATCAGCAAAAACTCATTTCCCAAATTATGACAGTTTTTAATCAATCCTTTCCTTTGAACTGGTGGCTAATTCCTGTTTTTCCAAGGAACATCAAAGGTTTTACAACTCTTTAGTTTGTCACCTAGATGCAAATATAGCCAACAGGAATCAGCTAAGTTATGTTCTGGTCCTGTAATAAAATGCATATTTATCTTCCCAACCTCAGAGGCAGGAGGTCCTAAAAGGCCATAAAATGCAATTTCTCAAGGAAGTTAATTACATTACAGAGATCTGGTCAATTATATATCCTGTAGTTTTCACTGAAACCTGGGGGGAGCACCCATGGAGCACAGACTCACATACTATATTTTTATATTACAAATATCATACAGCAATCATAATCAGCTGGCCAATCATCACAGTCCTCTCCACCTAGACTGAATTTGGGGGCTCTATCCCCTGCATGTAATGAGCTTCCCAAATCAGTTCACTCCTCATATAGATGTGACAAGCCATCTGTGTTCTGATTGGTTACTCTAGCCCTATGTAAGATTGTCATGTCATACCCTTGCAAGGCAAGACTCCATCTTAATAGTCTACCATTAGTTTTTGCCATTTGTGTCAGCCAAACAAGGGGGTTGCAGTCAGTTTGTACCTCAAAATGCTGCCCATATAAGTATGGCTCTAACTTCTTTAGGGCCCACACTATGGCAAGACACTCTTTTTCCACAGTAGAGTAAGCCTGCTCCCTGGGAAGTAACTTTTTACTCAGGTACACTACAGGATGATCTTTCCCTTGGTTGGATGTCTGACTCAGTACTGCCCTAATACCCACATATGAGGTGTCAGTCTGGACTACAAAGGGTCTGCTATAGTCAGGACTTGTCAACACAGGAGCACTGCACAGTGCCTCCTTCAGTCTGGTAAAGGCTTTTTCACAGGCTGGTTCCAAGGTAATTTTCTTAGACATCTTTTTCTTTACCAGGTCAGATAGGGGAGCAGCAAGGGCACTGTAATTGGGTACGAATTTCCTATAGTACCCCACTTTCCCTAGAAAACTCCTGACCTGCTTCTGCATTTGTAGTCTGGGCCATACCTTGATCACCTCTATTTTTAATTGGTTAGGACGGAGCTGTACCCGGTCTACAACATGCCCAAGGTATGCCACTTCAGCCATGGCCACCTGGCACTTCTCAGCTTTGACAGTGAGCCCAGCCCTCTGTATCTTGCCCAGCACTTTCCCAAGGTTGGACAGGTGTTCCTCCCAGCTGGCACTAAAGATGGCAATGTCATCCAGGTACGCCACGGCGTACTCCTCAGCACCATTCAACACCTGGTTCAACAACCTTTGGAAAGTGGCTGGGTCATTCTTCATTCTGAAAGGCATTACTTTAAATTCAAATAAGCCTATCGGAGTGATGAAGGCCGACCTCTCTCTAGCTCTGTCAGTTAACTCTACCTGCCAATACCCCTTTGTCAGGTCAATAATTGTTAGGTAGGTTGCCCCTCCCAACTTGTCCAGGAGTTTGTCTGTCCGGGGCATCAGGTGGGTGTCTGACTTTGTGACTGCATTCAGTCCATGATAGTCCACACAGAAATGAGTAGAGACATCTGGCTTGGGTACAAGGACTATGGGTGAGGCCCAGGGGCTGTGAGATCTCTGAATTACCCCTAAGTCCAGCATTTCCTCCACCTACCTCCTAATGTTCTTTTGGACAGCCTCTGACACCCAATATGCTGTCTGCCATATGGGTGTCTGTGTCCCTGTCTCTACATCATGCGTCACAAAGGGGGTTAGTCCAGGCTTGGCGCTAAACAGTGGGGCAAAGTCTGCTAAAACCTCCTTTACTTCCCAGATCTTGTCCGGGGCCAGCTGGGGAGACAATTTAACTGCCTCAACAGAGGACTCCCACTTGCTTTCTTCCAGCAAGCCCAGAAGGGGGTCTCCTTCATTCGTCCCCTCCCCAGGACTACATACTGCAAACACATCAGCCCTATTAGCATATGGCTTCATCATGTTGGCATGATACATTCTTTCTGTCTGTCTTCTGTCAGGTAACTCAATGATATAGTTTACATCATTAACTATATAATTCCTAACTACTTTGTACGGTCCTGACCACACTTTTTGTTTCTGTTGGGCAGCTGCCAGGTTTCTTTGGGCTGTCCCATATGCTCCTTTAGCCTTTCCCTAAATCTAAGGACATAATCCACTATGGGAGTTCCCTGGGTGGTGTGCTTGCCTTCCCAGTCCTCCTGGATCAAGTCTAGGGGCCCATGTACCCAGCGTCCATATAAGAGCTTAAAAGGGGAAAACGCTGTTGACTTTTGGGGCACCTCCCTGTATGCAAACAACAGTTTGCAAAGGTATTTCTCCCAGTCCCTCCCATGCTGTTCAGCAAATGCTTGGAGCATTGACTTCAGGGTACCTTAAAATCTTTCTACAAGCCCATTGGCTTGCGAGTGATAAGGTGTTGTGAGCCTCTGCACCACCCCACACTTCTTCCACAAACATTTCATCAGGTCCGACATGAAGGAACCCCCTCGATCGGTGACAACCTCCTGTGGAAACCCAACCCAGGAGAAAATCCCAAGTACTGTAAGGCATCTGCTACTTTGTCTGTCCTCAGTGAGGATAGAGCGACTGCCTCTGGATTCCAGGTGGCATAATCCACCACAGTCAGGATGAACCTCTTCCTTGAGGAGCTGGGGGGGGCATTTAAAGGCTCCACAATATCCATTCCCACCCTTTGGAATGGCCCTTCCACTGTGGGAAATGGAATTAGGGTGGCTTGGGTTTTCTTACCTGCTTTCCCTATTTCTTGGCACCTGTGACAAGACCTGCAATACCCCTTCACCTGCTGGATGAAGTTGGGCCAATAGAAATTCTGGGCCAACTGCTGCATAGTGTGCATGATTCCCAGACAGCCAGACAAGGGAATATCATATGCAATCTTGAGCAACTGCTCATGGTACCCTTGGGAAATGACAAGCTGCCTGCCTATCACCCCTCACTCTGTCTTCACAGCCTGAGTATACATCAGTCCATTTTCCCAATAAACCTTATGTTTATCGCCACCTCCCTGTGCTCCATCAGAGACTGCCCAAATCCTCAGCTTCTCTAGACTAGGGTCACTTTTCTGAGCAGCTGCAAACTCTGTACACATTCTCAAGGCATGGGACAGGTCCCCTTCAGTCTCTAATCTAGGGTCTCTAGCACCAGCATCAGGGCACTCAGCATCACTGTCATCCCTAACCCTCTGACAATGGGTCACCTCCCCTTCTTCGGAGTAACCCTCTGTAGCTGTGTGGTTAACTGCTACTGGGGACATTTCTACCCCCCTTTCATTAGTCTCCATATCAGGAGACACAGGCTGGGGAACCAGCCTCCCAGTGGTTTCCACAATGGCTTCTGTGGGGTCTAGGGAACCAACATTTTCCCTTGCCGCTTGGCTGCGGGTAACTGCACACACTATCCCCTGTTTGAGATTGTTGCCAAGGATGACATCAACTGCTAAAGTTTTGGCTACAGCCACCTGTTGCACAGTTCCCTCTGTTTTACCCCAGTCTAGGAGAACACTAGCGAGTGGCAATGTCTTCTCCGCACCAGTGAAGTATTTATTGTTTCTAACTTGTTTATGTTTGTAATGAGAGTGTGATAATCAGGGAAACAACATTGAATTTGTTTTATTTTTTATATAAGGTAGTTTTATTTTTAGGGCCCAGTTGAAGTTTTTTTACAGTGTAAAGTTAGTAGCTACGTTTGTGGTTGAAGATCAGTTCTGGCTGTAGGGGGCTAACTGAAATGCCTGTATTCCAAATGCTCATTGATCTGGGTTCCAGACTCTTTACTGCTGAGCAGTCCTTTTTTTTAACCATGTGTAAACCATATTTTACACATAAATAAGAGCCAGTCAGATTACTGGATTTTACCCTGCCATTTTATAATAGTGGACAGTGCACACATCCATCAGTGATTCATCCTTACCTCAGAGGGTACAGAACTCAAGCATTATTACTGGACAGTGCACAGAACTCAGGAATTACCTGCTGGGTGAAGTTGGGCCAATAGAAATTCTGGGCCAACTGCTGCATAGTGTGCGTGATTCCCAGATGACCAGACAATGGAATATCATGTGACCCTATTACTGTTCTTGATTATATCATGTGCAATCTTGAGCAACTGTTCTTGATTTACAGGTATGACTGGCTGTTCCCCTGAAACCCCCTTATTCCAGGCTCCACAGGAACCAGGTAAGACATAGGTGGGTTTCCAGGGATGGTCTAGGTGGGCAAAAAGGGGAGATGTTGCCAGGGAACATTAGTCCTGGGATCCCAATGTTGATTCAGATCGAGAAACATGGAGGATGTAGGTTGCGGAGGCAAATCCAGTGCTCCCAGGGCTCATTCAGGTGTGTGGACAATGGAAATGTAGGCATGGGAGGCCATTCCAGTAATCCCAGGGTTGGTCCATGTTGGGCATACCACGGGGACATAGGTGAGGGTGCCCAGCCCTGCAGTTCTAGGGTTGGTTCATGGTGGGTGGACTGGGAGAATGTAGGTGGGGAAGGCTGATATGGTTTCTAGTTGCTGGTCAGGGTGGGAAGAGAGGGCAGATGTAGGTACAGGATGCTAGTCAGGGGTCTCAGGGCTGGTTCCAGTAGAAGAAAATGGGGCACTTAGGTGGTAGCAACAAGTCTGGGGGCCCCAGGGCTGATCTGAGTGGGCACTGTAGACAGATGAGATGTTGTTAAAGGAAGACAGTGTGTGGGACCAGGGTTGGTCCTGATGGGTAAATAGTGGGAATGCAGGTGGGGAGGCTGTTTCTGGCATCTCAGGGCTGGAAGTGTGGTCCAGATGCTGGGATGTAGGTCAGCTAGGGGTGGGAAGGTGGTTTGCAGAAAGACAGGGTCATCTAGTGGGTGGGAGGGAGGGAAAAGGAACAGTAGTCCAGTGACAGGGATACAGGTTGGTTGAGATGAGGCTAGTATGGGTTCTGGAAGTGTGGTCCAGGTGCTGGGAGAAAGCTAGTGGGTGAAAGACTGGTCTACAGGGCAGGAAGTATAAAGGAAATACATTGTTTGAACATTTGTTCTGTTATGAAACATGTATGGGCTATATATAAAAACATGTATGAAACAAGAAAGGTAAATATAAAGAACATACATTTTCCAAGAATGTTTGCATCATGAAAACATATAGAAACAACATATTAATAATGTAGATGTAGTATGGAAGAAAAATGCATATGATGCAATTCATAAAAAATGTATGTCCAATATATTGTTAATATAAAATAATTTAAAACAAAATATGATACCTATATTTTCCAATTTCAGTAAATACTAGGACAGTATGTAAAAAATAGGGACAATTTATAATAACATATGAAAAACACAATTTAAATACATTTGTTGTATAAGAATCTATACAATAATAACATTAGTTAAAAGACAGGAAACACATTTACCTACTATTTATTTCATATTATGGAATATATGGAAACTATTTGGTCATAATAACAGAAAATATTAAGAGTATATAAAATAAATGATTGGTTTGCCAACCTGCCTCATATTGAAAACATATTTCTGACATAATTTTGTTATGAAATCAGTATATAGAAAATATATAAAAACATGTATTAAAAACCTTTTTATGGCATACTTTCATTATGAAATCAATATATAGAAAATATATAATAATAAATATGGCATAGATTTTAAGTATAGCCCATATATTTTCCATTGACCAAAAGGGGCCAATTTTGTACTATTTAAAATATATACTGTCAAGAAAATATATTTCTTATATATTAATAGTCCTATATATACCATATTCAGCCACTGCAGCAGAAATATTCAATAAATATGTGGAATAAATAAAATTTCCAAATATTTAAAATATATTAACCTTATATTAGTATTATAAAATGTAAAATATATGAAAAATATAAATTTTTTCTGTATGGGATAGGCCTCTACCATTCGTTGCGCTGCCCTGAGTCTGGCTGCCTCATCAGTCTTCTCCTCCTTTTCTTCCATGGCTTTCACTCTCACCTGATACAGAACATCCCAAATGGGATTTCTTGCCATTTTCTGCTGTAACTTGGAGGATTCTCAGATGGTTTTCCTTGTAAGTTGCTGGTTGTAGCAACACCTTGTCTCTGTGCAGTTTGCACCTTGTGTGCCTTTTGGCTCTGTGCACGATATGCCCATCTAATTAGGTGCTCGGTCAACTTTTGTAGCCACTCATGACCTCCTTCAATTATTGATGGCAGGCCACGTTTGTAGCGTGGGTCCAGTGTGGTAGCAATTGTAAATTCATCTGTCTCTAGAATGCCAGAAATATGGGTATTGCTGTCCAGCACATGGAGCATGTGTTCCATTAGTTCACAACTTCTACTATTCCCACTTGCCTTCATCTTGTGAAAGATATTAACCAGTGTCTGCCTCAGCACAAATGCAAGAGATATTGATTGACTTATACAGGCAGTATCCCCACTCACTGCCTGTGTTGCATGCTCAGATGGATGGAGAATGCATATTAGGCCATCCAGTTGGTGTCACTGCTCTGTTGTTAGAGCCATGGACACTCCAACACTACTCCGAGTGGCGTGAAGCAGCAGCAAGTAGTCTGAGACTGTCTTTTACTGATCATATAGCCTATCTATCATGTACAGCATGGAGTTCCATCTTGTCACAACATCTTGTCACAACATCTTGTCACGACATCTTGTCACGACATCTAGCTTCTTACGGTGTTAAGGCAGATGGTTTTTGAGCTGGAGCTCCCAGCTACTGGTCACAGACCTTTGCAGAACGGGCAAAGTGCAAAGAAATGTGACAGCCAACAGACAACATTTCCTTAATTTCTTCATGGTTGGGAAAGTGCAGCGCAGCCAGATTAAGGCAGTGTGCCAGGCAGGGCACCCTGAAAAACACTATCGCTAATGCACTTAACAACATCGGAGCCATTATCACTCGCAGTAAACCCTGCTGGAAGTGAGTGTGTGTGTGTAACCATTCATCTATCTCATTGAGCAGCACATGAAAAATGTTCTCACCCATGTAAGAACTGGTTACACTTTTCATACTGAGGCTGGCATGCTACCAAATCCCACGTGTGTTGCTACCACCACAGTTTTGCTTCGTGCATGTTTTGCCAGGCCCCAAATCAATTACCACCCCAGGTACCTGTGCCCAGTGTGCTGTGATGCATAAATATTAGCTTGAAGCTGCATATCCACTGGTCCACATATCCATGCTATGATAGATATATTCTCATCCAGAATGCTTCAGAGCACGTCTTATGGACTGAGTTTCCCATAAAGTTCTGGCATGGCACATTTAGAAAAATAGGATCATGATGGAACCTACCATTTGGGACTGGCATGGGCCATCAACCTGTGGAATCCAACATTCTCCACAAAAGAGAATGGCAATAGATCGATGGTCATCATTTCAGCAGTGGCTGCATTTAATTCACGTGCAGCAGCACGAGCGGGGGGGTACTTTGAGTGACATACAAAGATGCTCTTTAGTGTGGGCTACATCTTTAGGTCTGGTCAACCAAAACATGGCAGCACTGTTGTTCTTGCTGGGGTACTAGTTTACCCTAGGGAATGTACAGCTCATGTGAAGCCAGTTATTTTGGAGGAGGGGGTTGGCTGTGATGGTTTACTTTTCTGACTCAAGGGAGTGGCACCAGCACTGCTACTATGCCCACTGCTAGAGAGAGCAAAGGATTGCTCCTCCTCCTCCTCCTCCACCCACCCACTCATCCCTCCCTCCTCCTGCTCTATTGCACTGCTCTCAGTAATGTTTAACTTGATGAGGGAACTGGCACCCCCACCTCTGGCTTCCTTCTGATGTTGCTCCAGTGCAACAGGTGCCTGCTTTTCAAGTATGAGTGTTGGCCACCAGTGCCTCGGTAGGTGCCCTTTTTACCTCGACTAACATGTTCTTGACACAGCTGACATATTACAATGGTCTCATCAGCTGAAACAAGCATGTAAAAGTCCCAAACTAGGGATTTCATACCCTCTACCTCTGGACTTCACATGGTGATGGGACTGGGAGAGCTGAGCAAAAGGCATGAAAGTATATGCTTTCTGTGCTGCTTTCATCACTTCCATAATATTACTTTTAGGAGTGGGGATGACTTTAGTAGTGCTTGGAGACTTGCTGGTACCATGACCCTCAGCATCTGAATGGGCTGCATCACCCATGCACTTTTTCACCTCTGGCTCCCATAGGGGGTCCAACACATCATCATCATCATCAGCACTGACAATGAAGATGTCCTCCTCTTTCTCCCTAGACTCTCTTCTTCAACAGCAACTTTTTCTTGCTCTATAACTATAACCCTCTCCACAGGGGGCTGACTTTCCATGTCTCCCCTGAAGCACTAACTCCAATGTAACTCTATCACCACCAACAGAAATGGGAACAGTCACACCAACAGCCTTCCTCTCCTCCTCCTGGACCACTGGTCCTGTACCGGTGTCTTTCTTATTCTCACTTTCTTCATCCCCACCAGCATGGATACAACAGATTTGGCTGAAACAAATTTCACCACACTTATGCCACTGCTGCTAACTACTCCTTTGCTGTTGGTACCTGCCACAGGACCAGAGCCCACAGAGTACACTGATGCAGACATAAGTTGGCTTTGGGGAAGTGGGACTGCACTACTTTTCTCCACAGACTTCTTTGCTGCCTCCCCATCCCCCCTGGCAATGGCACCTCTTCCTTTACTGGAAGTCTCTTCACAGGTATTTTTATATGCTTACTCTATTTGCTTTGCTCTTGGATGATCTATTACTAACTGTAAATAAAGCCTGTAGTACTGCCAACTACAAATCAGGACAGGTATCAGCACTCTGTAAAACTACTACAGTAGCCTATTCTATTAAAACAACCCAGTTTTCTTTTCTTTCTCCAAACAGGAATTAAATAACATGGAGTAAAAGGGCAGGGGTAAGCAAAATTAAAGAAAACAATGACAGGCAAACCTCCCCCAATAGGGATCAGCAGCATCTGGACAAGTCAACTATTGTATGGTGAAGCTACCTCTGGCTGGAAGCTGCAACACTGGACTTAAGATTTGCAAGAAAGTGAGTTGTGCTCACAACAGAGGGAGGTGAACCTTACAATTTATAATTGTCTTTGGTTTGAAGCAGATTCCTTAGGAAAGTTAATATTCTTCAGGTGGAGGATACTTCTAACTGAAGGGTGAAATAAGGAACTTAGAATTATCAGAAAAGGCAGTCTTTCAATCAACAGAGGGAAGTGGACCTTGTTTTACTTTTGTTACAATTGTTAAGATTTTCAGTGCAGGAAGAGTTTAAACTCACAGGGGCTGAATACTGTTTTCTGTGTCTGCCCTTCTGCACAGCTGACGTGTTTTGGGGCTGACTGCTTTCAGAGCACAAGTCACCAGGCTGTTTTGGGGCTGGGGAGGTTTACCTGTGTCTGACTTGGATGTTTGGATTTTTCTCTGTTTGATTAGCAGGGTATTTTCTCTATCAAACTGTCACATAGGGCATCTTGCTGACAAGAAGGCATGCATCGCAGCGGTAGGTCAGAGCTTTTAGCTGATTGTTTTGTGAGGGCACAGTTTAGGCCCAAACCCTTCCCACCCCTCACCCCACCCACCCTGGAAATAGTTCCTTTATACCTGGGGTTCTGACATCATTTCCTCAAGAGGGCAGGTGCACATCACTGTCATATCCTCTCTAGCACACTGCACTGACAATATAAGCATACACATTATATAAATACATATATTTCTATAACACAAACCAATCACACACACACACAAAAAAAAACTAAACAAGGTTGACAGTTATGTGGAGAGTACTGCAATGTAGTGGCTGTGGGGCAGCAGTCTTCTGGGAGTCTTTCTGGAGGCTGAAATGTTGCCCTGTTTGCAGACAACTATCTGCCCTGAGGGAGGAAGTTTCCCATCTTCAGGCCACACTGGACAGTAGTAAGGGAACCTCCCCCATCCAGGGAGCACCAGAGCCATCACCACTACCTCAGAGGTTGCGAAGAAAGCTCAGCAGTTGGACCACAGTGGGCTCAGGGAGGGTAAGGGTGGTGGAACAGAGGCACACCTAGTCAGTTGTTCCACTCCACAATCCATACACCATTCTGGGGGAGCATAGTTCCCCTATGGATGCACCCACAGAGGAGACTAAGGAGGGTGCAGACAACTGTCACATGGGAGGCTGTCAGGAAGGAGGCAGAGGGCACCACAGGGAAAGAAAGCAGCTCCTGGTGGGAGACTCAATTATTAGGGGATAGAACTGGGGGGAGCAGGGAAAACTGAAGTAAGTTGCCTGCCTGGTGTCATGGCTTGGAGGGACAGGAAGCGCATCCTTAGGATCACGAGAACAGTTGCACGGGAGTCTGAGCTGGACGTCATTGTCCACCTAGGGACAAATGACTTGGCTCATCATGCGATTAGAGCAGTGCAGAAGGACTTTGTAGAGTTGGGGAGTGGCCTAAGACAAGTAGCACACACAGTATCCTTCTCAGAGGTGCTGCCTGTCAGTGGCATGGGCGAAGCAAGGGTACTTTGCATCATGCAGTTTAACGAATGGTTGAAAAAATGGTGTGGAGCACAGGGGTTTAGCTTCATTGGGGACTGGGGTTCCACCTGGAGGGACACCAGCCTATACTGGCAGGATGGTCTGCATCTGTCCAGGAAGGGAACAAGTCTTTTGGGCAATCAGTTTAAATGCTTCATTGGCAAGCTTTTAAACTACTCAAGGGGGGAGGCACTGATTAGCAGCAGGAAAATCCCAGCCTCCCCCTACAAAACAGGGTACTAAATGAGAAAAAGAACAAGGTAGAAAGGTCAGTGGGGGATGCTGCTACAGAAGGTAAAGCCATCAAAAAATGGAGAGCAATGAGTACCAAAGCTCATAGTCTGGGTAACAAGCTTCCTGAATTAGTGGCTTGATGGAGGAGGAACATCTGGATATTGTGGCAGTCACAGAAATATGGTACACACAGAATCATGACTGGAACATAAACATACCAGGATACACTATCTACAGGAGGGACAGGGAGGGTAAAAGAGGAGGAGGAGTGGCAATCTACATAAGGGAAGGTATCAAAGCAACAGAACAAAAGGGTAAACAGGGAGGAGAAGAAGCACTATGGGTCAATTTGGAGGCAGGCAATGGCACCACAATCTGCACAGGGGTTGTATACAGACCACCCTCTCAGGGGGAGGAAATGGACAAGGAAATGACAGAAAGTATGCTTAGAATGGCAGATAAAGGGGAGATATTGCTGATGGGTGATCTGAATATACCAGATGTTAACTAGAGTGCAGTTGCAGCAGTCACTTCTAAGAGTGGGGTTATTCTAGATGTCCTACAGGGGGCATGCCTTAGACAACTAGTATTGGAACCCACTCGAGAGGGAGAAATCTTAGACCTGGTCCTCTCAAATGGAGGTGGAGAGAGGATCACAGATGTAGAAGTGGGCAGCCATCTGGGAACTAGTAACCATCGAACAGTATGGTTCACAATAAACACAGCAATAGAGTCAAGCCATACAAAGGCAAAAGTACTGGACTTCAGGAGGGCTGACTTTGCCAAAATGGGTGAGTGCCTAAGGAATGCACTAGCAAATGGGCAGGAAGGAGGGGTGGAAGAACAATGGGGAATAAATAACTGCCATCACAGAGGTAACAAGCCTCTGTGTGAAGAAATAAACAAAACAAAACGATGTAAGAAACCACTATGGTTCTCAAAGGAGGTGGCAGGAAGGTTCAAGAGAAAAGAAAGCATTCAGAAAGTACAAGAAATCACAGAAGGAGCAGGACAGAGAATTGTATCAGTTAAAGCAAAGGAAGCTGGGAAGGCAGTCAGAACAGCAAAGGCTCGAACTGAGGAAAAGATAGCCATCTCAGTTAAGAAGGGGATAAACCTCTTTAGGTACATCAGGAGTGAAGGAAGACTAAGGGAGGGACAGTGAGGCTTAATAAAGGGAGGGAGGGCAGAGGGTGATCTGTAAAGGCAGAGATACTAAACAAATATTTTTGCTCAGTATTTACAAATGAAGAGGGGAGGTACCTAAAACAAACAATAGAAACACTTGGATACAGAAGTTGATACCAGCCCATTTACAGAAGAAAGGGTTCTGAAAGAACTCTTAAAACTGAAGGTGGACAAAGCAATGGGGCCTGATGGGATTCATTCCAGAATTCTAAAAGAACTATGGTAGAACTAGTGACACCACTGACTATCCTCTTTAACAAATCATGGAGGATGGGGTGGTACCTGAGGACTGGAGGAGGGCAGATGTCTTTCCCCTTCACAAAAGTGGGAGCAGGGCAGAAGCAGGAAACTACAGACCTGTTAGTTTAACCTCAGTGATAGGGAAAATGATGGAATCACTTCTGAAGGAAAGAATTGTCGAGTACCTAGAGGCCAGAGTGGCACAGGACCCAAGGCAGCATGGATTCACAGCGGGAAGGTCATGCCAGATGAATCTAATAGATTTCTTTGACTGGGTGACCAAAGTAGTAGATCAGGGAGGGGCTGTGGACATGGCCTACCTAGACTTTAGCAAGGCATTTGACTCAGTCCCATACAAAAGATTAATATACAAGTTAGCCCGCCTGGGATTGGGTCCCAAGATGATAGCCTGGGTAAAGAATTGGCTGGAGAATAGGACACAGAGGGTAATAGTAAATGGAGTCCACTCTGAAGAAAGGGGGGTTACTGGACTGGTCCTCTTCAATGTCTTTATAAGCGACATTGCAGAGGGACTGGAAGGAAAAGTATGTCTCTTTGCAGATGACACAAAGATCTGCAACAGAGTTGATGCACAAGGTGGGTTGGAAAGGATGAGAAGGGACTTGGCAAGGTTAGAGGAATGGTCAAATGTATGGCAGCTTAGATTTAATGCTAAGAAGTGCAAGGTAATGCACCTGGGAAACAAAAACCCAGGGGAAGAGTACACAATGGGGGTGAGATACTAACAACAACAAAAATGGAAAGGGACCTGGGGGTAGTCATATCAGATGACTTAAAGGTGGGCAAGCAATGTAAGAGGGCAGTAAGGAGGGCTGGGGATACTGGGATGCATAGGGAGATGCATCACCAGTAGAAAACAAGAAGTTGTTATCCCTCTGTACAGACAGCTGGTGAGACCCCATCTGGAGTACCGCGTGCAGTTCTGGAGACACAATCTCCGCAAGGACATAGACAAGATGGAAGCTGTTCAGAGGAGGGCAACTAAAATGGTGCAGGGTCTGCACCGGAAGACATATGAAGAGAGACTAAAAGAGCTTAATATGTATAGCCTTGAGGAAAGGAGGAAGAGGGGGGACATGATAGAAACTTTCAAGTACCTCAAGGGAATCAACAAAGTCCAAGAGGGTAGCATCTTTCAAAAAAAGAGGTGTGCAAGAACAGGGGGGCACAATTTGAAGATAGAGGGGGCACAGCTCAGAGGTAATGTAAGGAAGTATTTTTTCACAGAGAGGGTTGTGGATGCATGGAATGGCCTTCCGGAGGAGGTTGTGGAGTCAAAAACAGTGATTGAATTCAAGCTTGCATGGGACAGTCATAAGGCAATTCTGGGGGGTGGGGGTAGAAAGAAGTAGGCTGCTGGTTAACTAGGATCTGCAGCTTATCCATTAGGTAGGGAAATGGGCAGACTGGGTGGGACAAGCGGTCCTTATCTGCCATCAAATTCTATGTTTCTATGTACTGTATGTAGTAGTACTTAGGTAATATAATTTATATATATATCTATATCTATCTATCTATCTATCTATCTATCTATCTATATATATATATATACATATATATATATATATATATATATATGTTCATGGCAAAAAAACCTCAATTTAATGCATCAGTTAGGGTTGTTCCACAGCGACAAAAGTGAGGAAATTCAGTGCTAGGGTTGAAAACCCTAACTAAGCATTCGCCCCCACCCCCACCACATACACATATACATGCAAGTAGGGGAAGGACCAAGCCAACACAACCAATCACACACAACCAGCAGGAGGTGTATATCTGTGTTACCGTAGCAAGTAGGTAAGAAATCTAACTTCAGCTGGCAGTAGCGAAAACGATGTACCTCACCTCGTTTTCAAGATATGGGTGGTGAAAAGGCGTCATGGGCATCGCAATGTTAGTCTATGGCAAATTGCTCAGTTTTGGAACAGTGTAAGTTTGTCATGGTTAAGTATTTTAGCACGAAAGCAGGAAAAGGCAGATCTGTGGGACTAGGGCTTGCCACCCTGAAAATTTCTGCCCAAAGTAGCCAACCATTTGGTTCCGGGATGATGGCAAAGATGCACAGTCATGAGGAGCATACTGTTGCAAAATACTTCCGGAAACATGAAAGTGTAGCAAATGGAAGAGACAAAAGTATTGGATTTGCAAAAGCATATAAAATAGTGTCGCCAAATACTGTCGCAAACGGAAGACACAACAGTGTTGCATTTGCAAAAACATGGAAAATAATGTCACAAAATACTGTTGCAAAGATGGAAGTGTCGCAAATGTATATCACAACACCGTGACATTAGTGAAAGTGATTTTCGAAAGTATATCAGGGAATGTGGAAAATCCTGTTTTGGATCTTGTGAACCCCAAAATACCATATGTGCTGTGTGTGTTATGTGTTGGTGGCAGCGTGTGGTCCAAGATGTCCAGTTGTGCATAGTGATATGTGTTTTGCGGTGCTTGGAATGTCCGGGATCAGAGTTAGCAGTGACAACCCCAGGCGAGAGACCGACGGGAGCATGGGTGTGTGGTTTTGTGGTTTACATAGTTGTATGTTAGTTCTGTCACCTGCTGCTGGTTGTGCCTGATTGGTTGTGTTGCCTTGGTCCTTCCCCTACTTGCATGTATGTGTATGTGCTGGTGGTGGAGGGTGGGGTGGGGAGGAATGCTCAGTTAGGATTTTCAACCCTAACACCGAATTTCCTCACTTTTGTTGCTATGGAACAACCCTAACTGTTGCATTAAATGGATTTTTTTTGCCATGAATTTCCCTTCTTTTTGAGAATGTGCACTATAAATAGTGAATGGAATGTAGTAATGGTAATGCAAATGCAAGTGGAAACAGTAATGCACATGGTGATGAAAATGTAAATGATAATGGAAATGGTAAGAGAAACGCAAGCGGAAATGTTAATGAAAACAGAAATGGTAATGCAAATGGTAACGCAAATGCTAACGGCAACAGAAATGCAAATATTGATGAAAACAGTAACGGCAATGCTAATGCCAACAGAAACTCAAATGGTAATGAAAATGCAAATGGTAAGAGAAACGTAAACAGAAATGTAAACGTTAAAGGCAATGGCGACGCAGAAGGAAACAGCAACGCAATCAACAATGGAAACGCTACCGAAAACACAAACGCTAAAGCCAACAGAAAGGAAAACTGTAATGAACACGCAAACAGTAATGGTAATGTAATTGGAAACGCAAACGGTTATGGAAACAGCAACGATGACACCAAAGGGATGACTAGCACAAAAGGAAATGCAAACAGAAGCGAGTACGCAAACGCTAATGGTAAAGCGCATGGTCACGGTAACACAATTGGAATTGCAAACACTTACGGTAACACCAATGATGATGCCAAAGGAAAGAGAAATGCAAACAGAAGTATGTATGCAAATGCAAATGGAAATGCACATGGTGCCACAAAAGGAAACGCAAACAAAACCAGTAATGGTAACAGTAATGCAAACGCAAGTGCAAACGCAAAGGGTAACGCACAGGGTGCCGTAAACGGAAATGCTAACACAAACAGTAAAGGAAACGCTGACTGTAACAGTAACGCAAAAGCACACACTTTTTTTCCCAGAAAGGTGCAGTGAGAAGCACAGTGAATACAAAGAATGTATGCATAATAATGGCCCTCGGAGCAGAAAATGAACACTTGGAATACTAAATTGGTTATATCTCAGGAACCGTACAACGTAGGAAAAAAAATTAAAATCTCATATTATTTATGACTTTCCTGGCTAGTTTTCCACTTAGCTCCCATAGTGAGGGGCTAAGTATTCTTCCGACGAGAAGTCTGTATCTCGAATCGTTTTCGAGATACGGGCCGCGAAAGGCTCGGCGGACATCGTAATGTTAGCCTATGAGAAAAACTGTCAACTTCGGAGTGCAGTAACTTTATAGGCCTCTAATATTTTGTCTCTAAACCACCGAAAGGCACATCTGTGGGATCATGGCTTTCTTTCCTCAAAATTTCAGCCCAAAAGACCAAACCATTCTTTTGCAGCAGGGTGGCAAAGATTTCCTATTGTTTTGGGCATAGTGTCGCAAAGTAGTGTCATGATTTATGACACTTTCACAAAAAGAATCATGAAAGTGTTGCATGTGCGACACTACTTTGTGACACTACTGTTTACAAAAATTTTAAAAACATATTTCTGGGGTGTTTATCCCCCCAAAAAAGACATGACTAGCATCCTCAGGGCTCGACTAGGTGAACACAACAAGAATTGTGTCCCTAGAGGGTCCAAATTTAAATGGCAAGCATTTCTGTGACCACCAGCTGAAAACAAGATGGTGGATTTGTGACACTACAGGGGTCATTTGCAATACTAAAAACCGCATTTGCGACACTGTCGAACCTTTTGTTAACTTTTCCCATTGACTATAATGGGAAACTTGTTTTTTGAATAACTTTTGAGCTGTTTAATATTTGTTCTTGAAATTTTTGAAAGACACATCGGGGACCCCAGCTGCATGTTTCCTGAAGGTTTTGGACCGGTCACACAGACCGTGTGACCTGCAGGCACGAGCAAAGAATGTCTAAAACCCCGTAATTTGTGCATTTTTCGGTGCTCTGTAGCTCCGTAACTGTACGTCCAACCATAACGAAACTTGGCAGATCCAGAGATCTATGGTACCAGACCGTGCATGCCAAATTTCAGGCAAATCTGTCATATGGTGGCAAAGTTATTAAGCTGCTAAATTTCAGATTTAACCTTAAATGGGGTACTCAACCCTAACTATAGTGGCACTACCATGCCACTATAATATATATATAATGTATGGTGCGCCCTTATACCGCTAAAAAGCAGCAAAATTATGTCTTGATAATCCTATCGCTATGACGTAAATGGTTATAAACCTCGCTTGAGTACGTCATAGCGATGGGATTTAAGCGAAACCCTCTGCGCGTCGCGACCACCTGTGATCTAACGCACCGACGGCATTCCCGAAACCAGCGCAGTGGCCAGAAAATGACCCAGAATGTCCACGGTGGGGCTAAAAGTAAGCCATATTAGTTTGTTTTGGCAGTTAATTGGGACCATACACTATAAAATATAATGTATGGTCCCTCTATCGTTAACCGGTTTGGTTAACCGTCTCGAGGTTTCCATGGTAACATAAACCTCTCAAGCTTCGCTCTCGAGGTTTACATGGTCAGCCTGGCAACCTCTCGATGGTTAACAAACCTGTTAACAATAGAGGACCATACATTATCCTCTATACATATATTTATATATAAAACAGGGCAGGGTAACAAAATTTAAACTGAGCAAACCCAGACACTTCGCACAATCAGGATGGGACCAGCACACTCTCTGGGCAACTACTGTATTCAAATGTACTTTTTTTATGTAGGATGGGTAGTCAACAATGGGGTAACAGGGTAAGGGTAAGCAAATTAAACTGAATAACACAATGCAGAGAAAAGCTCAGGGATCAGCATGGCAGTGTCTCTGGACAACTACTCAAATAGAAGTTACAATACAAAAAATATATATATAATTTCTTGTCACAGAAAAATCAATAAACAACTGGGGTAGCACAGCACGGCCTGAGGTAAGAAGTTTTAACTGACACAACTCACACCAAAATCACTCTAATAACAAGCATTTGTCAATGCCGGACGTTCACTTGCAGGTATTTGCAGTGGTGTTTGGCACATATGGTGCTTTACCCTAATGCCCTGTGCGATTGCTGGTATTTTCACTACAAATTTTCAGCATGACCTTTTTGTTACCCCCACCTCATAAAAGCATTTGAGACCTCTGCTTATGAACAGTACCACTGTTATTTTGTTAATCTGTCCTGAACGCTGATTTCCCACAGCGACCACACCATTCTGCTCCACATGTGCAAAAACACAGTTCGGGCAGGATGTGAAAAATGACAGCTGTAGCATTCATAGGGAGGTGTGAAGGGATGGCAATGTTGAACATCTGGAATGAAAAATACAACAATTTCTCGAACTTACGAGTGTACATGGAAACTGCGCAATGAACGCTCATGACACAGTCATTTTGTGGACTTTTGTCACCAAATTTTCAACATAGGCATTTTGGGACCTCTGTTCATGAACAGTGTCACTGTGATTTTCATAATCTGTCCTGAGCATTGATTTCTCACCTGACCACACCATTGTGTGCTGGATGTGCAAAACACGTTCATCCAGGATGTGAAAATGTCAGCTGTACTGTTCATAAGGAGGTGTGAAAATGCCAGTGTTGACAATCTGGAGTGAAAATATTTCAAATTCTCGGGTTATGAGGTGCGTGGAAAGTGTGCAACGACGCCAGAATACAGTCATTTTTGACATTGTTTCACCAAATTTGCAACATAGTTTTTGGAGACCTCCGCTCATGAACAGTGTCACTGTGATTTTCTTAATGTGTCCCATACATTGAGTTCAGACACCGACTGCACCATTGTGCGCTACATGGGCGGAAACACGTTTTGGGCAGGATGTGAAAAATGACATCTGTACTGCTCATAAGGAGGTGTGGTAAAATGGCAATGTTGAAAATCTGGAGTGGAAATATTAAAAATTTGCAAACTTACGAGCGTGCATAGGAACTGCGCAACGTACGCTCGTAAAACAGTTATTTTTAGGAATTTTTTCACCAAATTTTCAACATAGCCATTTTAAGATCTCTGCTCATGAACAGTGACACTGTGATTTTCTTAATGTGTCCCATACTTTGAGTTCGCACGCCAACTGTGCCATTGTGCGCTACATGGGCGGAAACACGTTTTTGGCAAGATGTGAAAAATGACACCTGCACTGCTCATAAGGAGGTGTGGTAAAATGCCAATGTTGAAAATCTGGAGTGAAAATATTGAAAATTTGCAAACTTATGAGCGTGCATAGGAACTGCTCAACGCACACTCGTAAAACAGTCATTTTTAGAAATGTTTTACCAAATTTTCAACACAGCCATTTTAAGATCTCTGCTCATGAACAGTGTCACTGTGATTTTCTTAATGTGTCCAATACATTGAGTTTGCACACCGACTGCGCCATTGTGCGCTATGTGGGCAGAAACACATTTTGAACAGGATGTGAAAAATGACAGCTATACTGCTCATGAGGAGGTGTGGTAAAATGGCAATGTTGAAAATCTGGAGTGAAAATATTGAAAATTCGCAAACTTATGAGCGTGTGTAGGAACTGCGCAACGCACGCTTGTAAAACAGTAATTTTTAGGAATTTTTTCACCAAATTTTCAACATAGCCATTTTAAGACCTCTGCTAATGAACAATGTCACTGTGATTTTCTTAATGTGTCACGCATTGATTTCGCACCAACTGTGCCATTATGCGCTACATGGTGGAAACATGTTTTGGGTGAGATGTGAAAAATGACAGCTGTACTGCTCATAAGAAGGTGTGGTAAAATGGCAATGTTGAAAAATCTGATGAAAATATTGAAAATTCGCGAACTTACGAGCCTGCGTAAGACTAGCGCAACACACACTCTTAAAGCGGTCATTTTAGGAATTTTCCACCAAATTTTCAAAATAGGCTTTTTGAGAGCCCACCTTATGAACGCTGGCAGTGTCATTTTGTTAATCAGGCCAAAAGGTGATTTTGCACAGTGGCTGCGAAATCACCCTTCAGGCCCGAATAACGCCATGGCAGTGACATCATTCATGAGAAGGGGTCCCAAAAACCCCATGTTGAAAATTTGTGCAAAAATTCCAAAAAATGCCTGAGATATGCAACAAAGTTGAAAAAAACCCATCTAGCCCATTATACAGCTTACCGGCATTTCCTCAGTTCGTGGTCGGCTTTGAAGAGTGCAGACGTGTTCCCGGTCCACCAAAGATCGTCGTGCTGGACTGCAGAGGTAAGTATGGGGTGAGGGGAGGTGTGGGGAGGCAGGGTGTGCAGTGGGTGGATGCGGGTTGTGGGAGGGGGGCCAGGCAGAAGTGCCATGGGACCGTTTTTAATTTATAGGTTTTTAAAAAAAAAAAGACGACGTGGGACGTTTGCCACGCTGGGGTGGGCTCCCAGCATGGCAGAAGGATGGCTGGGGGGCGTGGAGCCGACGGGGGATTGGGCACCCCCGTCAGCCAAAACAAGGTTTGCCACGCTGGGTGGGCTCCTAGCATGGCACCAAAGCTTTGGGGGGCGGAGGCGCTGTGAGCACAGTGGTGCGACACGGGATGTTTGCCACGCTGGGGTGGGCTTCCAGCGTGGCAGCAGGAAAGCTATTTGGGGGCGATGGAGCGATGGGGATTGGGCACCCCGTCGGCCAAAAGCAACATTGCAGCTGGGGTGACTCCAGCGTGGCACCAAAGCTTTGGGGGGACGTGAGGCGCTGTGAGCACACAGCGGTGGTTTTCTTTGAAGTGAAGACCACCGCTGTCATACACAGCACCCGCATCCATTGGTGCAGGACTGCCACGCCTGCTCAAAGGAGCAGTGCATTGCACAGGACAGTCACACCTCCAAACTGTCCTATTCTCCCAAGACGTTCCTTGCGCATGCGTACAAGCAAACGTAAAAATGCAAAATCACTGACAAAGACTTAAAAGAAATAACAGTAAGTCACGGACAATTTGTGAGAAATATGTTTTAAAAGATTAAGAACTCTCCTGCCCTTCTTTTACACACCCTCCCCCACTCAACTACTTCACAGACACAGACAAAACTGAAAACACTACTTAAACTAAATGTTATGCAAAGATCTAAACAAAAACAAATGTTCTGTAGCAGCACTAGGGGAAACTGGCTATTTTGGGAGCATTTAGCTCTCAAAAAGATACTTTAAAGAGATTTTAAAGGTTTTCTTTTGACTGTGATGCACACCACAAGACTGCTCTCTGACTCTCCAGATGACAGACTAGAAACTGCCCCACGTGATATCTGACCTATTTACCCATAATGCACTGCAAAATTCACCCTCTGAAACAAACGTCACCATCGACGTTCAGCAATATATATTCAGCGAAGTTTTCACATGCCTGCAAAATTTGCATCGATTGTGAAGTTGCACCTTGGAACCATATTCCGTGAAGTTATTTCATAGAACGTGGAAACTCCGCAAAATTTTTTGTGGAATGAAGTTTTTGAACTCCGCACACCACTATTGAAGAAAGGACAGTTGGACAGCTTAAGGAGAGGGGTTAATGACTAGTAAAAGTATTGAAAACAGAATGGATAATCTTCCAGAACTTTGGTGGGCAGTTAAGGTTATTTGGGAGGATGGGAGAAAAATAGTTTGCTTTGGTTTCCTAGATAAGCATAGTGCTGGCATATCTGAGTTGTTTGTAACACAAACACACACACACACACACACAACTCAGGAGAGGCAGAGGTCTTCTGTTAGTGCAAAGAACTGAGTTTTAAGCAGGTATTGCGATCTCTGCAGAGATCCAAGTGAGATGGGAGCATCTCACATGTGACAGCCTAAAATAGGCATGTTTGTCCTAGACAGCCAAAGATTTAGGCCCACATATTCAGATGAGATGCATGGTGCATCCCTGGATGTGCCGCACACCTCTGGACTTGTGCGGGCTGTCGGGGGCGAGGCCATATTCAAAGACCACTGATGCACCGCGCATCCCTGACTGCACCGCTGTGCACAATATTGTGATGTGCCTATGCAAATGAGGGGTCCCTCATGCATATGCCATGCATCACAATATTGAAACCCTCCAAAGCGTAACAATGGCCAGCTGCGCAGGTGCATAGTTATGCTTTCCAACTCCTACATTAACTATGTACAGGGTAGGTTAGGGGCATGGGAAGAGAGCAAGCATAACTTCATTAAGTGGGGGAAAGGCTGAAGGCTCGAACAACCTCCATGGCATTTTCAGAAGTCCTCCCCCAGTGTGGGGCAAGGGGATTGCATGGGCAAAATCAGAAACAATGAAATCAAAGAATTCAACTCTTGTTCAAAGGGATGGTGACAAGAAAAAGGCTATCTCTTCATAGGAGCTTGGGATGGCTTCTGAGAGAGGAAGCTTTTCAGGTTCAATGGACTTCACCTAACCAAGGAAGGGGTGAGTGCATTGGGGCAGAAATTCAATGTCCACCTCGACCATTTAAACTAGGTGAGGGGGAGTTCAATGCTAGGGAACCTATCAGTGACTGCACTGTTGATAGGAACTTTGTCGTTACTCCCCCACAGGCAGGATTCTCTCTCCCACTACCTTGAGGATCACATAGGGAAAAGACAGAGACTACAAGGGACCAGAAAGGGGGCCATGCAACTGCATACCATCAGGAGAAAATAAAGGAAGGCAAGAAATGCAAGGAGGCTGGACACTGGAAAGGGGTGAGCATCAATGCCAGAAGCCTGGGTAACAAAATGAGTGATCTGAAGGCAATAATGGCAGAGTCCTGGATGGACCAGGTGGCTGTTACAGAAATGCGGGCCTCGGAGAAGAATGATTGGGACCTCTCGGTTACATTCTATGCCCTCTTCCAGCAGGATAGGAAGTGAGGTGGGGGAGGGGTCACACGATATGTACATGGTGGAATAAGTGCCACCCCAGTCAATATCGGCAAAAAGGAGGGTGTGGAATCCCTGTGGGTGCAATTCAGCTTGGCTAAAGGGGAGAAGATCCACATAAGAGTGGTATATAGGAGTCTGGGGCAGACTGAGGATAGGGATGAGGAACTTATAGGGGAAAGCAGGAGTGTAACACAGAAGAGGGATGTTAGTGGTGGTTGGCGACCTGAACTTGCCAGATGTAGACTGGGGTATCCCAGTGGCAGGTACTTCTGGAAGTCAAAAGGTGATCAAGACTGCCTACTCACTCAACTAGTCAATTCTCCAACTATACTGGACACTATCCTAGATGTGTTTCTCTTAAATTCGGAAGTAATCAAGGTTGCAGGGATTGGGTAACTGCTGGCCAGCAGTGACCATAATACAGTGTGGTTTGAATTGGCCCTAGGGGTAGAAAAATCTTATTCCAGGACAGAAGTCTTAAATTCTAGAGGAGCTGATTTTGACTCCATGAGGAAACTAGTCAGGGACAAACTAACAAGGATCCATGAACATTTTGAGGCAGAAGTTATATGGGGGCGGGTCAAAAATGCCATATTGGAAGCTACCAAAATGTGTGTAAGGACAGTGACGAAAAAGAACAAGCATAAAAAACCCATATGGATAACAAACCAGGTTAAGGCAGCTATCAGGACCAAAAGAAAGGTGTTCAACAACTTTCAAAGAACTAAGGGGACAGCGAATGGGAAGTTTTCATACAGAGGAATAAAGAAACCAAAAGTATGGTGAGAACAGCTAAGGCCGCAGCTGAACTTGGACTGGCGGAGGGGGTTAGAACTGGAAATAGACACTTTTTTCATTATATACAAGAAACAAGCATTTGTCAATGCCGAATGTTGCTTGCTTCTATGTGCTGTTTAGGTATTTGGAAGTCACTGGAGTGCAAATTTTGAAAAATTGCGAACTTACGAGCGTCTTGTGGGAACTGTAGCACTGCATCATCCGTAAAACAGTCATTGTTAGGAAATTTTTCACGAAATGCTAACATAGCCATTTTAAGACCTCTGGTCATGAACAGTGTCAGTGTGATTTTGTTAATGTGTCCCATACATTGAGTTTGCACACCGACTGCGCCATTGTGCGCTACTGGAAGCTGTATGTTTTGGGCAGGATGTGAAAAAATGACAGCTGTACTGCTCATAAGAGGTGTGGTAAAATGGCAATGTTAAAATCTGGAGTGGAACTATTGAAAATTTCAAGAATCTGCCGAGTGCGTGGGAACTGCGCAACGACACTGTAAAACACTCATTTTAGGAATTCTTTCACCAAATTTTCAACATTGCCATTTTAAGAGCTCTGCTCATATGAACAGTGACACTGTGATTTTCTTAATGTGTCCCATACACTGAGTTCGCACACCGACTGCGCCATTGTGCGCTACATGGGTGGAAACATGTTTTGAGCAGGATGTGAAAAATGACAACTGTACTGCTCATGAGGAGTTGTGGTAAAATGGCAATGTTGAAAATCTGGTGTGAAAATATTGAAAATTTGTGAACTTACGAGCCTGCGTAGGAACTGCACAACACGCCCTCGTAAAACAGTCATTTTAAGGAATTTTTTCACCAAATTTTCAACATAGCCATTTTAAGACCTCTGCTCATGAACAGTGTCACTGTGATTTTCTTAATTTGTCCCGTACATTGATTTCGCACATCGACTGCGCCATTCTGCGCTACAAGGGTGGAAACACATTTTGGGTGAGATGTGAAAAATGACAGCTATACTGATCATAAGAAGGTGCAATAAAATGGCAATATTGAAAATCTGGAGTGAAAATATTGAAATTTCGTGAACTTACGAGCCTGCGTAGGAACTGCGCAACACACGCTCGTAAAACAGTCATTTTTTGGAATTTTTGGACCAAATTTTCAACATGGGGTTTTTGGGACCCCTTCTCATGAATGGTGTCAATGTCCTTGGTGGTATTCATGCCCAAGGGTGATTTAGCAGTCACTGCACGGTCACTGGCGAAATCACCGCAGACCTGATAACGCCATGACAGTGACATCATTCATGAAGAAGGTAAACCCTGTGTTGAATGCAAAAATCCCAGAAATGCCTGAGATATACAATAAAGTTGAACCCCTCCTATCTAGCACATTATACAGCTTACCGGCATTTCCTCAGTTCGCGGTCGGCTTTGAAGAGTGCAGGCGTGTTCCAGTCCACGAAGATCGTCGGCGAGTCCGGAGGTAAGTATGGGGTGAGGGGTGTGGGGAGGCTGGGTGCAGTGGGTGGGTGCAGGTTGTGGGAGGGGTCGGAGGCGGCGCGCGAGACCATTTTTTGGTTTAAAAAAAAAAAAAGAGTACAAGGGCGTTGCCACGCTGGGGTGGGCTCCCAGCATGGCACAAGGGCAGGGGCCTTCAGCCGATGGGGATTGGGCACCCCATCGGCCAGACAATTTAAAAGACTACGAGGACGTTTGCCACGCTGGGGTGGGCTCCCAGCGTGGCACAACTCTGAGGGGACGACAGCAGCTCAGCCGGCTGGGATTGGGCACCCCATCAGCTACCTGGGAGACATGCGGGGCGTGCACGCCTGCATGTGGAGAGCTAAGCTTATCGGTGTTCACTGAGCGTAGCTCCCCTTTCAACTATGCCACTGCATTTGGAGGCGTGTCATAGACAGCTCCAAAATGCATTAACCAGAAGCCGCCTGCCAGCTCACTGACTGAATTAGAGGAGGAGGTGACACACCTCCGAAATCTCCGATGATGGCACTATGTTTCTTGCACATGCGTGCAAGCAACATAAAAAGGAAGAAAAGGGGAGGGATAATTAAACTTAAAGATGGAAACAGGATTGTGGAGGAGGATAAACAGAAGACCACTGTTCTAAATAACTTTTTCTGCTCAGTATTCACAAAGGAACATGATGACCCTATGCTGGACAGCAGCATCAAGGCAGCTGATGGGGGTCCCATGAATTGAAACACCATAAATAACCTCCAACAGAGTCAGAGAGGCTGTGGAGAAACTCAGGGAGGACAAGTCACCAGGGCCGGATGGAATACACCTAAGAATGCTGAAGGAACTGGCAAGAGAATTGACGGATCCCTTGGCACATTGTTCAACAACTCACTTCAGTTGGGAATAGTGCCTAGAGACTGGAGAACTGCAGACGTATTACCTCTTCACAAGGGAGGAAGGGAGCTAGGAGGAGGCTGACAATTACCGACTGGTTAGCCTTACTGCGGTATTAGGTAAACTAATGGAAATCTTAATAAAGCAGGACCTAGTAGATTACCTAAAGAAGTAATGTCTTCAGAATGACAGGCAGCATGGATTCATGGCAGATAGGTCATGCCAGATGAACCTGATTGCATTTTTTGACTGGGTGACTAGGGAACTAGACAGGGGCCACCGAGCCAAGTGGACCTACTCTACCTCGACTTCAATAAGGCCTTTGACTCAGTGCCGTAGAACCACCTACTGAAGAAATTGGAGGATGTGGGCATAGCCAAAAGCATAATCAGGTGGGTAGAAAATTGTCTTAAGGATAGAAAACAGGATGGTAGTCAATGGGGAGAAGTCAGAGGATGGGGAAGTCACCAGTGGAGTTCCCCAGGGCTCAGTGATGGGGCCAGTCCTGTTTAATGCATTTATGAGTGACATTGGCATAGTTATCCAGGGCAAAATTGCCCTATTCATGGACAATACCAAGCTAGGAGGAATGGTGGACTGCAAAGAGGCAGTTAGGGACCTTCAGAAAGACCTGCAGAGGCTGGAAAATTGATATAAAATCTGGCAGCTAGGCTTCAACACAAAACAAGTGCAAAGTGATGCATCTAGGTAAAGGGAATACGAGGACAACTTACTGGCTTAATGGGGTTCAGCACAGTATCTCACAGAGACCAAGGAGTCATCATTTCCAGTACCCTCAAGCAGGCCAGCCAATGCAACACAGCTTATAGCAAGGCAAACAGAATGACAGGATGCATAGGGAGAAATTTTGACAGAAGGAACACAGAGGTGATTCTACCATTATACAGGTCCCTGATAAGACCTCATCTGGAGTACTGTGTCCAGTTTTGGAGTCCACATCTTAAGAAGGATAGAAATAGGGTGGAAGCCGTCCAGAGAAGGGTAACTAAGATGATCCAGGGCCTCCAGGGGCTCTCCTATGAAGGGAGTTTAGAAGCTTTGTATATGTTCCCGCTGGAGACTAGGAGGGAGGGAGGGGACATGGTAGAGACATACACGTTTCTGAGAGGAATAGACAAGGTGTCCTCCCTGAATCTGTTCATCAGGGTAGACAACTCCAGTACCAGAGGACATGAGCAGAAGTTGAGGGGAGGGAACTTCAGGAGGGAGCTCAGTAAGCACTATTTTATGGAAAGGGTAGTGGAACCATGGAATAGGCTGCCCACTGAAGTGGTGGAAGCAAAGACAGTGACATCATTCAAGCTAGGGTGGGACAGGGCAAGAGCTGAAATAAAAACAGTGGGAGCAATAGAGGGCATTAAATAATGGAAGCGTTAGACCCTCAAGGTCTGAAAAGATCTCAGGAACTCAAGGGCAGACTAGATAGACCCTTGGTCTCCTTCTGCCATCACTTTCAATGTTTCTATGTTGGTGCCTCACACACAGTCTAGGGCCGGGTATACAGTCCCCCCTCCCAGTCTCAATCACTTGTAAATGTTAAAACATCTCCCTGATCCCATTTGCCATAGTGTAGTGGCCCCCTTCCCAGCCCCGATCACTTGTCAATATTAAAATATCTCCCGATCTCTTTTTTATAGTGTTATGAGAATGACCCCCACATCACAGTTGAAATAATGAATTCTCCCTTATCTGAGCCCCGAACCATATAACATCACAACTGTCCCCTCCCCTGGTAGTTAAAAGGCCCCCCACCCCATTAGGTATTGGCCCACCACCCTGCTCCCCTCCCATCCCAACCTGTGCTGGTGATTGGCACAGTCCTCCTCACCCTGCCATGGCCAGCCACTGACTGATCAGTATCTGGGTGTATACAGTAAATAGTATGTGCTTACTGGTCAACCAATAGAACCAATGAGTGTGTAGTATTTACTGTATGATCTCCGATACCGATCAGTCAGTGGCTGGATGGGGCAGGTGAGGAGGGCCAGCCAGTCGCTGGCATGGGTTGGGATGGGGGAGGGGGTGGTGGGTCAATGCCCAATGGGGTGTCGGGTCTTTTGACCACCAGGGAGGGATGGACAGGATATATGTCTGAGCAAAGACGGAGGGGGGCATGGCTAGCTGCCTAGCTGAGTGGACGCCTTCTCAGAGAGCTCCTGATCCAACTTCAGAATTTTGGCTACAATTACTCATTTCTGCAGCTCAAACTCCCCCTAAGCCTACTACTGCCTGCTATTTGGAATACTGTACCTAGCAGAGGAGAATCAATTGAGAGTATGGGGAGAAAAAACACTGAACAGAAAGCTAATTTCTTTGCTCCACATGGCAGGCCCTCCAAGCTGCTATCTGCTCCTATGGCCTCCTCATCCACAGAGCAAAGTTTGGAGGAGCCCTGACCTACAACATTGGAATCCTTGCAAATTGCTGTGTTAAACCTCACCAGAACAGTCCAACAAATTGATAAAAAAATGGACACATTTATGAGCACATGGTAAATGTGGAGCAAAGGTTGGATAGAGTGGCGGATTCTGTGCAAGCAGCGGAACATTCATTGGAGTGAGGCCAGGCCTCAGCAGTGACTTTTGTAAAGGAACAAGCCCTACTACGATCTCACCTTGAGCACTTGGGAAACCTAACCGGGACTGCCAATGTCTGCGTACTTGGGATCCTGGAGGGAGCAGAAGGGGAGGACCTGCTTGTGTTCCTGACTCATTGGCTAACGGAGTGTTTGGGCCTCAATTTACAAGGTGATGTGGTTCGGGCATACCACATCAGCATGCAGAGAGCTGATGGACAAACTGAGGGTGCTAGGACCATTATGTTGACAACAACTTCTGTGGTCGTCACTGACAGGATTTTACAAGCTGCTCGCTCCAAAAGAAACTTGGAGGTAGCTGGATCAAGGGTTTTGCTCTTCTCTGACCTGTCTTATTCCACTCGACAGAAGTGGAATAGTTTTGATGCCATTTGCCATTGGCTGCAGAAAATGGGTATCCCGAACAATCTTCTCATGTCAGCACTTCTGCATGTCACAGTTGGCCGGAGGGCATATACAGTATGTATACAGATCCGAAAAAGGCCTTGAAGCTCATAGAAAAGATGGAGATGGAGAGAGCTGCAAACGGAGGGTGATTCCTCTTCAGAGTTGGAGCTTGGGGACACCTGAACATGGACTGCAAGTTTTTAGTTACAAATTGACTTTCCCAGACTCTAGAGATAAGGGATGTTGCTAGAACTTTCTGCAGTTTTTGATTCTCCTGCAGCGAGTACCTTTTTTACTACTAGCACTCTCTTATGAATGGGACATAGTGCAGCATAATAGGCCAGAAAAGTTACTTTTATTTCTTATTATACATGGAACTTCTTTGGGACACATATATTATTTTAGATTTCATATATCTGGGACTGGCTCCAATCAAAGAACTACACCAATATTTGGGCTCATCATAATAAGGGGCTTAAGAAGTGACTATTGTTTTATGGCAGGGATAAGGGCTGGCTTACAGTGGAGCTTTGTTTTCTTTTGCAGTGTTTGGGGGTTGGGGAAGCATACTGAGAGGGCTAATGGAGTGCATGTTATGTGTCAGCACCATAAAGGCATAAAGGCCGGATTTCTTATTTTTTAGGAGATTGTAACTGATATTATCCAATATAAACGTTGACAGCATTAGCTATTTGGGATGATTTAATTCTTTATAGGTAACTGTTTAAGTGGATATTTTCCTGATGTCTAGTGGACCCCCCACCCTCTCAGCATGAGCTAGCACCCACCCCGCTCTTCCCCAGCACCCCGATCGGGCCACCAGCACAGCCCTCCACTCACCTTCATGGCTGGCAGCCTGATCGAGCATGACTGAGCGCTTGAATGAATGAGTGTGTGCTTGTACAAACACCATTCAAGCACTCAGTCATGCTCAGTCAGGCTGCCGGCCATGGAGGTGAGTGGAGGGCTGTGCCAGAGGCCCCATCGGGGTACTGGGGGAGAGCGGGGTGGGTGCTAGCTCATGCTGATAGGGTGGGGGGTCCACTAGACACCAGGTGTGTGGGTTTTATTTATTTTTGGTTTTTTAAGAAAAGGAAATGAGGGGGCCAGGGTAACGGGGCTTTCTTCAATTAAGGCCGGTGATCAGCTGGGGAGAGATCACTAGACACCAGGGAGAATAATTTAGGCCGTGGCTGCCAGGAGGGAGGACCACTAGACACCAGGAGTATGAGTTTAATTTTTTTATTTTAAAAAGGACATGAGGGGCCAGGAGTAGCAGGGGACTTTATTCAATAACGACCGTAATCAGCTGGAGGGGTAACCTGCAGGGACTCAGGACAGGAGAACTAGTCAACATAACTAAAATTTTGCCCGTGGGTGGCTAAATTTCGCCCATGGGTGCGAAATTTCACCAGTTTGCAGGCAAATTTGGCTTGCTCCGAGGGGGGGGTGAAATTTCACATTTTGCCGCACTAAATATTTTGTGTAATGCACGAATTACGCTAAATATTTTGCTGGGTGAAATGCTTTAATTTTGCGCAGCTGTAAAATTAAGCCCTTTTGTCATACAGTATTTTGTGACATGTCATTTACTGCAAGGTACTGAATTGCATCCTGGCTGAGTCCGTTGTACTACTTAATGAGCATACATGCAATTAAATATGTATCAGTTTTAGTAATATTAGTACCAAGTCAATGAGGGAGTGGTTGGATGAGAAACGATAAAGGTGGATAGATTCTGAGATTACAGCAGAGTGAGGTGGAGGAACTGAATTTCTTGGGTGAGCTTTTTAGAGAAGAGGGATAGCCAGATGGTGTTACTGTCATCTACTGTAGAACCAGAAGCTTTTCAGAGGAAAAAAGTTTGGGAGGGATGAAAGGATGTCAACTATGGTGTTTGATTTTGGTACCAGGACAGCAGTAGTCCCTGTTTTCCAGGTGTCAGCATTTTCATCCACAAATATGGTTGTCCATGGACATGCAGGGTCATCTCTAATATGGTAATATATTAACAGAGTAGTTTGTGGTCAGAAGGGACTCTAGCACCCTCAAGTCTCCCTTCCCCTCTACACACACACACACTGCATCACAAGCAGGGATCAAATAAGGATTCTGTGCAAACTCTTTCTTTTCTTAACAGTCAGCAGTGTCAGCACAGAGATATGCATCAGTTACTTACACATGACAGTTCATCTCTTGTTTTTCACCTGAATTCCATTTGACCCTCGGCTCAACATTGAGGAGGTCTGGGTACTTTTATCACTACCCTCACACTGTAAACAACTGCTGCTTTAAGAAGATTCCTAGCGTAGGTTGGTCAGATGGGGATTCTACCCCCCCAATCCATTTCCTTCCCTGCAAACACATTTTGAATCAGAGGGATTCTCTACACACTCTACTACACAGGGTACCCAGTGAGTCTCTTGGTACTGTAAGCAGAAATTTGTTTTGGCTTTCCTCAAAGGCCTGCACTGTCTTTATGTCTGCTGTCTTGGCTGGTAGGCTAATCCATGGGTTCACCACCCTCTGAGAAAAAAAGTACCTCCTACCATTACCCTTACTTGACCACCCATAAGGTTCAGGGCATGCCCACACGTCCTGTTGCAGGACACCAAATTAAAAGTCCTGTCCATACACTTGAGTATGCAAAAGATTGAGATCATGTTCCCGTTCAGGCACCTTTTCTAAAGGGTGAACGTAAAGGGCCTCCAGTCTCTCCTAATATATATTGCCCCCCCCCCGTGCCACTGATCATTTTGTTGGCCCTGCACTGCACTCTCTTGACTGCCTGAATGTCCCTTTTGCATTGAGGAGACCAGAGTAGCATGCAGTACTCCGAGTGGAGCCTGACTAGGGCCTTGTAAGCTAGCAGGAGTAGTTCCCCTGCTCTGCTAATCCCTCCCTCTTTAATGCATCCTGCTGTGCTGGCCCCCTGACAGCAGCTGTGCACTGCATGGTCTACTTCAGAACCATGCCTGTTATGTCCTTTAACCCCTTGACTAAAGCAAGACAAGCCCTGCACACTGTATAAGTTCTAACCCTTTTTTTCCCTCAGCAGGTATAGCATCTTACATTTGGCTGCATTGAATCTGGTCTCCAGAAGTAAGACCAATTTCCCATATTGTTCAGGTCCTCCTGACATTTGTCCCCATCCTCATGGTAGTCAGCCACCCTCTCCAGCTTAGTGTTGTCAATGATCTCAAGCAGCCTGCTGGAGATCCCGGCTTCCAGATTGTTGTGGCTGATGATGTTGAAGAGCAGTGGTCCCAGTGCTGAGGGATGCCACAAAGTACCCCTCTCCACTTGGAGTGGTAGCCATCCATCTGTACCATCTGCTTCCTTCACTGGCAGTCCAGCTTGTGTGTGCACCTCACGTAAAACACACTGGCTTTTATTTGTCCAGAGGGTTGATATGTGCCACAGTGTCAAAGGCCTTGCTGGAGTTCAAATTGTATGTTCACAGCCCTCATACCACTGATCAGCTTGTTGACTCTGCATTGCATTATCTTGACTACCTCAGTGCTACAGAATGTCCATTTTGTTTGAGAGCCCACAGTTTTTTATTTGGAATTCGAAAACACATTTTCATGGGTGCACTTTTCCTAGCTCCAGAAAAATCCACCTTTTATTGTCAGAGCTTATAAAATGGGCTTAAGAAATCCAAGTCTCTGATTGGCTAGTACATCATCTGAACCGTGTCCTTAACTGATGATATACTAGCCAACCGGGACTACTGCCCACCAAGATGCCCCATGACATCGACGAATCAGTGAGCTCTGCCAACCGTAAACAGAAACGCTGACTGGCAGAGCTCACTGAAGCAGCAGCGCAGCGGGAAGCTGTCTTTTGTCATGGTGCAGCAGCAGCAAGGAAACCATAATTAGTTCACCAGTGGGCCGTTACACCAAAAAAAAAAAAAAAAACATACAGAACCTGCTGACTTTCTACCTGCTCTTTTGTATTTTTTTGCTCACTATCCCTGTTGTAACGCTCTCACTCCCAGCATTTCAAACGGCGCCAAGACCCGTAACTGTCATGCTCTCACTCACATCACAGGAAGCTCCAGTTCCACACAAATACTCTCAACATTTTTTTTTACTCACTAGCCATCAGTTTTGTCATGACTGCACATTTCAACAGTCGCTCCTGCTGCTCCAGATTGTATTCAGTGTCCAGACTCCATACCCCATCCCCACAAAGACTGTATTCGATCTCCAGAACCCATACCCCCCCATCTTTTTTTGAAAACAATACTATTAAATAGACAAGTCCCGATCACAGCATATAATGCTGAACTGTCACCTCACAAAAAAAGACTTCCTCACGTCAAGTTCGCCGTTAGTAACACTTTTAAATATGGGAAAAAAACAACAGGAAACATCTCCATACGGTGGCTGCAAACGGACACAGTCAGTGTCAACAAAGCGGCACTCAAAACATCCAAGGTGAAACAAAACTAAATTAAAATAAAACCAAACAGAATCAAAAAAATATTTTTGGATGGTGGGAGGGGCGTGGTAACAGGAGAAACAGAACACCTGAACTCGAAAACACTTGGCACAAGTAAAACTGAGTTGGCAGTCAGGTACACCTCAAATGCATACAGCAAGTAATACATGTTGAAATAATAATACAACAAAAACCCAAAAGATGAAATGTATGGGGGTGAGGAGGCTTACATAGGCTGTATGGTATTGTTCTACTTTGTATCTCATAAATACATAGGAAGACCTCTGCTGGGGGCTATTTTTTTTACTATTTGACTTAATGAAACCTCCATATTTATATTTCTAACTTTCTTTTGTTCTAATTTGTTTTTTTTAAATAATTACTTAAGTGCCCATTTTATAAGCGCAATAACACATTCCGAGGTGTGGGTTATGTGCTGATAAGAGCACGCCCAGGGGCATAAGGCACTCGGCGCAGAAGTGCCTCGTGCCTTAAGTACCTCTGAAGTGCTCTTATCCAGCACGTAACCCACCTCGTCATGTGTTATTGCTTGTTTATTGGGTCACATTGAAGTAGTTATCTGAGGTCCAGAGAACTGAAACAAGAGAAACAAACATGCAACAAACCCTGACTTTGAAGTCAACAATCATACAGTATGTACGTTGACCTTTGAAACAGAGAGGGATGCATGGAGGCATTGAATATAGGAATACTAGATTTGTGTTTCTCCACGTAACAACAAAAGAAACATTTTTTGCAGTATCATATTATAGTCTAGAAATATGATCAAGTGTTGTGTCCTTTCACTGTTTGTTTTCATTGACTGAATGTATTTATCTCCTTTCCACCTTCCCCTGGGTCGCACCTCAACATGAACCTTGGATCAGTGTACATTTCCCGGTTACCAATTTTCAACTAAATAAATGAATAAATAAATACCTAAATAAATATTTACAGGGAAAAACATATATATTTTTGATGAGGATTAACTGACTTATAATTTTGAATCGTTGACGGCAAGAGCCTATGCTTTTTTTATGAGGATTCTCTTGTCTCTGGTCCTGCAGGTTCAGTATATACAGATAACTGTACTTTTGAGTGTTGAAATCTGTCTGAATATTGAATGACAACTCCAGCTGAGATAATTTATTGTAATGGCAAACAAAATGTAAATGGAATGTAATTAGGGAACTCCATATGTTTTGGTTTCTCAAAAGGGTTTCTGACTTAACCTAACCTTTTTATGTTTGCTTGCCCATGCATGCACAAGTAACATTTTATTATAATAGAACCACATTTGTTTATTTATTATTTATTTATTTGATTTTTGGTAACTGGGTGAGCCCACTGAGACAATACAGTCCCTTTCTCAGGAGCGACCCGGGTCTAAAGGACAATCATAAGAACATATGCCAACAACTGTACAATATAAATGTGAAAAAGAGGACTTCCAGTGATGACTCAGTCAGGCTAGGAGTGTTTCTCTAGCTCTCTGTGTACAGCCTATCGCATGGTCTATTTTAGCTGCCTAATCAACAATGTACCTGATCATTTTAAGGATATCTAGTTGCAGGATTTACTGATTATTCATTTAGAACACCTTGATAGTTTACAAATCAATATAGAAATGAAAAATGCTCCTTTGAAGCATATCCAGCTGCAGACACCCAACCACGAAGGGGGAGCCAAGCGCAACAAACAGTTGCAAGGGAAAACTTCAGCTATGTCTCTGAATGCTGGATCTGCTTCTTCTTCAGCTTATCTAATGGAAGATAAATTTATGGAAGAACATACTCCATTGAAAGAGGCAATTTTAGAGTTGGTTAATGACTCAAAAGCTATAAGATTTACAACTGAAGTTAGTACCTGGAGAGTTTTGGATGCAGAATGCTGTATTTCTTTGGTTGAAGATTGGAAATCATGAATGGAATCTGAAATCCCTTCCATCTGACAGAAAATTGCTAGATTAGAGGCAAAAATCAAGGATCTAGAAGGCAGATCCAGATGGAACAACATCATGGTTTATTTGCTTCCAGAATCATCTGAGGATGCAGACCCCGTACACTTCGAGCAAGTTCTATGCGAAAATATTACAGGCTCCTTCTCCAAATGGTGTTAATTATGTGGTAGAATGAGTGCATAGAGTTTTGTGTCCAATGCCTGCAAAAGGGGGAATCCTCCCAGACCTTTTATTATAACGTTCTGAAATTTTCATGAAAGACCTCATGTACTAAACAAAGTTAAAAATAACTGCGTGTTGCTTTGGGATGGCAGAAGGATAAGACTCTCTTAGGACCTTCCCCAGGTGGTCCAGCAGCAGAGAAGAGACTTTGCTCCCATTGTCAGTAAGCTAATAACTGCAGGAATCAAATTTAAAATGGCTTCTCCTTCCAAGCTTTCAATCTTCAAGGAAAATAAGCATTTCTATTATGATACCATAGAGCATGCAAGAGAACATCTGAAGGAGCTTCTCCCCAAACTGTTTAAAATGGGCTGAGTAACCTTATTAGTCTAATACAGACTCATTTGCCTAAATACTTTTGAAATAATTTTTCTTTTGGCAGACAATGCTTCCTTTCTTCTGATATTAAGATCTCGCTCCAATGTTTTTTGTTGGGTATAAATAATACTGTTTGATTACATGCAGCTTTTATTTGTAGGCTTAACTTTGTGAAGCCGGTTTTGTGATCACAAAAGAATTCTGGTTTACTCAAAGTCCATTACTTTGGTTATTACCATGGTTAACTTCAGTTTTAAGTGTTTAGACTTATTCCTTTAATGCTCTTTCTTAACCTTTGATTTATTTACTAAATTTTTTTGCAGCTACTCTTATTTTTCTCCCAGGCACTGGTGGCTAGCCTCCCTGATCCCTCAGCCCCATCCCCTGCTCACAGCTTACCTCTCGGTGTGTTCCCATGGCTATGTCCCCCATGGCAGGATGGTGGGACCCCCTCTGCCGTCTCTCACAAATCCAGAACCGAGGGTTACTGCTCATCATGAAGGCAGCGCCTGAGGGGATCTGGTCATTCTGCCTGTCAGTGCCTTCTGTTTTTCCTCCATTTTTCCCCCGAGATGCAGCATGCAATGATGCCAAGGAATGAGTGCGCACACTACCACATGCACTCCTCCAAGTGTCTGCTGCATCTAATGCTTTTCTTGAGCTTCAGTGCACTAGTCCCCAGCCTCTGCTAGGGTCCAGTCATACACTGAGAGCTGGTGTCCCCCCTACCCTGGAGAAGGAGAGCAGTCCTTAGACGCTCAATCCTTCTCCTCCCCCGCCGACCCCTGCCGACCCATACTCATTCCCAAAGATGGGTCACCAGCGTGGCATAAGGTAAGGCATCCAGCACCTCAGCACCACTGGAGCGACCTATTTATTTACTATATTAATATATGAATGAAGCTTTACATCTGGCGAGGGATAGCCAACTTGCTATGGAATTTTATATGATAGTCAAGAGTTTATTTTTATTTGTTGCTAGGATAATCTTTTCTGTATTTCTACATAACATAATTTAGCTAGCTTGATATATATATATATATATATATATATATATATATATATATATATATATTTAACTAATGCTATGCTACATTCCATCATTTAGACCTAAAATTTGTGAGCAGTTATCGTGGTTCAATATAGGAAATATTTTATTTTAGCTGAAGGTTATAGATAGTAAGTTAAATTATTTTTCTAGTTCCTTCAGTTCATCACTAAAATTGGCCCTGGAATGACTGATTTATTTGGGTATATTAGGGCTGGTAAACTGGCAGAATTTCTCCCATAATTTATTTTTATCTTCTTCAGACTCTCCTTTATATAAAACAGTTCTTTCAGTGGCAATTGTGTGGAAAACGGTGTGGTATTTAATATAGTCCATCAGATAATCTCACACTAGAGGGTCATCTCCAAGCATTAGTAATTAATAACTGAATACATATTGTAAGACTCAAGGATCTATTATTCAGAGCAAAGACCGGTTAGTTCAGGTATGGTTTGAGAATATTCTATATGATGACCTAGGAATTCTTTTGCAGAGATAAGATAAGATTGCAGAACTAGTTTATTGCTTTTTGCATACAAAAATGTCCACTTCTGCAGTAAGTACAGTTTTTGTTTGTTATCGGGAGACTAATGTTTTATATATCCATTTGAAGACATTTTCGACAAGACTGCTATGTAAGACGGTGCCCCCTTTGATTAACACTCTTTTAAGTGAACAGATAACTACATTCTATCTAATTTAGTTAAAAGCATTTTAGAGCACACTAGGTATTTTTCTTTCATTCAACTCATTAGAGGTTGATCTTGATGGTTCAATTATGAACAAGGGAACATGCCAGGTAGGATGAGTTGAAAAACTCCAGGAATGATAAGCAACCCGTAGTTAAATGAAAAAGTTTCTTACCCAACATCACATTTATTTTCTTGGATTTTGAAATTTAAAAGAAAAGACAATTTTAATTCAACTCTATTTCTATAATAATCAGCTCCTCCTCTCTTTGGTGTTTACTTGCTAAGTTACTTTGTACCTATTATGTTAAAATATATACTAGTGCTATGGTTAAGAGTGATTAACAGCCTTCCTCTTTTAGATACTTCCATTTTGGCTGCACGGTGAGCCTGGAGCTTAGTGAACTGACTCATCACAGTCTAAATAAAGTAAGGAACTCAGACTTTGGGACTTGGGGTTAGGTTTTCTGGTTGTAAATACTTTCGTTCTACGTTTTCTTTTTCTTTTCTATTATTTTTGTGAATCGATTAAAAGGCAGTATTATACTTTCGTTTAATGGGTGTATGGTTGTAAGGTGGTGAAGGAGTTCTGGGAGAATTATACTTATTCCTTGCATAGGGTTCAATTTGTTTAAAATGTATTATTTTGGAGAGGACATAACATACACTCAGCCTTTAAAGTAAGCAATTTAAATTTAAAATGTTCTTCTTGGAACGTAAAAGGAGTGTGTGCCAAAGTAAAAAGGATGCAAATTTTACATCTTGTTAACTCTTTGGGGTATAATATCATTTTTTTACATGACACACATTTATTGAAAGAGGAGTTAGACCTCCTTAGGAAATTTAACTACAGAGAAGTATATGGTGCTGGCAAATTTACCTCTAAAAGAGGAGCAGCAATTTTAATAGACAAATCATTAGCTCTTCAACTTTCAAAAATAATTGCTGACCCTGAAGGGAGATACATTTTTGTAATGGGGAAAATCCAACAGGCTAACTTTCTTCTGGGATCAGTCTATGGTCCAAATACTAATTCTGCATCCTTTTTCATGGAGTTGACTTCTATTCTTTCACCTTTCTCATCCCTTAATATGATTCTAGGAGGGGACTGGAATCTGCCAAAAGATCCAAGGTGGGACAAATCAACCAATCATTATATGTGGATATTAAAGCGCTACAGGATCTAATCCATGTTTATAATTTGCTGGACCTGTGGAGAGCAGTTTATCCTCAAGTGAGAACATATTCATTTTATTCTCCTGTTCACAAATCTTTTTCAAGGATTATTTTCTGATAACCAAATATGTTTTACCTTCCGTTTGGGACAGCCAAATTCATCCCAGAACTGTGTCTGACCATTCACTAAAGCACCTTCAGTTTAATATAGCTTCTTCACACACTAAACAGTTCTTATACAGGATTAACAACAGTTTACTCAGACATGAATATATTGTATAGTATATTACTCACTCCATTCATTGTTTCTGGGAAATAAATATTCGGTCTTCAGAGAAAATACATTATATCTGGGCTGCATGCAAGTGTTTTCCAAGAGGTGAATTCATTAGGTGTGGGGCCAAACAGAAACACCAAAAATCAGAAAGACTAGACTACCTGATTTCTAAAATTGGGAATCTAGAATCCCAGGAACAATCCTCCACATCAGTGCAAATAGGAAATTACAGTAATTGAATAAGGAACTGATCTTCTTAACTAAAGAAAAAGTGGAATTCTTTATTATTAAAATGAGAGCAAAAATATATTGATTTAGGAGATAAACTGAGTAAGTTGCTAGCTAATAAGCTGAAGCAACTAAAACAATCTAAACATGTTTATTTATTTATTTATTTGCTTTTGGTAACCGGGCAAGTGCACTAGACAGAACTGCCTATTTTCAGGCACGACCCAGGAGAGTATAAATCAAGGAACAGATAAAAACAAATACATATACAGTGTTGTACAATAGGAGATTCCAAACAGTTTTACAGAGGTGCAAGTTACATAGTACATGGAGTAGGTACATATCACACAGTATAATAGGAACAAAACAGACAGAAAGGCACAATTTACTGTTAATAATGTACAAAACATGACATTATTAAGGTCATTATTTCAGAGGACTCCAATCAGTCTATTTCAAATCCCCAGGAAATTCTAGCAAGAATTCTAGAAATGTTATGCTAATTTATATGGGCCCATTCAAAGCCCACCTTCAATGCAGGACCTCAATAAATGCTTAAACAATTTCATAGGCCCTCAAATCACTGATTCACAGGCTAGAAATTTAACCTTGCCAATAAGAGACAGTGAAATTAGAGAGGTCATTGACAATCTCAAAATACAAAGCACCTGGACCAGATGGTCTATCAGAAAACTTTTATAAAAGTTTTAAGGATACTTTGATCCAATCTTAAAATCTTTTTATTTAGTCATCCTATCTCACAGGTTCATTGATTCCTCCTTATTAGAGGCTATTACTGTATATTACCTTGTATTCACATCCCGTTTATTTCACTGTATCAGCTGTTCTCGTGTTATCGTGCCACTTTTATTTAGCGCTCGAGTTTTCGGGAACAGCTGATGGTTTAGAACTCAAATGTTTTAGGAACAGCTGATGGTATATAAGCTCTTCAAAGTGCACTCTGTTAGCTTTGCACTGCGAAATACTGTATGAGAACGTGTGACAAGATGTCTATTCTTACCTGTTACCTGTTTGTTGATTTCAGGTGGCATGACAACCGGAGAAGAAACTGATGACGAGGAGGACACAGAATGACGTGGAGACGTCAAACCACGTGGTTTAGGGTGGAAGGGCTGAACAACCTCGTTGTCTCCATTTGCTTGATTTACCTTAAAATTTTAAAAACTAATCAAAAATAAAGATTACTAAATAACATTCTGTCATATATACTGGAACTACAGGGGATGTGTACCGGTGAGAGAACGTGCTGACTAGTGTACGAGTAAAAGGCTAGGTGAGTTAGCTTATTGAATGTGAACGAACTTAGGGAACAGGAGTTATTTTAAAATGTAGTGCATACAGGATGTGAACGAGCTGGGTGAGTGGGCTGAGTGGTACAGATCATGACAGAGGCTGATTTTTAATGTTGTGCTGCAACATATATGAAATTTTGCTACCACATTTATTTCACAGACTCCTTAATTTCACTGGGTACTACCATATAGTGAAATATAAATTCCAGTGAAATAAAGCTACTGTACAGTATAATTTTATTACACAAACCTAATAAACCCAAAAATAAGGTAGTGAACAATCACCCACTTTCTCTTATAAATTATGACATAAAAATATTAGCCCAAATTTTAACTAAAAAAATCAAAAGTATTTGGCACTCTTTGATAAGCAAAGACCAAGTTGGTTTTATCTCCCAAAGGCAGGCCTCAGATCATCTAAGAAAGCTTTCTCATATTTTCTCTGCATCCAGAGAGTCCAGTCATCCTATGGTGTTGGTCTCTCTAGATGTGGAAAACTCCTTTGACAGTGTGGATCATAATTTCCTTTTTGCAGCCTTGGCTAAATTTGGCTTTTCACCCTTATTCATTAATTGAATTAAAATACTGTTTACATCCCCAGCAGCTAAAATTAGTTGTAACAAGTTGCTTATTTCTCCCTTCCTTTTACATCAGGATACATGTCAGGGCTGCCCACTATCTCCAATTGTATTTAACCTATATTTAGAACCTTTGTTGTTCTTTCTAAATAATAAGGAGTCAATTAAAGGTATAACTGTAGCAAATATTCATTTAAAATTATCCACCTTTGCAGATGATATTCTGTTATTCTGTTACACTTATCGGATCCAATCCATTCTGTTAGGACCTCCCTACAAACAATTGAAGCATTTAGCTCTTTTTCAAACTACAAGCTTAATAGCAAAAAGAATGCTGTGGAATAAAGGATGATATTACTGATTTAGGATTATCTTGGACAACATCTGGACTAAAATACTTACAAATCTACCTTTCGGTGGACACTGTACAAATTGCAAAGGATAATCTGGAAGATGTCATTACCAGAATTAACCAGGATTTAAACAGATGACAATAATTACCTGTTTCTTTTTGGGGCAGAATAAATATAATCAAAATTAATATTTTCCCCGGACTCTTTTGCCCATTGAATATGTTAAACATTTTTCTTCTCCTGTCATGGTTTGAAAAGCTGCACTCACTCATTAATATAATGTTATAGCAAGACAAGACCCCTAGAATTGCTTTAGCAAAACTAATGTTACATAAGAGACAGGGGGGACTAAGACTACCAAATTTTACCTTATACTATATGGCAACCCAATTTAACAAGTACACCAAATGGCTTCAAAACCCTTCCTCTCCCATTCTTTATGCCCCCGAGTGGTTGTAAATTGAACTGGCACTTATGAATAAGTACAAGATTGATCCCAATGCTATACTATATTCCTACCTGAAAAAAATTCCTGTGGTTTAAACAATTTGGTTATAGGTATCCCATTGAAAATACACAACCATGTAAACTACTAAACTTACATTTACACAAGGACTTTAACCAACCTATATTCTTCAACCCAAATTTCACAATTATTGGGAAATATATTACCTCCCTGGGGTCTCTAGGTAATCTTAATCTCACAGTTAACTCAATGGTAGAAAATGGTCACTTACGTCCTTTTAAGGAAATTTTAAAAGATTTCAGGCTTAATAAAAGATGCATAAATATCCTGTTATTAATTAAAATAGCCTTAAAAGCACATTTTTGTGCTTGTCCTTGGGTAAACAATATGTCAGACACCATCCACAAAATCAAATCTGCTATTAAAAAAATCTCATCCAATTTCAAACATTTACTGCTTATTACTGTCACTCAGCTTTTCAGAGGCACCTATCCAAAATTCGTATTGGCAGACGAAAGTACTTAACTGGTCTAAAATATGGCAACATACCTATAAGCTTATCCCTCTAGACAATTTAAGACTAACTCAATTTAAAACTCTACACAATGCCTACATGACACCCCAAAAACTGCATATGATGGGCCTCAGTATCTTAGATGTATGCCAGAGATGTATTTCTAGCACAGGTTCCTTCTCCCACATGATTTGGTCCTGTCAACATGTGAAGATCCACTGGTCTGAAATCAAAGAGAGAACTGTTAACCAACTTGACATGCATCTTCCTTTCAGCTTTGAGTCATGTATATTGGGCTACAACGAAGGACTATCTTCTAAGCCTGGAATAATGTTAATTGCTTTGTCAAGTACCTCAACCAAGCAACTAATCTTAAAACACTGGGTGGTTAATGCACCCCTCTCTTTTAAAGAATGGTTAGCAAATATCAGAACTAACCTGCTGTTGATAAGATTAATAAGCTATTTTTATAATAGGCAGGAACACTTTCTCCAGACTTGGGGGAAATGTCAGGCCATAATCAATAACCTATAACTTTCATTTGCTTCCTTTGGTTGTGCACTCCTTAAGGATTCAGTCTGTTTGTGGCTATTGCACCTTTACTGGCTTAAGCAAAGATTTCTCAGTATTCTCAGTTTAGCATCCATTATTTAAATTAACTATTTAACATAATGCAACTCTCTGAATTTAATCAGTTGGTTCACTCTACAATGAATGTAATGCTTTTAGCCTTTAACAAATGCTATGTATGCTTTTTTCTTTTAACAAACACCCATCAATTTGTTACATTGTTATTATATTGTAGTATTATAGTGTAGTGCTTAGGTCTCCAGTATGGATTTGAGGGATAATTGGGGGGGGGGGGATGTTTGAAGGGAATTTTATGTTTAGGGTGTAGGCTTAATGTTTCAAGATCTGTTTGTTGTGAATTTTAATTGTGGTTTTCTGGTCACTATGATCTGCTTAAATTTCCAGTAACAGTGTTGTTAGTATAGCAGTGTTCAATTTGTCACTTGTCCTCTTTCTACTTGTTCTTTTTTTTTTGTTTAGTTCTGGAATTAATGCATTTGGAAAATTCTTTAATAAAGATATGAAAGTTCAAAACAAATAATGTGAAAAAGATATCTACAGCATATAAACATTATAGTACAAGGTTGGTGAGAAAAATATATACAGCGGCCCAGATATTCAAAAGAGTTGAGCCATGCTCAATAGGGTTGTGCCTGCACAAGTCCAAAATGCGCCATTCTGCGATATTCAGCAGGAGGCAGTTGCGCCCCTCAAATCATGCTGAGCAACAGCACAATGATAATGAAGGCATGTGCAACCAAAGGGGGAGGAACCATGCATAAACTGCACAGCCCGATATTCAGCTGCGCTGTGCAGAGTTATGCAGGCGCAACCCCTACCTGCGCCTGCACAACTTTACGCCAAAAAAAAGGATCAAGTCGAGGGCCACCCACAGGTGAGCTGCCGCATTACAGGGCGCAACACAGCAGCTGCCACCTGTGGATGGCCCTCCACTCATTCCTGGCGGCACCCCCCCATGACCCGATCGTGGGCTGAAGTATCCCCCCAGCAGCCCGATCGCGGGCATAACATTACTCCCCATTAGCCCGATCATGGGCGCAACCAAATGTCCCCTACCCCCAGTAGCCCGATCGCGGGCACAAAGTTATAACCACCCCAAAGTCCAAGATCCCTGGTGGTCAGTGGACCTCAAGAAACCAGTCGGAGGCATAAAGTTATACCCCTAAGTCCAAGATCCTGGTGGTCAGTGGACCATGAGAAGCCAGATCGGGGTGGCATCCTCAACCCCCTGTCCACAATCCCTGGTGATCTAGTGGCCCCACCCGCCCACCCGGAGCCCCACCACCACGCTCCCCCGTCACCGGTGGCGGCAGCACCCACCACCTGCCCCCCACTGCCCGTGACTGACAGCTCGGTGAGGGCTGCATGCCCATTGGTTCAGAGCAAGAGCCAATGGGTGTAGCAACCATACTGTCTAAGATCAGTCCAGATATGTGAATGAATCCATTCATTCACATATCTGAACGACTTGAACACAGTATGAGCTACATGCCCATGTGGCTCTTGCTCTGAACAATGAACATCACCTAACTGTCAGTCAAGCGGCGGCAATAAGCAGGCAAGATCAGGTGCTGCTATCGCCGGCTGGCGGGGGGCGGTCAGTGGGGCTCCATGGGTGGAGTGGAGTGGGGGCCACCAGATTACCAGGTCTGATCGGGGAGGTGGACGCCGCCAGCGATCTGACTCTCTCATGATCCACTGGGCCACCAGGAATCTGGACTTTGAAGTGGGTATAACTTTATGTCACGATGAGCTGTTCGAGGGACATAATGTTATGCCCGCTATCAGGCTAATGGGGAACAAATGGTATGCCCGCAATCGGCTAATGGGGGGAACAGAACGTATGCCCTGCGATCGGGCTAATGGGGGGGAACAGAATGGTATGCCCGCGATCGGGCTAATGGGGGGGCAGAAGGATATGTTCAGAATCGGGCTAATGGGGGAGGACGTTTGGTTATGCCCGCAATTGGGCTGATGGGAGGGAAGTATAATGTTATGCCCACGATCGGGCTGTGGGGGGGAAGTACTATTATGCCCGCGATCGGGCTGCAGGGGGCGTTGGTCCCCGATGGCTGCTGCCTGGCAGGTCAGCAGGCACAAGTTGTCAGGGATTGGCACACCTGCATGCTAATGGCATGCAAATGAGGCCATAATCAGATGCAAATGGCCCCCCCTGCGCCTTGCATAGATTATGGCCCCATTTGCATGTCACCCTTTGAATATCACAGGTGCTGTGCATAGCGCAATGGAACTTGCGCCACCGCATCTCAATGCTCCACTCTGACCACTTGCGGTGGTGCAATTCCACTGCACCATGCACAGTGGGTGTGGCCAGGGGTGATATTCAAAGAAGTTGCGCCATAGCGCAACTCCGTTGAATATCGCCCTGGCCACACCCCAGCGCAACTTTTTTGAGCAGCACAGGGGCTTGCGCCACACAATGGTGCAGTTTGAATATCTGGCCCAGCATATATACTAATACAGCACATATACAATAGTGCATCATGACCACAGCAAACAGTGCAAATTGAATACTCCATGCATATGGATCAAAGCAGACTTTTGGATTATGCAAAAGAAGGCAAACCAATACTTGGTTATTAACATAAGTAATCAGAGGTGTGTAAATATCGGGTCCAATGCAGGACAAGCTGCAGCGGGCTTGAGAGTGATAGGCCAAAGGTCAGCCAGGTTGATCATGACATTGGTTAGTGCTTTTGGAGTGGAAACTTTCATATGAAGATTCTCTTCTGTCTGGTTCTGCCAGTTCAGTACATACATATACTGCACTCTGAGTGTTGAAATCTGTCTGAATATTGAATAATAACTCCAGCTGAAACCATTTGTTGTAATTTTGAACAAAGTTTATATGAAATCTAAGCACAAAACTTATGCTTTGGTTTCTGGAAAGGGTATCTGACTTAGTCTAACCTTTTTATGTTTGTTTGCGCATGAGTGCACACAACATTTTGTTACAATAGAACTGCATTTTGGAGGTGTGTCACTGTCAAGTCTGATGCAGCTCAAGCTGCAGTGAGCTTGACAGTGACAGGCCAGTGGTTAGCCAGGCTGATTATGACACAAGTCAGTGCTTGAAGGGCTGAAACCTCTTGTAGTTGAAAAGACTAAAGCATTTCTATGAGACAGAACCTCAGTCCTTTCATCTGCATGAAGCCACCCAGCAAGCAGCTGAGCATCCTCATGATCAGCTCCGAGCTCCCAATCCCCCCACTGCCAAGTATACTGCCCAACTTCCAATTTTCTCCCAGTGACCCATCCATGAAAAGCAATTCCCTCCCACTGCCAAGTATCCTGTCCACCTCCCAATTGTCCCCTGATGCCCTGTCTGTAATGCAATTCCCTCCCACTGTCAAGTATCCCACCCACTTCCCAATTGTCCCCTGGTGCTCTGTCCATGAAAAGCAACTCCCTCTCATTGCCAAGTATCCTGCCTATCTCCCCATTGTTTCTTGTACCCCTTTCAAACATCTGAAATAATAAAAACCATCAATTATAGTCTTTTTTCTTTTTTTACACCCTGTAAAAATGAAAATAGTCTATTGATGTATGTTGCCACTGCCTCTCCCACTGCTGTTACCCTCCCTCCATACCCTCACTCAGCATCCCCAATACCAGACCCCACCATTTTTACTTATCTACTGGGAGTCCAATGCCATAATCCTCTCTGGACCGGAGATATGTCTTAACTCTTTAATGCTGGACAGGGAACTGAGGAAATCAGGTATTGTACAGTCAATGTATTTTAATGTGTTTTGAACTTGTACTCATAATTTGGTCATTTTTCAATATTTCCACCAAATTCTCAACATAGCCTTTTTGGAACCCCAGCTCATGAACAAGGTAAGTGAAATTTCTGTAATCTGGCACAAATGGTGATGTCACAGTCACAGTCACTCCAGGAAATCATGTTTTGGGCAGGATTTAAACATTTTCTCCTATGGCTTTATGACATGGAGTCATAAGAAAATGATGTTGAAAATTTGGGGTCAAAATATTAAAAAACAACAAAGTTTTGGAGGTACATTGGAATTTTTTCACACTTGCTCATACTTTTTGATTTAACATTAACATGTTAATTCTTCTGTCAATATATGTTTGGGGACAGTGATTGGAAATTTAATAAATATCTATATAATTTATTTAACATTTTCTCAAGGGGACCAGAACTGACCATCCCCCAAATTTCAGAATAATAAATTATAGATGCTTAACTTTGCCATTTATAGCTATGAGACAACCATCCACAGAAGATCTACCATAGTTCTTCATGAATCATAGATAATTTCAACATGAGAATATTTCATTTAAGACCTCTGTTATATTGATGGCCCAAATAGTCACACAGCCCTTTTGTTACCCCACCTGATGAACTTGACAAGTGGCATTTTTCAAATCCCCTTTGAAGCCTGTTTTCACAGCCCTTCTTGAAAACCACCATTCAGACAGTATTTAAAAGAATCCACCTGCCTTGGTCATAACATAGGGTCATAAAATGACTATGCTGAAAATATTGGGTCAAAATGTGGCTCATTGCTTTGCTGATTCTAGGAGATACAATAATACTTTTGTCTTTTATCATGGCAGTCAGGGACGGACTGCATTGAAGTTTGAATTTAAACCCATTGCCATACCCAAACATAATTGACATCACACTTAGCATCACCTGAATGCATGATGTGCTTATAAAAGAGCCAAAGTTTACTAAGTAACTGTACACAAAAATTGGCCTGAATGATAAACTTGTTCCAGATTATGGCGGTGTGCTAGAACGTAACCTGTACTGCAAAAATAGCTATTTATTTAATAGGTGATGTCTATTTGTTTATTTTTTATATTTTTGTTTTTATATTTTTATATTGTGGCAGTCGGGAATGATACAAATTTAAAATTTGTTGTCTAGACACACTGCTGTGACCCAACATTCATGACATCACTCTGTATGCCACCTGAATGTGTCATTCACTTGAAAAAGTACCAAGGGTTGCTAAGCAACCATACACAAACACTGTCCAGAAGGTAACAGCTCTCTGGGTCACAGCAGTGTATTAAATCTTGAAAGCACAAGCGAGCTGTTTTAGGTGGACAATGTTTCATACAATTAGAACTCATTACATTTCATATCTATTGTAACTGTAATGGTTATATCCAAATACTAAAACCATAATGATACCGTCATCCAGATCATATTTATAAGAACATAAGAATGGTGTCAGCAGATGGGGACCACTTGATCCATCTAGCCTGCCCAAGGTGGCTACCTGCCTCCCCTTTAATATTTTCAGCTAAGCTGTCCACGCTGTCTGTCCCATGCTAGCTTAAATTTTCTTACTGTTTTAGCTGCCACCACCTGTGCTGGCAGGCTGCTCCATTGCTCTATTACTCTCTCCGTGAAGAAGTACTTTCTATAGTTGCTCCTGAACTTGCTTCCTATCAGACGCAGGCTGTGCCTCCTTGTCTGAGTTCCCTTATTTTCTTGGAAGAGGTTCTCTGTCTTGTTTATTCCCTTGATGTGTTTGAATGTTTCTATCATGTCACCTCTGCTTCTTCTGTGTTCTAGTGAATATGACTTCAGTTCCTTGAGCCTAGTTTCATATGTCTCATGGTGAAGCCCCTGCACCATTTTAGTGGCCCTGCTCTGCACCATCTCTAATCTGTCTTTGTTCTTTTTCAGGTGTGGCCTCCAGAACTGGAAACAGTACTCCAGGTGTGTCCTCACCAAGGATCTGTACAGTGGCATGATTACCTCTTGCTTTCTGCTTGTAATGCCCCTACCTATACATCCTAGGATGCCGCTTGCTCTCTGTGCTGCTTTTTCACACTGTTTTGTGACTTTTAAGTCATTGGTGATACATAAACCCATGTCCCTTTCCATCTTTGTTTCCTCCAATTGGTGCCCATCCAGTGTGTACTTTACTTCTGGGTTTCACTTTCCTAGGTACATGGCCTTGCATTTCTTGGTGTTAAACTTTAACTGCCATAGTTTTGACCACTCCTCTAGTTTCCTGAGATCGGCCACCATGTTTGTAGCCCCCTGCTGTATGTCCACCCTGTTGCAGAGCTTTGTATCATCTACAAACAGGCATACCTTTCCCTCTAATTCCTCTGCAATATCACTGATGAATATGTTGAAGAGTATTGGATCCAGCACTGACCCCTGTGGCATGCTGCTGGTCACCTCCCCTTCCTGTGACATAGCCCCATTTACCAAGACTCTCTGTTTTCTATTCTGTAGCCAATTCCTAACTCAGTTTACTATCTTGTGCCCTAACCCTGTGTGCACCAGCCTATTTCCCAGCCTCCTGTGGGGACAGTGTCAAAGGCTTTACTGAAGTCTAGGTACACTATGTCCACCGAGCCACCCTGATCCATTGTTTTGGTAACTCAGTCAAAGAAATGTGTCATGTTTGTCTGACATGATCTTCCTGCCATGAAACCATGTTTCTCTTGAGTCTAGTTTTCTATTTTCGCTCAGGTATTCCACTGTTCTCTCCTTTAGTAGTGTTTCCATCATTTTTCCCCACTATTTGGGTTAGGCTGATTGGGCGATAGTTCCCGGTATCTTCCTTACTTCCTTCCTTGTGCAGGGGCACTACTGTTGCTGTTCTCCAGTCCTGAGGTGCTATGCCGCTCTCCAGTGATCAACTGATAATTCTGCTAGTCTGCTGCAATTTCTTCCCTTAGTTCCTTCAACACCCTCGGGTGAATTCCATCCAGCCCCTTTGCTTTATCAACTCTAAGTTTATTTAGCTCTTCTAGGACTCTTTCCCTTGTGAAGGGGCTTGTGTCTGCCTCCTTGTTATAGTATTCCATCTGCTTTGGCTGAGGACCTTTTCCACTGTCCTCTATTGTGAAAACAGAGTGCTTTGTGATTGTCATCCTCTGCCATCTGGCCATCTTGTGCTATTAGTCTGACTATTTTCTCATTACTCTTCCTTTTTTCTGTCAGGTACCTATTGAAGGTTTTATCTCCCTTCTTAACTCCCTGTGATATTTTGTCCTTTGTTTGTGTTTTGGCCCTTCGAATGGCTCTTCCTGCCTCCCTGAGCTTGCTCCTGTAGTTGTCCATGTTGGCTTCCTTCTGTGATACCTTGAATTGCTTAAAGGCCCTCTTCTTATCCCTTATTATTGCTGCTAAGTCTCTGGTGAACCAGAGCGGTTTCCTCCTTCTTTTTGATTTACTGATTTGACATGTACATTGTTCAGCAACTGTTGTTATGGCCTTCTTAAAATGCTTCCAGTCATATTCCACATCCCCCGTGCTTCCCCTAGCTAGTAATGATTTGATTCTTGATCTCATCTCTGGAAAGTTTGCCCTACGGAAATCCAGGATCTTGATTTTTGTGTGACATATTTATTCTACCTTGTTGATTGATAGCCTGACTGACCTGTGGTCACTGGTCCCTAGGTTTATGCCCACCTGAACATTTGAAGCCTTTGAACTGTTTGTGAGCACTAGGTCAAGGGTAGCATGACCTCTAGTGGGTGAGTTCATTAGCTGGTTGAGCCCTGCCCCTTTCAGTGCTAGCAGGAGCTCCCTACTCCTTTCAGAGGATGCTGTGTGTGAGGTCCAATCTACATCGGGCAGATTGAAGTCCCCAGCTATTAGCAGCTCACCTTTGTTGGCTATCATTGAGATAGCTTCTTGGAGTTCCTTGTCAATTTCTTGTTCCTGGGTTGGGAGTCTGTATATAACCCCACTCTGATGGGGTCCTTGTCCCTAGCTCCTAGAGTAACCCACAGAGCCTCTGTGTTCCTGTGTTTTCCCTGGATCTCTGTTGCATTGATCCCCTCCCTTACATGCAGAGCCACCCCACTCCCTCCCTTCTCTTGCAGTCCCTCCTGAAGAGTGTGTACCCTGGTATGACTACATCCCAGGCATGGTTCATGGTGAACCACATTTCCGTGACTATAACCCAGTCTAGTTGTGTCTCTGCCAACATGGCTGTGAGTTCTGATATCTTTTTTGGTAGGATATGAGCATTAATGCACATTGCCTGCCATCCCTGTGTCTGCCTTTGTAAGGTCTGGTTATGCAGTTTCAATTTACAATCTTTGTGTTTCATACTCCCACCACTTTTCCTTGGTGGATCATCCTTCTGATCTAAGGTTATACTAACCTTATGGTGCTGAGATGCCATACTAGGTGAGAAAGGGGAAGGGGTAGATAATGCTTTCTCTGATGTGATGGATGCCTTTGCTTCTTCCCCCTCTGCTAGTTTAAGTGAGAGACATGGATGTCGAACTTCTGATTGAGCTCTCGAGTTCCCTGCCTTGTGAGGTGTAGACCGTCGAAGACAAAAATCTCCCTTTCCCAGAAGGTGTGCCAGTCCCCTATATAGTGATGTCCTTTTTCTTTACACCAGATTTTTAGCCAGTTGTTAAGTTTGGTTATGTCTTTTTCTCTGATTTTCTGTCTGCTGGGCCCCCTCTCCCAGACAGGCAGAATCTCCGAGAAAGATGCGCTGGATGAAAGGGAAGCCATCTTGTAACCAAGTTTCATTAGGTTTGGTTTTGTTTCCTCCACTAACCTACTGGCTAGGTCATTTGTTCCTATGTGGAGAATAACCTTAGTGTTGGGTTCCCTATTGTACACAATATTTTCTATGCAGTCTGTGTCCCGCCATGCCAATGTCCCAGGAAGGCACTTAACTTCGATCCTCTCCTGGTCATAATGCAAAAGTTGAGACTCTACCTTCCTAATTATAGAGTCTCCGATTATGAGTACTGGTTTTGTGATGTTTTGTTTTGTCTTTTCCTTGGTAGTGCACACAGCCTTGTGTAGTGCAGGTTTCCTGACCTGCTCTATGTCCTCCTTGTTTTCCAGTTACATTGAAGACAGTGTTGCATATTTATCTGATGTGTATGTAGGAGGTATTTCAATGTTTGTTCCACAATTTGGTTTTATACCACATCTTCCAGCCCTTTGCCAGCCCCCTGGATTGCATGCCCTTTGTAGCAGTGGTGTCTACTTGAGGGGATGGTAGGTTGCTGTTGCGGTGTTATTGTTTCTAGAGAACTGATTGAATTTGTGCCAGAGGTGGTGTATCTCAGACCATGCTGCATTTAGCTGAGATGTTAGGTTCCTTATTGCAAAGCAGGTAGGACAGTGCCCCACCCTGTGAATAAACACCCTTGCAAAGAGTGTTCCACAGCTATTGCAGTTAATGATGTCGATTGTGACCTCGGATTTGTTGTCCATAAAGTAATATTCACTCCCAGGCGTGAGAGGGAGAGTGGACAAAAATAAGATTGGTTACTTGTCAGAAAAGCGGATGGAAGACAGAATGTCAGGTAAGATTGTTACAGAAAAAAGTGGGCAGAAAGCAACTGCTCCTTATGCTGAGAGAGCAGCTGCTGGCTTGGTCTGAGCAGAGCGATCGAGGAGAGAAGTCACCTCAGTGGAGATAGGAGCCTGGACTGTACACTCCAAGGGGGATTCAGCCAGGTAAAACTGCTGTCAGGGAATCCCTGCTTCTGCACCTGTTGGAGTCTGCCTTCCCTCTGTGAGTGGTCTCTCTCCCAGTTGGTGAAGATCAGTGAAGCTTAGCAGACAGTAAGGCTAGGGGCTGAACCACACTTGGCATATGCCTCCTAGGGTTGCCCTTTGTGTCTGAGCTGTTGCTGATGGTTGTTTCTGCCTGAGAGCTTTCTATTGGCCAACCACTATTTCAGTAGTGGGTACAGCAGTTGGTGAAGATCAGTAGGCAGTAAGGCTAAGGGCTGGACTACTCTTGGTGTATGCCTCCTAGGGGTGCCCTTTGTGTCTGAGCTGTTGCTTCTGGTTGACAGCTTTCTATCAGATGAGCACTATTTCAGTAGAGGGTACAGCTGATTGACACACCACAGCCAGGAATTCTGGGTAAGTGTTCCAACAGCTCCTTATGCTGATAGAGCAGTTGCTGGCTGGGTCTGAGCAGAGTGAGTGAAAAGAGAAGCTGCCTCAGCGGAAAAAGGATCCCAGACTGTGCACTCCAAGGAGGATTTAGGTAGAACTGGTGTGAAGAAATCCCTGCTTCTGCACCTGTCGGAGTCTGCCTTCCCTCCTTCAGTGGTCTCTCTCCCAGTTGGTGAGAGTATGTTGTCCTAGAATTCACAGAAGTATTTTTTTTTTACACATTTTTGCAGTTTTGTAAATAACACCCTTCACCACCATTTGGCAGCACCACCTCTTGCTTACCTAGTGCATAAATTATTTAATACCTAGACTTACACTAAAATAATGTTATTGCTACAATAATTGAACTTAGTGATTCAGCTAGAGACCATTATCTGATGTTAATGGCATCACTCTATACTATTTTGCTAATGTGGAATATGTCGGCATTGAGTCAAACCTTGCCAAAGGTACCTTACATTAATATTGCATTAGTACAGTGGCAGTGCTTTTAATTATCAAGAAGCATACATTAAGTAGATGTGCAGGCCGACATGACTGGTGGTGGCCTAAATTACACAATAATATATACAGACACAAAATATCAGAAAAGGTAACAACAGAAACAATATGTTATCAATAATGTTTATTAAATTAAAAAAGAAACAATATGCTATTTGTGTATTGTATAAACTTAAACTAAGTTATGTATTATTTATACTAAATCCATTGCCTTCAATATCAAATATATTGCCAGGATTATCTAGGGTGTTGCAAATCACAACACCTACTTACAGACTGAATTTGGCAAAACAAAAAACTGACAAGTAACAGTAAGAGGAAAGGGGCCGATAGCTAAACTATTTAGTGAGGCTTAGAGTGGAAATCAATTGTAAGAGGTAAAGAGGGACTGATGTACATGATAATACATCACTACCAACAATCGTTCCAGTTAGTGCCCCTGTTCATACAAATATTCGTATTTAAAACATCCACTTCAAAGATCCAATGCATCTCACTATGTTCTAAAATGTTACTGAAATCTCCTCCTCTTGTGGGTGGGGAGATTAATTCTAGAACCCCAAACCTTAGTAAAGCACCTGAATGGCCTGCAGCATTAAAATGAACTGCTACAGGTGTCTGCAACTGATTTCTTATATTGCTTTTGTGCTTTTGCATTTGGACCTTTAATTGTCTTGTAGTTTTGCTTCTACCTATCTATCTATCTAGCTTATCTATCTATCTATCTATCTATCTATCTATCTATCTATCTATCTATCTATCTTTTGTCTATCTATCTATCTATCTATCTATCTATCTATCTATCTGTCTGTCTGTCTGTCTGTCTGTCTGCCTGCCTGTCTGTCTGTCTGTTTATCTATCTATCTATCTATCTATCTATCTATCTATCTATCTATCTATCTATCTACCAACCTATCTGTCTGTCTATCTTGTCTGTCTGTCTGTCTATCTATCTATCTATCTATCTATCTATCTATCTATCTATCTATCTGTCTGTCTGTCTGTCTGTCTGTCTGTCTGCCTGCCTGCCGGTCTGTCTGTCTGTCTATCTATCTATCTATCTATCTATCTATCTATCTATCTATCTATCTATCTACCTACATGCCTACCTACCTGTCTGCCTATCTGTCTGTCTGTCTGTCTGTCTATCTATCTATCTAGTCACAGGGACGCTGCAGCACATTAACTACTCCAGTTGATTCACAGGTAATATGTTGTCTGATGCGATACTCCTTATTAATAAATGGGAGTATAAAAGGTGATTTTTTGCTTGTATGTCCACATGATAAACAATGTCTGCAAGGTACCATACCTGGCTGTAATGGTCCCAGAAGTAATTGTCCTTGTGGTTTCCGCAGTTGGTTGGATCTGTGTGAACTAATTTATCTTTGTCAGGACCTTTTTGACAGCGACCAATGGTAGTTCATTAAAAGTTCCAGCATTGGATGGGAAATCCTTTAGGATGCCCCAATGGGAATTTAATATTCTTTTGATTTGTGGAATTTTTGAATTGTATTTTATAGAAAATACTATTTTATTATCTACTTTTCTACGGGTGGTGCCTTGCAAAGCCTGTTCTTGTGTCACATTCTGATTTTATTACAAGCCCATTGTAAAAATTTCCTGTTGTACCCACGGTCTTCAAGTCTATTCAACGCATCTTGAATTTTCTTATCAAAATCATAGTTATGACTGTAGTTCCTCCATTCTCTTAAAAACTGTGAATATGAAATACTTTCAATAAGATTCCTTGAATGATAGCATTGAGCATATAAAATAGTGTAATTTACAACAGAAAGTGTTACAAATAGAAAAAAAAACCTCTCTAACACTCATTCAGATCTGCTTTCTCATACCCATGGGCCTCTAAGGCAACAACAAACTACCTTGCCACACAGGCTTGAGATCCAGGAGACCAGCACTGCCCTTTTAAATTGGTGGGCATTCGATATTATGTCTGACTCCAAATCTTGACAGTTATAGCTAAGACTCATGTGTACAGGCCCTTCACGGCTGACCCATCTCACCACAAGGTTCTGTAACTTTCTTTCCTGGATATTTCCACAAGGTTCTACATCACTTGATTTACAAGACTGCTGCTAAGCTGAACTTGGGGGATTGCTAGAGACTTTAAGAGGTAAAGCCTACTGCACTACAGCCTGCCTGCAGTGTGGCTCTTCCCACCTGCCCACCCACCCAGGGGTGGCACTTCATTGATTGCTGCTGGCAGGTCATGTGTCACATCACATACCCATCATTTTATTAAGTGTCCACTTTCCCATTTGCAGTTTATACACTCCAACCACTAGGGGTTGCTGCACTTTCCACTCTGGCACCACTAACTGCTCTCCACTCCTTTCTAGCAACTATTGCAATCCCTGTCCACTAGAGGTCTCTGCAGTTCCCTCCTAATCCTTTCTGCTGTCTTCTTTCCTCACTCCTTCCCTTCAGCCCACCACTAGGCCCCATGTAAGCCTCAAACCTTGTACCCCTTACTCCAAAGTCTGCAGCCCAGCCACCAACTACCTCTAATTTCAAGGTTTTAACCCTTCCTTCTTAGAAACAAGAATACCTATCTTCTGTCCTGCTGCTGTTTTCTAACCCAGTACCCTTGCTATCAGAGTCGGCAGCTCTACCACTTAACCATTGTATCTGGCTATCTTATCCTTACTTTCTAAGACTTTCATAGTCTCTGACCCCCCTAGTCTGCCAAAATATTTCACCATTTCTCTCTTGGTGCTACTGCAGGCATTGAACCCTGCACCCTTGCTATTTCACTCAGCAGATCCACCACTCAGCTATCACATCAGACTATTATTTGTGATAGGTTTTAAGACTCTAAAAGCCTCTAACCCTCATAGTCTGCTAAAATATTTTCTGAGTACTACTGCAGGCTTTGAACCTTGCACCCTGCTGCTGCAGCCACTGTCCTGGCACCTTTTCTGTCACCCCAGGTAAGCCTTGAACCTGGTGCCCTGTGCACTTGAGGCAGGGGCTCTACCACTGTACCAAGGTGGCAACTACACTTATGGGTAGACCTTTCACCCTCTTCTACCCATCTCATTACTGCTATCTGCAGACCCATCCTAAGATGACTGCCCACCTTTTCTTGCCATGCCTCTCCCTCCTCCTTCTTCTCACGTGGCCTCTATCTAACCCAGGTGTCCCCATGGCTCCACAGGTCCTCTACTCTGGGGCATGAGTCGCCTCCCTCCTTCTCTACTATCTCCTTGCTCCCCAACCTATCACCCTCCCCCAGTCCCCACCTACCTTCCCCTTTTGCTCTACGGGCAACTCTACTGTACTAACCTGCCCATCCTGTACCTCTTTGCCCACCCCTTGTGTCTCTAAGCCTCCCACCCTACTATCTCACTCGACGAAAATGCCTTCCACACCCCCCTGATCAGGGCTGTACTTCTCCTCCTACTCTTGTCAGGGAACATTCATCCCAACCCTGGCCCAACCCACAATAACTCCTTGACTAGATCCCCTGGGCTTCTTATTGCTTCTATGAATATCTGCAGTCTCCTGAAGAAATTTGACTCGCTCCAATGTTGGGTCACTGTCCACAAACCTGACATCATCTCCCTAGTCGAAACCTGGCTATCTGACTCTACCCCTGACTCCCTTGTCTCACTCCCTGGCTACTCCCTCTTTTGAGAAGACCGTGTAGGGAGACGAGGTGGAGGCTGTGCTATTTATATCAAAGACTCCCTTCCTGGTGTAGCCCTCCCAGCCCCTGTCCTTAACCTTAGGGCCCAGGCCCTTACCCTAAAGCTTACCCCCGACCCCTCTAAAGGCCCCCTCTTTCTAACCTCTGCCTATATTCCCCTCAAAAAATCAAACTCAGGCCCTGGTCCCTCTAATAGAGTATCTCACCTCTCTATCACATTCCCCGAGCATATTCTCCTGGGTGATCTAAACATCAACTGGCTTAGCCCTGCATCCTCCTCCACCTGCGACTCCTTTACTACTATTGACCTAATGCAACTTGTTACCCAACCAACAAGAGTGAACCCCACAATGGGGTCGAGCACTCTTCTGGATGTAGTCCTCTCCAACCGACCTAACCAAGTTTGCAATCTACAAGTCCTTCCAGATGGAATCAGTGACCACTCCCCTATTCTTTTCCGTTGGATTACATCCCTAACCAAACCCACTTCACAGGCCACCCTACGGCAGCGGTTGCGACCAGGTGGGCTGAGAGGCCTGAAGCAACTTCTAGCCCAAGTTGACTGGTCTCCCATTGAGACCACCCCTAACCTTGATTCGGCCCTGGCCTTCTTCACCTTAATGTTCAACAAAGCTTGTGATATCTTTGCACCCCTAACCAAACTCCGTTCCAAGGTACGCCATACTCCCTGGGTCACTCCTTCCCTACTCCAACTCCTTAGGCACAGGGATAACCTGTGGCACCTAGCCACAGAAACTGGCCACCCTGCCGACAGACAGGCATATGCTGCTGCCCGAAATAAATGCACCTGGGCCATATGCAAAGCAAAGGCCGATCATTATCAGGCCTCACTCACCTCATCCTGGGGGAATGCTAGAACCTTCTGGGATAACATCAAACAACTAAATGGTGGTACATGCTCTCCTCAGCCTTCCCAAATCAATATTGAGGGTATTATCTCTACTGATCCTACCCTCATTGCTAACCATCTCAATAAATCCTTTACTGACCTTAGCTCTGTACTCCCTAGCAACTTTTTTGACCCCCCTCCTCACTCTCCTGGCCCTGCTCCCTCACCTGCATCTTTCCACTTCCACCGGGTTACTGTCAATGAAGTCAGACCATATCTGACCAAGGCCCTAAGAAGCAACACCACTGGCAGTGACTCCTTGGACCCCAGACTCCTCAGCCTGGCATTGGACCAGGTCATCGCCCCAATCACTTGCCTCTTCAACAAATCACTCTGTCTAGGGCAATTTCCATCAGCCTGGAAAATTGCCACTATCACTCCCATACATAAGGGTGGAGATAGGACCCTTTCCGGTAATTATCGTCCCATCTCAATCCTCTCGCCACTCTCAAAAGCCTTAGAGAAAGTAGTATCCTCCCAAATATCTGAGTTTCTTACCAAATACAGTATCCTCTGCCCTGAACAACACGGCTTTCATGCTGGGCACAGCACCAATACCTCCCTCATCGAGTTTTCTAACTTCCTCCATTCCTCCCTGGACTCGGGCTCTCTTGCTGGTGCAGTGTTCATCAATCTGTCAAAAGCCTTTGACACCGTATCCTATCCTCTCCTTCTGGATGCACTCAGCCATGCTGGCTTTGCTGCAGGACCTGTCTCATGGTGCTCCAGCTATCTGTCTGCCCGGTCCCAGCGCGTAAAAATCAATGGCACCCTCTCTGACCTCTACCCTATCCGATCTGGGGTTCCCCAGGGCTCTATTCTTGGGCCCCTGCTCTTTTCCCTTTATCTCAACACCCTGCCAGGTGCCTGTACTGGTAAACTCCTCCTTTATGCAGATGACGCTGTTATCTTTGCTTCTGACCGTAACCCCACCACCCTCCAAGATTCCCTGCAATTATCCTATAAAGACGTGGAAGCCTGGTTTAAAGAACATAGACTGGTTATCAATCTTAAAAAGACCAAATCTATGATCTTCTCCCACCCCCAAAACAAAGCTAGTAATTTCCAACTTCAAGTCTTTGCCAGCTTTATGTTCCCACTCGAACAAGTTTACACATACAAATACCTTGGGATAACCTTTGACCCTGCCCTCATGTTCCTTTCCCATATCTCCACCTTAGCCTCCACCACCAATATTAGGTTGGGAATCCTTTACCGCCACAAACACTCTCTCCCCCCCGATGCCCTCCGACTCGCAGTTATGTCCTCCATTCTGTCACTTGTTGACTATGGCTTACCAGTCTACAGGGCTGCTGACCAGACCTCGCTAAACAAAATCCGCCTCACCTTAAATAAGGCCTGTCGACTAATCTTAGGTGCTCCTAGACTTACACATACCTGCCATCTTTACTCCCAGGCTGATCTGCTCAATCTTGACGAATGTCTTAGGTATCAAATCTGCATCCTTACAAAATAAGCTCTCCTTGGGCTCTCTTCTCCTGGTTTGACTGCCGTTATCCACCGTGTTAACTCCCTAGCTTCAACACGGTCCTCCTGTAAAACCAAGTTGAAGGTACCTAGGGCAAGGACCTCTCATGGACAACGGGCTTTCCACTACCATGCCCCTTCTTGGTACAATTCCTTCCCTGCCAGTATCTCAGACACCCCCACAATCTCTTGCTTTAAAACTACCCTCTGGAACCACCTTTTCACCACTTGCATCTGTTGCTGTTTCTAAGCTATCTTGCTCACTCTCTGACAAAGCCCCCTGTTGGCTGCTCAAATCCTCTACCTTCTCTACCCTTGGTTCCTGTTACCTCCCTGGTGACTCCGCTAAAACACACACTGTATTGATATCCTATGTTTTTCTGATCTAGTTTTTTCCCTGAACAATGTTAACTTCACCAGCCCTGTATGTGGTAAACTGTTGATCTCATTTGTCCTCCTGTATCCTCAAAAAAAAAAAAACTGTACACTGTTTCTCTGTACTAAGTTGTTATCACTGGATTGTCTTCTCTGTGACGAGGTACCTTTGTAAACGAGCCTCTGGCTCAAAGGTTGTAAACTGATGCTTAATAAATAAATAAAAATAAATAACCGGTTTGGACCAGTTTGACTCCTGCAGCTAGCCATGTTGATTAGGAGCCTTGCTCTTAGCGAACAACCCATTACATTAACTAGGTGCCGTTGCATAGGCTGAATGCCATCACCGTGGGGGAGTCCATTGTGAAGTGGCATTCCTGTAGACAATCAGGCACCACTACCTTCACATTCTAAGTATCTATTTTCAGGGACATTTCAGCAGCATTGAGCAATGTCTTTCCTGTTATTCTCCTCACAAACAGGCCAACTTGCTCAGGGTGACTTTGTAGGAGACACACAGCTACAGAAATATTAAAAGGAAAACAAACTATTTTCATGTATAGTCTGTATACCAGTTGTTACATACACCTTTTACAGGGCCCCATTAATGTGTTTACATTTATTTCCTAGTGTGACATTTTGTTGAAGCACATCAATTAGTCAGTCTTCCCTGCTAGCATCAATCACAGCCTGGTGAGGTACCTTCTTTGAAAAAACAGAGAGCTCTCATCAAGGACTGCAGTAGTAAACAAGCCAGGTGCACCTGCATAGTGACTGGGACTGCCAGTGGACGGGTAGACGGAGTGGTTGAAATAGTTTCATAGAGTATAAACTTATTCTCCTTTGACTCCCGTTTTTGTTTTTTGTTGCATTGTTCTTACCTACCCTTCCCTTTTTATATAAATCTGTTTGTTTTTTTATTTTAATTATCAAGCATTGCTATTCATCACTACTATGTCACTGTCACTGCTTGTGGGATGGTACTGTGTGAGCAGGGATAGCCATATTATTTATTGGGGGATAGTAACCTTGAATTTCAGCATTGGGTATCCCCTTTCAAAAGTCATCAGCTCAGTTGTCCCCGAGTTTGAGTGTTCTGGGACACTCATCAATTACCCCAGGTGGAGGAATCGTATCATTATCATGTACATCCAGTAGTCCCATAATTTCAAGAACCCAGGACAGCTACCCCCTTGGAGAGGTTGATGGAGGTAGCATTAGAGCGCAGGCCTATGGAAAGGCTGGGATCATGCCCCTCTCAGCCTCCTTTTCTCCAGAAGGAACATGTTAAGTGCCTCCAGTCTCTCCTCAAAGCTTTAATTCTTCTTTCCCCTGAACATTTTTTTGGCCCTGTGAGGCATCCATTAAAGTGCCTCAGTTTCTTTTTTTAAGTTCAAATATATTGGGATCAGATTTAGGAGAAACTGGGGGAGTGACTGAGCCAGCTGTACAGGGAGGTGCATTTAGAACTTAATCATCATCAGTCAGTCAACTTGGGATAGTCAAGTGTTCTATTTTATCAGTACTCATCAGCCTCTGCAGCAAAATAGAGCAAGTAGTTCCTTGGGGATTTCATGTAAGGGGGAAGCCATATATGGCTTGTCCTGGCATATACGGCCTGTCCTGGCATATTAACAAATTTCTTTTTGAAACACTTAATGCATATTTTTCCATCTTTAATTTTTGCATGTGTGTCCTGTAGCGGGAAAATGGTCATTGCTGGTAATGACTAATTATTAATGTGCGCATAAATCCTGTTATTAGATGCTGTTTACATTAGCAGGCAGTCAAGCTGTAGGAAAATGACGATCTGCCTTTCTGCTGCTACATAGAAACATACATAGAAACCTAGACTTTATCAGCAGACAAGGACTGTATGGTCCACCCAGTCTGCCCATTTTTCCTAACAACAAGGTCACTGCAGACTCTACTTTATATCCAGTGTTTTCTCCTTCCCCCTTCCATTCCACTAAGATTTCCTTATGCTTATCCCACGCATTCTTGAACCCACCACTGTTTTTGCCCTCACCACCTCTGCTGGTAGGCTGTTCCAGGTATCCACCTCTCTTTCTGTGAAGACATACTTCCTCATATGTTTTCTGAATCTACCCCCCCTCCACCTTCATAGCATGTCCCTTGTTCTTGAGATTTTTTTCCTGAAAAATACTTTCCTCCTGTACCTTATTTACCCCCATGAGGTATTTAAAGGTCTCAGTCATTTCCCCCTCTGCCTCCTTTGCTCCTGGGTATACACAATGAGTTCTTTTAGTCTCTCCTCATAGTTCAAAGTTCAAAGTTCTTTTATTTAGACAGATATGCATAAAAAACATAGTTTGTCACATTTCATAAATATATATCATAAAAATACATTATTGCACAATCACCATTTACTCATAGGACTTTCGATGCAGACCCTGCTCCATTTTAGTTGCCCTCTTCTGGACTGCCTCCACTCTGTCTGTGTTCTTCCAGAGATGTCTTCAGAACTGGACACAGTATTCTAGGCAAGGCAAGGCAAATGTTATTTATATAGCGCCCTACCCAGGGGCTCAGAGCACTTAACAAAATAACAGTAAAATGCAGCAATACAACCCCAAAATAAATTAATTCTGAGAAGATTAAAAACCTTAACAAATAAATACATTTTTAAAAGAGGTTTTGATGGCCTCCACCATGCTGGCAGCCTTAATGTATGGTGGAAGAGAATTCCACAGGAGTGGAGCAGCCACCAATTTTGTATTCTGCCCCTGGGTTTCTGTGCCCTAAGTGCATGATTTTGCACTTTTTTGCATTCAAACCAAGCTGCCATACCCTTGACCACTCCTCAGGTTTTCTCAAGTCTCTGCTCATCTTTTCCAGCCCCCTGGAGTATCCACCCCACTGCAGATTTTTGTGTCCTCTGCAAAGAGGCTGACCTTCCCCACCAGATCCTCTGCTACGTCACTTATAAAGACATTAAATAGAAACAGTTCCAACACTGATCCCTGAGGCACTCCCAGTTACCCTCTCCTCCTTGGAGTGAACTCCATTTACCACCACCCTCTGTCGCCTATCCCCTAACCAATTTCTTACTTAGTTTATCATCTTTGGACCCACTCTTAAGCTACCCAGTTTGCATACTTGTCTCCTGTGTGGAATCGTGTTGAAAGCTTTACTGAACTCTAGGTAGACCAGATCTACTACATCACCCTGATATAATTTCTTGGTCACCCAGTCAGAGAAATCTATCAGATTAATTTGACATAACCTCTCTCCCTTAAATCCATGCTGCCTTGGGTCTTGTAACTCAGTGTATTCAAGATACTTCACTCTCCTTTCCTTCAGCAGTGATTCCATTAACTTTTCCACCACTGATGTCAGGCTGACTGGCCTATAATTGCTAGCCTCCTCCTTGCTACTACTTTTGTGAAGTGGGACTATATCCGCCATCCTCTTTTCCTCTGGGACCACTCTTGTTTCCAGTAAGCTGTTAAATAGAACTGGCAGTGGTGCATCCAGTATTTCCCTGAGCTCCCCTAATACCTTTGAATGTACCCTGTCCAGACCCATTGCTTTGTCCACTTTCAGATTAGTGAGTCCCTTCAGGATTCTCTCCTCTGAAAAAAGAACAAGTGCCCCCCTCACTCCAGTGCTCCTGTTAATTTTTTAGGGCCTCTCCCCTTCTTTTTCTTCCATGAACACTGAACAAAAGTATTTGTTCATGATGTCTGCCTTTTCCTGGTCCCCCCCTGCACATGGTCCTCCTTCCCTTTTCAACCTTACAATGCCTCCCCTGGTCTTCCTCTTTTCACTTACATACCTAAAAAAACTGTCTTGTCCCCCTTTGTTACCGCTTGGGCTATTCTTTCTTCAGTTTGAGCCTTCACACTCCTTACTGTTTTGACCAGTGATTAAACTGGATATGTTTAGGTAGGGGAACTCTTGTATCTAGATTTCTAGGTGGTGGAACTCTCCTATAGAAGTCAATGGAGAAAGAAGACAGAGGTGATGGAACTGTCATACAGTTTTTTAAGAGGTGACAAAACTAAGTTCCTGTGGGCTTCTGCCCAAGTTAACCCCTGCTGCTTTCTCTGCTTATCTATGTTTCCCAGATACACCTCCCTGTCCTCCTCCCTTGTGTCTCCTTACACCTTCTGAATGCTACCCTTTTAGCCTTTACCTTTTCAGACAACTCTTTCAAGAAACATAGTGGTCTCTTTTTCCTCTTGCATTTTCTCACTTACTTGGGGCAGAGGTTTGTTGCTTTCACTATGCCCCCTTATAGCATTGCCTACTCTTCCTCCACCTCACCCAGGTCATCCTCCCCCTTGACAGGTCATCCCTGAGGCATTCACCCATCTTTATAAACTCTACCTTCCTGAAGTGCGGGACCCTCACCCTGTGTGGCTCAGTTCCACAGCTGTCATTATATTAAAACACACTAAAATGGAACCACAGCAAAATGGAAGCAATTTTCCATATAGTGTGTTTCCTGGTCACAGGACCCATTTAAATGTCCCATAATACTGTAGTGACCTACCTCCTGTCTTTATTGGACTCTGGTCTAAAATACTCATCCAGTTAGGTGCACTTGGCTGTCATTTCAGTTTTCCATGCCCCTATTGATGGATGGATGGCTTCAAGCCAGTGACAGGGCTAGCTGCTCATTATGCAGCATATCCATTGGTCTCCCAGGCTATCGATCACTGTGGCTGCAGATCCCAACAGATCCAGTACTTTCACTCACTGACTGACTCACTGACTGACTGACTGACTGACTCACTCACTCACTCCTCTGCTAGTGACCTACACTGCCATTTTCAACTTAAAGGGACACTGGCAAATGTTTTTGTGCATCCCATCATATACAGTATTAAAAAGCAACACCGTAGCATAGCAACTCAAGATGGGTTCCAGCTTGACTAGAAACAGTTAAAGATGGCTTGTAGGACTGGAGGAGGGCAGATGTGATTCCACTTCACAAAACTGGAAGCAGGGCAGAGGCAGGAAACTACAAACCTGTTAGTTTGACCTCAGTGATAGGGAAAATGATGGAATCACTTCTGAAGGAAAGAATTGTTGAGTACCTAGAGGCCAGAGGGGCACAGGACCCAAGGCAGCATGGATTCACAGCAGGAAGGTCATGTCAGACAAATCTAATAGATTTCTTTAACTGGGTGACCAAAGCAGTAGATCAGGGAGGGGTTGTGGACATGGCCTACCTAGGCTTTAGCAAGGCATTTGGTACAGTCCCAGACAAAAGATTAATATACAAATTAGCCAGCCTGGGAGTAGGTCCCAAGATGGTAGCCTGGGTAAAAAATTGGCTGGAGAACAGTACACAGAGGGTAATAGTAAACGGAGTCCACTCTGAAGAAAGGGGGGTTACTAGTGGGGTACCGCAGGGTTCAGTACTGAGACTGGTCCTCTTCAATGTCTTTATAAGTGACATTGCAGAGGGACTTGAAGTAAAAGCATGTCTCTTTGCAGATGACACAAAGATCTGCAACAAGGTTGATACACAAGGTGGGGTGGAAAGGATGAGAAGGGACTTGGCAAGGTTGGAGGAATGGTCAAATGTATGGCAGCTTAGATTCAATGCTATGAAGTGCAAAGTAATGCACCTGGGAAACAAAAACCCAGGGGAAGAGTACACAATGGGGGGTGAGATACTAACAACAACAAAAATGGAAAGGGACCTGGGGGTAGTCATATCAGATAACCTAAAGGTGGGCCAGCCATGTGAGAGACCAGTAAGGAGGGCTGTGGGGATACTGGGATGTACAGGAAGAGGCATCACCAGTTGAAAACAGGAAGTTGTTATCCCTCTGTACAGACAGCTGGTGAGACCCCATCTGGAGTACTGTGTGCAGTTCTGGAGACCCAGTCTCTGCAAGGACATAGAAAGGATGGAGGCAATCCAGAGGAGGGCAACTAAAATGGTGCAGGGTCTGCACCAGAAGACATATGAAGAGAGACTTAAGGAGCTTAATATGTATACCCTCGAGGAAAGGAGGGTTGGGGGGACATGATAGAAATTTTCAAGTACCTCAAGGGAATCAACAAAGTCCAAGGGGGTAGCATCTTTCAGAAAAAGAGATGTGCAAGAACAAGGGGGCACAATTTGAAAATAGAAGGGGACGGCTCAGAGGTAATGTGAGGAAGTATTTCTTCATGGAGAGGGTTGTGGATGCATGGAACAGCCTTCCTGTAGAGGTTGTGGAGTCAAAAACATTGGGGGAATTCAAGAATGCACGGGATAGACATAAGACAATTCTATGGTTTGGGGGTAGGAGGAAGTAGGCTGTTGGTTAACTAGGATCTGCAGCTTATCCATTAGGTAGGGAAATGGGCAGACTGGGTGGGCCAAGCGGTCCTTATCTGCCATCAGATTCTGTGTTTCTATGCTATATGTTTCACGCACTCACTCACTCCTCTGCCAGTGACCTACACTGCCATTTTCAACTTAAAGGGACACTGGCAAATGTTTTTGTGCATCCCATCATATACAGTATTAAAAAGCAACACTGGAGCATTGCAACTCAAGATGGGGCCCAATTTGACTAGGAACAGACACAGACAGATTGTTTGACATGCTTCAGAGTTCCAAACAAAACTGACTTTATTCAGAAAACATTTGAAAAGGATATTTTTCTGAACAGTTAAAGCATAATGCAAGAAAGAATCTTTCTTCAGTGAAAATTAGGGCTATGTCCAAGACATATTTCTGATATTTGTATTTGGGCCACTGATATTTATATTTGTTAAGGTCTTTTATTATTAATTTACCAGTTTTTGACCATTTCAGACTTCCTGAATTGTTAATGACAGCACAATATAAAGGGATCTTGAGTTGTTATTATTGATGAAGGGTTCAGTGATGCTACATAAAGAAATTGCATGTTCAATAGGTAGAATGACATGCTATCAAATTACACTATAACAGGAAAAAACACAACATAGGAGGTCAGTGGCAGAGAAGTTATTTTTACCTGTGTGTCTTGCCCAGTGTCACACATTTTAAATTTTGTTAGTTAAAAAACAAATTTCATACAGATACACACACGCACGCATGCACACACACACACACACACACACACACACACACACACACACACACACACACACACACACTTTATGACAGAACAGACCCCGAATCACAGGCCCTCCCACCCTTCTTAGCCTTTGCAGATGTTACAACTGGAACAATTTTGGGAAAGTAAGATCAAAGCATCAAAGCATAGGAGGTGGTAACTTAGCCCACAAGTTTATCTGCCTCCCCGAAAGTTAAAACCAGGATCATACTCCAAGCATGCTATACTTTATCACTGTCATATTTATGCCACTCTAGCCTACGCCAAAGTCTAAAATAGGTTTTATGCCAGGCTGGTGGACTGATGCATTCAGACTGTCAGATGACAAACAATGCTGCCTGCTACCCCTGGGCCCCGTCCTGCGGAGTTGGTCATTCAGAGACTGTACTATGCTGCAGTTCAGAAAGACAGTAATAGACAGCATGATAAATGGAGCATCACTGCGTTTCACATTTACAGGAACTTGTGTTTGATTTGGTATTACATTAAGTGTGAGATGACATATAAAGTTTTAACCAGTACAGTGCTGGGCTGGTTGTTACCTTGTGCATCTTGCCCTGTGCTACATGTTAGGTTATTTAAAAAACAGATGTATTATTCTTTTTAAAAGAGCAGACTCTAAAATATAAGACTATCCAGCTGACCCATTTTAGTGGATCAGATGGGATGCACCCCAAGTTACTCATAGTACAAGCAAACAAACACGTGGATAAACTGATGCGATAGCTACAGGTTTATAAATCACATCAGCTTTGCTATGCTAAGTCTCAGGCAATAATTTTACTTATACTCCAAATCCAGCAGAAGGAGATTTACATTCAGGAAAACATGTTGTTTTACTGTTTTGGCTCGGGATTGGACCTGTGTGGTGCTGCAAAATCACCTGCAGTAGTAAATATTCTTTTAGATAGCACAGTCTTTAGAGGACAGCCCAAATAGTTTACAACTTCTTGAGTGAGTGCAGTCCAGACCATCTTTTTTGACATCCAGTATTTTGAAGGATCTGCTTTGAAATGTTGCTTTTATTCCTTCAAATAACTAACCATTATAGTCTCTGCACTAATTGTATGCCTAACAATGGAATCTTCTTCTGACACCAGTACCTTACCAGATGAAATAGCCAGTCGAAAGCTGACTGTGGTTAAAAGTCTTCAGGTTTGTTAGACACACAGAATTACAAATGTGCAGGCTCACAGCAGAAAATGCCCAGGGCCAGATTCTCAAAGGGCTGTGAATGCCACAGGTTCCGGGTGATCCGAATGTATGGTGCCCGGGGCTTGAGGCATTCTCCCAGCCAGCAGTTGGGGATTTTCAATCCCATGTGCCAGTTTCCATAAGTTAGGCCAACTTTTTCTGGTCTAGCATGTGGCAATCCCACACACCTTTTTAAAAGGGCTTACACCAGATACTTGGGCTGCTGTAAATTGGGAAATTGTAGTAACTGCATGGGGTCTACTAGAATCAGGTGCAGTGTGTGGCAAAGGTGTTGGCGCAGCTGTGCCAGCAAAAGGGTTGGATGCAGGACTTGACAGAAGCCCTGCATTGCCCCTTTGAGAATCTAGCCCCCAATATTTTGCCCAGAAGCATGAGCTTTTTTAAGGGAGAAGCCTTTCTAAGTGAAATATTCTGTGTTTTCTGCTGTGGGCTGCACATTTGTACTTCTGGGTGTGTCCAATAAACTTGAAGTATTTTAACCTCGGTCAGCTCTCGACTGGTTATTTGGTTTGGTAAGGCAACTAATTCCTGTTTTGGTTCCACCTGTTTAGAGTGCCCATGACAGTGCACTCGGTCATTAGGGCACAATGTTACAAAGTTAGCTACCCCCTATCTTTGCAGGGGGTGCTCCCCTGTGCCCCCCAGGTGGGACACACCCCTCTTATCCCCCCTTCCTAAATATACCAACTCTGGGGGGGAGACCTCAGGGAGGGGCCAGAGAATTTCAATATTTGGTGCCCTAATGACAGGTGCACTGCTGCCGGTGCCCTGAATGGGTGCAGTGGCCTGTTTTTTTGTTTTCAGTATTTGATGTTTGTACTGTGCGCATGGCCATCCTCTGAGAGGTTCCTTTCTGTAGCAGTACATTTAATCTTCACCTGAGTCTGTGTCTTCTAAAAGACTGGCATGGGCCCACATATCACAGCCAGATTGTGTTGTTGCTGCTGTAGTGGTATCAGTGCCTGTCTGTGCACTGCCAAATCCAGAGCCATCGCTGTGGTCATTTTCCTAGGAATCAGACCCATTAACACGGTCAAGCTGATCTTCCATGTTATTTAAATCGGGCATAGTGCCTTTAACTTCTCCCTTACTAAGTAGTGTCTGAAAGACCTTGCAATCTCTTTGAGAGAACAGATACTTTCAAGGAAGAGTCAAGAACTGTTGCAAGAATGTACCTCTTTTCTTAAAAGAATCTGTTAAAATGCTGGTGAAGTTTTTCAATGAAAATATTTGCAAATGAAGCTACCTCTTGAGGGAAATTCTTTCTGGTGGAATGCTTCCATCTTGCACAACAATATTAGAATCATGGGAATAGCCTAACTCAAGAGAAGTTACATCAGCATCCAGAGCTTTGGTTGCTTGCACTTACTTGGATCAAGCCACGCTGTGGAGTATTGGCTTACTTTTAAAAAGTGTTTAGTACTCATGTTGTTTCACTCAGGGATGAAAATGGGTACACATTTGTCGTGCTCTTCTGAATACATTAGAGACTGCTTTATTACAGTCTAGAATTTTGTACACTCCAAGATTTATAGTGTACGCACAACTGAGAACATCTTCATAACTTCATCAACATGTTTCTAGCATTATCAGTAACAGACATGCCAGGATTTAATTTGTTTGCATATATCCAATTATTCTTTGTGATGTTTGTACTGTACATAATATTGGCAGGGGTATGTTCTCCCTCAAAAAGAGTAAAATGCAAAACAGATATTTCCCAAAATTCACTAACACCGTCAGTGTCCAACTCAGATTAAGTAAAATCATGTACAGTACTTTTGTTTCATTTTCATAGAACTGCTCCCACTGAGTTGTTAAAGACAGGTACACATTAAGAAGAAAATCATTTTTCACACATTTTATTTTTTAACAAATTTTTGTTTTCACTGCACTATAGGTAGAACACAGGATAGTATGGCTAAATGTGATGTGAGATGCGATATTGTAATGTGGTTTAAGTAAGCTTTTTGAAACCAGTGTGTCTTCAAGAAGAGAGAAAAACTGGAGGCCAAGAGCTTTCACCTCACTGATGTGTATTGTTATTTTTGAAGACAGAATGATTTGAAGCAAAAAACAGCTTGATTCAAAAGCTTGAAAGACAATAGTTTGCTTCTGGTTGATGCCTGGACTATCTACAGTAAATGATTATTGTCTGAACTGCAGATTCCATAGTGACATTTTGTTAAATGATTCCACAATCCAGTTCTGACTAGATGGCTTGTTTGCCTACCTTGACTAGTACGAGTTTTGCAGTATGCGCAGATAGCTCTTGCTGCATCTTATAGATGCAAAGTAACAACATGATACCGTGCATGAGATGTGACTCTGCAACAACAGGCATAAAGCAGAAGCAGTGGGAACAGAAGAAGTTGGTACCGGTGAAGTAATAGCACAGGTGTCACTTTCTATTTGGATATCATCCACAATAAAAAAGAAGACTGAGACATCACTGTCATTTTAAACATTTGTTATGCAAGAGAAAAATAAAGCAGCTTTATTATCTAAATTAGCAGATGTTGCTGGGGTGGTGATGGAACTGAAATTGCAATACAGTATCATAGAAGTAGAATGTCTATCAACTTCTTAGATGACAGAGGCAATAGTATTGGTAATATTATCAGTAGTAGCATTAAAATCAGAGGAAATGTCTTTCTCTATATAACTTAAATTAGTACTTATGCTGCTACAACTAATAGCAGTTTTTATGCCAGGGACTGCACTGACAAGAGCAGAACAGCTGCAGCTATTGATATCATTATTTCTATTTTTGTGGTGCGTGCACTGGTATAGCATTTCTCAAAAAAGAGAAACTGGTCAGCAAGATTCTTTGCAGCAGATAAATGTCTGTCACTGCTGCTACCATTATTACAACTAGTACTGGGAGTAGAACTTATTAACAGGTAGGCAGATGAAGTGGAAGACATTTGCTTATTTTATATTAAATGCAGTATTATTCGGGGCCTCAAGAAAGTGTCAGGTTAGAACAACACTTCCTAAATAGCACCATCTAAACCACGCTGCAGGAACCACGTATACCGTCCTGAATAGTGTCAAGGGTAAAATAGCAGATGTCAACTGCCGCTACCCTTATAGCTATCCAGACATTGGTGGAAGTAGATAAGTAAGGAAAAAATGCAGAAGCTGTCCAAACTGCTCCTGTGGTGGAGAGGGCTAATGCAGAAGCAGCTTGGTCAGGGTTCTGTTCTTGGTCTCCTGAATCATACCTTTTCTGTCTTCTCCCCACCCCAAGTGTTTTTTTTTTGGGAGGGGGCGGTATGGAAAAAAAATTGAACCCCTTCCCCAAATTTCTAATTTTCCCCATGATCCTCTCCTCTTGGAGTTAATTATATTACTAATAGGGGGGTGCGGGGGTGTAGTCCCTTGCAAAAATAAAGTGTAAAGCATGATCTTACTTCAAGAAGGTTAATGCAGTGGGTCTTCACATATAGGACTGTGCCCCCTGGCATCAGGTCTGCACGGCAAACTTGTAGCTAGCAATCATCAGTGGGGACTGTCACAAACCCACTCAGTAGGTCAGCCCACTACTCCCAAAGTGCCAACCTCCGAGCGTAGTATTGTGAACAGTTAACAGAAACAGGGTAACCCTCCTGTCTGTTTTGTGGGTTTTCTCAAACTTTGGTTTCAGTTCTGGAGGGATTCAAACTGTGAACCTCTTGTTAGTGTACCCAATGTGCAGGCTCAGATAATTCTGCTCTTTGGGGGTGGGCCAGATATCTTTCGCCTATGGGCACCTAAACAGGTGTACAAAATGAACCCTTAAAAACTCAAATAAAGACCTCAGATTACTCTTACCTTTTACCTATTTGGTATTACCATATAAACTCATGCACAGTGTTGTCACACTCTTAACCATCCACGCATCACAGGCAAAAACAGAAGAACTTGGAAGATGCAAATAGTCTATTAAAAAATGAGAAGTTTACTTAAAAATAGATAAAAATGTAAAGTGTAAATACAGAACCATATTTCACAAAACATACAAGTCACTTAAAAACAGGTTTAAAAGTGCAGACAAAATCTCCTACCACAGTACTCTTAGAATTTGTCTTTTCTAAGGTATTCTTATCTCACAGTGCTGTAAATGTTTCTTTTTCAGAGTCCAAACATTTTTGTCAAAATGGAAAACAGAATACTGTTTAAAAACTGGCTTTGTCAACCTCTTTGTATGAGGTCACCTAGCTCCTCCCTGTCAGAATATAAAAAAAAATCTATGCAAAACAGGATGTCTTTTCCAGAAGGTAAATTAACATTCTGTGACCTCAGCAAAACTCATTTTTTTTCAAATGACATTTCTTTGATCTTATGAGCAGCTTCCCCTTTCCAGGACATCAAAGGACTTGTTATATCTCTCTGTCAGATCTCACGGAGGTGCAACATGCTTTGTATCACCATATGAACTGAACTGTGTTTCCTCTGAACGTCATAAACATTTATGATCTATCTTGGTAGCTACCAAGCTGCAATTAGTCTCATAAAAAAGAGATCCTAAATTCTAAGTCTCTTCTAGCCTGTAATTATCTCCTGGCCTTCCAGGTAACGCCTATTAGCTAAAACCTGGGAGGGGGGGTGTCATTCCACAGACTGTCAGCATCACTCATGAGAGACATTCAATAACACATTTTTATATTACAAAAATCATAGATTAATCAGAACCAGCTGTTTGAGTGTCACAGAGACCACCCCCAATGTTGGGTGATATGACGTCGGACCGGCTATAAAAGGGATGGTCCCACGCCCACCCTCCAGTTCTTTCCTGCTGTCGCCCCAGTTCATTCGACAACGTGGTAGAACAGTGATCACTCGCCTTCTTCAATTTGACATTTAACTCGTCTTTCTCGGTTTAAAAGTTCATTTTTTCTTGTGGTGTATGTCGTCTTGATCAAAGAAAAAGTGCACCAAATGTGGAGCCCAAATCCTGCACAGAGATGACCACTCTCACTGCCTCCTCGATCTGGGGCCTAAGCACAACTCAGCCGAGTGTGCTATTTGCCAGGGCTTTAACCAGGCCACCCGGAGCTGTTGCAAGCAGACCCTCGAGGCCCACCTTCAGACCCAGAGGCTGGCTTTGATGGTAATGGAGCTTCAGGAGCTCAGGGAGAGATTGTCATTGCTGGCCCCTGAGAAAAAGAAAAGGAAAAAGGACAAAGAGAAACATCAGGAGAGAAGCCCGTCTCCAAGAGGTGAAACCAGCTGTCCTTCGGTCAATGACCAGGGTGCACTGTCCTCTTCAAAAAATGTGAGTACTCTTGCTAAAGGGCCTTCTTCCACTTTAGTGGCTCAGACATCTTCTGCCCCCTGCCGAGGTGAGCTGGCAGCTGGGGGTCTCCTCTTTGGAGGTTGTTGTGCATTCCCCCACTAGTAGCATAGCCGCTGAGCCTCCCTCCAGCTCCATTGCCAGGTGCCCAGCCCTGACCGATAAGCCTGTCCGTGGTCTAACAGCTGCCACCAGCCCAGTCATGATTGATAAGTTGGCCGACGGTATCTCGGTCAACCACATAGCCACCTCTTCTCTCCTGTTGGGCTCCTTTGTGGACCCCGACCCCGGGATGAGAGCACTTGTGGAATAACCATCATCCCTGCTGCCATCTCCCAGGGATCCTCCCCCTGTTCCCGACCTTTCCCTTCCATCGGGATCACTTCAAGACCTGTCGCTGGAGTCCCTCCCAGAGCTTCTCTCATCACCAGGTGCTGTCCCACCACCAGATCCCTTCCTTCCTAGGGAAACATTGCCAGACTTGGGACTCATAGGCATGGACCCTCCTCCTTCAGAACTCTCGGGCCCTTCACCTGATGTTTGGCTGTCACCAAGTGGCCCTTCAGTACCTCCCCCAGCTGGACCTTCAGCTCTTCCTGCTGGTCCCTCTGGCAGTGGTCTGGGGCCTGAATACCACCTTCCAGCACCGGGCTGCCCACCACTGGATCCTTCACTTCCGATGCTGGGCCACGTGCTGCTGGCTCCAGGCTACCTGCTGACACTGGGCTACCCTACTCCAGGCTACCTGATGCCAGGCTTCCCAATGCCAGGCTGCCTGACGCTGGGTTATCTGCCATACCCGATGCCTGGATGCCCTTTGACAGGGTTTCTGGATTACCAGTACCAATACCTTTACTGGCAGCCCCCACAGCTATTCTTACCCTGGGTATGCTGGGTTTCAGCCTCAGCCATCACCTCCTCCACCTCTGCCATCTGATGCTATACTGGCTTGGTAGCAGGATGCCAGGTCACAACTCCTGTCCAAGTTAAAAAATTCCCAGCCTCTAGGGAGCACCCCTCTCCCAGGGGCTCCCCCTCCCAGCCCAGTGCCATCAGGCCATGCTTTGGGTTCTCTCCTGGTGGGTGACATGGGTGTAAATCCCTCTTTGCCCAGTATGCTGGTGTCCTCAGAGTCAGGTACTGATGATTCAGATGGGGATGAATCGGAACCTCATTCTCCAATTCCTGAACCCCAGCCTAAGACATCACCCAAATCTAAACCAGAGGACCCCTCCTTGGGGGAGCTTCTACAGACCATTCAAAAGGCCTCGGTCTGGCCATCTAAGAAGCTGGACCCTCAGTGTAAGAGATTAGCTGAGCATTTAGATCTCGCCAATGTGTATCCCTCCCTATCCCCCCTTGGATGGGTCCACATGAGGACCTAGCATCCACTATTTGGCAGCAGCCTTCTTCAATCTAGTCAGTATCCAGAAAAGCTGACAGGACCTAGTCCCCCTCCCGGAAGGGGTCTTGCACCTGACCTCACAGCCCAAAGCTGATTCTATGGTCATTACTACTGCTCATGACCATTCAGCCCAACCGAAATGCCTCAGTTCCTCTCCTCCAGACAAGCACTTGAAGCAAATGGATCAGTTTGGCAGAAAGATTCACACCTCCTCCACCTGTGTCATATGGTCCCTCAACTATGTCTCGCACATGGTGGTGTTCCGGAAGTCCTTGCTCTCGGAGTTAGAGAGGGACCTCCAAGACTTCCCCAATGAACAACTCAGGGAGAAGTTGTTGGAGAAGGTCTGGATGAACAAGTCATCGTGCAGACACACACTCTGAGCAACCTATGATTCAGTTGATTCAGTTGCTAGAGCTGCAGCCTCAGGGATCTGCCTTAGACACTTAACTTGGTTGCATCTGGCAGGTCTGGCACCGGATGTTCAGTCCACCCTTTTGGACATGCCTTTTAAGGGACCTGTTCTTTTTGGTGGTGACGTTAATGATATCCTCACTGAGCTACAGGAGAGCAGTAGGTCGTTAAGAGATGTACTCTCCATGTACCGGGCAGGACAAAAGAAACAGCCCTTTCACTGCAGAAGAAATTGGAACAGGGACCAGAACCAGGGCAAACATCAAGGTAAATGTTGTTCTGCTGGTTCAGGAGCACAACCTCCTCTGGTCAAGTTCACCAAGCTGGATTCAGGAGCAGCTAAGGCTCCCTTCCCCTCCATGTCCTGACTTGCTCCCCCTCCTCCCACTACCTCTACCATCCACGGAGGAGCTGGTAGGAGGGAGGTTTGGCCTCCACCCAGATGGGTGGAAGGCCATCACTGCAGACATATGGTTGCTTCAGTTCATACAAAGAGGTCACTCCATTGAGTTCCTGGAGATTCCTCTAGCCAACCCTTCAGGAAGATCCTTTTACCCTCTGGGTCAGATCCCCATCATCCATCAGGAGATCCAGGCTCTACTGCAAAAGGCTGCTATAGAGCCCATTCCTTGGGATCAGATAGGAAGGGAATTTTACTCCCACTTCTTCCTAGTTCCAAAGAAGATGGGGATCTAAGACCTATCCTGGACCTCAGCATGATAAACCTCTTTGTGGGGTACAACAGGTTTGTCATGCTCACTCTCCAGGGACTCCTACCCCTGCTCCTGCCAAACACCTGGCTGTGCTCTCTGGATATGCAGGATGCTTACCTACATATCCTTATCCTCCTGGCCCACCGCCACTTCCTCAGGTTCTCTTTTCGTGAGAATCACTTCCAATTCAAGGCCCTGCCGTATGGCCTGTCTGTGGCATCTTGGGTATTTACCAAGTGCCCAGTGGTGGTTGCGGCTTTTCTTTGCTGCAGGGGCATATACATGTTCCCATCCCTGGATGACTGGCTCTTTTCAGCCCCATCCCCAGACAGCCTGAAGGATTCCCTATCCTTCACTCTGGATCTGTTTTCCCACCTGGGAATTTCTGCGAATTTACCAAAATCCCAGCTGCTACCTGCCCAGCACCTCCAGTTTATTGGAGTGGTGCTGGATACAGTCCAGAGCAAGGCCTTCCTTCCACTAGACCGAGCAGAGACCCTGGTCTCTCAGGCCACCTTGGTGGCTAAGTCTCGGTGACCTGCTCACACTCAGTGCTTCTCGCCTTTTTTGCAGTGGCAGTGCCATCCCAGTGGTCCCCCAGCCAGGCTGCACATGAGGGTTACCAAGTGGTCTCTCAGAGTCCAGTGGGACCAGCGGTTGGATGACATGGACCAGTTGGTCATTATTTCTAGCAGTCTTCAGAAAGATCTCCTCTGGTGACAGGACCTCACCAACCTGTTGGTAGGGGCCCCCTTCCACTGTCAGGCTCCTTGCTAAACCCTTACCTCAGATGCTTCCAATCTGGGTTGGGGAGCTCAACTGGGGATCACTGGATGCAAGGTTCCTGGTCACCTTCAGAGGAGAATCTTCACATCAATATCCTGGAGACAAGATCAGTTCTCTATGCCCTCCAGGTCTTCCAGTCATTACTTTGTCTGGGAACACTACTCATTCAGATAGACAACATGGCCACTGTCTGGTATCTCAACAAACAGGGAGGTAGCCGGTCGTACTCTCTCTGCAGAGAAGCAATGAGGGTATGGTATTGGGCGATTCAGCATGGCCTGACCCTGATGGCAGTCCACATGCCAGGAGTTCACAATACCCTGGTGGACAGTCTCAGCCTATCAGTCGCCAGGGCTCACAAGTGGGAACTGAAGCAGGGGATAGTAGAAGACCTATTTCTTCAGTGGGGTCATCCAGACCTAGATCTGTTCGCGTCCTTATACAACCCAAAAACTACCCAGCTTTTCCTCGCTTGTTCCCAAGCATGGTGTTTTTGGTGAGATGCACTGTCTCTCTCCTGGACAGGGAGGTTTCTGTATGCATTTCCTCCCTTCCCTCTCATTTAGAAGGTTTTTATGAAGGTACAGGCAGAGGGCACTCACATGATCTTGATAGCTCCTCTATGGCCTTGGCAGATTTGGTTCCGGCTGTTGCAACAACTAGTTCTAGAACAGCCAATTCCTCTGCCCATTTCTCACCACCTTCTGTCTCAGCAGCAGGGCACCCTGGTTCTTCCAAGCCTCAAGTCTTTCCACCTTCATGTGTGGCACCTGTGGATATAGCAATTTCTCACTATGGTGTTTCCACGCAGGTTTCCCAGATCCTGGTGGAGGCTAAGAAACCCTCTACCAGGTCTACCTATGCCATGAAATGGAAAAGATTTTCTATTTGGTCCACAGCCAAGAGCTTGGACCCTTTTTCTAGCTCGGCCTCCCAGGTGCTAGAGTACCTCTTACATCTTTCAGAGTTGGGCCTCAGTTATTCCTCACTGAAGGTCCATCTCTCTGCAGTGTCAGCATACCACCGACTGGTGGAGGGAAAAACCCTAGCTCAGCTAGAGGTTTCCAAAACTTTCTTGAAGGGGATCCTCCATATTAAACCTCCGGTCTTGAATCCTTGTCCCCCTGGGACCTTAATTTTATGTTAGAAAAACTTACTTTGCCCCCGTCTGAACTGGAAGCAAATTGTGATATGTGCTTCCTGGCTTGGAAGATGCTGTTTTTGGTTGCAGTCACTTCAGCTCGAAGGGTTTCTGAGCTACAGGCTCTAGTTTGTAGAAAGCCTTGCTTAATTTTCCATAAGGACTGTGTACCTACGGACTAATCCTTCCTTTCTTCAGAAGTTTTTTTCGGCGATGACTCTCAACCAGATTACTGAACTGCCGGTTTTCTTTCCTCAGCATTCCAACAGGGAGGAATACCTTTTGCACACCCTTGATATGCATTGGATCCTGAGGTACTATACCTCACAGACTAAGGAGGTTCAAAGGTCGAACCAACTCTTTGTGGCCTTTGCCTCCCAGTGCCAGGGCAAGGCTATTACTAAACAGACTCTTTCTAGGTGACTGGCTAACTGTATTCATTACATTTACCAGAAATACAAGAAACCCCTTCCGGAGGTGATCAAAGGTCACTCCTCCTGGAGCATGGCCACTTCTACTGCCTTTTTCAGGAATGTGTCCACTGCAGATATTTGTGCAGTGGCCACTTGGTCTTCTGTCTGCACCTTCACAAAGCATTACAGTCTGGACATTGCCTCTAGGCATCGAGCTGGTTTTGGCCTTGCAGTTTATGTCAATAGTAGACTCATCACAGCCATCTTCAGACTTTTTATCATACAGGATTTGCACTCAGTCCTATTCCATTTAAATAATTTATTAATGGAACCATATCTTACATTACTGAAAAACCCAGAAGATAGTTATCTATCTACAAGATACAGACTTGGACTGTATGACAGTAAGTTTCTACAGACAAGGTATCAAAGGGAAAAATATAAACCTCTAGTATAAATATAATATGCAAGCAAGGGGTGATTTACATTATTCCATTTAGGTATGAAATGCCATCTTTTACAACAGCTGAGGAACACCTTTTTGGGTTTAATTTTAGTGACTTGTAATCAATTTAAACATAAATTGCTTTTAAGGTTGATGTCATATAAAGACGAAAATATATTTTGGAAAATTATATCCCATTTTAAATCTACAAAAAGACATCATGGGAGTGTAATCTTGATGACTGAATTTGGATGTTAAAATGGTCAATTTTTTTCCCCCTGCTACATCTCATCATATCACACACTTCTGTGCACTGGAAAAACTACTTTTGTGTAACAAGGGGAAGCAGCATTTTAAGCACCAAATGTGTGCCTCCTTCAAATAATATTTGGCAAGAGATTATAGAAAGAGAACTGGAATGTAGGTAACCAGACTTGAACCTTTACTATCGATGTTTCATCACAATTAAATTCAATATGTGCTATGTTTTTTCCCATAGACACCCATTACTTACTTTTGAAAACACTTACGATAAATATTTGTAATATTATAAATGAAAATATAAATTCTGGAAACTGCTGCTGCTACTGCTACTGATGAGCACGATATTTTCTTGAAATAAATTTGTAGAGAGGGAAAAACAAACAATACTATTAACAATTGCATTTTTGAACTTTGTTAAAGCCTATGTCTAAACAAAGAAAAGTTGAATTGGAATCGACATCCCATTAGTTTTTTCTCTTTTGTAATAATCTGATTTTAATGCACTATCAAATAGCAGTTATCTGCTCTACAATTAATAAGATCACTGGGTTTTGTTAGTGCTATTAACCTCTTTTGCCTCTTCAGATACTAGTTTAGTTTTACATTTGCTGAAAAAATGTTGCAAACAATAGCTAATTATCAACTGCTCTAGACCCTATAATGGACTCAGCAATAGAACATCTATGAGACAACTATACCAAGACAAAGGGAGCAATATATGATTGCAAGGATACTCCTGGTGAAACTTTCTTTTCTTGTTGATGCTTATGTCTGCAAGGCAGAGCTCTGCAAGCTGTCTTGCTATCACTTGGAGAAAAAAGGGCACTTAGATTCCCACCAAAGCACAATTTTGGAGTTGAAGCATAATCCCTCTGCTATCTGATAGCAGTTAACTGAGAGGGAAAGAGAGAGAGAGAGTTTGATTCATTCATACGCCTCTCTTACAGTGAAGCTTGCCAGGATTAAATCCAAATCAGCAGCATTCTGCAGCATGCTACAGCAGAGGTACTGCAGTAAACAATGTAATTTCAATGGTAATTAGTCCCTTTTGTCATGCAGGAAACTGTGCTGCTGCCAGGATGAAGCACAGTGTCACACATTTCCTCCATGACAAAATTGACTAATTGCTCTTGAAATTACATTGCTTACTGCAGTAACTTTGCTGCAGCTTACTGCAGAATACTGCAGAATTCAGTGTCCTCCTGTCAGGTTTTACTTTACATGCAGCATACTCATGCCAGCTCAAATTACAATCAGTGGATACACTCAGTGCAAACAGCACATGCAGCTTGTTTTGTCTCTGCTCCCCCCTCCAACCTGCACTATTTTATTGCTCTGCTGCTGACTTCTGGTATAGTAGCAGAAAAGAGCTATTAGATGTGCCCTTCAAGTATGAAAAAAGAAAGAAAGAAAGAAAGAAAGAAAGAAAGAAAGAAAGAAAGAAAGAAAGAAAGAAAGAAAGAAAGAAAGCCTTATCCTCCTCCCTCTCTCTCTCTCTCTCTCTCTCTCTCTCTCTCTCTCTCTGTTTATCTCCCTTTCTCTCTGTCCCATATGACATTTCAGTCAATATGGGATGTCCCCTTGGGCTGAGACCACTGTCACAGTCAGGAGCAGCTGAAGCACCTCCACGGCGCTAGAAACATCCACTGGCCCCCAAAAACACATGCAGCAGGCGTCCCCTTTAGCCCCCTTGGGCTGAGACTGCTGTCACGGTCAGGAGCAGCTGAAGCACCTCCATGGTGCTAGGAACATCTACCAGCCCCCAAAGTGTTGGGGCTGATGATCCTGTGTGGAGTGGGGTGCAGTAGTACAGTTGGTTGGGAGGGTGGGGTGTTAGAATTGGGAACCCTAACACCAGATTTCCATGCTTTTGTCACTTAAATATGAACCCTAACTGATGTTTGTTAATACATCAGTTAGGGTTGCTGCAACAAAAGAAGGGAAATGTGGCATTAGGGCTGCTCCCTCTATCATGAAAAGTGCTCGTCCCATTGAAAACAATGGGAAATGAAAAATTGTTATAACTTTGCAGCAGAACAATATTTGTTCACAAAACTGGGCATGCCTGTTCTGTTTCCCAATCTGGTTGCACCATAAAAAAGTCACACCAAAATATCACACCATCTGGACACGGCGAAGTGGAAAAAAATGCAAAAAAAGATGACTTTGTGACTTTTTGCACTGTCCGGTTCTCAGAATATGGACATCCGACTGGAATGAATCTTGGCACTTCAAGAGAGCTACCCCTTGGGACAGCACATATCCAATTTTGATGAAATCCATTGATTGGTTGCAAAGTTATTAAGGTGCAACATTTGAGGTTTAACATTAAGCATGCTACTCAACCCTAACTATGGAGTGTGACCATGCCCCTATAATATATATAAAATAGCTGAGAAGAATTTTCTCCCATAGGGAAACTCAGTTATAATTCTCAGTTATAACTCATGGGTTATAACAGCGAACATGCACCGGTTTCCCTGCTTATCCGCATGTGCATCCTTACCACCCGCACACACTGTTTCCATCTAGCATCACCACGGGCAATACGGGAACTCTTTTTCAGATCATCCCTTTCAACATAGCTGCTTTTAAACTCTGGATTTTTTTAATTTTACAACCCCACAGGCTGTAGTGTATGCTTGTCAATGTTCATCATGAAAAAAAGAAAAAAAAAAACAGAACGTGAATACGGCAGTTGGCATGACCACATCTCTTCACGGGAACAATCTTCCTCAACCCAGACTGCACACAGACAGAGTTGGGAAACAACCAAAGAGAGCTGCCAGAGACAGGGTTGTAGCAATTAGAAGTAGCACACAGAAAAATTGGCTGGAGAGCTTCAAACTATAGCACCACTGTTGAGGTAGTGCTTTAAACTGCAGCACTGTCTACTGGCCATACTGTTTTATATATTTGCTGTGTAGTGTTTTCAAGGTGAGGAAACACTACCCAGATATTATATAAAACAACACATGGGGGGAGTGCAAAACTCTAATTTAATGCACACCCTTGGTATGGGATGCTTTGTAAATCCCTTAGGCTTCGTCCTAGGGGTTTATATAGCATCCCATACCTTGGGTGTGCATTAAATCCTCATTATGCATGTTCCCCATGTGTTATGATTGCTAGATATACTGTGTGTATATATATATATATATATATATATATATGTGTGCGACTTAGGGTTGAGTAGCCTATTTAATGTTAAACCTCAAATTTTGCACATTAATATCTTTGACTCTTTGACATGACAGCAGCTTGTGTAGTTTCTGAGATCTGCATGTGTCATTTTTTGAAAGAAAAGAAACTAACTTTTTTCCTATACTAACATTGTTTTTTTGTTTTTTTTGCTGTTGCCTACAGCTTACATAGAAATGATTTTTTGCCCCAAACTGCAGGGGACGTGAGTCATGTCCCAAGGTAGTGCCTTTGACATGTTTGGTGAAAAAATATCAAAGGATTCCAGAGTTATTAGGCTTTATATTTTAGTGTTTTCTGACCTGCACATGCACAGTAGGGTTTTTCAGATAATGTTCTGTGGTAAAAGTAAAAATTTTATGCCACAAATGCTGTCTTTTTGGTTTTGAGCCACTGAACTGTCACAGCACCAAACATTTTTTTGTGCCATGCCAACTGCCATCGTGTTAATGTTTTCCACCAACTAACAAATGTGGAAAACACATAAAACTGCTGTGATTTAAATAAACAGCCTAGCTAAATGGGACCCGGTACTTGATGTTTGTTTAAACCTTGTGCCAACAAATAGCTTTTACGGGCACCCAAAATCCTGGGTGCCCAGCTTAGTGCTTCCTCCATGCACTCTGTATGAGAACAGCGGGAATTTCTTCACTTCTGAAGCTGCAGCTTAACTCATACTACATGCTGCAGCGTGAGCTGTGAGCTGCCCTTGCCTTGGTGTCTAGTTGCACCCCCTATCTGCTGATCGCTGTCCCCATACATACACATTGATATAGTCCCTGGTGTCTAGTGACATCCCCCACCCACCAATCATCCTCCCCATAAATAAAATGATATAAATATATTCCCTGGTGTCTAGTGGCACACCAACCCACCATTCCCAATTTGCCTAGTGGCACCTCCCCACCTGCAGATCCCCATCCATGTTACTTTTTTATTCCCTGGTGTCTAGTGGCATCCCCCACTCTCTGATCACTGCCCCATTATGTTTGATTCCATGGTGTCTAGTGGCATCCCCCACCCACCAATCACTGTTCCCATTACATTCATATTAAACTCTGGTGTCTAGTGGTACCCCCCATCCTCCAATTGCTGTCCCCATATTCAGATTGTGTTCCATGGTGTCTAGTGGCACCCCCCACCCTCCCAATTCAGGCAGATCCGTGAAAAAAGAAAACAGTCCCCGATGTCTTTTTTTTAACCTGAAAAAAAGAAAATGGCCCCTCATTGTTCCTGCCACCCCTCCTCCATCCTGACACTCCCACTGAGCACTCACCAACCCACATCCCCCATTTTACCCTATACTTACCATCAGAGGTCATAGGCTGTCATCTTCTGTGGACCAAGACACGTCTGCACTCTTCAAAGCCGAGCCGTGAACTGAGGAATCAAGGTAAGTGTATTTCAGTGGTGTTTTGAACTTATGTTCATAACTTTGCCATTTTTAGGACTTTTCTCACCATATTTTCAACATGACCTTTTTGGGACCCAATCTCATGAACATTGGCACTGCCATTTCATTAATTGGGCTTGGAAGGTGATTTTGCGGTCACTATACAAAATTACCTTTCAGGACTGAATAGCAACATTTCACCACAAGTGTCCATGAGTTGGGGTCCCAAAAAGGCCATGTTGAAAATTTGGTGAAAGAATTCCAAAAAATGGATGAGTTATAAGTGTTCATTGAAATTTTTCTATGTATGCGCACAACTTTGCTAATTTTAAGTATTTTGACTCCAAATGTTCAGCAAAGCTATTTTGTCACATCACCTCATGAATAGTATAGCTGTCATTTTTCACATCCTGTCTGAAATATATTTTTGCACCTGTGGTGGGGAACACATTTTTTTATTTTCAGTTAATCTTTTTATTGAAGGCATAAGGACAAATAGAACATTAAGGTCTTGTGTAGCAAAGTGTACAATCTGTAATGTGAAATAGTGTACTATTATACAGGCACTATAAGCATGACACTTAAAGAACAGATGATGCCATTGGGAAAACTTTGGAAAATATCATATTTAGACACAAGTCAGCTTGTATTTCATATACCTTATACAGATGTATCCTCTCCATTATTTATTACTGAAACAAAATTCCCACAAAAATAATATATTTGTCCTTTAGAGTTCATCTGCCCCTATAGCTTGTTCCCTACTTGAAATCATAATGTCCTTTTGTGACATCACAATATGTTGCTGTGGGAATAACTGTGATGTCACAAGCAAAGTATTATGACATCAGGTTGGGAAGAAACAATAGGCACTGATGAACCTTCAAGAAATAACTATCCTGTTTTTGAAGCAAATTACCTCAGTAATAAGTAATGGGGATAAGAAATACTGAGATGATGAGGAATATAAACTGCTTTGTGTCCAAATACCATGTTTTTGAAAGTTCCTCTCGAGGTGTCAGTGACTCTTAAACATATAATAATACAATATGACATACTTTTGATAACACTAGCTATGAAAAAGTTATTCTTAAGTAACTATATATGTCATATATTCAGTAACTTGAACCCCTGGTAAGGTACTATATTATGGAGTTGCATAGATGGAGGTGTAAGTCAGGGGGAAGAAAGGAAAAGTCCGCTCTTGCAGTGTCATCTTGAATCTGGAAAACTGATGTAATGTGGTTACTTTCATGGAGGGTGAAATCTGTCTTTGCTAACAGGGGAAGATATTTTACATTCCGTAGTATCCATGAAGTGTAGAAAGGGGGTCCAGATTTGTTGGCATTTATGAACAGTATTAGTTGATAGATGGGATAACCTAGCATTTAATGCTAACTGTTCCATGGGAAGGATCCATTCAGACAAGGTTGGAATCATTGTACTTCTCCAACATTTTAGTATTAAATGTTTGGTTTCCACCATAGCCAGGAGAAGCCATTGCTTCTTAACCAAGTCAATGTGGACCATATGCTTAGGGGCCCCCATTAGAAATATCTCTGGGGACATAGGTAATGAACACTGGAATGTTCAGGAGCATATATGAGATATCTGTCTCCAAAATTGAAATAACAAGGTACAGTTCCATAAAATATGTGGAAAATCAGCTGCAGGGGCATTATATTTCCAACACTTATCATGGTCAAGGATTCACATACATTTCAAAACTGCTGGTCTGCGGTACTGTACCACCTATGTTGTACTTTATTCTGAATTATAAGCTATTTTAATTAATACAGGCCTTATGTGCCAGGGTCCAACACTGTACCCAGTCTTGGTCAGAAGTATGAATATTTAAAGACTGGGACCACTTATCTTTGGCCACCAACGAAGGATCGGAAGCAGAATCCCTTACAAATTTATAGATGGTTCTAGCCAATCCCATGGAAAGCTTAAACCACTTTAGCAATGGGAGTGGCAAGTTCTGCCCCAGTTTCCATTTACCACAAGTTGTACAACTGCACCTATCCCTACTTAATTGAGTATAAATATGCCTAATTTGGAGATATCTCCAGAAGTTGGACTTTGGCAGCTTATATTTGCCCTTCAGTTCTGCAAATAATTCTATATTTTTATTGTTAACTATAAGTAGGTCTATAAGCCTAAATATTCACTCGTCTGCCCAGCTTTTCCATTTGAAGAGCTTCCTCTCAATACAAATGGAGGGGTTATTCCATAGATATGTGTGTGTCCCCAGAGCATGGCAAGACTTGATGATGGGGCATACCTTGTGCCAAGCTGCATGCGAGGCTGAAATAGTAACCCAATGTTGGTGCTGTTTCAGAAGAGTTCTCCCCAAGAAGGAAGAGGGGTGCACATACCCAAGTAGAGCAGATTAAATTTCTACCCAAGCTGGGGGTTCAGGTTTAGAGAGATGTAATAACTGGCAAGTGTTTGCTGTTAAGAAGGCCTAAGAGTAATGAAGAAAATGAGGCAAAGACCATCCCACTCTACTCCAATGTGCCCTCAATTTAGCCCCATTGTAACATGGCGGGGAACATTCACACAAAAAGTTACCAATAATTGTATTCAATTTTGAAAACTATTTTTCTGGGATTTTAACTGGGAGATGAGCCAACATGCAAAACACGTTCAGCACCAGCATCATTTTAATAGATGCAATTTTTCCGGCCATGGATAAATTTAGATGTGTCCACCTGTCCACACTCTTTTGGATGCTTTCTAATGGGGGCCTAGATTAGCTGTAACTATGTTTGTCAGAGCAGGTAAGATGGTGACCCCCAAGTATTTTATACACCTTGAGGCCCATGCCAGTCCCAAATTCAACATCATCTCGGGTCTCGTTTCATTACTTAAGGAGAGCAGTTCGGACATTGATTTATTTATACGAAGCCCTGAGAGTGTATCAAAATTATGTAGGAGATCCATGATATTAGGGATACTAACCTGTATATCACTGAACAGGATTAGACAATCATCAGCAAATAGCTTAGTGCTATACTGAGAATTGCCAATTTTAATTCCTGGTATTTGAGGGTGGGATCTAAGTGCAGCCACTAAGGGCTCAATAGCCATGACAAAAATTAGGGGAGATAGTGGACACCTCTGTTGGGTGCCTTGGAACAAGGGAAAGGTGCCTGAAAGAGTACTGTTGGTAAAGAGTCTAGAGGTCATGGACTCATAGAGGGTTCATATCCATGTACAAAAAATAAGACCAAAGTTGGAGTGGGACAAGGTGGCATGCAAATATTCTCACTCGACAGAGTAGAAAGCTTTCTCAAAATCAACTGTAATAGCTACTGCTGGGGTGGGAAGCTTTGCAGCCACCTGCATTAAAGATACTAATGCCCTGAGATGGTCCATGCTAGCCCTTCCCTTTATAAACCCCACTTGTGCCAGATGTATAAGGGACGGGAGTACTTTTTCTATATGGGTTGCTAAAATCTTGGCAAGTATTTTTGTGTCGCTGTTTATTAGAGAAATGGGCCTATAGTTAACTGGGGATGTAGGATCTTTGCTGTCATTTAGCAGCACTGTAATAATGGCATCATTGAGAGTTGGGGAGGTTTATTTGAGCATAAGATTCCTGCAGCATATGGAGCAAAGGGACAGAAATTTGTTCTTTCACTAGCCGATAAAAGTCCACGTCACTACCAGGTGATTTGTGGGGAGCCATATTTTTTGTAGCCATCTGTACCTCCTACTCCGTAATGGGGCATCTATGTCTGCTTTTTGTACATCAGCAAATTTGGGCAGAGATAGAGGAGACAGAAAGGTTGTAAAGCGTTCATATCGAAATTGTTTTGGGAACTATATAGTGTCCTATAAAAGTTTGCCATGGTGGTGTTGATGGCCTCTAGAGTAGAATGAACATTCCCCTGCTCGTTGTGCAGTTTTCCAATATACCTTTCTGATTGTTGCCTACGCAGTCTATATGATAATAATTTGCTGGCTTTATCGCCAATGTCCCAACATTTGTGTTTACGCCTACATAGCTGTAGTTTTCTGCTTTCCTGCTTGCAAGCTGGTATAGTTGTATTCTAAGTGAGGTCGTTTTGAAAGTTAAGTTGGGATCATTTAAACAAGATGGACTCTTTCTATAGCTGTTTTCTTTTGTCCTGAGCTGTTCTTCCATGTGCTTGGCCTTTTGTTCCTTAACCCATTGATGGTAGGAAGCATAACTGATACTGTGTCCCTGAATTGTTGCCTTAAATGCTTCCCAGATCATTGTTCGGGGAGGAATATCGTGGGGGTTTATCCTTAAAAAAGTTCTCAACTTCCCCTCCCAGCCATTGTTGAAACCCTTGATCCTGTGTCAATAAAGGATCTAGTCTCCACAGAGCAGATTTACTGAGCATTGGGTCATACTGTATTTTTAATACCACCGAGGCATGATCAGAGAGGAACAGGGGGGCAATCTGGACATCAGTGGTTAGTGGGGTCATTCTAGAGGATGCAAACCAATAATCTAAATGGCTGGCCATATTATGGGCTTGGGAGAAAAAGGAGAAATCTTTACCGGAGGGGTGGGATAACCGCCAGATATCAAACAGCTGATGGAGGGAAAGTAAGTCCTGAACCATGTGCAGTGCCTTACTGTGCTGTTCCGTTTGGGCATTGGACCTGTTCATAAAGTGGTCCAGCACAAGGTTGAGCTCACCACCAAGAATTACATGGGGGTTATCGTAAGACATATCCATGAGCTTCTGGGAAATGGTGTTGAAAAATTTAGGACTGTCTTCATTGGGAGCATAAATGTTACCCAAAAGTAAAGGACCCTGCGGTGTACGAAATTTAATAAACACCCACCTCCCATCCGTATCTGCTTTCGGCTCTAATATTAGCTAGTTTAAAGTTTTATGCAAAATTATGGACACACCATGCTTGGCTCTCCCAACATTACTGTGGGTTTCCTAGCCCACCTACTCCCTGACCAACTTTTGAGCTTCTTCCTTCTTCAGTTTTGTTCCTTGGAGAAAAGCCACATGAGTTTTCATCTGTTTGAGCTTGGACAAAACCTTATTTCTCTTGATTGGCGAGTTAAGCCCTTTCACATTCCACAATGTCAGTGTTAATAAAGAAGACGCAGCCATAATAGTGAAACGTTAAACCAAAGGTGGGATGATAAAACAGAGGAAAAGGAAACACAGCCATTAAAGAAAACAAATGTGCTCCCTCAACATATGTGACTCTATAAACCTTGTATGCCCCTACCAAGGCTTTTAGCTTACTGTTACTTATCACTATTTTTACTACACTACAATACTATCTGTACCATATGTCTTCATTTCCACAATTCAACAACCAAGCAATACAAGAACAGGAAACAAGATTATGAAATGTATCAAAAAGCTCTTCCCCATTATACCAGTCAGGATGCTTGAAAGTAGATGACGGACATATCCAGGCTGCCATAAGGGTGAGGGATAACATGAAACAGTAATAGAATGACAAATCATTAATAACCATTATTATACTATTGAGAGAGAAATATCTCTAATGGAACCCAGGAACTGATCTCTGAAGTTCCAATGAACCAGAAAGTTGCCTCGGGGGGTAGGGGGTAACAGTAGTTTGCAGACAAATCTGTTCTCTACAGTTTAGCAGGAGACAGAAAATAAGTAAATCTGGTCAACAAAAGCGGAGCCACCCTAGGGACGAAGCATAATATTATTGCCACTGTTCTCTGGCCTCACCATTTTCTAGGATTAAATGTAGCTGCTGTCTGTAGCTTAAGGGAGTAGCCAGCAGAACACAGAATCAGTGCTCTGGTAAGAGGCCCATATTATGACCACACTGGTAGAGGGAAGGAGGAGGAGGGTGGAGGGGGAGTAAGTACCTTACCCTGGCTACCATAAAGGTCCTGTATTAACTGAAAAATGCAGATCTAAAACTATAGGGCTGAAACACATTACTGGCTAGTGCCAAAAATAATGGAAATCTGTTGCCCTGGTTTGAAATTAGGGAGCAAGCACTTCCTATTGAACCACCCCTGTTAGCCACTCTCTATATGAATTGCTTAGTAGGGGCCCAAACTCCCTCTACGAATAAATATGAGAATATTGTAAGCCCAAAAAGATATATGCTTTAAAAAATAAGGAGCTATTATGCTCATGGGTCGCCCTACTGGGCCATGAAAAAGTACAACTTCTAATTAGCAGGCTAAAACTGTATCTAGGTCTGTTTAGAGATCATCCACCCCAGATCTTCTTTGTTATTGACTGCCAGTGCACAACTTGCTATTTCTGTGAACACTTATCTCTCATAGACATTGTGTAACACCATATCACCAGCCCTCTATGGTGAGCTTGAGCAGCAGGCACAAAGGCCAATCTGACAAGCTGCCATTGTTACAATACAGTCCCCACATAATAAGAGGCAGCATTCTGTGTCAGAACTGCATTAGACATAGTGGTGCATAAAACATGGCTGTAAAACCCTCTAAAGTCAGAGAACAAACTCTGTGTATCATGCATTACTATACATAAAAATCTTGCAAGCCCTGGAGATCACTTCTGTCCATCGGAGGAAACCAGGGAGTCTCCCTTCAGAGGTGTAGGAGATGGGGACCTACAGTATCTGGTGATGCAGTAGTGGCCACAGGTACTTCTGCCAGTCCTTGTTACATTGAGGCCAGTCTTCTACTGTCAAGTCTACCTGGCTCTGCTCTCTATCTTCTTTTCTGAGTTCGCTTGATAGATCCAAGGCAACGGATTGCAGCTCTCGCAAGGGCTTGTACCAATTATTTGCTTTAATTGGCATGTCAACTGGAGAGCTGCTACTTACATCAGAGAGATGCTGTCTTCTTTGCTGGCTTTGCGATTGTTCCTGGTGATTGTGGAATCTGTGAGGGCTGGAGTTTTTATTTCTCTTCCGTAGCCACCCTCTCGTGATTTGCTGCCAAGTAATGGAGTGTGAAAACTCAGGATCCCTTACTTCTTTGCCATCATGGTTGTCCGATTGTTGAGTATCCATTTCCTGAGGAGGTCCAGCATCAGCGTCTTCTCTGTGGAGACATGGCACAGGGTGAAACTCCGAGAGAAACTGTTCAGCTTCGATAGGGAATTGAAAGTAATGTATTCCCCTTCCAGCTGGATTCGGGGCAGAGCAGGGTACCGTAAACAGGAGGGGATATTTAATTTATAAAATTGTTTTTTGACTGCCGCATAAGCTTTGCAGTGCCTGGCCAGATCTGGGGAGAAATCCTGAAACAGTAGGATTTCATGCCCATTCCACATAAGTTTGCCTCATTCTCTGGCTCTCCTTAGGTATAGTTCTTTTGTCAGAAGCCATAAGAATTTACATAATATTGGCCTGGGTCTGTCCCCCAGAGGGGGCTTTGGGGCCAGAGACCAGTGTGCCCTTTCGATCTCAGGGAGGGGGCCATTGCTAATCCGTAAAATTCCTGGCAGGGTAGAACGTAAGAAAGCAATCATCTCTCTGCCCTCCAAGCCTTCAGGAATACCTAGAATTCTAACATTGTTCCAAACAGCTCTATTTTCTAGGTCGTATACTTTCTTCATTAAATACTGAATCTGGTTGTGATATTCTCTTAGGGGTCCTTGATGTTCAGAGATTACATCTCATGAGCTGTCACCTGTCATTCTGTAACCACGCCTCTATGGGCCAGAGAATTAAGGTCTTCATTTGTTTTGGCCATTGTGATTTTTAGTTCAGTGGTGTCATTTAGAATTTTAGTTGACATTAAAGTAATTCGCTCCAGACCGGCTGCTATTGACGGGTTCCTTGATACTGCCATACTGCATTATCTAGTATGAGCATTAGCCTTAAAAGAAAGGCCCAGAAGTTATCCAAATTCCTTGGGTTTCCAGTCAGATGGTATACAGCATGAGTAGGAGGCCTGCTGAGGAGAGTAAGTGCGTAGGTCTAGAGGATCAAAGCTCTCAAAATAAGTGCACTTTCCAATGAGCGATTTAAACCACAAAAGTCTCAAATAAAAGCTCCTTTCTTCTTCTACCAGGTCTGCTAGGGCTGTTTTTCAAAGAGTTGAAGTGGCAATGGTTGGATGCAAAAATACTCCCTAGGGAGAAGCTCCACACAACTTAAGCTGCTTCCATTTTGCAGGCTAGCTCCTCCCACCCGGGAATGGCATTTTGACATGGATTAGAAACTTTCACTTATGGGGTTTATGAGGAAGGGTCATATGAAGACTGGGGGGAATGGGAGTGGGGGTGGGGGAAAGGATAGTAAGAAGGATAGGGAACTGGCTGACTGGCCAGTTTTAGAGGGTGGTGGTCGGGGGGAGGTATCATCTCCTAGAAGGGTCATTAGCGGGGTCCCACAAGGGTTGGTGTTGAGCCCACTCCTGTTTAATGCTTATGTCTCAGACATCAGGGATGATATCAGGAGTGAGATGAGCCTCTTTGTTGATGACTCAAAGCTGGGAGTGGTGGTCGATGGGGAGGAGGGTAGAAGAGCCCTGAAGGGGGACCTGGAGACTCTGGAGAGGTGGTCACACACTTGGAAACTGAGGTTTAATGCCAAGAAATGTAGTGTTCTCCACTTGGGGTTTAGGAACCCTGATCATAAGTACTTTATGGGTAGGGAGAAACTGCAGGTTTTGGTGGGGAAGGATCTTGGGGTGGTCGTGGATGCCAAAATGAATAACTCTGAACAGTGTAGGAGGGCTGCAGCTAAAGCAAATAAAATGCTTGGGTGCATTGCCAGGGGTATAACCTTGAGGAGATGGGAGGTGCTTCTCCCTCTGTATAACTACCTGATTAGACCACACCTTGAGTACTGCATGCAGTTTTGGCACCTGTACTTGAAAAAGGACATTGCACTTCTGGAGAGGGTCCAGAGGAGGGCGACCAGGATGATACAGGGTCCGGGGGAAAGAGCCTATGAGGAGAGACTTGATGAACTGAACATGTACTCCCTGGAGGAGAGGAGGGACAGGGGGGATATGAATGAGGTCTTTAAATATCTAAACGGAGTGAACAGGGTCAGCCTAACTAGGGTGTTCCAGCTGAGGGAGGAAGGGGCCACCAGTTGGCATTCCATGAGGCTGGTTAGTGGGAGGCTCGGGGGGGAGACTAGGAGATGCTACTTTACCAAGAGGGTGGTGGACCTATGGAATGCATTGCCTGTGGAACTGGTGGCTGTTGATACAGTGGAGGGATTCAGAGGGGCTGTGACAGGTATAAGGGTAAGGTAAAGCCAGGAATTAGCAGATCTGGGTGTAACCCTGATGGGGATGGGGTTGAAGTTCTGGCGGAGGCGGGGGGTAGCAACAGTGACCTGACCGGGTGCTGATTTTTGAGTACACCCAAAAGACCTTTAGGCCTACTCTGCTGGCATCTTAGTATGTTAGTATGTTCAAAATTTAGGGTCAAAATATGAAAAAATGCTAAAGTTATGACCATTCATTGCAATTTCGCTACCCCCACTATTAACTTCAGAATTTTTAAATATTTTTTTTATTTCTTTTTATTATATTGCTTTTTTTCTTTTAAAAACAAGATGGCACAGGTAGAACACAACAGTCATTATGATTACAAGTGTGTACATAGTCCATATATAGTGTAGTAGGATAAATACAGTAAGGGAGGTTATACATAAATCTCTAACCCATTCAGTCCCCCCAACCCCTCCCCAAATCCTTCATTTCCCAAATTTAGGGACAAAAGTCCTGATCCACTGCCATCTGGTGAATAATCCATTTCTGCCATCTAGGCCGGAATTGTTCCTTATTCTTCATTTTAGCTATTAAACTTTCCATTTTGTAAATGTGCACCAGGATATCTCTATATTCCTGTATAGTAGGGACCCTCTGGGTCATCCACCATCTTGTAATAGCTTTTTTTTGCAGCTAGAATATAGATCAGAAGCAGTGTTCTAGACCAGGGAGGAGTGTGTTCTGGGTATATATGTAATAAGAACATTTCTACTGTAAGAGCAACTGGTTCCCCCAAACAATCCGACATATCTTTTTGCAAAGACATCCAAAATGGCATGAGAATGGGGCAGTTTCACATAATGTGACCCAAATCAGCCAGAGAGCACCAGCAACCCCTCCAGCATTTCCCAGAACTTTCTGGCAGGTATTTAATAAGCCTCGCAGGTGATCTGAAATATGTACTGTATAACAACACTTCCATGAAAATTCCCTCCATGTATTTGCATAGGTAATTTTAACTGCTGCTAAAGCCGATTCCTCCCACTGTTCCCCCGAAACCTCCAGACCAAGGTCTCCATTCCAACTCAGTCGGATCGATTCCATTGACTCAGAGGTTAAGTCTCTCATGATTTCATACAGGGATCCTATTAAATGGCCCCAGTGTTTCCCCTGGATGTGGTCCATGTACAGTTTGAGTAGGGAAGGGGTCAGACATATAGTCTTGGCCTGGATCACCCTACTCCATAGGATATAATTTCTGACTTGGAAATACCTAAATAGATTGGAGCTTGGAATGCTGTATTTAAGGGTTAGTTCTTTGAACGGCAAGACACTGGAGCGCCCCAAAAACTGGAATATATGTTCCAGTCCCAAACTTCGCCACTTTACAAAAGTCAGGTCAGATTTAATGGGAAGGAACAAATCATCTTCTGAAAGAATTTTACAATATTCATATGTAGTAAGGAAAATTTTTGATTTCCTGGTTTTAAACCATATTTTAAGGACCTGTGCCGCTATATTTGAAAAATCTTTTAATGGCAAGGATTGCCCTGGGGAGGAAAACAGTATTTTTTTAATGTCATAAAGGTCATTAATAAGAAACGCTAGTGTTTTCCATTGTGTAACATAGATCTGGGATAGCCATAGCAAGTGAAGGCGCAGAAAAGCAGCCTCTGCATACAGGTGCAGATCCAGCAGGTTTGCTGTCCCCTGTTTTAAAGACAATTTTAATAAACTCAGCCATATTCAGGGGTGGCTATGTCCCCAGATAAAACTTGAAATTGTGGTGTCCCATGACTTAAAAAGAAATGCTGATGGAAAAAAGGGAATATTCTGAAAAAGGTGCAATAGACGGGGAAGAACATTCATATGAATTGTTTCTACTCTTTGGAAGAAAGTAAGAGTTAATTTTCCCCATCTCTTTAGGTCATTCTGAATCATCCTTGTTACTGGTTCATAATTCAATATATCCAGGACTCCCAAGTCCAAAGGAATATGAATTCCTGAGTATTTGGTTTTGGTGGGTCTCCACTTTAGGGGAGGATTTGTTTTAAAGAAGTAGGAGGGGTATAATTGTACAGAAGCACCGCAGTCTTTGTAATGTTTAATTTGAATCCTGCTTCTTGTTCGAACTGTTGTAGTATCTTCCACACTGTTGGAATTGATTGGGTTGGTAAGAGGAGTGATAGGAGAAGGTCATCAGCAAATAGGCTAAGCCTATATTCACTCTGATGAAATGGGACACCCTCAAGGTCCGGGGATGATCCCAAAGTGATCACCAGGGGCTCTATAGATTGCAAAAAGAAGTGGGGATAATGGGCAACCCTGTCTGGTGCCCTGGTAAAGTGGAAAAGGGGAAGAGACACCTCTGTTGATGCGGACATAGGCTTTGGGGGTGTTATAAATAAGCCTAAAACTTTTGATCAGGGTCTCTGGGAAGTGAAGTGCCAGTAACATGTCCCAGAAAGTTCCAGGACACCCTGTCACATGCTTTGTCCACGTCTAAACTAAGAAAAGCTGCAGGGATCTGTCTTTGTTGTATATAGTCTATTAATATCAGGGTTTTTCTTATATTATCAGCCATGCTTCAATTTTCTATAAACCCCACCTGGACCGAATGAATTATTGTCAGAAGGATATGTTCCAATCTCCTCGCCCAAATAGCCATATAAATTTTATAATCATTATTTAATAAGGAAATAGGGAGGTAAAAGGATGGTTCAATTTTGTTTTTATCTGGTTTAGGTAAAGCTGTAATCATGGCAAAATCCTGTGATGGTGGTGGAGAAGCTCCTCCGGCTAATTCCCGAAACAATGGATGGAGTCTAGGGAGCAGTTCTGTTTGGAAGCATTTGCACCATTCGCTGGGAAAGCCGTCTGGCCCAGGACAATGGTTAGTGGCTTGCTTCTTAAGAGCTGCAGCAACCTCATCTGCTGTAATCGGGGCTACCAGTTTTTGGGCTTGTATTTCTGATAAGGTTGGAAGATGCAGCCGCCTCCAAAAATGTTGTCGTTGCTCGGGGGTGGCCTGATCCTCCCTCTTGTATAGGTCCCGATAGTAATTTGCAAATATCTGGCGTATATCATCCTCTCTGTAAGTAATTCGCCCTGTTTGAGGATTTTTAATTTTAAGAATGGTAGCCATTTTTTTTGGGGCTCACAATTTGTGGGCCAATTGTCTCATACTCCCTGCCCTCCCTTCATATTCTGATACTTTTAGGTAGGTCAATGACTGCTGAATCCTAACAGCTAGTATTCCCTGAATTGCCACTTTGGAGTCCCTTATTTTTGTTTGGCGGTCTCTATCCCCTTCCCTATACATTAATTGGTAATTTTGTAAGGTTGCCATTAGTTCCCTATATTCAATTTCTTGTTTATTTTTCCTGTGGGATGTATAGGAGGTAATTTCCCCCATAATTGTTGCCTTCATGGCATCCCAGCGAATAGCCTCTGGTATTTCAGGGGAGGCATTTTCCCCCCAAAATTGTATAAATCTGTCTTTCATTTTTTCTACAAATTTTTCATCTTTTAGAATCAGTGGGTTTAATCTCCAGAGTGTATGTTTAGATTGTTTACCAAGCTCGAGTTTTAATAATATGGGGTGATGGTCTGACAATATTTTTGGATGGATAGTAATGTCATATACCATAGTTAGGTGTTCACAGGTGGTAACAAAATAATCCAGCCTGGAGTAAGTGTGAAATCAACCAGACTGGTAGGTGTATCCAGGAGAGGTTGGGAAGAGTTTTAGCCAAATGTCTGTGAAGCCTAAATGTTCCAACAGCACCTTAGGGTAGAATGTTTAAACATTTTGACCCAGATTTTCAACATAGCCTTCTTATTACCCCACCTCATGCATGTCACAGCTGTCATTTTTCAAATCCTGCCCAAAATGAGTTTCCACACCTGTGGTGCTGGAAATACATTGCAGTTGTTCAGAATTATGTTTTGGAGGGGATTCAAAAATTTTCTGTACCAGGTACATGAGGTGGGGTAATAACATGGCTATGCTCACAATTTGGTCACTGTTGTCCTATAAATTGAAGCACAGTGCCCAGAAGGCCTGGTGCTTCCACAGCTACATACATATATGCATCTATGAAGGGATGGGAGTGCAGGGCCTGGAGGGCCATGCACTCCCATGAGCAAATAAGAATATGATTATATTATCTCAAAAAGTAAGGCAATAAATTGCAAGAAACTTTGTTAATGTTCTAGTTTGGGGTAAAGCCACAAACGTAGGGAAATATGGTGTTAAGATTTCCAACCCTAATGCCCCACCCCCACTCTGCACAAACCAACAGGTGTCAGTGGTGTGTCTTGGGGTTGTCAGCCCTAACCTGCAAGAGAGATGGTGTGGGGTGTGCTTTGGACTGCTCAAGGCTAACACTCACCCCATTTCAGATGTGCAGACTTTTGTAAGAATGGGATGAGCGTTAGGCTTGAGAAGCCCAAGACACACCCCACACCTGCTCTCCTGCCAGGTTTGGGAGGGTGGGGTGCTAGGGTTGGAAACCCTAATGCCTAATTTCCAAGCTTTTGTCACTTTGACTCTAACTGGAGCATTAACAAAGCTTTTTGCAACTTATTTCCTTACTTTTTGAGACAGTATAATAGTATCCTTATTTTACTGTGGGAGCGCAGGGTCCTTTGGACCCTGCCCTCCCATCCCTCTGTAGATGCATATATGTATAGTATGTAGCTACAGAAGGGCACCAAAATGTCAGCATTGCCATCTTATTACCCCACCTCATGTACCCAATACAGAAAATTGTCGAATCCCCACCAAAACTTAATTCTGCGCAACTGGAATGCCATTCCATGCCACAGGTGCGAAAACACATTTTGGCCAGGATTTGAAAAATGGCAGCTGAGACATACATGAGGTGGGGTAATAAGAAGTCTATGTAGAAAATCTGGGGTCAAAATATTTAAAATGTCCAAAGTTACGAGTGTGCGTAGTGAAATTACAATAAGCTGTCATAACTTCAGTTCAGAGAAGGGCAACAAAAATGGTGCAGGGCCTGCACCACAGGTCATACAAGGAGAGATTAGAGGAACTCAGTATGTACACCCTGGAGGAGAGGAGAGAGAGGGGGAAATGATAGAGACCTTCAAGTACCTCAAGGGGATTAATAAGGTACAGGAGGGCAGGATCTTCCAGAAGAGAAGCTGCTCTAAAACAACTAGAGGGCATGACATGAGACTGGAAGGAGGTAGACTAAGGGGCAAAGTGAGGATATACTTTTCACAGAAAGGGTGGTGGACGTGTGGGATGGCCTACCTCAGGAGGTGGTGAGGGCAAGCACAGTGGGGGGATTTAAACATGCATGGGATAGACATAAGGGAACCCTAGAGGGAGGAAGGACAGGCAGCAGCTGGTGACCAAGTAGAGTCAGCAGCAGCTAATTAAAGGTAGGGTATATGGGCAGACTAGATGGGCCTGGAATTCCTTATCTGCTGTCGGTTTGTATGTTTCCATGTAACTTTGGCATTTTTTCATATTTTGACCCCATATTTTCAACATAGCCTTCTCTTGACCCCACCTCATAAACAGTGGCAGAAAAATGTCCAGATCCTGCCCGAAAGGTAAATTTGCCAATCGACCATGAAATCACCTTTCTGGCAGGAGTTGCATACCGACAGTCCTATTGTGTGTGAGGTGGGGTTCCCAAAAGGCCGTTTTGAAAATGTGTGGTCAAAATCTCAAAATAGGCTAAGTTATGCGTAAAGTTGAACCCCCATTAGTACATTGCACCACATTTACAGTATCTTAATTTCTCATATTGCAGTGGCCAGTTCCAGGAGCAAGACGTGTCTTTGATCAGAGAGTGGGTCTTGAACCTGGGACCTGTTCAGGTAAGTGAGGGTATGTGGGGGCTGGGGTGGGGTGGTGGGTTCTGAGTGAGAGGCTGGGGGGCTGATCGGTGAGGGACCATTTTACAGGTTTCAAAAAAACCCCAAAGAACCATTTTCTTCTTTTCAGGTTATAATTCAGATGTGAAGGTTGGGGGTACCACTAGACACCAGGTATTATAATGTTTCACAATGGGGATGGTGATCGACAGTTGGGGGTGCCACTAGACACCAGAGAACTCAAGAACAGTGATCAGTGGGTGGCACGTGCCACTATACATCAGGGAATATTAATTTTTACAATGGGGATGGTGATCGGTGGGTGGGGGGGTGCCACTAGACACCAGTGAACAAATTAATTGCAGGCACGTAGGGTGATGTGTCAGTGTGTGAGAACCTTCTGGGGATGATTAAGCTGTAACAGGTGTGGGTGAGCCCAGTCATAAGCCTGCTTGTTCCTGCAGTGCTTCCAAACTATTCTTCTTGGAAGCAACCCCCCCTCCCCACAGACCAAGACCCCACATTCTCCTGCTACTGCAGCACAGTCAAATGAAAGTTTGAGAGGAAACAAATTAATTACTGCCTAGGATTAGGGGACAGCACAGCAGTTTTACATAATTTACCACTTTCATTAAAATAATATAGTGTCTGTTCTCTCCACAGATATAACCGTGCAGAGAATATGGCAAGAACTTGAAGAATGGAACAGGTTAGACAGCTAGTGTACTGAAAATTATTTTAAACAGCCTCTGTGTCTGTTGTTGCAGATAGTATAAATTACACGAAAGTATTAACTGTATGTTTCTCTGGACTTCTAAACTTTCTGTTTCTTTGCAGCTTAAGATACCCCACTCTTCAACTACCAATGCAAAATCCAACTGTGTCTGTTAATAAAATGAGTGCATCAGTAGAACTAGGTGAACAAGGCAACACAGTAGTCAGGGACACAGAGACCGAGAATGTGCCAATGGTTCAGAAGACAGCTTTCTACAGTTTTAACAGAATACTGGCTGGTGTTCTTTACACAGAAGGTAAAAGGACAGAGGATGTGACTCCTGCTGAGGAGTTCCAAGAGAAAATGGAGGAAATCTGAGGAATGGCTACTTACTAGAGCCATAAAGAAAGAAATGAATAAAGAACAGAAAGGAGTGTTCCTGCTGCTACTTTAGGGAGATAGAGAGAGAGAGAGAGAGAGAGAGAGCGAGAGAGAGAGAGAGAGAGACAGAGAGATGGAGAGAGAAACACACACACACACACATATACTCAACAACCAGAACAAATAAAATACAAAAAAAGAGACGAAGAAAGGGCAAAGAGAAAGAAGAACAAGAAGGGAGTGAAAATGAGGAAACGTCTGATGCAGAATATATACAAATATATGCACACATTATAGATATATATATATGAATACACACATATAAATAACACTACATTGGACTGATGTGCATAATTTAATTAACTAGTGTATCAGTCGATAAAAACTCACAGAACAGGGGAAGCTGGTGATAAGTCATTGTAGCCAGTCCCTCCAGGCTTGAGCCCCACACAATGGATGCTCCTCTGTCCAAATATAGGACTCTGACCAGCAAGCCAATCAATGGATGAAGTCCTGACTGACTCTCGATGTGTGTGAGGAAGGATAAATCAATCAACTATTTTCTTGACTGGAGATAAATCAATTAAACACCTCCCAGTCCATATACCCAATTGTGGGGACAATAAATTGAAGAATTTCCCCTCCCATACTTGCCATTGGCTGTGCAGCTGGTCCCTGTCTCTCCTAAAGTCTTTTTCCTATGGGCTCTGCTCACTGGCTCCCGAACCTTTATCACCAACTCTGCCTACAGACAGGTGGCATTCATGCTCTGCCCACTACACGGGTGGGGTTGTCAGAGTGTGACAGGTGGGCGAGGTTATCAGAGCAGGACAGGTCTATGAGAACCTGAGTTGGGGATGTGGCATGCTACACCGGTGGGCGGGGCTATCAAGCCCCTACAGGTAGAGGTCAAGTGGTGCCTGAGCGTGTGTGTGAGGGGTACCACTAGACACTAGGCCAAGGGGGTTCAACGTTCATGCTGCAGCCTGCAGCATGAGTTCAGCTTCAGCTGCAGAAGTCAAGAAATTCCCGATGTTCTCATACAGACAATGTGGGGGAAGCACTCCTCTGGCTAAGCTGGACACCTGGGATTTGGGGTGCCCAGACAAAGTATTTCTGGTCCTAACTGTGAAAAATAAACATCAGAATCTGGCTAGGAACTGGGCCTGTTTAGCTAGGTTCTGGTGTTTGATTTTTAAAATGACAAGATTTGTGTGTCTTTTCCACACTTTTTAGTTAGTGAAAAAAACAAGATGGCAACTCACAAAAAAGGAATTTTTCTGCTGAAAAAGGATTGTCCCCTCATGAAAACGAATCCTTTTTTCATGAGGACAAATCCTTTGTCGAACTTTTTACCTCTATCCTGGAGAGAGATCTTTCCATTGAAAATAATGGAAAATTAAAAATTGAATAATTGCACAACAGATTAATATTTTTTTCACCAAACAAATGCATAGCAGTTCTGTTACCCAAGCTGTATCTACCATAAAAAACACACCAAAATTCCATACTGTCTGGGCACAAGGGGATGAGGAAAAAAACTGCAAAAAGTGGTGACTTTTAAGATTCTTGCATTATCCAGATCTTAGAATCCGAGCATCCAACCAGAACAAAACTTGTCATGTCAAGAAGTCTACGCCATGGGACAGCACATGCCAAATTTTGTGCAAATCCATTGATCAGTTGCAAAATTATTAAAGTGCAAAATTTGAGGTTTAACATTAAACATGCTACTCAACCCGAACTATAGGGGCACAACCGTGTCCCTATAATATATAAAAGAAATAAAAACAAAAATAAAATATTATTTTTTGTTTCTTATTTATATTTAATTACTGTTTTTCATTTTTTATATACAGATAACTGTGGTTTTACTCTGTGTTACTACCACCCACAAAGTTGCCTGTCAGTGCATTTCAGTGTAGCAGTCTGAAGTTACAGTGTAATCACATTTTAGTTACCATTGTAATTACATGTTTAAGTTTTTCTGTGTGATTAGCCTTTAAATAAATATCAGATAGACAGACTGTTGAAACAGTGCACAATGCACCTGCATTCATATGCAATTACACTTATAAGGAAATATTTAATAAGCCAAATGTAGTAACATAGCAGTTACACAATAGATTCGCTGTTACAATTTGCAATAGCTATTGCATGTGTAGTTGCCCTTCTAAGAGCAAATTACATAATGCCAGAAGAAATACAGTGGTAGCTGCACAACAGATTTTCTTTTACATTTTGAATCAGCTATTAAATGTGTAGTTACACTTGTCAGACTGAAATGATTTGTGCAGAAAAGGGAGACAGTAGTGGTTGCACATGTAACTATTACTTCATGCAAACTGTGTAAGTACACAAGACACAAATGTGAAACAAGTTAACAACTACATAGTAGTTAGAGTACAGTTACAGTGTAGTTACTTGATGCAAATTGTGTGTAAATATACAAAACACAAATGTGAAACTAGTTAACTACATAGTAGTTACATTTAACTGCCCTGTAGTTACAGTGCAGTTAAATTGTAGTTATACAGTAGTTACAGTGTATCTGATGACACTTAAAATAAAATGTTACTGTTAAATGTTAAAAAAAAGACAAAAATGAGAAACACAGTGTTTTTTCACATGATTTTTATCTGTGGAAATGTTCCTATCCTTGTAGCTCAGTGTCACCAAAATGTATTTGCCATTGATCTTAAATGGACTATAATCAGACAGAATGATTGCACATGCAACTACTACTTCATGCAAATTGTGTAAGTACACAACATACAAATGTGAAACAATTTCACAACTACAAGTAGTTACAGTACAGTTACAGTGTAGTTACTTCATGCAAATTTTGTATAACTACACAGCACGTAAATGTGAAACTAGTTAACTACATAGTAGTTACATGTAACTGCACAGTATTTATAGTGCAGTTACAGTGTAGTTATACAGTAGTTACAGTGCAGTTAGTGATACTTAAAATAAAAATTTACCACTAAATGTTAAAAAAATGACAAAAACGAAAAATACAGTGGATACAATCCAATTATGCCTTGCAGAAATGGAGCTTATATGTCTCACAGGCTTTTGGGAATATTGGTGTCATTTTTCAATAATTTATTTGAAGTCTGATTTATCTGCATGGATATGCCTAAATAAAACATTTTAGTGGGATGTGGGTCAAGGAGTGAAAGAGGGAGAGACTGAGAGCGGTGTGTGTGTATATATATATATATATAAATAATATATACAGAGAGAGGAAGAAGGATACATTTTACGTGCATTGGGATTGCATAATAAATTATAATACTTTTTTTTCACTACAGAGTTGTTTATCTCCTTCAGCACCCTGACTGGTCTGCATCTGGGCCAGCCTTCCAAGCCCATCACCCACATTCTCTGGGACTTACCTTTTCTGGCGGCCCTGCCAGAGGACCTTGGATCAGAGGCACCTAGTCATCGCTGTGGGGCCTGCAAGGGAGCAGGCCATCACTGTTGTATAGTCAGAGGTATTTTCCTCCTATTTTCTCCCCTATTGGGCCTAGACATGTGTGCACTCAGCCTCCATAGAGACACCACAGGCATCCAGGTGTGTGGTCCCTTCCCATGATGTGCCATGGTGCTGCCACCTAGAGTCCTCTCCCTGCCCTATAGATGGCCATCCTCCCTCCCAGGCCAGCTCCCAAGTGACCCAGGTCCATTCTTGAACACTGGTTGCTGGCATGGCAGTCAGTGGCTAAAAGCAATATAGTCAGCAGCTAAAGTCTTGAAACAGAAATAGGCAGTCAAACCTAGAACTGGAAACCAGAGCTACACAGAGTAATGACCCCATATTAAAAAGTATCAGGCTGCCCCTTGCAAAGTCCCTTTCCTAAGTGCAAATTAACACAGTTAACTAAATGTGCTGTACTCAGACATGTTTGGAGAAAAGTGTGAGTACCCCAAGCATGTTTGAATATAATCTACCAAAGCAAAAATGAGGCAGTAAAACGTGCAGTCAGCACAATTCACATCCTTCTGCTGGCCAAAGAGAGATACAGTATCTGGTCACTGAAAACAAACAGGCTGTAATGAAGCCAACTCATTTACAGTAGGGCATCCCAGACCTGTTAGTGTTACAATATGCACAATCAGGACCTCACTGAAAATGAGATACTGCATATTAACTGACCTATCCTGGGAAAGTACATTGTAAAAATGTATAAAAGCAGGACCCCAGTAAAAATGAGATTCTGTATTTTACCTTTGCTAACTCTAATAAATATACTGGAAAAATGTGTAAAAGCAGGATCCCACCGCAAATGAAATACTGTCACTGCTCTATCCTGCTAATGACACTCATGCTCTATGTGCGTGCACAACTATTGTAAATGTGTGTGCAGGCACGTGTGTTGTGTGCATTTTCAAGGGGGTGTGTATGTCCAAAACCAAAAACACTGTTCATTGCATTACCTTGATGTTTATGTTGTTGTTTTTTTCTACTATTGTCTTGAAAATGTGGGACTTTTACATTATTTATTTATTTCAAAAGTTTCACCAGGAAAGACATACTGAGCTGAAAAATAGCTCATATCCAGATGTGTCCTGGGGGAAGGAGGAGAGAGGTGTAAGAACAACACAGACCATTAACTTATACAATAAAACATCATACAGGCTGGCCCGGTGGTGCTGAGGGTTGAGGCAGTGGATGCCACACCTCGTACCATGCTGATGACCCATGTTCAGGAGTGAGCTCAGGATGCAGGGGTCGGCCGGGGGGAGGGTGCAGAGCAGGATTGAGGCACCACAAAGCAGCTCATTTCTGGGGAGGGACGTGAGAGTTCCCCGGCTCTTGGCTGCCCCCATGTGGAGGCTAGGTGGTAGCACTAAGTCACAAGGGAACCCTGGAATTAGTCTGGGTGGTGGGAAGGGGCTGTTACTGGAGCCACGGAGCATGTGTGCACCTCCGCACAAATGTGTGACTGCGTTCCGGGGTCTCAGGGTAAAGGGAAGAAAAAACAGAAAAATTGCATGTCTCCCCCATTGCCAAGTAAAGTGAAAGTGGTTACGGTGGAGCAAAAAGCAATATGGAAAAAAAACATCAACCAGAGATATAAATTAAACAGTACAAAATGAACATGAACGAGGTTCATCAGACAGGTTAAATTATAGACAAAAATTTTACAAGGATACAGCGGGGAATCTTTCCCATGGGTGCAAGCAATACTACTTTCCATTGGTGAGGGCACCAGGAGTTAGGGCACCGAAGGAAGAACCACAGATAGGGGAAAGGAAGGGAAAGTGCAGACAAGTGAGGGAGGAAGAAGAGAGGGAGGAGGGTTGGAGACATGAGTGGAGGAGCAAGGAGATGGAGAAAGAGGGGAAGATGGTAAATTTAAGAACGGGGAAGGGCTATGACTCAAGGGCAGCCACAGGAGGGAATGGTCATGGAGAAAGAGGGGAAGAGGATAAACTGAGGAGTTGGGCAAGGCTATGACTTTAGGACAGGCACAAGAGGTAGTGGTGTGGTCATGGAGCAGAGAGAGAGAGAGAGAGAGAGAGAGAGAACTTTTGGAAGAGGCAAAACAAATGGTTAGGGGCAGAGAGTTCCAAAGTTTGGGAAAGCAGAAAGAGAAGGCAGCCTGACCAGTGAAGGATTTTACATCACAGTAATACAACTAAGTGACACATTAATTCTGTATCTCCTCCCCAGTATCAATCATTCCCCTGGTTTTTATTTTGATAAGTTGATAACTATTTTTGTTCTTTGGTCAGTTCCACAACTTTTTGCTTGGTAACTTATTTTTGTCAACTTATTCTTAGATATAATTGTCCTCTTTATCTTTGTTACACTTATTCCATTTTTACGAACTTTATATTCTGCATTTTTGTATCTGTTATCTTTTCCCCTTTCCCCTTACCTCAGGACACATCTGAAAATGAGCTGTTACTTGCTTAGTACGTCTTTCCTCATAAAACTGTTAAAATAAATGAAATCTCTTATCATATTAACGCATTAGCAGCCATTGTGGCTCTGACCAGAATTTGTTAACTGTTGGGTTTTGTTTCCCTTATTGTTTTACTAAAATCATCAATTATTCTCCAAGCACTTGAATAACCTATTTTCATTAGTTCTTGTGATATAATGCACTGGTTAGTTAAGGTAAATCTAAAGTGGATTCTTTTTTCTTATTTATAATTAATTGTTATGCTTCAGAGAATGTGTCTACACCATTTTCTGTTTGTAACTGCCATCTGTAGCACTTTGTCATACCTTAACCATGGTGAACAGATGTGGTAAGATTCTTTAGCTCCCACAAATTGCTATAAAATTAATTGCGAAATATTGGAAAATATAAGAAAACATTTTGATCAATTGATGGGAGAAACTCCAAACAATGACAACAAGGAGAATTTAAACCCCTTAAAAACATCCACACCAATTACAAATAATGAGGACGTAATTCATAATTTAGAAAAAAACTAGAATTCAAAACAGGCAAATAAAAAGTGATGGAAGAAAATGACATGCTGCTAGCAAATGATCATAAAAAAACATTATCCATAGGTTGCAAAACCCAAACAGAGACCAAAACTAAGAAGGCCCCTGGGGCAACTCATGGACAAAGTTAGAATAGATAAGGAAAAATGAAAGAAGAAATTATAAAGAAAAAAGCTTCAAAAATTTGGAAAAGGGGAGAACTCAATTAGATACTAAACAAACTAAAATAGTTGTATTTATCCAGAAAAAAAAGATAAGCCTCAAATGAAAAAAATATAAACTACCAAGAAATAAATTATTCACTAATTGAAACTGAAGGGGAAAATAATACATGAAATCCAGGTCAGGACAATGAGAAAAATAGTGCAGGGTCCACACAAATTGGTCTTTTTAGCCCATTATCGTACAGTGGTTCTATTTTTAATGTTGAGAATACTTTAGACACTTTAAATGTATTTATTTATATATTTATTTGCTTTCGTTAACCGGGTGGGTGCATTAGACATAGGGATACCTATTTTCAGGCACAACCCAGGAGAATACAAGTTGAAATACATAAGCACACCATGTGACGCAGCACATGAAATAGGTAACACAGTGGGAAAGGGTCAAAAACGATCAGCTTAGGGGTTGGGAGAAATACAGTTTTGAAGAAAGTCAGGATACAAACAAAACCGAATTTAGACAATGTCATAGAAAGTATAGACATGTACAGCACAAATGAATACAAAGTACAAAAGTGGATGAATGGACATGTTATATACAGTATGCAATAAGTGCCTTTTAGTGGTAACTAAATTTGAGAGAGTAGAGAAGGGGGGAGGAGGAAAGTGGTAGAAGTAGAGGAGAAAGAGTAGATGGGTGATAGAGAACGTAAAGGCGAGTGTCATTAGAGAGAGAGGTGAGGAAGAGGCTAGGAGGGGAGTAAATGCAGAATGGTAAGGATTGATAGTGAACAAATGATCTAAGGTGGGTAGAAGCAAGTGCAGGGGTTTGAAGCATGTAGATGATCATCGTGAGATTTCTTGAAACCAGCATGGGTGGGAGCTTGGTGGATAACATAAGGTATGGAGTTCCAATACTTTGGGGCTGCGTGAAAAAAAGCACATGCACCCATAGGGGTTTTAAATCTAGGGATATAGAATGGTGCTAGGTCTGTAGATTGGAGCCCATATGAGGGGGATTGGAAGTGAAGCAGGGAGGCAAGGGATTGTGGGAGACCTGGTCTGGCTATCCTGTCAATTAGAGAACTGTAGGACTGAAGGTGATGGGCAGTGGGAGAGGGCCAATTTAGGTCGGCATAGAGCTGGCAATGGTGTTTATACCATGGTGATGCAGAGGCATAGCAACAGGTGTTGTCATATATGGTATCCCATTTATGGAGGGAGGATTTTGTGGCACCTAGGTAGGTGACCGTGCCACAGGCCAGGGCCAGGAGCAAAAGGCCTTGTGCAATGGCAAGTCTGGCAGATGGAGTGAGGGCATAGCTAGTACAGTAGGCCCCTCCAATTTTAGTGCTGACAGATTTACAGGTGGCAGTAATGTGCAGGTCAAAATCCAGGGATTCGTCCAGAAGAATGCCCAAGTATTTGAAAGACCTAGTGCCGACCAGTGGGGAGCCATCTGCACACAAGATTATTAGGGTGTTACAATTTGCTCTAAGTCTGGCAGCAGAGCCAAACAGCATAGAGTGTGTTTTACTGACATCGAGAACAAAGTTGTTCTCTGTTAGTCAGGATTGTATGCTTAGGAAGTCAGAGGCAAGAGAGTGGTTTATATCTGAGATGTTTTTGACACTGTAGTAGATGACGAGGTCATCCACGTAGAGATGAGATGAGCAGGTTGGTGCGAGCCGTGGAAGGTCGTTGATGAAGATAGAGAAAAGTAGGGGGCCCACTATACAGCCCTGGAGAATGCCAACTTGGATCGAGGAGAGATCTGACATGGATGAGTTAAAAACTACGGCCTGTTTCCTGATGGACAGGTATTTATTAAACAATGCCATCACATCAGCGAAGAAACCAAGGGAATGTAGTTTTGTTAGTTTATTAACAACTCTCCAACCCCTGCCAGGCTACATAATGAAGCAAAAAGAAGTATCCAGAATTATGCTACGAATACAACTTCTTACATTATGATAATTACCCAGTGTGTCTCAGCAAGGAATTAATAAAAGCCTTAGAACATTCATTTATGGCCAATGTTTTAATAATGGAGCAACACACAATAATAAACAAATGACACTGATAAAATCTAAGGAGAATTAATCTATAACAGAATGACTTTGGAGAAAATAGAAAGGCAAAAGCAAAGATTAAAAATGAGGAAACAGCTTATGACCCAGATTTAAGTGATGATTTGACAGAAAGCAAAAGACCCACAAATGAAACTGATCCACAAGACGCAAAGGATAAGAGCAATTCAGTAAAGAAAGCTGTAAAATCCCAGGGTAATTAAGTCCTGGCCAGGGCTAAAACAGCTGCTAAACCATTAATCTAACAAGGGGTATCCAAAGTTGTCTCCAAAAATCACACTAGCCATGTATAGAATTGAGAAGGAGCGAGCGAGTGAGTGAGAGAGAGAGAGAGCAAAATATCAAAGACTGTGCAAGATCATCCCAGAAAGATAATCAATACAAGAACTTGCTATGCAGCTGTAAAAAATGGATCACTGGAACTGAACTAGAGCAGTAAGAACCAGACCAGACCAACAAAATTTGCACAACTTGTGATTGGATCAGCTGGTCTGGCTTTTAACAATATGGTCCAGTCCAGTTTTAGCAGTGAGGTTTTCACCAAGTTCCCTACATCTCAGTATCTCATGTTCCTGATTATTATTTTTCATTGTATGCCTGCCTTATTACGAGCACACCTTAGGGTGTGTATTATAGCTGTACAAATATTTTGGGTTCCTTTTTGTACTATCAATATTGTTTTGAGCTTGTAGTATCCCAATTTTTCCTTCCCGCAGAACACATCTGTAGATGAGATTTATATGTGATTGTTTCTTCTGGGTTTAATATTTTATACCCCAGTTTTGCCTCACTGATTCCCTGCCATCCTATGTATTTTTTTCTTTTGTTGTTGCCCCTTTGAGATGTTGTTCCATGCCTGGTGACATTACATATGCTGGGTGACTCAGGCCTGATGGCAGTGACATTTCAGAAGCCAGGGCAAAGCAACAAGCCAGTGAAAGGATGAAGGCCCTGCCCAGTCTATAGTACTTCTGAAATTCGCCCTGAATATACAGAGGGATGACAGGCAGGGCATAACTTAGGCACAGTTAGTTTCTGCTGTAGTCTGCACCCCCCTCCACTCATTAGTTTAACCACTTATTTTGTGTGTTTGTCAGCTGTGCTCCTTCTCTTCACAAACAGACCCCGGCCGAGCTACAAAAAGGCTTCCAGACCCTGTCTGCACTTCCTGCTCCACTCCTCTCAGCTATGAGTTTCCTGCTGCTCACCCTTCTATGACAGGCCATTCATAGGCAGGCTGTTCGACAGCAGGGGTGGCAAGACTGGCAAAGGGCTCAACCCACAGGAGGCAGTCCAGCGGCTATGGGAAACTGAGTAGATGCTGGCCAAGAAGAAAGAGCTCCTGGAGAAGAAAACTGAGTAGGAGCTGCAAACTGCAAAGAAACTTGGCACAAAAAAATAAGCTGGGTAAGTCAGGACAAATCCCTAAATTGTAATATGTACTTGTATGTAGAAAGTAAATGAAATACAGCGTGTCATCTACAAACCTGCTTTCATTTTAAGGCAACCACCTTGTGCTGAACAGGATTGTTGATTAGCATAAATAGTGCTGGGCAAGAAACCCCATAAAATGCTGAACACAGGCAAAATCCCAGTAAGTTTGGGTTTGCGCGTGAGCAAGTCAGAAGGGCTAGGAGCAAGAAAACAGTGTGGCGGGGGCAAGGAGGACAAGAAGGAAGCATACTTTAGTGAATGGGAAGGGTGAGGAGAGATTTGCAGGAAGCTGTGCTTCAACTCCACTCTGCCATAACAGCACGGCTGTGCTGCTTTAGGAATTCTGGTCAGACCCTCTTTTTCTGATAGCAGTATGTCAGCGTACCTCTGATGCTATGCAGTTGTAAAAACACAGAGCTGAGCTGTAGTATATAGCTTATATGAACCAAAACATGAGATTTAACAGCAATGGTAATTCAGTGCCAACAATTAATATGTGAACAATTAGAGGATTTTATATTGGATGATATTACATCTTAAAAATATGCATGCTCAATAGCATCTGTGATTACAAAGCGTGTGAATTCTTTAAACCCTAGCATTGATCCATGAATGAAATACAAATCACACTTTAATAGGATTAGCATATTTACATAGATTTAAGTCTGGTATGAGCTTCTAAACATCTGTATTCTCCACAGAAAAATTATAATCATTCAGCTGCATCCATATCCGAGCCAGCAGTTTCAAAAAACACTGCTTGCACACCTTGTTCTCCTCACCTTTAGAGGAATAATGGTGTGAACAAATGGATGGTTTTACTTATGATCTTCTTAGACAAGATTTCTGAAATGATTATGGTGGTGGTGGGATAGGTTGACAATGCCAGTTGTGCTAAGTAATGGCTCATTCAGAACCACATTAATAAAGCTAGTGTATACTGGATTGAAGCTTTCTCCCAAGAACACACACGCACACACACATATCACATGTGCTCTGTGTCTTTTCAGCAATATAACAAAGAACTGAACTAGGAGCCTTCAGAGCCCCTGATTCAGGCAGTGCTCGGCAGCAGGGCCTTCAGAGAAGTGAAATATGGAACTGAAGATGTTACTAGCCATGACAGTGCATAAAAGGTAAAGATGCATTTTTTCCAGTATGTGTGGTTTCTAACTTCCTCTCAAAATCCATTCTTGTCATCCGAGCAACAACCACAAAATAGAGGAAATGCTCCATTTTGTGAAATGCACAGTTCTAAGGAAGTTGATGCCACATGAATAGGACTTGAAAATACACTGGGGGTTGATCTGATCTTGTATAATCATTATACATTTTAAATTCCCCATAGCAAGCAGCACAGAGCGATTATCAAGCATAGTTACTCTGAGTGCTAAATTTCCATAGATATAACTTGCTTTGTAAGTGTGCGGACCTACTGGCCAGCTAAGAGAGCAATTAAAGGGTTAACCGTGGAGTCCTTTGACCCTTGATTTTGGTTAATGTGTAGCTTTTTTTAAAAAGCATTCAAAAACTTGTTATAGATTAGAACTAGTTACCTGTTTTATCTTAATTTAGAATTATTTGTTATATTGTTTTACTATAGTTGTTTTTTATGCTTATGTACTGATGTATGTTGTTTTTTCCTACCTACCTGTACAGCACCCAGAGCCTTTGGGTTGGGGTTCTGAACAAATAAAAAGGTTGCTTACTTTTATATATACCACTGTGCATGGAGCACATAGTCAGAGTCAGCAGCAACCTGTACTACAACCTAGAGCATGAATAAGCCTAGGATTCTGTGTAAAAGAAATGAAGGCAGGCATTGCAACAGTTAAAGCAATCCAGTCTGGCTTGCACTGAGTGAGGCACAGGGAACGTGTTATGAAAGGCAGAAACAGTGCCCAGACAGTTTCATGTGGGCACAAAGCTATTTGGCCAGTGCTTGGGTGAACAAGGCTATTTAACTCCTTGTATGGTACTGTGAGATGTTACCAAATGACCTACTGTATATAATGGAGGAGCTGTACTCGGCAAGTGGGCACCCTCTTTCACACCAGGCAAAATAGATCAGACTGGAGGGTGAACCTGTAAATCTTAACCAGCTGCTGCTGGTTGTGAAGCACCCCACCCCATACCCCTGTACAGATCACGGACTTGAAGTGCACTCAGCCCATTGTGCTTCACATCCTTTTTGTAAGTTGATGTTTTTGAGGTATGAGCTCTACTTGATCTGTATTACTCTGGGTCATACCCCTTCTGTCTCATAAATCAGGAACAAGGCTTAAAATGTCAGTGACAAAGACCTCAAATCAGGGACACATCTTACAAAAATGGTAATACTCAAATAGCTAATAGAATAAGAGGATTAGTGTAATATGTATTTTCTGAAGACATTTGCACACTAACTGTAACGTATCATTTTATTTTATGCTTACAGTCCTCACTGTTCAAGTAAAGAAAACAATAATTTTACAGAGGAAAGTTTCTGAAGCAAAATCAGAGACATCCCAGAAAATCATGGACTGTTGAGAGGTATGCTCAGGGTAGCAGTCCTGGTGGGTTTGCTGTGTGCTGCTGCCGAGCACCGCCTGAATCAGGGGCTTGCCAATTGTTGCAGCTGCCACCTTTTGGAAGTGGGGAATGGTGCATCCTGTTAATTATCAGGTGCTGAGTTGTGTTTTTGCAGCCCTCGGTGGATGGCAGTCTCTTTATGTAGGACAGCAGTATTCAGTACCTCAGCAGTTAGTCTGGTAATGCTTGGCATGCAATAAGAGGTACTGTATTGTGAAAATCAGTTCATGCTATTAATGCTTTGATCCGGAATGTGTGACTAGACCAGATTGATGTGGCGGCAGCAGAACTGCCTAACCAGTCCTTTTCCCAGATCTATCACATTTGGATGTGAGAGCTGCTAGCTACTCTTCAGAATGATATACAAGGGTTAAAAGGGGCAGCGATTACAGTTCCTGTATGTTTAAAGGTGCTGCTGTGATCTGTCCATCAGTAGTCAGCCCAAGCTGATGTGATAATGTGCGTTCAACATGAAATCATCACCAGCAGGCATAATCTATCATCCCTATTGTCCGGCGTATACAGCCTGTGGGTACGTGTGCTCCAATAAGGTTGGTTTGCACATGAGCAAAATCAAATGTTTATAGTTCTTGTGGATAATGAATCAAAACAGTTGTTGCTGCATCCCCGAGGTGCTGAATATCCTTTTAAGTTGCTTGGTTGTGGGGTGCTTTAAACAATACTCAAGGACTCAGAATGTTCCATTTTCATCTGTTTATTCTTTTTCAATTAACCATCCCAATGTTTTTCATGCCTTATTGTGCTTTTTCAAAGGATTCCTGGATAATTTCTGTAAATAAAAATTTCATTTTTTAGTACCATATCATTTTTTTTTCATTTTATTCCATATTGTCTATTTGACTGGTACACTTAGTTTACTTCTTACTCCATTTCCTCTTGTACTGTACTTTTGTTTTTCAGATTTTTCATTAAATCTGCACAGTGACATACATTTTTATTATAATCTCAGTATATTAACATTTGCTTACCAACTTCCTTATTCCAGTTACTGTTAAGCAGTTATTACATATTTTACTTCAAATGTTTCTCCTTGCCTCAGTCAAGTACATTTACATACATGTTACTCATTTTTTCACCCTAAATTCAATTCTAACTACATATCATGTTACTGTGCCTTTAAATGCTTCATCTTTTTTCTTCACATTTAATATGCTATAATTAATGGGTCTCCCCTTTTTCCCATTGGAAGACCGTGCCGTAATTTGCTGTTATAAAGGAGCATTTATAATGGCAAACACGCGCATGGCTTTCCTTGGTTTGTGCAAGCGCCACCAGTTTGTCTCCTCATGCCGCTTGCCTCTCTCGCTTCCATCTTCGGTGAAACTCAGCCTCCACGCCATAGGAATTTGGTGGTAGGTTATTTCTTTTTTAAAAACTGATATTTTTCCAAATACAGAGGGATACCAGAACAGCTGAAAACAAACAAAAAAAAATCTGCCAGGCTACTGACAAAAAACGGACCAGAGCATGGCAGCACCAGAACATCTGGGGGAACATCTTGTATTTTATATAATTGCTGTGGCAAAAATCACCCACTATACATACTTCAGGGAGAAATGCCTCTGAGAGCCCTACGAGAGGGTCCAGGTGAGTACAGATTGAGTTTCAGAAAGGGGTGACCTTCTGGCAAGTCCATAGAATATGGTATAAGGAGCCAGATTCTTGACCACATCTGGACCAGAGATCACCGGAAAGGTGACCCATCCTATGTAACCTCATTGGGGTATAATAGAGATTATAGAGAATCTGAAATTGCATAAGGTGGTAATGATTCCATCTTATAAACTGGTATAGATGTCTCCAGATGAGTGGCCAGTTCTGGGGGAAAGAGGGAGAGTCTGGTCACAACTATATATCCTGGGGTCCTCACTGACAGCCAGAAATGTTTGTAGGGAGTGGTAATAGTATGATACGAGATGAGATTGAGGAGCAGAGGAGATTAGTTGGAGGACAACAGAGCCAAAAGGACTTTGCCACAGGCCTACTCCAAAATATTGTGTGAGCATATAGGTTATCTGGAAGTATTTAAAGCATGTTAGGGTGGGTCAATGGTGTATTTCCCTTGTTCTCTGGAATGGTAGTAATTTACCATCCAAGGTTAGCTCTTGCACTGTTTCTACTACTATATCTGGCCAAAACTGCCCGGACAGCATTTGTCCAGGTATTCACAGGTTAGGATTGCCTGCAAGGGACTGAAGGATATCTTGAGCTGGGCAAACTTTCAGAAAAGAACAGAGCTGTGAATGGGTCAGCAGAGATGCCCCAAGGGGTGTGTCCCTTAGAGAGTGTGATAGCCTTTTCCTGGGTATAAAAGAGAGTGCCCTGTGGTCCATTCCATGGATTGAACAGAGGAAATGCTCTATGTCCACCCACTGTGGAGAATATCCTCGAGTATCCAATGGACGTAGCCAATAGGATATCCTATGAAAGTGAAGGGCTAAATAGTACATATAAAAGTTGGGAACCTGAAGACCACCATCCTGCTTAGTCCTCATTAACTTGGAAAACACTCGACTGGCTGCCTTACCCTTCCATAAAAAGGAGGCTAGAATTCTGTGTTCTTGGATAAACCAGGATTGGGGAAGAAACCAGTTATACATCTGTTGGGGGTATAATAGCTGGGGTAAAACATTCATCTTTATAATGCTTAGTCTGCCCCACAGTGAGAAAGGTAGAAGAGATCAACATTTCAAATCAACTTTAATGTGAGAAATGATAGTATCTAGGTTATATTGTTTAAACTTATTTGGAGAGGTACTGAGGAAAATTCCTAAATATTTAAGTTCATCCTTCCTCCAAGTCAGGCCAAGATGATCTACCTCTGCTTGAAAAGTTCTACTATTAACTGGCATGATCTCTGTCTTGGTAAGATTAAGTTTGTAGTTAGATATAATACCGAATCAAGAAATAATCTGCAGTGCTGGAGGTAGTGAAGTAGCCGAGGAGGAAAGGTGTAGAAGAATACCATCCTCATATACACAAAGCTTATACTCTGTGTTATGAATTGAGATACCAGTAACCTGAGGTGAGGAGTTAAGCTTCCTAATGAGAGGTTCCAGAAATAAGTTGAATAGAAAGGGAGATAAAGGGTAGCCTTGCCTGGTTCCTTGGTATAGGGAAAAAGGTTGGGGTAGCATGCCGTTGCACAATACCTGAGCCATAGGGGAGGAATATAAAACTTTAACCCATTGTGTAAATTCGCTGGGGATGCCAAATTTCAGTAAAAGTGTAAATAAGTAATCCCATGAGACTCTGTCAAAAGCTTTCTCGGCATCCAGGGACACTAAGGCTGCAGGAATGTCTAAGTCCCTGGATGCCGAGAGGAGATATGAGATTTTCTGGAGGTGGTCAGCAGAAAGTCTCCCCTTGACAAACCCCACCTGTTCCTGACTGATTAGTGGATCCCAGATGACAGCTAGTCTTTCGGCTAGAACTTTTGAGAGAATCTTGAGGTCCACATTAATAAGTGAAATTGGCATGTAGTTGGCAAGCATCGATGGATCCCGATCCGGTTTGGGGATGACCACAATGGAGGCAGTAGTTAGTGAGAGGTCAGATATGCCCTTTTCAAAAATGTGGTTGTATATGTCTAGGAGAATAGGTGCTATCTATTCTTTTAGTGCCTTATAAAAATTTGTAGTGAATCCATCCAGGCCAGGAGCCTTATCTGTAGCAAGAGTATCGATTGCCTGGGAGATTTCTGCTAGGGTTAGTGGGGCCTTCAGAAATGCCTGTTGGGGAGCTGAAAGTTTAGGAAGCGAGATGTCCTGAAGAAAGGAATTAAACTGTGTTTGGCCGAAAGAAGGAGATGGGGGGGGGGTGCATATAACTGTTGGTAAAAATTTCTAAAGGCTTCTACTATATCACGGGGGATGTGAAGAGTTGTTCTGAGTCACTACGTATCGAGGGAACAATTTTATCTGCCACTTGTGATTTAAGGCAAAGGGCCAATAACTTCCCTACTTTTTCCCCTGGATCAAAATATTTCACTTTGGAATGCAGAATCGTGTGCTTTGCCTTTTCTCCCAGTAAGTTATTATGTTGATATCTGAGGTGCTCTAAAAGTTTCCAATCTGACTGTGGGGAAGAGGAAGAGATATTCTCCTCAAGGTGCTTAATTCGAGAAATCAGAGAGGTGAGCAAGGCCGATGTCTGGTTTTTATGCCTTGCCGAGCTCCGAATAAGTTCCCCCCGAAGGGCACATTTTAGAGCACCCCATAGGATGTCAAGCTTAGACACAGAAGGGGAATTAAGTATAATAAAATTAGTGATAAATGAATGGATGTGCTGTAATGAATCATTGGCTTTAAGTAGCTGATTGTTTATGATCCACATCTTATCTCTGGAAAGAGATGGGGTTAGGTTCAATTGAAGAAAAACAGGATGGTGGTCTGAGATAACCTTAGCTGAGTAATGACACAAGGTTACTCCTGCAAGGGAGTAAGAGCTCAGCAGAAAGTAGTCAATTCTTGAGAAAGAATTATGTGGGACAGAGTGGAATGAATATTGTCGATTGGATAGATTAAGGATCCACCAGGGGTCTGCCAAACCAGTCGACCTCAAGAGGTCCAGAAGAGCCATCTGACCCGAAGACAAGGCCTGACATGGGTGTTCAGATTTGTCTAGTTCGTTACATTGTACTAGATTCCAGTCTCCTCCCAGAATTATTGGTAAGGAACACCAAGGTGACAGGACTGACAAAAGAGTGGTAACAAATCCAGGATCCTCTGCATTAGGGCCATATATTGCTCCCAAAACTACCTCTAAGTGACCTAAAAGGGCTCTTATGAAGACAAAATGCTCATTAGGGTTGGTCATTTCTTGAAGGAGATGGAATGGAATTCTCTGGGCTATTAAAATGGTGACCCCTCTCTTACAGGTATCCAGATCCACTTGTGTGCCTTTAACATTCCAAGAGCAGAAACTATAGACTGCCATGATAATGATATAAATATGGTGGTAATATACCTATCCACATATATTTCCTACAATCCAATAAAGGAATCATTTGAGTATAAACAAGGTTTTCTTTGGTGGTACCTTCCCCCCCATCCAGTAACCCCCAAAAAGATTCCCTTTCCCATACAAGAAAAAGCCCACCCAATCCCCAATCTTAGTCCTCAATACAATAAAAAAGACCCGTAATGAAAGATGACTAGATTCCCCATCAGTTGGTCGAACCACACATACCCTCCCCACAGTTTGTTGCATGAAACTCTCAGCCAACATAGTTATTGCCTAGCACCCGCCCCCACATCAAAATCCTATTAATAATGAAGAAAATAGTTAAATAACTTGCTATAGTAACTTCTAAGCCATATGTATGATTGGGCGATTTCAAAGTGTCACAGGGGAGACTGACCAAAGACCTGTGGAAAATGATAAACCAGTCTCTTGGCATTAGAAAGTGCTACATAACTAAAATAAGCTGTTTTAAAAACTGAAAAAATTGTGACCTCTCCTGTCCCCTATTAACAGCATGGGGGGGGGGCATGTCCAAACCTTAAACTGAGGAAAGGCAGGTCCTCATGATACTAATTCCATGTCCCAAAATAGTAAACATTGCCAGCCCCGAGTTTGACGACCTCTGCTGGCCAGAAGAAAAAGCCTAAGTATATTTTAATAGATCATCATTCCGATTTCTAGGGTGGCCAGCTAGTATGTCCCTCCTATAGTAAGGCCGTCCAAAGAGACCCATCCACCATAGGCCCTGAAAATATGCCCATTTTGTAGCCCACATAGGGATATCATATCCCGAGTCCATCCTCTTTCAGAAAATGGGATGGGTGACCAAAGCATCCACAAGTTGGGGATAAATGTTTTAAAGGTGCCAGAAAATAGATGGAAAACTGGAAATAAGGTTAGTTGCCAGAGGCCAAATTTTCAGGCCCAAAGGTGAAGAACAGACAAAGTCCATCCTGATATCGCAGAAGTACTGACCTCAACCAGTTAGGGGACCCCAGGTTCAGTTGTCCTTGAAGCGATCAGGCAGGAGCCTTTTTAGTTCCTTCCTCGCAGCTTCCATGCTGTCATAGGAGTGCACTTGTCTTGTACTGGGAGGTGTGCAGGATGTTGCATACAGAATTGGATCCCGGAGGCTATGATTTTAGGAACCACCAAGTGGAAGGCTGCTTACTTCTGTCGGGTCTCTGCTGGTAGGGCCTTTGCTAAGCGCAGTTTGGTACCTACCCATAGAATGTCCTTAAAGTCCCTTGTTTTTTGTAGAATGTACTGCTTGTCCAAAAAATTTAAGAGTTTGGGCATGAAAGGGCATGGAGGTGAGCCATCTTGAAGTTTAGGAAGTAGGGATCGATGGGCCATTTCTATGATATAAGTAGGGCTGTTGGGACAGGGTCCAGCTACTCACTCTAAAAATTTCTGTTCGAACAGAATAGGAGTGATTCCCTCCTCTCCTTCTGGTAACCCAAATATAATCAAGTTATTCCTCCTGCTTCGCCCCTCCAGGTCTTCCAATTTCTTCTCTAGTTTGGTGAGTTTATGCCGCATGGCTGAGGAATCTGATTTGGCTCTGTCTCTCCAGATCTCCAGAGAAAAAGCCCAGGCCTCCACATCCCCCATCTGTCTTCCCAGATCTACTAAATCTGCATGCACAATTTCGACTTCCACGGTGAGTTCTTGTATGGCAGAAGTTAAGGGCTCCAATGCCAGCAGGAGCCGATCCTCTGTTAGAGGCGGAGGTACCACTGTGGGAGTGGTAATATGGCTGACAAGTGATGACTGGGTCTTAGGGTGTTTGGCCTGCTTGTCTGGCATCTGCAGTGGAGTGTGCTTGGGAGCGGCCTGACACATCTCCAAATCGGACATGATGCCAATTCTGTTCTGCTGCTCCAAGCAATTTCAGGTCCAAAGTGGTCCCGCTATTGTCTACGCTGCAACTGCTAGCTATTTTTGGCAAAAATTAAACTTTTTTGCAGTAAAATGGTAGTTTTCTGTGGCAAGGTGTGGGAGCGCAGGAGGAGAGCTGCCATCAGGTCAGAGCATCATGTCACTCCCCTTAAATGCTTCATCTTAACATCAACATTTTAACCTCTAAACTTTCATTCCTACTTTAGCTACAACCATTTTTCTGTTGTTATACTTAGCGTTTACTTCACTTAGAAAACACTACGTTTTACACTGCATTACATACTGACTTGATTTCATTTTCTTAACATTTTCACTATTTTTTACTTCAAATTACTTTTCAAAAACTTATTAATATGTTGCCTAGTCTTTCAGTGCCTTTTAAGTTACATTTAAAGTACATGCTATCTTCATTTGTTTCTGTGGATTTAAATTTAGATGCTTTAGTCACATAGTGACAGGCTGTCGGCTGCAGGTGAGCAGTGATGACCTCACTTTTGAAATCAACAAGGTGCTTAAATATGCAGGTCAAAGAGGTAAAGTGGAAGTGGCATTCACCATCTTGGAACAAGAGAAGGAATACTGTGATGGTGCAGGAAAACTAAAATGGCAAGATAAACATTACTTAATCATAAAAAGTGGAAGTAAATTAAAAAGATGGTATTTAGCAGAAAGATGAATCAAAGCATCTAAATTTAAATCCACAGAAACAAAGAGAAAGATAAAAGATACAGCAGTTTGAATTTGAAAGTGTTCCAAGACAAGGTATGTCACAGCCAAGAAAGCAAGTGGGTAGCTGGAAACAGCAAAGTTAATAAAAATACTTTTTTGTAAGCCACCAAGGTCAGACGTGTTTAAACAGAGTAAAAATTGGGTAAAAGTTATGAAGATAGCATATACTTTAAATGTAACTTTAAAGGCAATGATAGACAAGGCAACATACCAAAAAGTTTTGGAAAAGTAATTTTAAGTAAAAATAGTGAAACTGTTAAGAAAATGAAATCATATCAGTATATAATGCAATGTAAAACTTAAACAGTGTTTTCTAAGTGAAGTAAATGAGAAGTGCGACAACAGAAAAATGTCTGTAGTTGAAGTAGGAATTAAAGTTTAGAGGTTGAAATGTTGATGTTAAGGTGAAGTGTTTGCACATGAGCAAGTCAGAACAAAGGATCGGGAGCAAGAAAATAGTTTGGTGTTTGGTGGGGAGGGGAAGGGGAGAAGAAGGAAGCGCACTTTAGTGAATGGGGAGGATGCAGAGAGATTTGCAGGAAGCTGTGCTTCAACTCCACTCTGCCATAAAAACACAGCTGTGCTGCATTAGGAATTCCAGTCAGACCCCTTCTTCTGATAGCAATATGTCAGCATACAGTAGGTTTGACACAATGGAGCTGTAATAAAAACCAGTTTGTGGTCATGCTGTAAAGTATCGGCTTTTTCAGAATCAGCTGATCTGAATGGATACTAACAGCTGATAATTCTTCATAATTTTAAGAGATCTGCTGTATTATTCTTGTTCTCATTTCTCCTTTATCTCACAAATCTCCAGGTGTCAATTCAATATTTCCATAACTGCCTTGAGTGTCACAGCTGATTACCGGCAAAGATATACTGTTTTCTTTTTCTAGAGGAGTTCTCGTGATTGCTGATAATTACATTTTCTGATCAGATCTCAGTATTGGTTATGCCTCTTTGATCAAGCTGTGGCACTGGGTGTGTGGGTGTTTTGGCAAAGGGTGGGGTGTTGATTAAGCAATAAGGCATGACAGGGGGTCTGTTATGGTGGGATAACGATCCACCTCAGGTGAGTTGAAGCACAAGGCATAGCTGAGTGCTTCCACCACCTGAGAAGGGTTGTTAGCCCACCATAACACACTCCCTGGAGTGCCTTATTGTGATTATGAAATGGATAATTTTTAGTAAATTTAATGTCTTTTTTAAACTTATTACTTTTAGCTGGGATGTTGTGCTAGGATAACGGCCCAGCTGAAAGCTGCTCTTGGCCAATCAGGAGCCAGCATTCTTTCTACCCATTTCATAATTAGGAATAAATAGCTTTGGAAATTTCAAACGAAGACATCCTGTATACATGGAATGAAATGGTTGGGGGAAATTTTTTTTTAGGAATCATATCCTTATCTATGTCTAAGACAAAAGCACTGTATATACCCTTCTGTTTAATCCCTCCCACCCCTCATTCACTCTCATCCTCATGTCTATAAATGAATAATGTCTGGATGGCCATGATTCACATCTCACTGCTCCCCAAGCCTGGCTTTTATATCATTCATCAATGATAGTCTGTTTAGGTTTTTTGTAACTTTTCAGGTTCTGACATGGCACAGGGCAAGAAAAGGCAAAATAGTTCAAAATTAATAATGGGTGGGGTGAAGGTTTGGGGCTTTAGAATTAGATATTTAGAATTAGATATGGCAGACCTAGTATTTATTCCTATACAACACCGTACCCTTTACCAAAGCACCCATGCATACAGTGCCACTTTGTGATCAAATGGGCACAATCAATACTGAGATCTGGTCAGAATATGTACTGAATAGTAGGAAATATTCACATTCATTTTATTGTCATTATATTGTATATACACCTGTTGGAGTATGTTTCCTCTAGCCGTGTACAAGGTTCTGCCTTCTGACCCCAACCCTTGCTCTCCCCTTGCAGTCTTTATTTATTGTGGTAGCAACAAGTGAAAAAAGTAACTGCAAAAATGATGGCCTCTGATGTCCTACTGCTCGAAGTTAGCTGTCAGTGTTTGTTATCCCCAAAACCATATCAAGGTACAGTGCCCCAACAGTTCTTAAGCACATTAGGATTTTCTGAGTTGGCACTAATTATGTCACCAGTTCTCTCACTGAACAAGCTGTTACAAGCCAGTGGCAGGTAGGGATACATTGTCTGATGTCCTGCTGCTTGTTGGCATCAACATTAGTCAGCATTAGTTGCCCCTGAGACCACGCTATCCCATATAAGCTCATTCAGGTAAAATACAGTAAAGTGAACTTGGGGGATAAACAGTTATAAAAACACTGAAAGTGGATGGGAAACCAAAACCGCATGTTCCTACGTGCTAACAGTAAGTCTCACAGCAAAGATATGCTGTTTTTTCCCCCTAGAGGCATTCTTCTAATCAATGGTAATTACTGTACAGCAGAATATATTCGTACAAGTTTTTTCACATATTTGCAGCCCAGCAGATACTTGCACTGTTTAATTTTTTGCGGAGAGCTGGATGTAGTACATATATGGTAAACCTGATGTGCCAGTAAACAACTTGGCACAACTCAGGAGAACTCTTTTTTGGCTGTGAAAAGTATGTGACAGACAGTATAAGTTTACTTCAGTTGCAGAGCTAGGTGGCAAAGCATCTTGATGGACATCAATTGGCATTCGTGCATCAGGTGCTGTTAGCACAGGAAGACAGGGATTCATCGTCCCATGCACTCTGTGTTTTTCATTATTATTAAATATTTATTTATTTATTTTTTCCTTTTTGTTGTTGTTACTGACAGGGCTAGGGAATAAATGGGTGGAGATTGATAGGATATCAGACTATGAGAATGTAGAATGCTTGCACCTAATAAAATATGTTTGTTTGTAACTTCCAGCAGCCCACCATCCCTCCCCCTCTATCACTCACTCTCATGCGGCAGCACACACACACACACACACACACACACACTGTGTGTGATCATAAATCTCCCTCCACCCCTCTGCTGTTCTGTCCTCTCTGCTCCATCTCACACTTGATCAATGCTAGGATTAAGAAACAAACAAACAAACAGTGGTAAAGGAGACTCACTTCAGTTTTCTGTTGGGAGCACTGTAAGAGGAAAAATGCAAAGTATTCATCAAAATTTGTTTATAGTAAAAGGAGAGGTGCCTGAAGGAAAAAATATTATTTAGGGGTTTAGTGTTAACTGACAGTCAAGGAAAGAACCTAATTCGATAAATTAACACTTATTAAAAATTAGGGAATACTGAATGTAACAAACCCCAGGACCACTGCAGAATTATTATGCAAGATGATAGACAGGGATAATATTTGGTTTATTGCACTTTCCACTGGAAAGCCAGACAATAAGCAGCACTATAGAGCTGCCAGAAATGCATGTACTTGGGAAATCCGTAGGGCCAAGATTGCCCACTTTCAAAATGAGCTTACAAGCTCCTGGGGAAACAGCTGGAAACTCTGGCAAAAGATCAAAGACCTCACAAGCAGACCAAGTAAGGCATCACCTACTATGTTAGTGGTGAATGATGTCCCGATACAGGACCCTAAATCAATTGCTGATGCTTTTAACTCAACCTTCGCAGATCTCAGTCAGGTGCTTCCCCCCAACTTTTTTGAAGAATCCGACACTAGGGGCCCTTTTGTTACTAATGCCCCCCCCACTTGTCCCTCCTTTTTATTTTAGGAGAATCATGGTAGCTGACGCCAAAAAATATCTTCTTAGGGTGCTAGGCAAAACCAGGTATAGCAGTGCCTCCCTAGATTTGAAACTGCTCTGTCTCTCACTGGATGCGATGTTAAAACCCCTGACCACCATTCTAAATCTGTCCTGCCATTAAGGCAGTTCCTGCAACAGTGGAAGGCCGCGGTTGTCAAACCTGTGCACAAAAATGGTGACAGAACACTGCACTCTATCGCCCTATCTCGATTCTTCCATCTGTATCTAAAGTCCTGGAGTGAATATTCACTAACCAACTGAATGAGTTCCTAGCCAAATACAATATTCAATGTCCTCAGCAGCACAGTTTCAGGAAGGCACATAGTACCACCACAGCCCTTCTGGAATACACAGATTACATACACAAAGCCCTTGATCATGGACATTTGGTAGGGTCAATCTACATCGACCTTTCTAAGGCATTCAATACTGTTAATCACTTCCTCCTTCTGCACTCCCTCCCTGCCCTTGGCCTCTCCTCTACAGTGACCAGTTGGTTCAGTAGCTACCTTAAAAACAGGACACAGCAGGTTAAGATAAATGATTCCCTCTCGTGCAGTCTCCCATTTCATTCTGGAGTCCCACAAGGTGCCATCCCAGGACCTTTACTTTTCAGCCTATTCCTTAATAACCTACCCAAAGCATGCACCAGTAACATGGTACTCTATGCAGATGATGCTGTTCTTTTCTCCAGCTACACTGACCCCCTTTCCCTCTCAAATGAACTCTAACTTAGCTTCACTAAGGTTGAATCTTGGTTTGCCTGCCACAAACTTCTTATAAATTACAAAAAAACTAAATTGATGCTCTTCACCAGTCACCATAATAAATTTAAATCAGCTTGCCTAACCATCTGCAATAATCAGAACCAGCCTTTGTAGATGGTTCACAATTTTAAATATCTTGGCATTACACTAGACAGCTCACTCCTGTATACCCTACATATCCACCATATCTCCAAGATGGTAAACTGCAGACTTGGTGTCCTGTACCGGCACAGGGCTGTCTTATGCCTACAGCTTTAAGACTAGCAGTCACTAGCTTGACCCTCTCCATAATCGATTATGGGTTGGTTATTTACAGTGCAGCCACTGATACCACCCTCAAATGACTGATGATCACACTTAATAAGGCATGCAGGCTTGTGTCTCGGGCTGACAAATGCACCCATACTTGTGACCTTTATGTGCAATCCAAATGGCTCCACTTAAAGGGCAGGATCTACTACCAGACCTGCTTACTTGCCAAAAAAATATGCCTCTCCCTAACTCCACCAGCTACCCAGTCCCTGCTTTTGCCATCAACCAACCAATGCCACACACATGGTATGGCCAAACAGTCTTTCCTTGTCCCTCTCTGTTGGACTTCGCAATCTCAGCAAACTTTCAGCCATAGGGTACCAACCCTGGTAAATGGTCTGCCTCACAAAATCATCTCTGAAACTAAATTAGGTACTTTTAAATCTAAGTTCCACCAACACCTAACCATTCTTGGTAAATGCGACTGTGTGCACTAGGTTACAGTGCCACTCCCTTGGCCCATTTCCTATTATACGTTGGCCACCTCCAACCCCTCTGCTTTGCCTTTCTATCCAGTCCTCTCAGATGCTCATCTTTATACTCTTTCTTCTCACCCCTCGTTTCCCCATCTCTCATCCTTTTCCTCACTTGCCCCTTCCCCCAGCTTTCCACCATCACTTAGATTAACCTTCCATCAGCCCTTAGGCGCAGAGAAAGTCTATTTTTTTGGACTGCATTCTCCTTGTTGAACTACTGTATGTGTGTTTACACCATGTACCAAATGTAACTCTCTGTATTTCTCAATGATATATTACACTGTACTCTTCATTGTTGTCATATGCTTAACCTGTGATATCTTGTCTGTCCTTTTGACATGGAACCTTTGTAAAAGAACCCCTAGTTCAAAGGTATTTGTAATCCAAGTTATCAATAAATAAATAAATAGTACCTATTTCATCTGCACACTAGACATGCTGCCAGAAAAATGATCAGCGAGTCACAATACATAAAACAATCATATTGCCTGACTTAAAAATCACATATTCAAACTTTAAAAATGTATAAATGGAAAAGCAAACTGGAAAGGGTAGGCACTACTGTACTGTATGTACAGTGACTGGATTGAAGTCATAGATGTTGTTACTACTACACAGACCGGATTCTGAAATCATGAAGGGATTCATGTATAGTTAAGGAACTTTCTAAGGAGTGAAAAAAATAGATGTGTGGTGTGTGTGGTATGGGAGCTGGCAGTCTGGTATGAGCACTAGATCTGTAACAGCATTATGTGGCTGGGCAGGGATTGGTTAAAGGTATCAGCAGCAGTGGGTGGGAGGGATAAAGGTTGTTCAATGTGGCCCAGTGGCAATCAGTAGGTGGGAGGGATCAGTGGCAGCAGGTCAGTGGATCCAACACGAACTACATTTTCACATTTCAGCCAACACAAGCACAACTGTGGGCTCACAGACATCAGTATATTCCCTTTGTTACACATTAAAAAAATCACACCAGACTCTAATTTGATACAAAGCAGTCTCTTTATGTAGGATGGTCGTATTCAGTACCTCAGCAGTTAGTCTGGTAATGCGTGGCATGCTGTCAGAGGTACTGTATTGTGCAAATCAGTTAATGCTATTAATGCTGTGATCCTGAATGCGTGACTAGACCAGATTGATATGGTGGTCACAGAACTGCCTAGCCAGTCCCTTTCCCTCATCTATCACATTTGGATGTGAGAGCTGCTACAGTAGCTACCATACAGAATGAATATACAAGGGTTAAAAGGAGCAGAGCTCATGGTTCCTGTGTGTTTAAAGGCACTACTGTGATCCGACCATCAACAACCAGTCCAGGCTGCTGTGATAGTGGGCGATCAATATGAAATCGCCACCAGCAGGCATAGTCTATTATCCTCTCGAACCGTCAACTGCAGCCTGTGGGTAGAAGCACCCCAGTAAGTTTGGGTTTGCACGTGACCAAGTCAGAAGGGTTGGGAGCAAGTAAATAGTATGTCAGGGAAGGGGAAGGAAATGTACTTTAGTGACTGTGGAGGCCATGGAGAGATTTGCAGGAAGTATGCTTCAACTCCTTTCTCTCGTAACAACAAATCTGTGCTGTGTTAGGGATTCTGGTCTGATAACAAATACATCAGCATAACTCTGATGCTAGGCAACCATAAAAAGGGGGAGGGAAACCTCTACTCAAGAGAAAAAAGTAAATAGGGATATGAGAGAAGATGGAAAAAAAGTATTATACCAAATTAATATCAATCCAGTGGCATAAAAATAGAGGAGCAGTAGAGCTGGTTAGTAAAGGAATTGAAAGAGGCAAGTTATCACAAAATACGTCTCAGCATCAGGTTAGTAAAGGGAAAAGTACACAAAGAATTAATAACAATAAAGCTGACTGTAAACATGATTTTAAATAAGAGGAACTAGTTAGAAACAAATGGATTACTGAACTAAGAGGAGTTTGCAAAAAAACAATATGAAACCCAGAAACTGTAACTACTAATCCAATATTTAATTATGAAAGAGTTGAATTTATCCCTGGAGAAAAACATACATAGAACTAGACATTCACTCACTCCCTCTGCCCCAATTGTCACAGCCCAGGGCATCCTCCTCCCAGCTCTTACCTATGGCTCCATCACCTATGGCTAGTCTACACAATTGGGCAACTACTTATAACAATATCTGTCGCTTTGCTCTTGCTTCACATAGGTGTACCCATCACTGCCACCTTTATAGCAGCCTAAACTGGCTCTCCCCTATGACTAACCGCCTTTATGCCACTGGCTCACTGACCAATAATATCTCGAGCACTGGCGTTCCGCTATGCTAGCTCAGCTGCTGATTCCTCAATGTCCCTCCTATGCTCTGCAGTCTGGAGATCAGCAGCTCCTTACTGTACCCAGATATAAAACAACTATGGGTGCTCAAGCCTTCTTACACATAGCCCCAGCTCTCTGGAACTCCCCAACTACTATTATCTGACTTGCTCCTACCCACACCAGCTTTAATCATCAACTAAATAGTGACCTCCTCCAATCTGCCCCCTGCTCCTGCTTCATTCCCCCCTGAACTCCCCTTCATTCCCTTAAGCAATAACTTCTCTGTTTTGTGGTTGTATCCTTCCTACCAGCACTTACTTCTTGCTGTCATAGCCTATATCTTGCTCTGTTCTACTTTTTTACCTTTCTCCCCCTGCCTTTCTACTTACCTCTATCCCACCCACTATTTCCTAACCTACTCCCCCCCACCCATGGGCCGTTATGCAACTACAGATTAGCACTTTACTCTCCCAAATGTGTCTTATAAGTTCCCTCTATTGTATTTTGGTATCTTGTAGTTAGTCCCAAAACATTGTTATTTTTGTATACTGCATGTTACTGCTGTTTAATACTTATCCCAATATACTGTACCTTACTAATGCATTTTGCTGTCTACAATATTCCTGTGTTATCTCATGATGATTTATGTATTTTATTGTACTGCTTTCTCTGTACTGACTGTACCTGTTTTGTACTCTCCTGGGTCATGCCTGAAAATAGGCATTTACTATGTCTAACGCACCTACCCGGTTATCAAAAATAAAAAATAAATAAATATTTAATCTGTTTTAGATCACACAGACAAGGATATACCTCCTCGATACTTATAACATCTGATTTTGAGGAACTCATTTGTAATAAATAGGCTACACAGTGGAAATTAAAAAACACCGGAGCTTAATACAAGCTAACCAACACCAATGTTGCAAATATTTTGTGAGTCTGATCATTTTAGTACATGTTTCATGTCAGACAACATAGAATATATGGAACTTATACAAAGTAGCAATGTTGTGAATTTGATTTATCTAAAATGAGACTCCTGGCAAAGAAACATTTATGAATTTAACCATTCATGGCCTTCAAGAATATAAAAATGAGTCAGAAAAAGTTTTAAGGATAATTTTCTTAAACAAGTTAAGAAGCATGTTGGACATTACTATTTTCTGAAAAAGACGTGAATAGTATCACTAGGCAGTTTGGCTGGAACAAAACTGGTCAAACTGATTTTTGAAAAATAAAATGGATTTAGCAAGGATTATTTTACAAATATCAACCATTCTGGACCAATACGGCATTCTTATTGTTTAATCTGAAATCATTTTTTTGTAGAAGGAAATTTATATAAAGAAGAAGCTATAAAAGATAAAGACAACGAGGAGAAAGTAGAATTTACAATCCCAACAACAGACAGGTTACAGGCTCTACAGAAGCCATCCTTTGACTGGCTAGGAGCCAAGATGATGCCCACCCAGACACAAGATAGAGCCAACCAGTTTAAAAGGTAACATAATATGCTTGTCTTGGAATTTTGCAGGCTTGATGAATAAGTTAAAAGATAAAAGACTTGGGGGGGGGGGGCAAAGGAGGAAAACTCCTGGCATATCAATTGAGGAAACAATAGGCTGCCTCTCATATCCATGCCCTTAAAAATAGGGATGGTTTGGTGGTTATTGAGCCCCCCAAAAATTAATGAATGTATGCAAGACTTCTACCAGCATTTATATCAGTCACAGGCTACCCTAGAACTGACCCAAATGAAATGTCAACTAGCAAAATTCTGTGCTGCCACCAATATTCCCCAGGTACCAGCCGAGATGAAGCATGCACTGGATAAGCCTATCTCTGAAACTGAACTCCTGAATGCCCTAAACCAATTGGCTAAAGATAAATCACCAGGAATTGATGGCTTAACCACTGAGTTGTACCAAGCCATGGGTGCGGAAATCAGCGCCCCTCTCCTCTTGGTGCTACAGGAGGCTCAAGCGACTGGCATCATTCCCCCCACTATGCGTGAGGCTTTAGTCACTCTCCTCCCTAAAAAGTCAGATGATGCCCTCAACTGTGCTAACTACCGTCCAATCTCCCCTTATCTCAGTCAACAATAAAATAGCAGCTAAAATACTGGCTACTCAACTGATGGAAGTCATTCCCTATATCATCCATCCATCTCAAGTGGGCTTCACTAAAGGCCGGGCTGCTGTGGACAATATCAGACTAGTTCTAGATCTTAAATGGTTGGCAATGCTCTCTCAAAGCCCGAAGGCAGCAATGGCGGTAGATTTTTCTAAAGCTTTCAACTTGGTGGAGTGGCCATACCTCCATGAAACACTCCGGCTATATGGGTTTGGCCCATATTTCAGGCAGTGGATACAGACATCATACAATGCCCCCCTGGCCAGGATTCTAACAAACCAAGATATCTCCCCCTCATTTTCTTTGCAGCGGGGTACGTGGCAGGGATGTCCCTTATCTCTTCTGCTATTCTTGATAGCCTTGGATCCGCTCACATGGAAACTACAAGTCTGTGAAGGCATCCAAGGTATGCGAGTGGGATCACACACGTACCTCACGGCCTCATATGCCAACGACTAACTATTAATACTGGACCATCCAAGCAACTCCCTCCCTAAGGTCTTAGGAATCCTGAGACATTATGCACAGCTGTCTGGACTGCAAATCAACCAAAAAAAGAAAACAGTGTAACCCCTCTTAATGCGACATGTACCAGTTCCTGCTTACAGGGCCTGGACCTCACCTGGGCCCCGTGTAGCTTCTCGTATCTGGGTATTGTCATTCCCTTTAACTGGAAACTCCTAGAGACTGAGAATTCTGGTCCTTTAATAAAGTTGTTAACATCAGAGGTAGATCGGTGACACCGTCTCAATCTCTCACTCTCCTAGGTAAAGTAGCTGCAATCCCAATGTTGTTACTACCCAGAGTGACATACCTTCTTAACAACCTTCCTATTGCTTTATCTGGTAAAGTGTTCCGTCCTTTGGACAAGCTGATTTCATTCTTTCTTTGGGAAGGTAAGACACCCAGATCGAGCTGCAGCAAAATGCGGGCTCACTGGACCAGTGGGGTTTAGGTCTTCCATGGCTACAGGGACATCACTGGTCTTACATGTCGGTACAGGCCACTAAATGGTTTCTCCCTTCCACCTCCGTGCCGGCTCCGTGGGTGCAATTAGAAACTGAGATTATTTGAGATACCCCCCTGTTCTCACTACTTACCAGGGCTCAAACAAGTCTCAGTGAGCTCACTCCAGTCATGGTCAAAACTGGAAAGGCGTGGTTCTGGCTTATGGCAGTATCTAACACTGCAAAGGCATCAAGCTATATGCCGTTCCAGTATCTGGCACTCTGGCATAACCAGCTCCTTACAGTGGGCAACGAACCACTTCACTGGCCATCGTGGAAAAAAAAAAGGGATCCATATCATTCAAGACCTATACGTGTCTAATTCCTCCACATTGATGTCATTTGAGCAGCTTAAGGCTCAGTACTCCCTTCCACCCATGGACTTTTGGAGATACTACAACTTCACAATGTGGTCCAAGTGCTCAGCAGAACCTATCCAGCTGATCCTAAATGGCACTGGCTTGCTACACTCCACCTCAAAACCACCTCTCGAGATGTAGTAGGGTGCTTTTATAGTACTTGGCACGAGGCACAACTGGATCATACCGAATCATGTAAAGCTGCATGGGGTATGGATCTCCAGACCCTCATTACCCATGAAACATGGTCATGATGCCTACACCTAGCTCACTCCACAGACAAAGATGCTCGGAGTCAGCTAATACAGCTCAAAATCCTTCTCAGGCGGTATCGTATGCCCTCAGCCCTTCAAGCATGGGACACTCTCCCTCATGCAAGGTGTTGGAGATGTCAGCATGACTCAGAAAATATCCTGCACCTTCTATGGACCTGCCCGACTTTGACCTCCTTTTGGTCAGCTATAGCAAAAGATTGCTCCGGTGTACTTTGCCTACACATGGACATTTCTGACCCACAGCTACTATTAGGTGATCCTGCTCCTCTAGAGCATTTACCCAAACTGTACCAGAACTGGCTACTAGCTGCTCTTTTAGAGGCCAAAAGGCTCCTTCTCCTATCCTGGAGACAAACAACTCCTCTGGTTATTTCCCTCTGGCACTCTGCCCTGGCTAGACTCGTCACCTTTGAAAGGCTTACATATGCCAACAGAGGCATGTTTTCCACATACTATCACAAATGGGGCACATATCTCAACTCCTCATTATGCAAAGCTCTCCTTCCCCCCTTGCTCAACCCTCCAGTTTAAGGTAACCCCCGTAGTGCAATGCCCTTGCTGGGGGATCTATTTTGTGGACTGAATTTGGCTAGTTGTTATGAAGCTATGACAGTTATAACTGTGGTACTCAGCTTTTCATTTCAATACCTCTCTTTTATCAGCTTTATCAAGTAACCTCTCTTGGATACTCTCAGAACCCTGTTTGGGAAACACTTCATGCACTGTGCTTAATTACCTGATGTAATCTTGTCTGTAGGTATGATGGTAGATGTCATTCTTTATCTATAAGGATCATTTGATTACAAACCTGTTGTATGTAAGACTGTTGAAGGGCTGTTATATAAAGGAAGATCTATACTATTTATAGGTCCTGGTTAGATGAGTAACAACTGGATTGTTTCAAAGTACTATATACAATATGTCAAGTATGTGCATTGTTGATGATGTTCTACCATTCTGAATAAATAAAAATTATACTATGCTAAAAAAACCAAAAGATAAAAGACTGGGTTAAGCAAATTAAATTTACAGATATCATCTACTTCATGAAACATGGTATTCTCAGAATGATGAGAATGAGTAACTGTACATGGAAATACATTAATTATGGCTCCAGCAAAAAAAAACATACACTTAAAGTACCAAGGCACTTCCACCACCCCCAACCCCATTTTGCTGCATTTAAAGTCTGCAATTTTTATGTTTGCTTGCATGCATGTGCAAGAAACATAGTGCCATCATCCGAGTTTTCAGAGGTGTGTCACCCCCTCTTCCAATTCAGTCAGTGTGTTGGCAGGCGCGGCCCCAGTCCACCAATCGATGCTGGAGCTGTCGGCATAGCTCCAAATGCAGTGGCATTACATTGAAAGGGGAGTTATGTTTTCAGTGAGCAGCGATCAGATATCGCCCTGCCTCGCGTGCAGCCCTCATACACACACACACACACACACAACACACACACATACACACACGCATACTGGTGCTGCCCTCCCACGCTTTGCGTATAGCCGATAGGGTGCCCAATCCCTCGGCTGTGCAGCCTCAGCCTTCCACATGCCATGCTGGTGTCCACCCCACTGCGGCAAACTCATGGGTATAGCCGACGGGTGCCCAACTCTGTCGGCTCCACTATCCTCCCCCAGAGTACAGGGTGCCATGCTGAGAGCCCACCCCAGCATGACAATAGTTGCTATGGCCGATGGGGGTGCCCAATCCCCCATTGGCTCCACGCCCGCCCAACCAGCTGTCCTTGTGCCATGCTGGGAGCCCACCCCAGCGTGGCAAATGTCCAGCGTCGTCAATTTAGAAAAAAAAACAACCTGTAAATTAAAAATGGTCCCACGCAGTCTCCCTGCCCCCCACAACCTGCACCCACCCACTGCGCAACCTGCCCCCCACACCCCCCACCCAATACTTACCTCGAGTCCAGCGAACGCATCTTCGTGAACCGGGAACACGCCTGCACCTTCTGTGCCGAACCACAGACTGAGGAAATGCTGAAAGCTGTATAATGGGATAGATAGGTTTTTCAACTTTGTTGCATATCTCAGGCATTTTTGGAATTTTGCACCAAATTTTCAACATGCTGTCACTGTCATGGCATTATTGGGCCGAAGGATGATTTTGCAGTCACTGTGCAAATCACCTTTCGGGACGATGTCTGTCGACACTGCCAGTGTTCATAAGGTGAGCTCTCCAAAGCCTATTTTGAGAAAATTTGAAAAATTCTAAAATGTTCTGGCGTCTGTTGCACAGTTCCTGCATGCGCCTAGTAAGTTCACAATTTTCAATATTTTCACCCAGATTTTCAACATTGCCATTTTACCACACCTTCTTATGAGTAGTACAGCTGTCATTTTTCATCTCACCCAAAACATGTTTCCGCCCATATGGCGCTAATGGCACAGTCGATTGTCGAAATCAATGTACAGGACAAATTAAGAAAATCACAGTGACACTGTTCATGAGCAGAGGTCTTAAATGGCTATGTTGAAAGAATTAAAAATTCCAAAAATTACTGTTTCTGCGCGCATTGTACAGTTCCATGCGCTTGTAAGTTCACTAATTTTCAATATTTTCACTCCAGATTTTCAACATTGCCATTTTACCACACCTTCTTATGAGTAGTACAGCTGTCATTTTCATATCTCACCCAAAACGTGTACCATCCGCCCATGTGGCGCTACAATGGCGCAGTCGGTGTTGTGAAATCAATGTACGAGACAAATTAAGAAAATCACAGTGACACTATTCATAAGCAGAGGTCTTAAAATGGCTATGTTGAAAATTTGATGAAAAATTCAAAAATGACTTTTATGAAGTCGTTTGTACAGTTCCTCTGCGTAAGTTAAGCGAATTTTAATATTTCCTCCAGGTTTTCAACATTGCCATTTTACCACCTGTCGTTTTTCACATCTCACCCAAAACGTGTTTCCACCCATGTAGCGCACAATGGCGCAGTCGATGTGCAAAATTAATGTATAGGACACATTAAGAAAATCACAGTTACACTGTTCATGAGCAGAGGTCTTAAAATGGCTATGTTGAAAATTTGGTGACAAAAGTCCATAAAATGACTGTGTTATGAGTGAACACTGCACAGTTTCCACGCACCCTCATAAGTTCATGACTTTGTAATATTTTAAGTCCAGATTTTCAGCAGTGGTCGCTGTGGGAAATCATTGTTTGGGACAGATAAAGAAAATCACAGTGACACTGTTCATGATCGGAGGCACTAAAATGCCTGAGATGACAATCTGCTGTAAAAAAATCCCCAACCTAATTATTTTACGGGTGTGCGTTGCACAGTTTCTATCTATGCTCGTGGCTTCACCATTTTTTTTTATATTTTTACTGCAGATTTGCAACATTGCCATTTTTTACACCTTCCCATGAACAGTACAGCTGTCATTTTTTACATCCTGTTCGGAATGTTTTTGCACCTGTGGTGCTAAATGCCGTAGTCGCTGTGCATAAGCAGCTTTCGGCTAACAAACTAATATTCCCCCTGTTCATGAGGTGGGGTCACAAAAAAACCACTTTGAAAATTTGGAGTGAAAATACCAACAAATGCCTGAGGTATTAGAGTTTCCAAGGATAACGCCCAACCCTGTAGAGAATGACAGGCATTAGGGGTGTGACTTGGGATTCTTGCCTGTAATGCTCATACCATTCCACACCCTGCAGTCAGTGAGAGGCATCGAGGTATGCCTTGGACTCTTCGGCCTCAAAGTTCACCCCATTCTCCTACATCGCACCATCCCCACCCTCTCTTCCATTAAACTACCTTCCTCCTGTATGCCACTTCCTTACCTCTCCAACTTCCTAGCTCTCATGTTCTGTTTCTCTCATCCCCACCTTTTTTGCGCCCCTCTCTCTCTTCCTCTTCCTCTCCCTCTCTCATCTCATCCTCAGTTTTGGCACTTACTGTACTTTGCTGTGTGTTACCTTTATTTGCAAATGCCTGTTTCACTTATGGTTTTAACTTTAGTTGTGTATTTTAACTAAATGTTTTTCCTGTTTCTGCCTCTTACTGTAACATTATCTCTTATATTCAAATGTGGCTTACTCTTTGAATTAACTGTTTAGTTGACTTGTTACTGATCACATTCTAACTGTGTTGACCAATCTCACGTGCTGCGTCACATGTATGCTCATTTTGTATGTTTCAACTGTCTCTCTCCTGGGTCGTGCCTGAAAATAGGCATTGCTATACCTAGTGCACTCACCCGGTTACCAAAAGCAAATAAATAAATAATAAATAAAATCTCACCGTATTTCCTAATGGAATGGGGTGCGCATAAGGGCCAAAGACCCCAAGGAACACTGTGACACTTGTCAGTGTCTGCAGGGTGGGGTGGGGTGAAATGACGTGGCCGTTATGCCTGACAACCCAAAGACACACCCCAATGCCTGTCACTCTCTGCAGGGTGGTGGTGGGGTTGGCTTCAGTTCAATACTTCACTGCCATTCCTATTACGCAGCTCTGTAACTTCTACATTACCACTGCCAATGCCAGCAAGCAAACATTCGGCATTGACAAATGCTTGTTTAAAAATAACTCCAGTTTTCTTACTTCACATACTTTTCGGAGGGCACTTGGTTCTCATTATCCAGCTGAACCATGATTAAGCCTGACCACTTTGGCAAAGTGACCACCTCCATCGGTCAGGTAAAAAGCATCACATTTTAACTTGCCATATCAGAGCTGAGGTCTTCTTGCTTCCTCTATTTTTAATGAAGAGACCACTCTCCTGGCTTCATTACTTCTGGTGTGCTCTGGCCAATGAAAGACTCACAGGTGTTTAATAGGGAGCTTGCAATTAGAAGAAGGCTGCAATTCTCCTATATTTTACAGTTTGTCTGGGAACCCTACGTCCAAGTATGTGATCCTATGACCAGGCCCACTGGAAAACTGTGGGTGCAATTTTTCCACAATTTCCACAATTTTCACCCTTCTCCCCATAAAATCCGCAATTTCTAGCAATTTCTTACATTTATGGAATTTTTGACTAAAATTGTCTAAAAATATTTAAATTCTCAAGGAAATCTACTCAGATACGCTAACAATTTAGTACACAGACATGGATTTGACCAAAACAGTATAGTGTGAGGTGAGAAGGGGTCAAATGTGACTCTGCTTTCATGTGATTCCCTTCCCTGCTTTGGCTTCAAAATCCTCTGGTCGTGCATATGTAGACTTGAACACTTTTAAAATCTGTGTGAAAGCAGACTGTTAGAGCACTTTTTACTGACAGAGACTGAAATAATTGGAGTGAGAAGAGGTGCAAAGTGCCCCATTCACCTAAATCATTAGTTCTCAAACTTTGTCATGGTGAGCCTCCCCAAAGCCATGGAAAAGATCTTGAGCCTCCCCCAAACATTGAAATAGTTTTGGGCCTCCCCATAAAAAAATAACATCTTAGCACAGTACCTCAGTAATAAAGTGAAACTCCTTTGAGTAATTAGCTCTCATTATATACAGCTTATTGTACCTCTCCTTGTAACCCCCCCCCCCCGGCAGCCTACGTGCGCCACTATTTTGACTCTCAAACTATTGTTACCCCTTGCTGCAGTGCCTTCATTGGTCAGACTGCTTCCTCTGTCTGTTTCCCCTCTATCTGGAATAACATTCCTACCCACCTGTCTCCCTCTTCCCCTGCTCTTAAGCATCTTCTCAGAGATCCTTTTGCTTCCTCCTGCTCTTGCTCCTACAACGTCTCTGCTTAAGCCCTGTATTTGGGTTGTTCTGACACCAGTCTAATTGCTGAATTGTTACCTCTCATTATTTGTTCATTGTTCCTATTTGTTTGCATTATTATTCATTTTGTATTGCTTTGTTTTGTAGTTGCTTTTGAATTTTATTCACTCCCTACACTTCCCAAGGTACACTTGAAATGAGCCTTGGCTCAGAGTGTCTTCCCAGGTCACCAATTTGTAAATAAATACATAAATCCACCTGCTAGTATCCTTTTTCAGATTGCCTCATCCCTTCACACACAATACCTAAAACTCAAAATTTAAATATAGTTCTTTTTCAGACTTGGTTGAGCCTCCCTTGGAACAGGTTGGGGCCTCCCAAGGGAGGCTGGCCTCACCATTTAAGAAACCCTGACCTAAATGAAGCCTTGACCACAATGGTTGTTTTTGAATGGTAGGGTAGATTTTCCTTGTATAAATACTTTCAATCTGAAAGGATTTTGATTCAACTGTGTCAGGAGTTTGGATGCCCTTGCTAATTATAAACTGGAATGTGCTTCTGAGGGGGCTGGTGACAGAGATTCCTTATATGTCAGTCTGCCGCAACTGCATACACACATACAAAACCTACAAAAAGCAAACATTTCTGAAAACATGCTGAATAGGTTAAGTATAGTTAAGTATAGTTAAACATTTACCTTCAAATAGACAAAATAATTGCAACCCAAGTAAAATCACTGCAAACCGAGTAGAACAAAAGTACCATATATTGAAAACTACTGTATGATGTAATGAAAAGCTACTCTTATGATTTGATACTTTTATCTTGTGATTTTAAAATGTACTTACAATGCTGATTAAGAACAGTAGTTATTTTAACAAAATAAACATTTTTCTTACTAGACATTTATTAGGCACCCTGGTTATCTGTTTATTTATTTCTTGCACCAAAGCAAGTAGTTTAAACAGGCTTCTTGGTTTACTTGGTTTACTTGGTTTCAAAAGGACAAAAGAAGGCTACTGCCCATCGAGATTGTCCCCCACCACATTGGTGGGATAATTATACCTTGAAGTTGTTAAACTCGAGCCAGCAATCCAGCCCTTTTTTGAAGACTATATTAGAGCTACTGTCCACTAAGTATTGTGGTAGGAGATTCCACAATTTGGGGGTTCTTACTGTAAAGTAGTTTCATTATTTAAGCTTCATTATTTAACATCTAGAAACTGGCAAAATATGTTGCTTCAGGATGCATTCAGTATAGACTAACTGTAAATTACTGAATAAAATCTAGTTAGCACTGCATGACTTAGATGTTTTGATTTTGGAAGATATGCTACATGATGATTAATTTGCAGTGCATTTCAAAAACACACATCTTTCTTCACATCAAAAGCATTTACAAGAGGCAATACATTTATCTAAACAATTTATTTGACCAATACATGCTGCAGCAAACAATAAAATATTTCTTAGGGGGCAGTGGGGATGTATAGTGAACCCCAGCAATTTTCCCACAATCTTTGCAAAAAAGTCCCCACATTTTCGGGTAAAATGTTCCGCAGTTTTCCAGTGGCCCTGCCTATGACTCAGTGGTTAGAGCACTGAGACAGTATGCCGGGGGCCTAGGTTCAATTCCCAGTAGGTCACATTATTTATTTCTCACTACAATTTACAATCTAAATTGCTTAGCAGTGGCTAATACTGCATCAAAAACATCTATTTGTCATCTTGATTGTCCCTAGTCGCAGGATTTGCAATTCCAGAGAAAGGAAGTGTGTTTGGGAGTTCCAGATCCAACCATGTGAGCCTGTAGTTAAGTGGTTAGAGCAGTGGGATGGCATTCCAGGGGCCTGGGATCAAGTCCCATTAGATAACTTCTTTCTCACTGCAGTTTGTGAGTTCATTGCTAAGCACTGGGTAGTACTGCATCACAGACATCTGCCACCTCAAACTTGTAAAAATTATTAATGATAATGACCTAGTTATACTTCATGGAAAGACTTAGGGAAATAAAACAGGAGCATAAACACATTAACTGGGGTCAAAGTACAGTAATTTATTATGCTATTTGTAGCATATGAAAATATGAAACTTGCTAACAGAAACAGGCCTCACGGTGTATCAAGTCTGCTCGTGTGCACAGTTAGCACCCTAAACTGCAGTTGCCCTTCCCCCAACCCTCCACTCACTTCCTGGAACTGTTCAGTGTCTTTTACCCAGTGCCCCATCCTTGCCCTGTTCCATGCCCTTTTGAAGTTCCTCACTTCCTCAGGCAATGCATTCCATTTTGACACCACCCTTTCAGTGAAGTAATGCCTCCTCATCTCCCTTCTGAATATGTCTCCCCTCCAGTCTTAGCCCATGCCCCCTCATGTCTCTTCCCTTCCTCATCTTAAACAGCCCCTCTACGCCTGACTTGTTGATCCCCCTCAAGTATTTAAAAGTTTCAGTCATGTCCCCCCATCCCTTCTCTCCTCCAAGGTGAACAAGCTCAAATGCCTCAGCTTTTCTTCATAGGTAGAGCCTTCCATGCCCTGTATCATCTTTGTCACCCTGTGTCGTACCGTTTCGAGCAGCTTGATATCCTTCATCAGGTATAGCCGCCAATTCTGCATGCAGTACTCCAATTGAGGCCTGACCAAAGACATGTACATGTACAGGGACAGTATCACATCCTTGTGCCTAGACAAGAAGCCCTATGCAATGCATCCCAGCATCCTGTTAGCCCTAGCCACGGCCCTCCTACATTTAGCAGAGTTGCTCATGCTACCCGTTATTATGACCCCCAAGTCCTTCTCCTCCTCTTTGACCCCTAGCAGCACTCCACCTAACCAGTATTCCCTCTTCTGGTTCCTCATTCTGACGTGCATAACCTTGCACTTCTTTGCACTGAAACCCAGTTGCCACCTCATTGACCATTCCTCAAGTCTGGTTAGGCCACTTTGTAGCTTCTGCCACCCCTCTGTGTCATCCACTACTGCACCCATCTTGGTGTCATCCGCAAACAAACTGATCTTGCTCCCAACCCCATGTGCAATGTCCGAGACGAACAGACCAAACAACACCGGTCCCAACACAGAGCCCGGTAGCACACCGCTGGTCACTGGCTTGGGAGACGAGAGTTCTCTCTCCCACCACCACCACCACCACCACTCTTTGTAGTCTGTCACTGAGCCAATTCCTGATCCAGCCAGCAGTCTTAGCCCTCACTCCTATGTACTCCAGCTTTAAACCCAGTTGCCCATAAGGGACTAAATCAAAGGCCTTGCTGAAGTCCAAGAATAGAACATCCACTGCATGGTCCTTGTCCAGTTCCCTTGTCACCCAATCGTAGTATTCAGTTAGGTTTGTCTGGCAAAATCTCCCTGAGATGAACCCATGTTGCTTCCCATCCTGGAGCTCATTGGCCTCCGGGAAGGTTACCAGTCTCTCCTTCAGGATTGCTTCCATGAGTTTCCCCACTATGAAAGTGAGACTTACAGGTCTGTAGTTGCTGAGTTTGTCTTTTGGGCCACTGTTGTGGATAGGCGCCACATGTGCCAACCTTCAGTCCTGTGGCATGCACCCTGAGTCCAAGGAGGTGTTGAACAGGTCAGTCAGTGGCCTGGCCAAAACCTCCTCCATTTCCCTCAACATCCTAGGGTGTATGCCATCAGGAACCGGAGCCTTATCCACCCTGAGTGCCTTCAGGCCTTCCAGTACCCTACTTTCTTAAATCTCTATGTCAATCACCTCTTCTCCCCTTGTCCCCACCCTTCCCATCCATGGGGGTAGTGGACCTCCTACCTCCCTTGTGAACACAGAGCAAAAGTACTCATTCAGTACCTCTCCCTGTTCCTCCTCCTTCTCCACTCACCCTCCACCCTTCCAAATACTAACTATCTGATCCTTACAGTTCCTCTTTTCCCTCACATATCTAAAGAATTCCTTCTCCCCCTTCCTTATGCCCTGAGCCAGCCACCACTCCTTGGCGCCTTGGCCTCCCTTACTTTATTTTATTTATTAAACTCTAGGATTACAAGTACCTTACTAGCTTAGTTACTTCCTTGGTCTTCTTTGCATACAACTCCCTGTCCTCCCCCCTCCCAGTTCTTTTCATTCTCCTAAATGCAGTTCTCTTAGCTCTCACTCCCTCCAGTACCCTCCTGGTCATCCAACATGGCACCTTGGCCCTGGACATCTTGCTCAGGGTCGTGGTGCATGCTACAGTAGCTTCCCTCAGGCCAGACTTTCAGATGTCCCACTTTTGATTTGCATCCATCTCTGACCTAACTCCTTCGAGATGCCCCCCTCCCAGTATCTTCTTCATCCTCCCAAAGTCCACCCATCTGAAGTCCACTACTTTTGTTGCTGATGCCACTGCTTTCTTGTTCATGCTAAGCATGAACCACACTGAAAGATGGTCGGTGCTGGCTAGTGGCTCCCCCACCTGTAGCTCCCTCACCAGATCCCCATTCGATAGTACCAAGTACCAGGTCCAATATATTGTCCAGTCTGGTTGGTTCCTCGACCAAAGGCACCAGGTGGCTGTCTTTGAACACATCCAGGAGAATCTGTTCCCTGGCACTAGAGGTGGCATGGGATCCCCTGTCTACCCTAGGCAGACTGAGGTTCCCGACAATCACCATGCTCCCCTTGCTGCACACCCATTGAATCTGATCCACCAGCTCCCTATTCAACTCCTCACTCTGTGCTGGTGGTCTATATACAATGCCTAGCTTCAGTTTCCTACCCCTCAGGTCCTGGAAATGCATCCACTGTGCCTCCATCCTCCCATCCTCCCCCTTGTCCCTCGCGCACCTGATCCCATCCTTCACGCAGAACAATACCCCTCCCCCTCTTCCCACTCCCCTGCACTTCCTATACACCCTGTAACCTGGAATCATCATAACTCAGTCCTGGTGATGGCTGGCTGGCCCACATCTTTGTGATGGCCACAACATCCACCTTCCCTATGCTAAGGAGAGCCTGAAGCTCAGCTGCTTTGTTTCCCAGGCTCCTCACATTTAGGAGACCAATCTCAACCCAGCTCCTCCTTTCCTTGCCCTTTGCCCTTCCATCCATCTCCCCCGCCCCCCCCTTCTCCCTTCTGCCTTGGGGGTCAGCTCACTAGCTCCCCAACCTGGCAGCATTGTACACTAGCTGCACACTCGCCATCCCCCCTTCCTAGTTTAAAATTTCCTTGGAAGCTATGTAGACCCCTAGTTTCTGCTTGAAGGTCTGCAGCCCAGCCTTACTCAAGTGCAACCTATCATCTGTATATAGTTCACTGTTGTCCCATATGCTCCCCCAGCCCTCCACTAGCCCATGTCCTTGTTAGTGACACCACTTCACCAGTCAAGAATTAAACTCCATAATCCTGTCTTTCCTTGCTCTACTCACCCTGGGTACCAGGAGAACCTCTGAGAAGGCCACTGAATACCCGACCTCCTCGCGCAACTTCCCCAATCCTTCAAATGTCTCCCTAACAACCTCTTCCTGACACTTCACCAGACCATTAGTGCCCACGTGCACCACCACGTGAGTTTTTTCCGTTCCCCTCCTGACACATCTCAGCATAGTCTGCCCTGCCCTTCCCACAGTTAGGCCTGGTATGGGTTCCAAGCATATTTGACTGTGTCACTCACCCCTTCCTCCCCATCTGATCCCTTTCAGTAAAGACTCCCCTAACACCACTACTCTACGCTCCCCACTGCCTGTATCCATGCGCATCCCCTTTTGCCCCCTTGGGCGTTAGCACTACCCTACCCAGCAGCACTTGGTCTCCCCCCGTGCTCCTCCCCCTCCCCTATCTGCTTTCCCCCTTGCCTGCCACCCTTCCCCTATTATTCAACACACCATCTCTAATCCCCCCTGCCCCATTTGCCCCTCCAACTCCCTCTTGGCTAGCCACTGCCATCACTCCCTCCGTCCTGTCTCCCTCACTCCTACCCCAATCTTTTGAGCCTACAGCCCCTGCCCTGTCATGACACCTGTCCCTAGCAGTCTTTCTACCTTGACATTCACCTGCCCCACTTGTGGTAGTATCATACTCCGCCTCTGCTAAGGACATTAGGGCCTCATACCTGTTGCTTAACCCTATCCCCCTCCAGCCGGCATCCTTGTTCCTCTTGACCTGTAATGTTCTGGGCCCCACATTATGTCTCGGGCCCCAAGTTTCCCTTCCTCTTCCTCCAGTCATATCAGACTCTAACCCTCTGTGTGTCTAAGGTGGTGCCCCCATTCTCATTCTGTCCATCCCTTCCCTTAACCTTCTTAACTCACCTGACAACCAATTGACCTCTGCCTGTAGTGTTTTCAGCTTTTGGCAAATGGGACATTCCCACAACCTCCACAATGTACCTATTCATACAGCTACCCCACAGCCATTGCAGCCCACCAGCCTATCGCCCTGGGCCCCATATTAGCCCCCTGCTTCTCTCACCAGTCCCCCATCCCTTGGTACCAGCCCCTTTTCCCAGTTGTGCCAACCCGAGTTCCCCATACCTCTCGACAGTTGCATTGCCACCACCCCCCCTCCATCCTGCCCCCAGCATTCCCACCATACTCAGAGTAACAGTCATACCCCTCAGTCTTCACTCAGCGCTGTTGTCTGGTCCTGTGGTTAACTGATTATCCTCAAAAGTTCATCCCCTCAAGGAACAGCCCCACAACTCACCACTATCCTCACATGTTTACCTGCCTCAGGGAGTGGTGGAAACAAAAAGAAGTACCCTCAGGACTTAGTCTGCTCAGCCCATGGTACCAAGCCCCTCTGATTTACAGCCCACCAAGCATAAGTGAACAAGGCCTAGGGCAGCCCAGCAAGATAATGCCACCAACCTGCACTCCCTCAAGGAGTGGTCCTCACACAAGAGAGGACCCTCAAACTATTCCCCTCAATAAGTATCCCCAACATGGTACATGTTACAGATCAGACCCATCACAGCATAAGTAAACCAAGCCCAGGCCACCCCAACAATGTGGATTAACCCCTAATTCTTACCCCCCACTGGAAAATACCTTCAAACTAAACCATTTTAGTAAGTATCCTCACTACAGCACATGTGATCAGGCCCCATAGATAAAAACCCAACCCAGCATATAATCACTTAAAGAAAGCTCCTGTAACTTTAAAGTGTACATTACCTTAATCCGTTCCCCTCTGCAGTCTCTGATCCTTTGATCCAGGTGAGTTTCCAGGTTTTTAGCCAGTCGGTCGAAGGGTTACCCAGGAGCACCACCCCTTCCTCTCTCCTATTGGTGCCCTGCTAGAATTGGTGGGCTAAATAGCCCATTTAATAATGGTGGTGGTGCAGGGAGGGTGAGTGGGAGAAAATCCTGCTCCTGGTTCTCCCAGCCAGTTCCTCCTGCTGCTGCCCATCCACCCCTTAACCACCAATGCAGTCACACTGCTCCACTCTACCGCTGATCCCTGCTGCATATAGCTGCCAACTCAGTGCAGTGCCGGCTCACGAACCCCACTGCAGGCTCCCCAGTGAATTTACAGCTCTTTGCATGATTGATTTTAACAAATATATATGCTTAAACATTATTATATTTATTTATTTGCTTTTGGTAACCAGGTGGGTGCACTAGGCATAAGAATGCCTATTTTCAGGCACGACCCAGGAAAAAACAGCTTGAAAATACATAGGTATACATGTGATGCAGCACATGAGATAGGAAGTACAATTAAGAGGGAATTACATACAATCAGACTACGGTATTGAGAAACATTGATTCAACATGCTAATAAACTTAGGGTATAGAGAAATATTATACAGTATAATGCAGTTAAGTGCAGTTTGGACAGGACACAAGATCAATACAATGTGAGAAACAGTCATTGCAATAGCAAGCATACATGGAAACAATACAATAAGTGCCAACAATGTGTGGTTAAAGAAACAGGGAGGGGAGGAGAGGAAGGAGGAGTGGTAGAAAGCAGAGGAAGAGGGTAAGGGATGAGAGAGAAGACATATTTGGAGGGTATTAGGAGAGGTATAGAAAGAGGTGTAAGACAAGTGTATTACCTGAGGAAAACAGAGTGCAGGGAGAAAGGATGGTTCAAGGTGGGTGAAAGCAAGTGCAGGGGCTAGTAGCATGCAGATGTTCAAGGTGAAGTTTCTTAAAGCTAGCATGAGTGGTCACTTGTTGAATAGTTTGAGCCAGGTATGGAATTCCAGTATTTTAGAGCCGTATGGGAAAAAGCACATGCACCCACATTGGTTCTGCATCTGGGAATGTGGAGAGAGGCCTGGTCAGTAGATTGCAGTCCAGAGGAGAGAGGTTGTGAGCGCAGCAGGGAGGCAAGGCATAGTGGAAGACCTGATCTGACAATGCTGTCAATTAGTGAACCAAGAGACTGGAGTCAATGGGCAGAGGAGCAAGGCCAATTTAGGTCGGCATAGAGCTGGCAATGGTGTTTGCAGTGTGGGGATGCGGAGGCATAGCGGCAGATGCTATTATAGGTGATGTCCCATTTATGGAGGGTGGACTTTGAGGCTGATAGGTAAATGACTGAGCCATAGACCAGGGCTGGGAGAAGAAAGCCTTGTGCCACAGTGAGTCTAGCCGAAGGGGTAAGGGTGTAGCTAATGCGATAGGCACTTCCTGTCTTGGTGTTGACAGATTTGCAAGTGGTTCTTATGTGCAGGTCAAAATCTAGAGATTCATCGAGAGTAACACCCAGATATTTAAAGGATCTGGTACTAACCAGTGGGGAGCCATCCGCACATGAGATTTTGAGGTCATCATGAGTCGCTTTAAGTCTGGCAGGTGAGCCAAAGAGCATAGAGTAAGTCTTGCTTATGTTGAGAACAAGTTTGTTCTCAGCTAGCCAAGATTGAATACTAGCAAAGTCTGAGGCATGAGGGTGGTTTAAGTCTGCAATATTTCTTACACTGTGGTAAATAACTAGGTCGTCAGCGTAGAGCAGAGATGAGCAGGAGGGTGCAAGGACCGGGATGTTGTTAATGAAGATTGAGAAAAGCAAGGGGCCAAGTATGGAGCCTTGGGGCGCTCCAACATGTATAGATGAAAGATCTGACATGGCTGAGTTGAAAACTACAGTCTGTTTCCTGTCGGACAGATAGCTTTTGAACCAGGCCACTGCTTTGGTGGAGAAACCTAGGGAGCGTAGTTTAGTAAGAAGAAGGGAATGGTTAACAAGGTCAAATGCCTTGGTTAAATCAATGAAAACCACACCTGTCAGGAGGTGTGAGTCCATAGCGGCATAGATGTCATTTGTAAGTTTGAGGAGAGAGGTAGAAGTGTTGTGGCCTTTGCGGAAGCCATGTTGGGAACAAGAAAGAAGGTTATACTTCTGAAGATATTCTATGGATTGGGTGGCCACAAGTTTTTCCAAGAGTTTACTAAGTACAGAGAGAATTGCTATGGGACGGTAGTTCTTAATTTCTTTAGGATCACCCTGCTTGGGAATTGGTGTTACTTTGGCTATTTTCCAGATATTAGGAACTATACCATGACATAGAGATAGGTTGAAGATTTTGGTTAGGGGAGAGGCTATGAGAGGGGCAGAAGCTTTCAGGAGCCTAGGTTCTAGACCATCAGATCCCGAACTAGTGCTGTCAGGAATGGAGAGTAGCAGTTTTAGCACCTCTGCTCTTGTAAGGCTCCGGAACCTAAAGGGAGGATGTGTGCATTGAGGTATAGTATCACTAGTGGGGGAAGTGGTGTGTGCAGGTGGTTAGATCTGAGAAATGGTGATTGAAAGAGTCTGCTATAGTCACTGGATTATTGCAGTGAATGCTGTTTATCAGCATATCACTAGTATAGGCTCTGTGATTTGCACCAAGGAGTGTTTTTATGGTGGACCAGAATTTCTTAGAATCCCCTGCAGCTTTAGTAAGCAGGTCTCTACAGAAAACACTTTTAGCTAAGTGAATGTTTCGTTAGCATTTATTTCTTAGAGATCGGTAGTGATTACAATCGGTCTGCAACCCAGTAGTTTTGAAATGCCTCCATAATTTGTTCCTGGCCCTTATTAGAGTGAGGAGGTCTTTGTTTAGCCACTTTGTCTGAGTTCCACGAATACGACGAGTGACACAGGGAGCATAAGTTTCTTGGAGCAAACCAAAGTGGGTCAGGAAGTAGTCTAGTGCTGACTGGGCACTGGTTGAGGTGTAGATAGGAGACCAGCCAATCAATGAGAGATCATGTACAAACTGTGTTAAGTTGAAATTGGCCATGTTGTGGAAAGTAATGAGTTTTGGAGGTGGGGATGGTTTACAGGTAGCACGCCAGATGCAGTAGATAGGAGAGTGGTCACTTATTGTATCGGCAAGGGTACCTGCACATATTATACTGTCAGATCAATTTGTAAGGACTCAGTCAATAAGAGTACTCATCTGAGGGGAAGCTATGACCCTTGTTGGGTCTGTAATTAGTTGGTGAAGGTTGTGGCCTCGTACCATAGTATGAAAAGACTGGTTAGATTTACTGGTCTAGTTTAGGTTGAGGTCCCCTAGTATAAGGACTTCATTTCAGCCAATGGTACTGTCTACTAGGGAGAGGAGTTCTTCCAGTCCCATGTTACTACCTGCAGGAGGGCTATAGGCACAAACTATGTGCAATTTCTTTGAGCCTAGCTGTAAGGTTGCATGGATAGCTTCACAGTGAGATTGGGTAGGCAGGATATTATGGGATATCAGCAGATGAGGTTTATAGAGGATGGCAACACCACATCCATGCTTTGATGAGGACCTGTCCTGTCTGATGAGATTGCAATTGGGTAGTGGGCAGAGAGAATTAGAGGTGGAGGGTTTTAGCCATGTTTCAGATGGGCAAAGGATATCGGGGTGGTACTGAGCAACCCACGCCTCGAGTTCTGCTTTGTTATGGAGCACACCCCTGATATTCATGTGTACCATGTGGAGTCCCTTAGTGTCATTCCAGGTTGTAACATTGTGGGATAAATTGCTTATGGACCCCGGGTTTAGCTCAATATCCCCTGCTAGCAGTAAGGCTAAGAGTAACAGGTACCATAGTTTGCGATGGCCGAACGGGGTGGGCAGGGTGAGATTTAGCAGAGGGGATTTATGCAGTGTGTAGGATAGGTGGTAGATGAACTTATAAGGGATGAGAAGTGGGGAGGTGTCACTGGGCCAGTGTGGTGGCATACGCATAATAGAGAGTTTGGTGTCATCAGGATGGGTGTAGCGATGGTTCCTGATTGACGGGTAGTAAAAGATAGGGAGCCATATAAGGCTGGAGAAAATGGAGACTAGTAGGAATACAGCATAAGATTTTATGGCCATATTGAGTTTTATTGAGAGGGTTTTTAGATGTGAGGGTGTATGAGAGAACAAAGGCTAAAACTGAGAATAGCAAAATTATTTTCTAGCAAGGTTATGATTAAAAGTGAACCTGATAGTAACAAAACTCTTTTGCTAGCAGGGATATGATTTATGAGCCAGGGAGGTATAAACTAAACATCGGGCACCCTCTAGCTGCCGAGAAGTATAGCCTGCTAATGGCAAAGTAAGGAGATCGTTAATTTCCTTCTGGGCATCGTCAAGAGTATTCCTCATGCTATATAAGTAATGCCGAGCAAGGGTGGGTGGGTGGGGGCAGTCACAAAGCGACTGTGGGGAAGGCAGCACCCAGCAAGCTCAGAGCAGCTGTAGCAGTTGAAGTCAGTTTCCCTCCCAAGCTGCCAGTGTTGGGAATAGTATTAGAGCAGCAGCTTCTAAAACTGAGGGAGCAGAATGCGATCATTTCCTCTTATAATTGGTGTGATTGCTCGGAGCAAAGAAGGTATAGACAAGGCCACTGAATAAGAGAAATGAAAAAATATTCTGGTTATAAACAAAAGAAGAACTAAATGGGACACGTTACAAATTGGCATAGTATCATCAGTATTGAATCATTCAGACTTGATAAATGCATGACATAAAATCCTGACAAAAAAGTCTGCTGCACAACAATACTGAATTTTATTGGGCATATACAAAACATTATATGTATATCTGTAATGAGAGCTAAAGGAATGTGGATCCAGTAACTTTGCTTGATAAATCCTATAAAGGAGAGAAACACAAATTGTTAAAAGTTGCTAAAGACAGAAAATTACATTCCTGTAAAGCAAATAAAAAACTTAAATGCAAATGGAAGAGATTATAAAGCACTTCTGAAGAATAGAGTTACCATGCAATATGTGAGAGGAACTACTTCTGGCAATCCCCAAAAAAGTGTGTAGTTTTCTGGAAATTAATAGCAAAAGGAATCAAGAATTAGTCAACAGAATCAGATGCAGTCATTAAAACAGGAATTATTGAAAATTAATGTTTCGACAAACTGTACAACCCCAGTCAGGCAAACAGAGGATTGTGCTGATTTATTATATGGTGAAAGTAACAGGATAGTCAAAAAAGAAGAATCTATACATACCCCTCACAGTAAAACCATAGAATCCAGTAAAGTGCCTGGTCAAGACAAGATACCATTAGACTTATGGTGGATACCTGTATTATGTACCTTTTAATTCCAGTAGAAAGAAAAAATTTATTCCAGAAGCTTAGACAGGATCAATAATTTTCCAAATCTTTAAGAAGGGAGATTGCTGTAGGCCATTAATGTATAGACCTATCACCCTTCTTGATCTGTGAAAATATTTGCTAAAATAATAGAAATGTACCTGTTAGAATGGATAGAATTGAACAGTATATTGTCAGAATGCCATTCAAGCCTCTGAAAAAAGATATTCCACCTTGGGCAATTGTTTTGTACTCATTCATTTTTGGAAAATGCACAGAAATATGTAAACAACCAATATACAGTATTTTGCTTTTAACAATAAAAAAAACAGGCACCCACCACCTTGGAATTTTACAATTATTACTATGTGGAAATTTTGTGGTGTCCTGTGTTTAATTACGAGGTGGCACATGCCCTTTTTTTGTATTGTTGACAGTTTGCTTTTTACCGAGGGCACCGACGTCCCTGTGCACACTTTCTGTTGGGAGTATTTTGCTTTTGTAGACTTGAAAGGAGATTTTGACAAAAAAAGTTACTTTAGAAAAAGTTGAAGCAAAATGGATTGAACCCTGACTTCATGCATTTGATACCAGTACTAAATACAAATACCTGGGCAAAGTGCAATATGACAAATCTGAACCATTTACAAAGAAAATATACAGTATATAAATAGGGGATACATGATGGGTAGGAGTGGAATATGGAAAATATTCTCACTCCTGCAGAGTAAAGCATGGATATCTCATGAGTGCAGAAGAAAAGAGATTATAAAACGAAATGCTGGAAAGAGAAAATTGCCATTGATAATAATGTAAAACAGACTGGTCTAACCATGTGAAAAAACATTTAAATATCATAGTCATGGGATATATTTGGAATCAGGCACTAAACAACACTGTAATCCCTTTACAATATGGGCTGATAATAAAGAGAATGATACTTGATATCTCCATGCAAAAGAATGCATTATTCTCCTAAATTGCAGACTTAGCCCCCAAATGATAATTATTAAAACTGTATACAAGTTAGAGCCATACCTGAAAATAATTTAAATTCCCCAAATCAGAAAAACAGTTACACAATTATGTTTTAATACACTCCTAGTCAGTTTATTGATATAAGATGAACCTCTTGAAAAAAGTGAAAATGAAATGTGCTTGTGCAACCAAGGAGAAAAGGAATACATAAACACATTGGGGTCGATTCTCAAAGGGTCAGCGCAAGTCGTGCCAAAGGCGGCTTGAGCCGATTGCTGATGTGCTGGGGACCCTGGGCCAAATTCTCTATTGGGCAGGGTCCTGGTGGCTAAGTCCCGTGGCTTGTGGCAAACTTGTCCCTGCGCCAAACAGAGTGTATATCAGGCAGTCTTGCCACAAGCCGTGGGTGGACTGTGTGGCAAGAGCACCATGGACAGGTGACATACCACCCTCCCCAGCCCTGATTTCCCATAAAGTTCAGTGTATTTACCTGGTGGGCTAGTGGCCCCCCCAAGACCCGATTACCCATAAAAGTAATTGAAAGTGCTGGGTGAGCTAGCGCCCCCCCCAAGCCTCAGACTTCCTATATTAGTGCTGTACATGTATGCAGTATAACAAAACAGCTCAGCAGGGTCAAGAGTGTGAGGTAAACAAAATAATCAGGTAGAAAGCAGCAAGAAAACCACACCACTCGGAGAAAACTTCAAATAAAGCAGCAATTTAATAGATAATAGTATAAAATTACACTGTAATAGTACTAAGTGCAACAGGAACATAGCTACAAACCTCACTGTACATGTCCCTGGTGGTTTAGTGGTAGCTCTTCCCAAGCCCCGATCACCCATTATGACTAATATACTACCCCTGGTGGTCCAGTTGTGTGCTCTAGCCCCCAATCCCCCATTCATAGCTTTTTCCAATTACCTGGTGGTCTAGTGGAAACCCCACCCTGCAGTGCCCCACCACCCTGCTCCCCACCACAGTCAGCCACTGATTGAGCTATGTATGAATGCGTACTGAAAAAAGTACATGCTCAGTGAATGACAGCTGCTGTCATTCACTGAGTACTAACTATATACAGTACTCACTCATACAGAGCTCAGTTGGTGGCTGGCCGCAGTGGTGAGTGGAGGGCTGTGGCAGTCGCTGGCTTGTCTATGGGATGGGGGAGTGTGGTGGTGGGGCCCTGCATGGTGGAGGGATCCAGTAGACCACCAGGTAATTGGAAAATGTCTATGAACAGGAGGATGAGGGCTGGGCACTCCACTGGACCACCAGAGATAGTGTATTAGTCATAACGTGTGATTGGGGCTTGGGGGGATATAACTAGACCACCAGGGATATGTACAGTACTGTTATGGGGAGGTCAGGGCTTGGGGGAGCCGCTAGCCCACCAGGGCACTTTCAATAACCTTTATGGGTGATCGAGTCTTGGGGAGGGCAGCTAGCCCACCAGGTAAATACACCAAACTTTATGGGCAATTGGGGATGTTGGTGGTGGGGCTGCATGTACTGTGGGAGATCAACCCCTGGCTGGTCTAGATGTACTTAAACAGTTGTCCTCTGCAGGTGGTTTGAGAATGCTGTTTTAGGGGATGTGGCAGCCTGCATCTGCCACATACCCCCTAGCGCCATGCTGCAGCCCATTTTATGGGGCAAGGTTGGTGCAAGCCCCCTTTGCTGCAGCCTGCGTTTGTCACAGGCTACTTTTGGGATTCACTTTGGGTGCATTTTTTGATGCATGGTGTCACTTGTATCTTTAATCTCTGATGCAGGCACCTTGCATCATTCTAATAGCTTTGAGAATCGACCCCATTATATTTTATTGCCTGTAGAAAAATTTAATCAGGGACAAATGGCTGGGAACAATCATAAGTAAGGGGAACATGTAAACTTGATTATCCGGGATGAAAGAAAGTGGGTATCCTTTGTTTATCAGATGTTTTAGATAAAGGCCCACACATTCAGACAAGATGCGCAGTGCATGCAGACTTGCGAGGGCCGTCGGTGGTGAGTCTATATTCAGAAGCCCCCTATGCACCCCACAAATCTGACTGTGCCACTACGCAGAATATTGTGATGTGAGAATGCAAATGAGGGGTCCTTCATGCATATTCCCTGCATCGTAATATTCAAACTCCCCCAAGCGTAACTATGGCTGGATGCACCAGCGCATAGTTAGGTTTTTCAGACCCTAGTTTAACTATGTGCGAGGCAGGTTGGTGCCCCGCTCACAGTCCAGGGCTGGTGATACGTTCCTCCCCCCAGCCTCGAACACATGTACAATGTTAAACACCCTGATCATCATTTCTACAGAGTAGGGACCCCCCCCCAACCTTCTGGCCCAATCACTGAAATAAATATAATAGATTCCGATCCCTTTTCCATAGTGTAGGGATCCCCCTCCCCAGCCTGATCACTGAAATTAATATAATAAACTCCGGTCCCCTTTTCCATAATGTAGGGATCCCCCTCCCCAGCCCAATCACTGAAATAAATATAATAAACTCAAATCCCCTTTTTCATAGTGTATGGTCCCCCTTCCCTGACCCCAATCACCATAATCAATAAAACGAAAACTGATTCCCATTTCCATAGTGTAGTGACCCCCAACCCCACACCCTGGTATGCAGTAACCCACCACCCCAAACCCCCACAACCTGAACCATGCCAGTGATTGTCACAGCCCTCCACACCCTGCCATGGCCAGCTACTGACTGATCTGTACCCGAGCTGTACTGTCAATAGTATGCACTCAGACAACCAATGAGCGTGTATTATTTACTGCATGCACTTGGTACAGATCAGTCAGCAGCTGGCCATGGCAAGGTGAGGAGGGCTGAACCAATTGCCAGCATAGGTCAGAATGAGGGGGTGCAGGGTAGTGGGTATACCGGGGTGGGGGGACACTATACATGGAAACAGGAATCGTTTTTTGTTTTATTGATAACGGTGATCCCTACACTATTGAAAGGGATCTGAAATTATTATATTTACTTAAGTGATTGAGCTGGAGGGGAGTCCCTACACTATAAAAAAGGTATCAGAGTTTATTTTATTTATTATCATAAGCAGGCAGGGAAGGGGGGTGCCTACACTATGGGAAAGGGAATCGGAGTTTATTGCATTTCTTATGGTGATCGGACCAAGCTGGGGGGGGTCCCTACATTATGGAAAAGGGAATTGGAGTTTATTTTATGTCTTATGGGGGGCCTATACTATGGAAAAGGGGATCAGAGTTTATTTTATGTCTTAAGGTGATCAGGGCCGGGGAGGCACTAGACTACCAGGGCAATTGGGTAGTGTAAATTATTTCTATGGAGATAGGGCTGGGGGGTGGCCCAGCACATTCCCTAAGGCACAGCCATGCTAATGGGCCCATAATAAGCATGCAAATGTCCCCTTTGCACCATGCATGCCCAATGGGCTCATTTGCATGTTTTAGCTGAATATCGTCCATGGGGGCTGCGGTGCATACAGGTATGTGCTATGAATTCCCCTATGGGCAGTCTTCAGCCATGCACCCTGGATGTGCCCTGCCACACATTGCTGTGGGCTGTGCATCCAGGGTCCGATATTCATACAGAATGCGCTATCTGTTCTCATCGCGCATTTGTTTGAATATTGCAACAGAGATGGCTGGGGCATCTTTTTTGTGTGACGCACTGTTCTGCATGCATATCTGGCCTGCTCTGAATATGGGGCCCATAAATTATAAATGTATGACCTCATTCTCTGACCTACAAATGAAGTATAGCCTTTCCAAAATTGAATTTTGCCACTGTCTACACTTAAGGCATGAAGTGGATATATTTCTAAGAAATACTGGGGAAGCAGGAGGCAAATCAGATTGAATGGTACAACTTAAGTGTGCACCTGGTAGGGGAGGAGCTGGCAAAATACTGTCAAAGTCAAATGAATCGCTAACTGTAAATATCAAACTAAAATGGAAAAAAGAGCTTAACTGCCTTATTCACAAAAACACTGGAATAAACTATGGTCTAATGTGCATAGAGATATCAGAAATATAAATGGAGCATTAATACAGTTTAAAAGCCTACATAAGAACTATTTAACTCCAACCTGCTTAGTAAGCATTGGACTGTCAGATGAGTGCAAATGCTGGAGATGCCCAGACAAAAACACACACTTAACTCACATCTTGTAGTCATGTCCTTGTGTGAAAATTGTTAGACAAGTAGTCAATACTGTATTTGTTACCTTTGGGGAAAGTATTCCTTTCTTCCAACATAGTTTTATTTTGGGGACTGCTCCAAAGTGTCACCTCTTATGAGACAAGAACAATACTGGGTGATGACTCCTAGTCTTGAGCCTAAAGAACTGTTCCTTTTGAAATGGAAAACTCTAGAAGTTCCTTCAATACCAGAGTGGTACAAATACATGGGAAGGCTAGCATTTAATAGAAAAATTATTCACTCAGTACTTTTCTGGCTTGAATGCTTTTTTAATTAATCATTTTCCTTTAAATATTGGAACAAAATACTTTTGTCAGAAGAGTAGAAACAATTGCTAGAACAAATCTTGTAGATGAAAAATCTACGTGAACTTACAGTATGGGTCAACCAATACAAACCCGATATTCACTGAGGCCTGGATGAAGTCACTCATTCCTGATAACTTTTGTGCTTTGCCAGATTATAACTTCATTAGGTCAGACTGTCTCACATCCAATAATGGTGGTGGAGCAATGATCTACTATAGGGATCACCTGCATGTCAAGGACTAATATCACTTACCACAACCAGTCCCTAGGTTGAATTTTGTCATGCAGTACTGCTCCTGGGGGCAACTCAAAAAAGCTTCATAGTTTCTGTGTCTGTATCCCCCTAGATGGTAGTCAACAGACCCTTCCCTAACTTATGAGCTCAGTGGGTGCACTTGTTCAAAATAATGAATTTCTTCTGACTGGTGGTTTTAATATCAAGTAACTTAGTGGCAACGCTAAAATCCTGAACTTACCCTTAACAGATAACAGTTCCATCAGCTCATCTCTGAACCCATAAGGAGAGCAAATAATGGTGAGACTTCCACCTTAATTTATTGGGTTCTTACCCCTCAACCTGATAGAATTACTGCTTAGGTGTCCTCCCTGATGCTGTAAGTGACCACTCCCCAATTTATTGTGTCCGGAGGGCAAAGATCCCTAAGACCCTCCAGAATCATACACTTCGACATACAAAGCCAAAGGGAAGGTAGATGAGGGACTCTAACCTCAATAGTGTCATCCAGTTCAGTGCTTCTTAGGCAGAGAAAAATGACCGGAAAACCAAAAGGGGAATGGCTAATCCCCAACCCTGTAGTACTTGACCCAAAATAGAAACACACAATTAGAAATCAAAATGCACCTTACCTTCTGGTAAGAAAACCTTGCTTTATTCAGTTTGTGTGAAAACTTGCTAGAAAAGCAACCAAGTCTGCCACTAATTGGGCTTGCTATGGAATGCTCAGCAATGAATGTAAGAGGGCCATCTGGTACAGTAAATGTTTTCATTTTAAATTCCTGTTTGACGCTTCGGCCAGAAACCCAAGACATTTCTTGAAAAATGGTAAGCAAGTCCTAGGCCTGTCTAGTAACTTTACATTCAAGGACCTAAATGTTGATGGGCTTAACTGTAATAATCCTATCACTATAGCTAATGCCTTCAATCAAAATTTCACTGACCTCTCTACTTACCCTGGGGCCTTCTCCTTCTCCCTTTCTCTTCCCCTGACCCTTCCATTACTGAAGCCTGCCCCTATCATCCTCCTTTTTACCTCAGGGTGCTCACAAAAGATTGCTGTCACAGAACTTGTCCTTTCTGTGACAAGCATCTTTAACCTATCTCTTACAACACATATGGTCCCTGATAGTGGGAAAATCTCACATGTTGTTCCAGTTTACAAAACGGGTGACTGTGCGAACATTGGCAACTATAGGCCAATCGCAATATGACCAGTACTCAACAAATTGTTCGCAAAATTGATTGCTTCCCAACTGAGTGAGTACCTCACCCATCATAATCTCCTGTTTCCTGCACAGCATGTCTTAAGAAAAGGCCATAGACTACTGCTGTTCCCCTGTCACTAACCTCCTCAATCTCAACTACCATGGATGGGGTGAACTCACTGTTGTGGTCTTCATTGACCTTACTAAGGCCTTTGACTTGGTCAACCACACCCTGTTCAGTGGGAAACTAAGTGCTTTGGGCATCTCTTCCACTGCCCTGTCATGGTTGAAAAGCTACCTGGGTAATAGGCATCATCAAGTCAAATTTGGACACGCCCTGTCTGACCCAGTTGCCAGCACAGTCGGGGTCCCTCAGGGCTCCATACTGGAGCCTCTTCTTTTCTCTTTACATATAAACTCAATCCAGACTAACTTTAGGCACCGCACTCCAATCCTATATGCTGATGATCTTGTCCTTTTCACAAGCTCTCACAACATCCTGGATTTAAATTGTCAACTATCTTCTGATCTTCAATCGGTACAAGCAAGGCTCCGCTCAGACAGGCTCCTTATGAACAACACTAAGACTTAAGTCATGCATTTTGGCTCAGCCCCAAGGATAAAATGTGCCATACCCCACTAGTGGTAGCATGTATTGCTGGATCCTGCCTTACCACACTCTCCTCCGTTAACTACATGGGTGTTAAACTTGAGACCTCATTGGACTTCTCAGCTCATATATCTGCTGCTTGTAAGGCTGTGAACACCAGACTGGGACTTTCCTAAAAGATTAAAGACAGCCTTACATCCAGTGCCCATATTGCTCTTGCCCAGGGTATCCTGCTCCCCAAATTGACCTATGGGATGGTAGTCTACCACTCAGCCTTCAAAACTGTTCTACAAAAATGGGATGTGGCCTATAACAACATTTACAGGTTTGCCTTGGCCACAAACAGATACAGACATCGTTAAGATCTAATTACAACAAATTAAGATGACTTCTTCTACCAGCCTTGTGCAGATTTGTCATGGGAGGTGTGATACACACTGTCATGACTAAACGAACCTCATGCCCCTCTTGACACTGCTCATGCCTGAGAGCTGATCCTAGTCACTACGTCTAATGTCCCTGGTTCTGTAAACTTACCCCAAATCATGGCAAAACTTGGATGTCTCTTTCTTCTACTCTGCTTCCACATTTTGGAACAACATCCTGATCAAGGTCTGTCAGTGTCCCTCCAGCCTAGCCTTCAAAAGAGAGTACTGCACTCTTCTTAACTAGACTTTATGTACCTGCCCTTACGCTGCTAGGAATTAAGTCACCTCCTTATTTTGGCTGAACATCACATCAATGAATGTTACTTATCCCTGTATGCATACAGTACCATATTTTGCATAATACCCTTCATGTATTGTAACTTGTGTATTATTTCCCTTGCTCTATTTATTTCCATGTACTACTGCCTGACTGTATGTATTGCACCCTCTTTTCTTGTTATTTGTATACTGTTGTGATGATCTCCTGTGTTGTAATCTGCCAGGTCATGCCTGAAAATAGGCAAATGTTTTGTCTAGTTCACCTACCCAGTAAATAAAAACTAAATAAATAAATACAGTATAACCTAATTTATCCGAATGTGCTGCAGGACAATAACATTGTTTGGATAAATGGAGTTTCTGATAAGTGAGGGAACTTTACATTTAAGTCTGTTAAGCTGGGATACACACCACAGTTTCAGGTGACAGAGTTTCAAATAATTGAGGTTTGGATAACTGGGGTTTTACTGTAAACTGAATAAGCATGTCTGGGTTAGTAGGTTTTAGCTCTGCTGTAATTGTAATGGTTATAATAGTTACAATTTTATGTTATCATTATTTGCATTGAAATACTGTACTTTGAATATTCTCTGAACTTATATTCTGTAAAATTCAATGAATATAATATCTAAAAAACAAGTATTTGTAAAATTCATATAAAAAGGTATTCTGGTGATATAGGCCCTCACGTTGAAAAGGTTTGGCACATGCTAGCTCCCTATCATTCAGACATCAGCCAGCCAAGGTGGAGAGCAGAGGGGCTGTGCCTGCCTCCAGCTCCTTAGCCACACTGACTACTTGGGTGAGTGGTGGCCAAAGGGGAGGTGGGGTCCTGAGTGGGTGGGATGGGAGGGGAACAGGCTGACCATTGGGGTGGCAGTCAGATTGGTGGTCAGAGGGTGGGGGACCACTGGACACCAGGGAATGGGATTCCATCAGGGTTTAAACTGTCAGATCAGTGATCTGGGGGGGGGGGCACTGGACACCAGGGAATGGGATTCAGGCAGTATTTAGACTATCAGATCAGCAATTAGAAGTGAGATGGGGGGAACTACTGGACACCTGGGAATGAGATTCAGATAGATTTTACAGTGTCAAATCGTTGAATGGGTGGAGGTGGCACAGCTCCACACAATGTGTCTGCACAGTTATGTGCCGCAGCATTGTGCGGCATGCTAATCAGCCCATAATGGCACACAAATAGTCCCTCAGCACCTTGCATGTCCTATGAGCTTATTTGTCTGCCATGACTGCCTACGGCTCACAGAAGCAATAGCACTATCCCGTTTGGGATGCACTATCACCGTTTCCTCTTGTGGGCCATATTCTGATAGGGGGGGTTGAGTGAACACCACATATAGTCACTGTGCACTGTGCTGACAGAGTCCCGTATTTAGACAATTAGCATGCTCCATTGGAGGGCACTGTCTAAATATTGTCTGCAAGCCAGGTCTGTGCACTGTCTCACATGCATCATTAATGGGTGCGTGGAACAAATGACTGGCTCTAAATATGCATCCCATAATTTATTCAGGTCTACAAATTAGGATATATTATACAGACTAGGTGCATATCTATATGATAAAAAATAAGATTGAGGAAAATGCAGCAATTTATTGCATTAAAAAAATAGCTGACAATGTCACTGGAAACACCTATAGTCAATGACTCTCCCATTCTCTTAAATGTGCATGCAGTATACATGATTATTTTTTTTCTTTTTTGTGCTGCTTCTGTGTTGCACAAATATGCCTAATTTTATATCAATATCTATGTATTTATATGATGCTCTATGGTGATGAGTTATGTTGGGCAGAATGGATGAGCCGGTAGACCTTTATCTGCCAGCAATATCAATGTGTAATGTAATGCCTGATGAACAAATAAACTTATTTACCTACCTACCTATCACCTAAATGTATTCACTGTTAACCACATACCTTCTCATATATTCAGTGTTACCCACATACCTCCTCACACCCATTACTCTTCATCCAAAATTGTCCCTTCTCAACTTACTTCTGCATCACCTTCAGAAAAAACAATGCAAACAAATATTGTTGGCTTTTGTCACCTCTTGTATTACGAAGTGCAGAACTGTAAACAGTGCTCCAGGTGGGGCCTGACCAGAGAATTGTAAAGTGGCAGGATTACTTTTCCTGTGCTGCTGGTCATCCACTTTAAATGCACCCTAGCATTCTTTCAGCCTTCTTTACAGAAACTACGCACTGTTTCTCATCATTTAGTTCTTTGTCTGTTATGGCTCTGAAGCCGTTTTGCTCCTTTACTGCAGCAGGAGGAATACCACACTGTGTGTGTAGGTTCCACAACTGTTTCTTCTCCCAAAGTTTAGCCCCCCCCCCCGAATCTAGGAGTCTAGCAGTCTGTTCAGTCACTCAACTTGTTCAGGTCACCAGACGTCGTTTGTCCCCATCTTCAAGGGAGTACAACACCAGCAAACTTAAGTAGTCTGCTAAAGACTTCTGCATCTAGATCATTGATGAAAAAAGTTAAACAGCAGTAGACAGATAAATTATACCCGAAGGCTGTTTGAGTACCCTCTCCACTTAGAGTAGTGCCCATCAAACACAACCATCTGATTCATGCCTCAGATCTTTTAGCAATCTACCTTTTGTATACTTTATGAATGCAGCACTGTGTACTTTGACCAGAAGTTTATAATGCACTACAATGTCAAAGGTCTTGCTGAAGTCAAAACAGGCTGTGTTTATGGCCCTGCCCCTATCATTCTGTCCTTGATAATGGATTACAGCACCTTGCCAGCACAAATGACAGGCTGGCTAGTCTGTAGTTGTCCTGATCTAACCTTTCACCCCTTTTTGAAGATGGAGACTATATTGGCCATCTTCCAGTCCTCTGTCATCACACCTGTATAGACGGATTCATGAAACATCTCTTAGCTCCAACATGTTCCAGGGGTGTGTCCTGCCCATACCTTGGGACATACTGTACCCGATTTTATCTTTGACAGGTATCCAACTATCAGAGTGTGCTTGACGTCCACTCATTGCATCATGGTTACCCTTGATGCCTTGGCCCTCCCAATGAAAGCGCTGCCCTCCCCTTTGGGGAACATAGAAGAAAAGTATTTATTCAGCATCAAAGCCATTGCCCTTGTTGCTCTTGCAGGTTTTTTCACCCTTTCCTTTTTTTAGGGTCCAATCTATTCCTTTACCCTCCTCTTTTCATGTATTACATAGAAACATAGACTTTGACTGCAGATAAAGACTGCTTGGCCCACCCAGTCTGCCCATTTCCCTACCTATTGGATAAGCTGCAGATCCTAGTTAACCAACGGCCTACTTCTTCCTACCCCCCACCAGAATTGCCTTATGACTGTCCCATGCATTCTTGAATTTCCCCACTGTTTAGGACCCCACAACCTCCTCAGGAAGACCATTCCATGCATCCACCACCCTCTCTGTGAAAAAATACTTCCTCACATTGCCCTTGAGCTGTCCCCCCTCTATCTTCAATTGAGACCCCTTTCTCTTGCACATCTCTTTTTCTGAAAGATGCTGCCCTCCTGGACTTTGCTGATTCCCTTGAGGTACTTGAAAGTTTCTTTCATGCCCCCCTCTCTCGAGGTATATATATTAAGCTCCTTTAGTCTCTCTTCAGATGGCTGGTGCAGACCCTGCACCATTTAGTGCCCTCCTCTGGCCTGCCTCCATCCTGTCTATGTCCCAGAACTGCATGCAGCATTCAGATGAGGTCTCACCAACTGCCTGTACAGAGGATAACAACTTCCTGTTTTCTACTGGTGATGCCTCTTCTTATACATCCCAGTATCCCCCCAGCCCTCCTCACTGCCTTCTCACATTGCTTGCTTATCTTTGGGTCATCTGATATGACTACTTCCAGGTCCCTTTCAATTTTTATTGTCATTAGTACCCCCCCCCCCAATTGTATACTCTTCCCTTGGGTATCTGTTTCCCAGGTGCATTACCTTGCACTTCTTTGCATTGAATCTAAGCTGCCATACTTTTGACCATTTCTCCAGCCTTGCCAAGTCTCTTCTCATCCTTTCCACCCCCCTTGAGAATCAACCCTGTTGCAGATCTTTGTGTCATCTGCAAAGAGGCATACTTTTCCTTCCAGTCCCTCAGCAATGTCACTTATAAAGATATTAAAAAGAACCTGACCCAGTTGTGAACCATGTGGTTCCCCGCTAGTAACCCCCCTTTCTTTGGAGTGGACTCCGTTTACTATTACCCTCTATGTCTTGTTGTCCAGCCAATTTTTTACTCAGGCTACCATCCTGGGACCCACTTCCAGGCTGGCTAATTTATTTATTAATCTTTTGTGTAGGACTGTGTCAAATGCCTTGCTAAAGTCTAGGTAGGCCATGTCCACAGCCCCTTCCTGGTCTACTACTTTGGTCACCCAGTCAAAGAAATCTATTAGATTTGTCTGACATAACATTCCCACTGTGAATCCATGCTGCCATGGGTCCTGTGCCTCAGTGGCCTCTAGGTACTCAACAATTCTTTCTTTCAGAAATGATTCCATAATTTTCCCTACCATTGAGGTCAAGCTAATGGATCTATAGTTTCCTGCTTCTGCTTTGCTCTCACTTTTGTGAAGGGGAATCACATCCACCCCCTCCAGTCCTTAGGTACCACACCATCCTCCCATGATTTGTTAAAAAGGGTAGTCAGTGGTGTCACTTGTTCTCCCCTTTGTTCGTTTAGAATTCTGGGGTGAATCCCGTCAGGGCCCATTGCTTTGTCCACCTTCAGTTTTAGGAGTTCTTTCAGAACCCTTTCTTCTGTGAATGGACTGGTATCGACTCCCCTATCCAGAGAGTTTCTATTGATTGTATTAGGTACCACCCCCATGTCTTCTTTTGTGAATACTGACAGAAGTAGTCATTCAGTATCCCTGCTTTTTCACTGACACCCTCAACCCACCCATCCTCCCCTTTATTAAGCCTTACAATCCCTCGCTTGGTTTTTCTTCGGTCCCTAATGTACCTATAAAAGGTTTTATCCCCCTTCTTAACCGAGTTGGCTATCTTTTCCTTAGCTTGGACCTTTGCTAGTCTGGCTGCCTTCCCCACTTCCTTCTACTTTAACTGGTACAGTTCATCCTGCTCCTTCTGTGTTTCCTTATACTTCCAGAATGCTGTCTCTTTCTCCCTAACCTTTCCCACCACCTCTTTTGAGAACCATAGTGTTTTTTTTCATTCATTTTGATTTGTTTATTTGCTTCACACAAAGGCTTGTTGCCTCTGTGATGGCAGTTTTGATGTTTCCCCATTGTTTCTCCACCTCTCCTTCTTGCCTGTTTGCTAGTGCTTTTCTGAGGCACTTTCCCACTTTGACAAAGTCAGCCCTCTTAAAGTCCAGTACCCTCACTTTCATATGGCTTGACTTTATGGCTGTTTATCGTGAACCACACTGTTTGGTGGTCATTTGTTCCCAGTTGCCTACACACTTCTAAATTTGATATCCTCTCTCTGTCCCAGTTTGAGAGTACCAGGTCTAAGATTACTCCCTCCCGAGTGGGTTCCAGCACTAGCTGTCTGAGGCATGCCCCCTGCAGGGCATTGAGAATGACCCTGCTCTTGGATGTGGCTGCAGCAAAGATGCTCCAGTTAACATCTGGCATATTCAGGTCCCCCATCAACAATATCTCCCCTTTTTCTGCCATCCTAAGGATGCCTTCTATCATTTTCTCATCCATTTTTGCTCCCTGAAATGGGGGTCTGTATACAACACCCATGCAGATTGTGGTGCCATTTCCCATCTCCAGGGTGACCGACCATGCCTCCTCGCCTCCCTGCTTACCCTTTAGTTCCATAGCTTTGATCCCTTCCCTTACATAGAGAGCTACTCCTCCTCCTCTTCTACCCCCGTCTCTCCTGTAGACTGTAACCTGGTATGTTGAAATCCCAGTCATGGTTCTCTGTGCACCATGTTTCAATGACTGCCACAATACCCAGGCATCCCTCTTCCATCAATACCTCTAGTTCAAGGAGCTTGTTACCCAGACTATGGGTACTAGTACTAATTGCCCTCCAGTATTTGATGGCCTTACCCCTTTTAACCCCATCCCTGTCCTTACTGCCTTTGCCTTTTTCTCCATTTACCCCTGCCCTTCTCTCTATCAACTTCTCTATCTTGGGCTTACCTCACTAACTACCCTGTTATTTTGGAGGGGGGGGCTGGGATTTCCCGGCTCCACTTTAGTGCCTCAGTTAACTTATGTATCTATGTAAATCTATGTACCTGTGTCTGAGTATGTGTATGTACATAGAAACACAGATACACATACAATGTCTGTGGAAAAAGAAGACTGGTCCATCTAGTCTGCTCAGTTTTACCTTACAGCCATAACAGTTCCACATCATTGGAGTGCTGGCATTTCACAGCCAGAACACATTGCTGGCAAAGTGGCAATGGAAGACACAGCAACCTGGACAAAGCAGCACATGGCACACAGTGCCACATTGGGAAGCAGTCCGAATTGGCACCAGACAAACAGAGTGCCAAGATACAAAATGTACATATACCCTGCTCCAGTGCCTGCTCTGGTCTGTCATGCACACCTCACTGTATGCCCAATGCTTCTTATGTGTCCACTCTGGTCATGTACACTGGTATGGTTGCTCAAAGGGGGGGTGTATGCATGCCTGGGGGAGCTCCTATCCAGATGCACTACTCGGCAGGTGTTTGGACGGGCCCACTGGCTGGGAGGGTCACATCTCTGGGTGCCTGTGGTGGGGGGTGCTTCTGTCCTGTCCTGTTGCGGGGTGCATGTTGGGTAAGGGGGCTGTGACCTCCAGGTCCCTGGGTGATGCCATGGGCATTGTTGGACAACATGGCAGGTGGCATGCCTGTGTCTGCAGAACACACTGGCGCGGTGCCTGATGTTCACTCTTCTGGTGTCCACTGGGATGTGTGCATGTTCTGTTGTGGTGCTCCCATCCCTGTTGTGGTGTTGCTGGTTGTGCCAGGTGTGTGGTGCCCTTGAGGTCTGTATTGCTGTGTACCAGTGGAATTTTGCTGGCACTCTAATTGCTGGCTGCGATTTCCTTGGCACACCTGCATGGGTGAACCCCCCCTCCATAACCTATTGTCTAGATGGGGTTTTACCCATTCCTCCCCCTGACTCCCAGTGTTACTGCTACCACCCTGAGTTACTATTAAGACCTTTACTTTGTGCTGCCCATGCTTAAACCCATTAACTGAGTTTGCACCCTCCATTGGCAAGAAGGCTGTTCCATGATTCAGCCACTCTCTCCATAAAATAAAACTTTCTTGCATCCTCTTAAATTCCTCTTCACCCAAATCCCCCCCACCCCATCTTCAATGTATGCCTCCATGTGACTAATTCCTCACAGTATACCTTATTTGTTCCTTTCTGGAATTTTGTTCCAGATGGGGTCTTGCCAGAGTTCAATAAAGAGGTAGTATTACCTCCTTCCTTCGCTGCTATTGAAACCCCTTCCAGTACACACCAGCCTTTTGTCTGCCTCGCTATAGGCTTTGTTGCTGGTCCTCCAGCAGTCTCCCATGTGGCACCAAGTAAAATGCCTCACTGAAGTCTAGATATTAAACATTAACCAGCCTACCACCATCCAGAGATCTTGTCACCCAGTCAAAAAATTCAAACAGGTTACTCTGACAAGATTTCCCCTTAGCAAAACTGTGTTGCCTGACATCCTGAATTCTACTTACCTCTAAGAATTTCACCAGCCTTTCCATCAATATACTTTCCAATAGTTTTCCCACTATGGACGTCAGGCTGACCGGTCTATAGCTTCCTGGCTTGTCCCTTGACCCACTCTTATGCATCCGATGCATACCATCATCCCACAACAAAGCTGTTTCGAGGTAACCCTATGACTAATTGTGGGGATGAAGCTGGGTCTTCTGGACTGCCTAACCCCCCCCCCAGCTTCATCCTTGGAGCCAATGCTCCCTGAAAGTGGGGTGCAAAGTATCACATCTGAGGTTGCAGACTCTGTTTTGTGGAACTGTGTGAATTGCCTGAAGAAAGGGCTGCTGGTCTAAGTCTCCCTCGTGACACACCAGAACTTGAAGAACAGTATGAGAGTGCTGACAGCCCCATTTCAGTGCCGCAAAGCCTAATTGTACCTAAACCTTCTCAAAATGAGCCAGCTGGGCCCTCGTCAGAAGATACTAATGAGCAAAGTGTTTTGGAACCAGAGCTTACAGAGCAAGGAGCTGACAGTGCTCCTAGTTTGGACATTCCCATCTATGCAGAGGTACCCTCACAAGTGATGAAAGCTCCAAAGTTAGTGCTGGAAGTACAGGGACTGTGGCTGCTCCCCTCAGAAAGACTGGCCGAGCTGTCAAGCCAGTACTACGCTTTAGTTATGATTCTCCTGGGAGGCCAGTGGATTTGCCTCTCAATGTGGTTCACAAAGGGATTTACATCTCACCAAACTCACTGCCCAAATTGAGTTTGATGGCCAGTTCCAGGTTAGCTGTTCTTCCCACTCGCCATGCTGCCCCTACCCCAAGTTAGCCGATAGGGAAGGAACCCCTCTTAAATTGTTTAATGTGCAAGAAGTTATTACCTGAAGCAGTATTGTGATGTTACTAATGTGTTAATCATAGTGGAATCAGCATTACCTGTATGAAACATGCATAAGTATTGTCAATATGGATGTAGTAATGCAAAGTATATTGAAAGGTATAGTGATGTAACAAGCTAATGATATATATGTCTCATTTATATTGCATTTTTGATATTGTGATTGTACAGACTTGACGCAGATGCCAAGTTATCTCCAGGCAGGGAAGGGTGTAACCCCCCCTACAAATGGGGGTTCCCAAATAGTCTTCCTTGAGCTTGTCTAAATGCTCACTGCCAGGCTGGTGTCCTGCGTTTTAGCAGTTTAAATGTGATTGCCAGAGACTGCCTGTATAGCCTCTGTGTACTGTCTCTTTAAGAGCTGCCTGGATTGCAGTCATAATTAATCAGAGAGGAAGCTCTGTTAGAAGATGTACTAGTTTGCTAACCATCTGTTAGAGTAATAATAATATTGCAGTTTGTTCTAACCTGCCTTCTCTGCAGCATGGACAGTTCTGTTTGGTTTCATCATCTTGGTCCTGGACTGCAGAATGGGCCAATCAGTACATTTGGGACTCTAAAATGGAGCCTGCCTACAGGGGCTTGGTGGGGTCAAAACTTATAGGAATTGCAGTTTTGGCACTTAAAATAACCTGGAGGGGGAGCCCTTGTTATGACTGACAGACAGATCAGCCAACCGAACCTTTTGGATCTTGAGGAAAGTCCCACACTGCTTGCAGTTTCAGTTAGATCTGAGTTGGGAAGTGAAGAAGTAACAGCTTGAGATAGTTCGAGCAACAATCCAGTGAAGCACATTATCAGAACCTAGGCCCCTTAACCTGCAACTAGCCAAGCAGGCAGGGGTAGTAGCCTTTGGGATAGTGCCACCTAGGGGTTACACATGGCATATGCAATATATACAAAATAAACAAAATTTACAATATTTACAATTTAAATTTTTGTTTGCAGCAAGACAGATGTTACCGCAATTTCCATTTGGTTGAAAGTCTCCAACTGTGCTTTCAAACCCACTTGGAGCGTGTGGTTAAATGTGTTTTACCAAATTCCCAGTGGTGGATAATTGCTTACTTAGCCACATACCCTAGGTGTGTTCTGAGACATGAGGTTAAGTCACCATAATCACACAGCCTGGAGCTGGTTATGCTTATAAAATGGTGAAAAGCTCTAAAAGCTCAAAAGAAGATATTTATTTTGATCTGTGTAGCTCTATTGTTTGTTTGTTTATTTTCTCTTTTTTCCTGCTGTTCACGGTCTGAGAAGCCTCTCTCGGGCATCCAGCTGGACTCTGCCCTGTCCAAAGTCTGCCTGTCTGAGCCTCCTTTCTCTTCCTCCTCACCTCGCACCTGGCACCCCCAGCTTAACCCCTATGGAATGGGGCCTCCCCTCCTCTTTGGGCACACTTGCATACATAGATTCCAGCTGTGGGCGAGGGCCTGGGTGGAGGAACCTGAAAGGCCAGACAGGACAGACCCGGCAGTGGGCATGGGGGCTAGTGCCATCACTTACCCCAAGGACTGGGTTTTACTTGTTCTGCGGTCTCCCTCCCATGCGTGGCACATGCCCTGATGCACTGGTGCATGACAGCCCTACCTGCATTGGCCACACTGATCACGTGTTGCCGGCATGCTGCAGTGCCACCCCGGTCTGCACCAGGGGCAGCTGGCATGCCAGGCTGACCCACCCCTCCCTCTCGAGGAGGAGAGCACCACGAGGGCACTCGATCCTTAACCTTCCCCCAGCCGACCCCCGGTGCCCGAGCTCACTCATGAACCCGGGTTACCGGCATAGCACCAGGTGTGGCATCCAGCGCCTCAACCCTGAGTGCCACCGGGCCGGCCTAGTTCTACTGTTAGAACTGCATGGTCATATGACTGGATTCCACCAGTCACAGCACAGGGTATAGCATGCCAATTTTATAAAGTGTCTTTTTCATACATAGTATCTCAAAGTACATACCAATGAGCAAGACTAACAGTAAAAGCAGCCAGGCAGCTGAAAAATATGTGTTTATAGCTCCCTATTATGATAGTATACTTTAATTCTTTGCTGTAACAAGCTTTGAGATCTGAGCTTGCCAAACCCCAGTGTTTCCTATGTCTGAAAACTGTTCTTCCTTTAATTATGGGTACAATTAGGAGGGAAGCACTTGAATTAAGAAGTGGGGGGTCAAAATAAATATTTATAAATAAAAACAGGATTTAAGACGTTGTTATGTAGACAGTTCGGACAGGGCCATTAATTATTTTGTGGGTTTTTTATATGATTAAGGTAGAAACACACTAGGATCCAGCCCCTCGCGGTCTGCTGTAGCTTTTAATAGCCCTAGAAGTTATGCGGCAGTATGGGGTCGTCATGTGCCTTGCTGAACTATTTAATGGTTATGTAATGACAGGAGCAAGGCACAGTATGACAGCTGTATCCTAGTCTAGTCTTGTAAGGAAACGGAAGAACAATTAAGCTATGCTGCAGCACACAGCAAGAGCTTTTTATAGTTTGAACTAAAGCTTTAAATCATTATAGGGGCATTCTGGCTGATCCATTTCAAACCAGAATTACGTTTACAATGCATGGTTTGGCTCTGACACAGAGTTAGCCAGCCACAGTCTTTACTAAGGTTACTCCAGCTGTCAGAATTTTCCCTTTGTTATTAGAAAAGGAAAGTTTATGTACACTATGTGGGACTTCATAGCAGAGGTAGTTATTTAAAGTTAGTTTTATGAAAAAAATTACTCACTTGGTTACAGTCCTGTGCTTCAATAAACTGATTCCAGACAGCATGTGATTGTGGCTACTGCATTGAGCAATGTTTTATTTACTTACTGAATGTGCGGGTTTTGGCGTGGCAGGGAAATTGCATTTTGATCTCTCCAGGCCAGCAACATTTCGGTAACATGGGTCTGCGTGGGTACTGCAGAAGCTGTTGTGGTAATGCTATTGTTTATCTGATTATTCCACTGTGAAGAATGGAAATTGTGCACTGGTTTTGCCAGCAGTGAAAGTGGAAGCGTTTTGTATTTTTAGTTGGTTGCTTTCAGCTGAATTTCAATTCATTTGTTTTTGTTTCACCAGGAAACAAGCTCCATTGAGTGCTGCTCATTTACAAGGCGATCCTAGATAAGTAGCCAAAAACTTCTAAATATCCAAAGTGAGGCATACACAGAGTACATAATAGGCAATGGTGTTATGCGTATTATAATTAAAGGATGGTAGAATCACAATACAGGTGAAAAATTCAAGCAAAAGAAATGAAATGCATACTGCGAATGAAAAGCATTACATATAGAAAATAGGCATGAAAAACAGTATAAAAGGTATAATTCACTGGGGTATACATCACATAGTGAATATATACATAGCATAGGGTCATAATATAGTATGAGGTTTCAAACATCAACACGATGGGTGTCAAGGAGTGCTTTAAAAGCGTTCAGAAAATATTCAGACAAAAGGAGAAAAAATCATGTGCTTTCCCTTTTCACTAGTGAATCTATTGAATATCTGCTTTTCTTTTAGATAATGATTTACCTAAATAACTGAGTCAGACAATTGAAATGCCTATTATAGGTCTTTCTCTTACAACAGTGTAGCATTTAGGATGTGCGAGAGGCATGAGCTACTCCTTCAGTTCCAACCATTTTTATGTTGCTTGCACACATGTGCAAGAAACATAGTGCCATCATCCGAGTTTTCAGACGTGTGGCAACCCTCTTCCCATTCAGTCAGTGTTTTTGCAGGCACAGTTGCAGTTCTCCAATCAACGCTGCAGCTGTCTATGACAGCAGTTGAAAATGCATTGCCGTACAGTTGAAAGGGAGAGCTACGCTTCAGTGAGCAGCGATAAGATTGTGTGCTCATACGCACTCCCCCCACACACACACACACATGCATGCATACTGCATGCTCGTCCTTCCCCCACGCACACACTGTATAGCTGAAGAGGGTGTCCAATCCCCCATCAACTGTGCTGTGCTCCCCCCAACAGAGTTCCAGGTGCCATGCTGGGAGACCACCCCAGCATGGCAGCAGTCTGTATGGCCGATGGGGGTGCCCAATCCCCTGTCGACTCTACTGTCCCCTCCCTGAGACTATCGGGTGCCATGCTGGGCACCCACCACAGAGTGGCAACAGGTCCTATGGCCGACAGGGGTGCCCAGTTCCCCATCAGCTCCACTGCCCCACTCCCAAACAGCCTTCCAGCTGCCACGCTGGGAGCCCACCCCAGACTGGTACAAGTCCAGAGTCGTCCAAGTAAAAAAAAAAAAACCTAAAAGAAAAAAACCTTCCCTCGCAGACTGTCCTGACCCCCTTTCCCCCCACCTGCGCCCACCCTCTGTGCATCTACCACCCAACACCCCCACCTCACCCCATACTTACCTCCGGAGTCTGGCGTGATGATCTTCGGTGGACCAGGAACACGTTTGCACTCTTCAAAGCTGACCGCGAACTGAGGAAATGCCGGTAAGCTGTATAATGGAATAAATAGGGTTTTTTCAACTTTACTGCATATCTCGGGCGTTTTGGGGATATTTTTCACCAAATTTTCAACATGGGGTTTTTGGGATGCCGCCTCATGAATTCTGTCACTGTCATGGCTTTAATCGGCTCCGAAAGGTGATTTTACGGTCACTGCATGAAACCACCTTTTGGAACCAATTTACGAATCGACATTGTCACAGTTCATGAGGTAGGCCCCCAAAAATCCTATGTTGAAAATTTGGTGAAAAAATTCCCAAAAATGACTGTTTTATGAGCATGCGTTGCGCTGTTCCTACGCACGCTCTTAACTTCACGAAGTTTCAATATGTTCACTCCAGATTTTCAACATTGCCATTTTACCATACCTCCTTATGAGCAGTAAAGCTGTCATTTCTCACATCTCCCCAAAATGTGTTTTCGCATGTAGCGCACAATGGCGCGGTCGGTGTGCGAAATCAATGTTCAGGACAGATTAAGAAAATCACAGTGATACTGTTCATGAGCAGAGGTCTTAAAATGGCTATTTTAAAAATTTGGTGAAAAAATTCCCAAAAATGACTGTTTTACGAGCATGCGTTGCACTGTTCCTACGCACACTCGTAAGTTCGTGAATTTTCAATATTTTCACCCCAGATTTTCAACATTGCCATTTTACCACACCTTCTTATGAGCAGTATAGCTATCATTTCTCACATCTTGCCCAAAATGTGTTTCTGTGAATGTATCGCACAATGGCGCAGTCGGTGTGCGAACTCAATGTATGGGACAGATTAAGAAAAGCACAGTGACACTGTTCATGAGCAGAGTTCTTAAAATGGCAGTGTTGAAAATTTGGTGAAAAAATTCCTAAAAGTGACTGTTTTACGAACGTGCGTTGCGCAGTTCCTATGCACGCTCGTAATTTCGCAAATTTTTAATATTTGCACTCCAGATTTTCAACATTGCCATTTTACCACACCTCCTTATGAGCAGTATAGCTGTAATTTTTCACATGTTGTTCAAAATGTGTTTCCATGCATGTAGCACGCATAATGGCACAGTCGATGTGCGCAATCAATGTTTGGGACAGATTGAGAAAATCACAGTGACACTGTTCTTGAGCAGAGGTCTTAAAATGGCTATGTTGAAAATTTGGTGAAAAAATTCACTTCAGCCGTACTGCAGTACGAACATACGAATTTGCCAGCAGTTAAAGGCCTAGAGGTCTATCAAGTCTGCTCGAATGTGCAGCTAGCACCCCTTATTCTGCAGCTGCCCCTCCCTTCCACCCTTCCCCTTCATTAACCCTCCCCCTTGTCCTGTCCCATTCCCTTTTGAAGCAGTGCACTGTTCTACTGCATACCACTTCTGCAGATAACGCATCCCACCCAACCACCACCCTCTCTGTAAAAAAGTGTCTCCTCATCTCCCTCCTGAGCCTTCCTCCCTCCAGTCTCATATCATGTCCCCTGGTGGCCCTCCCCTCCCTTACTTTGAGCAGCCCCTCTGTACCCATCTTGTTTATTCCTTTCACGTATTTAAAGGTTTCAATCATGTCATCCCCTGTCCCTCCTCTCCTCCAGTGAGTACATGTTCAACTCCTTCAACCTCCTCGAGTTTGATAAGTCCCCCAGCCCCTTGATCATCTTTGTCGCCCTGCGCTGCACCCCCTTCAGTAACTTAATGTCCCTCTTCAGATATGGGCACCAGTACTGCACACAGTACTCCAGGTGTGGTCTAACTAATGACCTATACAGTGGCAGAATCACCTCCTCCCTCCTCGAGGATATACCCCTTGCAATACAACCCAGCATTTTGTTGGCCTTAGTAGCTGCCTTCCTACATTGTGCCGAGTTGTTCACTGACCCTGTAATGAGCACACCCAGATCCTTCTCCTCCTTTGTCTGGGCTAGCTGCACTCCCCCCAGGCTGGTAACACCTCCTTGGGTTCTTCATCCCAAAATGCAGCACCTTGCACTTTTTGGCATTAAACCCCAGTTGCCAGATGTCTGACCAGGTTTCAAGCTTTGCCAGATCATCCTGCAACCCCTGCCATCCCCCTAGGTCATCCACCACCGTGCCTACCTTGGTATCATCAGCAAACAGACTGATCTTGCTCTTGATGTCCCATGATATGTCTGCAATGAATATCTCAAACAACACTGGTCCCAACACCGAGCCCTGTGGAACACCGCTTGTCACTGCACTTAGGTGTGAGAGATCTCCACCCACCACCCTCTGTTGCCTTCCCTGAAGCCAGTTTCCTACCCATCTCACAAGCTTTGCACCCACCCCTGTGCCTACTAACTTCCTTCCCAGCCTTCCATGCGGCACCGAGTCGAATGCCTTACTGAAGTCCAGATACAGGACATCCACTGCATGGTCCCTGTCCAGTTGCCTAGTTACCCAGTCATAGAACTCCACCAGGTTGGTTTGGCAGGATCTGCCACGTATGTAAGCCATGCTGTCTGCTGTCCTGTAGTCCTTGGCCTCTAGGAGGGCCACCAGCCTCTCCTTCAGGATTGTCTCCATTAGCTACCCACGATGGATGTGAGGCTCACTGGTCTGTAGTTTCCCAGTTCATCCTTGGGGCCACTCTTGTGGAGGGGCACCACATGAGCCATCCTCCAGTCCTGAGGTACACACCCCAAATGTAGTGAGGCATTAAATAGGTGTGCCAAAGTCCTGCAAGGACCTCTGCTAGCTCCTTCAGTACCCTGGGGTGGATGCCATCTGGGCCTGCCTTGTCCACCCTCAGTGCCTTCAAACCCTCTCGAACTCTGCCCTCCATGATTTCCCATCTGTCACCACTTCCCCTGCTTCTGCCATTTCTCCCACCTTGGGTGTCACCCCCCCTCTTCTCTTTAGTAAATACTGAGCAGAAGTACTCATTTAGTGCTTCTGCCTTATCGCACCCTGCTTCCACCCAACCCCCTCCTTCCTAATCCTTACTATGTGGTCCTTACAGCTCCTTTTCTCCCTGATGTACAGTACTTAAAGAAGTCCTTCTCTCCCTTCTTAATGCCTTGTGCCAGCCTGAGTTCCGTAGATGCTTTGGCTCCCCTTACTGCCCTTGTCACCTCCTTCGATTCTGTCAAGTACTCCTCCCTATCCTCCCCCCTCCCTGTTTTCTTGTACTTCCTAAAGGCAGCTCTTTTCCTCCTTACCTTTTCCATGACCTCCTTGCTCAACCAGCTCAGTTTCTTAGCCCTAGCCTTCTTCCTCTGGGCTTTTCAGCAGGTTTTGGTTGCCTCCACTATCCCCAGCTTTATGAGCTCCCACCTCTGGTTAGTGTCCATACTAGATTGAATTCTGGCCAGGTACCCTTTTACCACTTACCCCATCCTCTCAAAGTCGGCCCTCCTGAAGTCCAGCACTCTTGTGCCAGATTCCACTCCTTCCTTGCCCATATCCAATGTGAGCCATACTGAGTGGTGGTCACTCCCTGACAGCAGTTCCTCCACTGTAAGTTCTCTCACAAAGTCCCCATTTGCCAGCACAAGGTCAAGGGTATTCCCTAACTTGGTTGGTTCACTGACCATTTGCAGCAGGAAGCTGTCCTGGAAGGCATCCAGCAGTACCTGCTCCCTTCTGTTCCTGGTGTTGGGGTGCTCCAGTCCATTCCTGGCATGTTGAAGTCCCCCACAATCACCACACTACCCTTCTCGCAGGTCCTACTGATCTGTCCTGTTAGTTCCCTGTCTAACTCCTCCGTCTGAGATGGTGGCCTGTACACCACTCCCATTCTAAGAATCCTATTCTTGGAATCCTGGATTTGCATCCAAAGTGACTCCGTACTACCCTCATCCCCTTCCTCCCTTACACACTTCAGTCCTTCCTTCACATATAGTGCCACCCCCCATCTTTCCCAATCACCCTGTCCCTATGAAATAACCTGTACCCTGGTACAGACAGGTCCCAGTCATTGTATTGGGTGGCCCATGTTTCTGTGATGGCTGCAATGTCCATCTCACCCTCTGCCATGAGAACCTGTAACTCTGCAGTTTTCCTCCCAAGGCTCCTAGCATTAAGGGTAACCACCTTCCACCCTTTCCCCCCTCCCATCCTGCCCTCCTTTCCTGGCATCACCAATAGTACTTGCCATTTGTCCTTTGTCACTGTTATGGGGTAAGCTCATATGGTTTCCCAACCTGTGGTCTCTGCATATCTCTTCCCAACTGCCACTCCCACTCCTAGTTTAAATTCCCAACTTCCTCTATGTACTCCTCCATCCTCTGTTTCAACACTTTCTTCCCTCCTCACTCAAGTGTAGTCTGTCCTTGGCATAGAGACTACTGTCCTCCCAGGTCCCCCCAACAGCCCATACCCTTTAGCTTTAGCGCCAGGTTCTTAGCCATCTGTTAAATTCCTCTATTCTCATCTTTCTTGTTGTGCTTGCCTTTGGCACCGAGTATCTTTGAAAAAGTTACTGATCTTCCTGCCCCCTCACATAATTGTGCTAGTTCCTCAAACCTCCTCTGGACTATATCTACTGTCTTGTCAGCCAGGTCGTTTGTCCCAAGATGTATAATTAAATGAGGCTTGTCCCTACTCCTTCTAGCATATTTCAGAACAGATTGTCCCACCCTTTCCGCTGTCATTCCTGGCATGGCCTCCACCCAAATGCGACTATGCCTCTCCCACTTGCTACCCCACCTGACTCCTCTCAGTATTGAGTCCCCCAGCACTAAGATTCCACCCCTCTTACTCCCTGCTTGCTTCCATTCAACTCCCTCTCTCATTTCCAGCTCCTCTTCTTCCTCCTGCACATTATTTCCCCCTTTTACCCCTGTTGCAATTCTCCCAGCAGAACTTCCCCCTGCTCCAGTTTGGTCCAGGCATTTATCAATTACTCCTCTAATTTCATCATTTCCTCCTCCACCTTCTTCCTCTCTAGCAGTGCAAAACTATTTTCTGAAGGCCCTTCACAAATGCCCGCTCCCTCTCTCTTCACAGTAACCTGTTCTCTCCTTTCCACTCCATGACTTTTGCCCCTTCTTCGCCTTCCTTCACAAGTCCCTATCTCCTCCTTCCATTTGTCTTTTGTCTTCTGACCTGGTTTCCCCGGCAATCGTTCTTCCTAGCCTGGGCCCCTTTGTCTCTGCTTCCCTTCTTCTGACCCTCTCCTCACCACTGTTGGCTTAAATCACCCTCCCTCATCTCCCCTTTTTCCTCCCTCCAGTATTGGGCTAAACCCACCCCCAATCTGCCTTGCCTGTCTTAGTTCCTCCTGCAGACCCTCAATCTCCTTTCTAAGTTTTTCTATGTGGTTGCACACTAAACATCCTCCCACACTCCAGGCAATTTTTAGAAAGATTGGTGCAATGTTACTAATGAAGACATTGAACAGGACTGGCCCCAGGACCAATCCCTGCAGCACCCGCACTGGTCACCCCCTCTCCCTAGACTGCACCCCATTTACCACCACTCTCTTCCTCCTGTCTGTTAGCCAGTTTCTAACCCAGTTACCACCCTTTCCTCCATGCCCAGCCTGCCCAGCTAGTTTATCAGCCTTCTATATGGGATGGTGTCAAAGGCTTTGCTGAAATCGAGGTAAGCGTTGTCCACTGCCCCACCCTGATTCACTTCTTTTGTCACCCAGTCAAAGAAATCAACCAGATTTGTCTGACATGATGTCCCCACTGTGAATCCATGTTGTCTATGGTCCTGGGCTCCGATGGCTTCTAGATGCCCCACTATCCTTTCTTTAAGCAATGTCTCCATGATCTGCACCACTACTGAGGTGAGCCTGAACGGCCTATTGTTCCCCACCTCCTCCCTGCTGCCGGACTTGTGTAGAGGGACCATATGTGGCCTCCTCCAATTCACTCGTGTTGAATGACTCAGCGAACATGGCTGCTAGAGGTACTGCTATCTCCCTTCGCAGTTCTCTTAATATCCTTGGGCGTATGCCATCTGGTTCCATCGCTTTGTCTACCTTCAATTTAGTGAGCTCCTGCAGGACTCTTTTGCCTTTGAATGGACTATTGTCCACCTCTTCACCCCCTTGGCAACTGCTGTACTGCTGTGGCCCTTGCTCTTTCCACTCTTCTGTGAATACTGAATGGAAAGACACAGTGCATGTCTTGGGAGGAAGGCATGGCACTATCACTTCCAAATACCTAAACAGCACATACAAGCAAGCAACATTCAGCATTGACAAATGCTTCTTTAAACTACTGTACACACTATAGACTGAATCCAGATAAGATTGAGGTGCTGGTAGTGGACCCAGGTCATCCGGGGGTGGGTTTGGGGTCTGGACAACCATCAGGCGTATTACTTGGTGGTATGTTGCTCACTACCTCCGATCAGGTGCATTATTTTTGATAATGGTTTGACCCTAAAATCACAGGTGTCAAGTGTCGTCAAATCCTCTTTCTACCATCTGAGGAATATCGCCGGGTGAAACACCTGGTTCCTCTGGGTGATCTTCCAACATTGATCCATGCCTTTGTCACTACCCATCTTGATTACTGCAATTCCCTTTACCTAGGGCTACCTGGGGTTGATATCTGCCGCCTGCAGCTGGTGCAGAATGCGCCGGCCAGGCTTTTGACTGGGACTTCTAGAACCAATCATATTAAGCCTCTGCTCCGCTAACTGCACTGGCTGCCTGTTTGGTGGTGGATCACCTTTAAGGTTGGCTTGCTAACCTTTAAAGCCCTACATGATCAGGGACCTGGTTACCTGAAAGATCTCCTGATTCCCTACTGCCCCTCCCGTCCTCTCCGTTCTGCCAACGAGGGATTGCTGGAGATTCCCAGGGTACGATTGAATACATCAGGATCTCATGCCTTCGCTTTTTCAGCACCTACCCTGTGGAATTCTCTACCTCGTTGGTTGAGAGAATGCCCAACTGTCGATAGATTTAAAATAGGATTAAAAATGTATTTATTTAGTTTAGCTTTCCCTAGCTATGGATGATATGTTTTAATGTCTCTGTTTTAAAATTTTATCTTTATGTGTATTGTTTTTATGTACAGCACCTTGGTTTTGAAAGGCGCTATAAAAATAAAGATGATTTGATTTGATTTGATATAGTTTCATTACTGTCACAGCTGCAGCACTTTACTAGAAATATAAAAGGGTTGCAAGTTAGAGGAAGTCCCTTTGAAAATCCAGTCCCCAGCAGTGGCCCATTTTCTGTTCTCTGTCACTATCCCTGTTTATCAGGAGCCCCAAAAAATATTTGCAAGGGTCCCAGACAGAACCTTTTAACTCCACTTTTACTCTTGGGTACCCATCCTGACACTGGGATTTTCCTAGCTTAGTACGCTCTGACATTCTAAAGTTCTAGGCCGATCCTTTCAAGTTTTCTCTCAGTTGGTTCTGTTGAGACTGGTACAACCGGGCCACTCTCACACCTCTGCTGAAGTTCTCTGGTTCATGGCAGCTAGAGTAGAGACTAAAGGATTGATTCTCTGGAAATGGTGAACAGCAGAGGTTCTCACAGTGAAAAAATGGCTTCAAGCTATGGGTCGACTGGCTACCTTTGCCTGTATGTTTTATTTGGCAAAACTACAGAGGCTGCCCATGTATTGCAGCAGCCAGCCAGCCATTTGTGTGGGGGCCCCTTCCCCCTCCCCATGGCCAAAAAACAGAGGTGGCAGGAGGCCTGCCCAGGGGTGTGGTCAGCAACTTCTGGACACGGTCTGTGATAGGACACTGCCAAGTCCCTTCGGGGGGTGGGTCTGAGGGGGAAGAGAGGAGAAGAAAACTAAACAGCTGCCCTAAGTCCAGCCCTTTGTCTCCCCTACCCTTCGGATCAACAACAGCTCCCTGGACAAAGTAAGGTAGCTGAGGCCTGGGGAGAGAAGCTACCTTTGACCAAAAAATGCTTGCAGCTGCAAGCAGTAGCCAGGGACTGGGTTTGTATACCACAGTCCCCCCTGGCTTAGGGAGAGTTCTCCCTTTTTTCTTCCCCTTTTTAATTCCTCTAAGTGGTCCACAGAGCAGAAAAAATATGATAGAGTCTGGGTTTCTGGCTAGGAAGAGCCTGCTGGTCGAGCCATGTGGTTCTGGGGTGCCCCCATGACCCCTTGCGCAGTCAGCCAGTGCGGCAGGCCCACCCCGCTGTGGTTCCCCAGGTTCGTGCAGCATTCCCTTCCTGTATGTGGGCTTCCTAAAAAAAAAAAAGAAAAAAAAAACTTCCTTGGACTGCCACGGACAGACCTTACCTGGACCAATCAGTTCTCCTCTGGTCGGTCTCTCTGGTCCATCGGGACAACATCCAGACTCCTCCACCCTGTCAGGCGGCTGGTGAGCAATCAGCATTTGTGGGCAGAGTCCAGAGTCCACTTTAACTGGCATACATTGGGTCCCCCAGTTTAGTTGCAGAGTCATGCCTGGATGTCCTGATCACGCGGTGAGACTGGCGGGTGATCCCCTCATCCAGCCCTAGGCCAAGGATGGGAATGGCCATCGGGTGGGCTGGTACTCCTAGGAGTGGATCGCTCATGGGCTAGTCTCGCAGGAGCCGCATTCTGGTGGACATTCGGAGCTCAGGACTATGGGTCCCAGGATCCCTCAGGCTCCAGTTTCCAGGTCCAAGAGTGGCGTGGTCCTTGGGAGGGCAGGGGGCATCCTGGCTTGCCACTGTGGCCTATGTTGCAGTTATTTATGGGAAGTGGTGAAATTTTAAGGAATTGGGAAGGAACAGGAGGTAGCTAGGTGGAAAAGGTATACTCACGCTGCCCTGCGCTCACCATGGGATCTGGTCCCAAGCAAGTCATACAACTACTGCAGATCTCACGGGAATGCTCGTGAGAACAGGGAGGCCATATTGGGTGGGCCTATTGCTTGAAGCAGTTCCACACCGCGTCAGTTCTCACTAGAGTGTCGGGCACCCAGCTTGATTTACATATTTATTTACAAACCTCCCCACAGTTCTTATTGTGTTTATTTTGGCATTATTGTACTTGAGAATATGTTCTACTTTCAGGGTCACCTCTGTTCCACTGGCTTGATTGGGGTGTTCCTGTCTGAGCACTTGCTTTTGTGGGAAAGGGTGGCCCCAGAGCCCAGTGGCCTACTGCACTCAGACAGAAGCCCCCTGCTCCCCTCTTTTTGTTATCCCTCCTTCCCTCGGGGGGAAGGAGTTGGAGACAAGTGGGTGGTACAGGTCAGGAGAACTGGGGGTGGCAGGGTGCCACTGACAATGTTCTGAGGGGCCACATCATGGCAGTTAATAACAATGTTTTTTGGGGGGGTATTAAGTTGTCATTCCAGAAGATGTCTTCCAGGAAGCATGACCCATCATCCAAGGTGCTGGCAGTGGCTGAAGACAAGCTACGCACATTGTATAAGAGGAATGGAGTGGCCTAGCTGGAGGCATGCCTGGAAGGGCTGGAGGAGTAAACAACACCCCCCAGGAAAGAAGAGGGTAGGAGGCCGGAAGTTACAGCTGCCAGCAAAACTCTCTTGCCTGGCAGGTAAGGGGGTACTCAATGGCCCACAAGTAGGTTCCAGCCAGGTAAAGCAAGTGCTGGGGGTGCTTAGGGGGCAGTCCTGTGATGGTGAGTCAGAAGGTCCGCTAGCTGCAGAAACTCCAAAGTCAGATGGAGATGAGTCCGCGAGGGCCCTTGAAGAATTGGAAGTGGATGGCCTAGGTAATGAGCAGCCCAGGCCAGACTGCAGCCTGTGGGCAGTGACCGATGAACAGCTAAAGCAGTTGGTCAGAATGGTTATGGATCTGGTGACAGAGATTAAGAATCGATCATTGCCATCTCCTTCAGGGGGGCCGACACTGGGTCCGTGGGAGAGGCACCAGACCAGCCTGAGTTACCACCACCGGTGAAACGTATGCTGGACTGGACTTCTCAGTGGGGACTCATTTAATGGACAAGATCAGGCAATAGATCAAAAATAGGGAATACGTAGACATCTTCTCCCTTCTTAACCGACCTGTGGAAGACACAGACAGTAAAAGGAAGAAGGAAAAAGGGGATGACCAACATTGCAAGAGAGTCAAGGTTCCCCATACTTATGACAACTGGGTTGTAGCCTTCTTGATTTACGCCACCATTGTACTGCATGCAGACAAAAAACAAGGGGTAGAAATTCTCAGCTACATGCATCACATCTCACCGATGCATTGCAAGAAAGGGGGCATGGCCTGGTTGGACTACAATAAGGAGTTTCGTCGAAGATGGCAGGTGGTCAATGCCCTAAGCTGGAGCAAGCTAGACATGCCTTTGATGGTGGATGTGATGCAGGATGGTGGTGTGCTCCTGATCCGGGCCTCAGCACCATGATCAGTGGACAGCCCGACCCCTCAGCTGTGCTACACGTACAATCAGATGGCCTGCACATGCATCAGCTGCCAGTTCAAACACGCATGCTTAGCCTGCGGCAGGCAGCACCCCTTTCTGCAGTGCTTTTCGCTGTGTAGGGCAAGAGGGATGGGGAAGGGAGGGAGGTCAAGGCAGGTTTGGGAGGCCTCAGGGTGGCAAGCCTTCCCACTTCAGTTTGGATAAGAAAGGTTAAGTGATGGCTGGACCATTACCCAGACAGTGTAGCCACAGACTTGTTGGAAAAGGTTTTTTGGTGGGTTTCAGGATCCTGTACTCCGGTCCTCGTCGGCTATATGAGGCTGAGAACTTGAAGTCTACTAGAGACCGGCCACAAGTTGTCCAGAAAAAAATGGAAAAAGAACGGCAGCTGGGGCGCATGAGTGGCCCCTTCCCCAGGCCACCACTGCCAAACCTAAGGGTTTCACCTATTGGATTGGTGTCCAAGAAGGCTCTGGGGTAATATCGGTTGATTAGTCACTTGTCACACCCAGTTGGGGACTCAGTAAATGAATGATCACATTGACAATCAGCACACTTTGGTGCACTAACTAGTCCTTCGACTGGGCAGTGAAAGTGGTGCAAGTGGCAGGGCCAAACACTCTGATGGTGAAGGTGGACATCGAGTCTGCGTTCAGGCTACTGCCAGTGTATCAGGAGGACAGGGTATTGCTGGGCATGAAGTTCGAGAATGAGTACTATGTGGATAACTGCATGCCTGTGGGCTGCTTGGTGGTCTGTGCAGTGTTTGAGAAGTTCAGCACTTTTTTGCATTGGGTCACGGCTCAAACGGCGGGCAGTGACAGCATAGTACACTATCTCGATGATTTCTTGTTTGTGGGCCCAGCTGATTCTTCAGCATGTGCGGAGTTAGTCATGGCCTTTGACCAATTGTGCAGAGAGTTTGGAGTTCCTTTAGCGAAGGAGAAATCTGAACCTCAGGGGACCACCCTCACCTTCTTGGGCATAGAAATTGATTCTGAGAACAGGCTCTGTCGCTTGACAATTTGGCCACACTCCATTCTCTCTTGCACAGGCTGCTGGGGAGCAAGAAAATTACCCTGCAGGAGTTGCAACAGTTGATGGGGAACCTCAACTTTGCATGCAGGGTCATACCAGTGGGGAGGACTTTCATGCAGCCATTGGCCAGGAGGGGGGCAGGCTGTACAAGACCTCATCACCGGATATGGATCACAAAGCAGTTGCGAGAGGACTTGTGGGTTTGGCAGATGTTCCTAGATCACTTCAATGAGGTGGCCTTGTGGCAGGAGCCATTGGGTAGGACACCTTTGGAGTTTGTATACCAATGCAGCGGGTGGTCTGGGGTTCGGGGCTTATTTTCAGGGGCAATGGTGCACAGGACAATGGCCAGCCAGCTAGCTGGAGGCTGGGGTGGGGAAGCAGATCATGCTGCTAGAGTTCTTTCCAGTAGTAGTGGCCCTGTGCATCTGGGGTTACAGATTTCATAATTAAACAGTGCACTTCAGGTCAGATAATATGGGGTGGTACATGCCATCAATAGACAGTTAGGTCAATTGGGATCACTGGGAGACTTGATGCGGGTATTCATTTTAAAATGTATGTTACTTCACATTACATTCAAGGCAGTACATATCCTGCAAGTTGATAATGGCATTGCCAGTACTTTATCTGGTTCACAGTGGGACAGATTCTTCAGGCTGGCACCAAGAGTGGACAAGGATCCACGATGGGTGCCTCCGTTCCTGTGGGAGGTGGTGACCTACAGACTTGAAGATGCATAGGTAACTCCATTGTGCCCAGCACAAAGGAAGTGTACTGCCGGGGGGTGGAACACTACCTAGCCACACAAGAGGCCAAGGGATGGCTGGACGTGTGGCCCATTCTGGCAGATCAGCTCTGTAGGTATGTCACGGTAGGGAGAGCGGTGAGAAACTCTCCCGGAGTGATGGCCCATCACCTCGTGGGCTTGTCGTGGATGATGAAAGCCATAGAGATGGTAGACACCACTGGAGCCTTCAAGATGCGGAAGCTACTGGAGGGATGGCGGAGGGATGTTATCTCCATTACTGGATGCCAGATGGCCCATCACTCCGGTTAAGTTGGAAGCCATTTGGGGGAACTTGCCCAAGGTTTGTAGGGATGAGTTTGAGACCCAGCTGTTTAGCACTGTGTTTCTGGTGGCTTTCTGTGGGGCCTTCAGGGTGTCAGAGCTAATGAAACCCTTCAAGAACCATGGCACCCCAAGCCTGCTGTCGCAGGACATGGTGATGACAGGGAACAGAGTATTCATGCTTCTCCACAGGTCAAAGACGGAACACAGAGGGTCAGGACGCTGGCACAAAGTCAAGGCTCCAGCTGAGGTACAGTGGCAGGTAGCCTGCAGTCTAATTGAGTACAGGGCATGCTGTTTCATGAAGGGGGAGGCCTTCTTTCAGCACTAGGATAGCAGCCTGGTGATGGCTAACCAATTCAGGTTCATCCTGCGGAAGGCTATCCAGGAGCTGGGACTACACGCTGGGGATTATGGGACCCATTCATTCTGCATTGGGGCGGTGACAACTGCCAGGCATGGGGCCTATCAGACTCAGAGATTCAGGCCTTGGGATGGTGGAGGTCTCAGGCGTTTCTGCACTACATGAGACCTCACTTGCATTAATTGTTTATTGTCCCTTGCAGGCCCTAGGGAAGATCTTATGTGCATTTTTTGACCCAATATGAGTGACCTCATTAGGGGTTGGGGAGTGACTTTTCACAGTTTCCCCTACTGGGGTTTTTCCTGGGTTTTTCACTTCCCCCGAAAAGGGATGCAATGCTATGGACACCCGAAGAAGTACAATTCAAGTAGCGGTAGAGTCAAAACCTGAGTGATCAGATGTTTAAATGTTGTATAAGATCGTAAAGAACTGCAGTGTTAGCAAAAGTCAAAGTAAAGAAGTGGTATTGCAAAACTGTCACAGCCAGATAGCATGTAGGTGAGGGAGGAACACACGAGGGAAGTAGCGAGAAAGTAGGGAACGATGCCAGCTCTCCCAAAGGTGTCGGGGCCCCTGGTCGGCGTGAGGATGGAGGATCACAAGACCTGTACCCACATGGGGGGTCTAGGTCCAGCCTCAGCTGCATAGACTGTAGGGTGGGGACGCCAGATGTGGGGTGGCCACCAGAACCTTGGCCATATGACCTGTCCTGCTACTGCAGAGGGATACCTTGGCCAGCACCGGAAGGAATTGCCCAGGCTGTGGGCAGTGCTGGGGCCTGGGGTATGTGCTTTCTCCTGGCAGTGCCCGCTGCTCAATATTAATGAAGTGAATAGGTATTAATCTAGAATGTTAACGATAAAGTAATTAAGAGATTCAATAAAGATTAATATCAAGAATTGGAAAATAAATAAAGCATGGCTGAAGCCATTTTCCTCCAAGATCTGTGTCGTGTCTTTCTTGGCCAAGGGGGGGTGGGGGCAATGGGGCCATACTGTCTAGTCTAGAAACCTGATTCTAGATCCACATTATGCATTGGATTCTAACTTTCTGATAACAGAGAAGCTGCAAGGCATCACAGCAGCAGGCCATGTGTCTGGGTCACTCCTTCCCTGGACCTGGAAGGAACGTAGGGGACCTCCCCTGGGATGAGCTGATGTCATGGCAATGTTATGAGGGGAGGTCCTACAAGGCAGAGGTGGAGGCATTTGGTGGAGGGTGGAGAAAGAAGGGTCAGGTGAGCTATGGCCAGCAGCTCTCCCTTCTTTCTCCTCCATTTGTCGAACTGGAAACAACTATGGAGGCCAACAGGGAAACACAGGTAAGGGCTTGCATTGGGCTTAGCTGTTGGGGAGGGGAAGAACACGGCAGGAGCCTCTCGGTACTTTACACCGAGGACTAGTTATTTAGGGTCACATCATGCTGTGGGTCTCATTGATTACTAACGAGTCATTAAGAGTCTCTCTTTCTAGGCAGAGCAAGCCCCTTACTTTCAAACAGATAGAAATTGTGCTTAGTAGTTTTAGTGCCAGGTCAGTCTTCAGGTCAGGTTGAGATTAGTGGATACTGGAGGACAGGGTCGCACCTAGCTCCTGGTAGACATCAGTTCTGGTGTCACATTGTGAGTTAGGCTTCTCTCATGATATGGACAAAAAAAAAATCATAAATAGATAAATCATGACACAAAAGTAGCAATACCGTGTGGCTATGCATGAGCACTGAGCAGCGGCAGCTGCCGCCCAACCCCGGTATTACTAGCTCACTACTTACCTCCTAGGTTCTGGCTGTCTCCCACAGGGATAACAGTCAGGACTAGGCTTGAATAAGCCAGTGCAGTTGCTTGAGGAGAATGGTCGGGATCCGGGGTCCGAGACATAGCGAGAATGGAAATTTGGCACCTTAAGGAGGACAGGACCGCTCCCACATCATGGAATGCTTTGGGTTCAGTGGCAGTTCATGGGGCATTGGATGCCACGCTGTTCTTGGGGTTGAGATGGAGGAATTTGCATGAAGAGTGGTCATAAAGCCAGCATAGTACAACATACGTGGTTGACTCCAGGGGCCTGTGGTACGTCTACAAAATTAAAAAAAAAGATGACGGCCCCATGCACAGGAGACCTTGGACAGTCTCTGGTAGTCTGCAGGTTTGATGGCAGTAGCACAGTCATAGGGGCCGGGCAGCACCCAACATGGAGCGAACAGTTAGAATCCACGCGGTAGTGCCTAGTGCCCAAAGGTACCAACATTGACAGCGGTTTTGCTGACCTGGGTGGGCTGTTGTTCTTGCACATATTTATGCTTTCCAGCAGCCTGTGCCTGGTGCTAACAATCAGACTCACTATGGTCCAGCTGCTCCCTAGGAAGCATATCTATGAACTGAGGGATGAACACCATTAGGAACATACTTTGGAATGTTCAAATGGTCACAGATAAGGCACCATACACTTCAGCGTATCCACTGTAAACTTTTAAGGCAGTTTGATCGAAGCATTACAGGCAACTTGGTCTAGTTTTTAGAGCACAAGTTTAGGAACTAGATGATTTCAAGTGAAGGCAAGACATCCAGGGTTTGAGTCCCAGAGGGGCTGAAGTTCAGGGGAGGCTCACCGAGCAGCTCAGAGTATATTATTCCATCAGTAGGGGTTCCCTTCTCATCTTGTGCCAAGACACCCTTGGGGCATAGGGCAGCCAGCACTCTGTGGTAGATGGAAAAAGTGGGCTATGGGGTACTCAAGGGCAGCTCACAGCACGAGGGGACCACGGCGAGGCCGGTGCATTTCTCTTGCAGTTAACAATACAGCTATTACCTTACAGTGGGGAGTGGTTCAGGAAATGGACACGGATGGCAGGGTGGGGTTGGACCAGGCCTATTACTGTTACCAGGTGCGACACATCCAGAGCACTGGTGGCTAGCACTGCAGCCGAGGGGTTACAGTTAACAGGTAGCAAGGAGAGGGTGACATCCAACAGCATACCTCTCAACTGTCACACATCATTAGGTACGTCACTCATTTTAACCCTCAGAAATCCTTAGTCCCACATCGAGGTAGGGAGATTCCACATTTCTCACAAAGGTTTTAAAGCAGAAATTCGTAATTATCTATTGTGGTCAGTTATCAGCAAACATTATGAATAGTAGTGCACTGATAGCCATAGTGTTCCGAGCTTGCAGTGCTGTGTTTGATGATATGTCACACATTTTGCTCATTTGTCACACATCTTGTCACACATTTTGGTGAAGAAAGGTTGAGAGGTATGTCCAGCAGACATACCAGGGCTGGGCCCAGTCACATCTGTCAGCACAACTGCATGCTGGGTGTCTTACAGATTGGTTAGCCAAGTTGGTCGCCAGCAGTAGCTTTGGTGTTATCTAGGAGTTAACATCCCTCAGGTATCCTGAGGATGTTAGGCGCAGTATAGCTCAAATCTTAATAGGCGCCATTACCAATTTTAGGTCATTAAGGGAGGCAATTACTTAATTATCCAGGGGGGGATCACCAGTTCGGTTGTGTAAAAATGGTTGCTCTCTCTGACCCACTTGGGAAGTGCATAAGACAACACTGGAGCTATGAAAGGGTTCCGCAGGGATGCAAGCACTCATGTCTTGCTGGCGCATGGTTTGCTCGCATCATGCAGAGGAAGGGGCTCAGCATTTTGCCTTCCAGTTCTTGGAGCATAGGTCTGGGGTCAATTCCCAATGAGCCCATGTGGCTGGATAGACTATCTCCCTCATGAAGCTGGCTACGCAGTCCAGGCAGGGCTGTGGTAATGGCCGAGTATACCTTACAGTGGCTAACATGGGCCACTGGTATGCAGCTAGGTTTGAGAGAAGCATGCCAATCAGAGTTGACTGGAATACCTGTATTGCAGGTTTAGACAATAGCATCGGGTATATGTGTCATTTTAGTTGTACTGCATAGACTGGTTGAGAACACAGTATCGACAGGGTGGTGAACACGTCCATGGCCACAGTGATTAAAAAAAAAAAAAAGCAATAGATGAGTATATATATACTAAAATGACTTAAAGATCAGGGCAACAGACGCAAGGTGGGCATATCTATTGGGTCAGCTGGCCCTGTGAGCCTTTCCAGGTGGAGTAGTGGCACATAGCTAGGTATGGCTGCCTTGTCAATACCAGGCTTACAGAGGGAATACAGTCCTTCTTACAACTCTCCGCAGTTGGCGAACTTGTTTTCCCCGGGCAGCAGGCTGGCTATCAGCGTCTACCAGTAGAAGCTCAGTACAAGCAGAAGTCACGGCCTTCCATGATGATGCCAACTTTCTAATTTTGGGGATTAATTTCCCAGCCTGTACGTGCGCAGGGGTAGGCCTCTGGCATGAAGGGCAGCAGCATTCAAGGCTGCTGGTGGAGGATCCACATATGAAGGGACTGTCACCAGAAGGGGTAGGGGTCAGAATGCAGCATAAGTATCAGTGAGTACAGCCAGGGCATGGCTTGCAGACTCATGCATGGGAGGGCAAAAAGGTCAGTTGCAACATGGAATGTCAGATGGGGTCACTGCACGATACAGCTGGGGAATAGGATACCAAGCTTCTTCACTGATATCAGAGGGTGACGATCTGTGTTGCAGTCACACCATTGGATGGTTATTGTTCAGATTACCATCTTTGGAGAAGTCCAGTGGAGGGCATTTCTTATGTACATGATGCATAGTGATGCTTACCCATGGCCTATGCACCGGGATGGCTTGCGCTGCAGGCTGGAAGTTGTAGTTAGCTGTCACCTGCATTCTTACTGTGGTAGTTATGGTATCTTAGTAGGGCCTCAGGCAGAAATCTAGGGATAGGTTACTGCTATAATTACAGGACAGGTACCATGTTTCTGGTGGGCAGGACAAAGCAGCCCACTCAGATCTGTCCAGTAGACCTCAGGACAGGTGGTAACCATAGTTATCCTTAAGGGGCTCCCACCTTGACCAGTGCATGTTACAGCAACCAGGTTGATTGAATACAACCAGGTGAGAATTTAGTGGTAACCATTCCCAGTGGAACAATTAGCTGGGCCACAGCGTGCTAGGAGGACTAGCTGGCTCAAGGCCCCTCCCCCTTTTTCATTGGATAAGGGATGGGCTCAACTTGGGGCCACACCCCCCCCCTTGGTATGGACACAGTAGGGGCACTCCTTTTGGTACATGGAAGAAAAATGTTAAACACAAATTAAAGTAATAGTAAACAGGCAAACAATTACACATGGGGGGGGGGCCCTGGAAGCATGAGCTGGGTTGTAGCTACAGAGGTCAGCATGCTCCCACTTTGGTCTAAAAGAAAAAAGGCATGGGGTGGTCTAGGTGATACTACTCCCCCAACATGAAACCTAGGATCTTACAACAGCGGAGGTTGGCACACTGTGATGTAGTCGGGGGGTAAGGCTACAGTTCCGGGTTGAGGATGCTGGGGGAATGAGCTAGGGAGGGCTGGGTGGCCCCAGCAGGCTCAGAACTCATCTTTCAAGAGTTCATTGGTAGTGCTGTGGCAGGGCAAGCACATGGGCCATGCTGATCAGGGGTCCATTGGTAGCGTGTTGTCCCTTAACTGGAAGGAGAAGGGTTTAAATCTTGCAAGGGTGGAGGACTTCTTTTCCTAGGGAGCCCTTTCTTGTAACTGGGGGAGCACCAATGGGCCAGCTGCTAAAGGGGAGCAGGGGCACTGCCGGAGGTCAGCAGTAGCCTCTCGGACCTGGACTAGAGATCAGACCGATCTAGTGATCCTGGCAGAGCAGGTTGGCTAGCAGTATGGTAATGGGCTCCAAGGCAGGGGCCGGGTTGCAGGGGCTGCAGGATGACACCCAGGTGGCAGATTGGAGGGCCTCAAGCTCAGGTGCCTGCAGGGAAGGGGGCTGACGGTCTGGCCCACATGCATAGAACAAGGTAATGAGGACAGCAGGTAGCTTCAAAGTGGGGAACCATGGTGGTAGGATCCTAGCAGAGTTCCAAATGGGGAGTCCGGCAACGGCACAGGGCAATTTAAGGCGTCCAATTTCAGAGGCTGTTGGTGCTGTATAGAACAATCTCATGGTCATAGTAAAGTACATAAAAATCTCAGAGTCAGCGGGCAAGCTGGAACATAGACGGTAACAACCAAACAAACAAAAAAAATGCATCAGGGGCTAGGCCAGCTTGACGGGTTGAGTTTTTCAAGCCACTTCAGTGGCTCTACAGTAACTGGATTGCTCTTTCCACTAGCTGAGGAGCTTATGGGAAACGGTGCTCATAGGGGATGGGGCAGATCTGAAAGGCCTACTTGGCGAGTCCAGTTTGGGCAGTCACAAGGGCGGAAGGAGCACACAGGCAAGTGGTATCCCAGAAGTGGGACGGGGGCAAAACAGGCAGGCAGTTTAGTATTACATCAGCAGCACTGGCACTTACATTTTGTTGTTTCTTACAGGTTCATGGTGGACTCAAAGGGCAGAGGATATGGGACTGGTGCACCCACGGGGAAGTAGCAGGGGCGGCCAGCTAGACTAAGGAACAGGCCCCTAGGGTACTGTCACAACTTGATGGTGAGTATAGTGCAGGGTAGCACTCATGCCCTTGGATCATCCCATGAAAAGGTTCTCAGTGGAGCACACCCGGGGCAGTGAGTATGCCAGCAAGGGGGATACTGATGCAGCAAGCTGCATGAAGATGGGGAATGATGAGTTGGGAACCTTCAGGCTGGGGGGGGCTGGTAAAGTCTTCCCACAAGGCTCTATGAAGGAGAGAATGGTTAAGAGTGGCACTGACAGATAGCTAGGAGGTATCTTGGGAGGTGAATCTTGGAGGTTATGGGAGCAGCGGCTTTGGGGGGGTCAGACTGCGTCCATCCTGTGGTGGCTTGGGAGGATTGCAGACCAAGGGTACAAGGGGAAGAAGGAGGAGGAGATGAGTCGAATTCTTCTGAAGGGTTGTCACTTCTAGTCGGCATGAGGCTGGGGACCTGCAAGACCTGGACCCAAATGGGAGGAGTCGTGGTCTAACCTTATCAAGACTATTCCTCAGGCACAGCGGCGCCAGACGTGGGCAGCCGCAAGTGTACTGGGCCACATGAACTTAACCACTCCTGTTGGAGGGGTTCTGACTCAAGGAGGTACATCAGTCATCAGGCCAGCACTAGGGTGGCCCAAGAATTGGGGGAAGAGTGTGGGAGGCCTGCTTGAAGGTTCTATATCCTCTTGGCAGCTCACGCTGCTCCTAAAAAGGTGGTTACTAATTTCAATAAATGCATGGCTGTGTGGCCATTTCCCCCAAGACCTGTGTAGTGTTTTTATTCCAGGGGAAAGGAAACTGGATCAATTCCAGACAATAGAAAAGCTGTAAGGCATTGCAGTAGCTGGCCATTTGTCTGGGTCACTCCCTTCATGGACCTAGAAGAAATGTAGGGAACCTCCCCTGGGATGAGCCAATGTCATGGCAATGTTATAAGGGGAGGTCCCACAAGGCTGCTCGGAGGCTGAGGCATTCGGTGGAGGGCAGAGAAAGAAGGGTCAAGTGAGCTATGGGCCAATAACTCTCCCTTCTTTCTCCTCTATTTGACGAACTCCCACCCACCACCCTCTTAAAAGCAGGGTGAGGGGGCCAGGGAGGCAGGCCCCCCCCCTTTGATCCATCATGGGTGAAAGCATTAGGGGTCGAGGAGTGTTTTCCCAGTTTTCCCATTAAATGTTTTTTTTCTGGATTTTTCGCCTCCTCCAAAGGGTTGTAAAATTTAGTGAGCAACTACTTAATTGATCATTATAGCAATAAGTATTACAAAGAAAGACAGAGATGTTACAGGACAGGATCTGTTCAAACTTGATGGCAAGATATGATGCAACTGTTGCAGCCAGGTATGGTGGCTCGGGAGGATTGCAGACCAAGGATACAAGGGGAAGAAGGAGGAGATGAGTTGAATTCTTCCAAAGGGCTCATCACTTCTGGTCAGCATGAGGCTGGGGACTGCAAGACCTGGACCCAAATGGGAGGGGTCGTGGTCCAACCTCATTAGGACTATTCCTCAGGCATGGCGGTGCCAGACATGGGCAGCTGCAAGGGTGCTGGGCCACATGACCGTACCTACTCCTGTCAGAGGGGTTCTGACTCAAGGAGGTACATCAATCATCAGGCCAGCACTAGGATGGCCCAAGAATTGTGGGAAGAGTGTTGGATGCCTGCTTGAAGGCTGCCTATTCTCCCGGCAGCACACGCTGCTTCTAAAAAGGTGGTTACTTATTTCAATAAATACATGGTTGCAGCCATTTCCTCCAAGACCTGTGCTGTGTCATTATTTCAGGGGAAGGGAAAGTGGAGGGATACTAGACAATAGAGGGTAAAGACCTCCTAATATCACCATAATAAATCCTCTCCTGTACCAACATTCATAAACAACCTGATTCCACGCAGTGCCCCCATCTCCAAGTTTACAGGGCAGGGATTACCTTCTTCTGTAGCCCCCTACCCCCTGAATAGGTGGTACAGCATGGCAATGGGTAAAGTCTACGCCCCTGATCTTGTAATTCTTTATGGCAGACATGCATACAGGGGCTGGTTTGCCCCCCCATCCCTCTTCCTCCCCCCCCCTTTCCTGCCCCTTCAGATTTTTATTTACTTAATTTATTTGAAAGATATCAGAATTACAATCCTTTGGGTCATTGACTCCTTTACAAAGGCTCCACGTCAATAAGAAGATACACTAAGTATCACAAACTTAAACATTTGGTACAACTTTTGACCATTAGGCAACAGTACAATCTTAAAACATATGGCATGGTAGTAAACTTAAAACACTGATAGCAGATTCAAACATTTGGTGCAGCGTATATGTAGGGTTACGTCATCTGGGATCTTTAAAGTGGTCCCGGGTCTATACTTTGATTCACATGACAGTACTACAGTTTCGGAAGGTCTGACAAACTAGGCCCTGAGTCACGATATGATAAAGGTAGATTGAGGATACTAGCTAAGGGGACTAGACAAGAGTGCTGGGGGGATCACCATCCATGAGGTATAGGTATCCAGTTTTATCTTTATCTACAGTCACAGGTTGCTGAATTGAGGAATGTCCGAAGACCAGCTTTAAACTGACCAGAACTGGATGTAAGGGGGATTCAGGACAGTAGGTTGTTTAGCCACAGTGGGGCATGATAGTGGAAGGACCGCTGCCCAAGGGAGGTATTACAGTGTGGTACTAGTAAGTGGGTGTTTGCAGAGTGTCTTGGTGCCCTCCAGAGTGAGGTTGTTTGAATAAAAGGGTGGAGGCCTGCCGGAGCTTATTTGTTTAGTATCTTCCTTGCCAGAAGGCAGGTGTGATACTTTACCCTATCTTGGAAATTGAGAAAGCCAGTGAGTTTGTAAAGCTCACATGTATGGGTTAAACTGTTACAATTTGAGACCAGGCAGCAGGCTTTGTTGAGGGCGAGGTTGATGCTACGCAGGGCAGTATGATCAGCAGTCCCATAAATTACTATGCCGTAGTCAACCAAGGGTAGTATTGAGGAGGATACTGCTAGGTGCATAGCCTGCGGGGGAAAGTAATTCCTATGTCTGAAAAGGATCCCAAACCTGGCATTGACTGAGGAGGATACTTGTTGGATGTGAGCATTTATTTATTTATTTGTTTTTGTTTACTGGGTAAGTCACACTAGACATCCAAGTGCCTATTTTCAGGTGCGACCCGGGAGAGTTACAGACTTGAGTTTTTACAGGCACAGTGACAATATAATTTTTACATACAGTGAAGTGACTAACACAACATTTGCGTATAGCGAAATATCAGAATACATAGAGTGCTGACATTCTATTTTCGGGTGCGACCCGGGAGAGTTACAGACTCGAGTTTTCCAGGTACAGTGACAATACAATTTTACATACAGTGAGGTGACTAATACAACTTTTGCATACAGTGAAATATCAGGATACACAGCATGGTGACAATCAGTAAAAACACATGGGCCCGGGGGTGGTTAAAAATAACCCAGGAGAGATAAGAGCTAGGGCATACATAGGCAGTGAGTGAGTCAAGTTTGCCTGCAAAGGGAGGGCAGGCGATACCAGAAGAGTGATCCAGTTTGTTGAAGCATTGACCAGGTTATCGTGGGAGTAAGTGCGATGGGCCTGGAGGGCACAGAGGCCCCCCAAGTCAGCATAGAGTGGGGCAAGGCTACGAGGCGCAGGGGCAAGCGGAGGGACCCTTCAGGAAGTCCCAGAGGGAGGTTTTAAATCCAGTATGGGAGGGGGTAGACTGTGCTAGGGCTGGGAATGAGTTCCACAGTTTTGGGGCATAGTGGATAAAAGCCCGATCCCCGCAAGGGTGTGTGTTCTAGGGACTGGGCGGTTGAGTGCTGCCCTGGATCTAAGATGGTAGGAGGGGGGGTCAGGGTTGAGGGGAAGGGCAAGGGCAGCATGATGATGTTGTCTATGAAGTTACCTACTACGAAGGTGCGGTGCTTCTCTGGAGGGAGCCACTCGAGGCGGGCGTAGAGGTTGCACCTGTGTGTGAGGGAAGGGGCAGAAAGCGCGAACCGGCAGATGCTGTTGTAGGCCGTGTCCCATTTCAAGAGGATGGATTTTGGTACGGATGCAAAGGTCACCAGTCCGTAGCAGAGGGAGGGGAGGAGAACACCCCTAGCTAGGGCCACCAGGGCAGCAGGGGTGAGGCAGGTTTTGGCTCTGTAGGCGAGTCCAAGTTTAGCATTTGTGGCCTTGCAGATGTTTCGGATGTGTAGGGAGAGGTCCAGCTGGGGGTCCAGAGTGACGCTGAGATACTTGACTATGGGAACCAACTGTAGGGGTGAGCCATCGGCCCCAAGGATTATAAGGGGGGTAGGGCAGGATTTAGTTCTGCTCTGGGAGCCGAAAAGCATGGCCTGGGTTTTCTTAAGGTTGGTGGTGAGCTTGTGTTCAGCCAGCCAGGATTGGATCCGCTTGAAGTCGGCGTTTGTGAGAATTGATGGAGCCAATGTCCGAGGCACTCTGTGGGATGACAATGTCGCCGGCATATGAGTGGCTAGCCCATGGGTGGGGACGGAAGGCAGTTCGTTGACGAAGAGGGAGAAAAGCGTCGGACCGAGGACGGACCCATGGGGGACCCCGCAGTGGACAGATGAGAGATGAGAATGGGTCTGGTTAAAGTTTGTGTATTGCTTCCTACCAGTAAGGTAATTGAGGAACCAGGCATGGGCAGGGTTAGAGAGTCCGAGGGAGAGAAGGGTAGAGCTGAGGAGGGAGTGGTCAACCCTGTCAAAGGCCTTGGAGAGGTCCACGAAGATCGTGCCTGTAAGGTTGCCCTGGTCGGTAGCTGTCCTGATATGGGAGGTGACTACAGTGAGGGCGGTGGCCATACTGTGCCCCTTCCTAAACCCGTGCTGGGCCAGGGAGAGAAGGTTGTATACCTGCAGGTACTCGGTTAACTGAGAGGCCACATCTTTCTCTAGGAGTTTGGAGGCAGCCGACAGAATGGCAATAGGCCAGTAGTTTGGGGTTACCATGTTTGAGAACGGGGTAACCTTTGGCTACTTTCCAGATATCAGGGATGACACCGGTTGTTAAGGAGGTGTTGAAGATATGTGTTAAGGGATGGGCAAGGAGGTGGGCGCCCAACTTGAGTAGTTTGGGCTCCAGGTTATCGTGCCCTGCACCAGTGTGAGGGGAGAGGCTGGCAAGCAGCCTCTGAGTCTCAACAGTGGACACTTGTTGAAGGAAGAAGGAGGTTCGGAACTCAGGTCTGGGTGAGAGGTGCTACGGAGTGGGGTTCGGCGGTTGGTGGGGACGTGGATATAGTGGGAGCAGAGGGAAAGGGGGGGCTGTTCTGTGAACATTGCGTTAAAGATATTAGCGATAGTCGTGGACTGTTGCAGCTAGCCCGCCAATTAGTAAGTCAATGATTTGCACTCGAGCAGAGCCCCCCACTGCACTTCGTATGTTCTGCCAGAAGCTCCGCAGGTTGCTGGCTGAGGCGAGTAGGACGGTACGGCAGTACTCGCTTTTGGCTGATCTGATGGCTTTCTTACAGGTGTTTCTGAGGTGCCTGTAGGCAGTGAGGTCATCAGAGCTTTGGGAGGCTTTGTAGGTTCTCCAATGTTTGTCCCTGAGCTTCATTAAGGAGAATAGGTCCCCGTGAAGCCACTTGGTGTCGGTGCCCGGCACTCTCCTTTTCGTGAGGGGGGCATGTTTGTTCTGCACTGGGATGAATTTGGCTAAGAATGCACCCAGTGCTTGGTCCGGGTCCAGTGAGCCAGTGACCCCTGACCAATCAGTCGATCTGAGGTCAGTAAGGAAGTTGGGCAGTTGGAATTTTGAGAAGTCCCTCATTTGAATCACTTTACCAGGTATTTTCGCCTGGGAGATACCCCAAGTACAAAAGACGGGTGAATGGTCCGAGATGGCATCAGGTAGGATCCCCGAGGATGTGACCCTGTCAGGTCTATGGTCAGGACCCAGTCGATCAGTGTCCCTTTGCCCCCCCGGGGAGAGGGCCTAGTGGGTTCGGTGATAAGCTGGTTCAGTGCAAGGTCTGAGAGCAGTGGCCCATATGACTTCGAGTCTGATCCTAACCAATTTAGGTTGAAGTCACCTGTGATGATGACTTCACTAGTGCCCACCCTCTTGCTAACATTGTGCAGGAGAGAGGAGAGCCCGGCTATGCCGCCCCTAGGAGGGTTGTAGCTGCAGATCAGGTGGATTTTCTTGCTGAGCCCAAGCAGAAGAACGGTTTGCAGGAACTCACATGTCGTGCAGGGTAGCACCCCACCACCTCGTTTGTTCTCCCCACGATCACTTCTGATGTGACTATACCCTGGTAGGGAGCACATAGTATCAGGCGTGTGGGATTTCAGCCAAGTTTCTGTGATACCCAGTATGTCCGGGTTGTAATGGGCAACCCAGGCAGCGAGCTCAGTAAGGTTGTGTAGGAGACTGCGGACGTTTAGATGGACAATTTTTAGCCCCTTGGTAGATAGCCATGAGGTGGGAGAGTTGGGGGGGGGAGGCCGTCCCTCTTGGGAGTGGTAGTACCGTTCCTGGAGGGCCCGCTAGGGTAGGTGGAGGAGGAAGCCATGGCAGCGGGGAGCTTAGCAATGGCTGATTAGTATGGCAGCACTTGGGGGTTGGGAATATGTGGTGGCTATAGTGACCAGAGTTTAGTAAGGTCTGTGCTCAAGACTTTTTTTTTTTTTTCTTGGTTTATCAGTAGCCTGTGCACTCAGGTAGGAGCTTGAGGTTGCTAGGTCTGCCCCTATTAGGTCTGCCCCTAGTGGTTGGACAGTATAACTTGCTAATGGAAAACTAGGCTGATAGGTTAAATTTTCAGCCCATGTGATGACTTTCAGCCTATTTAAGGCAGAGCCGACCAAGGGTGGTGGTAGGGGCAGTGGGGAGCCGAATGTGTAGCGTTCGGCGGGGCTTCACCAACAGAAGCAGCAGCGCAGGCAGCAGGAGGACTATTCCCCATGCGCTACTGGTCCAATTCAGATTATTCTCCTTTGAAAAAGGGCGCCAACACGAACAAGCAGCACAGAGGGCAGCACCGAGTGAACGCACTCGTTCCTGCAAACGGTAGGAATGTCCAGAATTCAGAATTTACCTTGCAGCCTTTTCCTGGACGCAGTTCTCCTTGCGATGGGCTGGGGGGAGGGTTGCGTAGCACCCTCTCGACCTCCGCTTCTTGGGGGTCCGGGTATCGGAAGAGAGCCGGGGGTTGGGGAAGGGCCGTGGAGCACCCTCTCGACCTCTGTTCCTCGGGGCTGTGAGCTGTGGAGACAAAGGGAGAGAGGACTGAAATAAATAGGCTAGCGGGGGGGGGAGGGAAGGGCAAGATTAGGTGAGGAGGCTTTGGGTCTGTAGTCGTGCGTGTGGCGTTCAGTAGGGGCAGCGGGCTATGGCAAGTGCAGGCAAATTACTATTCTGTAGGGATCCTAGCCAAACAACACATACAGGCACCAGGTTAAGTTCGCTTTACAGTGTGAGTCAAACCATGCACACAGTACTAGGTGTTTTTTTTTTTTTTTTTTTTTTTAGGCGAGCTTTGCAGAGTAGATTGCTGCAAGTAAAATCAGGCTAACAATCCCCACATAACACCCAAAGAGAGAGACAGTGTTCGAACAAGTGATTAAAACCAGTCCCTCCCTCCCTCCAAGATGGCAGAAGGCAACAGAGTATAATAGATGAGGACAGTCTTCAAGCCCCAAAATTAAGTGAAGACAGATTTTAAAGACCCCACGTTTCCCCTCAGTGGCTGGCAATATATCCTGGCTTTACCACACCGACAGAAGCAGCAGCGCGGGCAGCAGGAGGGCTATTCCCCACACGCTACTGGTCCAATTCAGATTGTTCTCCTTTGAAAAAGGGGGCCAACACGAACAAGCAGCACAGAGGGCAACACCGAGTGAACGCACCTGTCCCTGCAAACGGTAGGAATGTCCAGAATTCAGAATTTACCTTGCAGCCTTTTCCTGGTTGCAGTTCTCCTTGCGATGGGCTGGGGGGAGGGCCGCATAGCACCCTCTCGACCTCCGCTTCTCGGGGTCCGGCATTGAAGAGCCGTGGGGGGGAGGTCATGGAGTGCCCTCTCGACCTCCGTTCCTCGGAGCTGTGAGCTGTGGAGACAAAGGGAGAGAGGATTGAAATAAATAGGCTAGCGGGGGGGAGGGAAGGGCAAGATTAGGTGAGGAGGCTTTGGGTTTGTAGTCATGCGTGTGGCGTTCAGTAGGGGCAGCGGGCTTTGGCAAGTGCAGGCAAATTACTATTCTGTAGGGATCCTAGCCAAACAACACATACAGGCACCAGGCTAAGTTCGCTTTACAGTGTGAGTCAAACCATGCACACAGTATTAGGTCTTTTTTTTTTTTGTGAGCTTTGCAGAGTAAATTGCTGGAAGTAAAATCAGGCTAACAATCCCCACATAACACCCAAAGAGAGAGACAGTGTTCGAACAAGTGATTAAAACCAGTCCCTCCCTCCCTCCAAGATGGCAGAAGGCAACAGAGTATAATAGATGAGGACAGTCTTCAAGCCCCAAAATTAAGTGAAGACAGATTTTAAAGCCCCCACATTTCCCCTCAGTGGCTGGCAATATATCCTGGCTTTACCACACCGACAGAAGCAGCAGCGCGGGCAGCAGGAGGGCTATTCCTCACGCGCTACTGGTCCAATTCAGATTGTTCTCCTTTGAAAAAGGGCACCAACATGAACAAGCAGCACAGAGGGCAGCACCGAGTGAATGCACTCGTCCCTACAAACGGTAGGAATGTCCAGAATTCAGAATTTACCTTGCAGCCTTTTTCTGGATGCAGTTCTCCTTGCGATGGGATGGGGGGAGGGCCGCGTAGCACCCTCTCGACCTCCGCCTCTCGGGGGTCCGGGTATCGGAACAGAGCCGGGGTGGGGAGGGCCATGGAGTGCCCTCTTGACCTCCGTTCCTTGGGGCTGTGAGCTTGCAGCCTTTTCCTGGACGCAGTTCTCCTTGCGATGGGCTGGGGGGAGGGCCGTGTAGCACCCTCTCGACCTCCGCTTCTCGGGGGTCTGGGTATCGGAAGAGAGCCGGGGGGGGGGAGGGCCATGGAGCACCCTCTCGACCTCCATTCCTCGGGGCTGTGAGCATGATAGGTAAGAGAGGAGTCTAACCAGATGCCCCGGTATTTAAAAATGTTAACCTGTTCCAGAGCGACGCCGAGGGAGTTTGTGATGGTCAGAGGCACATTTCAGAGCGGGTTTTGTTGATATGTGAAGATCATAGCTTTGTTCTTCTAAAAGTTAAGTATAAGTCGGTGTTCAGAGAACCAGATTTCGAGCTCACCAAGGAAGGTCTGCAGGGCGGATTGTAGGGTGCTAAACTGATGATGTTTCCAGAAGACTGCAGCATCATCAGCATACAGCAGAAGCTAAAGTGGAATGTGGGCATAAAGATCATTTTTGAAAACAAATATAATCTATATTTATTATAGAAACATAGAATTTGACAACAGATGAGGACATAAGATTCCCTTATGCCTGTCCCATGCATGCTTAAAATCCACCACTGTTTTTGCCCCATCATCTCCGCTGGAAGACTTTTCCGGGCATCATCACTCTTTCTGTGAAGTATTTCCTCTCATATCTCTTGAATTTACCCCTTCTAGCTTCATTGCATGTCCCCTTTTCTTGGGCATGTATTCATCTGAAAAATACCCCCTTCTGTACCTTATTTATCACCGTGAGGTATTTATCAATCTATATCTTATCCCCCAACTCCCTTCTCTTTTCCAGGACGTACATACTGAGGTCCTTCAGTCTCTCCTCATAGGGCTTCTGCTGCAGACACTGCACCATTTTAGTTGCCTTCATCTGGATTTCATCCTCTCTGTCTGTGTCCTTCCTGAGATATGGGGCTGGATTCTCAAACCCCGTGAAAATCCCACATCTGCAGGGAACACTCGGTGCAAGTAGGTTGCCCCCTGAAGAACCACAGTTTCTCCCGCAGCTATGGTAATCTCAAAAGTGGAGCAGGTTTATGACCGGCTTCACAATTTATGGCAGCTTGCGGCTGGATTTTCCATGCAGCAGTAGAAAAATGTTATGGCTGGTGGGGCCAGGTGTAACATCTCCCGCAGCTTCCGTGGACTGAGAATACCAGTCTTCACAGCTATGGAGATTTTGGTCTGCAACTGGAGTTGCAGGATGGGACTTAGTCCTAAATCATTTTGAGAAACCGACCTGTGGTCTCCAGAACTGGGCACATACTCCAGGTGGGGTCTCACTGGTGATCTATACAGTTGTAACACCACCTCCCTCCCTCTCTCCTTGTGTTAGTGATGCCCCTCCCTATGCCCCCAAACATCCCACTGGCTCTATCCACTGCCTTGTCACACTGCCTTGCCACATTGAGTTCATTAGATATGAACCGTGCCCCACTATGGATGAACTCGCTGCACCATGACATCACTTCAGCATCCACCTTGGGCTCCTTCAAGGTTAAACTTAAGCAACAGCTAGTTGCTGATGCCAGTTGTGACTGCTTCCAATAACCTTCCTTCTTGTGATCAGTATTCATTCTAATCCTGCTATCCTGACCTTATGCATAACTGTTTTCAGCACGTAAATAACTTCTAAGTTGCTAATCATTCTCCTTTCACATTTCCTCTTGATCCCTTCCACTCTTTCCCCTCACACCTCTATGGCTTTCCCCCATCCCCCCTCCCCTTGTTATATCTCCCGAGCTCCCTTGCTCACTTTAAAATGCTTTGTCCCATACCTTCTCACCTCTGAAGAGGGCCCTGGGCTGATGTCATCCCTCACCTCGTTGATTATTAGATATTAGGCTGAGTCCATTCTCATTTTCCTGTACATTTCATAATATCCCACCCCCTCTAATATGACCCTTTTGAATTCCAGATTTTAATCAAATATGCACTTTAGCATACATTGTACAATGCCACATGTATTGGAACTTCTCTAGTTATATTCTGTTGTAATGTCTTGTATAATTCCTTGTTCTCCTCATACTTTTCCAATATGTATTGTTCATCTGACATGAAACCTATGAAATGAGCTTATTCTCAAAGGTGTTATCCAAAATTTCAATAAATAAATAAAAAAATGATTACTTCCAGGTATCTTTCCTGTTTGATAACCATCAATACCTCTTCTCCCATTTTGTATTCTGCTTCAGGGTTTTCAGTGCCCTAAGTGCTTGATTTTGCACTTTTTTGCATTGGAACTCAGCTGCTATGCTCTTAGCCACTCCTTGAGTTTTCTCAAATCTCTGAACATTCTTTCCACCCTTTCTGGAATGTCCACACTATTGTAGATTTTGGTGTCATACGTAGAGAGGCAGACTTTCCCTTCTAGCTCCTCTGCAATGTCACTTCTAAAGACATTAAAGAGGACGAGCCCCAGTACTGAGCTTCGTGGCACCCTGCTGGTCACTTTCCCTTCCCCAGAGTGAGACTTCGTTTACCACCACCCTCTTATCATCTATCCCTTAACCAATTTGTTACCCAGTTTATCACCTTTGGACCCACCCTAAGCTGCCCAATTGCTTTATGAGACTTCTATGTGCAATGGTGTTGAAAGCCTTACTGAAATCTAAGTAGGCCACGTCCACCGGCCCACCTTGATCTATTTCCCTAGTAAGACAGTCAAACAAATCTATCAGATTTGTCTGACATGATCTCTCCTCCCCCTCCCATAGTCCCATGAATCTGTGTTGCTGCGGGTCTTGAAACCTGCTGGATTCAAGATACTGCACAATCCTTTCCTTTCAAAGTGGCTCCATTAGCTTCCCCATCAGCTATGACAGTCTAACTAGCCTAAAGTTGTCAGCCTCCTCCCTGCTACCACTTTTGTGAAGTGGAACTGCATCTGCCCTCCTCCAGTCCTCCAAAACCACTCATGCTTTCAGTGAGTTATTAAAAATGACTGTCAGAGGTGGAGTCCTTCCTGAGATCCCTCAGATGCCTTGGGTGTACCCCATTTGGCCCCATAGCTTTTTCCTTTTTCAGATTTGTGACTCCTTTCAGGACTCTTTCCCCTCTGTAAATGGACTTGTGTCTACATTCCCCCTCCAGTGCCTCTAGTCCTTTTATGTGGTCCATATCCGTCCCCTTCGTCTGTGAAGACTGAATAAAAGTATTTGTTTAAGATATCTGCTTTTTCCTGATCCTCCTCTGCACAGTCCCCACATGCCCTCCTCAACCTCACAATCCCTCCCTTAGTTTTCTTCTTTTCACTTATCTAGCTGAAAGCTGTCCTGTCCCTTTTCATTACCCCTTGGGCTATTTTTTCTTCAGTTTGTGCCTTTGCGCTCCTCACTGCATTCTCTGATTAACTGTTCTTCTCCTGATACTGTATTCCTTCCTGTCCTTTTACCTCTGTGTCTCTTTATACCACCTGAAAGCTACTCTTTAAGCTTTTTCCTTTTTAGGCACTTCATTTGAGAACCATACCGGTCTCCTTTTCCTCTTGTTTTACTCATTTCCTCTGCGCAGAGGTTTGTTGCCTTTATTATGCCTTCCCTTAGCTTAGCCCACTGTTCCTCCACTGCACCCATGACATTCCCCATGCTAGGTTGTCTCTGAGGTATTCCAATTTTTAAAATATCTGCCCTCCTGATTTCCAGGACCCTCATCCTTGTGTGGCTCACTTCCACCACTGTACTTTATGTTGAACCACACTGTACAGTGATCACTGGTTGCCAGGTGGCCTCCCACATTGACATCTGCAGTACTGTCCCTGCTAGTGAGCACCGGTTCCAGTATTGTCCCATCATGAGTGAGCTCCCTGACTAGTTGCCTGAGAAACACCCCCTGCAGAGAAGCCAGGATGTCCCTGCTCCTAGCTGATGTTGCAGCTGGGACGCTCCAATCTACAGCCAGCAGACTGGTCTCTCCACCAGTAGCAGCTCCTCTTTTCCAGCCATTGTGCCAGTGGCTTTCATCAGTACCTTATCTAAATTCTCCACCTGTACTGGAGGTCTGTAGATCATGCCAGAGTGAATAGTGGCTCCATCTTCCATTTCCAGGGTGACCCACAGTACCTCCAAACCCTCCATTCCTCCCTGGATTCCCTATGTCTCTGTCACTTTTATACCCTCCCTGACATAGAGCACCACGCCTCCTCATTTCCTTCCCAACCTAACTTTCCAGGACTGAGTATAGCCTGGTATGGCCATGCCTCAGTCATGGTTTCCTGTGCAGCACGACTCAGTAATGGCCACTATATACAGGTCTGCCTCCGCTATGATGGCCTCTAAGTCCAGAATTTTATTTCCTAGATATCCTGCATTTGCACACTTGGCGCCCAATTCAAAAAAAGTTGACACAGGGCTAGCACAAGTCCTGCATCAAAGCCTATGCTGCGCTGTACACATTGCTGCACCTTGCACCCGATTCTCAAAGGTTGTGTACATTTTGGGCCCTTTACCCCATTTACGGTGGCTTGCACAAAATATTTGGTGCAAACCCCATAAAAAGGTCCACAAAGTTAGACAAAAAGCAGGTTTAACTCACGTCATGTGGTCCGCACGGAATAGAGAATCTTGTTTGTCAGCCGGGGAATGCCATCAGCCCCATGCGCCATGTCTTCAGGGCACCAAGGGCTTGTGGCAGTCCAACATATTTGAGAATCGGGCCCATGGCCTTTCATATTTTGCCACCACTCTGACTGTTACACCCTGTTTCCTTTTGGCCCTTCCTGCTTTTCCCCTTTGCTTTTACAACTCTTGTTCCCATCCCCATTCATTTCAGCCACTCAGCTTTTTTCTTTATTTTGAACACTGGGGATTTAGTTTACATAGAAACTTAAAATCTACTGGCAGATAAGGACCGCTTGCCCCCCCCCAAGTCTGCCAATTTTTCCCTGCCTATAGTATCACTACAGATCCTACTTGATCTCTGGGCCATTCACCCCCTTCCCTTTCCCTAAGATTCCCTTATGCGTACCCCACGCATTCTTGAACCCTCTACTGTTTTCGCCCCCACCACCTATGCTGGAAGACTGTTCCAGGAATCCACCACGCTTTCTGTGAAGAAGTACTTCCTCACATCTTTCCTGAATCTACCCCCTTCAGCTTCATATGTTGTCCCTTGTCCTTGAGCATTTTCTTCCCGTGAAAAATACTTTTCTCTTGTACCTTGTTTACCCCCAAGAGGTATTTAAAGGTCTCTATCATATCCCCTCTGTCTTCTCTTCTCTTCCAGGGTGCACATATTTATGTAACCCCCCCTGCAAATTGAGGTTTACTATAATTTCTTCCTGGGCTCCCTAATGCCCACTGTCAGGCTGGTGTCCTGTCTGCAGTAGTTCTATTTGTCTGTGTGAGAGTGCCCTAGTGAGCCTCCGCACTTGTCTCTTTAAGAAAATAGCTAATCTGTGTTTGGAAATTAGTGTGGGCTGGGTCCAAGTGATTTAAGGCTTGTAACAAGCCAGACAGTTTGTTACTTTGCTTCATTCTGCTGTTGATACTTGCGCAGAGGGAGCCCTCTTAGGAACTGTGATTGTTTATTGCTAATTTGCTGTTATAGTAAAGACAGAGAAGTTTGTCCAACCTGCTTTGTTTGCAGCTTGAACATTTGGATAGGAACCACCATGTTGGGTTCTGGACTTGCAGTAATGGACCAATCAAACCACTGGGGACCTAAAATGGAGGCTGTCTCCAGGGGTCTTGTGGGAAGGAATTCTGTAGTTTTTGTAGTTTTAAGTGCTGGCACCTAAATGGACTTGGAGGGGGAGCCCTTACTGTGACTGACAGTTCCCTCAGCCAACCAAACCTTTTGTGTTACAAAGGAAATAGTCAGAACTGCCTGAAGCAGTGAATCAGTTAGAGGTAGAGATAGAAGAGTGAACAGCTTGAGCTTTCGTGCAGCTACTCCCAGAAGGAGCGTAGGGGAATTGGTGGGAAGAGGCTTCGCTGGCCTGCCTACCATGTTCTCCTGCCAGTGAATTGCCTTTTACAGAAGTTGGATCTGGTTTCTATTTCCATGTTTGGAATCTGCAGCACAAGAAAGAAGTTTGTTATTGCGACTTGTGAGTTGGACCGAAGACTTGCTCCAGAAGTAATTGGCCTGGCTGATGATAGAATTTGCCTCAGATTGAATGATTTGCACAGTGAAGCTATAATTTGCAACTGGACTGTATCCAAATTGTGGCTTAGAGAGAAATAAGTGATTTAAATGTGCTGAATGTGTTTCATGGGGTCACGATTTGGTTCCCCATGACAGACTCTTTTACACCAGCTGAAGGCTTCACCAGCAGAAAACCACAAACTTTTGCAGAACTGTTCATCCTGCCTGGGCCCTGCCACCTCAGCCTAGGCCACTAGGCAAAAGACCCGCTTGGAGATTCGGCCCCCTGCCCAACACCATCGAGCAGGTAGCGGCCACTCGGAGGTGAGTTGTGTCGGCCCTGCTTCCCCTGACCTTCCAGATCATCACCACGAGGGCTTCATCTCACCTGTCCTGCATCCAGGTTCTGGTAACATGAGTACAATCCAGGGTACTGTAGCTCCCTGCAACAACAGCCAGAATCATTGTGGTACCATCTAATTGTTTCTTTTTCTGGGTTAAAGCAATGGACTGAGCCATCCAGCTTGGATTACAAATAGTTGGGTTGTGTGCATGTTTAACTGTCTTTCTTTTCTTATGGGCCTCAACAGCAGCTGTAATGCTGGCCACCTCATGCAATGCTTCAGGTTAGCCTGCATGACATATTGGGTACCCAGGGTTGTTGAACTGATTAAAAGGTACTTACAATGCATGCTGAACAATCCTGATGCAAATCAGATTGCTAATCATTCTGCTAGATTCACAACCCTCCTAAGGTTACCACCTACTCAGTTTTTGACCGAATGATTTGGTTTTCTAGGTCCAGATTCGGTCCTCCTGTTTTCATCATTGCAAATTCGGTTTTTATGGTGGGTCAAGCAGCATCTGTGAGATTCCCCACTATTTCATTTTCTTCTCATCTGACTGTAAGCAAGTGTCTGACATTTCAGTGTGCTTGCTTGCTTGCAGTGCATGCTAATCAGGAAGTGCCTTCAAGTGCAGGGCATATAAAGAGCCAAATGTGTCCCTGTCTGCTCAGTTGTCACCTCTAACTTCACATCAGCAAATGGGAAGATTATTCATGGGAAGGGTAAACAATACCACCTTAATTAACACCTTCATTTTTCTGAAACCCTTAGACATTCAGACAGGCACCACATTAGGGTAGCCTCTTGTCCAGTGTGGACTGTACAATGTGTTTCAGAAACTTTACCTGCCAATCCAGTTTTATTCAGAGGTAGTACCTTTTCAGTCATTTTGAATGCTCACATACTTGTAAAACAGATTCTGTTAAATCCTTCACCATTTTACTTGCATGTTCATGTTACAAACAAATTCTGATGTCATGCAGACCTTTGTTTGTATACCAGTAAATCTGAGAGGTGTAAAGTAGGGCTATTAAGACCATTAGCAGCAAATCAACCTAATCCTTGCTAGGCTGCATTGTGAGTATGGTCTTTGACTGCTGTGATAAGGAATACTTTTATAACTTTAAATGCTCACAATTTTTTCTTTTAGGGTCTGTCCTATATTTTAATATTTGTTACTCCATTTGTTGTTAAATTAATAATCTAATATTTTATTTCATTTCTAGCAGTACTGCACCTCTCTCTCCTCAGTAGTTATTGCTGTCAGTTTTCATACTACCTGGATGTTCTAATCCATTTTTTGTATGACGTGGAGCCTTTGCAAATGAGTCCCTGACTCAAAGGGTTGTAATTCCTAGACCTTAAATAAATAAATAAAATATTCCAGGAAGACCATTCCAGGCATCTCAGATGAACTGCACAGAATAGTGTGGCTAATGTCATGCTAAGCCACAGAAATGAGAAAAGGAAGAGAGAGAGAGCAGTAGCTGGTGAGGAGAAAGGAACACAATCTAGATTTGATGGCACTGCACTTTTAGGTAATTTATCAAACATTATTAATTTTTTTTACCAGAAGAGACACAGTAAGCTGAAGCTTGTTTACAGGTGCAACCTGGGAGCACAAGGGAGTGAAATGATTTGAGCAGGGTCACACAGTATGCAAGTCTGGGCTGTGGGATTCAAAACCTGGTCTCCAGAATTGCAGCTCAGAGCCTTAAACCACTGCACTATACTGCCTCCACGCTACAGATCACATATCATGCTATTTGGTATGTATGACTGATATGGAAATAAAATAGGGTATTTAACAGCATAGAATAGTTCCTACCACTTTTAAAAACTTCTGTGACATAACGAATAGCTTTAGAGTAGGAGCAATGGGAAGTACAATAGCACATCTTAAAATGGCAGATGATATTTGTAATTACAGCTCATCCACCATTACTGGTGTAGTTTATTTATTTATTTATTGAAAGAGTTTTACCAGAAAAGGCCACCTGTTCCAAAATAGCCAGTTGTCAGAGGTGTCCTTGTAGTCACTCGATGTGTCAGCTAAGCTGTGTACACAGGATGGAAAGTCCCCTGAACCCCATCTCTAACCCCACCAAATGTTAACGCACACTGAAATTTAAAATATTTAAATCTAAATCAAACAAACCAAAAATAATAATCATGATGTACTTTAAAGAAGTTGTACACAATGCAATATCAGCAGCAATTCTGAATAAATCAAGCGAATCAGAGTCCAAGCGATGCCCTCATAAGTCATAAAAGGGGCGGAGTTAGGGGTGGAGTTTGGGGTTGTGGTTTAGTATTCGGTTTTCATCTCATCCAAAGGTGGCAACCCTAAACCCTCCCTAGTTCACTTCCCCTAAATAAATCTGATTGTTTGTTTTCACATTTAACCTGGCTAGTGTGCATAATATTAGTTGGGTTACAGTGATAATATTGTATTGTTGCATTGCTGATCTTTTTTTCCAGGGGGCCTCCAGGACAGTTGCAGCAGAGCCAGCCCTGGTGGTAAGTGAAAGGTGTGTGAGCATATTATTACTGCTATCTATTGAATGTGAATGTACCATTGTGTTACTGTCTAGGCCACTAGAAGGGTTGATGGGTGGTTATAGCATCTCAGTGGGCTATACCAGAGTAGTTAAGCTACACCGATATCATTCCTCTGGGTGGAGGTACCTGTTTACAGAACTCAGGCCCCTCAACCTGTGTATTGCCATACAGGCAAGGGTAGTAGCCCTTTGACTAGCACTGCCTAGAGGTTACATCTTGGAGGTACCACTGGGATTGGTGCCCTCTAGTGGTCAAGTTAAAATTTCAGCACAGTGCAAATTTGGGATAAGATTTAAAATGGAGGCGCATACTACGCCCAAATGGAAAATTTCCCCACACAAGCTGGTCGTGTACCACATGATGGAGTGGAGTGAGGCCGAAGGGGTAGACCCCCACCATGTGATACTACTACTTGATAGCCCTGTGGGGACCACTAATGAAACTATTGAAGAAACAGTGGGGAAAGTTAAATGTCCGAGAAAGGCTGAAGTATGGGGGGTGGGACTCAGATCTATTTGCTCAGGTCTTAGTGGCCCTCCTCTGTTGTAGCCTTCCCATAGACCCAGAAATGGTACCCCCTGTCATCATGCCAGAAGGATCCCAGATGGGGTGGAGAGTTATTCATTTACACAGTCACCCGTCTTCCCCTGGGAGATCCCCAAGGGTAGAGGGGTTTAAGGACAAATGATTGAGATTTCTAGCTGCTGAGGGGTGGACAGCTAAGGAACTGTTAAAGGCTTTTGATGATTTGGAGGAGACCACTCCAGTACAATCTCCTTTGGCCTCTTTGTCCACCCCAAGGCATCCTCTATTGAAGCATCCCCCATTGTAATACCCTCTGTACACCTGGACTCCAATTGCAGGATCAGATTGTTCTCTGGTGCAGTTCCTGTGCCAGTGGGGGAGGACGACTTAGAAACATGGATGGACTATGCTACTCCCCTGGTTCAGGGAATGGAAGTGCTCCATGGGGAGAAGAGAAAGAGACTTATATTTTTTTAATTTAAACTTTATTGATTTTTATAAGCATACAGCATGACATCATGACATACAATAACTCAGCACTAGTGTGCACATCAAAAATAACTGTCATGCCATCCCCCAACTCCCTTCCCCCCATTGGCTTTGCACTTACACCTTGGGGTACCTAACAGAACGGCACTGCATCTCTTCTACACAAAATCACCATTATCTTAGCCTTTGGGACTAAGGTCTTCACTCCCCCCCCCCACAGAGGTGCCTTGTTGGAACGTATATAGTGAGTGAAAGCCCTCCCACAATTTTTTGTTTCTAGCCAAAGAACCCCATAGGCTGGCATGCATCTGTTCTTTTCTGAGATTGAACAATAAGTCCTGGAGCCATTCTGTATAAGAAATGCTCTTCCCATCAACCCAGTGTCATAACACCAGTTTCATTAGGGTCAGCGACACCAAAGCCATATGGTAGCTGCGAGATTTCACTGGAATCAAGGAGAAGAGACCTAAGACACAGATTTCTGGGGTAAATAGATCCTCCAACCCCAGTAAAGGGTCTGACTTCACTTTGATGGTATCCCATAGACCTTTGATGGGAGGGCATTCCCAAAACATGTGTAAAGGTGTTCCCTCAAGCTGCTCACGTCTAGTACAGAGCAGAGAAGGGGCACAGTTCATCCTATGTAACTTCACTGGGGACCAATACATGTCATTGATAATTTGGTATTGGGTTACCTGGAACCTGTCTTGTGGAATATATAAGTGTAAATCCTTCCAGATGACCTCCCACTTACAGTTAAATTGAGGAAAAACCATGGACCAATATTTTGGGTCTTTATACTGTGCATCTAAGGATTTGGATACCAGTAAGGCATATAAGAGGGAGACAGCATGAGATTTCCCACTAACCTGTACCCAAGAGGCTTCCCAGTCTTCATCCCTGCCTGACACTTTCATATCTTTCCAGACTTTTACCGCCAAATGATGTAATTGAAACACTTTGAAAGTCTGGGACACAGGAATTTGATATTTAGCAATGATCTCTGCCGGGGTCATACATTGGTCTTCCTTCAGAAAGCCCCCTATCTTGAAGCCTGTAATCTGAGGAATCTAGTTACCCAGAATTTGTTTCCCCCCATTTTCAAATTGGAATACCCAGTTACTGGTTGAAAGGCACTCTTTGTATTTTTGAGCCCCAAAAAGGAGCACAGCTGAGTGTGAATTCTTAGTGAGATAACTATAAATGGAGGAGACAGGCTCCTCGGCAAGACCTTGGGAGAGACGTACAACATTGCCCTTTGATTAATCCCCATTTGGGGAATCAATTCCCTTTCTAATATTACCCAATCTGGAACATACAAGTCTGAATCTGCCCTTTCACCAGGTCCAACCCATCTAAAATAATTGTTCAAATGACTTGCCCAATAATAAATTCCAAAATGCGGTAGTCTCAACCCCCAAAATGTTTACATGCTGCTAGTTTGTTATAGGCCCTACAGGAAGATTTCCCCTTCCAGATAAATCCTGATGTAATGGAATGTACTTTTTTAAACCATACCAGGGGTATCCAGATGTTCAGCATACACAGTTTGTAAAACAACCTCAGGAGTACATTCATTTTTATCAAGTTAATGTGCCCCCATAGTGAAATAGATAGGGATTGTCATCTCCCCAGGTCTTGTTGAATTGTTGTCAACAGTGAATACAGATTACGGGACCTCATCTGGACTTCCCCCCTAGTTAAAAGAAGATACCTATGTATTTGATTTTCTTAGGACACCATTGTAACCCCAATTTTTCAATGTCAGTCTTCGACACTCTGCTGTTCAAGGGGAAACCCATGGTTTTACTTGGGTTTATTTTATAGTTAGACATCCCACTAAACCCCTTTATTATGGAGGGAACAACTGGTATGACTGACTGGGCTGTCTTAATTGCAAAAGGACATCATCTGCATACGCAGACAGTTTGAACTCATGTGAACCAACTATCACCCTTTGTACCTCTATGTGTTCCCTCAACAGAGATAGTAAGGGCTCAAGATAAATATTAAATAGAAGGGGAGACAAGGGACACCCCTGGTGAGTTCCAGAGTGAAAACTGAAACAGCTTGAGAATAACCCATTACAGTAAATACGGGCTTGTGGTCTCTGGTATAATGCGAAAACCCATTCTAAAAATTTAGTAGGAAAGCTGAATCTCGCCATGGTACTAAAAAGGAACTGCCAGTCAACTCGGTCAAACACCTTCTCCGCATCCAATGACAGATCAGCCAGCATCACCAAGTCCCTGGATGCGGAGAAGATGTTCGTTTGGTTTCCTGAAATGATCTGAAGAGTTCCTTCCTGACATAAACCCCACTTGGTCCTGGTGTATTATCCAAGGTAACACCAAGCTGAGTCTGCCCACTAATAACTTTGATAATATCTTAACATCACAATTAAGCAATGATATGGGTCTATAGCTTGTAACCTGTTCTGGGTCTTTCTCAGGCTTGTGGAGCACTACTATGATTGCTTAAAAAAATTATGATCTATTGGGTTAGCATTGAGGATCCAGTCAAATAACCTCTCTAACCATGGGGAGAACCACTTGCTAAATTTTTTGTAGATATTTGGGGGAACCCATCGGGGCCTGGACCCTAGTCCGAGGCAAGTGATGAGATAACTGTTGTGATCTCTTCCTCGGTTATGGGGGCAATCAGCCGTTCATCATGCATAGGCTATGGAGATGGGAGGGGGATGGAGTTTAGATAGTCCTGTACTTTTTGCCGATCTGGTAGATTTTCCATGGGGCTATAAAGTTTCTTATAGTATTTTGCAAATTCACTGTTAATGTCTTTAGGGGAAAAAGAGAGGGACCCATCCACTTGAGAACGAATCCCTTTAATGAATCTTGAGGTTTCAGCTTTTTTAAGCTGCAAGGCAAGCAAATCCCACACCTTCTCCCCTTGATCAATATATTTTGAGCCTGTTTTTAAAATTGCATATTCTGCTTTCTCCCTACGAAAGCTATCATATTGATCCCTAAGACCTAGCAATCGTGTTTATTCCGAATCCAGGGTAGATGGGCAAAACGAGTCCTCCAGACTTCAGATCTCTGTTAACAAATCTAATGCTTTGTGCTCCATTTTTTTTTCCACCGTGAAGCCAACTTGATGAATTCCCCCCTCAAGACACATTTAAGTGCATCCCATTCCAAGTCAGGACAGTCAGTGGAATGCAAATTTATATTCGTATAAGATTCGATTTCCTGAGAAATCTTATCTGTTATGAATGTTTCCTTTAACAACTTATTATTCAGTTTCCACACTGAATCTTTGGGGATGTCTATGTGAAAGGTCATTGAGCAGTTGGAAACAGAGTTGTCAGAAATAACACTCGGTTCTATTTTTGCCTCCAACAACCCTCCTAACAAGATATGACTCAATAAAAAGTAGTCAGTTCTGGATTGGGTTTTATGTACATTGGACTTGAATGTGAACTCCCTGGCTTTAGGGTGGAGGACTCTCCATGAGTCAGATAAGCCAAGATGGTCCACCAGCTCTCTGATGGCCCTCTGTGCTGGAGATAATCCTTTCTTTATGGAACCTGACCTGTCCAGATCTGGAGAGAAGGGGCGATTCCAATTCCCTCCAAGTATGATTGGGAAGCCCACGAAGGGAGCAAAGATCTGTAGCAACTCCGTAAAAAAGCCTGGAGAATCTATGTTTGGGCCATATACACTACCCATAACCGGTGTGGTCCTTTCCAGACAATCTTTTACAAAGATGTACCACCCATTTGGGTCTCTCACCACTTGCTCACAGGTGAATGGAATTTTCATGGCAATTAGAATAGTGACTCCACTGCTTTGAGTACTGTCCCCTGCACTATAAATCTAAACCACAAATTAGCACTGGAAAAGTACTCCTTCCCTCTCCAACAGGTGTTTTTTTTTTTGGAGCAGAAAGATGTCACTTTTTAAGTGTTGTAGGTGTTTCAACACCTGATATCTTTTATTTTTATTTCTGGCCCCATGTACATTTCAAGTGCAAAACCTTCTAGGGATGGCCATTATCCCTATGATATTGAATGTAATCACCATAGCGTAGATTACCTCTTCTGTAGACAGTAACCAAAACACAGTTTCCCAAGTGCGAAGCCAGAACCCTCCATCCTTTCCACATCACAACTCTTCTCGCCATCCCTCCCCCACCACCCCAACCCTCCCAAAAGCCCCCATCCCTCTGAAACTTATATGAAAATATCATATGTAACACATATAACTGTCTATTCCCCCCGCTAATACTTTTGCATACATGATGTGCCTTTGTTACAGCACTAAACCCCACCCCTTCTCCCTTCCCACCCAGCCACCCCAAAACCCTAATAAATTTATGCCGTCATACTACTAGGTGTGCCTTTTGCCCCACCTGGTAGGCCTGTCCAGTGGGAACAGAACTCTTCACTGCTGCAGGGGTGCTTTCAAAATTGAAAAAACAGTGTATCCCTAAGGGAGCCCCGAACAAAGCCCGCCCACCTAGCAAGGTATACATAATGCCCCTTAGTTGATTCCTGCACCTGTTGGCAAAGACCAAAGCACTGTAGAACCAGAATTTCCTAGAAAACTTCCCTGAACCCAGTACGGAGGGTTGCACCACTACTATACAGTTCCATTCTGATATACCCACTTACTGTAAGCCTCCCCAGCCCCTTTGGGTTAGATAACCCCATGTCATCTCTACGCTTAAAGCTTTCACCTCAGGCCCGATATGCAGGCCCAACATAGTACCACAAGCAGGAAGGAAAAGAAAACGGGGGCGCCAACAAAAACCCTGAAGAAAAAATCCCACCTGCTGCTATCCAACATAAACATCAGTGACCTAACCCTTGTAGCTCACTAAATTCCACCCTGCTAACAGTGCAGGGCACATGGATTTAATTAACACACAGCTGAAATAGAAGTGAATCTTCTCCCAGGAGGGGGAATTTGCATCAATTAACAAGCTGCACATCAGTCCTGCATAGCTTCAGAATGGGTCTTCAGGCCTCCATGCTGAATCTAACCAAGGCCCCAGAGCTGTCCTTACTTTGCAACATGGCGACGCATCAAATTAAACTGGAAACAGAGTTAAACAGGCTCTTGTTCTCCCAACCTTCAAAAATGTCCCGGGGGATGCGGAAAGGAAAATCAATGTGCCAATGTGGGTAATTCTGTTAGCACGTACTCACAGACACAGTTCTTTAAACAAGATGTAAACCAAAAGGCCTCCCCGAGGAATGATCAGACATCTCGGAACAAATCTGGTAGTGCCTTCTTGAGAGTCTCTTTTGCTGTCTTGGGGTCTTCAAAAGAGCTCCATTTCCCATCCCAAAGAAACCTGGAGAATCATTGGGTACATCATTCTAAAATGAATATTTGCTGCCAACAGCTTTGTAACCATTTTATGAAAAGCCGCTCTTCTCTGGTGGTTCATGAGTGGGAGGTTCTGGGCTACCTGGATTGGCTTCCCTTCCCACAACAATTCCTTAATTTCCCTTAGTTTAGACAAGAAGTGCTGGCATTCTTGATAATTAAGGAATTTAAAAATGAAAGTCATGGGTTGGGCGCCAAGCAGGGGTGCCGGTCTCAAGGCATGATGTGCCCGTTCGATGATATAGGCCGAACTGAAAGGTGAGGACTCCGCCTGCTTCTCCATGAATTTCTGAGCAAAAATCACAGCATTGTTCCCCTCTTCCTTCTCTGTAAGACTGATGCCACAATATTATTTCTGTGGCTTCTCCTTTCGAGATCCTCTATTTTTGCTTCTAACTTTTGGATCTTCTGCCTGGTCTCTACTATAGCTGGGTCGATTTTGTCCAGCCAGCTATCCACCAATATCACCCGGGTCTCACAGTCACTGGTATGCCTGCTCAGATCTTCTACAGCTGATGATATACTTTTAACGTTGTCCTTCAGGGATCTGATTTCTTCCCTGAAGAGGCGAAATTCCTCAAGAAACGTTTCCAGAGTAAGTAGTGTTGATTCTTGAGGGTCCACCGAGAGCTTCCCAGCCAAGCCTGCTTGTGCCTTCACTTTCTTTGGGGCCTTCTCTGGTATATTTGGTGGTGTGTGCCATGGAAGTGCAGCTCGCATCTCCATTTCTGTTCCTAGCCTTTCATGCCCAAAATTGCTGTGCATATTCCCGGTAAGTACTGCCTTCACTTTAGCTGTGAAAAAGTGCCACAAATGAGAATTAAGCTGTATATTTTCGGTAGAAAAGGAGAGATGAGTGGGAGCTCATTCTAGAGCTGCTAACCCGAAAGATGCATCATGTGAGCTCTGTAACAGAAAGAGACTTATGGAAAGTTTAAGGAAACATAGAAACATGGAAACATAGAATGTGACGGCAGATAAGGACCACTTGGCCCACCCAGTCTGCCCATTTCTCTACCTACTGGATAAGCTGCAGATCCTAGTTAACCAGCAGCCTACTTCTTCCTACCCCCACCCCCCAGAAGCCCTGCACTGGAGGCTATTCAGTTCCTTCAATCCACAAACCCAGATGCCACTGCAGCTGAGTACCTCTCCACTTTAGAAGGGGTGTTTGGCAGTACTGAATCTGGGAAAGATTTAATGTGGAAGTTCAAGTCTGCTAAATGGTGGAAGAATAAGAAGTTGTCTGCTTTTGTCACCCGAATTGAACGGACCCTGCAGAGAGCCCATAGAAAGGGGGGTGTCCCAGTTAGTGAACTGAATCATGTCAGGCTGGAGCACATCCTCAAATCTGCCTGTTACTCAAGTGAGCTTATGTTAAAACTGAAGTTTTAAAACAGCAAAGCTAATCCTACTGAATATTGTTGTCTGATGAAGGAGATTTGAAGGCTGAGAATGATGAGGATGTTTGGGAACCACATGCTGGGGTTGCACACACTACCTCAACCCAGACTGATCAGATGAGAAAGAGGAAGCCCTTGAGACACAGCAGGTCAGAGAGTTGCTGAAAGAGATAAAAGAGGTATGAGCCAGCCAACAAACCATGGCTGAAGCAGCCAGGAACTCAAACATTTGCCCACCTAAGACTGAGACTGGCAGTGAGGCCCCACCCATGGTTGTGGGGGGCTCATGCTATTGCCCCTGAACCTCAAACTGAATCCAAACTGATGGAAGAGATGAGAGAATAGCAAGCTTTAGTGGGGGACCTCATACACCACCCGAATTTCTGCCCCCTGGCAGAACTGTGGAGACAGGGAACCTGAGCTGAAACCAAGAGAGGACAACAGAACTCCCTCCTCTAACCATTACAAATTTCATGAAGAACCAAACCACCCTAGTGATCATAGAGAACAGATGTTCTGCTACAGGTGTGGAGAAGATGGCCATACCCGACGAGGTTGCAATTCTCATGAGAATCTGTGGAATGTCACTACTAAACTACTCAGTCTGGTTCAGCAAAGCAATATAAAACCTCATCCAGGCCCACCACGCAAATCTTTTTCCTACAAAACTGCTGTGGGCCAGACTGCAACACAAACTTTCCCGCATTAGTCTGAGATGGTGGATCACTCCATGGAGACTACAGTAACAGTTAATGGCATCTCCACTCAAGCTGTACTAGACAGTGGCTCACTGGTCACCATTATATTTCAAGATCAGTATGACCAGCACTTATCTGACCTTCTACTCCTACTTCTCAAAGGACTGCATGTGTGGGGGTTGAATGAAAAATCCTATCCTTACTGGGCGTATGTATGAATCTGGTTGTCTTTGCATACTGCTATTGTTGGTGTAGATAAACAAGTGGAGACCCTGACCCTGGTGTACCCGCTGACTGGACTGTATGATGGTGTCCCTTTGTTGATTGGTACCAATGCCCATATGTTTGGCAGGCTACCCCAGCTCTGTCAAGAGAAACAAGCCAAGTGGACTGGTGGAAAGGCCCTACACATTCTGGCCTTGGTGCGATGAGTCTGTGATTTACAGATGCAGACCAAAGAGATTGAGAAAGGTGAACCTGTGGGGGTAATATGGAAAAAAGACCCAGAATCACTTGTCTTGCCTCCAAATGCTCAGTGTACCATTAGTGTCAAGGTTCACATGAAAAAGGACGTCAAAAACAAGATTCTTATGTTGGAGACCACAGAAGAGGGGAAACTGCCTGAGGGATTACTGGTCAAGCCCAGCTTTCTACTGGCATGGGCCCATGCCTATGCTAGATGGGTAGTGGTGCAAGTCCAAAACATGTCAGATCAGAAGGTTCAAGTAAATCGAGGGTGCACCCTAGCTATTGTATATTGTGCAGATACTGCTGTGTTACCCAGTAAACAGTGTCCTGGACAGGATGACGAAGTGATCCCTGATCTGTTTGACTTTGGAGAGTCCCCTCTTCCTACAGAATGGAAGGCCAGGATCAGTCAGAAATTGGGTCAGAGAAGCAAAGTGTTTTCATTGAAAGAGTGGGATGTGGGATGCATCACAGGGGCCAAACATTACATTAGACTTCATGATGGGAGGCCATTCCGAGAAAGATCCCGTTGCCTTGCGCCTGCTGACATTGACGAAGTCTGATGCCATCTTCAGGAAATGCTGGCAGCAGGGAATCATCCAAGAGTCTCAAAGCCCATGTGCCTCTCTGATTGCGGTAGTCTAGAAGAAAAATGGATCAGCGAGGATGTGCATGGACTACCAGATGTTAAATCAAAGAACTGTCCCGGACCAATACATCATGACATGTATCCAAGATGCCCTCAGCTGCCTCAACAGAAGCCAGTGGTTCTCTGTGCTAGACCTTTGTGGAGCGGGTATTATCAAATCCCGATGGCCCTAGAAGACAGAGAAAAAAACAGCCTTCATTTTTCCCCTGGGTTTCTATGAGTTTTTGAGCATGCCACAGGGCATTTCAGGAACACACACCATGTTCCAGTGGCTGATGGAGTGAGCTGTGGGGAGACATGAACTTACTAGAATGCCTTGTCTATCGAGATGATGTCATTGTGATTGGCCGTACCCTTGAGGAACATGAAGCCCATCTGTTCAAGGTTCTTAACCGACTAAAGGATTTTGGACTAAAATTATCCATAGGCAAGAGTCAATTTTTCCAGAAATCTGTGACATATGTTGGTCACGTAGTGTCAGCTAGGCAGCACACACTGAGTAGACTGGGATTTTCAATAGTGAATAACAAGAAGGATTTTGGATGATTGTTGAAGTGCTCACCAGGGTGACTGGAGTGGAGTAAGCAGAGAAAGCAACCATTGCTGAGCAGTTGTGGAGGAACTGTGGCAGCAGGAGTCAAAACAAGCCCATAAATTTTTAGAAAAGGCATGCCACCATTGCCACATTTTTTTTAAACAAGTTCTGACCTATCCAGACCAACTTTGGGTTGCCTCAGAGAAGACAGTAGAAGCCATTGGTGAGGGGCCTTTACACCTGAGTTTGGAGTCCATGGCTGTGACAAGGAGCCATCACCTGCTTAGGAAGTAACCCCTAAGGCTCTGTGGAGCACTTTAACCTTGACTTCATAGTATACCCCTCACATTGTTCTCATATTTTGTGCTTGTACCTCGTACCTTGTACTTTTGTTGTCTAATATCTACATACCGTGGATATCTGAATAGACACCTGGATGGACACTTGCTTTATTAATGTGTTTAATGCATTCAAAGTGTTCAAAGTGTCTAACAAGTGTGTGAGAGTTTGGATCCTAGATCCTAGATTTCAAAGTATTACTGTGTAAGTAGAGTTAAGATTTTCAACAAAATTGAGTAGGTAGAACAAAAAAAAACAGAGAAAAGATAAAGTCAAAATTCACTGAACTCACTTTGTATGACCCTTATAAATGATAATAGGGCAGTGATGCTTTAAAAAATGCAAGAAAGAGTAACCAAGCTTTAGTTATGACTCACCACATGCTCATGTATACAGAAGTTAGGTTAAGAGCGCATGCCTAGCATCTGCCGAGTTAGAAGCACCTTCTTTGAATTAAAGTGAGCACAGATTACATGCTGCACATAAACACACAAGTGAAGCAGAGCTAATACTTGGACAACTCAAAGAGAATAGAAGAGGAAAAATGAGGTTGTGGAAAGAGATTAGGAAAAGGTAGCTCCTTTTAAAACTTTTGTAAGTGAACAAGAGATAGTGGGGCAGTGGGTTAACAGAAAAGAAAGTAACTTACTGAGCGCTGCCTTCTTTCTTCCTCGCTAGATGTGGAACTGAGGTTTACCACACAGGGATTTTACAAGGCAGAATGGAAAATAAATTGGTGCAAAACTGAAATTGAATGCTATTAGAAGTCCCTAGGGTAAGGACAAACGCTGGCAGAAGATCCTTTTCCTCCCAAGCAGCCTGCCAATGGAACAAGCTCCCTCCCAAGGTCCAGGCCTCCTCCTCACTCATGAACTTCCGCACCAGGCTTAAGTCCCATCTGCTGACCTCAAGCACATGCCACTGTCATGGCACTTAAAGCTCCTAAGGTACTCCCCTCCTGTCCAACTCCCATCTCCTAGCTTAACCTTCCTACTACCTGCCTTATAAAGACTGCTACTTCCAGAAGCCACGTGTAACCCCTGAATAAACTATATGAAAAGTACTACCAATTGCTTACATGTCATGATGATAACCATGCCTGTACCCATGTCTGCATCCACTGCTTTTCTTTTACCGTGCCTGTAAGCCATGCCTGTAACCACTGCTTTTCTTTTACCATGCCTGTAACCATGCTTGTATCCACTATTTTTCTTTACAATAACCACCTCATGATGTAACTCACAATACCTCAAGTGTTCCTATGTCCTTGTTCATTCTTATAACTTGTATTGATATCCTGGGTCGCCCCTGAAAAAGGTACCTTGAGGGCTCAGTGGGCCTACCCAGTCACCAAAATTTAATATATAAATAAATAAATAAGATACCTTTTCCAGAAAACTCAATCAACCCAAGTTGAAAAGGATAGAAAATCGTAAACAATAAAGTTGGACAAGCCATTACAACATAAAGTTAAACAGTAAGTGTATTGTGAGTATATAGTGAACACAAATGATATATTTTTTAGAGTACTAAACTACATATTTTACTAGTTAAATTGAATTGGGCATATTTGCTGTGAATACTGTTTTTTCTGTTTAAGTGATGTGGAATCCTTCAAATTGTGGACTGAGATCTCTACTGGGCTTCAGCTCTTTGGGAATCAAGAGAAGGCACAGAAGTAGCCCTGCACAAGGGAATGGAACCCATTTCGATGTAGTTAAATCAGTTTCAGATTTAAAATTGAAACTGGTAGCCAAGTATATTTTGACAGAGACAGTTGGAGCATTTGGGACTAGGGGTGTGCGAAAAAAAATTCCGCCAGCAGAATTTTGGCAATGGACGGATTTTCGCTTCCATGAAAGTTCAGAAATCATTTCACCAACTTTTGCAGAAATTCCACCAAAAAATTATGGAATAAATGGAAGAAATGCTGGTTAACGTAGTAAACTGTGGGACTCCCCCCCCCCACAGAAGTAATGCAACCCATGGATAATTACATGATATACGGCAAATACTAAGCAAGAGACTTCATTTCCACATGTCATGTAAAAGTCTGCAGCTCATAATTAAATGCCACAGTACTAGGCAGAAATCTGCAGTTATTTGGTGAAAGTTCAGAATTCTGCCACAGATGAAAGAGTGGAACATTCCACAAAATTTTTAAAATTTAGCGGAACTTCCGTGACAGCAGAAATCCACACTTGCACCCACCCCTATTCGAGAAATAAAACCAAGGAGTTGGATTTTGGAGTTAGGTGAGAACTAGACTTTTCTAGACTTTTTAGCAAGTTCTATCTTAAAATCTATGGCAAAGAAGAAATAATTAAGATTAAGAAGCAGAAAGAAGGAGAAAAGGGCTCCTGAAGTCAAGAGTGGACATTTTTGGAAATAAATGTTTTAATTTATTAATAATTGTATACTAATTGTCTCTTTTCTCTAGGTTATTGAGTTAAAGTAGTAAATGATATGTGAACATTTAAAGGCTATACAGAGTAATACATGGTATTTATTAAGAGTATTATAGTGTTGATATACTGTACCAGTAGGGAAATTCTTTTCAGCAAGTGTTTAGCAAGTTTGCACAATCTGACACATTTTGCACGATACTAGTATTTGAACTAATTTACATAATATAGTACCCAGAGGATTGGAGACACAATTTGCATATTATTGCACAGGGATTTTTAGACTCCAGCATGCATAATTAATTCTAAAACCCTAAGGGTCAATGGACAGTAGTACAACTAGGATAAGGTTTTGGTCAAGAGAATGCCGCGTTGCACTAGAAGTCAATCTGTTCCAGATTCACTAGATATTTCCCCCACTCCCTCAGTTGGGAAAAAATGACAAAAGGGGAAAAAGAGTTAAAAATACTTACTAAAGACACAGCATGTGTCCCTCTGGAAATATTATTTAATAAACTAATAAGCACAAGTGAGGTACCAAGAGACTGGAAAATAGCAAAAAGCACTCTGATTTTTAAAAAGGGAAAGAGATAAGATAAGTCTAACTATAGGCCAATAAGCTCACCTTGGCCCTTGGGAAAATTCTTGAATCATTAATAAAGGACAGGTTTACACAACACATGATAAAAACAGGCAAAGTAGATCTAGAACAGCATGAATTTGTTGCCGGAAGATCTTGTCAGACGAACCTGCTCTGTTCTTATGATCACATAAGCAGAACGCTAGATGAAGGGAAATCAGTGTATGTTGTCCTGCTTGATTTTAGTCGGGCATTTGATACTGTGCCTCAGTGGGCCATATCTTGTATGTTAGCCACTCTAGGCATTAATAAACACATACAGACTTGGATCCATAACTGGTTGGTAGATTGGACACAGATAATGGTTGTAAATGGATTTCTATCTGATGAGGGACTGGTAACAAGTGGGGTGCTACAGGTCTTGGTTTTGGGCCCTGTGTTGTTCACGATGTTTATGTCAGACATGGGCAATAATTTAAAGAATAAAATAACTAAATATGCTGACAACGTGTGGCCCATGTGAAACAACTCTGGAATCCCTGACTATTCAGCAAGACCTAGACAAAATTACTCAATGGGAATATAGGTGGGGGATGTCATTCAACATAAATAAATGCTGTGTCCTGCATATGGGCAAAAAGAACAAAAAAAAAATACTTTCTATGCAATACAGTACTTAATAGCTCCGGCACTGAGAGAGAGACCTGCATGTTTTAATTGACACTAATATGGACTTCGGTCCAGAATGTACTAATGCCATTAGCAAGGCCAACCATGTATTGTATGCTATTAGAAGAAATATTATTTGTAGATAGTCCAGGGTAATGATGCCACTGTACAGGTTGTACGTGGTACTGCATCTTGATTACTGTAGCCAGTTATGGAATCCTTATCAGAAAAAAGACACACAAAGAATAGAAAAAGTACAACACAGATACACTAAAATAATAAGTGAGACAAAGGCAGAACCATACCAAGAAAGAATTAAACAATCGGGACTGTACACCTTTGAATTGCGTAGGACAAGGGGTGATTTACTTTTATTCTACCAAATCATTAAATCTACATTTTAATAAGGAAATGAAAATAGAGTTCAAAGACAACAAGTCCATTACTAGAGGACATACCTTGCAGGTAAAAAGCACTAGATTTAGAAGCCTAAAAAGAAAGTATTTCTTCACTGTGAGGATGGTCAATCTATGGAATAGTCTACCAGAGGAAGTGGTTTCAAGTAAAAATAAAACAATTTTAAATCCAGACTTGATACTTACATACGAAAAGGAGGTAAACTGGAATACTACTACAGTATATAGGAGCTAACGTGGGCCTCGGCCTTCTTTTGCCCCTCTTTTCATTAGTGACATTCGTGACATTAGGGACAAGTCCAAGTGGAGCCAACAGATAAGCACCTTGGTACATGCGTATAACTGCACTAGAAGTGATGCCACTGGGTTCTCTCCCTACCACCTAAGGTTTGGTAGAGAAGCCCAGTTGCCAGTAGACATCTGCTTTGGAGTGTCCCTTGATGGAGTCAGAGCTGAGAATCATCTTCAGTATGTTCAAAAGTTAAAGACCCCATTAAACCATGCCTACCAGCTACTGTAGCACACAACATGGCAGTAAAGAGGAACTTAACAAATAAAGAAAGACATGACAAGTGTGTCAAGGCCCCTAGAACTACAACCTGGAGACAGAGTTTTGTTATGAAATTTGGGATGGCATGGAAAACACAAAATTGCAAATAGGTGACATCATACCCCCTACATTGTTGTCAGCAAGCCGGAGGATCCTCCAGTCAATGAAGTGCAGCCAGAAAATGATCCATGAGCTGTCAAAACAATGCACAGAAATCATTTTCTGCCAATTGGTCAAATTATAATCACTTCTGCACCCCAAGACACTGCCCTGTCACATCCTAAATTAAATTGATTGCCAATCAGAGTCTGATGACAGTGAGAGTAAAGCTCCCTATTACTCATCTTATGAACTGAGTCAGTTGTTTCAAGGTAACCCCCTGTACAACTTTAGAGATGAAGCTGGACCTTCAGGGCTATCTAACCCACCAGCCTTCTCCACAGCCCCTGTGCTACCTGAAAGTGACGTGCAAAGTGTGACTTCTGATGTAGCTGACTCTTGGTATCCGGTAGAACTAGCTGAGCTCCAAGAAGGAGAACCAGAGACAGAAAGCATCACTGGTGACATACCAGCAAGTACAGAACTGTTTGCAAACAGTGAATCTGACAATGTTATGGAAAATAATGATGATGAAGTTAGTGATTCTGAAAGGATCAGTAATTTGTTATAAGATTTAAATTCCATGGAGTTTCCTCTAGATGACGAACCTGGAATTTCTTCAGAACCAAGTAATGAAAGCAATATTGTTGAGCCTGAGCTAATAGAACAAGGAGCTGACAGTGCTTCCAATGCAGAACAGACAACTAGTGCAGAGGTACCCCTTTCTACAGAAGCAGATTTATTGACAAGCAATGAGCTGGGACTGAGAGACCCAAATGCAAATGTTGAAATAACTGAGCCTGTGCCTGCCCCTCTCAGAAAGTCTGGAATAGCCTCAAAGCCAATAATACGCCTCAGTCATGACTCCCCTGGAAGGCCTGTAGATCTTCCATTACATGTAGTTCACAAAGGAGTGCATATTTCTGAAAGCTCTCTTCCAAAACTGAGTTTTCTGCCACATCTAAGTTACTAGTGAAGCCCTCAGACCAGTGTACTAATGCCCTTGCCCATTGCAGCCTTAGTGTAGCTGATAGGGGAAAGGCCCCAAGCCATGTGGGTTAGTATGCAGGAGGTAACACAGACCCGAACTGTGAGGGTAATGTGTCTGAATAATTGGACATGTTAAACTGTTTTTGAGAAATGTTATGAAAAATGTGTCCTTATGGAACTGTCATTGCTAAAGTGGAAAATATAGCAGTACTATTGTTATGATGTATTTGTCTTACTGATGCATCAGCTTTTATTTTTATAGTATGCTAATAGAACAAGTATGTATCTTTGTATAATGTCTTTAAATATAGACTGTTATAGTAAGTTTAAACTTGACACAGATGCCAAGTGTCTCCAGGCAGGGAAGAGTGTAACCCCCCCCTACAAATTGGGGTTTACTATAATGTCTTCCTGTGCTCCTTAATGCCCACTGTCAGGCTGGTGTTCTGTCTACAGTAGTTCTATTTGTCTGCGTGAGAGTACCTAGTGAGCCTCCGTGCCTGTCTCTTTAAGAAAATGGCTAATCTGTGTTTGGAAATTAGCCTGGGCTGGGTCCTGGTGATTTAAGGCTTCTAACCAGCAAGACTGTGTGCTGTTTTGCTCCATTCTGCAGTTGCCACTTGCGCAGAGGCAGCCCTCTTAGGAACTGTGATTTTTATTGCTAATTTGCTGTTATAGTAAAGACAGAGAAGTTTATCTAACCTGCTTTGTTTGCAACTTGAACATTTGGATGGGAGCCACCCTGTTAGGTTCTGGACTTCCAGTAATGGATCAATCGAACCACTGGGGACCTAAAATGGAGACTGTCCCCAGGGGTCTTGTGGGAAGGAATTCTGTAGTTTTTTGTAATTTTAAGTGTTGGTGCCCAAATGGACCTGGAGGAGGAACCCTTACTGTGATTGACAGTTTCCTCAGCCAACCAAACCTTTTTGATTACAAGGGAAATAATCAGAACTACCTGAAGCAGTGAATCAGTTAGAGTTGAAGGTTGAAGAGTGAACAGCTCGAGCTTTCGAGCACCTACTCCCAGAAGGAGCGTAGGGGAATTGGTGGGAAGAGGCTTCGCTGGCCTGCCTGCCACGTTCTCCTGCCAGTGAACTGTCTTTTGCAGACATCAGATCTGGTTCCGATATCCATGCTTGGAAACTGCAGCAGAAGAAAGAAGAAGTTTCTTATTACGACTTGTGAGATGGACTGATGACTAGCTCCAGAAGTGATCAGCCTGCCTGATGATAGAATTTGCTTGAAAGGTTTGCACAGTGAAGTTGTAATTTGCAACTGGACTGTATCCAAATTGTGACTTAGAGAAATAAGTGATTTAAATGAGTTGAATATGTTTCGTGGGTCGAGATTTGCTTCCCACGGCAGAATCTTTTACGCTAGCTTCACCAGCAGAAAACCACGAACTTTTGCAGAACTGTTCATCCTGCCTGGGCCCTGCCACCTCAGTCTAGACCGCTACTCCCGCTTCAGAGACCATTTTGGTGAAAGACACGCTTGGAGATTCGGCCCCCTGCCAGAGGTGAGTCATGTCGGCCCTGCTTATTCTGGCCTTCCAGATCATCATCACAAGGTCTTTATCTCACCTGTCCTGCATCCAGGTTCTGGTAGCGTGAGTACAATCCAGGGTAGTTCTCTGCAACAACAGCCAAAATCATTGTGGTACCATCTAATTGTTTCTTTTTCTGGGTTAAAGCAACGGACTGAGTTATCTGGCTTGGATTACAAATAATTGGGTTGTGTGCATGTTTAACTGTCTTTCTTTTCTTAAGGGCCCCAGCAACATCTGCAACACTGGCTACCCTGGGCAACACTTCAGGCTAGCCTGCCTGACATACTGGGTACCCAGGGTTGTTGAACTGTTTAAAAGGGACTTACAGTGCATGCTGAACAATCCTGATTCATATCAGATTGCTAATCATTCTGCTAGACTCATGCCCCTCCCATGTTCACTTCCTCTAAATAAATCTGATTGTCTGTTTTCACATTTAACCTGGCTAGTGTGCATATTATTAGTTGGATTACAGTGATAACATTGAATTGTTGCATTGCTGATCTTATTTTCCAGTGGGTCTCCAGGGCAGATACAGCAGATCCAGTCCTGGTGGTAAGTGAAAGGGGTGTGAGCATATTATTACTGCTATCTCTTGAATGTGAATGTACCATTGTGTTGCTGTTAAGGCCACTAGAAGGGTTGGTGGGTGGTTATAGCATCCCAGAGGGCTATACCAGAGCAGTTAAACTACCCCAATATCATTCCTCCTGGTGGAGGCACCCGTTTACAGAACTCAGGCCCCTCAGCCTGTGTAGTGTCATACAGGCAGGGGTAGTAGCCCTTAGAATAGCGCCACCTAGAGGTTACATTTAGGTTCTTTAATCTCTCCTCGAAGGGCTTTTGATACTGAACCTGCACCACTTTAATTGCCCTCCTCTGGACTGCTTCAACTCTTTCTATGTCCTTTCTGAGATGTGGTTTCCAGAACTGGGCACAATACTCTAAGTGGGGTCTTATCAGCAATCTATAGAGGCAACACCACCTCCTTCTTTCTGCTGGTGATACCCCTCCCTATGCACTCCAGCAAGTCCTCCCCTCAAGTCCTCCCTTGTCTCTTTTATTCTGTGAGGAGTGAGCAGTTTATGCCTCCCTGATTTCTTCTGCCACCCCCTCATCTAATTTAAATGTTCATCAAAGTAGCATTTAAACTGTCCACTGAGGACTGTGATACCACTCCTAGACAGATGCAAGCTATTATCCTTGTATAGGCCCTTATCCCTCCAGGTGGGTCCCCAGCCTCCAACGTAACCAGACCCCTCCTTTCTGGACCATTTCTTCATCCTTGAGTTGAAGCTCCTGCTGTGGAGATCCCTATCCTCTTTCCTGCTGTAGACAGGCATCACCTCAGAATATGCCTCTGAGTATGTTACCTGCCCAAGACCCCTCCCCAGCGCCATAAAATCCCCTGCACAATCCCGGCCCTATCTCTAACCAGGTCATTTGTCCCCAGGTGGACAATGACATCCAGCTCCCTCTCCTCTCCTGTCCCACCAGAGCAAGAATGTACCCCTGACCCCTCCCTCCCCCTGAGGCCCCCACAGTCCAGCCAGCCCTCCTTCTTGTCACCCTCTTGTGCAATGCTGGTTGACTCAGTTTCCCCTGGATGGGAGAAGAGGTCCTCTGAATCCTAGCCAAATCGGCTCGGAGACTAGTGACCTCTACCTCAACCCATAAATGTGCATGCAGATGGGGCAGCACCTCAGTCTTCAGAATGTCTGTCTGAAAACTGCCGCCCCACAGCCACTGCACTGCACCACTCCCAACATTCTCATTCATACACTCATTTTGATACTGGAAAGAACTCTGTACTCTTGACCTAGAAAGTGTGTTTCTAATTCTCCTCTTTTTTGATTTGCTTAAACCCTTGGTGACGTGGCCCTAGATAAGATGTTTTATGATTTCCCCTTTTTCCTTCTTTTATGGCCTTTTTACACATACCCTAGATAGGGTATTATCTCTATTGCCTCTTTATACCCTTACCTTAGATAGAGTGTTACCTCTATTCTCACACTGCAGGTGCTTTTAGTTAAAGTAATCCCTTACATAGGCACCAGCAAGTAAACAGGTACTCTGCCTTACCTCAATGAACTAGCAGAGTTCCGTCCATGCCCATTGCCATCTGTGGACACCTGCTAATGCCTGAGACACCAGTCCTGTTTCATGCCTCTGTTCCATTCACCCTCAGGACCACAAATGTGGATGGGACACATTGCCAGTGGCTGAATACACACAGGAATCTTGGCTTCTTGGTGAGCCCCAAATGGTCAGTTAAGCAGCCTGGTCCTTCCTTTCTTCTCAGTGGACACTTCACCTCCAGTCACTGAGTGTTGCTCCTGGACACCAGAATGACAAAAACTTAGGTAAAATGCTGAACAAATAAAGTTAACTGGCATTGGATTTAACTTGGCTTTTTGAATACCCCCCCAGCTGTTGGCATTAAGCAGATGGTAATGGGCACCGAAAGTTCTTGTGATACCAATTTAAACCTCCCTTTGCTTGCCTTGATTGATCAGTCATGCAGCCTAATACTACTTTCCATCCCAGTGCACACTCTGCCTCTGGTCCCCAAGTGCTGTTCTTGGATGCTGGAAAGACAGTGGTACCACAGACAGGCAGGGAATTTCCTTAGAGATATCACAGAAAGTTCAGGAAATAGCTGACTGTGTCTTTGACTGCAACTGTAGATCTACTTTCCCTTGGAAATGGCCTGTACTCTGCTTCCCTGGCCCGGACTCTAGCATCCTTCTAATTATTGTTTTATTTTGTACTTTGGTAACTGGATAAGGGCCACTGGAAACATGGTGTACTTAGAGTGGCCTCCGACCCTTTAAACTCTCTCCCCTACTTGTAGAGACATATACTAGGTGCAGGGCTTTGGGAATTGTGCGTGGTCAGAGGTCAAGAAAGAGGGGCATGGGAGTGACTGCAGGGGAGTCATTGATTTGGGTGGTGAGGCCCAGGGAGTGCCCTGGGGCGAAATGGGTACTGGAGAGGGGTCCTCTCTGTCTGGTCTCCATACCCAAGGGCTACACTGTAGGTAGTGGGCAGATGGTCAATGGTCCAGCAGTTCCCACTCATCTGACCTGGGCTGTGCTTTAAAATGCCAGGTAGATGAGGAACAAGATCTGCTATAATGATGGACTTGGTTTCCTCAGTAGACCTGACTTGCATCACAGAGACCTGGCTGGATAAAAATGTTGGCCCCAGTTTGGAGGCAGCAGTTCCATCCGGATACTCTGTGGTACACACACTGAGGAAGGATCACAGAGGAGGAGGAGGAGTGGCCATTTGTTTTAAAACCAGTTTGAGCCTCTTGATGCTACAGGTGTGTTCTACTGGGTCATCTGAGAATATGGCCATGCTAGGGGGGTCCTGGCACAGGTTACAGGATCCTTCTAATTTACCATCCACCAGGCAGAGAGAGGGAATTCCTGCAGGAGGTTGGGGACTTCATTGTCGGCCTGGTGTTAGAATTCCCCAGCTGGATAATTATGGGGGATTTCAATGCTTAGGTCAATAATGAATTCTTGTCATTTTGATGTGACCTCCTCCAAAGTATCAAAGCTTTGGGCCTGTTGCAGGTTATCACCTCAGTGACCTACTCATATGGGCACACGTTGGACTTGGTGTTCAAACTGGGTCTTGGGGTCGGTGACCTCATGATTAATCCGGTCATTTGGTCAGATCATAGCACCATGAAGTTCACATTTGGGGCCCCCCCGAGGGTCCGTCCTCTGTAGAGATGGTCCGGTACCGCCCTTTGCGGGGATTGTCCCCAACAGGACTACAGGTGGTGCTGAACCTATCGAGTGTGGAAACTGCATGCAGGATGGGTGTGGAGGAGGCAGTGGCAGCCTATAATAGGGTTGTTCCTGCCACCTTTGACTCTATTGCACCTGTCCATGTCTGGCCCTTGTCTATTCACTGAAGGCAGCCATGGTTTGATGGGGAGCTCAGGGAGTTGAAGCTAAAGAGCTGGAGGTTGGAGCATCACTAGAGGAGATCTGGGCTAATGGAGGACAAATTGGCTTTGAAGTCACATTATGGTGACTATCAAAGGGCAATGTTCTAGAAAAAGCTGGATTTTCTGTCTAGGGAGATTGCTGCGGCAAGGAACAGACCGGCGCATTTCTTCCGTACGGTAGATGGGTTGTTGTGCCTGACCTGTCCTATATAGGGACGAGGAAGTTCAAGCATGAGATGAAATGAGTTTTCTCTGTTCTTTGCTGACAAAGGGTCCTCTCCTCTGAGATTTCCTCCAGTGCTGCTCAAATGGCTTGAGGAATCAAACCGGAGGTGTGTGGGGGCACCCCCCTTGTGTGAAGTGAGTTCGATCCAGTTGGAATGGATGAGGTAGGTGAGATAATCTCAAAGCTGCAGCCAACTTATTGTGATCTAGACCCAGGTCCAACCTGACTTTTGGTTGGTTGTGTTGGCCTAATTTTTTTTTATTTATTTGTTTAACCAGGTATAGCACACTAAGCTGAAAGCTTTTTTACAGGAGCGACCTGGGAGCACAAGGAGGTTAAGTGACTAGCTCAGGGTCACACAGTATGCAAGTGGAAGCTGTGGGATTCAAACTCAGGTCTGGTCTGCTGGATGTCACCAGATTTGCAGCTCAGAGCCTTAGACCACTGCGCTATACTGCCTCCTAATTTGATCTGTGGTTGCTGGGATCATCCAGTGTTCCTTAGCAAGTGGTCTTTCCAGTGGCCTTGAAAGATGCCCTGGTGAGGTCCCTTTTGAAAAAAGCCTTCTTCGACCAAGAGTGTCTCATCAGCTACAGAAGTGGTGGCTGTTCAGCTTGAGGTTCATCTCACCTCCTCTGCCACTTTTGAGTGCTTCCAGTCTAGATTTAGACCTGGGCATAGCATGGAGACCCTACTAGTGAGGGTTCTGAACAATCTCCTCATAGCAAGAAACAGGAGAGAGTGTATCATTTTTGTCCTCCCCTCCTCCCTGATCTCTCTGTGGCATTTGACACCATGGATCATGAGGTGTTACTGAGCAACTTCAGAACTGGTGTGGACTAACTGGTTTAGGTCCTACCTCACGCACAGAGTACAGAGGTTGGCAATGGAATTATTCTTGTCTGGCCCGATGCCTCTGCACTGTGGAGTTCTGCAAGGTTTGGTCTTGTCGCCTCTTTTGTTCACGGTGTACATGTTGCCTTTAGGAGATGTTATCAGGCAATATGGGCTGGGCTTTCATTGCCATACTGATGATACCCAACTATACCTGTCCTGTGCACCTGGAAACCAGATGGTGGTCTCTGTGTTTAACACCTTCCTGGCTGAGATCCAGAGTCGGATGACTCGAAACTGGCTATGACTCAATCCAGACAGGACAGAGGTATTGGTGGTGGATCCTGGTCATAGACAGGACTGGGGAATGTTAAGGACAGATCTTGGTTTGAGGCTGGGATGTCTGTCCTTGAGCCCCTCTATTAAGGTTAGGGATCTGGGTGTGGTCCTTGACGATGCTTTGACACTTGATGCTCAGGTGTCAGCCATCCTCCAAGGTGGCTTTTACCATCTTAGTAACATTACCTGGATCCATGCCCTGGTATCAGCTGATGACCTTGCCACCCTAATACATGCATTTGTCACGTCGAGGTTGAACTACTGCAATGCCTTGTACCTGGGGATGTCAGGAGGCAATCTCCACCATCTGCAGCTGGTGTAGAACACAGCTGCCAGGCTAATAATGGGTGAATCAAGATTTGATCATATTATGCTGGTTCTCCATGGGCAATACTGGCTGCTGATAAGGTTGAGGATTGCCTTCAAAGTCAGACTACTGACCTATAAAGCCCTGCATGGCTGGGGATCAGACTATTTGCAAGACCTCCTGGTCCCTCACTGCCCAGCTTGCTCTCTCTTTTCCTCTGAGTGAGGACACTTGATGGTCCCCAAGGCTAGGCTGTGGCAGTTGGGAGACCATGCTTTCTCTGCTGCCATGCCAGCTCTGTGGAATTCATTGCCAGATTATTCGAGAGAGGCACCCTCGGTGTAAATCTTTAAGGGGGGGGGGGCTCAATACCTTTTTATTTAACCAGGCATTTGACTTGACATAATTGCTAAAAGTCTTATGTTTTGCACTGACTGTCTTGTTATGTGTGTTATATATATATCATGATTTTAAGTTTTATATGCTCCAAAATGTAATATCATGAAATGTTTTATTGTTTTAGCTTTATATTTTACAATTGTACAGTACTCTGAGCCTGCGGAATGGGGCACTTTATAAATAAAGTATATGTCTGTCTGTGTATCTATTTATCTCTCTATCTATCTATCTGTCTGTCTGTCTGTCTGTCTGTCTGTCTGTCTGTCTATCTATCTGTCTGTCTATCTGTCTATCTGTCTATGTAGCTATCTGTCTGTCTGTCTGTCTATCTATCTGTCTGTCTATCTATCTGTCTGTCTGTCTATCTATCTAACTATCTATCTGTCTGTCTGTCTGTCTGTCTGTCTATCTATCTGTCTATCATGGTGTCTATCTATCTGTTTATCTGTCTATCGTGGTGACCCAAATGAATGCAAAGCAAGCACAGTGCAAAGCAGGAATAAAACAGCAGCTAAAAGAAAAAACTTTCAGGTATAACAGCTACATATACAGCCTTTTTCTCCCTTGTAGAGTTAGTGGTGCCAAAAAAACAGGCAGGCAATGTTACAAAAGTAGTTAAGTTGTTACTTTTTATTTCTGAAGTATTTTTCTTTTTCCATTTGCTCATTAGAAGGTTTGCTACCTGAGAGTATTACATGTGATGTGAAGAGCCACACTTCACCTACAGACTGACATATCTAGTTCCCCTTCATACCTCATCAGCTTTGTGACCTTGCTTATTGTGACATCACTAGTGACTGATCTTGCAGCAGGTGATTGGCTTTCTTGATCATTTTCATGTCACAGAAAGTGAGGTCCTAGAGCTGCTGATGTTTAGCATGAGGAGGAATAGAATTAGCTATGTCAGCCTCTAGGTAGAGTACCGTTATGTATATAAGAAGTAATAATTCACCACTTTTGAAAGTTAATATTAATTTATGGTAATACACTAGCTCTTTAACTCTCCATGCAGTTCCTTGGACAACTAGGGAGATCTCCACTTAGCCCTACTGTGCTTGTTACCTATGGAGCTGAATCTAGTCATTGCTTCCATTATATTCTACCTTGGTTCCTTCCCTGTGGCATTAAAAATCCCACTCAACTTCATATTTACCAGTTTAGCCCTAACCACCACCCACTAATTATAGAAATCAACTCTCATAAGGTTTGGCATCTTGACCGTTCTCTTAGTGAAGCAGTTTTCCACCATCTTTTCAAACTCAATCCTATAATGGCCCTATTACCTACTAGCTCCTTACATTGACTGTGGGTCTTTTTATCAGTGAAAGTATTTCTGACGCATTAATGGATTTGTCTTAACTTGGCAAGCCTGCAATTTTCTGCACAGTGACAAACAAATAGAACTGAGGTTACATGTTACTGATAATTATCCTGTGATAAAAGAAGCAGAATACATGTTTTCAAGGTTTTTTTTATTTTACTTTATGATTTAGGTACCTGGGACAGCCTTACTGAAGTGTAACATCTTATTTTAATTAGGTCCTCTACCCAATTTGTTTTACATTTTGTTTCATTGCTTCAAATAGTAAACAATGTAAAGATCACCAGGTAAAGTGTCATACAGTATGTATTAAATGCCAACCATCTTTGCAACCAAAGGGAAAAACTTTCACTCCCATTTTGTGAGGAGGGGAGGATACCATTGTAAGAATGGGTATGGCCAAAATGCTGAAAAGAGAAAGTACACTACTGTATGTATTTAATCATTTTTTAAACACTCTAAATATTTAATTTAACTGACCCTAATTTTATATATCCAAAATCTTTTGTCCACCAGAGAGAAACACATTAGGAACAATGCCAAATTTACATGCGTGCCTTGGGGCGAGAGATAAAAATACAACAGCAGCATGGCCAAAGTTCCACACATAACATACAGTATGTATGACAGTTTAAAATCACACTGAATAATCAATATTAACACATAAGGTATATAAAATAAATCTGTAAAATGCACAGTAGGCCTTCATGTTAATGACTGCAATTACTGTCGACAATGCACATTTTATGACAGAACTCTTGAATGTATAAACATCAGGAACTGATTTTTTAAGACATCTGACTGTGCAGTCAAGTATTTTGGGCCTGAAAAGCTAAAAGCTTTTTCACCAAAATAAGTTTTAACCAGTGGTACTGTGGTGGCCATGTGAGGTTTAAATCTTGTGATGGGTGATTCTAGTCTCCCAGGTAAACAATGCAGATAAGTTGGCGATGAGCCAGTGACACATTTGTGGAGTAATAACATCCAGTCCATGTCCCTTCTGGCTGAAACAGATAACGAATGAAGCTCTTCATACAGCAGACAGTGACAGAAGTAGCAGTCAGCTTAAAAGGTGAACCTAGAGATGTAGGTAATATCCATCCTAGTTAGACATGACGTAAAGTAAACATGGTGGCAAGATCTAAAAGAAAGGCATTCTTCAAGAGAAGTGAATGAGAAGAGGATAGGGAGAAGTACCTGGAGGCAAAAAAGGTGGTGAGCAAGAAGATAAGAGAGGTCAAGGGGGAGACAGAACTCCAGCTGGCAAAGGGAGTGAAGAAAGGTGAAAAGGCATTCTTTAGGTACTGTACATCTAGGAGAAACATAAGGTCAAAGGGGGTATATTTTTTGTTAGGTATTCTTTTTATCCCCTGAGCACTGGGTGGCACCCTTCATGTCAACCACCCCAGTACATCACTTCAACTTCCTCAGGACTTGTGCCTTTGCCTTCCTCTAGGGCTTGCCCCTCATCAAATGGGTCTGGTTCCTCAGCAGTTCCTGATCATTGGGCGTCGGGCCTGCAGGTGATCAGAAGTCATTATTTCAACTGCGTAGTTTCTTTCTTTTCTTGCCCTTCCTCCCTATTAGTATGACAAAGCATGCTGTGCAATGGCATCAATGACAGCACCATGCATGCTTCCACATATGGTGTGTCCGATGTCTGCTGTTCCACTTCTGTTCCCTGTAGTCCCTGTGCCCTGGCCCCAGCCACTGCTAGGGTCAGGCTGATGTCAGGCTACACACTTCTCCCTCCCAAGAGGAAGAGAGCAGTCCATTGGGCACTCAGTCTTTCTTCCCTTGGCCAACCCTCCAGCATTTGAACTTTGCTCTGAAACTCAGATAATCAGCACTGCAAGTGGCAGTGCTACCATTGTGCCAGTGGGCCAGCAGTCAAAGGGGGCATTGTGAGACTGAACAGTACCGAAGGATGGGAGAAGGGTGACAAAGAGAAAGCAGAGATACTGAACAAATATTTTTGTTTCACATTTACTAAGGAGAAGGAAGGACCACTGCCAGAATATGGAGTTAAGAGGGGAAGGGAGGAGAGCATAGACTCAAGTGGCATGGTCAAGATAATGGAGAAAAGGGTGTTGGAAAAGCTCACAGGGTTGAAAGTAGATAAACTATGGGACCTGATGGCTTACATCTGAGGATGCTGAAGGAGGTAGCAGACGTGATAGCAGGGCCACTTGCAAACATATTCAAGTGCTTGCTGGCCATGGGAGTGGTTCCTAGGGACTGGAGGGCAGTGTACATGATCCTTCTACACCAGCGCAGAAGGAAGAATGAGCCAGAAAGCTACAGAGCAGTCAGTGTTATGTCTATGATGAGAAAATGTATGGAGTCTGTACTAAGGGAGAAACTGGTGGGCTTCCCTGGGAGGGGAATGGGCTACAGGACTCCAGACAATACGGGTTCATGAGGGCAAGGTCTTGCCAGGCAAATCTGGTCAACTTTTTGACTATGGAACCAGGGCAACAGACAGGGACATGCAGTAGTTGTGATAGACTTGGATTTCAGCAAGGCCTTTGACTCAGCCCCCTACAGTAGACTTGTCAAAAAGATAAGGGACTTCGGGAAGAGGAAACATTTGCAACTTGGGTGGCGAACTGTCTCAGGGTAAGAACACAAAAGGTAGTGAATAATGAGGAGTTTTCAGGGCAAAGAAAGTAACACGTGGAGTACCTCATGGGTTGGTGCTGGGCCTGGTCCTTTTCAGTGTATTCATTTGGGGCATAAGGGAAGGCATCAAAATCAAGATCTGCCTCATTTCAGACGACACAAAGATTTGTGCATGGGTAGACACAGATGAAGTGATAAGGGAACTCAGAGAGGATCTGGGCAGATTGAAGAGTTGGTCAAAGATGTGGCAGCTGAGTTTCAGTGCCAAAAAGTGTAAAGTAATGAACATTGGGAAGAGGAACTCAAGTGCAATATGAAAAGGGGGAGTGGTACTGGAAAGCACTATGGAGGAAAAGGATCTAGGGGCTAAATAGGGAGGGGGTAAAGCAGTAGAAGTTGTGGGGTGATCCTCCTATAGTAGAGGTCACTGGCGCAACCACACCTGGAATACTGTGCAGGGTACTGGAGTCCACACCTGAGGAGAGACTGCCACAAGGTGGAAGCAGTTCAGTGCAGGACAACCAAGATAGTCCATGGACAAGGGAGCAAGACATATGAGGAGAGGCTACAGGACATGAACATGTACACGCTTGAGAAAAGGAGAGAATGGAGCGACATGATTGAGATATACAAGTACCTGCACAGGATAAATAGGGTGAATGCCAAGGAACTTTTCTCCTTGAGTTCAAATACAGCGATGAGAGGAAACTTACTTAAAGTCAGGGGGGAGGTGATTCAAAAGAGATGTCCATAGGCACATTTTCATAGGAAGAGTGGTGGACAAGTGGAACAAGCTGCTGAAGGAAGTGGTACAGGTCAGATCAGTAATAGCTTCAAGCAGGGATGGGATGGCAGATGTGGTTAGTTAGAAAGGGGGGGGGACAAAGTGACGGATACCCACTAGGACCAGTTCAGAGTAGTTGGGCTGGTGGGTAGACCGGATGGGCAGACAGGCCCTTTTCCATCGTCATCAATGTATCTGTGTATCTATGAAGTACTAGAAGTGGTTTGATCCTGGAAATGTTATGGAAATGATAAAAGCCAGCCCAGACCACAGCTGACACCTATTGATCACATGTCAGTTTGCAGTCCAGGATGACCCCACGTTTCTTAACTGAATCTTTAGCTCTGAGTGGCTGAACGCCCAGCGAAGGAAGTAAAGTCAGCTCACTCGTCATCACTGGGCCCTGCCTACCCGGCATGACAATTATGACCTCTGTCTTACCTGGGTTGAGGCATAGCCAATTTGAGGCCATCCAGTCATTTATTTTAACCAGACACCTAACCAGCACAGAAACCACATCGCACCCACCAGAAGCACCAGACAGGTAAAGCAGAGTATCATCTGAATTGCAGTGAAAATCAATGCCATATAGTTAAATGATCTCAGAAAATGAAATCATATACACTGAATACAACATGGGAGCAAGGATCGAGCCTTGAGGAACACTACATGAGCGTGCCGGCGCCTTGGAGATAAAACTTCCAAGAGCCACCTGCTGCATTATCCCAGTTACGAATTACTCAAACCAGCTCAATACAGTGCCAGTGAGTCACACATAATTCCTTAGTCAATCCATCAGTGCAACATGGTCAACAGTGTCAAAGGCCAATGATAGATCTAACATGACCAAGATGGTACAAAGTCTGCAATCCCTCGCCATGAAGAGATCATTTGTCTCTCTGATAAGGGTAGTCTCTGTGCTGTGGTGAAACTGAAAATCTGACTGCAGAGGTTCATAGATGTTAAACAGGCATTCAAGTTGCACAACCAATCTTCTCAATAATCTTTACCAAAAAAGGGGATATTATAGACAGGTCTGTAATTCCCCATCACATCAGGGCCCAAGGAAGATTTTTTAAGAAGGGGCCCACCACTGCCTGTTTAAGGGCAGACAGGAAAACACCCTCCATCAAGGAACATCTGATGATCTGGGAAATAACTGGAACCAGCACCTCCAGCAATTTAAAAGTAGCCAGGGAGGACCTGGATCCAGCAAACAGCTGGTGGGATGCAAACCTGCAATCACCCTGAGCACCTCTTCCTCAAAAACTGGCCAAAACTCTCCCCAGACAAGCAGATCAGCAATGCCACCCAAGCCTAGACCATCACAAGCCCATGACCGTGCAACTTGAGCAGATACCCAATATAATGAAGGACACCGTGTCAGAGAAGCAATTTCCAAACTCCTTGCATTTTTCAGTAGAAAAAAATTGAGTGAACCACAAACAGGATGGGATTAATAACCTGTCCACAGTGCAAGAGTTGAGCTGGATGATTCAAGCAATCATCCATGACAGGAACTCTGTGTTTTTTAGGGTGATTGTTCATTGATATTCACCATAGTGAGCCTTCAATGTCAGTTTGTTGTCCATAAACTGGTACCTGCTCTAAGAATGCTCTAACTTCCTTCCCTCAGTCTTCAACCAGTGCTGTTCATTACAATACCATGGAGAGTTGCATCGGGTGGTCAAGGGATGGACACGATAAGGTGCTACAGAATCCAAGGCAGATGTGAGTGCACCATTATAGTGCTCCACAGCATTCCTGGAACCCTGCACACAAGTGAACATCATGCATGAGATGTTCAGTACCTCCAGAAGTTTGCAAGACTCCAGATTTTGTTTTGAATGGCATCAGATCATCTCCACAGAGTGTGTAACAAAATGGGGACCCTGCAGGGAACAACATCATGTGATGATCTGACCAAGAGACCGGATCAACCTTGACTCCACTTATGTCAATGCCCAATGAGAAGATCAAGTCCAGTGTGTGACCCTGCTGATGCGTACTAGAAGTAACAGCCTGTGCTAGTCCCAGTGAGTTCATCAAATGGAGGAGCCGTTGACCAAGGGGTAAGGTTTCATTGTTTTTTTTTAATTAATAAACTTTATTGTAGGAAAAAAGGGATCAGACAAACATTATAACAAACAGTATAGTAAGAGTGCAAACATCAATAACCCTCCCCACCACCCACACACACACACACACGCCACCCCAGCGGAGTGATCCAAACAATACTATCAACCAGTAGTACTCTAGAGAAGGAAAAGATGTGTTAAGTGAACAGAAAGGAAGGCCAATGAGTGCTGGTCCCAAGATAAATAATAAAGAAAAATATGAACTAGGTCATGTATAAAGCGTTTTAACTTGCCCAAACATTTATCAAAAAGCTGGATTCTGTTGCCAAGGCTCGCAATCATTCATTCTACCCTGAGATTGCACAGTAATTCCTGCAACTACTCACGGTAAGAAATTGAAACCTGATCGAGCCAATGTTGTAAAACCATTCTCTTAACCGAGAGAGTGATTAATGCCATGCAAAACTTCCTCTACTTTTTTTTTTTGACTTTATTTATGCTCCTTTCTCGCCCGGGCATCCTTCCGGGGTATACACTCGACCCCAGACTCTACTCCCTTACCTGAACCCCAGTTAGTGGAGGGACTCCCCTGATCACCCCGGCAGACCTAACCCCCTGGATCACCCCCAAGGGGTGGGTCCGTCCTCCCACGACAGCCTGTCTGAAATTAGGGAGATCCTACCTGGGTGTCAGGTTGGCCTTGGAGTCCTCCAGAGAGAGGGCCAGCAGTTGGGATGTGGGCTGTATCCCTGGCATCCCCTTCATCTCCACAGGTGAGATAGGGGATTTTCTGCCTTTTTGTTCCCCTCGGGAGTGCAGCGTGCAATGACATCTGTGCACAGCTTCCCTGCTGACGTCTGCCACACTCCTGCCCCTTCTTCTGGCTGGTGTACCTGCATTACCCCCGATCTCCATCGGGGGTTGCCAGGACGCAGAGCAGCCCCGGGTCCCTCCCCAGAGAGAAGAGAGCAGTCCACCAGATGCTCAATCCTCTCTCTCTCTCCTGCCGACCCCCGATGGCTTGGGCTCATTCCCGAACCCGGGTCACCAGCGTGGCGTGAGCTGTGGCATCCAGCGCCTCAACCCTCAGTACCATCGGGCTGGCTCACTTCCTCTTCTTAACCATGATCTGACTAGAATCAACAATTATGCATATCTCAGGGGTGAAGAGACCAGATAAACCTAATAGAATATCAGCTTTATCTTCAATGAGCCTCCACAAAGGGACCACCTTAGGACAGTCCCAGAAGATATGCATGAGAGTTCCATCTGACTGTCCACACCTAAAACATAGATGTGATTGAATCTTACCCATTTTGACCATTTTCAAGGGTGTAAAATACATGTTATTCAAAATATTAAATTGTGTAAGTCAAAGTTTATCCTGGAATGCGAACATGTAAACATTCCTCTAGATCTTCTGCCACTGGGGAACATCTGGAGAATAGAATGTATTCCAGTGAGCTAAAGATCCATCCAGTCCTGGAAACAAGTGAGAGAATAATAAGTAATACAAGGCAGTTACCGCACGCGGTTTAGAAGTCAGATCCTGGATAAAGTGCAGATGTTCATGATTATCAACCTCTCAAAGATCCGACCCAAACCACGAGGTCAACACATGCCTCAGCTGATATATCTTAAAAATCTGAGTGCCGGCCAGGTGATATTGTGCCAATATCTTTTGGGAGGGATAAAGAGTCCCATGGCGGAGCAGGTCACACACTCTAATGTTGACAAGTTGTGGTAACCACGTTTCAGTCAGCATTTTGCACCCAATCCAAAAACTGGGATTCCTCATGAGAGGTTGTGAGATGTCTTTATGATGGTCATACTTTAGCAATAAACAAAATTGTGAATAAACCTTAATTGAGTCAGGTATGACCAATTTCTCGCAAACATCGAGGAAGTGATCTCCGAGACATATAAAACAACGATGATGCCGAGATGTCTGCATTAATTATTGACTCCAATTCTAACTCCAGCCAAACTGGAATGTTGTTGAGAGGTTGACCTGGAGGGAGAGGATCTAGCCACTGAAACATTTTACTCAAATGATTGGCAAAATAATAGACTGGAAAATACGGAAGTCAGAGTCCACCACAGTGCTTGGGAGCTGCCAATTTTAAATATGACTTGTGTGGAGTTTTGCCAGACCAGTGAGGTTTCATTGTTGACCCAGGCATTGCAGTACCCCAGCACTAAAAGTCTAGAAGCATGCAGCACCTGATCAACAATGAAATCCGCTAGCGCCTGTGAAAAATTTAGCCCCATACTCCGGTGGATGGTATATGAGGATGATCCTGCAGCTAACACCTAGGGTGCATATAGTGGCAACACACTTAAAGGACCTATAATTTCCCATAAAGTATGCAGTAAGTCCCAATGCAGATTTAAAACAAATGGTCACCCTACTCCCTCTGCGGTCCCACCTTAGGCAATGTATCACCAAAAAGTCTGGTGGGATAGATACTTCCAGCACAAGGCCAGTGTCATCCCCCAACCAGGTCTCAGTGATGCAAACAAGGTTATCCAAGGAACTGACAATGTAATCATACATCACTGCTGTTTTATTCCGTTGTGACCTTGTATAATGAAGCATGGCCTGAAGTGAAGGAGCAGAGCTAGCTGGACCTGCCACTTCTCACTTGTTGCCTTTACACAGAACTCTAGGGAGGGGAATCAGGTATAGCAGTCCCTATTCCTGGTTCCATGTCAACCCTGTGCACCTTCTAGACTGTACCAACGCAAGCGGCACCACTTGAATGTTATACCCAGGACTTCCTCCATGGTTATTGTATCACCTCCTGAGAATCCCCCGACCCCAGCAGTGGCTGAGGACCCTTGGAGATAGGGCTAATAGGGAGCCAGCAAAAGGACAGAATTGTCACTGGTGGTCCCTGGAGTAAACATGCTTCCCACTTATATCTCCCTTACACACTCTTATCCCTGATGATAAAACAGCTACTCCATCAAATAACTCCATACAACAACACAAAATAACCCCTTAACAACAACCCAATATCCTCCCTAACCCACTAGTCAAGCCACATATATACTAACACAATGAGTATCTACACATTCAAACCCCTACATACAGTACATACAGCAAAGAAGTTTATAAAACAGAAAATAAAAAGAAAACAAAAATGATAAATAAAAATAAAGTCTGAGTTCAAAATTTCAAGTCCAGACATTTTCACAACTTAGTATCAGAGTCTAGCAGACATAATAAAAACTCAAGAAATTTGTAATTCTCCATTAATTTTACTCAGGATTTTTAAGTGTAAGCCCTCCCCCCATCGAGGGCTTACTTGGGATGCTGTCTTCAGCCTCCAGTCCCATGAATCACTGTAATGGGACCGGAGGCTGGGTTCAGTGGTCCCAGAAGGGATTTGGGCCATGGCACCCTCCTGATTTTTGCAGCAGCCACTGCTGGATTTCCTTGCTTCTTGGTCCCAGTGGAGATGGGGGGGGGGCGAGGTCTGCTGTTGGTTTGTGCCTCTGGGTGCTTTAGGGGCACTTACTTGGTCCAGGGGCAACCTTGGGAACAGACCAAGAATGTAAACAAATAGGGCCCCCATGCTGCATCTGCACATTCTTGGTCACCAAGTTTTAATGGAGCCACAGCTCCCAAAAGCAGTCTGGGCATATGGGCGAGATCTAATGAAATTCATGGCTCTAGGGCAGACAGTGGAGCCAGGGGTCAAGTGGGGAGCATCTCTGGGTGCAGAATTTGTGGGCTCAGCCCCTACAGAGGGTATATAATAGATAATAGGAGCTGCCTAGGCAAAGCAGCAAAATGTAAACAGTAATAGAGGCCCCATGAGTTCTTCCTGCAGTGGGAACCACTGGGAATGGGTGAAACGGCACCAGTGTGATCCCGGGAACAAACTGGCCACTACAGTGGGAGTCGGTAGGCTGCTATAAAAAGAGTCTGCAGCCTGCCAAAGAGAGAGATCCACAAGTGATCCAAGAGGGAGAGCGTGCAGGTGGGCTGCACTAGCCTGACTGGTATGCAAAGGCCCTTCTGAGCCCCCAAAGGGGAGTGGGAGGCAGAGTGCCTGCAAGATTTATTCAGTAGCAGGGGATAAAGTGGATTGCTGATTCATCTCCAGTGTGTGAGAATCAAACCTGCAACGCTGCTCTGTAATTTACAATATTGAACATTTGGAGACTGTTGAACTGTGTGGTAGCCTGGAAGAAAAGTTATCTGTGCTGGGCTTGAGACTGTCTAGGAGCCCAGCTGTGTTTCAGTGCCAGAGAAAGTTGTGTGCCCAATGGGATGTCCAGAGTGATCCCCAGCCTGTGCAGATATCCTGGACCAATAAAGGCCTGTCAGGTGAAGATGACGAAATGCCCCGGGGTGAAGCCGAGGAAAGGCCTGACAGGGGAAGGTCCAGTTCGCTGCATATCCATAGTCTGCCAGTCTGCTGCACCACTAGACTGCCTGCTGATATCAGAGTGGTACTACTAATGTGTGCCCTGTTCCAGCACCTCTTTAAGCCTTCTGAATTGTAAGTACCTCTAGGCTATGGCCCCAAGGAGTCTTCTTCAATCTAATTAGTTAATTAGATAGTTCAAAGGTGGGTGAAGTCCTGGGCAGGACTTTGCAATCTACAGGATAAACGCAGGCAGAAAATTGGAATAGACACTGTTGCACTGGTGCAAATTATTATTGGGGCCTCTTACAAAGTTCTGCAAATTATTTTCAAAACTATTGTTTCCTTTGTATCCCAACGGCTTTGATACACCTACCCTGCACCCACTGGTTAGCCACCAGCAACTCAGTGAGGTACTCACCGCAACAGACTGTTATCAACAGTACTGGTGTTTAGGAAGTCAGGTGCATGGGTGGTACAAGAGACTGTATGGGAGCAACTGTTACAAAATTGTTACTTTATGCTCTTTATTCCCTTCCACACCTTCTCCTAAAATAAATCTGGAGTTAGTTCATTTTATATTTGTTGCCCTGGTGTTCATGGTGATTGTGGGGGATCTGTATTATTGTTGTGTGGAAAAAAGGTAACTGGTGGGGGGGGCAGATATTGTATTTTTCCTGGGGGGTGGTATCCTTGTGTTTTGTCTACTAGGTACCCCATATCACTTCCCCAGGTGGAGGCACCACTCCATTCTACTCCAGTGTGGTACATCCATTAGTGAACCCAGGCTGGCCCCCTTAGAAGGTGTGTGCAGTGTGGACCCCAGGAACCCAGAACAGCCAAGTGGTAAGTGAGGGTCTGTTACATAAGCACAGTTTATAATAGGATGAGATTATTTAGGAGTGGGTAAGTAAAGGGGGTAAGGAAGGAGGAAAATGCTTGAGATAAGAGAAAACTATTTCTTGAGAGGAGTAGAAGAGGAAAACTCTAACTAGGGTAAAAGTACAAAGGGGCATAATAAACAAAACCAAAGTTGGAAAATGACAGTTAACTTGTCACATTCATGAGGTACTGTAAAGAAATAGCTATGTTGTAAATGTTATTTATTTATTTAAATAGTTCGGAAAACACCTTTGAGCAAATGCTGTTTTACAAAGGTTACATGTCTGTGCAACAACATACAATCAAGTTACAGGAATAGACAGAAAATACAACAAATGCTATACAATTAGTACAAAGATAAATTGCATGACTCCTATAAATGTTTCAACAATGCCTGGTGACTACAATATCAAATTAAGTAAAGGTAAAAATACATTCTGCGAGTAGAAGGAAAAAAAGAAACAGTTACTGACATCCATCAGGAGATGAGCGTTCAGGGAGCACAGTGCAGAAAAAAGGGGTAGCAGCCTGGAGGTCAGGCTTAGTCAAAGGTCCTAGAAGGGCAATGAGGTCATGACCATGCTAGCGGAGAAGGGCATGGGTCAAGGGAGCTGGTGCGGGGGATGAATGTTTGATACGAGTGGGACCACGAGATGAGGGGAGTGGAAAGGCGCAGGGGAGATGCAGGTACAGTACTGGAGGCACTTGTCAACAGGAACAACAGTGTAAGCACAAAGAATGAGTTGGGGTGGGGGGATCGAAATTTCAACTCAGCAAGCCAATAGCACCCAAACTACCTGCAATTACAGACAGCTGCCTCAGAGAGATGTATCTTCAGCTCAGCCTTGAAGGATGGAAGGGAGTACTTTCGGAATATATGCACAGGGATTTGGTTTAGCCAGAGGTGAGCTCTGTATGCAAAGAAGCGCTGACCTATTGTCGTCTTCATGAATGGGACAGCCAACGAGCACCTTGTCTTTCCTCTGGTCTGGTGGCTTGTTTTTTAATATTTTTACACCAAATTTTCAACATAGCCTTCTTACAACCCCACCTTATGAACAAGGGATGAGAACATTTTCAACTCCTGCCTGAAAGGTGATTTCATGCAGGGGCTGTGAAATCATCTTTTGAGATGTAAAAAAAACATTTGGCCAGGATTCATGAGGTGCTGTAAAGACATGGCTATGTTGTAAATTTGTGGCCAAAATAATGAAAATTACCAAAGTTATGAGCCTGCATTTGCAAAATTTAACATAGGCTCCAAACTTTGTTGTTTTTTATTATTTGAACACTAAATTTACAACATAGCCTTTTTATGGCAGCACCTTATGAACAAGGGCAAAGAAAATGTTCAACTCCTGCCAGAAAGGTAATTTCGCGCAGGAGCCACGAAATCACCTTTCGATTAGCCAGGATTGGAAAAATGACAGCTATCACTTTCATGAGTTGCTGTAAAGATATGGCTATGTTGTAAATGTGGGGCCAAAATAATGAACATTACCAGTTACGAGACTGCATTTGCAAACTTCAATGTAGGCTCATAACTTTGTTGTTTTTGAATATTTTTACACCAGATTTTCAACATAGCCTTCTTATGACCCTTGCTCATGAACAAGGGCAGAGGAAAAGTTTCAGCTCCTGCCTGAAAGGTGATTTTGTGCAGGGACCGCAAAATCAGCTTTTGGGGTGTAAAAAGAAAACATTTTGGTCAGGATTTGAAAAATGACAGCTGTCACATTCATAAGGTGCTGTAAAGATATGGCTGTGTTGTAAATTTGGGGTAAAAATATAAAAAATTACCAAAGTCAGAAGCCTGCATTCGCAAAATTCAATGAAGGTTCATGACTTTGTTTTTTTTTTTCCTTCCTTTATTTGTCCCCCACCAACCAGCCCCCTTCCCCCATCACCACCACCACCAGACGACATGCCGGCCATCGCCTCTCACCAGTTGAGGCACCAGCTGGCCTGGTGCAGTGGGGAGACCGGCTTTATCCCCCCAGTTGGCTTCTTTTCTCCTCCGGTTTTTGTCCCGCCCCCCAGTGCAGAGCCAAGGTGTGCAATGATGCCAATGGCTCAGCTGCGCACACTTCTGTTCACGGCACACCGGGCGCCTTGCTCAGTTCCACCCCCTTGTGTGGGTAGATTGCTCTGGCCCTCAGTCACCGCTAGGGGCCAGTCAAGCAGTGTACTCTATCCCCACCCCTCCCCAAGAGAGGAGAGTTGTCCTCTGGATGCTTGATCCTCTCCCTCCCTGGCAGACCCTCTCACACCGCGAACATGGTTTGCTGGCATGGCAGGAGGTAAGGCATCACTGCCTCAACCCTCCATGCCACTGGGCTGGCCCTACTTTGTTGTTTTTTAATATTTCTACACCAGATTTTCAACATAGCCTTCTTATTACCCCACCTCATGAACACGGGCAGAGAAAATTTTCAAGTCCTGCCCAAAAGGTGATTTCGCATAGGGACCACAAAATCACCTTCTGGGACAGATTTCCCTTATGACAGCTTAATTGTTCATGAGGTGGTGTCCCAAGAAAGGCATGTTGAAAATCTAGGCCAACAATATAAAAAAATGGCCAAATTATGCCAGTTAGTTCAAAACACCATTGAAATACACTGAATCGCATAGCTGTTTGTTCAGTTCACAGTTCAGCTTTGAAGAGTGAAGATGTGTTTGTTGTCCAGAGGGGATTATGGTGTTGGATCCCTGATGGGTAACTAAGGACTTGGGGGGTAGTGGGTTCTGAGTGGGAGGGTCAGGTGGGGGGAGTGCATCAGCCTCAAAAAACATTGATGGACTTCCTGTTTTTACAAGATTAAAAAAAAAAACAGGATTCCTGCACTGGGGATTGGCACCCCCAGTGTCACTGTTACATTTCTGGGGAGTTGGGTGGTGGGTGCTGAGAGGAGGGTTGGGTGGGGGAACTATAAAATATATTAAAAGCACAACTGTGCATGCACAGTAGTGGGGTATTTGTTGATCAGGACACAGGTATTGGGCACGCTCAGTGTCACTATTATGTTTCTGGGTGGGGTGGGGTGGTGGGTGCTGAGAGGGAGGGTTGGGTGGGGGATATGTATATTTTAAAAGAAATTGACCATGGGCAGTAAAATAGTGCAGTGTGGAGTGCTTCAGCACAGACGCGGAGGCGACTATGTTGACACTCCAACATGTTGTTCTGCTGCAAGGAATGCGGGAGTCTTTTTCTCATAGCAAGAGGTCTGCAGGGATCCACCAACTGCAGCCCTAAAAAGGGAAAAACTAGAAACACCCTATCAGGGATTAGTGTATAAATCTATTTCCAGGTTACACAGGGAGAGCAGGAACTGGGAATGCTGGGAGTGGTGCAGTGCAGAGGCTGTGGGGCTGCAATTTGCAGAGAGATCTTCTAGGAACTATGGTGCTGCCCCATCTACAAGCACCTCTGTGGGTTGCAAGAGGAAGTCACTAGACTCCAGACCAAGTTGGCTAGGATTTGGGGAACCCCTTCCCCCAACCAGGGGCCAAAATATCTGTCCCCATTACCTTTAGAGAATGCCAGGGAGGAGGAAATGCTAGACTATGATGGGATCTGGAAGGGTGGGTGTGATGGGTCAGAGACACAGGCCTCAGTGAGTACCACTATATAGTTCCTACACTGCTCTGGAGGAGTGGGACTGCCAGAAGGAGACATCTGTGGTAGGGACCACAGAGGATGTGTTAGTCCTCCATAATGGAGACCCCCAAGGAGGGTGGTGGAGGACCAATATCCAGTTTTTGCTATTTTTATTGTGTACTTTAACTGTGTCCCTGTGTAATCACAGCGCTGCCAGGTCTTGGTGCAAGATACCTTAATGCATGAAATCCCACTACTTGTGTTGTAGCCTTTATTTTTAATTTTAACTGATACGCTTAGCTGCTCCTTGCACAGAAGCCCTGACAGCTTCCTTAGCTCGTGTAAATATGAACTGTGCCAGCTGTATTCTCTGGTGGATACTTCTCATATTAGCTGGGAAACTCACTTTCTCTGGCTGCATTTAAACCTGCACCTCAGTTAGGGAAGCACCATATTTTAGGACCGTAGTCTGCATGCCTCCTCTCTGTGAGTTAAAATACGGTACTAAGTAAACATAGTTAACTTCTCTGGCAACATCTTATTTCAGGAAGTTTAGTTCTGTTGTGCTGCTAGAAGCCAACCTAAATCTTGCTTCTAAAACTGAACAGCTTAACTTATACTAATTACCCTTGGGGCTTGATATAAATTCCTACCTCTTTCTTTCTCCACAGTTCAGCTTGGGATCCGGCAAGGGTCCAGAACATGAGGGCACTGCTGGAGAAGCCCTCCCCCTGAAATGAAGCAGGGTACAGAGTAACTGTGCACCACCATGAACAGAGCTGGTTCCTGCACTAGTCTTTACAGTCGCTTCCGCGACTTTGCCTCACCTGCCCCCAATAATTTCACCCTTAGCTGGTGTTAGTTTTATATGGTACTCTCTAGCGATACTTTCTTCTTTCTTTTTTAAGTCCCTTATTTCCCATCTGCACATTATATTCTCTGAACACTAGAGGTCGCCGTTTCCTGCTTCTACGTTGCTTGCACTTCTGGTTTTACTGTTTTCTTGCACTCACCCTAGTGCTCCACCTTTATACCCTCTCTCTCCCCCCTTTTCTTTTGTCCCCCTGACTCACTACAATATCATAATGGCTACCAGGTCAATACTTACACTGCTCTCTATTGCACTTTTATTATGGATTCTCGCAGTTCTCTCCGGTCCTGCTAAGATTACTGCTCCCTCCGCTGTATGCTCACTGGATAATTTTCACTTCTCCAACCTACTAACGGATCCCATCCCTCACCCTCTTCCACTGTCTGGGCTTATTTTCAAACAACTGGGGTTATTAATTAAATTTTTCCAGTTTAGGTTCGCCATCTCCCCTGGATGTGTAGCTCAGGCCTACATTATTGCTACACTCTGGATATTTACCCTATCCCTTACTCTGGCAGGGGATGTTGAGACTAATCCAGGTCCCACCCAGGCCACTAATCCCGCCCAGTCTCACTCTTTGCACTGATTGCCCCAGTCTTCTGGTCTCACCTTTGCTCACAGTAATACTAGGAGCCTCTTGGCCAATCTTCCTGACCTGGAGGCATGGATCAGAGTGAACAAACCTGATATCTTAGCCATATCTGAAGCATGGCTGAAGCCCTCAGTTACTGATTCCCATTGCTTCCTTCATGGCTATATAATGCTTAGGGCGGATCGGACCAGTGCTAAAAGAGGTGGTAGCTTGTCACTATACTACAAAGCTCATCTGAACATCACCATAGTGCAGGATACCCCTCTCACTGTGAGGTTCTTCATTCCCTCCCACTGCTTGGGGGTGTTAAGAAACTCCACATCTTCTGTGTATATATACCGCCCAGAAGCTCTAGGCTGGGGCTTGGGGAGTTCATGGAATATTTGCTATCTGAGACTGGTAAAAATGACATAATCTGTCTCAGGGATTTTAACCTAGATTGAGCCAGACCTAGCTCCTCACTACTATACTCCATGATAAACAAGGCCAATCTCTCTCGGCTTATACAGGAACCCACTAGGATCTCCCATGGTGGCACCTGTGCCACTCTCTTAGACTGGATCCTGACAAATAGGAAGGAGTTTATTACCTCGGCTGGTGTTCTTCCTGACAGCATAAGTGATCACTCCCCTGTCTACTGTATTTAGGATACCTCCTACCCCTCCTTCCCATCAAAAGTGCTAACTTTCTCCAATCTCTCCAACCTAAATACGGATGCTTTTACTCATGATCTTGACCTAGTTAACTGGTTTCCCCTCTCCCACACTGACAATATTAACATTGCTACAGCCTACTCCAACTCTGCCCTACTCTTGCTGCAAAATAGACACATCCCGGTCACTACAAGGAGGATAAAAGGGAAGGTTACCAAATGGCTCAAGCATCCCCTGCTCCACCTTCTGAAACTCAGGGATAAACTATGGTCTGTGTGGAAGGCCTCCAATCTACGTACCAACTTTGAAGCCTATAGAGCCTTATGGAACTCATCCAAAAAGGAGATTCGCCAAGCAAAAAGTTCTTATTACAGGAATATCCTAATTTCCTCTGCCTCAAACCCTAAACAGTATTGGTCCCAAATCAAGGAAATACTTGGGAACAACAAGCCTCAGACACCCACAGATATGTATCTAAATGATGTCCACTGTAACCACCCTCTCACCATTGCTAATGCTTTCAACTCCCTCTTCTCCTTGCTACCTACTCCTACCCCCTCCTGGCTCCAAAAAGCCTGGCCTGCAGCTTCCCCCAGTGTCCTCATTCACCCTACCCTGGAGCTGGCTCCAGTCACATACCATGAAGTTCTAAATCTACTCAAAACTATTCTGGCTAGTGGTAGCCCAGGCCCAGATGGTATTCATCCTGGGATACTTAGGCAGTTTGCCTCCTGGCTCACAGTGCCCATTACCAGGCTTTTGAACCTTTCTATCAACACTGCCTCTGTCCCCTTGGTCTGGAAAATGGCCAGAACTATTCCCATTTTTAGGAAGGGAGATGATAAACAACTGTCCAACTACCATCCCATCACACTTCTCCCAATGCTTAGCAAGCTACTGGAGAAACTAGTCCATTGACAGGTCTCTGAGTACCTTCTTAAGTATAATCTTCAATCCCCTTGTCAACATGGCTTTAGGGCTGGGCACAGCACTACCACTGCACTGACCCAACTTACCAGTGATATCAATGGGAATATGGACAAGGGCCAACTCACAGGAGCAGTGTTCATTGACCTTTCTAAAGCATTCAATATGGTCCACCACCCACTTATGCTGACTAAGCTGCAAACCCTAGGAGCCTCTGTCTCTACCCTATCCTGGTTTGGTAGTTACCTGGATAACCGCACTCAGGCTGTTGCTTTCCATAAGGCTCTCTCCTCCCCCATTCCTATCAACCGCAGTATTCCACAGGGTTCCATACTTGGTCCTCTACTCTTTCCCTGTTACTTAATGATATTCCCAGTTTTTCTCATCACAGTAACATTATCATGTACGCTGATGATCTTGTGCTCTATTATTCATCCAAATCTATGGACGACATAAACCACAAGCTCTCACATGACTTTCAATCCCTTCAATCCTGGCTCTTGGAAAACCATCAAATCCTAAACATAGGTAAAACCCAGGGTATGCTCTTTGGATCCTCTAAAAAGGTGCTGTCTGAGGCTCCTAAGCTCCTCATCCACTGCAGTGATGGCACTATAGTCACAAACACCTCTACCTTCAGATACCTCGTGGTTACGCTTGACCCTGCTCTTGATTTTTCAGAGCATGTCAATGAGGTTTGTAGAACTGTCAATACTAGAATAGGAGCTTCCTATCATATCCGCCACTCACTCACACCGACAGCCAGGCTATCAGTAGCTAGAGGAGTACTACTCCGTCAACTTCTTTATGCCCTCCCGGTTCTTTACCCTGCCAATGCCAGTGTGCTCTACAAGTGGGACACCTCCTACAATAATATCTGTAGGTTCGCCTTATCAGTCCCGCGCCTTAATCACCAGTGCCTACTCTACTCTGGCCTAAACTGGTTGTCTCCCAAAGACCTCTGGTCATATACCCTTGGATGTCTTGTTGACTCCCTTACTAGACCATCTTGCCCGGCCTCTTTGGCTGACTTGATTACCCTGATCTCCCACTCTTGCACCCTTAGGTCCTCTTCCATCCCAATGCTCTCAGTACGGCCCTGTGTTACCAAAATTGGAGAACAGGCATTCTCACACTTTGCTCCTAAATTCTGGAACTCGCTCCCCCCACAGGTGAAAAACTCCACCTCCCACCTTTCTTTTAAGCGTTCTCTGTTCTCTCACCTCTATGCCCTAGGAAACTGTAACTGCTCATAACTGGGAGCTGTTACTGAGTCTCATGATTTGTAGCTGCCAATGTATAATCTCCCCTCATGGAATATTGTTTGTGTGCTTACGTTTGTCCACTAAGCTTTGCTGAGGACAGACAAGAGCATGCTCCTCCCATTGCCAAAACACACCTTTTACCTTAACATTTTTTTTGTGTGTGTATAATTTGTCTGCGTTATCAATCTGCTAATGTATCACAACCTGTAATGTTATGAAGTTACCTATTGTATTTGATATTCTTATGTGAATGTTGTCCAACTGGTCATATCTGTATTCTCAATTTTGTTCCCTCCCGGGTTGTGCCTGAAAATAGGCAGGATTGTTGCCTAGTGCACTTACCCAGTTACCAAAAGCTAATAAATAAATAAATAAAGTAGGAGGGAACAACTTCTGGTGGGGAGCTGATTGTTTGGGGGGGTGGGATTTGGGAATAGGAAGGAGGGAGCATGAGGCCAGGTTCACAGAAACATAGAAACATAGAATTTGACGGCAGATAAGGACTGCTTGGCCCACCCAGTCTGCCCATTTCCCTACCTGTCGGATAAGCTGCAGATTCTAGTTAATCAACAGCTTACTTCCTCCTGCCCCCCACTAGAATTGCCTTATGCCTGTCCCATGCATTCTTGAATTCTCCCACTGTTTCTGACTCCACAACCTCCTCAGGAAGGCTGTTCCATGCATCCACAACTCTTTCTGTGAAAAATACTCTAACATTACCTCTAAGCCGTCCCACCTCTATCTTTAATGTGCCCTTGTTCTTGCACATCTCTTCTTCTGAAAGATACTACCCTCTTGTACCTTGTTAATTCTCTTGAGATACTTGAAAGTTTCTATCATGTCCCCCTCTCCTCCTTTCCTCAAGGGTATACATATTAAGCTGCTTTAGTCTCTCCTCAATATCTTCTGGTGCAGACCTTGCACCATTTTGTTCTCCTCCTCTGAACAGCCTCCACTCTGTCTATGTCTTCTGGAGATGGGGTCTCCAGAATTGCACGCAGTACTCCAGATGGGGTCTCACTAACTGTCTGTAGAGAGGGATAACAACTTCCTATTTTCTACTGTTGATGCCTCTCCCTATGCATCCCAGTATCCCCCCAGCCCTCCTTACTGCCTTCTCACATTGCTTGCCCACCTTTAGGTCATCTGATATAATTACTCATAGGTCTCTTTCAATTTTTGTTGTTGTTATTAACTCACCCCCCATTGTGTACTCTTCCCCTGGGTTTTTGTTTCCCAGATGCATTACCTTGCACTTCTTTGCATTGAATCTGAGCTGCCACATATTTGACCATTCCTCCAACCTTGCCAAGTCCCTTTTCATTCTTTCCACCCCACCTTGTGCATCAACCCTGTTGCAGATCTTTGTGTCATCTGCAAAGAGGCATACCTTTCCTTCCAGGTACTCTCCAATGTCACTTATAAAGATATTAAAGAGGACCGTCCCAGTTCAACCTCATGGTACCCGCTAGTTACCCTCCTTTCTTCACTGTGACCCGCTTACTATTACCTTTAAGGTCCTGTTGTCCAGCCATTTTTATCCAGGCTACCACCTTGGGACCCACCCAAGGCTGGCTAACTTGTATATTAATCTTTGTGTGAGACTGTGTCAAATGCCTTGCTAAAATCTAGGTAGGCCATATCCACAGCCCCTCCTGGTCTACTACTTTGGTCACCCAGTCAAAGAAATCTATTAGGTTCATCTGACATGACCTTCCTGCTGTGAAACCATGCTGCCTTGGGTCCTATGCCCCACTGGCCTCTAGGTACTCAACAATTCTTTCCTTCAGAAGTGATTCCATCATTTTCCCTACCACTGAAGTCAAACTAACTGGTCTGTAGTTTCCTGCCTCTGCCCTGCTCCCACTTTTGTGAAGTGGAATCACATTTGCCCTCCTCCAGTCCTCAGGTACCACCCATCCTCCCATGATTTGTTAAAGAGAGTAGTCAGTGGTGTTACTAGTTCTACCCTTAGTTCTTTTAGAATTCTTGGGTGAATCCCATCAGGCCCCATTGCTTTGTCCACCCTCAGTTTCAAGAGTTCTTTCAAAACCCTTTCTTCTGTGAAAGGACTGGTATCGACCCCCCTATTCAGAGTTTCTCCTTGTTTGGTTTAGGCACCTCCTCCTCATCTGTTGTGAATACTGAGCAGAAATATTTGGTCAGTATCCCTGCTTTTTCACTGTCACCCTCTGCCCACATTCCCTCCCCTTTATTAAGTCTCTGTATCCTTCCCTTGGTCTTTCTTCGCTCCCTAATGTACCTATAAAAGGTTTTATCCCCCTTCTTAACAGAGTTGGCTATCTTTTCCTCAGTTTGTGCCTTTGCTATTCTGACTGCCTTCCCTGCTTCCTTCTGTTTTAACTGATAAAGTTCGAGGTCATGTGATGCAAGCTGCCTGAAGGCTGTGCAGTCTCTGGGCTCCCACCACCCATCACCTCTAAATCGATTTTAAATCGATACTAACTGCCTAATTCAGTAAATAATAGCAGTCAGAGTTCTTTTAGTCTCTGCCTTTCGTCCTTCATTTGTATTTCCCGGCATCGCATAGCTTTATCGCGGCGATGGAGGCAGAGATGAAGCAGGCCGCGATGCGGCACACTCCTCCCAATACACCGGAAAAGCTTCCAAAGAAAGCGAGAAGCCAGGCTTCAAGTAACCCAAATAAATTGGGTGGCACTGCTCCCTCGGCAGTCCCTCTTCCCGAAGAAAGATTCCTGCAAGAGGTATCACCTCCCCGGGAAGCACTGGAAAGCATCACTTCGGAATTAAAATCTATCAAGGGGGACCTTACCTCCCTTAAAAGCCAGATGATCGATTCCGAAGCCAGGATCGTGTCTCAGGAAAAATGGAGGGGCACAGTGGAACCAGAAATCACTTTACTGAAGCAACAAGTGCGGAAACTTCAGCTCAAAACGGAGGATCTGGAAGGGCGCAGTAGGAGAAATAACCTCCTAATTATTGGGTTACCGGAGCTGGAAGAAGGGCCAGACACCATCACTTTCCTACAAAAATTTCTGCTTAAAATCGTTGGTCCCTCACCTCTCAACCCACAGTATCATCTCGAAAGGGCCCACCGATCTTTGAGACCAAGGCCCCCACCGGACTCCCCTCCCCGACCGATCATCATCAAGTTCCTAAGCTTCATTGAGAAACAACATGTCCTCAACAACGCTCGAGAACTACAAGCTATAACCTGGGGTACATCTAAGATATGAATTGCTCAAGATCTCCCGATCGAGACCAGGCAGAAGAGAACCGCCTTTCATCCTGTGGTGCAAAAGCTCATCGCAGCAGGCATCTGTTTTAGGATGCTTTATCCAGCTAATCTGAAGGTCACGATCGAAGGCTCCATATTTACTTATGAATCCCCTGACCAGGCCACTAAGGACTTAACTTTGAGGCTCCCGAACCTGTTTAAGGGGAAATTAACTGAACTCTAGGGGATCAGTTGCCACAACGATTGTTTGTTCTTTCTGGTTATTAAGTTGTATCTGACATAATGCCTACCTGTTTGGTTTTGGTGGGAAGAGGTTGGGTCTTGCGGGTTGGGAGGAATGAAGAGTGCCCTTGGTGCTGGTTCTGTCAGGCCTCGGGCCCCCTAGATTCACTCAGTACGGTCGGGGAACCTTTGAGATGGGGCCCTCTTGTTCTGGCTGGTTGAATTGGTTGCGGACCGATTTTGATCCTGCTACATATCGTGTCCCCCTGAGCCCTGCTTAATTGAGGGATCATTTACTTGCTTAATGCTTCTTCCCCAAGCAAGAAACCAGTTTTTCACTGGTAGCAGATCCCTGCCGTGGACAGTGAACGACTGGCCATATTTATTGGTGGATGTGTGTTCTATGCCTCGCCCACAAGCTTACCGAAAATGCTGATTTAGTCTGGTCTCTCGACTCTCATGTGGGCCATTGCCATAGGTGGCTGCTATTCCACCATAGTAAGATGGGATGGGATGGGGGTGGTCCCCGGAGTTGCGACAAGCTTAGAGGAAGTTACCTCACGAGCTTATCAAGGGGGAATATGGTGACCCTCAAGCCTATTACAGGGGATTCTACCCCACACCTTAATGGTTGATTTACACCAAAAGCCCATACTTCCTCTTTGGTAATAATTCTAAAAGTGATTGGTATTGGGCTGTGAAAGTCCTGGGTCTCTCCAATGTGGTTTGGATTCCAGGTTCCTGTTGTCTTTATTCTCATGGTTCACCAGTGCAAGCCTGGAGCCATCTTGTATATAGTTGGTTGGGTTTTTTTTCATGGGGGGGGGGGGAGGTGATACATGGTTTTGTGGTACTATTTCTCAATGGTTCTACATTGCTACTTGCTCTCATTGGCTAATTTCTGTGCATCAGAGACTCAAATGTTTTTTCCTTTATAGTTTGGTTAGGTTTATGGGGGGGGTTAGAGTGTGCTACCTTTATCTCGTAGTCAGCAGGTATAACAAATTTTGTTTTCTTACTCTAATGGTCCAGAAATGGCTATGATATCGCTTAAAATAGCGACTTGGAATGTACTGGGGGTCAGGGATAGATCCAAAAGGATTCAGGTCTTTAACCACTGTGACTTGCTCAGGATTGATATACTTATGTTTCAGGAAACCCACCTGGTTAATAATGAAAAAATCTGGCTATATCAGATCTGGTTTTTCCCAAGTTTTTTCAGCGAGTGGCTCTGGGTCTAGTAGAGCTATCCTAATTAAAAACCATGTTTCCTTCCTGGTGGAAGAAGAGCTGGCAGATCCAGAGGGCAGGTTTATACTAATTAAAGGGTGTCTCAATAATTGTAAAGTTGTGCTCGGTTCTGTTTATGGTCCAGTAGGAGGGAGTCCCGAGTTTTTTATGACCCTAGCAGATAAAATTGGTACGCTCCTACCATCACATCTAATACTAGGAGGGGACTGGAATGTCCCACCTTGTCAAACCCTTGACAGATCCCATGAACCAAGGAGACCATCAACTCCACCTCAAAAGGCCCTATCAGACTTCACGCAGCTATTGGGCCTTTGCAACCCTTGGCGACTTACTAACTCCTCCCTCTGGTCTTTTTCTTTTTTTTCTGAAGTACATAACTCCTGGTCTAGAATAGACTACATTCTAATCAGTAAGTCACTGCTCCCTGGCCTCCTCCAGACGGGCATTGAGCCGATAGTGCTGTCGGACCATGCCACAGTTTGGTCGAAGGTCTCTCCTGATCCTAACTTTCAGCGAGATACTATTTGGAAACTTAACACTCAGCTTCTCAAGGAAGACCAGAAGGTCTCCCGTATCAAAGATCTCATCTCTAACTTTCTGGAACTCAGTTTGAACTCTACCCCGAGGGTGGACTCAGTTTGGTGCTCCCTGAAATGTTACCTCAGAGGGGAGCTAATTAAATTAGCCTCCGCGAGGAAAAAATGCAGACTGGCATGTGCCGCCTCGTTATTGGTCAAAATCAAAGAAATGGAAAGCTTTTACGCCCCCTCTTCCCCCTTAGTCTCTCTCGAATCTCTATTAAAAATAAAGAACGAATATGTGGATCTACTCAAAGAAAAGGCTGAATATGCCATCTTAAAAACCCAATCCAAGTATATCGATCAGGGTGAAAAAGCCGGCAGGTTATTGGCTCTAAGATTGCGCAAAACAGAGAGCTCGAGACTAATCCCGACTCTGCAAACCCCAGAGGGACTAATTAAAACTACCCCCAGAGAAATCACCCAGATTTTTGAGGAGTTTTACAAAAGGCTTTATAGCAGTCACTCCCTCCCCAGTACCTCTTTCGGATATTGAGGTTTATCTAGAAGATCTTGAACTTCCCTGCCTCCTTGCACATCACAAAAGTGTGCTTGCTTCTCCTATCACTCTGTCTGAGGTCGAGGACGCCATTGCTTCCCTCGCCCCTGACAAAGCACCCGGCCCAGTTGGCTACCCTTCTAATTTCTACAAAACTTTTAACAAGGAACTAGCCCCCCTTCTCCTTAAGCTCTATGACTACATGTTTGAAGCTGATACTATTGACCCTACATTACTGGAGGCCACGATAGTGTTGATCCTGAAGCCAGACAAACCACCTAAAGACCCCGCGAGCTACCGCCCCATCTCTCTCCTAAACTGTGATATGAAGATTCTATCTAAGATCCTAGCCGAAAGAATTAAAACGATCTGGATTCACCTTCTGAGCCCAGAACAGGTAGGGTTAGTGCAAGCGCGCTCTCCTGCAGACCACCTTAGAACCCTCTCTCACATCTCACATATTGCCCAATCATCTCATATTCCAATGGCTCTTATTTCTTTAGACGCTGAGAAAGCATTTGATAGAGTTAACTGGGATTTTTTGTGGGCTACACTAGCCAAGATGGATTTCCCGCCTACTTTTCTTAAGTGGATTCAGGTTATATACAAATCTCCCTCGGCTAGGATCTATTGCAATGGTGTCTTCTCCTCAGTTTTCTCCCTCTTCACCAGCACCAGACAGGGTTGTCCCATCTCCCCCTTTTTGTTCAATTTGTATTTAGAACCTCTTCTTCGCAATCTTAAACGTTCCACACATATTCAGGGCTGCCCGGTGCTACAACAGGAGTTGGTTCTTTCCGCTTATGCGGACGATGTCCTGCTCCATGTGGCCCACCCCGAAAAGTCACTATCGCATGCTCTCCAGGCGATCATGCAATATGGTTGCCTCTCCCAATATAAGCTGAATATTGCAAAATCAGAGGTGTTCCCTTTGAATCCCCTCACACACAAACACTGTTTTACTAAATTCGGTATGAGATGGTCTCCCAAATCAATTAAGTATCTGGGTATACACTTTACCTCTGACTCAGCTTTACTTAAGAAGCTTAACCTAGACGACCTTAAGTCTAACATTCAGCTAGATTTGCAAAGATGGTCCAAACTTCCCATTTCTCTTTGGGGCAGGATTAACATCATTAAGATGAACGTCCTTCCCCGCATCTTTAACCCCCTCAGTTTATTGGGCCTCTGGCTGCCCCTTTCATATCTACAGCAATTCCACTCCATCTTTTCTCAATTTATCTGGTGAAACAAAATTACCAGGTGCTCATTTTCTAAACTATGCCTTCCAAAGGATAGGGGAGGACTCCGTCTTCCTAACCTACTATTCTACCACTGGGCAGCTCACCTCTCCAAACTGGGCAGATGGCTCCCAGGTAGGGCGGAAGGACCTCCCCCGATTTGGCTCCAGATCGAAAGGCAGATACTCCAGGAGGCCAACCTCGGCTCTAAGACAATTTTTTTCATTCCCAGGACAGCACTCCCACCCTCAATCTTGAATCCAACCATCATCACCTCTCTTAAAACCCTCTCCCAGTGCCTTCATTACCTCAAAATCTCCCCCAAAAGAGACATGGCACAACCCCTTACCCTGAACCCCAACATTCAGTTGGGTGGCTCGATAATTACCCCTGACTGGCTTCTTCAAATTCGTCAGGCAGTAGTTGAGAACTTATACTCTCGGGACTCCCTTCTCTCCTCTCTCGATATCCTAGCCAAGTTTGACCTTCCTAATAATAAGATCTTCAAGATATACCAACTGAGACATCTCATTAATGCGAATTTTGGTCTTGAATTTCGCAGCTCACAGGTCAGTCCCTTCCTCTCCCAAATTCAAGCCTTAACTTCCAAATCTCACTGCATTTCATTAATATATTTCTGTCTACTGGACTTTAAATTCCCGAGCTCACTCACAGGTTTCTGTGTCTGGTCCCCTCTCTTACCAGACATTACCCCTAATTGGCCACGGATTTGGACAGATCTACACAAGTACCATACTCAAGACAGGTTCAGGCTTACTCAATATCACATATTAAACAACATGTACTACACTCCGGTCAAACTGGCCCGTTTAGGAAAACTACCTCTTCCCCTATGTTCCAGATGTTTACAATCAGAAGGGAACCTGCTACATATCTTTTGGCTATGTGACAAAGTGGCCCCATTGTGGCGCTCTATCCAGGCCAACCTTGATCCTCTTTTTGGGTCTGGACAGCTTTTTCACTACCGAAATCTGCATCCTGGGTATCTATTCCAAAATTGAGAACCAAGAGCGCAGATATCATATCGCATTAATTTCAATGGTGGTCAAAAGACTAGTCCTTAAACACTGGACCGACCAACTAGCCATAACATACACTGAATGGTTGAAAGACCTATCAACCTGTTTTAACATGGAGAGACTTGTTGCTAGTTCCCACAATCTTATGAATCTATTTCACAAAAGATGGGATAAATTATACACACTGTATTTACATCAGTGATCGCTTGGCTCTGTCTCTGAAACTCCATTTCTCTACCTATCCCAAGAACAACCTTATTGCCTGATGACAAAGTGTTATGCTACTTTGCCAATAATATAAGTACACTCGGGGAGGGTTAGGGTTGGGGGGAAGGGGGTAGTTATACAGATATAGGGGTGTATCGGGGGGTTGTGGTTGTGTTGGTGTTTTTTTTTTTTTTCTCTTTTTGGAAAGTCATTTGTCATCCTATGTATAGTTCTGAATGAAACATGTGATTTGTTGTAATTCTTAAACTAATAAAGTTGAATTTCAAAAAAAAACTGATAAAGTTCTCTGTCCTGCTTCTTCTGTGTTTCCTCATATTTCCTGAATGCTATCCTTTTCTCCTTAACCGTCCCTGCCACCTCTTTTGAGAACCATAGTGTTTTTTTTCTTCGTTTTGTTTTATTGGTTTGTTTCACACAAAGGCTTGTTGCCTATGCGATGGCTGTTTTGATAATTCCCCATTGTTCCTCCACCCCTCCTTCTTGTCCATTTGCTAGTGCTTTTCTAAGGCACTCTCTCATTTTCCCAAAGTCAGCCTTCCTAAAATCCAATACTCTTGTTTTTGTATGGCTTGACTCTATGGCTGTGTTTATTGTGAACCACACTGTTTGGTGGTCACTTGTTCCCAGATGACTACCCACTTCTAAATCTGAGATCCTTTCTCCTTCCCCATTTGAGAGTACCAGGTCTAAGATTGCTCCCTCCCGAGTGGGTTCCAACACTAGCTGTCTGAGGCATGCCCCCTGTAGGGCATCAGTAATGACCCTGCTCTTGGATGTGCCTGCAGCAGAGGTACTCCAGTTAACATCTGGCATATTCAGGTCCCCCATCAACAATATCTCCCCTTTTTCTGCCATTTTAAGCATGCCTTCTATCATTTCCTTGTCCATTTCCTCCCCCTGAGATGGGGGTCTGTACACAACCCCCATGCAGATTGTGGTGCCATTTCCTGTCTCCAGGGTGACCCATAGTGACTCATCAACTTCCTGTTTATTCTTTAGTTCTGTTGCTTTAATGCCTTCCCTTATATAGAGAGCTACTCCTCCTCCTCTTTTACCCACCCTGTCCCTCCTGTAGACTGTATATCCTGGTATGTTGACTTCCCACTCATGGTTCTCTGTGTACCATGTTTCAGTGACTGCCACAATATCCAGGCATCCATCTTCCATTAAGGCCACTAGTTCAGGGAGCTTGTTGTACAGACTACGGGCATTGGTACTCATCACCTTCCGTTTATTTTTTATGGCCTTTCCCCTTTTAGCCCCATCCCTGTCCTTAACACCTTTTTATGCATTTATCCCTGTCCTGCTCCCTACTGAATTCTCTGCCTTGGTGTTTACCTCTCTAACTACTGCGCTTTGTGGGGGGAGGCTGGGATTTCCCTGCTCCTTTTCAGTGCCTCCCCCCTTGGCTAGTTTAAATGCTTGCCAATGAAGCATTTAAACCTGTCACCTAGGATCCTGGATCCCCCCTGGACAGATGCAGACCATCGCGCCAGTATAAGCCTGCATCCCTCCAGGTGGCTCCCCAGTCCCCAATGAAGCCAAAACCCTGAGCTCCACACCAGTTTTGCAACCATTCATTGAATCCCATGGTGCAGAATACCCTAGCATCATCCTTGCCATAGACAGGCAGCACCTCCGAGAAGGTTACCGTACATGCTACTTGTCTAAGGCCCCTCCCAAATTCCACAAACTCCTCTTGCACTGCTCTGATCCCATTTACAGCCAGGTCATTTGTCTCTAGGTGGACAATAACATCCATCTCCCTCCCTCGTGCAGCTGCTCCCGTGATCCTGAGGATTCACTTCCTGTCTCTCCAAGCCATGGCACCAGGCAGGCACCTTACCTCCCTATCCCCTTCCTCCCCCACGTCTACCCCCTAATGATTGAGTCCCCCATCAGGAGTTGTTTCCTTCACCTGTGGGGTCTCATGCCACCCTCCTGTGAGTCTCCTTTGTGGAGGTTCACAGCATCCTCCTTGGTCTCCACTGCAGGTGTCTCCATAGAGGAACCACTCTTTGTCAGAACAGCATATGAATTGTGGAGAGCTACAACTGGAGGGATGCACCTCTGTTCCACCACCCTCTCCCTCCCTGAGCCCACCTTGGTTCAACCACTTCTCTTTCTTGGCAACCTCTGAGGTAACGGTGGTGGCCCTGGTGGTCCCTGGGTGGGGGAAGAGGTTTCACAAATCCTAGCCAGGTCAGCCTGGAGACGGGCAACCTCCTCCCTCAGACCAGAGAGGTGCCTGCAAACAGGGCAGCATCGCAGCCTCCAGAATGTCTCCCGAAACACTGCTGCTCCACAGCCATTGCACTGCACCACTCCCATTTTGACTTATTTTGTGTCCCCTCTCCTGCTGCTTTGTATGCTTATTGTCTCCTCCCTCTATGTATTTTTACACTTACTTTCCTACTACCTATGTGCCCTTACAACTCTCACCCTTCCTGTTCTGGGACAGGAACTTCCTGTAGTCTTCAGTATTCTGCTTCCTCCATGCTTCGATTCAGACCTCCAGCAGCCGGGGGGGATAAAGAGTTTTTTTTTTTTTTTAGGTTCCTTCAAGGTTGCTAAAACTAATGTGACTCCGTGATCCTTCCCTTCCTACTGCCAAACAGGAAGTGCCTGTTGTCAGTCAAATTCAGTGGCTATAAAACTAGAACTGGCTTTGGGTGGGAGGGTGGATGGTGGGTGGGAAGGAGGGAAATTAGTAAAAAATCTGTAGTTCTGGACTACTGTTTCTTGCTCTGCAACCAGTTCTCTTCTGCCAGAAACAGCTGGAAGCTGTAATTGGAGACAGCTGCTTTTATACACCTAAGCTGCTAAACCATACCCCCAATTAGATTCACTCTCTGCTCTCAGAAAATTAAGCTGATACTGCCCCCTTCCTCAGAAAAAAACACTTTTTTTTTTTACTTAAATGAAACCCCCTTCTTCTAATAAAGTATCTGTTTGCTCAATCCAAACAGGTACTACTCCTGCTGAGACATAAGTGATTAATTAGAAAACAATCTGTAGTTCTGGGCTACTGTTTCTTGCTCGCAACCAGTTCTCTTCTGCCAGAAACAGCCGAAAGCTGTAATTGGAGACAGCTGCTTTTATACACCTAAGTTGCTAAACCATACCCCCAATTAGATTCACTCTCTGCTCTCAGAAGATTAAGCTGATACTGCCCCCTTCCTCAGAAAAAACACTTTTTTTTACTTAAATGAGACCCCCTTCTTCTAATAAAGTATCTGTTTGCTTAATCCAAACAGGTACTACTCCTGCTGAGACATAAGTGATTAATTAGTAAAAAATCTGTAGTTCTGGGCTACTGTTTCTTGCTCTGCAACCAGCTCTCTTCTGCTAGAAACAGCCGGAAGCTGTAATTGGAGACAGCTACTTTTATACACCTAAGCTGCTAAGCCACACCCCCAATTAGATTCACTCTCTGCTCTCAGAAAATTAAGCTGATACTGCCCCCTTCCTCAGAAAAAACACTTTTTTTTGTACTTAAATGAGACCCCCTTCTTCTAATAAAGTATCTGTTTGCTTAATCCAAACAGGTACTACTCCTGCTGAGACATAACTGATTAATTAATAAAAAATCTGTAGTTCTGGGCTACTGTTTCTTGCTCTGCAACCAGCTCTCTTCTGCTAGAAACAGCCGGAAGCTGTAATTGGAGACAGCTACTTTTATACACCTAAGCTGCTAAACCACACCCCCAATTAGATTCACTCTCTGCTCTCAGAAAATTAAGCTGATACTGCCCTTTCCTCAGAAAAAAAACCCTTTTTTTTGTACTTAAATGAGACCCCCTTCTTCTAATAAAGTATCTGTTTGCTTAATCCAAACAGGTACTACTCCTGCTGAGACATAAGTGATTAATTAGTAAAAAATCTGTAGTTCTGGGCTACTGTTTCTTGCTCTGCAACCAGCTCTCTTCTGCCAGAAACAGCCAGAAGCTGTAATTGGAGACAGCTGCTTTTATTCACCTAAGCTGCTAAGCCACAACCCCAATTAGATTCACTCTCTGCTCTCAGAAAATTAAGCTGATACTGCCCCCTTCCTCAGACAAAACACTTTTTTTTTTTACTTAAATGAGAACCCCTTCTTCTAATAAAGTATCTGTTTGCTTAATCCAAACAGGTACTACCCCTGCTGAGACAGAAGTGATTAATTAGTAAAAAAAACACTTCACAGTGCCAGGTCCCAGAGGGATAGGAAGCAGATCCTGAGGATTGCTAGGGCAGCAGGATGGAAGGGAAAGCTGGATGTCATTGTCCATCTGGGGACTAATGATCTGGCTAGGGATGGGGCTGGGATAATGCAGGGGGAGTTAAGGGAGCTGTGGAAGTGTCTTAGACAGGTAGCATGCTCAGTGGTTTTCACTTAGGTGTTGACTCTTTACGACAGTAGGGAGGAGGGTCATGTCCACACCAGGAGCTTTAACTCATGGTTGAAGGAATGGTGCAGAGAAGAAGAGTTTGGCTGCATTGGGGACTGGTGACCCACCTGGAGGGATAAGGACCTATACAGGAATGACAGCCTGCATCCCTCCAGGAGGGGGAATCGCAATCCTCAGTGGATGGTTTAAATGTTATTTTGATGAACATTTAAATTAGCCAAGGGGTTGGTGGAGGAATCAGGGAGGCATAAACTGTCCCTCGACTGGCTGAAGTAGAGATCAGGGAGAACCCGAGGGGAGAGGAATCTCCGAGGGTACAAAGTACTAAAGAAAGCAGGGTGGTAGAAATGAAGGGGATGGGAATGGGAGCATTAAAAAGAAGGGGAAGGAATGAGGAAAAAAAAGGAAAAAAGGAGAGTAACAAGCATAGTGGTAACAGAATCTGGAAGGCCATGTGTGTAAATGCTAGAAGTCTAGGAAATAAGATTCTGGACCTAGAGGCCATCATGGCAGAGGCTGACATGGATATTGTGGCCATTATTGAGTGATAATGTACTGAAAACCATGACTGGGGCATGGCTAAACTAGGCTATACTCTGTTCAGGAAGGATAGGGTGTTACGAAAAGGAGGGGGGTGTTGTGCTTTATGTGAGGGAAAGTATAAAAGCAACGGAGATACAGGCAGTATAGGGGACAGAGGTACTATGTGTCAACTGGAGATGGGGAATTGAGCCCTATTCACATGGGCATGATCTACAGACCTCCAGCAAAGGGGGAGAAGTTAGATAAGGTATTGGTGGAAGCCACTAGCAAGATGGCAGAAAAAGAGTAGCTGCTGCTGGTGGTGGTGGGCCACTTCAATTTGCCAGATGTAGACTGGAGTCTATATCATGGACTCCCTGCATGGGCATTCCTCAGGTAACTAGTCAGTGAACTCACTCATGATGGGGAAATACTGGACCTGGTACTCACTAACGGCAACATTGTTGCAGACGTCAAGGTAGGAGGCCACCTGTGGACCTGTGATCACTGTACAGTGTGGTTCAATATAAGGACAGCTGTGGAACAGAACCAAACAAGGGTGAGGGGTCCTGGACTTCAGGAGGGCCAGTTTTATAAAGATGAGTGAATGCCTCAGGATGACCTGGAAGGGATGAGGTGGGTGGAGTGGAGGAACAGTGGGCCGAGCCAAAAGGGGCCATAGTAAAGGCAACAAACCTTGCATCAAGCAAGTAAGCAAAAGCAAGAGGAAAAAGAGACAGCTATGGTTTTTGAAAGAGGTGACTGAAAAGGTATAACTAGAAGGGTAGGATTCAGAAGTTATAAAGAGACACAGAGGGAGGAGGATATGGAATGTATCAGGAAAAACAGAGGGAAGCAGGGAAAGCAATAAGGAGCATGACAGTGCAAACTGAAGGGAGAATAACAGAGGTGGTAATGAAAGGAGACAAGACAATTTTTAGGTATGTGAGAAGAGGAAGACCAAGAGAGGGATTCTAAGGTTAAAAAGGGAAGGGGAGACTGTGCAGAGGGGTCCAGGAAAAGGCAGATATCCTGAACAAATGCTTTTGTTAAGTGTTTACAGAGGAAGGAGAAGGGGAGGGGCCACAACAAAGTAAAAGGAGCTTTGAAGGGAGGTGGACACTAGTCCTTTTTCAGAGGAGAGAGTCCTGAAGGGACTCGCTAATCTGAAAGTGGACAAATCAATACAGCAAGGGGGGGTGCATCCAAGGCTATTGAGGGAACTCATGAAGGTGCTGACTGCACCTTTGACAGTCCTGTTTAACAGCTCACTGGAAACAGGAGTGGTCCTGGAGGACTGGAGAGGTCAGATGTAGTCCCACTTCACAAAAGTGGTAGCAGGGAGGAGGCTGATAATTATCACCATCATCATTTCTTTATTTGTAAAAAGCACTTTTCTTAAAACCGAAGTGCTTGTACAGAAATTAAAAAAACAAACATTACGTGTAAAACATTTTTTTAAAACACGATCAGTAAATACATATGTAATTCCATAAAATAAAAACTCCATCAGGCTAGGCTAGGTCAGGAAATGCTAGGCTGAATAAATAGGTTTTCAGGGATATCTTAAAGAGCTGGACAGTCAGGGTCTCGCATACCTGGTGAGGGAGAGGATTCCACAAGGTGGGGGCCACAAAAGCATGGGCCCCAGATGTTTTCAATCATACCCTGGGAATCTCCAGCAATCCCTTGTTCGTGGAAAAAAGTGGGCGAGGGGGGCAGTAAGGGCAAAGGAGATCTTGCAGGTAACGAGGCCCCTGTTCATGTAGGGCTTTATAGGTCAGTGAACCAACTTTAAAGGTGATCCACCACTGAACTGGCAGCCAGTGCAGTCCACGGAGCACAGATGTGATATGACTGGACCTGGAGGTACCAGTCAACAGCCTGGCTGCTGCATTCAGTACTAGCTGCAGGTGGCGGATATCAATCTCCGGTGACCCTAGGTAAAGAGCATTGCAGTGATCAAGGCGAGAAACATAGAAACATAGAAACATAGAAGTTGACGGCAGATAAGGACCGCAAGGCCCATCCAGTCTGCCCATTTCTTTTTCTACCTTATAAATGTGCCATCGGCCTTTGCTATGTCAGTGACCTATCTATTCATAGTCATTTGTATTGCTCCCTTATGCCTATCCCATGCCTGTTTGAAGCCCTGCACTGTATTCATAGCCACTACTTCTTGTGGTAAGCCATTCCATGCATCTACCACCCTTTCTGTGAAAAAGAATTTCCTCATTCCCCTTAATCGGCCTCCTCTAATCTCATGCTGTGTCCTCTTGTCCTGCTATTTTTCTTATATTTAAACATGTTAGACTCTTTCACCTTGTTTATGCCCTTAAGGTGTTTAAATGTCTCGATCATATCACCTCTCTCCCTCCTTTGCTCAAGGGTATACATATTGAGCTCCGTTAATCTGTCCTCATATGTCTTCTGATGCAGTCCCTGCACCATTTGGTTGCCCTTCTCTGGACTGCCTCAATTTGGTTAATGTCCTTGTGAAGGTGTGGCCTCAATACTGCCATGAGTACTCAGATGGGGCTAACCAATGTCTTGTACAGAGGGATTTCATTACCTCCCTCCTACGACGTATGATACCCCTACTAATACACCCTAACACCCCTAGCCTTACTCTTACTGCTTTAGAGGTCTGCTTGATGATTTCAGGTCATCAGTGATGATGATGCCCAAGTCTCTTTCTTCCTTTGTGACTGCTAGCAACTCCTCCCCAGCCTATAAGTGGCTCAGGGTTTCTCTTCCCTATGTGCATGATTTTGCACTTCTTTGCATTAAATCCCAGTTGCCACTCTTCTGACCATTCTGCTAGTTTATCCAGATCTCTTCTCATTCTGCCCACCCCATCTGGATCATCTACTCTGTTGCAGATCTTGGTGTCATCTGCAAACAGACAAGCCTTACCTCTAGTCCATCTGCTAGGTCACTAATGAAGATGTTGAATAGGACTGGCCCCAGGACTGATCCCTGAGGTACCCTACTTGTGACTTTGCATCTCTTCTGACTGTATACCATTTACCACCACTTGTTTTCTGCCAGTCAACCAGTTTGCCACCCAGTTGACCAACTTGACCCACCCTGAGCCTACTCAGCTTATTTATCAATCTTCTATGTGGAACAGTGTCAAAAGCTTTGCTTGAAGTCAAGGTAGCGACATCAACTGCTCCCCTTGGTCCACCACTCTGGTTACCCAGTCAAAGAAATCTATGAGATTAGTTTGACAGGACCTTCCTTTTAAACCCATGCTGTCTTGGATCCTGTGCCCCTATGGATTCCAGGTGTTGCACTATCCTTTCCTTAAGGAGTGCTTCCATAATCTTGCCCACTACTGAGGTAAGACTGACCGGTCTGTAGTTCCCGCCTCCTCCCTGCTACCACTCTTGTGGAGTGGGATCACATGAGCCCTTCTCCAGTCTTCTGGGACCTCTCCTGTGCTCAGAGACTCACTAAACACCTCTGCTAATGGCTCTGCTAGTTCCTCCTTTAGCTCCTTAAGTACCCTGGGATGTATGCCATCAGGTCCCATTGCCTTATCCACCTGAGCTTAGCAAGCTCTTGTAGGACCCTTTCTTTTGTGAAGGGAGTAGTGCTCACCTCCCTCCCCCTGTGTCCATGATGCTGAGCTGTGGGCCCTGCCCTACCTTCTCTTCAGTGAATACTGAGCAAAAGTATCTATTTAGGATAGATGCCTTTACAGGGTCCTCCTCCTCACATGCTCCTTTTCTCCATTAAGCTTAGCAATACCCTCTGGACTTTCTCCTTTCACTAATGTATCTATAGAAAGTCTTGTCACCTTCTTTTACTGTTTGTGCTAGTGTTTCCTCAGTTTGGGACTTTGCCTGCCTTACTGCCTTACCTGCTTCCCTTAGGGCAGTTTGGTATGCCCCCTATCTTCATCCGCTGTGTTCCCTTATATTTTCTGAGAGGCCAGCCTTTTGGCTCTGACCTTTTCTGCTACTGTATTTGAGAACCAAAGTGGTTTCCTTCTTTTTTGCACTTCCTTTTCTGTCTAACACAATGGGATGTTGCTTCAAGTATTGTATCCTTAATGCTTGCCCACTTTGCCTGTACCTCCTCACCTGTGTTTCTTTTGCCAGGGCTAGCTTAACTCTGTTGGCCATCTTATCAAAGTCAGCTCCTCTGAAGTCCCATATTTTGCCTTGGAATGGGATGATTTAGATGTAGTAGCCAAATTGAACCATACCATGTGATGGTCACTGGCCCCAGGTGACCTTCTACCTGGAGATCTGTGATCCCTTCTTTGTTAGTCAGTACTAGATCTAGGATAGCCCTGTCTCTTGTGGGTTGCTGTACCAGTTGTTTGAGGCCTCCCTGCAGAGATCCACTATGAGTCTAGTTCTGGCAGATGTTCCTGCTGGTATTGACCAATCTGTATCTGGCATGTTGAAGTCTCCCATTATCAGAACCTCCCTTTAGCTGTCATGTTTTGTATATCTTCTAACAGTAATGTGTCTATGTCCTCCTCTGGTCTGGGGCCTGTAGACAACCCCAGTTCTTATAGCTGTCCCATTTCCTGTTTCCAGGGTGACCCACAGTTCTTCTGGCTCCTTATGTGTATTCTGAATTTCTGTAGCTTTGATATTTTCATTAACATACAGGGCCACTCCTCCCCCTTTTTGCACCTCGGTCTCTTCTGAACAATACATAGCCAGGTACTGAAGTCTCCCAAGTGTGGTTACTGGTAAACCACGTCCTCACTAATTGCTACTATGTCCAGTTTAGCCTCTGACATTATTGCCTGCAGGTCTGGGATCTTATTTCCCAGGCTGTGAGCATTTGGTACATGATTTTCCATTGGCCAGATTTTGGTGTGTTAGTTGTTGGGTGAGGTTTGGCATTACCCTGTGCATCGTATGGGGAGACAAACCTTTTTCTTACCTGGTGATGCAAATGAACGGCAAACACACTGAATTCCAGTTTGACCACTAGCTGAGGGGAGGGGTGTCTTCCCATTCAACGATGGGGTGCTGCACCCTCTCCCATTTGCTAGTTTAAATATTCTGCAAAGGCGTCAAACTTCTGCCCCAATGCACTGACTCCTCTTTAGTCAGATGCAGTCCATCAAATTTAAAGAACTTTCGCTCCCAGAACTGTTGCCAGTTCCCTACAAATCTGTGTCCTTTTTCCTGGCACCAGTCCTTGAGCCATGTGTTTAGCTCCCCTATCTCCCCTTTCTGACCTTCCGTCCATCTGCTCCCTTCTCCCAGACTGGCAGGATCTCAGAGAAGGAGATGCCAGACGAAATAGATGATAGTTTGTCACCCAGCCTAGTCAGGTGTTCCTTGGTCTCCACAACTGACCGGCTGGCGAGATCATTAGTCCCTATGTGTACTAGGACATCAATGTTTTCTCCTGCTTTGTGAACAATTTTAGTCACATGCGTCAGTGTCTCTCCATGCTGATGTACCTGGGAGACATCTGACCATCACCCTGGCTGGAGATGGGTATCAACTCCCCGAATCATGGAGTCGCCTATGATCAAAGTTTTGGATTTCCTTTGTGCTTGTTTAGTTTTGGTTCCTGTTTTGGGTGAGTATTGTTGTGTTAGCTCCTGTGCCGCAGTGTCCTGCTCTGCAGTGTCTTCTGCCTCTTTATTTGATTTCAGAGATAGAGGCAGATACCTGTTTGTAGTGTTTATATGGTTTTGGAGGTAATGTTTTGGAGAGCAGAGAGTGATGGGGCACCTGATTTGCTCCTCCTAACCACCTGCCAACCTCCTGGACCAACTACCCTCTGCGGTTGAGGTTTTTCTGTTGTATGCTGGGGAAATGGCGGTGGTTTTATAATGTATTTCCCTTCAATATGAAATTTGAGGCGTGCAATCTCTGCCCATGCTGCCCGAGCTGAGACCTAAGATCTCCAAAGGCCCAGCATGTAGGACAGTGTCCTAAATCCTGTAAGAATGTCCTTCTGAAAATTGTTCCACAGTACCTGCAGTTAATGAAATCCATTCCAAATAAGTTGCTGGGTTTGTAACCTAGTCAGAGTAATTAGAAGGAAAAAAATGCAAGTAATGGTTTAATTGTGCTTTGTTTAACTTGTCATAACAAGTTAAATTACTAGTGCCCTGTAAATGAGATCACCTTGTGGAGGCCCCACTGATCCGCCCCTTCCTGCTCTGCCACAGGAAATGTCACAACTGTGGTACCCTATAAATGGAGTGTAGCGTGGGGTGGTTGGGGATGGGGGTGGGTGGCTGGGCCCTTCCCCTGCCTAAAAAGAAGAACCACGGACGAAAGAACAAGGAGGTAAGAGCAGAAACAATCAGTCAACAACAAATGCAGTAACCCTGAAAGCTTAACCTAATGTTAGATAAAACTGTAAAACCTGTAAAGCACCACCTGTAATAATTTCAGAGAAGATATACCCTGTAAGAAACACTTTGCTCCAGAGAAAAATAAAGCAGTAACAGAAGATATACCTTGCAAAAGACAATTTGAATCAGAAGATTACAGCAGTAATCTGTTAGCACACACCTGTAGGCACACCTTGTAATAATGCAGAAGAAGGTATACCAGCAACAACAATTTGAATCAGAGAAAAAATAAAGCAATGAAATGTTAGCAACAAAGGTTACGAAGGCGTGGATCGATGTTGGAAGATCATCAGGAGGGACCAGATGCTTCACCCGGGTGATATTCCTCAGATGGTAAAAAGAGGTACTGACAATGGCTGACACCTGAGATTTAAGGGTCAGACCGCTGTGAAAAATAATGCCCAGATTCTGCACCCGGTTCAAGGTAGCAAGCTGGATACCCCCAAGGCAAAGCCCAGAGGGCTGTTCCGCCAACCAACCCTCCTCCCGATGATCCAGATCCACTATCAGCACCTCAGTTTTATTCGAGTTTAACCGCAACCAGCTGGCACTCATCCAGTCCTGGATCTCAGCAATTATAGGACAACCAGCCTGACATGGGAGATGGGAATGTTAATGGAATCAGTGCTGAAGAAAAGGATTGTGTAATACCTTGAATCCACTGGTTTACAAGACTTACAAGACCTGAGGAAGCATGAATTCATGGGGCCCGTGGCAGAGGTTATATCAAATTAATCTGATAATTTTCTTTGACTGGGTGACCAAGGAATTAGACCAGGTTGGAGCAGTGGATATGGCCTACCTAGATTTCAGTAAGGCTTTCAACATTGTTCCACATAGGAGACTAGTAAGCAAGCTGGTTAGCTTAGGAGTGGGTCCAAAGGTGGTAAACTAGGTGAGAAATGAGTTAGGGGATAGGTGAGAGACAGTGGTGGTAAACACAGTTTGGTTCAAGGAAGGGAGGGTGATCAGCTGGGTGCTGCAGGGATCAGTGTTGGGACCAGTCCTCTTTAATGTCTTTATAAGTGGCATTGCAGAGAAGCTGGAAGGGAAGGTCTGTCTCCTTGCAGATGACACCAAAATCTGCAGTAGGGTGGACACTCCGGGGTGGTGTGTGCAATGGATGAGAGAGAGACCTGAGAACACACACAGAAACCCATGGATGGAGTACAGAATGGCATTAATGACCATCAAGGTGGAAAGAGACCAGTGGATAATAAAATCTGATGATCTAAAGGTGGCCAGGCTGTGCGACAAGCCAGTGGTGAGGGCTAGTGGGTTGCTGGGGTCCACTCCTAACAAAGCTTCACTGAGCCGCCTATGACTTGTACTGTAAAATTAACTCGCAAACAATTCCTTGACAATGCCTTTGGCTGCTATTATTGTAACCTTATTTGTCTTTTTTTTTTTTTTGTAAGTTCCATTGTAATGATCATGTTATGTTTTGTACCTTATTGTCCTTATTGCCTTGACGTGGAACCTTTGTAAAAGAGCCCTCGGCTCAAAGGTGTCATCTGAAATACAAATAAATAAATAAATAAATAAGAAGGGGTATCACCAGCAGAAAGAGGGAGGTGGTGTTGTCTCTATACAGATCACTGGTAAGACCCCACTTAGAGTACTGTGTACAGTTCTGGAGATCAACTCTCTGGAAAGACATAGACAGAGTGGAGGTGGTTCAGAGGAGGACAACTAAAATTGTGTGGGGTCTGCATCAAAAGCCCTATCAAGAGAGGCTAAAGGACCTTAATATGTACATCCTGGAAGAGAGGAGGAAGAGGGGGATATGATACAGATGTTTAAGTATCTCATGGGGTAAATAAGATACAGAAGAAAAGTATTTTTCAGAAAAAAAGGTGCTCAAGAACAAAGGGACATGCTATGAAGCTGGAGGGAGGTAGATTCAGGAGACATTTGAGGAAGTGCTTCACTGTAACAGTGGTTGTTTCCTGGAACAGCCTTCCTGCGGAGGTGGAGGGGCCAAAAACAGTGGTGGAGTTCAAAAATACATGGAATAGGCATAAGGGAATTTTAGTGGAAAGGAAGGGGGTGAGGGAGAGTCAGAGATCAAATAGGGGTCTGCAGTGATACTGTAGCTATGAAAAAATGGGCAGACTGGGTGGGCCAAGCGGTCTTTATCTATCACCAGATTCTACATTTCTATGATCAATTTTCCTCAGATAGTACTGGTATCCACCTGTGGATCTGACAGTAATCTGATCAATGTCAGATTTTGGATCCAGAGTCAGATTATTGTGTATCCTAGTATGGATCCAGGTATCAGTGGTCAGATTAATTGGATCCAACCTCAGATATTTGGATCAAATGGTCAGATCCATGAGATCCTGGTCAGATTTGCAAGCAATCTGAGGAAGTTAGATCCTTGGCCAGATGCCTATACCATTTGAGGCAATTTGAAATCCAACCAAAGAGATAATATCTCATGATATCTGACCTGTTAGAATACTGTCTGAGCAACATTACTGCATAGATGACCTTGCAGTCTTTTGTGCTGATGGAGCCCAACTTACCTTGCTCCATAAATTTAAGTGCCTGGGCATCACACTTGACCCTGCCTTGGATTTTCCTCTCCACATGTCTTCAATCTGAAAGTCTGTAAATACAAAGCTTGGTCTTGCATATAGGATCAGGCACATTCTCACCCCTAAGGCTAGACTAGCAGTTTCATAAGGAGTCACTTTACCCAGCCTTCAGTATGGTCTTCCAACTTTTCCCAGGTCACTAAATCTACATTACGTATTTTGGATGTGACCTATAACAACGTATGCCATTTTGCTCTCTCCTCCTTCTCTCACTCACCTCTGTAATTGCCACTCTGCTCTGGGATTGCTTTCTCCATCTGCTGGTTGTTTCTATTCTCTTGGCTGCTTCCTGGACTGACTTGTTAGATCATCCTCTCTCCTGCTTCTGTTGTATTGCTTCTTCATAGCTCTTACCAGGCCTACACTCTTGGATCCTCTGATATGTCTCTTCTTCAGGTTCCCAAGTGCTCCACAAAAATAGGTGAACAAGCTCTGCCTGCATTTGCACCTAGGTTCTGGAACTCCCTGCCAGGGTCTCTACAAAATACTTCCTTCTATCAATCATATAAATGATTTTTGAGAAAATACTTACAGGCATCCTTAGTCTGCAACTGCACCTGAATACCATGCCTGAATAGTTACTGCACTTGCCCCCTCTATGGTTTTCATTGTTTTTTGACAAAATACCACTGACAGACAACATACTGTTGGGTTTGGTTCTGCTGTGATGTAAAATAGGAACCAGGGGCTGCATACGTCTGGCAAGTGATCACGGCTTCTATACAGTATGCATTTATATGGGTCATTTTTTTCCTGTAACAGATTTGAATTGGTTATCTTGTAACTGTATTGAATTAATAATGCTCCTATTATCTGCATAGTGTGGTATCTTAACTTGAATTTTGTTACCCACAATCTATTTCTGTTTTGTTTACAGCTACAAATGTAATTGCTATTCTTTTTTTTATCATAGAAAATTTGTTATTGTTGTTTTAGTATTTGTTTCCAATGTAAGACACATTACAAATTGTCAGAAAAGCAGTAATGTAGCAATACATCCACAAAGAAATGACAGGATATATATGCACAAGTTCACTAGGTAACATGAGCTCTGATATATACTAGAGTAAATGTTCTCAATTCTGACTGACCGTCTACTATAAACAACTCAAGGTGAAGAAGCCAGAAGGGGAAGGAAACATATTCAATTCAGTGCTTTACAGTAATTGGCCTTCCAACTCCCCAGCACACTGCCACTTGCAGCAGCCACAGCAACAACAGAGCTCCCTCCTGGAGCAGAAACGAACTCGGGAAGGCTAAGAGGTAAAGGAGACCTCTCTCATTCTACCAGATACCTGTGTGGGGTGTTAGTCCAACAACGTTGTGCGTTGTCTGCCCGGCCCGCCCCAGCCACCCCCCCACCCAGGGGCATCCCTTCCTTTATTGACTCCCTTTGATGACATCACTTCCTGGCTGCTCAATTACTAAGTCCCCACTTTCCCATTTGCAGGTTATACCTGCCAGCCACTAGAGGGACCCACAGACCCTACCTCAGGTACAGTCATACAAACCTCTACCCCCAAACCTCCTGGGTCCTTCTGTCAGCCTGTGCCACTTTGCTCCTCCACTACTTCTGCTTACTGCAAATCTCTGGTCACATTGACCCTCCTATACCTACATCTAATCCCTGTCTACATCTCCCCCAGCCCCCACCCCATACTTCATCATACATCCTGGCCCCCCAGCCTAACCTCCTAGCCTGCACCCTGTGACCACTAGGAGTCGCTATTTCTCACCCTGTTTCTGGCCCCAATGCAGCATGTCTCAAGTCACAGAACACAGAGCTCTGCTCCCACCCTGGTCCCTTCTCCAGCTGCCCTGGCTGAGACTTGAACCTGATACCCTCTGTACCAGAGTCCAGGACACTACCACTAAGCCAAAGTGGTATCTACACTTGCTGAACAGCACCCAAAATACTTCTACCTTTCTGCCCTCCTGCTACGGCAAGCACCATGTCAGCCCGCCCTCTCCTACTATGCCTCCCCCCTTTTACTTACCCTGGTACCTATAACCCAGCTACCAGGCAGCCCATCCAGTATGCCAGCCCTAGCATCAATTCCCCCCGGACATAATAAGATCCCACCCTACAATGACCATGTGCCCCTACCCACAGCACCCATTCCCAGGTTACCTCCCCTCTGCTTACCCTGGCGTCCACTGGCGACTAATCACCCCTGCCCTCTCGACCGTGCTGACTATACCCATCCCCTCCTCCCTGATGGCTCCCCAACCCCCGAATACCCACCGAAAGATTGCTAAACTCCGCCCCCTAGCTAGAGCCATGATCCTCCTACTCCTCCTCACAGGCAATATACATCCCAACCCAGGCCCCCCCCAGACCAGCCCCAGAACTGGGACGGCCGGTCTCCTTATAGCCTCCATGAATATATGCAGCATACTCAAAAAATGTAGTTCCTTCCAATGCTGGGTCATGCTGCATAAACCAGATGTCATAGCTCTGGTAGAAACATGGCTGTCAAAATCCACTCCCGACCACTTTGTCTCACTACCTGGGTACACCCTATACCGAGAGGATCGTGTTGACAAATGTGGGGAGGCTAATAACTATCATACCAGGGACTCACTTACTGGACCTAGCACTTCCTGCCCCGGTTCTTGTAAACGGGGCTCAGGCCCTCACCCTTAAACTTACACCTGACCCCACCAGGGGCCACCTATATCTCACTATGGCATACATTCCACCAAAGCACCAAACACCGTCGATGTTGTCCTTAACCGATTATCTCGCTACCCTCCAACACAAGGTTGATCACATCCTTGTGGGGGACCTAAACGTGAACTGGCTCAGTGCCTCCTCTTCCACCACCCGAGATACCTTCGTGGCTATGGAACTGACGCAACTCATTTCCCAACCCACAAGAGTAAACTCCAAGAGAGGTACCAGTACCCTTCTAGATGTAATCATCAAAAACCGCCCCAAAAAAATCCAAGATATCCAGGTCCTCCCGGACTCACTCAGTGATCACTCCCCGATCCTATTCCGCTGGTCAACCACCAACCCCCTACTTAAAGCCCAACTCACACTCCGCAGGTGCCTCAGAACTGGTGGGCTATAAAGTCTATAACGACTTCTTGCCCAGATTAACTGGTCACCCATACAGCATGCCCCTGACATAAACACTGCTCTCATCTTCTTTTCCCAGACTTTCAACAAAGCCTGTGACCTCTACGCACCCCTTACCAGAACACGTACCAAAAGCTCAATTGCCTGGGTTACCCCTGCCCTATGTCAACTGCTCAAGCACAGGGATAACTTATGGCACCTTGCCACTGAAACAGGCCGGGTAGCTGACAGACAGGCTTATAATGCAGCATGGAACAAGTGCACCTGGGCTATCCATAAAGCAAAGGCCGACCATTACCAGGCCATGCTCACCTTCTCCTGGGGGTGTGCGCAAACCCTCTGGGACAACGTTAAACAATTGAATGGGAGTGCCCGCACCCTTCCCCAGCCCAGATCACCATGGACAGGACTACCTCGACTGACCCGGCCTGCATAGCCAAATTCCTAAACACTACCTTCACGGACCTTAGCTCGGTCCTCCCCAGTAATTTCTTTGACCCTCTCCCTTCCCGGCCGGCCCCTGTCATCCAACCTTGTTTCCCATCTATGCAGGGTAACCCGACCAGGAAGCCAGACCGCACCTGCTCAAAGCTTTAAAGAGCAATAGTCCCGGCAGCGACTCCCTGGACCTCAGCATTCTCCATCAGGTGCTGGACCAGGTACTTGCTCCGCTCACCACCCTACTCAACAAATTCCTCTGCCTGGGGCAATTCCCAACTGCATGGAAAATGGCCATAGTTACGCCCATCCACAAAGGCGGTGACAGGTCTAATACAGGGAACTACAGACCTATCTCCATCCTCTAACCCCTCTCCAAAGCTCTTGAAAAGCTGGTGGCCTCTCAAATCACTGAGTACCTAACTAAGTACAACATCCTCTGTCCAGAACAGCACGGCTTCCGGGCAGGGCACAGTACCGGAATGGCTCTAACTGAGTTTTCAAATTTCATACACTCCTCCCTGGATGCCGGCGCCCTAGCTGGTGCAGTGTTTGTAGATCTTTCAAAGGCTTTCGACACTGTCTCCCCTCCTACTGGAAGCCCTCTCCCATACTGGCCTATCTACTGGGCTGATCTTGGTGCACAGGCTACCTATCTGACCACCTCAACGTGTCAAAATCAACGGACACTTTCTACAACCTGTCCCATCCACTCAGAGTGTCCCCCAGGGCTCCATCCTGGGACGCTCTCTTCTCAATCTACCTAAACACCCTACCCAGTGCATACATGGTAGAATTCTATTATATGCAGATGATGCCATCCTCTTTACCACCCACCACAACCCCAACGCCCTCCAGGACTCCCTACAACTCACCTTCAATGATGCAGAAACCTGGTTCAAAGAGCATGACTTGTCATCAATCTCAAAAAAAACAAATCGATGCTGTTTGCTCACCCTCAAAACAAAGCCAGTAACTTCCTACATCACTCCTCCAGCTCAAGCAACCCCTTGAACTAGTCCACTTGTACAAGTACCTTTGGATCAAGCTTCGACACTGCCCTCTCCTTCCACACCCATATTGATGCACTTGCCTCTGCCTGCTACTAATGTGCGGCTAGGTATCCTCTACTGCCATAAAAACTGTCCCCCGTTGCTCTCCGACTAGCAGTTACATCCTTGATACTGTCCCTGGTGGACTACGGCCTACCTGTTTATGGTGTGGCTGACTTGACTGCCCTCAACAAAATCCTCTTTGTCCTGAATAAGACGTGTAGGCTTATTGCAGGGGACCCCAGGCTCACTCTCACATGTCAGCTATATGACTTGGCAAGGCTGCTAAATCTGGATGAGCGACTTCAATACCAAACCAACCTCATTACGAAAAAAAACCCTTCTCGGGCTATCCCCCCTGCACTGACAGCCTCCATTTGCCAAGTCAGACCCTTGATTAATACCCAAACCTCCTGCAAAATCACCCTTCTGATCCCTAGAACCAGGACAAGCCATGGACAGAGATCTTTCTGTTATAGAGCCCCAGCCTGGTTTAACATGCTCCCACCAGCCATCTCTGACACACCACTACTATCTCCACCTTCAAAACCACACTGCAGAACCAGCTATTTAATGCACGTAATTGCACCTGTCACTAGTCGTGACTTAGTCCACCACATACTGACAATGCTCGCTTGAGCGGCACCACTGTAACTAGAATGGTTCCTTCGCTCTACAAATATTTGTAAATATACATGGCTACCAATTCAATTGGTTGTCATTTTATTACAACTTGAAACTCTGTGATGTAACAATGAGCCTGTAATATAATGTATTTGTCCTCAATGTGATGTAACAACGAGCCTGTAATGTAATGTATTTGTCCTCAATGTGACGAGGTACCTTTGGAAATCAGCCTCTGGCTCAAAGGTTGTAAACTGATGCTCAAATAAAAAAAATAAATAAATAAAGTATTCACCAAACTAGGTTCCATGTATCTTAGAAATACAGTAGGTGGTAAGTAAAAGATAGGAAAAGGACAGTGGAGGCATAAAGAAAGGGCCCTTATTGCTTTATGGGTATCTATAGTTTTACAATTCCAAGTGCCATACATTAAGTATTCCCACCTTGTATCTGTTAATCCTGGGTCTTCTAAATAGGGGGTTTACAGGGAGGGGGTAGTGGTACTTTACACAGTGATGAGTTGAGATATGGTCCCCATTTTTTGTAGTACTGTGACAGTTGGCCTTTGCTAGTATAGGTGAGTCTTTCAAAGATGGCTAACCGCACCAAGGCAGAGTGCCAGAGGGTGGTGATTGGTGGAGAGGGTTGCCGCCATTGCATCAGCAAGAGTCGTTTGGCTTCCAATAAGGCTACTAGGACCCAATTCCTGAGTTGTGGACTGAGTTGTTGTAGAGGTGTAGTGTCACCCAAGAGGAGCATAGGATTGCTGTGGTCTATGGGTTGTCCTAGTACCCCTGAACAGTCCATAGCCACTGCTGACCAGAAAGGGGCCAGCGTTGGGCATTTCCACAGAAGGTATAGAATGGTTGCTGGGCTGCCATGGCATCTCCAACATTCCACATGAGGGATAAAACCCCATTTGTGTAGGGCGGCTGGTGTACGATACAAACGAAGGAGGATTTTAAGTTGGATTAATTGACTCTTAACATCTGTGTATGCAGTATGTGCTAGCCGGAGGCAATCAGACCAGGTCTGTAGTGAAATGGAGCTTTGTAGGTCCTGAGTCCAAGCTATCCTGCAGGTTTCCATGCAGTCAGATTGAGCGTCTCGCCATGTGCTATAGAATTTCCCAACTAACCCTTGAGAGGAGGATTTTAGGTGTAATGTAGACAACCAGTGCCATCTTTGGTCTGTTGTATAGGATCCGCCCAGTGACTGTAGCACCTTCCGAAGCTGTAAGTATTTCCAAAAATCTTTGGACGGGATCGAGTAGTGGGTTCTGAGCTCTTCAAATGACATAAGCATGGTCGTATTGGGTAGGTATATATCCTGGACTATGTGTATCCCCTTCTTATCCCAAGTGGACCAATTAAGGGGTTGAGCATCCAATAGTACCAGCTGGTTGCACCATAGTGGTAGGTATCTAAGAGGTGTTAAGGAGGCTTGCTTCTTGGTTTTGGCCACTGACATGAGTCAAGACCACACTTTTTGGGTCTCCGTCATCACTGGTGTGAGGTTGTTAGAGGGTGGGGAAATATTAGTCAGTAACAGGCTAAGGGGGGTGCCTTGTAGAAGCTGAGTTTCTAGTTGAACCCATAAAGCTGGTGAGGGGGAAGTTGGAACAAACCATCTTGTGGCCTGAGCTAAGAGAAATGACCAATGGTAGCCCTGCAGCCATGGAATTCCAAGGCCATCCCTAGACCAATGGGCTCTTAGTTTATGGGCACTCCAAGGTATTTTTCTACCATCCCAGAGGTAATATGAGATTAGTTTTTCTAGTTGGTGAAAGACTCTATCCAACAGGGGAATGGGTAAGTTATTGAGAAGATACATCACTCTGGGTACGAAAAGCATGCGAATAGCTGCTGCCTTACCCAGAAGAGAGAGGTTAAGTCTGCTCCAATGTGATATCTCGATTTCTAGCTTGGTTATGAGGGGAGAAAGGTTTTTAGTTTCAATTTGTTTCCAGTCAAAAGGTATGTGTATCCCCAGGAAGGAAAGGTGATTAGGAGCCCAGGCCAACCCCAGACCTTGCAGGCAGTCTTTGGAGCAGGCCGCATTCAAGGGGGGTGACTTGGGTTTTGCTAGTATTGAAACACAACCCGGATAATTGTGCATATGTGTTTAGTATCTTCAGAACTGATGGAAGGGATTCCTGAGGGTGAGATAATGTGAGGAGAAGGTCATCCACATAGGCAGCGGCTAGGCATGAGTGCTCCCCCACCTGTATACTCTATACCTCTCTCGAGTACTGTAGTTTCTGAATAAGGGGGTCTAGTGCCACCAGAAACAGTAAAGGGGAAAGTGGGCATCCTTGTCGTGTTCCACAGTGTAAGGGAAAAGGGGATGATATGTCTTTATTAGTTAGTATTCTAGCTACTGGTTGGTTGTAGAGTACTCGAATCCATAGTCTGAAGTAAGGCCCAAAACCGTATTTTGTAAGAACTGCATGTAGATATGGCCATTCAACAGAATCGAAGGCTTTCTAGAAGTCTACTGCCATAGCTGCCATAGGGGTGGGAGAGTGCATAGCCAACCATTTCAAATTAAGGACTAATCTAATATTGTCCGCTACGGCTTTGCCTTTAGTAAATCCAACCTGAGATGGATATATTATGGAGGGTAAAACTTCCATTAGTCGATTGGTGAGAATCTTAGCTGCGATCTTAGTATCTATGGATATAAGGGAAATAGGGGGATATTTGACGCAGTCTAGTAAGTCATTCTTTTTTTGGGAAGGAGGGTTATTAAGACCTCTCTCATAGTATGTGGTAGCACTCCAGCTTCATGAGCATCTTGAAGAGCTGCCATAAGTGGACCACTAATTTTGAAACTTAGAAGTTGGTACAGTTCTGTGGTCATGCCATCAGGTCCTGGGGATTTACCCTTAGTGAGCTGGGACAATGCTAGGCTTAATTCCGTCTCAGTGAAGGATTTGTCTAGTGCAGCCTTTGTGCTCTCGGTCAGTTGGGGAATTCTGGCAGTGGAACAGAATTCTTCCAGCTGCTGTTCCAGCTGCGTCTGTTCTATAGATAAGTATGACTGGTACAGTTGCTGATAGTACTGTTTCATGCACACATTAATCCCTGTTGGGTTGGTGACTACTTCTCCCTTATGATTTTTAAGGGCGTGGATAGCGGAAACAGCCTGCTGCTTCTTTAACTGGAAGGCCAGTAATTTGCCTCCCTTATCCCCATTCTAACTGTATATAACTGTGTTTAGCCCTTACCATCAGCCATTCTGTTTGTTGCTGGAGCAGTGAGTTTATTCGCTACTTAAGGCCCACTATCTCTCGGAGTGCCGTTTGATTGGAGTGCACTGTTGCAGAGGCTTTAAATTTGGCTTCTAGGGTGGACAGCTTGGTCTGAAGGTTGTTAAGTTCAGCCTTTTTGGCCCTGTTTCTTTGGGCTGTGAAGACTATTATGTGGCCTCGTAGGACCGCCTTAAATGCCTCCCATACAGTAGAGGCTGAAGTGTCTGAGATCTTGTTGTTGCAGAAATACTCCCGGGCTGAATTCTTAACCATGGCCTGGAATAGTGGGTCTTTCAACAGCAGCAGATTACACCGCCACCTAGTACCTGAGCCTTTCTGTCCTCCAGGTACATAGATACAGGAGACTGGAGCATGGTTGGAGACTATAATATTATCTATTTGGGAGGCAACAACGTCCTGGGCAGCAGGAGAATTGGCCAGCCAGAAGTCTATTCGGCTGTATGTTGAGTGTACCGTGGAGAAGGAGTAGTCCCTACCTGATGGGTGGTCTCTCCTCCAGATATCTATCATGCCCCATTCTTTTATTATTTATTGCAGTGTAAGCAGTGCTTCTGGATGCGAGTGCGGAGTAGGTTTAGATTTGTCTAGAAATCTATCTAAGGTTAGATTGAAGTCCCCCCCCCCCCACCATAATGGGGATATTGGGAAAATCTGCCATTAGCGACTCAATCGCTTGGTTAAGATCCAGGAAGAAGTCTGGGGTATCATCATTAGGGCCATATATATCAGCTAAGACTACCTTTCCCCCCCTTGGTAGGAAAACCTGACTGCTACTCACCGGCCCTGAGTGTCTGCAACTGTCTTATCTTCGATCCAGGAACAAGACTTCTGGACTAGGATTGCAACTCCTTTGGATTTAGTTTTAGTTGAGCTAGCTATGACTGACCCTACCCATGACTTTCTAAGCCACATTACAGTTCCCGCAGTGAGGTGTGTCTCTTGAACAAGTGCTATGTCTGCCTGCAAGGAGAGTATGTGCTTGAGGACCATTGAGCACTTAGTTGGGTGATTGAGGCCCTTAACATTCCAGGATATAAGCTTGATCCCTCCTTTATGCTGTGCCATCCTTACTTCTTTAGTTAGAACAGAAGCAGGTACTCACCCTCTGTATCCAGAAATAAGAGCTTACACAGAAGAGACAGGCAGAAGGATTGGGTGAGGAGAGAGATTCTGATGAATCAGCCAGAGAGTGGTAATAACAAGGATAACCTAGTGGTGCATAGGAGCAAACATATAGTAAATGTCAATAAGCAAACAGTAATATTATGCCCTTACAATAGCGGTAACAAAGGTTCCACCACTAATATATAACTCTAATAGTATACTTTAATAAACACAGAAAATACAAAAGCAGTAGAGATAATTTTAGTAACTAGCTAAAGGTAATGTGGTGTATGCACAAAGGTATTGATCATACAGCCGTGCTCACCAGATACCTAGGGTGGGGTGATTTAGGATAATACCCAGTAAATATCTACGGTCTTTATCCCCAGCATATCTAAGCTTCTATATTGAATGCCTTCCCCACTTCTAAAGGAGGTGGGGCATCCAGAGACATCAGTTATAAAAGAAAAAGGAGGGGGGGTGGGAATAGGGGTATGGGGAGATGAGGGATATGGACTATGGTAATGTAGCCGATGATGACACATTGTGATCCCCAGATCAAGATAGCAGGTAGTAGGTTGTACCAAGGAGCGAGATACCCCCTATGGGCAATATATTGCTCTGGGCTATTAGGCTAGGACAGGGTTTTGTCCAGAACTAGCCTATATCCTTCCCATATAGCTTAGATGTGTTCCCTTATCTTTCAAAACAGCCCTCCCTGTGGCATCCGCAGGATAATATGATTAAATGTCTCTCCACATAGTCAATGTGTAAAGAGATTCAGCCCTGTGCAATGGTACTATAATTTTAAACAGGACCTTTCCCAAACCATTTTCCATGTTCTAAAGAGAGAGATCGCAGTAGATCCAGGAAAAGGTTTTCAATCCGGTGGCCCAGACTCTCCCAGAGTGGTTGGTAAGCGGTGGGGCAGGTTGTGTCTCTGGAGACCACTTCTGCAAATGACAGGAGCCCCAGTTTAACTGGCAGTGTTCCAATACATCCATCCAATTCTAGTGATAGATCTGCCCATGATCGTGCTTCTGTAATTTCCATAATAAGGTCGTCTGGTATCTTGTCTTGCAGGCAAAGTGCACTGGGTGGAGTTGCGTCTTCATTGGTTTGTTTAGCAGGTGGCGCCATTTTGGGACCTTCAGTGACTGAGTCCGGATTGCTCTGAGAGCGCCAACATGACCTTATGGTCTGGCCTGAGCCCCGCTGCTTTTTAGGAGAAAAGGGAGCCACACCCAGACGTTGTTGAGCAGGTCCCTGATATAGTTCGGGTTTAGTGCGTACCGCCAACTGATGAGACCTGGGGGAAGTATTTAATCAAGGGGCTGTCCTCCCGAAATCTCGGTCCTTTGGAGCATTACAATCAGAATTTTTGTTCCCCCTACTATACACGCGCTGCCCTGAGGTCCAAAGCCTTCTGGATGATGTAGTGCTCAGTGGTAGCCTAGGCCAATATTTGGTAATTCAGGTCTCAATCTCTTGTGGTGCCTCCGCTGTGATATCTTTGCCTTCGTGAGACTCATGAAGGTAGGTGAGATTGCGGAAACCATACTGGAAGCCATGTTGTGCTAAGAATTTTTTAATCTGCACGAATGCTTTCCTATGAGCTGCAGCTTCTGCCAAGAAGTCTCGAAAAAAGGCTATTTTGGCTCTCCACCATACAATTTCTCCTTTATCTCGGGCCGCTCTGAGTACTCTTTCCTTAGTTGAAAATCTAAGTAAATATGCTATGATAGGGCATGGTGTTGAGCTTGTAGAGCGAAAGCCTCCAGGAATCCAGTGTGCCCTTTCTACCTCCACTGGGCCATGCCACCTTTCCCCCAGCATTGCAGGTATCTCCTCATTAAGGAAGCGCTCAGTGTTCTGGCCCTCCGACCCCTCCGGTATGCCCAGAATCCTGATATTGTTTTGCCTCCCCCAGTTTTCTTGGTCTTCGGCTGTCTTCCATAGCAATGCTAACTTGTTATCTTGTTCCTGCAAATGCCTCAAGATAGCTGACTGACCATTCTCAAGATCTTCTGTTTTTTGTTCTACTACATTCATTTTATCAGCCAGGGTTTCCACCTCTGTAACTGTGCTAGCCAGCGTAGTCGAGATGGTATCCACCCTCAATAGCAATGTCTCTAGTAGAGTGGTAATGTGCTGTAATGAGCTCCCGATATCTGTTTGCAGGGGAGAGGGCTCCATGAGTGAAGCCACGGGCCTAGCTGAGGAGTGTATGGCTGCTTCTCTGCCAAAGTTATTGTGCATAGCCTTATTCGTGTAGTCAATAGGAATCACCAGGTGCTTCTCTTGAGGTAAAAATAGTCTGCTCAAAGTAGTAAGATTCTGCTTCAGCACTCTTAGTGCTGAGACTGGGGGCCTTTAGGCAGTTGTTGAATCGTTTCTATGGGTATCTGCCTTTCAGCAAGACCGGTGCAAAAATGCTATTTACCGGGTCCGGAGTGTAGAAGTACCCGCTTTAACTTGCACTGGGTAATCTAATGTTGCTCATCCATATTGAAGAGGGTTAGAATCTCTCTGGATGATGGCATATTCGACTGGATTGCCTCTGCTGGGGATTGAGCTGGAGGGTTAAGCAGCCATCTTTGTCAGCGTCCAAGCCACGCCCCCCCGTAATTGCTATTCTTTTGTACTGTCTCAGGTCATACCTATAAACAGGAATTAAGTTATCTAGTGTACATATGAACATACGAACATATGAAGAAGCCAGTAGAAGAAGGCCATTTGGCCTATCAATCTGCTTGTATTGCAGGGTCCACAGCTTGAGCTAATGTCCCTGCCTTCTCTCCCCACTTCTCCCATCTTCCCTACCCATGATCCTTACCTTTCCCCTATGCCTATCCCAGTGTCTCTTAAAGCTGCCCACTGTCTTCAACGAGATGACTTCTTCTGGCAACTCATTCCAAGTGTCTACCGCCCTCTCTGTGAAAAAGTGCTTTCTGACCGCCCTACTAAACCTCCCACCCTCCAGCTTAAGACTGCGCCCCCTCATGTTATGGTTGCCACTCAGCTTAAACAGATTCTCCTTATCAACCTTATTTATCCCTTTCAAGTACTTGAAAGTCCCAATCATTTCCCCTTTCTCTCTCCTGTCTTCCAAGGAGTACATGTTGAGTGCCCTCAACCTCTCCTAGTATGCTCTACCCTGCTGACCTGCTATCATCTTTGTAACCCTCCTCTAGACCTTCTCCAACAGGTTAATGTCCTTTTTGAGGTGTGGGCACCAGTACTGAGCTCCATACTCTAGATGCGGCCTTACCAGGGACCTGTACAAGGTCAGTATAACCTCCTCTCACCTACTACTGATCCACTTAGATATGCATCCCAGCATCTTGTTTGCCTTTGCTGCTGCTTTCCGGTACTGTGTGAAGTGCTTCATATCACTAGTGATCATCACTCCCAGGTCCTTCTCCTCTTCCTCTGATGCTGACACTTGGATTCCACCCAGGTAGTACTCTGTCCTGGGATTCTTGGCTTCAACATGCATAACTTTGCATTTCTTGGCATTGAAGCCAAGCTGCCAGCTCCTGGATCACCTCCCCAGCTTTTCCAGATCTTTCTGTAGGTCCTGTATCCCTTCAGCTGTGCCCACTCTTCCACAGAGCTTGGTGTCATCTGAGAATAGGCACATTTTGTCCTTAATGCCATCCCCAAAGTCACTGATGAAGACATTGAACAACATCAGCCCCAGCACCAAGCCCTGTGGGACCCCACTGGTTGCCTCTCTGGTGCCAGATAACTCTCCCCCCACAACCACCCTCTGGATTCTGTCCCTTAGGCAGTTTTCCACCCGTCTGGCCATCTTTTCCCCAACCCCAAGATCCAACAACTTCCTGATCAACCTTTTGTGGGGCACAGAATCAAAGGCCTTGCTGAAATCAAGACAGAGGATGTCTACCACTTGGCCCCTGTCTACTGTCTTAGTGACACAGTCAAAGAAGTCAATCAGATTCATTTGACACGATCTCCGCCCATGAACCCATGCTGCTTCACATCCTGGAGACCATGCTCCTCTAGATATTCCACCAACCTTTCCTTTCGTATGGTCTCCATGAGCTTGCCCACAATGGACATCAGATTGACTGTTCTATAATTCCCTGGGTCATCCTTGGGACCACTTTTGTGGAGGGGCACCACATGTGCTGTTCTCCAGTCCTGCGGTATCACTCCTGACTCTAGTGAACTATTAAATATGTCTGCCAGTGGCCCTGCCAGCACCTTAGCCAGTTCCTTTAGTACCCTTGGATGTACTCTGTCCGGGCCTGGTGATCTGTCCACCTTCAATGCCAGGAGCCCTCCCTCAACTCTATCCTCCTCTATCACTACATCTGTGTTCCCCTGCCTTCTTTTCCCTCCTGAAGGCACTGATCTGCCCTTCTCCCTGGTGAAGACGGAACAGAAGTATTCATTTAGTATCTCTGCTTTTCACCCATTATCCTCCACCCACTCCATCCCTTTCTTAAGCCTAACAATCCCTTCCTTCTTGTCCCTTTACTCACTTATATAGTGAAAGAAAGCCTTCTCCCCCTTCCTAATTCCTTCAGCTATCTGCAGCTCCTTCTGTGCCTTTGCTCACTGGACTTCCTTACTTGCCTCACTAGTCAACCTTAGGTAATGTACCTACCTGGTTAACAAAATTAAATTAAACAAAACAATGCTGGTTTCTGTAAAATAGTCCTAGTTTTGATTTGAAATTAAAAGAACAAACAGGAGTCAAGCTATACCTTGAAGTCTGGAATTCAAGAACTCAAACTAATATTGTCCCATTAGTAGATGTACTGTAAAATCATGAAAAGACTGCACTTCAGTAGAGTAAGGAAACAACAAACCATAGTTTCTGGCTTCTTTTCATTCTACTTTAATTTACTCCTGCTTAACCAGAGTGATGGGCCATATAATCAGCTTTAAAGGAGCCACGTTGTTCTTTCAAAAGTGTTTCTACATTATACGAGGCAGCATCTGTGTATAAATGTTTAGTAGTTAAATTTAAATTTGGCAGCAAGTCATTTATGAAAAGGGTGGACAACTGTGGCCCAAAGATTTAGCTCTGTGCCACACCTCAAACTATATTAGTGTAAGCACCCTCTGGGAGCTTACTAGTTACAATTTGTGTAGCTAGGCAGAGAGAGAAGCCTGGTACTGGTAGGTCTGGCATGTGGACCTGCTTGCTGCCAGCAGGTGGGGCCCCATCCTTAGGGGTATAAATAGAGGGGTTTTGGTGCCAGTAGGGGAGACACAGTGGGGGAGCAGAACAGGAGAGGAGTCGGGGGGGTTCGACCCTCAAGTTTGGCCAGAGGGCTGTGGCAGGGCTGGGGTGGGCTGCTTGCCATTCCGGCCCTTCTCCCTTGAAGACCCACATATGGAGGTGGGGCATTTTGGGCCATTGGTGAAGGGGAGCAGTGGAGCACAAGTTTGGGGCCTGTTGGTGCAGTTGGGAACTGGAGCCCGAGAAGCAAGTAGAATGAAGGCCCACTATGTGATCTCTGTCAAAATGGTAGGGTAAGCACCAATGGGGGCCCTGTATTTTAAGTAATCTCACCTGTGGGTGTGCACAACTGGTAGAGCTGGTGAGTTTTTCTGTGGTTTGGCCTGCTCTGGCAGAATGGAGCCTAGGCATGGTCCAGAGGTGTCAGCCTGGACTGTTGAGGACATAGTGGTGGCAGTCTACCCCTTTTCCTCTGGCTGGTGGCCACTGCAGTGTTTGGGCTCTCAGGGCATGCAATGTGGAGGCAGGAAAAGGTCCATGTGAGGAATGGTTGGTTGGGACCCCAGCGGGGTGGCAGACCATCCAGGCACTCTATGTGACACAGTCAGAAGTCCTCTGGGTGATGGCAGTACAGGCATTGAAATTGCCGCATGAGCGGATAGTGCCTGAAGTTACTGGACCAGCCAGGGGTATGCATAACCACCTGGAATAGCCAGCTGCAGGCACATGTCATCTACGACTGGTTATCAGGAAGGTCTTCAGTGGTTTGGTTCTTGCTAAAAGGACAGTTTGAATGTGTAAGACCTCATAGTAAGAAGAATGCTCCCATGGTTTACGAGTAACCCCCCATTTGTAAAAAGGCAGAGTAAGAAATGGGTCTGGGAAAACAGAAACATCTTGTGATGTCACAATTGATACCGCAGTGTGAGTTTTGGCTGAGACTAAGAGAAAGGAAAAGTAAGAAAATGCCTGGTGAAGTCAGAGTAATGTAAAGGGATGTGAAATGAACATGCTGCTGGGTTTGAAATGCTTTCAGGTGAGACCTATTTCAACTCACCATATTGCTGTTGTCAGGAATGTAGCCTTTTTAGCTCAAGGGAATATCTGCATGCAATAAATCAATCTGTTGACCAAAGAGATTGTTGCAGAAGGAATGTCAAGTTGTTTGCCTGTGAAGTGTTCCCACTGTATGTGTTGCCCCCATGCTCCATAGAGTTGTTATTAACTGTTCTCGTTTCTTATTAAATCAGTTTTGTACTTTTGATTCTGGAGTGGACATTGAATTTAATCAATTTAAACTGTGCATGGCAGCCTGCTAATGAAGATTGCCCCTGCAGTTATCCCATGGAATCCAAGGAGTGTGCCCACCCCTCCTACTAGCGAATCACAACAAGAGAAGAACCAGGCAATGAGCGTATTTCTATTTTCTTGGACTGTGTTTTCATGGCTGTATAGTACCCCCCTCCCACCAAGTTACCATCTGGACACCGTTAAACATTGGGAGGGGGGCTTACATTAGATTTAGGTTTTAACACACTGAAAAAGACAATTTGTCTCACATCAGTTAGGTACTGTAGTTATGAAGCCAACTGAATAGGACTGAATCACTTCCACATAGTGTCAATTAGATATTTATAAGCTGTGACCCACAAGGTCAGGTTTCTTTGAAAAATCACATAAAACTGCACCCATTTTGAGTCCCTGATTCATCACATTGGCAATATCATTAATAACCTTTGTTGAACCTGTCACAGTTGGAAACCCTTTTCTAAATCCAGGTTGGTTATCTGTCAAAAGACCCCATTCAGAAATTTGCTTCATCAGTTGATGTCGGGCTAGTCTTTTCTGCTGTTTTTAAATGCAGCATAAAAAGTGAGATTGGTCTATAGTTAATAATAGCTTTTGTGGTACCACTCTTACAAACTGGTACAATTACAGCTGTTTTCTAGACTTGTGGAATAATAAATCACTTGGTAAAAGAATGCACAAATAAGTGAGAGGATGGGAACACTTATATGCCAATGATTTCAGAGATATCAGTTCATTGTCATCTTTGTCATCTATTCTCAACCCCCTTACATGAATTTATATTTAATAAGTGGTGCAGTACCTTACTTTCTTAAACTGATTTTAGAGGTAATACCTTAACTGGCTAAGAAGCTATTGTTTAATGATCAATTGGTGGGAGCCCTAATATGTCATTTCTATTCAATTTGAGCTGAGGAAGACCACTTCTCTCACTGCTAGACGAGCCAACTACTTGCAACAAAGATCTATTGAAATTCTCTGAAATTTACTCTAAATGTGTTGTAGCGCACCCTTCAGACTCAATACATTGTAAGTCTTGTTTATGCTTACCGTGGCCAAGGAAGTCATCTGGGAAAGACCAAAAGTCTTTCTAATTTTTACGGGCGCCTGTTCGGGATGTTTTATATAAACTTCATTTTGCTTTTCTCACCAACCTAATGAAACAGTTATACAAATTCCTATATATTTCCCAATCACCCAATCAGAGTCTGATATGGACATTTTGTATTTATTCTGTACTCTGTCATGTTCCCTCATGTATTTAAGTACATCAGATACCAACCATTTGTAGTGATCAACTTCAACTGCAATTTTCTTCAAGAAAATAATTTTATTAATCAGTCAAACACAGACTGAAAGTAATCTCAGGCTAATTCCATATCTGCAATTATTGTATTATTATCTTGATGAAGTCTCTTGGAGTTAATGTTTTTGATTCCTCGATCTTTTATGGGAGACATTTGTGTTTACTACTTCACAAAGAAATTCTGTGTTCTGGTCATACAGGCTGTCAGACAAGATTCTGGAGCAGATTGTTTAATCCTTTCTGTCAGTTAGAAGTCAAACAGTACAAGACCCCAATTTACTTTTGTCTAATATTGTACTGACTGAGATTAGTTGATGATGATTGAAGTCATGCAACTACTTTTTAACATTAACTGATTCTTTGCAATTCCAATTGACATTAAAATCTGTCTATCAGAGAAACTACCATGTATTAGTCCATAAGTATCTAAAAGCATCTATTGATGCATGTAATGATGGCGTCAGGGTTTTGTATAAGCAAATGAGGTGATTTTGTTTGCTATAGCTCAAATGTACCATGCCTACAAAGAATCAGGGATAGCAGTTTTTATTGATTGCAAATAATATTGATTGATTGATTGATTTGTTGGAGAAGATCATGGTTTATGCAAACTTTAAATGTTCTCTTAAACTTTTTATTTTCATAGAATGAAACACCCAAATATTCTCCCTTTGGCTGTATTTTGTCTTTATACATTATAGCCATTTATAGAGACTTCATTATTATTAGTTTGTGGTTTTAACCATGTTTCTGCCATAGCTAAGATGTTATTGTTGTAATCCAGACTCTATACTCTGTCTACCATGTTTCTGACACAGCTGAGATGTTAATGCTGTAATCCAGATTCCATATTCTGACTAAATACAATTTAGGTAACAAACTAATGGTCTGATATAACCAAGGACAGTCCACAAATAGAGCTGAATATTCCTTCTGAGGTGGTAAAAGGGAAGAGATTCAGAACCTTAAACTGAATCAAAAGTATCCACTAGAAATAGCTTGTCCCAGCCATTAATCCAGATCTCCAATATAGTTAATACTACTTTCCAAGCTCCTTTAACTGGAGTACTTAATAGGAAAGGGGAGACTACATGTAACATAAGAGGAAGAATTAACACTACCACTCCTGCAACTCTTATACCTTGATCATTATTTGTGTCCCTATAGAAAACCTAGGCCTGCTTTTCTAGTTACTGGGGTAAAGCAAACTCTCCAGCTGTCTACAAATAAATACAATCTAAGGTGGGTTAGGTAAGTATCTAAGTGTAAAGGGGTGCTCATCACTGGTGCGTCAGACAGTCCATGAATAGGGCGTACCAATGGTGGGCCATCAGGCAGTCTGTTGTTCCACACCAGGGCCTTTGAAGGACACATTCCTTAGCACCAAGTGGGTCAGTCTGGGTTCTTGAGTTAGGCAGTATGTGGTAATCTGTACTTTTACTGACATTGGTACCTCTTCCTGGGGTTACTGCAGACAAAATAAAATTAGTCGTAACTAAGACTACAATGTGGCCTGGAATGCCACTAAGGAACACTGCAAACATAAAGATATTATAATAGTAACTGTCCATGAAAACATTTAACAGATATGGTGTTTTCAAGATACAGCCATAAATGTAGCAGTCAGTTGAATAAGTCAACAAGAACAGCAATATTAGAAACTCTTGGAAAAAGATGATGAAGAAGAATTATTTTGTATTCATAGAATACTTTTCATGCATGTTGTTTCCCAAAGTGCTTTACAAGCAATGACAGACTGCTACTGAAGTGACTGTGAATGTGTAGTGGCTGTTGATCTGCTCATCAATACCCACACACAACAGTACCAAGTCAATACAGCGCTACAACAATAGCACAGCAATAACCACCATGTGTAAAGTGTGGAAACATTCAGGGTGACAGGGGTATAATTGCAGTAGGGAATTACTGCTACCCCTGTCACTCGGCGTTGACATATGGAAGTGATTAAGTTGCCATGTGTGTGGTGCCTGGTCTAGCCACTCCCGTGGTGGAGTGGCTAAGGCACCAACACATGGCAAGGATGGAAACCTGGGACCACAGTTTGGTTCCCCCCAGGTCTCCCGGTGTTGTGACTTTTTTGTGTGTTGTTTTTTTTTTAATTTCATTTTTTCCCCTCCTCAAGTTTCTCCTCATCCCCAGAGTCCATATCCCCTTGGAGTTTGTTATTTAAATTCCAGGGAGTGTGGGGGGCAAAGCCGGCCATGTCAAGGGGTGCTTGAAAGTTCCATTGTTCTAAGTGGTGTGTGCTGTTTCTGTTGGGGTCAGTGTTTAGACCCACATTATTTCAATGGACGCTGTTTTCCTTGTGGCTTTGATTGCTGAGCTGTTTTTGGCAGTGGCATTATGCCCCCATGCTCACACAATCATGGATAATTGCCTGAACCAGTTTTATGGAAAGGGAAATGTTGGATAGGAAACTGGGGAAACTCCCCCTACTCTTTTGGGGGGAGGGGTTAGTGCCCACTTCCTACCCATGGTATGGAGGTGGACACAGATGGTGAGCGAGATGGTGTAGGAACGGGGGATGGCAGTCCTTCTTCCCGTCCTGAGTATGTCAGAAAGGCAGGAGATGGAAAATAATGGAAATCAGCCAGAAGCTCAGCAGCCTGACCCCTGTTCTCAGGTACAGCCCTTTAATTTTTGGAAATGGAAGGGGTGCATTCAACTGAGGAAATGGATAACAGAAGGAAGCCACTTCTGTCAATTCTAGATGAGGATGAAGCTTGCTTTTTACATGAGAGGCAGAGGCTGCAGGTGGAGAAGAAGCAATGTTGTCAGCATACTGTAGACACTGGCAGTGCTGAACATTGAGGAAGGGGTGGTAGCCACTGTATCAGGCTGCCCCACATGGAATGAGAGATTGTATGCATGCACAGTTTGGGGCTAGGCTGCCAGAAAATGGATTTCTTAGTCATAGTGTGGAGGTACGAGGGTAAAGAAGTTTTCCTGGGGTAACCCCCCCCCCCGGCTTTCTCTTCTGAAGTCTTTCTAGAGCATATGGAGTTGCAAACTTTGGAGGAGAAGCAGTTAGAAAGGTGTGTCCAGATGGGTGTGGTGGTCACAGTGTTGATCAAAGCACACCAATGACCTAAACCAAGGCAATGTTAAATGAGTGGCAGAGGCAGCTCCACTGGTAGCGGAGCATGGCAGAATGGCGCTGGAGAAGTATGCAGCAGGGTTGCATCTCCTACTTGCAGGCTGGTGATTTTACTGTGCACAGGGACACAGTGACCACCATAGTGAGGTGCTGGGAGCCGTCATCTGAGGTGTCTGGTGGTTTGTTTGATAATGGAGACACAGAGGAGGGAGTAGCCTGGTTCTTGGACTTTGAAGATTCCTTAACTGCAGCATTGGTGTCAGCAACTTTGACACCTGTGCAGCATGAGACTGGAGTGTGGTCCTCAGAGGAGAAGGTGGCATGAATGTCTGGTAGTAAATCTCTGTTGCCAGCTGTGTGCAATGCTTTGTGTGAGTCAGTGGACATGACTGATGGGGAGATCCTCGGTCAGGAACTATCTGTGGTAAATGAACTCTCCCTGGACAACTCTACACTTTTGGTAGCACAGGCATGTGGGGAGAGGGAATGTTAGGCTTTGCCTGCTGGTAAGAATATTGGTTCAGTGAAAGTGAACAGTTATTTGGGGATTGGGTGTACCTCCATGGAAGGAACTGTTAATATTTCTGCTGCTTTACCTTACACCCTAATGTTCCTCATAATCAATCTTGCTCTTTAAATTTTGTATTTCCTTTTCACAGCAGGGCAGAAGTTGTCGTAACTCCCATAGGAATGCAGTCCAGATTTAGTTTAAATGCAAATGGACATGATTATGGACTGTCACTTTGCAGGGTTGTCTTAGATTTCATGCATCAGAAATTGCTGCCCTTATTCACTCATAGGATGACTTAAATTTTGATGAGAGTTTTAGATGTGTAATCTCTCTTGATAGATTCTTGGCAAAATATCAGCAGGTTAAAAATACTTCAGTTTGCATGCAGTGTTCTGTCATCTCTCTCACTAAACTGACATTTAAGATGGTTACAAATCTTTTTAATATTAACAGGGTTCATGTGCATGACATCCATTACTGTCCTCAAGAAAAGATGTGAGGTACAGGGTCATCCAGATCTGATAATTGATTCAGAGGGTATTTGGATTGATGGGTGGTGGTTCTGGGTTAAAATGACACAGACAGGAAATGGGATTGTACATCTTTCTAATGCCTTCCTTTTAAAGAGAGATAGAGGGTTTTGCTTTTACTGAGGCCAGCCCAAAGCTTCCTATGGGTGTGGGTCTCAGTTGCCTTTCCATGATGCTTATGACTCTATCCTCATTGGGTTATATGGTGAGTTAGGCCACACATGTGCAACATGCACTAATGATTTCAGATGCATCTTCTGTGTAGGGACAGAGCATAATGTTAATCAGTGCCTTTTGGTCACACATAATATGGCGGTGGAAGTGTCTCAGCAGTAAATCCTGTCTGCTGCCCAGAAGCTGGGAATTGCCCTGCATACTCAGAGTAATTCTCAGGTTTATTCTGTAACTGTGGAGGCGGAGGGGCAGACCATTGATTCTGCACCTGTAGCTGAAGCCCTGCCCCCACACACACTTTGGCAGAGACTGGTCAGTCTGAGGTCTTTGTGATAGGGGAAAATACTGCAGATTCTTCTACTTTTTCTGTCTCAGCTAAGCTGATGCCTTCTGAGCATCTTAGTGTTGACAATAAGTCTGTACATGACCCAGTGGATCAGAAATATCCCTGCCCAATGAGTCCATGGCTCTGGTCCTTCCAAAAAAAAAAAAAAAAACGCTATGGAGCTTAACCCTTGCTGTGCCATGGACTGATACATCAGTCCAGAATTCCTACATGTTCTAATTCTGTTGGCAGATTAAGGGTTAAGATTCCATTCACTAGACTGGTTGAGAATAAGAGTGAAGATATTGAGGTTTGTAATCCATTTGAGCCCCTTTTGCATATAGTAGGTCTTGGGGGACTCTGAGGAGGAGGAGTTTTCTTTGTCATCTTCTTTGACTTCTTCCTCAGACCATCTATCATTGAACCTTGAACAGGAGGGGAAGGGGAAGGAAAAAGCCATAAAAAGAAAAGTGAAATCTCTTAGTGGTGTGTGTGTGTGTGTGTGTGTGTCAGTGTGTGTGTAAAAAAGAAACTTGCGTTAGAGTTTTATGGCTTCTTTTTGTATTTTCTTCTCCATCTCTAACAGAATGGACCATACATGACACTTTACCACCACATCTTGGAGTTGCCACACTTATTGTTTGCATCATTAAAAGCCCTTTTCATTTCAAATAGATTTTTGAATTTTTGCAAGGCTTAGAGTTTGTTTTTTTCTTCATTCAGGAGACTTGGATGTGTTCTTTGCATGATGCTCAGCTGACTCATATGGACTGGGTAAAAGGAGGGTCTTTTTGGTCCTATGGTATGGACTTTTATGATGGTCTAGGTATCCTATATACATCTTCTGATTTTGTGTACATTCGGTTTCTCGTTTTCTGTCTAGGAAGGGCCATACTTGCTAATATTGATTGGAGGGAGGTGAAGTATTTCTAAATGAATTGTTATGCACCACAGACAAAAAGTGCTCAAACTGTACTTTGAAAACTAGTGTAGTTCAGCCATATCTTCATACCACTATGGGCCATTCTGATACGCAAGTGGTGACTAAAAAACTATTTTATAACACAGTTTTCCTAGAAAATTGTTGATAACTACATAATTACGGGATGCCTATAGGTTATGTCACAATGAGCAAGGCTGTACCTATTATAAGGGTCAAATTAGGACCTGCATTGATTTTTTGTTTGTCTCTCATCTTGTAGATCTTGCATAGCATCTTCTTGGTATCTTGTGAATTCAACATGCAAACTGAGTTAAAACAAAGTAGACCATACTGGAAACTGAATTCTAAGCTCTTAAAGTATTAAAATGTTACGTGTAAATTTAGATAATTTTTGATGGCTAGAAATTCTGTTAAATGTCTGCACAATGATCAGAAAGATTGGTGGAAAGACAGTAAAATGATTTGCAAGCTAAATTGATATTGGTTGCAAAATCTCTGAGGAACTCAAGTTATTTTAGATAGCTAGATCTGAGACATTCCCTTCATACTCTGAGTTGTTAAAGTTAGTTTCCACAGTCTGCTTTAGGGAATTCTTTTGCTGCTACACTTCAGGAAGTTTTTGTGTTTGGTAACAGATTACATGTAACTTCTGTGTTTTGTAACAGGTTAATGTAATTGAGTTTAAATAGCTGTGTGCTCTTCCCACTACCTTTAGTTGTTAAAGTTTTTTTCCACAGTGTGCTTTGGGGATTTCTTTTGCTGCTACACATCAGTAAGTTTCTGTGTTTGGTAACAGATTTCAGGTAACTTCTGTGTTTTGTACCAGGTTTAAGTAATTGAGTTTAAATAGCTGTCTGTTCTTTCCACTACCTTTAGTTGTTAAAGTTATTTTCCACAGTCTGCTTTGGGGATTTCTTTTGCTGCTGCACTTCTGGATGTTTCTGTGTTTGATAACAGATTTCAGGTAACTTCTGTGTTTTGTAACAGGTTTTATGTAATTATTCTGCAGTTTACAGAAGAAAGTCCTTTTTTACCTGATTGTTTTCTATAGACACCTAGTACCAAAAGAACACCTAGCAGGGGGAGAGGGAAATCAAATGCATCCCAGGAAGCACTGCATGGATGCTTGGGAAGTGAATCCATAGTATCACTGGGGTGATAGCCAGAAGGGAGGAGCTGGATGTCATTGTTCACCTGGGGACCAATGACCTGGTGGGGAGAAGGGTGGAGTTAACCAGAGTCCAGGAGGATTTCAGGAAGCTGGGGAGGGGGTCAGAAACAGGTAGCATGTTCCGTCTCATTCTTGGAGGTGCTACCTATCCAAGGCACAGAGGAGGATAGGGCACTCCACATCCAAGCCTTCAACAGCTAGTTTAAGGATTACATTGAAACATAGAAACATATAATTTGACGGCAGATAAGGACCGCTTGGCCCACCTAGTCTGCCCATTTTCCTACCTAACAGATAAGCTGCAGATCCTAGTTAACCAACAGCTTACTTCCTCCTACCCCCCACTAGGATTGCCTTATGTCTGTCCCATGCATTCTTGAATTCCCCCACTGTTCTTGACTCCATGACCTCCTCAGGGAGGCTGTTCCATGCATCCACAACACCCTCTGTGAAAAAATACTTCCTCACATTACCTCTGAGCAAAGGATTGGTGTGGAAGGGAAGGATTTGGCTTCATAGGGGACTGGGGCCATACCTTGGCAGATGTGAGCTTGTATCAGGAAGATAGCCTGCATCTGTCCATGAAGGGGACCTCACTCTTTGGTGAGAAGGTGGAATGCTTCAGCAGAGAGCATTTAAACTTGCCATGGGTGGAGAGCCAGGAGGGACAGGTGGCTTAGGAACACTCCCCCATGGTAACATGCAAAAACACAAGTTGACAACAGGAACAACTGAAGCGGACAGTGAGGAGCAGGCAGGTGAAGCATGTATAAGGGGGAATAAAGGGGGTCAGGAGCACATGAACAAGAAAACTGGGGTGGTGGAAACAGGCAAGGGAGAGAGAGAGAACAAGAACAGAGCGTGGGCAGGGTATAAAACATGGAAGGTCATGCTCACAAATTTCTATTAAATAAGGCTCCAGACCTGGAAGCCTTGATGACAGATACAGACCTTGACATAGCAGCAATAACAGAGACATGGTACTCTGCTAATCACAGCTGGGTTGTCAATGTACCAGGCTACACACTGTTCAGAAGGGACAGGGATGGTAAAAGGGGAAGGGGGTAGCCCTATACATCAGAGAAGGCATAAAGGCTACAAAGGTATAGGGAAGACAGGAGGAGGCCGAGGCAATGTGGGTCACCCTTGAACCAGGGAATGGCACAGCAATATGTCCTGGTTTGATCTACAGACCTTCAGCACAGAGGGAGGAAGTGGACAGGGTATTAATGGAGGAAATTCATGACATGGCAGCTAAAGGTGAAATCCTGCTGATGAGAGATTTCAATATGCTGGATGTAGTTTAGACCACCCAGGCAGCTGCTTCAGCCAGAAGCACAGTCATCCTGGAATCCCTGCAGGGGGTTGGACTCAGACAGCTGGTGCATGAGCCAACCAGAGACAAATCAATTCTAGACCTGGTATGGACCAATGGAAACAGAGTTGAAGGAGTCCAGGAGGAAGGGCAGCTGGGATCCAGCGACCACCACAGGGTGTGGTTTGGCATGGAGACAGGGACTCAATTAAGCCACACAAGGGCAAAAGTATTAGATTTCAGGAGGGTGGATTTCTGTGAAATGGGTAGATGTTTAAGAGCAGCCCTGGAGAAGGGAGAGATAATGGAGGAAGTGGAGGAAAAGTGGGGGAAACTAAAAGGAGCCATAGTGGAAGTAACTAACCAATGCATTGGGATAATTGCCAAAGGGAAAAGAAGAAGGAAACCACCATGTTTCTCTAAAGAGGTAGCAAACAAAGTAAAGGCAAAAAAAGCAAGTTTCAGGAAGGATAAGGGAACCCAAATGGAGGAGGACAGGGAGGTGTACCTTGAATGTCTAAGGGAAGCAGGGAAAGCTGTTAGGAGAGCCAAGGCACAGATAGAAGAGGGTTTAGCATGGACTGTGAAAAAAGGGGACAATATATTCTATAGGTACATCAGTGACAGAAGAAAAACTGGGGGGGAGAGGACTGTGAGGCTGAAAGAGGAGGAGGGAGAGTGTAAGGAGGGAGATCTAGACAAAGCAGAAATACTGAACAAATACTTCTGTTTAGTATTCACTAAGGAGGGAGAGGGTCAAGGACCACAGTTGGGGAGCAGAGGCAATGGCGGGGGGGGGGGGAGACGTGGACAACAGTCCATTCACAATGGAGAGAGTGCTGGAGGAACTTACAAAGCTGAAGGTATATAAAGCCACGGGGCCAGACCACGTAAACCCGAGGATATTAAGGGAGCTGAGAAGGAAACTAGCAGTACCTGAGGCCGTCCATTCACAGAGTCACTCAACACAGGCATGGTTCCAGAGGACTGGAGAAGGGTGCATGTAGTGGCACTGCACAAAAGTGGCAGTAGGGAGGAAGTGGAGAACTACAGGCCAGTCAGCCTCACCTCAGTGGTGGGGGAAGATCATGAAGACACTGCTGAAAGAAAGAATAGTGTCACACTTGGAATCCAATGATACCCAGGATCTGAGGCAACATGGATTCACAGTAGAAAGTTTTGTCAAACAATTATGATAGATTTTTTTGATTCGGTGACTAGGGAAGTGAATCAGTGAGGGGCAGTAGACATTGCCTAACTAGATTTCAGCAAAGTCTTCAATACCGTACCACAGAGAAGGCTGGTTAACAAGATGAGTAGTCTGGGCATGGGGCATAAGGTGATACACTGGGTTAGAAACTGGCTGATGGACAGAAGACAGAGAGTGGTGGTAAATGGATCCAATCTGGGGATAGAGAGAGAGGTGATCAGTGGAGTACCACTGGGATCAGTACTGGGACCAGTCCTGTTCAATGTCTTCATTAGTGACATTGCAGAGGGGCTGGAAGGAAAGGTCTGCCTTTTGGCAGATGACACCAAGATCTGCAACAGACCGGGTACTCAAGAAGGAGTGCAGAAAATGAAGAGGGACCTGGAGAAGCTTGAAAGATGGTTGGAGGTGTGGCAAGTGAGGTTCAATGCAAAAAAGTGCAAGATAATGCACCTGGGTAGGGGGAACCCTGGGGAGAGCTACAGAATAGGGGAGGGAGGTGCTGACTGTCACCAAAGAGGAAAGAGACCTAGGGGTTATCATATCTGATGACCTTAACGTATCAAAGCAGTGTGCAAAGGCTACAGGTAGGACCAGTGGCATGCTGGGGTGAATAGACAGAGGCATTAGTAGCAGGAGGTGGTGATGCCATTGTATAAAACACTGGTAAGGCCTCACCTGGAGTACTGCATGCAGTACTGGAGACCACACATGCATAAGGACATAGACAAGGTGGAGGCTATCCAGAGAAGGGCAACAAAGATGGTGCATGGCTTGCATCACAAAACAAATGAGTAGAGATTAAGAGACCTCAATATGTACTCAGTGGAGGAGAGGAGAGAAAGGGGGGACATGATAGAAACTTTCAAGTACCTTAAGGGCATAAACAAGGTGCAGGTGGGGGATCTTTTCCAATATAGAAAAGATATGTGAATGAGGGGACATGATATGAAATTGGAGGGGGGCAGATTAAGAGGTAACGTGAGGACGTTTTTCTACACAGAGAGGGTGGTGGATGCTTGGAACAGTCTGCCACAAGAGGTGGTGGGGGCAAGCAAAGTGGAGGGATTTAAACATGCTTGGAACAGGCATAAGGGGTCATTGGGTGGGGAGGAAGTGATGAAAAGTCATTGATCACTTAGGGTCAAGGACTGCATACAAGTATACGAACATACGAAAACTACCAGCAGCAAAAGGCCATCATGGTCTATCTAGGCTGCTCGTGAATGCAGCTAGCTCCCTATTCAGCAGCTGCTCCACCCTCCTCCCCTCCCTTCACCCTCCCCTTTGCCCTGTTCCACCCCTTCATGAAGCATTCCACTGTGGTACATGCCACCACTTCAGCTGGTAGTGCATTCCACTTCGCCACCACCCTATCCGTAAAGAAATGCCTCCTCACCTCCCTCCTGAATCTACCCCCCTCCAATCTCATGTCATGGTCCTAGTGTCTCTACCCACCCTCCTCCTGAATAGACCCTCTGTGTCCGTTTTGATTATCCCTTTCATGTATTTAAAGTTTTCAATCATATCCCCCCTGTTCTTCCTCTCCTCCAGTGTGTACATGTTTAACTCTCTTAGCCTGACCTCATATGTCAATTCCCCCAGGCCCTGAATCATCTTAGTTGCCCTATGCTGCACCCCCTTCAGCAGCCTAATGTCCTTTTGTAGGTATGGGCACCAGTACTGCACGCAGTATTCCTGGTGGGGTCTAACCAACGATCTGTACAACGGTAGAATAACCTCCCTTCTTCTCGAGGTAATTCCCCTTGCAATGTGCCCTAGCATTTTGTTGGCCATAGCTTCTGCCTTTCTGCATTGCGTGGAATTGTTCATTGCTCCTGTGATGAGCACCCCCAGATCCTTCTCTCTTCTGTTGCCTCCAGCCACACACACCCCCAGATGGTAGCTTCTCCTCGGATTTTTTGTTCTGAAGTGCAGCACCTTGCATTTTTTTGTGTTGAACCCCAGCTGCCATCTGTCAGACCATGCCTCCAGCCTTGCCAGATTCTCCTGTAGCCCCTGCCACCCCCCGGTCATCCACCACTGCTCCCATCTTGGTGTCATCGACAAATAGGCTGATTTTGTTGCTGATGCCCTCTGAGATGTCTGCAATAAATATTCCAAACAGCACTGGGCCCAAAACTGAACGCTGTGGAACACCACTTGTCATAGGCTTAGGGGATGAGTATTCCCCACCTACCACCACCTTCTGCTGCCTGTCTTTTAGCCAGTCAGTTTAGCATACAAGTATAGGGCTTATGGGCAGACTAGATTTGCCTAGCGGTCCAGATCTGCCAACAGTTTCTATGTATCTATGCACTCTTTATTGTTGCTTCAGTGTTGGTGACAGAGAGATGGCAGGTCAGATTCAAGCCACTAAGGCTGAAATGAAAAATGTTTCGACATGATAGGCTGAGCTCTGTTTGTGGAACAAAAATAGGAGAACCGGACATCAATCACGCAGGATTGTTTTCACAATTGAAAAGAAACAGTTCAAAAGAAAATTATTTCCCAATCATGGTTAGATTATGGTGGTTTAACTAATATTTTTTCAAGTGCATAATTATCTGTTCAGTAATTTGGTACACCACACTACTTAACTTCAGATAATTCTTTTACAGAATTTTTAGATCCATAATTCCTCAGTCCCTCTCTGTCTTTATTGGAAAAGGGGAATCTTTTGTCTCTTATTTCAGAAGAAGAAACTGAATGGGCTACTAAGTGCCTACAGGGTAGGATAACTCATGGATATGATGGACTGGTAGTAGAATGTTGCAAACTTCTAGTCTCCCCTTAGTGCCCATGCTTAGGGACGTCTTTAATAATATTTTGCAAAACAGGGCTCTTCCTGAATTCATGGGGACTGTACACGTTATTCTTTGTATAAGAAGGGAGATAGAGCCGGCCTGGTGACACTGAGGGTTGAGGCACTGGACGCCACACCTTGCGCTACTCTGGTGGCCCAGGTTCGGGAAATAGAACCGGGAGCAGGGGTCAGCAGGGAGGGAGAGGATCACATCCAGGGACTGCTGTCCTCCTGGGAGGGTACAGGGCAGCTCAGTGTCCTAGTGACCCCTGATGGAGATCGGGGGTACTACAGGATCACCAGCTCGAGTCGTGAGGGGCAGGGAGTGCGGCAGACATCAGCAGGGCAGCCGTGTACAGATGTCATTGCACCTTGCCTCCCCAGGGGCAACAAAAAGCTGAAAAATCCCCATACATGGAGATAGGCGATGGTACCACCACTTGCCGCCACATTCCACCAGCTGGATCCTATCCACCCCAGGCCGAGCCCAGCCTAGCCTGCCAAATTGTAGATAGAGCACCCTGGGAGGAAAAGGTATCCCTACTTTGGGGGGACTTAGAACCGGGGGATCGTTGGGCTGGTGCCAGGGGCTGGAGAGTTTCAGGCACAGAGGTAGAGTGACAAGGTAGGTGGATGCCTGAGAGAGTTCCCACGTGAGTGTGGAGTAAAAACAGAGTTAAAAAAAAAAAGAAGGGAGATAGGACCATTCTGGAAAATTGGAGACTAGTAAGTCTCTTAACTACAGACTATAATATTTTAACAACAATCTTATGTAAATGACTAATGGTCTATTAGAGGGTATTTGATTCAAGATGAGGGACATTTTTAAAAGAGGGGATGGGGTTGTTACAAGGGAGAGTCTGATGCTTTCGATCAAGAATAGGCATTTGACAGGATCTCACATACCTATTTGTTTAAAGTCTTTAAACATCATGGAAGTCCATCAGGGCTGCCCTTTAAGCACCTTATTACATACAGTATTTTTGGTTTAGACTTACTCAGGAGGATTCAGCTGAACTAATCTATATCTAGTTTAGGTTCAATTGACAGTGGTTTGCCACCACAGAAAATAACTGCATATGCTGATGATGCAACATTATCTCTTTGTGATATCTCATTTATTCTGGCATGTATGAATGAACAGGAATCTGTTTCACTCATTTTAAATTCTCATGTCAATGCTAATAAAAGCAGAAACTTCACAAGTGGAACAAAAATGGTCACTCCAAAGGGCATAGTGATGCTGCTGGTCTAAACAGTCACCATTGTAATTTTCCTCGAGTGTAGCTTGACAGAAAGTTAGGATTTTAATAAACAAATGGAGGCAAAGGATTACAGAATTACAGGTTTACAGCACTCTTTATTTGCAACTAGCAGCAAGGAGGAAAAAAATGTCACTGTACATATGATGGATCAGGCAAATTCCTACTGTCTAACAACGGATCTCTGACTGTATGTTCCATATAGTACTACTCCCTCCCATTGTACTTATCTGCACCCAAAAGCAACTTCTGACCCTCAGCACATCATCTTCCTTAGCTTTCAGCAAATGCAAAACACTATCTTCTTCCATCTGGACACTGACGAAGGTTTCTTAGGTCAATGTGAAATCATCACCTGGGATCCTGTCTGCTGAAACATAAACCCAGGGAAGGTAATTTGGACTGTAATTCTTCACCACCATTTGTTTATTAAAATCCTAACTTCCTGATCAGCTACACTCTAGGAAAATTACGACAACGGAAGGCTTGTATTACAGGCTTGTTTGTTACATAGATACATAGACAGTGTCGGCAGATAAGGGCCTATGGCCCACCCAGTCTGCCCATTTGAGCTTGTAAGTTCAGTTTATGTTTTCCTAGAAGTCTGTTGCCCCTTACCCCTGACCTCCAGAATTCCTTTATGTCTATCCCATGCATTCTTAAATCCCGTGATTGTTTCAGCCCCCACCACTTCCTCTGGCAGAGTGTTCCACTTGTCCACCACCCGCTCTGTGAAGAAATCTTCCTCACGCTTTCCTCTGAATCATCCTCCCTCCAACTTCATCCCATGCCCTCTAGTCCTGGAACATCTTTTCGCTTAAAAATAGTGTATTCCTGCACCCTGTTCCTCCCTGTAAGATACTTGTATGTCTCTATCATATCCCCTCTCTCCCTCCTCTCCTCCAGGGAGTACATGTTCAGTTCCTTCAACCTGTCCTCATAGGACTTGTGATGCAATCCATGCACCATCTTTGTTGCCCTCCTCTGAACCTTCTCTACCCTGTCTATGTCCTTATGTAGTAAGGTCTCCAGAACTGTACTCTGTACTCCAGGTGGGGCCTCACTAGTGTCTTGTATAGTGGAATTATGACCTCCCTTTTCCTGCTGGTGATGCCCCTGCCTATGCATCCCAGCATCCTATTTGCTTTACCTGCTGCCTTGTCACACGGTTTCCCTACCTTGAGGTCATCAGAGATGATAACCCCAAGATCCTTTTCCTGCTTGGTGCATGCTATATCCTCACCTCCCAACTGATATATTATGCCATGGTTTTTGTGCCCCATATGCATTATCTTGCACTTCTTTGCATTGAATTTCCACTGCCAAACCCCTGACCATTCTTTAAGTTTCTGCAGGTCCCTTCTCATTCTGTCTACACCCTCTGGTGTGTCTACTCTGTTATAGAGCTTTGTGTCATCAGCGAACGGTGAAATTCTGCCTTCTAGGTCCTCCGCAATGTCACTGATGAAGATGTTGAATAGGACCGGTCCCAGCACTGATCCCTGTGGTACCCCACTGGTCACTCTTCCCTCTGTGGAGTGACAGCCATTTACCACCACTCTCTGTGTCCTGCCGCCCAGCCAGTTACCTACCCACCACACTACTGTCCTGCCCACACCCATATTCCCCAGTTTGTGTAATAGTCTTCTATGTGGCACAGTGTCAAAGGCCTTGCTGAAGTCCAGATAGGCCACGTCCACTGCCCTCCCCTGATCCACCTCCCTAGTCACCCAGTCAAAAAATTCAACGAGGTTGGTCTGACATGACCTCCCCCTGGTGAAACCATGCTGCATTGGGTCCTGTAGTCCATTGACAACCAGACGTTCCACCAATCTCTCCTTCAGTAGTGCTTCCATGATCTTCCCCACTACTGAGGTGAGGCTGACTGGTCTGTAGTTCCCTGCTTCCTCTTTGTTCCCACTTTTGTATAAGGGGACTACATCTGCTATCCTCCAGTCTTTGGGTACCTCCTGTTTCCAGTGATCGGCTAAACAGGAGAGCCAGAGGTTCAGCCACCACTCTCTTAGTTCTTTAAGGACCCTGAGGTGCACCCCATCTGGCCCCATTGCTTTATCAACTCTTATTACTTCCAGTTCCTTCAGGACCCTTTCTTGTGTAAAGGGACTCGTGTCCATTTCTGCACCATTCTCACCCCTTGTACTCCCTTCAGACCCATTACCCTCCTCTTCCTCAGTAAAGACTGAGCAGAAATACCTGTTCAATATGTCAGCTTTACTGTTGTCATCCTCCACGCGGCCCCCATCCTCCCCCTTCAGTCTCACTATCCCTCTCTTTGCCTTTCTTTTTTTCACTTATGTACCTGTAAAAGGTTTTGTCCCCTCTACCCACTGATTTTGCAATGTGTTCTTCTGTCTGAGCTTTGGCTTCCCTTACTGACCTCCTGCCTCCCTTTGCTTCTCTGGTACTTCTCCTATCCTCTGTCTGTGTCTTTGTATTGCCTGAATGCTATCTTTTTACCTTTCACTTTCTTTGCTACCTCTTTGAAAAACCATAATGGTCTCCCCTTCCTTTTCCTCTTGCTAACCTGCTTAATGCATAATTCTGTTGCTCTTGTAATCCCCATTTTAAATACTGCCCACCATTCCTCAACCCCTGATTCCTGCCCCATTCCCCTTAATGCCTCTTTCAAGTATCTCCCCATTTTCCCAAAGTCTGCCCCCTTAAAATCCAGGATACATGTTTTTGTGTGGTTTGGTTCTGCTCTTTCTGTGATTTCAAACCACAATGACTGGTGGTCACTGTTCCCCAGGTGCTCCCCCACTGTTACCCCATCACACTGTCCCTGTTTGTGAGCACAAGGTCCAGTATTACCTTCTGCTGAGTTGGTTCCATGACCAGTTGTTGAGGAAGGCACCCTGAAGGAGTCCAGGATAAATCTGCTCTAGTTGATGCTGCTGGGATGCTCCAGTCCACGTCTGGAATTGAAGTCTCCAACCAGTACTACCTCACCCTTGTCTGCCATCCTTTGGATGGCTAGCATCAGCTCCCTATCTGTTTCTTCCTCCTGGGCTGGTGGTCTATAGACCACACCTGTGAGGATGGATGGCCCCATTTTCCTTTCCAGCTTAACCCACAGTATCTCTCCCCCATTTTGTTCCTGCTGGATCTCTGTGGCCCTTATGTCATTTTTCACATACAGTGCCACTACTCCTCCCTTCCTGCCTGCCCTGTCTCTTCTGAATATGTTGTAGCCAGGTATGGCCATCTCCCAGTCGTGGTTATCATTACACCAGGTTTCAGCGATGGCCACAATGTCCGGGTCTGACTGTACCATGACAGCCTCCAGATCTTCCATCTTGTTGCTAAGGCTACTGGCATTTGCACACATGGCTTTCCATGATTTGACCTCCATAGACTGTTTCACTGTTCTACTCCAGACCCTTCCTTGGTTGTCCTTTATCCCTGGTTCTCCTTGCTGTCTGCCCTTCTGCTGAATTTTGCTCCTTTTCTGGCTATCCACCTTTTGGGCATTAATCTCCATCTTTTGCACACTGCTTTGTAGAGATAGCCACTCCTCTGGTTCACTGGTTCCACTGCTAGCTGTGGGGGTGAGCAAGTAGGTACCTTCCTTGCTGGCCTGCCACCCCCCTTTGCTAGTTTAAATGCTTGTCAATGTGGCATTTAAACTTATCATTGAGTGCTTGGATTCCCCTCCAGGATGGATGCAGGCCGTCAGGCTTGAACAAACCTCCATCCCTCCAGGTGGATCCCCAGTCACCAATGAATCCAAACCCTTCCTCACAGCACCAGTTCTTCAACCATGAGTTAAAGTTCCTGGTGCATGCACCCCTATGCTCTCCCTTGCCTCTCGCAGGTAGTACTTCTGAGAAAGTGACAGAAGTAACTACTTGCTTGAGACCCCTCCCCAATTTCCTAAACTCTTCCTGAACTTCCTTTGGCTCCCCATTTGCCAGGTCATTAGTACCTAGGTGGATAATGACATCCAGCTCACCCTCCTGTCTTGCCTTCCCAGTGATCCCCAGGATCTTCCTTCCATCCCTCCATGCCGTGGCACCTGGTGCACCTCACCTCCTGTCCTCTCCTTCCTGTGTTCCTAGCTGGATCCCTCTTATGATGGAGTCCCCCACCAGGATTTGCTTCCTCCTCCTCCTCCTCCTCTTGGGTCCACTGCTTTCCCTGCTGAGGTCACCTCCTTGGCTAACCTCCACATCCTTTCCTTCCATTTCTCTGGGTACCTCTATTTGGTAGTCCCCATTTGCCAGTGTGGCATATGAGTTCTTGAGTGGAATAGGATCTGGGATGTGCCTCTGCCTGACTGCTCTAACCCTCCCTGAGCCCACTGTCATTCAAGTGCTCCTCGTTCTCTGCATCCTTTGAGGCAGTTGCATTGGACTGGGTGGTCTCTGGATAGGGGTGATGGTACTCCTGACCCAGTTTACTTCCGCTCTAAATCTGGCTACCTCATCCCGCAGTCCAGAAATATGCATGCAGATAGGGTAGCACCTCAGTGTCCAGAAGGTCTGCCTGAATATGGCTGCCCCACAGCCACTGCATTGCACCACTCCCCACATTATACTGCAATTATACTGCAATTCCACTACTTGTCTGCTACTGAAGCTCTCCTAGTTCCCTTTTTATTAATTTACTGTCCTAAAAATCCTGCCACCGATCCTCAGATACTTTTCTTTTTAAAAAAAGAAAATAAACCAAGAAATAAATAAATGAATCAAAACACTTGTCGTGCTGAGGGTGGGCTTCTTCACCCTTATGCCCCTCCTACTCCACACCCCTTACTATACCCTGCGTTTAGCTCCTGTCAATCAGATTTAACAGGGCATATAATTAAGAGATGGGGAAGGGGAGGGAGGGGGGTGAAAATTTGCAACAATTAGAGACAGCAAAGAAATACACCACCACTACGTTTAAAATTTTCAACAGCCCAAAAACAATTCTAAGTAAAGACAACAAAGAAAGTACAGTGTCACTGAAAGCCCACAATCTAAGTTTAAAAGAAAAATATCAATTATCAGTTACCGTAAAGCACTGAATTGAATATGTTTCCTTCCCCTTCTGGCTTCTTCTGAGAAAATAAAACTCACTTGCTACCTCAACTCTGACTAAGCCCCACCTCCATTTATCACGTAGCTGAGGTTAGAGGCCAGACAATTAACACCCCTCACCCAAACTGCAGGGCAAGTCAGACAAGCCAAGACTAAATTTGCAGCAATTAAAGACAGCAAAGAAATACACCACCACTACATTTAAAATTTTCAACAGCCCAAAAACAATACTAAGTAAAGACAACAAAGAAAGTACAGTGTCATTAAAAGCCCACAATCTAAGTTTAAAGGAAAAATATCAATTACCAGTTACTGTAAAGCACTGAATTGAATATGTTTCCTTCCCCTTCTGGCTTCTTCTGAGAAAATGAAACTCACTTGCTACCTCAACTCTGACTAAGCCCCACCTCCAGTTATCACGTAGCTGAGGTTAGAGGCCAGACAATTAACACCCCTCATCCAAACTACAGGGCAAGTCAGACAAGCCAAGACTAAATTTGCAGCAATTAAAGACAGCAAAGAAATACACCTCCACTACGTTTAAAATTTTCAACAGCCCAAAAACAATTCTAAGTAAAGACAACAAAGAAAGTACAGTGTCACTAAAAGACCACAATCTAAGTTTAAAAGAAAAATATCAATTACCAGTTACTGTAAAGCACTGAACTGAATATGTTTCCTTCCCCTTCTGGCTTCTTCTGAGAAAATAAAACTCACTTGCTACCTCAACTCTGACTAAGCCCCACCTCCAGTTATCATGTAGCTGAGGTCAGAGGCCAGACAATTAACACCCCTCACCCAAACTACAGAGCAAGTCAGACAAGCCAATACTAAATTTGCAGCAATTAAAGACAGCAAAGAAATACACCACCACTACATTTAAAATTTTCAACAGCCCAAAAACAATTCTAAGTAAAAACAACAAAGAAAGTACAGTGTCACCAAAAGCCCACAATCTAAGTTTAAAAGAAAAATAGCAATTACCAGTTACTGTAAAGCACTGAAATGAATATGTTTCCTTCCTCTTCTGGCTGTTGAAACTTTTTTTTTAAACCAAGCATAACATCCTCTCTAACTTCCTGCTTGACTTGAGCTGTTATCTGGTTCTGAAAAAATATTAATCTTACCAATATCAACCACTCCTCCAATACAGGATTAAAAGTTTAGCAAAGCACCAAACATACAGTATTTGATCCTAATGTATCCATCCCAGAACAGAGGCTAGGGAACTGCCTTGATTATCTACCCTGGGACATCTATCTAGCCTGGAAATGCCCACAGGGATGCTTTTTCACAGGGACAAACTAATTTGAGTGTCATGCATGGGATTATAATTGTGAGATGTCTAGACTTCTCTCAGGGGATTCTTCTGATTAACCTGCAGGATGGAGAGGTACCAATGAATAGTCCATCTGAAGGAAAAAAGGAGGATGGGGAAGAAAAGGCACCCATTTACACCCCTATGACATGAAAGTTAGAAGATCAGTTTCTGGGGAAGATCCCTCTGAAACGGGTGTAACTCTGGAATGATACCAAAATGTGCAAACCCTATGTTTCTATGGTGGTGTGAGAAAGAACCCTATATGTCTGACTTGAAGCAAATGTGAGACATTCACCCTGGTTGGGGGGAGGCATGCCCATATGTCCTCTCATCCTGTTGAAAGAATTTAGGGAGGGGATTGCAGTGAGATGATCATAATTGTAAATCCTGGGGCCATGGGGCAGAGAATGTTGAAATAAACTGAGTGAATTTTTTTGGCTAAGTATAGGTACCTGCAAGAGGGTTGGGTAATGCCCTATCCCATTTGTTAAGCAGAAAGAGTTAAAAGCAAGGATAATTTTTGTCCTCTCCTTTTCTGCCTTGTCTGTCTCTTGCCTGTCTGATTGCACAATCAGATTTTTCTTGTGGTACCTAAGAACTAGCCACTCCAATGGTCCCACAATTTTCCCTTGTTATCTGTTCTCCTTCACTTGCTGTTTCCATTCTTTCTTTCTTTCCTTGCTTCTCTGTGGATAAAAAAAAACTATATGTGAATCTTTGTGTGAAACTGGGATCACTTGGTTTACAAATGCACATACTTACATTGTTAAAATGATTTCTGAAAGCTATTTGGGTTTCTTAAAGAAATAACAATCTGTAATAGAGAGGGGTTGATCTTGAAATGTATTTTAACCTCCACAAGTTTGTTTACAGAATTTTCAACAGGAAAACAGTTGTGGGACAAAATGTAGTATGATGTTGCAGCTGTAGAAAATTAGATGTGCTCTTTATACTGTTAGTGAAGTGACAGGAGCCATATAAAGTGATTAGATGTACTAGTATAGTTAACTATGTGATTGAAACCCCTGAAAGGAAAGGTCCTACCAAGATATACAGTACCATGCTAACCTCCTAAAGAAATTGGTTAAAAATAAAACACCAAAGATTGCCTTGTTAGTATTACCAGAAACTGCTAAAGAAGATATTGTTATAGATTATGACAAACTGGAACAAACTATAACTTCTGATGCTGTAAAGCTGAATATTTCCTTATCCATAGAACAAACTGCAGAGACATGTAACTAGGTAAAGAAATTTCAAAATACTTTTACCACAGTGCTAGGCTTAGCAAAAGAGATAGAGCATGTAATAGTAAGACAGCATGCCCACCCTATCAGACAAAAGACATACAAATTACCAGAGCAGTTAAGAAAATATGTGGTTAAAAGCAGATGTAGTTAAGGAAATACAAAAAAATGAAAGAGATGGGTGTGATGCTTGGCCAACTGGTTATGATTGTTGTATGATATTTGTAATATAAAAATATAGTATGTGATTGTCTCACATAGGACAGCCTGTGCTTCCATGGGTGCCCCCCAGGTTTCAGTGAAGCTACAGGATATGTAAACTGACCAGGAACCAGTTAATTAATTACCTTCCTTCCAGAGGCATTTTATTATCTTTTATGGCCTGTTGCTGCTTTGAAGTTGAAAACCAAATGTAACTTTATGAGTCTCTCAGAGGATGAGCCTAATAAACTTTTATGATGTTTTAAGAGGAACAGGCAATTGATACCAACATGGTGTTAAAAGTTGTAAAACCTTTTGATCTGCTTTGGGAACAGGAACCACACAAGATCAAAGAGAAAATGTTTAATTAAGGAGTCATATTTAGGAAGTGTTTTTCCTTCTGTTGTGACATTATTTAACATACCTCCTGCTTGAAAATCATGTTTGGAATTTTTAATTCTAAAAAGGAGGGTCTAGATGACTCACCAAGGGGGTGGGGAGATGGGTTTGAAATGTATCCTTGTAGCTGGGGAATATGTCATATTAATTTGGTTACTCCGAGTTCTCTGATCTAACTTAAGCACTTCCAGAGGTAATACCTTAGACAGCAAAGGTCTAAATGTATTGTGGTAGGAGTTTTTGTTTTGTACTTGTCCCTTGTTCTTTTATGTGATTGTGAGCTCTTTGATATATTGTTCTGTGTTTACATTTTTCATATTTTTATCATCTTTTAGTAAAGTACCTTTTCATTGAAAGACTGCTGGGGTATCTGCCAGTACTTTTTTTGCATGTGATATATAGATGGTTAAGTCTGACAATTGTTCAACAGCTTGATGGTGTTACTGAGCTTGAGTAAAAAGGTAAGAAAATACCTAAGGTCTCTTATAGCGTTAAAGGGTTCATTTTGGATACCTGGTTAGGTGTCCTTAGACGAAAGATATATTGCATCCCCATAAAGAGAATTTTATCTGAGCCTGTACATTGGGATATGCTAGCATAAGGTTCACAGTTTGAATCCCCCCTATAACTTGAGACTAAAGGTGATTCAGATCCAAAACCAGACAGGAGGGTTACGCTGTCTGTTACCTGTTCACACCATTGCGCTCTGAGGTTAGCACTGTGGGAGCAGAGGCCTGACCTGCGGAGTGCGTTTGTGACAGATTTGGTTGGCAGTGGTGCGATAAAGTAATTGGTAACACAAGCTTTAACTGTTCAGTGTGTCAGCTTAATACTGTGCAGCTCACTTGCAAAATAAGGCAGTGATTTATTTTTAAAAGAGAAAACAGAACAATGTCATTTTGCTTACAGTCAAAGTCCCTACCTGTTTTTTTAAGTGCAAGTTATAGTAGCCGTACTTAGGGAAGAAGATGGTAACTACAGTGAGCACACCTGCAGACTACCTGAAGCAGTTGTGCAAGAAGAGAGGAGTCCTGCATGAGGGGAGAGCCACCAAGCAGAACCTCGTGGATTCCCTGATGGCAGCAGATGCCCAGAGTATCGAGTCACAGACTGTGACTGTAAAGGACCAAACCTTGGGTGTGGAGGGACCAGCAGCCAGTGCAGTGTCCAGATCCAGTGAGAAGGACAGCAGGACCAGTACAAGCCAAGGGCCATAGCAGCAGGGGATTGTCTCCAGCATTCTGGAGCCAGAAGCAATCAGGCTGCAGATTGAGTTGCACTGAATGGAGCTGGAGTTCCAAAGAGAAAAGTGACATCTTCAGCAAGAAGTGGAGCGTGAACAGCAGGAAGCAGACCGAGAGGAGCGTGAGTGCCAGAGGTGACATGAACTGGAGAAGCTACGACTCCAACCACCAGCAACAGAGCAGGTAAGTGGCTTGAGTTTAACTGGAACTACAGGACTGGGTTACAAATTAAGTTCCAAATTGATAGCTGAATTTAAAGAGGGGGAGGATATGGATGCCTTTTTAAATTCCTTTGAAAAAGTTTGTATTCGGGCAAATATTCCTAGAGGGCCCTGGAGCTTTCAGCTATTCCCGCTACTTACCGGGAAAGCTCGGGATGCATTGGGTTAAATGGATCATGAGGACAGTAATGATTATAGCAAACATAAAGCTGCACTTTTAAAAAGTTTGATTTAACTGCAGAAGCATACAGAGCTAAATTCCGTATGCTCAGGAGGAGCCCTGAAATGAGCTGCGAGGAGCTAGCCACGAAACAACGTCAATGTTTAAAACATTGGAGGGAGGAAATTAAAGCAAACTCTGTAGATAAAATTGAAAATGCTATATTGTTAGAACAGTTTTTTGGGGCATGCCCAGCAGAGCTGAACACCTGGCTGGAAGACCGAGATCCCAAAATAGTGCAAGAGGCTGCTGAACCCTCAGACCACTATGCCAAGAGCAGACCTGCTCTGAGAGTGAATGGGGTGGGTGTGACAGTGCAGAAAGGGAAAACCATGCCTTCAGGGCAGCTAAAACCCCCACTGCCTCCACCGAAACCAGTTAGCCCCAGGCTTCAAAGAAAAGATTTTTCTGAGAAAAGAAACGAATGTTGGGGTGCAAAGTTACTGGGCATATTGCCAGACAATGTCCCAAAAGGATGCGCAATATGCAAAATGGAGCTAGGAAAGAAGTGGGTTGTTTGTGTGTCCCTGGAAGTATGCCTGTGAACATGAGGGAACACATGCGCCCAGTCACTGTGAATGGTGTACAGACACAAGGGTTAAGAGACACGGGGCATCCTTGATGCTGGTAAAAGGGGATCTGGGACAGCCTGGTCAGCTTATACCCAATAAATTTGTAACTGTACAAGGGTTCACTGGGGAGAAGACCACATTGCCACTCGCTAGTGTTCTCCTAGACTGGGGTGAAACAGGGGGAACTGTGCGACAGGAGGCTGTAGCCAAAATGTTAGCAGTTGACATCATCCTTTGCAACAATCTCAAACAGGGGATGGTGTGTGCAGTTACCCCATAGAAGCCATTGTGGAAACCACTGGGATTCTGGTTCCCCAGCCTGTGTCTCCTGATATGGAGACTAATGAAAAGGAGGTAGAAATGTTCCCAGTAGCAGTTAACCACACAGCTATGGAGGATTACTCCGAAGAAGGAGGGGTGACCCATTGTCAGAGGGTTAGGGATGACAGTGATCTGGAGTGCCCTGATGCTAGAGCTAGGGACCCTAGTTTAGATAGTGATGGGGACCTGTCCCATGCCTTGGGAATGTGTAAGGAGTTTGCCGCTGCTCAGAAAAGTGACCCTAGTCTAGAGAAGCTGAGAGCTTGGGCAGACTCTGATGGAGAACAGGGAGATGACAGAAAACATAAAGTTTATTGTGAAAATGGACTGATGTGTACTCAGGATGCTAAGACAGAGGGAGGGGTGATAGGCAGGCAGCTTGTCCTTCCCCAGGGATACCGTGAGCAGTTGCTCAAGACTGCACATGATATTCCCTTGTCTGGTCATCTGGGAATCGCTCGCACTATGCAGCGTTGATCCAGAATTTCTATTGGCCCAACTTCACCCAGCAGGTGAAGGAGTATTGCAAGTCTTGTCACCAGCGCCAAGAAATAGGGAAGGCAGGTAAAAAAACCTAAGCAGCCCTAATTCCATTGCCCATAGTGAAGGAACCATTCCAGAGGGTGGGAATGGATATTGTAGCACCTTTAAACATCCCCAGCTCCTCCGGGAAAAGGTTCATCCTGACTGTGGTGGATTATGCCACCCAGTATCCAGAGGCAGTCGCCCTATCCTCACTGAGGACAGACAAAGTGGCAGATGCCTTACTTGGGATTTTCTCCCGTGTTGGGTTTTCATAGGAGGTTATCACCAATCAAGGGGGTTCCTTCATGTCAGACCTAATGAATTGTTTGTGGGAGAAGTATGGGGTGGTGCAGAGGCACATGACACCTTATCACCTGCATGCCAATGGGCTTGTGGAAAGATTTAATGGTTCCCTGAAATCAATGTTCCAGGCATTTTCTGAACAGCATGGGAGGGACTGGGAGAAATACCTTCCCCACCTGTTGTTTGCATACAGGGAGGTGCCCCAAGAGTAGACAGGGTTTTCCCCCTTTGAGCGCTTCTATGGATGCCGGGTACATGGGTCCCTAGACTTGATCTGGGAGGACTGGGAAGGCAAGCAAGCCACCCAGGGAACTCCATAGTGGATTACATCCTTAGGTTTAGGGAAAGGCTGAAGGAGCTTATGGAGACAGCCCAGAGCAACCTGGCAGCTGTCCAACAGAAACAAAAAGTGTGGTATGACCGCAGAGCCAGAGCTGTGGGTCAGGAAGTCATGGTCCTTATTCCGGTCTGGAAAGACAAGCTGCAGGCTGAGTGGGCAGGACCATACAAAGTAGTTAGAAAGGTAAGTGACGAGAACTATGTCATAGAATTACCTGACAGAAGACATACAGAAAGAATGTACCATGTCAACATAATGAAGCCATATGCTAATAGGGCTGACATGGTGTTTGCAGTGTGTAGTCCTGGGGAGGGGATGGATGAAGGAGACCCCCTTCTGGAGTTGCAGGATGAAAGCAATCAGGAGTCCTCTGTGGAAGCAGTTAAATTGTCACCCCAGCTGTCTCCGGACAAGATCTAGGAAGTAAGGGAGGTTTTAGCAGACTTTGCCCCACTGTTTAGTACCAAGCCTAGACTAACTCCCTTAGAAACACATGATGTGGAGACAGGGACACAGACACCCATACAGCGGACAGCATGTCGGGTGTCAGAGGCTGTCCAAAAGGACATTAGGAGGGAGGTGGAGGAAATGATGGATTTAGGTATAATCCAGAGATCCCACAGCTCCTGGGCCTCACCCATAATCCTTGTTCCCAAGCCAGATGGCTCTACTCATTTTTGTGTGGACTAGCGTGGACTGAATGCATTCACAAAGTCAGACACCCACCCAATGCCTCGGACGGACAAACTCCTGGACAAGTTGGGAGGGGTGACCTACTTTATGACTACTGACCTGACAAAGGGGTATTGGCAGGTAGAGTTAACTGACAGAGCTAGGGAGAGGTCGTCCTTCATCATGCCGATAGGCTTATTTGAATTTAAAGTAATGCCTTTCGGAATGAAGAATGCCCCGGCCACTTTCCAAAGGTTGGTGAACCAGGTGACAATGGTGCTGAGGAGTACACCGTGGTGTACCTGGATGACATTGCCATCTTTAGTGCCAGCTGGGAGGAACACCTGTTCCACCTTAGGGAAGTGCTGGGCAGGATACAGAGGGCCGGGCTTACTGTCAAAGCTGAAAAGTGCCAGGTGGCCATGGCTGAAGTGGCATACCATGGGAATGTTGTAGGCCGGGGACAGCTCCATCCTAACCAAGTAAAAATAGAGGTGATGAAGGCATGGCCCAAACCAGAAATGTAGAAAGAGGTCAGGAGTTTTCTAGGGACAGCAGGGTACTATAGGAAATTTGTACCCAATTACAGTGCCCTGGCTGCTCCCCTATCTGACCTGGTAAAAGAAAAAGATGCCTAAGAAAATTACCTGGGAATCAGCCTGTGAAAAAGCCTTTACCAGACTGAAGGAGGCACTGTGCAGTGCTTCTGTATTGACAAGTCCTGACTATAGCAGGCCCGTTTTAGTCCAGACTGATGCCTCAGATGTGGGTATTGGGGTAGTACTGAGTCAGATATCCAACCAAGGGAAAGATCACCTGTAGTGTACCTGAGTAAAAAGTTACTTCCCAGGGAGCAGACTTACTGTACTGTGGAAAAAGAGTGTATTGCCATAGTGTGGGCCCTAAAGAAGTTAGAGCCATACTTATATGAGCAGCATTTTGAGGTACAAACTGACCACAACCCCCTGGTTTGGCTGACACAAATGGAAAAAACTAATGGTAGACTATTAAGATGGAGTCTTGCCTTGCAAGGGTATGCCATGACAATCTTACATAGGGCTAGAGTGACCAATCAGAACACAGATGGCTTGTCGCATCTATATGAGGAGTGACCTGACTTGTGGAGCTCATCACTGGTAGGGGATAGAGCCCCCAAATTCAGTCTAGGTGGGGAGGAGTGTGGTGCTTGGCCAGCTGGTTATGATTGTTGTATGATATTTGTAATATAAAAATATAGTATGTGATTGTCTTACATAAGACAGCCTGTGCTTCCATGGGTGCCCCCCCCAAGGTTTCAGTGAAGCTACAGGATATATAAACTGACCAGGAACCAGTTAATTAATTACCTTCCTTCTAGAGGGCATTTTATTACCTTTTATGGCTTGTTGCTGCTTTGAAATTGAAAACCAAATGTGAGTTTATGAGTGTCTCAAAAGATGCGCCTAATAAACTTTTATGACATTTTAAGAGGAACAGGCCATTGATACCAACATGGTATTAAAAGTTGTAAAACCCTTTGATCTGCTTTGGGAACAGGAACCACACAAGATCGAAGAGAAAATGTTTAATTAAGGAGTCATATTTAGGAAGTGCTTTTCCTTCTGAAGTGACATTATTCAACATACCTCCTGTTAGAAAATCATGTTTGGAATTTTTAATTCTAAAAAGGAGGAGCTAGATGACTCACCAAGGGGGTGGGGAGATGGGGTTGAAATGTATCCTTGTAACTGAGGAATATGTTATATTATATTGGGACTCCGAGTTCTCTGATCTAACTTAAGCACTTCCAGAGGTAATACCTTAGATAGCAAAGGTCTAAATGTATTGTGGTAGGAGTTTTTGTTTTGTACTTTGCCCTTGTTCTTCTATGTGATTGTGAGCTCTTTGATATATTGTTCTGTGTTTACATTTTTCATATTTTTATCATCTTTTAGTAAAGTACCTTTTCTTTGAAAGACTGCCGGGGTGTATGCCAGTTCTTTTTTTGCATGTGACGTAGAGATGATTAAGTCTGACAATTGTTCTACAACTTGATGGTGTTACTGAGCTTGAGTAAAAAGGCAAGAAAATACCTAAGGTCTCTTATTGAGTTAAAGGGTTCATTTTGGATACTTGGTTAGGTGCCCTTAGGCAAAAAAGATATGTTGCATCCCCCGAAGACAATATTATCTGAGCCTGTACATTTCGGTATGCTAACATAAGGTTCACAGTTTGAATCCCCCCATAACTTGAGACTAAAGGTGATTCGGACCCAAAAGCAGACAGGAGGGTTACCCTGTCTGTTACCTGTTCACACTATTGTGCTCTGAGGTTGGCACTGTGGGAGCAGAGGGTCTGACCTGCGGAGTGCATTTGTGACAATGGGTAATGTTTTGACAACTGTCTTCATAGCCATATAGCTTTTCATAGCCCTATGGTTTTCTATCCTGATATAGTGCCTCTCCCTAAGTTTGCTGCTTGTATATTGCACTGCCTTAGGATCTGTGGTCCTAGCTAAATACTATAAATCTGTATACTCCATACCTTGGTCACCTAGTAATCTGTGCTTTAAAGTCTTGGTCTCTTTCAAATTGTTGCTTAATGTTATTGGCATCCATGACTACTGATTAGGGCTGCAGGATAGGTTCGACCAATTAGCCTGAATAGTCAGGCCCCCGATGTTCACGCTAGTCCACCCATGTGCAAACATATGGAAGAAATATGCAAACTTTGGTTCACCCGGTTCGCCCCTGCAATACTCGTAAATTTAAAATTTATTGGTATTGCAAGGGCAAACCGGGTGAACTAAAGTTTGCAAATTTCATTTCGTTATATAGTGCTTCACTAACACATGTGATGTAGTTACTGTCCTCATGTGATGACTCTGAGTGGGACGATTGGCAGCCCAGCCAGCAGTCGACCCCACACATCAGCCTTATGATAAGTTCCTGCCTGGAACTTATGTAAATGTGTGGGTGATTGGCTGTCAAAGGGCTGTTTGTTAGAGAGACCAGTCAATGTTGGCCAGCACAAAAAAGAGTCGTGGGTAGGCTGGCTAAATCGAATAGCAGTACCAGTTTTCTGGCAGTTGGTGTTTGACTTGAATCAGTGCAGTAGTTGCCGCATTGTGTACTACTTCGACTCGAGCTAGTGTCGTCTCAGACGGTCTCCTCCAGTGCAGTGATCTGATCTCTCTCACAGACTCTGTTGGTCCCCTTCACTCTGTGTGGGGGCAGGAAATTAAAAAAAACAAGCTTTGTGTTATTTTTTTAATATAACTGGAAAGTGGAAAAGAGGAGCAGCTAGCAAGGGCGTTGGTTTGATTAGGAGTCAGGGCAGGGAAGGGGAAAACTCCTGCAGGAGTGTGTGGTGGCTGATGGCAACCCTACAGGCTGTGGGTGCCCAGTCTGACTCACAGCCAGTCTCACTCGACTAGTCTAGTCTGTAATCTTTCTCATCTCAGACTCTTGTCTCTCAAGTCTGTCAAGTATGACGTACTACTATCATTGTCTTCTCTTCTCCAGTTAAGCAAGAAAAGTTAAATAAACCCCAAGCTTCAAACTAAAGTAGTAATTTAACTCAACCAAGGTGGCATTGCAGCACAGCATGCAGTTTGTTTGTGTGTGGGGGGAGGGGGTAACAGACACAGTCTGTCTACTGTCAGACAGCTCCTCCGTTCCATTGTTGCTTGTTGTCTAACTTGTCTGTTGCCAGTTTGCAACGCACAGATTCATTTTTTTTATTATGCAGACAGCATCATATCTTTATTGGGACAAAACACAATAATAAAAAAAAAACATTTAATTTCGACAGTGTTTTCTCTCTGGGAGGGAGAGATCTAGGTAACCAGTGTAAGAGGAAGCCAAGAACTGAACCAACCTAGGCAAAGTCAAGGCTGTCTTTTTTTGGGGGGTTGTCTGACTGAGTCTGATCATTTTTTAATCTACATTAACAACCTATAATAAAAATAAATATATAAATCCCAAGTAAGCAAGTACACAACAACATTACTGCCCCACCAACTAGTGTTTTACTGACCTATTTGGTATTTTCGGATAATTTTGCTGTATTCTTTTTAGCTACTCGATGCAGCCATCAATGCTATATTGAGCCACCTATTAGGGAAAGAAATATCCCTGTGTGTCACTACTACTTAAACTACATGACTTGACACAGCCAGCAGTGCTATATTTACCTGTTAGGGAACAAATACCCCTGTGTGTTACTGCTTAAAGTACTTGACTCGATGCAGCCAGCAGTGTTATATTTACCTGCTAGGGAACAATTATCCCTGTGTGTTACTACTGCTTAAAGTACTTGACTCGAAGCAGCCAGCAGTGCTATATTTATCTGCTAGGGAACAAACATTCCTGTGTGTTACTACTGCTTAAAGTACTTGCCGCGATGCAGCCAGCAGTGCTATATTTACCTGCTAGGGGACAAACATCTCTGCGTGTTACTACTTAAAATACTTGACTCAACGCAGCCAGCAGTGTTATATTTACCTGCTGAGGAACAAATATCCCTGTGTGTTATTACTTAAAGTACTTGGCTCGACATAGCCAGCAGTGCTATATTTACCTGCTAGGGAACAAATATCCCTGTGTGTTACTACTTAAAGCACCTGGCTCGACGTAGCCAGCAGTGCTATATTTACCTGCTAAGGAATAAATATCCCTGTGTGTTACTACTTAAAGTACTTGACTCGATGCAGCCAGCAGTGCTATATTTACCTGCTAAGGAACAAATACCCCTGTGTGTCACTACTTAAAGTACTTGACTCGACGCAGCCAGCAGTGCTATATTTACCTGCTAGGGAACAAATATCCCTGTGAGTTACTACTTAATGTACTTGGCTTGATGTAGCCAGCAGTGCTATATTTTCCTGCTAAGGAAAAATATCCCTGTGTTTTTCTGCTTAAAGCACTTGACTCGATGCATCCATGAGTGATAAAAAAAATAGCAGCACTTCTCAGGCAATCCAGGCAGCAGTGACAACAGTACAGAAAATTCAAGACATTGCAGGAGTAACCCGTCATGGTACTCAGAGGATGAGCACAAGGGCCATCATAGTGCAGCAGCCAGTCTTAGTAAGCACAGTGATGGATGATGATGAGGAGCAGAAGACAGATGAAACTGAGGGAGAAATCAATGAAACAGATCCTGAGTTTGTAGTAGATAAAGTAGCAGTCAGTCTGTCAGGTAGCAGCAGTTCTGGGGTTTGGGATGATGAGAAATACTACAGGGCCAGAAAAAGAGCAAAAAAGAGTTATAGGAAGGATGGTGGTACTAAGAAAAAAATAATGGGGCATAATGAGACAACCACACCTGCAGTGGAGAAACAGAGAATAGAAGATGGACAGGGTTCTAGAGGAGTAGAAACAGAAGCAGTTGAGGAAGGAAGAGTTGCTGTGCATCAACATTCGTTGATTGGCATGGAGATGGAAAGACCTGAAAGAGATACTGGCAGCAGTAGTGGCTGTGGTGGTGGCATGGGCAGTGGTGAACATATCCTCCCTATAAGCAGCAGTGCAACAAAATCTGTGAAATCCATAGTGTGGGATTGTTTTACACAAGATAAATCATCCTGCAGTCATGTGATTTGAAAATTATGCAAAACAGAATTAAGTCACGATAAAGTGGGTACCAGGATGGGAACATCAACAATGATAAGACATATGAACAAGTCTCACATTTATCAGTATCAAAAAGCACAAAAGGAGAACACACAAGTTGTTGCACTGTTGCACTCTGCTGAGGAGGAGGATGATATGGATGTTTACCAAGATCACGGGGATGATGTAATTGATGTGGAGTTGGAGGATGATGAAAGTTTGACTTCCAGTCAAAGCACATCTTCAATTTCGTGTTTCTTTACCCCTCTGAGCCCACCACCACAGCCTGCCAGGAGTCATACACCATCCATGTCCACGATATGCACCCCTCATGGTGGTAAAACTCAAAGGAAGCTACCAAGAAAATCTACTGATATTAGCAAGTGTAGCAGTCATCAAATTTCACTGAAAGACTGCTTTGAGCAATCACAGAAATATAAGCCCAACAGGCCTGAGGCAAGTCGATTAACAAAGGCAAATGGAGAGATGATAGCCACCGACTTGCTACCATTCTCCTTTGTGTCTAACCCAAGCTTTAAAGCACTAATGTAAGTCGCTGTGCCCAAATATCAAGTCCCCAGCTGGACTTATTTCTCAACTGTTGTCATCCCAGATTTGTATGACGCTGTTTGTAACAGCGTGTTTGAGGCGCTTAAAGGTTCAGTGGGCAAAAAGGTTCATGTCACAATGGATATGTGGACCAGTGGCCAGACGACTGACTATATGGCTGTGACTGGCCATTGGGTAAACTTTCCTCCCTCTTCTTCATCATCATGTAATGGCTCTGGTGGCAGCAGCAGCAGCAGCAGCAGCAGCAGCAGCAGCAAAAAGCAAGGGCCAGTCTCTGTTTGCAAGCAGGCAGCATTATGTGTTTACAGTTTTGAAAAAAAAAATCACAAAGCGGAACATCTTCTGGAGGGCCTTGAAGAAATGTTTGCTGAGTGGCTAACTCCAAAGTCCTAGCAACCAGGGTTTACAGTGGCTGACAATGCTTCTAATATTGTAAAAGCAGTAATACCTGGTAATTTTACACATGTACCATGCTTTGCACACACTGTTAACTTGGTGGTGAAAGACTTTATCAGTGGGGACCAAAATGTTCTGAACTTGATTGCAGCTGCCTGCACTGTGTGCACCCACTTTAGCCATTCTGTTAAAGCCAGAAAGTTGTTGCGGCAGATTCAAATAGAAAACAGCCTCCCTCTCCACCAGATGATCCAGGAAGATCCAACCAGGTGGAATTCCACCTACTATATGATGCAGAGAATGCTTGAGCAACAGAAAGCTATCCATCAATAGGCAGTCCAAGATGGCATTGGGAAAGGAGATGTGAATATCAGCCCCAATCAGTGGCGTCTGATGGAGAATCTTACTTGAATTCCTAAACCCTTTGACGAGGCTACATGAGTGGTGAGCTCTGATGGTGCTGGGCTAAGCAAGCTATTACCCTTAATCTCAGTCATCAGAATGAGACTAGAGCATCTTGATTCACAGTTCCTTGACACTGATGGAATCAATGCTGCATCCCTTGTGGGAAAAATGTTGAAAACATTCCTGACTGATGAGCACATTTTAAATATTTGTAAAACAGAACATTACATTTTGGCCACACTTCTCGATCATCGGTTTAAGGATACAATTGAGACATTCTATGACTTTAAAGACCTAGAATACTATCGCAAACTGTTAATTGAGAAAGTGTCAGCATGTATAGTTGAGAAAAGTAGTACATCATCAGTGCCCTTGTGACAACATTCAAATTCTGAACAAGATCTGGTGGAGATGGAGGGAGCACAATCTGCCGTTGCTACTGCTGCTGGTGGTGCTACCACTACTGATGTTGTTTGTCATCAAACACCAACCAGAACTACTGCTACACCACAAGAGGACAAACCACTGTGGGACATGCTGTCAGACTTTGGTCTGATAAAGACAGCTGGAAAGGCTCAGCTGGCTATTGTGGTATTGGAAGTCCCTGCTGCAAAAATGGTTAAGGATTATATGGAGGAGACTACATCTCACCGCAGGTGATGAACCATTGCTGTATTGGCAACAGAAAACATTTATGTGGACTTCTTTAACTGAGATCACAATTGAATACCTCAGTTGCCCACCTGCAAGCACATATTCCGAGAGAATTTTCAGTTATGCTGGGGCAATAGTGAATGACAAAAGAACATGACTTTCCACAAAGACTGTAGAAAGGCTCACTTTTCTTAAAATGAACCTGCCACAGTTCAAAAACATATGCTGTCTAAAATTTATGTAGGCTGACAGCACCTGGATGGCATGCTACGCTGATGATGATGATGATAATGATGGTGAGGGATTCTATTGCCACTAGTAGCCACTAGCCTTTCCACCTGGCTGTCCTCCACTGGTGGATCCTTCTGTCTTGTCCTCATTCTGTTCCTTGACTTCCATTAATTTCAGAAACAAACATCCACTGCTGGTTCTCATGTGCCGCTGAGGCCAATCTGGCTAGCACCAGAAACTGAAGGACCACTACATACTGTGGTTCAGCTGAAACAATCAGAAATGATTACACATTGTCGCACAACTCTTCATCCATTTGTTTTATTGGATTTTTATAACAAAATACACACTCAAATACTTATTAGGCTCGGCGGTTAACAAACAAAAACATTAATAAAATAAATAAATAACTGTCCTTCTGGTTCACCTCCAAATGGGGATTTAATTTTAATGTTTATTTTTTTTTGCTGTGAAATGTAAACTTTACAATACATTCCCAATTTCAATGCTGCACCAAATGACACATCCAATGTTTTGATCTGAAGGAGTCATCCACCAGACAGAAACTGTTTTCATAACCTGTAAAATGAAAATAAAAGAAATTGAATAGATTTTAAAAAAATGCTGTTCCCACATATTGCACTAATTGACCATCATGACAAAAAAAATCCCTGATCTTACTCTAGCCCCCCCCTCCCCGACTCCAAGTCCAACCTCCCGGGACACTCCCTCTTACAAATAAAATTCACCCTCCATTGTTAGACCCCAAACCACACACCTGGTATCATAAAGACAATTTGCAGATGGTATACTGCTATGGGTTTTTCAATTATTCTGAGTAAAGATGAGGAAGGGGTAGGTGTTTGGGAAGGTGGGACAAATAAAGTAATATCGACATAGTTACCTGTGGAAGGTATAAGGATCAGGTCAAGAGAGTATACTAGAGGGAAAGGAGAAAACTAGGGTGGGTAATATATTATTAATATTTGACAGTTACTCAGAATAACAGAACACCCCAAACTGATACTAGATGCCTAACAGTGTTACACCCCTGCATTTCTTTATGGCCCATGGCCATATCCATTGGGCTCCATTAGTAGCTCAGTAGGGGGTTACTACTTGAGCCAAGCTTCAAGCAGGAGCCACTCAGTCAGAAAGGGGACCACCCTTGGATTCTGAAAAGTTCAACATGACTGGCACTCCTGGTACCTATAGCTTCAGCTGCTATAGTACTGTTCTACATAGGTAAAAGTTTAAAGTAGAAAAATAATTTAATCCACACAGTGTGGTAAAGCAAAATGCCACACTGCGTAGCACTTCTGCACTTTACCTTCCTCAGTATCCGCCCCCAGAGGAAGGCAAGGTGCAGAAGGCCAGCAGTGTGGCATTTTGCTTTACCTCATTGTGTGGATTAAACTCATTTTATACTCTAAACTTTCGTCCATGCACTTATTTGGTACTATGGCAGCTGAGGCTATAGGTACCAGGAATGCTAGTCATTTTGAACTGAGCTCTATTAGTACCTGGATCTAACAGTGGGGAAAGATACAAAATGATTATAACAGGGTGTAGCTCAGGGGGTTAACCCTTTGGGCTGCAACTAGATTTAAAAAGCTAAAGTTGTCAGGGATGATATATAAGCCATATATCATCCCTGACCTTTATCACTTGCTAAATCAGTTTCAACACTATTTTACAACATCTACTGGCTGGGTAACCATGTGGTTCTACAATATATAACCACATTCTGATTCTACCTGGCTCTACTTAACTGTAAAAAATCCACATATTTTATTTTGCATCTTTGGGAATATACATGTAGTAGTACTAAGATTTTAACTTTAAGAATGGTAAGTTTTGCAAAGCTTTCGAGCACTGAGACAGAATCCTATGCACTAAAGCTTTACTTCTGTGGATTTCTTAATTCAGTAGAACCAGGTAAAATGTTATTTAATTTTGCATTATATATTATAGAACCTTGTTATACTATGTAGAACATGGTTTTACTTAGTAGAACCTGTTTTTTTACTTAGTAGAACCTAGTTTTATTTGGTAGAACCTGGTTTTACTTGGTAGAACTTGGTTATGTATGGTAGAACCTGATTCGACTGGGTTTTACCTGGTGGAACCAGGTAGAACTTTTTTGGGTTCTACTCAGAACGTTTATGAGGTAGAACTTTCAGAAGTTCACGCAGCCCCACTACTGATTAAGTACTCTGCCTGAGAATAGCTCTGCTTTAAGGCTCTCTGGTCCTAGTCACATACCATACGTACTGCATGCTCCCTATCTGGGACACCTAGAACTCTGCAGTTTCAATTCATAGCCTTACAATGTATTTGCTCATTTGCTGCCTATCTTTATCTGCATCCATTTTGCTCATTTGTTGCTAAATTTTGTCAGCAACCACTACTACTGGCTAAGTACCCTGCTGTGTACAGCTCTGCCTAACGGATCACTGGTCTTAGCCTAGGTTGTATAGCTCTGCCTGAGGATCTCTGGTCCTAGATAAGTACCATAAGCACTGCATTCTCCGTATCTTGGTCACCTAGTAATCTGTAGTTTCAACTCATAGCCTTACAATTTGTTTGTTCAATTCATCTGCTCCTCTCTACATTTTGTCTCCTTGTCCATAGCTTTGCTCACTGCTCTACTATATTTCACTAGATATCCGGACATTGTCTAAGTACTCTGGTTGCATATAACTCTGCCTTATGTTGCCCAAGGTGCTCAACTGCTGCTTTTACCTGTACTGTTAACTCACTGCATTTATTTTGCCTAAACTCAACTCACTACACTTTACCATGCCTCATTTTCTTCCCTTCTATCTTACCTTCCTCTCCCTCCTATCCCTATCCCCTACCTCACCTACTCTGGTCTACTCACATAACTCCAATCCTCTCCCCCTTCTCACTAATGCCTACACCCCCTCTCTTTCCTATATCTTTTTCCTCGCTCCATTCCCTCCTCACCTCCCACTTTCTACCCATCCCCTGCTTCCTCTCTACTCTTCCTTGGCTATTCACCCTCCCTCAGCCTTGAATTTCACCACTGTGTCTGTCCCTCCTTTCCACTCTCGCCCCTTTCTCCCTTTCCCCCTCGTCCAGGGGCGCAAAGACCTCACTCCATTTGCCTTCTACTCCTTATTCTTCTTCTTCTTGCTGGTGATGTTGAAACTAACCCCAGCCCCCCTACTCCCTCCTACCCCCCCTACTCTCCCCAAAGGCCTAAGCATCTACCACTTAAATGCTAGGATTCTCCTCCCCAAGCTTGATTCCCTTAATGTCTGGCTCTCTCAGCACTACCCTGATCTCTATTTCATCTCTGAATCCTGGCTGTGCTCTAGAGTACCAGACTCTGCTCTACTTCTTCCTGATTATCATCTCTTCTGGCAGGACTGAGGCAAGCATGGTGGTGGGGTCACTTTATATGTCCATGAAAACCTAACCTGCTCCATCTGCTTCTGTGAGTCTATCCCCTCCGCTCATGAGCTCCTATTAGCCAGGCTATCTCTCCCCTCCACCCTCCCCATCTTTGTTGGTGTCTTCAATGCCTCTCCTAAAATCTCTTCCCATCCCTCCTTGACTCAGTCTCATTTCTCATTTTCCATGGTGCCTCCAGTGAGCTCATCCTCTTTGGAGACTTCAATTTAAATTGACTCTCCCCTGCCTCCAGGTCCACTATCTGCAGGACTGAGTCCCTTAATCTTACACAACTAATCATTTGAACCCACCTGCCTCAATCCTCTCACTGCCCAAGCATTCCCTCCTGGATTGGGTGTTCTGCTGCCACCCTCACTGTATAATTCCTGCAGGCATTCTTGTAGACACCTTCAGTGGCCACTGCCTAACTAATTGCATCAGAAAAGTGCACGCTACCCATTCTGCTCCCAAATACCTTTGGTATAGGCCTCTCAGGTCACTTGATGTTAATGCCCTCTTAAATGATCTGACAGCCCTTGACTGGTCCCTCATTTACTCAACCTGGGACATTAACACAGTTCTCTTCCTCTTTTCTGCTATACTTGCCCATACCTGGAATATTAATGCCCCTCCCCCCTTAAAAAGTACAGAGTCAAATGCTCCCACCAGCCCGAATTACTTTGGATCTCATTAATTTGTGCAAATCCTGGGACCAAGCTAGGCCACGATGCAAGTCCTCCCAATCCCTGTCTGACCTTCTAACTAACAGGTCACTCAGAATTTCCTGTACTAAGGCAGTCCACACTGCAAAGGCCCATTATTTCAAGTCAGCTCTCCAGTCTAACCTAAATTCCTCATCAAATTTCTGGAAGGTCATCCACTCTCTATTTGACCCCCCCAGCCTAGTCCACCTCCCTGTCCTCCTGGTAGATGGTTCACTTGTCTCTGACCTCCCCCATTGCTGCTCATTTGATCAGGTTCTTCACCACCTGTGCACTACCTCCTCCTTCTCTGTCCCCTAATCGATTCCCCCTCCTGTCCCCCACTGTCTCTCCCCCATCCCACTCTCCTGAAGGTTTCCACTTCCCTGTTTCCCCCTCTGGAAGTCTTCTTCATCTTCATGTCTCTCATTCCTTCAAAGTCCATCCCCAACAGGCAAGACCCTAAACTCCTACTAATCTCTGCACCCACCATTGCCTCTCTGCTCACTCACTTCCTTCTCCCTCAGTGCTGTCCCACAGGCCTGGAAGGTTGGGAAGGTTCTGCCCCTGCACAAAGGGGGTGACCCCTCCTCCACTGGCAACTTCTGGCTGATATCACTCCTCCCTGCTCTTGCAAATCTCCAGGAGACTTTAGTTTACTCCCAGCTTGCTGACTTCCTATACACCTCCAATTTCCTCTCCCCTTTCCAGTCTAGCTTTAGGAAAAAAAAACACTCCATTGTGCCCTCACTACTGAGTGTAACTGACTCTATGCTCACTGGGATGGATCAGGGACATATTACTTCTGCCATATTCCATATTCATCAATCTGGCCAAAGCTTTTCACTCAATGTCCTACCCGCTCCTTCTGAACAAGCTCAGCTCTGCTGGCCTTTCAGCATCCACTGTGGACTGGTTCTGTTCATACCTCACAGGCCATCAACAGACTGTTCAGATTGGTGGCACCCAGTGCCCCCTCCCCATGCTAGCTGGAGTACCCCACGGCTCCATCCTAGGCCCAATCTTTTCTTTTATTTTCCTAAACAACCTCCCCTCAGCCTGTGCCTCTATGCATATCCAAATATATGGGGATGACATAGTTATCTACACCTCTGGCCCATCAGTTTTTGCAGTAGACGTTCCACCCCAAAAAGACTTCCACAACATGCTGCACTGGTTTAACGCTAACCAGCTTAGGGTCAAAACCAAGAAAACTGTCTCTATGACCTTTGGCACCAGCCAGAAATTGGCCAGGCTCTCTCCTTCCCCCTGCCAATTTTCTCTACTCTGAATGGTACTTCCCCTGGAGGTTGTCCCTGCCTTCAAGTACCTTGGTGTGTGGCTGGATAGCAAGCCTGACTTTTCTACCCACATCATTGCCATCCATGTCAAAGTTTGCCCCAGACTTGGTGCCTTGTACTGCAGTAAGGATTGCCTCTACCCCCAGGTCCGATGAGAGCCAGTTACCAAAATGGTTCTCCCAGTCTCAACTATAGAGATGTGGTCTATGGCACTGCCCCCACCACTTCCCTTGCCAGACTGGACACTCTCTGTAATGCCTTCTGTTGCTTCACTACCAACTCCCCACTCCATTCTCACCATTGCTCCTTCTATCCCTCCCTTTCCATCCTTCCTCTGCCTTCACGTCGCCAGTCTCACTCTGCCTCCTTCATTGCAAAATACTGGTTTGGGTCCCTTCCCTCCTACCTTTCCTCACTCCTCTCTCCTGTCCTTTCCTTTCTATATGCACTCTGCTCCAGGGATTTCTGTACATTTGCCATTCCTAGCCACCACTCCACTGCTGGGCAAGCTGCCTTCTCCCACCATCTCCCATACCTTTGGAATCTGCTGCCTCCTCCCTCTAACTCTCCCCTTCACTTCCTGCCTTTAGACACTTGCAACTGCTTATTCCTGCTCCCCCCTCCTGTCCCCACCGGATCTCTTTCTCCTACCTCTGCTGATCCCCCCACCATCCACGCTCCATAAATCAGGATGTACGATGCTCTCCCCATTGACCTCTTCTCTGTGTCCATCCCGTACCGCGCACTTTAAGCATTACTGCATATTTTGTGTATAACTGCGACTGTGAGTTTAACTGACTCATCACACCTTGTACCTGTGGAGTTGCCTTGTTTACTGTATTTTACATGTTTGTATTCTTTGTAAAGTTATTATTCTGTGTCTACTCCATTTCCTGTTTCCCCATGTTGCACCTAGAAATGAGCTTCAGCTCAGTATGCCTTTCCTGGTCACCAAATATTTAAATAAATAAATAAATCATTGAAGAATCAGGAAGTGCTTGGTCATCACCAATGGTGATTGTAAATAAAAAGGAAAGGGGTATAAGAATATGCCTTGATTTTGAGAAACTTAATCTAGTGTCTATATTTGAAGTTCAAGTACAGTACACTAGTACCCTTGATCTCACCAAGGGTTACTTGCAAATTCCCTTAGCTAAAGAATCCAGAGACAAAACTGCATTTTCCACTCCAATTGGATTCTGTCAGTTCACCACCATGCCATTTGGTTTACATGGTGCACCCACTAAATTCCATCAGTACATGGATTTAATTTTAGCCTCTCACACTGGTTATTGTGCTGCTTACCTGGATGGTGTTACGGTGTACAGTCCAGACTGGAAGAAGAATAAAAAGAAGAATCAGCATTTATATAGCGCTTTTCATACACAGTATCCCAAAGCGCTTTACAAGCAATGCTAGACTGGTAGTGAAGTGACTGAATGTGTGGTGGTGGCCATATCACACATCATCACCCACACACAGCCTGGATAATTGTTTATGGAAAGGGGAATGTTGGCCAGGACACCGGGAATGTTCCCTGTTCTTTGTGAAGAGTGCCCTGGTTTCTTTTACTTCCACATGGACACCCACCGGGACAACACCAGGATGGGCAGAAGGAACCTCGGTTTAACATCTCATCCGAAGGACAGCACACCCCAGCAGTGCAGCACCCCCCAATATTGCACTCGGATGCCAGTGATTTTTAAGTGCAAGTCCAGTCCAAGTGTGGGATGAGAACCCATGACCTTCTGGTCCAGAGGCAAATGTGCTACCAACTGAGCCACCTGGAACACCTATGAGCAGTTATCCAATCTTTCAAAAATGCAAGTCTGACCATTAATCCTACCAAGTGCACATTAGGCATGCAGGAAATCAGTTGTTTAGGTTATATTTGGGAAAATGGAGAAGTTAAATCCAGAGATTTCCAAGATGGAAGTTGTAGCTAACAGTCCTGTTCCTAAAACAAAGAAACATGTCAAGTAATTTTTAGGTCTGGCTGGTTCTACCAGAGATTTGTTCCCAACTTTTCAAAGTTACTGTAGCTACTCTGCTCACTGAACTCATGAAAAAACAGTATCAGAATAATGTGAAATTGTCTCCAGAGTATGATGAGGCTTTTCAGGCCATCAAGGCTACCTTATGTTCAGCCCCTGTTTTAAGAATTCCAGACTTTGAGAAACAATTTCTGTTACAGAGAGATGCATCATAGGTAGACCTAGGTGCAGTCCTGACTTAGAATATAGACAGGAAGGAACATCTCATTCTATATGTCAGTAAGAAACTGCATGACAGAGAGAAAAAGTACTCAACTATTGAAAAAGAATGACTTGCTGTGAAATGGGCACAGAGTCCCTCAAATTGTATTTGCTAGGAGCTGATTTTGTACTTATAACAGATCACAATCCTCTGTTGGCTTAATCAAATGAAGGATACAAATCCCAGAATAACAATGTGCACCTGGCATTACAGCCATTTAAATTCAAAGTGATGCACAAATCTGGAAAAGAGAATGTCAGTTTTGATTTTCTGTCAAGATATGGTTTAGGAATTGAGAATTCAGAAGGTTGAAAAGAATGGGTGTGCTTAACTGAAATGTTTGCTGTAGAAGGTGTTATGAGAAAAGGGATATTACATATTCAAAGAACTGGAAATGTTATAAGGTAATGTTAAAAGAGAAATTTTGGAAACCTATTTAAAAAAACTGGTTCCTTCTTAAAGAGGTGTGTGTGTGTGTGTGTGTATGTGTGTATGTGTGTGACAGGGTTGAGTAAGACACTGTTCCATTTGTTATGCAGAAAGAGTTAAAAGCAAGGATCTAGTTTGTCCACTCCTTTTCTGCCTGGTCTATCTCTCTTGCCTATCTAATTGCACAATCAACTTTTTCTTGTGGCTCCTAGGAATTGGCCACTCTGATGTCTGATGGCCCCACAATTTCCCCTTGTTATCACCTTTCCTTCACTTGCTGTTTATATTCTTTCTTTCTTTCTTTCCTTGCTTCTATGTGGTTAAAAAATATATGAGTTTTTGTATGAAACTGGGATCCCTTGGATTGCAACTATATATATATCTATATATCTATATATATATATATATATATATATATATATATATATATATATGTATATATAGATATACATATATATATATATGTTATGGTAGCACGGTAGTGCTGCCATAGTTAGGGTTGAGGAGCCATTTACATGTTAAACCCAAAATTTTGCACCTTAATAACTTTGCAACCATTCAACAAATTTGCCTGAAATTTGGAATACAGAATCAAGACCCATACACCTTGGGATCTGCTAAGTTTTGTACACAATTAGGATATATGGCTGTCGTTATTAAGCATGATGATCTGCATGTGATTCTACGCTATTTTGGAATTCTCACGATCACCCTACAGGTTGCATGGTTTGCGCGACCGGGTCCAAAATCTTCAGGGATCATGTGGCTGGATTCCCATGTGCCTTTCAAGATTTCATGAAAAATATTAAACGGTTCAAAAGTTATTCAAAAACAAGTTCCCATTATAAGTCAATGGGAAAAGTTAACAAAAAGTTCAACAGTGTCATAAATGCAGTTTTATTTTACGCAAATGGCCCTTTACTGTCATAAATCCACCATTTTGTTTTCAGTTGGTGATCATAAAAATGCTTGGCATTTACATTTGGGACCCTCTAGCAACCTAATTCTTTTTGTATTCACCTAGTCGGACCCTGAGGATGCTAGCCATGTCTTTATTTTGGGGTAAAACACCCCAGAAATATGTTTTTAAGATTTCTGGAAAAAGTACTTTCACAAAGTAGTGTCGCACTCATGAAAGTGTCACATATTTTTGCAAAAGCTTTCTCAAATTGCGACAGTACTTTTCTAGGCTGTGGGAAAATGACAGCAATTCTTTGGCACCCTGCTGCAAAAGAACGGTTTGGAGTTTTGGGCTCAAATTTGGAGAGAACTCAGCCGACATCCCACAGATGTGCCTTTCAGTATTTTGTTGAAAAAATATTACATGGCAGCAAAGTTATGGTACTCCAAAGTTGACACTTTTTCCCATAGGATAACATTACGGCATACGACACATTGCAGCAATCGTTTGGTGCCCTGCTGCAAAATAACGGTTTGGTCTTTTGGGCTGAAATTTTCAGAGAACACAGCCAACATCCCACAGATGTGCCTTTTAGTGGTTTGGTGAAAAAATATTACAGGGAGGCAAAGTTATGGCACTCCGAACTTCTGTTTTCCCCATAGGATAACATTACGGCGTTCGCCGCGCCTTTCAAAGGCCTGTATCTCGAAAGCGGTGTGAGATACGGACTTTTAAATCAAAAAATTTTAGTCTCTAGCAGGGCTAAGTGCAAAACTAGCCAGGAAAGTGATAATTCATATGACTTTTAAACTGTTTTTCTATGTTGTACGGTTCCTGAGATATAAGTAATTTACTATTCCAAGTCCTCATTTTTCTGTTCCGAGAGTCATTATTTTGCATACATTCTTTGCACTCACTGTCTTTCTCTATACAGCTTTTGGGGAAAACCAGCCTGTGCGCTTACATTACTGTTACCATTACCGTTTCCGCTTGCGGTTCCATACCCGTTTCACTTACCGTTCTCGTTTATGCCACCATGTGCGTTACTCTTTGTGTTTTCATTTTCGGTTGTGTTTGTGTTGTTTTTAACATTTCTGTCTACAGTACTGTTTCTCTCTCTGTTTCACTTTGCGTCACCATGCACATTACGATTTATGTTTGTGGGCATAATGTTACTATGTGACAAGACATCACATGGCGGGAGCACGGGGCCCCACCGCTGCATTACATTCACTATTTCTCATTATTATTCTCAAAAAGAAGGGAAATTAGAGGCAAAAAAACCAATTTAATGCATCAGTTAGGGTTGTTCCACAGCAACAAAAGCGAGGAAATTCGATGTTAGGGTTGAAACTCCCTTTGCACCCCTCCAGCCCACCCCCCCCAAATGGAATCGGGGTGTGTGTTGGAGTCATCGTTCCTAACTCTCACCCCATTCTCCTATTCCTCAGCTTCTTTCCACATGTGATGGGGTGAGAGTTAGGGCCGATGACCCCAATGCACACCCCGATTCCAGTTGGGGGGGTGGGCTGGAGGAGTGCAAAGGGGGTTTCAACCCTAACATCGAATTTCCTCACTTTTGTTGCTGTGTAACAACCCTAGCTGATGCACCAAACGGAGTTTTTTGCCTCTAATATATATATATATATACACACACACATACTTATAGTGTTGAAATGACTGCAGAAATCTATTTGGGTTTCTTAAAAAAAAAATAACAATCTGTAATATAGAGGGGTTGATCTTGAGATGTATTTTAACCTCCACAAGCTTGTTTACAGAATTGTGAACAGGAAACCAGCTCTGGGACAAAATGTATTATTTTGTTGCACCTGTTAAAGACCAGATGTGCTATTTATGCTGTCCCCAGGAAAGAAATTGACAAAGTTCTGGTACTGGCACATTTTGCGAGAAACAGGAGATGCAGTTTACATCAGGATGCAGAGTTTAAACTGCCAGAAAAAGACATCTTATAAAAGAGAGCAATGTTTTGTTCAGCTGTAGATATTGAGGCTGAAACTGAGAGAGAGTCTCAGATGTTGGATTTTTTGTTTGTACTGCATTTTGAAGAGCTATCCTGTACAGTTTAGTTTTTCTATTTTGTTGTTATTGAAAATAATAAAATGATACTTGTGAATTTGATAAGTTAACCTGGTCTGCCTACGATTCCTGATCTATGCCTCTATGACAGTACCCCGGCTACTACCCATGTTTAGATTCCCTTCTGGCACAAGGATTCAGTATTGTTCCTGTGACTTGAACAGCTTAGTGATATTGGTAACTTACCCATGCCATAGATACAGTAAATCTCTAAGTGAGCTGAGTCCTTTCAACAGACTTTAAGACTTACCTTTGTCTGCATCTATAAAAAAAGAAAAAGCAGTTAGTATGCATCCTGGGATGGAAGGCATGCCTACGTTTCTAGGAGAATAAATCAGACTACCACAAGAAGCTGACTTAGGCTTTCATGGTTAGCTGTGCTAAAATACTTGAGCTGGGAAGAATGCGCACCAAAAACCTAAAGAATGCCAAAATCCCAGACTCCTCTGACACCTCCAGGTGACAGGTCAGAGCTGAGGACTTTGACTGTTAATGAAACAAAATGGTGGTACCTAAGCTGGGTAAAAGTGTAACAAGTTTATCCCCAAGCAATACCTCACAGAAAGGTGCATCAGCCCTCCTTGATCTGCTGTCTGGGTGTCCACTGAAGAACTGCCTCAGTGGAAAGGACAGAAGTGAGGAACTGATCACTGAAACCTTTGCTCCCAAAGGGTCAAGTTCCTTGGAGAGCCCCCAATGGGCCTCCTTAATGTCTACGTCAGAATGAAGGTCTAAAGTCTCTCATCAAATGGAGAAGGAAAAGTGTTGTGATAATTGTCCAACCTTCCTTTCATGGGGAGCTTGCGTATAGCTGCTTTGAGGAAACTTCTTCACTTCCTTTGGGAAGGAGAGTTAGAGGGGAGAGACCCCATAGAGTCCAGCACAAAGCAAATACTAACCACCACTTGAGATAATGGTACCCCAAAATTCCCTCCTAGAGGCTCCATCCTAGAGGTGTTGTGGTCCTGGAAGAGTGTAGGGTTTGACTGATAATGTATTGGAAACATTCTTTTGATAGTCACCTTGGTTACTTTCCAAACTTTGTTGGTTCACCAGGAACTGACAGTGTCATCTTATAGATCCTGACTCACCAGATTCACCCAGTAGATATATGATACAGACTTAGATAGACAAATGTACATAAATGTGCAATGGCAAGGATAATCCTATCAGTCTGATTGGCTGCCCTGCCCTAGACCCAGTGAAGTTATCTGACAATAACATTCCTGGATCTAGGGCAGGCACAAAAATGACCACATGACCAGAATAGGAATCACTGCCTGCTCAATCCATCCTAAAGCCAGCTTTGCATTCCCCCACTGCCTGTCACAACCCCTTTAAAAAACTGAAGCCATTATCATTTCACCCCATCCCCGCTTAAGAAACTGCACCAAGCTTTTTTTATTTTACATTTTAACAAACTGAGCTTGCATTAACGAGTAACTGAGTGAGTGGCACTTGAAAAGGATAGCATGCAGGTGTCTGTTTCTGGTACCAATTGTGGTCAAGCACTACACAGGATGCGTTTTTCTTTTCCTTTTTCTGTTTAATAAAAAAGCATATTTAAAACCTGATTTTCAGTAACCAAGTGAGTGGTACTTCAAAAGGAGAGTACATGGCTATTCCTTTCAGTTACCACCTGAGCTCACTCATGAAGCTTACCAGTAAAATGGGTGTGCAGCTAAGAAGTGAAATGTAGTAGCAGCCAAGGAGACAGAGTAACTTTCACAATTAACATCTAGCACAACAAGAATTCACAGGCAGATGATCACGAACAGATAGGGGAGCACCACCACAGACTGAGGGACAGGCACAGAGCTGAGGTGAGGGAGGGACAAACAACATGTATTGTAGTGGCAGCACCACCTAGCAGGGAAAACAGAAAAATATGGCATTTTTTTAATTCATACAACTACCCAGTGGACATTTTAATGTTAAGGAATAAAAAAAAAATTAAAGCATTTTTTTCTTTATAGAGCCATTGTATATTAGCAATAAAGCACTCCAGGTTTGTGTGTTGTTGTGTAATAATATTACTTCTTTGGTGATGAATACACTTGGCCTGCAGCATTGTGCTTCAGCCCACCAGAAGTGTGACATTATTACACAAGAAAAAACACAGAAGTGTGCATTGGGTAGTGGTGCTCCAAAACTAGCCAGAACTGTGTAACAAAGCAGTTTTGGGCACACACAACCTCAAAAGAGGGACGCAGGCTTCAACATACATTAAACTTCCATATTTATTGAGGCAAAGCTATGCTGTGTATGTTGTTTTTGGCTTAATAAATATGGACGTTTAAAGTATTTTGAAGTCTGCATCCCTCTTTTGAGGTTGTGTGTGCCTGAAACTGCTTTGTTACACATTTATTACACAACAACACACACCCTGTCATGCCTTATTGCTTAAATATATACCCACATATAACTTATTCTGGTAAACAGGTTGCTCAGGATCAGACTTAGATGAGTCTTGGTGGAAAGTACTGTATCTCCTTCTGTGAATGGCATAGAGGTCTCCACCACTGGGGTCACATTGATGGCATATATATATATATATATATATATATATATATATATAGTACCTGTCGTGCTCTGGGTCATCACACCAATATCAGGATAGGAGATGAATATTTTGACACAAGATATTTTCTAATTGCTTCACTGCTTGGTGGCCAAGTCCAGGGTTTCCTCAACAGGGGAAACACTTCCTATTCTTGAAACAGTGTAAACTAGCATCTTGCTACTCAAGGCTACACGTCTTTGGGCTAGGAGAAATACCCAGCCTCAATACAATATACTAACAGTGTGATTTTGGTATTCTGTCTCTCACACCGTATTCCTTTAGGAAAAGGAAAACTATGCTTGGTTCCTTGTAATAGTCCAAAAGTCTGAAAAGTATGATGCAGACCTAAATCTCTTGACTATGCTAGCTTCCTTAGCAAAGATTTCCCCTGGCTGGTTGGACTTCATCGAGGTCCATTTCCAGTAGTACAGGAAGGTAAGTGTCCCATTGAAGAATGGAAGCAGCAGAAATAGATCTCACCATCAGGATTGCTTTTACTTTCTGGGCAATACTGCCTATTGCTCAAAGCTGTGGCATCCATATCTTAAAAAAGATATTGAATTATTAGAGTGCAACATCATACAACCAAATTAATACCTAATATAACTAATAAACCATATGAAGAAAGATTGGAACATCTTTGTCTTCACACACACTGGGGATGCGTAGATCACAAGGAGACTTTGGGGCTAGATTTTCGAATAGGTAAGAATGCCGCAAGCCCCCCGGTGCACCAACCATATGACGCACGGAGCTTGCGGCATTCTCCTGTCAGCAATCAGGATTTTCTATCCCTAGCACTGACCGCAGGTCCTTAGACCACATTTATGTGGTCTATCCTGCGCCACTCCTTGGGGCTTCTTTTACGGAGCTTGAGACAGATATTTGGCACAAGCTGCCGTAAATCATGGAAAGTGTTGCAACTATGCCTGGGAATGGAAAATTGAGCGTAGTTGCGGCAATGTTGTTCGGCGCACCGGCAGAACCTAAGTCCAATGGTGCAGGACAGGACACAAGCCCTACACCACATTTAGAAAATCCTTAATGTGCATGTACAAAACAGAAAAAGATGAGCAGCTAATGTCACAGATGTGGTATGAATACAAATCTTGTGATCACAATCTCCGTAAACACCAGCATCAGATTGTAGCTAGTGTAGCCAAGTGAGAGGTAAAGGGAAATTTCCTCTCATATAGGGCAGCAAGGATCTGTAATATCCTACCAGAAGACTGTTACTGCTCCTAATGAAATAACATTTAAAAATAAAGTTGATGCTTTTCTGACAGAGAATAATATTAATGGATATTACCACTTTGAGTGAGGGGGACAGTCTAGATAGGTGTACAGTTTTTATCTGTTTCAACATTTCTTAGTATTGCTTCTGGAGTAGGGCTTTCCTCTCTCGGGGGAGATCACAGTTGTCCCAGTGTGTATCCCTAGCTGATATGCTGGTCTGATAAGTCCAGAGAAAGATAACATTTGTTAAACTCTTTCTTACAGTGGCCTAATTTAACTAGGCAAATTAGCATAAAGGTTCTGAGATTGTGAAGCCTTACCTTCCCAGTGCAGAAGTAAAGGCTGATTTTACTTCGAAAGTCAGCTCTTACAGCAGGTAACACATGTAGGACTGAAGCTGGCAAGCGGCAGGACCCCACAGAAAATGTCTAGCTAGCAGTCTAAAGCAGGAACCACTCCCCGACGTCATGCTTGATATAAAGGAAGGGCAGTCTCCAGTGTCCCCACTTTTCCCACCATCGACTCACATTCATCGGCTCCATGGATTGCCTCTTGCTAGTTCCACTGCCATTTTGCTAAGATTTCTTAACTGGATTTATTTTGTCATCGAAAAAGTTTGCTTTTTCTGCCGTGATTGTTCTGCATGTCATCTTCTCCGACATCCTCCATCAACCGGCACCCCTCCAAGTGTGCCTGCAGCAAACAAATCCTGTCCAAGGATGGGCACTCTGCCTGCTTGTTGTACCTAGGCCCCAGCCATGACACCTAGGCCTGCCAGCATTGCCAAAAGTTTAATAGCAGGATGAGGATCTGCTGTAAGGAAACTCTCCAGACTTTCCTCACAGAGCAACGTTTGGCTGCCATGCAGAGAGATTCCTCTTCGGGGAGTGGTTCTTCCCATCATAAATCTTCAGGGAAGCACAAGGAGAAGTGGAAGGAGAAAGAAAAGGAGAGATCTCCTTCCAAATCCAGATCCTCAGGCTCCCACTCTGCCTCTAGGGGCAGCTCTGACTTTGCCTTCCAGGTGACCCATTCTCCTTCCAGGCTAACGGCTGTAAAATCCCCTGCCCTGGTACGGGTGTTGGGAGCAAAGGACTGTGGCTTCAGGTCTTTGGGCCCCACCTTACGCCGCTAAAAGTCCAGCCACCTGATCAGGCCTCTGGCTGGCACTTTGACCTCGGTAAGGGACCGATGTCAGCTCACTCCCGGTCGGCCTCTGTCTCTGGTGCCGACTCCCGGGATAGACATAAGACCTCTGGGCACTCTTCTGGGAGATCTGCCTCTCAGCCGCCCAGGCCAGTGAAGTAGCTATCAGACAAGCGTCCGGCAACTCCCACTTATGACAAGAGACCAATGTCACTGCTTCAGCGGCCCAGCCATCGGCACCGCCGACCCAGTCCCTCACATTATTGGTTTCCCCCCTGCCACCGGCTGACAATCACTTGGGACACAGTCCTTCTAAGGATGGCCGGACAATGGCCTCAAACCAGGTGTTGGCTACCGATGTCAGGCCTACCACTACATCCTCGATGTCACCTCCAGTTCGCCTGCCATCACCAGCTCACAGCTCCAGGATGGACCACAGCTCTGGGCCAGCATCAGGTCTGATGACTGATTTGGAGCCTAAGCTCCACCTATCCCAGGTCAAGGATCTTTTTGGTTACTGGTGTGAGACCATCAGGACAGACCTCCTGCCACCAAAACTTCCTCGGACAGAGGGCCCCACCACTGATATTGGAGCCCCTCCTCTGATGGAGTCCACCCAACCCCTGGACAAGGGCTAAGACAAGGCTCATTGCAAATGTTGCTGGAGGGACTGGTCCAGGAGCCTGAGCTCCTCTGGCTCCTCAGAGCACTACAGGCACAAACGCCTGTGCACTAGGTCTCGGTCCTTCTCCTCCATGGATTCTGACCATTCCTTGGACTTGTCCTCCTCTGTTTCCTTGTCTATTGGGGGACCTGTCCCCCTAGACCCATGGGAAACTCCCAAGTCACTGCCAGATGATCACTCCTTCATGAAGATCATGTGACATATTCAGACAAACATGGGCTGGGAGATGGAGGACCTTGACCCGGAGAGACTCCACTTGGACAAATATTTGCTCCACAAAGACCCAAAACTGGTGGTTATCTCGCCCGTGGCGGACACCTTTGCGGACGTCACCAAGGTAGCCTGGAAATGCCCTGCACCTCCTCTGCAATACCCAAAAAGGTAGACTGCCTCTACAGAGCTCTGAAGGAGGAACCCTTTTGGGAGAGCAGCCCTTGGCAGACTCGATAGTCATCTCGGCTGCCCATGATAGATCCCAGAAGTCAAGACATCTCAGTACTCCAGACAGGGAATCCAAACAATTAGATTCCATGTGGTGAAAGGTTTATTCATCTGCAACGTGTACCATACAGAGTCTCAATTTCCTCACTCATGTGGCACAATTTCAAAACGCCCTTTGGGAACAGGGGATTGACATTGTCAAAGAGATCCCAGAGTGTTCACAGAAGGCAGAGTTAGAAAAGCTGCTGCAAACTGATTCGGACATAAGCATGCATGTCCTCCAGTTGGCCTACAACTCGGCTGACATGGCTAATGGGCCGCAGCCACTGGAGTATGCATCTGATGGCATAAGTGGCTCCAGGTATTGCCAGGACGTGCAAACAAACATCTTGGATGCACCATTTCATGGTTCTGTCCTCTTTGGTGAAGACTCTGAGAAGATCATCAGCAAACTGCAGGACTCCAGCAAGGCCATTTGGTCCGTAGATTCCATGTACATGTCAAAACAAAGACCTTTTTGAAAGCCTCACTTTCGTGAAAAAGGATCAGCAATCTTACTTTCAGTCACAGAACAGTGAGGTGCTTATGGCCATAAGGGCCCCTCAAGAGGCTCCACAGGATCCACCTTTTGGACTGCAAAACCAGTCTCCCCCCACCCACCACAGCCTGACTTCTTGTTGGACCCACTCCTTCCCATACCCCTGATGGGGGAGGCAGTCAGAGGCCACTTTTCTGTCTATGCCACAGGTTGGCAAGAGATCTCCTCCGACCAGTGGGTCCTACAAATGATCAACAACAGACACTTGATAGAATTTGTGTCCAGATGACACCAGACAGGTCTGCTCTTCCCTCCCACTGTTCCCCAGCTCATGCCGAGCTCATCTGGGCCAAAATTCAGGCTCTCTTGCTCAACAGGGCCATAGAGCTGGTTCTCCCCTCTCAGAGGGGCACAGGCTTCTATTCACATTTCTTTCTCTTGCCCAAAAAGACCGGGGACCTGTGCCTCATCTTGGACCTCAGTGACCTCAACCATTTTGTGGAGTACAAACGGTTTCAGATGGTCACCCTGCAGGGATTACTGCCCATGATCCATCAAGGGGATTGGCTAGCATTGCTGGATATGCAGGACACCTATCTCCACATCCTAGTGGCCAAATCTCAGAGGAGGTTTCTCAGGTTCAAGTTCTAAAGAAGGTACTACCACTTCAGAGCGTTACCCTTTGGCCTATCTTCAGCTCCAAGGGTTTTTACCAAGTGCCTGGCGGTGGTTGCAACAGCCCTCCAAAGGAAAGGGCACTCTACATTTTCTCTTACTTGGATGACTGGCTCTTAACGGCCCCGTCCAGCAAGCAGCTGAGCCACACAATCCAGGATACCTGTTCTCTCTTCAGGGAACTGGGTATCACCATCAATGCAGCAAAGTCCACCTTGCTTCCAATCCAAGCCCTCCAGTTCATTGGGGCATTGCTCAATACCACTCAAGAGAAGACCTTTCTCCCAGAGGACAGGGTACTTTGACTCCGAGGCTTAGCCCATCATGCCTCATCCCTCCCAAGGGTCCCAGCCAGGATGCTTCTCTGACTTCTAGGCCACATGGTTGTCTCCATTGTTACAGTCCCTCTAGCCAAACTGCATATGAGGACGATTCAGTGGACTCTGAGAGACCAGTGGGACCAACGATGGGATGATCTGGATCAACCAGTCTCCATCACGGAACCAGTTAATTAAGAACTCAGTTGGTGGATGACATCTCTCTCTCTCTCTCTCTCTTACAGAGGGGATGCTCTTTCAGAGAACAGCTCTGGATCAAGTTCTGACATCAGATGTCTCTGGCATTGGTTGGGGTGCACATCTGGGCATCCATAGGACACAGAACTCCTGGTCTGTGGCCAAAGAACCTCTCCACATCAACATTCTGGAGATGAGAGCAGTTCTCTATGCCCTACAAGCTTTGAGCACGGCAATTCATCTGGTACACCTCCTCATTCAGACAGACACCATGATGGTGATGTTTTACCTCAACAAGCAGGGCAGCATTCATTAATGCCCCCTTTGTTGAGAAGCAATTCGGGTGTGTAACTGGGCCATAGCCCACCACCTAGAGATCTCGGTGGTTCACATCCCAGGGGTTCAAAATACCCTAGCCAACACCCTCAGCAGTACTCCATCCAAAGCGCTCGAGTGGGCCCTTCTACAGTCTGTCATCGACAATCTCTTCAACAGATGGGACAGGCCAGAGCTGGACCTGTTTGCATCCTCTATCAATGTAAAGTTGCCCAGTTTTTGCTTGCTAGATCCAGGGTCTGGAGTTTTCTGGCAAGACACGTTGTCCCTCTCCTGGAGAGGGACATACCTTTATGCCTTCCCTCCCTTCCCACTCCTACAGAAGGTACTTCCCAAGTTGCAAGCAGATGGGGTGGTAGTGATCCATGTGGCCCCATTGTGGCCATGACAGATTTGGTTTCCCCTGCTGAAACAGTTGGCGGCTGAACTTCCACTTCCCCTGCCACTGAGTTCTCACTTGCTCTCCTAGGACGATGGGACATTAGTTCACCCGAACCTTCAGTCATTGTATCTCCATGCCTGGCTCCTGAGGACCTAGCCAAGTCATGCTTTGGGGTCTTGGATAGGGTTGCCAACATTCTGGTGGCTGCTAGAAAACCCTCCACTAGAGCCACTTAAGATGTGAAATCGCTTTTGCCTCTGAGCTATTGCCCACCGTCTTGATCCCTTGGCCTATCCAGTGAGCTCAATCCTTGAGTACCTGTTGTCGCTCTTGGACTCAGGGTTGGGCTACTCATCAATCAAAGTTCATTTGTCTTCCATCTCTGCCTACCATGTCCCTGTTCAAGGCAGAACTTTGGCACAGTTGGGCATAGCCTATACTTTTTTGTGGAATATTCTTCATACAAAGCCCCCATCAGGGACCCCGCCTCCCCTTGGGACTTAATTTTCGTGTTGGAAAAGCTCACCTTACCCACATTTGAACCAGCCATGGATTGCAAGCTTCACTTCCTCTCCTGGAAAGCATTATTTTAAGTTGCTGTTACTTCTCAAAGAATTTCCAAGCTACAGGCCCTGATGTATAAGGAGCTTTATTTGGTGTTCCACAAGGACTTGGTGGCCTTGAGGACCGATTCTAAGTTCTTACCGAAGGTGGTGTCTGAGTTGATCCTGAATCAGGGCATATACCTCCTAGTGTATTATCCTGAACACTCAAACCGGGGTGAGGCTCTTCTCCACATGCTGGATGTCCATCGCATTTTGCGTTTCTATCTCTACAGAACGCGAGAGTTTAGACACTCTGATCAGCTTTTTGTTTCCTTTGTCCCCAGGATCCCTGGGGCTCCTGTAGCCAAGTAGACCCTCTCTAAATGGCTGGTTCACTGCATTTCCTTTTGTTACCAGAAATATGAACAACCCTTGCCGGGCTCGGTGAAGGGTCACTCCATAAGGGGAGTAGTGGAAACTTTTGCCGTTCTTAGGAACATGTCTGCAGCTGACATTTATGTGGCAGCCACATGGAATGCCATCCACACCTTCATCAGACATTACAGTTTTGACATTGCCTCCTGATGCAGAGTGGGCTTTGGCCTTGCTGTTCTGCAGGGACTCCTTTCCTGAGGGCATTCTACTCTTGGCTTTTCTCTACTTCCTCCACCTGAGATTAGTCTGGTTCTCCTTTACTGCTTGGAACTCAGTCCTACATGTGTTACCTGCTGCAAAAGCTGATTCTCGAAGTAAGATAGTACAGTTACGTAAGAACTTACCATAACAGTAGATCTTTGAGAGAAGCTCTTGCAGCAGGTATGGCTTTCCACCCACCTTCCCCTAGGGGACTCTCTCTCTTGCAATTGGTTTGCATTGGCAGCATTATGATTGCTCTATGATTGCTCTCTGTGGAACTCACCTCAGTTCTCTGTTCCTGATCACCTTCCATCCTCGATGCCAGAGTCTCCAGTGGGAGAACTGAGGGATGCCAGCGACTGCCCTCCCTTCATACCATGTGTAACATCTGGCCGATGTAGGGGGGTGGTCCCCACCTTAGACTGCTAGCTAGAAGTTTTCTGTGGGGTCCTGCCACCTGCCGGCTTCAGTTCTACACGTGTTACCTGCTGCAAGAGCTTCTCTCAAAGATCTACTGTTATGGTAAGTTCTTACGTAACTGTACTTTTCTACCAACCTGATCCTATGGTGTCATTTCAAAAAGCAACTGCCTCAGATCCACCATATTTCCACCTTCAAAGGAGAAGAAGCAAAATATCTTGTCTGAGATGCCATTGCATCTTTACACTTGTGTGTAACATCATACTCAAATCAGGAATAGGCAGAAGGATAATAAGAAAATAGGTTGATGAAATTGGTGTCTGCAAACTTCTAACAATTTCAGAAGCTACTGAAGGGTGTTCAGAACATGGAGATGGAGGGGGAGGATCCCTGTTGGGTGGACAGATTGCTGGCAGATTTGACTCTCTGAACTGAAAGCACCGGAAAAATCCTTGTTCCTAAGTTCACCAATGCAGAAAGTCAAGATTTACCAGGAATCACCAGAAAAGGCTTACCTAAAAATCTTTTGGTGGAGCACCAGGGTCCTGCACCAGCATGTGAAGAACCGTGATCCTTGACAGCTTGCATATGGTGCTCTAATCTATGGTCAGAGTGCCACCAGATTACAGAAGCCCAAATCTAAATGAGGAACCTACATCACATTGAAAAGGTGGGCTGACCAGCACTGCACATCACTAACAACAATTTGCCCCCAAATATTGCCAGTGACACGGAGGGAGAGGGGCCTACCAGCCTGGATGGTCTGGTAGGACAGTGTTAACCTGCCCCCGGCACACAATCCCCGACTCCGTGAAGGATCTTTGTGCACCACTGTTATGCAGGGTGAAGGCACAGGGATCAGGCTGGGCCCAGAAATTTCACCAGATGTTCCTTTACATAAATTTAAATATATAGAGAATACTGGATGGGCAACTGTGCACAACCAGTATGTTGTGCCACAGAGGGGTTCTGATTCCAGATGACCTCGAGAGCAAAGCTCGAGAGGTCCCCTGAATCAGAACCTCGAGAGACAAAATACTGGTTGTGCAATTTAGTTGCCCAGCCAAGTATTTTTATAGTGTATAGTAATCATTTTCTTCTAAAGAAAACAGTTTTGATTTAAAATTATTCGATCGTCTCTCGTCGTACTGGCTGCTAGAACCTTGGTGTGGTTGCTAGGAGATGTGATGCTTTGCTATTGGGTACATTTGCAGTGTGGGAGGGGTTACAAGCAAAAACATTTATGGCGCTAAACGAGATGCTCACTAAACAATTTCACTTACCCACAAATTAATTACAGAATGAGGCAGAATGTAACAGGCAAAAAAATTTATTTAAATTCACTACAGTGACAGATAAAGAATAAACTGCTTGCTTTTTTCGGCTGAGTAGAGGGACAGTTTTTGAGTCGCTGCTACACTGTACATGCTGTCACGGTGAGATTGCTACTTGTATACAGATGCCGTTTGTGATTCACAGCCCATCATTGAGGTACGATGTCACTATTCTGATATTGTTTATTGTGTTGTTCGTTTGTTTGCCTGCTCCTCGATGAAGCGCTTATGCTCCCCGAAGTCTAATTTTGAAAAAAACGCTGCCGCCATTCTGACTCGCACTGCTTTGTGAGGAGACGCTAGTAGGCAGTTTGACTGAGGCACAGAGCTGCGCATGAAGCTCTAGAGCGTTTCAAGATGTTGTTGTACCACAGTGTGGTATAATCACGTTCCATGAACTTTTGCACTGTGGTACTACAACATTTTGAAACGCTCTGATTTGTATGCTCAATAGCCCCCTACTATACACTATAAATATTTTGCATGTGCATTAAGATTTCCATTTCTCCCACTTACAACACTAGGTTGGTCATCCCAAGAGTGAGTCACCGTGCAGCTCCCAGGTTTGGAGGAGACTGTCAAGGGGGAATCAGAACCAAGCAGTTAACCCCACCTGGAAGAAAGCCTCTACTGAGGAACACACATTTTAAAAATTGTATGAGGAGCTCTGGTACTTAGCTGAGGTTCATTGAGTCAATCCTCATTAAAGTTCAGGTATAAGTAACTCCACCTGCAATCACAGGGAACAAACATTTGACTAATTACTCAAAATTCTGCATAAAAATACACCACAATGCTTGGTATGTACATGATTGTGCTCTGTGACTGTCAGATGGTGGCCAACCAAGGAGGTGAGAGGAGGGCTGTGCTGGCCGCTACTGTCTTGGAGACCGATGTTTGCGATGAGGGGGGACATAGGGTGAGGGTCCTTGGTGGGGGTTGCATACAGTCTCAGGAGGTGGGAGCTATCACTAGACTATCAGGTAGATAGCACATTGTCGAAATAGGGCTATTGGATGTAGGGGACCACTAGACTACCAGGGAGATTGTACTTCATTGAAATAGGCCAATTGAGGGGGACCACTAGACTACCAGGGAGATTGTACATAGTGGAAACGGTGTGATCGGTGTAGTGGGGTAACACTAGACTAAAAGGGGAGATTGTAAAATGTAGAAATTGGGTGATCAGGAGTAGGGGTGGGAGCAGTTTGGCATAGGGGTGGGCAGCTGTAGTACAACCACCTGCCTTGGGAGGGGAGGTGGAGGGAGGGGGAGGGAGGGGAATGGGCTTAGTGCCCAGATAACAGGTAGTTTTCAGTAGTGGTAAACAGCACACTCAGAGGCCGTATACCACTTCTGCAAACCTTTGAAAATGCTGCTGTGCCAGTATGCATGAGGGGACCCCCTTATTTGCATAGGCACAGTGGTATTTTGGTGCCTGGGTGCTTCCAGGTTTGGAGGGCACTCCGTGGCTTCTGAATTTGGCCCTGCCTGGAGCGCAGGTGCAAACCTGGGTTAGTGCCATTGCTACCCACATTTGTGCTGGTGCCACCCTTTGAATATTGGGGCCATAGTCTTTTTTGTCAATTGATTTTTTAATTGCAAATTTTAGCCCAGTGCTTAATATATAGGATAGTGGATGTGCAACTATGCACAACCAGTGTGTTGTGCCACCAAGGGGTTCTGATTCCCTGTGACCTCGAGAGCGAAGCTCGAGAGGTCCATGGGAATTAGATCCCCAAGGTGGCACAACACACTGGTTGCGCATAGAATTGCCTATCTACTATTCTATATATTGTATGGGCATCCATGCCTATTTTGGACATTGCACTTTGTTTCCGTGAACTGGTGGTTGGGAGGGGGACACTTGAGGGTTGGTGGTAGGCTCAAATTACTGACACAGTGTGCTGCAGATGTTTCTGCAAGTTCAAGTTCAAAAAACAACAACTTCCAGCTTAATTGGATTGGGGGAATCAAGTATGTGGCAGCATTCCAAGTTGTTCTGCTGCAGTAGTGACATCACTACGGCAGCAGAACAACATAATGATGTCACTACTGCAGCAGAACAAGCATATTCCAGGCATAGAATTCCATGCATAACAGCATTCCACCATACACTATAATATGGTTAAAATCTTAGTTCCACTTGTTACAACATGAATTGAGACCCTTCCCATTAATATACTTTTTACTAAAAGAAACTGTATATGCTTCTTAGGGGTCATAGAAAAGTTCTGCAGTGGTGCATTCTTGCACAAACCTTTGGTGAAAGGCAGGCAGGGCTTCGGGTGCTTCGTGACCTACTGACTTATGATTATCCTTTGGGGGGGTGCCACTGCCACTCCTGCTGCCAGCTTTGGGGCTTTAGACTTGGGTCAGGGCTTGTTGAATTAACTGATGAGGACACAAAAACACTGTGCTGAGTTGTGGCAGCAGTAGGACTGACCTGGAGTCTGGACTAATCAGTAGCAGGAACCCCCAGGCCCATCCCTAGCAGCAGCCAGCTAAAAGTGATACAGGTAAGAAGGGAGAATGGATGGACTGCCTACCAGTTAGGGTGGAGGAAGGGGGACATCTGGAATATGTTATTTTTATGTATGTGCTTCTCACTGTGGCAGGTGGGAGGAGGCTTTTTTTGTGGTTAATAAGTTTTATTGATTTGACTTATTAAGATGATACAAACATTAAAACTGTCGGATACATTGCAAAGATCTGACAGACTGTTACATATGTCTGTAGAAGCAGAGAACAGAACATGCTGGCCAAATAGTAATGAACTGAATATACTAGCCAGGTAAGCAGTAGGATAATACTCTGTGCCTGGATGTACCACACTTATTCAGCTGGAGATTAACTTTGAAAGTATTAGCAGTTGATGCATTGCATTATGGCCAGCTCATACAAACATATCTTACCTGGCCCCATCCTGCTAGCTTCTGCAGGTATTTGACAAAGCATCAAAAATTATGAGAGGTCCAGGGCCGCTGTCCTCTACTTTATGCCTACAAAATACAAGAGATCACACACACAAAACAAACAGGTATTCATTGTCAGAGAAGATACTATCCTTTACTGATATTATAATATGTCATCTGTAGGGCAGGGTCCCCTATAACTCAGTAACAATCTCTCCAGCACTTGACCCTAAATGCACCACTAGAGGAGACCATTATAGTAGCATGGTTGTACGTATTCAGCCGATTCCCTCCCTAGGTTTCAAAAACAGAAGGAAGGGAGTCCAAAGGGCAGTATATTTAAAGAGGGTATTGGTCACAGTATGTGATATTCTGGCCCAGTTGGCAACTTGAGCCATGGAGGTAAGTACCTCCCCCAGAGAGGGGATTATCTGGGACCGCCATTTACACAGTATAAGTCTTTTAACCTGCATACTGAGTGTCAGAAGTAGTTTATAACTCAGAGAGACGAAGGTGAGGGGCAAGGGCCCGGAGTCCTAATAACAGCAACTCAGGGGACTGAGGCACAGGCTTCCTAAGTATTTTGGACCCCATCTCACAGGTAGCCTGCCATAGGGGCTGGATCAGCCTGCAGGCCAAAGTATATGGAACAGGTCACCTGGGAGTTCCTGACACCTCCAACACAGGTCAGACTGAGCCAGCTTTGCCTTGGCGAGGACTACAGGAGTCCTGTACCAGGAGTGAATTATCTTGTTCTGTATTAATTGACTGCTGGTGTCAGGATATGCCCCGTGAGCTAGTTTTAGACAAGACTTCCACTCCAGGTTCGTAATAGGGGCATGCAGTGCTTTCTCCCATTTATGCTTGGATTCCTCTGCTTGGGACGGGATGGTGCTCTGAATGACCTCATACACCCGGCTTGACTGTACTCTTTCTAGGGCCAGCCATGACTCTACCTGGGAGATTTGTTGCTCTTGGTGCTGCTTATGCCTGTACGTAAGGATGGCACTTATTTGAAGGAATCACCAGAAGTCTTTGGGAGAGATCCCATAAGAGCTCTGCAGGCCCTCAAAGGAATTAAGGGTATCTGTACCAGGAATGAGCATATCTCGAAGCAATGAGATACCACCATGTTCCCATGAGGGCCATGCAATTGGTTGTTTATTGATGGTAATCTAATTATTGCCGCATAGTGGAGTAAGTCTTAGGGGAGATGGTGAGGCACCCAACTTTTTATGCTCCTTGGCCCAATATTCCAGAGAGGGACCTACAGTAGGATGAGAGTGAGTGCCCTTAGGGGGATGGTTAAATAACAATAGTACCAAGTGAGTACACTGACATACCTCTCTCTCCATATCCAGCCACTGGAGAGCATTGTGTTCAGAGAAAAGGAACCATTTTAACGTCTGAGCCAGCTGAAAGGCCTATTTATACCCCTCTAACCACGGAAGACCCCAGCCCCCTTCTGACCAATGAGCTCTGAGCTTATTTCTACTGTACCTAGGTTTCTTGTCCTCCCACAAAAAGGATCCCAGCAGGGAGTCTAACTTAGTAAACCAATAATGAGGTATTTTCAAAGGAATGTGGGAGAGAAGATACATCATTTTTGGTGCTGTGGCCATTTTAATTGCAGATATTTTACCTACAAGAGACAGTTGAAGAGATTTCCATCTGTCGAGTTCTGTACGAATGGAAGCAAAAAGTGGTTTCATATTCAGGTCCCAGATTTTATGCAGATTAGGAGAGATAGAAATGCCCAAGTAGGTAATCCCCTCCGGGGCCCATTGGAGCCCATGCTGAGTAACCATTTGAGAGGTACACTTAGAGTTTAAAGGTAGGGCCTCTGTCTTGGCCTGGTTAATCTTGAGCCCTGAAAATGTAGAGAAATCTGACAAGGTGGACAGTAGGGGAGGGAGGGAGGTGACGATATTGGCTATAGGGTGCAACAGGTCATCCACATACATAAGAGTAGGGTATGCCCTTGTTCCCACCTGGACCCCGGAAATTAGAGGATTTTGCCTAATAGCAGCCGCCAGGGGTTCTACTGCCAATACAAAAAGTAGTGGGGAAAGTGGGCAGCCCTGATGGGTACCCCTACCTAGTATGAATGGGGGAGACAGCATCGTATTGGTGAGTATCCGTGCAGCTGGGGATGAATATATTGCCGCAATCCAAGCCCGAAACCCCACCCCAAGCCCATAGTGCAAAGTACTTGTTGGATATAGTCCCACTCCAGGGAATCAAAGGCCTTTTTCGAAAACTATTGCAATGGCAGCAGCGGGGGAAGATAATGTTTGGGCCTTATGGATTAAATTTACCAACGATCTAATACAGTCCGAGCTAAAGCGACCCTTAACAAAGCCTACTTGGGATGGGTGGATCAAACTGGGAAGGAGAAGATTAAGTTTATTAGCCAGTATCTTAGCTAGCACCTTGCTATCAGCATTCAATAATGAAATAGGGCAGTAGCTGGATGCTTTAAGGGGGTCTTTACTTTTTTTTGGTAGGATAGTAATAGTTGCCTCCCTAAGGGGTGAAGGGAGAGACCCTGTTTGCAATGACTCAGTAAATACTTGTTGCAACACTGGAGAGATTATGGGATGCAACAGCTGCCACACTTCGATAGGGGAAACTGTTCCCTCCTTGGGACTTTCTCTTTTTAAGGGAGAGGATGGTGTCTGCCACCTCCTGGATTGAGATCGGGACATCTAGGGCATTAGCTTGGGCTTCTGAGATTTGGGGGAGATGTAGGGACTCCAGAAATGGGCGGACCCCCTGAGGGTCTGGGGCTCTGGAGGATTTATATAACAAGGAGTAAAAATCCATCATTATTTGAATAATACCTTGCACCAAGGTCTGGGTTGTACCCCCTGCATCCTCTAAAGCTGCTATATGCCTTTCAGCTTGCTGCTTTTTGAGATGGTATGCCACCAGCTTACTCCCCTTTTCTCCCCCTTCCCAATATTTATGCTTGAGTCTAATGATCAAAATCTCTGCCTTTCTAGAGACCAGCTCATTCACTTGCATCTTCAGAGAGGTGACCTTGTGACCTGCCTCTGACCTAAGGGAAGGGACACAAAAGACCTTAAAAGCAAGCTCCGCTTCTCGGAGTTGTCATTCAAGCCCCCTCAAATGTTGTTCCCTCCTCTTTCGGCGCCGGCTCGCATACCCTATTATCGCCCCTCTTAGAGTAGCTTTGAATGCCTCCCATGTGGTACCCGCAGAGGTATCTGCTATGAGGTTTTGCCAAAAAAATTCCATTGCTTCCTTTTGAAGCCAAGGAGGAAAGTCTGGGACATGAAGTAGCAATGGATCCAGCCTCCATGCCGGAGACTTAGGGACGGGGGGCCCCATGTGAAGGCAAGATGCACAGGGGCATGATCCGAGATAACTAAGGGATGAATAAGGGTATTAACAGTGTTACTAGTAATAGTAGGAGAGGTGATCCAGAAGTCTATTCTATTAAGAGAACTATGTACTGGGGAATGAAAGGTGTAGTCCTGCTGGGAGGGGTGAAATATTCTCCAGATGTCCGTAAGGGCCAAATCTTGTTGTAATTGAGCCACTGCCATTACAACCCTGGAGTGGGGCTCAGTATTGGAAGGGGATCTATCCAGGAAAGGGTCCAGAGTAAGATTAAAATCGCCCCCTAATAAAATGGTGGTGTCTTCCAGAGCTATGGATCCCAGCACCTGGGCCAACTTGTGAAAGAAGGAGGGCGAGTCCTCATTTGGAGCGTATACGTTACCCAGGATCAGAGGGCCCTCCCCAGTATCCATGAGTACCACCACCCATCTACCCTCAAGGTCTCTCACTTGTCTCTGCAATTTCCATTGTAGTTGCTTGTGAAGCAGAATCGCCACCCCTCTCTTTCTAGAGGAGGCCGAGGCCTGAATGACATGACCAACCCACTCCCTCTTCAGTCTCTCAGGATCCCCCGGTAAGTTTGGTCTCCTGCAGGAAGGCGACCCTCGCTCCCAGTCTCTTAAGGTGGCCCAAAACTTGCTTCCTCTTGTTTGGGGTATTAAGCCCTCTGACGTTCCATGTCAGACAAGTGATATCACCTGTTAGTAATAGGGAGCAAATATTTAATTAAGAGATATATCAAGAACAACTAGCAGATAGGGGGTGAGGGCAGCCCAACCAGAAGAGGCAAATTTCTATAGAGCACCACCAGATATGGAGCGAGTGGGTAAAGCCCATATACCCTGCCCCTACCAGATGACCTTATACTAACAAATAACAAAACATCTGTGTGTGTCTCATGTGAAACAAACATACATAAACACATTAACAAACTATATACATTGTGCACAGTATACCATGCAATTTGGGGATATAGAGGCATCTCTTCAGCCGCACAGCCCTGCTATAGGCCAGCACCTATTCCCAGGGCATTATCAAGTGATATACATCCTTTCTTAGCACTACGGTGAGTGCAGGGGGGAGGTTCCCCCTTGAGAGAATCGAGCAACCCAATAAGAAGGTTGGACCACGTGGCTCATTGCAACCCCAGAGGGTTGAGAGAGCTGCTCCAGCGGTGTAGTTCAGAAGCTGGATAGTTAAAGTGGGACTACACAACACTTCTAATGAGGTGGGGGTTTGCAGAAAAGAAAGTGGGGGGGAGCTGCCCACTATTTCGGCAAGCCTAGGGTTATTGCTGATGGGTGCCAACGTGTTCTCACAACAAAAATCTTGGTGAGGTCAGGCTCGTCACACCTATGAAGAGTGTACTGTAAGCCACCCAATGCGGGGGCTGGGAGATCTCCCCTTGATAGAAAATAATAAAAAAAAAAAAAAACATATCAGAGGGGCACAGGCCTGTGCTATTCACCACTTAGGGCCTCACGGAAAACACATCCTGGCTACCCATTCAGCAAAACAGTTTACGCATGCTGACAAATACTTTCATATTATATGACACAGCTTCCCAGTGGACCTTCCCCCCAACACACAAGCAAGCAAGGTAGAACCCACAAAAGTTCTGCTGTTTAATCAGATGGTACAAAAAAGGCCTTCTTTGCCATCTAGACGTGTCTGGACCTTCGATCAGGATGTCCACTGAGAGCTTGCTGGTAGCCTCATTGAATCCCTCCCTGTATAGGAGTGAGGCATCTTCCCTGCCATATGGCAGTGCAAGTCAGGGGTCAAGGTTGGGGTGAAAAGCGTCTCGAAAGTTCCCTTACATGGGTAACATGGAGAAAGGGTAGCAGATGGGTCAGCCAAGGAGATTGTCCACTGACGATCAATTTAGACACCCCAAACTCGCCTCTTACCTACAACTCCCCGGGGGATTAAAAGAACAGGAATAGAAAGAAAATAGAAGGATGACTACTTACCTGACCACGCCGGTGGGTTTTCTCTGATCGATTGCCCTGGAGATGTAGAGCACTCAGGACAGTCCACACTGAAGATGAGATCTCTGCTGGTAGAGGAGGCCTCCCTTGTAGCCTTTGGCAGATGCTGCCCTCTGCTATCTGTAGCTCCGTCCTGCGGCTGGTGAGGAGTTGCTGACGGGGACAGGTAGTGGGGCTGCAACATAGGAGTAGGCCTGCCTTCCACAGTTGATTTCACAATGCCTGGGTGATGATCTGGAGAGTTGAGGCGTAAAACTTCATATCTATTAGCGGTGTGGTAGGCCTGTAATGGATCTGGAGCGACAGTGTCCATGCTTGTGGCCTCCTCTGTGTCGTCTTGCCCTCTCTCCGAAGGATGGTCCCGGTGAGTGTGTTTCTTTGAGGATTGCCTCTTTCGGTGTGCTTTTGGGGGGAGTTCCCAGAGTTGCTCCCTGAGGTCTTGCCAAACTGCAGGCCTGCTCACTGATGGAGAAGAGCAGCAATCCAACCTGTCGGTAGCAGTTTTTGCCGAAGGGGCTCCCGGGGTGGTGGTGGTGAATTCTTGTGGGCAGTTGCCCTGTAAAAAATCCATGAGTGCATCAGGAGATTCAAAACTGTTTGGGACCCCATTATGCATAACCCACATCGTGGCTGGGTAACGCAAGGAAAAGGACAGTCCAATACTGTGCATTTTATGCCTTGCCTCAGAGTATGCTTGGCGTTTGTCCGACAGATCCTTAGAGAAGTCCTGAAAGATGTGGATCCTATTCGATCTCCACACTACATGCTGTAACTCACAAGCTCTAGTTAGGACCTTCTCTTTGTCCCTAAAATCAATAAATCAGGCTATGATAGGTCGTGATCTGTCCTGGGCCTGAGACATGGGGGCTAACGTACAGTGTTCGCGTTCCACCTGGAGTGGTATCAATGGGTCCAACTGCAGCATTTCAGCAATGGCTAATTGTAGAACTCCCTTGGTATCTTTGCCTTCTACTCAGTCAGGGAAGCCCAGGAAGCAAAGATTATTATGGCGACCTCAATTCTCGAGGTCATCCATCTTACTGCGCAGCATCTGTATGGTCCGTTGTTGATCTCTTAATTCTGCCCTTAAGTCCTGAACATGCCCCTCCATCACTGAGACCCTCTGTTTGGTATGCAGCATCCTGGCTTCTAAATTTTGAACCACTTGGGTGTTTCAATTAGTTGCCACAGTGACTTGTGCCATCTGGGTCATAAGTTGGCCGAACATCGCCTCAACTGACGGTTGCTCCCAGGTTTGTGGCAGCGGCCTTCAGCCATATTTTCAGGCCTACCTCGTCCAGGAGGATCTTCAGTAAAATAGCAGTTTCCACACAGCAAATGAAGGCTTTTTGTATCAATGAAGCTAAATTAGTGTAGCTTGAGTATTACCCCACAAGTCACAGTAGAGTGAGGATATAATACCAGCTGGTAGAAAAAGGATTTTAAAGGATATTTCCCTCTGGGTTGTGGAGCTGATCTTTAAGCTGCCATCCTATTTAGCGCCCCTAGTGGTCAGTCGGGAGAAGGTTTTAAAAAAAAAAACATTTTCAACTATTTTTCGCTCCGGTTGCCAGCCCCTGGGAGCTCCCTTGGATGCAACCCTCAGAGGCAGCTTCTGCCGACCAGCCTTAGACCCTCCCAGCCCAGGTCCTCCACAGAAATCCATCCTGCACTGCTTCCTGCTGGAGACCCCTCAGTTTGCAGAGGCCTCCATCCACATACCTTTGGCGCTCCTTAAATCCAGTCTGCATGCAGAGGGAGGCTGGAAGATATCAGGGACCTGGTTGGGAAGGATCCAGCAGTGGGTGTGGGGCTGCAGCAGGCTCATTGTCATCTTCCCAGGTGTTAGGGTGTTTCTTTGTTCATGAACATGATACCCTGGAGGCGCGGATGTGCGGTGATGTCCAGCGCGAGGCGGGCGTGCTCCCATACCTATCACATGGACGTCCGCCATCACCTCCACCCCTTTTCTGAAGTGTTCCCCAGCTGTAGCCTCCCAGCCTCCACTGGGAGTCACTGATACCAGGGATCCACAGTCACCTTTCCCCAGGAGAGGAGAGCAATCCTCCGGACACTCAATCCTCTCCTCCCCGGCTGCCCCCCAACAACCTGAGTTCGATCCCGAGCCCGGGTCCCCGGCATGGTGTGAGGAGTGGTGTCCAGTGCCTTAACCCTCAGTACCACTGAGCCAGCTTTCACATTTTATAGGTTAATGAAATCAGACGCGGAATCAGATTTCAATTCTGCATCCCATTTCAAAGGTTTTGTACTTAAAAACTGAAATTTTGAATACTGGAAAAATGCTTTAATTCCAATGAATACGATTCTGTTGAATGGATTCCAACTAACCCTAATCCTGAGATAGTGTATGGTATTTTGGGACAAACAATTTTAGGATTTCAGGAACACACTTTAGATCTGATTCTTAATATTATCACATATCACATTTGGAAGGTCAGGATTCGGTGGTGCCTGCAGAATAAATGGGTATCACAGGAAGGTTTGGCTCACTGGATGCAGAGTTATACAGTACACTGCTGTGAAAATAAAACAAGGACCTTCCCTGGTTATACGGTACCAAAAGGGATTATTGAAAGGGTCTTACTGGTAAATTGTGGCAGTGTTTGCATTACAGTACTGTTTGTCTTATACAGTTTTTCTCACTTTGGCTGTTAATTAAATGACGTTTTCATTTGTGATGGTTTCTTTATGAATTACTGTTTCTTTTATGTTGATATATATCAGGTTTTAAATATGGTTGATGGTTTTGGTATGTAAAACATAATCTACTTCATGTGTGTGTTTTTTCTGTGTCTTGTATGTTATGATATTTTTTATTAATAAAAAATACTCTACTCTTAAAAGAAGTGCTTTTGGTTCTTTTACTTCCACCTGGATACCCACCAGGACAGCACAAGAGATGTGGAGAAGGGACACTGGATTCTGTTACTTCTACCTGGACACTCCCCAAGACAGCCCAAGAGATGGGCAGAAGGTACCTTAGTTTAATGTTTCATCTGAAGGATGGCAGATCCTGCCAGTGCGCACCCCCAGAACTTCCAGCATTTTGAGTGTATGAGCCAAAGTCCTAGTGTGGGACTAGAACCCTCAATCTTCTGGTCCAAAGGTGGATGTCCTACAAAGTGAGCCACGTTGACACTCTGTGTTTCATAAGTTGGAAGAAAACTGGATGAGTGGTTCTTAAAATCTAGGCAAACTATAGCAGCCAGTCACAAGCCAGGATTTATGCATAAATAAGTCAACATTGGGGACATTGTGATATCTAGAAAGGCTCATGATACTGAATGTCTATGTCAAATTTGGTGACAATATATGTGGTGCTCTCCATGATATAGCTAACAATGTAGGTGCAACTTATTCATGTGTGTCATGTCTGTCATAAATTCAGTCAGAATCCAGAGTTCATGCATAGGTACTGTAGGTCACCATAGTTCACATGCTAATACTATCAAGAACTCATTATCCTGGGCTGGCCTGCTAGTACTGCAGCTAGGAAAGCCACTGCCATCTTTGCATTCTGGGTTCATGCACCATCCCAGAACATCGCTGTGAACTGGAGTGGTGTTTGTGAGAGGTTGGGGGAACTGACCATCCCATAGGATTCCCTCCTTCTCTGGGGTGGGAGCATTTTGATCCCCAGTGCTCTGCCACCACCAGGGTCACCACATGTGACAGTGCAAGGCAAGGCTTGCTGTCATGAAGCATCCCTGTATCTCTGTGGGGGAAGAGAAGAATGAGAAAGCAGATGTTCCTAGTTAGGCAGATGATGCCCTCACTGCCCCCACATCTATCAAGGATACCCCAGACTCCTAATAGCATGGCTGGTTGTCTCCTTTCCTCACTGTGGGTGACTGGATCCTAGCAGAATAGATTGCCAGGGAAAAGCAGACAGGACTCTGTAAAGGGGATGACAGCAAAGGGCTTGTCAGGCAGTCTCCCAATGGGATCATGGAGCCATCAGGAAGAGTTCTGGAGGCGATCACTAGTGGTTAACAGAAGGTAGTCCAGACAATAAGGAACACTGGAGCATGAAGAGAGTTAAGAAAGAATGAAGTCAGAATACAAAATGCCTTAACCAACTGTGGTAACAATTCAAAAAGTTGTTTTCAAGATTCCTGTATAGCTAAATAATTAGGGTTGTACAATACACACAATACTGTTTAGTACAAATACACATAAATAGTACACTTTTTACAAATGCAAACGTCACTCCTAATTTTGTGTATTTGAGTTATACCACATAATATAGCATTAGCCCTGAGCTGAGTTTCTGTGGCACACATATGTCTACTACAGTACTGCTCATTACATGGATGTGTTTTTATTGATAAAATCCCCATATTTTATTGACAAATTTCAACCTCTTGATTTTGTGCCATCATCAACAACAGAAACAAGCCTGAAATGTAAAGATATGTTTTTAGTAAACATAAACATGCAAACAAGTACAAGTAGTAGAGACCCATGTACAAATACCACAGACAGAAATACTAATACTGAAGACAGAAATAAAAACACTGTGCCTGAGAAACAAATACAAATACCAGAGACACAAAGACAAATAATACAAATATCAGAGACACAAATACAAATACCTTAGATACAAATACAAATACACTCATATACCAGAGACACAAATACTGTACCAATACCAGATACACAAATAGAAATGCTTATAGTGTAAGAGAGGCACAAATACTATACAAATACCAAAGACACAAATACATATACCAGAGACACAAATACTGCACAAATACCAAAGACACAAATACTGTACAACTATCAGAGACATAAATACTGTACAACTATCAGAGACACAAATACAAATACATATACATACAGTGTACCAGAGGTACAGATACAAATATCAGAGACACACATACAGTACAAATACCAGATACACAAATATCAGGGAAACAAATACAAATAAAAATACCAGAGAAAAATACCAGAGACACACATACAAATACAAATACCAGACATACAAATAAGTATACCAGAGACACAAATAAAAAATAAGCATTTGTCAATGCCGAATGTTGGTTTGCTGGCACTGGCATTGGTAGTGCAGGAATTAGAGGGATGCATAATAGGAATGGCACTTAAGTACTGAACTGATGCCAACCCCACCCCCACCCTGCAGAGACTGACAGGTGTTGGGGGTGTGCCTTTGGATCATTGGGCATAACGCTGATGCCATTTCATTTCACACTACCCTGCAGACACTGACAGGTGTTGCGGTGTGCTTTGGGGTCTTCGGGCCTTACACTCATCCCATTTCATAAGGAAATATGCTGAAGTGGGTGCGGTACAGAAGAATGGGGTAAACGCTGCTCCCGACGACCACAAGACACACCTCGATGCCTGTCAGTGGCTGCAGGGTGGAGGTGGAATGGCGTGTGTATTACAGGCAACCATCCCAAGTCACACCCATTGGGTGCCAGTCTGTATGGAGTAAGGCATTATGGTTGGAAACCATAATGTCACAGGTGTTTGTTGTTATTTTCACTCCAGATTTGCAAAATGGGATTTTTGTGACCCCATGTCATGAACAGTGACACTATCATTTCATTACTCAATCCGGAAAAGGTGGTTTTGTGCAACGACAGCGCCATTTGGTGCCAAAGGTGTGAAAACACATTTCTGGCAGGATGTGAAAAATGACAGCTATACTGTTTATGAGGTGGTGTGAAAAAATGGCAACGTTGCAAATCTGGAGTAAAAATATGAAAACTTGGCAAAGTTACGAACGTGTGTAGAAACTGCACAACGCACACCTGTAACGCAATAATTTTTCGGATTTTTTTCCACCAACTTTTCAACTTGGGTATTTTTTAACCTCTCCTCATAAACAGTGGCACTGTGATTTTCTTAATCTGTCCTGAACAGTGATTTCCCACAGCGACAGCGCTATTCTGCGCCGTGAGTGCGAAAACATATTTTGGCCAGGATGTGAAAAATGACAGCTATACTGTTCATTAGGAGGTGTGAAAAAATGCCAGTATTGAAAATCTGGAGTGAAAATATTACAAATTTGCGAAGTTATGAGTGTACATGGAAACTGCACAATGCACGCTTGTAACACAGTCATTTTTTGGAATTTTTTCACCAAATTTGCAACATAGGTTTTTTAAGAGCCCATCTCATGAACAGTACCACTGTCGTTTTGTTAATCAGTCCCAAAAGGTGATTCCACACAGTGACCGCGAAATCACCTTTCGGGACGGAATAATGAGATGACAGTGACTGAATTTCATGAGGTGGGGTCCCAAGAACCCCATGTTGAAAATTTGCTGCCAAAATTGCCGAGATATGCACCTAAGTCGAAAAAAACCCATTTATGCCATTATACAGCTTACCGGCATTTCTTCAGTTTGCAGTCAGCTTTGAAGAGTGCAGACGTGTTCCTGGTCCACCGAAGATCGTTGCGCCGGGCTCCGGAGGTAAGTATGGGTTGGGGAAGGGGGGCAGAGAGGCCACGAGGGACCTTTTTCTTTTTTTTACAGGGTTTATAAAAAAAGAGAGAGATGGGACTTTTGGCACACTGGGGTAGGCTTCAGTATGCCACCTGGAAGTTTGTGGGGGGGGGGAGTGGAGCTGATGGGAATTAGCCACCCCATCGGCCATACAGTGTGGGGGGCAGCACTTGAGCTGAGGGGGATTGGGTACCCCCTTGGCACACAACAGATAGGAAGAGGCGCATCATGCCGACAGGGATTTGGCTACTCCATCAGCAAAGGAACTGGGGAGGGAGCATTCCGATAGGGGGATTGGGCATCCCCGTCGGCTTTCATGAGGACAGAGAGGCGGCTGACGACAGCTGCTGCTTGCTGATGAGGGCCATATGCAAATTGCAGTGGTTTCCTTTGAACTGCACGCCACTGCAGTTGAAATGCTGTCATAGACAGCTCGGCCATTTGTTGGTGCTGTGTGGTCCCACCTGCAAAATGGAGCGGGGCACTGGCAGAGCAGTGGCACACCTCTAAAACCCGTATGGTGTCACTATGTTGCTTGTGCCAGTGCGCAAGCCAACATAAAAATCAGCCACATTAACAGCCCTAAAAAGGAAGATAATCAGTGGTCAAAACTCATAGAAACATAGACACATATAATTTGATGGCAGATAAGGACCACTTGGCCCATCCAGTATGCCAATTTCTTCCTACCTACGCTGTTACATCTGACTGTGCCCAATCTACAGCTCTTTCTCCCTCCCTCCCCCTTCCTTTCCAGTATGATTCCTTTGTGCTTATCCCATGCATTCTTGAACCCCATCACTGTTTTTGCTCCAACAACCTCAGCTGGAAGGCTGTTCCAAGAATCCTCCACTCTTTCGGTGAAGAAGTACTTCCTCATGTATCTCCTGAATCTACCCTCCTCCAGCTTCATAGCATGTCTCCTTGCTCTTGAGTGCCTTCTCTTCTGAAAAATACTCCCCTCCTGTACCTTATTTACCCCCGTGAGGTATTTAAAAGTCTCTATCATATCTCCCCTCTCCCTCTTCTGTTCCAGGGTATACATACTGAGGTCCTTTAGTCTCTTCTCATAGGGTTTTTGATGCAGATCCTGCATCATTTTAGTTGCCCTCCTCTGGAATGCCTTCACTCTGTCTATGTCCTTTGGAAGATGTGGTCTCCAGAACTGGACACAATACTCTAGGAGGGGTCCTACCAGCAATCTATAAAGATGCAACACCACTTCCCTCTTTCTGCTGGTGATACCCCTCTCTATGCACCCCAGCATCCCACTTTCCCTCCCTACTACCTTGTTGCACTGCCTGGCCAACTTTAGGTCATACGATATGATTACCCCCAGGTCTCTTTCCTGCTTGGTGGTCATCAATACTTCTCCACCCATTTTGCACTCTGCCCCTTGGTTTCTGTGCCCTAAGTGCTTTTTTCTGCACTTTTTCACATTGAAACCTAACTGCCATACCCTTGACTACTCCTCTAGTTTTCTCAGGTCCCTCCTCATTCTTTCCACCCCTCTGGAGTGTCCGCACTATTGCAGATTTTGGTGTCATCCGCAAAGAGGCAGACCTTCCCTTCCAGCTCTTCTGCAATGTCACTTATTAAGACATTAAAGAGAACCAGTCCCAGCACTGATCCCTAAGGTACCCCACTGGTCACCCTCCCTTCCTTGGAGTGAGCTCTGTTTACCGCCACCCTCTGTTGCCTATCCCCTAACCGATTTCTTATCCAGTTTACCACCTTTGGACCCACTACTAAGCTATCCAGCTTGCTTACCAGTCTTCTATGTGGAATGGTGTTGAAAGCCTTACTGAAAGCTAGGTAGGCCATGTCCACTGCTCCACCCTGATCTAGTTCCTTGGTCACCCAGTCAAAGAAATCTATCAGATTCAATTGACATGACCTCCCCTTGTGAAACCATGCTGCTTTGGGACTTGTAACTCACTGGATTTAAGATATTCCACAATCCTTTCTTTCAGCAGTGATTCCATTAACTTTTTAACCACCGATGTCAGGCTGACTGGCCTACTGTACAATTGCCAGCCTCCTCCCTGCTACCACTTTTGCATAGTGGGACTACATCTGCTCTGCTCCAGTCCTCCAGAACCACTCCTGTTTCCAGTGAGCTGTTAAATAGAACTATCAGGGGTGCAGTTAGTATTTTCCTGAGCTCCCTCAATACCATTTGATGCACCCCAGCTAGCCTCATTGATTTGTCCACCTTCAGATTAGCGAGTCCTTTCATGACAGTCGCCTCCAAAAAAGGACTAGTGTCCACCTCCCTCCAAAGCTTTTCTTACTTTTTGTGGCCCCTCCCCTTCTCCTTCCTCTGTGAACACTGAACAAAAGTATTTGTTCAGGATGTCTGCCTTTTCCTGGTCCCCCTCTGCACAGTCCCCCCTTCCCTTTTTAACCTTACAATCCTACCCCTGATCTTCCTCTTTTCACTTACGTATCTAAAAAATGTCTTGTCCCCTTTCATTACCACCTGTGCTATTCTCTCTTCCGTGTGTACCTTTGCACTCCTTATTGCTTTCCCTGCTTTCTTCTGTTGCCCACAATAAACCTTACTACCCGCCTCCCTCTGAGTCTCTTTATACCTTCTGAATGCTACCCTTTTAGTTTTTACCTTTTCAGCCACCTGTTTTGAGAACCACAGTGGTCTCTTTCTCTTCTTGCTTTTGCTCACTTGTTTGATGCAAAGGTTATTTGCCTTTACTATGCTCCCTTTTATCTTTGCCCACTGTTCCTCCACCCCACCCAGGTTACCCATCTCTGCTAGGTCATCCCTGAGGCATTCACGCTTCTTTTTAAAATCTGCCCTCCTGAAGTCCAGGACCCTCACCCTTGTGTGGTTCGATTCTGCAGCCATCCCTATATCGAACCACACCGTAAAGTGATCACTGGTCCTTAAGTGGTCTCCCACCTTGATGTATGCAACACTGTCCCTGTTAGTGAGTACCAGCTTCAGTATTGCCCCATCATGAGTGGGTTCACTGACTAGTTGCCTGAGGAATGCCCCCTGCAAAGTGTCCAGGATGTCCCAACTTTGAGCTGAAGCTGCTGCTGGGAGGCTCTAATCCACATCTGGCAGATTGAAATCCCCATCAGCAGCGCCTCTCCCTTTTCTGCTATCTTGCCAATGGATTCCACCAGTATCTTACCTAATTCCTCCCTCAGTGCTGGAGGTCTGTAGATCACTTCATTGCAAATAGTCGATCCATTCCCCATCTACAGGGAGACCCATGGTACCTCTGCCTCCGCATGTATTCCATATATCTCCGAGGCTTTTATGCTTTTCCTCATATAAAGCACCACACCTCCTTCTTTCTTTCCCACTCAGTCCTTCCTGAACAGAGTATAGCCAGGTATGGCCATGTCCCAGTCATGGTTTTCAGTGCTCCATACTCAGTAAGGGCCACAATATCCAGGTCAGCTTCTGCCATGATGGCTTCTATGTCTGGAAATTTTTATTTCCTAGACTTCCAGCATTTGCACACATGGACTTCCAGATTTTGATTCCACTCTGCTTATTGACCCCCTTTTTTGCTTGTTGTCCTCCCTCCTTCCCACCTCTTTTTAATGCTCCTGTTCCTTTCCCCCTTTATCTCTACCACACTGCTCCCTTTATTAATATGCACCCTGGGGACTCCTCTTCCCTCAGGTTCTGCTTACTCTCTGCTTCAGTCTATGGGGGGGTCAGTTTCTGACTCCCTAATTCCTTCTGCCACCCCCCTTGGTTAGTTTAAATGTTAATCGAAGTAGCATTTAAAACATCCACTGGGGACTGTGGTTCCCTTCCTGGATGGATGCAGGCCATCACCCTTGTATAGGCCCTTATCCTCCCTGGTGGGTCCTCAGTCCCCAGTGTAGCTGAATCCTTCCTTTCAGCACCATTTCTTCAGCCATGAGTTGATGTTCTTGGTGCAGAGTTCTCTCTCCTGTCACCTGACACGGACTTGGCAGGCAGCACCTCAACGAAAGTCACTGAGTGAGCTACCTAAGACCTCTCCCCAGCTCCCTAAACTCCCCTTGCATTATCCCAGCCCCATCCCTAGCTAGGTTATTAGTCCCCAGGTGGACAATGACATCCAGCTCTCCCTCCTGTCCTGCTGCCCTAGCAATCTGTAGGATTCGCTTCCCATCCCTCTGGGCCATGGCACCAGGTAGGCACCTAATCTGCCTCTCCACCCCTTTACTATTCCCAGATCCATCCCCTTCTCAGTTGAGTCATTGGGATTTCCACTATGGAAAGACCCCACATTCCCCTTGGTCACTACTGCGGGTGCTTCTGCCTGGCAGTCCCGCCCTGCCAAAGTGGCATAGGAATTTTGTAGTTGTACCAATTAAGGAATGTGTTTCTGTCCCACCACTCCTACCCTTCCAGAGCCCACCATAGTCCAGTTGTTCCTCCTCATTGGCATCCTCTGAGGTAACAGTGGCAGATTTGATGGCCTCTGGGTAGGAGGGGGGTGGTACCCGGAATCCTAGCCAGCTCAGCCTGGAGTCTAGAGGCTCATTCATAATTAGATCACAGTCAATAATATTTACCATGCAGACCTCATTGCACTGAATGTTTATACCAAATTTACAGGCAATATTGATGATAAGCAGTTTTCAAGATATATCTCAAAAGGTAAGTGTGAGATAGGTGAGGGCTTCACTATATCCTCCTTCTTGGGATTACACCCTACGGGGAACAGAGGTTCATACTATAATATTTTCAGGCTTCTTCTGAGGCACTGTAGCTTGCTGGACAAAGGGAGAGAGAGAGAGAGAGAGAGAGAGAGAGAGAGAGAGAGGGAGGAAGGAAACTGCCTCTCCAGAGACTCTATAAGAACCCTATATGTTGCTTTTTGCTTACAGTACATTACTTGTTTAATGTTTTAATAAAGCAAGGAACTGTGTGACTGCAGATTTCAGTACTTCAGAATGAGATTAATGAGAATCGTATGATTATCTAAGAAATGCCATTAGCAACAATAAGCCTCCCATGTGATCAGTTTAACAGCAACAATTCAAGAATAATGCCAGATCTTGTGTAACTGAATATTTTCCTACAGGTTATGTAAGTTAGAAATGCAAAATTAAAACAATAGCAACACAGTTTTATAAAGAACAAAAGTTTGTTTTGCTTTTCAAGTTTATATCATTTTCATTTTGCCAAATCCCTAGATTTGCTGAGGTTTGCTTTTTATTTTTATATTTTGTCTTTTCTTTGTCTGTCCTCTGTCCCCCCTTTCTGCTGCCAGACCATCCAGCCCCATCACCCACCATCCCTAATCTGTTGATCCCCCATGGATTGCCACCTGTGACAGGGACAGGAGAGGGAGGGCAGTCTCCCCCCATGTCCACATCCAGATACGGAGCCTTGCCCAATCGGTGGTGCAGGGCTTGTGATGGGAAGCAGCATTATCCTGCCCACTGAGTGTTTTCCTCCTACTTTTCTCCCCAGCATGCAATGCTGCACAGCATGTATGTCCCTTTGCTCGCGCATGCATATCAGCACCAAGGGAGCCCCTGAGTATGACTTCCCACTGCGTTGCCACCAAATCTCCACATGGTGGCAGCCAATGAGCAGGGTTTGTCCCCCCCCCAAGGGAGCAGTGCAGTCCTTCAAATGCTCTATCCTCCCTTCCTCCTGCCGCTGACCCCCAACAACCAGGGTCCACTCCTGAACCACTGGCGTGACAGGTGGAAGCACTACAGCTGAGCCACTGGCGTGGCAGGTGGGCTGGCTGAGGTTTGCCTTTTAGATTATTTTGCCCACCCTTAGCTTTGTGAGTATTTTAATGTTTCATTGGCTTTTCTGTAATTAATACATTTTATACCTCATTGCCATCTCCATTATTCCCAGTTGCAAAATATATTGTCAGAGACTGAAGGATGATTGGAGGAACCTCAGGTTGCTGCCATGTGAGTTGAGGAGGGGTTTGGAACAGAAGACATTTTCAAAGGCCAGAGAATGACGCAGGGTACTTGCTTCAAAAACAACTGATGCAAGGAGCAGAATGTGTCAAACCTTGCCCCAATTCTGATTTTCAAATGGTGCTTGCGTCAAAAACAGGTCTGCATGCGCCAGAGTGGCTTGCCCTATGCTTGCACCAAAACAATGCCTGCGCCATTTTGGAAGGGATGCCTGCATCACCAAAATGATGCACCATCCCCTTATTGGGGATTTTCAAAGAATGCCAGTCCTGTCTTTGTGCCTAAGATGCATGTCTCTGTTAGACCAGCCAGAACTGATCTAAGGAACACTAGAGCATATAAAGAGACCCACTGCAAGTGGTCATACCTGACTATGCTACTATTCAGGGCCAGTATTCTCCTGCAGGACTAGTTTAGAACATTGTGGGGGTTTAGTCTTGGCCTTTTTATCTACCTTATTTTAGTTAGCTTGCGTCATTCTTGTCTTTTGCGTCATCTTTTACTCAATTTGCACCATTTGTTTTACTTAGTTTGCATCATTTTCGTTCCTTGAGTCATTTCTTTGACTCAGCTTGCACAATTTTTGACTCAACTTGCACCATTTATTTTGGTACAGCTTGCATCATTCTCATCCCTTATGCCATTTTGTTGATGCAGTAGACATCTTGCATCAGTTTGGGGGACTTTGTCACAGAGAATGCTTTTCTTGCAAAATACAGTATAGGGCACAGTATTTGGCGTTCCTAAATCTGACTCAAGCTGCTTGTTTGACGCAGCTAGCATGGATCTAAGGGCCCTTTGAAAATCTGGCCCAATGTGATATGAGAATTCGAGGCATTAGAACAGCTAGATATTTACATTTTTGAACGGATTAACCTGTCAGCTGGAGAACCATTCAAGGTGGTAAGGGATGGTCCAGTGGGAAAACATGGAAAAGTGACAGACAGACAGAAAGAGAAAGACCTGAGCAGTCCATCCAGTCAGTTCCAAAATTTCCTGTTTGGAGTTGCTCCAGTCTCTGTTTCACCTCCCATTCTCCACAGTCTTCTTCTTCATCTTTCCATCTGAAAATGTCTTGCCATGCATCCCACTTCCTTTTGAATGCAACTACTGTCTTTGCCTCCAGAACCTTGTAGGGAAATTTGCTCCACCCATCTGCACCCCTTTCAGTAAAGTAGTACTTCCTAATGTTCTTTTTTATCCCCATCCCAGCTTAAGTACATCCTCCTGGTGGATGCACTGTTTCACAGACTGAACAAACTTGCTGTGTCCCTTCTACTAAACCATTTCATGAATGTCAGTATCTCTATCATGTCCCTTCCCCCTTCTGTCCTCCACAAAATACATGTTGAGACTTCAGTCTCATTGTATGCCATACTCTGCTGGCTGTGGATCTCCTTTGTGGCCCATCATTATTCTGGCTCTACAGTACTCCATTCCTGTCCTTCCTTAGGTGGGAACAAAATAACTAGACACAGTACAGATGCAGTCTCATCAGTTACCTATGCAGAGGCTATCTCTTCTCCCCCTTCCTGCTAGTAATCCCTCTCCATATGAGCCTAGCATTCTGTTAGCTTTCCTGTATACCCTGCTGTGCAAAGCAGCTGGCTTTAGGTTGTTGCTGGTCACCAGTCCCAGACCTCTCTCTTCTTCCATGCTCTCTACTGGTATCCTATCAAGACAGTACACTGTTCCAGGATTGTCCATTCCTAGACAATTTGCTTTGCACTTTTTGGCATTGAATTTCAACAGCTTAATACTGGGCCCCTTTTCCAGTCTCCTCACATCCTGTCTCATAATGTTAATCCTTTCCTTACTGTCGACTTTCCTGCAGAGCTTGAGATCATCTGTGAAACAGGGTCACCTTTCTTTGAATACCCTGTCTAATGTCACAGATATATATATTAAACAGATGTGGGACTGACCCCAATGGTTTCCCACAAGGGTATACCTTTAGAATGGTAACAGAATTTTGTTGCCACAATTAGGGCACCACAAAAGGGGCGATGATGACAGGAATGACCTTGATTTTAGATCACCCCCTCAGTCATGCTGCCCTTTGTTCCCACACAATTTCTACCCCCTCTGGGGCATGCCTGGCCATGAAGGAGGTTATATTTAGTTGTGGGGGGTGCGGGGGCAAAACATGACTATTTCCCAGGACAGGGCTTTGGCACTCTCCGTCCTGGGAGCCACAATGCCTAGCACAAAAATGCCGGACAGCATATTGCCTGCACCCATATTGGTGTCAACAAAATGACTGTTGCATTGATATGGGTGAACCCCCCACAAGTATCCTCCCTGTCCTCAGAGAATTTACCCTATAGGACCACCCAGGGACAATAGCTAAGGGAAAAAGGGAAAAGTTGCAGCCTGCCCAGAAACGACCCACTTTCTATTTGACAGTGGGTCCACAGCGGTGCAACTGGTCTGTAGCGATAGTTGGAAAAGTGAACAATAGGAAAATATTTTTACTTGACAAGTTTTAGCTACCATACTGGTTAAAAGTATACTTCTAATTAGGATTTTGACCCAGCTGTGTCGCCTTTAGACACACATATTGTATACCACTTGGGTCTAATTCGACCAGTGTTTTAAAACCCCTAGTGCTGTCACTGGGACCACCCTCTGGGTTCAATCCATAAACCAGTTTTTTCACCCCCGAGTCCAAGGTGGCTGACCTTCTTAGTTAATCTTCCATGGAGTACTGAATCAAAGGCCCTGCAAAAATTCAGGCATAGAACATGAACTCCATAGCCCCTGTCCACCATTTGTGTCACTGCATTAAAGGTCTAATAAGTTAGTTTGACATGACAAGTCCCTGGTGACCCCATGCTGGTTCCATCCAGAGGGCCGTATGCACTATGCAAACATGCCACATAACCCAGATGCATTGGCATAGCTAAGTCTGAATGCCATGTAGCTGGGTCCCATGGACCCCATGTAGCATTCAATAGGGGAGGTTGCAGGACAGGTTAGCACCAATCCTCCGGCTGCGTGGACAGCAGTGTGCTCAGGGTGTGTTGGGGGTGTGTGCTCACACTCCATGCCATTCACAAAGGTGTGGAGTGCTGGGCATGGGGGCACACCTTAGGCCTGGGAACACCAGCCATAAGGGTTATGCGCCCCCCCTCCGGATGCTGCCGCCGGCAGTGGCCAAGAACTCAGGGTGCTACAGACCCCTGTGACATGCCACCCCTGTCCATCAGGGCCACGGGGAGGGCTGGGGTGGCAGATCGGACATCCTGTGCCCAGTGTGGTTGTCACACTGCACACTGGCCACCAGCATTTGTGCCCCGTGGGTGCAAGGGATCCACTGGCAGACCAGGTCCGGGCATTCCATTGGATGCATGCCTGGGCCATGTAACATCCCTCTGTGCATCTACGTGCCGGGGGGGTGGGGCCATAGACAGGTGGTTGGCATTAGTGAATGCCAGTACTGGTGCACCTGTCCATGTGTGTGCAGCTCCAGGGGCAAGGTACCTGCATTCCGCACGTACCTATGCCTCATTCATGCATAGGGGCCATTAAGCCTTTTTTCTCTTAGAATGTGGGTGACTCTTCCTTAATAGTCATAGGAATCATAGGAATGATTACAGGTACATAGCGTGAGCCAATATTAACCTGGTCCTTTAATTAAAACTGTATTGAATACACCCAATGGCCCATGTGTTCATTCAGTGCTGTTACATCACTGGAAGATTTCCCATTATCTATGTCAGGCTCACTGGCGTGTGGTTATCTGAATTTTTCACTTAGACCCCCCTTTGTGTAAGGGAACCACATTTGCCACCCACCAGTCTTCAGGCACTACACCTTTTGCTACTGAATCTCCAAATCTAGTGCACCTTATTGCATTGCATTTTCTTGCACCTACTATTTTGCCTTTCGCACAATTGTAACTTATTGTACTTAATGCACCATGTACAGTACAGTATAGTGTCTGTCTGTCCTGCACCACTACCCTATAGGACGCATCTGGAAATGAGCTGTTTCTGGCTCAGCATGTCTTCCCTGGTAAAACTTCAGAAATAAATAAATCAATACAGGACTATCAGCAGCTATATAAACACCAACAGTGTCTTCTTCAGCAGCCTAGGGTAAATCTCATCTGTCCCTAGCAGTTCATGGGTTCTTAATTTCTTCAGTCCATTGATTATCCATTCCCTTGTAATCCTTCCCTTATAATGGCTGCTGGTGAGGTGGTAGATTACCTTCAGGGTTGGTTTACTGATCTATAAAGCCCTATACAGACTGGGCACTAGCTATCTGGGTAACCTCCTGACTCCTTATCATACCCACTGCTCTCTCCGCTCCTCAAGGTGGGCCTCCTAGCAGTTCCCAAGGCACATCTTAAGTCATCTGGTGATAGGACCTTTGAGGTAGCAGACTTAGCCATGTGGAACTCACTTCCAAGATCCTTGAGGGAGGGCCCCCTCATTAAAGGCCTTCAAAAGGGGCCTGAAGACACACCTATTTAGGGAGGCTTTTAGAATATAGGTAAGACACCTGCTACAATGGCTGGTTTCAGAATGTATTTTAATAATATTTTATCACTATTAATTAGATTACTTTATTTTAATTGAAATATGTGTTTTAGTGTTGGGCAATATTTATTATGAAGTTTTACTTTATTTTTGAATTAATTGTCTTTTTACCTGACCTTTGTACAGTGAACTGAGCCCCCAGGAATGGGCACTCATTGAATAAAGGTTACTTATTTACAACTTCCTTACTTCCTTACTTAGAGTTGGATAGTTTGTGCTTTCTAGTCTGTGAGTCTTAGATATGTAGTCTTCTTCTAATCTCTTGCACAATACTGTGATATGTTAGGTTTCACTGCTTTGTTGTATGTGTTGCTGAAACTATTCATGCTTTTTGTTTCTAAATTTTACGGCACCCAGAGCCTCCAGGAAAGTGTGCCATGGAATTAAAGTTGCCTTGCCTTACATTACACATCATGGCAGCAGTTGTACTTCTATTGCAGGACTGAAGTACATTAAAATCCTTCTGAATGAGGACAAAAAGGTTGGATTCATCTGTGCCAGAGGTAAAGATGATTGCATTGTGCATGCATGTGTTTGTATAATGAGACATGGGCAGAGGGAAGGGGAGGGAATTGAGAAAAACAAAGATTAGGCTAAACTAGACTGGACTGGACTAGACTGGACTGGACTGGACTAGACTAGACTAGACTAGACTAGAATAGAATAGGTTATAGGATAAAACCTTCGGGGTGGGGGCCCAGTTTCAGTTGGGAGTGTAGAGGATATGGACCCACCAAGGAGCATGGACTTGTGGCAACCTGTGAAATAGGAGCAAACAATCTGGAAAGATGACCCTTAGCTTTAGATAATTTAGACTGGAGAAGAGAGTGTGCCTCCCAGTTGAAGACTTTTGCCAAGTCAATAAAAAATGGCAATAGTGAGATTTTTTTATTTTATTTTAGTCTTTGGTAACCAGGTAAGGCCCACTAGGCACAAGTGCCTGTTTTCAGGGGCAGCCTGGGAGCACTGGGGGATTAAGTGACTTGCTCAGAGTTACACAGTATGCAAGTGGAGGCTGTGAGAATGAAACCCAGGTCTGATCTGCTGGATGTTCCAAGCTCATTCACAGCTTGTTACTCTAACCTCTAAGCTACACTGCCAGCCCTTACCTGGTTCATGGCTGGTGGCTAAGGAATTAGACTAGACTACCAAGGAATGGTTTCATTAACATGTTAACTTATGGGCATTTCAGGGCTATGGGGGGTCAATAGATCACCAGGCAATGATTTTCATAATAAGCTCAATTATGGGCAGATCGGGGCTGAGGGGCTGGGGGTCCACTAGACCACAAGGAACTATGACATGGATGATTTGATGGAGATCAGGGATCAGGGGGTGCTAGACTATCAGAGAAGTTGCCTACTTTACCCATAGTACCATTACTGGACTGTACATACAATCCCATGCACATGCACCTGGTTGGGTGCCACCCAGCTGTCCCTCAACCCCAACTAGGGTTTGGTGCTGGGACCCTGTATTTTACAGAATCAGGTGCAGGGTCCCTGGCATACCTGGAGCTTGCCACGTCCCTGGAGCGACACAACTTGCATCACTCTAAGGGATCTTTGAAAATCGAGCCCAGAGTCTTTGCAATCATTGGGGCTCAAGCTGCAGCAGCTGATTTCCTCGATCATGGATTTAAATAATAAAGTGGATGCATTTAATACCAAGGTTTTGGTGGTGGAAGCGACCATAGATGGAATTAAAAAGGACATTCAAGAGGTGCCAAAACAGACTTCAGCCACCTCTGCGGCCACAGCCATGGTTATAAAATAAAACCAGCACCTCCGTACATGACTTGAGATCCCAGAGAACCAGGCTAGATTGGTACATATCAGGGTCATTGGTCTCCCTGAAGAAATTGAAGGAGACAATCCTATAATGTTTAAAAAGACTGACTCTCTGAAAAACTGTTGGTGGAAGGTGAAAGCAATGAGTTTGCCATGTAGAAGGTGTAGAGGATCACGTCAGATAGCAGAATGAAGGCCTTATCAGAACCTTGTACTTTGCTCTTAATAACATCGAGAATTGGAGAGAGAGGCTGTATACTAAATCTCACACAGAGAATGGGGCCACTTACTCAAGACAGCAGGACTGTTCACCTTTTCCAGATATTAGCTACTCTACTCGACTGCAGTGCAAGAAATTTGATGGGGTGCACAGAGTACAATGGGATGGTGCCATTTCCCACACAGTCATCTTCCTGGCCAGACTTCATATTGCTCTTCGGGGGAAAATCTGGCTTTTCAGCAATCCTATAGAAGCTGAAAAATGGGTGGATGCAGTAGCAGTAGAACATTGGCAAATAGGCCTGGAGGTTGAGAAAGAGCAGGAGGACATTGAAACCTGAGTCGGCGATTTGTTCTCTTTTCCTACCTATAATAATGCTCCTTATATAGTACAAGGATTGAAGTGCTCTTATTGGGATAAAAACTCTTGGGGTCAGATATTCAAAACTTTGCGTCGGGCAAAAACTGTTTGCGCAGGTTTAGCACGGGATTAGCGCGGGTCTGCTATATTCAAAAGGCCAAATAACGCAGGCAAACTGCATTAGCACTGGGCAAAATTATAATGTATGCAAGGCGCAAACTGACATGAATACAGGCGCAATGCTATATTCAGTGACTAGCACCACGCTAAGTGGTTTTGCGTGACTTAGCACGACACTTAGTGCGTGCACATTACCACCCAGGAAAGCTTCTCAACCCCTGGGCAATCAGCTTTGGCGTGACACTGTGGCTTTTGGCGCGTGTCATGCGGGTTTTATGCCGACCAACAAATAAATATGACACATAGATAAAGCCAAACATAGAGGAAGCATGTTGCTAACTGATGGCATCACAATGATGCCATCATCTGCCACCAGTCCCAACCATGCCAGGCAGTAGTGGTGACCCTGCCACCAGTGGACAGCACGGCAGTGTGGCCATACAACACACACCTGCGGACCACACTTCTGTGGACACCAACAGATGCCAGCACACACATGCAGCACTGTGGGCATGGAGGATGTTGAGGGGAGCATGTATGGGTGGCGAGGCTGTGCTACAGACCAGGTGTGGCCACAAGGCTGGGACACATCATGCAGTGTACATGGGCCAGTATTGGGAATACCCCAACACCAGTTTGCCTTTCGGATAATATATCCCCCACCCGGCCACATACCTCACAGCTGTACGACTGCCATGGCACACAAAGCCAGAAATGTACATGTCACTGTGAGCATCCATGCCACAGGTGCAGCATCTGTGGGTCACACAACAGCGTAACAGTACTGTCCAGTGTCAGTAAACATCCGCAGGTTGGGCCTCTCACTGTGTATAGTGCAGTCATCATCACTACCCTACACACCATAGGCAGTGCTGTGTCCCTCACACTACTGGTCCCCTTGCTACTGTAGTTTCTGCTGTGCACTGTAGCATGCCCTACAGTGTGACAGTTGCATGCAGCACCACCACCACCTGTGCCTATGCTGTCTTGTCCCCTGGGGTACAATATGCTATGCTATGCTGTACTGTTTACATGTAGCCTGCAGCTATCATCGTACACTGCCAGACTGACCTACAGGTGGAGCTGCGGTTGGACCTGGTCAATCCCTGTACTTCCAGACTGACCTACAGGTGGCTCTGTGGGACCCTGCAGTAACGCTGGGCAAACTGCATGCAAATCAGGGTATAATGAGATACTAATCTGGTTGTTTGCCCAGAGACTACCTAAGTAGGCTCATTTGCATTGCACTTTTGAATATGGCACATTTTAGCTCCGGGTAAACGTGTTTGCACCGGGCTAACTGCTTAGCTCCGCGCTAATGCTGCGCTAATGTGTTAGCGCGGCGCTAATGGTACGGGGAATATTATACAGTTTTGATCACTGTTCTTTCACATCTGCTGCTTCCTGCAGCTGTACTGAGTCCATGCATTTGCTGGCACACACATTGGCCACGTAGTTCATCTGTACCTGCCCTCACATTGCTGTGCACTGTGTTGTTGTTGTGGGTTGCACTTCCTGGTTGTTTATTCAGTGCTGTCTTATTCCATGGCTATGTTTGCCCTGCACTCCCAGCCCAGTTTGCATAGCCTCATTACCATGCTATATTCGGAAGCTGTTGGCCCTGGGCTATTCCTTTTGAATATAGCTTGCTCTGTGCTCCGGGCTAAGTTTGCCCGCCGGGCAGTGCTAATTTTGCCCCGGGGCAAAGTTTTGAATATCTGGCCCTTGGTGTTTATGAGACTTACAGGAAAGGACAGATTGGAACAATATCAGACCACTCACCCTTATATTCACCCTCACCCCGTCTTTCGGATGAGATGTTAAACCGAGGTCCCATCTGCCTGGATTGGTGGTAGTTCAGGTGGATGTTAAAGATCCCATGGCACTTATCGAAAAGGGTAGGGGAATTTCCCCAGTGTCTTGGCCAAATTTCCCCTCATTCACTAAAAAAAATACCACCAACAGCTTAATCTGGTTCAAGGTCAGTTGGCATTCATCTGTATCCCCCTCCCCCGGGTCGTGCCTGAAAATAGGCAGGATTTGTCTAGTGCACTTACCCGGTCAACAAAAACTAAATAAATAAATATGTTATAAACTCTTTTTATTTTTTTCAAATAAAGTTTTTATATATGTTTTTACCTGTAGACCAAAACACTGCATTGGTTCAAAACATTTTGGACAAATTCTTTGTCAGTTATATACTGTTAGTTCCACTCTAAAATAAAAATATTTGTATATATGTAAATAATAAAACTGAATATATTTTGTTATCTGTTCAATAAACATTAAATACACTTATATTCAAATCTGATCTACAGGTAAAAACATGTATTAAAACTTTATTCAAAAATTAAAAAGAGTTTATAACATATAAGGGTGAGTGGGCTCATGTTATAGTGTATGGTCAAATGTTGTTGTGTATGGAGAACTATACACTGTAAAAAGTTGTTCTGGATCAGTAGCAATGTAGAATGACTTTTTGTCTTGCTTTAGTAGCTACATCACAATGCAACCACTCCCATCAACCCTGTTCAAAGGACGGGGGTGGTTGAAGAGGCATGGGCGAGCTGGCTGGTGATCTCATAGCAGTGAAATGGGTGTCTTGGAGTACAAATGCTGGCCCCCTTGACACAAAAAAGTAAGTGATTCTTTTGTTTTGGGGTCAAATACTATAAAGAACGTGTATGGTGTCCCATACACAACTCGGCTACTCTTTACCCTCATGTTTACTATGCTGATAAAGGGACCCCTCGAGCTTTGCTCTCAAGGTCATCTGCCATCATAGAAAACACTCAAGTGAAGAATAGCCTTGTTGTGTGTGGCATGCCATGCACTATCCTATATGTTCTGATCCGGTGCACCCCTTTTCATTGACACTCCGACAGCGAAACAGAAAAAAAGACCATTACGGCAACATTCACAGTAATGGTCCCTTTTTTTCCGTGTTTAGCCTTCCCCCATTGTTCCGCCCCCTCCCTGGACCAACTCCGACCTGAAGTTGGAATCCTAAAGTCCAGGGGTGTAGAGGCAGAGCTGGCATAAAGTGTGGGGACAGTTCCCCACAGAAAACACCCATGAAAATGCGGCACAATACCTGCGTCGGTATTGTGCTGTCGCTGTTGGGGAGGTCGGCATTGTCGCTGTCGACCAAACTTGGTGCTTCCATTCTGATCCACCTTTCCTTTGAATGTTTCCCTTGATTGGAATTGAGCTACTCCCTGATTAACTACATTTTATTTAAGCTGAGGTTGGCTGGGCTGGACAAACCACAGACGTTTATAAGACTTAGATTTAATTATATGATCTATCATTTCATTGAGACCTAGCAGATTGCCACCAATGTTTTATTTGTGGAACACTTTATTAAGACTGTAATTTGTTACTGAGCATTGAGACTTACTATAACAGAGTCACAGCCATGGCCAATCTGAACTTTATTTCAGTGGACTACGTATTTGTTGTCAGGGTTTAATGCTGTAGCTTCTTTTTTACTCTCTGATTCTCATTATAAAAAATAGGTGTGCATTAGTTAATACTTCAATATAGGGGCAATGTTCAGTTTTATAAAGGGCTTTCTCATCAGGAGAACTAGTTTTTCAAAATAGATTTATTAGAACAATTATTACATACTGTATATTCCTGTAATTCCCTTAATAAAACTGCTTCAGTACCAGTTGCTGCATAATTTCTTGCTTAAACTGAGTAAGCAGTAATGTGTTATCTGTTTCTTATGTTAAATCACAGTTTTACTTATAGTTAACATAGTAAACATGTTTTGTTAATATATGATTCTATTTCTTTTTATAAAAAATGTCAATAAAAAATTATAAAGGAAACTGGCAGAGAAATAGTTTTGATTGCTCTCAGCAATTTGAGGTCAGTGTTTGAAAATTTTGTGTGGGTGCAGAAGTCTGCTGGATAAAGAGGTGATGTAAGCTTAAACCATCTGGAATCACATGCTTTTTAAAGGGCTATGAACTATGAGAAGAACGCGGGGGGGGGTGGATTCCATTGGCATGGGCATTTATGATGCACAATTGTCTATCACATACCTGCAGTAACAGAACCTTTAAAATTAGTTGGGAAGAGATTAGTACCCACTACACCTGGATTGCTTCCAGAGTGACCAATCAGTGCCGTGGAGGTCAGCAAGAAATGTATCTCTGACCAGGCTGCACTGTGACCCTGTGGTGATTATTTTTGGGAGTGGTTTAGATACACAGTAATGTGATTGTGATTGTCAGTACTCTCCCCAAATGGAACTGTGTCTTCCAAGAGGCATGCAAAAAAGTTATATTATCAGGGTACTCATATTGACTAATTCACAGACATTTGCCTTATAACCCAACGGAGAATAAAAAGATTCCTGGCATAAAAGTATGTTTTTATTTATGCTAATATTTCTGCCTTTCTGCAATTTCCTGCCAAGTTAAAGGTATTCTTTACTCTTTTAGGCAAGCACTTTTATTTTCAAGACCCAGACATGCCCAAGTTCTTGTTCTAAAAAAAAACAGTGTCCATCCTCAACAGACTCTGATTTTGAGTGAAAATAAAAACCCCTGATATGACTATACATATGACTGTCACTGACCTTGTTACTCCTTTGGCATCATGAGAGAGACTTTAGTAAAAGGCTAACAGGAGTGTAAAGACAGCAGTGGAAGCCTGCCATTTCCTGTTAACAAGCATTTGTCAATGCTGACTGTTTGTTTGCTTATATTTGCTGTGTAGGTGTTTGGCACTGATAGTGCAGAAGCTAAAATTAACAAAGAAATAACAAAAATATAATAGTGGAATTGTCATGATTGGGAAATGAAGAGATCTGCACATAACACTGTTGTTTTGTTAGATTGTGACCTTGAATTTTCTAAGTACTAGTTTTTATTGCCCCAGCATATGAACATGACAGGTGTCATTTATGAAATGCAACTCAAAACATTGTTTTGTGGAATGATTGGGAAAACAGGTTTTGTTTGGAGATTTCATAATGACACCTGCCATGTTCATTCAGTGGTGGTAAAAAACATGAGTATGTTGAAAAATGTGAGTAAACATTGAAAAATGTCAATTTTTTTAATAACTTTGTGCCACGTCATGTCATGTCATGTTCATGCGGTGGGGTACAAAGATAGCTACACTGAAAATGTGGAGTCAAAATCTGGTAAACCAGAAAAGCTAGCAGCAAATATTTAAGAATTTAAATGTTTCTTCATAACTTTGTTGTTTTTTGAGATTTTGATCCCAACATTTTCAACATAATCCTTTTATTACCCCCAATTTATGATCAAAAAAGTTGGAGCATTTTAAAAGCCTTCCAAAACTTGATTTCACAGAGCAACTGTGAAAATACATTGGTAGTGGAGGTGGTGGTGGTGGGGGGGGGATCTCATGTACCTGATTTATGAGATGGGGTAGAAATGCTATGATGAAAATTTGGACCAAATATATTAAAAACAAAATGACAAATTTATGAAAAAAAGTTCAAGATGCACTAAAAAGCCATTAACTGAACTTACCTTGTCTGTGGCACTTCCAGACCAGGCTCTGGAGCAGCAGGACATGCCATTAGTGGACCACATAGGTAAGTGAGGGGTGGAGGGTATGGGGTGGTTGGTGGTGAGAGGAGGAGTTGGAGTGGGGTGTAGACATTGTTGCTGGGCTATTTTTTTGCTTTTCAGGTGTAGCTAAAATCACGGTCACCAGGGAAATGATCAGGAGGTGGGCAGACTAAATGCAGAGGCAGAGATTGTTTTTTCAGGGACTGGCCACTAGCTGAAGTAACCGGGAGATGAACTGGCTAACAGCAAAGGGTGGAACTGTTCTTCAGGGGCCATATACTGGGGGAAGAGATCCAGAGGTGGGTGAGCTAACAGCAAAGGGTGAGATTGTTTTGTTACAGACTGGGCACTGCGGGAAGCTAAAAGCATAAGATGTGATTGTTTTTTCAGAGACTGGACACTGAGGAAGCAATTGGGAGGTGGACAGGCTAACAGTAAGGGGTGGTATTGTTTTGCAGGGGTCAGATATTGGGGAAAGCAATCAAGAGTTGGGAAGGCTGACACCAGAGGGTGGGTTTGTTTTTCTACAAATAGAGAACTGGGGAAGTGATCGGATTGGGGGATGAGGAACAGGCTGATCATGAAGACACTCAGCTGACTGCTTGGAGACATCTTATTGATGAAAGGAGCCAGTTGTACTCTGATAGAAGCAGCTGCATCCTTTCAACTGTACAACATTTCCGCCCATCAGCCAGACTAAACACCATCATTACTGCTCTGCTCCTCATTGGGCTGTCAATAGTGAGCCTGCTGCAGCCTGAGCTGCACTGGATGCTACGCTGGTGCACCTCTACAGCCCTTACTCTCTGATTAGCCACACATTGTTTGCTTCACACTGCAAACATAAAAATTGATCTTCTGACTGGGAAATGAAACATAGACACATAGACAATGTTGGAGGCAGAAAAGGCCATAGTCCATCTAATCTGCATTGTTCCTATGAAATATGTGACCCACTAGACAATGTTATTGACAAAAACAAAACACAGTAAGAAAATGGTCACAGGATGCTCTCTCCTGAGTGTGACAAGGAGTTATAGAAAGTCAAGGCTTCTGCTATCTACTTGGAGCTAAAATTAAGCAGGAAGAATGGACAGAATGTTGAAACCTCAGGTTTGCCAAGCCTTGTTGAAACAAATGACAACACATTGGCAAGAAAGACGAACAAGTCCAGGAAGACTTCATGAACCCCAAAAAGAGATGAGCAGAGCCGGCAGAGGTGCTGTTAGATATGTTTGAGTGCAGCTCTGTTGGGTTTTGGCCTTTTTAGCTTAAAATTTAATTGAGTTCCGCTGGTTCTCCTTCTCTTTAATGCCACACTATGATGTAGTTGCTGGGGACTAGGGATGGTTACAAAAAAAATTTTTTTTAAATGACTGGACACATTTTTGCACAAAATATGAGCCACAACAGCAGGCCCATCAACTGGGGTTGACCATGCAAACAAAAAAGTTGACAACAGCAATAAATGGCTTGAGAACCTTAATGTACAAGAAGGGGAGGGCATGGTGGAATAACAAACTAAAGACCTGAATGAGCTTGCAGAGCGGTTGGCAAGAGCAGAACTGGCATCAGTAAAAGAAAGAAAGATCATGCTCAGTAAACTGGAGTTGCTTGAGAATCAGTTCAGTGTGGTGAATGTTCACATGTTGGGGCTGTCAGACATAAACTAGAAAGGAAGAACTGACTGGGGTCCTTCAAACCTTTTCTGGTGGAGGGGTTTTCCTTACTGACAGAGCAGGTGGAAATAAAGAGGGCATTTTGACTGCCACTGTGGAATGGATGTGATAGTGGAGGTTTGGGATCCGCAGTGGTGGTACAGCCAAAAAATCCAGAAGAACATCTTGTGCTTCTGGTTGTGGCTAGAGATCTCAGGGATGCATTCTGCTTGGGTAAAAAAAAATAAAAAATGTTCAGATCCTTTGGCTCGTACCCAGCAGAAGAGAAAGAACATATTGATATGTAAAACTATATTGTTGCAGTTGGGGTACCGTCACATTTGTTTTAACCAGTGAAACTATGTCTGACTTATAATGGGAGATTATATGTATTTACCAGTTTGAAGTCAGCCTCCCATTTGCTTGATGGTATTAAACAGCAGTGGGATGAGATGTAGGAGGACTGTGTTGATTGAAATATTTTCCTGCACTTCAGATATGGACCTTGGTTGTTTTGGGCTGTGTTACTGATATTTTACTTTGGAAATTAGACTGCACAGAAAGTGTTGAACACTACTATAGTATATGGTAGAACGTAGTTCAGCACGGATTTCTATGCTCTGCAAAAAGTCATTCTGCTGCACTAGTGATGTCCATACTGCAGCAGAATGACTTTTCATTCTGCTGTAGTAGCGATGTCAGTCGACAATGCCATGAAGTTGTTTGTCACTCGTACTGATAATGAAACAGCGACGGAATGAACAGACAGATACAGGTTCAACCAGATACCAGAAAAAAAAAGGCAGGATCAACCAGATATGATAGCTATTATATTAGTGTGCTGCAGGATCAACCAGACATTTAAAAATACTTACAACACCTGGTCCTCACAATAAATATCCTCTCGCTAAGCAAGAGAAACAGCCAATGTTTCTATTTCTACTTCAAAACTCTGCCCAAATCCAAAAGTCAAACAATTGGAATACCCAATTAAAGCATAGGGACGCCAGGTCCCTAACAATCACGCAATGTACCCTAGCAACCAGGGCTATCTCTTGGAAGAAAATAATGATTTGCTATTTAAAAAAACAAACATAAAGTGATCAAACAATAAATTATTTGTTTTGGGAGACACTATGCACTGTATAGAACAGTGTATGACTCACTATACATAACAAGGCTATTCTTAACCTCATGGCTACTATGCCAACCTAGAGACCTCTCGAGCTACGCTCTCGAGGTCATGTGGTCAGCATGGTAACCACTCGGTTGAGAATAGCCTTGTTGTTTATAGTGTCTCATACACTATTCTATTTATAATTAAGTATGGACATGCTGGTTACAAGGATTATGGAGAGACGGGCTGGGGCTGTACTAGTTTGGTGGGTGACACATTATCTGATTCTTCATATTGTTTAAATTTAGGGTTTATTCCTTATGCCATATGTCATATTGAAGGCATATTTTCATTGTTCTAAAGGTTATGCAATGGCATCTAAAGACTGTATTATATCTGTACTGAACATATACATATGAAGAAAAGAAAGTTAAAAAAGAAGACTAAAGACAGGGATGTGGAAGTTATCTTGAAAATACAGTGGTGTTCAGTTCCTTCTTGTCTAATCATGGCAGTCAGCCCCTTCCACATAAGTGAGGGAGGGATTGTGAGGTTAAGAAGAACAGGGGGAGACTGTGCAGAGGAGGATCAGGAAAAAGCAGGTATTCTGTACAGATACTTCTGCTGAGTCTTCACAGTAGACGGAGGGGGGACAGACCACAAAGAAGCTGCTGGAATACTGGGGAGGGAGGCGGACGCAAGTCTATTCACAGAGGAAAGAGTCCTGAGGGGACTTGTGAATCTGAAAGAAGTGAATAAGGACACGGGGGGGATGGGATACACCAAAGGGGGCTCAGGGAGCTCAGGGAGGTACTGGCTGCACCTCTGACAGTCCTATTTAACAGATCACTGGGAACAGGAGTGGATTTTTTGAATTTTTTGACTGGGTGACTAGGGAAGTGGATCAGGGGAGGGCAGTGGACATGGCCTATCTGGACTTCAGCAAGGCCTTTGACACTGTGCCACATAGAAGACTATTACACAAACTGGGGAATATGGGTGTGGGCAGGACAGTAGTGTGGTGGGTAGGTAACTGGCTGGGTGGCAGGACACAGAGGGTGGTGGTAAATGGCTGTCACTCCACAGAGGGAAGAGTGACCAGTGGGGTACCACAGGATCGGAGCTGGGACCGGTCCTATTCAACATCTTCATCAGTGACATTGCACAGGACCTAGAAGGCAGAATTTCACTGTTTGCTGATGACACAAAGCTCTGTAACAGAGTAGACACACCAGAGGGTGTAGACAGAATGAGAGGGACCTGCAGAAACTTGAAGAATGGTCAGGGTTTGGCAGTTGAAATACAATGCAAAGAAGTGCAAGATATGCATATGGGGCACCAAAACCCTGGCACAATATATCAGTTGGGGTGAGGATATAGCATGCACCAAGCAGGAAAGGGATCTTGGGGTTATCATCTCTGATGACCTCAAGTGAGAAACAGTGTGACAAGGCAGCAGGTAAAGCAAATAGGATGCTGGGATGTATAGGCAGGGGCATCACCAGCAGGAAAAGGGAGGTCATAATTCTGCTATACAAGACACTAGTGAGGCCCCACCTGGAGTACAGTGTACAGTTCTGGAGACCATACCTATGTAAGGACATAGACAGGGTAGAGAAGGTTCAGAGGAGGGCAACAAAGATGGTGCATGGATTGCATCACAAGTCCTATGAAGACAGGTTGAAGGAACTGAACATGTACTCCCTGGAGGAGAGGAGGGAGAGAGGGGATATGATAGAGACATACAAGTATCTCACAGGGAGGAACAGGGTGCAGGAATACACTATTTTTAAGCAAAAAGATGTTCCAGGACTAGAGGGCATGGGATGAAGTTGGAGGGAGGATGATTCAGAGGAAACATGAGTAAGAATTTCTTCACAGAACGGGTGGTGGACAAGTGGTACGCCCTGCCAGAGGAAGTGGTGGGGGCTGAAACAATCACGAGATTTAAGAATGCATGGGATAGACATAAAGGAATTCTGGAGGTCAGTGGTAAGGGGCAACAGACTTCTAGGAAAACATAAACTGAACTTACAAGCTCAAATGGGCAGACTGGGTGGGCCATAGGCCCTTATCTGCCAACACTGTCTATGTATCTATGTATGTATCTATGTTCCAGAGGACTGGAGGATGGCAGATGTAGTCCAGCTTCATAAAAGCAGCAGCAGGGAGGAGGCTGACAACTATAGGCTGGTAAGTTTAATGCAAAAGTTCCAGACCAGCTGTACTTGTGTACAAACCAAAAACACACAGATTTTGTTTTGGTGGAATTCTTGGATTATTTGTGTGTTTCTGGTTTGTTCATGAGTGCAGCTGGTCTGGAACTTTTGCTTGTGTACTCAGGGCTGGCTGCCCTTTCAGCAGCACTGACCTAGGAGCTGAATCGCAGTTTTCTCTGGATTTGCAATGGAAAGTTTAATGTCAGAGGTGTTGTGTTAATGGAGACACTATCAAAAGAAGGAATAGTGGAGTATCTTGACTCCAGTGGCTTACAAGTCCTGAGGCAGCAGGGATTCAATGGGGGAGATTATGTCAGATGAACCTGATCGATTTCTTTAACGGATACTGAGATATTAGCAAGGACTTTGACACTGTACCACATAGGAGGCTTATAAGAGAACTAGGAGTTTAGGGGTTGCACCCAAGGTGGAAAACTGGATAGAGAACTGGTAGATGGATAGGCGACAGAGAGTGGTGGTAAATGGCACATACTCTAATGAGGGGAGATTGACCAGTAGTGTACCTCAGGGCTCAGTACTGGGACAAGTCCTCTTCAATGTCTTCATAAGAGATACCGCAAAAGAGCTGGAAGGGAAGGTATGTCTCCTTGCAGACAACACCAAAATCTGCAATTGGGTTGATACTCTGGAGGAGTCAAGAAAATGAACAGAAGTCTGAGAAAACTTGAGAAGTCATTGAGGGTATGGCAGCTGGGTTTCAATGCAAAAAAAAGTACATAATCATGCACCTAGGGCACAGAAACTCAGGGCAGTGTATAAAATGGGGGAAGAGGTGTTGACTGTCACTAAACAGGAAAGAGACCTTGGGGTTATCATACTATCATATCTGATGACCTCAAGGTGATAGAGCAGTGCGATAAGGCAGCAGGCAGTGACAACAGGATGCTGGGGTGCTTTGGGAGGGGAATCACCAGCAGAAGGAGAGAAGGGGTGATAGCACTGTATCAGCCATTGGTGAGACCCCACCTGGAGTACTGTGCTCAGTTCTGGAGACCATAACTCAAAAAGGACATATATAGGGTGGAGGCCATCCAAAAAAGGACAACTAAACCGGTGTAGGGGCTGCATCATAAGCCCTATGAGGAGGGACAATGAGGAATCTCAATATGTACACCCTGGAAGAGAGGAGGGGAAACATGACAGAGACCTATAAACACCTCTGGGGTTAAATAAGGTACAGGAGGGGAGTATTTGTCACAAAAGAAGGTGCACGAGAACAAGGAGGCATGCAGTAAAGCTGGAAGGGGGAAATTTAGGAGGGATGTGAGGAAGTACTTCACTGAAAGAGTGGGGGATACCTCAAACAGTCTTCCAGTGGAGTCAGTGTGGGCAAAAACAGTCATGGGCTTTAAATATGCATGGGATAGGCACAAAGGGATCTTGGTAGGAAAGTGGGGGGAGGTGAAGTAGCCGGCGATCAGGTAGGGTCTGTGGTGACAGTATAGGCAGGAACAAATAGACTGAATGGGTGAGTCAAGTGGTTCTTATCTGCAGACAAAGTCTATGTTTCAGTGTTTCAGACATAGCTTTCAAGAGTGGACAAAGCCATCACTGCTAATTGCTTATTTGCTTTCTGCTTCTGATCACTGTGTCTAGTAATCACTCAGGGCATTGTGACAATGGTGCCACAACATGACTAAACAAAAAGGAACATGACACTGAACACCACTGTACGGCCTTTTTTGTTGGAAAACTAAAGACACACATCCAGGATTCAGAGGATCAGTGCTTGAATTTGGTTCTGGTGTAAGGGAGAAGGATTCGCCTTCCCTAGAAACAGAACGGCATTTGATAGAAGACAATAAGGATTCAAGAAAGATGAATTGCACCTAAATCAAAAAGAGCTAGCATGCTTGGGAACTAAATTAATGAAACCATAGAGAAGGTTTTAAATTGATAGAGGGGAAGGACACAGGAAGAGGCTAGGGAAGCCATGGGAAAAATGAAAAAAAAAATGAAAGAGATATTTCTTGGCAAGTAATAGTGCATCAAAAAAAAGGACCAGCAAGATGAATGATGGAAAAGTAGTGGCTGAGAAGGGGAAAAACCCAAAACAGAAACTGGTGGTGTATGTACAAAAATGTACACAACTTGAGGACAAATTGGATGAACTAGTGGTGCTGATCATCACAGAGGAACTGGATATAATAGAAATAATGGAATCATGATGAGACAAGAATGATTCGTGGGGAACTGAGATGGTCAACTACATACGATACTGTATATAAAGGATAGACCTGATAAAAATGAAGGTGGACTGGCTGTATACATTTGAGGCTAATTGCAAGTGACTGATGTCCTGGAAGATCTCTGAATGGAAAAGATTGAGTGTAACACCCTACCTCCCACCCAGTACCTCCTCCTCCTCTACCAATTATGACACTCCTCCCACTTCCTTTCTTCCTCTGTGCATCTCCCTCAACCCTATTCCTCCTACTCTCCATCTCATGTTTGCAACCCAGTAGGGTATTCTAACCTTAGAAGCTGGCAAACTGCTATACTGCCTAAGCTGTTTAGTTCTGTTGTACCTTTATTGTAACTTATCTGTATCATATGCAGTCCTGTTATGTGTACTGTATTGTCTCTGTAAACTGATGTGGAACCTATAAATGACCATCTGCTCACTGGTATTATCCAAGATCTCAATCAATCAATAAATAAATAAATAACCTCTCTTACATGTAATTAATGATTATCTACTCTGCACTTACATTGGCATTGACTCTTAAGATACCAGAGTATCTAATCAAAGAGGAGAAACAGCTACAATTGGTTTATGCTACCGACCACCTGACCAGAAATAAAACAGGGACATTAAAGGGACACTGTCAATCTCCTTAGGTCTCAGATTGTCCCTAGATTGAAAAAAAAAAAAAAAAAAAAAAAACAATGTTATGATTGTGCACATTCTGTAGAGATTGTTGATGTAGCTGGTAGTTTGATTCTGATTCATTTTTTTCCTTTTTGAAAGTAAAACACAGGCTGTCCACCGTACTGGTATTATCACACAAAAGTGTGTTTATTTATATTCTTTGATCAACTGCATCTTTCCTGGACTTGGAAATGCCCCTAAGACAATCTTACCACTCATGATGCAGTGGGAGGGAAGAAGACTATTGTATCATGAGTGACTGCACTGTTTGGGGTCTTCCTAATGTTCAGGATGTTTGCAATAAGAGTAGATCAAGTATCTGAAGCAAAGCAAGGTTTGGTATAGCTGCACCATTCCCACGCATTTCAGTTCTACTAAGAAAAGAAGCAGATACACCAACCAACAACTTCAATGAGTATTAGAGAAGGTAAGCAATCAAAAAATGTGGATTTTCATTCAAAAAATAAATAAGATGCAAAAAGGGTTGACAGTGTCCCTTTAAAATTTATGACGTGAACAGGAAAGCAACAACCAAGGGAAAATTCATATAGGAGATTTCAACTACCAGAAACAGACATGGAATAGAGAATAGCTAAGTTCAAGTATATTAGGCAATTTCTGAATCTTGTGGAGGACAGTTACCTGATGCAGTCTATTAAAGGAACCACAAGAGACATAGTGAGGCCGCATCTCTTCTTTAGCACTGTAAGGATGACTTCAACAGAGAAGTGCAAATTTCACAAACTCTCGGCAGCAGTGACTATAAAACCATCAGATTCACTGTTGAAAAGAACAGAAAAAATTTAGGGGAATGACCTATATCATGCTCCTGCACAAGGCTCATCTTAAAAAATAAAGATGCTCACTGCATGAGTAGTTTGGGAAACTAAGCTTACTGGCGTTCAGCAACAATGGAGTACCCTTAAAATCTATGGACTGTATAAATTAAATCGAGGCTTTATGCCTAGAGTAGCCCATTAGCACAGCAGTGGTGTTACTGTTCTAGACGCTGGTGATCTGTGTTCAGGAACAAGATCTGGTTATCGGGGTTGGATGAGGGAGGAAGGTTTGAGCATCCCAGGGACCACTCTCCTTCCTCAGGGAGGGGGATTATTGCTTCCTCTGCTTGCCTGCCACCTGGTGGAGACTAAGTGGGAGCAAAGCTGGGAGCACCGACCAGGAAGGGGTTGCATGCATGACATTCATGCATACATGCATGCATCATTGTGTGCTGACACCCCAGAAAGAAAACCTAGAAGTCAGAGGAAAATGGCTGGTCTGGCCATACTGACACCCCTCACAGGTTCTCAAATTACCTGCATGACAAGCCACCCACCACAAGATGGTCCTAGCTAAGCAGTGGATAGCCAACAAGTCCGTGTAAATGTCAGTGACAGGGTTGGTGTTGTGCCTGTAGCAGAACCAAGGAACGAGAAAAAGCCTTGTAAAAAAAAAAAGACTGTATCCCTCAAAGTTGAAAGTACAACAGTAAAAGATGTAGACCAATGTGAGCAGAGGACTCTGCTGGTTGCCATTCCTTTTTTGTTCATCAGTATTTTATCCCCCTTTCACCTCTTTTCTGCCCCCTTCTGTCCAGTTTCCCAAGCCTTGTGACCCAACTTTCCTGGGACCTCCCTTCTCACCTGGCATCCTCCACTTACTGGACTTATGTTGGGGTGCCTGGTTGCTAGTGTGGGGTATGCAAAGGCCCAGTCATCATCCTGCAGCCAGAGGGGATTTTCTTCCATTTGTTGTTTTCCTCTAAGCCTCACACATGTAATGGCATAACAGACGAATTCCACCTCTGCAGAGACATCCTCAAACGCCCATCACTGGCTTGTCTGCTTGTGCAGCCAGACTGCACTACCACCTGGACACCTCCAGATGGCAGACAAGCAGTGGGTCACACAACCCCCCTCTCCCAAGGGAGGAGAACTGACCTTGGGATGTTCTAGCCTCCCTCCCCCAGCCAGCCCCTGAACGACCCGAGTCTGTTCCTGAACCCAGGTCTCTGGTGTGGCAGAAGCTAAGGTGCTGAGCATCTCAGCCCTCCACACCACTGGGCTGGCACTGATTGCCATTTCAAATGCTGTGGTACCTCATCAGAGACTAGGTTGGTGGCTGTGGGGGGGAGAAGGTCTTGAGCCAGTGGGTTGGAAGGGGGAAATTGCCCTTTCAGGGGAGGGAGCAGGGGGCCACCGTACAACCAAGACTGGGATAGATTAAAAAAAACATGACTGGTTAGGCAATTGGGGGATGGGGGACTGCTAGGCCACTAGGAGTGGGATAACTATAAATAACATGAACAATCAGGTGACTGGGGGTAAGGGGACCATCAGACCACCAGAAGTGGGAAAAATATCAATATTATGACTGGATGGGTGACTGGGGGGTGGGGGAGACCACTAGTCCAACAGGACTGGGATAAATAACATGTCACGATGTATGAATGTGGGGGGGGGGGTGATCGTGCATGGGGATAACAGCCGGGTTTCGGCAACATTAAACAGTATTGCAATGGGGGTTATTAAGAGCTGCTGAAACCACTGAATATACCACTGCACTCACTATGCATGGCTGATCCCATTTTTGCATGGGTGCAGTGGTATATTTTGCATGGTCACACTGTCAGGTCAGCACAGTGCACCAGTGACGTTTGAATATGGCCTCCACTCCATCAGCTGGTACTATTCATGGTTAGTGTAGCTCTAACCTGGTTAGTGCTTTGCTAACTTTTTTGAATATGGGGGCCCAAAGCAGAACCAGGGAACTATAGGCCAGCCATCTTGATATCACTACGAGGGAAGCTGACGGAGATCACTGGAGGAAATTAAACTGTTGAATGCTTACAAAATGAAAACTTGGATTTGATGGACCTGTACGGATGCTGTAATGAGAAATCATTCCAAATAAATCTCATGTAGTTCTTGGAGAATGTCACCAAGGAACTAGATGTGGGGAAATCCAGTGGATATTGTAGATATGAACCTCAGTAAAGCATTGAATACTGTACCACATCGGAGACCAGTTTATAAGTGAGAGAATATAAGTATAACTGGTGATTTGATGAAATGAGTAAAAACTGGCTGCAGGGTAGGAGATGCAAAGTCATAATAAATGGTAATCAAGCCTGGCTGGGACAGAATAAGAGGTATAATGGTTACTCGGTACTATAGTAGTGGGTAGGGGAGTAACAGGGAGGTGGATACTGAGGGCTTGTACTCTGAATGGACAATAGGTCCCAGAGTTTGATAGTGAACTACAGGCAGACTATGTAGACCACTGATCTTTTTCTGCCGTCATTATCTATATTTCTATGTAGACATACAAGCAAGTGATCACTGGGGTTCCACTCATGTCTGTTCTGTGACCTACATTGTTCACTATAGTTATATAACTTGGAGGGAGAACCATCATCAAGATTGCCAAATGTGTTGATGACACCAAGATAGAAAGAGTAATATATCACAAGAAGAGATCAATGAAATGCGGGGAGGAGTGGGACAGGTGTGAGAAATGGGCAGCACAACAGCAGATAAACTGCAACACTGAGAAATGCAAGCTGATGCAGCTAGGAAGAGCACTACTGCAAAATACTACCCCCTCCGCCCCCCCCCGCAATTAAAAAAGAAATTCTGAAAAGCATTTCAGAATCAGAATTACACATTCCATGCAGCTCTACTAGCAAGGCAAACCACATCATGGCATGCAATAAGAAACACTTGGTAAGCAGATCAAGAGACACTGCACATGCCTTTCTCCAGATACTTGGCCAGGCCCCTTCTTGAATGCAGTGAGCAGTTCTTGTTCTTATATCTGAGGCAGGATATTGATACGATGCAAAAAGTACAGAAGAGAGTGACAGCATGAAAACAAGGACTATGCGTACCAATTGGCACAACTGGGACTGCTCTCCATGGAAAGGAGAAGACTCAGAGAAGATATTATAATAGTGTTTAAATATCTAAAATGGATAACACTATCAGACCAAGTGTAGCTCTTCAAGATTCTCAAGGATAAAAGGAAAAGGGGACATTCCATGTTACTGAAGGGAGATAGTTTCATTAGAAACATTTGGAAGAACTACTTTACAAAATGAATGCTGAGCAATTGGAAGAGACTGCCAGAACATGTGGTATCAGCTGATACTATAATGACCTTCAAGCTCCGACTCTAAAAGTACTTTGAAGAGGGTGGGTGAAGGCATTCCCACTGAGCTGATGCACGTGAGAAACTCGATGCACCAACAGCTTTTCTTTCTTCCCTAAACATGTATGTATGTATGTATGCTGACATTTTTTAGGAATAACATTGATTCAAGCCCTGAGAAACTAGTAATGCAAATATTTCTTGTTATTATAGGAGTAAAACGTTCTGCTGGACTTCTGCTTGTTTAGTATTTTTTTTGTTACTTTTTGTTGACCAGGAAAGGAGGGCTAGGCAATTCTGGATATTTACCGTCTCATCCCATGGGGGGAGGGGGCAGATGCAGATGGACATACTGAATTAAATTAAAGGATACCTAAGCAACACGTTGACAACAAACTATTCAAAAATCTGACTTCATAGGGGACTAAAGGAAAGGCTGCTGTATACATCAAAGCTAAAGCTACATTTATATAATTTACTTAAATGTGGTTCCAAACTATTTAAACAAGCATTTGTCAATGCCGGATGTTTGCTTGCTGGCATTGGCAGTGGTAGTGTAGAAGTTACAGAGCTGCGTAATAGGAATGGCAGTGAAGTATTGAACTGAAGCCAACCCCACCACCACCCTGCAGAGAGTGACAGGCATTGGGGTGTGCGTTTGGGTCATCAAGCATAATGGCCACGCCATTTCACCACACCCACCCTGCAGACACTGACAAGTGCCACGGTGTTCCTTGTGGTCTTTGGCCCTTATGCGCACCCCATTTCATTAGGAAATATGGTGAGATGAGTGCGATATAGGAGAATGGGGTGAACTTTGGGGCCGAAGAGTCCAAGGCATACCTTGATGCCTCTCAGTGACTGCAGGGTGTGGAATGGTATGAGCATCACAGGCAAGAGTCCCAAGTCACACCCCTGATTCCTGTCATTCTCTATAGGGTTGGGCGTTATAGTTGAAAAGCCTAATACCTCAGGCATTTGTTGGTATTTTCACCCAAATTTTCAACATGTTTGTTTTGTGACCCCACCTCATGAACAGGGGGAATATCAGTTTGTTAGCGGAAAGCTGCTTATGCACAGTGACTACTGCATTTAGCACCACAGGTGCAAAAATATTCTGAACAGGATGTAAAAAATGGCAGCTGTACTCTTTCATGGGGAGGTGTAAAAAATGGCTATGTTGCAAATGTGCAGTAAAAATATAAAAAAAAATGGTGAAGTCACGAGCGTACATAGAAACTGTGCAACGCACATCCATAATATAATTAGGTTGGGGATTTCTTACAGCAGATTGTCAACTCAGGCATTTTGGTGCCTCCGATCATGAACAGTGTCACTGTGATTTTCTTTATCTGTGCCGAACAATGATTTCCCACAGCGACCACACATCTCTGCACTGAAAGTGTGAAAACACACTTCGGCCATGTTGTGAAAAATGACAGCTGTACTGTTCTTAAGGAAGTGTGGAAAAATGCCACTGGTGAAAATCTGGACTGAAAATATTACAAAGTCATGAACTAACGAGGGTGCGTGGAAACTGCGCAATGCAGTCATTTTATGGACTTTTGTCACCAAATTTTCAACATAGCCATTTTAAGACCTCTGCTCATGAACAGTGTAACTTTGATTTTCTTAATCTGTCCTAAACATTGCTTTCGCACACCAACAGCACCATTGTGTGCTACATGTGTGAAAACACATTTTGGGCGACATATGAAAAATTGCAGCTGTACTGTTCATAAGGAAGTTTAATAAAATGGACATGTTGAAAATCTGGAGTGAAAATATTAAATTTGCAAACTTACGAGCATGCATAGGAACTGTGCAACACACGCTCGTAAAAGTCATTTTTAGGAATTTTTTCACCAAATTTTCAACATAGCCATTTTAACACCTCTGCTCATGAACATTGTCACTGTGATTTTCTTAATTTTTCCTGTACATTGATTTCGCACACCGACTGCGCCATTGTGCGCTACATGGGCGGAAACACATTTTGGGTGAGATGCAAAAAATGACAGCTGTACTACTCATAAGAAGGTGTGGAGTGAAAATATTGAAAATTTGCGAACTAACGAGTGTGGGTAGGAACTGTACAACGCACGCTCGTAAAACAGTCATTTTTTGGAATTTTGGCACCAAATTTTCCACATGGGGTTTTTGAGACCCTCCTCATGATTGATGTCACTGTCATGGTGTTATTGACCGGGCCTGAAAGGTGCAGGTGCACTACCGCGAAATCACTCCGAACGGAATCAGGCTGTTAATCATGAAAAAGTCCCAAAACCCATGATAATATGCAAAACAAACTGAATGCCTGAGATATGCAACAAAGTTGAACCCCCATCTAGCCAATTGTACAGTTTACCGGCATTTCCTCAGTTCGCGGTCGCCTTTGAAGAGTGCAGAGCGTGTTCCCGTCCACGAAGATCGTTGCGCGAGGTCCGGAGGTAAGTATGGGGTGAGGGGTGTGGGGAGGCTGGATGCGCAGTGGGTGGGTGCGGGTTGTGAGGGGGCGGGAGACTCGCCGTGGGACCGTTTTTCTTTACAGGTATAAAAAGAAAAAATGGACGATGGGACATTTGCCATGCTGGGGTGGGCTCCCAGCATGGCACAAGGGTGATGGGGGCCGTTCTGCCGACGGGGATTGGGCACCCGTCGGCCCTCAGGAATACATTGCCATGCTGGGGTGGGCTCCCAGCGTGGCACCTAACTCGGGGAGGACAGTGCAGCCGATGGGGATTGGGCACCCGTCAGCTATATGATTAGTTGCCATGCTGGGGTGGGCACCCAGAGTGGCATTTTGGAAGCACATGGGGAGGGGAGGCAGGGGAATGCAGCACAGCCGATGGGGATTTGGCACCCGTCAGCTATACAGTGCGTGCGGGGGGGCCGCACGCCTGCATGGGCGCGTGCATGTGTGTGTGTGGCGGGGGGAGCTGTGCATGAGCAGGCGATATCTTATCGCTGCTCACTCAAGCGTAGCTCCCCCTTTCAACTGTATGTCACTGCATTTTGGAGCGTGTCATAGACAGCTCCAAAATGCATTGCTTACAGGGCCGCGCCTGCCAGCACACTGACTGAATTGGAGGAGGAGGTGACACACCTCCGAAATCTCCGATGATGGCACTATGTTTCTTGCACATGCGTGCAAGCAAACATAAAAATGTAAAATCAGCCTTCCAATTAAAAGAAAAAAAAAAACTGCCATGCCTGCTTCCTAAAATGGCTGCCAAATGTGTTAAGTGATGACATAATTGGAGCCAGAGTCAGAGAGCTATATGCCTCTCTATAGTGCTAACTAGTTCTTTTTTCCCTTTGTTTAGAAGTGTTTCACCAAAATGGTCAAAACCATGTGTATTATTTTGATCAACACACATGTTCGGCTATGGTTCTGTTCATTTTGTTTACTTTAACATGCTGAAATTGTGTTTTAATCCAACTGATTTTCTCTTTGGCAAACCACAGTGCAGTGCAAATCTTCAAATATCTGGTGGTCTAGTGGTTATGGCGGATCCAGGATGTTACAGTGGGGGTGCTGGGATGGTGTGCATACTTGATGTGCACTTTTTAATATTTATTAAACCTTTATATTGTTTGCTATTATTCTTTCTTTAGTACATTTTTGACAGAACCTACAAATGTAATCCATAGTTTTGAATGTAAACATTTGTACAATCAATAAATCAGACTTCTTCAACAAAGTGAAATCCAGCAGCGGCAAGCAAGTAAGTTACAATGGGGGGGGGTGCAGTTGCACCCTTCACCACTCCCTAGATCCATCACTCGTTTGTAGCAAAGTTCTTGTATAGTCCAATGCCAGAGTTCATTCTTCCTTGGAAATTAAAAATATGCTTGTTTTGTCTTCTTTTTCCATGGGAAATAGTAATAATTAGGAGATTCAGCATTAATATAGTGTTTTTCATACACACTGTATCCCAAAGTGCTTTACAATCTATGCTAGATTGGTAGTGAAGTGACTGAACGTGTACAGGCAGCCATTTCACAAATTAATACTGACACACAGCCTTGGACAATTGCATTAATTGGTTTTATGAGTAGGGGAATGTTGGCCAGGACACCGGGGTCAGGTAGTGATCATGGTGCTAGCAGCTCCACATCTTATATCTCACAGTGATCTGCATATCTTACTCCCCCTTCTGTCTTCCCCCTTCCCTGAATATAGCAGTACCCTGCAGGAATGGCCTTCTCAATCCCCCTCTGGTATTCATTCTTCACTCTTGCTTCTCACATCAAAACCTGGTGAGCTCATCATCCTTCTGCATCATGAATGCAGTTAGTACAGTCCCCTGGGTTTTTTGACATATCAAAAATAAATAGATCTTTCCAGTAATTCAGGCTTATAGCAGCAGGGCACAAGGGGAAAGATAGGCTTTCCTATCCTTAAAATATCTCGGCTACCTTTGATTAGGCACTATTAAATGACGGGTGTGAGCATCATTAGGCACATCACTTAATAATAAATCATAGGTAGCTTAGACCTTATATGGGTAGGAAAGCCTATATTTCCCCTTGTGCCATGTTGCTATCAGCCTGACTTACCAGAAGATCATGTTTATTATTAATATCTAAAAAAAACATGGGAGACTGTACTAACCACGTTCATGATGCAGAAGGATGGTGAGCTCACCAGTTTTTGGTGTGGGGAGCAGGTGAGAAGAATGAATGCCATAGAGGGACTGAAGAGGCCATTCCAGCAGGGTACAGCTTATATTCAGGTTAGGGGAAGACAGGAAGGGGGATGTTTAGCAGATCATTGTGAGATCTGAAATGCAGGGCTGCCAGCACCATGATCACTACCTGCCTGTGAATGAGAGCAGCCAGTGATGACAAATAATCACAGTGGCAGGGCTGCACCTTAACTGTTACTTGAATTCAGTGTAGGGAGAGTACCCTGGGGGGGGGATGAGGTTTGTTGGGATAGTATCAAGGGACCTGTGCATAGTTCGTTCAAGATTAGGAATACTGGTAGCCAGCCAACTTGCATTGTGGAGTAGGGCACAGAAAAGTACTGGAGAAGAATTGCCGAGGACTGTCCTGTGGGGTTCTGCAGATCACAGGTAAGGAATTAGACCAACACTGGTAGTTGGGTGGATTCGGTCAAGGCATTAGTACTCCTCTCCTGCTAATGATATTGTTATCCATACTCAGTGCAGCCCATATAAGGGCGTGAATAGCAGTTTTTCTGTTGTGTCCTGATGCTTATTGCTTGGCCCTCCAAGAAGACCAAGTTGTTGGTTAATGAGGCAGGAAAAAAACACAACAGGGTGATGGTACATACTGCCTTCACAGTGCAGAAGGGTGGTGAGCCACTTTCTGTTTACTGTGGGAGAAGAAGTCAAACATTGAGAACGAGAACTGGAGTGTGATTTGGGAGGCATTTTTTAACAGTGCCAGGCTAAAAGTGGTGCACACCTATACTGATATGCTTCATCAGCTGGCAGTGCCAGCTGATGAAGTGTATCAGTATAGGTGTGCAATACTCTCTGAGGTTCAAAATTACAATCTGAGGTGTGATAATTGTCTTCATGAGACTGCAAGCTCATATGTGAACCCCAGGCAGTACTAAGAACAGAATGTGGATGGTGGCGTGTTCAACAGAAGGCAAGCTAGGTGCAGGGGGTTCATGTGGAAAAAGACTACAAGAGAAGCTTATTTTTGTATTACCAAGAAAGCATGAGCTTTGGAATTGGACCAGACCAGCCAGGCTGGATTAAGGCATAGGCAACATAGACATGTGCCTTAGGGTCCTGCCTGCCAGGGGGCCTACAGCAATCTCCAACATATATTTATTATGTATAATTCTCTTCTACCTGAGATGCATTTTTGTTGTGAAGGACTCAACTGCTAGGTAACTTGAGAAAGGCAGGGACTGAGCTGTGACATGATTCTCACCTAACTGATTAGGTGTTAAGTGTAGCTGATTACTTCAGGGGCCCATGGCCAGGTTGACCTATAAGGTGTGAACTAGGAATACCACCTTTTAAGAAGCCCAAAGTGGGACATTTCTTATTGAAACTGGATTTTTCGCAGGACAATATGTCATCTCGACCAATGCAACTGACATGTTTTCTATAAATAATCAGAATTAAGACTAAGTGTTGTAATTTTTTAGTTGCTTCTTGTGTTTTTTATTATTTTAAGGTATTTTAGTTAAGGTATTATAGTTTTTACAACATTTAGAGGAAAATTAGAAAATATTTTTTCCACTATAATGTCAGGACATTTAGAATTTTTCATGTTTTTCTGCAGGACACAGCTGCCCAAATCAGAACTGTCCTGCGAAAATAGGGACAGGTGGTAACCCTAGTGTGAACAGGTCCATCTCCTTTGCTTTGTTTCTCCCTCCCACGTAGAATCTCCACTTAACAAGTTTTACTCTTAAATATAAAAGATTAACAGTGCAATTTAATATGTATGGTTTATATTTAAAGAGCCTCTGAGAGCATTAGGAAAACTTTAAAAAAAGTAAGATTTATAATCAGCTCCATTCCATTTTCTTTATTACTTCATATATTTAAGTAATGAATTCTCATTTTTATGACTGAAAACAGTTGCATGAAAACAAGATCACTATCCAGTAGACTTGTTCAAGTTTCAAGTTTATTGCAGGAATAACTCCATTGAGTAGGCTCATTCACAAGGAGGTCCTGAGAACATATATCAAGAACACATACAGATAAAAGGCAGGTAAAATACATACAGTATTAGCACATAAATAAAATGGGGCAAATAATGTTCAATTAATACATGAGGAATACAATATTTACAGAGCAAAACCTTGAGAATATGTTACAGAATATTGAAACTGTCAGACTAGGGAATTATACATACTCTGGCTGCTTCTCTACATATTGCATCACAATCCCCTATTTATGATAACACAAATATCTTCACAGCAATATATTTTAATATCACAATTAGATGTCAGGTGTAGGCAGGCAGCCAGAACTAAAAAGGACAGAGATACCATATTCTTACAAATACCCTTGGTAATAAAAAACAAAATATAAGCTGCATCTATGCCCGAACATTACATTTTTTCAACATTGTCTCAGCTGTGTCAGGAACTCTTTAATCTCATTTCTAAAATCAAGAAATCTACAATGCTTTTCAATTGTACTGTTAAAAATGTAAGTTGCTTTTTTTTTATTCCTTCATCACACTCATTTTGAAGTTTTGGCGCTGATGTAGTTCTGTTTTCAAGGTGAACCACTGAATATATTTCCATCATCCCATCAATAAATCTTGCCTTTATTTGATCCTGGCTTATTATCAGTAACATAAATGTTTGATCCCTGAAATGATTTCTTCCAACTCACTTTGCAGCATAATCTCTGTAATTCATCATGACGCCATCAGTAAACCACCAGTTTAACTCCTATACCGCCCAGGACCTATGGTTTTTCAGAGATGGACCCTACCCTATCTGATAAAACTCCCAAATCCTGGTTCATACTACCTGACAGGACAAAATGGTAACACCCAGACTGCGAGTGCACATGATTGTGTGTGTGGGTTGGGGGGGGGGGCAGAAATGCAAATCAAAACATTTCATACCCAAAACAATACTTGTACCAGGCAAACTAGAAAATTATTTTCTCTAAATGATCAAAACTAGGACCGCTGTTTTTTTCATTGGAATATTATTAGTTTAATTCATTTTGAAGCATTTTAGTTAGGTTATTTAGGTTTTATGCCACTTTTTAGGGACAGTAAGAAAATCTGTTTTAAAAAATGTCAGTAACTAATATGCAATGACCAAAGAGTGTGGTCACAGTGGAAGGCCTCAGATTTCTCCTGGGCCTAGGGTCCCAGGTTGCATTAATCTGTCACTGCAGACCAGTACTTTGCACAAATTTCAGGGCATCACATTACCACTAGATCACCAGGTATTTGAAGTGCTTTACTGTACTGCGGTTTGCCAAAGAGAAAATCAGGTGGATTACAAAGCAATTTCAGCAAGTTAAAGTAAACAAAATGAACAAAACCATAGCCTAACATGTGTACTGATCAAAATAATCCATGTGTTAACACATGGTGTTGATCATTCTGGAAAAACAATTCAAAACAAAGGGGGAAAAAACAACTAGTTAGCACTACAGGGAGCCATGTGGGTCTCTGCCTCTGGCTCCAATGATGTCATCACTTAACACATTTGTCAGACATTTTAGGGAGCAGACAAGGCTATTTTTTGAAACTGGAAGGCTGCTTACATTTTTCAAAAGCTATGAAACTGCATTTATGCTATTCACATAAATGCAGTTTTAGCATAGTTGTAAACAGCAACCTTTCCTTTACCTTGATATGAATCCAGAGTTTGGAGTTTGCAGTTTTAAAAACAATGCTTGTTTAGGTACCCTTTAAGCTGTTGGTGGTATTTTTATGTTGGCGCGCTTGTGCAGGCAACATCTTGCGGCAGTGGAGATTTGGAGTCAAGGTCGCTGTTGGGTGAATGCAGGACACGCACCAATAGGTGCTTCCCACATTCCCAAATGAGCCAGCAGCAGGGGCCAACACCCTGCCTGGCTAATGAGGTGAAGAGATCTGACAAAAGGCCCACTGCAATGAGAGCGAAACTCTCATGCAGCATGACCACAACATGCCTCTCCCTACGTGCAGGCAACATGGTGGCAATGACTGCCGCTGTTGCCTGTCAACCCCCCTTCCTTTATTGTGTGCCAGTGGGGGTGCCCAATCCCCATCGGCATCATGTAACCCCCCCTTTTTGATTGCCGAGGGGGTGCCCAATCCACATCGGCATGTATCCCTCCCTCCCTCCTCCCCTTGAATTTTTTCACGGAGAGAGCCCACTCCCCATCGGCATAATGTGGTCACCCTTCTGTTTTTTTGATTGCCAAGGGGGTGCCCAATCCCCCTCTGCTCCTGCAGCTCCCCCCTTTCCTTGTTTGCTGACGGGGGTGCCCAATCCCCCATCGTCTAAAGCACCCACCCACACACACAGGTGGCATGCTGGAACCCCACCCCGTGTGCCAAAGGACCTATTAAAAATGAAAACGGTCCCCCAATGTCTTTTATTTTTTTTCCCTGTAAAGAAGGAAACAGTCCCTCATTGGTCTCCTGGCCACCCACCCACCCACTGTGCACCCTGCTTCCCCACCCCCCACCCCATACTAACCTATGGAGCTTGGCGTGATGATCTTTGGTGGACCGGTAACATGTCTGCACTTTTCAAAGTGGACCGCGAACTGAGGAAATGTCTGTAAGCTGTATAATGGAATGAACAGGTTTTTTTCAACTTTGCTGGAATTTTGGCTCCAAATTTTCAACATAGGGTTTTTGGGACCCCTCCTCATGAATTCTATCACTGTCATGGCATTAATTGGCCTGAAAAGATGATTTTGCAGTCACTGCGTGGAATCACCTTTCGGGACTGATTAATGAAACAACAGTGCCAGTGTTCATGAGGTGGCCTCTCAAAAAGCCTATGTTGCAAATTTGGTGGAAGCATCAAAAATGACTGTTTTACGGGCGTGTGTTGTGCAGTTGCTACGCGGGCTCATAACTTTATTAATTAGCAATATTTTCACTTGAATTTTCAACATTGTCATTTGTACAACTCCTTGTGAACAGTACAGCTGTCATTTTCCCATCCTGCCGAAATGTGTTTCCGCACTTCCGGCACACAATAGTCGTGATCGCTGTGGGAAATCAGTGTTTAGGCCAGATTATGAAAATGACAGTGACACAGTTCATGAGCAGAGGTCCTAAAATGCCTATGTTGAAAATTTGGTGACTATACTCCATAAAATGACTGTGTTACGAGCATGCGTTGGCAGATTGCACGCACGCTCGTAACGTCGTGCATTTGTAATATTTTCACTCTGGATTTTCACCATTGGCATTTTTCCACACCTCTTGATGAACAGTACAGCTGTCATTTCACATATCTTGCCCAAAATGTGTTTTACTTCCGGCGCAGAATAGCGCGGTCGCTGTGCAAAATCACTTTTTGGGACAGTTTGAGGAAATAATAGTGACACTGTACATGAGCAGAGGTGCTAAAATGCCTATGTTGAAAATTTGGTGCCAAACACCCATAAAATGACTGTGTTCCAAGTGTGCGTTGCACATTTCCCACGCACCCTTGTAACTTCGCAAATTTGCTATAGTTACATGCCACATTTTCAACACTGGCATTTTTTTCACCTCCTTATGAACTGTATAGCTGTCTTTTTTCACATCCTGCCCAAAATGTTTTCCCACACTGCACAACCAAAGCCAATGACAGCATGACAACATTCAGCATTGACAAATGCTTGTTAGTGAATTTGGGCGGGGGTGGGGATTAGGCCAGGACACCATGGAAATTCCACAGTTCCTTTTGAGAACTGCCATGGGCTCTTTAATATCTACCTGAACAACTACCAGAACTAATAGGTGGGACTTTGGTTTAATGTTTCACCTGAAAGATAGCACCCCAGGAGTGCAGCACGCCCCTCATGCTGCGTGTTATACTGTTAGGTGGGCTCTGCAATTAGGGCACCACATTTAGGGTGACAGGAAAAGGTCATGAGTAACAGGGGCATTTTGGATTTCGCAATGTCCTGCACTCATGATGTTTTCGCCATCCACACTGTTGTCCTCCTTTCCATTCATGCCTGGACCCGGAGATGATTATAAGTAGTGTTGGGGGTGCAGGGGGCAAAGCCACCCACAAAACTAAGCTGTTCTCCACTACTGTCCACAGGCAGCTTAGATGTGTTGCGGCAGAATGTGGGGCTGCGGTCATTGTGGGTGACGTGTTTCTGGCGCTTTGATTTACGGTGACCAGATTCATGTTGCATCACCATGGGTGAACCATGCTGCACTACATTACTGTGTACAGGTACAGAAATTGACAAGATCAGATATTTCCTGAAATTTCTGTAATACCTCTGGATAAATTCCCTGCCTGCTTGCAGTACCACTGTAGGACCAACAGAGAGAATCTCTTTAGAAATATTGTGAAATATCTGGAAATATCTGACATGTCAATTGTTGCAAAAGTAGCTTACTCTTTTTCTCTTTAAAATGGAAAGGACAGAGCATTGGAGCTAAGAAGTTGTGATCTCTAATTAAATAAGCATTTGTCAATGTTGAATGTTTGCTTACTGGTGTTGGCATTGGTAGTGCATGAGTTACAGAGATGCATAATAGGAATGGCAGTGAAGTATTGAAGTGACGCCAACCCCCGCCTTTACCCTGCAGAGACTGACAGGCATTGGGGGTGCGCCTTTGGGTCATTGGCCATAACACTCACACCAGTACACGTCACCCCACCCTGCAGACACTGACAGGTGTTACAGTGTGTCTTAAGATCTTCTTCCCTTATGCTCACCCCATTCCATAAGGAAATAACCTGAGATGGGTGCAGCACAGGAGAACGGGGTGAACGTTAGGGCCGAAGACCCCGAGGCACACCTTGATGCCTGTCAGTGGCTGCAGGGTGGGTGGAATGTGGTGAGCATTACAGCCAATGACCCCAAGATACACCCCCAATGCCTGTCAGTCTGGACAGGGTGGGGCGTTATAGTTGGAAACCCTAATGCCCCAGGCGTTTGTTGGTATTTTTGCTCCAAATTTTCAGCATTGGCTTTTTGGGACCCCACCTCATGAATAGTGGCAGCATCATTTTGTTACTAAATTCCAAAAGGTAATTTCACATGGTGAGTGGTGAGTGTGCCATTTGGCGCTACGGGTATGAAAACACATTTCGGGCAGGATGTGAAAAATGACAGCTGTACTGTTCATGAGCAGGTGTGAAGAAATGGCAATGTTGAAAATCTGGAGTGAAAATATGAAAAATTGGCGAAGTTACTAGTGTGCATAGAAACTGTGCAATGTACGCTCATAACGCAGTTATTTTGTGGAATGTTTTCAACAAATTTTCAACACTGCCTTTTTGGGACTTCCCTTCATGAACAGTGGCACAGGGATTTCATTAATCTGTCCCAAAAGCTGATTTTGCACAGTGACCGTGCTATTCTGCGCCACAAGTGCAAAAACACATTTCGGAAAGTATGCAAAAAGTGACAGCTGTACTGTTATAAGGGTGTGTGAAAAAATGGGAAAGTTGAAATTTGGAGTGAAAATATTAAAAATTGATGAAGTTACAAGCATGCGTAGAAAGTGTGAAATGGATGCTTGTAATGCAGTCATTTAATTTTTAGTTTTTTGGGACCCCACCTCATGAATAGTGGCACTGTCATTTTGTTAACAGGTCCCGAAAGGTGATTTCACGCAGCAACCGCAAAATCACCTTTCGGTCACCGAGAAACTAAATGACAGTGGCAGTGTTCATGAGGTGAGGTCCCAAGAATCCCATGTTGAAAATTTGGGACTAAAACTCCAAAAAAGTGACTGAGATATCAACCCAAGTTGAAAACCCCCAATAGACTGTAATTATAGGGCTTACCGTCATTTCTTCAGGTCCCGGTTGGTCTTTGAAGAGTACAGACGTGTTCTCGGTCCACAGAAGATTGCTGCTTCTGACCTCCGGAGGTAAGTATGGGTGAGGGGGGTGCAGAGAGCTGGGGTTTGCAGAGGGAGGGTGCTGGTTGGGGGAAGGTCGGTGGGAATGACGAGGGACTATTTTCTTTTTTTAGGGTATTAAAAAAAGTCCTTATGGGATTTTTTTTTTACAGGTGAAATATTAATAAAATGGAGTTTGGTACACTGGGCTGGGCTCCCAGTGTGCCAGAGTACTGGGGTGGATCAATGCCGACTTGGGGATTGGTCACCTGAGGTCGGCTGAGAATATAGGGGTGTGGGAGGGCAGGGCATCCGACACTGGAAGAGGGCATCTCGGTGTCAGACACTTCAGAGGTAGTATTTTGGCACACTGTGTTGGATTTCCAGTGTGCCACATTAATGGGGGAGTGGGATACATGATGTTGGCAGGTGGGGGGGGGTGTCTGCCAGCACGATCTCACTGCAAGTGAAAGTGTCTTTGGGCACTGTAAACTCCCAGCCTGTACCGAGCTTAGATTGTGGCCTACTCTGGATAGGTGGGAGAAAAGGAGCAAAATGAGGCAGGGAAGGAATACATCTCCTCCCACCTTCCAGAATCGCCACTCCAGTAGCACAATGATAAATTTATTTATGCCCTACAGGGCTTAAGGTGTCAGCCAGGAGTGCAAGGGGCTGGAGAGGGAAGGGAGCAGTGGGGTGGTGAAGGGGGGCAGAGATGTCAGCCAGGGTGATCGAGACGCAAACAGCTGTTTGCTGGGCGGTGACCTGCAGATGAAAAGAAAAAGTTGCCACATGATTGGTTCGCCTTTTTCTTTACAAGTGCAGACCATTTCAGGCAAATCAGCGGTTTCACCAGGAAAGACATACTGAGCTGGTAACAAGTCATTTCCAGATGCATCCGGGTTGGGGGAGAGTAGACAATAACAAAGGTGCAAAAAAAAATACAAAACACACAGTACAGTGAGGCACAAGTGCAATGAAAATACAATACAGTTGGGCAGTCACCATAACATACAAAATACACAGTACAGTGAGGAGCAAGCGCAATGAAAATACAGTACAGTTGGGTAGTCACCATAACATACAAAATACACAGTACAGTGAGGAGCAAGCGCAATGAAAATACAATACAGTTGGGCAGTCACCATAACATACAAAATACACAGTACAGTGAGGAGCAAGCGCAATGAAAATACAGTACAGTTGGGCAGTCACCATAACATACAAAATACACAGTACAGTGAGGAGCAAGCGCAATGAAAATACAATACAGTTGGGCAGTCACAATAAAATACAAAATACACAGTATAGTGAGGAGCAAGTGCAATGAAAATTCAGTACAGTTGGGCAGTCGCAATAAAATGCAAAAGACACAGTACAGTGAGGAGCAAGTGCAATGAAAATACAATACAGTTGGGCAGTCGCAATAAAATATGAAATACACAGTACAGTGAGGAGCAAACACTATGAAAATACAATATAGCTGGACAGTAGCAATAAAATGCAGAATACACAGTACAGTAGGGTGCAATAGTAATAAAAATACAATACGATACAATCGGGCAGTCACAATAAAATGCAAAATACACAGTATAGTGAGGGGAAGTGCAATGAAAATATAAAACAGTTGGGCAGTCGCAATAAAATACAAAATACACAGTACAGTGAGGAGCAAGCACAATGAAAATACAATACAGTTGGGCAGTTTCAATAAAATACAAAATACACAGTACAGTGAGGAACAAGCACAATGTAAATACAATACAGTTGGGCAGTCACAATAAAATACAAAATGTAGAATACACAGTACAGTAGGGTGCAATAATAATAAAATTACAATACAATACAATTGGGCAGTCATGGATACTGGATAAACCAACGTAATAAAAGGTGCAAGGTCAGTACAAAAAAAATCTACATAGTGACCAGCAAATCCGGATGTGAACTCAAGTAGGAGCACACTAAAGAGCTAGTGAACTGCATAATACTAACATTGGTTTTTAAAAGCTGTCAGCTACTACCTTTTATAGCTGAGGTACTTTTCTTTTCCATCTGGTCAATTAGAAGATTTTTTTACCTGGTGTTGGTAGGTGTGATGAGTGGAAAGGCACTCTGTCTGACAGCTGACATATCTAGTTCTTCACTGACCGTGACATCACAGCTGCTGAGGATGAGCCACTCAGTAGCTGCCAGGTCAATCACCTGTGATGTTACAGTCAATGAGGTCACAGTGCTGATGATGTAGTGAGGGGAATAGAACTAAACGTGTCAGCTACCAGGAAGAATTTTGTTCCACATATCCGGCATAATACTATCACATAGAAAAGTTTCTAATGGGCAAAATGAAAAAGGAAAATACTTGAGAAATAAAAAGTTACAACTGACCACTTCTTAAAATTTGTAACATTTTCTTGTCTGCTTTTTTTGGTTTTAATTGGGGCTTAAGGTGGCCAAAGAGATATTGCTCTGAGCTGGGGGGGGGGTACCCATCAAACAGGGAGGAGGGAAGTGGGATGCAATGACAGGGGTCAGGTGCAATTGCAGGAAGGGGCAGTAAAATAAAGGTCTTCATGAAGAAGAAAGAAGATGCAGAGACAGATGGGTAAGCGAGGATCAGAGACTGGGGAAATGATATGAAAAATTGACTTTATTCACAGCAGTTCTCCTGTGGGGGGGGGTAGGGAGGAACGGAGGAGGAGAGAGAGAGAGAGAGATTGGCCTACAGCAGTTTTTCTGCAAGGGAGGGAGAAATCCCAAGTTTAGGAATCTCTTTTAACACTACTGCCCATTCATCCACTGGTTATCAGAAGTACATAAAATTTCAAGTTCAAGTCCTAGTCTGGAGCATTTCAGCACTTGTTCTATGATATTTCTTTTAGTGTAATGTTCCTTTACAGTAAAGTGCTACAAAAATATCCTGGCAACATAATTTATGAACCAAGTAATCTATAACCCACTGTATAGCATGGGTGTATCAGCCATTAGAAAATGGGTTGGGAGACTTTTAATTTTTGACTAGCTAACTTCTCCAAGTAGCCGGTCCAGTATCAGGCAACAGAGACCGAAAAATAATGAGTCGCAGTCTCTGGCTGCCTAATTACCTTGTAATATGACTGTGCCCATAACATTCTGAATTTCAAAATGCTGACATTTTTTTCTGTCTCCATTACGAGATGTACAGCCCCCCCATGCTAGTTTTCGAATTTGCTGCCATTTTACACACCGAAGGCGACTGATCACCTTCCTCCTGCCCCGCCAGTCTGTTTAGTTTTACATAACAACCCAATGTTCACATTTAAAAAAAAAATGAATCTAAACACAACTTGCACCTCAGTACTATAATGTAACAGTGTGTCATGTGATCTGATGTCCCGCTCCCCCTCTACACTCAGTGCACTTACATCTCTTCTGACCACAATACAGCTCTAGCAGGACCAGGCATGTTTTAACAACAACAACAACAACAAATAACAAAAAAACCTTTTCTTGCTCACCCGCTCTCACACTGCCTTGCTCAGTAGAGCAATGAGTAGCACTCGGGAGACACGGATGCTGGCTGCATTCCCAATTTTGCATGAAGTAATGATCCTTCTTCAGTTGTGATTGGGCAAGAAAAAAAATGAAACAGCAACACCTATTCTTGGGGAGAAAGGTCATGAAGGATACAGAATGAAGCAGGGAGACCAGAAACTGATGGGGTGTGTGGAGGATATACTGTAACATTTAACAGACTGGTAAACACAGATTACAACAGCACCCTCTACTGTCAATATCAGTATTAGAGTGACTACTTTACACATTTTTTTATTCATTCAAATTATTTGCAATAAGCTTCGTAATTAAAAATTTTTTTTTCAAAAAATAAGTCCAAATCCTATTTTCTAAATGCGGTAATACCTTCCAGGGTGGGCGTTATTGGGCTATACTGGACCTTCCAGGGACTATAAGGCCCTCTGCCTGTGGCGTCATACCTCATAATGCCACTGGGTGGTCCGGTATAGCCCAATGCCACTCACCCTGTTGAGTATTATTGCTTACATAATGCATGCCCCCATGGTGGTTGGGAGACATGAGGCTAAAGGCTGAGTGCCCTTACAATCATCCGAGCTGTGCATTAAAGCTTCACGTACCCACACACTGGAGTGGGTTATTGCACTTACAAAATGCCTTGTATTAACTTTTAACAAATTAACTAAACTTGTTTTAAGTGCATTCTAATGTATTAAGTTGATTAGTATACTACCACTATGGAAAGTAGTTCTAGATCCATCACTTGTTTATAAGTTATTTTAAATAAAAGCAAAGTACAGTACTTGTTTTATCTTGCACTTGTCTGGCTTATGAAATGAGCAAAAAAGTTTATTCCTACCGCTGCTGTCATTGGGTGCTGCTCTCACCCTGGCCATCTGCTGCTGCCATTGGTGCCCCCCAGCCCTGCTGTGCAACTTTTCTCCAGTTCAGTGCTTTCAGCACAGCCTTGTGATCACAATGTGTCATCCCAGTCAGCCACTCATTTGCTGCTCCACTGTAGCCAGCTAGACTCAGGAAACCTTGCTCTGGTGTAATGTTTCCTACATAGCCCTGCATTTGTAACCAGCCATTCACTACTCTACTGAAGCTGTGCACTGTGTTTGAAGGACAACATTTAGATCAGCTACTCAACCATGCAGTGGTGCCAGATTAATCAATAGTCTGGTGATGTATGTGCACCAATGAGGTTTGTCAATTTTCTGCTACCCATTTTATAACAATAGTTAACTAAATACATTTTGAACAGAATTTTGATTAGACTAAGTTAATTACAATCAGAAAAATGATGGCAAAGTGCACAAACTAAGCTAGGTTTTTAGCAATCAGATTTTGTATAATGCCGTGACATGAGAGCTTTCATCAGACATGGGTGTGGGGGATTTTCCAATCTGGTGGAGATTGCTCATACATTTCTCTATGCAGCATGAAATGGCTAAATCCATACACATCTTGGTACTTGCATTAAATTTTTCAATTGCATCCATGAAGGCATGCATCTAAGATGACACTGCAAATCAGACTGAATACAAATAATTGGACATAGTTGTGAATGCAGATGCACCCAGCATAATTTAATTTAGATTATAAAATGGGCAAGCTGTTTCAACCAATCAGAGTGTCTATTTAAAATACATGAAATATGTTCCATGCACTGGTAAAAAAAAAGAGCTGTCAGCGAAAAGGCCAATATTCATGAGCTTTAGAATGTTGGCATTTTCACTGGCATCCATCTTTTCTTCACCGACTAACTGAATCACCATGGCATCAGAAAGTAAAGTCAATTTCAATGTAAGCATGTCTGACAACGAGTTAGAAAGGATTTTTAACTCACCTGAAGAAGACTACATCACTGTCAATAGCATTCAAACAAGTGGCACAATGAGTACAGCAATAAATGAAAGGGGGGAAAATGCCAAGAATGCCATGCCAACTACTTTGTGCTACCTTCCCCTCACCACAGAGGCCCTAAATGAAAGTGAAGATTCAAAAAATGAGCCCAATATGAAGAAACTACTTCATGGGCAATCAAAGTATTTAAAGACTGGCAGTCACTAAATGGGTTAACACTGATTTTAAGACATCTAGTAGCACAGAGCTAAAAAAAATTTTTCTGCGTTTCTATGTGTAGGTCAGAAACACAGACGGCAATGAGTATTCAATCAGCAGCTGTTGCAGCCTGCGATCCTCCCTGAACAGGCATCTTAACTCAGTGGGCATAGGGAGACAACTTAACATCATCGCAGACACTGCATTTCACAGTAGCAACAACGTTTTTGTGTTGGTAATCAAATGTTATCGAAGACAACAGAAAGATGTCAGTAAACACCACCTACCTATATCAAATCCTGACTTGCTGCTGCTCAAGACATCACCTACCCTATCTCCCGACACTGCGCCTGGCCTGCTAAGAAACGTTTGGCTAGACATACAACTATAGATAGCCAGGCACAGGTGGAAGGGACTGAGGAGACCCGACTACCAACAGCTTTGTTTTTAAATTTGATGAAAATGGGGCTGAATATGCGAGTCTGGGCTTCAATGAAGCCACTAAAAATCACAGTGACCCCTTTGAGTGCAACAAACAAGCCCACCAAGGGTTCATGTATTCAGAACCCAATTCTCTGCTTTGCCCAATTAAAAGTTTGAAAAAATACCTAAGTAAACTGCCTGCTGATGTGGTGGTGCTCTACTGCCATCCGCACAGTCTGCTGCAACACTTCCTCGACTGTAATGAGACCTGGTACACCCAACAGCCACTCAGTCTTAATTTCCTATCTACCATCATGTCAAAACTAAGCAAAGAGGCCTGATTGAGCCAAATCTACACTAACCATTCCATAAGGTCCACTGCAGTTTGTTTGCTCCCTGAAGCCAGCCTGCAAAGTCAGGAAGTTATGGCGGTAACAGGGCACTGCTGTGAGGCCACCTTACGATCGTGTTGGGCTGCCTCTGCCATGGACAGACAATGCTGGAGCTCGATCCTAGAACAACAAAACGTCAACATAAAACAGCTGCAAACACAAAACCACAAAAGGAAAAACAAGCTGAAGCTGAAACTAAGGAAACGAAGCAAAGCACTGCACTGCCACCAGCAGGAGGAATGACAGCATTTAATAACAGTCCATTCACGTTCAATGGCCCTATGAATTTTAGTGGGACTGTAAATTTTTCGGCAAGTGATATTATGATGATTTTATGATAAATTCAAGTCACTAAAGTAGTGAACAGTAGTACCTGAATTTTCTGAATTTTTCAACAATTAAAATGTTTTAAAAAAGTCACAATTGTTATTTCTCTGCCTTTCTTTCTCTACCTTTCCCACCCATAGTAATTAGAACTACTTTATGCTGCGTAATGATTTTTTTAACAAAATAAAATGTTTTTATGCAGCTAAAATCAGTTACCTGTGTGTTTATGTAATTTTAACAATGCTATGCCATTTTATAAGACCAGCATAATTTAATTTAGAATATGACAGAGATGTAGAGAAGGAAGGGTAACCTCAGTATGGTGGAAACTGTGAAGTCCTGCTACAAGAAATCTATGCAAACTGACCTGCTCCTAGGGCCAAGGTTCCATGGAGCGAGGTGCCTACCCACAATCTCCCCCATCATTTTAAAATATGCCCCCTTGAAATCAGTCACCCTGGTTCCTGTACCCCCTTTTTCCTTTCCCATATTGAGCGTGAACCACACTGTGTGGTGGTCACTCCCAGCCAGAGGGTCCTCCACCTCCAGATCCCTTACAGCCTCTCCATTAGATAATATCAGGTCCAGAGTTCTTCCTCCCCTAGTCTTTTCGCGGACCAACTGCACCAGCAAGCTGTCCAGAACTGCATCTAATATGACTTGTTCTCTTGCACTCATAGTGGTTGGGGTGCTCCAATCCACCACTGGTAGATTGAAGTCCCCCACCCCCACTGTGTTCCCCTTCCTACAGTCCCTTCTAATCTGATCAGCTAACACTCTATCCAGGTCCTCCACTTGTGCTGGTGGTCTATACACTACCCCCATCCTCAGTGTACTTTTCTTTCAGTCCTGGAACTGCATCCATAAGGCCTCTTTCCTGCCTTCCTCCCCCTCTTCCCTAATGCATCCTATCCCTTCTCACACATAGATTGCCACGTCCCCACCTCCCCTCTGCCCTATACTTCCTGAATATCCTATATCATCATATCCCAGTCCTGGTACTCAGTGGCCCACGTTTCCATGATGGCTGCAATATCCATCCTCCCCACTGCCAAGAGCGCTTGTAACTTAGCTGATTTGTTACCTATGCTTCGTGCATTCAGTGAGACCACCCTCCATCTTGACCCCTTCCTTTCCTCTCCTTGCTTCGACTCCCTCCTATTCCTCCACTGTGTAACTTCCCCGATTCCTTCCCTGCTAGCTTGGGGGGTAAGTTCATTTGGCCCCTCTTTTTGGGATCCCTCCCTACCAGCTGTTCACTTGCCACCCCTCTACCTAGTTTAAATCCACCTTTGTTGCTATATACCCCTCTAACTTCTGCTTTAATACCCCCTTCCTCTCCACACTCAACTGCAGCCTATCCTCTGCATATAGATCATTATTGTCCCAGGTCCTGCCCTATCCACCCGCCACTACCCCATACCCCTTGGAGTGACACCAATCCCCCAACCACGTGTTGAACTCCCCAATCCTCCCTTTCCTCGCTGTACTCACAGAGGGTACTGGGAGCACTTCTGAGAAGGCCACTGACTCCTCTATCACCTCACACAGCCTTCCCACACCCTCAAACCTCACCCTCACTACCTCCACCATCTCCCCAGCAAGGTCGTTCGTCTCCACATGCACCACTATATGTGGTTTCCTCCTACCCCTCATTGCACACTTTAGAATTGACTGCCCTGTCTTGTCTGCCATTAACCTTGGTATGGACTTCACCCATATGCGACTATGCCATTCTTCCTTGCTGCCCCATCTGATCCCCTTAAGTATGGAGTCCCCCAGTACCAATATATCCCTTCTTCATTTCTCATTCTCATCCCCACCCTTCCACCCAGGTTCCCATTTCCAGAGTCCCCCATATTAGAAGCTCTGCCATTTGCTTCAGCGGTTCCCCCTTCTCCACTTCTGACCTATCCCTCCCCTTCACTGCTTACTTGCTATCCTCCACCTCCCCCCAGTCTGTGCTGAGCTCCCCCCCACCTCTGCAAAGACCCTCTTGCACCCTCCACCAGTATTGGACGTCAGGGGTTAGGGGCAACAGACTTCTAGGAAAACATAAAGTAAACCTACAAGCTCAAATGGGCAGACTGGGTGGGCCATAGGCCCTTATCTGCTGACAGTGTCTATGTATCTATGCATCTATGTATTGCCCCTCTTCCCCTCTTCTTCCTGAGTACTATCCCTTGTGCAATCTCCTCCTGTTTCCTCTCCTGCCCCCTCCTGGAGCCCTCCCTCCTCCTCCTCCTTCCCCACCAGTGTCATCATAACTGCAAATCTATTTCCTACCCCCTCTGTTTTGCTATGCATTGGCTCCTCCCTCCTGACTTGAATTCCCACTCTGGTGCTAGTCCTGACTCAAGTCCACTCTCCATCGTTAGGCCTCCTGTCCAATTTGCTCTCACCCTCTCCCCCATTCCTTCCCTCAACCCATTGCTCCTCCCATGTTACTCCCTCCCTCATGTTACTCCCTGGTGAAGGACCATCTGTCCTAGAATCACTCCTCCCCTCATCCTCTCTAGCTGTCTACCAAACCAACGCACCTCATCCTTGAGCATCCTCAACCTGTGGCAGAGTGGACACCCTCCCAGCATCCACAATAAGTTCATCCATACCACTGCCCCACAACCATTGCATTCCACAATCCTACCCATGGCCAGCACTACCTATTAATGAAACAAACGATAATACAGTACAATCTATACTAATTGTACCAGTCTAGCCCCATACCAACTATACCTGCACAAAGCACAAGACAATATTCATCAAAGATACCTAAAAATACCTGTAAGTTATATTACCAACTATACCTACACAAAAAGTACAGTTCTACCTAAAATGTAATATAGTACTAAAAATATCTGTCTGCTACATTACCCACTATACCTGCATGAAGCATAAAATATTGACTAAAAGGACAGTTATGTAAGTACAGTACAGGTATATAAGACAACATACAGTTCTAAACTACCTATACAATATGATACTACTATACCTACCATACCACTATACCTGAAACTATACCACTATACCTGAAACAACTGTCTATTTAGAGAGAGATTCCCTGAAAGCTACCTAAGAATTGCAGTTCTGATACCAGTACTAACTGCAAAATATAGTACTATCTATGAGTTTCTAATCAGTCCAGTCCCTACTTAAAAATACAATGCCAACTCCACTTGCAGAGATGTGTCAGATCTACTACCTATTATAGTTACTATTCATATGTTTCCCACAACTACAGCTTGAGATGCTGCACCTAACTACTAACACATTACTATCTATAAGTTTATAACTTTTACCTCTTTAACCAGAGCTACATATCACTATGTCACTCTCTAACATTACAAAGAACAATCCCCTCAGTTAGGACAAGTTAGTGGATGCACCTAGTAGTGCCTCCCACCAACCTCAATGCAGCACCACCCCAATAAGTGTGGACAAACCAGGGTAGGAGGGATGAGGGAGGGTGGGATTAGGGCCCTCTGCAGCTCCCATGAGACTTATATTTAGTGCTAGCCATAAAGTGTTTGTATGTGTGTAAATTTATTTTCATGCTAAACTAATAGTCCTCTATTCGCTTTAATGGGAAAAGTGCTTAGTAGTGTAATTTTATTTTCATACTTCTGAGCACTTCAGTGAATATAGCAAAAATTAATTTATAGTGAATACTTCCTATTCTACAGTACTGTGATGTTACTTCAGAGTCAGATGATTAGCAGAAATCGCTCCAGTGATAATGATGATGTATGATGCTAATAACTGCATTGCCATCTACTTATGAGTACGGCAATTAACAGCTCTGTATGTAAAATGTGATAGCTGATCGCTGCTGCTACTGCTATACTCTAGATGGCCAGATCTGATCTGGATGACAATGAGCTTTGAGTAACCTGATGTCTCCTGGTAGCAAAGGTAAGTATTGAAGGGGAATTTTTTACTTTGGCAGTGTGGTTTGGGGGCTACAGGTGAGAAAGGTTTAACTGTGTGCTTGAATGCCTCTTAAACATTAAATGCTTTTTTCCTTCTCTTGTTCTTGCAGGTGTAACCCCCCTGCAAATAGGGGTTCCCAAAAGTCCCCTAGTAGCTTGCCTGAAGGCCCCAGCCTGGATGGTGTTCGGCAGTTAAGCCACCTATTTGTGAGTGCTTCTAGAGCCTCTGGTATTGTCTCTTTAAGAGCTGCTTACTTTACTGGCAAGTTTAGAGCTGGGGGGGGGTGGTTTCCTGATTGAGTCCCACTCGAGCTGCTGACAAGGTGCTCCATTTCTGCCATCGCTAAGCGGGCAAAGTGAGCACTCCTCAGGGATGTAAATGTTTGCTAACGATCTGTTAGAGTGGTAATAAATATGTACTTTGTCTAACCTGCCTTTTTTGCAGCTGGGACTCTGTGTGCTTTGCCCCTCCATTTTGGATCGGAACTGCAAACTGGATCCAATTAGGAGGAAGGGGCACCTAAAATGGAGTATTGAGCAACCAACCAGGATTAGGACTCTCTCGGGAGCTGGCTGTCAATGGAGGATATGGCCAGTAATTCTGGGAAGTGAAGTTTTGGACTGTGGCACCTTTTTGCACCAATGGGGGAAGTCGTAAGTGATTGGCATCTGAAGCCCTCTAATTGGGTCGAGTGGCTCCCGATGGTAATTCCCTGTCCAGTGGCTGAGAAGGCAGATCTGTTGTGGCCGTGACTGAGGAAGGAGCTCCGGGCTTCTGCACTGCAGAGTTTCATGCGGGAAGCGCGTGTGGAGGCCGAAAGTCGGGCAGCTCATTTGCCATGGTGATTCGGACTGAATCCGCTGTGTTTGGAGGAAAAGGAGAGGCTGTGAGGCCAGGAACCAGGCTTACCCTGTAGATAACTGGAGAAGCTGCTTCATAGCACTTGATCTGTCAGGAAAGTGAAGCTGCATCGCGAATCCCCGGGTTGGCAGTAACTGCGAACGGGATATGAAAGCAGCTGCCTGGTATGGTAACCTTATTTTACATATAAATGTGTGAGGTGTGTCCTGCTCACAGGCCCGTGTCCCCTGCTGTGTGAAAGGTGTTCAGCAAAAGTCGTGAGTAAAAATCAGGGTAGCTCCCTGCCAGCTGAACCATTGAATTTGCAAGTGTTTCATCTGATTTTCTTTCTTGATACACGAACTGAGCCCACCAGCTCCAGATTACAAATTGGGTATTGTACAAGTATTTTCCATCCTCAGGGCCCCAACCTGTTGCACCGATCCTGCCTAGCCCCCCCCCCCATCCTGGGTACCCAGTGACAGTGACTTATAGGGACTCTAACCCTGTGCACAGTGCTCTGAACATTAGTGTGACTGAATTAATTAACCTGATTTCCCCCTGTCCTTGTTACTATGCCCTAAATAAATCAGATTTGGTTGTTTAGCAAAGTTACACTGCCTGAGATATGTGTTTGTGTTGAAATATCATACAGTGGCTATTGTATTACACCATCTTACTTTACAGGGGGTCCCCAGAGTCAAGCTGATCAAACCAGTCCTGGGGGTAAGTGTATACTGTAAAGATACTTTTAATATATTGTGTGGGCCACTAGTGGGAAGAAAGGGGGGTTGCAGTGTCCCAGAGGGCTATGACCAATTTATACCAGACAGTATTAACTCTGACCTCTGGGTGGAGGCACCCGCCATTGGACCTGGGCCTCAGGTTAAGCAGGCAGGGGTAGTAGCCCTTGGGATAACGCCACCTGGGGGTTACATCTTGGAGGCACCACTGGGATTAGTGTCCTCTAGTGGCCAAGAGGAAAAAGTACCCCATCATATCCAAATTAAAGGAAAAACTGGAGGGGGATGCTACGCCCAAGCTAAAACTCAATCCCATTAAAATGATGGTGCATAAATTAATGGGATGGGGCGAAGCTGACTAGTTGGACTCCCAAAAGACTGTGTTACTGTTAGATGTCCCCTTGGGGATTAAAAGCACTGACATTGTCTCTACTGTTGAGCGTGTTAAATGTCTGGGCAAGGTGGAAGTAAAAGGGCGATGTGCAGACTTGCTCGAACAGACCCTGCAGGTGCTCCTTTCATGCAGTATTATGACAGACCCTGAGAGGGTGCCCCCAGTGATTTTCCCTGAAGGTGCCCAAAAGGGATGGAGGGTCACCATGCACATAGTGGTTCGGTCACCCCGGGTGGATCCCCTAACACCAATAGTTTCAAAGACAAGCTACTTAAGCTGTTGGCTGCAGAGGGGAGAACTGCCCAAGAATTGATACAGGTGCTAGATATTTTGGACGACCACACTTCCCTGCTGTCCCCAGGTACATCTCCCGTGTCATCTAAGAGCTCCATTCCAGCCTCACCCCCTCTGGTCGACCCTCCCATACAATTAGACTCCTATCGGAGATTGAGACTCTTCTCTGGTACTGTGCCCGTGCCTTCAGGGGAAGATGATTTGGAGACTTGGATGGACTATGCTTTTTTTTTAGTTGTTTAACCAGGAGTAGCACACTAAGCTGAAAGCTTTTTCACAGGAGCAACCTGGGAGCAAAGGGAAGTTAAGTGGTTTGCTCAGGGTCACACAGTATGTAAGTGGAAGCTGTGGGATTCAAACCCAGGTCTGGTCTGCTGGATGTCACCAGATTTGCAGCTCAGAGCCTTAAACCACTGCACTGTACTGCCTTACTATCCCCTAAATAAATCAGATTTGGGTGTTTAGCAAAGTTACACTGCCTGAGATATGTGTTTGTGTTGAAATATCGTACAGTGGCTATTGTATTACACCATCTTACTTTACAGGGGGTCCCCAGAGTCAAGCTGATCGAACCAGTCCTGGGCTACACCTTTAGGTTTGTGTATAACTTAAATTAATCAATATTATATTGAAACTAAAATTATGTATGTATGTCTGTTTATGTGATGTTATGTTAAATGTGGATTCAATTGCAAAAGAGATATCTTAATCTCAATTTTAAATCCAATAAAGTTTGAAAGTACAAGAGTGGCAGTGCTCTGAGGGGAAGAAGAGGAAACAGCTGATGGAAAGTTTGAGGGGTCCTGCACTGGAAGCCATTCGGTTCCTGCAGGCCACTAGTCCCGAGGCATCTGCAGCAGAATATCTTTCTGCTTCAGAGGGAGTGTTTGGCAGCACTGAGACAGGGGAAGATCTGTTACGGAAGTTCAAGTCAGCAAAACAGTGGAGAAATGAGAAATTGTCTGCATTTGTTACCAGAATGGAGAAGGCCCTGCAAAAGGCCCACCAAAAAGGGGGAGTGACTGCTCAAACACTAAACCAGGTCCAATTAGACCATATATTGAAGTTTGCCAGATTTTCAAGTGTGATACTGCTGAAACTCAAATTGCAAGTTCGAAGGGCCGATCCTCCAGAATATTATCAATTAATGAGAGAGATTTGTGAAATTGAAACTGATGAAGAGGGGTGAAAGCCCTATGCAGGGGCCGTGAATCTGTGCCAGACTCCTGAACAAAGTGAGCCAGATGAGACTCATCAATTGAGAGCGTTGATCAAGGGGATGACAGAGACTTATCGGGAGCCAGATCTGTATCAAGCTCCCCTTGAGTCCAACAGTGGAGTGGGAGTGCATGCTGTTTCTTCTGATCCCTGGGTTGAGAGTAATTTGAGAGAGGAGATTAGAGACTTACAGGAAATGGTGAGGGAGCTGCAACAGGCTGCTGTCACCCCCGTAGAGTTGGTGAACCTGAGATATCCCAGGGTAAACGTCACATTCAAGAAGAGCCATGTAGAGCCCCGGAAGTGTCCCACCAGATCAGAGATCCCCTTCCCTCCAAAGACAACCAAGATATTAAGTTCTGTTACCATTGTGGGGAAGATGGACATTTTCAGACTGAGTGTCGGTTACCAGAGAACTTGAGGAAAGTCACCAGCCGGTTAGTGGCCCGGCATTGCAAGACCTGTGCCTGGTCACCAGGGGGGACCAACCGAAAGAGTTTTACCACCAGGGCCAATGCCCAAGCGACATCTCAAGCAATACCCCCTGAATGGTCTGAAGTAGTGGGTCCCTCCATGGAGACTATAGTGAAAGTGAACAGGGTGTCCACCAGGGCTGTGTTAGACAGTGGCTCCCAAGTGACAATCATGTTTCAGGACTGGTATTAGAAGCATTTGTCTGATGTGCCCCTGCATCTTTAGAGGGACTACATGTGTGGGGACTGAGTGAGAAGGCCTACCCCTACTCTGGCTATCTCCCTATTAGGTTGTCTTTTCCTACTTCTGTGGCAGGAGTCACCGAACAAGTAGAGACCCTGGCCTTAGTGTGTCCCCCCACTGGACTGTATGATGGGGTCCCTTTGTTGATTGGAACAATTGCCCATATGTTTGGGCGATTGGCGCAGCTGTGTTCTGAAAAACAAAAGTCCAAGACTGGCAGAGCTCTCAGAATTATGGCTTTAATTAAAAAGGCCTATGAAGCACAGAGAAAGGCTGGTAGAATGGAACCCGAGGACCCAGTGGGGGTCGTCTAGAAGAAGGACCCAAAGTCTTTGCTGCTAACACCAAATGCACAATGTATTTTACAAGGGGAAGTCCATATTAAGAAGGATGTGAAGAACAACATATTAATGCTGGATGCACCAGGGGAGGAGAAACTGCATGAGGGGATGCTAGTCAAACCCAGTATCCTGCCCGCCAGAGCTCATGCTTTTGCCAGAAGAGTAATGGTTCCAGTTCACAATGTGTCTGATAGAGAGATTCGAGTAAGTCGAGGCTGCACCCTGGCCACTGTGCACTGTGCAGATACTGCCGTCCTGCCCAGTAACAAGAGTTCGGGGAAGAGTGACAGAGTGACCCCTGACTTGTTTGATTTTGGTGACTTCCCATTGCCAGCAGAATGGAGGGAAAGGATCAGTGAGAAGCTTGCCCAGAGAGACCAGGTGTTTTCTTTGAAGGAATGGGATGTAGGATGTGTTCAAGGAGCTGAACACCACATCTGGCTACATGATGAGAGGCCATTTCATGAGCGGTCTTGATGCCTGGCTCCTGCTGATATAGATGATGTGAGACGACATCTACAAGAGATGCTTTCGGCTGGGGTAATACAAGAATCCAGAAGCCCATATGCTTCACCTATCGTGGTAGTGAGGAAAAAGAATGGAACAGTCAGGATGTGTGTGGATTATCGTACTTTGAACTGGTGGACTATTCCGGATCAGTACACCATACCACGCATTCAGGATGTGTTGGACTGCCTGAACAGCAGCAAGTGGTTCTCAGTACTGGATCTTCGCAGTGGGTGCTATCAGATCCCGATGGCTCCCGAAGACCTGGAAAAGACTGCTTTTATTTGCCCACTTGGTTTCTATGAGTTTATGAGGATGCCTTAGGGGATTTCGGGTGCTCAGCCACTTTCCAGTGCCTAATGGAGCATGCAATGGGAGATATGAACTTGCTAGAGTGCTTGGTATACCTGGATGATGTCATAGTGTTTGGCAGCTCCCTGGAGGAACATGAAAGCAGGTTGTTCAAGGTATTGGACCGACTGGAAGATTTTGGCCTTAAACTGTCCATTAATAAGTGCCAATTCTTTCAAACATCAGTAAAATATGTGGGACATATAGTATCCACTGAGGGCATGGAGACTGACCCCAACAAAGTTGATGCATTGACCACCTGGCCCCAACCAAAAAATTTGAAGGAGCTGCGGAGATTCCTGGGTTTCTGTGGTTATTATAGGCACTTTATCAAGGACTATTCCCGAATGATCCACCCTTTACTTAACCTTACTCAAGGGTATCCCCCTACCCACAAAAAGTGCAAGAAAACAGTGCCCGTTGAAACTGAAAAAAAGTATTTCTGTCCGAATGAAGTATTTGGGGCCTGCTGGACTTCTGATTGTGAGACTGCTTTTCATAAAATCATACATCAAGTTACCCATGGCCCAGTGTTGGCCTATGCTGATCCTACCAGACCATATGTCCTTCATACTGATGCTAGTTTGCAAGGGTTGGGGGCTGTGTTGTAGCAGGAGCACACAAATGGACTGAGACCAGTAGCCTTTGCCAGCAGGAGTCTGACCCCATTGGAAAAGAAATATCCAGTGCAAAATTAGAGTTCCTGGCTCTGAAGAGGGCCATTGTTGATCAATTTCATGAGTATTTGTATGGTGCCAAGATACTGGTAAAAACTGACAATAATCCTTTGACCTATCTACAGACTTCAGCCAAGTTGGATGCCACAGGTCATAGGTGGCTCTCTGCCTTGTCTACCTACGACTGTGCCGTTGAATACAGGGCAGGCCTGAACCATATCGATGCTGATGCTCTCTCCCAGAGATCAGCCCCTTCAAATAATTGGGTCCGGCTGTCAGAACTGGATATTCGAGCACTCTGTCAAAAGTTTGACAGGGAGGAAGAGATGTCCACGGACGCAATGGACTGCATGGTGGATTGTTTGGGGCCGTCCGAGAACTGCTCTCTGCATTAGACACTGGTGCTTTGCCTCAATTTAATAATGATAGTCTTCAGCGGGCTCAATCCTGAGATCCTACAATAAAAACAGCTCTAGAAGCCATTCAGGCAAGGAAAGATGTGACCAAATTATGCTCCCCTGACTTGAGAACTGCACTGCTATATAAGAAAGGCCCTAAATTGAAACTGAGGAATGGATTATTGTATAGAGAGACAATGGACAAAGGGGGCCAACTAGACAAGCAACAGTTAGTTTTGCCTACTGCTTTCCGAGAGCTCGTGTTGAGGTCTCTACATAATCACATGGGACACCCCGGCATAGACAGAACCCTTGATTTAGTAAGATCTAGGTTTTATTGGCCTAAGATGGGGGCTGATGTGGAACAACACATTAGAATTTGCAGTCGTTGCTTACAGAGGAAAGCTCTGCCCCAGAGGGCTGCCCCTTGTTAACATCACCTCTAGTGCACCCATGGAGTTGGTCTGTATTGATTTCCTGAGTCTAGAGCCAGATCAAAGAAATATCAATAATATATTGGTAGTCACTGACCACTTCACTTGTTATGCTCAAGCATTCCCCACCGAAGATCAGAAAGCAACTACTGTGGCAAAAGTACTTATTGAAAATTTCTTTGTTCACTATGGGGCCCCTCAAAGAATTCATTCTGTTCAAGGGTGGGACTTTGAGAGTCGTCTGATTAAAGAGATGCTTTCCTTTTGGGGGGTACAAATGTCAAGAACTACCCCCTATCATCCCCAGGGAGATCCCCAACCTGAACGGTTCAATCGCACTCTGCTTGACATGTTAGGCACCCTTCAACCAAAAGACAAGCCCCGATGGAATCAACAGATTAACACACTGGTACATGCATACATCTGCACCAAAAGTGATGCTACTGGGTTTTCCCCTTATAGACTAATGTTTGGAAGAGACGCCAGATTGCCAGTAGATGTTTTTTTTGGAGTTTCTCCTGATGTGGGTTCAAGCAGCTACTCATTTACAGTATGTGCAGAAATTGAAGGCCCAGTTAAACCATGCATACCAGCTGGCTCAAACCATGGCTGCCAAAAGAAACCTAGCCAATACAGAAAGGTATGACAAGAAAGTGAAGGCACTGGAACTCAGGGAAGGAGATCGAGTGTTGCTGAGGAACCTAGGGCTGCATGGCAAGCATAAGATTGCTAACAGATGGCATCACCTCCCTCACATTTTAGTGGGCAAACTAGATGATCTACCTGTATACAAGGTACGGCCTGAGAATAATTTGAAAGATGTGAAAACTATGCATAGAAATCATTTACTGCCAATTGGACAGATCTTGATAGAGTCTGAACCCCCAGACAATGCCCCCTCTGGACCAGCGACTAGAGCCACTGCCAAGAAAAAATCAAGACAGACTGCCCCTACAGAAGTCGAGTTAAAGTGTTCCTCTCCAACCATTCCAATTGAACCTGACTGTCAGTCTGTGTCAGAGGACAATGAGTGTAAACTCTCAAAGACAAAATCAAGCGACACAGCCAAATCGGGTGCAGTGCTGAACTTCAAAACAGGCAGCCAGCCATGCATAAATCAAAACACAAACGAAGCAGCACCACAACTTGCATATAAAATGAATTTTACTGTGTAAATAGAAATCATAGACAGCGGTAGCCCAAACATCGACTAAGCACCCAGCGCTTCGACTTTAACAAGTCTTCATCAAGGGGTAATATTAGTCCTGAAAAACATCCTTTATATACAGCATTTAATTAACATGTTTATCAATTAAATTTAAAGCACATGGCGTGAAAACACTTAAGGAGAAGACATTTTTTAAAGAACCCCTCACCCTTCAAACAATATGTTATATATATATATATATATATATATATATATAATATAACAATAAATCAAAAATCAAATATATATAAATTCATTTTAATACAATAAATGAATAAAAAGCTTTAAGTTTAGAGTTCAAAATCAAAGCAGCACCATTAAAACAGTCATATTCAAAACTAATAAAATAACTTTCTAAAGTTGCTAAATTAAACAACACTAACACAAAAAAAGAAAATATGCTGCTTTAAATAATAACTCCAAACCCATCCAAACAATAACAAAGTAAATCTACCCTTAGAAAATCAAATCTCCTTATAACATATATAGGGACCCCCTAGTAAATAAGTTAATCAAACGAACAAATAAAAAATGAAAATCCAAATGGGTAGAATCTGGGTTCAAGATGTAAATCTAAAAAGAGAAAAGCCAAATTGCAACATCATTAATGTAAACATCCAAAATTTTACTAACATATCAAGACACATAAATTCATTAAACATTTTTATGCTCGATAACCACATTTAAGAAAAGGTCTAAGATCCCATTGGTTATTCAATCCATTCGGTCTAACAGAGTTTAACTTATAGATCCATTTACTTTCTTTTTGTAACAAAAGATTAGATCTATCACCCCCCATAAATAGTGGATAAATATGTTCTATACCCATAAACTTCAAAGAACTCGGATCAGATTGATGAAATTCAGAAAAGTGAAGACTCAGTGGGGTACTTCTATTACTATTCAAAATAGAACGAACATGTTCTTGTATATGTTGTTTAAGTGGCCTGATGGTTTTACCAACGTATATTAAATCACAAGAACACCAGAGCACATACACCACATACGGTGTATCGCAAAGTGATTAACTCCCTAACCTGAATATTAATGTTAGAAATTTTCGGGTGCATAAATGTTTCATGACAAATACTAGCAAATTTGCATATATTACATCTGAAACACTTAAAAAAGCCTTTTGTTCTCACAGGTAACCAAGTATGACTAACATTTGTAACCTTTTTCATACGACTCTGTACCAGTTTATCTTTCAAGCTTTTAGCTTTTGAAAATGTAACTCTTGGCTTTAAACCAACAGCATTACTAACTCCACTATCACTCAATAAAATTGGTCAGTTTTTATGTATAATGTTTCCAATTCATCCTGCCAAATAATTATACTGAGTAATAAAGGTACAAGGCTGAAATTCTGTATTATTTTCTCTAACTTTATCTCCCAAAAGGCTGCTCCTAGAGATTTTACTAACTCGATCCCTTGTTTGTTCTAACAAAGATGGATCATAACCTCTTTCTAAAAACCTTTTAGTTAAATCATTAGATTGTTCCAAAAAAATAGAATCCGAACTGCAATTTCTCCTAAGACGTAAAAAATGTCCATAAGGAATTGAATTTTTCAAACTTGGAGGATGTGCGCTAGTGGCCAATAACAACAAATTTGTTGCAGTTGATTTACGAAAGCAACCTGCTTCTATTGCTCCTGATACTGAGTTAGCTGATAACGAGAAATCCAAAAATGAGATGGAAGTGCTTTTACACAAATGAGTAAAATGTAAATTAAGCTCATTATTGTTCAGCCAATCCAAAAAAGGAGAAATCACATTACTATCTCCATCCCAAATACATAAAATATCATCCACAAAGCAAAACCAATGTGCAATGTGACAAAAAAAAGGGTTATTAAGTTCATTAAGAACTATAATACGTTCCCAACGTCCGAGAAAAAGATTCACATATCTATGGGCCATTAAAGCCCCCATAGCTGTCACTTGTTTTTGTAGAAAGAAATTTCCTTCAAACTCAAAATAGTTATGTGTCAGAATAAATTCTAAAGCATGTATTAAGAAATCTTTAGGTATTTGGTCTCTAAGGGCAGAATTTTCCAAAAAATACAAAACAGCCGCAATACCCTGGTGGTGAACAATGGATATATAAAGTGATTCTACATCTATCGATAGCCAACAATAGGAATCCTTCCACTCAAGATGTTGTAACTTACTTAATAAATCCCCACTATCTTTAATGTAAGATTCTAAAGAAAACACCTGTGGTTGTAAAAAGAAATCAATAAATTTGCCTAAATTCTGTGTAAGGGAATTGGATCCACTAATAATAGGATGGCCAGGGGGATCTTCACTATTCTTATGCACCTTAGGTAGTGCATAAAAACATGGAGTCACCCGAAAATCTGACCAAATAAACTGAAATTCCTTTTCTGTAATCTCACTCCTCTTACGGGCTCCATCAAGTAACAGAAATAAATCTTTTTTGAAATTTAATGTAGGATCATAAGATAATGTTTCATAATTCTGACCATCCATTAATAATTTCAAAACAATTTCCCTGTAATGTTGTTTATTCAGAATTACGATGTTCCCTCCTTTATCAGCTTGTTTAATTATAATTTCAACATTATTAGTCAGATTCTGAAGTGCTTCCCATTCATTTTTATTCAAATTCTTTTTAAAACCCCCTTTATCCTTTAGCAAATCAGTTACCTGTTGTTTTACCACTTTTTCATAAGTGATCAACGAATTATTAATAACTACGGGCCAAAAATCAGATCTAGCCCTAAAGGTTTTTTCTCTTAAAGTGCTAATGGATTTACTAGCTCCTAATAACCCCGGGAATACATGATGACAAGATTCAATATTTTCATTAAGGAGGTCTTGTAATATTTCCAAATCAGAAGATCTGGTATCCAAATCATTAGAACTGTTACATTGTTCAAACTCATCCCCCCTGGAAAAACCCTCCTCAAAGTCCAACAAATAATCAATGACCTCTTTTGAAGTAGTTCCATTCATGTTGTTATTCATATTCAAATCTTCTTCAGTCGGATGAAAAAACAATCTCAGTTTTAATTTTCTGAAAAACTTTTCAAGGTCAACAAAAATACTGAAATCATTAACAGATGGTGTTGGTATAAATGTTAAACCCTTTCGTAGGACAGTTACCTGTGTATCAGTCAGAACAACATCTGAAAGATTCAAAACCTGCAGTCCGTCCCCTTCTGTTTGGAACGCAAAACCCTCTCGCTTTCCCTTAGTTCTTCGGCCTCCTTTGTGTCCCCTTCTCATCTTGTTTTTCCTTTTCCCTTGTTCACCTTTTCTAAAAAAATTCCTTTCTTTTTATTCTTGCATGTGGAAACTCCAGAATTAATTCCGCTTTGATTCTTTGAAGCACTGCGTATGTCAGTCTCACTAGAAAAACGGACACGAGATCTACCATGGCTCTGCGACCTTTTTCTCGACCATTCAATTATATTGCCCAAGTCATAATCACATTGATCTTGATTTAATTTTCAATTTTTTCGATCAACTATTTCAGTCTCGTATTTATTGAGTTTGGCTCTTAACTTGGAATCAGCTTCTTCATAAGCAACACTACCTTTGAAGCTTAATGCTCTTTCTTTTGCAACTTTCAATTCAATTACCAGCTCTTCATATTTAATGGTGTCTTCCTTAATTAGCAATTCATTAAAAATTTTGGAACAATCAGAGGCAGCCTTGATCCACTCCTCTTTAAAGCAAAATATTTCAATCCCACTAGAAGGTGTAATAGATACTTGTAAACCTCTAGGTGCCTGATTTCGTTTTAGATATTCTTCAGGAGTCAAAATATTATAAGTTATATCAATTTCCTTAAACATCAGTTTCTCAAGATCATAAAAAGCACTTTTAACGTTACCAGTGTCTTGATTAGTGGCCTCACCACACAAATTAATGCAATTCAGCTTCTTCCTGGCTTCTCGTTTCCTAGTCTCCAAACACACAGCTGTTTCCCATTTGTAACTGCTTTGAGCGACTCCATCCGAGGTTCCAGCTTGACTCATAGCAGATCTTTTCAGACCAGATATTACTTCTTAATTCAAAGGAACCGTATCACTTCTTTGCAGTAAACGAAAACGATGATTGAAACGCTACTTCAAATTACCCGAACGGAAAAAACAGCAGGTGGTCAGCTTGAGAAATGGCAAATACAAACTCTCAAAGACAAAATCAAGCGACACAGCCAAATTGGGTGCAGTGCTGAACTTCAAAACAGGCAGCCAGCCATGCATAAATCAAAACACAAATGAAGCAGCACCACAACTTGCATATAAAATGAATTTTCCTGTGTAAATAGAAATCACAGACAGCGGTAGCCCAAACATCGACTAAGCACCCAGTGCTTTGACTTTAACAAGTCTTCATCAAGGGGTAATATTAGTCCTGAAAAACATCCTTTATATACAGCATTTAATTAACACATTTATCAATTAAATTTAAAACACATGGAGTGAAAACACTTAAGGAGAAGACATTTTTAAAGAACCCTCACCCTTCAAACAATATGTATGTATATATATATATATATATATATATATATATATATACAAATAAAATAACTTTCTAAAGTTGCTAAATTAAACAACACTAATACAAAAAAAGAAAATATGCTGCTTTAAATAATAACTCCAAACCCATCCAAACAATAACAAAGTAAACCTATCCTTAGAAAATCAAATCTCCTTATAACATATATAGGGAAGTGTATTAGTGTTGTTTAATTTAGCAACTTTAGAAAGTTATTTTATTAGTTTTGAATATGACTATTTTAATGGTGCTGCTTTGATTTTGAACTCTAAACTTAACGCTTTTTATTCATTTATTGTATTAAAATGAATTTATATATATTTGATTTTTTATTTATTGTTATATTATATATATATATATATATATATATATATATATATATATATACATATTGTTTGAAGGGTGAGGGGTTCTTTATAAAATGTCTTCTCCTTAAGTGTTTTCGCTCCATGTGCTTTAAATTTAATTGATAAATGTGTTAATTAAATGCTGTATATAAAGGATGTTTTTCAGGACTAATATTACCCCTTGATGAAGACTTGACAATGAGTGTAATCCTGAATATTACCCTTCTTATGAATTAAGTCAGCTGTTCCTGGGCAATTCCCTAGTTAACCCAGGAGACGAGGCTGAGTTTTCTGGACTGTCTAAGTCCTCAGCTTTGTCTCTGGAGCCAGTGGTCCCGGAAAGTGAAATACACAGCATCAAATCAGAGGATGTGGAATCACTGTGCATGGGTGAACTGCCTGACTTTTCAGAAGGAGGGAGTGATGTATCGGAGCAAGTTGGTGACACACCAGAACCTGAACAGTGTGCTGAGTGCGCTGATAGTCCCTTGCCAGTACCAGGAGTCTCCCCAGTCGACCCAGGTGTTGTGGACTCAGAAATTGTAGACTATGGAGCTGAAAATGCCTGGATTGTAGCCTCCCTACCCCAATAGAGACCCCCTTGGCCAGTGCAAACAGTGCTGAAAGTGAGTCTAACCGTTCAGAAGCTGTGCCCTTTCCCCGCAGAAGGACTGGCTAAGAAGTGAGGCCTGTAGTGAGGCTAAGTTATGAATCCCTGGGCAGACCTGTGGATCTGCCCCTGAATGTGGTTCATAAGGGAGTGTATGTGACCCTGAGCTCATTGCCTAAACTAAGCCTGGGAGATAACTCCAGATTACTTGTTCTGCCCTCTTTGTATGGTGCCCCTGCCATTTCCAGCCCCAAGATGGATGATAGGGATGGGGCCCCTTTATCCAAGTTTCAGATGCAGGAAATAGTGTCCTGAGTTACAATAGTTGTGTATATATATATATATATATATGTATATATATATATATATGTATTGTTAAATAGTCGGTAATGGAATGCATGATATAGTGCACCTGTATCTGCCAGAGATCAATATACTGATTGCTGTTTGAAAATAAAAACATGCAGGACACTTTAAATGTTCTATTTAAAACTGACTTAGGGGTATTTACTTGATGCGGATGTCAAGCTTTTCAGGCTAGGAAGGGTGTAACCCCCCCCTGCAAATGGGGGTTCCCAAAAGTCCCCTAGTAGCTTGCCTGAAGGCCCCAGCCTGGATGGTGTTAGGCAGTTAAGCTGCCTATTTGTGAGTGCTTCTAGAGCCTCTGGCATTGTCTCTTTAAGAGCTGCTTACTTTACAGGAAAGTCTGGAATGGGGGGGGTTGTGTGGTTTCCTGCTCGAGTCCCGCTCAAGCTGCTGACAAGGTGCTCCATTTCTGCTGTCACTAAGTGGGCAAAGTGAGCACTCCCCAGGGATGTAACTGTTTGCTAATGATCTGTTAGAGTGGTAATAAAACTGTACTTTGTCTAACCTGCCTTTTTTGCAGCTGGGACTCTGTGTGCTTTGCCCCTCCATTTTGGATCGGAACTACAAACTGGATCCAGTCAGGAGGAAGGGGCACTTAAAATAGAATATTGAGCAATCAACCAGGATTAGGACTCTCTCGAGACCTGGCTGTCAATGGGGAGTATGGCGAGTAATTCTGGGAAGTGAAGTTCTGGACTGTGGCGCCTTTTCGCACCAATGGGGGAAGTTGTAAGTTACTGGCATCTGGAGCCCTCCAATTGGGTCAAGTGGCACCCGATGGTAATTCTCTGCCCAGTGGCTGAGAAGGCAGATCTGTTGTGGCCGTGACTGAGGAAGGAGCTCCGGGCTTCTGCGCTGCAGAGTTTCATGCGGGAAGCACGTGTGGAGGCCGAAAGTCTGGCGGCTTATTTGCCGTGGTGATTCAGACTGAATCAGCTGTGTTTGGAGGAAAAGGAGAGGCTGTGTGGCCAGGTACCAGGCTTACCCTGTAAAGGACTGGAGAAACTGCTTCATTGCGCTCAGTCTGTCAGGAAAGTGAAGCTGCATCGCGAATTCCCGGTTTGGCAGTAAGTGCAAATGGGATATGAAAGCAGCTGCCTGGTATGGTAACCTTATTTTACATATAAACGTGTGGGGTGTGTCCTGCTCACAGGCCCGTGTCCCCTGCTGTGTGAAAGGTGTCCAGCAAAAGTCGTGAGTAAAAATCAGGGTAGCTCCCTGCCAGCTGAACCATTGAATTTGCAAGTGTTTCATCTGATTTTCTTTCTTGATACATGAACTGAGCCCACCGGCTCCGGATTACAAATTAGGTATTGTGCAAGTATTTTCCATCCTCAGGGCCCCAACCAGCTGCACTGATCCTGGCTAGCCCCCCCCCATCCTGGGTACCCAGTGACAGTGACTTATAGGGACTCTAACCCTGTGCACAGTGCTCTGAACATTAGTGTGACTGAATTAATTAACCTGATTTCCCCGTCCTTGTTACTATCCCCTAAATAAATCAGATTTGGTTGTTTAGCAAAGTTACACTGCCTGAGATATGTGTTAGTGTTTAAATATCGTACAGTGGCTATTGTATTACACCATCTTACTTTACAGGGGGTCCCTAGAGTCAAGCTGATCAAACTAGTCCTGGGGTTAAGTGTATACTGTAAAGGTACTTTTAGTATATTGTGTGGGCCACTAGTGGGAAGAAAGGGGGGTTGCAGTGTCCCAGAGGGCTGTGACCAAGTCATACCAGACAGTATTAACCCTGACCTCTTGGTGGAGGCACCCGCCATTGGACCTGGGCCCCCTCAACCTGTTTGAGGTTAAGCAGGCAGGGGTAGTAGCCCTTGGGATAGCGCCACCTGGGGGTTACACAGGTATGTATTGTGGATGATGCAGCTGTGTAGTTCTGGCCTGTATCAGAATAACTGATTATGTGTGATGATGGATAATATTTATTTATTTAGTTTTTGTTGACCGGGTAAGGTGCACTAGCCATAGAAATGACTATTTTCAGGCACGACCCGGGAGTGTACAGAAACAACATATTATTGAAACAGAGACAGTACAGTCATTAAACAGTAAAAGTTAAGACAGTTATAGTACAGTGCAGGCAGGAGAAAACAATAAGTACAATAGATTCAACTATAATGTATAACATAGAGAGAATACGAGAGCAAAATAAAGCCAATCAGGCAACATTCAAGTAGCAGATAGAGTGAGATCATACAATGAGGAGTACTGTTATAATGATTGTATAGGATGGATATAGGAAAATCAGGAAATGAGAATAGGTTAGGGATGCAAAAGAAAGGAGGGGAGGATGGGATAGGAAAGTCAGATAGGGGATGAAGACACAGATAATAAGAGAAGAGCAGGGCAAAGAGGGGAGAGGTGGAAAAATGCTGAGTGCAAAGGTGATGAGGAATGAACTCATAAGAGATAATTAGGGGTGAAAGGTAAAAAGAGGGGCGATAAATGGGCTAAGGGCATTTGAAGCAGGAGCAAGTGCAGAAATCAGCGAGTTAGTCATGTATAATTTTTTTTAAGGAGGCATGGATGGTGCTAGTCATATATTTAGGGGAAGGGAGTTCCAGTGCTGTGGGGCATGAAGGTAAAGGCGCTGGCTGCTTTGGAGGAGTTGTGTCTAGGGATGAGAACATGGACATTAGCAGTCGAGTGCAGACCATAGCTGGATGTCTGGTTAAGAAATAGACCTGCCAAGGGCTTAGGCATTTGATTTCAGATGATATTATCTATAACCGGAGCTGTACATGAATGCTCTAGAGGACACAGAGGAGAGCCACCCAAGTTCAGCATAGAGGAGGCAGTGGTGTTTCAGCCTATGTGAGGATGATGCAAATCCACAGATATTGTTGTAAGTGACATCTCACTTCCGAAGGCTAGTTTTACCCACAGAGGCATAAGCTGCAACCCCGTATGCGAGTGACAGAAGGAGTAAGCCACGTGCAATAGCAAGCCTTGCTGAGGGGGTGAGCACATAGCTGGAATGGTAGGCCATAGCAAGTTTCATGTTGGCCGTCTTGCAGGTCTGCTGGATATGAAGATCAAAAGTAAGAGCTAGATCAAGTGTGAGACCCAGATATTTGAAGTAGGGTTCCACTTCAACAGAAGAGCCACTTATGGTGGAAACATTGAAGAAAGGTTGAGAGAGTTTGAGTTTGGCATTTGTGCCAAATAGCATGGCTTGAGTCTTGGATACATTCAAGACAAGTTTATGGCTGGACAGCCACTGCTGGATTTGTTGAAAGTCATGGGAAAGTCTTTGTGGTTAATTTCACAAATGTCTTTAGCACTGGCATACAGGACAATGTCATCAGCGTACAGCAGGGAAGCAGTCAAGAGGGTGTTAGAGGAGATTTTGTTTATAAAGATGGTGAAAAGTAGGGGACCAAGAATAGAACCTTGAGGCATGCCAATGTTTATGGTAGCACAATCTGACACAGTGGAATTGAATTTAACTAGCTGAGTGCGATCCAAAAGGTAGCTGCCAAACCATGCAATGACACTGGATGAGAAGCCTAGTGGTCTAAAAGCACTTAGGAGGATGGGGTGATCGACAAGGTCAAATGCTTTTGTCATATCTATAAAAATTGCCCCCGTGAGGAAGCCTGAATTCATGGCAGCTAGGGTGTCTGATGTAAATTTGAGTAATGCAGTGGTGGTACTATGACACTTATGGAAGCCATGCTGAGCATGCGTGAGAAGATCATGTTTCCAGAGGAAGTCAATGGTCTGTGTGGCTATGAGCTTCTCAAGGAATTTGCTGAGAACAGACAGTATGGCAATAGGCCTATAACTGGAGGGATTTTTGTGGTTACCCTTTTTTAAAGACAGGGGTAACCCTGGCCGTCTTCCAGATGTCAGGAACATAGCTATGGGAGAGGGATAGGGTGAAGATCTTAGCTAGTGGTACAGCTGTGAAAGGGGCAGCAAGTTTTAGGAGCTTAGGATCAAGTTTGTCAGACCCAACAGCAGAGAGATCAGAGATATTATTGAGCAGCCGAAGTACTTCATGGCGAGTGATAGACTTGAAAAGAAATTGGGGCCTAGAGACATCATTTTGGGTGTTAAAGTTTGGTTTAGGTGGGAAGGCCGAGGTATGGGTGGTTAAGTCTGAAAACTGAGCATTGAAAAAGTTTGCGACCATCAGATGGGGTGGGAGCTGGATTTGAGCCTAGGAAGCATTTGATATGGAACCAGAATTTTTGGGGCTCACCGTAAGATTGAGTTAGGAGCTCCTTACAGTAGTCACTTTTGGGCCTTTCAATATCCTTCTTGCAGGAATTACGGAGTGCTAGGTAGATGTTTAGGTCAGCTGATAGTCCAGATTTTTTGTAGTGTAACCAACATTTGTCATGCTGACGAAGTTTAGAAAGAAGGTCAGACTTTAGCCAGTGGACATGTTTATTTTTTATACGATGGGTAACAGAAGGGCAGTGTTTGTCCTGAATTGCCAGAAAGCAAGTGAGGAATAGATTAAGAGAAGTCTGAGGATCGTCAGTTTCATAAAGAGGGGGTTCAGTCGATAGTGACAATGTCCAGCAAGAAGGACTGAAGACCAAAGTGTGCGAAATTACGGAATGTGACAAAACTAGGTTTAGCCGGGGAGGGCTGAGTCTTACCCCATATACAAAAGGTGGGGGAGTGGTCAGTTATGTCATCTGCTAGTATGCCAGAGGAGATAATGTTTTCCGGGTGGTTTGTCATTATCCAGTCAAGCAGAGTGCTCGAGCTTGTGTGCTGTGCAGTTCTAGTGGGGTCACTAATTACTTTCGATTGTGATCACCAAGAATAAGAACCTAATTTCTCCCTGAAAGAAGAGAGGTCTGATCAAGTAGCTCATCAAGACCTTTTAGGCCACTAGAAGGGGGGTTGTAGGCACGTACAATATGAAGTTTTTTTGAGCCGAGAGTAAGAAGGACATGAAGTGCTTCACAGTGGAGTAGGGGGGACGAGCAGATCATGGACAGTTGGAGGTCCTCTTTAAAGTATATAGCTGTACCACCCCCTCATTTGGGAGCAGGTCTGTCAAATCTCAGGAGATTGTATGAGGGAAGTGTGCATTGAGAGTCCTGGCTAGAGGGTTTTAGCCAGATTTCCGTAAGGCATGTGATATCAGGTTTATAGAGGTTGACCCAGGATTCTAATTCAGCAAAACTGCACAGCAGGCTCCTGATGTTATGGTGCACCACAGTAGTTTAGCTCATTTTTATTTCACAAAAAAAAAAAAAAAAAGCCTTTCAACAAAGCCAACTTTCAAAGGATTGAGAGTCAGGTATGCAGACACTAAAGTACATACATACAGAGGTTATACATGAATATAAAGCACAGTTAATGGATTGGATACAGGTTTGCTTATTTATTTTATTTATTTCATTTTGTGAACCAGGTAGGACCACTGGATTGCAAGCCCTTTTTCAGGCTCAACCCAGGCATAGTAATGCAATACAGTATACAAAAAGAAAAACGAAAGATAAATACATCATATTACAATAATACAGTTGCAAACAGTCACAAATACATTGATTGTGCAGATGTTTTATAAAGTTATTTTTAAAAACCTGGAGAGAGCAAAATTGCCATAATGAGTCAGGTAAACTGTTACAATAGTGAGGGCAGCCACAGAGAAAGCATGGGTGCTAACCTTAGTTTTGCAAGATTTTTCATCAAGTGAAACCCATTTTGGCTGATCTGAAGCTAGAGAACATAATCCTTTTAGAAACCAAGTCTGAGAGGGCAGCCGAGACAGAGAAAAAAAAACATTTATAAAAACTAGGCAGCCCAAAAAATATTCAGTGCACAAAGATGGAGATAACCAACCAAGCAGGGAATATAAAAAACAGTAATAAGTGCGATGAGGAACACGTAAAACAAAGTGACAAATATAATTATAAACAACTTAGAGACTATGACATTCTTTAACTCCCAAACCAAAAAAAAGGATTTAAAACATCAGAAAAATGTGATAAAACTGATCCAACAGCAATGGTTTCCTGGTGTCAAAGGAGAAGTTCTTCAGTTTATACGAAACCCCTAATTTTTCATTAATGTTCCAACAAACCAATTTTACATTATCTGAAAAGGACCATGTAAGATCCAAAAGACCACCCAGATACTTATATTAAAAACATGATCAATGAAATTATCAAAATTATCATGTAGCCTAAGAGATGACCTCCTCCCAGCACTGCATGTGTTCAAAAGATCATAGATTTTGTCTTTTTTGGAATAATAATCAAAGAATTACTAGAAAATCAGGCACATATTGAGAGGAAATCTGATTCAAGGTTGTTGGATATGTTAGACAAATCCTCAGCAGCAGAAGAAATTATAAGATCATCAACATAAAGTAATGAATCACAATTTAAAAAACTAAGGGAAGCAGATTAACAAACAAAGTAAATATAAGGGAACACAAAATTGACTCCTTTGGTACTCCCCTACCTATTTTGCAAGAGTTTAAAAAAACAGAGCTCCTCCCAACACACACACACACACACACACACACACACACACACAAATGAGAATAGTTGGTAAAATAATCCTGAACCCAGGAAACCACATTAGCAGAGAAGCCAAGGGACTGCAACTTTAGGCAAAGCATATTATGATCAATAAGGTAAAATGCCTTGGTTAGTTTCCACAAACACAGCCCTCATCATAACACCAGAAAACAGGCCACTGAGAACTGAGTTTGTGAACCTGAATAAGGCAGTCCCCATGCCATAGCCCTTATGAAATCTACACTGCTGTGGACAAAAAATACTATACTTCCCCCAGACAGCAATTAATTTGTTCAGCTACAATTTTTCCGACTAGTTTTCGGGTTACTTGGCATACAAGTGCAGTATACAGAAGAATACACTGTCAGGATTGTACTGTGATTCTTAATAGCATTTACATCTTCCGGAGGTAGTAAGCATATCAAACAGCTGATATTTAGATGATGCAATCGAGTCACATGTTCTTAACACACCTGTAGTGTCATTTCAGCATTTAGCAAATCTAATCAATCAATTGATCAATCAATCAATCAATATCTTTATTTTGCCAGGCAGAACACCAGTGAGACAAGCTCATTTACAAGACCCGAGAGCAGTACAATAGCCGGACGGGCCATAAGTTAAGCATATAGTAAGCATATATAATGACAACATAATCATACAAGGCATATACAAGGCAAAGAAGTACATGGAATATGCGGCAGTCTAAGAGTCACTAGCAAGCTATATACATTACCCCTGATGAAGTACAATGCTTCAATGCATTTAAACACATTTTAAACACAATAAATAAAGATTACATGGTTTCAGTTTTAGAGATTTACTCATTTTGCATAACTGTAGAGTGACAGGATCTATATGACCTAAGTGCAGCATGCTAGAGAGTGCAACCTGCTCATGTTTGAGTTAGGAAGACTAGGTGACTAGGCATGCTGGAGCACTGAAGGAGAAGGGTAAGGTATAGAGACAAGTGCTAGCAGTCCAGATGTGGTAGTGACAAGACAGAGTAGAAGAGGAAAAAAAAGAAAAAAGGGGGGAAGGGCAGATGAGGGCAGGTAAGGACAGTACAGAGGTAGGCAGAGGGAGGGGAGGGAGGGATATAAAGAATGTAGCAGATGAGGGATAAATGTTGTCAGTAGGTGGTGTACTAGTCAGAAACAGTGTCTCCTAGGTAGATATCTTAGTGGACAGAGCCTGCTGAAGTATAAGCAATATACAAGGTGGGTTGGCCATAAGGATACAACTTCTCTTATTTGAAACAGTGACAGACCTCAGAGAAGGTCTTTAGGAGCATGGCTTTAAATTGGAAGAGTGTTACAGGGCGAGTGAGCCTTAGGGATTTTTGTATCTTGTTCCAGAGCACTGGAAGGGTATAGCTTATGGAGGCTCTACCAAAGCGCGTTCCAACTTTGAGAATAACAAGGGATACATAGGTGAGATTTCTAAGGGGATAAATACTGGGGGGGGGGGCAGGTGGGCAGGCAGCCTATGAGGTACTGAGGAAGCTTATGAGTGATGCCCTTGTAGGTCCAGATTACAGCATTTTTTTGCCTCCTCAAGCTAAGTGAGCTCCAACCTATGGAAGCTTAAAGGGTGCAGTGGTGAGTGGAGTAAGGCGCATCAGAGATAAACCTGAGGGCTCTGTGGTAAAGGGTATCAAGCTTGAAGAGAGCCGAGCTAGTACTGTGGCTATACAAGAAATCCGCATAGTCCAGAAGTGGCATAAAAGTAGCCTGGACAAGGAGTTTCCTAGCCTCCAGAGTCAATAAGTATTTGATGCAGAAGAAGATACCAAGTCTTTGTCTCAATTTCTTGGCTAGCTCATCTAAGTGGTCTAGAAAGGGCAGCTTGGAGTCAATCCAGACCCCCAAGTATTTGAATTTCTCCATGAACTCCAGTTTTTCACCCAGGAAGGTACTTATTTGGAGGATCATGCCAGCTAGATTGTTTTTTGTAGAAAGGACTAAAGGAGAGAAAAGCATGGCTTTGTTTTTTTTTTGCACTTAGTAAGAGTTTTAGGTCAAGCAAATTTTTCTGAGGTACTTCAAATTCATTTTGGAGGTCAACAAAGAAACAAGAAGGAATTCTATGAGGTTTCCCTGTGAGGTAGTACCAGAGCTTGACTTTCCCCACCTCTGTAGAGGATTTATTATCTACATAATAGAACATGGATTGCAAGCCAGGGGAGAACAAACCAAGAAGGACTTTTTTGCCTAGTACCAAGATATGATATATATAGCACCCTTGAGTTAAAGCTTAACCAGTTCAGCTTTGCTATAGAGGACACAAGTACGTGTCTGTAGCTTGAGGTCCAGAACAAAGCAACATGCCCCATTCATCTGACCTCTGACCATTTGGTCTATCAAGTCTGCTCATATTGCAGGGTCCACAGCTTAAGCTAATGTCCCTGCCCTCCCTTCCTCCCCACTCCTCCCATCCTCCTTACCCCCATGCCTATCCCAGCCTCTCTTAAAGCTTCCCACTGTCTTCAATGAGATGACCTCTTCCAGCAGGGCATTCCAAGTGTCCACCACCCTCTCTGTGAAGAAGTGCTTCCAGACCTCCCTCCTAAACCTCCCACCCTCCATCTTAAGACTGTGACCCCTCGTGTTATGGTTGCCACTCAGCTTAAATAGACTCTCCTTATCAACCTTATTTATCCCTTTCAAATACCTGAAGGTCCCAATCATGCCCCTCTCTCTCTCTCTCTCTCTCTCTCTCTCTCCTGTCTTCCAGAGAGTACATATTCAGTGCCCTCAACCTCTCCTCATATGCCTTGCCCCTGCTGACCACCTATCATCTTTGTAGCCCTCCTCTGGACCTTCTCCAGCAGGTTAATGTCCTTTTTGAGGTGTGGGCACCAGTACTGAACTCCATACTCTAGATGTGGCCTTACCAGTGACCTGTACAAGTAGTAGTAGTAGTAGTAAAAGTTTATTTTTATACAGGTAAAGATGGTTTTGTAACATCATTGGGTCACAGACCCTTTTTCAAGATGTACTTGTTTTCTTCAGAATTTTAAAATAACATGAAAATACACACCATTCATTATTACAACAAACATTATTACAAACATTTCACAAAACCAGGTAGTTTTACATAATCCCCCATTCAAAACATCACATATTTGTAATATGACAATATTTCCTCAATTTAAAAGTCCGCAAAGTTTCAGACCCTCAAAATTCATGTTCCCTTCCAGAAGTTTTTATCACCCATTACACATACATCTTATTTCCAATCCATTATCAAATGATCTCATAAAATGTTTAATTTTTTGAATCTGCTTCGTTTCTGGATCAATAGGTGCCCACAGATTTATAACCTTTATACCAAAGGTCATTTCACCATATTTTTTATTTATTTTGGGCTTTACATATTTACTTCCCACCTTACCTCTTAAATTATATTGATGTACATGCATTAAACATGGAATTTTATCCACAAGATACTTCAGATTTTGTTTGTGAATGACCCCATGTATCTGTTTTAACCATTTTGATCCCTTTTTTGTTCTATCTGGTCCCATTTTAAGGTCTTAAACATTTCACAATGATGAGTATAATATTCACAATTTAATATAAATCTAGCTAAATTATTATAAAGGACATGTATTGCCCTCAAGTTTGACTTGTTGGCCATACCATATATATGAATTCCGTATTCTATACAAGGAATAATCAATTGATTTATTATATCTTTTCTCATTTGGTAATCTAAGCAATATTTAGATCTATGAAAAGCCCCTAATTTATTATTTGTTTTATGAACAAGATTTTTTATATGGGAGTTAAACTTCAGACTACAATCCACAGTAATCCCCAAATACTTGTATGAGTCAACCTGGTTTAAAAATTAATTTTTAACTGTTTTAATTGAAATTTTAGGGAATTACTAATATTTCTTCCATTACTATAAAATCCCATTGAATTTGTTTTTTTACTATTTAAAACCAACCCCCGATTTATATAACCATGTTTCCATCCTCCTAAAATCATTCTGAAGGGTTTTCACCATTTCCTGAGTTGTAGCACCACTAGCCAGCAGTACAGTATCATTTGCATACATACTCAAAACTGAGTTCTGTACCATTGTTGGGAGTTCATTTACATACATTAAGAACAATAAAGGGCCCAAAATCGAGCCCTGGGGGAACTCCTCTACTCACAGGGGCTGGTTTAGATGAAATATCGCCAATATAAACTTGTTGAACTCTACCTGTCAAATAGGATTCGAACCAGGGGAGGGTTTCTCTATCTATTCCCAACTCCATCATTCTCCCAATCAATTTACCATGGTCTATAGTGTCAAAGGCCTTGGAGAGATCCACGAATACCGCCCCCACCGATCTTCCCCCATTTAACTGGGAAGCGATGTTATCAATTAAATCGGTGAGTGCGGTGTCTGTGGAATACCCTTTACGAAATCCTGACTGATAAGGAGACAGGAGAGAATTTGTTTCCAAATATCTACTCAACTGCCCCCTTACCAGTCCCTCCAAGACCTTTGACAAACAAGACAATAATGAAATTGGCCTATAATTTGTTGGTTCCACAGGGGAGGTTCCTTTATAAATTGGTACAATCTTTGCCTGTTTCCACAAAGTTGGAAATTTGTTTTCCAGCAGACTCCAGTTAAAAAGTCTTAGTAGTATTGGAACAATTACCTCAAGAGAATCTTTCAAAAACCTATTTTCTATTTTATACAATCCTGAGGCTTTTTTTCAGTTTAAGCTTCCTTAATTCACTCTTTACTTCTCTACAGGTAATTGCTTTAAACCTAAACCTCATTTTGTTTAATGGCCAATTTTCCCCTTGACCTACATCTATATGAAACTGCTTTGACATTTCTATATCAGGTAATAAAACGAAATATTGATTTAACCTTTCTGCAGATTCAAGTGTTGGCAATAAAGCGTCCCCCTCCCTGATCTGGATAGGCCGTCTGTTTTCCACAACAGTTTCAAATGATTTTATCAATTTCCAATATTGTCTAGGATCAGTACTCTGTTCAACCTTATTTTTATAATATTGTTTTTTCAAAATTTTAATTTTGACTTTAAGCTTATTCCGTTCATTTTTATATTTAATCCAATCATTAGGGTCCAATGTTTTATTAGCCTTTTTCCATAATTTATTTTTATATCTTATATCATGTTTTATCTTATCTGTAATCCAGGGAACATTTACTTTATTACATACACTAATTTCAAAAGGGGCAACCTTATCACAAGCCTGAACAAACAATTTGGAAAAATCCTTGATGGCCCAATCCAGATCAGGGATTAGAAACAACCTATCCCACCTGATTTTTCTTAACTCATACAGAAAGGCATCTTTATTATATCTTTAAAAATTTCGACGCTTAGTTTTTCTTGGACCTAAATTTATAGATGTTTCCCTTTTATTTATCACTTCCCCCACACAAACAATAGAGGAACGATCTCCATATATAGGTTGTTTCACTTCCATAGTAATAACTTTAATTCCCTCTGAAGAGAAAACTAAATCCAATATGTTCCCCTCATTAAAAATATGTGTTTTCCTAGTAGAAACTGCAATATTTTGATGCAGATTTAATGGGTTAAGACTTGTCCTTAGGGCATTACCCCTTGATTTATTCCATGCTGCATTAAAATCACCTACCATTAATAAATCTAACCCCATTGAATGTTGTTGTAATAGATAAGCCAATTTGTCAAAATCCACTGCTTTAACTTTTGGGGGAGAATACACTAAACCCAAAACCATATTTAAGTTCTTTATTAACACTAACAAACATTCTATCATCCCTACTTCTCCTGAGTAAACCATCACAGTTTCACCCAATTCCCATTTTAAATACATCAACAAGCCACCCCCTCACTTATTTTCCCTGTTACTCCTATACATGATATATCCCTGTAACTCAGTTTCCCCTTCACCTAAACTATGAGTCAACCAGGTCTCAGCCATGGCTACAATATCAGGGTTTTCCAGAATCTCCCAAGCTCTCAACATATCTAGTTTATTTTTTAAACTCCTTGCGTTATCATAAACTACTTTAAATAAATGGGGGGTCCAGGATTTATTTCAATGCCCCCTCTCATCAGTAGAATAAGACAAACATTAGTTTGTAAATCTTGGGCCAGATATTCAAAACTTTGCCTCGGGGGAAAATTAGCACTGCCCGGCGGGCAAACTTAGCCCGGAGCACAGAGCAAGCTATATTCAAACGGAATAGCCCAGGGCAAACAGCTTCTGAATATAACATGTTAATGAGGCCATGCAAACTGGGCTGGGAGTGCAGGGCAAACATTGCCCTGGAATAAGACAGCACTGAATAAAGCAACCAGGAAGTGCAACCCACAACAACAACACAGTACACAGCAACGTGAGGGCAGGTACAGGACGAACTACGTGGCCAATGTGTGCTAGCAAATGCATGGACTCAGTACAGTTGCAGGAAGCAGCAGATGAGAAAGAACAGTGATGAAAACTGTATAATATTCCGTACCGTTAACTGGCGCTAACACATTAAGCGGCATTAGCAGGAGCTAAGCAGTTAGCCCAGAGCAAACACGCTTGCCGGAGCTAAAATGTGCCATATTCAAAAGTGCCATGCAAATGAGCCTACTTAGGTAGTCTCTGGGCAAACAACCAGATTAGCATCTCATTATACCCTGATTTGCATGCAGTTTGCCCAGTGTTACTGCAGGGTCCCCAGAGCCACCTGTAGGTCAGTCTGGAGTACAGGGCAGACCAGGTCCAACCGCAGCTCCACCTGTAAGTCAGTCTGGCAGCGCATTTATGATAGCTACAGGCTATAGTAAACAGTACAGTATAGCATAGCATATTGTACCCAAGGGGACAAGACAGCATAGGCACAGGTGGTGGTGGTGCTGCATGCAACTGTCACACTGTAGGGCATGCTACAGTGCACAGCAGCAACTACAGTAGCAAGGGGGGCCAATAGTGTGTGGACACAGCAATGCCTATGGTGTGTAGGGCAGTGATGATGACTGCACTATACACAGTGAGAAGCCCAACCTGCGGATGCTTCCTGACACTGGACATTACTGTTACGCTGTTGTGTGACCCACAGATGCTGCACCTGTGGCATGGATGCTCACAGTGACATGTACATTCCTGGCTTTGTATGCTATGGCAGTTGTACAGCTGTGAGATATGTGGCTGGGGGGGGAATATATTATCCGAAAGGCACACTGGTGTTGGGGTATTCCCAATACTAGCCCATGTACACTGCATGATGTGTCCCAGCCTTGTGGCCACACCTGGTCTGTAGCATAGCCTCGCCACCCATACATGCTCCCCTCAACATCCTCCATGCCCACAGTGCTGCATGTGTGTGCGGGCATCTGTTGGTGTCCACGGCAGTGTGGTCCACAGGTGTGTGTTGTATGGCCACACTGCCATGCTGTCCACTGGTGGCAGGGTCACCACTTACTGCCTGGCATGACTGGGACTGGTGGCAGATGATGGCATCATTGTGATGCCATCAGTTAGCAGCATGCTTCCTCTATGTTTAGCTTTATCTATGTGTCATATTTATTTGTTAGGGTCGCTAAACCCGCGCAAACACCAGCATAAAGCCACAGTGTCGGCGCCAAGGCTGCTTGCCCAGGATTAAGATGAGCTTTTCCTGGGCATTAATGTGCACCTACGCTAAGTGTCGCTGGGTCGTAAACCATAAGCCTTGGCGCTGGCCGCTGAATATAAGCATTGCGCTTGTATTCATGTCAGTTTGCCCCTTGCATACATTATAATTTTGCCTGGTGCTAATGCAGTTTGCCCACGCTATTTGGCCTTTTCAATATAGCAGACCCGCGCTAATCCCGCGCTAAACCTGCGCAAACGGTTTTTGCCCACGCAAAGCTTTGAATATCTGGCTCCTTGTCTCTTAAAGTGCATGAATATTTTACATTTATTCATCCCCACTATAGAATCTCTAATAGAGGAAAAAGGATTCCTTCTCTTAGAGCCCATATACTGTATTTTGTTATCCTGAAATCCCTTCCACTGGTGTCGTAAATAAACTGCGGGAATCAAATCCTCCTTATCCTGCACTATTGTGTTATTTCCAAGTACTGGGCATATTACTAAACATGTTAAAAGAAAACAAAACCAAGCTTTTAAAACCCCATTTCCAAAAGCTCTGTAAAACTCCCCAAAGAAAGAAAGCACTGATCCGTTCAGCAACCCGGCTGGGGATTTCTCGATGAGACAAAAAACAATTTCAATACCCAAACAATTTAAATACTTACTCACCAGAGAAACCCAGTCGGGAAACAATCAGATCAAAGGCCTCCTATCTGGTCCAACAAACGTTTTCTCTCCCGAGTGGTGCTCGCGCCACTCACCACTCATGCTCCGCTCACGCTGGAGCACATGGCACAGATTTAAATAGGGCTCAAACTCTGCCCTCCTACCACCAGATTGGTCGTCGGCTCCCCCTCGCCCCCTCGCACCAACCTAGTCAGCTGTTGTTAGAAACAGGGGAAACAAAGTCACCAAGGATTCTTGCTTTACTGCTGGAATGTCCCCTTTTCTTGCAGCCCTCTGTTGTACAGGCAAACTGGATGTCTGTTGAAGATGGATTTCACAGACAAGCTGGGTAGCTTGCGTTCTTTGGCTGGAGTGCGTGGCTCAGATTTAAATAGGGCTCAAACTCTGCCCTCCTACCACCAGATTGGTTGTCGCCTCCCCCTTGCCCCCTTGCACCAACCTAGTCGCCTATTGTCAGAAACTGGGGAAATAAAGTCACCAAGGGTTCTTGCTTTACTGCTGGAATGTCCACTTTTCTTGCAGCCCTCTGTTGTACAGGCAAACCAGACATCTGTTGCAGATGGATTTCACAGACAAGCTGGGTAGCTGGCGTTCTTTGGCTGGAGCTCGCAGCTCAGATTTAAATAGGGCTCAAACTCCGCCCTCCTACCACCAGATTGGTCGTCGGCTCCCCCGAGCCCCCTCACACCAACCTAGTCAGCTGTTGTCAGAAACCGGGGAAACAAAGTCAAGGGCAGTATAACCTCCTCTCTCTCCTACTACTGAGCCCCCTAGCTATGCATCCCAGAATCTTGTTTGCCTTTGCTGCTGCTTTCTTGCACTGTGTGGAGTGCTTCAGGTCACTAGTGATCATCACTCCCAGGTCCTTCTCCTCCTCTGATGCAGATACTCGGACTCCACCCAGGTAGTACTCTGTCCTGGGATTCTTGGCTCCAATATGCATAACTTTGCATTTCTTGGCATTGAAGCCAAGCTGCCAGATCCTGGACCACCTCCTCAGCTTTTCCAGATCTTCCTGTAGGTCCTGTATCCCTTAAGCTGTGTCCACTCTCCCACAGAGCTTGGTGTCATCCATGAATAGGCACATTTTGCCCTTAATGCCATCCCCAATGTCATTGATGAAGACATTGAACAACACCGACCCCAGCACCAAGCCCTGTGGGACAACACTGGTTACCTCTATGGTGCCAGATAACTCTCCTTCCACAACCACCCTCTGGGTTCTGTCCCTCAACCAGTTTTCCACCCATCTGGCCATCTTTTCCCCAACTCCAAGATCCACCAACTTCCTGATCAACCTTTTGTGGGGCACAAAGTCAAAGGCCTTGCTGAAATCAAGTTACAGGATGTCTACCGCTTGGCCCCTGTCTACTGTCTTAGTGACACAGTCAAATAAGTCAATCAGATTTGTTTGACACAATACCCCATGAACGCATGCTGCCTCTCATCCTGGAGACCATGCTTCTCTAGATATTCCACCAACCTTTCCTTTAGCATGGTCTCCATGAGTTTGCCCACAATGGAGGACAGACTGACTGGGCTGTAATTCCCTGGATCATCCTTGGGACCACTTTTGTGGAGGGGCACTACATGTGCTGTTCTCCAGTCCTGCGGTACCACTCCTGACTCTAGTGAACTATTAAATAGGTCTGCCAGTGGTCCTGCCAGCTCCTCAGCCAGTTCCTTTAGTACTCTTGGATGTACTCTGTCCGGGCCTGGTGATTTGTCCACCTTCAATGCCAGCAGCTCCTCCCTCACTCTGTCCTCCTCTATCACTACATCTATGTTCCCTTCCCCCTGCTCCTCTTCTCCCTCCTGAAAACACTGGTCCTTCCTTCTCCCTGGTGAAGACAGAATAGACGTATTCATTTAGTATCTCTGCTTCCCCCCCATTATCCTCCACCCACTCCACCCCTTTCTTAAGCCTAACAATCCCTTCCTTCTTGTCCCTTTTCTCACTTATATATGAAAGAAAGCCTTCTTCCCCTTCTTAATTCCTTCAGCTATCTGCAGCTCCTTCTGTGCCTTTGCTCACCGGACTTCCTTACTTGCCTCACTAGCCAACCTTAGGTAATTTTCCCTATCCACCTTTCTCTTGGTCTTCCTGACTTTTCTATAGGCCAACCGCTTTTCCCTTACTGCCTTGGCAACTCCAGAACTGAACCAGCTGGGCGCCTTGGCCCTTGTGTTCAACCCTCTGATCCTAATGCATGCATCTGTGGCAACCAGTATTCCTTCCTTAAAGATGGGCCACCTTTGGTCCACCCCCATATCTGCTCTGATGCCCGCCAGATGGCTCCTTAACACCTCGCCCACTCTACTGAAGTCCGCCCTCTGGAAATCCAAAATTTTGGTCTTAGTCGGGATGCTTTCCCTGCCCATATCCAACTGGAACCACACTGTACAATGGTCACTTCCACGCAGTGGCTCCCTGACCGTTATTTCCTGTACATGCTCCTCATTTGTGAGCACCAGATCAAGAATTGTTGGTTCAGTGATGCCCTGAGTCAGGAATCCACTCTGCAGTCCTTCTAGGGTCACCTGACTCTTAGCACATGTTGTGGATGGTATGCTCCAGTCCACCGTGGGCAGGTTGAAGTCCCAAACAATTACCACCTCTCAGCTTCCAATATTTGTGAGATCAGTTCCCTGTCCCACTCCTCATCTTAACTGGGTTGTCTGTAAGCCACCCCCAACCTCACCTTACTCCCGCTATTGGACCTTAACTGAACCCATAATGTCCCCACCTCTCCTTCCTCTGACTCCTCCCTCGTGCAAGTTATTCCCTCCCTGATACAAACTGCCACCCCTCCCCCCTTCCTGACTACTTTGTCCCTCCTGTATAGTTTATATCCAGGGATTGCATGGTCCCAGTTATGGTGTGATGTTGTCCAAGTCTTGGTTACTGCAGCTATGTCCACACTCCTGTCTGCTAATAGTGCCTGCAGGTTGTCCATCTTGTCTCCAAGACTCTGCGCATTGAGAGACATCACCCTCCACCTAGAGTCTGACCTTCCTTCTCTTCCCTCTTTTCTTCTATTCACAGTTCTTCCATCTGTGTGCACCCCCTCCACATACCCTTGTTATGTGTTCCTCACCCCCTCCATCCTTTGCTAACTATGCTTTTGCCCCTTCCACCTCCTCCCTCCAGACCTCTTCTATCACTGTGGGGGGGAGGTTCACTGACCACCTCCTCTCGGAGTCTGTGGGCCTGCACTCCCACTGCCCCTCCTCAGTAGTTTAAATTAAGTATAGTGGTTATGTAGTCCCCCAGTTTGTCCCTGAGCACCCTCAAACTCTTCCTACTGAGGTGTAGCCTGTCTGGTGAAAAGAGTGCTTTGTTTGACCAGGTATCTTCCCAGTCCCCAATACAGATGAACCTCTCCTCCCTGAACCATTTCCTCAGCCAGTCATTAAAATCCTCTATTTTTCTTTTCCAAGCTGTGCTGGCCGTGGTATTGGTATCACCTCTGAGAAGGCCAGCAATCTTCCTTCCTCCCTCCCTCCCTACAGATCCTCCCTAACTCCCTAAACCTACTATTCTCTATCTCAACCTCCTCCCCAGTTGGGTCATTGGTTCCCAAACGTATAACTAGATTAGGTTTTCCTCCAACCTCCCTTACTATTTCCCTTATTCTTGGGCCCACCTTCCCCGCCATCATCCCTGGCATACAAACCACCCTCCTGCTTACATTTGAGTCCCTTTAACTTCCCCAGTGAATACTCCTAATTATGGAGTCCCCTATGATTGCAACCCTTCCATCTCCTGCATCCGTGCTCCCCGTCCTTCCTTTCTTACCTTTGGTACTAGCTGCTTCCCCACCTAACTGCTCCCTCTGCACCCTGGTGAACTTATCTACACATTCACAATTTATCCCCATAAATGTTTTTCCATCTCCCAATCTGCCCCTCCCCTTCTGACTATCTATATCTGCTTTCAGTATTCTCTCCCCCTTCCGTTCCTTTTCTCTCCTTCCCCCCCATCCTCCACTCTGTTTTTCCTGCATATTCTTCCCTGCCGCCCTGATTATTTCCCTCCCCATCCCCTGTATTCCTGCTCTCAACCCTGGCTCAACCTGACCTCCTACCTCACCTGTTGCTGCCCTCTCCCTCCTTCCAGACAATGGTAAAAATCTAGTCAATAAAGGCACCTTTTTAGAATTTCCCACCCAGATGCTACTCTCACATTCCTACCCCTTCCCCTTACCACTTGCCATGCCTCCACCCTGGGCTCCCTAGTTATCTGAGAAAGAGATACTCCTGTATACTGGGTACTCCTCCCCACTCCCATCTCCTGCCTGATGGTGTCACTCCCCCAGGCATCACCCCTTTGCCTTTCCCTCCACTGCTCTGCTCCTCTGACTTCCCACACCATCCTCCCCAGCTCCCATCTGAGCAGCCTTATTTTAGCCCTTAGCTGCTCCAGGCTCTTACACACAGGACATCCCCCTTTACTCCACATCATCCCCAGAAAGACTGCTGCCCCACAGCTATTGCAGCTTACCACTCTCCTGCTTCTCATACATGAACCTATTCACCCACATCCTCCCAGCCCAGCTTCTCATAGCCTCCAGTTATACATAACTATAATGTAACCCCCTTGTTACCTGGGGTTACTAGAATCCCAGTAAGACCTAGTGGTAGGCAGGGAATGCAGCTTGTGAAACTCCAGTTAAATGGGTTTCACACTGACTCACTCTGTTCTCGGTCTCAGCTGAGACTGAGGGATGACATCACCATAGAACTGTAGCAGCTGCATGAGCCACAATGGAATCTGCAGCAGGGAGTTGGAATAGAATGTTGGGAGGTTTGAACAGTAGTCTGTAGGTCAGTTGGTGTTGGGAGCTTGCTGTGAAAACAACACAGCAGCTCTGGTTAGGCTCTTGGAGCCTCAGCCTTGATATAGGGCTACAGTTAGGAAAAAGGTGTGTGTTTCCACCTTAAGAGAGACACAGAAGATAATTGTAAAGTGGTGGAGACCGCTGATTCGGGTCTCAGTGCCCTCTCCCTCTGGGGATGGGGGCCGGAAAGGGTTTCCTGCCTATTCCAGGGGCAACCCCCCTGGTTCTGCTACTAGTGGAGAAGCTGCCTATTTGTTCAAGAGTGTGTGGGAAACAAGAAGATTTGTGAATCGCCTGTGGGGCACCTGCAATTGGAGGGTGAGTGTCTGCTCTTCCTAAAGGGCCTATGTTTTTCACCCTGGGACTTGTGTGATAGTGGGGATTGAACTACTGAAATAGTGGGAGGCCTAGAGTAATAGGCTTAGACAAAAAGTAAAAGTATGTTCAAGTCCAGCACTTATGGGAAGTAAAGATATGTAGAGGAGATGTGACATACGTCTACCCAGTAATCTACATTGCCAAGCTTTCAGTGAAAGAGATGTTTAGTTTCCAGAGAAATGGCCGGGTATGGACTGTGGGAGCTGGAGGTGGGAGACCCCCCATCTTTAGTGACCAGGTCCACCTCTACAAATTTGCTCTGTGGATTTCTACTTTGCCTCATGCACTTGGCCAGTGATGAGGGAAGTACCCAGATGTGGGACTGGAAGGAAAATTCCCTCTAGGAGCCGAAGGCTCTAAGGTGGTTTGGGGAGCCACAACAGGAAAACTGGTTCATTTCCCCAAATGGACCACGGATCAAGTGGCTTGCGGGGGGAGCCGGGCCAGTGGGGAAAACCCAAGAAGTGTACAAGTCGGGCTGTGTACCCAAAGCTGCGTGCAAGTCCTAGCTGTGTGCCTGGTGGGTTCAGAGTCTGAGGGCTGGAAATAGTGAAGAAGTGTTCTGTTGTCTCTAATCTGCATTACCAGGAATGTAGCCCTATGGGGGTCCATCTGTGCTTTGTTTGTTCAGCTTGGATGTAGTAAAAGCCACACTGTAGAATCCCATTCCTGGTTCTGGACATTACAGTTATTGCTTCCTGTGTTCAGATTTATTTGGGTGCCCCTGTGCAGAGTAGCCAAACCTAGGTCCCCTGTGCCGAGTAACGTCATCCTCCCCGAACCCAGTCCCCACCAGGTACTGCTGTCAGCTTCAACAGCATACTACCTGTCGTTTTGCAAAAAGGCAGGGGTCCGGGGTTACAAAAATGGAGGCACTGCTTTGGATTTAATTCTGGGAGGAAGTGCTTGGGCAAGGGGGCTAGTGTTTTGGCTATCTGGCAGTGGGTAGCCCAAAAGCTGAAGCAATTTAACTAAGTGTTTTGCTGTGTGCTGTGGATCTTATGCTGCTATTTAAAATGTCAACTGTTCACCAAGGAGCAGTAAAGCCAAAGAGTGTGCCCTTGTCCTGCATCAAATTGTTTACAGCGTTTTTGCCTGCTTTTAAAATGAACTGTGGTAAAGAAAAGTGTGGATGACTAGGGGTAGCAACAGGAAAATTGTGCCCTGGACATTGGAAATGCTTTTAAAAATGAACTGTGGTAAAGAAAAGTGTGGAAGACTAGGGGTAGCAACAGGAAGAATGTGCCCTGGACGTTGGAAATGCTTTTAAATGAACTGAGAGACTTGCTTGCAGGTGTAAATGGCTATGTTAAATGGCTGAAATGGGCTCCCGCCATGGAGTCAGTTGGGGGAAAAAAAAAATGCACTCTGCAGTTTAAATTTGCCTGCTCGACGATTGCTGTGCGGAGAAGAGCACTCGCGAGGAAGAAGAGGCTCATTTGCATGGCGTCATGTGATTGGTGAGGCTGCAATCAGTCCCGCCCCTCAGCCAGCTCTACAGTGACTGCCCCAGCATTTGAGAGGGAGTGTGATTGGAGAGCAACCCTCAGCATGCAGAACCTGCAGAAGGGTGTAAATTGGCAGACAACTATCACATTTCCATCCATGGTACTTGAAAATACACCACCAACTGAAATTGGTAATGCATAGTGACGGTCACCCTGAAATTTGCCACTGCTGCAATGTTTGCCTCAAGGACATCGCAGGTCAGCTCAATCCATCTACAGTGTGATACATACCAATCTCTGGGACGTACAACACTGGCGATGGCATCAGAGCAACCCTCAGCACGCAGAACCTGCAGAAGGGTATAAATTGGCAGACAACTATCAAATTTCCATCCATGGTGCTTGCAAATACACCACCAACCGAAATAGGTAATGTGTTCAACAGACATGGTAGAACAGCGATCAGTCGCCCAGTTATTTTAACGATTTTCGTCCCTCTTTCATTTCTAATAAGTTGAACCAGTTAGTTGCGGTATATGTGTTCTCATCCCAAGACGTGCTACACATGTGGTGTGGAAATCCTGCATGGGGATGACCAGTGCTGCTGCCTCCTATACCTGATGCCTAATCACAACTCTGTGCTATTTGCCAGAGCAACCGGCAAAGCAAACAATGTGCAACCAGTTCAGGAGTCCAAACTTCCTAAGGCCAAGATGGGGGCAGTGTCCACTGATGATTCCTAGCTACAAGTTTGATATGTGTATCTGATGTCAGTCGAGTGCAGTCCTGTATCTGTAGACCAGCTGTCATGTTCTGCAAGCTGATGGTTGATCTGAAGCTATCAACAGTGTTGAACATCTAGGAATTTGGTATGTGTCATGCAGCTGATCGCCTGGTCAGACTTGAGCTATCCTCGATGAATACATTGCAACAGTTGATTTTTTCACAGTGAACATCAACACACATCACCTCTGTCGATTGGTGGCATTCTTTCAAACACTGTATACATTTTTTTTTGTCTCTCACTTTACACATAGTTTCAGGTTCATCATGTCATTTATGGTCTGTCTGGTTCTGCAACTGCAAAATTGGCAATTCTTTCATGAAAGTAATGCCTTCTTTTCCTGTTATGTTTAAACTCTTTCTATGTGTTATGTAGCAATGCCACCTCGCGAGGATCCAAACACGAACGTTACAGTTCAGTGGGTATGTGTTTTCCTCTGCATTTGATCTGGATAACTAATGGAATGCATACAGCTGGGTTCTGTTGTTATGGTAGTGGAGCACAAAACATTCCATATCTTGTGGTAGCAGACTGTACAATGATTTGTCTGATAACCGCCATGTGTGTATCTGACAGCTTGAGTTGAAGGGTGGAGTACTGATGGCTGTGAGTGTGGGGTTGTCTGAACGTTGTTGATGGAGGGTTCACCAACAAATTTTAGTTATGTATAGATCAATCTTATTTGGCAGGTACTACTCCTATATACTGCGATTGCTGTCAAGTCACATAATGTTTTGCCATGTATGTCAGTATCATTCACATCGCATATGACAAGCCACTAACATGGGTATAGAGTGATCAAACAAAAAAAAAATTAATAATTATTTATGACAAAAATTAAAGATTTTTACCACAGTGTGTCACAGAATGACTTTACCAGTAGGAATAAATAATTTGCAATTGATAAAATTTGTACACCTGATTGGATTTAGTAGTTTATACATGATGATATTACACAAAAATAATCAGTCACGAGTGTTGGGCAGATGTTCTCTGACATAAGTGAAACAATTAAAAATCAGCAAATATAAATAAAAAATATAAGACTAAAACAAATGCTCATTACCATTTACAATTGAGTTGAATGACATCAACACGAACAGATGACTTCGTTGTCAAGACCAGCGTGCTCAGATTAGTCAACAGATGAAGACAAGTACCCCAGTACATACCCTTCTCAAGCATTGTTTTTCCACTATGACAACGTTTGAAATGCACATGACCAGCTGCTGCAGTCCTACAACCAAGTCCTCTTTCATCAAACCCCTCTCAATGCACTGTGATACATGTATTGCAGGTTGAAATCCCATCACGTCCACTGATGTAGTCCATAGACGAATCGGGACAAGATCCTTCCCTTCATCCGGTGTACTGTGATGCTTGCATTTCATGTTCAGAATGCACATCACCAGCTGTTGCAGTCCTTCAACTAAGTCCTTTTTCATCCAACCCCTCTCAATGCACTGTGATAAATGCATTGCAGGTTCAAATCCCATCACGTCCACTGATGTAGTCCATAGACTAATCAGGACAAGATCCTTCCATTCACCCACTGTACTGTGATGCATGAATGCCTCGTTCCATCAACATCTCTTCAAGAACTGAAGACAAGAAGATTTGGATCCCCACAATCAAGTATATTTTGGTCGTTTGTATTCAACGTCAACTGATACCATCGGTGTCAAGAATAGCAGTACTGTGCACAAGAAATTGTAAATGACATGATTATCAAACACTAATAGTAAACAAAAATCATCATTCAAATATACATGAATCTAACCTCCATCCTCTGTGACTGGTGCACTGCAGGTTTGAGTCCCACTACATCCACTGCTGTGGTCCTCCAACCAGGCAGGCGCAGACCCTCCCATCCCTCTGTGAATGGTGCACTGCAGGTTTGAGACCCACCACATCCACTGCTGTGGTCCTCCAACCGGGCAGACGCCAGACCCTCCCATCCCTCTGTGAATGGTGTACTGCAGGTTTGAGACCCACCACATCAACTGCTGTGGTCCTCCAACCACCCTCCCATCCCTCTGTGAATGGTGCACTGCAGGTTTGAGACCTACTACATCCATTGCTGTGGTCCTCCAACCAGCAGGTGCCAGACCTTCCCATCCCTCTGTGACTGGTGCACTGCAGGTTTGAGACCCACCACATCCACTGCTGTGGTCCTCCAACCAGGCAGGCGCCAGACCCTCCCATCCCTCTGTGAATGGTGCACTGCAGATTTGAGACCCACCACATCAACTGCTGTGGTCCTCCAACCACCCTCCCATCCCTATGTGAATGGTGCACTGCAGGTTTGAGACCCACCACATCCACTGCTGTGGTCCTCCAACCAGCAGGCGCCAGACCCTCCCATCCCTCTGTGAATGGTGCACTGCAGGTTTGAGACCCACCACATCCACTGCTGTGGTCCTCCAACCAGGCAGGCGCCAGACCCTCCCATCCCTCTGTGACTGGTACACTGCAGGTTTGAGACCCACCACATCCACTGCTGTGGTCCTCCAACCAGGCAGGCGCCAGACCCTCCCATCCCTCTGTGACTGGTGCACTGCAGGTTTGAGACCCATCACATCCGCAGTCTGTAATCAGACATCCACCCCCAACTACACCTTCCATCATACCCTGACAAATATTTATCATTTATGACACAGTGTGGCCACAGTGCCTATGAGTACCTTTACAAGGTGCAGGCTTCCCAACCCTCCTCCCACAGCTTGCACTGTGATAAATGCATTACATGTTCGAGTCCCACCACAACCAGTAAGGTGTTCGTTCCACCACGCAGACATCGATCCATCCCTCCCTTCATGTGGCCGTGGATAAGTGCACTGCAGGTTCGAGTCCCATCACATCCACAGTCTGTAATCAGACATCCACCCCAACCACACCTTCCATCATACCCGACAACTATTTATCATTTATGACACAGTGTGGCGCAGTGCCTATGAGTACCTTTACAAGGTGCAGGCTTCCCACCTCCTCCCACTGCTTGCACTGTGATGAGTGCATTACATGTTCGAGTCCCACCACAACCAGTAAGGTGTTCGTTCCACTACGCAGACATCGATCCATCCCTCCCTTCATGTGGCACCATGATAAGTGCACTGCAGGTTCGAGTCCCATCACATCCACAGTCTGTAATCAGACATCCACCCCAACCACACCTTCCATCATACCCTGACAACTATTTATCATTTATGACACAGTGTGGCCGCAGTGCCTATGAGTACCTTTACAAGGTGCAGGCTTCCCCACCCTCCTCCCACAGCTTGCACTGTGATAAGTGCATTACATGTTGAGTCCCACACAACCAGTAGGTGTCTGCTCCACTCATGCAGACATCGATCCATCCCTCCCTTCCTGTGGCACCGTGATAAGTGCACTGCAGGTTCGAGTCCCATCACATCCACAGTCTGTAATCAGACATCCACCCCCAACCACACCTTCCATCATACCCTGACAACTATTTATCATTTATGACACAGTGTGGCCGCAGTGCCTATGAGTACCTTTACAAGGTGCAGGCTTCCCCACCCTCCTCCCACAGCTTGCACTGTGATAAGTACATTACATGTTCGAGTCCCACCACAGCCAGTAAGGTGTTCGTTCCACTACACAGACATTAATCCATCCCTCCCTTCATGTGGCACAGTGATAAGTGCACTGCAGGTTCGAGTCCCATCACATCCACAGTCTGTAATCAGACATCCACCCCAACCATACCTTCCATCATACCCTGACAACTATTTATCATTTATGACACAGTGTGCCGCAGTGCCTATGAGTACCTTTACAAGGTGCAGGCTTCCACCACCCTCCCACAGCTTGCACTGTGATAAGTGCATTACATGTTCGAGTCCCACCACAACTAGTAAGGTGTTCACTCAACTACACTAGTGCTTCATTATCCAGGCAGTATCTTACCAAACACCAGCTAAAACAAAAACTTCTTTTGTACAGAAACAAAAGTACAATCATAGCATGAAAATAGTACTGCTAATTTAGAGACTGTATGTTTCTTACGTGTACAGCTATTACATACTTCATGTGAGGTATGATAAAACAAGCACACACAAAATACATAATCATTTCATTTTATTACTAAATTGTACAAAACATAATTTATTTATATGAAAGCCCACAAATGAACAATACATAAGAGATCAATCATAGATAGACCTCCTGCTCTAGAAAATGTATGCATTTCCTGTGTCAGCTCATTGACCTGAACTTGCTGAGTTCTTCCTATGTGCATCTGTTGACCTCACAAAACACTTCCTTCCTACACCACTTCCTGGATAGCATGATTCACTAAAAAAAAAAAATACCATCAACAGCTTAATCTGGTTCAAGGTCAGTTGGCATTCATCTGTATTCCCCCCTCCCCCGGGTCGTGCCTGAAAATAGGCAGGATTTGTCTAGTGCACTTACCCGGTCAACAAAAGCTAAATAAATAAATAAATAAATTTAGCTTTCTGAGGTACTGTGTAACTGTTATCTTACTAAACTGGGAAAAAAAAAGAAAAATGATTATCAGATTGATAAACTCAGTGCTGTTTGGTACAGAATTGACAACATGCAAAAAATTATAACAACTACACTGAAAGCAGAAATTCAAATTATTATGCCAAGATATACATACACTGTTTTATGACTGAAAACAATAATAAAACGAGCTCAAAATTAATATTTAGTCAAGGACAGATGTTTATTGTACAGTTTTAACAATATGGACCCAGAACTACAAATAAAACTTATATTTTTGTCAGAGTGTTTGCACATAGCATAATTACATTTACTTAAAATCATCAGATTTCATGAAAAACAGGAAAAACAATGTAATACAACATAAAAATAGGTCAAATAAGAATTGCCAATCCACAATAATTTTATAGAGTTTTTTATGATGAACATTTTTCCTTTTTTCAGTTTTACAATTGGTGTTACAGTTTTCAAGATATAAGTGTCAGAAGACAGTGTGTTTGTATGAATGCTGCAGGTCTAAAACTGCTTCAGGCACACAGGTGTTTCAGCAGCAGGCAGAGTGAGCATAAACATTCTAAATGACAATAGGATAGAATGAGTTAAGCAGCCAGTGTAAGCAGCTACAGCCAATTGGAAAGCCAGAAAAATAAAGCCAGGACTTGTGGGACATTCACCTAAGCTCATGGGTAAATGTCAAGTGCTCATGGGGACCTACAGGGACCTAATTCTAGGCACCAAAACAGCAGATCAACAGGGCATCGAGTGAGGTTCCTGCATTATTCATTTCTGTGATTGACAGGTCCTCCAGCCAATCGGAGGCCAATCACCTTATCACCATAGCCAATCAGGAGGTCGTGAAAGCTCTATAAGAGACAGTGTTTTCCAGCATTTTGCCAGATTCCAGCCTACATATTTGAGAGGCAGCCCCCCGGGTGGTGGCTCAGGCCTCTGCCATGCAAATGGCCTGGGCATTCCATCTAAGCCCCTCCATCCTGGAAAGAGTTTGCTTCTTTATTTAGTTAAAATTAAAGTAATTTAGTTAAGTTTAAAGCTGCTAGTCTGGTGGTTGCCAGATTTGTCCTCCAGGTACTAGCCCTCCCTTCCACATCAGGGGAAGATGTGGACCAAAAACCAGATGACATCAAGCAGCGGTGAGCATGGTGACCGAGAGCCTTAGTCATAATAAATAATAATAATAATTTTATTTATAAGGCACCTTTTGATTACTAAGGCGCCGTACGTAAATAACAAATCAAAACAGTAAAAATCATTAAGAAATACAATTAAAACAAGACAATCATAACAATCAGTGTTCTAAAAATGCAGTTTCCCATAAAAAAGTCTTCAAACCTCTCTTAAAGCCCTCCACAGAATGTACCTCCACAACCAACGGGGTAGAGAGTTCCAAAGGGTGGGAGCTGCATACGCAAATGCCCGAGCGCCTGAAGATTTCAAATTCACCCTTGGAACCTCTAGCAACTCCTCGTTGGCTGAGCGGAGTGATCAATTTGGGTGATAAGGAACCAGAGGTTCTTTCAGATAGCCTGGGCCCAGATCGTGTAGAGCTTTGAAAGTCAGCAAGCTGACTTTAAAGGTGATCCGCCACTGAACTGGCAGCCAGTGCAGTTTGCGCAGCACTGGAGTATTGTGACAGGATCTGCTAGAACCTGTTGGAAGCTGGGCCGCAGCATTCTGCACTAGCTGCAGGTGATGGATTTCAACCCCTGAAAGCCATAGATAAAAGGGAGTTGCAATAATCCAAGCACGAGGACACGAAGGCATAAACTAACGTTGGTAGGTCGGCAGACAGAACAAGATGCTGGATCCTGGCGATGTTCCTAAGATGGTATAAGGATGTCTTAATGACTGCCGACACCTGCGAATGCAGTGTCAGCTCGACGTCAAGAACCACCCCCAGGTTCTGCACCCATTCAGAGGTCAGGAGAGAAACGCCTCAAAGAAAAATTCCGGAAGGCGCATCAACACCTGACCCCCCTATCCGACGACTCGGGTCCACAACCAGTACCTCAGTCTTATCAGAATTCAACCTCAGCCAGCTAGAATTCATCCACTCCTGGATTTCGGTTAGACAGCTATTAAAGACCGAGAGAGCTCCAATCTGGTCGGGCGCAAAAGAAAGGTAGAGCTGGGTATCATCTGTATAACAGTGAAACCTCAGCCCATACCTCCTTACAATGTCTCCGATGGGTAGCATATACACAGCAAATAACATGGGTGACAGTACTGAACCCTGGTGCACCCCACAAGACAAAGTCATTGAATCCGAGGAAAAAACCCTGGACACAACTCTTTGTGATCTTCCAGTGAGGAATGATGAGAACCATCTTAAGACAGTTCCAGATATTCCACAGAACAGCCTCAGGCATTCTATCAACACCATGTGATCTACGGTGTCAAAGGCTGAAGAAAGGTCGAGGAGAACCAAAATGGAATGACTCTTCTGATCTCTAGCCATCAAGAGATCATTGAGCACCTGAACCAGTGCTGTCTCTGTACTATGTCTTTTACAAAAACTGGACTGGAGGGGTTCGTAGATGTCATGGATGGTCAAATGGTCTTCCAGTTGTGCAGCCACTACTTTCTCAATCACCTTCCCAATAAAGGGAAGGTTAGAGATAGGTCTGTAGTTTTTCAGACAGTCAGGGTCCACAGTAGCTTTCTTCAAGAGGGGTGTCACCACCGCCTCTTTCAGGGAGCTAGGAAACTCACCCGATTCCAGGGAGCACCTGACTATCTGAAAAAGGACTGGACCAATGATGTCAATACAACCCAAAATTAGGGAGGTTGGTCCAGGGTCCAAACTACAGCACGTAGGATGCATGTGCTGGATGATCCTCATGACATCAATGAACTCCAGCTGACTGAAGGAACTCCAGGAAAACCGAGGCACCGTGATCTCACCCCAGTTCACGGCAACCCCCATAGAGTGTGATGGCAACAATTCAGCCCTAATGTCGGCCACCTTATTTGCGAAGAACCGAGCAAGCTCATCGCACTCCAATTACGAAAAACTTTCCGAACTTGAAGACAGGCTGGGTTGCACAGTCTGTCCACAGTTTGAAACAGTTGAGCTGGTCAATTCCGAGCAACCACAATCTTCCTGGACAGGAACTCTGCCTTCTTATGGGTGATTGAAGATTGATAGACCAAATAATGATCCATCAATCTAAGGTGGTCGGCATCAAGGGCGGACCTTCGCCAGCAACACTCTAACCTTCGCCCCTGTCTCTGCATCACCCTCAGTGTCCCATCAAACCAAGGGGGACTTGGGGCGGAGGGAGAGGTGGCAAACATGAACTGGAGCAATGAGATCCAGAGCCCCAGCAACAGCTGTGTTATAGGCCGACACGAGGGTCTCTGGATCACTGCTTGCCAACGTGGGAGATGAGAGGTCAAGCACCGCTGCAAGGCCTTGGGGATCTATATCCCACAAAGGGCGGTACCTAACCAACTCTGTAGGGGCAGGCCTTCTAGAAGGGGAGCAAAAACTAAACCCCACGGTGTAATGATCTGCCCACCCGATGGGTTCCACCCCCATATCGGATGCCTCGACCCCTAGAAGGAAGATTAAGTACAAAGAGTGTCCACATTTATGTGTAGCAGAGGAAACCACCTGTGTAAGGCCCAGTGTTGTCATTAACTGGAGAAAGTGTTGACCAAATTACGAGAGTTTGTCGTCGACCCAGGCGCTGAAATTGCCCAGAACCATCAATATAGGCGATTCAAATGCCATATCGACGACGAAGTCCGCCACTTCCTGAAGGAATCGCTTCTCATCACCGGGTGGACGGTAAATGAGGGCGATCCGAATGCCTACACCTGCTACAACAATACACTCAAAGGACTAAACCCTCCCCATTAGTACCTCCGTGAGGCCAAGTTTGGTCTTGAAACAGACCGCAACCCTTCCCCCCCCACGATCCAATCTTGGGCGGGTTAACACTAAGTACTCAGCTGGAGTCATAGCCTCCAAAATGGGGCCAGAGTTATCATCCAGCCAGGTCTTGGTAATGCAAGCCAGGTCCACCATACCAACAAGATCAGCAATAATTGCAGTCTTGTTTTTAATGGACCTGGCATTGCACAACACCACCCAGGTTGGACGAATCTTGTGGGTTGCACAGGCCATCTGCCCACCATAACCGGTGGTGCCCTTGGGTATGGGCACCAGACATGGGGAACCATGATCAGGATTCCATTTCGCCTCAGGGTGCCTTCTGATATTAACCACCCCAATACGACTACCCTCCCCGATCATCCTTCCCTGTTCATAACTCCATACCTTTCTCCCTCTCCTATGCTATATACCCAGTGCTCTGCAATGCTGGTAAATCTCAAACTGAAGAGGGGGAGAATAAAAAGGGCGAAGGGCACGAAGAGAGGAGGATGAGTTGCGCACCGCTGTGGGGGCTGAAGACCAACACATACTGCAAACTAAGCTATGCAATACAATAAACAATACCTAAAACTAAACTAAAAAACTAATAATATCCCACTAAAAAAAAAAGTTTAAAAACCCCCGCCCAACTCCCAGGTTAATCAACCTCAATTTCAGAACCTGGAAACAGAGCCTGACAAACCCCCAATACAAAATAACCCACAGAACAAATAAACAGCAAACAAAGCTTAAGGCCTCACCCCTAGCCCAACACATTCATATAACAAAAAAATAATAAATAATACACCCCCCCAGTCCTCTCACCACTGGGGAAAGAGGATAAAAAGGTACTCTCACTGCCAAATAATTAAACCAACTTAAAATAATAGAACAATGAAATAAAAAAGACAGTATTAAATGTTATAACTTTTAACAACATAAAAACTAATAAATAAAATACGTGGACACAGGGTCCTCTCACCACCCCATCGACCAACTGAAGAAAACAAAATAATACAAAAAAGAGGAGGTCCACTGTCTCTTTTAATCCAGGTCCAGAATCAGGTATGGTCAACACCAGGCACCACCAGATGTTCAAAGGTTAAAATGGGATACAGTGTAGCAAGTTACACCAGGAAACCACAAAAAGAACACTCTCTCTATTCAAAATAGCACAGTTCACGATCCAATCGTAAATCCTGAGCAGAATAGGAAGTATTGCAAACAATCCAAGAGAAAGATCCAAATCTAATCCAGAACCAAACGGGTCAAATACCATATAGAAATATTGTTTCCAGCAAAGATGCCCCCGATCAGTAATCTTGAGATGGCAGGATGTAATTCCGGACACAGCTCCAGAGGGCACTGGCACAGCAGTGGGATGGGGCATACAGCTCGAACTTAAGAGGAGTCCCCCCCCAAGGCACCGAACTCACAGGCCCCCACCCAGTCACCTGTGACCCACAGCTTCAAGCCCCCGGGAGGTAGGCCGCATGGACTATCCCCCAGGAGGCCTTAGAAGTGTCCCCACCACAACTCCGACTCCTCGGGGAACACGGGGACAGCTCCCGCTTGGTCGCAAAGGACCTAAGTGAAATACCCACGCGAGGCACCAAGGGAAGATTCCCCACCCAACACAGCTCCCAAACCACACCACCTTCTGATTTTGAAATCCAGGCTGCCCTCACGCACTTCACATATGGAACCCCAGATCTTACTCGAAGTTCTTCCACGAAGAAACCGATAGGCCAGTCCTCAGAGTCCTCAGGGTCACTGTTGATTTAAAATCCAGGGCACCACCACTCCTATACAAAAAGTCCATAAACTGACAAAAGAATAGGAGGTTATCCAAATGATCTACCAAAGAGGCACAAAAGGACACTCTATTCTTCGGCTAGTCCTCCCGAAACATTGCAGGTGCAGCAAACCGAAATAACCGAGCAATCCAGCAAATATAACGATAAACGAGGAAAAAAAAAATAAAATTAAAAAAATAAAACAAACTAATAAAAATAAAACAAATTAAACAAATTAAACAAAATCGTTGTACACAAATAATCACATTAAAGGAGCTCTTAGCGGCTGACACAGCGTGGTCGCCATCTTGGATCCACCTCACCGAGGGAGTGAGAGTCAGCTAGTGGGAGAGGACTGAAGATGACAGGAGCCTTCTATAGTGGGGATCGACCATGGAGGACCTGTGTGAGTACCCTTGTACCCCCTGGTGCAAGGGAAAGAATACAGCAAGATAAACTTATGGGCCCTCCTGACCTTATAATTGTTCTATGCCAAGAAAGAGAAAATAAGTAACCCTAGGCCAACATGCCCTCTATCTACTTAACTGAAAGACAGCCAAAGTAATTATTCTGGGCTGCCTTGCCCAAATGACTGTTTAAACCTAGTAGTTATTCAGTTCGTACCTTGCCTGTTACCCTACTGGCCCAGCGCAGGTGTATCTCTGAAACTGTGCTATGCAAATTGCAGCTGTTGCTGGTGGTACCCAAGACAGCCCAAACAGTGTGCACTTAGGTTTGTTTGTTTTGTTGACCCGGTAAGCCCACTGGGCCAAGAAGTCCCTTTTTCAGTGGCAACCGGGGGGGGGGGGGATACAGATGATAAGCAACTGAAATTGAACCAGATTAAGCTGTTGATGGCATTTTTAGTGAATGAGAGAAATTTGGCCAGGACACCGGGGAAATTCCCCTACTCTCCTGTAGGGAGACTTGCTGTTGGGTGTGTGAGCAGCTTTCAGTCTGGAGCTGATGACTGAGGAAAATGGTTGGGTTTTGGGGCCGCAGCTACGGGCTGAAGTTTCACTAGTGCCTATGGAGACTGTTTGTGTGTAGCCTTTGGCGGCTGCAAGAGATGTCGGATTTGAGTCCCAGGATGATTCTGTGGCTGACTAAATTATTTCTGACTTTCTTACCTCTGTTAACCATCCAGTAACCTTGGAGACTGCTTTGGAGTCGAATGATGAGGCACAGGTGCGAGGCGCCATTCAGGAGCATGCAGCGATTTTTGCTTCTGGCGTGGTTTCTGATGAGTCGTCCCTGTCAGGCTCTACTTCGGCTGCTGTCAAACCGCCGGTAGTGCCTCAGCTGTTTCAGGCTGACGTAGGCGCTATCACGGCAGAAAGAATGCAGAAGTATTTTTGGCTTCCCACTGCAGATGCTCCGTTTGAGCTGGAGAGCTGGTTAAAGGAGGACTCCGTGCTACATTCTGACTGGAGATGGGTGCCTGACCCAGATTGGGCTTCATTTTCCTCAGGTGAGTGGCCTAACCCCATTTCTGATGCCCTGTTGGTTTCTGATTCTGCTTGTATATCTACCAAGCATAATGTGTCTAGCCCTTCTACGATTCCTGCTGAACCCAAGACAGTGAATTCTGAAAGTCCACTGCCTAATTCTTCATGGGCTGAGGACACTCCACATTTCCCTAGGCAGGAAAGGAGTCAGGTTGGCCCTACTTTCTCTGACCTTTTTAAGAATAACAAAGTGGACCAGGCTCCCAGAAGGAATGCTGTACGCCTTCGTTACAGGGGAGGTTTACAAGATCACCCTGATAGGCTATACGCGGCTAAGAGACTTTTAAAGGATTCTATGGGATTTATTGCATCCGATATTTATGCTTTAAGTAACATCAGGCGAGAAGACACTTTCGATGTCAGCTTCCAGGCTTTCACTGGACTTGATACTTTTTGGAAGAAATATGAGACTTTAAAAGATTCATCATTGTGGGTTCCTTTTTGGGCCATTCCCCTAACTAAGCCCCTTTTTAAAACCATCAACAACATGTTTCGAAATGAGGGTGTTAATGTTAGTGACATCCACTTTTTGTTAGAAAAGAAATGCCAAGTTTTAGGCCCACCTTCTGCGATCGTTGATTCAGAAGGTATTTGGATGGGTAGTTGGCATTTTAAGGTTAAACTACTGATGCTGGGGGATGACATTCAGCATATTCCAAATAGTTTTTTTCCTTGGGAAAGACAGGGGTGTTGTATTTTACCTGGTGCAGCCTAAGGCCTGTTATAAGTGTGGGAGCAGTAGACATTTAAGTAGCACATGTGACAGGGTCATCTGTGCTTTATGTGGTGATTATGATCATACTAGCAATGCTTGTAGGAAAGTACACAAATGTAATCTGTGTGAAGAGCATGGCCATGCATATCACCAGTGTCCCTTGGCTGGTCAAAATCTTCAGGGAGGCCTTAATAAGGACGATTTGGTGTCTGAGACTCAGGACCATTTTCAGCCTGCTAGGCCTGACCCCCCTGACCTGCCACCCCCTTCTCCTCCATCTTGTGCACCCCAGCCTTCTGGGGGAGATGGCCCAGACCTGGGTAAAGGGGCTACTTTCTGTGAACCTTCTGTGCCTGTTTCTTCAGATGGCCCTAGTACATCCAATGTAGGTGGTATTGAACCCATTATGCCCCCACCGCTAGTACTGGTGTCTCTTCTAAACACGTTACTAGGTCCTCTAGTAAGGCTACTGTATCTCCTGCCCCTGTGGTTACTGTGAATTCTTATGATGTTTTACGGGATATTGATGGGGGTTTACATTCCGATGCTTCTTCCATTTTGGGAGTGGTTTCGGAAATGGACTGTGAGAAAGACATGGTTGGGCCTAAAGATTTAAAGAAGAAAAAAGGGAAAAAATGGAAAAAGGATAAGGAACCTGGTTGATCTCTACGTTTCCTTTTTTCTTTCTCCTGGCTTCCTTATCCTTGGTGTCTTGTAACACTTGTAGCATTAAAAACGCTGCAAGGCGTCAGGCTTGGTTTAGTTTTTTTCCACCCTGACATCTGATATTGTTTTTCTACAAGAGACCAGGTTCACCTCTCTGCATGATATTGTACAATCAAAAAAGTTATGGCCCTGGGGCCCTTCTTTTTGGTCCTTTGGTTCTGATACGGCAGATGGTTTAGGCATTTTATTTTGCACATCTGAACTTTGGGTCCATCGTTTTACAGATTTGGTCCCTGGGAGGGCCATGATTCTTGATTGTACTCTTCATGGGTTTTTTCTTTGTCTCATTAATGCTTATGCTCCTTAGAGCAAGAGCTCTAGAATGGACTCATTTAATATGATTAAACCCATTTTGTTTACAACTAGATCTATTATATGGGAGGGGGGGTGATATGAACTGTAGTCTGGATATTAAGGTTAAGGATAATGTACAAAAAAAATTTACTGTGATTCTCATGCTCTGAAAGATAACTTAGACACGGCTCTGTTATTGGATGCTTATAGACTATTATACAAAACTGGAGGGGATATGTATCGGAGAAGCGCTTTTTCCATCAGAATAGATTATTTTTTAATTTCTAGACATTTACATGCATTACAGGTATCAGTGTCCCCTAATGAATTCACTGACCAAAATATTTTATATTGCACCCTGGGTATGGGGGATGTTCCGCCTAGCTTTCCTTCTGTCCTCAGATGATGGAAGTTGAATCCCTCCATATTGCTACAAGCAGCTATAAAACTTCAAGTTGCTAGATGCTTTCTTTTTAGGAAATCGATTGCTGGTATGTATGAGGATTGGGGTAATTGATGGATGGATACCAAAGCTGATCTTAAAGCTCTTTTTTTAAAACTGGGGAAACGCACCTGTAATGAGGAGTATGTTTTATATTTGGGTCATAGAGATCAATTATACAAACTACTGTCTCTTCCGAATGTTTGTGGCTGTAGGATTCAGTCTCAAATTGATGTTATTAAAGGGAAAATGAGAGCTTACCATTACTCTAGGGTGGCTTTTTTTTAACTGCTGAGTTTAAATTTTGAATGTTACCTCAATCATTTTCTGATCCTTTTGAGGCTTGTGAATTTTCAAACAAAACATAAAGTGATAGAGGGTCTTTTTGATGCTACTGGAGTTTTAAGGCATACGGATGTGGAATTGTTGGAAGTTCTTAAAGTTGTCTTACAAGCCTCTTTGGGGTCAGACTTTGTTTCAGATTTCACCTGGGATCAGGTAGTGACCTGTCCTACCCCTTACCTTTCAACACATATCTCTTCTGCTATTGATGGCCCGCTTACGCTTTCAGAAATTCTTGAAGCTATATCTAGTTTACAGGATGGGGTCTCACCGGGTGAGGATGGATTGGCAAATGAGTTTTCAGTCTTGTTCTGTCCCTGGGAGAAAAATTCAACTAAATTTGGGGTTATTACAGGATATTTTTGAATATGGTAGGCAAGGCAGGTTGAGAGGGTTTGTGTTGGCTCTTGATCATGCCAAGGCCTTAGACAACATCTCTCATGATTTTTTGTTTGAGGTTTTGTCTAAGTATGGGATTCCTTCTATTTTACAAAAATGGATTCGCCTGTTATATTTTCAGGCTTTTACTTTTCCCTCTATTAAAAATTAATTGGGAGATCCTGTGTTGCTACGGAGATGGGTTAGACAAGGGTGTCCACTTAGCCCCTTGCTTTATGTTTTTTGTCTTGACCCCCTTTTACAGGTCATTTTGAGTGATGTCAGCATTGTAGGAGTATCCCCTCATATAGTAATACCTGTGCAGAAATTGTCTGCTTATGCAGATGATGTTTGTCTTTTGGTTTCATATGTTTCATCTGGTCTTAAGGCTTTACAGCATGTTGATGCCTTTGCACGATTTTTGGGTGTTGGGTTGAATTACAGGAAAAGTAAGGTGCTTCAAGTTGGTGATGGGGTGAGAATAGATACTATTGCTGATATTGGAGTGGTGAAAGTGCACCTTAGAATTTTGGGTGTTTTATTTGGAGAAGGGGACCGGGCTTTTCTTAATTCAGATGACAAACTGCAGTTGGGGGATCAAAAAGTGTCTCGGTGGAAGTCTTGGGCCTTTGGCAAACTGAAGAGGGTCCAGATTGTTAATTGTTACCACTTTTTTTATATGTTGCCCATATTTTTCCTGTCCCTTGTGCGCTGGAAATGAGGCTTTATAGTATTTTTTTTCAAATGATCTGGGGTAGCAGGTTTAATCCGGTTAAGAGAGATGTTACCTATCTCCCGGTCAAACAAGGAGGGCTTGATATGATTAATCCTGTTGTGTTTTTTCATTCCTTTTCCATTTTTTCCATTTTTGGTCCTTCCTCTGGTGCTCACACTTTCTGGGTCCCATGGACTAGGGGTCATTTTCAGATTTTTTTGGACAACTGGGTTACAGAGGTTCCAAAACTTCATGGGTCTATTTCTATTCTGAGTTTTGCATCTGCAACTACAATATTAGGAAGTTCAAGACATGGGGCTTTTGTAAAGCTGATTACACAATTTAGCCTAGGAAAGTGCTGTATGATAATATCATGTCTAAAGCTCATGTCCATGAGTAGATTTCCCTAAATATCTTCCTACTAGGCTAGAGTCTGCTTTAAAGCTTTTACATGATAAACGGATCCCACAGTATATGTGGGATGTGCAACAGTTGAGTTGTCACGGTAGGCTGGGAGTTAAAGGTAGCTGGAAGCATAAACCTTTAACAGAGCGACAGTGTTTAAGATCCGAATGTGTCGGGCAGGAGGAAACTTTGGAACACTTTTATATTCTTTGTCCTTATGCACAGGGCTTTTGGAGGTTTTGTGTTCTTAAATGGAATTGGGGTCCCATACAGCATGTTCAGTATGAATGTTTGATTTTGGGGGAATATACTGGGTTTTATAGGAGTTATAATCCAAGTACCGTGAATGTTATTTTTGCCTATGGCAGGACCAATGCAAATTTTCACTGCAACATGTTACTACTCTACCATCCATTTTATTGGCTAGTGCTGAGGCATCTCTGAAGCAACTCATGCAGAAAGAACATGCGATATTTGATAGGGGCAAATTTCATGATTTATAGAGACATGTGTCCTGGTTGGACTGATTTCTTGAACTTTTGTTATTTTTTTTATTATTTCTTTTTTGTTTTTTTGGGGAACTGTATGGCTGATTTCCTGTATGTTTTTTCCCTTTGTTTTCATGAAAATGTTGTTTTATTTTGTGACTCTTACCTGATGTTATGTTTTCTTATTCTAATAAAAAATTCCCCTATTCTTTTTGATAAGTGCCATGGGATCATTAACATCCACCTGAACTACCACCATTCCAGGCAGATGGGACCTCAGTTTAATGTCTCATCTGAAAGACGGCACCTCAGAAGTGCAGCACCTGTCTCATACTGCACTACAGTGTCAGTACTGGGATATTAACCAAAGTGCCAGATGTGGGAACTGAACGCACAGCCCTCTGATCTCCTGGCCTCAAAGGCGAGTGTGCTACCTACTGAGCCACTGTACTGAGCCACTGAGCCACTGACACTGACACTTAGGTAGACTCTTAGGTAAAATCATACAAATGTGCTGATATTCATTGGTGCCCAGTATTCGGTCATGATTGTCCTGTGGAGCTGCCAGCCATAGCTGCCTTGCCACTTCAAGGGACATGAGACCCAAGGGTTGACCTGAGGTATGCTTAGAACCTGGAAATGACAGATTTCCACCTTGTTGAATTATGTCTAAGAATACAGACATGTTAGACAAATATTGTTATGTAAATGTACTGGAAGTGACCACAATATAAATGTGCTGAATATTCAGGATTTGCGAATCCAAGTGTCTAGCAAGGTAACCCGGACAGTTGCCTGTTCTGAAATGTTCAGTTCTGTAACATGCAGGGCATTCCCTGCTCTTCTGCAACCAGCAGGGCAACTCCTACCATACTGCCATAAGCAGGGTAACCCCTGCACCTCTGATTGGGATCGACAGCCATTGCTGATTTATTTGTCTTCCAAGTCAGCCCCTTTCTCTTAAATCAAAGCTGGCCAACTCAACCAGCTGCAACATCCACCAGGCCTGCAACATCCAGGACTTTGGTATCTGGGTACCAAGGGTATAGTGTGAGATTGCGGGGTTTCATATGTATCTGGAACTGATACCAGTGGTGGGGATAATTGTTGTGCAACATCTGATTTAGTCAGCTGCTCAGGTAGCCAGGGCTCTGGGTATCATTGTCTGGTCATTTGCACTGTCATTGCCTTTTCTGTTAGCTTAATAGCCATCCAGCTGGAAGGTTCACCAGCATGAAAAAACCTGTGTACATTTGTAAATAGTGATCAGCATAACCTCTATTCTTACTATTTCCCCGTCCTAACTCCAATGTTCCCCAAATAAATCTTGTTATTACTGTTGTTGCAAATCATTGTGTGTGAGCATATTATTAGAGAGAGAGTCATTAATTACCAAAATGTCTTAAATGTGGAGAAAAGTCTACTGGGTCAAGTCTGGGGGTGGTAAATGGTATTTGTGGGTGGTATAATATCTAAGGGGGTTATACCTAGCAACAGTTAGCCCATGTAAAGGTAAACTCTGAGTGGAGGCACTGCGCAACTGATTTTAAACTTGATATAAGTTTACAAACCCAATCCCCTCAGCCTAGCTCATGGGTAGTAGACAAGGGTGTAACTCTAGGAGTAGCACTGCCTAGGTTTTTTACATCCATGGTTAGCAAAGAAGTACTGACTTCCACCACAGACAATTTATCTTTGCTGAAAACCAAATTCTTTAGATATATTCGTCAATGTTCTCCAATAGGAGCCAAAAGCTCCTGGGAGGGGTCCTAATGATACAACATTGGAGCTAACAGAAAAGGAAATTATGGTAAGTAGGAAGGAATTGTTCCTTTCTATATCATTCCACATTGTCAATAATGAGTTAATACAGATATGTTCCAATAAGCAGTACCCATTCCAGCTCAGGATGGGGAAGAGTACTGTTTCATATATAACCCATATGGGATAAGTATAACACTCATTTGCTAACCACCACTTGTAAAACTCTGTGCCCAGTGGCTGAATCAACACAACGCTGGACATCCAATCTGCAGTGCTTAGTGAATGTTTGAGCCAAAGACCACATTGCTTCTTTATGCAGTTATAACACTGAGGCCTCTCCTCTCTCCACCCAGGATGTAGCAAGAGCCCTGGTAGAGTGATGAGCACAGGTGATTTTTTTCTTCTCAGTCGCATATGCCTTGGTGATGCAAGCCCTCGCCCACCTGGCTCAGGTGGCCTTCAAAGCCTTCTGACCCTTTTGTGGTGCTCCAAACAGAATGAACACTCCAATTTTCTAAAATCTTCTGTTCTCTTCTGATACATCTTAACTGCCCTGCCTAAATTCAGCCTGCGAAATTCTTTGTTTTTCAGATTCGCTGGCTTGGAGCAGAAGGATGGCAGACAGACTTCCTGATTTACGTGGAAAGCTGTGGGAACCTTAGGCACAAAAGACAGAACTGTCCTAAACACCACGTTCTTCTCCCTATTACACCGGCTAGCTTGGCATTTAATGACTTGATCACTCATTTGGGTCTAGCTGACATCTGGAGGGTGTTACATCCCCAGGCAAGAGAGTATACCTTTTTTTCCCAAGTTCATGGCTCAGGATCTCGAATCGACTATATGTTTATTTCCTGGGTTTTAATCAATGGGATATTGGGGTCCAGGATAGTAGCAGCACCCTTATCAGATCACTCTGTAGTGGAGGTGACAATTTCTCTTCCCTCTGTTGCTCATAAGGGCAATAGGTGGAAGGTAAATAATCAGATATTGCGAATTCCTAAGTTAGTTAAGGAGCTGTCTTCAAAAATCACAGAGCTTATTGAGATCAACTCGAGGGAAGAGGTAAAACCAGATATTCTTTGGTCGACACTGAAGGCATTTGTCAGAGGGCTATTGATCTGTCAGGCATCTAGAAAGAAGAAGAAGGTAAATGCTACCATGGAGATGTTGTTGAATCAAATCAAGGGGCTACAGGAGGATTTGATTAAGGACCCCAGGGAGGATACTGAAGAAAGGTTAATTAAAGTCAAAAATGAATATCTAAAATTGCTGGGAGATCGTGCGGAGTTGGCCATGATTAAAACTAAGGCCAATTATATTGACCAGGGGATAAACCTGGGAGGCTTTTGGCTAGACGGTTAGCTCAATTGGAAGCATCTCGATTAGTTGAGGGTATTTGGTCAGAACAGGATAGGTGTATTAAGACGAACCCAAAGGACATAACTCAGGTTTTTAGGAGTTACTATGAGGCCCTGTATGGACCTATGCCTACTCCGTGACCAAGGATAGGATCATCTCTTATTTAGACGAGATATCCTCCCAAGCTTAAATAGGTTAGACCAAGAAGCTTTGATAGTGGATATCACATATGGGAGATCGAAAGACGATTCAAAATTTGCCAAACGACAAAGCTGCAGTCCAGATGGGTTCTCGAATTTTTATAAGGCCTTCTCATCCGTCTTAACCCTTTGCTATCTAAATTATATCAGCATATTCTTTCTGGCACGGATACAGATAGATTTATTTATGAGGCACTGATAGTGGTATTATTGAAACCTAATAGACCCCCCGAAAAGCCTGATAGTTACCAGCCTATTTCTTTACTAAATTACGATATAAAAATCTTAGCCAAAATACTTGCAGAGAGAATTGGAAAAGTAGTATCGAAGTTAATTGGGCCAGAACAGGTGGGTTTCATGAGGGGAAGATCCTCGACAGACCACTTTAGAACGCTCTCGCATGTCTTCTCGGCGTCTGGGGAGACAACAGTACCTTGGGCATTGATCTCTCTGGACACTGAGAAGGCATTTGACAGGGTTCATTGGTTATTTCTTTTTCAGGTATTAGACAAATTTGATTCCCAGACCAGTTCATTAACTGGATCAAGGCCCTTTATTCCAATCCGTCAGCCAGAATTGTATGTAATGGGGTTATATCCTCATCCTTCAGGCTCCAGGTTGGGACTAGACAAGGTTGCCCGCTATCGCCTCTTCTCTTTAACCTTTATTTGGAACCACTAATTAGATGTATAGTAGCATATAATATGATCAAGGGAATCCAGATAGGGGAACATATAATAAAGGTCATGGCATTTGCGGATGACCTGATGGTTTATGTTGCCAACCCGGCTGCATCAATTCCTGCCCTTCTAGGGACTATAGCTGAATTTAGTGCGTTAGCTAATTATAAGTTAAATCAAGAGAAAACGATTGTGTACCCTCTTAATAGTAGGGTTTTCAAAGCGGATGTGGTTATCTCGGATTGGGGTGGAATACAAAATCCTTGAAATATCTCGTCCTCAATTTGACCACCAATTCTGATAGACTTCGTAAATTAAACCTAGACAACCTAGTTCGCATTATAGAACTGGATATGAAGAGATGGGCTCAACTGCCTCTTTCATTGTGGGGGAGAATAAATGTGGTAAAGATGAATGTATTCCCTAGGCTCCTTTACCCTTTGTCTAATCTTAATATTTGTCTTTCATTATCATGGTTCAGGAAATTGCATGGGATGATAGCCGACTTCATATGGAATTATAAAAGAGGAAGGATGGCTTATATTAAGCTGGCAGCATCTAGAGATCAGGGTGGCTTGAGATTACCCCATTTCGCTTTTTATTTCTGGGCTGCTCATATGAATAAATATGGTAGGTGGGTGATTCCATCTGGTTCTAATTGTACTGGGGAATATCTCCCATTATGGGTGAATCTGGAAATTACCCTTATTAAGAAGTCAGGATTTAATCCGGAAGCATTAGTTTATAATAACCCTAAGATGTTTCCCATGTTCAAGAATACACCCATGGGGGTATCTTTAAGAGTTCATAACCAAGTGTGTAATTACCTAAAATATACTTATAACTTAGATGGTCACCAGCCGATAATAGGCAACCCACAATGGCGTATTGCTCACCGGACGATTGTATCTAGGTGGCTGCCGGGCCTGCAAGAGTGTAGGTGGACAGACCTTCTAAATGAGGAAGGAGAACCCTACCCGCTGAAGCAGATTATGCAAAATTTTAAGTTGTCAAGCAAAGATGCTTTTAGAGTATACCAATTAAGGCATCTCTTAATTCAAAAAATGGAAATAAGCAGGCCTGCGGTGTTCCATACAGACATATGGTCGGAACTTAAACCGGTGATCGGATCTTCACATGCTGTTTCAAAAATTTATCAAAATTTATTCAAATGGGCCTTTATAGACAAATTAACTCCTGCTTCCTATTGGCTTAGAGCCTTCCCCAATGTTAACCTGGACTGGGGTGGTATCTGGAGGAACTGTCATAAATATGTGAGACAGGACTGCCTCAGATTAATTCAATTTAAGATTTTGCACAATTTATATTATACACCTCAGAAATTGGCAGATCTGAAAGTGTTACAGGAACCCAGATGTTACCGGTGTGGTGCTGAGGAGGCGGATTTGCTGCACGTGTTGTGGTTCTGCCCAAGAGTGGCACCACTGTGGAAAGAGATTAGAGCGAGAGTGAATCCCTTGTTAGGTATAGCTGATATGTTTACCCCAGAGATTTGTGTGTTAGGTGATTTGTTAGAGGTTCTGGTTAAGGTAAGGAAATTCCATATCACATTGATTTCTATGACTGTGAAAAAACTGGTCCTTAAATATTGGAAAGCATCAAACACAATTACTTATACAGAATGGACAAGGGAACTGTTAGCGAGCCTCAGGACAGAGAGAATGATAGCGGTTCTGCATAATCGAATGCCTCTTTACGACAAGTTTTGGGCCCCGTTAGAGATTGTCTACTCCTAAATATGCAAGTGCTGATCTCTAGGTTATCTGATTGCAATTAGAAGGCCTTGTGGGGAGGGGAAGGGGGAGGTGGGGGTTTCAGTAGGGATAAGATGGGGGGGTGTTAAGGGTTTATGAAGCAGCTAGAAACGCTTCACACGTTTTCCATACATTATTGTTGGGTCATTTTATGTTTTGCATGGAAAAACAAATCTCTGGATTATAATTCGGTCTTGGACTTAGAATGTATTGTTTATCCATGGGAAGGGGGTAGGTTGGGTGGGAATGTTTAGGGGGTAGGGTGGGGGTGGTCAGGGGCACCTGATCAATGTACAACAGTCTCAAGAGATATATTTGTTAAATGCTGGCTATATTGTATGCCATCTGATTTTGTAAGCCTCTGTACCCCTTTTCTTGTGTGTAAAAGTTAATAAAATGTAAGTGGAAAAAAAAAAAAACACCACGTTCTTCTTATGCAGTATAAGGTACAGTTCTTTATGGAACAGCACCTGAAGTTTGCAATTCCTCCTTGCTGAACAGATTGCAATCAAGAAGCTCGCCTTGTAGGACAAAATGGCCAAAGGCACTGACAAAAGTGTCTTGAAAGGTGCCCTGCACAGGCCATACAACACTAAATTCAGGTCTCATAGTGGCATCAGAGATTGAAAAGCTGGCTGACCACTCTGAAACAATGGACAATATCCAAGTTGGTTCCTAGGGATGAGCCCATGGATGTTCCCAATGCCACCTCAAGAGCAGACTCCTGCCCCTGTAGAGTACTCAATGCTAGACCTTTGTCTACCCTTGCCTACAAAAAATCTAATATCTACTGGAGTGTAGCCCTAGATGGCCTGAGACTTCTCTCCCTGACCCAACTGGAGAAGGTAGTCATAAGCCACAGATGTCAAGACTTTCTTGTAGGCCAATAGGGTATCTAACATTCTCTTGGAGAAACCCTATTTTAAAAGTCTTCTCCTTTCAGGACTCATGTCATGCTGCCAGCTGCATTACCTCTGGCGGAATGGGACTTTGCTGAAGAATGTCTCCAAGAAGAAAGTGTCAAAATGGAGCATGCTGGGATAGGGTTCTATTTATTTATTTATTTATTTATTTATGTATTGCAAAACATTTGATCAGGAAAGGCATACTGAGCTGAGTATCAGCTCATTTCCAGATGAATCCTGGAGGGTGAGGGGAGAGGGGAATAAGGCAATAATAAAAGTACAATAACAAACAGGTATGAACATGTAACAAATGTCAGGCCATCATCATCAAAGTGCATCTATTACATCATAACAATGTGTTAGGAACTATACAGGTACTTCAATGTACAAGGAAATTTATTAGAAATATATAACGAAAAGAAAAGTGTCATGGATCGACTTTAAAAGGGAGAGGCTGAGCATAGTGGGTTAACCTGGGAGAAAAGGGGAGTAAGAATAAGAAAGGGATGTGATATAATAGAGTAGCAACTCAAATGCATACAGTGAATGAGGGAGTATCTCAGTAAGGCTGAACTTGAGTTGCAGGGTAAAGGAGAGGAGGTAGGGGGAAAGCATGGGGTTAGCGAGGGGAAGGGAGGATATAGATCATGGTACGTGGAGGTGGAAGCAAGCAGGCAAGGATTAGGAGAGGAGGAAGAAAAGCAGGGGGTAGGGGAGGAGAAGAAAGAGAGGATAGTGGATGGAGGGAACTCCAGGAGACTAGTGGGGATGGCTATGGGAGAGAAAAGGAAGGAGGGAGGAAAAACAGAGGGAGAGCAGAGTTGCAGAGAAGCAAAATCAGGAGCAGTTGCAGGAAAAGGAGATAAAATTGAGAAGGAGAGAAGTTAGAGATTGGAGGGTTGAAGCAGAATGAATGCATAAGGGAAGGGAGTTCTACAGTTTAGGGAAACAATAGGAGAACACAGATTGTCCAGCAGAGGTTGACCTTGAGGGGAAAGCAAGGGACCGGAAGCCAGAGTTGCAGAAGAATTAGGTGGAAGGTGTGTGTGTGGGGGGGGCGGAGGATAGAGGGGAGATAGGAGGGGAGAGAACTTGACAAAGGACGAACAGTGTGCAAGTCTTCTGGCTTCAAGAAGGGGGAAGGAAAGAGAGGTGTAAAGGTTACAGTGTTGAGTAAGGGGCAGACAGTCAAGAGCAAACTGACAGAAGGAGTGAAAGAAGATGTCCACTCTGGTTAGGGTGGTCTTGGGGCTGCACTGTAGACTATGTCGCCATAGTCAAAAATCAGGAGTATCCTTTTCTGGACAATGTCATGGTGGGCTGCTAGGGGGATGCAACCACAGGATCTGTACAGCACACCCAATTTGGGGTGCAGTTTTTTGTGGATGTCCTGAAAAGTCAAGGTGATGATCAAGCCATACCCTGACGTATTTGAAGGAGACATCCTCGATCTTGGTCTTATCAAGGGTGTGGAAAGACGGTGGGGCACTAAGCCTAGTGAGCCTTTGCCTAGTGCCAAAGGTCGTGGCAACTGTCTTCCTGGCATTGAGGGACAGCTGATTTGAGAAAAACCATAGCTGAATTTTGTCAAAGTCCAGCTGGAGGCTGGTTGCTACATCAGAGGGGGAGTTACTAGAGGCATGGAGAGCAGTATCATCTGTGTACATATGTACAGACACAGTAGAGCAGGCAGCAGGAAGGTCACTGAGGTAGACTGAGAAAAGTAAAGGGCTGAGGACGGACCCTTAAAGGACGCTGGTGGTGATTGAGAGAGGGAGGATATGGAGTTACCAGTCCTAACTGACTGAGTTCTACCCATGAGATAAGAACCAAACCAGTTAGTGGCTGGAACAGAGAGCCCTGCTGCTGCTAGTTTAGGCTTTGGTCAAATCAGCAGTGATGGCAGAGCTAATATGGCCCTATTCCATGCTAGAGAAAGAACAGAGTCAGTAAACGGGAGGAGGGATGTTGAGGTGGAGTGTGACTTATGAAAACCAGACTAGAAAGGGATGAAAAAGGAAGAATAGTTGAGGAAGTGAGAGAGCTGAGCCAGTACAAAATGCTCTTGGAGTTTGGCAAGGATGGGAAGCAGGGAGATGGGGTGGTAGTTGCCAGGAGAGGACAGGTCACCACCTTTGGGGAAGGGCATTATGATAGCAAACTTCCAGGCATTGGGAACAGAGGCAAGGGAGGAAAGAGAGGGTTAAAAGGGAGGCAAGGGGATGGGCAATTGTGGGGGCAGAGAGATGGAAAAGTTTGGGGTCGAGTCCAACTGGGATCTTGCTCTTTTGGGGGTTAAGGGCTAAAAGGGCTAAAAGAGCCTTTAAGGTATCAGTGGGAGAGATTGGGGAGAAAAAGAAAAGGGGGAGAGGAGAGAGGAGAGAGTGAGTGGGTGCAGGTAGGGAGGGGAAGGAAGTGGGGATAGAGGTGAGGGAGGAGGAGAGGAGAGAAGGGAGGATACATAGGTGGTGAAGAAGATATTGAATTCAGAAGCCACGGATATAGGTCAGAGATGGTGGTATCACTCACCTTGAGGACTGGGGCAGGGGACTAGGTGGGGGGGGAGAAAAGGGTGTGGATGGCCTTCCAGAACTTAGGGGGGTGGTCAATATTGTTCTGAAAGGAGGAGGAGGAAAAACACTCAGCTTTAGCAAGTCTGATGGCCCTGATGCAGGCATTTTGAAAGGCCCGATACTCGAGTAGGTCCACATGAGAGGCTGAGGCCTTGTGCACCTTCCAAGCAAGGCCATGTGCTCACAGACAGGCTAACAGTTCCAATAGCCAGACACCCCACAGAGCTGCAACAATGTGATAAGCAGAGTGGGCTGACATCTGCAAATTGTCCACCGCTGCATCCCCTTAGAAGGCAGGAGGTAGTCTATAGGAAAATTGCAAGGCAGTAGATTTGAAAAAGGGAATTGAGAAGATGAGGTTGTCAGTTTCAGTTTCAGTTTCAAATTTATTTGTTCAGTCAGAGACCATTACAAGCAATTATAAATAAAATTTTTGGTTAGTAATAAAAACGTACAATACGTATACATAATTCTGTACACATTTCTTAAATGAAATACATTTTCACATTGACAATATAGAGACAGCATCGTATTCTATATATTACATATTCCCCACATTGATACTAAACATATTAACATTTCAGTCACTCTTCAAACATATTGCTATATAATTTTGAGGTAAGTGGCTACTTTATTTATGGTGTACACCTCCTCAATGATAATTAAAAATTAATTACTTGGTCATCGACCTTTCTAAAACAAACTTACATTTATTTGCTAATATAGATAATAGAATCCCTTCCAAAATGTCCACCCCAATCTTTAACTATGTATAATTAAAAAAACAATAAACATAATTTAACCAATACGTATGTTCATGTTTATACCTTTTTTCCGCTGCTTCTTTGCTTTTAATCCTCCTTCAAATGTTTATAATATTTACCAGATATCTTGCAGTAGATTTAATAATTATTTCATCATTTGTAGTAAATAATACTTTCAATAAAAAGTCCTGGTCATCGGATAAAATAGTTTTACAGATTGGTGTAATCCATTTATTTCTAGGCTTTTTGAACCAACGACAATGAAAAATAACATGTTTTAAGTTTTCATAACTTGTTCTTGTGCAGAAACATAGTTTGGCATCTCTGAGTTTCTCCCCCCTATATCTCGCTTTCATAATATTACTGGAGAATAATTCTAACTTGTATATTGTATACAAGTTTCTTTGATTTGGGTCAGTAAGAATTTTGTAATGATATCTAAAGAAATGATTGACATAATTTGTTCTAAACCAGGGAGAGATTCTTAACTTAGAAATTTTTTCCAAGTCCTTAAGTTTATAAAAATCCAGTAATCTGGTAGTGATATAGGGTTGATAACTAAGACTTATTGTAATACCTTTCTCCACATTTTTCTTTAGAGATTCCAAACCAATGTCCTGCAAAATTTTATGTACGGAATTTAGCCAGCCTTATTTTAAATGACCAAGATTTAACCAGTTATGTTTTTCCTTCAGACAACAATAGGTTAATCTATGAGTTTATGATGTTGAATTTGTATCCAGTAATTAGCTTTCCTAGCTGCAAAGTATGCACCTAGAGACACCAGTCCTAATTCTGCCCTTGTAATACACATAGGAACCGACTTTCCTAACCCCAAGCTTAAACGTAATACTTTGTTTATTCGAATTTCAATTTTATTTACCTCTCTTGGTTGCCAAATTTCCCCATTATATAATGTCTGTGCATTGTACTTCACCTCAATAGCTTTAATAAGGGGTTTTAATGAGTTCCCTCCATAATTTTTGTTAAACCTGTGTAAAGAATTTGTTGTTTTTTTAAGGTTCGAAGTCAGCTTATCTGTATGTTTTACCCATTTCCCATCATCCGAAAGTTGAAGGCCTAAATATGTATATTCCTTAACTTTGTCCAGTATTTTTTTCCCCAATCTTCCATTTAAATGAACAGTTTTTGACTCCAAAGGTTATGACTTGACGTTTTGAGTCATTAATTTGTAGATCATATTCTTTTGAACAGTTATCCAAAATATTCAGTTTGGCTTGTAAGCCTGATCGAGTTAGTAAGAATAACACCAGATCAGCTGCATAAGCGAGAGAAGCACAATTTTGCCCTAAAATTTTTGGAATATTCGTTTCCGAATTCTCCAATTTATTCAGCAATACATCAATATAAATGCAAAACAAGGTTGGTGCCAATGAGGTTGTCAGAGATTCTAAGGGAGTAAGATGGGGGAGAGATAGAAATGAGAGGAGAGGTAGCAGATGAGGGAAAAGAGTCAGAATTTAGATGTGAGGGTAGTACAGTAGAAGAGGTGTCTATCTTCAAGGTAGGAAAGAGGGAGTTCAGAATAAAGGGAGTAGTTGTGGGTGCAGAGTGAGCAGTTCAAAACAAAGTGACAGTGAGAGTGTACTCTCCCTCCACTCCCCATACCATATAGATGTATTTTTATTTACAATGCAATATTTGTGTTGCCTCATCCCTTGCTCATCTTAAGATTAGGCAGCCCCCTGCAGTTTCATCTCCCCCTTTAACTTACATCTTCCAGTCTAATGAATTTAATCACTTATCCACTCCCACAGCTGACAAATAAACTCCCTCAATGCAGTACTGGAAACATTCACTGTAGGAACCCATCACCTTTCATGTAGGATCGAACATACCTGACAGGGGTCTCCTTATATGATGCATTTTAACACATTATTAATTCAGTATTATATCTTTCAGTGGGTACATGTTACACAGGAGCTGTATTTCCCCATTTTACTCCTGGAACTGAGTTCCCTGAGTTCCCCTCATTTCCACTACTGCCACCATGCCCCATGCCTTAACAATATTTAAAGCTGTCTATAACTCTGAAGAAAGACGTTCACATTGCCAGATACTATTCACATCTGAAAGTAAATGAACTGCTTACAGTTTTTTGTTTTGTGAGCAGGTGCAGGCAGCTTGTATATTGTTCTTGGGAGTTAAGAAAGCTTTCAATTCTGTTAAGGTATTAGACATTGTGGAAGGGTTTGGCATTAGTGTGGATCAGGAAGGGGGGGTTTAATTATTTAAACAAGAGGAACACATAAGTGGAAGGGGACATGGAACTATATGGCAGAGGATTATGGCTGACTGTAAATGCACAACAAACTGACATGTTTGTATGTGTGAAAGGGTGACCTTTAGACAAGTTTTGTTAGTTTTGCAGGATGGAACTATTCAACCACCCAGAAGCATGGTTCAGGAAAAGAAACTTGCACCCTGGAATGTCTTATTGCACTTCCGACATGGGAATCAATTAAAAAATGGGAACCAATTCCAAATAAAAGTGCTTTCTAAAATAAAATTAGGCATTTAAAAATGATAGTACAATGTAAAATGTAGAAAATTGAAAAAGTAGTTAATGCTTTGACTGATTTATATTTGACTGTCACTTCAATGAGGCCTCTCAAGGAAGCCCTGTGCTTGGCAGGGAATAGCATTGGCATGGTGTGCATGGTGAAAATGGTGCCGTGTTTTTTTTTGGGGGGGACACTGCCCCAACCCCACCCCATATTTAGGATTCTCACTCTGAGGGAGAGTGGATCTGGGGGAAAGTTCAAGTTCAAGTTTATTGTAGGAAAACTCCATTGAGCAAGCTCATTCACAAGGAGGTCCTTTGACACAGACAGGTAGTTACAGATTGCAGAATTGAAAAAACAGTACAAATTCAAGTACAGAATTATAGGCAAGCATTAACAAGTTACATAAAAATGACAATGACATAGAAAAATACAAGTACAGAAAAAATGTACAAAGTACTTGTTTCGGAGTATCAAGGCAGCTAATTTCTAGGTAAGTAAGAGGAAGCAGTGGGCTAGGGTTAGAGCAGTGAGCTAGGATTTAGAAGCAGCTGCACATGTCTTTTATTTTTGCTGCAGCCAATCTTTTAAATAGGCTGCCAGGGACAGTACCAGGAAGCTTCAGTATGCCTTGGAGCTGGTTCCAGATAGTTGGGAGTACACTCGATATGGCCCGCTTGCTGAGTGAGGTTCGAGTTCTCGGTACATCGAGGAGGAGGAGGAGGAGGAGGTAATTTTTCCTAAGAGAGTAGGTGCTATGGGAAATACCTAAAGGGTTGTGAGATAGTTCGGGAGCTTGTTCAGGAGTAGCAAAAGAGTCCAGATACCAGCATGAAGCGTGCGTCTAGTTGAGAGTGATGTCCAGCCAGTGGCTAGATACAAATCACAATGGTGCGTTCGGTAGGGTAGGCTTGTTATGAACCATTTGGCATGGTGGTAGAGGATGTCTAGTTTGTTGAGTCCTGAGGCTGCTGCGGAGAAATAGATTAGATCTCCACAGTCGATTAGAGGCAAGAAAGTGGCCTGAACCAGCCTAGTTCTGATATCCAATGGAAAGAGGGACTTGTTACGGAAGAAGAAACCTAGCCTAATTTTTAGCCTCTTTGCAAGATTGTCGAGGTTGCCATGAAAGGAAAGCTTGATGACTAGCCACATACCAAGATATTTGAATTTGGAGGTGATTTCAAGGGGTTCACCTAGGGAGGTAGTGATGAATTCTTTGTGCATGTTTGCAAGGGAAGTGGAGGTGGTATTTGGGGCAAAGATCATGACCTTAGTGTTCTTGGCACTGAGGAGTAGTTTGGCATTGATTAGGTTGATTTCTAGTTGTGCAAAGTCAGCTTGGAGTACATCCCTCACTTCAGCCAGTGTAGGGCCTGTTGTATACAGCACAGTATCATCAGCAAAGAAATGCAGATGGGACTGGGATATATGTGCGTCAAGCTTATTGATGTACAGGGAGAAGAGGATGGGACCTAAAATGGAGCCTTGCAGGACTCCCCTGACAACTGGGAGGGATGCAGAAAAGAGGCCCACCAGCTTTTACTTTTTTGCGTCCTTCCAGATAGGTAGCTGGTAAACCACTGGGCACCAAGGGGGGTGGCGTTTACTTTTATTAGGCTTGAGACTAACAGATTGTGGTCGACAGTGTCGAACACTTTGCTGAGATCTAAAAATACTGCACCAGTAACTTTCTTGGCATCCATGGCTGTGATCCATTCATTGGTAACTTTGGCTAGAGCAGTGACTGTACTATGGTTGGTCCAGAAGCTAGATTGCGCAGGGTTGAGGACTGAAGATGATTTAATATGGAGTTTAATTTGGGAATAAACTAGCTTTTTGAAGACTTTGGAGAGGACAGGTAAGATTGAGCAGGGTCTGTAGTTGTTTAGGTCGCATGGGTCCCCTGACTTGAATAATGGGAGGACATGGGCAGATTTCCAGCAGGAGGGAACAGTGGCAGTGGAAATGGAAAGATTGAATATGTGGAGGATAGGGGCGGTGAGGTTGAGATAGCCTAGTTTAAGAAAAAAGGTTCTGGACCATTGTCCCCTGCATTTTTTCGAATGTCTGTGTTAAGAAGTGAATCTTCCCCTTCTTTATAGCTAAGCGGGCACAACTGGGGTGGGCGGGTCGAAGTTTGCTAGTCAATGTTATTACAGTCTTGGTCGCTACCACAGGCTGCATAAGGCGAGGAGTCAAAAGCTAGACCAGCAGTTACAAAGTGATTGTTGATTTCCTCGAGGATTAGGCAGCTGTTTTCCACAGCCCTATCATTGCTGAGGATCTTCAGTTAAAATTTGCTGGGCCGTTACAGCCACATGTAAAAAAATAACTAAGTCCCGAGGTATGCTAAAAGTTTGGAGACCAGGATTAGAACCCTGGTTTCCATTGCCACTGGCTGAGCTGTTCCATACCCCAGCCCTCCATGCCAAGGGAGCAGCTCAGCCAGCCTCCTGTTCCCTGCAGCTCTTGCCCTGATTGCAGGACCACAGACAGCAACCAGGAGAGAACTTACAGCAAGCACTGTAAATCCCCCCTCACTGTCCGTGTGAGCGCTTACAAGGCTAGCACTGTATAGTACGGTGCTATTCTGGTAGCACTCAATTGACGTGGTACCCTTGGTAGCTACAGTGTGTGATGAAGTGAATTCCTATCTGACTCTATTTCTGTGGCCTCTGTTGTTTGCTGTGTCTGCCTGACTGTGAAGATGACTGCAGAGATTGCATGCTCTGGTTCAAGGGTGCGAGAGGGAGTCAGATGATAAAGGCGAGTTGAGAGAAAATCATTTCTTTAAATTGATCTGAGCTTCTGAATTGTGATTGCAAGTGGCGGGGGTGGTGGGTAGTCATGGCTGTAGTAGAAGTTGAAACAGCGGTGTTTTGGTGCTGCAGGAAGGGGTTGGTGTGGTTGAGGATTCTTGGTGAAATTGAGAGTGCAGGATTTACAGCCTCTAAATAAAAGTAAGAACAAAAAAATATATATGTGAGGATATACTTTGGAATTTTCATTGTAAATTAGTTAAGGTATGTTAAGTGGAAAGACTCATTTGTAACAGAAATGTGATGGAAAAACACTTTTCTAAAATGTATGGCAAAAAGCAGTGGAATGCATAAATACAATAACATGGCTGCCAAAAGGTTTGAAAACAAATGTTTCTGAAACATACTGATACTAGATGGCACTGTATCCTTTTTGCAAGAAGTGGGTTCTTTTCTTAAACAGCATGGCTTCAGAATTTTTGCCACCAATCAGGATACAGAAACTTTCCAGCCCATTTTATAACTAAAATTACAATATTTTGTTTTCAATATAAGACTATGAAGCATATAGGTGAGTTAACCTGTGACAATCCTCTGCCCTCCCTTGCTTTTTTCAGTGTTGTTGACTGTATAGTAATCGGTTGCCTCAGACCCGGTGAATTTATTTTCCATGGCTATATTGTGGTGTTAAACAGCCCCTGATGTCATGGGAAATATTTGGACAAACCTACTTTTTAAACTAATTACAGCTTAAAATACATATATATAATAACTGGTGACCCTTGTTACAACCAGATATGAGTTGATTTCAAATGTCACAGTAAGTGGCCTTGACATCACTCCCAGTTGTTTTGGTGTTTGTTGTCTCGTACTAAAGTACCACTGAGTTGACTCTGGGAACTGAGTTGATGGAAGCACTAACCTCCATCGACAGGAAAACCAATCTGGATTACCAGGTACAGCCCATGGACTGCTAGTTCCATAAGCTATCTGGAGTAAGGACAGCTGTCCGGAAGATGTAATAAGCGACCCACAGCTAGGGGTCCTTTGCAAGCAGCATAGGCAGTTACCACCATGCCTGCCCACATTTTTGTTTAAATTTGAATTTTTTAGCCCTTATTCAGGTGTACTCTCCCTGGTTTAGGGGCTAAAGTTATTTAAAAGCTCCCTGCAAATAGGGAACAAGCTCAAAAGATCTAGTTAGCTTATTTTCAGTTACAGAAGTTCATTGGAACGACTGACGCCAAGTGCAAGGACATCTGGCAATTAGGTAAGGGAATGTATTTTTTTGAACACCAAGCACCAGTTATTGTGAAAAAAATAACCCATATGTAACTGCGTGTCTATGAGGTTCTTTTACATGCCTTCAGTGTGTGATGACTGCATAAAATTACTGAGCTTTTCTCTCAAAGTTTATAGGTCATCATGCACCTCGGTTGTGTAAAAAACCTCATATCAAGTAGTTACATCTGCACTGTTCTATAATTACTGGCTAGCCCTGATTACAACCGGGAAACCATGGTGTAATTCATTGTTACACATGGTCATGTGTAACATCGAGGGCAAGGCAGCTGATCACTGTCAATCATTCTTACAGCACAAGTGCTGTCTGTTGTCAAACATAAGATAGCTGATCTGCCTTAGAAAGATTCTGCTAGTAGCTTGGCAGAAGACACCAGGAGGAAGGACTGCTGTGTGACTGGACTTCTCTACTGGGACTATATTGCCCTCCACCCTCCCACCCAAAGCTAGTTCTACTTTTATAGGCAAAGGATTTGACTGACAACAGGAACTTCCTATTTGGGAGCAGGAAGTGAGTGATCACAGAGCCACCAAAGACCCACCATCCTAGAAGGGCAAGAGTAGCTCACCAGCCCCCTCTAGCTGCTGGAGGTCTGCCTCTGAGCAAGTAAGGGGTCTACTGAGAAATATAGGATATTCTTGTCTCAGAACAGGACAATCAGGAGCTTAAAGGACACACAGGCAGAAAGTAAGTAGAGAGAGAGAGGAGAAAAAAAAAAACAGAGGAAAGAGTAAGGATTCCAAACAGATAAGGGGCCAGAAATAAGACATGATGGGAGTGGTGCAGTACAGTGCCTGTGGAGCAGCAGTCTTCCGGAAGACGTTCTGGAGGATGCGGTGTTGTCCCATCTGCAGGCACCTCTCTGGGCTGAGGGAGGAGGTTGCTCATCTCCAGGCTGAGTTGGCCAGGATTTGTGGGACCTCCTCTTGCATCCAGGGACCACCAGTGCCACTGCCGTTGCCTCAGAGGTTGCCAAGAAAGAGGTGGTTGGACCACAGTGGGCTCAGGGAGGGTGAGGGTGGTGGAACAGTGGTGCATCCCTCCAGTTGTACCTCTCCACAATTCCTATGCCATTCTGGCAAAGTGTGGTTCCTCTATGGAGGCACCCACAGTGGAGACCAAGGAGGATGCTGGGAACCTCCACAAAGGAGACCCACAGGAGGGTGGCAGAAGACCCCACAGGGGAAGAAAACAACTCCTGGTGGGGACTCCATTGTTAGGAAGATAGAACTCGGGGGGGAAAAAGGGGAGAGGGAGGTAAGGTGCCTGCCTGGCACCATGGCTTGGAGGGACAGGGAGCGAATCCTCAGGATTGCCAGAGCAGCTGCACAGGGGAGGGAACTGGATGTCATTGTCCACCTAGGGACAAATGACCTGGCTAAGAAATTGATTAGAGAAGTGCAGGAAGAGTTTGTGGAATTGGGGAGGGGCCTTAGACAAGTAGCACACATGGTAACCTTCTTGGAGGTGCTACCCATCTATGGCGTAGGAGAGGCTAGGGTGTTCCACACCATGGGATTCAATCAGTGGTTGAAAAACTGGTGTGGAACTCAGGGATTTAGCTTCATTGTGGACTGGAGGTTCACCTGGAGTGATGCAAGCCTATACTGGCATGATGGGCTGCATCTGTCCAGGAGGGGAACCAGCACCCTAGGTGATAGGTTTAAATGCTTCATTGGCAAGCATTTAAACTAGCCAAGGGGGGGGGCACTGGAAAGTAGCAGAGAAATCCTAGCCCCCCAAAAAAAATCATGGTAGTAAGTGCGGTAAACATCAACATAGAGGTGTTGAAAGGGAGAAGGGCAGGGGTAAATGGGGAAAGTGACAAAGGCAAGAAGGATAGGGATGGGGCAAAAAGGAGTAAGGCCATCAGGAAATGAAGGGTAATGAGTACCAATGCCTGTAGTCTGGGCAACAAGCTCCCTGAGCTGGTGGCCTTGATGGAAGAGGGATGCCTGGATATCATAGCAGTCACAGAAATATGGTACACAGAGAACCATGACTGGGATGTTAACATACCAGGGTACATAGCCTACAGGAGATACAGGCAGGAGGAGAAGAGGGGGAGGAGTAGCTCTCTATGTAAAGGAAGAGATAAAAGCAACTGAACAAAAGAGTAAACAGGGAGGAGAGGAGGCACTGTGGGTCACCTTGGAGACTGGGAAGGGCACCACAATCCGCACAGGGGTTGTGTACAGACCCCCATGTCAGGGGGAGGGAATGGACAAGGATATGATAGAAGGCATTCTTAGGATGGCAGAGAAAGGGGAGATACTGTTGATGGGAGACCTGAATATGCCAGATGTTAACTGGAGCACATTTGCTGCAGCCACATCCAAGAGCAGGGCCATTCTCGATGCCCTACAGGTGGCAGGCCTCAGACATCTAATTTCAGAACCCACTCCTGAGGGAGCAATCTTAGACCTCATACTCTCAAATGGGGGCAGTGAGAGGATCTCAGATCTAGAAGTGGGTTGCTATCTGGGAACAAGTGACCATCAAACAGTGTGGTTCACGTTAAACTCAGCTACAGAGTCAAGCCATACAAAAGTGAGGGTACTGGACTTCAGGAAGGCTGACTTTGGCAAGATGGGAGAGTGCCTCAGAAAAGCACTAGCAAACAGGCTAGAAGGAGGGGTGGAGCAACAATCGGGAATCATCAAAACTGCCATCCCAGAGGCAACAAGCCTTTGTGTGAAGCAAATAAATCAAAATGAAAGAAAAAGCCACTATGGTTCTCAAAAGAGGTGGCTGGGAAAGTCAGGGAGAAAAAGATAGCATTCCGGAAGTATAAGGAAACACAGAAGGAGCAGGACAGAGAGCTGTACCAGTTAAGGCAGAAGGAAGCTGGGAGGAAAGTCAGAATAGCAAAGGCCCAAACTGAGGAAAAGATAGCCAACTCGGTTAAGAAGGGGGATAAAACCTTTTATAGGTATATCAGCGAGCGTAGAAAGACAAAGGGAAGGATAGTGAGGCTGAATAGAATGAACAGTGGGTGGGCAGAGGGGGACAGTGAAAAAGCAGGGATACTGAATGAATATTTCTGCTCAGTATTCACAAAAGAGGAGGGGGAAGTGCCTAATCCAATTAACAGAAGCACTCTTGATAGGGGGGTCAATCCCAGTCCCTTCACAGAAGAAAGGTTCTGCAAAACTCCTAAAACTGAAGGTGGACAAAGCAATGGGGCCTGATGGAATTCACCCCAGAATTCTAAAAGAATTAAGGGGGAACTAGTGAAACCACTGGCTACTCTTTTTAATAAATCATGGGAGGATGGTGTGGTACCCAAGGACTGGAGGAAGGCGGATGTGATTCCTCTTCACAAAAGTGGGACCAAGACAGAGGCAGTAAACTACAAACCTATCAGTTTGACCTCTGTGGTAGGGAAAGTGATGGAGTCACTTCTGAAGGAAAGAATTGTTGAGTACCTAGAGGCCAGTGGGGCACAGGACCCAAGGCAGCATGGGTTCACAGCAGGAAGGTCATGTCAGACGAATCTAATAGATTTCTTTGACTGGGTGACCAAAGTAGTAGACCAGGAGGGGCTGTGGACATGGCCTACCTAGACTTTGCAAGGTATTTGACACAGTCCCACACAAAAGATTAATAGTCAAATTAACCAGCCTGGGAGTGGGTCCCAGGGTGGTAGCCTGGGTAAAACATTGGCTGGACAACAGGACACAGAAGGTAATTGTAAATGGAGTCTACTCTGAAGAAAGAGGGGTTACTAGTGGGATACCGCAGGGTTCAGTGCTGGGTCCAGTCCTTTTTAATGTCTTTATAAGTGACATTGCAGAGGGACTGGAAGGAAAAGTATGCCTCTTTGCAGATGACACAAACATCTGCAACAGGGTTGATACACAAGGAGGCTTGGAAAGGATGAGAAGGGACTTGGCAAGGTTGGAGGAATGGTCAAAGTATGGCTAGAGATTCAATGCAAAGTGCACAATAATGCACCTGGGAAACAAGAACCCAGGGAAGAATACACAATGGGGGAGGTAGTAACAACAACAAAAAGGAAAGGGACCTGGGGGTAATCATATCAGATGACCTTAAGGTTAGCAAGCAATGTGAGAAGGCAGTAGGGAGGGCTGGGGGTATACTGGGATGCATAGGGAGAGGCATCACCAGCAGAAAACAGGAAGTTGTTATCCCACTGTACAGACAGTTGGTGAGACCCCATCTGGAGTACTGCATCCAGTTCTGGAGACCCCATCTCCAAGGACATAGACAGGATAGAGGCAGTCCAGAGGAGGGCAACTAAAATGGTGCAGGGTCTGCAAGAGAAGCCGTAAGAGGAGAGACTTAAGGAGCTTAATATGTATACCCTTGAGGAAAGAAGGGAGAGGGAACATGATAGAAACTTTTAAGTACCTCAGTGGAATCAACAAAGTCCAAGAGGGTAGCATCTTTCAGAAAAAGAGATGTGCAAGAACAAGGGGACACAATTTAAAGATGGGGGGTGGTTCAGGGGCAATGTGAGGAAGTATTTTTTCACAGAGAGGGTAGTGGATGCATGGAACAGCCTTCCTGAGGAGGTTGTGGGGTCTAAAACTGTGGGAGAATTCAAGAATGCATGGGACAGACATAAGGCAATTCTTGTGGAGGTAGGAAGAAATAGGCTGTTGGTTAACTAGGATCTGCGGCCTATCCTGTAGGTAAAGAAATGGCCAGACTAGATGGGCCAAGCGGTCCTTATCTGACGTCAAAGTCTATGTTTCTATGTTTCTATGGTCCTGTCAGAGAATGCCATCAGTACTTTTAAGTGAGAAGACATATTTTTTTTTTTAACCAAACGAATTTCATACATAAAAGAATTTCTGCTTTATACTGCACTTTTGTTTAAAATTCATCAACTGTCATTCTCACTGTCTGCTCACTCCCCCCCCCCCCAAAAAAAAATGTTATCATGGTTTGGTGTACCTTATCTTTGTGTATGTGGTAAAAATTGACAAGTGAGCAATTATATAAAACAATATATGGATAATATTGTGTAAGTAGTTTTTATATACACCTTAGGTATGTTATACTTATATAACCCCCTGCAGCTTCAGTCTCAGGGTTTATGAGCTATCACACACCTCACTGTGTAAAAACTCATTACACAGCCCAACCCCATACATTAATCTCCATAGCCTGTCTTCTAGCTTCCAGTTTCTCTTTATAACTATCCACATTAACTTAAAACTTGTATCACAGTCCATTAGTTGTCATCAGTTTTGGCTGCTTTTCTACACCTGACATCATAATCAGGTTTATGACATCATAATTGTTTCTGCATCAGTAGATTGTGACATTACAGAAGATTATGATGTCAGGTGTAGACAGGCAGTCTCAATAAATGATAGGGGACAGTGACCCTTATTTCTTGTTAATGCAGCAGTGCAATGAAAAAAGTTATTCCAAAAAGCACATTTTCTGTTATTGTTATGAAAAATATTGGCAGACCTGTTGAATTGAGTTTTCTGGATGCTTCTTGTGGTGTGTACAGTAAATTTGCATTTTTGTCTGGATTCTTACCTTCCTCAGGTCAATATTCTTTCTATGCAAAAATGAAGTGGCCATCTTTTCTTCTTGAGAAATAATTATTTTAAAACTTTCATAACATTCTTAAAATGATCATGGAAACTGGAAATTTTACCACCAAAATAAACTGGAAGACATTTGACATTGATTAGGAAAATGTTAACCCATTTTCGTTGCACTGTTGCTTTAACATGTACAGTTCTAAGTACAGAAAACATATAACATATAAGCTAGAAAGTGCCCAAGAAGTATATATTTCCAAAGTTTCCCTTAGAATGTCAGCAGATCATTAAAGAGGATAATATTTTAGCACTAATCCTTTCAGCAGGAGTGAAATGCACTCATCCACTTAGCCCTTATGTGAAACCGAACTATAAATGATCTTACTGTAGCTGCATACAAAACATTTCTTTAAATGGTAGATTTAATTTCAAATATGTACTACCTTACCTTACTAGATAATCAGATGGAGCCTCATTTCAATAAAGTAACACAAGAACAGTGAACTTACAGGAAGAAGATTTTGTCTGTCTAAATAATTATCCCCACGTAGATTTTTACATTTGTATGTTTGTTTTTTTAAGTCATCTTGCTATTGAAAAGAGTTAAGACCTCTCAAATATTAGAAAAATGGAAGAGTCACTTTTCTGTTAGTACTTGACCTTTAAAACATTAGTTAAGAAATTATTTCTACAGACATCTCCGAAGCCTTGGAAAATATTGAGAACCCATATCATTCGACATGTATCCTCACTCTACCAGTGGTACGTTCTCATTACCATCCCAAAGTTATTTTATCTCAGCAGATTATGGCATTGCATGCAGTATAATTAAGTAACTTTAAATTATAAGTTACTGATTTTTTTCTACCATTGTGTTTTTCTACAAGATTATGTTAAAAGAAAGCTTGAGAACAGGCCATAAGTAGAAAGCTGGCCCCCCTGTGTCATTATCTTAATCAGATTGCATAGTACTTAAGATAATACCATGGAAAGTTGGTAAAATAAAGCACAATTGTTCATTTGTTTTCTTAAAGCCTATTAAAGTCATTTTATCTGTTTGTGCTTGGTTTGCCTGGATCAGCATTTTCTTTGCTTTTTAACTATAATTTTGTTTTCAGAGACAATTGTCAGTGTGTTCTGTGTAAAGTATAGAACTCCTGACTAGTCCCCAGTGCATAGCATGCAATCTGCACCGAAACCTACATCTGCCAATGTGATTAAATGAGTGAGAAAATAACATACATTTTTTGTAACTAACATAATCATAAATGGGAAATGGGAAAACCAGAATAACAGCAAAATTCTTTTGCTACTCAAAATACACTAGTATATTTATTTGCATACATGGATACCTGCTGTAAATAGTGGTGGCTGCAAACATCTTCAATGCACAGATTCAAGTGTAATTTCTTTCTCCATGGGTTTTGAAGATCTGATTGGGTCTCCATAGTACTGAACTCTGATAAATATCCTGAACTGTATGAACATTAGTCATGAAATATTGTTAGCCAAGGTCAAGCATCATGGTAGATGATCATGTGACTTAAAAACTGACTATGATAAAGACCGGTAATGTTATGATACATTATAAAATTATGGCTACATCTTTGTTACACTGTATGTTGTCACTAGAGATGCAGCAAATTTAAAATCCATTGGTTCACGGCCACTTCACGTTAGCGTAACGCTACACGAAGCTGTCATTGGAAAGTGCTCACTTCGCCTTGTCATTATGACTTTGCGTTGCCATTCCACCTTAACATGAAGTAAGGTGACGTGACAACAATATAGGCAGTCACCCATACATCACATGACTTACAGTACTGTAAATCACATGCTTTAGCCAGGCAGGAAGGGAGTGGGTCATAAAAGCAGTTAGTTTCACTTTCTCCTTTGCAGTGGTAGAAGGAGGAAGCATTTTGTGTGTAGAAAAGAGTTTGTAGTGGTATATTTGTTCCGATCTTGGCAATTGCCTAAAAACCAACAGCTTTTTTAAAAGCTAAATCTTTAGTTTTTTTTTGTAGTGTGTTTTTTCAGTTCTTTTTTGCTTCTGATTTGTTTGTTTTATAAGTTTTGTTTTGTGTGTGTGTGTGTGTGTGACTGTGTGTGTGCGTGTGTGTGTGAGACTGTGAATGTGTGTGAAGCAGTCTTTGTTTGTGTGTGGTGTTGGTAGAAGGGGGAATTAGTGGGTTGTACGCGATGGACCCAGGAGGAGAGTTTGTGGCCCGTGGGCATTGGCAGAGGGGAGTGCGCACACCTGGGGGCAGTCGGGTGTCGGTGGACCTCTCCAAACACTATAGCATAGTGGTTAAAGGCAATGATCTGCAAACCTGGAGACCTGGGTTTGAATCCCATCATCCTCCACTTGCATACTGTGTGACCCTGAACAGTCACTGAAGTCACTTAACTTCCTTGTGCTCCCAGGTCGCACCTGGAAACAAGCTCTGGCTTAGTGTGCCTTTCCTGGTTAAACAATTTTTCCCCTTCCCCCCAACTGTTTGGTGTTTCCTTCCCCCCTCTGGAAAAAGCAGCATCACCAGTGCCACTGGTGGTGGCACATCCACCAAGTCTGCCACCACCACCACCACCAGTAGCAGCTGCAGGGGCTCCAGCAGCACCACCTCCACAGCCGCAGGTGGAGCCCCAGGTGCATGACAGTGCTGCCAGCAGTACATCTGCCCCTGCTGTGCCTGGTCCACCTCCTGCAGCTCCCCAGTCTGGCAGTTTTTTAACTGTGTGGGGGTGACAGCACCATTGTGGTTTGTCATTTATGTGGCATGCAGGTGTGCTGTGGCCCACGGGGGACACATTTGGGGACCGGTGGCCAGCGCACACCTTTGACAAACCATCACAAGGTGGAGTGGCAGGCTGCCATAGAATGGGCCAGGCCTCCACCTGCTGACCCTTCTATGGCAGTGGTAGAGGGTGCTGGGGGTGTTGTGCCTCACTGCTGCAACAGGAGGAGGGCAACAGCAGCAGCTGCTCCACCACCACCACAGCCACCACCACCACCCTCACCACCACCACCACCAACACAACCTGGCTTTCCCCCCACAGTGGACCCCACCACAGTGCCTGTAATGCAGGCAGACACTGCACTGATGTGGGCGGCCCTTGAGGAAAGCAATGAGCGGAGTGGGTGCTGTGCAGCTGCAGGTGGAGCAGATCCAGCAACAGCAACTGCAGATAGAGTCAATGCTCCACTTGCTCCTGAAACACCATGGAATCCCCATTAACTTATTTTTCTGGACACCCCGCTGTAGCATTTTGTGATTTTTTTTTTTATGTTTAATAATAGACAGTTACATATGCTCCTATTGCCCTGTTATAATCCAGTGCCTCAGTGATGTTTACTTTCTGTTGTGGAGTGATTGTGAAAAAGCTGGTGTGAGCAGTGCAAGTATGATGTGCTGAATTGCATGTGTGTAGTCAGTGTTGTTTCGTGTGTGTATGTGTGTGTGCGTGTGTGTGTGTGTGACATCAGACATTGTGCAGCTTCTTGCAAACATATATTGCTGACTTGTAGTGTTTATGGTATAAAGAATAGTGAGCAGAATAGCATATATTTTATTGTCACCATCATTATCAGCAGACTAAGTGATACGATACTTTTTCAGAGGTGTCTGGCCAGAGTGCATCTTAGTCACATACTGCACACATGACTTTTAGGAGAGCATGTGCTTTTTGTGCTATGATCTCCAATAAGTCATGAGTGCTTTGTGAGTGACTGAGGTGCACAGTGACCCAATACCTCTGAAAAAATATCATATTACTTACCCCACTGGTGCTGATGGTACAAATAAAATATACGTCATGTATTCTTTGTTATCTTTATTCTTGAGATACTGCGACAAGTCACACCATATATATGTTTGCATGAAGCTGTACAATGTATACACACACAGGAAAGAACAGTGATGGCACACATGCAGTTTGGCACAACCTACTTGTATTGCTCAGTCATGCTTTTAGTGAAACACTTCAAATCATGAGTCCCGACACAAAGTAAACATTACTGAGGATCCATAAATATTTAATTTGTGATATAGACAATAAAGAGATTCACCAAGTTACAGCATTGCACCCGATATATGGGCGTCTTACTTCCAAGGTAATCTTTCTTGCTCCACATGTCCTTACATAGTGCAATACTTTTCTGGCAAAAAAGCCCATAATTTCGTTAAAGTGGGTCATGGAGGACTTCCTGTTCTGAAGAGCTGCCCAAGTTCTGCCCGCCATGCTCAGCAAAGTTATGACATGATGCCAGGGAAATCATGGGGACGTGATCCATTATACTGAATGGCTGGCAGCTTTCTGAATGTTTATTTATGTTAGAATGGTCAGTTTTTGGTGAAACGTGGGCACGTTTCCACTAACAAGGCTCTTGTTAGTCAAAACGTGCCCATGTTTCACCACAGACTGAGCATTGTAACATAAAGAAACATTCAGAAAGCTGCTGGCCATTCAGTATAATGGAGCACTCTCATTGACATTGACAGAGCCCCCCAAATATTTTAGCAGTACTTAGTTTTATGCATTTAAAATTGTACAAGAATTTATTCATTTAGAAATTGGTGACCATGAAGGAACACTGCAAGACTCATTTCAAGGTGCAGCCCTGGTGAGGGTGTATGAGGGAGAAATGCATACACAGGTAAAGCAAAACAGAGGGCTTACCTATGTAATCAAGCACAAGTACAATCTATGCAGGCCAAACCATATAGTAACAAATGCTGAAATGGGGATATGATTGTAGAAGCAATCCAAATCAATACCAGGGCCCTCACTGCCCCCTAACTTAAAACAACTTGTAAGCCTTGGCTTTCTTGCCATATAAACATTTACACCCATGTCCCTCTCTGCTCATTGACAGACCCTTGCCGCCCATACCTCTCAATCTTTTGACAATAATATCTGGGAGTCTAGTACTCAAAATGTGGGAAAATGTGGGGTGCATCATCAACCCTGAAAATATGCATGCTCAGAAGGCTGTTGAAATTGAGTAGTGGATGTTTTTTGGGCCAAGTTTAATTTTGTTTCAACGTTTGCTGTTTTAAAGCCTGAGTTTACAGTAGCTTCTCTCTCTCAGAAGCAACACCTTATCCACTCTTGGGTAGAGCTATTCTGAAGGGAAAAATTAGGGACCTCATTACTCCTCCATAATGTAGGACTTCTGAGAGGTATGTTGCAAGGTCAAGCAGCATCTCACACCTTCTCTCTCTCTCCTCATTCCACATACAGTAGGTACATAAACTCATATCACCCACGTAAACCTAAGGCAATTGTCTTTCTTCTCTGTCAGTGACTCATCCAGCTACCTGTCTGTCAGCTTGCTTGTACATCCAACCACCCATTCACCCGCCAGCAAACATCATCTTGCATTCCCTTTGGCCACAATATTTCCCTCCAGTGCATGACTTCCTGTCTGCTTCTCTGGTTGATGCAATTGTCTTGCATTGCTACAAGAGGCATGGGTATCTCGTCAGTGAATGGTGACAGCATACTGATGGCAGATTAATTTTTTTGTGGCATTGTGTGGGTAATGCTTGTGTCTTGGTAGATGGGCGTTGGGATTTTAATTTAATTAATTTTTTTTTAAATTGCTGTTGTGGCTAGAGGAAGAAAAGCAGACTGGGTACAGGAGTCCTGCAAAAGAGTGCTGATCTACCCTAGTCCTCTGGACCATGTCAGATCTGGCCGTGGGGTGGGGTGGGGGTCTGATTTTGAGTGGACTGGTCTGCCCATCCTAGCAGCTACAGTATATTTCTTTACCAAGGTTTGAACATGTGAAACATCTCTAAAGCTCCTTTTATGCGTAACTAGATAAAAGGGGGCAGCTTGTTTGAACAGTTTGACATATAAACTGTAAAGTTAGCATGCAAATGGTAAATTGTGAGCTAATCTCTTTATTGGAACAGCCTTTTGAATGATGCAAAGCAGTTTTCACCACAGTGCAAAGGCGGGGCTAGTGTGCATGCTAGTGAAAGAGGGAGTCTCACATGCATATGTGGCACAATGGCATATCGAAAGCTCCAGGAATGCAATAGCTAGCTGTTTGAGCAGTGCTACTATACGGTAGCTGAAAGTATGTTTTAATAAAATACAAATGGCTGCAGAGTATTCCAAACACTGTACTGGTGCCTTGTGCAAGCCGGTTTTGATGCAAAAGAAAACCAACGTGACAACAAAAGACATGCAATGGAGCTCTGTGGGTGACATATATATGCAACAAGACATGACAGGGTATGCAATTATGGGTTAATAATCACACGCCTCTCGAGTGTGTTTTGAGGCACAAAGTGTTTGTCTCATGCACTTGACCATAATTACACACCCTGAAGTGCCTTGTTGCACCTATAACGTGTAAGAAAAGTCCAGTAAAAATTTATATGCTTATAGTTATAGGGAATATTTATTTTTCCATGGGAATTGGTGTAAAACAAACAAAAAAAATTGTTCCTGTCTGGGTCATTGACACTGTGGCTTCTGAGACAAAAATTTGTTGGCATGTTTTTTTCTTATGCCTGGCATGATAAAGCAGTGGGTATGACTGCAAGTTTTAATTTACCTTTTTTTTACTTACAAGTTGGCCTGAATATGATGTTGGTGGTGCCTGGCCAGGAAAGACATGCTGGAGCTGTGATTTAGAGCTGGAGGCAAGGGAGTGGGAGGTTTAATTTACCTTTTATTTTTAAAACCTGTGATTTCAACCAAGGATCAACAAAAGCAGCATGAACACTGAGGTTCGCTGCAGCTCTCACCAGCTGTGTCAGGTCTGGACTCAGTAGAGAAAATGATTTCACAGGGAATGTGTTCTGATATTTGTATGCTTTTATGTGGTACACAGGCTGGCACCTTGAAAAAAATGCAGGCATGTAATTATGGGCACATAATTACACGACTGTACTGGTGTTTTGGCCAATCATACTAAAGTTCATACTAAAGATAATTTAGAATGTAAAAAGGCATGGTGCCCATTATAAACATCCGTTTTCTAGGCAACCAGTTTAATACTGAACTTCTGTCAGAAGCGAGTGTCTAAACCTATTAAGAAGGCAATAAAATTAGGACTATTTAATAGAGTAGTTGGTAGCACATACCATTGGTTGATTATTTGGTTAGTATAAAATGCATCTCTCCTTCTAGTATTGAAATGTGATTTGAAAATGTTTTTGTTGTGACCCCTCGTAAAAACACATTTATTTATTTATTTATTTATTGAAATGTTTCACCAGGAAGGCACACTGAGCAAAAAGTTGCTCATCTCCTGGTGCGACCTGGGGAGTAGGGGAACATGAGGATAGTTTACAGAGATTTGGTACACAATATGAATTTATGGTACATTACAGTCAAATAATTTGAGCAGACTGTACGGGAGTAATGCAATAGTAGGATGCTAACTGTTTTGAACTAGATAGATACTACGCCAATGCTTTTGGACTAGATAGATATAACAACACAAAATAATATTTAGGGATACATTAAATGACTTATAACTGTGTAGCTAGATAATGGCTGAATAGAAGTTAGTGAGGAGCAAACATGGCAGAACAGGTTGGCTAACGTATAACAGAAGTGCAAGTTAACTATAAGTGCAGTAGAGATTAGGGGTCAGCCACAACAGAAGTGTAAGGCCCTGTCCAGACTAGAGCTTTGGTAACGTAACTGGTGTCCTGTAACGTTACCGCTTGCTCTAAAAACGGTTGCGTCCAGACCTGTAACGTTTTAAAAAGCGTTCTGTAAACCGTTTTTAAAACCACCAAAGAGCAGGTCTTTAGCACAGTTGCTGAAACGTTACCTGATTTTTCTTCATTTGGATGAGTAGTGCAGATGGGTGAACAAAGTGTTTTCTGTAAAATGTGTCCTCCAGCGATCCACAATGCACTGCTTTCCTTCCCAGAGCATGGTGCGGTATTGTGGCATGTGCCAGCTTTCTGTAGTCTGTGCTATTGCTGTATTTAGTTTTATGTATTCATTGGTTTTACCCAGAACAGCAGTGTTTAAATCAGGCGCCTCCATGTCAGTGGTCTGTTTACACGGAGACGCCGCAATGCCTTATAGGACCGTGCGTCGCAGCGTGTAGTGCAGCGCTGATTGCTGGGATATGGGTGGGTAGGGGTGGCCTCCTGAGGACTGTAACGCTTTTAAAAATGTTACCAGAAAATGGAGAAAGAACACCAATGTGGATGCAGAGCAATGGTTTAAAAACCAATTCAGCTGTTCAATGTGGACGCACAAGAAACGGGTCGAACGGTAACATTTTAAAAAACGTTTTTATAGCTCATTGCTAGTCTGGACAGGGCCTAAGCTAACTACAAGTGCATTAGAGATTAGGGGTCAGCCATAGCTAGGGCTACGTAAGGGGGAGAATGGAAGGTGAGAGAGAGAGAGAGAGAGAGAGAGAGAGGTAGGTATGTCAGTAGGCAGAGATGCAAGGTGGTGGTGGAAGGGGATGGAACAAGGAGGCAAAGGAAGAGGTAGGAGGAGAAAGGTCTGCTGGGGCCTGACCCCTCCAGTATGCTGAGGACCCTGCCTGCACAAGGCAGGGGTACAGCATGACAGGAAGGGAGGAGCAGGTTGTGGCAGTGAGAGCTAGAGTACAACAGGAGGGAAGCAGGTTGTAGGCAGCAAGGGAGACTAGGCTTTGGAAGGACAGAAGAGAGTGTGAAGGTGAGAGAGAAGAGAGGCCAGGATCCCAACCCTTCAGGATATGGAGAAATGGAGGGAAGAGTTGGGTTAATGGTGTAAGGATAGGGGAGGGACTGGCCCTTGGCATAACTTTGGATGATAGAGAAATCACAGTAAGAGAACAATGGATGGCCTGAAGGGAAGAAATTGGAGGAAGGGAAGGATTGCTAGTTTTTAGTTGGGTGGGGGTGGAGCTGCAGCAGGGGCATTGCATGGGTACTGAGAGGGGTAGGGTTTGTTGGGCTTGGGGGTTAGTTAGGGAGGATTGTAGCAGGAACAGCTAGATGCAAGGAAGTTTTTAAGGGCAGAGCTGATGGAGTAGTAGGAGGATGACTGACGAATTTGAGGCGGGGGGAATTCCACATTTTTGGGAGGTGGTGAGAGTAACTGGATTGGCCGATGATAAATAAGTCCTAATCCCTCTATCAACTCAGTATCACCCACTATTTCATACATGAGAAGTAAATCACCCCTTGCATGTCTCTGTTTTAAACTATACATATTTAGTGTGGCTAATCAACCCTCATAGCTGAGTTCATGAATGGGATTTATCATTCAAGTTGTCCTTTTTTGCACACTCACAATCATTCTTATGTTGCTGTTCTGGTGAGGGCCCCAAAACCAGAGAACAGTAGTCCAGATTATGTCTTATATAAATTCTGTATAATTTTAATACAGTATATAGTTAGGGCTTATTCTGTGTGGAAATCAGTGACTCTCAAAAAGTTGTTGTGCATGTTGTACAATCACAGCACCTGTGCTACACTTGGGCTGACTGCTGCTGCTCTCAGTTTTCTATGGCACTAGTCCGTTTCAGCAATGCTCGCTCCTCATTGCGCTCATTCCTGCTGGTTTCATTTTTTCTTACGTGCCCCCGAGTTGAATGACAAAGAGATCTCTTTTTCTTTACCTTCAGCTCCTGATGTGCAGTGAAGTCTGGGTCTTCTTGACATCAGTTACGGAAAGTGACTTGGGCTTTACATGTAGGCTCACACATGCTCCTGCTGTGAGTTCATGAGTTCTGTGCTAGACTTAGTTCTTTTGGCGGGAGGGCAGGCATGATCTCTCTCACTCACAGAAGCAATACGATATTTGAAACTGCTGTCATTTGTGAGAGATGCTCATTTTGTCTTTCCTGTTTAATAACAAGTATTGTGACAAAAAGTGAGTTTTGCAAGGGGGTCAGAGCAGAAGAAGCACAACCATGTGCTGCGTACTAATTGTTTTTAAACCATATACTATAACAAGTAAAATATGGGTGATCATATACAATTTGACTTGTGTTTCTATCTCGGGGTTGAGATAACAGCATGGATCTCTCCAGCTTTGCTCTCAAGGTTCACATGTTGTTATCTCAACCCCTCAATAGAAGCACAGACTTGTTGTGCATGGTTGCTCATAAATTATTCCTTATATTATGTCTTCCCTATGACTGACATCATTTCTTTTTATTGAAGTAAGCATGCAGTTAGGTTTATTAACTATATGTTTGCAGTGGTTTTGATGGTTACTCACTATTACTCCAAGGTCCCTTTCAGATGCTAAGTGTAATGTTATTTAGTCAGTATTTTACTTTAGGATTATTTTTACCAAGATGCATAACTCAGAGCTCTTGATTTTACTTACACATGTTATAAATTGATTTAAATCTGCAGTCAGTAGATGTCAACATGATGGCAGGCTGCTGTAGTGGACCTTGAACAAGCACATTAGGACTGTCTAACTGGGACCCCTAATTACACCACTATTGTACATGTATTTTACCATGCACAAAGGTGTGCTGCATCTCTGCATTTCCTGTTTCACATAGAGATCTGGACTGCACTGTTGTACTACACAGCCCACAACCTCCATCCATTGTGAGGAACACTGTGGTGTCTTGAGAATGACATATTAATGGCAGGTAATGATATCATAAAGAGGTGTTAGAACTATGCATGCAGAGTAGGACCATTAGCATTTGTTGTACCAATACTGCATTGGTAGCCGGTCAATGGTGCTAAACAAAAAGAGCATGGTAAAAACTGTGCAGGGAAAACAGCATGAGCAATAACAGCTACAGGGGAATAACAGTGTTGTACATTACAGTGCTGTATCTGTAGCTGTGATTACTCTCACAGAGAAATCAAGACCCACAGCTGTCATCTTGAGACCTGCACTGCTGAAATGGCTCAGAAGTTAGTGTGACAACCTCTGAGAGTCAGTGCAGCTCAAGATGACAGTGGTTTGAGTCCAAACCATTGCATCTGCAACTGTGTTTTTTTTTTAAATTTATGTTGTGGAACAAACATCCGCCAGCACCCTAACTTTCTCTCCCACCTTGAATTTTGTACCCCCTCAGAGTTAGTTATATAAAGTAGGGTGTGTGCTGGATTTGGGGGCAAAGCCCCTGCAGGAAAAACTACTGTAGGGTATATGGGAGTTAAAGCATTCGCCGGCACTCTGACTTTTTCCACCCCCCCGAGTTTTGCCTCCCCCTCTTGGAGTTGGTTATATAAAGTAGGAGGGATGCGGAGGTTGTAGGGTATGTAGGAGTTAAAGCCTCACTGTGCACTTTTTATAGTGTCACTATTTTTCCTTTTGTGTCTGTGCTGTATCCCCTGCGCGGATATTGACCATGTTCTAATTACTTTGCGGTTTGCGACCTGAACCTATTGCCTTTTTGTGCAGCAGCACCAAAGGATTAATGCCTTCTGTAATATTACTCCTATGCTTCTTTTTCCCCCCTCCCCTCCCTCTTCTTGATTCCACTGTCCCGTTTCTATCTTTTAAGTCCTTTCCAATTCTTTATATCAAGGTTGACTTTAAAATATCATTTTTTTTATTTACGGTTTAGCACATGGTGTATTTATTTGAGGTTTAAATAGGTTATCTTTGCCTTTATACTGATATGGCTATAGCTTAAGTTATAGTGTTTTAAGGGGCTACTCACTAAAAGAGAGTAACAAACATTTGAATATATCAAGTGACAAAGCTGTTTCTTGTATATAAGGCCTTGTTGGCTGTCTAAACTCCTCCCCTTGATAAAGCTATAGTGTCCAGTGAAACATTAGGACATTTTGTCTGTATTTGTCATTTGACTTGGTGCACCTACCTTTAAACAAGCATTTGTCAATGCCTGATGTTCACCACTGGTATAGAAGCCCTGGGGTACTATACTGTATGTGCTGTGGTGCACATTGTGGGTTATCTATTACCAAAGTTAGGAATCTTCATTTGTAAATTTCAAAGCAGGCTCATAACTTTCTTACTTTTTAATATTTTTCCCCCAAATTGTCGACATACCCTTCTTATGACCCCACCTCATGAACAAGAGCAAACAAAATTTTCAGCTCCTGCCTGAAAGATGATTTCATGCAGGGACTGAAAAATAATGTTTTGGGACACAAAAACACATTTGGTTACATGGTTATTTGGTTAGCTGATGACAGAAGAAGGCATAAGCCTATCGTGACTGTCTCCCAGACTGAGTGGCTATTATCTAGAACCCCATGTATTTATCAAGTTCTCTTTTAAAAGTGTTGAAGTCAGTAATGTAATAGGATATAATACTATAGTCGTCTCCTGTGACAAATGCCCTTTTAATAATGTTAATGAATTTATTGGCCATTTGTGTTATTTTCCTACCCAGATGCACATGCAACAATAGTTCACAGATACATATTTGCACAGAATCAGGACAGCAAAACATATCACAGAGGGTTCACTTGCAATTAAAGTATTTGCTCCAATACAAGCAGGAGGAAAACTGATGAAAAAGCATGTATCTGTGTTTAAGCTCCGCGTACTGCTCCACATGTTCCTCCTCCTCCTCGATAGCCCAAAATAAGATAATCCATGTTCCAGGGTATCAAGGATGCTGATACTCTAGGGCATTTATGTATCCATGTTCTAGGGCAAGTCCGTTTAAAAGGACACATGTTCCAAAAAGTATCAACTGTCTTTATTCAGGTGTATTCTGGTTCATTCAACTTTATTTCACCAAGTTAAATTCAAATTCTTGCACTGCTTCACAGCACTATGTTGTGTGCTACTCCATGAACAAAGTCTTTGGAGGACCTTTGCTCTCTGTCTGAAACTATGTTTGAAATCTTCTCTTCAAGCTTAGCATACCATTTCTTTAAGGGCGATTTTGGCAACCCTCTATTTATTTTCTCTATGGTACTGTCAGCAACAAAGTCCAAGAGGGCGGCATCTTTCAGAAAAAGAGATATGCAAGAACAAGGGGGCACAATTTGAAGATAAAGGGGGGACGGCTCATAGGTAATGTGAGGAAGTATTTCTTCACAGAGAGAGTTGTAGATGCATGTAACAGCCTTTCTGAGGAGGTCGTAGAGTCAAAAACAGTGGGGGAATTCAAGAATGCATGGGACAGACATAAGGCAATTCTAGTGGGGGTTAGGAGGAAGTAGGCTGTTGGTTAACTAGGATCTGCAGCTTATCCATTAGGTAGGGAAATGGGCAGATTAGGTGGGTCAAGCAGTCCTTATCTGATATCAAATTCTATGTTTCTATGTTTCTGCTCCTCCACAAAATGAATTATGCCAACGTGTGCACTTCCAATTAGAGTTCCAAGGTGTTGATGCCAAGCCTCTACATTGTTCAGCGTTCTTGGTGTCTAATTTAGAATTTGTGCATGCACAAACCAGAATTGGGGGGTACAGTGGGCTGGTTCTTCTAGTGGTGTTATTGCACATTCTTCTACGAAACCTATCTAGAATGTAATTTTCCTCGAACCATTCTAGTACTTGCAGTAGGCATTTCAATTTTTATTTCAGCATAAACTGCAGATATTTGGTTTGGAGGCAAGAATGCCAAGGCTACTAGCTGGCACTTCATGAGGCTGAACTTAGGGTCCATTCTGTAAGTTGTTGCCAAACCACAACTTTAGAATTTGCACCACACTATCTGTCCCAGATGAAATAGACAGCTTTTATTTTCTGTATTTGGAAACTCAACCTTGCATGCATTGATGGCTGCCTGCTCAAAATCTGTTGTAATAAATTTTGGTGAAAGACTGTAATCATTTTCATCTGCCAAGTCCTGTAGGTCTTGAGACAGGCACAAGTAGCAGTCTTGCGACTTTGAGGACATCAAGGCGTACACTAGTGGGACTATCCTGCAGGTATCCACATTACCTACAGGTGCATGGATGGAATATAGCTGCCAGAATAGTGATGGCAGAGTTCTGAAAGTGCCATCCAGTATCCAGTATTCTGCAGCATTCAGTTTCTCTGTGTTCTTCTTTGTTGTGAATAGCAAGATTTTATCAGCGCCACAGGTTGACTCATACATTAGGAAGGGTTGCCCATTCACAGATATCAATTCAAGGAGATGCTAACCTCCTCAAGCGTCCTGGGCTCAGGTGGCATATTTTGTCTCCCAGCACATTTAAGGACCTGTTGGAGAGATAGTCAGCTGGGCATTTTCTGCCTTACCTCAGCAGATACTTTTGACATCTCAGTCTGAATAAGTTGGGCTGGGGTGTCATGTGTACTGAGTGCACGCTCCTTCAATAATGCAATTGCTGTGGCAACAGGGCTGTCATTGGCATCCAGAGAGTGGTTTTGCTCTGTTTTGCTTTGGAGGTGATGCTGCCCTCCTACTAGCATTGTGGAAGCACGACCATGACAAGCAGTGGATTTACAATTCTGGCAGCAACAGTAAAACAAATCGCCCCTATTATGTTCCTTTAAATCAAGGTAACCAGCAACACACAGCTTATCATTACCTCTCTGCGAAAGAACTACCTCACACACCTCAGGCACAGCAGTAACCACTGTAAGTCAGAGTCAGAGAAACAAACAGCCTGACTGACTGAGAAACCATTTTAATAACTTCTAACCAACTTACAAGCAGCACAAAGAAGCACAGCCCAGTGTAGTACTAAACGGAGTTGCATGTAATTACATGTACCTGTATGTAATTACATATAATTGCCTATGCCTGTGGTCGTTGCCTTTATTTACAATGACAGCAATGACAGAGAATAATAGACAGGCAAGGGTGTGTTACAAATATTTTTTTCACACCTGAGGTGTGTGATGACTCATAAACTTTGAGAATGAAGCTCAAGAGGTTTATGTAGTCATCACACACCAAGGGAGTGAAAAAAATATTCATAGGCACACACGTCCCTATCTTTTATTTTTTATAATTACTGGTGCAAAGACTTACTGCCCAAGATGATTGGTTTTCTTTCTGCAGCCCATTAGCATTTGAATTGGGTCAATTAGCATAGCATGACCGAGTGGTGTTCATTCAGGAAAAAAAATGCCAAAAATGTAGACAAACTGCGGTGATTTGTTTAAAAATCCTGTGCCTTGTAGCAGTTCTCCTAATTTTTCTTAGTGTTTTGCATTAAAGCTGTCGAGTATAGTCTGAGGACAGTGAGTGACTCGGCGGCTTCAGAAAATGAGATTCAGGCGTGGCGAGTGTTGCCGCAGCAACATTAACGCTGAGCTGATCTTCTGAAGCCACGCCTCAGTCTATACGGTGGCTTTAATGCAAAAATAAGAAAAATTAGGATAACTGCTACAAGGCACAGGATTTTTAGACAAACCATTGCAGTTTGTCTACATTTTCATCATTTTTTCCCCAAACACCGCTTAGTCACTCTACGCTGCCAGGAAAGTGAACCTGGCACTCGAGGACAGTGCAAGTGTATTGGTTTCAGAACACCATAATAACCCATTTTGGGGTTATTATGGTGTTTCAAAGGTATCTGTATTTGAGTTGAAAAAAGGGGATCACCAGTAATTATACTGTAATTACAGCGGGGTCACAGGTCAATTACTGGGGAGTTGTCAAGATGTCAGGATACTGGATGGGAAGGTTAAACACAGGTATGTGCTATTTCATCAGTTTTCATCCTGACTGTATCTGTGCAAATATGTTTATGTGCAAATGACAGCTCTATGCTCTGTTTTTATTAAACCCAACATCGCTGTCCTGATTCTGTACAAATATATTTCTGTTGCACGTGCATCCAGGTATTACCCCTTTGCTCTCCCAACTGTTGCAATTTTAACTTTTAGTAATGGTCTAAATGTGATGGAACGGTGAATGCACAAGTACCCAGTGTGTACATAGAAACACAGAAACATAGAATTTGATGGCAGATAAGGACCACTTGGCCCACCTAGTCTGCCCATTTTTCTACCTAACAGATAAGCTGCAGATCCTAGTTAACCAACAGCTTACCTCTTCCTACCCCCCACTAGGACTGCCTTATGTCTGTCCCATGCATTCTTGAATTCCCCCACTGTTCTTGACTCCATGACCTCCTCAGAGAGGCTGTTCCATGCATCCACAACCCTCTCCATGAAAAAATACTTCCTCACATTACCTCTGAGCCGTCCCCCCTCTATCTTCAAATTGTGCCCCCTTGTTCTTGCACATCTCTTTTTCTGAAAGATACTACCCTCTTGGACTTTGCTGATTCCCTTAAAGTACTTGAAAGTTTCTATCATGTCCCCTCTCTACCTTCTTTCCTCAAGGGTATACATATTAAGCTCCTTTAGTCTTTCTTCGTATGTCTTCTGGTGCAGACCCTGCACTATTTTGGTTGCCCTCCTCTGGATAGCCTCCACTCTGTCTATGTCTTTGTGGAGAGGGGGTCTCCAGAACTGCACACAGTACTCCAGATGTGGTCTCACCAACTGTCTGTACAGAGACAATAACTTCCTGTTTTCTACTATTGATGCCTCTCCCTATGCATCCCAGTATCCCCCCAGCTTTCCTTACTGCCTTCTCACATTGCTTGCCCACCTTTAGGTTATCTGATATAATTACCCCCAGGTCCCTTTCCATTTTTACTGTTGTCAGTATCTCACCCCCATTGTGTACTCTTCCCCTTGGATTTTGTGTCCCAAAGTTAACTCCTGCTTTGGCAGGGCTGCTATAAGCTTTACACTGTCCTCCTTGTGGAATAAATTGCAAAAAAACTGAAACTGAGGTCACCCATTGGCATCTCATCTTTCAAGCTCTTATATTCACGTCTCAGAAATGATCAATGCAATTGTTTCCCATGACTATGAATTGTCATCATGCTAACTTGTACCATTTAACCATGAATGAATTACTTCTAGTGTTTGTCTCCTCCTTGGCCCTGGTCTGTCATCATGCTTTCATGTAATACCTTGATGCCTCTGTCCTCCCTTTGATACTGGTCTATCTTCCCGCTTTCTCCAGCCTTCTTTTCACAACTCTATACTGCACTCATCCACAATCTACATGCAATCTTACTATAAAAGTCCTAACTCCCCTTTACCTCTCCCCATAGGCCCCCACCGCCGCTTCAGTTCTACTGATGTATCCTTGGGACTTCACTTCTCACAATGTTTATCCTTCGCTTACATATTACATACCCCTCCTGGTACCCCATCTGCCATTAGTTGGTGGTTCTCCAAGCCATTTTCATGGCTAGTACTAGTGACTGCCCCTGGTAAATGAACTAACTGGCACTTCTATACAGAGAACATGGTTTATATACAGTTGCATGGTTCAATGGTGGAACTGCCCCCTTGTATTTGAATCCTCCTCTGTTATGGCTTGCCTTGTCTTCCTTTTATCATTTGACTCCCCTATTACTGCACCATTGTGTGTGTGTTTATATACTTATTTACATGTATTTATATGTTTTTATGTTGAATGTTACCCAACCCTGTTCTAACCAGGTGCATCTTGTAAAAGAGCTCTACTCAATGATGTTCGCCTGGATAAATAAAGATTTTGATTGATTGATTGATTACCTTGCACTTCTTTGCATTGAATCTGAGCTGCCATACATTTGACCATTTCTCCAACCTTGCCAAGCCCTTTCTCATCCTTTCCACTTCATCTTGTGTATCAACCCTGTTGCAGATCTTTGTGTCATCTGCAAAGAGACATAATTTTCCTTCCAGTTCCTCTGCAATGTCACTTATAAAGACATTAAAAAGGACCGGTCCCAGTACTGAACCCTGCGGTACCCCGCTAGTAACCCTCCTTTCTTCACTGTGGACTCCATTTGCTATTACCCACTGTGTCCTGTTGTTCAGCCAGTGCTTTACCCAGGCTACCACCCTAGGACCCACTCCCAGGCTGGCTAATTTGTTTATTAATCTTTTGTGCGGGTCTGTGTCAAATGCCTTGCTAAAGTCTAGGTAGGCCATGTCCACAGCCCCTCCCTGGTCTATTACTTTGGTCACCCAGTCAAAGAAATCTATTAGATTCATCTGACACGACCTTCCCATCGTGAATCCATGCTGCCTTGGGTCCTGTGCTCCATTGGCCTCTAGGCATTTACCCCCCTCGCAGTGAAATTTCACCATCGAGGTTCCCCACAGCGACTACAGCAACTAGCCATGGTGGGAGACCCGCTGGAACCCAGCGCTGCCTGTCGGGGGTCCTGCACCCCCCTCCAATCAGCTCTGACCGGAGTTAAGAATCTTTAAGTGGGGAGGGTGCAGGGGGCAATAGAGAACCGGCAGCTGACTGCAGAATGCGATCGACCTGCCAGTGTCGCTGACGGGGCGTTCGACAGAATTTCTGTCGGACTCCTGTCGTGGATCTGCCTCTAGGTACTCAACAATTCTTTCCTTCAGAACTGATTCCATCATTTTCCCTGCCAATGAGGTCAAACTAACTGGTCTGTAGTTTCCTGCCTCTGTCCTGATCCCACTTTTGTGTAGAGGAATTACATCTGCCCTCCTCCTCCAGTCCTCAGGTACCACCCCATCCTCCCATGATTTGTTAAAGAGAGTAGTCAGCTGTGTCACTAGTTCTACCCTTAGTTCTTTTAGAATTCTTGGGTGAATCCCATCAGGCCCCATTGCTTTGTCCACCTTCAATTTTATTAGTTCTTTCAGAACCCTTTCTTCTGTAAATGGACTGGTATTGAGAGTGTTTCTCTTGTTTGGTTTAGGTACCTCCCCCTCCTCTTTCTTTGTGAATACTGAGCAGAATATTTGTTCAGTATCCCTGCTTTTTCACTGTCACCCTCTGCCCACATTCCCTCCCTTTATTAAGCCTCAGTATCCCTCCTTTGGTCTTTCTTTGCTCCCTAATGTACCTATAAAAGGTCTTATCCCCCTTCTTCACAGAGTTGGCTATCCTTTCCTCAGTTTGGGCCTTTGCTATTCTGACTACCTTCCCTGCCTCTTTCTGCTTTAACTGATAAAGTTCTCTGTCCTGCTCCTTCTGTGTTTCCTTATATTTTCTGAATGCTATCCTTTTGTCCTTAACCTTCCCTGCCACCTCTTTTGAGAACCATAGCATTTTTTTCCTTTGTTGTGTTTTGTTGATTTGCTTTTACACTGTTTACCCCTACACAGCGACATTTACGCCAGTGAGGTCCCCACAGCGACTACAGTGCCTAGCCATGATGGGAGACCCACTGGAACCCGGCACTGTCTGTCGGGGGTCCTGCACCCCCCCAATCAGCTCCGACTGGAGTTGAGAATCCTTAAGTGGGGGGGTGCGTGGGGGGGCAAAGTCCCCTGAAGAAAACAAGGACAGCAATAGTGAGCCAGCAGCTGACTGCAGAATGCGGTCGACCTGCCGGTGTCACTGACGGGGCATTCAACAGAAATTCTGTCAGACTCCTGTCGTGGATCCACTTTACACAAAGGCTTGTTGCCTCTGTGGTGGCTGTTTTGGTTACTCCCTATTGGTCCTCCACCCCTCCTTCTTTGCTGTTTGCTAGTGTTTTTCTGAGGCACTCTCTCATTTTCCCAAAGTCAGCCCTCCTAAAGTCCAATACTCTTGCTTTTGTATGGCTTGATTGTATGGCTATATTTATCGTGAACCACACTGTTTGGTGGTCGCTTGTTCCCAGATGGCTACCTACTTCTAAATATGAGATTCTTTCTCTGTCCCCATTTGAGAGTACCAGGTCTAAGATTGCTCCCTCCTGAGTGGGTTCCAATACTAGCTGTCTGAGGCATGCCCCATGTAGGGCATCAAGAATGACCCTGCTCTTGGATGTGCCTGCAACAAAGGTGCTCCAGTTAACATCTGGCATATTGAGGTCCCCCATCAACAATATTTCCCTTTTTCTGCCATTCTAAGGATGCCTTCTATCATTTCCTTGTCCATTCCCTCCCCCTGAGATGGGGGTCTGTATACAATCCCCATGCAGATTGTGGTGCCATTTTCTGAATCCAGGGTGACCCAGAGTACCTCATCTGCTCCCTGTTTACTCTTAGTTCTGTTGCTTTGATCCTTTCCTTTACATAGAGAGCTACTCCTCCTCCTCTTTTACCCTCCCTGACCCTCCTGTAGATTGTGTATCCTGGCATGTAGACATCCCAGTCATGGTTCTCTGTGTACCATGTTTCTGTGACTGCCACAATATCCAGGCAACCGTCTTCCATCAAGGCGACTAGTTCAGGGAGCTTGTTACACAGACTACGGGCATTGGTACTCATCACCATCCTCTTTTTGATGGCCTTACCCCTTTTAGCCCCATCCCTGTCCTTACTGCCTTTGCCTTTTTTTTACATTTACCTCTGTCCTGCTCCCCAGTGACTTCTCTACCTTGGTGTTTACCTCACTAATTACCATGTTTTGTGGGCCAGAGTCTGAGATTTCCCTGCTCCTTTTCAGTGCCTCCCCCATTGGCAAGTTTAAATGCTTGCCAATGAAGCATTTAAACTTCTCACCTAGGATCCTGGTTCCCCCCCAGACAGATGCAGACCATTGTGCCAGTATAGGCCTGCATCCCTCAGGTCAGCTCCCAGTCCTCAATGAAGTCAAAGCTGAGTCTCCACCCAGTTTTCAGCCATTCATTTAGATTTCCTGGTGAGGTACCTAGCATCACCCTTGCCATAGACAGGCAGCACCTCCGAGAAGGTTACCGTGTGTGCTACTTGTCTAAGGCCCCTCCCCAACTCTACAAAATCCTCTTGCACAGCTCTGATCCCATTCCTAGCCAGGTCTTTGTCCCTAGGTGGACAATGACATCCAGCTCCCTCCCTTGTGCAGCTGCTCCCATGAACCTGAGGATTCACTTCCTGTCCCTCCAAGCCATGGTGCCAGGCAGGCACCTCACCTCCATCTCCCCTTCCTCCCCCACTTCGATCTACCTAATGATTGAGTCCCCCACCAGGAGTTGTTTCCTTCCCCTGTGGGGTCCCATGCTACCCTCCTGTGGGTCTCCTTTGTGAAGGTTCCCAGCATCCTCTTTGGTCTGCACTGCAGGTGCCTCCATAGAGGAACCACTATCCACCAGAACAGTGTATGAATTGTGAAAAGATACAGCTGGAGGGATGTAGCTCTGTTCCACCACCCTCTCCCTCCCTGAGCCCACCCTGGTTCAGCTGCTCCTCTTTCTTGGCAACCTCTGAGGTAGTGGCATTGGCCCTGCTGGTCCCTGGGTGAGGGAGGAGGTTTCATGAATCCTAGCCAGGTCAGCCTGGAGATGGGCAACCTCCTCCCTCAGACCAGAGAGGTGCCTGCAAATAGGGCAGCATCACAGCCTCCAGAATGTCTCCCAGAACACTGCTGTCTCACAGCCATTGCACTGCACCATTTCTATCATGTCTTATTTTGTGTCCCCTCTCCTGTTTCTCTGTATGCTTACCCACTCCTCTCCTTACAACTCTCACCCTTCCTTTTCTGGGACAGCAGCTTTCTATATTCTTTAGTAGCCTCCTTCTTCCTTGCTCAGTGTCAGACCACCAGCAACTGGGGGGGGGGAGCAAGCTACTTTTTTCCTTTTGGGTTGACAAATTTAATGTTTCTCTATGATCATTCCCTTCCTACTGCCAAACAGAAAGTTCCTGTTGTCAGTCAAATCCAGTGGCTATAAAAGTAGAACTGGCTTAGCATGGGTGGGTGGAGGGGTAAGATGGAGGGCAATTTGTAAGAAAAATGGTAGCTTCTTTTAGTTAGCTGCTTTCTGCTCTACAAGCAAGATTTCTGTCTTCCAAAGGCTAGCAACAGGAATTTGTAATTGGAGTCACCTACTTTTATATTGTCTAAGCCACACCCCCAATTAAGCTATCTCTCCTCCTACTGATTTAGCAAAGTAAGTTGATACAGTACCCTTCCCAGCACAGAACACACACTGACTTTCTTTTATTTTTTAATCCTAAATAAGACCCCTTCTACTTCTAATAAAATATCTGTCTGCTTACTCTCAACACACACTGACTCCTGCTGATATAGAAGTGTACAAAAATAAATTGTGAGTCTAAAGGACCATTTATCGGGATTTTGCTTTTCAGTAAAATTGACCCGACGGTAAGCCACAAATTGGGCATTTGGAGTTGGGATACTAATTGTCGGCAAGATATGTGCTGGGAATTTGTACTAGACCCTATAAAAACACTCCAGGCTCTTGTGTGGTAACTACATTTTTTCAAGACATATAAAATAACAAGAATCAGGCAGCATCCGCCTGATGCATTTCAGAACTCCTGGCTCCTTTATCAAAGGCTGACTTAGATAAAGGAACCAGGAGTTCTGAAACACATCAGGCGTATGCTGCCTGATTTTTGTTATTTTATATGCTTTGAATAAATGTAATTACTATACAAGAGGCTGGAGTGTTTTTATATAGGTGGTGAGTGCTCAATTTCCTAGTTGCTTCTGTTTATTCTTTGTTTTGATGCACCACCGTCCCAGTATGACCCTTTGCAGTAATTGAGTGGTAATGGAAATTGTATCAAGAAATAGGGCCTCATGGGATTATTACGGCCTAAGTGAAGAACTGAGCATTTGCCTAAATTCAATTACATTTTGTTTTCTAACACCTAGAATGCAACCAATTCCAAATCTTTAACTAGGGACAAATATTTTACCTCGGTTTTGGCTTCACGGGCTATTTTTGTGTCATCCACAAATTTGATAATTTTGTTAGTAAACCCAACATAAAGATCATGGCAGGACTCTCCCTCCCCAACAGCCCTCCTGGATCCAGCCCAATACAAAGATCACTACGGACCGCTCACCTGCCTAACTGGGTCATGGGGACTAGGAACAGGACTCACTCTTTCCCAACAGCCCTCCTGGATCCAGCCCAGTACAAAGATCACTACGGACCGCTCACCTGCCTAACTGGGTTGTGGGGACTAGGAACAGGACTCGCCCTTTCCCAACAGCCCTCCTGGACCCAGCCCAATACAATGATCACTACGGACTGCTTACATGCCTAACCGGGTCATGGAGACTAGGAAAAGGACTCGCCTCCCCCCAACAGCCCTCCTGCATCCAGCCCAGTACAATGATCACTATGGACCTACTGCCTGCCTAACTGGGTTGTGGGGACTCGGAACAGGCCTTGCCCTTTCCCAGCAGCCCTCCTGCATCCAGCCCAGCACAAAGATCACTATAGACCACTCACATGCCTAACTGGGTCATGGGGACTAGGAACAGGACTCGCCTTCCCCCAACAGCCCTCCTGCATCCAGCCCAGGTACAGCAAACAATGCCAGGAACACGAGATTTGCGGTGTCCGGCACCATCTTAAGACACCCCACAGTCTGCCAACTGCACTTGATTGTTTCTTTTTGCCTCATATCTTTCCTGCTTTGAATAGTGGTTTGCAACCGTTCCCTTACATTGCTTTCAGAATATCAGCAAAAAACAGTGTTTTGAGTGTATCATAGCTTAAGTTACAAAAAAAATGTGTAATCACATAATACATGTGGTGCATATAAAATAAAATAAACATCATCATATAGTACATTTAATACAGCTTAAATCAAACAAGCATACAAGTGAATACTGGCAGACAGGCTTTTACAAATAATAATGTGTCTTGCACTAGGAGCTCAAATTCTGTGTCCAGCAGTGAAAGTGGATTTTCCATTCCTGAGTCTATTAACTTTAAGATGAAAAACATAAATGTTTAACAATCAAGACTTTTTTGGCATTATGAGAGCTCTAAGTAAAGCAGGCATGCATGGGTCCATATTTATTGACCTCACAAAAGCTTTCGACACTGTCAACCACCAAATCCTGCTAAGACATCTTCGGACCCTGGCTCTGTCAGTAGATACCATCTCCTGGCTCAACAGCTACCTATCACACAGGATGCAGAGTGTGAGGATAGTGGGTGTTACCTCTGATCCCAGAAAGGTAACACTAGGGGCCCCACAGGGCTCAATCCTAGGGCCACTTCTCTTCAGTCTCTTCATAAATTCCGTACCCAAAGCCTGTCCTGCTAAAATGCTGCTGTATGCAGATGATGCAGTGATATCAGTCCCAGGCAGCAATGCCTGTGAAATCTCTAAAAACCTACAGTGCAGCTTTGCCTTGCTAGAGGTGGTTCTCCCAAAACCAACTCCTACTGAACTATAAAAAAACTAAAACAATGCACCTAACCATGCCACATTCCAAAAGGAATGTTGAACCCCTGACTATCTTCAGCCAGAAAGGGAATAGCATCGAGCAAGTCCACACCTTCAAATTCCTCGGAGTACATATTGATGACGCACTCTCCTTTGTGCACCATATTGACCACGTAGTCAAGACTGGCAATATTAAACTAGGCATCCTATATAGGCATAGGCAAGCCATGACACACGAGGCTCTTAAACTAGTTACTCAAAGCTCTAGCCTATCATCGACTACACACTAGTCATATACGGTGCTGCCACCGACTCAGCCTTAAATAGAGTTAAACAACTAGTCAACAGGGCCTGTCGCCTTGTCCTCGGTGTTAACCAGCGTACCTATACTTGCACCCTTTACTCCTCTACAAGGTGGCTCCAGCTCCACCACAGGAAAAGGTATCAGGTTTGAATAATGGGGAAAAAAGCCCTACTAGGTCTCACGCCCAACTCTCCTGCCGCACTGTTCCAGTGACACTCCTTGACAAAGGTCACCAGAGGAATGGCAAAGGGAGTGCTCCATGTCCCATTCAAAAGAACATGCTTTGCTCAGCGGTCACTCTCCTAATGTGGCCCCACATGGCTTAATGAACTCCCCTCTACAACACTGGAACACACAAAAATAGGCCCCTTTAAAAGAGACCTGTTAACCGTTTTGGCAGAAGACAACCAATGTGGCTGCAACCACTAGTCGCAGACGGCCATGATATACCCCTCATCCCACCCCCACACCCACACTTCTCCTGCACTCCAGCACCTCCTTAACAAAGCCTCTAGGTGGCTTCCCCCGCTCCACCCCTCACCCCTTTTCCAACATATGACAAAGCCCCCTCAGGCCACTCCTCCCTAACTTCAGGCTTGACTACTTGAGGCCTTCTTTTAAGATGTAATAATTAAGCAATAAGGCATGACCAGGGGCTATGTTAATGGTCTGTTAATCACCTTCTAGGGGTGTACTGTGGCACGAGGTGTAGCCAAGTGCCACATGCCCCTAAAGGGTGATTAACTGACCATTAACATAATCCCTGGGAGTGCCTTATTGCTATTTTAATAAAAAATATTTTTAAACAGTGTTAAACCTTGTTCGGCATATGGTTATGCTCTACATGTATATTAATTAAAGATTAACATAAGGCTGTTAGAATGTTTGCAGCCAATCAGAAAGCTCCATTTCTCAGACCCTTTTTATAATATATGTTAAACCACATACCAAATGCACTACTTGTACCTGTACAACTGATGAAATGCTAAGACTGCTTACCTACATGTACAGCCTGTCAATATTCTGTTATCAGCAATGACCATCAAACTACCACTGTATTCTTGTCTCTTCCTCTTATGAAATGTAACCTTGGAAATTGTTTGTCTGTTATACCTGACGTGGAACATTTGTAAAAGAGCCTGTTGGCTCAAAGGTTTTAATCTGCACATGAAATAAATAAAATAAATAAATAACAAGGCTTTGTTTCCTTCAAGAGGTTCTGATGCCATCAGAGAGATCTCGACAGTGAAGCTTGAGTATTCCCTGATCTCATCAAAACCCTAGATGGAAACACAGGTGAGTTGTGCATAGTTGCCTATGTGTTATTTTGTACAGTATATGGTTTAAAATGTATTATATAAGATAAAAATGCTGCTTTTTTTCTGTCCAAGAAATCTTCAAAGACAGAAACCTATACTTCACCCGGGTGAGGGGTAGGTTTCTGTTTTTTTTAAATGATGAAATAGCAAAAGAGTTTGTGTTACAGGAGGGTCTTGGTTCTGTGAATGGGGGAAAATGAAAGTAAAAGAGCAGTGGCATAGGATTCCATTCTAATTCAAAAAGCTGTTGTACAACAGATGGAAACAACAGCATTCTATGGCCTTTGAACTGAGGTACAACAGCTTTTAGTTGGGAAATCTGTGCAGAACAAGGTATAATCATACATTTTTTATTTATTTCCTGGCATTTAATTGGCTGCTACCCTTGCCAAGGGGGTACATTAACTTACAATAGATGCCCTGGAAATAAAAAGTTCCAGCCTGCCATGCCTTACTGTCAAACTGGTATCCCTATCCCAGTCTGAATTTCAAAACTGAATAGTAGCCATTTTTTTCCACTCGATAAATGGGATAATTCAGCGAGCCAACCCCCCCCCACAACTGAAGTACAGTTTAAGTTGAAAAAATTAACCAGACGCCGTCCCAATTCACGATCTCAAGATAGCAGCATGTCTCTATCTGCAGTACAGGAATTCATGGAAGTACCACTGTTCTTGTCTGGTGATAGTGAAGGAGATCGGACCAACGGTACACCCTCGTGTTCGATCTTTTCACTCGAACAGGTACTATCTCCTCTTTACTTCAACAACAGCTACTGCCACTACACAAGCTAGAAGATCCTCTCTCCTGGTCCCAACAAAAAACAAAACATAAAAAAAAAACTGTAGTCTCACAATCCACCATCACTCCCCTGCTCAGTGATGCTCTGTCGTTTCTCCCAGAGCATAATCACTGGAGGATAGCATTGCCAGCAGTATTCCTTTCAAGTCTCCATTAAGTAAGCTAAATCATAACTTACACAGCAGTACCTGAATGCAGTCAAAGAATGAGAGCACTTTACAAAATAGGGAAAAACACAGCACTAAAGCTCCTTTCACAATACTACTGTAAAACAGCACCGTATCCTCTGCTGGCAAGTATACCAGTAGAGGGACTACTTTATCAACATCACAATTTTCTATTCCTTCTAGAAATTTTTTAAAAATTTTCTTTTTTATCTTATTAATCCTGCACAAAAATGCAACATGTAGCTTATTTTCTAAGTGCAATAATACTCTCCAGGGTGGGTGATATGAGCACTACTGGATCTTCCAAGGGCTATAAGGCCCTCCACACCTGCAGCATCAGGCCTCATTGTGCTCTTGGGTGGTCCAATATTACCCAATACAGCCCACCCTGTTGGGTATTATTGCCTGCATAATGCACTAAAGCCTTGGAACAAGATTTATAATGCCACTGAAGTGGGTGGGAAGTGACCCACCATGCCCACCCGCAGAGAGGTGAAGTTCATGGAGAAGCGAACAAAGTGCACAATGTATGTGATCAGCATTACATACATGGATTTTTTTCTTTGCCTACTGGTGAGGAGATCAGGTCATCATCTCACTTATCATATTCCTTGAGAGATGCATATTGCTTCTGCAACTCATGCTCTGTTATGTATAGTCATGTACATTCATTGCATACAGATCGAAATGAGACTGTCACCAAAAGATGTCTCATCTAATCTGAAAGCAGGTTGTATACTTATATCTACGTATAAAAATAACCAATTTTTAAACAGAAATAGGCACTCTAACAAATATCAAAGTACAGAAATGGCATATTCTCTTCCCCTCCATGTCAGAATGATAATGGTTAGAAAAGGAAATATGGTTTGAGACAGCTACTTAGAAAACTCAGTGAGTATACCTGAAACACAGAAACATAGAATCTCTCAGAATAGAAAGGCCTGTTGGCCCATCATATCTACACTCTTATGCAGATGATGTGATGGCAGGATGGGGGTAACTTTTAAAAGCACTACACTCTGGCAAACATCAAAGTACAGAAATGGCATATTCTCTTCCCCTCCAGGTTAAAATGATAATGGTTAGAAAATGGAATATGGTTTGAGACAGCTACTTAGAAAATTCAGTGAGTATACCTGAAACATAGAAACATAATATCTATCAAAAGAGAAAGGTCTGTTGGCCCATCATGTTTACACTCTTATGCAGATGATGTGATGGCAGTATGGGGGTAACTTTTAAAGGCTCTACTTTAGGGATGACAGCCTGAAAGATTAATAAGGACCCAGGACCAGATGCGTTGCATCCGAGGATATGCCGAGAATTGGCAGTGGAACTGGCTGATCCTCTGGTAGATCTATTCAACAGCTCTCCAAGGACAAGGGTAGTTCTGAAGGATTGGAGGGTGGCAGATGTAGTTCTGTTCCAGGGGAGGGAGGAATAAGGGACAAGCAGAGAACTACAGACCTGTCAGTCTTACCTCTAACTTTTGCTCCTACAGCATTACCCAATAAATTCCACATTAAATTAATTTGTAGAGATTTTTTAGAAAGATCAGGTTGAGATATAATTATTTGGATTCTGAATTAGAGATTGGACAGGAAAAGATGATGCTGAAACAAAAATGAAAAGTTACTACCAAATTAATTCCTCATGGACCAGTTTTAGTACCTATACACTCGCATATGTTAGAGGTTGAGAAAGAAGTCCATATGATGTTAAAAAACTTTCATACAAAAGAAGAAATCTTATGAGGGCACAGAGAAAAGTACTTCAGACCTTAGGTACAGATAATACAATAATTATTAAGTAAGCTGATAAAGGGGGAGGGATTGTGATCCAAGAGTTAGAAGATTATAAACACGAATGCTTGTGACAACTAAGAAATAAGAAAAAGTATAAGAAACACACATGATCCAACAGGTGAGTTTTTATAAGTGATAAGGGAAACTGTAATGAGAGGTAAAGAGAGGGGGGGAAATACCGGAATGGATTAGCGAAGCACTTATTGTAGAGAAACCAATAATTTCCGGTATTTTGTTTACCGAAGATTCATAAATCTATCAAATCCCCACCAGGTAGGCCAACAGTATCAAATCTGTGCTCCATCCCTGAACCTTTGTCATGCTATCTTGACCACCATCTACCAGAGTTTGTCTTAAAAATGCCTTCATACCTACAGGATACCAGGGGTATTATTAATGCATTGGAATAACTAAATAAACAACAGCTGGACCTGGCAGTGTTGTCGCATCCACCTTTTGCTTTGTGAGTTATTAGAGACCATGTTCAACCATGAAATGACTGGTGTCCCACCACAACCTCCCCCTCCACCCCTCCCCAACCATTCGGATTAATATAGGTAATTAACAGGGCACCTCAGGTTTTAGTACTTGGACATGGCATCTGTAATGCCTTTATAGGTGACATTGTGGATACACTGGAAGGAAGATTGTGACTCTTTGCAGACAACACAAAGTTCTGATACAAGGTTGATACACAATGTGAGGTGGAAAGGATAAGAAGGGAACTGTAAAGGTTGGAGGAAAGGTAAAAATGATGGCACTCTTTTGTCCCCATCTCCTGCCTGGACAATCAGGGTCACTGCACCCTGTTGCCCCAGCCTGAACAGTTTTGGTTGCTGTACCCTTATTCACTTTGACACCACCCCAGTCAGAGATGTTGCACCATGTTGCCCCCTGTTTCTGTCACCACAGTCAGTGCTGCTGTGCTCTGCTATGCCCTAGAGTCCCATGTTCCCTGCCTCCACAATTGGGGTTGCTTTACCATATTGCCCATGCCACCAGAGGTGGGGCTTTTATTACACCCTTCTAACTTTTTCCATTTCCCCAAATGAGCTGGGCTGCTGCACCATGCACATCCTGTTGCACAGGCAGGACTGCTGTACCCTGGTGCCCACCCATGTTCTGACCCATAGTCAAGGTTTCTGCACCATCCTGTAGTCTGTACCCTGCCAACATAGCTAGAGCTGATGCACCCTGTTCCTGTTTACACAGTCAGTGCTGCTGTGTCCTGCTACATCCTACAACCACATGCCTCCACTACCCCATGGCTCCACAGTTAGTGTTGCTGCAACATGCTGCCCCCAACCACCAGAGCCAGATTTTTTTTGCTACACTGCCCAAAAGAAAAAGTCAGAAACATACTTTCATCTTGAGTAATGGGGTGAATGACAGAAGGCGGTAAGGTGCAGCAGTCCCGACTGTTCAGCCAGGAGAAAAGGGAGGCATTAGGGTATAGCAGCCCAAACTGTGGGACAAGGTGCAACAGCCACTCCTGGGAAAAACTAGCACAATTTTGGCGGCAGAGGACAGGGTGCAGCAAGTGCCATAAATCTTGTGGCAAGTGGCAGCTTGGTGCAGCAGCCCTAACTGTAGAGGCAAGGGACCCTAGGGCACAGCAGGCCACAGCAGCCCTGCCTAAGTAGGATGGAGCAGGATGCATCAGCCCTGACTGTGATGGGAGAGGTCTGTTGATAGGATGGTGCAGAATCCTTGACTGTGGAGCAAGACACAGGTGGGCATCAGGGTGCTACGTCACTGACAGTGGGATGTGGTGTGCATGGTGCAGCACAGCTGACTGTTCAGGCAGATGATGGGGGCTACAGATTGCAGCAACCCCTACTGTGTGTGAGAAGACAGTTGGCAGCAGGGTACAGCAGGTTCAAATGTGGGGCAAGAAACAGGGGGTTTGTGGGTCAGGGGATGGGGCAGCAGAGTGCAGCTGCCTAAACTATGGCACAGGAGAATAAGGGCATCAGGATACCCTACCTACTATACTCTAAACATGTAAAATTTCCCCTTACCTGCTTGAATTTCACCACCCACAACCCACACACACTGGTACCTTACACTTATGGATGACTAAGCAATGCATGGCAAGGCAAATTTTATTTTGTTATGTCAAATTCCATAGGCTCTGGTCACCTTACATTCAAATGTACAAATACACAATAAATAAAATCACACTGAATAATAAATAAAACTCATCAATAATATATGAAAGCAGGCCACAACAAGGTAGAAGGTAAGCCTGAAACAGAAAGGCAATTCCAGAAACAAATGAGTCATTAAAAGCAATGTCTAAAGGACAGTATATGGAAAAAAATGTGTGGGAATGCCTGGTTGAACAGAAAGGCTTTGAAGTGGGCTTAAAATATCTCAACTGAAGAGGTATCCTTTACAGATGAAGGAAGCAAATTCCACATGACGGGGTGGGTGACAATGAAAGATATGTACTCCACAGCTTTTTTCACTGCTGCAGTGAGCAGGCCAGGGCACCAGGCAGCAGGAACCCCTTTGTGAGAGGAGCAGAAGATCGAGAGCTTATTCCCAGCTGCACAGGGTGAGCCAGGGTGCTGGCCAGCAGGAAGCCATCAGGTGAGGTCCAGCGGGATCAAGGAAGACTTCCTAGCAGTAAAGAGTGGGCCAGGGCAGACAGCTGTGAGGAGCAGGACCAGGGGATTTTCTCCCACCCACCCTCCTCAGCCTCGACCTGTATTAAATGCCTGGGGAGGGAGGAGTGGATCATCAGGAAGGAGCCCATTGGCTGACAGCAAACAAGCAGGAAGGAGATGTGCACTTCAACCAGAAAAAAACTGAACTGGAGTCAGAATGGGAGGAGGAATGAGTATCTGAACTTGAACTTATAGCTGGGAAAAAGGGGAAGGGGAGATCTGGGTGGTAGCTAGTCACCCTTTCCAGCATTTGGGTAGGGCATTTATTATTTGTCTTGGAATTTATTTTGGAGATGGATGTGGGAATGGGAGATCTGTGTTATAGCCAGTCACCTCTTTTTGGTATTTGGGTTGGTCATTAAACTTTGCATACTAGCCAGTCAACTTTTGTTAACTTTTGCTACAGACAAGCACCTCATTTTTGTATTTGGGTTGGTCATTTAATTTTGCCTACTAGCCAGTCACCTTTTTTCCTTGATATTGGGTAGGTCCACTATCTGGGTAAGCAAGTAGACATTTGCTGCTTGTACTGCTTGTTTTTGAGGGGCATTTACTGCTTTATTTTTGTTGGTCACTTAATTTTGCCTTCTAGCCAGTCACCTTTTGCCTACTAGTCAGTCACCTTTTTTCCTTGTTATTAGATTGGTCTACTGTCTGGGTAAGCAAGGTGGCATTTACAGCTTGTTTTTGATGGGCCCTTGTAAAGACAGAAAAATGAGGAGAGACAGGAGGGAATGGGCCTGGACTCATAGGGACTGGGGCTGGCAGGGGTTGGGACAGCAGCAGTGGACTCTCACTTGGAGGGGAATAAGAGGGGAATATTACCAGGCATTATCAGGATATAGATGAGGCAGAGGGGGAGAATAGTGAGATGCAATGACTGTGGGGCTGCTGTTTTCATGAGCACCCTGTACACCCATCTGGTTAGGCCACATTTGGAGTATTGAGTCCAATTCTGGAGGCCATATCTCAGGAAGGATTTGGAGTGGCTAGAAAAAGTTCAGAGGTGGGTAACAAAGATGGTTAAGGGGCTCAGCCACTTGTCCTATGAGAAAAGATTAGGGGAATTGAACATGTACTCCCTGGAACAGAGGAGGGAAAGGGGGGACATGCTTGAGACCTTCAAGTACCTAAAAGATATAAACCAGGTGCCAGTGGAAGCATCTTCCAGCTGAAAGTGAATCAGAGAACTAGGGGGTTAAGTGGAATAGGCTCCCTTAAAAGATGATTAGAGAAACAAAAAGCAGGTGTGGGAGAAGGGCATGTCCTAGCAGATAGCTAGACAAGTGAGCAGACCAGGTGGGCCTGGCAGTTCTTTTCTGCCATCACATTTCTATGTATCTATGTGTCTATGTAACACCCAGATGTTGGGGGAGGAGTATAATTTCCTCATCTCTACTTGTTGCCACCTGTCCCTCTGAATGCATATAACAGGAGTCATTCCACGGCAGAACCATCAATGTCCATCTGTCCAATTGTTATAGTTGTTATATGGTCTTATCAGTGACATGACTGTCATTTACATCTGTGTTTTACAGACAGACACCTTGCATGATATACAGTTGATTAGAGAGATGAAATTTAAATTATTGTATAATTTTTAACATTACCTTGTCTGAGTCATATAACTTATGTTAACTGTATCATTCAAACAAGAAAGTTAATAAAGAATATCATTACAGAATAATTCAATAAATACTTTCATTCCGCTACAAAATACATTAGAAATTGACTATATCTTATTTTTGATGATGTTGATGTTGTACGAACATTCTGAAAGTTATGAGAAGTTAATTACAGAATTTGTATCCATTTTGAGGCATAACAGATTTCTAGCCTATTGCTGCTTTACTAAATGGTGCCGGGGTTGGTTAGGATATTGAGTTCAAGCTATACTACCGTCATGTGTTGTCAATTCCATTCGGAACAAGTGGCCATCTGGAAATTATAAGGGTTTTTATGACCCACAAATGCACAAGGCAAGATAAATAATCTTAATTGTCTTTTTGTAATGAAAACCTTTGATTCTTTTTCCAGTGTTCTATTGCATCTTTCTTTAGAAAGTTCGGAAACTTTGATGTAAGTGGTGGTGGTACTTCAGCCTCCAAGAATGGTAATTTGCAAACATGGTCTTGTACTCTATAACAAACATCTGCCAGTATCTTTTGCACAAAGTCTGAAAATGAAATCAACACAACATTAGTTTTTATTTCAAGTTTGTGTCTAAATTTATCATTTGAGTAACATAATACATAACTTTGGATTAGGCTCATACACCTGGAAACTGAAAAAGAAAATGAATACTTTGTCAATTGAGTTTCCCCACACACCATCACAAAGAGATGAAGCATATGACCCTATATTGTAAATTTAATTTCGGATATCATTCCCACTTCTAATGTTCACTTTTGCATGTCCCATGCATGTTTAAGACCCTTCACTGTCCTATTTCCCACCGCCACCAACTATGGCTGGTTATTCCATGTTTTCACCACACGGTATGTGTAACAAAGTTTCCTGCTATTTCCCCTAAACTGGCTACATTTCATTTTCATATTCTGACTACTTGTTCTTTATCTCTCCCAGTTCTAGAGGATGTAGTCACTCTGCAATTATTTTTATTTATTTATTTTTTCCTTTTAAAGTTGTGATGTCCTTATGAATATACGGGTTCTGAAACTGAACACTGTATACAATGGCATCTCCACTTACCATATTCTGATTCTGATACCTCTGCTTTTGTTGATGGATTATGTGCCACAGTGATGCAGATAACCCGATCTGGAACACTTGCTACATGGGCTCATCCCCAGCACTCCCAATTCAGCCCAACCCTGTCAGTATCCCATCCAAATAGTAACCCATGTGGGATGCTACAGTAACAGGACCCAGCACACAAATAGTGCTACTAAAATGTAATTGGAAATGCCATGCTGTTGATCTTCCAACCTTTCAGCTTCACCTTTGAAGAAGACGGTTGTAGCTATCAATAGTCATCATCCCGTAGACTTGTTACAATGTCAGTATGACTTACGCAATTGACAAGGTAATGGAACCACGACTGAAGTAAGTGAAATCAGAATACCTCAAAAGAAAGGGAACTGCATTATCAAAGACAACATGGTTCCACAGTGGGGATAACTTGTCAGACAAACTTAAACGAGTTCTTCGACTGGGTGGCCAAGGAAGTAGATCAGGGTGGATTGGTAGATGTGACATACCTGGATACCAGGAAGGCTTTTGATACCATTTGACACAGAAGACTGATGAATAAGCTGGCCTGTCCATGAGTATGACAGAAAATAATAAACTGGGCAAGACGTTGTTTGAGTACTAGGCGTTAGAGGGTTGTGGTAATTATAAAATGGGTAGCAATGAAAAGTTAAATGATGAATTGCCATTTGGGCATAACGTGTAAACTAACTATTAATTAATTAATGCTTCAGTAGCACAACTGTTGATATGCTGATTTTAAAAAATTTTTGATTTTTTTTTTTTTTTACAATCACCAAGCTCGTTTTATAAGTGTGATAACCCTCTCCAGCCCCATTTTTGTATCGGAGCATTTATGCACTTCCAGGCTGGTTGAAGTCACACTGGCAAGTCCTTGTACCTCACAACACATTCGGTGCATGCATTAATGCCCCAAAACACTCATGGTACGTCGTAGGTTATAATGTACATGGATTCCACTCAGGAGATGCCAGAGTATCAAGTGGGTTGCATAAGGGTGTCTGTAATAGGCCCTGCCCTCTTCAATGTTTGTAACACTGGAAAAAAAAGATGGATTATACAATGTCGTGTGAAAATCCTGTAAGCTAGTTCGGGAATGACCTCAATAGATCGGGGTGCCATGGCATGAGGCAGGGAGGAAAGAGCAGGACTGAGCACGCTGGTGGTCAGCCATTCTCTCCGGGGAGTGATGGGGTGGTTTTTGCCACTTCCCCTATCCACAGTTCCTATCCCACCAGGTGGATGACCGGTGAGTGGCGTAGGCAGGAGGGGGTGGCAATGTCACTGGTGGGCAGAAGTGGTTGTGCTGATGAAAATTGTGAAAACCTTCCAAAAAACATAAAATTATCTGTATGTATTGAAAAAAAGAAGGAACTTATTTACCAGTGAGTGGGAGAAGTACTAGCATCCATCATGTATTAATGTTACCTACGTACTAACTTGAGGAAATAAGAGAATATGGTATATGATAATGTAAAGGATGGTAGCATTTTATACAGAGAGACAGACTATAGCACAAAGGGAATGGCTATTACAGATATCCAATCAAATGTAAAATATAAAAAACATCTTTCCACATGTTTACCAACCATGGTAAGGTGTCAATCAGAGAAGTTTATCCTGTTGATTTTCTATGAATTCTCTTTTGAGATGCTAGTACTTATTATCAGCACATTTTAAAATAATTACTTATTCTTACTGTCATATGTTCAAGTCTACTAAAATTTGTTAGACATTGAATGTTTCTTGTTATTTACACTCAACAGTAACACTGAAATATGCATATGGAGCATATATGAGGTCTACACTGGAAAGTTACACGATTTTGAAAACAGGATTCTCACCATATGTAGTAGGAGTCTTGACCAGCCATACTGTCTCTTTCACATGTTTGTACTTCGGAATATCGATTCTGTACCTTCCATCTCCAGATGCATCTGAAGCCTGTTCGCGGTCAGAATTCTCATTATAATGTAATGCCGCTTGAAGCGTTCTATGGAAATAAGATTTTATTTAGTCATGTACAACTAAATATAACAAATGTGAGAATACATGTTTAACTTTGAAAATCTGCATCTTTCCTTTACTATATTGAATTATCCGTTGTATATTTGAATACATACAAAATGAAAAAAACAATATCCAAACAGTTTGATTGAGTATTTCTGCATTCGTGAATGTATTTGCTGATACATGCGAGTTGAGTTATGAATGTTTACATGTGTGTGTGCGTGTGTGTGTGTGTGTGTGTGTGTGTGGGTGGTGTGTGATGATGACTGGGTTGGTTGAGGATGAGGGTAGTGTTTGATGCTAATGCTTGTGTACTACAGTGACCTGAACTCTGTTAATTATTTACATATTATGAAACTGGTAGAAAGAATGCTGGTTCCTGACTAGCTAACAGGTATGTTCAGCTGGGCCGTTACACCAGGAAAAACAGGCCAGCTGAAAGCAGCTCAACACAAATATGTTTAAAAAATACAACCAGTTTACTAACAATCATTTGTCAATGCCGAATGTTTGTCGTGTGTACTGGTGTCATGGGGTTGGGGGGAAGGCATGTTTGAAACTTGCTTCAGTGAATTTGTTTGTGAAGTGGGGTCCCAAAAAACATATGCTTAAAATGTGCGACATAAATATTTAAAAATAGGCAAGTTATGCCACTAAGTTGAAAACCCTATTTAAATACATTGACGTTGAAAACCCAATTGAAATAGATTGAAGCACTTACCTCAGTTCACGGTTGGGCTTTGAACAGCGAAGACGTGCCTGCAGTCCAAGGAAGATTATGGCGACAGACCTCCGGTGGGTAAGTATGAGGTACGTTGGGTGTAGGGTGGTGGGTTCTGAGTGGGAGGGTAAGGGGTTGTGTAATGGCAGAATGGACAACTATAGACAGTTTTCTTTTTTACAGGGAAAAAAAGATGATGAGGTACAGTTTTAAAGGGCTGGCACCCCTCACACCTCTCTCTAGCAACTCTCACATCAACATGTTCAACTGTGCATGCACACACGACAAACATAAAAAGGACCAATTTCATTATTTCAATAAGGCACTCCAGGGTGTGTGTTATGGTGAGCTAACCACCCTTCACTGGTGGTGGATACACTCAGGATTATATTAAGCTTCTACACACCCAAGGTAGGCCATTATTCCCATCATAACACCCCCCTCCCACCATGCCTTTCTGCTTAGTTGATAAAGACACTTGGGATGTTGGCGCAATCCACTGGATCCCTCGTCACCTCTCCATATCAAGTTGGGGTTTCCTTTTGAAGATCCCCCCCCCCGAGCACACACATGCAATGGCACCTGGCCGGCTCAAACACGCAGGTTTAATTGATGTATAGAGAAACAAAAAAATGTGAAGTTGGGGAAAAAGAATCTTACAATCTGAGTTGCTGGCTGACTCATTTCACCGATGGTGGATCATGGCATAATCCATTGGAAAAAGCACCAGGTAGCCACTTCATCAAGGTCTGCACAAATCCCAGAAATAAAAAAAAAAAAAACATGTTTGAACAGCAACTCGAGTTCAAGTACTTATAAAACACACAAAAGAAATGAAACTATTTATAATGTACGTGGAGCCCTTAATATTAACTGAAATCAAGCAGATTACAACCTTATACAGTAATGTATGGTAGAATGCTGTTATAGGTAGAAATCTACCATTTTATAACAACGTTTTACCATTGATGCAACGTCATGGTGTTGTTAACCCATCGATGGTACATCACATCGATGGGTTAACAACTGGGAACAGTCTAGGCATGTGCCCAACTGGATCGAACGGCTTTGAAATGGCCACGGCAGTGAGAGCAGAGGGGCGGTGACATTACAAAAACTGCAGTAAGGAACTGCTTTCTTTTTCAAAAACCATGAATGGTACCATACACTATAAAATATAATGTGTGGTACATCGATGGTTAACCGGTTTTTTAACCCATCTCGTGGTTGCCATGGCGATGTAAATCTCTTGAGCTTTGCTCTTGAGGTTTACATGATCACCCTGGCAACCTCTCGATGGTTAACAAACCGGTTAACCATTGATAACCATACATTATCCTCTATGTTATGCCATCATTATGACATCATTCTGTTGTTAACCCTTCTTGAGTATATCATATCAATGGTATCACAAAATGGAATGTTCACAACAATCAATGTTCCGTAAAGTAAATCAGTAAAGTAATTCAGTCTGTGGTTACACAGTCTTGGTAGCCCATACACTATAAAATGTAATGTATGGTCAACCGCACTGAAAACACTTCTTGAGGTTGTCATGACATCTGAAAACCTTTCGAGCTGCGCTCTCAAGGTTTACAATGATGTCATGGCAACGTCTTGAAGTGTTTACAGCGTGGTTATTAACCAAAGACCATACATTGTCCTCTATGTAATATACAGTCCAAAAACACAAGGGTGAAACAAATCAGTATTGATCAAAACATACACCCCAGCTGATTCACAACTTGTATGATGGCATTTATTCTAATTACCTGCAGTACATTCCTTTGTATCCAAAGGAACCCCATTTTGGTGCATATTGGATTAACAGGCTATGGAAACTCTCAAGTGGGGATGTTTGATACCTAGGTGAGAGTTTCTGGACATCATGTTCAACTACCCTCGATTGCAGTATTGCCTAAACTTTTCTAAATGCTTTTTCATCTAATTCAAATTAGGAGATATTAATAGTTTTGTTATGGTTCTGCAAAATACCAATAATGACATCTGACGTACTGAGTTACCCAAATAACAACTATTTAACAATTGCCTCACCTTCTAGCAAGATCATGATCCTCCACATTAGAATAAATATCAATCGCTGCGACGCCTACTAAGTTTTGAAGTCAAATACATTGTACATTTAGATCATTTATAACTATTTAGCTGGAATTTATTCTCACAAAACAAGAGACTGTCACAAATTCAGTACATTTCACATCTAACACATTGCTTACTTGGTTGCATCCATTTTCTCATTCGGCCAGTTTCATCAAGAGTGCCATGCGCACACTCTGGCACTCTGGAACAGAATGACTTTGTGCACATGAATATTTTAAATGTGGCTTAGAAAGGAACTAAGCTTTGATTTCATAATTGCACCATCACCACTTGCTGTCGAACGTGGTAGCCAGTACAACATATTTCGTATGCTTGGGATCCAATCCTTGACAGTATCACACTCTGATTGACATGCCACATTTTCCAACTTTTTTTTATAGGTAGTAGAAAAAAAAGTCATAAACTGTACATTAATACAACACTTTTTTATTTTAAACAGCTACAGCAACTAAGGGATGAGATAGTATGTCTGAGAGGGGAGATGAGGAGAGGGGACAGTAGTGACCATGTAGTGACAAGGGATCATTGATTCCATTACTCTTTTAGTTTAACAAAGTGTGGTAAGACTGCTATACCAGTCAGATGACAAGCATTTGTTAATTCTGAAAGTTCACAGTTGGTATTGTTGTTTTACATGCCTCCCTTAGTTTTCTGTGTATATTCCTCTGCCTTGCATTTTAAGGCATCCCTCTAAACACACATTTCTTATGTTATTCCAGCACTGGTTTACTTCATTAGAAAAATAAGCATTTGTCAATGCCAAATGTTTGCTTGTTGATACTGGCATTGGTAGTGCAAGAGTGGGAGAGATGCATAATAGGAATGGCAGTGAAGTAATGCAGTAACTCAAACCCCCACCCCCACCCTGCAGAGACTGACAGGCATTGGGGTGGGTCTTTGGATTGTTGGCCATAACACTCATGCCATTCCACCTCACCCCACGCCACACTACAGACACTGACCAGTGTTGCAGTGTGCCTTGAGGTCTTTGGCCCTTATGCTCAGACCATTACATAAAGAAATAAGCTGAGATTGGTGCAGTATAGGAGAATGAGGTAAACTTTAGGGCCAAAGACCTCATGGCTCACCTCAATGCCTGTCAGTGGCTGCAGGGTGGGGGTGGAATGAGGTGAGCATTATGGCCAAAGACCCCAAATCACGCCCCCTATGCATGTCAGTCTGTACAGGGTGGGCATTACAGTTGGAAACCCTAATGCCTCTGGTGTTGGTTGGCATTTTGATCCAGATTTTCAACAAGGGCTTTTTGTGACCCCACCTCATGAACAGTGGCAGTATCATTTTGTTACTCCATCCCAAAAGGTGATTTTGCACAGCGAGTGTGCCATTCGGTGCCAAAGGTGTGAAAACACATTTCAGGCAGGATGTGAAAAATGACAGCTGTACTGTTCATGAGGAGGTATGAAGAAATGGCAATGTTGAAAGTCTGGAGTGAAAATATGAAAACGTGATGAAGTTACAAGTTTGCATAGAAAATGTGCAATGCACGCTCGTAACACAGTCATTTTTTGGAATGTTTTTATCAAATTTTCAACATAGCCTTTTTGGGACCTCCCCTCATGAACAGTGGTACTGTAATTTCATTAATCTGTCCCAAACATTGATTTGTATGGTGGGGGTGGGTGAACAATGCTGACCCAGGGATTTTGCCCACCCAGGTTGGCTGAGAATATAGGGGCGTGGGGGCACATCTAACACCAGGAGTGGGCATCCCAATTTTGGAAACACCAGAGTTAGTTTTTGGCACACTTGGATGGGCCTAGTGTCACATTAAAGGGAGAGAGGGTGATACGTGCTGACATGGGGATTGAGCACCCTGACGTTGGCGGGCAGAGGGGTGGGGGTGGGGATCTGCTAGTGCTATGTCATTGGGAGCCAGGAAACACACGGCCTGTTTGTAAGATGTGTGTGGGTGTGTGTTGGAGGGGTGGCCAACAACGCCATGGTGGATGGATATTGTAGAATATTGACAGGGCAAAGTAACCATTCATCTCAATGTAGTCAGGCAGTAGTTACAGCCAATAATGCAGTTAAATATTATCCATGCCTTCTGTATTTTGTATTGGATGATGTGACTTGCATATAAATTATTAGCTTATCTGAAAAGTAACATGTTAAATGCATGTAACTAGTACCTTTTACAAAATGCCACACATTGTAAAAATGCCTTAATTCAGCTTCATTCTCCCTCAAATGTGTCTGAATCTGTGGGTGAGGTTCTGTAACCAAGCTATCTATAGCTAAATTTGATTTTCAACTATTGCTTAAACTTCGCTTTAGGCCCTCCAGCTCCATATGGTAAGGTGACTTAACTTTGTTGCTCTTGACAAAGTAGGGCGAAACAAATAGATTACCAAATTGAATTAACAGTAACTTACTATACAAATAATGTGCTATGTAGTGTGTATTATTTAAGATATTAATTTTATTTTGCTGAATTACTTTTTCAGTAAATGGATTAATGCAATATTCATACCTGCACTAGGTTCACAGCTAGAATTTTCCTGTTCTTTAAATCCATTAGACTGTACATGCCATACTTGTCAGAGTGAACAGGACTATTGTAACATCCATCTTTGCTTAAATGAACATGGGTACCTGATGTAATAAGCTTATCCAATATTTTTCCTTTTCAGCATCCCACACTTGAGCAATAGCCAGTTGAATAAATTTACTAAGATGTTCATAATAAGTACTATTTGAAACGGTTGCAATGTTGGCCCGGGGAAGCAACCTGATTACCTTCAATGGGGATGTACCACTGCAGCCGATGGTAGTTGTCAATATGACATTCCCAGCAGGAAACTTCCCAATGAAAGGTTGTGACTTCCCAGTATTATCAAAATCACAGTACTTACATTGTTGATCAATGGTAATATAAGTTCTTTTCTGATTAGATAGTACCACTTTGCAGTTCTCCTTGCAACTAGGACAGATCTTGAACAGTGAGAGGAGACAACTTTCGAAAACAATATACTTTTTCTCATTCAATGGGTTGGATGTGTGGTTCTCATCATTCATTGACTGGCTGCAATTGAAAAATATAAAAATGATTTCAGAAATTCTGCTATCTGATAGGCTGAAAGGAGTCTGACAGCCTTGCACTAATCCCTGTTATACTGTCATGTACAGCCTGATACTGTAAGCATTCCGTCCTTCAAGTGAAGGGCAATAAGAATGGGGAGATTGAATTCTTCTGGTACATCATATAGAAAAGGAACTGTTAGGACCGTATATTAAGGATTAAGAAGGAGGGGTGTGTACCTCAGAATCGGAGGATGACTCATGTGGTGCCCCTCCATGACAGCGTCCCCAAGTATGAACTGGGGAATTACAGAATGGTGAGCCACACATCCATCGTGGGTAGGCTGATGGAGACTATCCTGAATGAGAGGCTGGTGACCATCTTGGAGGCCAAATGACTACATGACAGCAGACAGCATGGCTTCGTAAGTGGGAGATCCTGCCTAACCAACCTGGTGGAGGTCTGTGACTAGGCAACTGGACAAGGGCCATGCAGTGGGTATCCTGCACCTGGTCTTCAGTAAGGCATTTGACTTGGTAAAGGCCAGCAAAATGCTGGGATGCATTGCAAGGGATATATCCTCGAAGAGGGGGGGAGGTTATCCTGCCACTGTATAGATCATTAGTTAAACCACAAGTACATGAAAGGAATAAACAAGACAAGTACATATGGGCTGTTCAAAGTAAGGAAGGGGAGGAACACCTGGGGCCATAATAAGAGACTGGAGGGAGGAAGGTTCAGGATGGAAATGAAGAGACGCTTTTTTACGGAGAGGGTGGTAGCTGGGTGGAATGCATTACTGGCGGAAGTGGTATCTAGTAGAACAGTGGACTGCTTCAAAAGGGGCTGGGACAGAGCAGGAGGGAGGGTCAAAGGAAGGGGAGGTGTGGGAGGGAGGTGCAGATGCAGAATAAGGGGTACTAACTTCACATTCGAGCAGAGATGATATACCACTAGGCATTTATCAGCTGGCACATTTTGTATATTCATATTCTGAGTCAGAACTAGTATTCTAAGTCTCGAGCCTAACAACGTATATGAGGTGTGCGCTTATTTCACCATAATGCACACCATGTCATGTCTTATTGCTTGTCTAATGCGCTTCCATTATCACCTAGTTGTTAGCTACCAACACACCAAGGGAAGGGGGAACATTGTTTTAACCAGGAGTAGCACACTAAGTCAATGCCTTATTCCATATGCGACATGGGAACACAAGGAAGTTAAGTGACTTGCTCAGGATAACACAGTATGCACCCAGGTGGCTATGGGATTCAAACTCAGGTCTCCAGATCTGCATCTCAGAGCCTTAACCCATTGCATCATATTGCCTTCTATATACCACTCAAAGTTAACAACTAAAAAACAAATTGGAAGTTTTAAAAAAAAAGAACTAATTAAATGACTTGGACATCTCACAGCTCCCCACTTTGTTTATTCCAGATGGTTCATATGATTCGACTTTTTTATCACCATAGAAAAGGAAAGACCCAGAGCTTGACTCATCTGTGTTCTCTCATGTGCATATAACACATGGTTGTTCATATGGATCTGTTTGTGTCGAAGCGTCAGCCGTTTTAACAGATGTAACACCTAAACAACCCAACATACTATCAGCAGTCAAAAACTATCTATATCACACACCATAATACATCATATTATACCATAAGGATGATTGAGTGTGGACCGTGACTGGTAACATTTACAGACAGCAAACAACTATTATACAGTACAATGGCAAGAAAGAATCCTGGCTCCTGGTTGGTCAGTTGGCCATCACAGCAGGGATGAGCAGGGATGTTATCCTGACATAACATCCCTGCTGATGATATGCTTGAGCACCACCATACATTGCTTGCATCTTTTCTTAAAAAAATATTTTTAAACATTAAATAAAATTCTTTAAAATTCTTTTTTTTTCTTTATAAAACAATGAGCCATTGTATAATAGGAATAATGCCCTCCAGGGTGGGTGTTATGCTGGGATAACATCCCTTCTTGGGTGCTGGACGTCCTCGGCCAGTGGCCTTGGGCCCAACCACCCAAGGTGGGACGTTATCCCAGCATAACCCCCACCCTGTCAGGCATTATTCCTTTAGTAGGTCATATCATTAAACAATCCTCCCTTGATGCTGACCACCTTAGATTGATGAAGCATTATCAGACCTATCAATCTGCAATCACCTGTAAGAAGTCACAGTTTCTGTCCGGGGAGATTGCTGTTGTGCAGAATCGACTGGCTCAGCTCTTTCGTACTGTGGACAGGCTGTGACCCAGCCTGTCTACAGCTGCGAAGGACCTTTTCACTCAAGGAGTGCGATGAACTTGCTCAATTCTTTGCTTCTAAGGTGGCTGACATTAGGAAGATGCTTCAACCGGCACACTCTGGCATTGCTTTGGATCAGTGTGAGGCTGCTCTTCCTCAGTTTTCCTGGAGTTCTTTCGACAGACCAGAATTCATGGAAATCATGTGGATTGTCCAGAGTGTACACCCTACATGCTGTAGTTTTGATCCAGGACCAACTTCCCTGATTTTGGGTTGTATTAATGCTATTGGTCCAGTCCTTGCTCAGATAGTCTGGTGCTCCTTGGAAACAGGTGAGTTTCCGAGTTCCCTGAAAGAGGCAGTGGTAACACCCCTCCTGAAGAAAGCTTCTTTGGACCCCGACTGCTATGCAAACTACAGACCTATCTCTAACCTTCCCTTTTTAGGGAAGGTGATTGAGAAGGTAGTGGCTGTTCAACTGGAGAACCATTTAATCATCCATGATATCTATGAACCCCTCCAGTCTGGTTTTCGGAAAAGGCATAGTACTGAGACAGCGCTGGTTCGGGTGCTCAATGATCTCCTGATGCCTAGGGATCAGAGGAACCATTCTATTTTGGTCCTCTTAGATCTCTCATCAGCCTTTGACACTGTGGACCATGGGGTTCTGCTTGAGCATCTGAGGTTTATCTGTGGACTATCGGATATAGTCCTTAGATGGTTTATATCTTACCTCACGGGAAGAACCCAGAGAGTGGTTTCTGTTTTTTTTTTTCCTCAGACCCAGTTTCTCTGTCATGTGGGGTTCCTCAGGGCTCAGCGTTGTCCCCCATGTTGTTCGCAGAGTATATACTACCTCTCGGAGACATTGTAAGAAGGTATGGGATGAGGTTTCACTGTTATGCTGATGATACCCAGCTCTACCTTTCTTTCGCACCCTACCAGGATGGAGCTCTGTCAGTCTTTAATAACTGCCTTGGTGAAATCCAGGAGTGGATAGCTTCAAGCTGGTTAAAGTTGAACTCCGGGAAGACCGAGGTGTTGGTAGTGGACCCAGCTTGTTGGATAGAGGGGCTGGGGGTTGACTTAACTTCAGGACTTTATCTTGGGGATGTCGCACTCCCGGCTTCTGAACAGGTGCATGCCCTGGGGGTAATTTTTGATGAAGGGTTGACCCTGTATTAGCAGGTGTTGACCATCGTTAAATCCTCATTTTACCATCTGAGGAATATCTCCAGGATCAGGCACCTGATCCCGTCCGGCGATCTTCCAACGTTGGTTCACGCCTTTGTATCCTCGCGGTTGGACTATTGCAATGCCCTTTATCTAGGGCTTCCTGGGGTTGAAATCCACTGACTGCAGCTGGTGCAGAATGCTGTGGCCTGGCTTTTGACTGGTACCTCCCGGTCCAGTCATATCACACTGGTGTTGTGTGGGCTGCACTGGCTTCCAGTTCAGTGGTGGATCACCTTTTAAGTCAGTCTTTTGACTTATAGAGCCCTACACGGACTTGGCCCGGACTACCTGAAAGAGTTCCTGCTCCCTTATTGCCCTAAGCAATCACTCCACTTAGCTGGCAAGTGGTTGTTAGAGATCCCGAGGGTACTTCTGAAATTTTCTGGGGCACGTACATTTATGTATGTAGCCCCTACCCTCTGGAATTCTCTGCCTCGCCAGCTATGGGAGTGTGCAACCGTGGAGGGATTTAGAAAAGGCCTAAAATCCTATTTGTGGATGAGTGCATTTGGAATCTGATTTTATTTTTTGGGCTGTTGTAATTTATGATATTTTAAATGTTTTTACTTGTACGGCGCTTTGGTTTTATGAAAGGTGCCTTAAAAATAAACTTTTATTATTATTACTATGTTACCAATAATACCAGACATGTTTAGTGTCATCATTGAATACCAGACCACCCAGGTGTATACTGAGGACTGGAGCAGATGTTAGAAGTCATTATAATGCGTTGAAGGTACATTATTCACAAAATAGTGCCAACTCTTTGTGTTATTAATGTGCTTATAAAAATAACACTTTTTCAGTGGTTATTCCCATTAGGGACAATTGGACCCACCTCAGTTCTTGGTCTCTATCCATTCCGCTCTGTGCCTTAGCTCCGTTCTAACATTGTCCATTGACTACGGTCACAAATGTGGACACACTCTATCTTTCTATTCCCCTTCCACATAATGAAGAAATGTTTCGTACATGCCTCCATCCATCCTCGTTCACCTGAAGTAATATTTAAAAATGTGGAAAAATCACTAAAGTGAAAAAAATATTTGTCATCAAAAAGTGAAAGCTAAAAGTTTGATAAATCATCACCGTTAATCACAGCTGTTATACTTAATATGCACTTATGCATACGCATGTCCCACAAGATACAGATATGCATAAGAGCGTGTGCAGTGTGATGGTTGTGCTTTTCTGAATTGTCTTTTATCCCTGACTTTATTGTTTCAAACATTTGCCGCATTTAAGCTTTTGTCTGACTTTGTAAACATGACTTCAGGTGAACTGGGATTGTTATAAATATGTATGACCAGCTGCAGTACATGGGACAGATGAGTTCAGAAAATAAGCCAAAGGGAAAACCTGTTCTATTCTTTCAAAAACTAAAAATCACAGCAAGTATCTGACTGTGGCAGGAGAGAGTGGATGTCACTCACCCTTGTATTAGAATGAGTGTGAGGGACTAATTCCACTGGCAGCTCTGCATAAATTAGGAAGATCCTAGAGAGCATATCCCTACCAACAACAAATTATTTTTTCTAGCTGATCAATAAAGTTAATAAAAAAAGGATTTGATATACCATAAAAAATAATTTTCTTTATCAATTTATCATCCTCACCCCCCAAAAAAGGGTACTTGTATAACTGCAATACACCATGCAAGAGGGTGTAGGTGATGGCAGGATTAACTTGCTTCTGTTGTGGTTCACTCACTCTGCAGATGACCTTGTGACCAAACAACATGCCAGACATGTGTCAATTCTGCCATCACCCACCCCCTCTCATGGTGTAATACTGAAGAACACTAAATTATATGTAAGGTAACATTTATGGATACTTGATACAACCTTGAAATTCACAATGTGACTTACCAATGGAACAGTAATGAACTCCTTTCCACTGAACTGAATACCCTTTTCAGCAAATTTCTTTACTTCATTTGCCAGTTCAGTCTTGTCTGTAAAAGCTTCATTGTCAAAATCAGCATCATATACATTGTTAGTTGGAATTTGAATCTGATATGTTTCTATCTCTTCATCTGGATTTATTATGTCTGGCTTATCTGTTGCGTACTGATTTATTATCTGTACATACATAATTAACATGCATTCTAAACTGAACTTCATAGGAAGATCAGTACAGAAAAAACTATATGTCATGTACAGCATGCATTGAATTAAGAACACCAATAAACCAGATTAAATTAATAATGTTCTGATAGTGTATATGAAGTTCATCAAATCTAAAGGAATCCACGTTAAAAACAAATTCTAAATATAACAATATACAATAGAGTTAGATAGAAAATAATACAGTAACATTAAGAAGCACTGTCATAATATTGAACTATGGGATCTCATGGCAAAAGGGGAGGTCGACATGGCAACCATCACCAAAACATGGGGAACCCATTAACAGAACTGGGGCCTGGTGGTACCAGGGAATAAGGTATTCTGCAGAGATAGGGTAAATGGGAAGGGTTGGGAGGTGGCACTGTATGTGAGAGAAGGAATGAAGTGTGTTTGTGAGGAGGGTAGCACAGAGTCGTTATGGATGCAAATCTAGGATTCCAAGAACAGGACTCTCAGAAAGGGAGTAGAGTACAGGCCACTGTCTCAGACAGAGGAGTTAGACAGGGAACCAGCGGGACAGATCAGAAGGGTCTGCGGAAAGGGTAACACAGTGATTATGGGGGACTTCAACCTAGACGGAATGGATTGGAGCACCACAGCCACCATGAATAGAAGGGAGCAGATACATCTGGATGCGTTCCAGGATAGATTCCTAACACAAATGGCCAGTGATCCAACCAGGTTAGAGAACACCCTAGACCTTGTGCTGGCAAATGGGGAATATGTGAGGGAGCTGGCTGTGGAAGAACTGCTGGCAGAGAACAAACACCACTCAGTGTGGTTCACGTTGAAAATGAGTAAGGAGGGAATATTGACAGGTATAAGAGTGTTGGATTCAGGAGGGACACTTCAGGAGGATGGGGGAGGTAGTTAAAGGGTATGAAATCAGAATTCAAACTAATATGGACACTAACCAGAGACTGGAGGTCATAAAATTGGGGGTTGAGGAGATAACCAAAACCTGTATCAGGGTCCAGAGTAGGTGAGCCAGGGCCAAGGAACCCAGCTGGTTGGACAAAGGGGTCATGGAGAAAGTAAGAAATAAAAGATCTGCCTTTGTGAGGTGCAAAAAAACAGGAAGAGGGGAGGACAGAGAGGATAACCTGAAGGAATCGAAGGAGGTGATGAAGACAGTAAGGGCAGCCAAGGCGTCTAATGAGCTCAGGCTGGCGCAAGGGCATCAAGAAGGAGGAGAAGGAATTCTTCAGGTGCATCAGGAAGAAAAAGTTGTAGGGACAAAATAGTATGGATTAGGAGAGATGGGTGGTGGGTGGAAGCAGGAGCAGAGCAGGGAGAAGTGCTTAATGAATACTTCTGCTAGGTGTTTACTAAGGAGAAAAGAGGGGTGCTACCAATGGGGGGGTGGGAGATCTGGCTCATGGGGGGAGGAGGTGACAGATGAGGAATCATAGAGGCCAGAGTACTATAGGGCCTGAGAGCACTGAGGGTGGACAATGCGCTAGGACCAGATGGCAATTACCCCAGGGTACTGAGAGAGAGCTGGCAGAAATCCTAGCATGGTCCTTCGCTGACCTGTTCAAAGCCTGCCTGGTCTCATGAGGTTTACCTCAGGACTGGAGGATGGCTCACGTGGTACCCCTCCATAACAGCAGTCCCAAAGACTAACTGGGAAACTACAGACTGGTAAGCCTCACATCCATTGTGGGAAAGTTGATGGAGACAATCCTGAAGGAGAGGCTGGTTTCCCTCCTAGAGACTAGAGGCTGATGGGCTGCAGGACAGCAGACAGCATGTGATTGTCTCAGGAAGATCCTGTCAGACCAACCTGGTTGAGTACTATGGCTGGGTAATCAGGCAATTAGATGGGGGCCATGCAGTGGATGTCTTGTTTCTGGACTTCAGTAAGGCATTCGACTTGGTACCACATGGGAGGCTGGGTAGTAAGCTGGCAGGTACAGATGCAGGGTTGAAAATGGTAGGATAGGTAGTAAACTGGTTACAGGAAAATCAGCAGAAGGTGGTGGTGGGAGGTGTATATATTCAACGAGAGAGGAGGAGGTGATCATGCCATTGATAGGTCACTGGTTAGACCACACCTGGAGTACTGCGTGCAGTACTGGGGTCCATACCTGAAGAGAGACATTAAGTTACTGGAGGGGTGCAGCGCAGGGCAATAAAGATGACCCAGACCTCTGGCACTCTACTGGTGTCCAGGGACAGGTTGAACAGTCTCGACAGTGGCACAGCTAGCTCCTCCCTTAATTCTTAAATCACCATTGGAAGCAGGCCAGCTGGCCCCATGGCCTTGACCACCTTCACGCTGGTTAATTCCTTCCTATCTCTCACTGTGATGAAGGGATACGATATCGTCCCTATGCCCCCCCCTTTCCAACTCCAGCCCTCATCCCCAACTCCCTTCCTCTGTATATACAGAGCAGAAATAACTGTTCAGGTCTTCTTCCTTCTCCCATCCTCCTCCAAGTGCCCCCTCAGCCTTTCAGTCCCCTGACCAGTCTTCCTCCGCTTCCTCACGTATCTAAAAAATGTCTTTTTCACCATCTCATGGCATGTTTCACAAATTTTTCCTATCCTTGCCAAAACTAATTGTCTATACAGTGGCATCATCAAAATATCTAATCTATCTACAGTACATTTCTCTATTCTTCATATCAGTCAACTTAATGTGGTTCAATAGCTGTCATAAAAGGATGGATTTCTGTGTGATACAGATCTATATTTTGTAATACAACTAGACCACATACTGATACAAATATTACTTTTTATGCAAGCACAGTATAACAATACATTGGAATGAAATTAATATAGAGAGAATACTGGATGGTCAATTATGCAAAACCATTGTGTTTCTGCTTCAGAGGTGTTCAAAATCACTATTACTATGTCAAGGTAACTCTAGAGGTCCATGATAATAAGAACACAAAGGATGCAGAACACACTAGTTTACATATAGTTGATCATCCTGAATTTTTGTGTTTTAAAGTATATAGTATTATGTGAACTGTGTGCCAATTGTATTTCTATTTACAATGAAACTGGCTTTTGAAGTCTCTGGAGATTCTATAATGCTGTTCTACCACAGAAGAGAGTAATCACATTCCATGACATTTAAACTGTGGAACAACAGTCTTCTGAAAAGGATGAATTTCTATATGGAACAATGCCCTACTATGCACTATGTACTAATGCTTTACATGTGTATGTAGGTATTGGCCATGAAGCACCATGGCCTATTTAACCGATCAAAGTCTAAAAATATCTGTTGGATGTCAACCACATAGCATCTCCATGTCTACACATATACTCTTCATGTAACATTTATAATAAATACTCACCAGCAATGATAATCAAGGTTTTCATTAGTTGATAAAATCAGGTTGTTTTTCGCTCTATTTGGAGCTTGTCAGCATGGTGCACATGTACCAACCAATGAAAAACATTGATTGAGTACAATGAACCACGGACACATACTAAAATGACAGAGAGTCATTATTAAAATAAAAATACAAAATTGGCAATGTTATCCAAAACTTCATTACTAAAATGGTATGTGTAACTCAGGCATATATATATATATATATATATATATATATATATATATATACAGTATATATATATATATATATATATATATATATATATACAATCTTATATTGTTCTGCATATGGTCATGTCATTATACATTACCTCAGCTAACTGACACTTTGCAAAAGCTCCACCACTCTTCCTTTTCTTAATTAGAGTTTCAGATATGAAGTCTGATGTCTCAGAAATGTTTTCGGAATGATTTACAACTTGATGACTTGCACTGTGACTTGATGGAACAGCATCAGGCACAAGCATCAACCGATGTGTAAAGCCAAGCCTAAACTGAGACAACATTGACTTATCAAAACATTCATCTTTAAAATGTGAGGAACACAAAACGCTTGTTGCACTTGAGCCAGACCAGTTTGCTCTCTTCATTTTGACAAAATGCTCTCAAAACTTCCTCTGTTGAGAATTTTTGGGGAAGGTGAAAAGCAAGATGCCCATCTTTGTGGTCTTCCCATAGCTTGCAGCCATACATTTGGCTGGCATCACAGTTTCCGCTGGCAGAAAAAAAATAATGAGTTCATGACAATATTAAAGAGTAAAATAATTCTATCCATATTATCAAAAATAAATATTTAAAACATCAGTCTTTTAATGTATACAACACATGTATGGTGAAGTATATGTACGGTACAGTACTGCTGACAATCATTGCAGGGAGTACATAACATCTGATCATGTTGTTTGTGTGGTGGTGATGATGATTATAGTGAGGGGAGGGAAGATCATTTATTACATCATAGCATCAGATTCAAAGTGGTGGTGGGGTGGGAAATAAATAACGACACATTTACACTGATAAGGGTGACAAGTGAGCACACAAAACTGAAGGTGTTCACAGCATTAGGTCCAGATACCATACACCAGATAATGGAAAAGGAATATATGGAGGGAACTAACAGAGCCTCTGGTAGCACTGTTAACATAATCGCACAACACAGCAGCAGTGCATGGGACTGGATGAGGACACATGTAGTCCTACTTCACAAAAAAATAATATTTACTGTACATGAAGAGGAAGGGTACTATACATGTACAAAGATTAAAGTAAATAGATCAGCACCCACACTCCAGACAGAAGACTAGGACTCCATGGATTGATTTAATCATTCCTTTATGTAAAAAAGTGCAGATAAAACGCTGGCCAAAGTGGCTAGCAAATAGACTGATGTTTCTCCTGGCATGCTGCCAGGTTTCTTCAGCGTGAACTGGTACATAAAGCAAGTGCTTTTTTTATAACAAATAGGTTCACATCACATGTTGCTCACACACCTATCACTTCCTATAAAGTAAGTAGTGCTATTAATCAATCTATATAATTAATTAAACAGCTCACATTGAATCCTGTGCAAATCAATTATTTTAAACATCACAATTATCATGGAACTGATGGAGTCATTTTGTTATATTATATTACATAGATACATAGACAGTGTCGGCAGATAAGGGCCTATGGCCCACCCAGTCTGCCCATTTGAGCTTGTAAGTTCAGTTTGTTTTCCTAGAAGTCTGTTGCCCCTAACCCCTGACCTCCAGAATTCCTTTATGTCTATCCCATACATTCTTAAATATTATTTTTAACAGACCCTTAGGCCACTTTTGTTATTTTTCTTTTCAGTTGTATTTTTCTTCAGCTTTTCAAACTTCAGCCTGTAGTATTTCTCATTTTATTTTACACTCCAGGCTTAAAAGGTTTAATCACTCCCCCATTACTTAAATTACTCTTTTCAGGCTGCCATAGCCTCTTATGCACTTTGTTTAAAATGAGGTCCTTTTCCCTTATGGAAAGAAAGCTCCATCTAGTTCCAGGCACTTAAACTTTGTCACAGAGAGCAGAATTCCATCCACTGGAATTTTTTTCTTTTTGAAGTTATTGCTAACATTTATACTTTTTCAAAAATGCTGCAAGAGCTATACTGTCATTTAACCCCTTATTCTGTCGTGCCCCAGTTCAAAAATCCAGTAACTTTCTCTCTGTCCCAGAATCTTCTTAAGATCCCCCCTCTTCCTCCCAAATTAACCAGTTCAATACCTGTGAAGCTAAACTTATGATTTTCTGCTCCTCTTTCAGAAATATGTTTCACTATAGCATATGACATATCCCCTCTATCCACTGCTCTTACATGTTCTCCAGTCCTTACTTTAAACTTTCTCACTGTCCTCCCTACATAGAAAGCTCCACAATTACAGCTAAGTAGGTACACCAACCCACTGTTGTTACAAGTAATGAAATGTTTCAGTGGAATGATAAAATATTTTACAGGTATTGACATATCTACAATACATACAATTTCCACACCAGTGTGTTCCAACCGGTGCTGGAGCCAAAAGAGTCTGTTTCAAGGGTTCTGGACCCGGGACTATATTCTTTACCACCATATCTTTTATGCTTTTGCACTTTCGAAAGACCACTTTAGGGCTCTGTTCTACAACATCAGCAAGTTTAGTTTCCAATTCCAAGATAGACCAATTGCTGGCTATCACCTGTTTAACCTGATGTGCCCTTCTAGAAAAATTAGTAACAAAAGGGCAGGACACTGTACTGTTTCTATCTTTCTTTGTACTCCACAAGGTTTGGTTCCTGTCCATATTTTCCACTTTCTGAATTGCCGAAGCAATACATTGTTTGCTGTAGCCCCTTTCTAAAAATCTACTTGTAATGCACTTTTTGGTTTAAACTCAGCTGGCTCAGTACAATTTCTAAGGGTCCTTAACAACGGTCCCTTGGGTATGTTAAAACGTACATGATGTGGGTGGCAACTGTCATATCTTAGAAGACTATTATGGTCTGTACTTTTTTGAAAAAGTGTGGTACAAATTCCCCTACCACTGTCATTGTACAGCTTCAAATCTAAGAATGTTATTTCAGTTTGACTTATGTCATATTTATACCTCAAATAACTGCTGGTACTTTCCATCTACCCAATAAAACTCCTGAATTCTTCACTTGTACCTTTCCATATGATTAATATATCATCTATAAAGTACCGCCACAGATCCAGCCTGGACAGGAATGGATTTGTGTCGGCGCAGTAAAGATGATCTTGCTCCCACTTCCCTAACAAGTTTGCAATGCTTGGTGCCATGGCTGTGCCCATGTATCTGGTGATACAGCTGGTTTTGAAAAAGAAAATCATTTTTTTGTAATACCATTTCTGCCATTTTCCAACATAAATTGTGTTGGAATTTCAGCACATTCTGTTTCAGTCCTAGTATCAAGAAAAGGGGTCAAAGAATCTAAACTTTCCTGATGTGGAATAACAGTGTACAATGAATTTACATCTACCACTGCCAGATATCGCTGGGGTTCCACATAAATATGCTCCATCAGTTTAACCACTTCCGTGGAATCCTTTATATAAGGCCTCAGATTCTGAACCAAAGGCTGCAAAAATTGATCTACATACATGGCAAAGGGTTCTGTTAGCCATCCCTTCCCCGATACTACTGGCCAGCCAGGTGGTTGTACTGGATTTTTATGGATTTTAGGCAGTGCATAAATTACTGGGGTTACTGGGCAGTTAACAGTGAGAGTTCTATACAGTACATTCGTACCACACCCCTTAGTATAACTTTCCTTAAGTAGAGCATCTATTTCACTTTTAAATTGTTCTGTGACACTTCTAGACACTTTTCTATAAAAGGATGTATCACTTAACAATCTCAAAACTTCCTTCACATAATCCTCTGTATTTAGAATTACCACTGCCCCACCCTTATCTGCTGTTTTTGTAGTAATGGCATTGTTCTCACTAAGTGCTTTTAGAGCACAACCTTCTCCCTTACTGCAATTATCAATATACAGACTAGGTGTTGTACTCTGTAATTTCTCTAAGTCTAACTCGCACTTACAAATACATGTAGAAACTATAGGATTCAAGGGAGGACAAAACTTAGATCTAGGACTTAACCGGAGCTCAGGGGCAACATTAGTAAAACTTTTTTCTTCTTGACCTTCAAATATACTGTACATTTAAATGTTAAATTGCATCCAAACTTATGTTAATCCACACATGCATTAAAAAAATTAACATCTGTAGAAGGACAAAATGCCAAACCTTTACTCAAAACAGATGGTTCTGCTGCTGTGAAATCATGATTAGAGAGATTGACAATAGGCATTAAGTTAACATTATCTACACAGCCATTACTAACAACTGAAGCAGGAACAGTATTGCTGCCAGAGTCCATGAAATCCATGTTTGTAGAAGTAAAGGTAGAAATGGGGGGGGGGGATTACATGGCCTAAAAAATGCATTTGCATTATTTAAGGCCTGCTGTACTAATAAGCATTCCTGCCTCTTTTTCCACGCTGCCCCCCCCCCATCCTCCTCTTTGGAAGTGCACAGTTTGAAAGCATGTCTTTTGTTGTCTCTGGCTGCGTTATGCCCCCTGGATATAACTGGAGGACTGTCCTGTTTCTGATTGCCCTGACTCTCCCTCCGTGGGGGCCTCAGACTTATCAGTATCAGAGGGGACTGTAGAATAGTCCAATATTGTTCTATCATTTAAAGAGTTGCTAGAATTACTGCTACCCTTTTTTAAAATGGATTTAAGTCCCACTTTCTTTGTGTCATTCCAATTAAATACCTAATCATTTGCATAGTCTCTTTCATCTCTTAGGAACTTTTTTTGCTTCTGTTTTTTAATTTTTACATCATACTTTGTCATTTTATCCAGCAGCAAATTATTAAGTCTGTCCCATTCAGCTTCATCAGTGTTATATTTCAGTATTGCTTCAACTTTACCAATTTCAATAGTGAGTTCATCCCTTATGGGTTGTGCAAACTCTAAAATTAGTTCAATATTCTTGATAGAAGCATCCTGCATGTTTCCTTGCCATCTTTTCATAAATACAGCGTTATCTGTTCCAAAAGAAGGTTTTTGAACTATGCGTAGCCAGGTGCTCACATATGTTTTTTTGAGTTTACTATAGATGTACCAGACTCACATCAATAGTGGCTAAGATATTAAAGGGTATACTTAACAGAAGACTAGAGGGGCACTTTGGAATAGGTAGGCAAATTAATGCGAACAGTGTTTTAAGATGCACTGGGCGGGGAGTCTGACAGCAGAATTATGGGAGCAATTCTAACACTATACATATCCCTGTCAAGGCCACACATGGAGTATTGTGTGCAGTTTACAGACTAACACATAAGTAATGATAAAAACATACTGAAGCCGGTTCAAATAAAAGCAAAAAACAATGAGTCAGGGTTTGCACAAGCTTATATATAAAGGACAATTAGGTGAGCCGAACATGATTTTACAAGGGGATAGAAAGGAGATGGGGGATATGTTAGTAATCTTCAGTCTCCTGGATAGAATGAATGGATGAATGCTCATAAATGTTCGACTGGACTCTCTGCTCTAACATTAAGGGTCATGAATGGTAACGGGGAGTGTAAGCTTTAAAAAAAAATATTAGTAAACACTACTTCACCAAAAGGGTAGTGGAAGTCACATGATAAGCTGTTAGCAGATTTGGTAGTGGCAAAGTCAGCAAAAGCATTCAGAATGTGATGGAAAAGATGGAGCAACGCATTGAGGGCCATGGTAAGGATGCACAAGGGTGTTCGGTGAGTTTTGGGGGATGGGGTGATTAGATCATATTTTTATTTTTACTTTTATTGTTTTTTTTTGGTAACCAGATTAGGCCCACTAGACAAAGGTGCCTTTTTCAGGGGTTGAAATTAAGTTTTCCAGCCATCAGCTGGCCCAGTGGCGCTGAGGGTTGAGGTGCTGGATGACACACCTCTCCCACGCTGGCAACAGGTTTTGGAAATGAGCCAGATGCGTCCCAGGAATTCGACAGGGAAAGGATTAGGATTGAGCATCTGATGATAGCTCTCCTAGTGCTGAGGAAAAGGGTGGGATACGCACTGCACTCTGGTGGTCCCTGGGGATGCCTGGAGGTACTGCAGACACGCGGATGTCAAGAAGAGAGGGGAGTACGGTGGACGTCTGCACATTGTGCAGGACATCATTGCACATCCATGCTCCCATCTGGGAAGAAAAAGGGAAAAAGCCTGCACAGTCTGTGGCAGCTTGATGGCCACAGCTTCACTGGCCAATGAATGCCTGGAATAAGGTGTGTGCCGGTATCAGGTCCTGGCTGGGTGCGGGGGCATAGGGGGGAGCCCCTTTCAATGGTACAGCTGCATATGACAGCTGGGCACATCAGCTTCAGGGCTGGCGATGAAGTAGAAGTGATGGCTGGAAACAGGCAGGACTGTGGCTGTAGGGGGAAAAATAGTGTTGTGATAAAAAAAAAAGTTTTACAGCCACCAGCCAGCAGGACTAGTTACTGGGAAAATCCACTAACCGAACAGACTGTTCCAATGGCCCAGCTGGTGTACTTATTGAAATGTTGCCTTCTACAGTACAAGTCCACAAGGATAGTTACAGAAAACTTTTAGTAGCCCAGTACAAAATCTACCAGCATTTGGCTAGTGGACTGGTGTCAATTTCAACCTGTTTTTTGCCTGGGGTGACCCGGGGGGCAATGGGGAGGTTAAGTGACTTGCTCAGGGTCACACAGTATGCAAGTGGAGGCTGCGGGACTCAAACCCAAGTCTGTCTGTTGGATGTACTGTACCAAGCTCATTCACAGCTCGTTACTCTAACCTCCAAGCTATACTGCCAACCCCATTAATGGGCTACACTGGGCATATAACTCCTTGGACATACTTGATGGACCTTGTTTCTCCCTCTGGCCACAACTTTCTGTGTCTCTGAATAGATCTGGAAGAGAACAAAGGATGCACCAAGATCCAGTGGAATGATGTGGCATATAGGTAGAGGCATAGTGAGCATGAGAAGGGAGGTGATGATTACACTATATTGCACTCAGTTGACACATCGCATGGAGTACTGCGTATAATGCTTGAGGCCGCAGCTTCTCGAAAGGACATAGACAGGTCAGAGACAGTCCATTGGAAGGTGGCACATATGGAGCATGACTTACACCAGAAAACGTATGAGAAGAGAATAAAGGGACATGTAATATGTACTCATGGGAAGATAGGAGGGGTCATGGGGGGATATGTAAATATTTTAAGAACTATTAAGTTACAAGGAAAGACATAATCCAATATACAAATAGAAAAAAAAAGTGGGGGTGGTGACATGAAATTGTGGGGGGGGGGATAAGGGATTATGTGATTATGTTTTACTTCACTGACAGAGTGGTGTACACATAAAACAGTCTTATTAGGTGTTGGCAGGAAAAAATTTGATGACATGCAAACATACAAAGAGCAGTTATAAAGGAATTCATATGGAGGGAAGGAAAACTGAACCCCCCTCACCCCATAACCCACCAACACCCAAAGAAAGAGTGATGAAATGTACTGGCTTCTACCCTTACTCAGTGTAATCATAATATTACAATTTGTAACTATCATGACAACAAGTTACTTAACAAAAAATTATCATAATGTAACCCCTAGGTGGTGCTATCCCAAGGGCTACTACCCCTGCCTGCACGACTAGTAGCAGGTTAAGGGGCCTGAGTTCTGAAACGGGTGCCTCCACCCATCAGGGTTGGTAGTGGTCAAGCTAACCTGGGCACAGCCCTCCGGGATACTGTAACCCCCCTCTTTCTCCTCTAGTGGCCTGAACACTGTACAGTAATCACTTTCACAATACCCCTGGTACACGACACAAGTACCCACACTGTTTGCACTTACCACCAGGGTCGGTTCCTCTGGCTCGACCCTGGGGACCCCCTGTAAAACAAGGTTAAGCACAGCAAATAGCAACAGTACAGTACTTTGAGCACAAACTGGAACCACAGTCAGATTACATGCAGAAAAAGTTAGATCTGATTTATTCAGGGGACTTGAACAAGGAGAGGGCAAAATCAGGTTAATTAGCTTAAAGGTTATATCAATCAAGCAGTTATGCATGCACTTTGAGTCCCCCCACACAGTCCACCTCTGGGTACCCAGGTGGGGAAGAGATGGACTAGCTAGGACAGTTGCCCGGGGTTGCAGCTGGTTGGGGCCCTGTGATGGAAAACACAACATGCACAGTACACAGTATTTGTAATCTGGAGCCAGAGGGCTCAGTTCGTAAAGGAAACGAAACAACAAGACAATCAGATGACACACTCAGATTAAGCTGTTGGTGCAGGGAGCTACCCTGGTATTTACTCACGATACCCAAGACTGGACACAGGCTGGACGAAAATTGAGACTGCAGGTGGTTGATCTGGAATGCCAGGAGAAGCAGGGCCCACACAAGTCACAGAGGCATTGTTCCTGTTCAAGCGTGGAGTGGGGGGGGGCTGATCCCCAGGCAGGTCTCTCGTCGATGGCTTCTCTGTGCAGTGGGTAGTCTGGCTGGGCGAGTCTGGCAAAGCCCAGACTGCATGGAGACAAGTTCTGATGCAGTCTGTTTTGGGCTGGCTACAGCTTCCAGCAAGCAGAACACAGTTCACACAGTGGGGAACTAACTCACAACCCACTAGCAGCTTATAGCACATTTACATGTACGGGAATTCTACTGTACCAGGTAACGTGCTCCCCGGTCACAATCGCAAAGTCTCTGCACACACACCAGGAGCTTGGGGTAGCTGGAACTCCTGACAGGCCAATCGCATTCAGCAAAAATATTTGGTCTTCTTCAAGTTGAGCCTGGCCCACTTCAGTAGCTTAATTTAGTCACACAAACTTGGATTTAGTCCAAAATAATTGTCTTCTCTCCCTCTCATGGAGCAGCAGCAGACATGCGGCCAAAAACTCAGCCCTTTCAGTTTTCCCATGCGAATCCAATCAGGATTTCTGCCCAAAATTACTTCAGCTCCTTCTTCTTGAGCTTCCAGCTCAGAACTAAACAGAAAACTGCAAGCAGCCCGGGACTTCCCCAAGATCCAAAAGATTTGGTTGGCTGATTTGGCTGTCAGTCAAAGCAAGAGCTCCCCCTTCAGTTGTGAAAAAGGTGCAAAAACTCAAACCACAGTTCCTATAGGTTTTGAATTCAGACAGCTCCTGTAGTTTGGCTACATTTTAGGTCCCACCAGAACTGATTGGTCCAATCTGAAGTCCAGGACCAAGATAGTGGAGACAAATAAAACAGTCCTTGCTACAAAGAAAGCAGGTTAGACAAACTACATTATCATTATCATTCTAAATGGTTTTCAGCAAATAGTTACATCTTTCAACAGGGCTTCATCTCAGATTACTTATGCTGCAATCAAGCAGCTCTTAAAGAGACAGTACACAGAAGCTATATAAGCTCTAGTAATCACATTTAAACTGCTAAAATGCTGCAGACCAGCCTGGCAGTGAGCATTTAGGCAAGCTCAAGGAAGACTTTTTGGGAACCCCATTTGTTGGGGGGGTTACAATAACATTAGACATGAAAATGTTTTTTTTGCACAAGTACCTCAAGCTTTGAATAAACAATATCATGCAGACACTTCAGACAATTACAAAATAATATGAAAGTGTGGATGCTACAAGGCACAGTAAACAATATATAGATATATTCATTAGCATTCTGTATAAAAATATACATAAACATCATCAATCACGACTTAGATGGTTTGATAAACATCTGTCATTCTGTCAAATAACCCGCTGCAATTCATGAGATAAACATCGAATGAATGCAAATGCACTCGTCAAAGGGCATACAAGGGTCAGAGATTCTTTACTTCTCGAACCTCATCAAGACTCAGTAAAACAATCAACAAACTGCTAAAACAAACTGAGAAATTATCAGTAACTTCTATTTTTTTCAAAAGATCAATCAACTATTCTTGATTCGTGATGATTCAGATTAAAATGCAGTTCAATACCTCAGCGTCTCAACTATTTGCACTGCCAGTGAAACTTCCACTGAAATAAAATGCGAAATTACTGGACTGAAGCATAAGCTGACGCAAGATCATCTGTATTCACACTTTGAATATTAAATAAGTGTTAATTTGATGATCCAAATTTTAAAATACAATAATAATTGCAGCTGTCAATACTCAAATTCACATAGGACCGGCATTTGTAATACGAGTGTGAGTGTGTTTGTGTTTGACAGCCGGATCTGCTCCGATCTTCATTTCCAGTCTGGCATCTTTATTGGCTCACTTGCTAATACATTAAGTCATAAACACTGCCACTACAGTAAATCAATACATTTAGCAATGATAAAAACTTTGTGATTCAACAAGGTAAACATCGTGCTGACATATCCGGCATACCTCATTCACTGTAAACATCGCCGGATTCCCTCTTTAAGCATGCTTCACTGTTCCCTGTGCTACTGTACTGTTTTGTATTGTATTGTATTTTTAGTCTATTGTGCATAGTTTCTTGCCTATTTGTTAGCATGTATTCATTATTGTACCTCCCATTACCCTTTCCTTCAGGACATATCTGGAAATGAACAATTTCAGTACGTCTTCCTGGTGAAACTCTTAAATAAATAAATAGTGTACATAAAAAAACCAAGAGAGTTATGTCTTAGTATCTCTGAGAATAAGTCAATGATAAAGTGTAAAAATGCAGCCTGAATAGTAGCCCATCATTTAATTGTGGAAAACTTCCAGATTTCATCACTTAGGTTTTTTGGAATAGAAGAAGTATCCAGACCAGAGAGGGGAGGGGACTGGGACATAAAATTGTTAATGCGTGAGGCATACTGGATAGACCAACTAAGGATACTCGATATAAGAATTGGAATGAATGAGGAAATTGATTAGGTTCCTTTGTTATGAGTTTGTATTTCATAATAATAATAATAATATCTTTATTTATATAGTGTCTTTCAGCTATCAAGGTGCTGTAGAGCAAGAATAAATAACAGTAAAATCACAATAGAGAAAATAAGTACAGAGCTAAAATCAGTTTATAAAAGCTGGGTGCTATAAGTGGGCTTCTTAACCAGGAATCTTAACCCAGAACAGAACACTCAGACCTCTTAAGTTTAGGAGGTAAAATATGCAACTGAGAGAGTAAACTTAGCATTATTTTGCTTAGGGTCAAAGCACAGATCTTAGATAAAAGAATGCGTATCCATGCGGAAAACATTATATTTATACCTTATGAAGTTAGGGAGGATGACAAGAAGGGGTGATTGTTTTCTGGTTCAAAATTTTAAGTTTGACTGTGTGCACCTGAGTCTGACTTCCTGGCAAGTGACATGCGGGAGATGGTGAAAGACATAAATGGTCCTTAAAAAGGCACACTATAATTGATGCCAATTACGTAGCGCTCATGAGTTCCAAAATTTGTAAGAGATACGGATTTTTGTGGAAATCAGCAGTGTAGCAAATTGATAGTAATCTGAAATGCTTGGGGAGTGTTTATTTGGTACATCAGTGTGTCATATTTGCCAAGAGATTGTAGCTTTTTCATAAGCTACTTGCTGATTGGGCACACTTCCTGAGTGCTAGAGACGTTTCTTTTTTATGACGTCATTTAGCAGTGACTCATAAGCACAAAGACCCACTACCAGGCCAGATTAGGCACAATCTGACTGCAGAGAACTTCAATCACAAACAGTGGTCATTGGTTGAGAAAATTTTTGATTCGTCTAAACTGGGAAGAGACATTTGCTCTCCTAGATATTGGTGCAAAATGATTGCAGAATGTTGTTAAAAAATTATAAATAACAAATGATTTTGTCCTTTGAAAACAATTCAATTAAATATGTACTATATATATTTTTTTAAATACAAGACCACTATTTCCTTGTAAAACTGAAGGATATTAATGAAAATGTTTGGGAATGCTATTTTTAAGTGGCCACAGCAAAGAAAATGATGTGTTCAAATAACCTTTAATGAGACTGCCATGACATTAAGTCTGCTGGTTGATACTTAACATCATGTTTTTTGGTGTGTACGTTGAGTCCTTTGCAAGTATTTCAGTGGACTAGTGCCTTGAGATTTGACTACCAATAATGCTCACCGTGCTGTTTGTAATTGAAATTCAATGCCCAAAAAGTGCAAGGGAACAAGGACCCCAGAATGGAGTACTGGATGGGAGGGGTGAGACTTAATACCATGGCTGAGGAATGAGACTTTGGATTCATTATCAACAACTCCCTAAAGCAATTGAGTCAGTGCAACAAGGCTTATAGCAAGGCCAATATGAAGCTTGGATGTATCAGGAGGGGTACTGATAGCAGAAAAAGAGAGATAATACTTCCCCTGTATAGATCCTTGGTGGGACCACTCCTGGAGTGCTGTGCCCAGTTGGGTTCTCACCTCAGGAAGGACAGGGATAGTCTGGAGACAGTGCAGCGCAAGGTAACAAAAATTAGTCCAATCTAGCATCACATGTCATATGAGGAGCACCTCAAGGCATTGAACATGTCCTAACTGGAGACCAGAAAGGAGAGGGAAGATATGATAGAGATCTTCAAATTCCTAAGAGAAATTAACAGGGTGAACTTTAGGGGAACTATTTAATTTGAATACTAACTCATTATCACATGGTCATGAATGGAAGCTAACAGGAGGGAAGTTCAGGAGGGATGTGAGGAAGTATTATTTTACAGAAAGGGTGGTGGAGCCATGGAATAGGCTGCCAGCTAAGGTAGTGGGTGTGAAAACCAGTAGTCACTTTATACATAGCTGGGACAGAATGAAGGGTATAATGGTTGTTTGGGGGATCAGAAAAGGGGAGGAGAATGGGGTAAGGATGGGGAGGGCTAGGTCCCTGGAGGAACAGCAAGTCCCAGGGCTAAATAGGGAATACAAGTAGACTGGATGGACCTTTGTTCTTTTTCTGCTGTCATTTTCTAGGTTTCTATGTTTCTATCCATGTTCTTAATAGTCAGGCTGCTGTTGATTGCCAAACCTAACTCTGAGTACCAGCAGTATAAAATGTTTTTAAATAGTGTTTTTAAATAGTGTATAGAGGGATCTATTCATTATACAGATGCTTCCAGCAACATGGGAAACCCTGTGAGCTACTTCACGTGTGTAGTGGGCTTCTTGTAACCCAGAGACTCTATATTCTTCCTGAAAATAGACAATTTATTGTCTAGTGTACTTACCTCATTAACAAAACAACAACATAAATAGAATAATAGATGCATTCTGGTGTATTACAAGGCAGTAATTCATCGAGAGGATCTGGGGGCACAGTAAACCTCGAGAGCGAAGCTCGAGGAGGTTTAACCTGAATCTCGATAGTACTAGAATGCATTTGTTATTTTTGTAATATATGGAAAATAAAAATAGTAGTTTCTTACCTTTGCAATAGTCAGGAATGGTGGGTCGAGTTGGTAGTGAGGTAATTCACAGCCAATAATTGCAGTAACTTGGATAACTTTTGAACAGTTTAACAAAGAAAAGCAAGCAGTGTTAAAGAAACTGCAAACAAAACAGTAGTAATTTTTCTTTTTTCGTTGTTGTGGAACGAGTGACACCTAGTGCAGAGTGCTACTCGGAGTCAGAGTCGGAGTACATCACGTAGTGTCTTTTTTTTTTTAGGCTGAGGAGATTTTTTAATGATTATTGCTACATTCCCAAAGAAGTTGCAGTGTGATCCAAAGATGTTTCCCGTTGTGGTGGAAAATTGAGCACTTTTGCTGGGTGGCTGCTGTGGGGTTGATTCTTGTTAGTCAGACGCTTACCGTGATGTGAATCTGTAGTCAGCTTTTACTGTATGCGACAGTTACAGTAAAAGCCGGCTCGTGGTCACTGAAAGCTGCTTGAGTTGTCCAGTGGCATTTACGCTGTTGTGAGTTTTTTATTTTCCATATATTACAAATAAATACATTCATACATACATGAATGAATGAATGAATAAATAAATAAACACTATGTAGTATATGTCCCTGTAAGTATAGTGTGTCCTTTTGGGATTGTGTTTTTGTGTTTTCTGGCCAAAAATATGTTATGTCAGCTTGACTCTACTTCCCTCAAGTGGACAATGGCATTTGTACAGTGCATATAGTATTGCAGTTAGCAGCAGTTTTAAGGGCTCCCACCTTAGCCCCCAGTGCTTGGACATACAAAGAAGACTTGCCAGTGCCCTATCTTGGTGGGTGGGATCTTTAGTAACTAATCTCCAGGGACTGGATACATATGCAAGTTTGATGGGCTCTACCACTTTAATTTCAGTGATGTCTCAGGGAAAAAAGGCACAATGTATACTGTCAAATCTGTAACAGGAGTCAGACAGTTACTCATTGAAATATAATATTAATAAAAATATTTTTGTGACCCATTCCCCTAGTGGTTCAATTGTGAATGTTTGTCTCACTGTCGGAAAAGATACAAAGAACACAACACCGTTCACACAGCAAGTAGCAGGCAACACAGCAGTAGCTGAAAACTAAAATCAAGATATATACTGTGCCAAGAGTTGGAGTCAGTGCTGGTAAAGCTGTGCCACCCAACAAATCCCAAACCACCACAATAGTCCACAGTATACCCTCCATCATAACATGAGAGAAAAATAGCAAAGCCATCACAGTATTCCACAGCAGTACTATGGACAATTGCGGTGGTTTTGCTATTTTTCTCTCATGGTTTTGCTATTTTTCTCTTCCGTTACGCTGGACAATAAAGTAAGCAACTTTGCAACTATGAAACTCTCTGTGAGTGTTAAATTGGCTCCTGAACTGTGAGTGTGGTAATTTGTTTTTTGGCAGCTGAAAACTAGCCTGCAAAAAATACAATTTAGTAAACACATACGAATATATGGACACATGTGAACAAACCAACATATGAATCTGCCAGCCGAAGAAAGCTGCTTGGTCTATCAAGTCTGTTCAATGCAGGCTCCCTATATAATTGATTACAGTGTGTTTCTTCCCCCCTCCCCTTTAACCTTCCCTTTGACTTTGCCCCACTCCCTATTGAATCTGCCATTCATCCATCTTCTGGGTTGACAACCTCTGCTGGCAGTTCATGCCACTGTGACACACCCATTTTGTAAAGAAGTGTCTTCTGGCATCCTTCTTAACTCCCCCCCCCACCAGTTTGTAACTGTGACACCTTGTGTTCATGTTCTCATTCAAGCTAAAGAGGTTCACAAACTCTACCTTGCAAATCAACTATTAAGAACCACTCCAAAGGACTTCCAGTAATGAGCCTGCAGTGGTAGGTTAGCTCCAGTGCTCCTTCTCTCAACACCATCAAAAAGCATACCCGATTAAGAAATTCATCTCTGAAGAGCTTTTATTGCATTACATTTCATTTGAAGACCTTAGAAATACCAAACAATGGATGTAGAAATGAAAACGACTGTACGGCATATGTCGCCACCTACCCCAGAAAGGGCCACCAGCTCCAAACGATCCAAACAGGCCACAGTCAAAAGCTCAATTTCTTCCTCAAACTCTAATCTTCTGACTGAAGATAAATTCTTGAGGAAATTTCCAATTTAAAAAATACTATTAAAATGTTAGTCAATGAGTCTAAATCTTAGGCAGTATTTTAAAAATTACTTTACTGTTCCCTTTTACTTACTTTTGTTAATATGCCATGTCATCATTACTTAAATAACTTCCTGGAATGTGAAGGGTTTATGCCAATGGGTTAAAAGAATGCAAATCCTCAGTCTCCTAAACTCACTGGGTTGGTTATAACCTCATATTTTTACAAGAAACCCATTTATTGATCACTGAAGTAGAACTCCTTAAGAAATTTGGATATACCCAGGTGTTTGGAGTGAGTAGATACACATCAAAAAATGGGGTAGCTATTTTGGTGAAAAAATCACAATATTTTTCTTCTACCTAGATTATTCAAGATTTAGAGGGAAGATATGTCATTGTGTTAGGCAAACTTAATTTTACAGATATTGTTATAGATTCTGTTTATGGCCCAAATACTAACACTGCACTTTTGTTATCTAAACTGCTAACTGCTCTATCTCCTTTCTTAACATACATCATTTTGATTGATGAGGATTGGAATATCCCATTAGACCTGCTATTAGATCGATCCAATTTAACCAGCTCTGCCCTCCACTCTGATACCCAGACTTTACATTAATTTTTTAATATTTGTAGTTTACTAGAACCTTGGCGAACCCGTCATCAGTATACAAAGCCTTTTTCTTTTTATTCACCAGTTCACAAATCCTACTCTTGTATTGATTTCTTCTTAGTCACTAAACTTCTGATAAGAGAGGTTCTGAGTTTACAGATTCTAGGTAGAACTCTCTCTAACTATTCCTTGATTGAGCTACATGTTTCTTTATCCGTATCATACCCCAGACAATCCATATGGGGGCTAAATAATACTTTACTTAAGCAAGATTATATTATTAACTACATTAACCTATTAGTAATTTCTGGAAGGAAAACTTGCCTCCTTAGATAGATTAGATATCATTTGGGCAGCCTTAAAGAGGGGGGATTTTACTAGATTTGCTTCAAAGCAGAAAAAACAAAACTCAGAAAAGGTTGAATTGCTTTCAAAGAGACTAGAAAAACTAGAAATCAGAGACCACTCTTTACTAACCAAGCCAGAAATTAAAGCACTAGAACAATGTAAAAATTACCTTTTTATGCTTTTCAAAGAGAAAGCAGAATTCACTACTGTAAGAACAAAAGCTAGATATATTGATTTCGGGGACAAACGCAGTAAACTTTTAGCAAATAGACTCAAACATCAAGAAAAATCCAAATTTATTGAATCAATAATATCAGAGGCTTCGGGTGAAGTTAAAACTGACCCCAAGGAATTTCTAATAGAGTTCCACAAATACTACTCACTAATATATGGACATATGAACAATCCTCCTACATCTGAAGAGATAGGAAAATATCTTAGTAACTTTGCTTGCTCAAAAATTACCCAAAGTCAGGCTACCGAACTTATCAACCAAATACAGCAAAAAGAGATAGAGGATACTATTGATAGATTTGCTCCAAATAAATCACCAGGCCCAGATAGCTTCATGGCCAATTTTTATAAAACAATTATAAAATCTCTCATTCCCTTGCTTCAAAAATTGTATAACTTTATTCTTGAAAAATGGAGTCATGGATAACTTGCTTCTTGAAGCTTTAATCTCCAAAGTGCTCCACGTACCCTGCACATGCACAGTGAGAAAGGAGGGGATTACAGAATTGAACACATGGTTGGTAGAATGGTGTCGAACTAAGGGGTATGGGGTTGTGGTGGCTACGGCAGTACCTGGGATAATAACAATCTGTTTGCAAGGGATAGGCTGTACCTGAGCGGGGAGGGGAAGGAGGTGTTAAAGCAAAGACTGAGCAGGTATATTGCGACAAAGGTGGATTTAAACTAGATGGGAGAGTGGCAAGTGGACAGCAGGTAGGCAGGGATCTGATGGAGTGGAGTCACAGCCTACCCCCAGGCTAGCAGGGAAGGACTCAGGGTGGCCAAAAAGGGAGGGAGTAGAAGGGAGGAGATGGAGGCTAGTGAAGGGAAGGGGGCATTATGGAGGGTGGTCTCATTGAATGCAAGAAGCCTAGGAAACAAATCTGCTGAGTTACAGGCACTCTTAGCAGTGTGGATGGTGGATATTGCAGCTGTCACAGAAATGTGGGCAACTGAGCACCAGGACTGGGATCTGGTAATCCCAGGATGCAAATTATACAGGAATGACCATAAGGGGGTGGGTGGGGTGGCAGTCTATGGAAGGGACAGGATCAAATGCTAAAGGGATGAGGGAGAAGAAAGGAGAACAGAGGCAATCTGTCTGCAGCTCCTAGACTCAAAGGGTAGGAAATTGAGGTTTGAGGTGGTATACAGGCTGCCGTCTCAGTCTGAGGAGCTTGACAGGGAGTTAGCGGGACAAATCAAAAAGGTATGTAGAAAAGGGAAGGTGGCCATCGTGAGGGATTTCAACTTGCTGGGGGTTGACTGGAGCATTCCGGTCACCTCCAGTGCTAGGAGGGTCTCCTGACACAGTTGGTTACTGTACCTATTAGGCTAAAGAACACTTTAGATCTGGTATTGTTGAATGGGGAGGCAGTGAGGGAAATAAAGGTAGAGGACCCACAAGCTGACATCGATCACCAAATGGTGTGGTTTAATATCACGATGTGTAGGGAGCCAGAGAAATCAGTTACTCTGGTGGTAAACTTCAGGGGGGTGGACTTTGGGAGGATGCAGGAAGTACTGAAAGGGAAACTGGAGGGCATAAAGCAGGAGTCGGGTGTGGAGCAGAAATGGTATATTATTAAATGTGGGGTTATAGAGGCAACAGAAACCTGCATCAAGGCATAGAGTAAGAAGAGCAGAGCAAGAAAACCATGCTGGTTGAACAGCGAGGTTGTGGAGTTAGTGAGGGCAAAACAAGTGGCGCACCAGAGGTTTAGGAGGATGGGGAAGGAAGTGGACAGGGAGGAATATGCAAGGTGGTCCAGGCAGGTGACCAGAAAAGTGAGAGAAGCCAAGGCCCAGAGGGTGCTGAGATTAGCATAGGGAATTAATTGGGGGTGGTATTTTTTCAGATACATCAGGGAGAAAAGGAAGTGCAAGGAGACAATAGTGAGGATAAAAAGGGGATGGGGAGTGGATGAAAAAGGGGGAGAAGCAGGCAGAAGCACTGAATGAATACTTTTGCTCAGTATTTATGGAAGAAAGGGGGGACCACTACCAGCATGGGCTGGGAGGGTGGGAAGAGGGGGCAGAGGAGGTGACAGATGGAAGAATTGAGACAAGTAGAGTCCTAGAGGGACTGAGGGCACTGAAGGTAGACAAGGCATCAGGGCCAGATGGTATCCACCCCAGGGTGCTGAGGGAGATGGAGGGGGTGTTGTTGGAGCCACTGGTGGATCTGTACAGCACCTCACTGGAGTCAGGATGTGTGCCACTGGACTGGAGGATGGCACATGTAGTACCATTACACAAGAGTGGACCAAGGAATGAACCGGGTAATTATTGTCTGGTAAGTCTCACCTCCATAGTGTGCAAACTCATGGAAACTATACTAAAGGAAAGACTGGTGTTGCACCTGGAGGACAATGGCCACCAGGATGTGAGGCAGCATGGGTTTGTTTCAGGGTAGTCTTGTCAAACCACCCTCATACAATATTATGACTGAGTGACAGGTGAGCTGGATAAGGGTCATGCGGTGGATGTTCTCTACTTGGACTTCAGCAAGGCCTTCAATTCGGTGCCTTATGGGTGGTTTGGGGAGAAGCTAACTGGTGTAGGGGTAGGGGCAAAAATGATTAACTGGATTACAAGCTGGCTGAGTGGCAGGCTGCAATGGGTGGTGGTGAGAGGGGAGCTCTCAACTCCAAGGCCAATGATGAGTGGGGTGCCACAGGGCTCTATGTTGGGGCCAGTATTATTTGGGGTCTTCATATCAGACATTGCACATGGGGTGGTGAGTAAGTTTGTTCACTGATGACACCAAAATCGGAGCAGTGGTGGATAGAGAGGAGGGATGGAAGCAGCTGCAGGGGAACATATGCAAGCTAAAGGAGTGGTCAGAGAGGTGGCAGCTGGTGTTCAATGCAAAGAAGTGTAAGGTTATGCACTTTGAGGCGAAGAACCCAAGGAGAGAATATTGGCTGGGGGCGGGTTATGCTTGGGATCACTGAGGAGGAGGAGGAGAAGGACCTTGAGGTAATGATAACAGGGACCATGAACAACACTGCCCAGTGCAGGAGAGTTGCTGCAAAAGCTAACAAAATGCTGGGGCACATAGCAAGGGTTTTTTCATCCAGGCGAAGAGAGGTGATCTTGCCCCTCTACAGGTTGCTGGTAAGGCTGCAGTTAGAGTAGTGTGTGCAGTTTTGTAGGCCATACCTAAAGCGTGATATCAGGCTACTGGAGAGGTTGCAGAGGAAGGCAACAAAGATGATATGTGGAATGGAGGGGAGAGACTATGACAGCAGGCTGGGAGACCTGAATATGTACACCCTGGAGGATAGAAGGGACAGGAGGGACATGATAGAGATATTCAAGTATCTGAGGGGAATCAATAAGGATGGGGCAGATGGGGTCTTTAAGTTAAGGAGGGGGAGGGTCACCACGGGGCATGGGATAAGAATAGAGGGGTGAAGATTTAGGAAGGAAATGAGGAGACACTATTTCACAGAGAGGGTGGTAACAAAATGGAATGCCTTACCAAAATGGGTGGCATCATGAAAATCTGTGAACAGCATGGGACAGGGAATGGGGAAGGGTGAGGGGGGAGATAGGGGTTGCAGTGGGATGACAAAGGGGAGGGAGGTGGGGCAGCAGCAAACTAGGGGTGTTGGCTGCACACTCCAACAGACTTAGATAGACCGGGTGGTCTGTTTCTGCTGGCACATTCATATGTTTGTATGTTCGTAATCATACTAATACCTTAACCTAATAAACCAAATAATAAAGTAAGTAGCTACAGACCTACTACTTTGATTAACTATGATATAAAAATACTTTATTCCATTATCTCCAGAGAACAAGTAGGGCTTATCTCTACTAGACAAGTTTCTGACCATATTAGGAAAATCGTCATATTTCTTCTGCATCTGGTGACTCCAATATCCTATGGCTTTGGTGTCTCTAGATGCAGAAAAAGTATTTGATAGAGTTCATCATGAATTTTTGTTCCTCGCTCTCTCTAGATTTGGATTTCCTTGTAAATTTCTATCTTGGTTAAAAATCCTTTACTCTTCTTCCTGAGCTAGACTAAGTTGTAATCACTTAATTTCTGACATAATCAAGCTAAACTGTGGAACCAGACAAGGTTGCATCCTTCATCCCATTCTATTTAAGTTATACTTAGAAACTCTGCTTTTTTTTTCTTAAATACCAACCCCCAAATGAAAGGCATTAACTGTGGAAACTTTCATTGTCAAATTTCTTCATTTGCAGATGACATTCTACTTCATATTGCTGATCCAGTGAATTCTTTAAAATCAACTTTAGTAGCCAGCCCGGTGGCACTGAGGGTTGGGGTGCTGGATGCCACACCTTGCTCCACGCCAGCGACCCATGTTCGGGAGCAGACTCGGGTCGCTGGTTGGGTCAGCTGGGGAGGAACATGGCTTGAGCGTCCAACAAATGCTCGCCATCTCTGGGGATTAGGCGGGGGTTGTGTCATATGCTACTTTTTTGTGACCTCGAGCAGAAGCCCAGGGGAATCACAAGCCCTGCTTGGAGGGGACAGGCGGCTAAGTAACGCAGTGGATTTTGGTGCTCTGCATCCTGATGTCAAGGGATTTCACTGCATTGAGGAGAAAATGGGAAACACACCTGCCGGCTCCGAGATGATGGACTTCCTGGGGCATGCCTCCAATTTGCCCCACTCGCTGACCACTTCCAGTACCTGAAGAAATGAAGGATTACGGGGGTCATAGCCCCACCTTGTCCCCACTCAAGGGGAAAACTGAAGCTCCATGGAGGACTGGGAGGTTGGTTCGGCAGGGCAGCTGGCAGGAGGATGACCCCTTGGATGTCCCGAAGGAGTCAGAGTTGGCAGGCAGTAGGGGAGTATAAAGCATAATTTCAAAAAAAAAAAAATCAGCTTTCGTTACCATACAAGAATACAGTATACTGTCCAACTATAAGCTAAATATTGAAAAAGACGGAAGTATTGCCCCTTAATTCCTCTTCTTTTAAAAATGAAATATTAAATTGGGCTTTACTTGGTCACCTCAGAAATTAAAGTACTTAGGCATATACTTAACAAAAGATTGATCCCAGCTGATAAAACTTAATTTGGAGGATTTATTTAATGTAGTTAAACAAGACTTTAGAAGATGGCACCACTTTCATCTCTCATTCTGGACCAGAGTTAATGTTATTAAAATGAACATTTTTCTGAGATTATTTCATCCCCTTAACATGCTGATTTTTTTATGCCCTTGAAATGGTTTTCCAATTTCAATTCAGGAATTATTAAATTCATATGTTGTGATAAAACTTCAAGAATAGCATGGAGAAAACTCATTATTTCTAAGGAACAAGGTGGAAGTAAACAACCTAATTGCATGCTATACTGCATGGCTTCTCATATTAATAAATATATGAAATGACTCTCTCCTAATAATTTGTCATAAGGTTACCACCCTATATGGCTGGACACGGAACTAAATTTGATGAAGAAGTATAAAGTTTATCCTGATGCTATATTACATTCTGTGTTTAGGTTGTTACCTACAAAACTGAAATGTTCCACAATTGGAACCTCTCTGAAAATGCATCTTCAGATCTTGTCCTTTATAGGTCTATCCGTTACCAGGGGTCTAGGTCAACCTATTTTTAACAACCTAAACTTCAAAATAAATGGGAAGTCTATACCAGTCAGCTGTTTTTTTAATAATGTTGATCTCGGCATAGGTTATTTTATTAGGGATAACTCATAAATTCCTTTAGAGGAAGTGTTGGGTAATGAGGCATTTCACAAAAAAATCCTTCCTAAGTTATTATTAATCAAAATAGCCTTGAAAGCTTATAATGGTCCTATGCCAATGTTTATTACTTCTCAAGATCCATTGAGGGATTTGAAAACTAGGAGTTTAAAGCCTCATCCCATCTCCAATTTATACCACCCATTACTTACTCAAAATTGTGTAACAATCCTATTATTCCCCATTACTGGCTTAGAGAAACTGGTATTGACATTTTAAATTTGTCAATTTTGCGGAAAAATGTATACCAATTTATACCCTTAGATAACCTTATTAAATTTAATATAAACTTCTCCACGACACATATATGACCCCTCAGAAAATGTTTAAATTTGGTCTCCTGAATTCTGATAAATGTATTAAGTGCAATTTAGAAGCGGGGACTATCCACCTTATCTTTTGGGATTGTCCGAAATCTCAATTTATTTGGAATTTAATTAACACTACATGTGGTAGGAAACTTTCCTTACAGCACACGTTTAATTTTGAGACCTGTATTTTAGGCAACCTTACTATGGTTAAAGGTCTTAGTGCTAGAGCAATTATATCTATGTCATATATCTGTAAGAAACAACTGATTGTTAAACACTGGGGCCCAGATATTCAAAACAGTTGAGCCATGCACAATAGGGTTGCGCCTGCGCAAGTCCAAAATGGCACCATTCTGCAATATTCAGCAGGAGGCAGTTGCGCCCCCTAAATCACGCTGAGCAACAGCACAATGATAATGAAGGCATACGCAACTGAAAGGGGAGGAACCATGCATAAATGGTGCAGTGCAATATTCAACAACTTGCGCCATGTGCAATAGGGGACCAAGCGGAAGTTGTGCCATAGCGGAAATGAGCCAAAATAGAAAGAAACAAGGGAGAGGAGCTAGAACACTACAGAGAAGGCACATGAGGCTGAATTCTAGCCACACAGACAGGGCAGAAGGGACACACAGGGCAGACCAGGGAAAGAGCACCCTGAACACAGAGGCATAGGGAAGGTGTGGGGAGCCACAGCCAGTGCAGAAGGGGGAAAAGCCACACAGCACAGAGGCCACCACAGGCAGGTGTTCCTGGTGCAGGGGAAGTAGCAGTGAGGACAGTGGGGGAATACAGTAACAGCTGCCAGTGGGGGTGAACACAAGCCAGGGACATGGCCAGTGCCACCTTCCAGATGGAGGCCATTATGAGGGGGGTGAGAAGGCGGGCAGCAGGGGGGCATGGCTGTGGAAGGACCTGTCGGCAGTATGCCCCCAACAGGCAGTACCGAGTCCACACCAGCTTCAAGCTGTACAGTGATACCGAGATTGTGGGCTGGTACCACCTGAATCAGGCAATTCTGAGGCAGCTCTGTGAGCTGTGCAGTGATGTGATGCAGGCACCCACATGATGGAGCCATGCCCTGTCAGTGGAGACAAAAGTGATAGCTTGCATGTGCTTGCTCACCATGGGTACCTTCCAGAGACCAACTGGGGACACCACAGGCATAACCCAGTCGGCCACGTCATACCACCTCACCCATTTCCTCAGCGCACTGCTGCCACATGCTGTGGAGTACATCCATTTCTCCAGCACACCAGTGGAGTGCACAGCAAACATACAGGAGTTCCACAGGGTAGCACATATTCCTGGTGTGCTAGGGGCAATAGACTGCACCCATGTGGCCAAACACACACCACCTGGCCCCGAGAGGGCCACATACATCCATCACAAGGGCTATGCCAGCATCAACTGCCTGGTGGTTTGCGATGCCAGGGGGCGCATAATCAATGTCTGTGCCACGCACCATGGGGGAGCACACAATGCCTTCATCTGGCAACAGTTGTCACTGTGCCACAGATTCGAGAGTGGGGAGATCCCCACTGGACACCTAGTGGGTGAGTATGCAAACCACATGGACAATCATAGGGCCTGGGGTGGCATGGCCAGAGGTGACATGGGTAGTGGCCTACATGGCCTGGGGCAGGGTGATGCTGATCACCAAACTAACCTCCACCGCTCAGGTGACAGTGGATACCCACTCCGTCCCTGGCTGCTCACACCCTACCGGTGGCCCACGACCCCATCGCAGCGATGCTACAATGAGGCACATGCCACCACATGTAATGTCATTGAGTGGGTGTTCGAGATGCTGAAGGCATGTTTCCGTTGCCTGGACACCTCCGGGTGGTGCCCTACAGTACAGCTCCTCAAAGGCTTGCGGGCTATTCCTGGCCTGTTGCATCCTGCACAACATTTATTTATTTATTTAGTTTTTGTTGACCGGGTAAGTGCACTAGACAAATTCAGGCAAGACCCGGGGGAGGGGGATACAGATGAATGCCAGCTGACCTTGAACCAGATTAAGCCGTTGGTGGTATTTTTAGTGAATGAGGGAAATTTGGCCAGGACACCCGGGAAATTCCCCTACTCTTTTCGATAAGTGCCATGGTATCTTTAACATCCACCTAAACTACCACCAATCCAGGCAGATGGGACCTCGGTTTAACATCTCATCCGAAAGACGGCACCTCAGAAGTGCAGCACCCCTCTCATGCTGCACTACAGTGTCAGTACTGGGATATTAACCCAAATGCCAGATGTGGGAACTGAACCCACAGCCCTCTGATCTCCTGGCCTCAGAGGTGAGTGTGCTACCTATTGAGCCACTGACACTGACACAACATGGCCAACAAATGTGGGATAGCTGTACAGGTCAAAGAGGGGGACAGTGATGGGGACAATGAGGATGCCGGTAATGATGGTGATGGGCAGCCCTCTCCTTGGCCAATGGGACCACCGACTGCTCTGGCTGGCACAGGCACCGGGACACCATCACAGAGGAGCACTTCAGCCAAACCAGGTAAGTCATGGTACCATGTACAGCCAACAGTGGCTAAGGCATAACCCACAAACATGCATGGACACACACCAGGGTTGCATGCCATCAAGGGAAGTGGCAGGGCATGGAACCACACACACAACCAGGGATGGGTGAGGACTAACATGCCACATGGACAGACAGACACACACACACAATGCACCAAACCTGCACAAAGGGCAGGAGGTACACCGACCCAGAATGCTACCCCTAGCCACGCACATGTCCACAGACCACCATGCCCACTGCCTGTCCATGTGCGTGTGTCAGATGCTGAGCACCATTGCACATTGGTGTACAGTGCAATGCAGGCATCATCATGCACATGTAACTGTGGACATCAGCCGGGAGAGTGCGCAGATGGACTGTGTGTCTGCGTGCAGGGCCAGGTATCCACCAGTGCACTGCCCACTGAAAGACACAACGCACACAGGGCAGCACCAGACAGTTGCCACGTTGGGAGACAAGTCAGTCATGCAACACAGTGCCCCAGCCACCACGGATGCATGGGCAGCCCCACTGAGACCCGCCAGCACTGACAGGCTGACCACTGGCCTCATGGGGTGGCACTGATGGTCCCCAAGGGGTTCCACTGCATGAACGCTACCGTGCTCATGCAGGGGTCTGCAGCACACCGAACATACCTGCACCAGGTGTGCTCGGGATGCCCACAGATGAACCCAGTGTCGATAGGGAGGGTGTTGCATGATGCTGGGAATGGTGAGTGGACAGTGCACTGCGTAGTGTCTGTGACACATAGGCACATGACTGTGTGCCCATTATGGCCATGACAGCAGTGAATACCTGTGCATGCCTGTCAATGGCAGTGGTCACATCCTCCTGCAACTGGTCCATCCCTGCCAGGATCAGAGCAGTGTCCTGGCCGTGACGCTCCTCTGCCCGCTGCAGAGCCGCACGCAGTGCATCCACTGACGTCGCAAGCTGCATCTGCTGCTGGACTGATGATTGCAGTAGGCAGGTGTGCTCATACAAGAGGTCATCTGCCTCCTTGGCATACTGTCCCTCAGGGTGTGTGTGTGGCCCTGATACTCAGCACCCCTTGAGGGTGGGCACTGCAGACCAGGACCAGGTCTGGGCATGTCCACAGGTGGTGCACAGACATCTCCGCTGGACTCTGTACCCCCAAGCCCATTGGCTGACTGCTAATGCTGCCCCTCTGGCTGCCGCTCCCCAGGGCTCAGTGGTGCCACCGCAGTGGCCACAACGGTCCCACTGTCCTGAACAAACACCAGTGCTGCCTCACTGGTGCTGACAGGCACAGGCTGGGACTGTGCTGACATGCAGGCCTCCATGGCAGCATCACCCACAGCCATGGCCATGATGTGTCCTGCTGTGTGGCCATCCTGTGGCACACATGTGTCACTGCCCTTGCCATTAGCGACATCATCATTGGTGGCGGACTCAGCACCGGCATGCTGGGACAGGCAGGGATTCCTCTGCACCTGTTACAACAACATTAGAGTGGACAGCCAGGTGGCCCCACTGTCGTACTGAGCCACGTATACCTGTGGAGGTGGATGGGCCCTTCTCCATCTCCAGCTGACTGTCCTCAGTGGACATGCCCACCACCGCTGACCCATGCAGACACTCAAGATCTGTAAGGGAAAGCAAAGTCATGATACTGCATGTGACCTACCCTGCCCCCCATTAGGCAGACCATGACTTACCATGCAGTGATGGTCCACCACCCGTCTGGAAGCCACCACCTGAAACACCCTCAATGGCACTACGCTGCGTGCTTCCAGCAATCCTCTCCTCCTGTGGGGTCAGGTGTACCACCTTCGGCTGTCCCTCACCTGTTGCAGCTCATGCTGCCCTGATGGCAGCCACCTTCTCCTTTATCCTCCTCCTGTCCATGCCCATTTTTTTCTTGCACTCCTGCATGGAGAGCTGGTGGCTGCCATGCAGGTTCACAGCACATGCCACCTCCTCCCATGCAGCAGCGCAGGCTTGAGGTGTTCCCTGCCATCCGCTGAGAAGCAGCTCCTGATCCAGGTTGGCGTCAAACAGGGCTTTGGTCTCGGCCTTGGTAAAATTAGGCCTCCTCCTCCTCCCACCACTGTGTTCCTCCTCTCGCACAACTTGCTCGGTCATTATTTAGCCTGTAAGAATGGCAGTTGTTACCTGTGACTGTGCAGTCCCATGCATGTCACTAAATCCACAGTCCACACTCCCAAACAGCATGCAACTCACCAATAGACTGCAGTAACTGACTATGGACAGTGCAGTCCAATGTCGCACTTTAATAGTGCAACCCATGCAAATGAGGCAAGGCATAACTTTAAGTGGAAGCAAATTGCAGTGCTGCACCATTGAATGGCTGATCAGATGATTTGTATATGACGGCTGAATATCGCGATTTTGCGCTTTGTGCAATTGTGTTGAACGTGCTGAGCCAATGGTGCAGTTCTGTGACATGCGTAGTACACACCTCACTGTGCATGCCCGGGTTGCTAACGCAGGCATCTGCCACGCTGCTGATGTGCTGTGTGCGGGAAGCAATACAGGGCATGGCCACCATTGTGCCAGTGGTGCTATAGCGATGGTCACCTACATGGTGCTGTGGCACTGGGCCATCATAGGTGCGCTGGGGCAACAGCGCGGTAGGCCGCTACTGGCGGTAGCACACAGGAAGCCAATCGTGCTACATGCATTGGGTTCCAATGGCACTGTGCGTGTCCGTGTGCCAGAGACCCTTGACTCTGTGCCCGAGCTTTGTCCCCTAGGCACCATGCATCAGGCATGGGTGCACCACTATCACGCTGTTCGGTGACAGTGCAATAGGGAATGGCAGTGCTGTATCACGCAGCATCTGCATGTGGGGAGCCATGCTGCAGAGCGCCATATTTGCAGATCAAGCAGAGAGCATGGTGCACAGGAGGGCTGCTCAGTGGTCTCAGATAGAGCTGGCCAACCTAGTGGCCATTGTGGAGCCACACCATGGGCCACTGTTTGGGGAGGCACCCCTGGACAGATCCAGGAGCCAGGTGTGGAAGGAGCTGGCCACTGCACTCGAGGAGGCCACTGGACAGGGAAGAAGTGCAGAGCAGTGCCACCACAGGTATGGGGACCTGCGACGGAGGGAGCCAGATCTACTAGCCCACCTGCGGGCACATGCCAGAAGGGGCATGGTGCCACGGCAAGGTAGGTGCTACGTCAACACACTTTTATCTTCCATATGGGTATCACAGTTGTATGTGTCCAGCACATGGGGGAGGGACCATCCATGGTTGGCTCTGGTGGTGTTATCAGGGTGTGGGGTGGGTGGGTCTGGCTGGGTGGGAGGGCACACACCTGGGGCAGGGGGGCTTTGCTACGGGATTGTACTGATGTTCCTCTCTCCATGTTTGCACCACAGGCCCAGAGGAACAGTGCCTTGCCCAAGATCTGTGGTGAAATGAAGAAGAGAGGGAAGCCAGGCAGGGCGAGTGTCCACACCACCCAAGCGACTGACCTGATGATGGTGAGTGCCATACCTCCATGATTACTATTGCATGCTGTGTAACAGGGTGGGCAGCGGGGCATGGCCACCATCCATCGACACCACTGCCATGCACGCAACTTGTTACAGTCAGCATTGTCCAGTGGCACTGCATGTCTGGGAGTGTGTCGATGGTGTTCCATGCATGCACCGGGTACATGGCTGTGCCACTGCCTCTGCACCACATAGCCATGTCACTAAATGGCCACGGTGGTGCTGTGCGTGGCTTGGCCGGTGGGTGTGTGCAACTTTCCACATGGCTGTATAGGTCATGTGGACGTGATCACTGTGGGTGGGCACACACCATCACAGAGGTATGTCCCACGGCCATATGCCATGCACAGTGGGTGGGCTGTATGGGGCTGTGCATTCACACCTATTGACTGTGCTCCCTTGTCCTAGGTACACGCCAGCTCCGAGAGATAAGGGAGGCACTTCTGGAGATCCTGCAGGTGGTGAGGGCGTCACTCGACATCCTCCACAGGATTGATGAGACCAGGGTCCTGTGGAGGCACTGACAGCGACGGAGCCAGAGCAGGGAGCAGCACTCCCCGCTAGAAGTCCCTCTGCCCCTGATATCCCCTACCCCCTGGACCCACCCTCACACCCCTTCTTTCCTGTCCCATTTGTCCACCCCTGCACCTACCCACCCCCACCTTGTTTGTGGCACTCCCCCCCACACCTTGTATATATTTTGTAAATAGTTAACTTTTATATGTTGTTTCAATACAGTTATTTTGATATGAATACTGTGGTGGTCTCTGATTTTCAGCGGGCTATAGGTGCTCAGCTGCAGTGGTGTGCATGGCGTCTGGGGTGGTGCGGTCATGGGTATGTGTGTGTGTCTGTGTGGAGGTGACTATGGTGTGGGGGTAGCTATCAGTCAGTGTCTGTGGTGTGTGTGTTGTGCCCTGTGCATTGGATGACTGTGTGCAGTGGTTCATGGTGCGTGCTCTGTGTCCATGGCGCCCCTATCAGCCTGTCCATGGCCTGTGCAGCTGACACACATGCATGTCTGTGACCTGCATGGTCCGCTGGCATGTCAGTGGTGGCAGTCCATGCAGGGCAGCCACTGTACCCGTCACACTGCTGGTTTGCCTCCTGTCACTGGTGTGGTGTATGTCTGCCTTGGGTGACACTGTGGCCTCCACAGTTGTTGTCCCATCTCCATGCTGTGCCTTGTGTGTGTTGCAGGGGATGTGCACCACTGTCTGTGACTTGTGCTCCGGGAAAATGCTGGTGGCGTACAGGTCCACAGTGCCTGCGCAGGGTGGCTGGCACTCCATTGCCATGGAGGACTGTGGGTTGTGTGTACACAGTTTACATGGGCCCACGCTGGCGGCTTGGTTGCCTCACCACTGCATCCCTGTTTTGTTGTGCCCTTGGGTATAAGTGGGTGTCTGTCCATGCACTGTGTGGCATCCAGTGTGGTGCATGATTCCACACACCACTGTGGGTGTCTGTGCTGGCTGTTGTGGCCAGTGCTGTGTCGGGGTGTGTCACAGGGATACTGTGTAGGGTGCTGTACCACTGGTGGTGTTGTCCAGGGCAAGCCCTGTCCCTTGTGGGGTACCTCATGTGCCGATGCATGGTTGGTCTCTCAGCAGTACCTCGGGGGGACTGTGCATGGTGGCACTGTGTATGCCATTGTTGCATCGCTGTGTGCTGCCACCCACTGATGGGTGCTCATGGTGGGGCTGCCTTGCATGCTTCTGTGGTGCACAGGATTGTAGTGTCACAGTGGGGGTGGTGGCATGCATGGGGTTTCCTGCAGTGGTGGTCGCTGCTCCTGGGTAGGGTGTCTAGGGGTCATGGTGCAGGGTGTGCTCTGCACTGGGGGGATGGTGTGGCACGGGGTGGTCAGCCCTCCTTGTGTGCCAGTCACAGCTTGCTGGGGGGTGTGGTGGGGCATCATGGCCCAGCTGTGGGTTGTTTTCTTGTCTCCATGGGCTGGTGGTTATTCCAGCACCCCCCCGCCAGTTTTGCAGTGCATGGGGTGTGGGGGGACAATGTGTGTTCTGCTGTGTGTTCCTGTGCCCATCTGTGGCATGGGTGGTGGACTCCTACCTCCCGGGTTGTGCAGCTGCATTGCTCTGCTGCTGGGGGGCATCCCTGGTTGCGCTGTGGCACCTCTGGACTGCTCAGCTTCCCCTCTCTAGTTGCGCTATGGTGCAGGTGGTGCGATATTCAGTCATCAGCTGTAGGCGCAGTTTGGCCGGCTCACTTTTTGAATATCACTCCTCTTGCACATGGGCGCAATGGACTTGCGCTTGCTCCTGCTATTGCGCACTTTTTGGGCACAGTTTGAATATCTGGGCCTGGATAGATAACTAAATACTCAGTATGAGAGAATGAATATCTAACATATCTCTTAACTTACAGATCACTAGACTAATTTATTTATTTAACAATAAACCCCCCAAATTCTATGATAAATGGGGAAAGATGTATTCCTTATTGACTTACTTTAAGTTGTAATTTCTCTTTCTCCACCATCTGGGTTTTTATGTTCAAACCATTTCTCATTCCAGGAGCACTATTAGTCAACATTTCTTCCATGTTCTTGAAGTGACCTGTTATCTAATGTGTACCATACTGGGGATGGGAAGTGGGGGGGGGGGGGGAATTATGAGATTAACCTACAGTGTAACCATCCTGTGAAACAGTTGCTCTGAATTTATTTTCTTCTTTTAAGAAGAGCGATTTGATTTGACTTGATGTGTATTATAAAAATGTATGAAGTAAAAGAAAGTTACAAAAAAAAATAGTCCTACAAAATGCTGGGAGAATGTCCTCCAAGCCTGGTGAAAATGAACATTTGTCAATGCAGAGTGTTTACTTGTTTGTATTTGCTGTGTAGTTCTTGGGTATAGATACAGTAGCACAGAGACAAAAATTAGCAAATTAATAACAAGAGTTCATTAGACAGGGTAAGAAATGTGAATATATCGAAAGCGTGTGTTGAAAAAGTAAACATGATTTGTGTGGTAGGAACAATGTGGTCTTGTTTTTTTATGTTGTTATCTTTATTTATTTTTGTAGCAGGTGTTACTGCCTCACCAGAGCCAGTGCTACATTTTTATTTGCATGGGGAGCCCATTCACTCACAGGTTTACAATTTTTGTTTGATACAGTGCCTTCAGGGAGAACCTTGATGTAGTGGCACTGCATTTTTGTAAGTAACACTCCATACACTGTACCAAGTGGTTCAACTCCAGTGAGCAGTAGGCAGTTACAGTCCCCCTCCTCAAAGCAGCTTATCTAATGCAATCCACACAATCACAGGACATGCAGGTTAAAGGGAAACTTCCATGTACACTGGCTGACATAGTGGTCACATCACACCACACTCCTGCCATCACAGGACATGCAGGTTTAGGGGAAACATTCATGTACACTGGCTGTCATAGTGGTCCCATCATGCCCACTCCATTATGGGACATGCAGGTTAAAGGGAAATATTCATGTACACTGGCTGACATAGTGGTCCCATCACGCTCCTGCCATCACAGAACATGCAGGTTTAGGGGAAACGTTCATGTACACTGGCTGTCATAGTGGTCCCATCATGCCCACCCCATCACGGGACATGCAGGTTAAAGGGAAACATTCATGTACACTGGCTGACATAGTGATCTCATCATGCCCACCCCATTACGGGACATGCAGGTTAAAGGGAAATATTCATGTACACTGGCTGACATAGTGGTCCCATCACGGTCACCCCATTATAGGACATACAGATTACAGAGAAACATTCATGTACATTGACTGACATAGTGGTCACTTCAGTGAAGTACTTTGGCACCAGTCCTCTGAATCCTCACTCAGCTACCAGTCTGGGCAGTTGGCCATATAACAAAAAAGTGAAAGCTGACACTTGGGATAGGCTCCCAGTTTTTTAGCAAGCCAGAACCAGTGGGGCTACTCAGTCTCCAACAAGAAAAACATCTGTAGACCTTGGAAATGTTTATTATAGAAATTAATTAGAATGATAGCAGTGCTATACCCTGCCTACTGCCGATGTGTCACACAGCCTCACTACATTTTATCAATGATGTTGCATGAGATGTTGGCAGGAGGGGTGAGTGCAGCTGTTGTACTAATTAACTTATTTAATAAATATTCCCATAGTCTTGGGATGTTTTTCATGTTGGAGTCCAAGTTGTCCCATTGGTTGTAGCCTGCTCTGTTCTGTGCTCAGTTCTGTTGATGTGAGAGGCTGTGGTCGCTTTTCCTTATGACCCATCTCTTTTTAGATTAGGTTCCCAGTTTTGTCATTAAAAAAAATTAAAGACAATATTGGAGATCTATTTCTGGTGCTGGTGTTAAAAAAGTTAAAGCAGCTGGCTCCACGGTACTGAGCGAAGGGGTTCTCTCAGCATGCTGGTGACCTAGGTTTGCACCTCAAGCCTGGGTGTCAGGAATGGAGTCCTGCAGGGAGGGAGCTTAGAGCATCCTTTTGGATGCTTCCCTCCTGGGTGTGTGTGGGTGGATGGGCTTTGGACCGCTGTTTGTCTGCCCCTGGAGGTGACTTGGAATGGCTTTCTTGGTGGTGAGTGGTCTCCACTCACCCCCAAATACATTACCCCCAGGATGCCTCTCAGCCAGCCCATTGTGGGAGGGGGTGGGTGGGAGGAGAAAAAAGTGCAAAATCCACCTCAGTTGGCCAGATGATGGCCACTGATCCTCATCCCCACGGTAGCCCAGAAGTGTCTGTGCCAACCCCACTGTGCCCCGGGATACCTCCCCTGATTCTGCACCACGGAGGGGCACCTGGTGATGGATTACATTGGGTTACCTGGGGGGTCATGACACTGAAGGAGCAGTGGATGGCAACAGGGTGCAGTGTGGTGGCAGTAGGCCTTGGCAGCCTGAAGGGTGGCCAGCCAGGGGCTCGTGGAAGGAGCAAAAAAAAAAGGTAAAAGCACACACTGTGCAACAATTGTGGCTGCACAACTTCAGCTTACCAAACTTGCACAGAAAATCAGTACATCTTGTATCTGGGTCCTGGGGGACTTGTGGAGATATCCAGTCATACCTGTAAAATAAGAATAGTGATGAGGTCACAACGGATCTGTCATTCCTTAGGGACAAAAGATGATTGATATGGAAAGTTGAACAGAAACCAATACTTATCTAATTTATTTGAAGGGATCAGCATGCTGTTATAGCGTAGTTAGTGTCCTGTTGGACCTATAGAAATTAAGGAAACAATGGTTACTGTGAGGGGAAAATAGTATCAAGAGTAGACAAAGTTGCAGAGAAGTACAAGATCAATAAAAGGCATCTATCCTGCACTTATGCATATTTCTGTAACTGTTTTGCTAAACTGAATATTTTAACAATTTCCACTGCTTTCCCAAAAATAAGTGGAGGTTAAATGAGTAGTTTGTGATGGGGAGACAGAATGGGGAGATGACAGGATACTGAGGAGGCAGCCTTAATCAGACTGGAGGACACATAATCGTGCTGATGGAGAAAGTGTCAGGCTGGGGAAACAATGTCATGCAGCAAGAAACAGTGTCAGGCTGGGGGAGATGCCAGGCTGGAGAGACAGTGTCAACTTGGGGGAGACAGAACAGTCTCAGAAACAGAAAAAGGCTGGGGGTGGAAAGAGACAGATTGTGAGAGATGGCATCCTGTTGGGGGGATTATGTGGGAAACATTATAACATGAAAATAATACCTGAGAACTATTTTCAAATCAGTTCCTTATTTTCACAAAGTTTAATTTTGATATAGCATCTTGGAATATTATGAATTTCTGCTTTAATGTCTGAGTTTACAGCACCTTCTTTGTAAGGGTAGCACCTTGTCCATGTAGGACGGATGTGGGACAGAGCAATTCTGAGGGAAAAAATGAGGGACATCCCATCTAATGAAAGACAGTTAAGAGTTATGTGAATAGGTCAGTCAAAAAAGCAACAAGTCCCTAGACACTATCCTCTGACTTTTGCAGAAAGATAGGAAGTTTTCTTTCATGGAACAAAAATAAAGCATTGATTGTGCCATGACAGGGCTACAGCACGCCATGATGATGCCATGGCAGGTCACCGGTGCACCTGGCTTATACCTTGGAAGGACCATGGCACATCACGATTATGTCATGACAGGTGCTCTGTGCACCATAATTACGCAGGATCTCTATGCACCATTATTAGACAGGTCCTTGATGCACCATGATTATGCCATTATGTGAGTTTAACACACCATGATTATGCCATGAAAGGACCCTGATGAACCATGATCATAACATGGCAGTAGCTCAGTGCACAATGATTACGATAGCAAGACCTCGGTGCAGCATAATTATGCCATTGCTGGACATTGAGGTACCATGATTATGCCATGGCAGGATCTTGGTGCACCAGACTTATGCTTTGACAGGACTGTGGCACACTATGATTATGTCATTACAGGTCCACTGTGCACCATAATTACACAGAACCTCTGTGCATCATAATTACATTGGACCTTGGCGCAATATGTTTATGCCATTGTGTGACCTTGATGCATCATGATCATGACATGACGGTATTTGATGCACCATGATTATGTCATGACAGGACCCTGGTGAACCAGGCTTATGCCATGGCAGGACGTGGTTCACCATGATTATGCCATGATAGGCTATGGTGCATCATGGCATGCAGTTGTCTTGGTGTGGGAAGGAGAGGGTGTGGTCACCGATCTTTGCCCTCATAGAGATATTGGTGAGATCAAGTGATACTGCCACAGTCAGAAGCTTTTGTTATAGCTGGCCTCAAAAAAGCAATAACCCAGGACTGGGTATTTCAAAAGACAGATCTTACTACTCTGCACACACCCTGGGTTCATTGTGAGGCATGAGGTGCAGCTAAGTGACTTCTACTACCCGAAACATGGGGTAAGATATAGTGAATAAATAAACTGGTTCACACACCTAGTTAGTGCTGTGACATCATAGACACGTATACAGTAAACATAGACTTTGATGGCAGATAAGGACCACTTGGCCCACCCAGTCTACCCATTTCTCTACTTAATGGATAAGCTGCAAATCCTAGTTTTACCAACAGCCTACTTCCTCCTACCTTCCACTAGAATTATGTCTGTCCCATGCATTCTTAAAGAGCAGCTTCCTACTGTTAGTTGTGCTGCCCTCCCCCAGCCCATTTGATAACTTACCCCCACAGACAGCTCCCAAGGAAGTGTGGCATAACAAGACATTATGTATTAAAAGTTATTTTACTTGTAAAATTAAAATCTAGCCCATCAGCAAAAAAAGCATGGACTTCCCAGTCCACAAACCATGCCCCCACATTGGCCCACACAGCCCTGTTTTGTGATGTCACAAAATGAAGACTGTGTGAGCCCGCCCCATTCACTTTTAATGGGGCCAATATTGTTACATAGTATTATACCATTTACTGTCAGGATTTTCATAAATCAAAGTGATCGATCAACTAATAGGGTCCCTATTAGTTGGTCGATCACTTTGATTTATGAAAATCCAGAAAGTAAATAGTATGAAACTATGTGATAATATTGGCCCCATTATAAGTGAATGGGGTGTGCTCATGCAGCCTTTGTTTTGTGACATCATAAAACAGGGCTGCGTGGGCTGACATGGGGGCATGGTTTGCTTGGTCCTTTTTTGCCAGTGGGCTTGATTTTAATTTTATGAGTAAAATAACTTTTAATACAAAATGGCTTGTTTTGCCATACTTCACTGGGAGCTGTCTGTGGGGGTAAGTTATCGAATGGGCTGGGGCAGGCAGCTACTAGGAAGCTGCTGTTTAAATTCCCCCACTGTTTTTGATCCCATGACCTCCTCAGGAAGGCCGTTCCATGCATCTACCACCCTCTCCATAAAAAAATACTTTCTCACATTGCCACTGAGTCATCCTACCTCTATCTTCAAATTATGTCCTCTTGTTCTTGCACATCTCTTTTTTTGAAGGATGCTACCCTCTTGATCTTTGTTGATTCTCTTGAGGTACTTGGAAGTTTCTATGATGTCCTCCCTCTCCCTTCTTTCCTCGAGTGTATACATATTAAGCTCTTTTTGCTTGAAAGTGAAGCTAGAGTGCCTCAGTGATGTCACAACACTAGCAAGGTGTGTGAACTAGTGAGTTCTTAAGATTTTGCATTTTTTTATTTTTTTATAATGGCATATTTTTTAAATAATATTGAATTTAAACTGTGGTTTTAGTCAGTGTCTAAAAAGAATAGAAATTAGACATCAACAGCCTCAAAATGTACCAGTGATCAAGGCAAATCTTCAGGGGTAAAGCCACCAGCAACCCCCTACACTGCAAAAAAAAATGTAACCACCCAATCCCCTGGGCTACTAGAATCCATTAGTGTTAGATTAGGAAGGTAGTGGGCAACTGGTAGAGAGTTTATTAGAAGCTCTCTACAGACCTCTCATTGTTTACCTAGCTATGCAATCCCTGACTATCCTGTAGGAGGTGGGACCCCACTGTTAACAGGGTGTGGGCGGTGAGGAAGGGGGCAGAGTTGCAAGATTGCTGCAGTGCTGCTCCACTCCCTGCAGCTCTCAGTATGCTAGTGCGTGGTTTGACTTCACTCTGCTCGTTTTTGTTTCATTTTATAGTTGTTGAATTAAACTAATGCTAATTTTGCCATCTTTGTTCAATGCAGCATTGCTTTTTGTCCTTCGGCATTATAAACTGATAGTCTGCTGCCGGCAACTGGCATTCAGCATTTTGCAAATGGTCAGTGAAAGCCTTCTTGTCTTCAGAGCAGCACACAAGTTTTATATTGCTTGCCTGAAGTTTGTGGTTCTTTTTGAAAGAACATACACTCAGCATGTCTGAATCATTTAGTTTTGGACAAAGATGACAGCATCGAGCTGAGCTTACAATCTTTCTGAGGTAATTTGGATCAAGACATTTTCAAGCCGGTGTCTACAAACACCCAGGCACTTTAATGCCGATAGGCTTGTTTGGCCTTGTAAAAGGTATGGCCAATGTTACCTTGGGGCTGGGGTCATAGTGCTTATTTTTATCTTCAACGTTATTATTGTGCTTAGTGGAGTGCTCTCTATTGTTATTTAACAGGTGTCTTCACCATCGGTGTCAAAGAAGAGAGATGGGAGTGCGAGTGGGAGTGCAAGAGGAGCATTCAGCATAATAAAAAGGAGTTCTTAAATATAGCACAGACCTCCATAATAGGGAGTTTGAACTACTATTCTCTGGAAAATTGTTTGAGTCTGTATTGCCACTGAAGAAAATGCTGCTGTTTGTGACCAAGGGTGAATGGTTAAAGGGGTAAAACCCTCTAAAAGGTACTGTGATTTATACTGCTTTTCATTCTTGCTCTGGTAATAATATGATGGTCAACCTTCATTTAAATTTAAATAATCAATTGTTGCCAACCAAACTTGTGGACTCCATGGTTGGGAGCATGGAGTTATGTTGGTTATTTTGGTCTCAGCCTTTTTTGAACTGCCGTTTATGATTGAGGGAAAATGGTAAGGAAATATTGATCTGGCTAGAGATAGCAATTCATTAAATGATTCCTTGACTGGAGCCTATCGTTATACTTCTGTTAGATCTTAAAAACCAAATCAGCTTTAAAAAAGATATCAGTTTACCTTCTGTCACTGCATTTTAATTTTCGGGCAAAACTTGAAACTGATCGTGAAAACATTGATTTGACCTGCAGTACACTTTATTTTGTTGAAAAGATGCTGTCTTAGCACTGTGTGAAGGATATGTGAAGAATAAGAATATGCAAACCCTCCTAAAAAGGTGTACTGATCATGGAAAACTTGGAGACTCTATGAACTAGATATGGGAGATACGTTTTTATGACTGTACTGTAAAAGCTGGGCTTTGCCATCATTAAATGTTGCTGTAGTCATTTAAAGAATTTTGGATTTGCGAGCATTCACTTAATTAGTTTAATTACATTAAGGCAGCAAGAGCATAACTGAACTAGTTTGAATTACTATTGTGCATGTTCAGGATCTAACCGTCTTAAGACACTGGGGCTGGGAAGTGTATTCCAGTGAACTTTTAATCGGATGCTAGTTTTGTGCTGCTGTGCCAATTCTTTGTTGAACTCTGGGTTTTAACTTAAATCCCTCCCCCCTCACTATCTGCTTATTACTAATGGATGAGGATGAGGTTTTAATAACTCATTGGTTGTTCATGGAATCATTAGTAAAATTCCTGCCACTGTCATTGTTGCTACTTTTTGATGATAATAGTTAAAGTCACGGAAGTCCTGAATAAAGACCAAACGTCATGGAATCCATGATGTGTATGACTGCCATGACAAATTTACATCCCTACTTATTACCTGTGGCTTAAATAAGAAACCGGACTCCTATGCCTAAATGGAGCCACTTAGTCACAAATTAAATAGTTAATGTTCTATAAAAGAAGGACTCTTGTATTAAATGGAGCCTCTTTGCCCCGGCTTTAATTCGGCCTGGGAATTGGTTTGATGACTCTGATGGCGTGGAGATGTCTTATGTCACGCAATGTAGTCAATAGCAAATATTAGTACGATTTTAATGAAAAGTTTAAAGTCTACAGTTAAAGTTACAGAATGTGTTTTTATAAATGTTTTGTAGCCTGGAAATTAGCAGCAGTAAAACTTATGAATATTGAAGTGGGTGCTTCCCTGGGTATACATCACCTGGATAAAATTTAAGTATTGAACAGCCCTTGGAACTGATTATAGGAATTATATTAGAAACAGTTATTTGTATGGTGGTTCCCTCTTGGTTATCTAATTTGTCACTTTTGCTTAAGGAAGTTGGTAGAAATCCATAGCATTTCCCCTCAGTGGCTTAGTACGAGTCCCCTATTTGGGCTACCCTATAATGGTTTGCGCTTTAAAGGATTACCAATGCCTGATGATGGAAGACACCGATGTCCAGTCAGGACAGGCATCTACTGGTGCTTAACTGGGGATCTGAACCTCATCTAGAGTGTTGGGTTGCTCATAAAAATGAGGATCCAATTAGCACATTGAGGGATGAGAATTAGTAATACCATCCTGGAATGAGCTATATTGTGACTTGTCGATTTGAGAAAGGGGATTCTCTAAACTTTCAAGGTTGCACTGTTTTATGTACTTCAATGAAATGTGTTTAATAAGTGCAGTGGCATCCCCCAGGATGAAACCTACTTTTAAAGCACTCTGCAGTATGCTGCAGCAGATCTACTGAATAAAGCAATGTAATTCCAATGGCAATTAGTCCCTTTTGTTATGTAGGAAGCTGGGACATTCACTTCATTCTGGCAGTGCCACATTTTCCTGAATGACAAAAGGAACTAATTGCCATTGAAATTACAGTGCCTTATTCATTAGGTCTGCTGCAGCATTCTGCAGAGTGCTGCAAAATTCTGCAGAACTGGGTTTCATCTTGGGGGACACCACTGTATATGGGTTATCAACTTGGATTAGTCTTCCTCTGAGTTTCTAAGTATATTTATGTATATTTTATCTGGACAGAAAACTACAGATTATAGGAGATTTGTTATGCTGTAATAAGATTACCTTTTTAATGCTACACATGCTGCTACTTGCATTCTGATTTCATACCGTGTGTCTGTAATGAAATGTTTGTACCTGTCTTTTAGAATATTGTAAAGACTTACTTGCCGAACAATAAAAGTAAACTTAACTACCTAGCTATGCAGAGTGAGAAATAAGTGAGGTCATTTAGAAATCTCACAGCAACCTGAACCACAGAGGAATCACCTGCCAGGGGAACAGTTTAGAATGCTGGGTTCAGTTGTAGTCAGTGCAGTCAGAGTGTGGGAGCAGTGGAGAGAGGAGCTCCCAGTGTGGAGGTGCTTGCTAGCCTGCCCTGATGCTGGGTGAAGGACCTCTGGTCATTTTTCTCATCCCAGCATGTGAGACAACAGCAGTACCACAGGACGTGGTGGAGACTGATAATTTCTGAGACCCCAGTGGGTCACTTTTGTAAGGCGTGAATGGGATTGTGAGATCCAGTGAGTCCAAGGGGCAATCCTCTGAGGGACTGGAAGATTGTCCAGATGCCCAGAACAAAGATTGAGAAAGTTTCAGTGAAAGCTACCAGAAAAGGGGAGAAGTGTATTTCTTCTCAGGACCATGTCTGTAACAAAGAGGCAAACAAACCGTGAGTACAACTACATGGGAATGTTTCAGAGGGAGTTGACTGGTGGTGTATGTGCCCAGATTACACCACTCAGGACCCCAGTTTTAACCACTAAAATCTGCTGAATGTAGAAATACATGTGTGGATGCCTTTAGCAATCTGAGGGGGTTGAAGGATCCGATTTGTGTAACCTGGAAGGAATGGCAGAAGCTGGCTGGAGCCAGGGTGGACAGAACCTCATCTAAAACTCCAGTTAGGGCTAACTGGTTACTGGTAGAGCACAAGGTTACCCTGAGGATGCTAACTTAGTCCATCGCATTAGGAAGAAAAGGAATTTAAAGTGTGTGGCAACCCCCACGTAATAGACACTTATGGGAATATAATGTTCTTGAAGTCCCTAGAAAAGAGGGATGGACTGTTTGTAGTTCTGTGGAAGAAAAACATGTGAGAAAGCCAGAACTGTGTGTTCTGGAGAAGGAAAAATTCTTGTGCCATGTGTGTCCTGTAATGTATAGTGCCAACCTGGAGGACCACCCTTTTTTGCTTTCCATCTGTGTCAGAATAAAGCCATACAATCCCATTTTCAGTATTGCACATTCCATCGGGGCTTCCCAGTGTGAACTTGTTTATAGGCTCCCCAGATAGAAGACATACAGCAGTATAGCCCTAGCACCTCTCTCCCAGATCTCGGTGTAAATATAAATGCTATTTTGTGCTCTAACCCCCAACCTCTTAAATGCCAAGCTAGGTATTTGCACCAGTGTCAGGGATGATGCCTATTGTTATGCCAACTTGTGGTTTGATGGCTTGTCTGTGTATAAGTTAGGGGGTCCTAATTGCAAGAGGTTGCAGAAAAAAACAAAACAAATTATAAATCCTTGTCAGCTGGTATTTTTAATGCTAGGGTGTTGCCGGTATGACATTTTCTTTGATGGGGGGGGGGCAGGGGTTCTGGATATGCACAACTAAAGTCAAGAATTTTGTTTTGTACAATGGTGTCTTACAGGTATATACAGACATAAATATTGTCATATTAAATATGAGCAAAGCACAAGGGGATATAGTCTCATAACTCCTTCTGCAGTGCTTATATTTAACATTACTTGACAATATTTACTTCTGTACCTGTGACACCACATTGTGCAAAACAGAATTCTGTACTTCAGTATAGGTTACAGCAATGGTCTAAAGTGTTTAGATTAAGTTATCCCGACCTTAGTTTGTCTGTCTTGTCTGTCTGTCTATCTATCTATCATATCTATCTGTCTGTCTATCTATCTATCTATCGATCTATCTATCTATCTATCTATCTATATGGATTTTCTGGGGCAGTACATAGAACACATGTTTCTATGTTTTGTACAAATTCCCCTCATGCAATGTCCTTAGTCACAACTTACCTCACTTCTTGCCCCCTGACCAACAACCTAGCATAGTGCACAACCTCCCAGCTAATGTTCTGGGCCAGTACTCTCTCACCTTATGATGCCAGCACCCTCTCTTGGGTCTCAGCTACAACATGGTGCCTTGTTCGGTCAGTTCCACATGGCTCTGGGGATAGTGAATGCTATGGTGAGTGAATTTCTCTCGGGCTCGCTCAGAAACCAGATTGAATGCAGTGGCCCTGAGAGTACACCCCATTATCTTTTTCCATGTGGCCCTGTTGCCACTACAACAACTGACTAATGCATTCAGAGTTTTCATTGGTCAGTCCCACTGAACAGCAAGAGTATGAGGGAGAGCTTGAGTCACTCAATGTAGCTGTGTCCTATGAATTCTGCTCTTGCTCATAAAATTAAAGTGATTAAAACTATCACCCTATTGCTATTTTACCTACTTCTGTCAAGCTTCTTGAGAAATTTCTTCACTCCCAGGTCTCAAATGACCTGCTTAAACATAATCTACAGTCCCCAGCCCAGCATGGATTTAGGCCTGCGTACAGTACCGCCACCACCCTCTTGCATCTTTCATAAAAAAAGTGTTCAAGAACAGGGGGTCATGATGTGAGAATACAGGAGGGTAGACTCAGGGGTAACATAAGAAAGTATTTTTTCACAGAAAGGGTGGTGGATACATGGAACAGCCTCCCTGCAGTGGTCGTGGGGGAAAAAACAGTAGGCGAATTCAAAATTGCATGGGACAGACATAAAGGAACTCTAGGGATAGGAAAGATAGGGTAAGCCACAGATCATTTAAGATTTGCAGTATATGAAAAAGGTAGGGAAAATGGGCAGACTAGGTTGGCCAAGCAGTCCTTATCTGCCATCAATTCTATATTTCTATGTATGTTGCTATTTTCCAGTAATGTCAAATTCAATATGGATAAAGATCTGCTCACTGGTGCTATTTTCATTGACTTTACGAAAGCCTTCGACTTAGTTAATCACTCCCTCCTTCTAGACAGACTTGAGTCCCTCAGGGTCTCAAATCCTGCCATACAGTGGTTCTTGAACTACCTCCACAACCACTCTCAGTTTCGGTTATTTAACAAGGCCCTCTCCACTCCTGCCTCTTTAACCTTAAGTGTTCCTCAAGGCTACGTCTTGAGCCTGTTGCTCTTTTCTATTTTCATTAATGACATTCCAAACTCCCCTTCTAACTGCCACACCCTTCTGTATGCTGATGACCTTGTGCTTTATATTGGCTTTAAGATCACTGTTTGATATCAATTCCAAGCTCACCTCGGACTTCCACAGTATTCAAACCTGGCTAACTCTAAATCACCCCATTCTGAATGTTTGCAAAGTCCAAGCCATGCTCATTGGATCCCCTCAAAGACTCGTGCCCTTGCCTCTGAGCTTGATATACAGTGTCTTGATGGCTCCCCTGTCTTGGTGGCCCAGTCATTCAAAAAGCTCGGCATTACACTTGACCCAGCATTGGATCTCTCACAACATATAATTGATATCTGCAAGCCTGTTAATTCCACGCTTGGAATTGCCTACCATATTCCCCATGTCCTCTTTCTACCAGGCCAAATTTAGCTGCTTCCTCAAGTGGGACATTGCCTATAACAATGCGTGTAAGTTTGCCTTTTCTGCTTCTTGTCTCACCCATCACTAATTGCTCTACTCCAATTTAAACTGTCTCTCCCTCTCTTCCCAGTGTCTTTACATCCTTGGCTGCTTCACTGACAACATCATAAGATCCTCCCAGCCTCCTTCACGGACTTCTATGTTTTCTCCTGCTGACTACGCCTATCAGCTATGGTCTTCAACCCAGGCCCTCCTGGCTGCCCCCAAATGCTCCTCCAAGATGAGTGAACAGATACTTGCTCACCTTGTCCCTAAATAGAAACACAGAAACATAGAAAAAATGACGACAGGAGACCAAGGTCCAGAGAAGAAGCCAGAAGGTGAAGGAAGGAAACATATTCAATTCAGTGCTTTAGAGTAACTGGTAATTGGTATTTTCCTTTTAAACTTAGATTGTAGGCATGTAGTGACACTATACTTTCTTTCTGTGTTGTCTTTACTTATAATTGTTTTTGGGCTGTTGAACATTTAAAACATAGTGGTGGTGTAATTCTGTGCTGTCTTTAATTGCTGCAAATTTTATCTTGGCTTGTCTGACTGTCCTGTAGCTGGGTGAAGGGTGTTAATTGTCTGGCCTCTGACCTCAGCTACGTGATAACTGGAGGTGGGCCCCCACCCTTCCCCAACTCTTAATTATATGCCCTGATAAATCTGATTGACAGGAGCTAAACACAGGGTATAGTAAGAGGTGTGAAGTAGGAGGGGCATAAGGAAGAAGACCACCCTTAGCACGACAAGTGTTTGACTCATTTATTTATTTATTGGTTTCTCTTTCCTTAAAAAAATATATATCTGAGGATCAGTTACAGGATTTTTAGTATTGTAAATAAATAAAAAGAGAATTAAGAGAGCTTCAGTAGCAGAGAAGTAGTGGAATTGCAGTATAATGTGGGGAGTGGTGCAATGCAGTGGCTGTGGGGCAGCCATATTCAGGCAGACCTTCTGGTCACTGAGGTGCTGCCCTATCTGCATGCATCTCTCTGGACTGCGGGATGAGGTAGCCAGACTCAGAGTGGAAGTAAACTGGGTCAGGAGTACCATCACCCCTATCCAGGGACCACCCAGTCCAATGCAACTGCCTCAAAGAATGCCGAGAACGAGGAGCACTTGGATGACAGTGGGCTCAGGGAGGGTTAGAGCAGTCAGGCAGAGGCACATCCCAGATCCTATTCCTCTCAAGAACTCATATGCCACACTGGCAAATGAGGACAACCAAATAGAGGTACCCAGAGAAGTGGAAGGAAAGGATGTGGAGGTTAGCCAAGGAGGTGACCTCAGTGGGAAAGAGTGGACCCCAGAGGAGGAGGAGTGAATCCTGGTGGGGACTCCATCATAAGAGGGATCCAGCTAGGAACACAGAAGGGGAGGACAGGGAGGTGAGGTGCCTACCAGGTGCCACGGCATGGAGGGATGGAAGGAAGATACTGGGATCACTGGGAAGGCAAGGCGGAGGGTGAGCTGGATGTCATTATCCACCTAGGTACTAATGACTTGGCAAATGGGGAGCCAAAGGAAGTTCAGGAAGAGTTTAGGAAACTGGGGAGGGGTCTCAACAAGTAGCTACTTCTGTCACTTTCTCAAAGTACTACCTGTGAGAGAGCAAGGAGGAGCATAGGAGTGCATGCACCAGGAACTTTAACTCTTGGTTGAAGAACTGGTGCTGTGAGGAAGGGTTTGGATTCATTGGTGACTGGGACCCACCTGGAAGGATGGAGGTTTGTTCAAGCCTGACGGCCTGCATCCATCCTGAAGGGGAATCCAAGCACTCAATGATAAGTTTAAATGCTACATTGACAAGCATTTAAACTAGCAAAGGGGGGTGGCAGGCCAGCAAGGAGGGTACCTACTTGCTCACCCCCACAGCTAGCAGTGGAACCAGTGAACCAGAGGATTGGCTATCTCTGCAAAGCAGTGTGCAAAAGATGGAGATTAGTGTCCAAAAGGTGGATAAGCAGAAAGGGGCAAAATTCAGCAGAAGGGCAGACAGCAAGGAGAACCAGGATAAATGACAACCAAGGAAGGGGCTGGAGTAGAACAGTGAAGCAGTCTAGGAGGTCAAATCATGGAAAGCCATGTGTGCAAATGCCAGGAGCCTTAGCAACAAGATGGAAGATCTGGAGGCTGTCATGGTACAGTCAGACCTGGACATTGTGGCCATCACTGAAACCTGGTGTAATGATAACCATGACTGGGAGATGGCCATACCTGGCTATAACATATTCAGAAGAGACAGAGCAGGCAGGAAGGGAGGAGTGGCACTGTATGTGAAAAATGACATAAGGCCACACAGATCCAGGAGGAACAAAATGGGGAGAGATACTGTGGGTTAAGCTGGAAAGGAAAATGGGGCCAGCCATCCGCACAGGTGTGGTCTATAGACCACCAGCCCAGGAGGAAGAAACAGATAGGAGTTGATGCTAGCCATCCAAAGGATGGCAGACAAGGAGTGAGGTAGTACTGGTTGGAGACTTCAATATATCAGGCGTGGACTGGAGCATCCCAGCAGCAGCATCAACTAGGAGCAGATTTATCCTGGACTCCCTTCAGGGTGCCTTCCTCAAGCAACTGGTCATGGAACCAACTTGGCAGAAGGCAATACTGGACCTTGTGCTCACAAACAGGGACAGTGTGATGGGGGTAACAGTGGGGGAGCACCTGGGTAACAGTGACCACCAGTCATTGTGGTTTGAAATCACAGAAAGAGCAGAACCAAACCACACAAAAACACGTATCCTGGATTTTAGGGGGGCAGACTTTGGGAAAATGGGGAGATACTTGAAAGAGGCATTAAGGGGAATGGGACAGGAATCAGGGGTTGAGGAACAGTGGGCAGTATTTAAAATGGGGATTATAAGAACAACAGAATTATGCATTAAGCAGGTTAGCAAGAGGAAAAGGAAGAGGAGACCATTATGGTTTCCAAAGGTAGCAAAGAAAGTGAAAGCCAAAAAGATTGCATTCAGGCAATACAAAAGACACAGGCAGAAGGGATAGGGAAGTACCAGGAGAAACAAAGGGAGGCAGGAGAGTCAGTAAGGAAGCCAAAGCTCAGACAGAAGAACACATTGCAAAATCAGTGGGTAAAGGGGACAAAACATTTTACAGGTACATAAGTGAAAAAGAAAGACAAAGGTAGGGATAGTGAGACTGAAGGGGAGGATGGGAGCGCATGGAGGATGACAACAGTAAAGCTGACATATTGAACAGGTATTTCTGCTCAGTCTTTACTAAGGAAGAGGGGTAATGGGTCTGAAGGGAGTACAAGGGTGAGAATGGTGCAGAAATGGACACAAGTCCCTTTACAGAAAAGGGTCCTGAAGGAACTGGAAGTAATAAGAGTTGATAAAGCAATGGGGCCAGATGGGGTGCACCCCAGGGTCCTTAAAGAACTAAGAGAGGTGGTGGCTGAACCTCTGGCTATCCTGTTTAGCCAATCACTGGGAACAGGGGAGGTACCCAAAGACTGGAGGACAGCAGATGTAGTCCCCTTATACAAAAGTGGGAACAAAGAGGAAGCAGGGAACTACAGACCAGTCAGCCTCACCTCGGTAGTGGGAAAGATCATGGAAGCACTACTGAAGGGGAGATTGGTGGAACATCTGGTTGTCAATGGACTACAGGACCCAAGGCAGCATGGTTTCACCAGGGGGAGGTCATGTCAGACCAACCTCATTGAATTTTTTGACTGGGTGACTAGGGAGGTGGATCAGGGGAGGGCAGTGGACATGTCCTATCTGGACTTCAGCAAGGCCTTTGACACTGTGCCACATAGAAGACTATTACACAAACTGGGGAATATGGGTGTGGGCAGGACAGTAGTGTGGTGGGTAGGTAACTGGCTGGGTGGCAGGACACAGAGGGTGGTGGTAAATGGCTGTCACTCCACAGAGGAAGTGTGACCAGTGGGGTACCACAGGGATCAGTGCTGGGACCGGTCCTATTCAACATCTTCATCAGTGACATTGCACAGGATCTAGAAGGCAGAATTTCACTGTTCGCTGATGACACAAAGCTCTGTAACAGAGTAGACACACAGAGGGGTGTAGACAGAATGAGAAGGGACCTGCAGAAACTTGAAGAATGGTCAAGGGTTTGGCAGTTGAAATTCAATGCAAAAAGTGCAAGATAATGCATATGGGGCACAAAACCCAGGCACAATATATCAGTTGGGGGTGAGGATATAGCATGCACCAAGCAGGAAAGGGATCTTGGGGTTGTCATCTCTGATGACCTCCAAGGTAGGAAACAGTGTGACAAGGCATCAGGTAAAGCAAATAGGATGCTGGGATGTATAGGCAGGGGCATCACCAGCAGGAAAAGGAGGTCATAATTCCGCTATACAAGACACTAGTGAGGCCCCCACCTGGAGTACAGTGTACAGTTCTGGAGACCATACCTACGTAAGGACATAGACAGGGTAGAGAAGGTTCAGAGGAGGGCAACAAAGATGGTGCATGGATTGCATCACAAGTCCTATGAAGACAGGTTGAAGGAACTGAACATGTACTCCCTGGAGGAGAGGAGGGAGAGAGGGGATATGATAGAGACATACAAGTATCTTACAGGGAGGAACAGGGTGCAGGAAAACACTATTTTTAAGCGAAAAAGATGTTTCAGGACTAGAGGGCATGGGATGAAGTTGGAGGAGAGGCGATTCAGAGGAAACATGAGAAGAATTTCTTCACAGAACGGGTGGTGGACAAGTGGAACACCCTGCCAGAGGAAGTGGTGGGGCTGAAACAATCACGGATTTAAGAATGCATGGGATAGACATAAAGGAATTCTAGAGGTCAGGGGTAAGGAAAATAGACTTCTAGGAAAACAAACTGAACTTACAAGCTCAAATGGGCAGACTAGGTGGGCCATAGGCCCTTATCTGCTGACACTGTCTATGTATCTATGTATCTATGTATCTATGTATCTATGTATCTATGTATCTATGTATCTATGTAGTCTGCCCAAGTCCTGGAACTCCTTCCCCTCTCACCTCAGGGTCTGCAAGTCTCACTCTGTCTTCAAAAAAAATATATTCAGCTACGTTAGATACTATTTATCACAAGTTAATGAGGTTTATATTGGATGTCCCAAGAAGAACTCATAGGATAGACCTCTATAAAAAATTACAATGGATCAGCCTCACAGAGAGGCGTTCATTGCTTACAGTGTTGTTTATAATTAAGAGCTTCAGGGGCCTTGTTCCTGATTACATCCTGGATAACCTTGTAGTTAGACCAATTAAACAAGGTTTAAGGTCTGCTCAAGGATAAGAATATAAGCTCCCAAAGTAGAGAACAATCTTGGGCCAAAAACATTTCTTCTATAATGGACCTAGGCTATGGAATTCTTTGCCATTAGTATTTCAGTCTGAAGGTAAAAAAATCAGTACAAGTGAAATAAAGATCTGGTTCATAAATGAGGCTAGACAGAATTAACATACGTGATATTTGATCATTCTGATGGGGTTAATGTGGTAAATTATATATTTATTGAAGCTTGTATTTTGGCTTATTGTTATGTCATCTGTGTTTTTGTATAATTTGTATTTATTGTAGGTATGTTGATTTTTGCAACTTTTATGTAACTTTTGTACAAAGGACGTCTCTGGAAATGAGCTTGTCTCAGTTGAGCTATCCAATTCATTATGATATGAATTAAAGTTTCTACTTACTTACTGTACTTACTAGATTCACTGATAAATGCTCTTCCTCCTGACCTCTCCTAATTTCATTGCCCCCCCCTTGTCCCTCTTGCAGCTATGAAATGAATCCCACACCCGTTTTTTAATTATCTAGGATCAAGATTTATAGATTACTTATTTGATGTGATTTCTTATTGCTATTACCTTCAACCTGTTCTTATACCATATTTTGCTCTTCAGTGACTGTTTGTCTGAAACCTTGCTCAATTATTTGATTGGACCTATAATTATTGTTTTTATCCTGTTGCTGTAGGTTACTTGGTTACTTTTTTCCTGCTGTACCTGTATTAATTTCATTTTGTTTCAAGTCACTGCCTTGGCTTTACCTGACATTTGTAATTGTGCATTTTTTAAATTTACTGTTTCAATCATTGTATTCTTGTAGTTTACCTGATATGTACTCTCCCAGGTTGTGCCTGAAAATAGGCAGGTTTTGTCTAGTGCACTTACCTGGTAAAGAAATGCTAAATAAAAAAAATTAACACTTACAGGAAAAAGTGTGGCAGGTGTGAATTCATTAGTAGCCTACACAGGAATCGAATCGGGAAGCACAGTGTATGCTCGACAGCAAAAACACCGACATCCCCCACAGTGACAACAAGGAAATACCACACAGGACCCCAGCGCACCCCACCATGAACACCGTGTACCCGACACCACAGACACACAGGATGTACCAACGAGATGCATGGCAGCGACGTAGCAACAGAGTACACGACCGAGCCCCCCTACGGTAATGCCAACTGGTGGCACACATCCCGAACAGCCACCCGACAGACAGGAGAGGTACGAAGGTGCAGACCATGAAAAAACCTCAGTGGAAGCCCCCTGCACAGGAGTACAGTGGGCAGTAACAGTACCACAGGGTGCAGGGGACCTAACGGTGCACAGCAGAGGGGTACAGACTGCAGAATGGGGTACAGACACCAGGCAGGGGGTCCCCTGACACAGGGAGCTACACCTGAAGGCTGATATTCAGTGCCAGCCCCATCAGGTAGTCCCTGCGGCTCCTGACACTGTATGCACTGACAATGTTGGTGATGCGCCGAGCTGACTCACTCCAGCGCCTCTGGGACTGCTTCACAGCCAGGCCAGACAGAGCCTGCTGCAGCTTCACCTCCGTCAGCCATTGCTGCCCCCACAGGACATCCAGGAACCACCACAGGATTGGGTGCATTGCACCAAGCAGGGTGTCGAACACCCGGTGCCACCCCTCAATTCTCAATTATATTATTGGTGCGGGGCATTCCATTCAGTACTGCAGCGTGGCAGTTCCACATGGGGATGGGGAACAGAGGCCTGCGGTGGTGGCCACTGTGAACAGGCCTTCCCAGCCAGGTGTCCTTGAAATAGTCGAGGACAGGAGTGAGTACATCCTCATGGGAGGTGAAGTACTCCCAGCCAAGGAGCTCCTTGTAGGTGGTGCACACATCCTTAGGGGGCACAAACACAAGGGCTGGCAGCATGCGGAGGTGCATGGCACAGACGTCATCAGAGCAATACAGACATGCCAGCTCCGCATGCTGCTGGATGTGCCACCAGACACACTGGCACAGGTGGAAGAAGCACCCATGGACATACATGTCAGGCAGCACAGTGTGGATAGCCCTATAGGCGGCAAGCTCGAAATCAATGAGGATGCGGCGGCGGGGACCGCTTGCAGGGCACAGCCCTGTGATCTTCATGTACACGGCGATGTAGTCTATGGCCATTCTCCTAGCCATCAACACGTACACTGCAGGCAGTACAGTTGCCTCATCCACCCCATGCAGCATGTACAGCTGCTGGAACAGCCTGGGGCAGCAGCAGAATGTGCCATCTCCAAGCCATGCTGGGCCATGGCCCAGGAATTCAAGGTTTCTCTCAGTAATGAAGAGGAGGAACATGTGTTCCATGCTGGTCTCAGTGCCCTGTTCCAAATCGTACAGCAGGAATGGCTCACCTGCCAGGGTTTTGGTGTAGTCATTGGGTATGGTGAGCTTGGACAGCTGCTGTGGGTCCACCATAGCATGCCTGCTACCCTTCCGGACCCATTGTGCCGACTGCTTCAAGAGGGTTACAGGGGTTAGGCATCCCCCGACTGCCTCATTAACTCCAGAGCAGCATGCCACTACGAGCTGTTGGCTCATCTCGTTCGGGTCCTGGGCCCTCCGCTTCACCGCTGCCCTTACCTTGTGGATCCCAATGGCTGCAGAGTCAGGCACATGGTTGTGGGTGTCTGTTAGTACCGGCGGTTCCTCGCCCATGGTGAGTACATGGACCCTGTATCCATCTGCTGCATATTTGCAGCATTTCCAATATGTTCTTTTTCCCCTTGTTCATTCACGCTTGCACTTGTACCCAGACACCACCAGCAGTCTGCTTCCCTTGGCACTCTCCACATACTCTGCTGACATGTCTCCTCCCACAGCGGACCTGTGTGTGCAGGTGCGGCTCACCTCTTTCAACTCGCCGCTGGCGCACCTGCTGATGCTGTGGGGGGCAGGTCGGCATTCTCACTGTGTCTCTGTGGGAGGGAGTGCACACTGGCTGTGCTCAGTGTGCAGGTTGTGGCATTGTATTGTTGACCTAACACCGTGCTTCCCAGGAAGGAATCGGGGGGGGGGGGTCATGGCTGGTCTGGCTCCCCCGAGTAGGAGGAGACAAACTAAGTTTGGTGCACTGGTTGTGAGTCATAGATACAATGTGCCCAGGAAAGACCGAACACCATAATGGATCTTTTGATAACTTTATGGTTGAGGGGAAATATGATAGTCTTATCCACATTTAGTTTATAATTGGATAAGTGACTATATTCATCAATGAGAGTGAGCATGGGAGGAATTGACATATCTGGGTAGGATATTTGTAAAAGAAGGTCGTCAGCGTTCCTGATCATGAACAGGGATACCTTGGATCTGAGAACAATCAGTTAGACGACAAATCAAGGGCTCCAAATACAGGTTAAAGAGTAAGGGAGATAGGGGGCATCCCTCCCTGGTACCAGATTGTAACGGAAAGAGGGTTGACACTGCCCCATTAGCAGTAATCCGTGCAGAAGGAGCATGGTATAAAGTCTTTATCCAGTTTTGGAATGTAAGAGGGAATTTATAGGCCTTAAGAGTATGAAACAGAAAATTCCTATTCACCCTATCAAAGGCTTTCTCTGCATCCAGGGAAATAAGAGCTGCTGGAAAATGAGCATCCCTAGAAATGGAGAGAACATGTGACAATGTTCGAAGGTGGTCTACAGATGAACGTCCTTTCATGAAGCCGACTTGTTCAGGTCCAATAAGAGTGGGTAATACCATATTGATAAGTACAGCTATTAATTTAGTCAGAATTTTAATGTCCTGGTTTAGTAAAGAGATAGGACGATAGCTAGTAGTTAATTCCGGGTTGCGATCAGGTTTAAGTAATAACACAATTAAAGCTTGGAACAATGTAGGATCTACCACAGCTCCAGTTAAAATGTATTGAAATAATGACAATAATAAGGGGGTTAGCTGCCTCTGAAATTGTTTATAAAAATTTGCAGAAAACCCATCTGGTCCTGGTGTTTTATCAGAGGGTAAACTTTCGATTGTCCTGGCTATCTCTTCAGAGGAAATAGGGGATACAAGTAACTGTTGCATATTAGAAAGAAATGGTAAATTAGAAGATGTTATGTAAGAATCCAATTCTTGGAGGGAAAGTGGATTCAACATTGGACTATATAAATTGGAATAATAGGTCTTAAACTCGGAGACTATATCAGCTGGAGATGTTTTCAACATGTCATCTTTCAGAGAACGAATAGAGGGGATGTATTTAATAGATTCCTGTTGTTTAATTCTGAGTGCTAAAAGATGTTCTGCTTTCTCTCCCTGGTCTGTATAAGAGGCCTCAGTTCTCAGTATAGCAAATTCCACTCTTTCTCTTAAAATTTCTAAGTACCTATCATTTAATTTAGATAATTTTAATCTTACATTCTCCAGAGAGGAAGGAGACAGTTGTGCTTCCAAAAGGCGTATTTGTGTGAGCAGGGTAGCCAAATCCTGTTCTTTTTTCTTCTTTCTTTGGGAGGAAAGACTAATCATTACCCCTCTGATATAAGCTTTGAATGCACACCATAACAAGTCGGATCTGGTTATGGATCCAATATTAAATTCAATAAACTGCTCAATATGTTTAGTAAGAGTGCTGACCATTGCAGTATCTTTCAACAGCTGGTTATTAAATTTACATCATGTGGTTCTACTGGGGAGAGAAGCTATGGACAGATGGCAAGTTACCAATGAATGATCAGAGGGAGGGCCTGGTTGAATGAACACCTCCAAAACTCCAACCAACAGGGTTCTAGATATAAATATATAATCAATTTGAGCAGATGTCTTATGAACTGGGGAGGTAAAAGTATAGCTCCAGTCAGTGGGGTTAAGGACTCGCCATACATCACATAAGCTCAGATTATCAATAAATTCCCAAAAGGCCCGTTGGGTGGGTGAGAGTCCTCTGTGATTGCTTGAAGAATGATCTAGCATAGGGTCAAAAACTATATTCATATCGCCTCCCAGAATTATAGGTAGTGATAAGAATGGAGTTAAAACATTTACCAGTTGCATAAAAAAAAAACTGGAGAATCACTATTAGGTCCGTGCACACTTCCTAACATCAGTTCTATGGAGTATAAACGACAATGAATGAAAACATATCTGCCCTGTGGATCATTAAGTAATTGAATAAGTGTAAAGGGTATTTTTCTAGATATCAATATTAGGACCCCACAACTTTGGGTTGTACCTCCAGAGGAGAAGACATGGCTCACTTGTTGTCGCCGCATATGGAGAGCCTCAGAATCCATTAAGTGAGATTCTTGAACAAAAACAATTTCTGAGGATAATAGTGCCAAATGTTTCAGAACTTTGTATTGCTTCAATTGCTGCCTAAGCCCTTTCACATTCCAAGTAGCAAATTTAATTGAGCCAGTCATGGTGATTCAAAGTGGGCAGCGGGGAAAAGAAATGTGTGGGAATATCTTAATGATCCACTGTTTTAACAAAACAAATATCATAGATACCACTGTGTTGTAAGTGCCCAACCCTGACCCTCCCACTTCCCTTACCCACTTAACCCCATAATACAATTAACACCAAAGAAATAAGTGTATACTATAAAACCAAATTTTCTAAAATCCCAGCCCCCACCCTCCCCTACTATTATGGCCCCAGCAAACAGCTAACCAAACACAAACCATCCCTCCAAGCCATCTTGACCAACCCACAGTAGTTGAAGACTTGCCTTAGACACCAAAAGACATAATATAACATAATTGAAAGTCAAAACTTGGTCAGAATCATGGTAAATCTGTATATATTATATATAATAAGAAAACAAAATTGAACTAGTAAGCTGGTAACCTGAAACCAGAATCCCCCCCCCAAAAAAAAAGATTAAATGAAAGCTAATGTTACCACACAATTATAATAATAAGCATCCACAGTTTATGAATTCTTACATTAATATAGGCGGAAAAATAGAAGTTTAATGAAATTAGACATGGATTCGCGAATCAAGGCATTTGTTTTATCTCCATTAAACCAGAATGACCTACCCTCAGTTAGAATAGATTAAGAAATATTAAAAATACATACTACATCCCATAAGAAAGAAAATCCCAAATGAAACAGCCGTCAACTGCAAAAGTTAATCCAGAAGGCAATTTGTACACGCAATACAGCTAGCGCTAAGGGGAATGTCCATTGAACGGTCTGTGGTTCCCTCTAGTGGCTAAAAGCGAGTATCGCACATGGCACTTCTCTGTTCTATTATGCACAGACAGTTAGGCAAGACCATTTGTTCTGTATATTCTCAACAAAGGCGTTGCTACGACGAGATCTTCGGAAATCCAGATACAAGTGGCCAAACAGAGAGTTCATCAATCTTCCTAGCTAGGAGCCAGGACGAACATTCTTCCCCAGTCCTGGTACCTTCAGGGAGGCTTAAGGAATGTATCCTACTGAGCACGAAAAGGCATTCAAAACCATTCCCCAATAAAATAGAGATTAGGAAGGAACTCAGGCATCTCCACAACATCCGAACAGCATATACATCCCATTCTTCCAGGGATTTAGGGCATATTGTCAGTGATCGTGGAATAGCTCAGGAAATGACATTTTAAGATTGGTTGCAGTGGTTTCTGCATCTTCAAAAGTGGCCCAATTACCAGCTCTAAGGACCTGGAATCTCGCCGGATAGCCCATCCGAAATTTAATTCCGGCAGCAATTAATTTGATCACCAGCTGGTGAAACGAGGCTCTTCTTTGCCTCACAGAAAGCGGCAGATCCTGAGCCACTCGCACCTTCACATCTGCCCATCTAATTTCTTGAAGCCCTTTCACTTTGGTAATAAAATGCTGACGTTCCTGGTAGTTGACAAAATGAAATATAAAAGTACGGGGGCCCCAGGGGGTGGAGGAGGGGGAAGGGCTCGATGGGCATGCTCAATAATATATTTATCTCCAAAGGCAGATGGCCCAGCTACAGATTCTATGAACTTCTGAGCAAAGCCAATGGCATCAGGTCCTTCCTCCTTCTCCGGTAGCCCAATTAACACAGCATTATTATGCCGACTACGGCATTCCAAATCTTCCACCTTATTTTCCAAGTTTTTAATCTGTTGTCGGGTGGTAGTTAATTCTGTCTCCATTTTCTGCTGTTTACGTTCGGTTGATTGCAGACGGGCTTCATTGTCTGAGGTATGAGTGGTGACGTCTTCTATAGCCTGAGAGATCGATTTAATTTCCTCAGAAATTAGCCTGAGTTCAGACCGAAAGGGTTTAAATTTTTCCAGGAATCGGGCCAAAGTGAACGGTTCCGTTTCAGGATTGATAGCAATAGCACCTGAGGAGCTGTCCATTCCAGTGGCCCTTGATTTCCTTGGAGCCTTTTTGGGAGTAGATGGCGGCGTATGTTTAACAGCTGATTTCTTCATAACTTCTTCCATCCAGTCGAGTAACTTGTGATACAGAAGAAAAAAGAGTATTCAAATATTTAAAAATGCCCAAATATGCTTGTACAAACTAGTATATTAGAGGTTAATATCCGAAATAGGTGGTTGGATGGCTGGAGCAAACTCAGGAGGCTGCTACTTGGAAAACTGCATCACGTGGTCACCAGCTTTTATTTCTGTCTTTAACTGAAGTAGCAATGTTTTGATGCTAGGTCTGGGATTCTGTTGAGAAGGCATGCTATCGGGAGCTATCGATGGTTGTGCTGGTGAGGTGGGTGGTTATTTATTTATTTATTTGGAAAATGTTTTACCAGGTAAGACAGCATGAGCTGTAAACAGCTTATTTCCAGAAGCATCCTGGGTGGGGGGGGGTACAAGAATTGGGAGAACAGGCAAACACATAGCAATAACAGAGCAATACAAGTACAATTACTAAAACAAAACAGTGTAGTACAATTACAGAGCAGAAATAACTCAGACCAAACAGCCAGGATAAACAAAACCATGTTTGGATATAACATACATTGCAACAACCCAAGAGCAGGTGATCCAGTAGGGTAAAGGTTAGAGGGTGGATATCACATTCGAAGTGCTAGAGGTAGTAGGCTGCACACACGATTCGAAGTGCTATTGTATACCCAAGGGAGGGCAGTTATAAGACAAATGGGGAAGTGGAGAGGTGAAGGGTAGAAGGTGGGGGATGGAAGAGGGAGAGAGAGGGACAGCCAGGACCTAACCCCTTCTGGATGCTGAGAACCCTGCAAGGGGGACAGGACCAGGCAGAAAGGGAGGGGAGAGAGAGGGAGCAGGGCGATAGAGAAGAGATGGCGGAAGAACAGGAAGTGAGGAGATGGATACAGAAGTAGGGAGGTGGGCAGGTGATGGATTTGAAAGTGGGGGGAAGGGTGAGGGAAAAGAGAGAGAGAGCCAATCCATATCCCTTCAGGATGCAGAGAACCCTACAACAGGTCAGGATTAGAAAGTGTAGGGGGGAGGAGGGGTAGAAGAGAGGGAGCCAGGATCTATACCCCTTCAGGATGACAGAGAACCCTGCAAGGGGGACAGGACCAGGCAGAAAAGGAGGAGGAGAGAAGGAGGGCAGGGAGGGGGAATGGAATGTGGCGAGTGACGGAACAGGAGGAGACAGATAAGGAATAGGGAGGCTAAAGAAAATAGGGGTAAACTAGGAATGAAAAAAGGGAGAGCATCAGTGGAGGAGGAAGAGGGGTAGTAGGGGGGAAGGACAGCAGTAGATTGTCAAAATAGCACAGTAGGCTGTGAATGGTAAGAGAGAGTCAAAATGGCACAGTAGGTTGCGGTAGGGGTGGGAGGAGGGGGTATAATAGGTGGTAGCATGTGAGGAAGTAATCAGAGGAAGGGTTCAGTTAGAAGACAGGAGGTAAGTCAGGGATAGAGGAGTAGGGGATAGTGTGCAAGGGTGGGGAGGGTTGCAAAAGGGGGGGCTAGTAACAAGTACAGTTAGGAGAATAGAAGTAAGTACAGTAGAGTTAAAGGATAATGCACCAGGGATTGGGAGGGTTGAAGGGGGGCTAAGAACAAGTGCAGTTAGGGGAATAGAAATTATGACAGGCTAAGGAGATTGAAAATGGGGAAGAGGAAAGTCTTATAGGAGGTGGCAATGAGTTCCAAAGCTTTGGGCAACAGTAGGGGAAAGCTGCCTGGCCTATGGAGGTAGAGCGACGAGGAATAGCTAGAGTGCATGTGTCAGTGGATCTGAGAGGGCTGGAAGAGGGTGGTGGAGCAGAAAGTAAGGAGGAGAGGTAAGAGGGGAGAGTTCCAAACCAGAATTTAGAAGTGAATTTGGCACAGTGAGAGAAATGCCTGCACGCAAGGAAGGGGAAAGCTAGAGAATGATACAAGGTACAGTGATGTGTGTGGAAGAGGGAATCAAAAGCAAAGTGACAGAAAGCATAGAAGAGAGTATCTAACCTGGTAAGGAAGACTGAAGAGCAGCACTGTAGACTATGTCACAATAGTCAAAAATAGGGAGTATCTTTTTCTGAACATGATCACATCTAACCGGTAGTGGTAAGGATCTTTGGTTCCTGTAAAGGGTGCCGAGCTTGGGTGCAGTTTTTTCCAGATGGCATCAATATGTACAGAGATGTTAAGGTGTTGGTTAAACCAGACACTCAGGTATTTGAAAGTGGTGGTGTCCTCTAGTGTTGTCCCATCAAGGGTGTGGAAGGAGGGAAGGGAGGGCAGTCTAGAGAGTCTCTGCCTAGTGCGAAAGGTCATGGAGACTGTCTTCTTGGCATTGAGGAAGAGTTGATGCAAGCTTAGCCAACGTTGAACATTATTAAAGTCAAGCTGTAGTCTGGAAGTCACATCAGAGGGAGATTGGCCAGAGGTGAACAAGACCATGTCATCAGCATACATATGGATAGAGGATGAGGAGCATACTGACGGTTGGTTGTTTAGAAAAATTGAGAATAAGAGTGGGCCAAGTACAGAGCCTTGAGGTACACCAGTAAAGATGGGTAGCAGAGAGGACATAGAGTCAGCTATTTTAACAGATAGAGTTCTTCCTACCAGGTAGGCTCTGAACCAATGCAGGCAGACAAAGACAAGCCAGCTGATAAGAGAGTTTTGAGGAGGAGAGAGTGGGAGGCTGTGTCAAAAGCCTTGGCAAGGTCGACAATGATAGCAGAAGTAATGTGACCTCTATCCATAGCAGAATGGATAGAGTCAGCGAGTCTAAATAAGGAACAGGCTGTGGAGTGATTCTTCCGAAAACCAGATTGGAAGGGAGTGAAGAAGGAGGAGTCATCAAGAAAGGAGGAGAGTTGGGAGGGAACAAGGTGTTTCTCAAGTTTAGCCAGGGTGGGTGGAAATGAGATGGGGTGGTAATTCCCAGGAGATGAGAGATCACCTCCCTTTGGTAGGGGGAGAACTGTAACATGTTTCCAGGCTTCAGGGATATTCACGTGTGGAAAGACAGGTTGAGGAGATCAGTGAGAGAGAGGGAGGGAGGGAGGGAGGAGGGAACTAGCAGGAGCAGAGAGGTACAGCAGCTGGGTTAAGGCCATCTGGGGATCTGCCCTTAGTTGGGTTAATAGAGAGCAGTGCCTTTAAGGTGTTATTAGGAGAGATGGTTCTTCCAATTGAGCCTGTGGTGCAGCATGCTTTTGCAGCTCTGAAGGCCCCTTACTCTTGCTGGCCTCTTTAGTCTTTTTAAAATTGATTTGTATCTGCCTGTGTGAAGATTTTGGCTGCTGTGCCATCTAGCAGATATATTCACAGTTTGTTGTTTATTGCTGAGTGGATTTTTTGGAGGATGGCTGAGTTTTCAGGCAGATTGTCTCAGAGTTCTAGGCTAGAGCTGCCATTCTTTTCCCTGGCTAGGCCACATCCCCAGTCACTTTTTTATTGATGGATAGAGGGGAATGGTCTACAAATTACCTCAGCTCCAGTGGTATGTGATTCCAAGCCAAAGGGCCACAGGCATCAAAAGTTGTTGCCCCTAATGGAACTGAGTCATGGGACCTCAATCTCCAATCCAGCTGATGAGCACATACCCAAATGAGTATGCCTCAAAGTTATTAAATCCCTGATGTAAAGAGGGACCTCCTCCTTGACACACTTTAACATTAGTTGGAGCAAGTGTAACTTGCATATATGCCTTAGTGATAACCAGCTTAGCTGCATATATAAACTACAATGATGGGCATCATGTGGGGCATTCAGAGAAAAGTGGGCTAGTCTAGTGAGCAGAAAATCAAATTTGCTCAACAGACCTGCCCCAGCTCCACTGTAGGCCAAATCCCCCTTCTCAAAAACTGGAATAATCATTGACTCAGTAATTTTTACTCTTACTTTAAATAGTGATGTCAGGTGATCTATATAAAAATCCAGTCTGGGCCAGCTTCTTAATAATACTACCCACATGGCAATCTCAGTTAAGGTGGGCTTTTATCCAACCCCCTTAGTATTTACAGTAGCATATGTCAGGATCAAGCACAGGATCCTGCAGAATTATGGAGGAAGTAATGCAATTCAATGGTAGTTGATCCCTTTGTCATGTAGGAATCTGACATTTTTATGTCTCTGCTTGATCCTGGCACACACCACTGTAAATGATGGAAGCAAGCATAGTGACACATTATCATACATTCTAATAATGAATTAATCCTCAACAGCCATCAGCTCTTTTGAACTAAAAAGCATTGCCTGAAATTTCCTGATGTTCAAAACAAGTCAGGTTTGGATGTGAAAGTCCTGCCGACCATTACTACACTGTTATAATTTCAACTGTATCTCTGTGGCAGTGCTGCCTACACAATACAGCACTGTGTCATATGCATAAAGATGGGCACCCACTCCCCACAACAAGTGGTCAGTGTAATTTATATAAAGGGAGAACAACAGAGATCCTAGAACAGATGCCTGTGGTACTCCCTTCCCAACCTTACCCCACTTGACTTAGACCCATACACATCAACCAGATACTCGCGTTCTGCCAGATAAGTATGAGGAATGGCAAACACGATACTGGCCAACGTAAGGTGTACTATCACAAGCAGATTAAGGGAAGTGATCATTCCCTTATATCAAACATACATGTATCCTCACCTGGAGTATTATGTGCAGATCTGGGACCCATACGTAAAATTAAGGTGCAACAGCTGGAAAGGGTTCAGAGGAAAGCAATGAAGATGATGGTCGGAATGGTGAGGGGGGGAGAAATTATGAGGAAAAATTAGTGGAGTTGGACTTATTTACATTAGAGTGTAAAAGATTGCCTGGGGATATGAAAATGGGATATAGAATTGTGAAAGGTCTAACAGTATTAGATAGAGTAGAGTTCTGGCTTAAGCAGGAAGTCGTGAGTGAACTAGGGAGCATTAATACAAGATTGTGATGACTGGATGTACACTAGATATACGAAGAAACTACTGACAGAGTGCTACGGTTGTATAATTACTGGTTAAGTGGTTTATCAACCAGTATATAATCACTTTTAAACTCTGTGATAACCAGCCTATGTTTTAAAACATTGAAAATCATGTATCATGACCATAGTAACACAAAGTTTATTTGCGAAAAATCTTCTTTTCTTTATCTCAAGGTTTCTGTAAACAGTCACTCTTTAGCTCTTACCATGAGATGCTGCTCGTAGAAAGTACCAGATTGTGCAGTGTCAATGGCTCAGAAAGCTGCATCCTTGTCTCTGAGGCTGAAAGACTTAAAGGTTGTGGGTTCTATCCCTACACTAGGAACTTGCAGTTACAGCTCAATACTAGCACAGTAGTGCAGCATGAGGGTGGTGCTAAACTCCAGAGGAACTGTCTTTTAGATGAGACATTAAACTGAGGTCTCATCTGTTTGTTCTGGTGGATGTTCAGTTGACTGTAAAAGATTACATGGAACTTCTTAAAATGTGTAGCAGAATTTCCTGATGTCCTAGCCAAATTTCCCCCTTTCATTAAAAAACAAAATCTGGTCAGAGCTGATACAGCTGCTCAGAGCAATGGGAGTGCAGTGAGAGCAAGTAAAAGAAGACTTGGAGCTCTCACCACACCAGAGTCTGCCATTCATAAGATGGTTACACCAACAGAACTGCATACGTGCCATACTCGTGTATGAGCAGTTTGAATTCGAGCTGCCATCTTGGGCACAATGGCTGTCACTTCCGCAGTTGCAGAAGAAAAAGTGGACGCTGCCAAGGGGATGTTTATATGGTCCATGGAGGGGAAGGGCTGCGTAAACAACACCAGTGGACATTTGCCAGAGCACTGTAGAAGCACACCAGACTGCAGTCCAGTCATATCCTTCTACAGTGCTCTCCTAAACCTCCTGTGATGTCATAATGTCTGCGGAGCTCCACTCATGCAGCCGTGAAAAAAAAAAAAAAATTAACAGCAGTGTCAGTGGCTCAGCAGGTGCAGTGTCAGTGGCTCAGCAGGTTGCACACTTGCCTCTGAGGCGGGAAGATCAGATGGCTGTGGGTTCTATCCCAGCACCAGGCACTTGGGTTAAATCCCAATACTGACACTGTAGTGCAGCATGGGGGGGGGAGGTTCTGCACTCTTGTGATGTTGTCTTTCAGATGAGACATTAAACAGAGGTCCCATCTGCCTGTTCTGGTGGTTGTTTGGGTGGACGTTAAAGATCCCATGGCACTTCTTGAAAAGAGTAGGGGAATTTTTTATTTATAACTTAAAGGCCACAAACAAAAAAAAATAACATTATTTCATACAAAGCCATGAGGAAAGAAAATAGTGAAAACATAAATCAGTAGTTCATGATATGTGGACCCCTTATTCAAGTACCAATTATAGTAAACCGAACCCACTTCCCCTCATAATGAAAAGAGAATTTAGTTTTAGTCCTGTAGAAAAACACTTGAAATACACAAACTGCAATTTCATACAATTCCAGATATAGTATCTTCATATACATAGCAGTAAATAAAAAAAAATAAGAAACAAACATCAAGTAGCAAGTGTTGTAAACCACGAGCAGAGTTTCCAGTAACCATTTGCTTTAACAGCATTCTTTTCTAGCTCAGATACATAAATACTCTTTAGGTTATGTACAACTTGTATCAAAACTTGCTATATATTGTGCTCTTTTTGTTGCAGTAAAAGAGCTCACCTTGCTTGCTACAAATAAATTCTACGAAGAGAAAAAAATAATCTCATAGTGCTTGGGTAATACTTAGATAAACATGCAGGAAACAATCCCAATACTGCAACCTCATATGTCATCTGGGTAAAGTTACTTTCCCCCCAAGAGGTAAATATCAAAGTCCAAAACTGTTGCACATATGGACAAAGTAAAAAGAAGTGCTCCTGAGTTTCCAGAAGTCCTATACGTGTGGGTCTAGGGCACGTGCGGTCTTCTACCCTCTTATGCTTATGGGAATTCCTTACACCTATTCTGCCTTGGCAAGAAAGCCAGGTAACGTCCCAAACTTTCAAAGGAAGTCTTTTATCTGCAAGCTGCATGAAAATGTTTGTAATATGTTCTTCATATTGTATAAGCTTATGTGGAGTTTCCAAACATGTGAAGATAGAAGGAGGGAATAAAGAGACTGCCTTGAGTTGCTAGTTAATAGTTGTGGATAAATTTTCCATAATTATATCTTATTACAAATTGAGGAAAAATAGTAGGGAATTTTAAATTGTTTCATATGTCTTGGAAGTGTAAGAGGGGAGGATCTCCAGGCTGATAAAAACTTCCCTAAAAAGGAATTTATATGAGCTAGCCATAAGGGACAGGAATTAGGTAATAAGGGAATTAAATTTTAGTACATAAAGATACACAAGAAAAATAACACTGGGTGTACCATGCGAACACCACCCAAACAATAATCATGGTAGGTAGGTATGTATCCATTTTATAGGGTTTAACCTAGTACCCCAGAATCCACCCAAAAATGTTCATCATTTTATTTTGTAAAGTAAGAGGTAATGGAAAAATGTTTGCAACATGTAAAAATACCGGAATTATTAGAGTGTACAGTAGGAAAACCCTTTTCCTTTTTGAAATTATTTTATTTTTCCATGACATCACAGTTATTTCTGCCTTCTGCGATGTGAGGGACCAGTTTAGAGCAGTGTCATCTTGGGTCCCAGATTGCAATCCCAGAATTTTCACAGGTTGTGATGTAACTGGAATGTTAGCAAAATGTGTAGGAGCCCTGGAATCAGGTGAGGGGGGGACATAAGCCTTTCTCTTTCCGTAGTTTAATTTAGAATCTGAGATATTTTCAAAATCTGAAATGACCCTTTGAAAGACAGTCTCATCCATAGAAGGAGTCATGCAGACACAGAGGTCATCTGCATATGCACAAATGTTAGGTGCAGTGCTATTGTCAGAAAGAATAATTCTGGGAATATCTGATGATATAAGTTTTTCTCAGAGAGTAATCAATATGAAAGACATACAAAAGGGGACTTAGTGGACAACCTTGTCTTACCCCTTTAACTCCATGAAAGGAAGTCCCTGGGGTACCTTTAATGTAAGGAGTAATGATAGAAGAGGTGTACAAAATTGCTATCCATTTAATAAACTGCTCTGGTATGCCATAAGTATGTAAAACCTGGAATAGGTAGTTATAATCTACCCTGTCAAATGCTTTTTCCTGAACTAAAGCCAGGATCAAGCGCTGTGAATCTAGCCTTTTACTATGAGAGATAATGTCTCTCAAGAATGCTAGGTTATTGAACAGGGACCTTTTTTTTGATTGCACATGTTTGTACAGGACTAATCACTATTTCAGAGGCTGAAAAGAGTATTGATAAAAGAATGGAAGCTAAGATTTTATCATCTATATTTAAAAGGCTTATGGACCTCTAGTTTCTCATGTCCCTTTTATCCCCTTTTTTGTACAATATTACTAGGGCTTGGGACAATTCTTCTGGGAGAAATTCAGAGGTGAAAATATCTGAAAACACATCGGACAATATTGGGCCAAAACATCTAGCAAATTTTAGATAAAATTCTACTGACAGGTTGTCTGACCCTGGTGAGGAACTTTTTTCAATTGATTCAGTGCCTTCAAGGTTTCTGCTGGGGTTACCGGGGCAAGTAACACGGAGCAAAGTGCAGGATTCAAACTTGGGATATCTAGATCAATTAAATAGTTAGGGTCCCATGTTGCAAAAGAGGGAAGCCCAAACATGTCCTGTAAATATGCTTGGGAAAAATGTTGTATATGATCTGAATCCGTATAACTCACTTGCAAGTTAAAGTCTAAAACTTGATCTATGATGGTATGCTGTGCTCTGTTCTGACAACTTTGAAAAATGTCCAAAAATGGTCTAGAACCTTGCATTCTGAATTGTGCTTCCACTTTCAAAGATTTCGCCCTATTGAACTGAATCTTGACCATTTCTGCTTTAATATTGTTAATCTCAGGCAATAAATCCATCTTATTTTCATGAGCTCTCACAATTGTGTTGAAAAGTTTTTCTCTTAAAGTGAGATAATGAAAATAAGTGGATTTTGAGGCTTCGATTGCGGATTTAATAAAAAAGGACTTACATTCCTATTTAGTGTCGATCCACCAATTCATAATTGAGTCAAAGACCTTCAACACTGAATATCTAGCTACTAGCAGGGAAAGAAATTGTTCCTCTATGTGTGGCTGGGATAGAAGTGAATTATTAAGCTTCCATCTGGAGTCTCTGATTCTATAAGAGGATGTGCTATATTTGGAAATACAAGAAAGAGAAACTGCTAGGTGATCTGAGGTTTCACAAGGAATAGTCTGTACTTGTACCAGCTGTATATTACTGGAAAGAACTAGATAGTCTATACTACTCGCAAGTGAGCCTTTTACAAATGTTTTTGTCCCATTTTTATGTATCTCTGTGTACCCATCTATAAAACCTGTGGTTACTAGACTAGATTTCAAGCATTTGGTATCTCTAAAAAGTTTAGTTGTTTGTCCCCATTTGTCAGCCAGAGATAACAGACAATTAAAGTCTCCTTCTAACATAACATGCCTACTGGTATGCAAGAAAGGCTGTATTTGTCTAAAATGGCCTGAACATGCTGCAATACTTTGGGGTGCATATATATCCAAAAATTGAAATGAGATGTCATCAAGACAACCGTGCAGTAATAAAGCCCTACCCAGACTAATATCCACAATTCTATGGACTGAGAACTCACAACTCTTTAATAAGATCCCCACCCCATCACAAGGATCTGAACCCTGAGACCAAAATGAGGGGCCTATAATCCAGAAATTTTTTACTTGAAATAGTTCACTCTTGGTTTTCAACCTAGTGTCCTGAATAAAAATAATATCACTAGGGAGGGCCTTCAAACACTGGAGGGTAGTCAGATGTTTCTTGTAGGCCTTAATGCTGCAAACATTTAAAGTGTGCGGGGGGGGGGACCTCTGACTACCACCCATGCCTCAACATAAAGAAGTGGAAGTAAAATAATGCATACTTAAGGAACTTTATGGTGTTAGATCTCTCCTTTCTCTTGTAAAGAATCAACTTGCAAGTCTGAAAATAAATCTAGTCTTGAAGACGTAAAGGAGGAGTCTGAATCATCCTCTTCCTGTTCTGTATCCCCCCCACTGCCTTCTTTATGCCAAGGCGTGAGATCTATTTCTTGTGACCACAGTAGTAGTCTTCAGTGGCGTTTGTGCTGCCTTCCTTTTACCTTTTTATATTTGCTTGTGAGCATGTGCAAGAAACATTATGTGGCAGCTTAGGAGAGAAGCAGGTTGTGGAGGTGCAGCACTGTGGCAGCCAATGCCGGCACTGCATTTGTGGGCTTGGCACTGTTCACCCAGTGCAGGCCCAGTGTCCTGATGACACTGGTTCTGCAGAAGTGCCACCAACTTGAAATGACTTGTCTGCTGCAATGAGGGGCTGCCTCATCATTGCAGCATCAGCCATTCTGCTGCATTGAGGGAGTGACCCATCATTGCAGGGCGGTACCTTGCCTGGTATAACATGTCCCTAAACATGGCTGCAGCATAGCCACTGCCTCCAAACCTCATGAAAGCTGACTGACTGGGGTGCCCAATCCCCCTGTCGGAATTCCACCGGTCCAGTTCATTTGCTGACGGGAGTGCCCAATCCCCCTCAGCATCATGCCCCCTCAAACAGTCATTCTTTACTGACAGGGTCCCAATCCCCATCAGCTTAAGTCCCCTACCCCAAAAAGGCAGGTGGCACACTGGGAGCCCACCCCAGTGTGCGAAAGGAAGCGTGCAAAAAAAAAAACCTTTCCCGTGACATCTTTTTTGTTTCCTTCCTTAAAGAAAGGAAATGGTTCAACGCTGGTCAGTTCCCATCTCCCAACCGGCACCCACCCACTGCACACCCTACCTCTCCACACACTCCCTCACCCCATACTTAGCTCCGGAGCGTGGCGCGATGATCTTTGGTGGACCGGGAACATGTCTGCACTCTTCAAAGCCAACCGGAAACTGAAGAAATGCTGTATAATGGCATAAATAGGGTTTTTTCAACTTTGGTGCATACCTCAGACATTTTGGGGAATTTTGGCACCAAATTTTCAACATGGGGTTATTGGGACCCCTCCTCATGGATTCAGCCACTGTCATGGCATTATTTGGACCCAAAAGGTGATTTTGTGGTACCTGTGTGGGATCACCTTTTGGGACAAATTAACAAAATGACTGTGCCACTGTTCATGAGCTGGGCTCTCAAAAAGCTTATGTTGCAAATTTGGTGAAATAAATCCATAAAATGACTGTTTTACGAGCCTGCATTGGACAGTTTCCACACACGCTCATAACTTCGCAAATCTGTAATATTTTCACTCCAGATTTTCAACATTGGCATTTTTCCACACCTCCTTATGAACAGTACAGCTGTAATTTTTCACATCCTGGCCAAAATGTGTTTTTGCACTTCCGGCACACAATAGCCCGGTCACTGTGGGAAGTCAGTGTTTGGGACAGATTACAAAAATCACAGTGACACTGTTCATGAGCAGAGGAGCTAAAATGCCTATGTTGAAAATTTAGTGACAAAAATCCATAAAATGACTGTGTCCTTATACTAGGAGATAGAATGGGAGAAGGCATATTTTGCCCATTTTACCATTCCCCGCATAGCGGTCTCATTGTTTTACTTTAAACATATCAATTGGTCTATATCCCTTTTGAATATGTCAAAACTATTGCTCTGAATGACATATTCTGGTAGTTCATTCCATGCTCTTGCCATTCTATGTAAAAATGAATAATATTTTATATTAGTTCTTGCAGTGTCTAGTTTTATTTGTAATTTATGTGCTCTTAATCCCTTCATTTTTTCTATAAGCCTTATGCCCATTTCATTTATTAAATCTGGATCTTTCATAATTTTAAATAATTGCAATAAATCCTCCCTTTTCCTCCTGTTCTCTAGACTAAACAAACCCAGTTTCTTTAACCTATCTTCATAACTGTCTTTTTTAATAGACCATATTGTTTTCATAAAGGTTCTTTGTATTCTTTCTATCCTAATTATTTCTCCTTTTGTATAAGGACTCTACAATGATGAACCATAATCTGTGTGAGGCCTTACAAATGTTCTATACAGTGGAAGTAGACATTCTTTTGATCTGCTTATAAAATTATGTTTAATGTTTCTAATCATGTAGTTAGTTTTCTTAATTACCTCTGATCTATGAGACCTAAAGGTGTTACAAGCGTACATTGCACAGTTTCCATGCACCCTCATAATTTCACATATTTGTAATATTTTCACTCCAGATTTTCAACGTTGGCATTTTTTCACACCTCCTTATGAACAGTACAGCTGTCATTTTTCATATCATGCCCAATATGCATTTACATATCTGGCACAGAATAGTGCGTTCGCTGTGGGAAATCAATGTTCGGGACAGATTAAGAAAATCTTAGTGATGGTGTTCATGAGCAGAGGTCATAAAATGCCTATGTTGAAAATTTGGTGAAATAATTCCACTAAATGACTGTGTTACACGCATTTGTTGCACAGTTTTCACATGTGCTCGGAAGTGCGAGCATTTTTATTATTTTCACTACAGATTTTCAACATTGCCATCTCTTCATACCTCCCTATGAATGGTACAGCTGTTATTCTTCACATCCTGTCCAATCTGTGTTTTCATACATCTGGCACAGAATGGCATGGTCACTGTGGGAACTCAAAGTTCGGGACATATTAACAAAATCACACTGCCACTGTTCATGAGAAGAGGGCCCAAATGCTTTCATGAGGTGGGGTCACAAAAAGGCCATGTTGAAAATCTGAAGTGCAAATACCAACAAACGCCTGGTGCATTAGGATTTCTAACCATAACGTTCCACCCTGTACAGACTGACAGGCATCAGGGGTGTGCCTTTGGATTGCTGACTGTAATGCTCATGCCATCCCACCCCACAAGCCAGTGATAGGCATTGAGGTGTGCCTTAGACTTTTCTGCCCCAGAGTGACTGTAAAGCCAAACACCCCAAGGCACACCTCAACACGTGTCAGTGTCTGCACGATAGGGTGAGGTGACATGGCATGAACGTTATAGGTGATGACCCAAATGCATACCCCAGTGCCTGTCTATCTCTGCAGGGTGGAGGTGGGGTTGGCATGAAGTTCAATACTTCACTGCCATTCCTATTTTGCATCTGTCTAACTCCTGCATCTCCAATGCTAATACCAGCAAGCAAGCATTCAGCATTTACAAATGCTTGTTTCTTTTTTGGAGCCACTGGGGTAAAAGGGGATTGTACTGGGGGATGGCATGTCTAGGACAATAGAAACTATACTAGTGGTAGGAGGGAGGGAATTGGGTTCCTGGTGTTGTAAGAGAAGAAACAGGCTTAGCTGCAGGAGAGATAGCTGAAGCTGTTTTTTCTTTTCTTTGACTCTAGACCCTGACATTTCTCAAACATCTGAATGGGGTCCTGCTGGGCTCTGTCTAACCTATGTTTTTCTGCCATGGGGCACCACTGATAGGAGTGAATCTCCTCTTTGCGCAGGTTAAGCTTCAAAGGATTTGGACAGCCCAAGCTCACGTTCCCAAATTCTAAGCAAAGATTACATCTAGGCTTATCACACATGGAGCTAAGATGTGTGCGAGCCCCACACTTGTGGCATGTTCTGGATTAGCCTTAATAGAAACATAATCCTCTATCTCTACCAATATAGAAACTTCTAGGGAGATGCACAATGTCTTGGTCTGAATGTTGCAACTGCACTTTAATTCTCCAGTTCCCTATCCAAACTAGATCTTCATCCAGGATGGGGATGGGAGCCTTTAAAATGGTGCACCGTTGTTTCAACCAATACTGAACATCTGCAATATTCACCCCTCATTCCTGAACAATGGAGTAATCATTTTAATGGTTGGTTATGTCAACAGAATGGGAAAAAAAGGTTGCCATAAAGCAGAGTGAGAAACCTGAGGATACATAGCCCAGAAATTATCTAAATGTCTGGCTAGTTATAAAACTAACATCATATGTTACTTCCCCCTTCATTTATATAACTAAACAATTCATTAGGATGAATCCTCATAGTATCTTTTAACATTTTATGTAATAGTGTTCTCCTATCTGGTGCATTATTGGAATTACCATTACATTTTAGACATGAAGCATTCCTGCGTTGTGCCGGCTCACCCATGTTCTTGAATAAGTCTGCCATGTGTAGTCTTTTTGGAGCACTCAGAGTGGGGGTAGGAATAATAGGCAGCTGCTCTTCTTCATGTTCTGGTACAGAATCTCACCAAGAAGGTCTCTGTGAGGCAGAACCCATAGGCAGAGGTACTTTCTTAGCAACTAAAGTATTAGGAATGCTGGTACTGACAGGTGCACCGTTCGAGTTTGGTGTACATACTGAATTTACTTTGGAAATGTTCACACAAGGAGTCGAGCAATTTTTAACATCAGTAGCCTGAACTGGGCCAGGAGATGTCTGAACATTTTGTCCAGATTCACTCTGCCATTCATTCAGAGTGGCCTCCAGCATCCAGGATGCATTCCTTTCCTGTAGCTCGGTAGTGCGCCCTTTTCGTAGTGGTAACTATGAAATGGGAAGGCTGTCCTTGGTCTGAATAACATCTGGTGAGTTGGGGAGGATCCCCTTATGAACAGGATAGAGTTGTGAGGCTATGGTGAAAGCTGAGGAGCTGGTTCCTGGGCCATAGGAAATATTATCTGAAGCAGCAGTAGATTTCTCCTTTCATGCAGTATGTGTAACAGAAAAGTTCTATTAGATTTCAGCACATCCTGTAAAATAGCTTCTAGCGTAAGGACAGGCAATACTTGGTATGCATTTGTAACGTCCTGGTTTTGATCTTGACATTCCATGTCACTAACCACTTGGTGATTAACAATATCTCTAAGATTCTGTACCTCCATAGGCTCATCCTGTGCCATCCTTCTTTCCTTAATATTAGAAGGAGTCTATTAATCTCCAATTCTCAAAACAAATGGACTTTCCTCTGCATTAGCCGTAAAATGACCAGCCATTCTGTCAGCTTCTCCTCCACCATCTGTCCGGCCATTCGCCATGTTGGAATGGTGGACGAGGGTTCCCCCTACAGCTCAGTAGGAGAATTTCCCCGGTGCTCTGGCCAAATTTCTCCTATGGACTAAAAATACCACCAGCAACTTAATCTGGTTTAGTGTCAGCTGGCATCCATCTGTATCCTCCAGTCCCTCAGGATGAGGCTGAAAATAGGCAGAATTGTCTAGTCCTCCTTTCCCCATCGACAAAACCAAAAACAAAAAACAATATGTCAGCTTGCATCTGAATCATCCCCCCCCCCAGATGAGACTGAAAATAGGCAGAATTGCCTAGCCCTCCTTTCCCAGTCAACAAAAACTAAATAAAAAAACTAAATAAATAATCACATAAATAAATACATTTCAAAAGGCCATGCTGGGTGCTTGACAGACTGAGTGAGACGGCAAGGCATGGACAGCAAGAGGGGCATGATACAGTCAGTGGGGAGGTGGCAGGTAATGGGTAGGAGTGTTAAAACCAGAAATTATATAAAATTAGACATAGGGAGTTGTACCTACTCATTGCTTTTACACACTCTTCATGTGTGATGCCTATGTAAATCCCTCCAGGTTAGCTTTTGGAGTTTAAGTGGCATCACACACCTCAGGTGTGTGAAAAGAACTCATAATGCATCACTCCCCATACATTATTTTATATATAATAATCCTCCAGAAAGAATTGTATCAGCTGAGGATATTAATCAGTTTAAAAATTTACTTGATAAACATCTAAAGAGTAATCCCTTACAGAAATACAAGTGCGGAGTATGCGTGCAGCATGCATGCTGGATGCTTAATAAGTGTGGCATGCATGTTGCTAACATACTACATACTTGTAATTCTGTAAGGGATGGGATAAGTGGATATACCTGCTGAGTTGGCAGGGAACAGATTTAATAGGTTTGCCATTGTCATGACATGATGTTATTTTATGTTACAGTATATTATAACTAGAAAACAACTGTGCTGAAGTTGAATCAAGCCCCAAGTTTGTCACTTTTTCTGTAATGTGTTCATTTCAGTTAAGAAATAAGACATGACAGGGCATGTGTTGTGGTGGGATATTGGCACATTAGGGTGTGTTGTGAGGCCCAAGGCATCTCCGAGTACCTCCAATCACCTAAGAAGTGCTGTTATCTCACCACGAAGAACACTCTGAAGTGTTTTACTTGATTATAAAATGTGTTCAAGTTTTTTTTGGGGGGTAGATAAAAAATGCACAAAAACAAAATAATGTGAAATATTCCAATGATTTTTTTTAAACATTTATCCACCCCAACAAAATAGTCCAAGTACATCCCACCATTAGCATACCATCTCAGTTTCAAATATAGGGGCCTATGCACTATTGTACAGGAAGTGCACCCATATGTAAGGCAATATCAGGGTGCAGCTATGCAGTGCACATGCTGTCCCAGCAATGCACCATGCATAACTGGGCATGCAGGGTTTGAAGATTTGAGGTGTGTGGCCTTCAGACATGCTCAGGCTAGCACATAGTGTAACTTGTGTGGTTCTGACATATGCGGTCCTACCCCTTTACCCCACTATATATGGGCAGTGGCACTGCCCCATGCAGAACTGCAGATGTGAATATGGTTATGGAACAGGACAGGAGTGCTGTGCCCAAGCTACCTGGTTCACCACCAGGGAATGATGGTGCTGGTCAGAGTGGCATACAGCACTGTGGACATGTCTGGACCCATGACAGTGGGCAGTCACTGCCCACAAATTTCACTGGCAACTAGACGGTGGCCTTAGTCTCAGATATCCATGTTCATTATGTCAGCTTCTATGGGGCAGAGTCCGTTAAGACACCAGTCGAAACAAAAGCCCACCTGTGGCTTGATATACAGGATGTTGTGAATACAGGCTGTTGTGAATGCAGCCAAGCCAGAAGAATGGACACTATTGGTTATCAGTCATAAATGGGACCTATGTTTGGATGTCAAATGTAAGCTGGCAACTGGCAAATGGGCACTGCTAGGACAGATGGTGGTCTGCTCACACAGGGACTCAGCCTAACCCCTGTTGAGAGAATGGTGATGGACACTGTCACCAAGGTGGCCCTGCACAGGGAGGTGGAGGGCATGGACACAGTGCTGGTATGTAGTACTATGCTGGGACAGGGGCTGGGATGTCCTGGATGCCACATAACAGCTAACCTCTGTGTTGCACCCAACAGACCCTGATACTGGGCACACCTTCAACATGGTGACAGCACCCTCTGTGGAGCCTCCCATGCAACACACATCTCACACAGGAAGCCGGGAACTAGAGGATGGTGCAGATAGTGTCTACTAGGTTGCCTTTGGCACACCAGGTAATGCCCACTGCAGTGCTGTTGTATGTAACACATGTCCCTTCTCTCGCTCCCACATTCGCTACAAGAGTCTGTGAGCACAGTGGACACAGAGACGCTACTGGAGGCCAAACACACACACACACACACACACACACACACACACACACACATGGTGAGAGTGGAAGAGACACAAGCAGCCAAGGATGATGATGATGACTCCGCCCCCATAGACAGCCATCCCCCTGCAACTCTGAGTCATGAGCTACTGCCACAGTTACCGTAGACTGCAGCTGAAGGACAGCACAAATCAATAGGTACAAGTGGGTGACATGCGTACATGGCTTGCCACCACAAAACCACTCTGTGACAATGGGGATGAGGGCCTCTCCAGCCAGCTGACCAGCCAGACATTGAGACCAACCACATGTGGGATACTCCACGCCTACTGTATAGAGGTGCACCAACTGGAACAGGAGAGGCTACAGGCACAGCACAGGAACACAGAGGCCATGGAGATTCTGACTGATAAAGTACGGGGTGTGCACCTTGGCATAGACTGCATAGATTGTATGGGCGACTTATGTAAGAGTCTGACACACCTCAAAGGACATCGCGGTCAGCCATGTCTCTATGCCATGGTGAAATGTACCATTCAAGTTGCACCTGTCAGCTCCTCAGGGTCTGAGGCACAGCCATACAGTATGTCCTCACCTAGCCTGCACCTGGCAGCCTGTCAGGGTCCAAGGCACAGCCATATGTCTCTTCCCAGCCTGCTTCTGCCAGCCCCCCCAGAGTCCAAGGCACAACACAATGCAATGATGCCACATGCATATAACAGCCCCAGCATAACAGAGGTACTTGGGACACCCAGCCACAGCATGTGCCAGAGACACAGACAGGTGACCACGTGGAGGGGGCAAGTCATCATCAATGACCCAGTTTATGGGCACAGGGACATCCACACAGCTCATATGGCAACAGTCTAGGAAACTGTGATGCCAGCCAGCAACACCATGCACAAAACATAGTGTCATAAATGCATGTACTGTACACATGCCCCTAACATTATTCCATGCCACACATCACCCACTTGTACATGTGCACAGTGCAACCCCTTCCCCTCCCAGTATACAGACTTACATTAACAGCATATACACTGCCAGATATGAACACCCCATACACCCACAGGCAACCATCCTGGGGCTGGAAGCACTCAGGTTCTGAAGTCATAACAATGCCTTACCAACCTATACCCCCCCAATGTAAGAATGCTCCCTGCATGAGGGCATGGAGTGATGCTCATCCCGTCAGTGTCTCATCAGCACACCCCTTGCACCCCACACTCCCATTATCACCTGGCAGGGCATCACTAGGTCTATACTGTGGCCTGGCTACATGTCAGTGTACAGCAATACTGTGCAACATGGTGCATGCCATGAACACTCTGCTGGCCTTCCCAGAGGCAAACAGCATTGTGCCACCTGTCTGATCCAGGCACCAGAACTTCATCTTCAGGAGCCCTGGAATCATGGAAGCACTACTGAAGGAGAGATTGGTGGAACATCTAGTTGTCAATGGACTACAGGACCCAAGGCAGCATGGTTTCACCAGGGGGAGGTCATGTCAGACCAACCTCATTGAATTTTTTGACTGGGTGACTAGGGAGGTGGATCAGGGGAGGGCAGTGGACATGGCCTATCTGGACTTCAGCAAGGCCTTTGACACTGTGCCACATAGAAGACTATTACACAAACTGGGGAATATGGGTGTGGGCAGGACAGTAGTGTGGTGGGTAGGTAACTGGCTGGGTGGCAGGACACAGAGGGTGGTGGTAAATGGCTGTCACTCCACAGAGGGAAGAGTGACCAGTGGGGTACCACAGGGATCAGTGCTGGGACCGGTCCTATTCAACATCTTCATCAGTGACATTGCACAGGACCTAGAAGGCAGACTTTCACTGTTCGCTGATGACACAAAGCTCTGTAACAGAGTAGACACACCAGAGGGTGTAGACAGAATGAGAAGTGACCTGCAGAAACTCAAAGAATGGTCAAGGATTTGGCAGTTGAAATTCAATGCAAAGAAGTGCAAGATAATGCATATGGGGCACAAAAACCCTGGCACAATATATCAGTTGGGGGGTGAGGATATAGCATGCACCAAGCAGGAAAGGGATCTTGGGGTTGTCATCTCTGATGACCTCAAGGTAGGGAAACAGTGTGACAAGGCAGCAGGTAAAGCAAATAGGATGCTGGGATGTATAGGCAGGGGCATCACCAGCAGGAAAAGGGAGGTCATAATTCCGCTATACAAGACACTAGTGAGGCCCCACCTGGAGTACAGTGTACAGTTCTGGAGACCATACCTACGTAAGGACATAGACAGGGTAGAGAAAGTTCAGAGGAGGGCAACAAAGATGGTGCATGGATTGCATCACAAGTCCTATGAAGACAGGTTGAAGGAACTGAACATGTACTCCCTGGAGGAGAGGAGGAGAGAGGGGATGATAGAGACATACAAGTATTCAGGGAGGAACAGGGTGCAGGAAAACACTATTTTTAAGTGAAAAGATGTTCAGGACTAGAGGGCATGGGATGAAGTTGGAGGGAGGAGACGATTCAGAGGAAACATGAGAAGAATTTCTTCACAGAGCAGGGTGGTGAGACAAGTGGAACACCTGCCAGAGGAAGTGGTGGGGGCTGAAACAATCATGGGATTTAAGAATGCATGGGATAGACATAAAGGAATTCTGGAGGTCAGGGGTAAGGGGAAACAGACTTCTAGGAAAACAAACTGAACTTACAAGCTCAAATGGGCAGACTGGGTGGGCCATAGGCCCTTATCTGCTGACACTGTCTATGTATCTATGTATCTATAGCTCTCTCAATCACAGAACATGTCTTTCTGTGAGCTTCATTATATGCCTCCTCCACAGCACCATTTGGTTCCAGGTATAGGCTTATCAGTGGCTGTAGTGGGTATCTACTGCCTCCTATGCAAAGGGTACACAACAGCAATTGTAATGACATGTGTCAGTACATCTACCTGTGTTGCATTTATGTTGTGCATATCTACTCATCTATCAGCCATACCTTCCCCCCACATGTGGTAAGTAAGGCACACAACCTGACCCATTAAAGATGTATAGAAACATAGAAATACAAAAGTTTGTCGGCAGAAAAGGACTCCATAGGTCCATCTAGTCAGCCCCATCCCCTCCCCCCTTCATGTCTCATATGAGTCATGACATGACCTAGGGTACTTGGCACATATGTTGGTGATGATACCTGCTGCATCAAAATACTATCTGGCAGTTTATACTGTGGTACCCCGTGCAGTTCCTGTATGCCTCCTCCACCACAGTCGGTGCCAGAATCACCACCTGCATGCAGTTGATTGCCCATGCTGAGAGAGAGAGAGAGAGAGAGAGAAAGCAGGAAAAGCTTCCTTAAATCAAGGAGGTTATTTAATAGACTACACTGAATTGAATTATTGCTTTTTGGACCTGTGTAAGTAACTAATATTGATTCTAAGTTTTTGAGGTTGACTTTTCTTAGTTTAACTTTTATTTGCAAGGGAGGAACTGTAGCTGGGATATATTTGCACTCATTTGTGACTAGACCTGTTACTTAACCTCTGTGAAATAGGTGTCTGAAAGAAAGGAAGGCACTCCCCATGGTGGAGGGTCAGAGTTGTAGTTGATTGTTTCTGGAGGGCACATGTTTATTCCCACCCACCCTGCCCCTCCCCACCTGCCTCAAGTGCATAACTTCCTTTATAGCAGGGGTTCTGACATCACTTCCCCAAACTGCTAACAAACATACACCTGTTCATATCCTCAAAGGCACAGTGCACTGAATAGGGGGTAAAGACACTCACAAGCTTGCACAGACTAAAACAAGAACAAAATAAAAAGAAAAGCATCTGTAACAGGAAGGGACATAGACATGTGGGAGTGGTGCAATGCACTGGTTGTGGAGCAGCAGTCTTTCAGGAGACATTCTGGAGACTGCGTTGCTGCCCAATTTGCAGGCACCTCTATGGTCTGATGGAGGAGGTTGTTCATCTCCATGCTGACCTGGCAAGGATTCGGAAAACTTGCTCCCCCACCCAGGGACCACCAGGCCACTGCCACTACCTCAGAGGTTGCCAAGAAAGAGGAGTGGTTGGACCATGGTGGGCTCAAGAAGAGTGAGGGTGGTGTAACAGAGGCGCATCCCTCCAGTTGTGCCTCTCCACAATTCATTCACCACTCTGGCTGAGCATGGTTCCTCTATGGTGGCACCCACAGTGGAGACCAAGGAGGATGCTGGGAACCTCCCCAATGGAGACCCACAAGAGGGTGGGACAGGACCCCACAGGGGAAGGAAACAACTCCTGGTGGGGGGACTCAATTGTTAGGGGTAGAACTGGGGAGGGAGGAAGGAAGTATGGTGCCTGCCGGTGCCATGGCTTAGAGGACAGAAATTAATCCTCAGGATCATGGGAGCAGCTGCAAGGGGGGTAAGTTGGATGTCATTATCCGCCTAGGGACAAATGACCTGGTTGAGAATGGGATCAGAGCAGTGCAACAAGAGTTTGTGGAGTTGGGGAGGGGCCTTAGACAAGTAGCACACAAAGTAACTTTCTTGGAAGTGCTACCTGTCTATGGCATGGATGAGGCTAGGGTACTCCGCACCATCGGATTCAATTACTGGTTGAAAAACTGGTGAAGAGCTCAGGGACTTGGCTTCATTGGGGACTGGGGCTCCACCTGGAGGGATGCATGCCTATACTGGTGCGATGGTCTGCATCTATCCAGGAAGGGAACCAGGATCCTACGTGATAGGTTTAAATGCTTAATTGGCAAGCACTTGAACTAGCCAAGGCGGGAGGCACTGAAAAGGAAAAGGGAAATCCTAGCCCCCCAAAAAATCAGGGTAGTTAGTGAGGTAAACACCAAGATAGTGCAGTCGATAGGGAGAAGGATGGGGTAAATGGAGAAAAAGACAAAAGTAGTAAGGACAGGGATGGGGCAAAAAAGAAATAAAACCATAAGAAAATGGAGGGTAATGAGTACCAATGCCCATAGTCTAGGTAAAAAGCTCCCCAAAATGGTGGTCTTGATGGAAGAGGGATGCCTGGATATCGTGGCAGTCACAGAAACATGGTACATAGAGAACCATGACTTGAATGTCAACATACCAGGGTTCACAATCTGCAGGAGGGGCAGGGAGGGAAGAAGGAGGTGGAGTAGCTCTCTATGTAAGGGAAGGGATCAAAGCAACAGAACTAAAGGGTATACAGGGAGGAGAGGAGGCACTGTGGATCACCCTGGTGACTGGAAATGGTACCACAATCTGCACATGGATTGTATACAGACCCCCATCCCAGGGAGAGGAAATGGACAACTAAATGATAGAAGGCATCCTTAGGATGGCAGAGAAAGGGTAGATATTGCTGATGGGGGAACCTGAATTAGCCAGGTGTTAACTGGAGCACCTTTGCTGCAGGCACATCCAAGAGCAGGGCCATTCTTGATGCCGTACAGGGGCATGCCTCAGACAGCTAGTTTCGGAACCCACTCGGAGGGAGCAGTCTTAGACCTGATACTCTCAAATGGGGATGGAGACAGGATCTCCGATCTTGAAGTGGGTAGCCATCTGGGAACAAGCGACCACCAAACAGTGTGGTTCATGATAAACAGCTGTAGAGTCAAGCAATACAAAAGTGAAGGTACTGAACTTCAGGAGGGCTGATTTTGTCAAAATAGGAGAGTGCCTCAGAAAAGCACTAGCAAACAGACAAGAAAGTGTGATGGAGCAACAATGGGGAAACATCAAAACCGCCATCACAGGGGCAACAAGCCTTTGTGTGAAGCAAATAAACAAATTAAAATGAAAGAAAAAACACTATGGTTCTCAAAAGAAGTGGCGGGGAAGGTTAGGGAGAAAAATATAGCATTCAGGAAGTATAAGGAAACACAGAAGAGCAGGACAGAGAACTGTACCAGTTAAAGCAGAAGGAGGCAGGGAAGGCAGTCAGAATAGCAAAGGCCCAAACCTAGGAAAAGATCACCAACTCAGTTAAGAAGGGGCATAAAACCTTTTATAGGTTCATTAGGGAGCAAAGAAAGACTAAGGCAGGGATACTGAGGCTGAATAAAGAGGAAGGTGGTTGGTCAGAGAACAACAGTGAAAAGCAGGGATACTGAACAAACACCTCTGCTCAGTATTTACAATAGAAGAGCAGGGGGAGATACCTAATCCAGTCAATAGAAGCACTCTGGATAGGGGGGTTGATATTAGTCGTTTCGCAGAAGAAAGAGTTCTGAAAGAACTCTTAAAACTGAAGGTGGATAAAGCAATGGGGCCTGATGGGATTCACCCCAGAATTCCAAAAGAACTAAGGGAAGAACTAGTAACACCGCTGACTACCCTTTTTAATAAATCATGGGAGGATAATGTGGTACCTGAGGACTGGAGGAGGGCAGATGTGATTCTCCTTCACAAAAGCTGGAGCAAGACCGAGGCAGGAAACTACAAACCTGTCAGTTTGACCTCAGTGGTAGGGAAAATTATGGAATCACTTCTGAAGAAAAGAATTGTTGAGTACCTAGAGGCCAGTGGGGCACAGGACCCAAGGCAGCATGGATTCACAGCAGGAAGGTCATGTCAGACACATCTAATTGATTTTTTTTGACTGGGTGACCAAAGTAGTAGACCAGGGAAGAGCTGTGGACATGGTCTGCCTAGACTCTAGCAAGGCCTTTGATACAGTCCTGCACAAAAGATTAATAAACAAATTAGCCAGCCTGGGAGTGGGTCCCAGGGTGGTAGCCTGGGTAAAACACTGGCTGGACAACAGGACACAGAGGGTAATAGTAAATGGAGTCCACAGTGAAGAAAGGGGGGTTACTAGTGGGGTACCACATTGTTCAGTACTGGGGCTGGTCCTTTTTAATGTCTTTATAAGTGACATTGCAGAGGGACTGGAAGGAAAAGTATGTCTCTTTGCAGATGACACAAAGATCTACAACAGGGTTGATATGCAAGTTGGGGTGGAAAGGATGAAAAGGGACTTGGCAAGGTTGGAGGAATGGTCAAATGTATGGCAGCTTAGATTCAACGCAAAGAAGTGCAAAGTAATGGACCTGGGAAACAAAAACCCAAGGGAAGAGTACACAATCGGGGGTGAGATACTGACAACAACAAAAATGGAAAGGAACCTGGGGGTAGTCATATCAGATGACCAAAAGGTGGGCCAGTAATGTGAGAAGGCAGTATGGAGGGCAGGGGGGATACTGGGATGCATAGGGAGAGGCATCACCAGTAGAAAACAGGAAGTTGTTGGCCCTCTGTACAGACAGTTGGTAAGACCACATCTGGAGTACTGTGTACAGTTCTGGAGACCCCATCTCCGCAAAGACATAGACAGGGTGGAGGCTGTCAAGAGGAGGGCAACCAAAATGGTGCAGGGTATGCATCAGAAGACATACGAAGAGAGAGTAAAGGAGCTTAATATGTATACCCTTGAAGAGAGGAGGGAGAGGGAGCCATGATAGAAACTTTCAAGTACAGTACCTCATGGGAATCAACAAGGTCCAAGAGGGTAGCATCTTTCAGAAAAAGAGATGTGCAAGAACAAGTTGGCACAATTTGAAGATAGAAGGGGGATGGTTCAGAGGTAATGTAAGGAAGCTGTGCAACCTTGTCTGGCCCACTGTAGCATGATGGGTACATGGTGCCAAAGTAGGCCGAACAAGGTTGCACAACTGTGCAATGTTGGCATGGTCAAAACAGAATCTCTCAAGGCACTGTGTGTCCTGCAGAGCATAAGTGTCCAAACATGGTCTGAAGACACATGGCCACCATCCCAGCTTCTGTTGCTGCTTGCGCTGAACCTCGACATCCAGCAATAGAACATTCATTAACATCCAGGACACATCCTAACCGATGGCAGGAACACTGATGATGACACAGCTAGATATGTTGTGCAGCCCTCCACCATGGACACATACCCCTTTAAAAGGGGCATGTACAAGCCACACCTACAGGGTGATGTGGCATGCTCAGTCATCCCTGAGCCATACCTGCCCCATACAGGTAGCACAATGACAGCAGCACAGGCACCCACCTATATCTCTGTACCACAGGTTGGCAGAGTTGGGGCATACCCAGGAAAATGTGGCATATGTCTAAGAGGACATGCATGGACAACCCCAAAGGGGGCACTTTGTTGGAGCTGGAGGATCTGGGTAAGGTATGTATGCTATAGGAAGGGTGTGTATAGTTGTGCATCACATGTGTTGTGTGTGCTGTAATGGTGATCTCTGTGCTCTGCTTATGTTTCCCACAGGACATCAGGGGCTATCCAGATGAACTGATCCTTGTCCACAACAAGCAGCTGGATGGGGCATTGGCAGTGGTGGTGGAATGGTGGGCACACATGCCCCTGGAGGTACCTAATTTCCTCTTATGGAGTGTGAGCAGTGAGGACATCTATTATCAGGACAATGTTGAGGATCTATAGAGAGTGACTGAGCCATCAGAGGTAAGTACTGTGGATGGTAGGATACCTATATTTAGCAATGATATATTTATAGCCCTGCATGTGTATTCCATTCATCCCAGTCATCTGTATGTGTTCTTGTCACTACAGGGCTGCAGCAGTGGTCTGCTAAGGAGGCTGGCCATCATGGTGCAAGGCTGCTCACATTGCATGCTGCTGGGGTCCAACGAGGATTACATGGAGGAGGACTAAGTGCAGCACAAATGACCCCATCTGCTTGGCTGCTGTGCACCTGTTCTACACTGTCCTTGTCACTGCTAAATTTGGTTATGCATATATATGTTAACATTATAGTGTACCATGCACACTGCATATCTGTTCATCCGCCCTGTCTGTGGACAGCATTTTGTATGAGGCATTTGTTGCCATGTATAATTGTATGGTATTGCATCAAAGTGTGCTGTACATATCTCCTTTGTCCGGGTCTTTTTTCACAGCTGGTATCTGACCTATGTTGCACCGAGGGTCTGTCACAGTGTTGTTCTAGCACAGTCTGTACCTATGGAGCCTACAATCCATGTGGTGCATCCTACAAACACAGCACGCAGTTGGTTTATGGTAGCCCTACACATGGTGTAAGGCTGTGTGTACCACACCATGCACCAGATGGGAATATTTCCCATGGTGCTTGTCCATGTGGGGGTGACCTGCACACTGTTTTTCAGCCATGCCCCTATGCCTGTGCATAGCACTGCCACTTCGCAGCTCTACGTGGGACACCTATGCGTGCATCTGTGTGCTGTGTCATTTGTGTGTTCGGGGCATATTTCCTTATGCACACGTGTTGTATGCTGCACGCACAGTGCAGATTGGTTGTGCATAGGCCACAATATGCACAGCAGAATACATTTTTTAAATTAGCCCATAGACCTCTATTTTTCCCAGCACACCCCCCATTTACCTGTTTCCTCACCTTTCCTCCTTCATCTGTATATCATTTCATCCCTTTTCCCTGCAGTGTTTCTTTTCTATCATTTCTACATTCAATAGACGTAATGTTTACTATGGATGGAATACAGGAATTCAAATCTCTGCTTAGTTCAACTGGCAGAATGTTCACCCCATAATCACACAACAGGCCTTAGTTGGAACCAGGGCTTCTGTTTTATCTGTAACAGGTTAAGTAAGCAATAAGACTTGATGAGGTATGGGTTGATGCCTGATAACAGCATGCCCAAGGTGCATAATGAGGCACAAGGTACTTGTGCCAAGTGCCTTTAGCGCCTAGGAAGTGCTCTTATCAGGCAACAGCCACACCCCAGGAGTGTTTTATTGCTCATATAAAATGTGTTTATTATTATAAAAATGTAATTCATTAAAAAAACTATTAAAAGATTGTTTAATTATGTTTCTGTGTTTATTTCCATGTTGTTAGCAAAGTAGTCCCCTGTTGTGTCTATGTCAGAATGTGGGTACCACTACAGAGTGCTCTAGACATTTAACACTAGTGGTTTGATTTATCCTCTTACACACCCCAGTCAAGCCTCCTGCGGTGTATTTGCCATGCTGTGTATACCACTTTATTGGATTTCTATCCCCCCCCCCGGCTTTGCATGGATAGTTAACACTGGGGCCTGTGCATATATTTTTATACAAAGTATCAGTTGTTTATGTTTACAGCATGATCACATTTTGAGCAATCAGTGGCAGCACACAATCGAGTTGTGACTCAACTAAGCTGGAAGTTGGAAAGTGTGGGTGAGCACAAGGTGTTAACAGTAACTCAGGAACTTGATACTGTATTTTGGGCCCCTTTCTGCAGACTGCCTGTTTGACTCGGGGACCCGAGTAAAACGAGTGTCATGGCAGGCACCTGCTAGTTCCTGCTCACGCAAACAACAGGTAAAATACATAATCATTCTCACTTGTGTGGCTTTAATATTGTGGCCAGGTGGGCTGGTAGGTTGATACCTGATTCTGTGGCTGAAATAGTGCAGATGGGCAGCCTGATCCTGGTAGGCTGGTGAGTGAGCTGTAAAAACCCAGGTCCAAGAATTAAAGGCCCACCGATCAGAAAAAAAGATTAAACAGTTGAGTATGGCATATGGTATGGTATGGTATGGTATGGTATGGTATGGTATGGTATGGTATGGTAAAATGTTATTCACATTTCATATGAAAAGGAGACTCAATTGAGCAGAGCTCTTTTACAGTGCGAGCCTTTCTTACAATTGATACAGCTGCCTAAATTCAGTACATAAATAAAATATTGCAAAAAAGAATATTTATTATACATGGTACACAGAGTATAAATACCAATTGTAAAGACATTTCAAGCAACAAAATACATAGATTCCACATGAATCAGTATCCTAGTTGAGACAACAAGCTGAATTCCCATGTACTTGGCTAGACTGTTCGAGCAGGAGATAGGGGTGGCATCAGGGTACAGCAACCCAAACTGTAGGACAGGGTGTAGCAGCCATGCCTGTTTGGGACAAGGGATGTAGGCAGCAGCGTGTAGCAAAGGATCTCATTCTTGTTGTTGGGGGGGCAGCAGGGTGCAACTGCCTCGACTGTAGAGGCATGCAACAGGGTGTAGCAAATGCCCTGACTCTTGTTTCAAGAGGCAGCATGGTGCAGCAGCCCTAATTGTGCAGGCATGGGGCTTTAGGGCACAGCAGGCCACAGCAACCCCAACTCCCAACTATGTAGACAGGAGTAGGGTGCAGCAGCCCTGGCTGTGGTGACAGGAGACAGAGGACAGCATGGTGCAGAAGCCTCAACTGTGGGGCAGGACACAGAGGGGCATCAGGGTACAGCAGCCCTGACTGTGAGAGGAGGTGCTCATGGTGAAGCAAAAACTCCACCACTGGTGGCCTAGGGTGCATGGTGCAGCAGCCCCAACTGTGGAGGCAGAAGACCTGGGACTCCAGGACTTAGCAGAGCACACAGCCCCGACTTTGGAGACAGGAACAAGGAGCAACAGGTGCAGCATCCATGACTGTGTGGATAGGGGAGAGAGGGCAGCAGGGTGCAGCAACCCCAACTGTTCAGGCAGGGGGCAGAAGCCCTGATTCTTTAGGCAGGGGATGGAAGAAGCAGGGTGCACAATCCCCAACTGTGTGGGAGAAGACAGTGGGCAGCCGGGTGCAGCAGCCTTGAATGTGGAGCAGAAGGCAGAAGGCTTGTGGGGCAGGGGACAGGTGGTAGTAGAGTGCAGCTGCCTCGACTGTGGGCAGACACGGTGCATCGGGATGCCATATAGTGTTTCTGGTTATACACATACCTGATATATTTTCACACAGAAACCACCAAAGAACTGAAATTTGTGAGTTCAGACAGTACATGTGCTTGAAATAGAAAAACGTGACAGGCACCTGTTTGTCAATCTGACATTAAAAAATGTTCTTACATGAATGTATTTATGAAGGTTACATCAAAGGTAAACTATTTCTATGAATTAACAAAATTTAGATTTATTTTATATTCATTAAACAACTTTGTTATGTAATTAGAAAAAAAATCAGTTTTGATGAGAAAGAACTGACAGCTGTGATAAAGACAAGCTGATTTCTCACAGAGAAAGATTTCCACTACTTAATTCAGCTTTGAAACTCAAATGATCAACTTTTTATAAGAGGCCGGCTAAGTGGCACTGAGGGTTGAGGTGCTGGATGCCACACCTCGCGCCACACCAGCGACCCAGGTTCGGGAATGAGCCTGGGCCACCAGGGGTCGGCAGGGGAAGGAAGGGATTGAGGGTCCATAAGACTGCTGTCCCTTTCTGGGGAAGGATCGGGACTTGTGCCGCTCTCTAGCAGCTCCTGGGAGAGCTCAGGAGCAAGACAGGGATGTGGTGCTACAAATGCAGGGGAGGAGCATTGGTGGACACCGGCACATTGTGCCATGACATCATGGCATGTCCATGCTCCTGGGGACAACACAAGAGAAAAATTCCCGGAGAACTGAGGAGGTGACGAGGTCCTCAGGGACCAGGCTGCACATCTCCAATGCTGGACTGCCACTCCAGTGGTCCCCAGATGCCACCTGCAGGGATGGACCCTCTAATCTCAGAAAGATGCCGCCAAGGTAGGAGTGGTGGGCCCTACCCTGGGGGGTCATCCAGGTCTGGGAAGTCCCTGTAGGGGGGACCACTGGGAGGAGTCTCAGCAGGCAGTAGCAGGGCTGAGTCAAGAAGGCACCTCTGAGAGATGCCTCAGACCGGAGCATAAACAAAGTTGGAGAAAAAAGAAAACTTTTTATAAGAAGAGAAAGATAGATTTTTTAAGCTACTCTATCTAAACACATACCGGAGGCTAAGCCTGTAAGAAACCTGGAGAGCAAACCATTAACTCTACAGAGTGCTCTGATTGGGAACTGAAGCAGCAAGCTACTCCAAGATGGTGTCATCGCTCTCCAAGCCTGACTGAGAGGGACAGAAATAACTCCACTGGTTTTAGTCACTGTAGAGCAAGTTAACAAATGCTGATTTAAAGAAAACCACAAAACCAAACAGCACGAAATTGTTGGGAAACACTGTTCATGAGACAGGGACTTCAATCTGAGCTTTTTATAACAATATGTAAAAACTATTGCACATGATCTTTAAAGTCCTGTTTGCAGAGATATTTGCTAGCACTAAGTGGTTGAGCTGTGACTATTGCAAAGGAGATGCAGACTGGAATGAATGCTGAGTTACCACTTTCTAAAAGCAGATGGCATGTACATGAGACTGCTCACAACCATGCAAGCTGGGCAGCTGGGGAGGTAGCTTATTTTTAGATAGGTTGGGTGGGAGAAGTAGACTGCATGAGTCACAACATGGGAAAGGTTACCACTGGATTTCACAGAGGGGGATTGAGGGGACTGCATTAAGACAAGTTGGAGATGGGATGTGCCACTAGGCACCAGGGACCCATGATGCTAGGTGGATGGGGCATAGGGCCTGATATCACAGAACTAATGTTGGGTAGTGCTACACTTTGTGCATGGTTCTCCATAGCTAGATTAACACAGCATTACCTCCACTCTAACTCACTGGGATGATTGTGGGCATTATCCCAGACAGGGTTTACTGACATTTGTAACAGTTATTAGCACTATGCCATGCTTACAAGGGATCTACTCCCCAATGCAGTGTGAGAATGCTACTGAGCATATTAAATTTCAGGTGATGGTACAACTGAAGTGGTGCAAAGCACCTGTTCTGTATTACCTTGAGGTGGACTGAGCATCAAGCCTCATATTTTCACAGCTGATTCAGTAAGCTTGATATTCCAGTTATGTACAGCAATGTGAGTGACTTGAGTTAACTGTTAACTGACTGCAGATTGCACCATGGAATGGGTTGGGTTGTGGGCTCCATCTAGGCCCCATGCACTGTGTCATTGTTTTGCTAACTCATTTCACTCCTCCAGCATTTATGGGGAGTTGCGATGACTTCCTTCAGACTCAATGCTAATCCTTTTTCTGTACAGGTAATCCATGCCTACATGTCCCAGGTTGCCTAACACACATTTCCTCTAAGCCTCCATGGCTTCTTCCCCCACCACATGGCAGGGCCTGATCTGTTCAACATTGGGCAGGCTCCAGTGAGACTGGGTATCAAAGGGCCTAGAAGAATGCCATCGTGGTCTTCTGTGTTGGAGATTTTTTGGGTGGGACCAGCTGCCTCTGCTCTGTGTGCTCAGAGTTTTTTTGTTTCTCCTGAATGTCGGTGGGCCCCTGCATATATGTGGGGGGCATCATCTGCCCATGGTCTTCCCCCTTTTTCTCTTCCAGAATCCCCACCCCATTAATGCAACATGTTCAGTTCATGTCAAAGACTCATCTCTAGGTGACTTCACCTACCCTTGCTGAAGCACCCCCCCAGCTGCACTGTTACTTGTGGCCCTGCAGATGGCAGTAGAGTAGCGGTCACTGCCACCCTCCCTCCCTCTGTGTTGAAGAAGGAGAGAATTCTCAGGCCTGGTTTCATAGTGTACACCATGGCCACCATTAAGGTAAGAGACTCCCAGTTGCTGGGATATCTGGCTAGCCCTACAGATGGCATTCTTGAGAGAGTTGTAATTAAAGCTCATGAAAGGCCAGTCACTTACCAGTGACACGCTCTGCTGCTACCTGAAGGACCAGGATTGCCCTGCAATGCTGGAACTGAACCCTGAGGCTGGCAGAGGCTAGAAACTGCTGAGGCTGGGCACTCAGCCCTGAGAGAAGAAAGGCTCGGGCTGCCCGTCATTTTGCACCCCTTGCCTGTTAATTATAGAATGGCATTGATATTGGTTAAGAAAGCGGCTGCATTCCCACACTTCTAGTTTGCAAAGGTGTGCAGCCATGGCACCCCAAACAATGGGGGAGGGGAAGAGAAAAAACATAAGAAAAGTCCATGAAGGCTGTTGAGGCTTCTTTTTAGATTTGCTATCTTTAAACAAAAGCTGAATACGCTATATACAGCATGTTTGTTTTTTTAAAATTAAAAATAACCCACAATGGCTCATTCCCAAACCATCTCAGAAATGTTATAGGCCTAATAATATAGGAATCTTGCTGGTTTCCTAAATCCTTTCTTTCAATAGAGCTTTTGAATTTCCCAGCAGAGACTGGCAATAAAGGATTTCCAGTATATACACTAATGATAATAGTAGGGTAAAGAAAAAAAAACACTGTGCACACTGTGTTGCCCAAGTGTGCAGGAAGTTTATTTGGCAAGAGGGACTTTTGGCAATGTACAACAGCTGTGAGTAGCCAAAGTCCTGCGGACATAACCTTTAAATACAAAAAACTTGGCACGGCTGGAGTTCATTCACTTCAAACTCATAAAAAACTTGACTCCGTGTGTTGCCAGGTAACACTTGTATTCTCCGTCAGCTGAAAAGAATGCATCAGTAAACAGGACAAACAATCCATCCCTTAAGTGAATTAATTTCACATAGCATGAGTGACTCATATGAAACTTATTAGGAATGGTAATTTAGGTGCTGTTTGTAGAAACTTGTTATAAACTAGTTTTGCTTTCCATGGGATGCCTGAAAAACTTTTCTTATTAGAAATAGAATGCAATACAATCTTGACAAAGCCTTCACTGCAGGTGTCTCTGTGGCATGACTGTTTTGGAAACAGATCTGCCTGTGATGAGAATAAGCCACCCAAAGCCTATTGCACTGCATGTGTTTCCATTAACAATGCACAGTACTGCACTGTGTGCAACTAGGCCCAAAGTTTCTTTAAGTCGATCTTCAGTTCTTTGTTTCTCTTTAAAACTGACAGGCTGAATCGATGACTGAAGGAAGTTCATTGTTATACAGTGCCTTTCATACACAGTGTATCCCAAAGTGCTTGACAAAGCAATGAGTTTTGGTCCCTGAGCTGATAATGATTGCCAATTTATGTTAACTTGCTAACTACAGTATGTATCTCTCTAGTGCTTTACTGTTGACTTCCTGAGGAAGTGCTGGGGTCTTTTGGTCCATGTCTCTCTAAAACTGCGTGATATGAATATGCTGCCTTTTTGTGTTGTGCTTAGCACTTTGTGATTAAATAAATGTGCTAATTTTGAGCTTAAATATATATCCTGCATGATGCCATCGGTTTGGAGCCACTCAGTGTTGTCTTTTCATTTCTTGCTTTACATGTAATAGACGTTCTGTCTAGTGTTGCTATCCGATTACCAAGATCTTGAATAAATAATGAATCAATCAATACTGGCAGTGTAGAGATTGTGTCCAGTTATTAAAGGGGACAAAAGATGTGGGTGGTTTCGCAACTGTTTGTCATTTTCCTATTTTTAGAAATGCTGTTTGTGCTGTCACAAGTCCACTCACTCTTATGACGGGGGATGGGGTAAGAGATATCCTTTCTCTGTGTGAGGGGATATAAATACAGTCTTGAGTCTGTGTTCCTGGGATAGAACTCTCTCAGCCACTGCACCACTAACCAGAAAGCCGCAGGCATGTATAGGCTTCGGGGGGGGGGCCCTATACACCATATTACTGTGTCTTTCCCCAAAAATGATATGCTCGGTTCAAACCCCCATAGGCTCCTCTTGAGATCCTTCATATTTCCTCCCCTCCTTTCTTCACAAAGTCCCTAGGGACACTTCACTTTTGGTAGTGTTAGGCCTTAAAACAGTCACACAGGTGTGGTATCATTTGACAACTCTTACCAAGGCAATCCACACAACAGACATAGGCAGAATTATATTTTTAAATAAGTCAAAAGCTTTACTTATTAATTAATAAATTCAGTAAATAACATAAAGACAAATAATTTTAGACATTGGTTACAAGGTATTGAAAATAAAATGGAAAATATACATAAAAACCTACACTTTGAAACTCTGAGATTTAGAGTCTACCTCAAATCCTTAGTGATGAAGTTTGAATTGCAAAGTCTTTACAAAGGCAGATGGAAATCTTGGTTCTTAGTAGTGCAGAAGAATTCTTGAACAAAGTGTCCATGCTCTCCTAAGCAGATAGAGAGAGTCCCAAATGCAACAATGGCAAGGTTTCAAGCAAAAATGCAAAAGCTAAAAAGGCTCAGATACCTCTCTGCAGCTTGGTTTTAAGAGGGTTCCCAAGGGCAGGTCCAGTGGATAGTGGCTGCCCTGCAAGTGGCTAGCATTCTGTTTCTATGGTTACCCAACCAATCCAAGTTTAGTATTTTATTACAATATCACAGATATGAGGTTCTTAATATAAGAAAAAAAAGACTCTGAGGTCAGCCAGCTCAAACCAGATTTCTAGGGGAACATTCCAGCCTTCCTGCTGGGAGACAGCTGAAGTTAAACTGTATTCAATACAGCTGTTTACTTAATTGGTATCCCATTTATTGGTAACGAAGTTAGCTGAGAGTAGACCTCTGAAAACAAAGGAAAGATAAACAAAGAGGCATCAGAAGATGCTGTGGTCCATTGAGACACAAATGGACCTGCCTGCTGGCCAGCTCTGCTTATTTAGTCTTTTGTCTCCTTTTAGATAATTTAATTTCCTCTCGCCTCTGCTAGCAGAAAACAGATTTTTTCTGTAGTAATGAGAAAATCACATCTTTCTACAGGGCCCATAGTCTGTACCCATGACCCTTGCACTTACATTGGGTCACTATGGCATTCTCTGATGCATTTCTCACATACAAATGATATAAAACATGACTAAAACAATAAGGTATGGCCTTATCTCACCAAACATGCCTCCAAGTTATCCACATTTAACTGTATGCAAGCCCCTAAGGAGCTTACTAGCTGTGTTTCCCACATCAGGCTGCCTGGTGTTTTGGGACCACCTGCTGGCAGGTGGGGCCTGGGGCCCAGGTAGTATAAATTAGGGAGTCTTGCACCAAAAAGGGTGAGTCCGGGAGTGAGAGAAGGTGAGAAAATGAGCTCCCAGTTTGGGGAGACCCCACAAGGTTGGCAGTGGGCCTAGGTTTGGGGCCGGGGTGGGATGATGCCCACTCCAGCCCACCACCCTTGTTTAGAGAGAAGTTGGTGGGGTCCAGTGAGCATTTGTGGAGCTGCATGGAGTGGGACCTCTGCAGCCTGGAGGAGCAGGTGCTGGGATCCGTAGTAAGTTGGAGCCTGCCACTTGATCCCTGGCACCGAGGTAGGGTGGCATAGAGGTCCCAGTGTCTCTAGGCCAGTTGGCTGCCACAGGGTCCTGGTGCATGGGCCCAGTGGTGAAAGCCCAAGTTCATGGGGAGAAGTGGTGACAGCCTGCTCCCGGACACCTTCTGGACTGTTTGCTGTGTCCTTCTGGATCATTTGCAGCTTTTGGAAGCCCCCTAAATTCTCAGGGCTACGGGTGTGCGAGACCACCAGGAGCAGCTTCCTTTTTAAGCTGTCTGTGGGGTGCTCATTGGGCAGCATGAAATGTGAGTGCAGAAGAGTAAATGTGTTCCTAAGTTTTGTGCAGGAGGGAGTTGTTATCTGAAGTGACCTGGGAAGAATTGAATGTCAGCCGATGTGTGTTGCTGCCATCATCATGTAGAGCCTGATTCAGCTCCAACTAGCAATGTGCAATCAAGATCCTTGGATCAGTGTTCTGCAAGCAATGTACTCTTGGCCCCGGCCATGTGTGATAAAGCCCACCCACCATGTATGGTTTTCTCACTCTCCATGGAGTGGCCTGTTTTATCTTTCTGCAATGAAATCAGCTTTTTTTTTGCACTTTGAGTCATTGTGGGCAATGAACTTACTTGATCTACCTCAATGTACTGCTTAACAAGTTTTGCCCCCTACAGCTGGCAGCAGTCCTGTAGAGACAGTCAACACCCCCAGGATAATAAATGAACCAGGTAACTGAGCAAATTCTTGTGACTGTGTTTCTGGCTATGAGTGCCCCCTCCCTCTTTTTGCACCACCTGGCATACCCATAGACACTGGGTGGGAGAGGTGGTTATGTGAACTTGAATAAACATTGATGTGAAAAGCTACATTTTCTGTTTGTTTCTTTGCATTGTCAGTATTCTGTGAAGGTCTCTTTACTGAACCAGGAATCTAGAGTTTTAACTACATCATTGCATGGATTTAGAACTCTGAACACTGCTCTGACAGGTCACGAGCTGATGGTCAGAGTGCTGAATCCATGCAGTGACATAGTCAAAACTCCAAAATCCTCATTTCATGAAGAGAACTGTGTGGAATGCTATCCATAAAAAGAAAAACAAAACAAAACACAGTTGTACATCAAAATGTATTTAGCTACAGTTAAATATGGATCACTTAGAGGTATGCATATATTTTCTGAAAATTAGAACAATACAAGCAGCTGCAAATTCACCCAAAGTGTCTGTTCCTTTTAAACCCTTAATATTCATCCACGTGTACAGGGACAACTTCAGTACTAGCTGTTTCATGGACACAGGTAATATTAGCTAGGAAATGGGGTGATCCGTTATTGTACTAAAAGCACCATGATGGATCTTTTCATCCACCTGAATGACTACAATGGAATGGACCTCATTTAAAGAGCCAGTAGCACCAAAAACAGCAGAAAAAGCATGTTATTCATTTTTAAAAGTGGTCTTTAGTTATTTTTTACTTGAGAAGTAGTTTTTTCTGGTAACTTTTACCAATTAGATAATTTTCTACTGTTCCTAATAGTACTACATGTGATGTAAAGTGCAGTCTGTTCTGTTCTCCTTTATACCTCATCAGCTCTGTGACTTCACACATTGTGACATCACAGATGGCCAACTGGACACAGGGTGAGTGTCTGCACTTGGTCAGTCATGATTAGAGGTGGGGGAAGTCAAGGAACTTAACTTCATGATGTATGTTACGCAGTGTCTCTGACTTTGCTTCACCTGTGACCAGACTTCATGTAGTTTTTGCCTGGGGAAGTGTTCAACATTTGCCTAGTGAAAAGCAAGCATATGAGCACTGGCTGGTGAAAGTAATAATAATAATAATATTTTTATTTATATACTACAATTCTAGAGTCAAAGCGCTTTACATACATACATATCATAAAACAATTCAATAAAACCTTACAAATAATTCAACTTCAATTAAAATATCCCACAATCCATAACAACATCAAATGCTAAAAGTCTGCTTAAACAAATGTGTTTTTTGGTTGGTTTTAAAGTCTCCACGGTCCCGCACTCTCTAATCTGATGAGGTAGAGAGTTCCACAGGGATGGTGCCACATACATAAAAGCCTGGGCCCCAGATGTTTTCAATCACACCCTGGGAACCTCTAACAACCCCTCATCAGTTGAGTGGAGAGGACGGCTGGGGCTGTAGGGAGTCAGGAGCTCTTGCAGGTAACTTGGTCCCAGTCCATGCAGGGCTTTATAGATCAGAAGACTGACCTCGAAGGTGATCCGCCACTGCAGAGGCAGCCAGTGCAGATCACGCAGCACGGAAGTAATATGACTGAAGCGTGAAGTCCCGGTCAACAATCATGCCACAGCATTCTACACCAGCTGCAATTGGCAGATATCAACCCCCAGAAGCCCCAGGTAAGGGGAGTTACAGTAGTCAAGGTGGGAGGTCACAAAGGCATGGAGCAACATGGGCAGATCATCAGATGGAACAAGGTGCTTAATTCTGGCGATGTTCCTAAGACGGTAATCTTGAAGCAGCATTATGTGGGATTTTAACTGAAAACTACATAGAAGTTGTTAGCAGATAAGGACCTCTTGGCCCACCTAGTGTGCTCTATTTTCCCTACCTTTAGAAAATGAGCTTGGAAATTCCAAGACTCTGATTGGTTGATACCCCTGGCAAGTTGGGCATGTATCAGACAACAGAGCCCAGGTAAGAAGTGCCAGACCCAACTGATCTAAGTACCGAAATCAAGGGACCATTTTGAATTTTAAATGAATTGTAAACCTTGATCTGTTGCCATGTTTTTTCCTCTCGGTTAGCAGGCTGGTGGTCAACCAAACACCTTCCCCAGTTTGTCTTATTAAAAGTTAAAAAAAGAAAAACAAAGGATGAAAGCAAAAAGATGCAGCCAGTCTGACTGGCTGCAAAACCGCAAATTGACTTCACTGAGAGAAACAGAAAGAGCACTACCTCTGGTAGCACTCCTGTTTATGAGAGCAGGGTCACTGTCTTGGTTTCCTGTACCACAATGCCGTGGGTAACCTTACTGCCGACTACAAAGTGACAGGGAGGATGTGCGAAAGCACAAACTGTCTTTTTTTCCTTAACTGCTCCTCTCACTACACCCATCACAAAAAAAAATATTCATTTTTGTACCCCAACGCTGGATATTCACTGTACGCTTCAAAGCAGACAGCAGCCCTTTTTAAAAAGTTGAAATCCTTTTGGGATCACAAAAATGCTGACAGCAACTCCATCTCACTTAACGAGCAAGTTGGCAGTTGATTCAGTCTCCTCTCCACCTCTGTCTGTCTCAATTTTTAAGTTCAATAAGGTGACATGAAGAACAAAAACACAGTAGTTTTTATTTCTGCGGCCGGAGAGAGACACAAATAATAATTTATCACAGCCGCCCTCTGCAGGCTCCCGAATGCGATCTCATGCCCGCTTCTCCAGGCACCGGTCCATTTTGTTTATCGGTGAGCACCCCCTACCCATCCCCTGCCAATTTAAACATAAAAAATAAATAATTTAAGCTCTCATGTTTCGCCTCGTAATTCTGCATTTACACATCCTGGCATTACGTGCCAGGTCATGCAAGGTTGCCTAACAGTACGCCAAGTACACTTCCGTAGTGGCTTCCCTCTTGATGCCTGCCATCCATTTCTGGCAAATGTGTCACCGCTACCAGCTTGCTCTTTCTTGCTGTTTCATTCTGGGTGTACTCAGGTAACAACAAGCTGGAGATCCAGACATGGTGTTCACTTGATGGCGATTCAACAGGGGGAGAGAGACAGATAGATGCAGTATACAAATGGATCATAGCTTGGTGTGTGTATGTGTGTGTGTGTGTAATCATGACAACCAGCTTCACGGAAGAACACTCATACAGGTGGAGGAACTATTTTATTACAAAACTTACTGTAAATTAAGTATTTATTATTTTTTGAATTAAACAATTTTTTTTTACAGTGCCCATTTTCTAAGCACAATAATACCCTCCAGGGTCAGCTATTATTGCTTATACAGTGCCAACCCTATTTTCCCTACCTACAGTGCCTCCCAACTTTGCTATGCAAAGGGTTAATTTAAAAAAAAATGTTTTTTTTGTGTTTAACCCACCCACCAAGACAAACATTTCCCACACCCTCCAATCACCCAGACTTTTAAAAATTGAGTGCCGACACCCGACACCCTCTATCACCCATCTCCTTCCCCCCCCACATTCCCAGTGAATTTTACTATAATAAAAAATATATCCCTTATGCCCATCTATGCCATGTCATGTAAAAATCACCACCCATCTTCCCCATCCCATGCCAGTAACTCCAAGTCAATCACAGCAAATCCCTTCATCATACCACCCTCTAGCACCCAACCACCCACCTTCCCATCCCAAAATTTAAAGGATACTACTGCTCTGACAAGTTAAAAAGGAAAACCATTCAGCATTAGAGTGTGACACCCTTGCACTTAGTGTCCTGCAATAGAAACAATGAATGATGACATCCACACCAATAGTAACACCTGATTCATGCACTTGATGTGATGACTTCCATATGGAAAGGGAGGAACCAGAACACATGGCATGATGGTGGAGCATGTTCGGGCCTGGGTTCTGGTGACTAGCTGTCCCCCCCAACTTTGTAGGCGCTTATATAGAAGGATCAACTGCTCCTCTGATGCTAGCCCCAATTGGGGGGCCCATGTCTAGGGGTAAGCTGGAGGGTTTAAAGATGGGGTTTGTAAGTGCTAGAGAAGTTGGAGTACTGGGTTGAGCAGTAGCCACTGATAGGGACCATCCTGGAGGTGTGAGCATAAGCAATAAGTTGCAAAAGAAAAGAAATGAGAAAAGGAATGAAGGAGTTTATCATACTGTAGGCAGGTAAGGCTGCACATTTCCTTCAGGACCAACAGTTATACACAGAGTAGTCTGTGTGGAAATTTCAATACTTTGGCTGTGAAGTATCAGAAGAGGGAGACAATGCCAGACAAGATTTCAAAAGTTGATTTAAATAACCTTGGGAAAGAGCTACAGCACTGAAGTGGTGGCAGCAACAACACAAAACTTGTGGGCGTGCAATGCAATGGTGAAAGCAGTAGTGATATGGAGCACAGAGCTGATGTGTGTGAAAGACTCTACCAGACAGCTAAGAGGAAGAGGCTTTAACAGAATGTATTTAAGGTGGCAGCAAAGAGTTGAAGCAAAAAAAAATACTAGCAAAGAAAGGGCACACAAATGTGAGTGAGATACTAAACAGATGCTACTGAGGTAGGTGAGGTACGTGATAGGTGCAGGGTCTGCACCAGAAGACATATGAAGAAAGACTAAAGGAGCTTAAGATGTATAGCCTCGAGGAAAGGAGGGAGAGGGGGGACATGATAGAAACTTTCAAATACCTTAAGGGAATCAACAAAGTCCAAGAGGTAGCATCTTTCAAAAAAAGAAATGTGCAAGAACAAGGGGGCACAATTTGAAGATAGAGGGGGGATGGCTCAGAGGTAATGTGAGGAAGTATTTGTTCACAGAGAGGGTTGTAGCTGCATGGAACAGCCTTCCTGAGGAGGTCATAGAGTCAAAAACAGTGGGGAAATTCAAGAATGCATGGGACAGACGTAAGGCAATTCTAATGGGGGATAGGAGGAAGTAGGCTGTTGGTTAACTAGAATCTGCAGCTTATCCGTTAGGAAGGGAAATGGGCAGACTAGGTGGGCCAAGCGGTCCTTATCTGCCGTCAAATTCTATGTTTCTATGTGTGGAAATTGAATGGCCAGTGGATTGGCAAAAATGTGTAGACAAAGGTATTACATAGAAAGATCATATTCATTTCATTCATTGTCTAAGTGCAGACAGTGGGGTGTGAAGTTAGTTTTGAATTAAGGAACCCATGCTGATTGTAGGTTAGCTAGGTGTGATTATTTATGTATTAATTTAAAACATTTTACCAGGATAGGCTTACTGAGCTTACAGCTTGTTTTCAAATGCATGGGGCGAGGGGGGGGGGTACAGTATAGTACAATACAATAAGACCACAAAGGTAACAAGAGAGCAGCAGTGCCTGCAATGCAATCTATACCATCAGTTCAACAGTGGGTACCAAGTGAGTGTAAAGAAACATGACAGCGATATGACAGATATCCTACCATGCAGGTACAGAACAGGACAGTATCTAGATACCACTAATTTATATAAAATCTACTGTGCAAGGTAGACAGCAGTGGACTATGAGGTGAGTGTAGAACTATACATTATGCAAAACTGTTGCAAACATGGGTCGTATGGTCATGAAGAAGGACTTTCAGGATAAAATAAGACAGAGCAGAATGCATAAGAGGCAGACTGAAAATTCAGAACACTTTTTGCATATTTTATTAAAGTCAAGAAATGCTAATCAGTACCTCCTTAGGAAATAGGTTCAGTAAGGAAGAACAAAAAGTTATAGAAAGAGTTTGGGGCCTTGGGTGATACAGTTTGTTTAATTTGTTTGTGACCTTGGTAATCATATGAATGATTACTTCATTTTGCACATCTGTGGTACTGTATGTAGTATCTGTTCTACCCATTTCCACAGCTGGGTGGACAGAAGCATTGGGAGTTTAAAGCAGCAGTATTTGTCAGTCAGGAAACAATTTTATTAGATAGTTTTTTAGCAAAAATGTATTTCTGATACCCTAAGAGTTGTGTTCAGTATATTTTTATTTTTCTCAGATATTGCTGAAACAGCATTTACAGCTGATTATTTTATTAATAACCCATGTCATTAAAGTTGACCACCACTCACAGTTTTTAAAAATCTCTTCCACTGAGTTGACCTGTTGAATGTACATGGTATATTCATACTGTAGATGTGTTAGGATGGTACTGCCACATTTTTCTGATAGTAAACAGCACAGCATTGTACCAAGATATTTTAATTCTTTCAAGGCGGGCATGGCATGGAGTGGGAACTTTCAAAAATGTCAGAATCGTGTATCTTGATTCAAGAATGAATGAAAACAAAAGGAAAAATGTATATCTTGATATTTTTGCCAAACGTATATTATTGCTGAAAAAACTATATGGTACTAACAAAAACTGGTACTTTGGGTGACTTTTCCAAGTGGAGACACCCTATAGTTCAATGTAAGTGTGTTGAACTTACATGCTGGTGACCTGGAGTGAACTCGCAGTCAGGGGTCAGGTGGTCAGGCTTGGAGGGGGGGACATGCTGTTGTAGGCAGCATATCCCTGCTAGAGGAAGAGGAGAAGGCATTCTCTGGCACAGAGTCTCTAGTGGGTGGGCTGGGGAGCTTGCTTTCCTTGCATTGAGCTTGCTACATGCATCTTCGGAATGCACCCTCATTGACGCATTGCAGTGCCACACTTGGATAGAAAATGAAGGAAACCCTTGAAGCCTGTCCATGGCAGGATGACAGCCTAGCCCTCCGCAGACCCCACACTTCCAACATTGGTTCCCATCACATCCCATAATCCTGACCCTGGAATGAGAAGAAGGACAAGAGATCCTACTGGGGGGGGGCAGGGCAGGAGGAGGAGACAGGGTAAGCTCTGGAGATGGCTGGTGTCCAGATTGGGAGGAAAGTCTGGGAAAATGGGAAAGGCCAAGCTAGGCGCATACAATCTCTGTTTTAAAAAGTGACTTGCCTAAGGTCACATACTAAGTTTTTTGCTCTAGTAGGGTTTGAACCTGTGATTCTCTGGTTTCGAAGCCATTACTCTAACAACTAGACCACACTGCCTTGTCTCATTTTAGTGCTTTGATGTCATTTTGTGCTATTTATTAACCCCTTTGTATGAACTTCAACCCTTGTGGTTGCAAGGTATTCCCTTTGTTTTTCACCCGAATGAATTAACTTGAAGCTGAAAAGGTGTGGCCATGAGGGAGGCTTAAAGGAGATGGAGAGCTTTATATCAAAATGCAAACTAGAAAGGGATCAAAAACTGGAGAGGAAAGCCAGCCCAATGGGGCTGAGGGTTGCGGTGCTGGATGCCACACCTTGCACCATGCCGGTGACCCATGTTCGGGAATGAGCACGAGCCACCGGGGGTTGGCAGGGAGGAGATGAATTGAGTGTCTGATAGACTGGTGCTTACCTGACCCCTAGAGGAGGTTGAGGCTCAACGGAACAGAGCTGCACAGTAGGGGGAGGTGGGGATGCATCAGTCACTTGATGGGGGGCATACACGGGAGCGTGCAGGATCCCAGTCACTGGCAACATTGCACGCCGCACTCCTGCAAGGGAGAAAAATAGCCTGCAGATGATGAAGGGGGAACTCACAAGCCCTGCACCTGGCTAGCCACAGTACAGTGGCACTGGATCCTGGTTCGGGGGGGGGAAGGGCCCCCTCTCCGATCCCACTGGGGGGGGATAAGCCCTGGGAGCAAATGCTGTGCTGGCTGCTAGATGCCGGAGTGACAGGGCTGGGGTTCCCCCAGAGTGAGAGGGCAACAAGGCTGGTGTATAAACAATACAACAAAAACAAAACTGGAGAGGAAGCAAATAAAGCGGGAATTCATGGATGGGGCTGATTAGGGGGCTGGCAGAAGAGTGGAACAGATGGCCATGTCTGATGTGATGTGACTTGGAGTTTGGAGGGTCAGAGCACTTGCAACATTGGGTTGCTTGTTGAAACAATCAGCTTACTAACTCTGTTCACTTATTTGCTTCTTATGTCATTACTGAAGAAGAGTATATAGCGAAAATGTTGATTCAAACTTTAAATTCTATTTCTAACATGTAGTTCAAAGGGCCTACGCAACTTGGTATGTTGTTATTCTTGTGCGCCTTGAATACACTTTGGCTGTTCACCTCTCTAGCTATGGGATATACGACCCTGTAGTGGTATGAAGGCAAGAAACCCTAGTGGAGGTTTCCACCCCTAGAGGTGCCATAGGAATGATTTTCTTAGCTAAAGTTAGCTTAGGAAGCAGCCCATGGAAGAGAGGGACGAGCCACTGGAGGAGGAGGGGAGGATTGTAGGGCAACAAGAAAGCATTCATAGGAGCGACTAGGAGAAGCAGCCTTTAAAGGCCAGATTGGGGGCATGGTTAGTTGCTTCTGACCATTGAACTACAGGCACAGTCTTACAATTTAATGGGCATATGCAACTTGGTATGTTGTTATCCTTGTATGACTTGGATACACTTTGGCTGTTCGCCTCCCTATCCATGGGATATACCACCCTGTAGGGGTACAAAGGCAAGGAACCCTAATGGAGGATTCCACCCCTAGAGATGCTGTGGGAATGATTCCCTTGGCTAAAGGTAGCTTATGAAGGATCCCAAAAAGAGTGCCCAAAAGAGTATCAAGATGCAAAATGAGGCTATGAATTCAGATCGGCAGTGAAGACCTGAACGGAGATTGATAGGGGTAGTACGGTTAGGAGATTGAGTAGAGTAGCAGGGGACAACGGATGAATAGTGACCTGCTTGGAGGTTAGGAGAAGGCACGAGGGCACAACTTCCTATGGAAAGAGGGAACAGCCACGGGGCTACCATCTGTCTCCATCCAACAGCAGAACCTATCTACAGAACCTAGGGAATAGTACTAACTCATCTAGATATTATGACCTTTAGCACAGAGGAGAGAACCCCCCACTTTGAGGAGGAAACATCTGGGGATCCAAAGTCTAGGTTGCCTTCCCTCCAGGCTGCAAGATAGTTTGGTTAGTGACGGCTCAGCTACTGCAATTTAGGAGGCCAGTCCAGGGGTGGAATTTCCAATTAAGGGGAGCATTCTCACTCCTACCCTGTAACGGGAAAGCTGTGAAGGGTTGCAAGTGAACTCTGTAACACAGTGTACACTGGAATGTGGTACGAACCTCTAAGGTGAGAGGAAGAGAGTAACGACTGCCAAGGCACTCAACTGGCCTACTGATCTAAGAACAAAGTGAGTGAACCTGAGGCGGTCGTAGGGAGAATAGCTTAGAGGGTGCCTCCAAACCCACTCAGGCAGCTAAAGGGGCCCTGCCAGTGAGAGCCCCACCCTATAATGCTGAAGTCTTAAATTCTACATCTAGAAGTGCTGTTGGTATGGTTGACAACTGAAGCTCCACCCGGAGCAAAGACATTCCCACTATGGGCCAGATGGGAAGGACCCTGCTCCAAGTTTCACATGCTCAAGATGCGGACTTCGGGGGTGCAGAGTGAGAACATTGGCTGCAGGCTAGCCCTGAGCAATGGAAGTAATTGACATGGGTGGCATGTCTATGAAGGAGAGAAAGTAAAATCGAGAGGTAACATTGGACCCGCACGTAAGTCATGCTAAGATATTGGATCATAATGGGCAAACCTTCACGTAGGTCAGACTGAGCAATGGGACCCTGACGTGGGTCTAAATAAGGCACATAGCAATTTGTAACCACAGGGGTGCATGCCAACCAGGTCCATTAAGAAGCCAAATTAGAAGTGAATTGAATTGCATGAGCAGGAGATGCGGTAATGGCAAGGTGAAGCCCACGGTCAACGGTGGGGTAGGAGGAGCTGCATAGTTGGTATGTGAAGAGATGAGGGTCGGGAATGAATAGACTTGATATGCTGACTGTATTTAAAGCCATGAAGGCTGGTATGGAGCAGCAGTAGAAGGTGGGGTGAGCCATTACTGATTATATGGGAATTATAAAGTTGCTCCCACTGCCTGGAGCCACAATGCCCACTGCAATAACATAGTCCCCCACCTTGGGACAAACAAGGAGGCCACAAACTAGGCACCAGGACACCAAACAGTGGAATAAAGTGTAAGATAAAATAAATTGAGGTAATGCCAGCAGCTGTAGCTGGCTGACATGGAATCATATAAAATATATGCTGAGGGGTCCTGAACGTAGGACTAGGATAAGAGAAATATGCTAATGGTAAAAGGTAATTGGTAGGGCAGAAAAATCCCCAAAAGAAAGCATGGACAGCAAGCAGGTCAGAGACCCCAATGGAAGAGCAAATATGGTAGTCAGAGAGCACACAGCTGGGAAGGCATGAAAGCATGCCAGGCCAAGAGGAGAAGAGGCCCGAACACCGGGAGATGCTCCAGAACCAGCGAGGTCCAGCCCACAGAGAAAGTGGAAGAGACCAGGTACTGAGCACTGGAAGAGGCCAGGAGAACTGGAAGCTCAGGAGGCAGGAAACCTCAAGAGGCAGAGGTAGTCCCAGAGCACTAAACAATCAGACCATAGACAGCAGGGAGAAATGGTCATCTGAGAATGAGCACACAGGGAGGCAAGAGCCAATGCAGAACTACAGATGTGAGGAAGACAAGAGACAGGAGAGAAGCCCGGTCGGAGGGCCCCAGAAAACTGCATTTACAATGAGCAGGAGGAAGGGCGCATGGGGGAGCAAGCAGGTGGCAACAGATGGCCGCAGCAGATGGAACAGAATGAAGACATGGGGGAGGGAGAAAAAGAGATGGGAAGGGGGGTAGGACAAGCTGAGAGACAAGAATGAGGGAACAGGTCAGACAGAACAAAGCCACGGGGCGAGTGGTAGACAGAGGTGGATAAGGCAACAGAGCAGGAGGGGAAGCGCAGACGCTGAGGGGTGGGTGACGAACAAAGGAAGGGGGAGCAAGAGGAAGCAGCAGCAGCCGGAGGCAACAAAAATAGAAAGAGCAGGCAGAGGGAGACAAAGCAAGTGACAGGTGGGACAGGTCCTCTGGCCGCAATGAAAAAACATTCATAGGAACGACTAGGAGGAGCAGCCTTTTAAGGCCCAATCGGGGGCATGGTTAGTTACTCTGCCCCATTGAACCACAGGCATAGCCTTACAAATAAATAGATAGATAGCTAGACAGAGAGACAGACAGACAGATGGACAGACAGATGAATGGATGGCTAGATAGAGAGCTAGATAGGCAGACAGACAGACAGACACAGATAGGTTTCATAGGTAGTTTTCAAACTAGTAGACTTGCGTCCATAATTGCTTGCCATATGGCAAAATGTTAAAATTGAGTAGTTATCTTACTGAAATGTCAGTCAAAATTAACTTTAAAATTATTCATACTAGAGCTCTCCACAACCACTGATGGAAGTTCATTCCAGGGTACCACAACCCTTTGACTGAACCAGCTCTTCCATAGGTTGTGATTCCATTTAAAATGGACAAGCTGACTGTCATGCCTCCTACTACTACACCAACTAGCCTTTAGCTGGATTCCAACCCCTGCCTGAAGGTTGTCGTCTCCCATGATGCTGTATAATAAACACAGGTCTCCCCTAAACCTCCTATAATAAAGGGAATACAGGTTAAGGGATGACAATCTTTCTTTGTACGATATACCATTTAAACCCTTTATTGATCTAGTAAATCTTCTCTGAACCCTCTCCAGTCTGTTAATATCTTCCCTATTCTGTGGGGACCAAACCTGGGCACAATACTCCAGATGGGGCCTCACCAAAGCTGCATATAATGGCATGAGTACCTTTTCATCCCTGCTAGATATATGCCCGAGGATGCAGTATAAATTCTGGTTTGCCTTCTTCACTTGTGTCCTACGATGGGACCTGAACCTAAGATCAGCAGTGACCAGAATCCCTAAGTCCCTTTCCTCATAAGTGACTGTGAGCATGTTGTTACCAAGCTTATAAGAGCCCATCGCATTGTGTTTACCAAAATGCATAACCTTGCATTTGCATGTGTTCAGTACAAGTTTATTTGTTACTGTCCACTCCGAGATCTCATTAATAGCATTCTGCAGGGGTGCAGTATCTACCTGATCGTTCACTACTGTCCCAAGTCTGCAGTTATCTGAGAATTTATACAGCCAGATTTTAGGGTTGTTTAGTTTGAGGGAAGATACATAAATATTAAAGAGACTAGGCCCCAGAACTGAGCCCTGGGGAACCCCGCTAGTGATTGGTGCCCAGTCAGAAAGTACTCCATTTATGGTAACTCTTTGTTATGCCCCTGCAGCCATGCTGAGAGCCAGGTACAGATATTGCAGTTTAGATCACTATCCTCCAACATATTTAAAAGTTCCATGTGGGGTAACTTGTTGAAAGTTTTCACAAAGTCCATGTAAAGCTCGTCAATGTCCAGCTCCCTACTGACGTTCTGGTAGAAAGCCAAAAGATTAGTTTGGCAGGATCTAGATTTTGTAAACCCGTGCTGAACTTGGTCAACGAGTCCCTGAGTAGTTCGGAAGTCTGAAATTAAGTCTTTAACCAACTCCTCCATAATCTTCCCCAGAAGAAAGGTTAAACTTACTGGCCTAAAGTTATCAGGTTTAGTCTTAGGCCCTTTTTTTTAAAATAGGAACTATTATAGCAGTTTTCCAGTCAAGAGGCACTGAGACTGTATCTAGGGAGGCCTGGAAGATGCAAGTAACTGGCAGTGCCAGTACATCAGTTAGTTCTCGTATGACTCTAGGGTGTAATTCCTCGGGGAAAAGATAGATAGATAGATAGATAGATAGATAGATAGATAGATAGATAGATAGATAGATAGATAGATAGATAGATGGATGGATGTAATACGAGAATTCTATTGGATTCTTGTTTTTTTTTCTAGAAGTTAGCAAAATACAAATAAAATGACGGAAAGGCAGTATAGCGCAGTGGTTTAAGGCTCTGAGCTGCAAATCTGGTGACATCTAGCAGATCAGACCTGGGTTTGAATCCCACAGCTTCCACTTGCATACTGTGTGATCCTGAGCAAGTCTCTTAACTTCCCTGTGCTCCCAGGTTGCTCTTGTAAAAAAGCTTTCAGCTTAGTGTGCTATTCCTGGTTAAATAAATAAATAAAACAGTGATTAAAGAAACAAATAAAAGTAAACAAAATTGAAGATTCCAGTGGCATTGAAAGGCCCCAAATCTTTAAGATACACATCCTCACTAAGGACTTGCTCTTTAAGGGTTGCATTTACAAGGTTCCACTTACATGGTTGTGAGGAGGGGGTTGTGACTTGGCCACCCTGAAAATTAGGGCAAAAAATCTTAAAAAAGGACAACATTATGGCCAAAAGAAACAAGCTGGAAATTAAACTGCCCACGCATGCACAGTATGTACATTTCAGGATTTACTGTAACTTGTTTCCCAGTTTGTTTTTAGGGCTGTGGGAGGAGCCTGCAGCTCTTCTGTCATCTGTAGCTCTGAAAACAGCTTTTCTTGGAACTTCCATTTTAGACATTTGTATATATTCCTCCACAGCAGGAAAGTAGTGCACCCCACCCCCCGGTTTTTGCTATTTGTTGCTCTATGTTAAAGGCATCTGAAGGGGAGACGGGGATGCTACTGTATTGTACCTCAGAACTTCTCAGGATATTAAGAGAAAAAAACTTTTTAAACTGCTGTTTTTATCATCTGTCCAGCTCAGCCTAACAAACTTGTTCTATTTCTTTCAGCAACCTAGGGGACTCATTTCCTCTTGTTTTTTTTTTTTGTTCAAACGAAAGTTAGACTCAGTGTCAGATTACAGACAGTGGAATACAGATTGTTAGCTGCCTGACATTCCTTTCTGCAGGACAGATTGGAGGCAAGCACTGGAAACAGAAGGCTGTTTTTTTTTTCTTATTTTATAATATGATGTACTGAGTTTGTGTGTTTAGTTGCAAGCTCAGGGCCTTGAAGATGATAATATCATTTATATAACTCATTCAAGATTCCATCAGGTGGTCAGAAAAAAAGTTTGAGAGAATTTGTGTAAAAACTAACAAATGAAAGATGCAAAAAATAACATGCACTCTGGCCTCTGAGACTGGAAGATCAGAAGGCTGTGGGTTCTATCCACACACTAGGAATGTGGGTTAAAGAGCTGTGTACTGCCTAAAATTAATATTAGATTTTAAAAGCAGTCAACTATTACCTTTTATATTTGAGGTACTTTATATTTTCCCTTTATTTAATTAGAAGATTGTTTACCTGATGTTAATATGTGTGATGTGTGGAACAGCACTCTGTGTGGCAGCTGACATAGCTAGTTATACTGCCCCCACTACATCACCAGCATCATGACCTCACTGACTGTGACATCACTGCTACTTAGGAACAGCAATTCAGTGACTGCCAGGTCATTCACCTATGATTTTACTGTCAGCAAAATCACAATGCTGATGATGTAGTGGGGAGCAGTAGAGCTAGATATGTCAGCTGCTATGCTAAGAGCTGTTCAGAAATAACTGACTACTTCTTAAAAGTTATATTATCTTCCTGTCTGCCTGGTTTGGCTCCTCTAGCTCTTTAAATCCCAATACTGACACTGCAGTGCAGCATGGGGAAGGGGGGAGGGATGCTCTTGTCTTTTCTGTCTGCCTGTTCAGGTGAATGTTAAAGATCCTATGGCACATCTCAAAAAGAGTAGGGGACTTTCTGTGGTGTCCTGGCCAAATTTCCCCCATTCACTAAAAATACCACCAACAGCTTAATCTGGTTCAAGTAACGATTTATGCCATGTAACAATTTCAATTGGTTACCATCTGTACCCCTCCTTCACCCCTGAAAAAGGGAGTTCTAGTCTTAGTGGGCCTACCCGGTCAACAAAATTCAATGAATAAATAAATTCCCCCATTTTGCCTTATGGATTCCATATAAATCCAAATCATTCAAAGGCCATCTTGACATATAATTTTAATACCTAACTGCAAATCAGAGCCCTTTTCCTGATAAAAGGCTGCCAACATATTACATTTTAAATAAACAACAAAGTTACAAATAAGGAACTAGTGGCTTATGGAAAAATCTACAGGGATTTATACAGGGATTTGATGCTGCCTCTACAGGGAAAATACAGGAAAAATGAAGGCTTGTTACAGGAAAATTATTATTTGGGTCTGGGAGCACTGTGATGATTGTGACTAAATAGCACTATATGGCACCAACAAGAAAATTACTTTGGTCATTTGGTAGCTTTTCACAGCCCTATAGGCTCTGGCTAGAGTTTGTTCTTTTGGTCATAACTTTGCAATTTTTAACAATTTTGGCCCTGAAGATTCAGGGTGAGCAGGTTGCCATCCCATTTCACTAACACGTAAGTGGCACCTTGCAAATCCAACACCTTATATGTGTTTTGAGGTTTGACCCCCAAGCCTATTTTGGGTCATACAATATTTAGAAGGCGTAACTTATGTAGTCATGAGGTGGGATGGCAAAATGGGCACCTGAAACTCTGGGCACAAAATGGACAATAAATGACCAAGTTATGTACAGAAGAAAATATTAAGTCCAGACACATGACACATGTGTTGGCTACAAAAATGTGTGTGTGTATGTGTGTAGGGGGTTGCTGCTTCAGGCCACTTGTGATCTGGTGCACTGCGTGTCACCATGTGGCTGCATTGTGAGTGGCCCACAGACAGAAAAATTAAGAATATCTACCACCTTCTTGCAACCATGTCTCTCCTCCTCTTCTGTCCCAACAAAGTAGTCTTTAACATCTATCTGACAGTCACTTCCATCAGTAAAATGAATCACCCTTCTTCCCACCACAGTTAAAGTCCTGACATCACATATACCCTCACCCCTACCCTCACACCGAACCCAATGAAATACATGACTACTCCTCCCCACCATCCTCTGGCACCCACACCCCCCCTCCACTCAACCAAAGGATATGTGCTGCGCTCTTGTTAATGTTCAGTCTTTCAGGATCCTTGCTGTAGTAAACAGCTTAGTCTCCCTATTCACCAACTCACTCATCTATTAATGAATCATTGTAATGATCTTCCCTAGCAGTAACCTCTGATAGGCTGACCACAGTGACCAATCAGATGTTTCTACTAGGGCACATAATCATCAGTTCATTCACTGATGAGTTAATCAGTAAACTGGGAGGCTCAGCTGTTTGCTGTGGTGAGGAACAGTTTTCTCCTTTACAGGTCCTAAAAGGCTGAATTTTGACAACAGCACTTCACATATCCTTTGGGTGAGTGGGGGAGGAGGGTGGTGGGGTTGAGGTATGGATGTATTTAACTGGGTTGGGAGGGTTGGGGTGGTGTCAGGAATCCAGCTGTGCTGGGGGGTAGTTTATCTTACTGATGGATGTGACTGATTGATTTTAAAGATGACTTTGCTGTGACAGTGGGGTGGAAGGAGAGATGCTGGTGCTACTGAGGTTTGGGGTGTGGGTTTCTGTTTAATCATCAGGTGTGGTGGTAAGGGTAGTTCAGGAGATTGGGGAGGAGTTATTTCACGAGTGTATGTGAGTGTGTGTGTGCATGTGTATGTGTGCGTGCTTATGTGTATGTGTGTTCACAGCATGCAAGACTGCTGAACTGCTGGAGTCTGCCAGAAAAAAACACGAGCTGCTTTTACAACACCGTTGATTCACACCCACCATAATAGGAAGGTCTGCACCCAAAAAAACAACTTACCACTCTTCAACCTCAAAACATATATCTTCTTTATCAAGTTCCACCTTATGCAGCAGCATGACATCACTGTGACATCCCCCTCGCCCTCCACCTCGACTTCTTAAATACTCAGGGAGCTGAGCAGGGATTGGGCAACTACTGGAGGGGAGGAGCACGGAAGCAAGGACTAAACAAGGAACTGTTCTAGAAGGGGCTGATCACTGCACAGAAGAGAAAACAGAACACTCTAAAATTAAGTGATCTTTGGAGGGGCACAAGAACTGGTAGAGTGACTTAGCCTGACTTTATCTTTCAATTCCGTTAAGATCGCAGTGTTGGTGGGCTGCTGCGTGGCCTGTGGTGCTTCTGATGTCATCTCTGTCGTACTTGGGATGGAGGGCACCCACTGAGCTACTGAGTCATCTTGCCCTGGATTATTTATATCAGCTTCCAGCTTTTTTCTCCTGCCTGTCGATACTGTTGCAGCTCTTTCAAGTAAGTGTTTAAGAAGTTTTAAATTATATTGTCATCGATTTAAAGCTTGTTGTGGAGTCTGGACCGGGAGCTATCAAATCAGCATGTCTTCTCCCTCTCAGCCAGAACCGGAAGTCACTTCACTAATTTTCAAATTCCAAATATTCCATGTAACCTTTTTTCCACACCATCTCATAAATGTGATGTGTCCTTTTTTTAAATCCCTGGGCAAGACGTGTTCTCACACTTCTGATGCAAAATGACATTTTGTCCAATATACTATAAATGGTATATGTCATGTTTATAAGGTGAAGCATAACATGAGTATCTTGAAAATTTGGTGTCAAAATTTTCAATATATATATATATATATATATATATATATATACACACACACACACACACACACTTGTTAACAAATTTTATGTGTAGTGCCAGTCTTGACCCCAGCAAGTATGCTTTGTGATCCTGTGCCAATGATCTGAGTTCAGTGGTGAGCTCAGTGACCCATCTGGATGGGGTGAGAGTGGAGGGATGGTGCTTTTATTCAAAACCCCCTCAGCCAGGGGATAAAAGGTGCAGGGCTGTCCACATGGGCCTGGGTACCATATAGTGAAGGCAACTGTCCTCTTGGCATAGGGCTCTGCACCTCTCCACATGTGGGTAGCAGAGGGCCCCATTCATTGTCTGGCAGATGCAGTCTTTGCCCTGTGCATCTGTATCTGTGGCCATATAGAAGTGCTGGGACCATAGAGCGGTGTGTTTCCACAGCCCACCTAGCAGTCCCATGAATTCTTCACATCTGTCATTGCACAGAAGTGCTGGGCCTGAAGGTGCCCTGCACTTCTGTAGGTGGATGGAGTCTTCCCTTGGTGCAGGGCATCTGCATCGCATAAATGAGGATACAATTCCATTATTTTAAAAAGAAAGGAAATTCTTTGCAAAAAACTTTGTTGATGCACCAGTTAGGGTAACCTAAAGCCATAAAAGTAGGGAAATGTGGCATTAAAGTTTTCAGCACTAACTCCCCATTCCCACCCCCCCCAAGCAGAAGAAGAAAAAAAAAAAAATTAGAGTTTTGGATGTCTGAAGTCTTGGTGAATCAGTGGTGGAGTCTTCCTTGGGGTTGTCAACCCTAATGCCCACCCCATTCCCTGAGCAAATAACATCACACATAATCTCCTTTCTTAAAGCAGGGCCTGCAAGGCCCTGAGTAAAGAAAGCTACAACAGATTTTGTTGGCAACATGTGGTGAGACATACTTCTCTACCTTTGAAAAGTGTATCACTATGAGGCACTGGCTTGGAGCTGTACTTTCTCCTTTGGACAACCCCAAGGAAGACCTCACCAATGATTCTTCAAGACTCTGGATACCCAAAACCCTAATGTTTTTTTCTTTTGCTGCTTGGGGGGTGGGCAGTTAGGGTTGGAAACCCTAACACCATATTTCACTACTTTTGTGGCACAAAGTTACCCTAACTGGTGCATTAACAAAGTTTTTTTGCAAAGAATTTATATGTAATAATATATCTTCATTACAAAAAAACTTCATTGATGCACTACTTGGGATTAAACTGGCAAAAGTGAGAAATTGGTGATATAGTTTCAACCTAACCTACACCCCTAACCTGCAGGCAGTAACCGGAAGCGCTATTACAGTTTGACTCTCCTGCATCTTCATAAATCAGGTGTGGGGTGTGCCTCGGAATTGTCAACAGTAACACTCACCCCATTCCATCACTATGGAAGCTAAGATGTATAGAATACATGAGAATGGGGTGAGTGTTAGTGCTGACAACCCCGAGGCACACCCCACACCTGATTTGCGAAGATGCAGGAGAGATCAAACCATAATGTTTTTTCCTGTTGCTGCCTGCAGGTTGGGGGTGTGGTGTTAGGATCAGAAACTCTATCACCACATTTCCCTGCTTCTGTTGGTTTAACCCTAACTAGTGTAATAACAAAGTTATTTGTAATGAATTTCCTTACTGTTTGAGATAGTATAATCATATCCTCAATTGCCTGTGGAAACACAGGGCACAGAGGACCCCGCATTCCTATCCCTCCATAGATGCATACATGCATGTTGCTATGGCTCTGCACTTCCATTTGTGCCAGAACAGCAGTTTCTTTCCTTTGTTTTATGGCTTATTAAACTTCCAATGTTATCCTATGGGAAACTGCATTTTTAATTTTTTATGCATTTTTTTATATTGTCCCTAAATGATTGGGGGGATATGTGTTATCTTTGTAGTACTTGTTAAGACCTTTGTTTTGGTATATAGATTGTCCCTTAGGTCCAAATATTGAGGGAGTTATGGCTTCTTAAAATTCCAGTGTTATCCAAAGTGAATTTTATTCTACTTTTTAATATGGCCCCTAGATTGTTTGGGGGTATGTGTTATTCTTGCAGTACTCAATATGACCTTCAAATTGATATATAGATTGTCCCTTAAATCCAAATAGTGAGGGATTTATGGCTTCTTAAACTTCCAATGTTATCCTACAGGAATTTTCATTTTTTAATGTTTGTGTTTTTTTAATATGACTCCTAGATTGTTTTCTTTTGGGGGGTTATTATTCTTGCAGTACTCATTAAAACCTTTGATTTGATATATTGATTCTCTCTGAAGTCCAAATATTGAGGGAGTTATGGCTTGTTGAATTTCAATTGTATAGAAAAAAAACCTGAAGTCCAAAATCCTTTTTCATATGAAATGAAAAACCTATACAAAAAAGGATGCCTTCATACAAAAAAAGAATAGGGAAAAATGCTAAGTCCAAATTATTTTTTCATATGAGGGCATCCTTTTTCTTATGAACAAAAAAAGCATACAAAAAAGGATCCCTTCCTATGGAAAAAAAATCTGGAAAAAAACTAAGTCCAAAATCTTTTTTCATATGAAGGGATCCTTTTTCATATGAACAAAAAAAGCACATGAAAAAGGATCCCTTCATACGAAAAAAGAATCTGGAAAAAATGAAGCCCAAAATCTGTTTTGGCATGAAGGGATCCTTTTTTGTATGAACAAAACATGCATACGAAAAATGATCTTGTCATACGAAAAAAAGATTTGGGACTCAGTTTTTTTTCCCCAATTCTTTTTTTATATGAAAGGATCCTTTGTCATGAGCTTTTTTTCATTCATATGAAAAAGGATCCCTTCATATGAAAAAAGAATAAAAAAAAAAACACTAAGTCCAAATTCTTTTTTTCTATGAAGGGATCCTTTTTCATATGGCTAAATTATTTTTTCATATGGCCATATGAAAAAAGTGAGTCATGAAAAAGGATGAAACATGTAAAAAAAAAAAAAGCACATCTGGGGGGACATAGTCAGAGCTGGCCGGTTGCACATGCAGAACAATACGTTGCGCAAAACAGATGCACCAGCCAGCTCTGTTGCCATATTCACTCAGAATGCACGATCTGCACAGATTGCACATGCTGTGTGAATATGGGACCCTGGATGCATGGCACAAAGTGGGCAGCAGCTGTAACCAAGGGTCATGACTGAACACCATCAAAGGGGGAATGGCAGTGCATACATGAATGCACCATTCCCCCAAGGGTGATATTCAGCTGAAAAATGCTAATGAGCTAATTGGGCATTCAAGGCGCAAATGGGCCCAGTGCATGCTCATTATGAGCACATTAGCATGGCTGCACCTGGCAGTATGCGCTAGGCCAGCCCCTTCCAGCCCCAATTGCAGAACAATACCCAGCCCTGGTGGTCTAGTGGCACCCCTTGCATCCTGATCCCCACTGCAGCCAACAGGCATTAGCACACCCCTGTTTCCTTAGTGTAGGGACCTCCCTCCCAGCCCCATTTCCCGTCCATAGCACAATCCCAAATTGAATGTCCTTAGTGTAGTGATCCCTCTCCCAGTCCCAATCCCCGATGACTAAAGCACCATACTGCATCCCCCTGTATTTCCATAGTGTAGTGGCCCCCCCACCCAGTCAGGACAGGACAACCCCACTCCCCCCAAATGCAACAGGGCTGGCACTGGCTCAGCCCTCCACACACACCATGGCCGAGTCGCCGACTGAACTGTCACTGAATGGTACTGTACACTGTATTCACTCAGCCAATGAGCGCATACTGTGTACAGCACCATTCACCGACAGTTTAGTCAGTGGCTGGCCATGGTCGTGTGCGGAGGGCTGAGCCAGTTGCCAGCTCCTGATGGTATTGGTGGGGGATCGGGGGCATGTCCTGTCCTGACTGGGTGGGTGGCCACTACACTATGGAAATGAGGGGGGATGCTGTATGGTGCTTTAGTCATCAAGGATTGGGGCTGGGAGGAGGATCGCTACACTAACGACATTCAAACTGGGATTGTGCTACAAAAGGGGAATGGGTCGGGGGTCGCTACACTAAGGACATTTGAATCGGGATTATGTTATCAACGGGGATCAGGTTGGAACCGGGGTCGCTACACTATGGAAACAGGTTGGGGTGGGGATTCTGGATCAATGGGGGACCGGGACCGATAGGGTGGTCCACTTGACTACAGGGAACACTAGACTACCAGGGTCACATGGGGATACTGTAGTGTGTTATAATCATGGATGAGAGGGGGGTTGCCACTCGACTACTGGGCCGGGCAGGCTGCTGTGCACCTGCTTGCACTGCCATGGCCCAGCTGTGGGTAGCTGGCCATTTAGGCCTGCTGTCCATGGCAGATCATTGTGCCACACATCTCTGGACAGTGAGGGGCGCATTCCCTTTGAATATGCCACTGTGCGGCATATTCATGGGAACGCTCCCTCCACTCGCACAGCATACATTGTTGCGGCACCCTGGCCCAGCCCCTTGCAGCCAGCACATACATCCACTCTGAATATCATGCCACTGTGCATTGTTGGGGTTGCACAGCACATCACCTTTTGCCGATGGGTTGCACCGCGCATCTCCTTTGAATATGGGGGCCCTGTGGTCCATTTTACAACAGTTAAGTGCAGAATCCACCTAACAGGATATCAGTGACCAAGATACATGTGTTAGTGTCTCTGCTGGGTGTCATTTTTGTGGGTTTTGAACATTTTTTTGAAAGGAAACAGAATGGCAGCTAACAAAAATGATTTTTTCCTCATGAAAAAGGATTAGCCCCATATGTAAAAGGATCCTTTTTCATATGGACCAAATTTTTTTTTGTTCCAAGCAGCTATCCAAAAAGACTGTACTGAGCATGCTCAGAACTGAAATGTTAAAATGTAATAACTTTGGAATGGATCAATATTTTTTTACCAAACCAGTGAATGGCATGTCTTTGGGCCAAGCACTTTCTACCCTCAAAATTTTAGATCAAAATTCCAAACCATCTCGGTGAAAGGCAATGACAAAAAAACATCAAACACAGCGATTTTTTAAATTTTTTTGCTATCCACTTCTCGGAATCTGCACATCCAACTGGAACAAAATGTAGCATGTCAAGAGAACTACCCCACAAAACCATCCATGCAAACTTTTGTGCAAATCCATTGAATGGTTGTGAAGATATTAAAGTGCAAAATTTGAGGTTTAACATAGAAACCCCTACTCATCCCTAACTATAGTGGCACTACCGCACCACTAAAACATATATATCAGGCACAAAAGTATTGATTTTAACATGCTCTGCCCCAACAATAAACACATTTTTCAAACCTATCTCTTTCATCAGCCCAAAGGAACCAGTCTCAATGCATAAAGCTAAATATAAAGAGCTGGGATATTGGGAAGGGAGAAGGAGCAGCTATGGGGATGTTTGAATAAAATCTACCATATGCAGAGCAGACCCTGTATACCTCTTAACATTTTGTCACTGAGATGTTTAATACTGACACTCAAAATGTAGGCAAATGATGAGAACTGGCCTTAGTAATTGGGGTGGCATGGTCACACATGGAGACAAGCTCAAAACACTAGAACCTAGTGACTTAGCAGCACCCTCCCCCCTCCTGCTCACAGCCTGGACACACAGGAACATAGAATTTGATGACAGATAAGGTTCGCTTGACTCACTCAGTCTGCCCATTTATCCCCACCTACAGTGTCACTGCAGACCCTAATTGATCTTGGGCTCTTTCTCACCCCCACTTTCTACTAAAATTCCCATATGCCTATCCCATGCATTCCTGAATCCCACCACTGTTTTGGCCCCCATCAACTCCACTGGAAGGCTGTTCCAGGAATCCACCACTCTTTCTATGAAGAAGTACTTCCTCACATCTCTCCTGCATCTACCCCCTCCAGCTTCATTGCATATCCCTTTGTTCTTCAGCATCTTTTTTGTTCTGAAAAATACTCCCCTCCTGTACCTTATTTACTCCTGTGAGATATTTAAAGGTCTCTTTCATATCCCACCTCTCCCTCCTCTCTTCCAGGGTGTACATATTAAGGTCCTTTACTCTCTCCTTATAGGGCTTCTGATGCAGGTCCTGCACTATTTTAGTTGCCCTCCTCTAGACAGTTTCCACTCTGTCTATGTCCTCCTGGAGATGTGGTTTCCAGAATTGGACACTGTACTCTAAGTGGGGTCTCACTAGCGAGTTATACAGAGGCAACACTACTTCCCTCCCTCTGCTGGTGATACCCCTCCCATGCATCCCAGCATCCCAGTAACCCTCTCAACTGCCTTGCCAACTTTATTTTATTTATTTATTTTTATTTATTTATTTATTAGATCATCGGTTTACAGACTTTTGAATCAAAGACTCATTTACAAAGGCACCTTTAGGTCATCAGATATGATTATCCTCAGGTCTCTTTCCTGTTAGGTGGTTACCATTACCTCTGCACACATTTTGCACTCTGCCGTTGGGTTTCTGTGCCTTAAGTGCATGATTTTGCACTTTATTTGCATTGAATTCCTGATGCCATACTTTTGACCACTCCTCAAGTTTTCTCAGGTCTCTGCACATCCTTTCCACTCCAACTGGAGTGTCCATCCTACTGCAGATTTTGGTGTCATCCACAAAGAGGCAGGCCTTCCCTTCTAGCTCCTCTGCAATGTCACTTATAAAGACAGGTCCCAGTACTGATCCCTCAGTCACCTCGCTGGTCAACCTCCCTTCTCCGGAGTGAACTCCATTTACCACCATACTCTGTTGCCTATCCCCCAACCAGTTTTTTACCCAGTTTACCACCTTTGGACCCATCCCTAAGCTGCCCAGCTTCCTTATGAGTCTCCTGTGTGGAATGGTGTTGAAAACCTTACTGAAATCTAGGTAAGCCACGTCCACTGCTCCACCTTGATCTAATTCCCTAGTCACCCAGTCAAAGAAATCTTATCAGATTCATTTGATAAGACCTCCTCCCATGAATCCTTGCTGCCTCACATCTTGTAACCTGCTGGATTCAAGACATTCCACAGTCCTTTCCTTCAGCAGTGATTCCATTAACTTTGCCACAACTGATGTCAGACTAACTGGCCTATAGTTGCCAGCCTCCTCCCTGCTAACATTTTTGTGAAGTGGGACTACTGTACATCTGCCATCCTTCAGTCCTCTGGAGCCACTCCTGTTTCCAGTGAGTTGTTAAATAGGACTGTTAGAGGTACAGTCAGTACCTCCCTGAGCTCCCTCAACACCCTTAGATGCTCCCCATCTGGCCCCATTGCTTTGCCCACTTTCAGATTTTCCAGTCCCTTCAGGACTCTGTCCTCTGAAAAAGGGCTACTGTCAACCTATCTCCAAAGCTTGTGTTATTTTTCTGTGGGCCCACCCCTTCTCCTGTAATACCCCAAAGTTGGGGTTCCCTCAGCAATTCCCCAGTAGCTATCCAGATGTCCCCAGTCTCCCCAGTGTACCCCAGCAAAGGTGCCCAAACTGTAGACTTAAAATAATACAAATCAAGCCAGATAATGGCAAGCTAAGGTTGCTATGCTAGCAAGTGGCAGAAGTAAACCTTGTGCCCAGGATAGAAGGTTGTAATGAGCTGCACATGCACAGCATTCCAATACCAGAACCAGAACCCAGAGTGTTGCTGTTTAAAAAACTAAAAGTTGTTAAGAGAGAATCATGGTAGCTGTAGAGGAAAGAGAGGACGTAGAAAGCATGGAGGGACTAGAAAGGGCCTACCTGGAGTGTTGAAGCTGTCCCTGAGGGCTTATCTGTGTACCTCTTCTGCCTCCAGCTACTGAAGACTGCCCTGTGTGCGTTGTGTAGTCTGCGGTGCATCGGAAGCATCTGAGAAGTGAAGCCATCCAGTTTCCCCATCAGAAGGGCTTGGTTCCCGTTTTATTGTTTTTATTTAAAAATTTAAGTTTTCGGTCCCCTGGAGGCAGCGGTAGCAGAGCCGCATCGTATGCGCCAGTCTTGGACCTCGTAAGGTCCTTGGTCAACCGAGCAGCTGCCTGAAACCCTCCCTCTGCTAGAAACTCCTCCCACTTCCCGCTCTAGCTCCTCCACATCCTGGTCTGGTGTGGTGGGTAGGCGGCAGCACGCCAGCTAAGCGCTGACCACCTGACTAGGAGACTAAAGTATTTATTTATTTATTTTAAATCTAGCACTAAGCGCAAAGTAAATCTGACGTGGGCCGAGAACAGGAGGGACCAGAATTTGCATATGAGTTGTGGCGACAGTCAGGGAAGGGTCCCGGCCTGCAAGCCTAGAAGAGAGGTGTTGGAATATTCAAAATAAGGGGTAGAGTGGAGGTGGGGTGGTCAAAGAGTGACAGAGAGACCCTGCATAGGCCAACGAATATTGAAAGAGGCAACAAAGCTCAAAAGGAGCTTTAAAAGGGAAATCAGGCCCCAATTAATGACAAGGGCAAGACAGGCCCAGAGACTGATTTAAAGGGGCAAGTCAAGGCCCAGTAATAGGCCCAAAGGTTAATTTAAAAGGGCCCAGCAAGTCACAGCAGGTCCATCAGCTTAATGGGGCCAGCCACAGTGGACCCAGCAGTCTAAGGGGGCCCAGTAAGCACAGTGTTTAAAGGGGCAAGTCTGGCCCAAATGTTTATTTAAAAGGGCAACCCAGGCTAAACGAGTTATTTAAAGTATTTAAGGGGACCCTGCCACAGAAGGCTTAGCACTTGTCAAGGGGTTAGCTAGCCATTTAAGGCCACATTTATTAGGGGTTTAGCTAGTTGGTCCCACTGGGCCAGTGGTCTAATCGAGGCCTAGCACAGCTATAAGGGGTCGACCTAATTAAAGTACCCTACAGTCTGAGGAGGTCAGCTAGTGTTCAGCTGCCAGTGTACCCACAGGAACAGGAGAGCCCATTTAGTTAGAGGGACCCACTGCAATTAGGTTCACAGATAGCAAGAGCTTCACCTAGAAGGTGACCAGACAGAAGCAACCCAGGGCCTGTTATTTACTGTGATCTGTACATTCAGAGACTGTGATACTGTGCATGATTATTGGAACTGTGACTTAATTACATTAAGCCAGCATCTTGTGCCATTGCGCATTTGAATCAGTCTTCAGCAATCCCTCAGAGACATTGCACCCATGTGAGTTCACACCAGCCTTCAGCAATCCTTCAGAGATGTTTCCCCAGTGCATTTCAGAATCAGTTTCCAGCAGCCCTGGAAGGAAGATTCACAAGGGTACTCCAGAATCAGCCTGCAGCAGTATTCCTAAAGAAAAGAACCAAGCCGTATTAGCACTTTGCAACATCATGTTTGTTGTTTTCCTCTGACAGTTCCCCATGTACAGCTTGGCCCAGTGCAGAATCTGCTGTTCATTTTCTTATTTTGTCATCCACATCATAGTGCCATCTGAATCTTCTGTTCCAGTTCTCTGAGTGAAGCCCTGTTTGTTGTCCTACATGGTCCTTTGGCTCATCCGGCCTTGAAACCCTGAACTCTGCTGTTCTCCAACATTCAGAGACTTCTTCATCTGGACTCGTGCTTTCCATGGGATCTGCATTGTCTTCTTCTTCACCCGGCAGTCCAGAAGAGGGCTGTGGCAGGGTGATCTCCATCTTCTTCTTCACCATCATCTTCTTCATCCAGTAGTCCAGAAGCAAACTGTGGCAGAGAGATCTCCACCGTCTTCATCATCTGGCAGTCCAGAAGTGGGCTATGGCAGGATGATCTGCATCAAATTCTTCACCTAGCAGTCCAGAAGTGGGCTGTAGCTAAGTGGTTTGCATCGTCTCCTCTCTGGGCAGTCCAGAAGCAGACTGCATCTGGATGTTTTGTGTCTCAGTTCCTGCGGCCCTCAGAGGGGTCTTAGCCAAAGAAATCTAGGTACCTGTTCTTGCATTCTGGCAACCCTAGAGAGGTGGGGTGTGGCCGAGAAACTCACGATCTGTTAAAAATCCTCTTTACATTCCCCTAGTTTCCAAAAGGTACTCAGAGTCACACTGGATAGCCAGTCAAGTTGATTCTTGTCATGCCAATTCCTTTGATTACATTTTCTTCTCGATGACAGAGAAAATACGATCGTGCACAAACTGCCATCCACCATATGAACAGACTCTTGGTATAGTGCGTAGTGTGATTCATAGTGTGGAGTACTGCATGTAATAGCTAGAGGTGCACCTCGGGGTTGACTTAAAAGATTTTGAATAGGGATTGGAAATAGGATGCTCTTACAGCGTAGCTGTTACAGCCAGTTAATAATCTTGCTAGTTTTATTATAGAATCACCCTCTTACATGGATTAGAAATAGGACACTCTTATAGCATAGCTGTTACAGCCAATTCCTTCTTACAGTTCTCCTCGTACAGGAAATTAGAATTTTTGAAATTACTATTTTTTCCTCCTTCCTGCCTGCCATCCCCGACCCTTCAGGAGCCTCAAGGTAGACATCCCTCTGCCTTCCACCCTGCCCGTATGACCCCACAGAAACCCCATAGAGCTTCAGTTTACCCCCTGAGCGGGGATGGGGCAGAGCCCGCTACCCCAACAATCAGATTTACGTCAGTCCGGGGCCATCGGGCAGGCGGGAGGGGCATAGAGAGCACGTCTCCAGAGCTCCATCTTCCAGCGATGGCAGGCTCTTCACTTTCTCCACCCCTACAGCGTAGGACTCCCTGACATCAAGGCGCAGGCGCCCGATGTCACGCTATGTCGGCAGCCCTTCCCTCAACATTGGGGCTTGCAGTACTCCGAGCCTCCGCTCGGAGTCAGACAAATGTTCAAGCTATAGCCTGACCCTCCCGGAGTAGGCGAGCTGTCATGGGATGCTCAAGCCTAACTCCCCCCGGCCGGCCCACCAGCGACCTGAGTCCGCTCCCGAACCCGGGTCGCCAGCGTGGAGTGAGGTGTGGTGTCCAGCGCCTCAACCCTCAGTGCCACCAGGCCGTCGAGAAATTAGAATTTTAGTATAAGGCCTCAGGGCACTAGTAAGATATCAGAGGTAGAACTGAATGCTGTTGTACTCTTTTCTCCTGTCCCTACCCTGTGGTCCGTTGTTCAATAAACTGGTTCCTTTCTTGAATCATGTCTCCTGCCTCTCCAGTTTGGTGAAAGTAGCAACAGGTAGCCAAATAGGAAAAGAACTGCCTTACCACCTAGTGGATGTACTTTGAAAATCTGATTTCTAATATTCATAATCAATAATTTACCTCCTCTCTCTCTCTCTCTCTCTCACCACTAATAGGAGAATAAAAAAACAAAAAGAAAAACTAAAACAACATCTCTGCTCGCTTCACTCCTTCCTCTGTGAAGCCTGAACAAAAGTATTCATTAAGGGTATCTGCCTTTTCCTAGTCCTTCTCTGCACAGTCCACCCTTCCCTTCTTAACCTCACAATGCCTCCCCTGGTCTTCCTCTTGTCACTTACATACCTAAAAAATGTCTTGTCCACTTTTGTTACCACCTCGGCTATTCTCTCCTCAGCTTGCAACTTTGTGCACCTTACTGCTTTCCTGTGTCCCCTGATACAGGGCCCAGGCAAGAAATCTAAGAAAAGAATAAAAGAATATCATATTGAAGAATCTGTGACTGTGGCTAGTGAATTCCTTTGTTTCTTGGACTTTGTACTCCATACTAGCCCCAACCTACTTCTTTGCCAAGTTTAAAAATATCTGTGGCGTGCCCATCAGAGTTGGACTTTTGTCACCTGCTGCACCTCCCTATTATCCTCATCTCTTTATATGTTTTGAATGCTACCCTTTTAGCCTTTGCCTTTTCAGCCACTTCTTTCGAGAACCATAGCTAGTGTTTTTTTCCCCTCTTGTTTTTGCTCACTTGCTTGGTGCAAAGGTTTATTTCCTTCACTGTGCCCTCCTTTAGTTTTACCCACTGTTCCTCCACCCACCCAAGTCATTACACCCTGCCAGGTCATCCCTGAGGCATTCACCATCTTTTTAAAATCTGCCCTCCTGAAGTCCAGGACTCTTACCCTTGTGTGGTTTGATTTTGCAGCTGTCGCTATGTCGAACCACCTATACGGTGACCACTGGACCCCAGGTGACCTCTCACATTGATGTTTGCAACACTGTTCCTGTTAGTGAGGGCACAGGGTCATAATCCCGCATACAATGGCAGTGCGGTACACAATGCCACAAGCAAAATGATGTAAAACAAAAAAGGCTGGTTTATACACTGACTGCCACAAAATTAGGGCTGCGCGAACCCCTAAAGGTTCTACCTTGCGAACTTTCTGAGTAGAACCAAAAAAAGTAGAATCGGGTTCTACCAGGTAGAACTGGGTTCTACCATTTATAATCAAGTTCTACCAAGTAAAACCAGGTTCTACCAAGTAGAACCAGGTTCTACCAAATAAAACTAGTTCTACTATGTAAAAAAACAAGTTCTACTAAGTAAAATCAGGTTCTACATGGTATAACAAAGTTCTATAATGTATAATGCAAACAAAAACCTGAAGTTTACATGGTTCTACTTAATTAAGAAATCCACAGAAGTATTGTTTTTTGTTTGGTAAAGTACCTGTAGTACTAAGAATGGTATAAATACAATGAAGTATTGCAAGGCTTTGGTGCATAGGAGTCTGTCTCGGTGCTCAAAAGCTTTGCAAAACTTACCATTCTTAAAGTTAGAATCTTAGTATTACATGTATATTCCCAAACATGCAAAACAAAATATGTGGATTTTTTTTATAGTTAAGTAGAACCAGGTGGAATGGGCTTACTGCTTATATATTATAGAACCACCTGGTTACCCAGCAGATGCTTAAAAATACTAGTGTTGAAACAGATTTAACAAGCAGTAAAGGTCAGGGATGATATATGACTCGTATATTATCCCTGACAACTTTAGCTTTTTAAATCTGGTTACAGGCAGCTCAAAGGGTTAACCCCCTGAGCTACACCCTGTTACAATAATTTTAAATCTTCCCCCACTGTTAGACTCAGGTACTAATAGAGCCCAGTTCAAAATAACTGGCGCCCGTGGTACCTATAGCTTCAGCTGCTTTAGTACCAAATAAGTACATGGACAGAAGTTTACAGTACAAAATGTATTTAATCCACACAATGTGGTAAAGCAAAACACCACACTACCCCAGCGCTTCTGTACCTTATCTTCCTCAGTGCCCCGAGAAAGGCATGGTGCCGACGTGCTGGGGCAGTGTGGCGTTTTGCTTTACCAGACTGTGTGGATTCAATTATGTTTGTACTTTAAATTTTGTCTGTGTAGTTATTAGTTTGGGGCTTTCTGTTATTCTGAGTAACTAGTGTCGATGTTAGTAATACATTACCCACCACAATCTCCTGCCCTGATCTCTATACTTCTCATAGGTAACTATGTCAATACTGTATTACTTTATTTGTCCTACCCTCCCAAACATCTGCCCCTTCCTCATCTTTACTCAGAATAATTGAAAAACCCATAACAGTATACCATCTGCAAATTGTGTTTATTTATGATGCCAGGTCACGTGCATGGATTGGTGTATAACAATGGAGGGTGAATAGTATTTGTAAGAGGGAGTGTCTCAGGGGGTTTGGAGGGCTTGGAGTTTCGGACGGGGGCTAGGGTAAGATCAGTGATTTTTTTTTTTAATTGTCATGATAGTCAGTTAGTGCAGTATGTGGGTATGTGGGAACAGCATTTTGTAAAATCTATTTTTTTTTATTTTCATTTTACAGGTTATAATGAAAACAGTTTCTATCTGGTGAATGGTTCCTTCAGATCAAAACATTGGATGTCATTGGGTGCAACATTGAAATTGGGAATGTATTGTAAAGTTGACATTTTACAGCAAAAAAACACATTTTTTAAATTAAATTCCCATCTGGAATTGAACCAGAAGAACAGTTATTTATTATTTATTTATTTTATTAATGTTTTTGTTTGTTAACAGTCAGTAGTAAGTATTCACTGAGTGTGTATTTTGTAATAAAAATCCAATAAAACAAATGGATGAAGATAGAGCTGTGTGACAATGTGTAGTCATTTCTGGTTATTTTAGTTGAACTGCCATATGCAGCGGTCCTTCAGTTTCTGGTGCTAGTCAGATTGGGCCTTAGTGTCACATGAGAACCAGCAGTGGATGTTTGTTTCTGAAATTAATGGAACTCCAGGATGAGGTGGAGACAGAGGGACCCACCAGTGGAGGAAAGACAGCTGGAAAGGCTAGTGGCTACTAGTGTCAACGTAATCCTTCATCATCATCGTCGTCATCATCAGCATGGCATGATGCCATCTGTGTGCTGTCACCCTGCATAAATTTGGGACAGTATATGTTTTTGAACTGAGGCAGGTTCATTTTTAAAAAAGTGAGCCTCTCTACATTCTTTGTGGAAAGACATGTTCTTTTGTCATTCACTATTGCCCCAGCAGCACTAAAAATTATCTCTGAATATGTGCTGGCAGGTGGGCAACTGAGGTATTCAATTGCGATCTCCAGTTAAGAAGGCCAGATCAATTTTTTCTGTTACCAAAAAAGCAATGGTTCATCACCTGCAGTGAGATGTACAGTCTCCTCCATATAATCCTTAACCATTTTTGCAGCAGGGACTTCTGGTACCACTATTGCCGCCTGAGCCTTCCCAGCTGTCTTTATTAGACCAAAGTCTGACAGCATGTCCCACAGTGGTTTGTCCTCTTGGGGTGTAGAAGCAGTTCTGGTTTGCATTTGATGAGCCAAAACATCAGCAGTGGTGGCAGCAGCAGCAGCAGCAACAGCAGATTGTGCTCCCTCCCTCTCCACCAGGTTTTGGTCAGAATTTGAATGTTGCCAAAAGGGCACTGATGATGTACTACTTTTCTGAACTATACGTGCTGACACTTTCTCAATTAACAGTTCACGATAGTGTTCCAGATCTTTAAAGTCATGTGGTTTGAAGAATGTCTCAATTGTATCCTTAAACTGAGGGTCCAGAAGTGTGGCCAAAATGTAATGTTCTGCTTTGCAGATATTTACAATGCGCTCATCAGCCAGGAAGGTTTGTATAATTTTTCCAACAAGTGATGCAGCATTGTCAAAGAACTGTGACTCGAGACGCTGCAGTCTCATCCTGATGAGTGAAATTACAGGTAGGATCTGACTTAGTCCGGCACCATCAGAGCTCACCACTCGGGTAGCCTCCTCTAAGGGTTTAAGGATACAACAAAGATTCTCCATCAGACGCCACTGATTGGGGCTGATATTCACATCTCCTTTCCCAGTGCCATGTTGGACTGCATATTAATGGAAGGCTTTCTGTTGTTCAAGCATTCTCTGCATCATATAGTAAATGGAATTCCACTGGGTTGGAACTTCCTGTATCATGTGGTGGAGAGGGAGGCTGTTTTCAATCTGAATCTGCCGCAACAACTTTCGGGCTTTCAAAGAATGGCTAAAGTGAGTGCACACAGTGTGGGTAGCTGCAATCAAGTTCTGCACATTTTGGTCCTCACTGATGAAGTCTTTTACCACCAAGTTAATAGTGTGTGCAAGCATGGTACATGTGTAAACTTACCAAGTCTTACTGCTTTCACAATATTTGAAGCATTGTCAGACACTATAAACCCTGGTTTCAAGGACTTTGGAGTCAGCCACTCAGCAAACTTTTCTTCGAGGCCCTCCAGAAGATGCTCCGCTTTGTGATCTTTTTCAAAACCATAAATACGTAAAGCTGCCTGCCTTCAAACTGTGAAAGTCCTTTGCTTCTTGCTGCTGCTGCTGTCACTAGTGCCACCACATGATGATGATGATGATGATGAGGAGGAGGAGGCAGAGGGAGGAAAGTTTACCCAGTGGCCAGTCACAGCCATATAGTCAGTCGTCTGACCACTGGTCCACATATCTGTCATGACATGAACCTTTTTGCCCACTGAACTTTTCAGAGCATCAGACATGCTTTTCCAAACAGCGTCATACAAATCTGGAATGGCAACACTGGAGAAATAGGTCCAGCTGGGGACCTGATACTTTGGCACAGCGATTTCCATGAGTGCTTTAAAACCTGGGTTAGCCACAAATGAGAATGGGAGCAAGTCAGTGGCTATCATCTCCCCAATTGCCTTTGTCAATCACCTTGCCTGAGAACTGTTAGGCTTATATTTTTGTGACCGCTCAAAGCAGTCTTTCAAAGAAATTTGATGCCCGCTATGCTTGCTGCTATCATCTGATTTTCTGGGCTGCTTCCCTTGACCTTTACCACCATGCGGGGTGGATGTTGTGGCCATGGATGGTATATGACTACGGTTGGGCTGTGGTGGTGGAGTCAGATGGGTAAAGAAATGAGAAATAGAGGATGCTGTGCTTTGACTGGAAGGAAGACTTTCATCATCCTCCATCTCCACATCAGTTACTTCATCGCCTTGGTAAACATTCATTACCTCATCCTCCTCAGCTGAGTGCAGAAGTGCAACAACTTTTGTGTGCTCCTTTTGTGCTTTTTGATACTGATAAATGTGAGACTTGTTCATATGTCTTATCATTGTTGATGTTCCTAGTCGAGTACCCACTTTACCATGACTTAATTTTGTTTTGCATAATTTGCAAACCACATGGCTGCCAGATGATTTATCTGGTGTGAAAAAATCCCACACAGTGGATTTCACAGATCTTGTTGCACTGCTGCTTATAGGGAGGATAGGTTCATTACTACCACTGCCACCATCACCACAGCCACTACTATTTCCACTACATCTTTAGGTCTTTCCATGCCCATCTGCACGCAATTTTGAAGATGCACAGCCTCTCTGACTGGTTGAACTGCATCTCTTTCTTCCCCTCGTGAAGCCTGTCCATCTTCTGTCCTCTGTTGTTCCTCTGCATGTGTGGATGTCTGACTCTCCAAGTTATGCCCCACTATCATTAATGTTTTTTTAGCACTACAGCCATCCTTCCAAGAACTTGTTTTTGTTCTTTTTCTGCCTCTGTATTCCTCCTCTTCATCCCACTCCCCAGAGCTACTACTACTACTTGACATACTGACTGCTGCCTTATCTACTACAAACTCAGAATCTGTTCCACTGATTTCCCCCTCACTCCCATCAGTCTTCTCCTCCTCCTCCTCATCATCATCCATCACTCTGCTTACTAAAACTGGCTGCTGCACTATTATGGCCCTTGTGCTCATCCTCTGAGTACCACGACAGGTTACTCCTGCAATGTCCTGAATTTTCTGTACTGTTGTTACTGTTGCCTGGATTGCCTGAGAAGTGCTGCTATTTTTTTTACCACTCATGGCTGTGTTGAGTCAAGTGCTTTTAGTAAGACACAGGGAAATTTACTCCCAAACAGGAAAATACAACATTGCTGGCTGCATCGAGTCAAGTACTTTAAGTAGTAAGGCACAGGGATATTTTCTCCCTAACAGATAAATACAGCACTGCTTGCTGCGTCGAGTCAAGTACTTTAAGTGGTAAGACAGGAATATTTTTATTTTCTCCCTAACAGGTAAATACAGCACTGCTTGTTGCGTCGAGTCAAGTACTTTAAGTAGGAAGGCACAGGGATATTTTCTCCCTAACAGGTAAATACAGCACTGCTTGCTGCGTCGAGTCAAGTACTTTAAGTAGTAAGGCACAGGGATATTTTCTCCCTAACAGGTAAATAACAGCGCTGCTTGCTGCGTCAAGTCAAGTACTTTAAGTAGTAAGACACAGGGATATTTTCTCCCTAACAGGTAAATACTAAGGCACAGGCATATTTTCTCCCTAACAGGTAAATACAGAACTGCTTGCTTCATCGAGTGAAGTACTTTAAGTAGTAAGGCACAGGGGCATTTTTATTTTCTCCCTAACAGGTAAATATATCACTACTGGCTGCATCAAGTCAGGTACTTTAAGTAGTAAAACACAGGGAGATTATTTCCCAGACAGGTAATAATAAGTTGTTATTATGAAAATCGGATTCAGGGCCAGGCCACACAAAAAAACAACCTTGACCCTGCCTAGGTTGGTTCAGTTGAACATTTTGCCTTGAGTGCTCATTCCCAGAAAGAAAGAACTAAAATCTGTTTATCTGCTCCAAGAAAGAAATAAAAGAATAAGAAAGATGCTGCCTGTCTAATGCAAAACAAATAATAATTAAATCTGTGCTGCAAGTTGGCAACAATGCGTCTGTCTGTCTCAGTGTCTGGAGTGGTCTCTGTTAACCCTCCGCCACAACACAAACTTCTGTCTGCTCTGCTACTGCTAGAGCCTGTGTTAACTTATTTAGTTATGCTGGGGTTTTATCTCTCTTTTCAAAAATCAATATTTATTTTTTTTCAGTTCAGTTCTTGAATCTTCACACACGCAACCAACACGGATGATCTGAGTGACTACAGTGTGACTGGGCGGGCACTGCCACCCACCACGTGCTCCTGCTTGCGTTTTCTCTTCCCTCTACTACTCCCAGTCAAATGCGCCCGCTCCTCATCTTGTCCAGTACAGAAAAAACTTAGTTACATCAACACATCAACTACTGCATTGCACTGTAGAGCCAGCAATATATTTTTTAAAGCAAGGTTTTCCAGACTCTCACATGACAAGGATGGAGAGATTGGAGAGAGAGTAGTTCACTCTCATCTCTTTCTGCTGCTCGTCATCTGCCAGAAAAGAAAACTCTGTAGCCAGCAGCCACCAACATGACTCTGTCTATTCGCTGGCCAGGAGTTGTCACTCTTGCCAGACACAGCCTTGCAGCCAATCACCCACGCGCTTACATAGTCCAGGCTGGAATAAGGCTGACGTGTGGGGTTGATTGACTGCTGCTGACTGTGCTGTCGTCGGTGTCATCAGGTGATCTGATTGTGGATCTAGACTCTGCACTACCTGACCAGGCACTACAATACATAAATGAAGTATTGCAGGGGGGTGAACCGGACGAATCAAGTTCGCATATTTCACCCATATGTTCACGGGTGGCAGACTAGCGTGAACATCGGGGGTTCGACCGTTTAGGCTGAGAGGTCGAACTGAACTTGCAGCCCTACACAAAATGCTATCCACACAATGTCACTCTATGGAACAACAGTATAGTTTTGCCCCCCACACCCCCCAGACTTAGTATAATTAACTCCAAGGAGTTTGGACTTCCGGGACGGGGAGAAACTTGGAAGGGGAGAAAAGTTAGTTGTTTTTTTAATTTTCCAAGACCGGTAGACGGGGAACCAAACCTTGGTCCCCAGGTCTCTCACTCCACCAGGTGCCAGAGCCTTTGCCACACCACCACAGCAGTGGCTTGACCAGGCACTGTTCCTACAGCTGCTTTATCTCCTCATAATCCACCTGTGCAGTGACAGGGGTAGCGATATTTCCCTACCAGTATTATACCCCAGTAGCTGTAATTGTTTTCGCCATTTCTACAGTGCAGTTTATTCCATGCTGTTCTTTCATCAGTATACTGACCTGGTACCGTTAGTGAGTACCAGGTCCAATATTGCCCCATCACGAGTTTGCACTCTGACTAGTTGCCTGAGGAACGCCCCCTGCAGGGGGTCCAGGATGTCCTTTCTTTCAGCTGAAGTTGCAGCTGGGAGGCTCCAATCTACAACTGGCAGATTGAATTCCCCCACCAGCAGCACCTCCCCTTTTTCTGCTGTCTTGCCAAGTGCTTCCACCAGTACCTCATCCAAACCCCCCCTCCCATCCTTTTGCTGGATGTCTGTCGATTATGCCAGTGGGAACAGTGGCTCCATTCCCTCATCTTCAGGGGTCCCACAGTACCTCCACCACCCAGATTCTTTGTATCTCCATTGCTTCTATGCCTTCACTCACATAAAGCACCACACACCCCCTCCTCTCCTTCCCATTCTGTCCTTCCTGAACACAGTGTAGCCTGGTATGGACATGTTTCACTCACAGTTTTCAGTGCACCATGACTCGGTCAGTAATGACCATAATATCCAGGTTATTCTGTGCCATGATGGCCTCTAGGTCCAGATTTTTATTTCCTAGACATCTAGCATTTGCACACATGGCCTTACAGATTTTGTCACCACTCTGCTTGCTAATCTCCTTTTTTCCTTTTTTTCTTTCCCCCTTCTCCCCATCTTTTTAATGCTCTCATTTCCATCCCCCTTCATTTATACAACCCTGCTTCTTTTATTCTTTTGCATCTTTGGGGATTCAACATCACCCCTCAGGTCCTCCCTATTCTCTACTTCAGTCTTGGGTGCAGTTTATGCCTCCCTGTTTCTTTCCATCCCCCCAGCTAGTTTAAATGTTCATCAAAGTAACATTTAAACCATCCACTGATGACTGTGATTTCTCTCCTGGAGGATTCAGGCCATTACACCTGTATAGGTTGTTAACCTCAAGCTAAGTCCCCAGTCCCCAATGTAGTCAAATCCCTCTTTTCTTCTTTCAACTGTAAGTTGAAGCTCATGGTGTGGAGAACCCTTTCCTGCCCTTTCCTATTGTAGACATGCAGCACCTCAGTGAAATTTACTAAGTGCATTACCTAAGACCCCTCCCCAACTCCTTAAATTCTCCCTGCACTATCCCAGCCCCATCCCATTCAGGTCATTATTCCCCAGGTGGACAATGGCATCCAGCTCTCCCTCATGCCCTGCCATCCTAGCAATCTCCTTTTTTTCAAATCAAATATTTTTATTAATATTTTTTTCATAATACAGTCAGTCATTATTAATATTACATATCACAACAATAAATATATCTATTTCTATACACCCAGTGATAAATATTATCCATACTCTGGCCACAATCTACAAACCAAAAAAAATATTAGTTCTATTATTGTTGTCCACTTTCCTCCTGATGGAGTTTTACTTCAGAGTATTATTAAGCTGTTAATCCAGTTTCAAGATAGGAGATAGAATACCTGTAATCTCTTTCCAGTTAATATTACCCACATTTGTTGAAGTGTCTTTCAGATAAATATAATCTGACATTTTTTCAAAACATAACATTTCTCTAAATATATGAAGCCAGTTGCAGTCAAAACTCCAAAATCCAGCCAAATCCATCTTTTTTAAATTTAATATGCTTTATTGAGTTTTCAAAAATACAGAAATGCCAGAAAATACAAAACAACCAACATGTGAATGACAGACAACAAATACAACACACAAACTCCCCCAACCACCACTCCTCCTCCCCCCTCCCCTCTCCCCCCCAGAGGTGAAAAGACTATAGGAAAGCAGTCCACAATAACTAGGCACCTAATCTAGGGCTCAGAGCACAAGAAATTATCTCTAGAAGGGCCAAATCAATAGAAAACTAGAACTAGAACTAGGGTAACAGAAGGCCCATACTCTTGGAGGAAGAACATAAAGATTCCATTCACAATCCAGATTGGTTTCAATGCACTGTTCCAACCTTCCCAACCTACAACATAAGCCCATTTAAGCTCCATTGACCCACTCAAGGGGAGAAGCAATCGAGTATAATGTATGTAATTTACCTCACTTTCTGCTGTATACGAGAATGCGATTATGCAGGCCAGCCAACATCTTTTTAAGCCTTAGATTGTATAACAGCTCATTAAGCCATTCGGACTAGAGGATCTTTTACTGATCTTTCCAGTGGTGAAGTACCACCCTTTTCACTGTAAGAGAAATCATAGCCAAATAGAACCTCCGCTCCTTGACTGGCACCCCCTGAGTAGTCTCCTACTAGACAGATTTCAGGAGTAAAATATGCATCCAGCCCCAAAAGGGGATCTGCTTTTTGTTTAATCTTTTCCCAAATGGAAGTAATTTTCGGGCACTCCCACATTACATGTAAAAGGGTTCCATCCACCTGGTCACACTGTGTGCATAAAGGTGAGGGTAATATTCCCATCCTAGCTAGGTGGACAGGTGTAAAGTATATGTTATGCAAAATTTAGAACTGAGTAAGTTGCAGCTTGTTATTGGAGATGTAACGGTATACATCCATTCAGATGCAATCCCAGTCAAAATTAGAGGTGGGAAATAAGGAAGACCAGTAGCCAGAGTGGCCTGAAATCTCTGGAAAAAGTTTAAAGAATAACACAGGTACTAACTGAGAGACCAAGTGGGATTGCCACTCCAAGAACTGGAGTAACTGCAGGAGCACCCCTCGATTGTTAGTCCAAGTTTACATCCCTAATCAGCATGTGTCTAAGCTGGTAAACTTTAAATGCAGAATTTTGTGGCAAGTTGCGGTCAATTACATTTCTGTAAAATTTTTCTTTTTGTAGGCATAGAGGCAAGGGCACATATTTTTTTTCTAGAGGGGGTCAGCCCATAGCTCTCAAAAATCATTTAAAATATGGAAGTTAAACTTAAAAAAGGAAGGTAGTTTCTTATCTAGAATCACTTCCAGTTCTTGATGAATTATTTTCCACCAATTGTTATTATTTCACATTTCCAAAGCATACATCAATGGTCACCTATTCGCCCACATAAATGCCAATACTGTTTCCCTATGTGTGATGAAAAGTGTGAGACTGTTGTGGGAGTAATATATGTTCTGTCTAATATCTTATATTGTGTACTTTTGTTTTTAGTGAACGTGTACAATTTGTTTATGTTTATCCTTTATATTTTCCACTTGCTAGTCTGTATTTTTTCTCCATTTTCCTCTTCCCATTTTATCTTAGTGTGCATTAATTTATTCATCAAATTGAGATTATCTGATAGCTGACTATATATCTGAGCACTAATGCTAGCTTTTTTGTTCAGATCACTATTTGAATATACTGTATTTCAGAATTACAGTGTGATATACTATTCCCTATATTTTATTTTAATTAATTAAATTTGAATTTCAATGTTGAAAATAAATACCAGTTATCCTTCAACTTAGCAATATAAAAGAATGCCCTAAATTTTTGTAATATTATAAAATTCCCTTCATCAAGTTTGGCATCTAGAAGTACCTTTCTCCAGCGTATTTGTTGTTTTATCTCCTTATGATTACTCAAACTAGATAATATATTAGAATGCACTATGTAATTCTTTGATTTAACATTTTGCTTCCAAATTTTACATGCATAAGTATCGCTTTTGGTTATTGTATCAGTGTTAGGTTTTAGAAAAATGTTATAATTAGGTATAATTTCTTGAATCTTAACACATAGAAACATAGAATTTGATGGCAGGTAAGCATCACTTGGCCCACCTAGTCTGCCCATTTCCCTACCTAACGGATAAGCTGCAGATCCTAGTTAACCAACAACCTACTTCCTCCTACCCCCCACTAGAATTGTCTTATGTCTGTCCCATGCATTCTTGAATTCCCCCACTGTTTTTGACTCTATGACCTCCTCAGGAAGGCTGTTCCATATATCCACAACCCTCTCTGTGAAGAAATACTTCCTCACATTACCTCTGAGCCATCCCCCCTCTATCTTCAAATTGTGCCCCATTATTTTTGCACATCTCTTTTTCTGAAAGATGCTACCCTCTTGGACTTTGTTGATTCCCTTGAGGTATTTGAAAGTTTCTATCAAGTTCCCCCTCTCCCTCCTTTCCTTGAGGCTACACATCTTTAGTTCCTTTAGTCTTTCTTCATATGTCTTCTGATGCAGACTCTGCATCATTTTGGTTTTCCTCCTCTGGACAGCCTCCACCCTGTCTATGTCTTTGTGGAGATGGGGTCTCCAGAACTGTACACAGTACTCCAGATGTGGTCTTACCAACTGTCTATACAGAGGGCCAACAACTTCCTGTTTTCTACTGGTGATGTCTCTCCCTATGCATCCCAGTATCCCCCCAGCCCTCCTTACTGCCTTCTCACATTACTGGCCCACCTTTAGGTCATCTGATATGACTACCCCCAGGTCCCTTTCCATTTTTGTTGTTGTCAGTATCTCACCCCCCATTGTGTACTCTTCCCCTGGGTTTTTGTTTCCTAGGTGCATTACTTTGCACTTCTTTGCATTGAATCTAAGCTGCCATACATTTGACTGTTCCTTCAACCTTGCCAAGTCCCTTTTCATCCTTTCCACCCCACCTTGTGTATCAACCTTGTTGCAGATCTTTGTGTCATCTGCAAAGAGACATACTTTCCCTTCCAGTCCCTCTGCAATGTCACTTATAAAGACATTAAAAAGGACCGGCCCCAGTACTGAACCCTGTGGTACCCCACTAGTAACCCTCCTTTCTTCACTGTGGACTCCATTTACTATTACCCTCTGTGTCCTGTTGTCCAACAAGTGTTTTACCCAGGCTACCACCCTAGGACCCACTCCCAAGCTGGCTAATTTGTTTATTAATCTTTTGTGCGGGACTGTGTCAAATGCCTTGCTAAAGTCTAGGTAGGCCAGGTCCACAGCCCCTCCCTGGTCTACTACTTTGGTCACCTAGTCAAAGAAATCAATTAGATTTGTCTGACATGACCTTCCCACTGTGAATCCATGCTGCCTTGGGTCCTGTGTCCCACTGGCCTCTAGGTACTCAACAATTCTTTCCTTCAGAAGTGATTCCATCATTTTCCCTACCACTGAGGTCAAACTGACAGGTCTGTAGTTTCCTGCCTCTGTCTTGCTCCCACTTTTGTGAAGGGGAATCACATCCACCCTCCTGCAGTCCTCAGGTACTACCCCATCCTCCCATGATTTATTAAAAAGGGTGGTCAGTGATGTTACTAGTTCTTCCCTTAGTTCTTTTAATATTTTGAGGTGAATCCCATCAGACCCCATTGCTTTATCCACCTTCAGTTTTAAGAGTTCTTTCAGAACCCTTTCTTCCGTGAAAGGACTAATATCAGCCCCCCATACAGAGTGCTTCTATTGACCGGCTTAGGTATTTCCCCCTGTTTTTCCATTGTGAATACAGAGCAGAAGTATTCATTCAGTATCCCTGCTTTTTCACTGTTGATCTTTGCCCATCTACCTTCATCTTTGTTCAGCTTCAGTATCCCTGCCTTAGTCTTTCTTTGTTCCCTAATGTACCTATAAAAGGTTTTATCCCCCTTCTTAACCAAGTTGGCTATCTTTTCCTCAGTTTGTGCCTTTGCTATTCTGACTGCCTTACCCACTTCCTTCTGCTTTAACTGGTACAGTTCTATGTCCTGCTCCATCTGTGTTTCCTTATACTTCCTGAATGCTATCTTTTTTTGCCTTACCTTCACTTCCACTTCTTTTGAGAACCATAGTGGTTTTTTCTTTCATTTTGATTTGTTTATTTGCTTCACACAAGGACTTGTTGCCTCTGTGATGGCGATTTTGATGTTTCCTGATTGTTGCTCCACCCCACCTTCTTGCCTGTTTGCTAGTGCTTTTCTGAGGCACTCTCCCATTTTGTCAAAATCAGCCCTCCTGAAGTCCAGTACCTTCACTTTTGTGTGGCTTGACTCTACAGCTAAGTTTATCGTGAACCACACTGTTTGGTGGTCACTTGTTCCCAGATGGCTGCTCACTTCAAAATCAGAGATCCTCTCTCCATCCCCATTTGAGAGTACCAGGTCTAAGATTGCTCTCTCCCGAATGGGTTCCAAAACTAGCTGTCTGAGGCTTGCCTCCTGTAGGGCATCAAGAATGGCCCTGCTCTTGGATGTGGCTGCAGCAAAGGTGCTCCAGTCAACATCTGGCATATTCAGGTCCCCCATCAGCAATATCTCCCCTTTCTCTACCATCCCAAGGATGTCTTCTATCATTCCTTCTCCATTTCCTCCCCTGGGACGAGGGTCTGATACAATCCCTGTGCAGATTATGGAGCCATTTCTAGTCTCCAGGATGACCCACAGTGCCTCCTCTCCTCCCTCTGTTGGTTTTATCCTTCCCTTACATAGAGAGCTACTTCTCCTCCTCTTCTTCTTCCCTCCCTGTCCCTCCTGTAGATTGTGTACCCTGGTATGTTGACATCCCAGTCATGGTTCTCTGTGTACCATGTTTCTGTGACTGCCACAATATCCAGGCATCCCTCTTCCATCAACACAAATATTTTGTTTAAGAGCTTCTGGTATCAATGAAATATAGTTTCCTTTCTGCCCTAGTAATCTTCAATATCTACTTCCTATACCTCTGGGCTGTGGTGCCAAATAGGCACCTTACTTCCCTCTTCCCCTCCCTTCCTATTCCCAAACCTGTCTTCCTCACAATTGAGTCCTACACCATAGAAACAGAAACACAGAATCTGTTGGCAGGTAAGGACCATACAGTCTACCTAGTCTGCCCATTTCCCTACTTGGTTTGGCAATTCCCAGAAGTTGCTTCCTCCTCCTCTGGCATCCTCTACCACCCTTCTTGGGTCACCACTGTGGAGACCCCCACATCCTCCCTGGCCACTACCATGGGTGACTCCTCCCAACAGTCCAGCCCAACCAGAGCAGTGTAGGAATTATGCAGTACATGAGCTGAAGGCTCTAACAATGCGAGATAATGACTCACACTATGCCTTTTGTGTGGTCTCATCTTGACTGGCAGGTAATTGTTCTGTTAAAGAGCTGTTAATCATACCAGGTTGTCTGGAGCACTGAGGGAGAATATTTTATTTATTATTTATTTAGTTAGTTTTTGTTGACCAGGTAAGTGCATTAGACAAATCCTGTGTATTTTCAGGCATGACCTGGGGAAGGGGGGATACAGATTAATGTCAACTGATCTTGAACCAGATTAAGCTGTTGGTGGTATTTTTAGTGAATGGATTAGATCCTGCTGAAGTATGGGAGTTTTTTAACTTCCTTCACAGTCATAGAGGACATGCACTTGTCAAAATAGACAAGAAGAGTTTTAGCTGCACTAGTTCTGATCAGTTTGCACTATGTCATGGACAAGCAAAAATATGCTAAAATTGACCCCCAGACAATTTTTCAGAAAGTAATTCCAATTCTTTATAAACCAGTTTAAAGTTTTGAAGGTTGAAGTATGGGTTTGAAGACTTGCAGAAAATCAGAGACTTGCAGAAAACAAAAAAAAAGGAAATTAAATAATTTGACTGTAAGAGCCAGGAGGACTACAAATAGAGATAATCTTCTGAATTTAAATAGTGCAAGTAATCAATATAATCTAATTTTACAAGACTAAAGCATGGATTACATTAGAAATACAGGAACTGGCAAAGGATGCCAGAAGCCATTAATCTAATAATATTACATTCTGGACTTATGTGATTATGGGCACATCAAATTATTTTGAAGGTCTTCATTTTTTTATTCCTACAGGTTTAAGGTGAAGAAATTATATATTTAAGCAATCATATATATAATAATGGCTGGGTAGGTGTGTATAATGAGTATTTTACACACATCCAAGGTGTAGGATGCCACATAAACTCCAAGAGCGAAGCTCGAGGGGTTTATAAAGGCATTCTACACTGAGGGTGTGAGTAAAATTCAAGTTTTACACACCGACCCAGCTTTTATTTTATATAATTTGATGGCCTTCATATTTTTTGCCTCCTGCTTTTACAAGTATTTGGTAGTGTAGCAAGAATGGTAATGGAGCACAGTAGAGAATAACAATTGCTTAAATGGTACCTAAACAAGCAGTTTTTTAAAAATGCAAACTCCAAAATCTGGCTTCATAGCAAGGTAAAGTAAAGGCTGCTGTTTACATTTATGCTAAAACTGCATTTATGTAAATAATATAAATGCAGTTTCATAGCTTTTGAAAAATGCAACCATCAGCCTTTCACTTTCAAAAAACAGCCTTGGTTTCTCCCTAAGATGTCTGCCAAGTGTGTTAAGTGATGAGTCATGATGACATCATCGGAGCCACAGACAGAGATCCACATATATTTCTATAGTGCTAACTAGTCCTTCTTTCTCTCTTTATTTTGAATTGTTGCACCAGAATGATCAACACCATGTATTAACTCGTGGATTATTTTGATCAGTACAAATGTTAGGCTATGATTTTGTTCATTTTGTTTACTTTAACTTGCAGAAAATGTTTTGCAATCCAGCTGACTTTTTCTTTGGCAAACTGCATTACAGTACAACACTTCAAATACCCGGTGATCTAGTGGTTATATGATGCACTGAATTTTGTATTTTGTTCACCAGGAGAGACACACACTAAGCTGAAAGCTTGTTTACAGGTGCGGCCTGGGAGCACAAGGAAGTTTAGTGATTTGCTCAGGGTCACACAGCAAAGTACCAGTCTTGTTCAGTTCCAAAGCTCATGATCTCTTGTTAATCCACAAATAAGGCTTTCTTTTTCCATGTGAACCCCCTGCACCTAGTGTGCCTTGTGTTGAACACCCCACCATCCATATCCTGTCCTTAGTACTGCCTGGGGCTGTATATGAGTGTGTGGTCTCATGAAGAGAATTATCACACCTCAGATTGTAATCTTGTATTTCAAGAGAGTTGTGCACACCTATACTGATATGCATCATTAGCTGGCACTGTTAAAAAATGCCTCCCAAATCACTCTCCAGTCCACATTCTCAATGTTTGAATTCTACTCCCACAGTAAACATTGAGTGGATCACCACCCTTCTGCACAGTGAAGGTAGTATGTACAGTTCCCTGTTGCATTTTTTCCCACCTCATTAACCAACAACTAGGTCTTCCTGGAGGGCCAAGCAATAAGCATCATGACCCACCAGAAAAAAACTTCTGTTCATGCCCTCATAAGGGCTGCACTTACAATGGATAACAATATTATTAGCAGGAGAGGCATACTAATACTTTGAGCAAATCCACCTGACTTCCAGTGTCAGTCTACTCCTTTACCTGTGATCTGCAGAACCCTGAAGGACAGTTCCCAGCAATTCTTCTCCAGTACTTTTCTGTGCTCTACTCCATAATGCGAGTTGGCTGGCTACCTCCCTTCCAAATCTTGAATGAGCTATACACAACTCCCTCAATACTGTCCTAACAAACGTCAACATCCCCCCCCACCCGAGAGTAATCTCCCTACACTGAATTCAAGTAACAGTTTAGGTGCAGCCCTGCCATGCTGAGTATTTGTCATTGCTGGCTACTCTCATCCACAGTCAGGTAGTGATCATGATGCTGGCAGCCCCACATTTCAGATCTCACAGTGATCTGCTCAGCGTCCTCCTTCATGTCTTCAGCTAACCTGAATATAGCGCTACCCTGCTGGAATGGCCTCTTCAGTACCTCTCTGGCATTCATTCTTCTCACCTGCTTCCCACACCAAATACTGGTGAGTTCACTACCCTTCCACATCATGAATGTGTTTAGTATAGTGTCCCATGTTATAGTTACATATTAATAATAAACACGATCTTCTGGTAAGCGAGGCTGATATAGGTGGCAGCATGGCACAAGTGGAAAAATAGGCTTTCCTACCCCTATAAGATCTAAGTCACCTATGATTAGGCACTATTACTGTATATGATGTGCATAATGATGTGCACACCCAGCATTTAATAGTGCCTAATCAAAGGTAGCCTAGATCTTTTAAGGATAGGAAAGCCCAACATGCCCCTTGTTCCCTGCTGCTATGAGCCTGACTTACTGGAAAAATATGTTTATATTTAATATGGCAAAATAAAACGGGGACTGTACTACTTGCATTCATGATGCAGAAGGGTGATGAGCTCACCAGTTTTTGATGTCAGGAGGAATAGTGAAGAATGAATGCCAGAGGGGGACTGAGAAGGCCATTCTTGCAAGGTACTGCTATATTCAGGGAAGGGGGAAGAAAGAAGGAGAGAAATATGATCAGATTACTGTGAGAAATAAGATGCGGGTCTGTCAGCACATTGATCACTACCTGACCCCATTGTCCTGGCCAACATTCCCCTTCCCATAAAACCAGTTCATGCAATTGTCCAAGGCTGTGTGTAGATATTAGTATATGAAATGGCTGCCACTACACATTTAGTCACTTCACTACCAGCCTAGTATTGCTTGTAAAGCACTTTGGGATACAATGTGTATGAAAACCACTATATAAATGCTGATTCTTCTTATTATTATTGTTATTATTTCCCATGGAAAAAGAAGACAAGACAAGCATACATTTGAGTTTTGAGAAAGTATGAACTCTAACATTGGACTGCACAAGAATTTTGCTACAAAAAAGTGGTGGCTCTAGGGGGGTGATGAAGGGTGTGGTGCCCCCCTCACCCACACATAGTAAAGTACTTGCTTGCTGCTGCTGCATTTCACTTTGTTGAAGAAGTCTGATTTATTGATTGTACAAATGTTTACATTCAAACTATGGATTACATTTGTAGGTTCTGTCAAAAATGTAGTAGAAAAGAATAATAGCAGAAAATATAAAGGTTTAATAAAATTTTAAAAGTGCACATTAAGCATGCACACCACCCCAGCACCCCCATTGTAGCATCCTGGATCCACCATAACCACTAGACCACAAGGTTATTCAAGATTTGTACTGCACTGTGGTTGGCCACAGAGAAAGTCAGTTGGATTAAAACACATTTTCAGTATGCTGCAGTAAACAAAATGAACAGAACCATAGCCTAACATGTGCATTATACAAAATAATGCACATGGTTTTGACCATTTGGGTGAAAAAATTCTATACAAAGGGGAAAAAAGAACTAGTTAGCACTATAGAGAGCCATATATCTCTATGACTTTGTCTCCAATAATGTCATCACATAACACATTTGGCGGCAATTTTAGAAAGTAGGTAAGACAGTTTTTTTGAAATTGGAAGGCTGATTTTACAATTTTCAAATGCTCTGGAACAACATTTAGGTAAATTATGTAAATGTAGTTTTAGCAATAATGAATACAGCAGCTTTTCCTTTAGTTGCCTACGGAGTCAGATTTTTGAATAGTTTGTTGTCAAAATGTTGTTTAGGTATCCTTTAACTTTTAACTTAACTAACTGAACAGGCAACATTTCCAAAAGCAATTCAAAAACATTTAAAACATTTTTTTAACTTACTTGTAATTCATGTTCCTGTCACTGAGGGTTGAATTTGGTTGGTTTACAGAGATGCAGAAAGAGAACAACAGAGAACTTTGCAAAACATAGGAAAAGCAACTATGAGTAAAAATACAGGAAAACATTTTAAACTGTGCTAATAGTCCATTTCATCTTTTTTTTTAGTTTTTTTTTTAATGTGATAAACTCAGAATTCCATGGTGAATTGGTCTTGATTGGAGGTTTTCCGATGCCTGTGGAGAGAAAGAGAGCATGAGACCAGGTTATGGATCATGTTAAAAGTGTAGTATGGATTCTAGCACTCACCTTAGGCATTGTCATACAAATCATAGATCGCTAGTGGTCTTACTTGTTTTTTCGGTGGTGATCTGTTGCAGCTATTAACAGACACTCAGTGGTGGAAGATGCAGGTCAAGCTGAAGACAGACTGTAGTGTGCTCCTGAAGAGCTGCTCTGTCAGATCTTTAGGTTCAGTTTCTGGAGGCTATGGGGGCTCACATCTTGAGATGGAGGGTTGCTGGTGCTTCTGCTTGTTACAAGTGAATATCTCACTTAGCTGTCTTTGTCTGCTTTCCGACAGCACAGAATACTTGTTTATAGATTGAAGGTTTCAGTGCCCCAAGATTTGTTGGACTTTGGTGGGGGCTATGCTACACTTGATCAGGTGCTGAATGCTGGGATTTCTTGTACAGTGATTGGTGATGCTATTGTCCTGAGGAATTCCAGATTCTAATTTCATGGTTTTCATCATTGCTCTCAACTTGTTTAGGCTGATAGACATGTTTTGGAACCTCAGGGAATCTTGGTTTTTATTTACGTTGGAGCAATGTAGAATGGGGCATATTTGTATAACATCTGTGGGGGTCTGTTGGCCTTATAGATACGGTAGACTTTTATGGTGTCTCTATCTGGGTTTTATTTATTTTGATATAGTCTGGATTTTATCGGCCTCAAGCCCCTGGGGTTGTATCCTGTTCTAGTTTTAGTTTGGCACTCATTGTACTGTACAAAATGGTTGCCCTCTGTGACTATGCCTTCTGTTATGTCACCCAGGTAAGGTCATACTGTTCTTTAGTTTGCAATGTGAACTGCAAGCCTATGTTGAAAAATAAGTTCAGGAGACCTGTTGGGTTGTGGAGTGAAACTGTTCCAGAGGAGTACAGTAGGTCTATGTCATGTTCGTTAGTGCTGCTGCTTCTAAAGGCCAATTTCCCTTTAATAATTTTTTTAATTGTTTTTGTTTTGCAGCTAGTGTTTTCTTTGTCTGTAGAAAATCGGTTGCTATCCCTTTAAAAAATTCTGTGAGGATATTTTTCAGCCAGTAGATGTCGGTCTATGCTTGGCACAATTCCGCTTATTGTTCCCAGTTTGTTTTCACTTCTGTCCTGTCTTTTTTGACAAAAAATAAAGTTTGCTATTTCAGAGTCTAACTGTTGTAAGGGGAATTTGTGAAAATCAGTGTCTTTGTCTGTGTCTTGTAGAAATGTTCGGAACAGCCATAGATCACTTTCAGTTTTCCTCTGTGTGTTTTTGTTTTCTTGGACTACAGTAAAATCTTCTCTGGCAGCAGTGTCAACTAAGCTAAATGGAGCTTCCATGGCTTTTTTGGCCGGGTGGTGTTTTGTGCTTTTCTTTTCTTTTAGGAGATGTCTGCCCCACGGCATTAGACAGAGCGAGAGTCTGAGGAGAAAGCTCACACAGACGGGTTAGTCTGTGAGAGAAGCTTGAATCTTGCTCACCATGAGTGAATAGTTGCTCGAACTTTCCCTTAGAGAAAGTCAGCACATGTTTGACATTATAACCAGCTGGTTATAACAGCAAACTATAACTGACTTTCTCTATGGGAAAAACAGAGGCTAGTAATTATAAGATCATCTTTTTCATTCCTGAGGAAGGTAAAGATTCTTTAATGATAAATATAAACCTAAAAGACAGGAACAACTATTCTTTTTCTACAGATGAAGTATAATATGCAATCTGTTCTTTAAAATTAAGTAAAGCCCCTGGAGATAACAAGATCAGATAACAAGATCCTTGAGAAAGCGAATATGAATTGATGGGTTTCTTTACTCACAAATGCCTAATTCTTGCCTACTCTATAACTTCATTCTGGATTCTTGGAGAGGGAATATTATCATTCCAATCCATAAAAATGGTGATCACAGAGATCCTTTTTCTTACATTCTAATCAGTCTGATAGATAATTTGTGCAAACATTTTTGCAAACATTATTATCAACAACTAGAGACTTGGGTTACAGTCTTAGCATTCTCTATAATCTACAAGCCAGTTTTAGACCAGGTCATTCTACCGTGGATAGTTGTTTTGTATTAAATCATATAATATTTAAATGTGTTTAATTTGAGAAACAAAAAAATATGTTTGCCATTTATTGACCTGTCTTCTGTCTTTGACTCTTTATCTCATTCTTTATCATAGCAGAGATTGCTGAAATTGAATATTGATCCAGATTTGTTACATGTATAATAATAATGAATTTATACACTAATACCTTGGCTAAAATAAAGTACTTTACTAATGAGTCCATAACTACTATACTTATTTTTTTTTCTCTAATACAGTACATGCATTAAGCAAGGTTGCCTTTTGGCTCCATTGCTTTTTAATCATTTAATGACTTTTTTACATCAATAGAGCATATTTGCAGTGACTCCCCTAAAATTATGGGTATGTCAATTTTTGCACTTTCTTATGCAGATGACATTATTTTGCTATCTTTCACAAAATCAGGACTTCAAGTACTTTGAATCACCTCTGTGTATTTTGCAGTAGTTCAAAGTCATGAATAAATCAGAGGAATAGCAAGGTAGTACAATTTGACTCAAGCAGGCTCTGCATATTCTTGGAAGATTAAATGACATCTGTTTAGAAAGTGTGAGATCATATGTTTATTTGGAATTACATTTTTGCTGACCATCAATGGAACACTATTTTTTTTTTATTCTTTGGTGATCAGGTAAGGCCCACAAGGTACAAGTAACTGTTTTCAGTGGCGACCGGGGAGCACTGAGGAGGTTAAGTAACTCACTCGAGTCACATAGTATGCACATGGAAGCTGCTGGAATCAAACTCAGGTCTGCTGGATGTACCAAGCTCATTAAAAGCTCATTACTCTAACCTCTAGCCTATACTGCCAGCCCAATATTTTAACAATATGGCTAAAAAACTTGATCAGTCGCTACTAGTATTAATGAGACTCTATGGGGGGAATTCAGTCATTCCTGCAATTAAAGCAGCAGACCAAATAGTCCTGAAAAATCTTGTACATTGCTGAGATATGGGGCTTTTAAAAACTTAATATCATGAACAAAAAATGAGTGACATTTGGAAACCATTTCTAGTTCTTCCTTGGGGCATCCCAGCCTGTGCAGTGAGAGCTTAGTTAGGCCAAGCAAATATTGCAGATGGTGCACAGACAATAATTTTTTCATATTTGCTCCATCTCATTGAAATGCCATCAGCCCATATACTTTATTTAGCATATTCCTAGCTTTTAAAAATGTTAGAATATGAGCATCAACTCAGGCTGGTGCCCACAAAGGTTGAGAATCCTGGAGAGGGGGCAACTTTGTCCTTGCTGTGCTGTTTAAAACATATGAGAATAAGCTGCCCCATAGTGTAGTGGTAGCACTGCCTTTTTATTTAATCAAGCTTTTTCTGATTAATTTTATTGATGTTTTTGGATTTTATTTTAAATTGACATCTTTTTTAATGAGTCTGATGTTACGATTTTTGTCTAACTCTGAAAAGCACTCAGAGCCTGCTTGGATTGGGTGCTATATAAATACTCTTTGCCTTGCCTTGCTACCGCTTGCTATGTCAGCAAGAGGGGTTTCAGAATGGACATGGGTCACTGGTGGCATGGCTGAGGAGAGAAGGAGGATTGAGCATCCCTGAGACAGCTGTCCTCCCTTGGGGGGGCATAGGTCTGTAGCCCCTCTCCTTGACTGACAACCTAGCAGAGGCTGTGTGTCAGCACAGCTCAGAGCTCACACATGGGGGACCTCCCACCAGACATAAGCGTGCCTTGCACACACAAATGCATCACTGCACACCAGGACTCCTGTGAGGAGAAAACATAGAAACATAGAATTTGACGGCAGATAAGGACCGCTTGGCCCACCTAGTCTGCCCATTTTCCTACCTAACAGATAAGCTGCAGATCCTAGTTAACCAACAGCTTACTTCCTCTTACCCACCCCTAGGACTGCCTCATGCCTGTCCCATGCATTCTTGAAGTCCCCCACTGTTCTTGACTCCACGACCTCCTCAGGGAGGCTGTTCCATGCATCCACAACCCTCTGTGAAAAATACTTCCTCACATTACCCCTGAGCCATCCCTCTATCATCAAACTGTGCCCCTTGTTCTTGCACACCTCTTTTCTGGAAGATGCTACCCTCTTGGACTTTGTTAATTCCTTGAGGTACTTGAAAGTTTCTATCATGTCCCTCTCTCCCTTCTTTCCTCAAGAGTATACATATTAAGCTCCTTTAGTCTTTCTTCCTATGTCTTCTGGTGCAGACCCTGCACCATTTTGGTTGCCCTCCTCTGGACAGCCTCCACTCTGTCTATGTCTCTGTGGAGATGAGGTCTCCAGAACTGCACACAGTACTCCAGATGGGGTCTCACCAACTGTCTGTACAGAGGGATAACAACTTCCTGTTTTCTACTATTGATGCCTCTTCCTATGCATCCCAGTATCCCCACAGCCTTCCTTACTGCCTTCCTCACATTGCTTGCCCACCTTTAGGTCATCTGATATAATTACCCCCAGGTTCCTTTCTATTTTTACTGTTGTCAGTATCTCACCTCCCATTGTGTACGCTTCCCTGGGTTTTGTTTCCCATGTGCATTACCTTGCACTTCTTTGCATTGAATCTGAGCTGCCATACGCTTGACCATTCCTCCAACCTTGCCAAGTCCCTTCTCATCCGCTCCACTCCATCTGTGTATCAACCCTGTTGCAGATCTTTGTGTCATCTGCAAAGACATACTTTTCCTTCCAGTTCCTCTGCAATGTCACTTATAAAGACATTAAAAGGACCGTCCCAGTATTCGACTCGCGGTACTTCGCTATAACCTCTTTTCTTCACTGTGTACTCCATTTACTACTACCCTTTACGCCCTGTTGTCTAGCCTAATTTTTATCCAAGCTACCACCTTGGGACCCATTCCAAGGCTGGCTATCTTGTATATTAATCTTTTGTGTGGGACTGTATCAAATGCCTTGCTAAAATCTAGGTAGGCCATGTCACAGCCCCTCCCTGGTCTACTACTTTGGTCACCCAGTCAAAAGGAAATCTATTAGATTCGTCTGACATGACTACCCATCGTGAATCCATGCTGCCTGGGTCCTGTGCCCACTGGCCTCTAGGTACTCAACAATTCTTTTCCTTCAGAAGTGATTCCATCATTTTCCCTACCACTGAGGTCAAACTAACTGGTCTGTAGTTTCCTGCCTCTGTCCTGCTCCCACTTTTGTGAAGCGGAATCACATCTGCCCTCCTCCAGTCCTCGGGTACCACCCCATCCTCCCATGATTTGTTAAAGAGAGTAGTCAGCGATGTCACTAGTTCTATCCTTAGTTCTTTTAGAATTCTTGGGTGAATCCCATCAGGCCCCATTGCTTTGTCCACCTTCAATTTTATTAGTTCTTTCAGAACCCTTTCTTCTGTAAATGGACTGATATCGACCCCCGTCTTCAGAGTGTTTCTCTTGTTTGGTTTAGGTAACTTCCCTCCTCTTCCTTTGTGAATACTGAGCAGAAATATTCGTTCAGTATCCCTGCTTTTTCACTGTCACCTTTACCCACATTCCTCCCTTTATTAGCTTCAGTATCCCTCCTTTGGTCTTTCTTTCGCTCCCTAATGTACCTATAAAGGTCTTATCCCCTCTTAACAGAATTGGCTATCCTTCCTTGGTTTGGGCCTTTGCTATTCTGACTGCCTTCCCAGCCTCTTTCTGCTTTAACTGATAAAGTTCTCTGTCCTGCTCCTTCTGTGTTTCCTTATATTTCCTGAATGCTGTCCTTTTCTCCTTAACCTTCCCTGCCACCTCTTTTGTGAACCATAGTGTTTTTTCCTTCGTTGTGTTTTATTGATTTGCTTTACACAAAGGCTTGTTGCCTCTGTGATGGCTGTTTTGATCACTCCCCATTGTTCCTCCACCCCTCCTTCTTGCCTGTTTGCTAGTGCTTTTCTGAGGCACTCTCTCATTTTCCCAAAGTCAGCCCTCCTAAAGTCTAGTACTCTTGCTTTTGTATGGCTTGATTGTATGGCTGTGTTTATCGTGAACCACACTGTTTGGTGGTCGCTTGTTCCCAGATGGCTACCCACTTCTAAATCTGAGATTCTTTCTCCATCCCCATTTGAAAGTACCAGGTCTAAGATTGCTCCTTCCCGAGTGGGTTCCGATACTAGCTGTCTGAGGCATGCCCCCTGTAGGGCATCAAGAATGACCCTGCTCTTGGATGTGCCTGCAGCAAAGGTGCTCCAGTTAACATCTGGCATATTCAGGTCCCTCATCAACAATATCTCCCCTTTTTCTGCCATTCTAAGAAAGCCTTCTATCATTTCCTTGTCCATTCCTCCCCTCAGATGGGGGCTGTATACAACCCCATGCAGATTGTGGTGCCATTTCCTGTCTCCAGGGTGACCCAAAGTGCCTCATCTGTTCCCTGTTTACTCTTTAGTTCTGTTGCTTTGATCCCTTCCTTCACATGAGAGCTACTCCTCCTCCTCCTCTTTTACCCTCCCTGTCCCTCCTGTAGATTGTGTATCCTGGTATGTTGACATCCCAGTCATGGTTCTCTGTGTACCATGTTTCTGTGACTGCCACAATATCCAGGCAACCTCTTCCATCAAGGCCACTAGTTCAGGGAGCTTGTTACACAGACTATGGGCATTGGTACACATCACCTCCACTTTTTGATAGCCTTGCCCTTTAGCCCCATTTCTGTCCTTACTGCCTTTGCCTTTTTTACATTTAAATCTGTTCTGCTCCCTAATAACTTCCTGTACCTTGGTGTTTACACTACTAATAATCACAATGTTTTGTGGGAGGCTCATTTCCTGCTTCTTTTCAGTGCTCTCCCTTTGGCTAGTTTAAATGCTTGCCAATGAAGCATTTAAACCTCTCACCTAGATCCTGGTTCCCCTGGACAGATGCAGACCATCGCACCAGTATAGGTCTGCATCCCTCCAGGTTGCTCCCAGTCCCCAATGAAGCCAAACCCTGAGCTCCACACCAGTTTTTCAACCACTCATTGAATTCCCTGTGAGAAGTACCCAGATCTCCTTGCTACAGACAGACAGCACCTCCGAGAAGGTTACCGATGCGCTACTTGTCTAAGGCCCCTTCCCAACTCTACAAACTCCTCTTGCACTGCTCTGATCCCATTTCTAGCCAGGTCATTTGTCCCTAGGTGGACAATGACATCGCTCCCTCCCTCGTGCAGCTCCTCCCACGATCCTGAGGATTCACTTCCTGTCCCCTCAACCGTGAGCACCAGGAAGGCACCTTACCTCCTCTCCCTTCCTCCCATTTCTACCCCCTAATGATTGAGTCCCCCACCAGGAGTTGTTTTCTTCCCCTGTGGGGTCCCATGCCACCCTCCTTTGGGTCTCCTTTGTGAAGGTTCCCAGCATCCTCCTTGGTCTCCACTGCAGGTGCCTCCATAGAGGAACCACTATCCACCAGAAGAGTGAATGAATTGTGGAGAGGTACAGCTGGAGGGATGCAACTCTGTTCCACCACCCTCTCCCTCCTTGAGCCCACCCTGGTCCAGCCTCTCCTCTTTCTTGGCAACCTCTGAGGTAGTGGCATTGGCCCTGGTGGTCCCTGGGTGGGGGAAGAGGTTTCACAAATCCTAGCCAGGTCAGCCTGGAGACGGGCAACCTCCTCTCTCAGACCAGAGAGGTGCCTGCAAATAGGGCAGCATTGCAGCCTCCAGAAAGTCTCCCAGAACACTGATGATAGACCCTCATAATCCCAACACCACTGACCAGTTACCCCAGCTATGGCATACTACTTCCCTGGGGTCAGGGCCTTCCCTGGAGATCCTGATGTTAGGTTTAAATTGTGATGGTACTGCCTTGGGGCTATGTAATAGTGAAGTTGGGTGATCAGGCTGGTGGGTTCAGCCAAATGAGAGCCAAGAGTACAGCATGAAATGTACAAAAGGAGGATAAAAACTTTGGTAGAGAAAAAAAGAAGATATGAGAATTAGTAGAAGTTCATTATATACAGTACTGCACATGTTTATTAGGCACAGGGTCAAAACAACGCAAACAAAAACAGCACAGGATGATAGCTGTGTGTTGTGTCTCTCCCTTAGGCCCCTTTTCTCTGTGTAATATCATTGCTTCCTAGATCTTAATGGTTCATCAAAATGAGGGCTAACTCTGGAGTATGGGGGGGAGGCCTGGTTTGGTGGGAGGGGGTAGGAGGGAACTTCATCCTTGGCTGAATGACTTGATTAGTTATGTTTTACCGAGACTATGGGGTGGGTGGGATTTTCCCCTTTTTTGGGGGGGGAGTAGAGTTGTTGCGCTGTTATGTATTGTATTGAATTTTGTTGAAATGTCTTAATAAAGTATACTCAATTTGAAAAAAAACTGCATGGCAAACAATGCTACAAGCAAAACAGCATGTGCACAAATAAGGTAGGGGAAAACACTGACCGATACAAAATGTGCACATGGCATACAAAGGAATGGAGGAAGGGAATGTAAAGCCCCCTGACATGGGGGGCGTCACCCCCCACATCCCCTGGAGTTTTTGTAATCAACTACAAGGGGGTGTGGACCTCATGGGGTAAGGAGAAACTCAGGAGGGGGAAAATGTCTTTAAAAAAAGTAACAGCTGCAACACCAGGAAATGGGAAACCGAACCCTGGTCTCGACTGCTCCTATGCTTCAGGTGCTAGTGCTTTAGCCACTCCAACACTGGAGCGGCTTGACCAGGCACTGCACCTGCAGCTAGTTCACCACTCCCCTATCTGAGTGTACAGCGACAGGGGTAGTGGTAATTCACAAACACTGTAATACCTCTATCGCTGTACATGTTTTAGCTCTTCCTGCAGTACAGTTTTAGCCACACTGTTTAGGTAGCGACATATTGACCTGGTACCATTTATTAAATAGAAGATTGATTGCAATTGAGAGGCAAAGGGACACTGATTTGTTGGGTGCAACCACATTTTGTCCATGGCTGACAAAACAGAAGACCATGAACTGGAGCCATGTTTATTACAGCTCACTGACCCATCTTTGAGAAAATCCTGTGCTAGATGCAAATTTCAATTAGGGATGTTCAAGGGCTGACTAGTACTGTAGTTCCAGAATATCACAAATAGTAGGGCTCCTGTATATTTGGAAGTCCTGTCTGACTAGTCAACTATTCATATTCGGGATGTACTATTCATTTCAATGAAAAAAATTCTTCCCCTCACCCCGGCTTATTTAAAGTATTCCACCTCCTCACCCTGCCTAAACACAAAAAATATACTGTATAGAAGGTTATACAGTAGTTATCCCATCCACCCACTGTTTGTGCACCCAGATCCCACCTTCCTCCCATCAGCACCCACACTATTTGTAATATTACAGTTTAGTCACACAGTGGAAGAGGGGCACAACCCCCTTCCTAAGTTGCCTCATCCGCCCAGCCTGGCAGCTCCCTTATCCCCCCTGACTTACAGCACCTGCTTTAATATGTGCAAGGTGAATTGCACAACCTGCTCTCCTCCTTGGCCATCCGCCTTCTAATGAATGAGTGCATTCTCTGTGACAGTAAAACTAGTTGATTACATGAAGGAATGATTAGGGAGTGTTTCTGTGTGGCCCAAACAAGCGTTTTTACTCCCTAAAGATGATGGCCAGCTGTGGAGGTGCATGGGTTGTGCTGGTTGTCTGCCATGGGACTAAACTGTAATATTACAAATATTGTGGGTGCTGTAGGGAGGCAGGTGGGATCAGGGTGTGCAGACAGTGAAGGGGGGACTAAGAGGTGACTATATTTGTTTGTGTTTAGGCAGGAGGAAGAGGGTGGGACACATAAAAATAAGCATGGGTGGTGGAAAGAGTGTATTTTTTTTTTTTAATCACAAATACTGAATATCTGAATATTAAATACAGTGTGCCTGAATATCTGGCTGCAGAGTACTGAATATTTTTTTTAACTCCATGATGTTTTATTGAAATAAATTTGTAGCATCCAGTACAATTAGTTTACAAGTGAGCCTATTTCTATGGTCTAGAAGAGTACTGAATATTTGATGGAATATTCGGGAAGAAGTATTCACACACCCTAGTTTCAATGGTGCAATATTAATATACTGAAGCAAGACACTCTGGCTATATATATATATATATATATATATATATATATATGAATGATACATGATGGCAGGAGTGGGATATGGAAAATATTCTCACTCCTGCAGAGTGAGGCATAGATATCTCATGAGTGCCGAAGGCACGAGTGACATATCCATGCCTCATGATGCAGGAGTGAGAATATTTGCTATATCCCATGATCTGCACATCTTGTGTGCAATTTATATAATAGGTGTGGAAGCTTTACTTTGTTTTGTTTTATCTTATGTCGTTCTGTTGCTGTGAGTCGCTGCTGTGAGTGAGTGGGTATGAATGGGGTTTGTATATGTAGTGCGATTGGTCGTTGTGTGTGTGAATGAGTGGTAATAGGTTGATGAGTGTGTGAGTGTGATCCATGGTTGGATGATGTGTTTTGGTAGGCGGGACATGTCCAGGAGGTTTCCTGTAGAAACTGTGTGTGATTTTCCTTTTTCCCTATATTTTATTATGTGTAGTGTTTAATTTTTATTGTATGCTGCTGTGAGTAACATTTTCATTTGTGGTTGGTTTATATGTTATTTGTTTTGGAATGTCTGTGGGAAGCTCCATGGGAACTACAGGTAAGAGAGCAGTTTCAATTGTGTGAGGTACTTTAGTTGTCATTGAGATGCTCAGCTTTATCTTTTACAGAGACTGACAGCAAGAATTATATAGTTTCAGAGTATATATATCATGTAAGTAATGCCAGCTTAAAGAAGTCATGTTTAGGTTGCTGTAACGTGAAGAAATTAAATTAAGAACTGAAGGCTTCAGTGTGGAACTATGTGTGCAGTTCACTGGTACGTTAGTCAGAGTTAGAGTCTGTAGACAGATTTTCTTTATGTTTGTTATCGCAGAGGTCATAAATGGGACCCAATAGGTTTACAGTTTGGATGCAGTGCAAGGGACTGCATGACCATTCAGCAGCATGTAGTACAGAAATGTACAGTTTTAGGTGTGTGCCATTTGGTTCAGTGAGGACTGTACTGCTGCAGGCTTCTGGCATTTGTGAAACTGCAAGCAAAGAATGAAGAATGCAGACCAGCTGCTTAATTAGGTACCTCAAACATTTCAGTTCCACATTTAAAAGAAGTTCTGACTTACATTGGGGACATGCTGCTGGAGTGAGAATATTGGCTGATGACACAGCTACAGTAAATGTAAATATTTTCACTGTAGCTATGTCATCAACCATTTATCTCACTGGGATGATCGGCCCCTACTCTAATCCCATTCCATGTGTAAGGAAGCTGACATGCTACAGTATAGGAGAATGGGGTGAGAGGTAGGACTGATGACCCCATGGCACACCCCGACATCTGTTGGTGTGTTGAGGATGGGGGTGAGAGGGTGGGGTGGTAATTCTAACATTGAATTTCCACACTTTTGTCAGTGTGGAAACAACCCTAACTGATGCACTAATGGAGTTTTTTGCAAAGAATTTCCTTTCTTTTTGAAAGAGTGTAATATAAATTGTAAATGGTATAGGGCCCTGCGCTCCCACCAAGCTGGCCATTTCTCCATAATGATATGTGTCTACAGAGCCATACAGCAGCCCTATAAAGCAAGGAAGCCTTGTAACAGAAATCTTCCAATTTCTTGGGAACCGTAGCAGGTAGGAAAAAAAAAAGTAAGTGTCATTGTAATCGTGACAGCAAGTACTGCATGTGACATATAGTCAGTCGAATCCATATCTCACATCGTTTATGAGATACAGGCACTGAAAAATGCTGTGAATGCTAACTCTGTGGGCATAATAGTGGCCCACGGACATGAAAATGAGCAACTGGAATACTAATTCCCAAATATCTCAGTAACCATACAAGGTAGAAAGAAACTCAAATCTCATGGTATTCATGGCTTTCCAACCTACTTCCACACTTAGCCCCCATTTCTGAACTTCAGAATGCTGTAACTATGGCCTATTCAATATTTTCATACCAAACCTCTAAAAGGCACATCTGTTGGACTAGGGCTTGCCAATCTGAAAATTTCAGGCCAATAGCATAATCCACCTTGCCACAATGAAGTGACAAAGAAAACAACACATAGCAAAATGTGCTCGTGTAGTGTTACCTCAATTACTTTACTGTTATCGCAACACTCCTATCTGTATAATGGGAATGTTATCGCACACACAAAAATGTTGCCACAGCTACTATTGTTCCTGAGCACGAATGTTTACGCAGCAACAAAAAATGTTGCCGTGATCAAAATAAGGCAAAAACTTGAAAAACATATTTGTAGACAAGATAGAGACAAACTAAAGCCAGGGTCATGTTCCTCATGGCCTGTTTAGGTAAACACAACTGTTGATGGTTACCAAACTGAAATATTTTTTGAATTACAGCATTTTTCTCTGTTGCTAACTGAAAAACAAGATGGCAGCAGCACAAAAACTATTTTGGGAAGCTTGACAACAAAAATGTGATCGCGAACATTTTTGCAATGCACATATATATTTTTCCATAGGCTATAATGGGACATGAAAAAATTGAATAACTTTTGAATGGAGCAATATTTTTTCACCAGATCTTCAAAAGGCACCACTTCAACCCAGGCCACATGTAGACCAACACATTTGAAGCCACTCAAATGCATTCTTCAGTCCATTGTGGCTTACAGAAGAATTTGCAACAACCGTGATTTTTCACTTTTTGAGTGCATTACAGTTCTGCAACCATATATCCAACCATAACAAAACTTTTCAGATCCAGAGATCTATGGTAGGAAGTTCCACATTCTAAATTTCTGGCAGATCGGACAAACAGTTGCAAAGTTATGAAAGTGCAAACTTTGAGGTTTAACATAAAAGTGGCCATACAACCCTAACTATAGTGGCACTATTGCACCACTATAATATATGTATATATATATATATATATATATATATATATATATATATATACATGTATATATCTAGTGAAGCCCACCAGGATGAAAGCCCAACTCTGCAGAATTCTGCAGTAGCGTTAATGCAGCAAACAATGCAATTCAATATCCTGTGGAACACGTGACCACAACTGAGTGACTGCAAAAAAGGCAACTCAGTCATGGTGCCTGTGTTCTGGGCTACCTGGCAGGCTAGCAACAGGATACCACGGAGGGTGAATATGATGACAGGATGTATACACACACACGGGAGGGGCCACACCACACGAGGGGCAGAAGGGGAGGGAGGGAATGTGGGAGGTAGTGTGATGGTCGGCTGCCGAGCTGGCTGTGTGGTGTGGTAGGTAGGGTGGCAGGCTGGGGTTGGGAGGGTACTGGGTTTGGCTCTGGGACGGGCGTCGCTTTTGCGACAGGGCCAGTTTTTATTTTAAGTTTTACACCCCCAACATGCACCCCTCCGGAGTTGAGAATCTTTAGTTGGGGGTTTGGGGGGGTGAGCGTACATCACCATTATTTATTTTTGGAGATGTACACGCACCCAAACGGCGATCGCCATAACATGGAACCACAATTTCAATGGGAGTTAATCTCTTTTGTCTTGTAGGAAACTCTGTGACACTGCACTTCGCTCTGGTGTGCTTCAATGTGTGTATGTGTATATATCTATATATATATATATATATCTATCTATCTATCTATATATATATATATATATATATAGATAGATAGATAGATATATATATAGATATATATATATATATATATATATATGCACATATAAGGGATATACAATGGTGAGCTGTCAGATAAATGATTTATCAACACAAGTGCTATTTGACCTTGGGTAACCTCACAAGTGGCGCAAGCCACGAGTGAGGTGTCTGAGGTCAAACAGCACAAGTGTAGATAAATCATTTAACTGACAGCTCACCATTGTATATTTCATTTATGCAATAGGGATGCTTTCTATCACTGCAGGAACATTTGGTTTTGACTGTTTATCTTTTTTTAAATGATAATTTCTGGGGGTTTTGGTTAACTTTTTTAGAGTATGTCCGTCTAGCATAGTGATTGCTATTAAATGAAACACCACTCATTCTGTAGAAAACTTCTTCCTGAAAAAATGTCATGCTCACAGTACCATGCTACCTTTTTCATTTTAAAGTTATTCACATTTGATTGTCAAAAAAGGGAAAAGAAAATAGAATTTTATGCTGTTTTTTTGCTAATTATAAAAAACTAAAAGGTATCTATAAATGAAACACCACTCATTTTGTAGATATTTTTGTGCTGAACATTTTTGTGCTCACAGTACCATGCTGTCATTTTTTGTTTTAAAGTTATTCGCATTTGTTTGTCAAAAAAATGAACAAAAAATTAAATGTTCTTCTGCTTGTTTGCTAATTGTAAAAAATATATAAGGTATCTATAAATGAAACACCACTCATTTTGTAGATAATTTTGTGCTGAACAATTTTAATGCTCACAGTACCATGCTATCTTTTTTCATTTTAAAGTTATTCCCATTTGAACCGCTTCTGAGGTCAAACATTCTAAATGAATTCCAAAGAGATTTGTGACATAGTAACTGTGTGTATAAATGGTCACTGTATGTATAAATTTGTAATATATGGAGATGCTTAAATAATACTATACTAACCCATACAAAAAATTCCCGGTAATACCTTAGTGCCAGAATACTATACTTCCGTCCCTGTAATACTATACTTCCGTCCATTATACTCCGGTCCCTCGTAATGCTATCATTGCGATCACCAACTTTTCTAGTGTCCAAAGCATAGTTTTTTTAATTTCTTTTCTTTTTATTCTTGACAGAGAGAAGCAGGACTACACGCGGGAAGGGGGGATGTGAGTGAGGAGCGAGAACAAGCAGCACGGAACCCTCCCACAAGGAATCCAGAGGTAAGACCTCGTCAGCATCTTCATCCATATATTACAAAAAATAACAGTTAGGTTCTAGTGAATCACTCGGCTGTAATTCCATCTCAAGGTTCTGGGGACATAGGAACCTCTCGAGCTTCGGTCTCGAGGTTACCTATGTCCCCAGAACCTCTCGATGGAATTACTGCCTTGTAATTCACTTGAACCTATCTATTATTCTATTTATTTATACATACAGTGACTCAGATAAATGGGTTTATTTAAGTACATATATGGCCACCCTATTGCATATATATAGTAGTATGTGTATATATATATATATATATATATATATATATATATATATATATACTGTATATATACACACACATATATACACACACACATATATATATATATATATATATATACTCACACACACACACATATATATATATCTATGTATATAGTATATATATATATATATATATATATATATATATATATATATATAGTGCACAGTAGCGCCACTATAGTTGGGGTTAATACGGAGTTTCTATGTTGCACTTTAATAACTTTGCAACTGTTCAATAGATTGGAATGAAAGTGTGCATGCGTGGTCTCTTCAGGGTAGGTCTGTTGACATTCCAAGTTACATTCCAGTTGGATTTGCAGATGCTGGATAGTGAGAGAACTCAAAAATGTGCCACTTTTTGTAGTTTTGTCTCATCACGCTGTGCGGAAACGGTGTTGAATTTTGATCTAACTTTTGTATGGCAGAATGAGCTTTTGTCATAGAACAGACCAGCATTTATTAGGTGAAAAATATTAGTCCATTCAAAGGTTATAGCAATTTTAAGGCCCTATTATTTTCAATGGGATTTTTATTTTTCAGGATAGCTGCACGGTATGAACCAGGATCCTGGTTTGTCAGTGGCCAATCTTGGTTCGCCAGTTGTCAATCCTGTCTCATCAGAAAACATTTCTTGTATGTCAGCCAACATCTTGTTTTTTGATTTCCCTCTAAAAAAAGTATCATAACTCTGCCCGGGGACATCTGTCTCACACATCAAAGTGTGATTTTTGCTCATTGGGAGTTGATGAGCTTAGCTGTGTGCTTTCCAGCATCTCTATGCCCTCTGAAACATTTTGTTTTGATTTAAATCTTTGTTTGTGAAGCGCTAAACTCCCTGTTCACCATTCTGATTCATCAGTGGCGAACAAGGAAATTGGCTGGAGGACAAGGATTTCCGGTTTGGACATCCGGTTGTAAATTTTGCCGACCAGATGGCCAGACTGGGATCCTTGTCTGCCAGAGACGAATCAGGGTAGTGGACAAGGAATTTGGAAGGTGGACAAGGATTCCTTTCTGGCTATCTAGTCATCAAAATTTGTCAACCAGATGGCCAGATTAGATCTCTTGTCTGCCATTTATGGTGAATCAGAGTGGCAGACAAGAAAAGGAGACATGAAAGGTGGGATTGTTTTTGGCCATCTTCTTCTGGGAAACAGTGTTGGTGAACTATTGTGGACCATCTTGTCCCAAATAAACATATTGTTTTGCCCCCAGCCCTGGTGTCTAGTGGTCCCACGATTCCTATATTATTTTTTTATTTAAAAAATCATCATTTTAGTAGCATTCTGCCACTAATATTTTTTAAAATACAAAAGCCCTGGTGTCTAGTGGCACCCCACCCTCCTATGCCATAATAATCCTTGGTGGAGGAGGCAAATCCCCCTCCTTTTCCTGTAAAGAAGAAAATCTTCCTTCATTATGTTTTGCTCATATTTTTTTTCCTGATCACCCCCGTGCCCACACCTGACCTCCCACTGTGGACCTTCCTCCCTACACTCCCCTGATGTCCCCACCAACCCTCATTCATCTCCTGATGTCCGAAGTTTGAGAACCTCTCCACCGATCGAAGACATGTCTTGCTGCTGGAACCAGCGACTGCAATCTGAACTAAGGTAAATGCAGTCCTATGTATTTCAACAGTGGGGTTTGAGATTTTGGCCCCACATTTTCGACATGGACTCCTGGGGACCCCACCTCATGAACAATATGACTGTCATTAGGCAACTCTTGCTGGAAAAGTGATTTCATGGTCAGTTGGCGAAGTCACCTTTCTGGTGGGATTTGCGTAATGACTGTCATATTGTTCATTAGTTGGGGTTATAAGAAGGTTATGTTGAAAATGTGGGGTCAAAATGTTTAAAAATGGCTGTGTTATGAGCATTTGTTGCTATCTCACTACGCATGCTTGTAACTTTGGAAATTTTTGATATTGACACCCAATAGTTTCAGCATAGCCTTGGCATTACCCCACCTCATGAATGTGAAATCTGTCATTTTCCAAATCCTGGCTAAAATGTGTTCTCGCACTTGTGACATAGAATGGAGTTGTGGTTGTGCAGAATTACATCTTGGTAGGGATTTGACAATGTTCTATACTGGGTACGTGCAGTGAGGTCATAAGAAGGCTATGTTGGAAATTTGTAGTCAAATAAGGATATTATACTATCTCAGTGGAGGGATGGGAGTGCAGGGTCAATTACTGTTGCCAGCAATCGTAAAGGGGCATTCCACTTCAGAGGCAGGTAGGGCTGTTACATTCACTTTTTAAAAAGTAAAAGCCAAACACCAAACTAAGTGTATCAAGTGTATCCAGGATCCCTCATTGGTAGCCCCGCACTGGAGTTTTCAAATGCTCCCTAGACTTAGTGGCTAGCGCATAGGATCTCAGGAATCTAAATATCAGCCTATTTAATGTACTACAGTATACTACTTGACTATTTGTGTTACTACTTCTGCAAATGTACTGAATCTGTGACTAGTAAATTTAATACCAGGATCTAAATCCGCCGTCCGGTCCTTTTAACTCTACATATTAATTTGTGACATGTTGTTAAATTGAATAATGTATCTCCTGTTGTTTTACCGATGTTAGTACCTTACACAAGTTTGCTCCAGTACAGCTTCGCTGTCTGCACTCTCCAAATGTATATTTTATGTATCTAACCTGTCCGCCATCCCTGTCCTAACCTCACTCTATTGTCGCTCCCTTTTTTGACTAGGTACCTTTGTAAACGAGTTCTGACTCAAAGGTTGTAAAACTGATCTCAACAATAAATAAATAAATAAATAATAAATGTTGGATGTTCTAATAGTAACAGTGCTTTCTTGTTTGTGTCACTGCTTTCAATTTTGACCTGTACTGTTTCTCCTACTGTGTCTACCTGTACTGACGTGGAACCTTTGAAAAAGAGTCTTTGACTCAAAGGTACTTTCTGAATACTCAATAAAATAAAATTAATAAAATAAATCATAGTAGCTAACTCAAGCGATATATAATTACTTTATATGTGCTCTGGGATGTTCTTTCTTATTATGTAACCACATTGTTTCACTAAGTCCCTACCAACCTGGACCTACAATATTCCATATCCATGTGCCACGTATATGGAATGTACAATTTTTACATAGAAACGTAGACACTCCGACAGCAGATAAGGACCGCTTGGCCCACCCAGTCTGCCCATTTCCCTACCTATTGGATAAGCTGCAGATCCTAGTTAACCAACAGCCTACTTCCTTCTACCCCCACTATAATTGCCTTATGTCTGTCCCATGCATTCTTGAATTCCCTCACTGTTTTTGACCACACGACCTACTCAGGAAGGCCATGCCATGCATCCACCACCCTCTCTGAGAAAAAATACTTCCTCACATTGCCCCAGAGCCATCCCCCCTCTATCTTCAAACTGTGCCCCCTTGTTCTTGCATATCTCTTTTCTTGAAAGATGCTACCCTCTTGGACTTTGTTGATTCTCTTGAGGTACTTGAAAGTTTCTATCATGTCCCCCATCTCCCTCCTTTCCTTGAGGCTATACGTATTAAGCTTCTTTAGTCACTCTTCGTATTGTTTCTGGTGCAGACCCTGCACCTATTTAGTTCCTTCCCCTGGACTCCCTCCATCCTGTCTATGTCCTTGCAGAGATGGGGTCTCCAGAACTGCATGCAGTACTCTAGATGGGGTCTCACCAACTGTCTATACAGAGGGATATCAACTTCCTGTTTTCTACTGGTGATGCCTCTACCTATGCATCCTGGTATCCCCCAAGCCTTCCATACTGCCTTCTCACATTGCCTGCCTACCTTTAGGTCATCTGATACGACTATGCTCAGGTCCTGTTCCATTTTTGTTGTTAGTACCCCCCCCATTGTGTACTCTTCCTCTGGTTTTTTGTTTCCCAGGTGAATTACTTTGCACTTCTTTACATTGCATCTCAGCAGCCATACTTTTGACCATTCCTCCAACCTTGCCAAGTCCCTTCTCATCCTTTCCATACACCCCCCCATGTGTCAACTCTGTTGCAGATCTTTGTGTCATCTGCAAAGAGGCATACTTTTCCTTCCAGTCCCTCTGCAATGTCACTTACTGTATAAAGACATTAAAGAGGACCAGCCCCAATACTGAACCCTGTGGTACCATGCTAGTAACTCCCTTTTCTTTGGAGTGGACCCCATTTACTATTACCTTCTGCATCCTGTTGTCAAGCCAGTTTTTAACCACCCAGGCTACCACCCTGGGACCCACTCCCAGGCTTGCTAACTTGTTTATTAATCTTTTGTGTGTGACTGTGTCAAATGCCTTGCTAAAGTCTAGGTAGCCATGTCCACAGCCCCTCCCTGGTCTACTACTTTGGTCACCCAGTCAAAGAAATCTATTAGCTTCATCTGACATGACCTTCCCACTGTGAATCCATGCTGCATTGGATCCTGTGCCCCACTGACCTCTAGGTACTCAACAATTCTTTCTTTCAAAAGTGATTCCATCATTTTCCCTACCACTGAGGTCAAACTGACAGGTCTGTAGTTTCCTGCCTCTGCCTAGCTCCAACTTTTGTGAAAGGGAATCACATCTGCCTTCCTCCAGTCCTCAGGAACCACACCATCCTCCCATGAAGTGTTTAAAAAAGTAGTCAGTTGTGTCACTAGTTCTCCCCTTAGTTCTTTCAGAATTCTGGGGTGAATCCCATCAGGCCCCATTAATTGTCTACCTTGAGGTTTAGGAGTTCTTTCAGGACCCTTTCTTCTGTGAATGGACTGGTATCAACCCCACCCCATCCAGAGTGCTTCTATTATTTGGTTTAGGTACATCAACCTCCTCTTCTGTTGTGAATACTGAACAAAAGTATTCATTCAGTATCTCTGGCTTTTCACTGTCACCCTCTGCCCACCCCCCTCCTCCCCTTTATTAAGCCTCACTATCCCTCCCTTGGTCTTTCTTCACTCACTAATGTACCTATAAAAGGTTACATCCCCCTTCTTAACTGAGTTGGCTTTCTTTTCCTCAGTTTGGGCCTTTGCTATTCTGACTGCCTTCCCCACTTCCTTCTGCATTAACTGATAGAGTTCTCTTTCCTGCTCCTTCAGTGATTTCTTATATTTTCTGAATGCTATCTTTTTCTCCCTAACCTTCCCCACCACCTCTTTTGAGATCCATAGTGTTTTTTCCATTTGTTTTGTTTTGTTTATTTGCTTCACACAAAGGCTTGTTGCATCTATTATGGCAGTTTTGATTTTGCCGCATTGTTCCTCCATCCCTCCTTCCTTCCTTTTTTACTAGTGCATTCATTAGGCACTCTCTCATTCTGCCAAAGTCAGCCCTCCAAAACCACACTGCCTGGTGGTCACTTGTCAAATAGATGACTACCCACTTCTAAATCCGAGATACTGTTACTGTCCCCATTCGAGAGTACCAGGTCTAAGACTGCTCCCACACAAGTGGATTCCAGCACCAGCTGCCTGAGGCATGCCCCCTGTAGGGGCATCGAGAATGACTCTGCTCTTGGATGTGGCTGCAGCAAATGTGCTCCAGTTAACATCTGGTATATTCAGGTCCCCCATCAACAATATCTTGTCTATGTCCTCCCCTGAAATGGGGGTCTGTATATAACCCTTGTGCAGATTGTGGTGCCATTTCCTGTCTCCAAGGTGACCCACAGTGCCTCCTCTCCTCTGTGTTTACCCTTTAGTTCCATTGCTTTTATTCCTTCCCTTATGTAAAGAGCTCCTTCTCCTCCTCTTTTACCCTTCCTGTCCCTCCTGCAGATTGTGTACCCTGGTATGCTGACATCCCAATCATGGTTCTCAGTGTACCAGGTTTCTCTGCCGGCCATGATATCCAGGCATCCCTCTTCCATCAAGGCCACTAGTTCAGGAAGCTTGTTACCCAGACTACAGGCATTGGTACTCATTGCCCTCCATATTTTGATGGTCTTACCACTTTTAGCCCCATCTCTGTACTTACTGCCTTTGCCTTTTTCTCCATTTACCCCTGCCCTACCCCCTATTGACCTCTCTACCTTGATGTTAACCTCACTAACTACCCTGTTTTGTTGGGGAAGCTGGCAATTCCCTGCTCCTTTTCAGTGCCTCCCCCCCTTGGCTAGTTTAAAAGCTTGCAAATGAAGCATTTAAACCCATCATCTAGGATCCTGGTTCCCTTCCCGGACAGATGCAGACCATTGTGCCAGTATAGTTCTGTATCTCTCCAGGTGTACCCCCAGTCCCCAATGAAGCCAAACCCTGTGCTCTGCACCAGTTTTCAACTATTCATTGAATCCCAGGGTGCAGAGTACCCTAGCCTCATCCATGCCACAGACAGGCAGCACTTCCGAGAAGGTTACCATATGTGCTACTTGTCTAAGGCCCCTCCCCAACTCCACAAACTCCTCCTGCACAGCTCTGTTGCCATTCCCAGCTATGTCATTTGTCCCTCAGTGGACAATGATATCCAGCTCCCTCTTCCATTCAGCTGCTCCTGCAATCCTGCCATGGCACCAAGCAGGCACCTTACTACCCTCTCACCTCACTCCCCCAGGTTTACCCCTTAACAATTGAGTCTCTCATCAGGAGTTGTTTCCTTCCCCTGTGGAATCTCATGCCACCCTCCTGTGGGTCTCCTTTGTGGAGGTTCCCAGCATCCTCCTTGGCCTCCACTGCGAGTGTCTCCATAGAAGAACAACGCTCTACCAGAAAAGCATATGAAATGTGGAGCGGTATAACTGGAGGGATGTGCCACTGTTCCACCACCCTCACCCTCCCTGAGCTACCATAGTCCAACCACTCCTTATTCTTGGCAACCTCTGAGGCAGCAGCTGTGGCCCTGGTTGTCCCTTGGTGGGGGAGGAGATTTCCAAATCCCCTGCCAGGTCCTGGGTGGGGGAGGAGGTTTCCCTACTCCTTGCCAGATAGGCCTTGAGATGGGCAACCTTCTTCCTCAGAGCAGAGAGGTGTCTGTAATAGGGCAGCATCACAGCCTCCAGAATGTCTCCCAGAAGACTGCTGCCCCACAGCCAGTGCATTGCACCACTCCCCACATGTCTCTCTCCCTCCCTGTTGAAATTGTGTATGCTTTTTTTCAGTATTAGGGAATCTCACTTCCCCTTAGTAGTGTATCCTATTTCCAAGGGACTATGTACTAGGACCCCCAAGGTTTTTTTTTTTTTTACAATAGCAATCACGAGAAGTTATTCTTCCAGCTTATGCAACACTGCCTGGCTGCCTTCTGTGGCACACTCCACCCTATTTTGTATCTGAGCAGGAAGTTGTCACACCTTCCTGCCTAACCCCATAAAGCAAGGTTAGCCTGGGGAGGGTGGGAATTGGGGAGGGTAGGGTTTGGGCAATCCACCTGTTCTGTGCTATGAGGACAATCAGAGCAATCAAGTTTGAACCTTCTGAGGCTATGTCTGGCTCTAGTACACAACTCGACTGACTGCTGGAATGAAAGAATCCACCTGTGAAAATTTACGTTTGTTGCAAAAAGGCACCAAAATACTACCAAGCTACAGATAAGGCACCAGATTCACAGAAAAAGAAAAAAATCAGCAGTATTTTAATCCCTTTGTAAGTAAAGTAGCAATCAACAAAAAGATCAGCAGCATTGCAAACCCCTTCTTGATTCAAACAAGCAAAAACCAGTGACAAATTAAAAGTAAGGCACACTTCCCTCAGAAATCAAGCAAGATTGTGCTTTTCTCCAATTTCCTAGTTCCTAGTTCAAGATTGTGTGTCCTTCCCAGCTCCAAGTTCAGTTTTGCAAAAGCAACCTTTACCTTCAAAAGAAAAGGCCGTTCCGTCCAAATCTGCTTATACACTTGTGACTTATACAAGTCAGAACAGGTCTAAGAAACTCCACACAAAAACTATTGGCTGACAATACCTGTGATGCAAGTAGCTCTCTAGGCCTTGTCTGGCTCTAATGCACAACTTGACTGACTGCTGGAATGAAAGAACCCACTAGTGAAAACTTAACTGTTTATTGCAAAAAGGCACCAAAATACTATCAAGCTACAAATAAGGCACCAGATTCACAGAAAAAGAAAAAAATCAGCAGTATTTTAATCCCTCTGTATATAAAGTTGCAATCTCCAAAAAGATCATCAGCAGTATTACAAACCCCTCCTTGATTCAAACAAGCAAAAACCAGTGAAAAGTTAAAAGTTAAGGCACACTTCCCTCAGAAATCAAGCAAGATTGTGCCTTCCTCCTGTTTCCTAGTTCCTAGTTCAAGATTGTGCATCCTTCACATCTCCAAGTTCAGTTTTGCAAAAGCAACCTTTACCTTCAACAGATAAGGCCTTTCTGTTAGACAATCTTTTCCCCATACAGTGACTCATAAAACATACCTGCAGTATCAGGCTCCCTCACCCACTTTGCGTCTGTTCTCCTCTGATGTTGTTTATACAGAATAATTTTTCTGATGTCTGTGAAGGGCAGAAAACTTCTGCTTACTCACTCCCTTGCTAATTTTCTCAGTCAGTTGTTGCCCTATGACTGGCTCTGCTGCTTGCTCGATCCTCCTTCCCCTACTTGTCCCCCGCCTCTCACTCATTTGCTCCCCTTCCACTACTTATTGTATAATTTAATTAGTTCAAACTGTTTACAAAAATCAACATAGATGGCAGAATTGTTTTGCAGTATGCTGCCCTCTGCCAGCATGTCACAGCATGTGGGAAATAATTCAGATGAGGCACTATGTCAGGATTTAATACACACAGGAATGTGGCATTTATTTACAACATAAGAAAATAAAAAGAATTGAAAAATGAATGAAATTGCAATCAGAATGACCACTTGCCATCAGTGGTTTCTTGCAAATTACTGGAATACAGTCTCAGATCAAATAGCAACTCTGATCTTATATAACTTCTTTATTATCCTTGTCTACAAGTACTATAGACCTTCTCTCTTCAACATCCAAGGCTCCCCTGCCTGTAGAACCAAGCAGAGAGCTATTTATACTCCCTAGGTGAGGCCATGTGACTAGACCCTTAACCTTCATTACAAAATATAAAAATCCTAGGTTAGGCTAGCTATCAATGTGTGACCCACCAGAAATACTCTTTATGATGAGTTAAATATCCTGTTCTTAAGTTTGTACTAGGCTGTAGTTACAGGGTTATAATATCCATTTCCTTGTTAATTACAATTTTAATTACCTAGTAACCATCAGGGAATGTGCTTAGTAATGCCATGATTGACAGAGGCTTACTATAGTCTATTATAAAACTGGGAAAACAGAGGGCGCTGGTCCCTTAGGAAATCATTGCAAAAATCAGCAGCCAGGTAAGAAAGAGGTCTTATGGTTTAATTATAGACCTGGTTATAATGTTTATTGACATACAAACCCTTCATAGAGCTTTGTCAAAGAAGGACAGCATTCTAGTACCTTTCTCTAGGGTGAAAGAAAAGAAAACAGGAATATTTCCGTATGGCTTTTTGTGGTTTTAATTCTTACTGTATCCCTCTGATATCCTAATTACATTAACTCGACTGGTGGTACAACAGGCCCCTCTCTGCTGCTACAGGACTTGCTCATGTAACTCTATTGTCCTCTTCTGCCAGGGGTTTTACTTAATATGTGTCCAGGAAGCGTGAGTAGCGCTAGGAGCGGCAGCTGAAATTGCTCTCCGTCTTCTCAGCCGCTGACTCCTCAGGCCTGGGTTGATAGCATTCAAGGCTTAGTGATTTCAGGAGCTTACTACCTCCAGACATCCTTTCAGGTAGTAGCTCCTTTGTAGAATGCATAAACAATTTTGTCCTTCTTAAGGAATTGTCTGGTTTGCCTGCAGCGCGAACCGAGCAGAAAGTGAAAGTAAAATAGTTCCGATTTATTTTCTTATCAGGCGGATGGCTAACAGTATCCCCTGCCACCCCACCTGATATTGCTAAAAGCACTTAGCCCAAAGCTTCTCTGGGGTCTATATTTAGATCTAAGCATGGCCAGTTGCTTTTCTTTCTTTTTGTGTTGCTCGGTGCACATATACAGGGTGAACCGAGCGGGTGAAATGCGCACAACTTTCTCTCCTGTTTCGGGGCGGCTTCAAATTCTAGTGTTGCCTTACCCGGAGACCTACAATTCATTACAACATCAGAGGCATTACAGACCACAACATCGCATACAGGAAAGGTCAACATTAAGGCTAAAATTGTCTTTTGTTTATTACTAATTACTCTTTAATGCAATGCAATTTCTTAAACACAGCTGTTGCACATTGAATACCAGGCACCTTTCCTTTTCCTTATATACTCTATACAGTATTAACTACAAAAAAAATATATTTTGCAGGATCCTTTCATGATTGCAGTTTTTCCTAATATTTTAGGATCTTTGTATATTAACCCTATCCTCCTTATAGAGTCCTCATTAGTCCTTAATGTCCAAAGACATAGACCTTTTACATTTAGTTGCAACTATCAAACCCACCTTCTAAGGTGTTATTCCAACCTCTATTCAACTTAGAGGACTTTATGGATGAAAATGGGAATAAGTATTAGGATAAGACATAGTAAGAAATTAAAGAAGATAGTTAAGTATAACTTATAACATTTATAAGGTAGAAAAAGAAATGGGCAGACTGGATGGGCCTTGCGGTCCTTATCTGCCATCAACTTCTATGTTTCTATGTTTCTAGACCACCAGGGAGGTATGGGTGCCTCTGCATGGTGTACTGGGTGTACGGGTGGCCACCCATGGCTGGCAGCTGCTGTGTTGCACCTAGCAGTGCAGCAGCTTGCCTGGGGGTGGCCACCATTTGAGCCTTTTTTTCAGGCTCAACTTTGCCCATCGGTATGCGATGCATGTCAGGGTTGTGCCAGCATATGCATTGCACATCCAGGGCTGAATATCGAGTTGTGCTGCATGTGCATGGGCATGCCCCCCTGGAGATGCACCGCATACATTATGTTTGTGCCCCGTCGCATTGGGACTTGCGCTGCACAAGTCCCTCTTTTGAATATTGCACCGGGGCACCTTTCTAGGGTTGAGCTGGTGCAACTGAGTTGTGCCAGGTGCAACCCCTCTGAATATCTGGCCCAGACTGTAAAATCAATTGTAAAAGTGATCTGAGCAATGGAAGGGTATTATATAAAATAAATCTGCTTACCTACCTACCTAAAAAAGTTTATCTGTCTTCATAGGTATACAGCAAGGAAGGGGGGGTGGTCTTTAACTATTTTTCTTGCTTGTTTGTTTGTTTACCAGGTAAGTACACTGAAGTCACAGACAAGACCAGGGAACAATATGTATAATTTCTTTAAGCAATAAGCCACAATGGGGTGTGGGTTGTGCTGAGTTTGTCACATGACCAGGAGCACTGTGAGGCACAATGAGTGTGGAGACCACCAGTCCTCATGTAACTCAAGAGGTCTGCCACAAATTTGCACTTTAATTTCGGGACTTGTGCCATTAATTGACTTTGCCTTAACTGAGCTGCTCACTATTGGAACTTTTATCAGACGAGGGGGGAGTTGGGTGGCCTGGGGGTCCTGTGTGGGTGGGGGGTGCCACTGGTCCACCAGGGAGTGGGTATTATCATAGGATCAGCGAGCAGGGTGACAGGAGGGGTGGAGGGAGCACTAGACTACCATGGAATTACAGTGCAGGATATGTACAGGGCCTGGAGCATCAGGAGGGGTGGGAGCACCACTGTACTACCAGAGATATCATTCCATGCTTGGTTCAGAGATCGTGCTAGGGGTCGGGAGGGGGGTGCCACTAGACTAACAGGGCATGCTGGCCTGCCTTGCACAACTCATTTAAATGGGGCCATAATGACATGCAAATGGCCCCATTTGTGCCTTGCATACATTATGGCTCCATTTGCATACTGCCGGCTGAATATCAGGGATCTGCACACAGCGCAACTCCTGGCGCAGTTCCCATTCCTGGTGTTCAGCCCTGTCTGGGGGGGGGGATGCACCAGCACATCGTAGTTGCACAGTGTCCATTCCCTGATATATTCAGAGGAGAAGTGCCATTGCTCATCTCCTTTGAATATCTACCTGTGTTTCCACACCACCACTTGCGCCATTGCCTGGCACAGCTCTGAATATCGGGGCCTATACGACAAAGTACAATCAAAAATTATACACGGCAGACATGAGTGAAAACAGAATCCAAACATAAAAATACTTCCTAACTCAGCTAGATGACAGGCTATACTGATACAGAACAAGCCTGACTAAAAAGGTTGTTTCTTCATCTTACATTTGAAAATAGGACAAGAGCAGGAACCACGGGCATTGCCAGTGAGAGAGTTTCAGAGGAGAGGGATAGCCACTGCAATAGGATGGGTCACCTGTTGCCTTTACCCTGGAGGGGCACCCTCAAAAGCCCCTACAGAGGTGTAAGCAGTCAGGAGCACACTGAAGTATTGAGCACTACTTTATTAACAAGTAAAAGTATTTGTCATCAATACACCACTTTACGTGTAGCCAGGCCAAAGTCCAGAGCAAAGGAGTGATATTGTCTGACCCCCAAAACAAGTCAAACATTTTGTTGCCACGTTCTGGATCAGCTACAGGTGATGCACTTGACCACTGAATAATCCCTTTTAGAGCACATTACAGGAGTCTAGTCTGGAAGAGACAGAGGCATACACCAGGGTACAAAAGTTGTAAGTATCAAGAAAGGGATGCAGTCTGGTGATATTCCTCAAATGAAAAAAGCAGTTCTTTACAACAGAAGACACCTGAGAGACAAATGTCAGTTGTCCGTCAAGAACCATTCCCAGGCTCCAAACTGCTCTTTCCACGTTTAGCCAAACCCCATCAAAAGTAGGGAGTCTCAGGTGACCATTTAAGGCTGAGAATTGATGATCACACCCACCAAGAGCAATTCAGTTTTTCCCAGATTGAGTGCCACAGTGCCAACAACCGCACCGATGACACCATAGAGGGAAAAGGGGAGATACAGAGGGCATCATCAACATAGCAGTGAAACCTCATGTGGTATCACCTGATGATCTCACTCAGCAGAAGCATATACACTTGTGAGTAACAGGAGTGACAGAACAGAACCTAAGGTAAGCCCACAGCTGAGAACAATTAGGTCACCCTCACCACCAACTGCTTGAGCCAATTTAGTGATTTCTGGAACCACTGGAAGGTCTGGTATTGCCCATACCGTCCACCCTGGAGGGTATTATTGTGCTTAGAAAATGGGCACTGTAAAAAACAAAACAAAAAAAGATAAAAAGTTGTTAATAAAAATCATTCAGATTGATTTTTGTAATTAAATAGTTCCTCCACCTGTATAGGAATGAAGGACTTTTGTCCTCTTGGAGACTCCATAGTTAAGACAGAAAAAAAAAAATGGTGGAATGCTGTTAGTGCCCCCACAGCAGTCTGCTTGTGTTTCTTGAGTCAGACCCCCCCTTACCATGAAAGAGTTTTGTACCCCCACCCTAATCATTTTATTTTTGTTTTATTTTGGTACACATGCTGTTGTGTCTTTTTTTTATATACTGGAGCCAGGAGCTGTTTATGTCCAAAGAAAGAGTGGTTTGAAACAGTCAATGAGCGTGTGAGGCAGGTCTTCACTTTACTTCAGGGTGCAGGTAATTACGCTGTTAGGTACATGTTTAACAATAACTGCTGCAGTTAAAACTATTTCTTGCTTTTTTAGGAAAGAGAGATCCATTGCTTTGGTACCACTAGTGTACATGAGAGGAGCAGCATTTTATTTGTTTTCCATACCGCAGATGAACGGCCATCTGCAGTATGGAAAATGAACAAGATGCCATGCCTCTTGTGCTTAGTAGCAGTAGTGGAGTTACTGGTGTCTGTCATAATGTTTTTTGATTTTGATGCCATTTTGATCCCAGTTTCTTTTTTGAAAGTTTTGACAGTGACCTTTACCAGGGGAGACAGAGGAAGATCAGGTGGTGGTTTAAGTCTCGCTTAGTGAGAGGGAAAAAACGGTGGCAGCTCCATTCGAAAATTTGGAGTGCCCAAGGATATATTAAGTAATGAGTCACCCAGAATGTGCTTTTGTCTTTAAGTGGGCTCTATCTGTACGTTAATGTACCCCTGGTAGCCAATTAGATTCCTTAAATTTTAAAGCCCATTTTCTAAGTCAGAGGTACAGTAAATACATAACAACAGTAGGTGCACAACAAAACATACAAGTACATGGGTAAGATACACTAGTGGTTAAGGTAACTGATTATGTATAGTTATAGTAAATCTTCTTGAGGAAGAAGGTTGATGCTTGTGCTTTGAATGAGTCAAAGGAGGTAAATGCAGACAATTCTAGGGGTGGGGAGTTTCATGTTTTGACAGCTGTAGATACCAACGATTGTTGTCCCAAGACAGTTTTCTTACAAGGCATATGCAATCTACTGTCACCCATGGAGCAAGCAGCACATTTATTGTCAACCAGAGAAAAAAGGTTTTGAACACCGGGGGAATTTGACCTAATAGTGCCCTCTTGTAAATATGCGCTGAATAGAAGGTTGACCTGAAGTGGGAAGAAAGCCAATTAGAGGTGGTATAGAGGACTCAATGGTGTGTGTTTGATTTTAGGCTAAGTGCAGATCTGCATGCAAGGTTAAAGGTAGCACCGATTTTCTCCAGGACTATAATATTAGCGACTGAGTAGATCACCAAGCCATAATCTATGACTGAGATGATGATACTACAGACTAAGAGTTTTATGGCCTGGGTAAAATTATGTCTATATCTGTTGATATATTTAACTACAGAGTCAACATACAGGGAAAAAGACAGTGTAGGGTCCAGGTAGATTCCTAGATCTTTGAAGACCTGATCCTGCTCAATCTGGTCCCCATTAAATAGCTGTCCCTCCAGAGGAGCAGCAGTAGCTCTACCACTTGTGGCACCAACGACCCGGGTTCGGAAATGAACTTGGGACATTAGAGGGTTGGCTGCAGGAAGGAGGATTGAGCATCTAAGGAATTGCTCTCCTCCTCTAGGAGATGGAGGATGTGGAGCCCAGCATAAGCCTGGCCCCTAGTGGATGTTAGAAGGAAGGCAGCATGTGCCCACCAGAGTGCAGGAAGGTACGGTAGTCATTGACGCACATCATGCAGGAACACACAGTGTGCATCATGACAACACTGCATGTCCACATCTAGCAGTGGAGAACACAGAAAAAATTCTGTCTGGCATGATGACAGTGGTCACCCGCAGGCTCTGTACCTGACTATTGAGGCCCTGCCCAGTGAAAGTGGATCCTGTTCAATAGCAGAGGATGGGGAATCCTTCTGAGCCCACCAGGGGGAGCTAGCCCTGGGGGCAGACATGGGCAGGTAAGCCCTGGAGGATGCTGGGGGTTGAAGCTGATATGACCAGTGGAAGGGGACTAATCAGACAGGGAGAAAAAGACTAACTAAAAAAAGTCCCCATTAGGTACAGTATTGCACAGCTGAGGGCTTCCCATTAAGCCATGGGCACTCCCAAACAGTACTGTTTTAGTGTTTTTTTTTTTTAAATTAATGACAAGGTTATTTATAGCAATGAACCTGTTCATAGTGAACCACTCTTAACACATTGTATCAGCAACAAGTGATATCAAGTATTTGTCAATGCCAGATGTTCACCACTTATATAGAACCTCTGAGGTACTAGATGCTTTGCATGACCATGCGGTGTAAATGGTGGTAAAGGATGTGCTGGCAGAGGATTAAAATAAGGCATCTTGTGTTAAAAAAAATATGCAAACTGCCTTTTTTAACTTAAGATTATTTAGATATTTGTAAAGGAAGACACAGACTGTAGAAAGAGGAGAGTGTGTGATTTCCATTGTTGTAGTGTAGCGCAACTGAGCGGTGTTCATGGTAGTAAAGGACATGCTGCCAGAGCTTTAAAATCAGTCATATTCTGTTAAAAAAGTATATAAACTCTTTTTTTTAAGTAAAGATTAGTTAGATATCTGTAACAGAAGCCACCGACAGTAGACCAGTGCTTCTGTAGGCATGGATACACATGCACACCACTTGGGAATTGTGGTAAAAAATTCCCATAGGATCACATTGGAAATTGTAAGTAAGTGATAACACATGGCAGGGTGTGTGGCAGGGCTAAATTGCTGCATGTCCCTGGTGGGTTGTGAGGCATGAGGTGCAGCTGAGTGCCTTCAACCATCTGGGAAGTGGGATATAAAATTCCCATAAGATCACATTATAAATTGTAAGTAAGGAATAACACATGACAGGGTGTGTGGTAATGCTAAATTACCATGTGCCACAGGTGGGTTATGAGGCGGGTTGTGAGGCATGAGATGCAGCTGAATGCCATTGACCACCTGGGAAGTGTGGATGTCTTCACTCAGGTGCCAAAGGCACCTATGCTGCCATAGAAGTGCAAGCTAGGCACAGATTGTTTCTGACACCCATTCATGACCAACTAGAAACAGGAAGTGGAGAGTATACACATATGAGCAAGTGCCATAGCTAAATTACACTTATGAAACAGGAATCGCCAAGATGAGGCAGGGTTATTATGCATCTCAGCAGGGGACTACATGGAAATATAAGGCAGACTGAGACAGCCTGTAAACAGGGTTGGAACATAGTCATGGAACTCTGGGGAAATGGCTAATGAACTGATAGGGGCACAGTCCCATAACTAGACAGACTTGAGCAGATTAGATGGGGTTGGGGGGACAACCGGTGCATCAGAAACTGCTTGTCAGTTCTGTCATATGAGGATCCCTCTCCTCCAATTAATCAAACTGCAATTTGCATTTTAAATAGCTTCCACCTTTTGCCTTTGGAATGGGGGGAGGGGTGCAAAACTGTTGTACGCTTAATGTTTCTATTTCTCTTTTCCCCTCATCTGTCAATGCTGCCTTACCGTGACAGTGTGAGCCACAGATTCTCACATTCCCACTTTACATTATCAGGCAAAGTGATCTAGGAATGGCTGCATTTCTCAATACAGCTACTCAATAACACTTCCTTTTCTTCCTTGCAATTATGGTATTTAATGCACATGAAAGCTGCCTTCTCCATACTACCCAGAGCTACATCTCACTCTGCTGCCATTTCCCTTTTTTGGTTTTATTTTGTGTCATTCAGCTGTAGGCCATTTAAGTTGGAATGTTACCTGTGTTTCCAGGTGAAGAAACCAGGGGCCAGGTGCTCCTGAGAGCAGTCACCTGCTGACTCTCCCATGTCCTTAGTATGTACTTCAGTGGCAGTATTGGTGCCTTTGACACCTGAGTGAAGACATCCACACTTCCCAAGTGGTTGATGACACTTAGCTATGCCTTGTGCCTCAGAACCCACCTCACAAACTACCTGGAGCATGTGGTAATTTAGCATTACCGTACACCCTGTTGTGTGTTATTGCTTTACTTAACATTTACAATGTGATCCTATGGGAATTTTATGTTGCACTTCCCAGGTGGTTGAAGGCACTTGGCTATGCCTCATGCCTCACATCCCATCTGGGGCATTTGGTAATTTGGCATTGCCGCACACCCTGTCATGCGTTATTCTGTACTTACAATTTACAATGTGATCCTATGGGGATTTTTTTCCTCACTTCCTACATGGTGTGCAAGTTTGCACGTGTATCCATGACTACAGAAGCACAGGACCGTGATGATGGATGTCTCTTGTGCCATGTGGAAAGAGTTATATGTTGTTTGCCTTACCTGATGATGGCTGCCTGTGGTTGCTTGTGTTGTCTTGCCCTGTTTTGGGGGGAGGGTGAGTGCAGTTAATGTTGAAAACCCTAACATCACATTTCCATACTTTTTTTTTCACTTTCATAGCAACACAAACTGATGCATTAAAATAGTTTTTTGTAAAGAATATATAAGCGATATGCTACTGTACTGGAAATATTGTTGCTATCTTTTGATCAAGTGACGATTGACCTGATGACACCACGAGTGGCAAAGCCATGAGTGATGTCATCAGGTCAGTCGGTATGAGAACAAAAATTATCAACAATATTTCTAGTATGGGGATTGTAGCATATTCCATTTATGCCATACCTCCAAAAAAATGAAAAAAAAAATGAATTTCCTGCCATTTTTTGCTGATTATAAAAAATCTAAAAGGTATATATATAAATGAAACATCACTCATTTTGTTGATATTTTTGTGCTGAACAAATGTGCTCACAGTACCATGCTACCATTTTTTGTTTTAAAATTATTCACATTTGTTTGTTGAAAAAGTTAAAAAAAAAAAATTTCTGCCTTTTTTTTGTTAATTATAAAAAAACTAAAAAGTATCTGTAATCGAAACACCACTCCTTTTGTAGATATTTTGGTGCTGAACAACTTTCTTGCTCACAGTACCATGCTATCATTTTTCATTTTAAAGTTGTTCGCAGTTGAATATAGTTAGTACAGCTAATATACATCTGCAGTGCTGCACATTGAGAGGGACACACACACACGCTTTTTTTTCTGTTACAGCTAGCCTGAGACCTTGGATGTTTGAAATTTCAGGCTGATCAGACAGAACTGCTCTGCTGCCTAGATCAAAGGAAAGAGCTGTCCCATGATTGGGTTGGCTTTTTCTTTTGAAGTACGTGACTTCTCCACCCAGCAAGTCAAAACTCTGTCACTATCAGCATGAATGATGATTGGTGTGGTACTGACTCACCTCTTAAACACTGCTCTGCATTGTACAGATAGTGCCACACCCCTCAAAAGGTACTATTATAGCAAGATGTTTGCTGCACACACACGCATGCTAAACATAAAAATGACTGAACGTTTGAGACAAAGAGGGTATTCGATGGGTATAAAAAAAGGAAGACATTAAAAAGGTAAATGGGATGAACTGTGACAGCTTGTTGAAAGTAAAGGAAAAATGTTCACAACAACAGAATTATAAACTTACTTTCATAACTAGATATGTAAAGGGGCTACAGAAGTTAAAAATAATTACTTGGTAAATGGCATATATTACAAACAGATTTAGTAACGAGAGATTTTTAAAGATAAACCAAGACTTGTTTTCACCAGAGCAGTTAATATGATTATGTCCCAAGTAGTCATTTAGAATCTGAAAAAAAAATATTAATTGGCTTACTAATAAAAAACTGGAATCTTCAAATGTTCACATTGTAGCATTCGTAAGCATGCTGTGGTGGGACTCAAACTTGCAATATCAGAGACCATTCATCAACTATATTTAAATACATCTGTGAACTGTGGGACTTAATATGTTGTATATGCAGCATGGTGTCTGTGCAATTAAATTTATGCCAGCCAGACAACCAGATATCTTAGAATATGACTACAGGAACATGTAAGGGTGATCAGAAATCGAGTGTTATCCAATGCCCTGGGGGATCACTGTGCTGAAGCAGATGACAGTAATCAGTCAGGTTCTGCAGTGACAGACTAGTAAGGGACCCTCTGGGCAGGCCAAGTTGTCCTTTTCTGCTGTCAGATTCTATGTTTCTATGAATAAACTTAGAGATAATGAAGTGAATGTTTTTCTTCTCCATACCTCTGTTCTAGGTGTCATTTAATTATGGGTTGCACTTTCACTGCACCTCTTTAGATTACAGTGAAGCCTTATTAGTTAGTATTTGATGTTGTTATTATGAAATGTATAACAGAGTCTACATTTTAACTTTATTTGATAAACTGAATTACAATTAACATGTTTAGATTATGGATCAATTAAGCTTCTAAAAATACTAGCTAGGGCTCACTAACTGTGACCCTTGATGAAAGAGTAGAATACTCTGATACATTGGGATTGTTGGTGGTGTCCGACTTTCAAGTCCATATGGCTACTAACACTGTAAAATATGCATGTAGCACTTTATTATTTTAGCACATGGTGCTGTTGGCAACAAATATGTAATCAAATTGACCCTTTGTGCACATTACCTTCTTTTTTACTTCATATTTATAGTGAACCAATAGGGCTGTGCGAAATTAAACTTCTACTGGTGGAATTTTAGTGAAGGTCAGAATGTTGCTTTTGTGAAATTTCAGAATACACTTTGGCAACTTTTGTGGAAACTCCAACTTACAATGGCAGAATGACTGTATGAATTGCTGATTAATGTATTAAACTGCAGAAACAAATTTTGCAGCACTGATAATTGTCTCAGGTCAGTTCTGTGGAAATTTGTTCCGCAGTTTAATACATTAATCCACAGTTCATACATTCATCCCGCAGTTCAGTGACTCATTGAACTGTGGAATTAATGTATGAATTGTGGATTAATGTATTATACTGCAGAAAGAAATTCTGCAGAACTGATCACTGAACTGCAGAATGATTACACGTACTGCAGAATAATTAATTAAACTGTGGAATAAAATTCCTCAGAACTGTCATTTTGCAGTTCATTTGTATTAGTCTAAAGTTCAGCCAGAAAATTCTGCAGAACAGTGTAAAAATTCATGAAATACGTTTGGAAAATTCTGATTTCGCCAAAGGTGGAAATTCTGAAAATGTTGAAAATGTTATGAAATGTTGAGAAAGTTCTGCAAAAGCATAATTCGTAATTTCTGTTCAGCTCTATGAACCAACTGCACATGTTGTTAAAATCATGCTGCAGGTTTTCCTCAAGGGTTGGTAAGTCCCAGTAAGTTGTAAAAATTACTGTGTCATCTACATACAGTATTGTTTTTGAATGGCCACAGCCCTCTGGGACACTGGTAACAGACAGGATAAGCAGCAGGGGTCCAAAAAAAAAGCCTTGTGGGACTCCAGCTGTCAGTGACTATAACCCAGGGTATACTACACTGCACCTTGCCTCCTGGGTTCTGTTTGTCAGGTAGTCAGAGAACCATAAAGAAGTCTCAGTCGACATTCCCAAACCAGTAGTTTTCTTTAGTAAGCGGTCATGATTTACTAAATCAAAGGCCTTAGATGCAGCAAGTGAGGCAGCACCTACATAATCCCTTCTGTCCAAATCTACATGGCACTCCTCAGTTAACTCAGTGGGTGCAGTTGTTGTACTATGCATCCTCCTAAAACTGTGCTGTGCAGTGTCCAGGAGATTATTGGTAGAGATATAGTCCATCTTCTGGTCACTGACAATTTTCTTCAAAGCCTTGAACAGCTGGGTGAGAATTGAGATGGGTCTGTAGTTTGAAACAGCTGCATGGTCCCCAGATTTAAATACAGGAATCATGTTAGCTTGCTTCCAGATATCAGGGAGGGAGTCAAATTGGAGAGAGACAGGAGAGAGGAGTTGGTCTCTCTGGGTTTCTCTGTGGTGCATCACCCAAGGCTGGGGCACAGGGATGGTGGTATGGCCATCTGTATTAGAGCCAGCTTAAGCTATGTGGTGTCTCCTGTTATGAATATGGGGTCTTTTGAGTGTGTAGCTGTGGAGTGCTTGTCTGGTCTGAAATGCAGAGTGGTCCTCATGTACCATCTTCCTGGAGGGGGCAGGGACTTACTTTAGGTGTTTGGTGAGGGGCTGTTTGACTGGGCTTTGGAGTTCCTGCAAACTCTTGTCCTGGGGGACTTCAATGCCATGGCTGATGACCCTTCACAGTTACAAAGAATCAACACACAGCAAACAAATAAAGGACTGAACTCACACCAGTAATATATGCCAAAACATGAACATTTATTTCTGAAATTTCAGTTACAGGCTGAGTCAAATATCACCATGCAGGAAGTCCCCTCAGGTGTATTTACAAACAAACTCCTCCAGCTCACTGTGGAGTGGGTTTCATACAGGAGATTATCACAGCCACAGATTTGGAAGGCCACACATTGACCTTATCTTCTCAGTGAGTTTGGAGATAGATGATATCTCAGTGGAACCTGTCATTTGGCCAGACCTCTGCTCTGCAGCATACTGTTCAATGTCAGAGCTATTAGGAAACCATCTTCAACTGTGGAAGTGATTCAATACTGTTCTAAGTGGGATCTAGATCCTGTTAGATTTCTGCAGTTTTTTTGCACACTTCGGGCCTGGTTGAGATCTCTACCAGGGGATGCAGTGTCACCATTGAAACCCATGATCAAGCTCTTTCAGTGGTGCTGGATACCCTGGCATCAGTCCATTCCCACCTGCAAATCTTCTACTGGTTTACATCTGAGCTTTGGCTGATGAAAGTTGCAGGTCAGAAATTAGGTTGCAAGTGGAGGAAATGATGCCTAGGTGTGGACAGACTTATTCTGGAGGAGCACTTGATGCTGTTTTAGGAAGCCATTGCGACAGTCAAGAAGGAATTCTACTTTGCTATAATTGATGCTGACAAGAACCATCCTTCATTTTTCTGGGTTGTAGACAACTTATTGAATCCTGATTGTCTGCACTATAAGGAAATGGATTGCTTTAAGAAGTGAGAGTGGTTAAAAGAGTTCTTTAAGGCCAAAATGTTTGGCATACATGACCAGATTTCTTCCTATATCCAGTCATTGATCAGTGGAGATAGGGAGGGGAAAGTGAGTGGGTCAGTGAGTGGTTGGAGTGAATTTCAGCAATTGGATGAGGATGAGGAGGTTCTCGGGGTGGTCAGACTTCTGTGGTGCACCATGTGTGTTCTCAACCCTGCACCCACCCAGCTATTTAAGGCTGGGTGGGAACAATTGGCTCCAGTTTTGATGGGTAGTGCCAATACTTCTCTGCAGGAGTGGCTATTGCCAATGCCTTTAAAAAATGGCAGTGGTGAAGCCTCTCCTAAAGAAGGCATTGTTGGATCCTGACATACTTGACAATTATCGTCCTGTCTCCAACTTCTCTTTATTGCTAAGGTAGTGAAGAAAGTGGTTGCAACCCAACTGGTAAGCCATCTTGAAGAAGATGACCTCTCTGAGTCATTTTAATATGGTTTCTGTAGCAGGCACAGCATGGAGACAACTATGATCATGGTATGTAATGTGATCTTTCTGGCAAGAGATCACGGGGAGATTTCTACTGTGATCTTGCTGGATCTTTCTTCAGCATTTGACACTGTTGATCATGAAGTGTTTTTGGATGGCATGGGGGAGCAGGGAGGGTTGTCTGGAACTGTGCTACAATGGTTCTGGTCCTTCGTTAGCAGTAGTAGTGCTTGGCTCTTGCTGATCAGGGCCGGTTGCTCTGAACTGCATTGTTCCCTTAGGTTCTGTACTTTCACCTGTTTTGTTCTCAGTGTATATGATGCAGCTAGGGGAGAACATTAGGCACTACAGTGGGGAGTTTCACAGCTGTACAGATGACACCTAGCTGCATGTGTCTTTTACTCCTGACAGGCTGTCTTCTGTGTTGAGTTTAGAGCAATGCTTGGAAGAAATCAGGGTTTGGATGGCCTCCAGCTGGCTGATTTTGAACCCAATGAAGACTAAGTTTCTGGCATTCATGCAGAGAAGCAGATATCAGTCATTCCAGGTAGCCTGAATCTTCCCTCCCTCTGGAGGGGGGTACGCCTTCAGGTGGCAGAGGAGGTTTGCAGCCTGGGAGTGGTTCTTGATAGGCTTTTGACATTTGTTTCACCGGTGTCTTCTGTGGTCAAGAACTGCTTTTATCATCTGAAGAATGTTGACAGACTGCAACCATTGCTTGATTCTGCTGATCTGACTGCTCTGCTCAACGCCCTCATTTTCTCCCATCTCAACTACTGCTGTGCACTCTATAAGGGATTACCGGGGGTTCAGCTGCATCACCTGCAGCTAGTCCAGAATGCTGTAGCGAGACTGCTAACCTCTTCTCACTGTGGATTCTGTGTTGGCTACCTGTTAGGTGGCAGGTTGACTTCCAGGTACTGTTAGTGGCATTTAAGGCCTTGAAAGGACTGACCCACAGTACGTTACTAATCTCCTGACTCCCCACATCCCATCTAGGGACTTAAGATCATATTGTCAGGGCCAGCTGGTAGTTCCATCTTCCTGGTTAAAGTCCGCTGGTGACTGGGTTTTTTCAGTGGCAATCCTTGCTCTTTGGAACTTTCTCCCTGCGGACATCCACATCATAAGATCTGGCCTATTGTTCCAAAAGAAACTAAAAAACTATCTACTACTGACAGCATTCGATTGATTATCCAGAGTTGTTTATATTGTATTGGCTGTGTTTCTTATGTAAATTTGTATCATAGACTGATGTTTGTCTGACTGTATTTGAGGTATTGTTACTGTTATGTCATTTATAATCAGTTTATTTATTATCTGTATTGTGCAGGCATTCCAAACCCTGGAGTGGTGCTTTGTAGAAAATTAAACAAACAAACAAGAAATTAAAAAATGTTTGGATTGGTAGGTCATCAATGGCCATTTTAATCAGTTTCATGATTACTAAGTCAGGGCCAATTCCAGTTTAACTATGGATTTTTGCAAGTATTTTTTATCATTTTGGGAGTTACCTTTTTAAAATAAACTCTAGGCCTGGAAACATCTGGTGGCACAGCGTGGTCAGGAGCATTAGGTAAGGTACTAGCTGTCAAGTCCTTCCCTACATTGACAAAGAAGGAGATGAGTACTCACAGTTACCTGGGGTTGGTGGTATTAGTGCCACTAACCTTTAGAACAGAAGGGGTGTAGCAACTATTCCACCAAGGACACCATTGATATTATCCCATACAGTAGTTCTCTGGGATCTTTACAGACTTCCTGTAGCTCTGATTTGCAGTATTTATGTTTCACCTTTGTAATGGCTGACTTGCAGTGGTTCCTTAGCTCTTTGAATTTCACCAACTAATATTTTATCTTGCTCAGCATGTGATTAGGCTGCACATGTATGTTATCCAGTTACTGACATAAGGCTGATACAATGCTTACAGCCAATCAGGAAGCTCTGTTTCAACCATCGCATCAGTACAGCAGCAGGGTTGTTGCTAGCGATGCTGACAAACCAGGTATAGAAACAAACCTGGGATGCCAGGGATCAGCTGGGAGGAGGAGGAGGAGGATAGACGTGTCCCACAAGATGCCCTCTTCCTATGGGAAGGTAGGGAGAAAACCAGCAGCCGCTGCTCTACTGTCACTTGGGTGACCACAGGTGGCAATGCAGCTGTCACTGTAGCAAGGGAGGGGAGATGATAATGGGCTCCAGCATGCAAAGCGTCCTGTTTGTGCATATGTACAACACTGAGCCAGAACCCTCTGTGTCTTGAAGGCTGAAACAAAATGTGAGAAAAACTAAATCCCATAGCACTGCAGCATGAGGCTGGTGCATGTGTGCCTCACAATGCAGACTGCCGGTTTTCATTGTCTTGCAGGAATACGCCTGGCCCTCAAAGGTCCAACCATAGAGGGATAAGCCTGTGGTAAGAGGCAGGTGGAGGGTGACAGAGAAACCAGGATGGGGCAGAGGGTTGCCAGATAGGCAATTGCAGGGGAAGGAGCAAAACAGAAGCTGTTTCTTAGACATTGCCACAATTTTGGTAAATTTATTTCCTGCACAAATTTTTGCCTCATTTATTTTGGTTTACAAAACCCATTTATATATAAAAGCACCCCTTGAACCTGGCCAGTTACAAAATACTGAACTGAAAAGCAACCTCACCCTTTGCAAAATATTTGTAAGGTTCAAAGATCAAACATTTAAACCAGCCACTGGGAGGGGCTGTCAGGTGCAGGGAGATTCAGGCAGCCCACCCCTTCAGGTTAGTGCACACATAGAGCAGGACCAGGATGTCAACCCAGGGGCGGATATAAAGGGAGGGATAGGCTACACTCAGGACATAATAATATCACCACCAAAAATTGGACCTGGATCACAAACATCCAGTAGCGTAATAAATAGGAGGCAAAACATAAAACACTCTGGGAAAAGTAGGATGAAGCAAGAAGTGATACATAAGGAGGGAACAAAAAAATGCCATTCCTCATGGAAGATCATGTACACAAATGTTTGCAGTCTGGGGAACAAGGTCCCTGACCTGGTGGCAATAATGATGTAGGCTGATCTGGACACAGTGGCAATAACTGAAACATGGTACACCAGCAACCGCAGCTGGGACATAAGTGTACCAGGTTATGCCATGTTCAGAAAAGATAGGGAAGGTAAAAAGGGGGGAGGGGTTGCTCTCTACATCAGAGAAAGCATAAGGGCAACTGAAATTCTAAACAGGCATGAGCAAACAAAATATGATTCACCCTCAAGCCAGGCAATGGAACTGCCATATGCACTGGGGTCATTTTAAGACCCCCAGCTCAGGTCGAGGAGATTTGCAAGCAGCTGCTGGAAAACATACATGACATGGCAGCAAAGGGGGAGGTATTGCTAATGGGTGACTATAACATGCCCGAAGTGGACTGGTCCATCCCAGCAGGGACCTCAGCAAGGACACAAGACTTTGTGGACTGACTTGAGGGGGCTAGCTTTACTCAGCTTATTCAGGAACCTACCAGGGACTGAGCAATCCTGGATCTGGTGCTGACCAATGGGGACAGGGTATCAGATCTTAAGGTAGAAGGACAGTTAGGGTCCAGAGACCACAATATGATGTGGTTCAAGGTGGACACAGGGATCCAATCAACCCATACAAAAACAAGAGTCTTGAACTTTAGAAGGGCAGACTTTACTAGAATGGGACTACAGCTAAAGGAAACCCTGCAAATGAGAAGGGTAGGTGGGAACATGGAGGAGAAATGGGTACACATAAATGAGACTGTTGTGGGGGTAAAAGAACAATGTGTCAGGTCTACAGACAAGAGTAAAAGGAGAAGAAAGCCTCTTTGGTTCTCGGGGGGGGGGGCAGAAAAGGTAAGGGCCAAGAGGCTAGCCTTCAGGAAGTATAAGGAGACACAAAATGAGGAGGACAAGGAGAGGTACCATAAGTGCCTGAGAGAGAGGCAGAAAAGGCAGTAAGGAATGCTAAAGTGTAAATGGAGGAGAGAATAGCTCAATTGGTTAAAGGGGGTGACAAAGCATATTTCTGGTACATCAGTGAGAAAAGGAAGGCAAAGGGGGAACAGAAAAGCTTAGATGGGCCGGGGGGGGGGAGATAGTGGAGGGAGACAGGGAAAAAGCAGTGATCCTGAAGGAATATTTCTGTTCAGTCTTCACTGTGGAAGGGGATGGGCAAGGCCCACAGTTGGACTTCAGAGGAGTTAAAGATAGGGATGTAAACACCAGTCTATTCACAGAAGAAGAGAGGGTACTAGAGGAACTGGCAAAGTTAAAGGTTGACAAAGCCATAGGTCTAGATGGCATACATCCCACGGTCCTAAAGGAGCTGAGGTATAAACTGGCAGCCCCTTTGGCAGCCCTGTTCAGCAAGTCCTTAGACACTGGAGAGGTTCCAGAGGACTGGAGAAGGGCAAACATTGTCCCTCTTTACAAGAGCGGTAGTAGGGAAGAAGCAGAGAACTACAGGACAGTTAGTCTAACCTCTGTAGTTAGGAAGATAATGGAGGCACTACTCAATGAAAGAATTGTGGAACACCTGCTAGCCAATGGGCTGGTGGATCCCAGGCAACATGGGTTCTCTGCAGGATGATCCTGTCAAACAAATCTGATAGATTTCTTTGACTGGGTGACAAAAGCAGTAGACCAAGGGGGGACAGTAGACATTGCCTACATTGACTTCAGCAAAGCCTTAGACATGGTCCCACATAGGAGACTGGTCAACAAGCTAGGCAGCCTGGGGGTGGGACACAAAGTGGTGAACTGGATTGGCAACTGGTTAAGGGACAGAAAACAGAGAGTAGTGGTAAATGGAACCCAATCAGAGGAAAGGGAGGTGACCAGTGGGGTACCTCAGGGGTCAATACTGGGGCCAGTCCTCTTCAGTGTCTTCATTGGTGACATAATAGATGGTCTAGAGGGAAAGGTCTGCCTGTTTGCAGATGACACCAAGATCTGCAACAGGGTGGATACCCAGGAGGGGGTGGAAAGGATGAAAATGGACCTGGAATGGTTGGAGGGATGGTCAGGGGCATGGCAGCTAAGGTTTAATGCAAAGAAATGCAAAATCATGCATGTGGGAAGCAGGAACCCTGGAGCATGCTGCATGATGGGTGGGGGAGCCTCTGACAGTAACTAAGGAGGGGAGAGACTTGGGGGGGGGTCATATTCACTGATGACTTGAAAGCCGCTAGGCAGACTGCCAAGGTGGTGGGAAACACCAGTGGGATGTTGGGATCTATTGGAAGGGGAACCACAAGCAGAAGGAGGGAAGTAATGGTTCCACTGTACAAGACCCTAGTGAGACCTCACCTTGAATACTGTGTACAGTTCTGGAAACCACACCTTCAAAAGGACATTGACAAAATAGAGACAGTGCAGAGAAGGGTGACCAAAATGGTAAATGGATTACATCACAAGCCTTATGAGGAAGCACATACTGGAACAGAGGAGGGAGAGAGGTGACATGATAGAAACATTCAAGTATGTCAAGAACATAAACAAGGTGGAAGGGGACAATGTATTTCAGCTCAACAGTAGTGCCAGGACAAGAGGACACGACATGAGATTGAAGGGTGGCTGCATAAGAGGAAATAGGAAGTTCTTCTTCACAGAAAGGGTGGTGGATGCGTGGAATAGCCTACCCCAGGAGGTGGCGGCAGCTCGTACTGTGGCAGGATTTAAACATGCATGGGACAGAAACAAAGGAATAATAAAGGTAAGAAGAAAAAGCTAAGCCAATGACCAATAAGGGTCACTGATCACTTTGTGAGCTAGTGTAAATGAACAGACTGGATGGGCCTGGTGGTCCTTATCTGCCGACAGAATCTATGAATCTATAAACAGATAATTATCATGCAATCTGAGCATTTACATAATGTTTAAATGGTGTAGATTTCTAGGTTCAAGAAGAGATTTGAAAACAGAAATCATTAAGGGTTTAAACTACACCTGGTTCTAATCTGAGTTTGAAAAGGTTCACTCTTCCCAGAAGGGGAGGTTCTTGACCTAAAGAGTGGGGGAGGGGCAAGTCATAAATAAAACATTATTGGTCCAGACCAAATGGATAGTTAAAAAGAAAAAAACAGAGTTTTAGACAGGCGTCCATGCCCCCCTCCCCCCCGAAGTGCCTCTGCTTCCCAGTCCCTACATCTGAACTGTAGAAACAGCATGGTTCCTGCCACAGTACAGGCCAAAGTTTGGGTCCACTAAAACAAAACTGGCAGGGTGTAACTGACATGCTTGTGGCATTCTGCTGCATTTAAAAACAGACACTCATGAGACCTGCGAGGCTCAGGGCAAATTGCTCAAAAAGCCACTTGTCTATCCCCAGTAAAAATGACAAAATATAATGGATACACAGTACACAAACCTTCAGCCATGACAAACATCAATCCCCTGGGTTCACATTTTCTTATTTTCTTTGTATTATGTTTGAATATTTCCCCATATTATCACATCAAAGATGACAACCTGTGGCCGGCCCAGTGGCGTTGAGAGTTGAGGTGCTGGAAGCCTTACCTCGCATCATGCTGGTGACCTGTGTTCGGGAACAAGCACGGGCCATAGGGCGTTGGCAGGAGAGGAGAAGGATTGAGCACCCGACAGCTATTCTCCTTCTCTGGGTGGGGAGGACTGCAGACCTCACTGCTATACTGCTTCCTGGGGGAACCCGGGCAGAAGGTGTAGTAGGAGGCAGCCAGATTGGTAGGGGTGGGGTGGATGTCAGCCGAGGACCAGAGCAAAGGCATATCTCACCATGCCTTTGTCTCATTGGTCCTCCTAGCATGCTGACACTGCAGGGGGCGGGACAAAAAACAGGAAATACCCCTGCAGTGGCACCGGTAGATGGGTCTCAGTGCCAGCATTCAGGGGAACCCGGGGAGAACAGCGCAAGGTGCACGCTCAAAGCGGTAATGGTCTGGGGGAGTTAGGGGAGGTCTCCTCCACCCCAGCTGGTGGGTCATCCAGAATCTCAGAAAAGTGAGTAGGGCACCCATATGGGCTGGTGATCCTCAGGGGAGCTCCGGCACAGAATGCAATGAGACCCTGTAGAGAGGGCTACTGTAGGAGGAGCAGGAGGATAAATACAAGGTAAAAAAAAAGAGGTCAACATGGAGCTTTTACTTCACTATTCCTCTGGAAAAAAGATGCTACTTGTTTTTATCGTTATACTATAAAAGCCTTTTTGGAGGAATGGGGGTAAATTCTACTCTCCACACCAGAACAATGTCCAGATAAATGAGAGAATCAATATTGTTTTGGTCTTATCTCTCTAAATCTGCAACTAATGTAGGGTTAACACATGACAAGCTGCTCAATACAAGAGGAATAATGCATGACCCTGGGACCAAATGCACACTCATGATACTAAGAAGGTACTGGGCGTTAGCACCATTACATTTTTTAAAGCTCATTTTCACTGTCAGGCCTGTGCATTATAAATGTTTTAAAGCACATTTACTGTTACTTCATTGGGGGTTAAGCAATAGTCATTAGGTACAATTGGACAAATGAAGAGACTGGATTTCAGGAATCCTCTCTGAACTGTTTACAATAAAAATAAATATTTGGTATGCCAGGTGTAAAGTTGTCTGGTGTTTTAAAAAAAGTAATATGTATATAATCACTGTTTTCAGTACAGCTTTTCATCATATTCTAAACAACAGTTTTGTTTATTCATATTCTAAGCAGGCAACAATCATGCCAAATGATCTTGGTATAGTGTTAAAGATATTGTCTGCTAAGAACAATAACACTGGGAAGGGAGAGGTTGAGGGTTGTTGACATCACATAAATTATTTTCAGATATTTTTCTAGTCAGCTTAGCATTTTGTCATTTGCATCAAGAACTATAACGGGAATTCTCAGAAACACTGCTGGCCAATATAGGCACTCGAAGGAGTCCGGAGCATGCCTGTGACCATTCAATATGTGGTGTGGAAGCGGAAGCACACCCAAGTCCCTGAGTGACACTGTACAAAACCTACAAAGCTGTCAGCACTCTGGTGTCAAGTATTTGGACCATGTGCGCCTGGAAAAGCATCTCTGTCTGTTCTCCTGCCCTCATTGGAAATCGCTGAGGTACCAGAAATACCACACACATGTGGATGTGAAACACTGATAGCTTGCTCGTGTAGTTTGTTCTTGAGTTCCAATTCTGCACATTCAGGGGGTCTTATTTTAATTATTTCCCCTAGGATGGCAAATGGCATTAAGTTCTAAGCATTAGGAACACCTACATTTTCAGAAATAGTTTAATGGTGTCAGTTTTGCATTACCAAAACAGATGCAAGTACAGTATCACTACAAGAAAGCAGAATGCTATGAATTCCAGTGTTCTGAGATGGGAGGACACGAGCACTAATGAACACTCTTACTGTATATTGTGCTGATAAGTTACAGTGCTGCCTGTAAGGATGGGTACAAAGAAGAATGCAGTGTGTTCAGCAAACCAAATAGTGATCCTGCACTGATTAGCTGGGTGCAAAATTAAAAACTACAACTCAGCATTGCCAGATTTCCATAGAATTGCCTGTATGTGTTACGGTCCCACCAAATTGTTTCCTCGAGCACTGATCTGGGGTGATCAGACCCAGAAACAGTTTACCTTAGTACAGCGTATCATTTCTTGCAGTTAAGTCTCTTTAGTGTAGATTAACTGTCCCAACAACCCACTGCCATGGATCATCACTCCAATGACATTTTAGGGTAAAGGAAAATTAGAGGAATAGGAATTCAAACACAGATCTTCTTCTTTGCAGTCCTGTGCCTTAACCAATGCTGACTGCAGAATTTCTGGGTTCTGTTTGCTATCTTGACCCTGAAGTGCTGCTCCAGGATCTGTGCTGTCCCTTGGTCAGTACTGCCTTGGGGTCAGTGTTGCCCTGTGATCAAGTGCTTCAGGGTCAGTGCTGTCAGAACACTACAGCATGTAGACTTCTACCATCCATAATTTCTATTTTTATCCACAAAGGTCTGCAGAATGCTGATTGTATTCTCTGCAAAGGGTGGAATTAGTGAGTTTCAGTGGAAGTTTACATTTTGTAAAATCAAAATATTCTGCAGAACTCCATGGTAGTGGAATGTTATCGTTCCAGCCACTCCTAGTTCTGATACCCCTTCAGTGTAGCTGACAAGACCCATGGACTCTGCTGTAAGTAAAATACTTTTTAAACCCATTTGTTTACCCAGGATAGCAAAGATGAGATTCAACATCTCATTTTCAGTGGGGTTTGACTTCTACCCTGTAGTAAAGCAAGCTGCACTATCAGTAAATGGTTCTAATGAGATTCAAACCTGTACCTCTTAGTTCATAGCAGGTCTGTTCTGTAGGACATGATGTACTGCAGTGCTACTTAATGTGTCCTTCCAAACATGAAGTTTAAAGCTAAATGTATGTGTAGTTATAACAATTTTCTCTTTTTTTGTATTCTCTTTATTCTGTCCTCCCATACAGTACTGATCAGCAGTGGTTCTTTCTTGCCCAGCTGCCCTCAGAAGCATCCCTGGGCCACCATGCCCTCAGTCTGTCTTTTGTTTCAAAACAAAGCCCTGCAGATTTCTCCTTCCCCCATGGAAGTGCTAGGTGGGTTGGCAAGATCCAGGGAGAGCATTTATCCACCTGCACTGGACAGGCAGAGCTGCTGCAGCAAAGGTGTTCTGATGTTGGTGCAAACATCAAATGCTAGGATATCATGCTAAGAGAATTTCTTGGGGGCTACACAGTTGCAAAATAAGTCTTGGGGAAACACTAAATTACACTTCAACAGACTTCATCACTCTAAAAAGCAGTTCTTGGATGGGGATTTGAGTGGGCATGTGTCCCTTACGTCTGTGGGATACATGGCCCTGATCAGACATTGATGGTGTGGTAGGGGGAGCGTTTTGTTGCTTGCATCTCCATCCCAGTGGGCCACCATGGGGTAGTAAGCAGTGTTGGAATTATAGAGGGGCTTACCATTGCTCAGCCCCTCACAGCACAGAAGTGATCCACTGTAGTTCATGCACCACTAACATTTACTTTTAATTGGAAACAGTGCTCGGCTTAAAGATAAGGACCCCATGGGGGGCACTGTGGAGCCCGAGCATATGGCAGCACTTAACGACAGCTTCTGTATATCCTACAAGAATAGAGCATTAGTCGTATTTTTTGACATCACTGACTTTTGCAACCTGCACAGACAGAAAGAGAACCATTTAGAGTATAAAATGGGAAACCTGTGCAAAGAAAGAGGTTGTAAAGACCTTGAAAGGGGGAAAACTTCATCGGCAGGTCAGTCCTTGCCTTTGGCAGATGCACCTGATATCGTGGCAGAACAGAGCTCAGAGATACAGACTTTACAAACTCTGGGTCATTAGTTGCAGTGCCAAATTTCATCTATTACAGATTTCAGTCAGCGAGTTGAGTCCTTTAACTCCAGGGTCACCATGGTAGAGACAACAGTAGACTGTAGTAAGAAAGTAATGTTGAATGTACAAAAGCAGACCTCAAACCACAACAAATACAACTGCCATGATGGTAAAGGAAACACGACTTGAGATGATGGAAAACCAGATCAGAGCCCTAAATATTTGCATTATAGGTCTGCGTGAAGGGACTGAGGGAGACCACCCAATTATGTTTGTCAGGGACTGGCTGGCAGAACACCTGCTGTCAGAGGCAGATACTGAGGTCTTCCATATATAAAAAGTCTACTGAATCACGCCTCGTGGGTGGCCTGAGTCTTTCAATGAGCCCTGGACCATGTTAGTGGTGACTGAGGGCATTGGAGAAAGGGATCAAATTTTGACCTGGCAAGGCAGAATGTGCCTCTCTCCCAAGACGGTGGCACGGTGCACATATTCCTGGACATTAGGTATGCCATGAGACGGCAGTGTGAAAAATCTGAGGGGATGAGAGCTGCACTTCGGCAAATCAACATAGCCCACTCGATTGTGTTTCCAGCTTGCCTACATATTGTATATAATGGGAGGATGTGGATTTCCACAGATTCCATTGGGGCTGGTAAGTAGGTAGCTTGGATTTCAGCAGAGCAGCGGGGACATGGTGAGTTGCACTCTGAGGACTTAGATGAGGAGGGCACTTGAACACTTCCAGTTTAGCTTGTATAACTCCCTCTACTAATTTGATGCTCTTTGGCAGCGGGACTGTAATGCTTTAACATTATTTAAATAGACATTTATTTTTGCATTCAACATTATTGTACTTTAACTGCAAAGGTTTGTTCCATGTTACAGTTGCCTGTTTAGTCCTCTTTCACGGTCCTCTGGACATTTATTTTTGAGACATTTTCCCTGTTGTTTCATTTTATTAAGCTACAGATCATTGGATTAGCTTACATTGTTCCTCTATGTAGTAATTTAGTATCACCCTCTGGGGTTCTCTGTTACTTTCAGTATAGGCTGGAATATTCTGGGGGAATGCTTTATGTTTTCTAGATGTTCTAAATACTTGTGGGGATTATGGTATTAACAGTTTAAAGGTGGAGATTTACTAATTAGTATATGTTAAGCTGCCATAAATGTTTTATAAGGATTTTATTATTAAATTTAGGTTGTATGCATGGCAATACATTACCCCAGCTGGGGACTGTACTCCCCTGGACTGTTAATGGACTTTTGACTTAGGACCTAGCCATGCTGCTCATGGGTACCACTTTAGTGCTAATTTTGAATTTAAGAGTTTATTATGTTTACATATTGGGATTCCCCCATACAATGTATCAAAATATGGTGGACACAATTACTATTTTCTTGGATTAAGAGTTTTTTCCCCTATGGAATATTATAATCTTTAGACTGTAAACCATATGCATATTAATCAATTGTATTGCAATTGAAAAATTGTACAAATTAATTTAGCCCCCCCATGGGGTGTGTACATGTTTTGTACACAGTAGGTTTAGTTTTAGATCCCGAGATTAAATGGTTAAATTTTCCTCTGCTGCACTGGCGGGAGCTCTGTGGGTTGGAGGTCACCGCTGGTGCGTGAGGTTATAAATTTTGGGTTTTGGCATCTTTTGGGGGAGAGTGAAGAAAGAGAGAGCCCGGGTGTAAGAGGGCATCTAGGTAAGAGCAGGGCCAATTGCCCATTCTCAGTGGGTCCAGCATTTCCCCTGTGTTTGGGACCTTGAATGTTACAGTGAGCGATGTGGCAGTGGCCATATCTTGGTCCGCAAGGGTGGCCCATGTAATGTCCCACCCCCGGAAATGTTACCCCTCCAATGGTGAAACATAGATCCATGGCCAGAGAGAAGAACTCTTGGGGAGTGGACAGCTTGAGTCCTGGACAAGGTATAGCTTTCAGTGAAGGAGAGACACCAGTGGGAAGAAGATGGAGCCCACAAGTTAGAGGTATAGCATGGCCCCGGAATCAGAATGCCAACCCGGTTGTGGCAGCTCTGGTGGTTCCATGTGGGAGCTTTGCTGTGGAGCTGAAGGGACAGTCACTCACCAGGGCCCAGCTTTCTGTGAATGAGAAGCATTTGGAGGGAGATAGATGGTACCAGATTTCAGAATGCAAATCTGGTTTGTGGCATCCTCAGTGGGGACGTCCTCCCTATTGCCAGAAAGGGGGAGTCACCTGCTGCAGCCTGAAGACTGGGACTGGGACTGAAAAGTGAGGAATGAGTGGTAGCCCCATGTCTAAAGGGCTCCCTGCTGAGAGCCCAATTTGGATCAGTAAGGAATGAGCACGGAATGAGAGGGAGAAAGAGACTTTAGTTTTGCTGCTGCCTGTCTTGCAGGGCCTGCATTGGCCCCAAATAAACGCTGCCTAATTTCAGGAGTGGCCATACCAGCCCAGAAGAAAGCCACCCAAGTTTAGTGGGGCCATTTGGGCCACAAAATCATCCACTGACCTCCCTGTAAGGACCCACAGCGGTCCGTATGTACATATATACTGTTTAAATGGCGCCATGAAGTTTGTTCATGGAATGGGATCCCCCATGTCATCTTTAAGTTTGTGTAGACTTCAATTATTTTATGGGGCTGTTTTTGCCCACTACCATGAATTACATTCTAGCCCAGCACCAGCAGATGGCACTCCTGCACCATGGACACTGTCAACATCAGCCATTCCTGGTAAGGCATAACTTTTGGTTTCTGCTGCTGTGAGTGCCCCCTCCCCACAGACAAATTACCACCTCATAACCCTAGACACCATGAAGGGAGGCTAACAACATGGGGGCTCATCCAGGATCACATTTTGGGGGCACCAGGACAATCTTTGACCACCTAAATGTGCTTAGTCCAGTTAAAGCCTGCATGTATGTTCTCCTGAAGGTACATAAGGATCTTTATGACCCTCCAGGTTGACCCATTGTGGCTGGAATAGGGTCCCTGGTGGAGCCACTCTCCAAATATATGGATGCACATATAAGGGGTTATGTACAATGGTTACCATCTTATAGCAGGGAAACAACCCAGATATTACAGATAGTAGGAGACATGCAAATAGAAACTAAATGGCTTTTGGTATCATTAGATATTGAGTTCCTATATACTAATATTCTGCATGATGGGGGATTGGCAGCACTCGAGTACTGGTTTGAACATGATGTAACATTAGATGTTGGGAAAAGAAGATTCCTATTGGAATGTACGGAACATGTATTAACAAAAAAACTGTTTTCCAGGATAAGTTTTATTTGCAACTCAAGGGCATGTCAATGGATGCTACCTTTGAACCCAACTATGCCAATCTCTATCTGGGGCTAAGGGAGAAAGAAACAGTCTGTGACATCCAGAACAATTCATATTACAGTAGGATTAATATATGGTGTCGTTTTATAGACAATATATTTAAGGTTTTTCGTGGCAGCAGGGAGGAACTGACATAATTTTTTCTGTTTTTTGGAAAATAGCAATTCCAAGCTTAGATTTTCAGTACAATGTGATTCCTATCACGTCCCCTTCCTGGATCTGATAATCCACAAAAATGAAGATGGAACATTACGCACTGATTTATTTTGGAAGGAGACAGATAGGAATTCATTATCACTTGCCACCAGCTGTCATCCATGCCATATGATTACTAATATCCCTAAGGCTCAAGTGTTAAGAGTGCGAAGAAACTGCAGTGATGAGTCTGATTATGTGAAAAATGGCTTAGAAATGTGTGACAGCTTTAGAACTAGAGGATACACCAGAGAGGTGGTGGAGAAAGCCTATGATGAAGTACTACAACTTGATAGGGAAATACTATTGACTAAGAAGATACCACAGAAAAGTGAGTCTAGAGTGAACTTTGTGACCAAGTACTCTAGACAAAGTAAGGTGATTGAACAAATTATTCACCAGAACTGACATGTGTTAGAGGCAGAACCACTGTTAAAAGAAGTACTTACAAATAAACCTAGGATGGTCTACACATGGGGCAGGAATATAAGGGACAGGCTTATACATAGGTATCAGACACCAACCCCACCAAATGGTGTACAGGAGAAAAAACCCCACCTCAAGGCACTTATGCATGTGGAAATTGTAAATTTTGCAGTTTCCTGATTAGGTGTAGTCCCTTCATCAGCTGTAATAGTAATAGAACTTTGAGATAGCAAAGGCACAGACGATTAGGTAATATTCTCGATAAGAGCACGCCCAGGTGTTGCTGTTAGGCACGCAGGCGCCATGCCGAGAGCTCTTATGCACCTGGGCGTGTTTTATCAGGAGATAACCCTCACCTGGAGTGTCTTTTATTGCTTATAAATGGGTCCCCATAAAACCTTTTACAGTGAAAATTTAGTTAATAAATGAAAGAAGTCTGATAACTGTTAAAAAATTAGGTTAGGACAAGTGGAAAAAAAATAGTCCCAGCATTTGAAGTGCAGAACATATGTAAAATCACAGACACACACACAGACACACACTCTTTGTATTTTTTGCCCCTGCCACACTTCATTTTTTTTTATGTTTTGTTTCTAGTTTTGTTTTATTTGTTTTCCATGTTCTCGTTTTGTCTAGTAGCTGTCAGTAGCCGGAGTGGCCAGCACAACTGGTAGTGAGAGCGAGTGTGTGTGCGCCTATCATGATTTTCCATTTTAGTACCACGCTTCCCCGCCACTCACTGACACATATAGATTTCATTGTATTTTGCCTGCCTGGAGTTTCTCTTGAATTTTGTTTTTGCCAGGCTGTAAAATTACACACTGCTTTTTCTGTGCTTACAGTATTTACTTGTCTCCAGTTGGATCGGAGCGAGTATGTCCGTTAATGGCTTCCATACAGAGCGGTTTATTCGCATTGCATTTTCTGAAGAAACGGCAGTCAGAGTTGTGCCCAAGTGTGTGCAGTTAAATGAATATTTCCAATACTTGTGGCGAGAAGACTTCTGGAGGCGTGAGTGTCAATTTTAATTTAAATAATTTTTTTGAGCATCGCAATGACTCAGTAGACTCTTAGACAGCTTATCTTGAAGTGGGATTACGGCGGCTCTTTTGGGTTTTTTGAATTTGAGTACTACAGGTCAGACTTTGCTTTTAATGTTTTAGTTGGTTTCACTTGTACATGGTTCGGGTTGAGGTCGGCCAGGCAGTACATGCCCTGTGCAGTGTTTGCTCCCTTGTGAAAGCAGTTTGAAGCTATCACAGGTTACTGATATTTTCATGTTGTGAGGTCAGCCAGGGAAGAAAAGTGCCGGTTGGCATAGATATCGGCTGATAAGGACACGGGTGAAAGGTCCTTTCAGCCAATCAGTTTGAACCATTATATTGACCCATTTTATAAGGGACTTTATAAACTGTGTGTCAGAGCATGTGGTCTATATGGCTACCTGCCAATGTGGAGCCTTTTATGTGGGCAAAACCACTAGGCCCTTGAAGATTAGAGTGGGGGAGCATTTGAGATCTATAGCTTATAATAACACTAGGAGTGCCCTGGCCATACACTGTCAAAATAACTGACCGAGAGATGCTACTCACTCATTTAAATGTTGTGGCCTGGAAAAGGTGAAACTTGGTCCGGTGGGGAGGGGGCTGTTTGGAGATTAAATTGTCAGAAAGGGAGACCTACTGGATATTTATGTTGAGTGCTTTGCATCTGCCAGGATTAAATGACAAAATAGACCTCATGCCCTGCATTAGGAAATAATTCCGCGATCCCAACCCAGTAAACTGCACCTATGGATATAGCCTTGCCTTATCAGTAATGCTTAAGTATCACCTGTAAAACACTAGGGTCTGTATTGTGTAGATAAATGTTTTTGTTGCTGGCTATAAAGAACTTATGGTTGAAAAAATGTTTAAAAATGTTTTTATTTTTTCAGGACTAGATGGAATTGCCTGGCTGCCACCAGATACTTTTAATGGAAGCCATCTAATAATAAATATTGCTCTTTTGATTATAGCTGCAGCAATTTTTGTCTAAAACAGAACTGATGAATGTGATACAATAATAGTAGATAATAACTTCTGCTATGATTTTCTGTTTTTCAAGTGTGTTTTTTTTGTGCTTTCCAGATGGTTATGGGGTTAGAAAATGTTTTTAAATATACTGTTTACACATTTAATTGCACTTATTTGCATAGTGATTTATGAAACGATCACTAATTACACTATCTGATACTGGAGCATTGTCACTTTAAATTTTTGGCCTATATAACCAGCACTGTGAGAGCTAGGAACCACCTCCTGAGGATGTAGTGAATACAAAACCAGTCGAGTTTTTTTTGATGATCCTACATGCTCCTGTTCTGTCTTATGCAATTCTAGCCTGATTTTCTAAATAAATTATATTTTGTACCTTAAGGTTGAGGAGTGCAGCTTTTTGTTTATTTTAATAGTAATATGTTGATGCACGCACCCTCCGTGCAGTTGAGCTGTTTTGTTTTAGAGCAAAATCCCAGTTTCGCCTTTTCTGGTGATTTCGCGAAAAATGTGAAATTTCTGACTTTGCTTCGATTGTACCACTATCTGGGTTATTACTGTTATGTGAAATGACAATTTCACCAGCGAAATTTGCACTAGATGTAGAATTCGCACTGCAGTATGGGATAGCATGTCATCTGATGCTTTGGGGGGTCACATGTTGCTGAATAGCCTATAGAAAGCTGAGTAGGTTGTGTCTGAGTGCAGTGTAGTTGAGAGTCTCTCAGAGAGCACATTGTGTTAGTCTGACTGATCATAAAAACCTGTTAAAACATTTAAAAAGTTCAATTTGAACAAAATTTTGATCAACATTTGTTTGTGAATGCATTGTGGATACACGGTATTTTTTTTTTGTATTCACTCATCAATTAGATAGTGTAAAGTACGTTTTTCAGTTTCTGCATTTTGTGTCTGTGGATTGTGTGATGGGGAGGGAAGCAGCAGCATTGTAGGAGGCTAGGTTCAATCAAAATCTGTAGTTCTTTCATTTTTTTCTTAGTTAAGCAGCGTTTTTTGTTGTGGTATATGCTGTTTTTGTTTCTTTTCTTGCCATATTTCCCACTGCCAAATTAAATCCCTGTGCATTTTGTGTGTGAAATACTGATTCGGTGTTCAGTTTCATTTGCCAGATTTCCCTGTCCTAGTAGAAAACAAGACCTGTGTTTTGGGCGTATAAAATACAGATTCAGTGTTCAGTTTCACTTGCCAGATTTCCCTGTCCTAGGAAACCAGACCTGTGTTTTGGGTGTTTAAAATACCAATTCAGTGTGCAGTTTCACTTGCCAGATTTCCCTGTGGTAGAAAACAGGACCTGTGCTTTGGGTGTACAAGTGTTCAGTTTCACTTGTCAGATTCCCCTGTGCTAGGAAACCACACCTGTGTTTTGGGCATATAAAAATACAGATTCAGTGTTCGGTTTCACTTGTCAGATTTCCTTGTACTAAGAAACCACACCTGTGTGTTGGGCATATAAAGTACAGATTCAGTGTGCCAGTTGAAGTATTATCAGTGTTGTGATCTATAAAAAGAAAACCTTACAGTTAAAACACAAACAGGAATCATGACTGGCAAAAAAAAGGGAGGAAAAAGAGACGGGCACCTGTGTGTCAGGGAAGAGGGTTGGTAAATCAAAGGTGCCAATTAATACTCCACTACCAACATCAATGTCTGAGCACATGTCATCAACAATTCCTGTGGGCTCAGGGACAAATAACAGTGAGAGTTCTGGAGTTGTTAGCAGCGGTAGCATATCTGTCACAAAATTTTTCAAAGCTAAATTGGTGGAGGCAATGATGGTGGTTGAGGTGACACCTGAGGAGAAAGGTACTGTAGCAGCACCGCTAGTACCAGCAGACAGGAAACAGTGGAAGAGAAGAAGGTAGTCTGGGTATCCATGGGTGGTGTTGATGGTCGTGCTTCTAGAGAAGACAGTGTTGAGACAGTGGTAAATACTAGAGATGCAGAAAACATTGTTGAGACTGCACACGTACAGGTTGAGGAGGACATACATGTTGAAGAGAATGAGAGCATTGTTGATGATTTTGATGATGATGCGCAGGATCCACTTTGGGAGCCTGACAGTAAGAAACATAAGTCATATGATTCCAATGTTGTTGAGGAGGATGTTGCATCCAGTACAGTCACAGCTAGTAAAGGAAGCACACCTAAAATTTTTGATATGCTGAAATCATCTCAAAAAACCAATGTCTTCACACCTTCCCTTCTGCTGTCACAGTCCTCCTGGCACCATGGAAAAAGAAGGGTAATTAAATCCCCTGTGTGGGATTTCTGTGTTCTTGACCCTGTTGATGAATCAGTTGCGATCTGGCAGCTCTGTCAAGCGCGGGTAAGCAGGGTTAAAAAGGGAAGCCATCTAGGCACTGGTGGGCAACTCACCCGCCTCAAGAAAAGACACCCTGCTTGCTGGTGTCAGCATGAAAAGAAAGGTAGTGGTGGAGTTCACAGCATCATTCCAGCTCAGAAAGTGGTTGGAGGGTCCACAATGTCAAATGCTGTGGACTACGTAGTGGAGGAACATGATTCCATTCTGTCTAGTAGTACAGAGCATAGCAGCAGTGCTTCTAGTACCACCCATTTGAGTCATAGAAGCATAGTCACTGTATTGCATAACGTAACTAAAGTTAGTACTGAAGCACCAGCCCATAGTACCCCAATAATGCCACCACAGTGATTAAAGTTGTTTACTCCAACTGCACAAAGAAAGGTCCAGCCCGCACTCCATGCCATACTTGATCATAATGTGAATTTCCCACCAAATCACGTGACTGCAAGGGAGCTCAATGTAGCAGCAGCTGAAATGTTGGCAATTGATCTCTTGCCTACTCCTTTGTTGAAAATGTATGTTTCCAGTGGTTCATGGCCTGTGCATGTCCCAAATGGCAGATACCATCTCGAACATACCTTGCAAAATGTGCTATTCCAGAACTGTATGGTAGAGTATCGGATATGTTAAATCATGCCATTAGTCATTCAGCAATGCCTTATATACATCTGAATATGGATATGTGGACCAGTGACAAAATAGCTGGCAGTTCATATTTGTGCATTACAGGTCGCTGAGTACAGATACCCGGCGTACTGTTTGACTTGGGGCAGTGGCAAAAGTTGCAGCAAGGCAAATTGTGGTGGTAGCAACATTCCGGGTCTTCGTCAGCATGCCACACTGATGATTAAAAGCATAGCGGGTCACATATGGATGAGAAGATGCTGTAAGAACTACTTTCGGAAATTGATGAATGGCTCCACCCACAGTCATTGAAGGCAGGCTTTATTGCCAGTGATAATGGATCTAATGGCATCAAGTGCATTAGCCATGGTGTTTTTTTCAGGGTGCTATGCCTGGCTCACTGTCTGAATCTCATCTTCCAGCAGTTTCTCACCTATCGGGACATCAGGGAGATTTTGTCTGTTGCGCATCGCATCTGTGTGCACTTTCCACAGTGCGGAAAGGCATGAGACCGGCTGCGTGAGCTGCAGATTCGCAACAACTTGCCTCAGCATCGCATGAAAATGGATGTAGTGACAAGATGAAATTCCACCATCTACGTGCTGGATTGCTTATATGAGCAGTATGTGGAGATGTTGTGGGATAACAGATGGACCAGACACCGAACTTCAGGTTAAACACACAATCTCTGTGTGATGGTTATTCAAAATACAGGAAATAGGCTTCTGCAATGTCATATTCCTTCTTCAGTACATCAGTTTGCAGTAACAGACTACATATGTCCTTTATCTGCACTTAGCCAGCACCTACTGACACTGATCTCTGATCTAAAAATGTTTAGTGAAAACCCTTCATTCCTATGTGGGCCTTGTTTGCTTGGGTAGTGGGGGCTCAAAAAGAAAACAAAAACAAGCTATAGACAAAGAACCTCAATGCAGAATCACAAAAAAGGGTTACTCCAAAGGACATTGGCAACAAATCAAGTTTCAAAGAACTACAACATCATACATACTTCCATAATGCAAAGCATCATGGGATATATGCAAATCACCATGCAATTTTAGACTTGTTCAGTTTACAGCAATTTACATGCATTTAAAAAGCACAACTAACTTAATTTCCATAATAGTCACCTAGTACTTTTTACCATTATCAAAAACACCTAACGCCATGGTATTTTCAGCATTTACAGGTTTCATAAACATAAGGTATATATATAAAGGTATTTTATGACATAGTGCTATTACATACTAAATCTAACAATGCTAAACACAACCTGTTTTACATACGTTTGGAGGTCACCATGATTACCTCCCTGTACGAGGACCCAAGAGGGAAAAGGAAAATTAAAGAGGACGCTATAGTATAATCAAGAAAGGGAAGGGGATGCCCATAGGTGGCCAATCTTATGGACTAAAAATTGTAAAGGATAGATTAGGCTAAGAAATAGAAGAACTGTTGCAACAGATTTAAGAAAAGGTCAGTCCTTAAGAGTGGCAGGAGCTTCCTGTCACATATCCCCCACCTTAAGAGGGAAGCAGTTATTGCAGACTGCTTATCACCGTCCTGTCCCAGGAAAGGATGGAGCTTCCACCCATCCATCTTCAGAAGCTCTGTCTCAGGGTCCCTATTAATGATAAACATTCTATCATAAACATAGTGGATATCATCATTCTTTACTCTGAGGCATTAGCATATTTCTCAACAGAGACTAACGCTACCTTCCCATCTCCTTTTAGGGAAAGTCTGTCATATTTCTTAACCAAAAAATCTGGACAGCTGTAAAGTCCAGTACCATAGAAAGGCTTTCTCTGGGTTGAGTAATTACCTGCTCCAACCCCACCAGACATGTCAGTTTTAAACAGGGGTGCAGTCCTAGGTTCAACCCCTCTACATAAATCCACTATGTCTCTTGTCATTCATTTGCTACAGATACAAACATCTGAGGATAAATAATCTTTTGGTGTTACCAAAACACAGGTTTCAATCCATTTTCCACTCACCTCCTCCTCTGTAGGTTTTTCATTAAGAATAAAACACATGTACCACCTCCTTGATCTTAACATATTGTAACATTTTGCCAATATTAGTATCTTTAAGCCTGCAGTATATCCCAGTAAATACTGTTAATAGATTTAGCTGCATCAATACAAGAAAAAGTATCTTCAGCCTCAAAGGCTTCTTCTTTTTTTTTTTTTAACTTGTATTTCTCTTCCCATCCCTACGGGTTACCTTTGGGTGTACCCTCTCCACATCTGCTCTATTCCCAGCCTGAACCCTTGCATTTCCCCGATCTTCTCCCTGAGCGACCCCCAGGCAGGCTCGACTCCTGGTACCATCTCCGGGGTTGTTTCGCCCCCCTTGGCGGTGTGCTCCATAAGTATGAAGTGCCTACCTGGCTGGTCGTCGGGTCAGGGGATGTAGGATGATCCTGGGTGTATTGGGCCAGCACTTGGGATGTGGGCTGAGTCACTGGAGTCACCTTCATCTCACTGAAGGGATGAGAGGCCTTTTTCCGTTTTCTTTACTTGTCCCCTTGGGTTGCGGCAAGCAAGGCAATGTAGAGCTGCAAGCTCAGCCCCTAATGCACTCACTGCGTTGGCATGCTAGGTGCCCCTGATTCACCACCAGATGCCACTCCAGGAGTGAGCGCTACCCCTATCCCTCCCCGGGAAGAAAGAGCAGTCCCTCGGATGCACAATCTCTTCCCCCCCTGCCGACCCCCAGTGACCTGGCTAGTACCAGCAGACAGGAAACAGTGGAAGAGGAGAAGGTAGTCTGGGTATCCATGAACCTGGGTCACTGGCGTGGCACGAGGTGTGTCATAGGCTTCTTCTTGCTTGCTTGGAGTCTTCAACACCAGCACAATATCACTAGGCACAGGCTTATCTGGGGTCTTGCATTCAAGTTCCATACTTGCATCTCTGACCTCCAACAGGTAACACCCTGGGAACACAGGCAACAAGGGAATATCCTGCTCAGTCAGAGGGTCCTCCTCCAGTTGAGTCCATGAAAAATCCTCCTCCAATTCTTTATCCAAACTCTCCAACAGGGATCTCTTGAGCACCTGGCACCAGTCTTCCACCTCTCTGCATAGTTGGCCTGCCTCCAGCCATGGCCCACTCATCCAATGGATCATCCTCATCAGGGTCTCCACCTCCAGAGTGTTGTCTCTCACTCCTCCAGTCTGCCTTGACCTGCAACTCTTCATTGTCTTCAGGCATGGCCTTCCTCTGAGCTTCTAGGTCCAGTTCAGGCAGCAGCTTCTCTCTGTCTGTCAGCCATGGTTCTGGCCAGAACTCCATGGACTTTCTTCTCCAGCAACTCCTGGTGCATCAGTCCACCTGGGATATCTGGGCAATATCCACCAGAAAATGTCCCTCTTTGGCCAGTCCAGATGCTTCCAGCAAGTTATGCCACTGCTGACATCAAGTCTGTGGAGGGGTTAACAGATGGATAACAGATGGACCAGACACCGAGCTTCAGGTTCAACACACAATCTCTGTGTGCTTTTTATTCAAAATACAGGAAATAAGCTTCTGCAATGCCATATTCCTTCTTCAGTACATCAGTTTACAGTAATAGACTATGTATATCCTTTCTCTGCACTTAGCCAGCACTTACTGACACTGATCTTTGATCTAAACCTTTTTAGTGAAAACCCTTCATCCCTATGTGGGCCTTGTTTACTTGGGTAGTGGGGGCTCAAAAGGAAAAAAACAAAAACAAGCTATAGACAAAGAACTTCAATGCATAATCACTGAAAAAAGGGTTACCCCAAAGGAAATTGGCAACAAATCAAGTTTCAAAGAAATACAACATCATACATACTTCCATAATGCAAAGCATCATGGGATATATGCAAATCACCATGACATTTCAGACTTGTTCAGTTTACAGCAATTTACATGCATTTTAGATAGCACAACTAACTTCATTTCCATAATAGTCATGCACGGACTTCCGGATTCACTTTTCAAATGTGAAGTATTTAAAAAGTAGCCCTCAGTTTTTAAAAAGAATTAGATTGCTGAAGTCAGTGCAGGCAATAGTATCTACTCTGGATGTTGTTTTATACCCCTCCCAAATCGATCACCATCTTCATGCACGAGTCCATGTCATTCTTCGTCTTCTCAATGTCTGGGATGTACAGGAGGGAGCGGACCATGGTGTTTTGGTCGGGACGACCGACTGTCACTTTTTACAGAAATTTCAAATAAGAAAGGCATGCTATGGACTGTGCATGCAATCAGAGCAAACTGTGAGTTAAGTTCTGTAGTACAGGCACAGAAATACAAGGTCACTGAAATGGCTGCAAAAGCTGACAGTGCCTTTAAGTCAGGTGGGTGTAGCAGACATGTAAGATAATGAGGAGGAGGAGGCTGATGATGAATCATCAGGAATGCAAGTGGCGCAACTCATGATTGATGCATATATTTTGGACACAAGGCGCCTAGGCATTGGAGATGAGCCCCTGATGTACTGGAGCACAAATGTCTCTTATTGGCCAGCACTGACATCAATGGCCATGAAGTACCTGAGTTGTACAGCACTGAGTGTAAGTGTTGAATGAGTATTTAGCTCAGCTGGTGATATAGTGCGGGACAGGCACACCAATCTGTCACCAAAATACGTTGGCTTGCTAACATTTATTAAAATGAATCAAGGACACATTCCAGCAAAGTCAATAATGTCTGTGTTCAAGCCACATGACAGCAGTGAAGAGGAAGAGGAAGGTACTGTAAACACACTCAGTAATAACAGCAAAAATGAAGTGGGAGGAGCAGTACTGGAAAGAGAGTTTCCATCTGGTTACAGATCCAGTCTGGAGGACTGTGAGGGATGCTTCCTTGCAGATGTTGATTAAAATACAGCATTATTTTCAGTCATTGGTCCTCTGCAATAGAAACATTTTAATTATCACTTATTCTTTTACTTTATTTTCATTCATGTGTTGATGTCATGACAAGTAATTTCTTTACTTTGATTAATGTCTAAACACTCCCCATGCAAAATATTCTGCTGTATTTGTATGCCACCAAATTCAATGTCTATCTCACACTCCAACACCACTGACGTTTCTTGCTTCTCCACACGGCACCACACTGTACAGCACTTATTCCTTTTCCTCCATCAGTGGACTGACTTGTTCTGTCATATCCGGTGATAAATGTGATTGTCCAGTCCACACTGATGCAACATTACACATGGCTCCTTTCCTCACCACCAGTTTTCATCCTTACATAACTGTGTTTCTGATGCTACTAGTGCTCCTGATGGAGTACTGTCCACCACCATCAGAGTGTGATGTCAGCATAACATGCCTGCTCCATGCAGAGGGACATATCACTGCTTCATGAGCCTCATTCTCCTGCTGTACTGTGGGCCTCTCCTAAACAAATGTATTGGTGCCAAATATAGGAAATAAGAAGTTGTCATATTGGTGACTTGAGTAACACAGCACAAAACAAACAAACAATAAACAGATAGGGTTAGCAAGATTGCACACAAACATTAGGGAATTCTACCCAGTGACTCTACCTTGTCCCAGGTACAGTAGTAGGTATCAAACTGAAGATAACTTATTTTCAAGATAGGAATATTGAGGACAACATAGTAAACTATCATTTTAAGGAAGAACCAATGAATCATGGAGGGACACAAAAACCCAAATCAAACCTTCTACTCAGGCAAACACCAGGCAAAACCATTTTCAAATTACTTACAAGTGTACCCCTCCAATCGGGGGCTTACCTTAAGTAACTCCCTGGGCTCTAGTAATGCCCACTGCCAGGCAGACATCCATCAGAGATAGAAATCCATGATTAGTTGGTAATCCCATTGATCTGTATGAGAGTGCCATGGTGTGCCTCCACACCTGTCCCTTTAAGTGACACTGCCAGTGTGCTGTAAGTCACCTGAGCTGGGTCCGAGTGCTTCATAGCTCGCGACTGGCTAGGCATCATCCTAATTTGCCCCACTGTGCGGTCAATAATAAAGCAGAGGGAGCTCTTTTACTGTAAATATTTACTTCTAACTTGCTGCTATATTTAAATTAGAGTGCCTGTTTTAACCTGCCTTTCTTGCAGCTTATGCATCCAAATAGTAGCCACCATGTTTGGTACGGGTCTTCCAGGAGTTTGGACCAATTGGGACACAGGGGACATTAAGGGGTCCTTAGTTCAAGTGCCTCATGGGATAAGCTGTAGTTCCTGTAGTTTTCAGTTTGGCACCTAAAGGAATCAATGGGAGCACAGGTTTCTGAGTGACAACTCCCCCTGACCAATTGGAGTGGTAGAAAAATGGACTAATCCAAAAACACATTTCAAACTGTGTGCAGTTAGCCCTGAGACTCTGTGGAGTGCTGCTTGAGCTCTTGGACTGAGAGGAGCTTCTGCGGAGTGTTCAACCCAAGACTCTGTGTGAGAGCCATTCAAGTCTGCAGGGTTCTGGCACAGGATAGGCCTAGTGTCCTCCAGCAGGTGTCTGTGGTCCTGAGTTCAGGGATCTGTGTTCAGAGACTGCCTTTGCATATTAAGAGGTTCACGCAGCATATCGGCAGTAATTGCAACCATCCTGAAACCGAACTGAGAGGTTGACAGGTGGATGCATTTCCCATTAAATGTGCTGAATGCTCAAGGTGGGTCAAGGCCTACTAACCAGGGATGCCTGTTTGCCAACAGGAGCCAGTTGTCTTGTGTGACCAAACTGTCAGCCAGCTGGAAGTTTTTCACCAGCAACAAAACTGAACTTTGCTAGAAGTCATGATCCAGTCTTGGGCTCATGCCAAACCTGGCCCAAGCCACTTATTCCTGCACCAGTTACTGTTTTCTTAGTAAGAGACCAGCTTGGGGATCCAGCCCCCGTGCAGCAAGGTATCGCAGATTGCATCCACCTGGGGAGAAAGGCTGTGAAGCAGAGGTGAGTCATATTGGCCCAGCTTCCCCATGCTCTTCAGTGCTCTGCAACAGGTCTTCATATCGCCAGGTCAATTCCTACTAACTGATGTTGTGAGTAAACTCAGTAGCTCCCTGCAAGAGTTCTTTTAATCATTTTGTGGTACCATCTGATTTATTCAGTGTATTACAGGGTTACAGTGGACTAGGCCAACCGGCTGAGGGTACAAATAGCCAAGGTCTCTGACACTGCATGTTTAACTGCCTTTTCTTTCCATCAAGGGCCCCAACAACAGCTGCAACTTCGGGAAACATTCAGGCTAGCCACCAACAGTCTGGGTACCCAGCAACTGCAGGACTGAATAGTTGGACTGAATGCAAGCATGCAGAGTGCCCTGGTTCAAATCTCAGTATAGTAATCATTCTTCTAGATCTGCCCCTTTCCTTGTTCAAATCACCCTTAATAAAGCAATTGAATTGTTTCACGGTTTTATTGCTTCATGAATTTCTCATTGTCTGGGTTAAGGTTAATGTGTTTGGGGGAAACGTAATGTGTTTGGGGGAAACGTATTTAAAAGTGCATGCCTGTTTTGAGTACTGTTTTACAGGGGGTACCAGGGAATTTGCTGAAGACCAGACCCTGGTGGTAAGGTCACAGGGTGTGTGCATATTGTTAATGTACATTGCCAACTGTGTGTTAACTGCTGTAAAGGGCTGTTCCCCATTACCAAGTACATGGTCACTAGGCAGGTTTGTGGGTGGTTATAGCTTCCCAGAGGGCTATACCAGGTTAGGTAGATACCCCACATACTTTACTCTGGGTGGAGGCACCAAAATAGTGTGGTTACTGAGGGCAGGGAAACCCCAGTAATTGTTAAGTTTGAACCTAATCCCCTCAACCTGTTGTCCGAAGTACAGGCAGAGGTAGTAGTCCTAGGAGTAGCGCCACCTAGGGGTTACACAAGATTTTATTAAAGTGCTCTAATTTTTCGCATACTATTGTGGGATCAAGGTCACTGATAAACTCACACTGTACTTACGATACCATGCAAGTACAGTCTTTTGTTGTTGGTAATAAAATTTGGTAAACACTGATTTGCAGATTTCTTGGTGGTAACTTCTTTGTAACTTGTTGTGGAGTTCAGTCATGGGGCTTGATTTTCCAAGACTCCATAGATCAGTGCATGTTGCATCAGGGGGCTGCTAGAGGCAAAGCCTGATGCACTAGGGACTGTACATTTTGGAACAACAACAGTGCCAGAGTTAAAGTCCTTGGAGTTGCCACATGTGGTGCCTTGTGCAAAACGGATGGCACACAAGAGGGGATTGATGGAGGCAGATGCTTTTCCTGTAGAACGGTGAAGATATTGGCATTGATCTCTGGAGGTGTACGTACAAAGCAGTGTACGCCATGCACAGTGCACAGCACCAATGGATAATACACAATGGTGTTATACCGGGCTGAATGGAGGGATGCCAGCAGCATACTGGCAAGCAGCACCAAACTGCAACAGTGCCACAGACATGCGCTAGTAGTACTGTACTGGTATGAGTGACTGTTTGCCCAACATACACAGTACAAGCTATACATCCTGATGAGATAGAGCTGCCTATTGTCTGGCTGTACTACTGATCCATGGGGATTGATGGACAGATGTACAGTGCTCACCCAACATCCACAGGTGGCTGGGAACCAGCTCTCGGTGGCACCTTGTACCGGTTCCTTGGTTGCCCCATACTGTGGGCATCCCTGACATGGAACATGGGGGCAGTGGTTCGGTTGTCAGTTCATGATCCCCAACTGTGTAGCACCTGGTCCTACTTGCAGTACATGGCAAACCCTGTTGGTGATCTATGATGGTATACATATGGGAGCCGTGCCAACACTAGCTGGGGAAGGGACCACCATACATCATAATTCCTGCAACAGTATGTATGGGTGATGGGGGCTGTGTACAAAGCTCCCCAACTATGGATTTGTACTGCATGCACAAGCTGACATATATACTGTATGGAGCATTCCCATCTTCAGGATGGACTGTTTCTATTGGGGTGGCAGTGCAAGGGATGTTAGACTAGCCCTGGCTGGTATAACCATATCCGGGGTTTGCGATCAGTGCATGGCTTCAAAAATTCAGCACCATGGCGCAGTCTGCACCTTGCTGCAAGCCTGGCACAAGGCTATCAGGTGCAGAGCATCCTGCTGGTGCCACAAGTGCCATATAAAAAATGGTAATGATGCAATATGGGGTGCAGTGTACCTCTTGCATGATATCTCTTTGATGCAGGCACCTTGCATCATTCCCAATCCCAAACCTTTGAAACTCAGGTCCCATGGTCCCCACTGCCTCAACACTCCTTAGCAAGTTACAGTGAAGGATTGTTCTTGCTCGGTGTTGTGAGTACAGTGTGATTCTATCAATGACTTTGATCAAACAATGGTATGGGAAAAACTACAGCACATGAATAAAATCTTCCGAGTAATTTGATAATGATTTAACCTGGTGTTTGAATGACTCAGTAGGAGATTTCTTTTGGAGCTATTGTAGTTTTTGTATGCATCTCTTTTGTCCCTATGAACTCACAAGATCCCTACCAGGAAAGGAAGTTTCTGGGATGCAGAAATCACCTGGGTTCTCTCAGTTCCAGTGTTGCAGTGTATGCGGGCCATACAGGGGACATCACCAATGCAGGAAAGCCAATTGAATTGAATTAGAGCAATATTTGTTTTTTGGGATTGTGTAATTGTCTAGGCTGCCTGGTGTTCCAGTTTCAAGGTTTAGGTGGGCACCAGGCAGCTTAAGTTTAGGATACAGAAACACTTAAGGGCAATAATGAATCGGCAACAAAGGAGCACAATTGGGGGACAAATTTTTGGAAAGCATTCCAAGACCCCTGCAAGTGTTTTTTTGTGGACATCAAATGCATTTGCTCCAGAGAAAGGGAAGGTGACCTTCTGCAAAGAGAGACCAGGTGGATTTATGAAATGGACACACTTGTGCCAAAAGAACTTTAGCCCCTTTTTGATGTAGATAATGATATTATTATGACTTTGGTGTGGTTCCATCAGTTATCTGCAAGGTTGATGTAAAAAAAATTTCATTAATGACATTTACTTATTTTCTGTATTTTTTCTGAAGCATTTTATATCTGGCACACAATTTCTTTCCCATTTTTATTAATATGTTTGCCTTGAACTGGTTCATTTGGGCAAGTGGGGTCTCCTGTCTTTTTTTGTCTTTACAGTGGGTCTTCGACGACCAGCATCGGTCCATACCTACAATCCCCACAGGTTCGCCCCAATAGCAATGACAGTGAGGCACACCTCCACCCCACAAGCATCCTGGCTTTCCCGCCAGGATGGGGCCACCAGTTCCCTGATGAAACTCCTACTTTGGTACCAGAAGACACCCTGGCTTACCTCACAGGGCGGGGCCACTGGTTCAACAACAGACCAACATATGGTGCTAGGGGCGAGGTGTCGCCAGCCATGAAGTGGTGTCCAGAGGCAGGGCAGATGTCATTTCGCTGATGGAACCCCAAGGATATTTCATTGTATGACTCCCGAGGTGGGATGTGCAATGACGTTCAGGTCTTCTGTCTACACATCATTATTATGGACTCTTATTATTTTTGGTTTGTGCTCAGGGTGCTGATTTTTAGTACAAGTGTGTATGTACTTCCCCACTCCTGCTGTCTGTTTTTATTCAGACTTTTGTTGAGGGATGTTCGTTCGTTCTTCCTTCCTTCTTTCTTTCTTTCTTTCTTCCCCTCCTTCTTCTCCTTCATCTTGCTAACCCCTTCTTTTTCCTTCCATGCCACCTTTTTTGTCTTTTACCCTTTTTTCTACTTTTTCTCTCCATTCCAACTTCCCTTCCTTCCTTTCCCTACACCCCCACCGCCTCCCAGTCCAGAGGTGATCTGCTGATACACCTTTTTTAGGCTTATACAGGTGCATCATTATGAACTGTTATGTTGTTTTAGATGTTATCAATTAAATACAACCTGTCAGCTGTTACTGCTTATAAAATGGACAAAGGATTTCAAGCAATCTGATTGGTTGTTATCCATGCATTATAAGTGTCTAATGCATGGCTAAAATGAGAAAGCCCATGTAGAATACACAGACCCATTTTCTAAGCACAATAAGCCACTCTGGGGATGTGCGTTATACAATTCTAAGGCATGGCAAGGGAACTGAACACACTTAGCCTGCAGATTCGTGCCTCACTAAGCCCCCCCAGCAGTGTGTTAGAACTATGTAATGCACACTCTGTCATGTCTTATTGCTTACTCATTGTCCTACTATAATTTTTGGTATTTGTCGTTAATTCACACTTCACAGTTTATAACTTTCTACAGTATATTTAGTCAGTTCCTTATCATAACTTTTGTAATCACTTTCATACAAAATGATTCCTTCTGCAAAGGGCACTGGGAGTCAACCACTGCCAGACTAGTTGCAGGACTACTTACTGGTGCAGTTGGTCAGGGATCCCACATGGCAGGATGCCATACTTGACTTGGTACTCACCAGTTCAGAAATGGTGAGGGGCTTGCAGTCAGGGAACCTTTGGGGTCCAGTGACCACAACGCTGTGTGGTTTGAAATAGCAATGGGGAACAATGGTTCTTCCTCGAAGACAGTGGTTCTGGGTGTCAAACAAGTAGATTTCAGCCAGATGTTGGAACTTGTTAGAGAGAGAGATTGGCAGACATAGATCAGACTGAGGGGGTAGAAGAACAGTGGGTAGAATTAAGAGGGTACTTCTAGAGGTGACAGAATCTTGTGGAAGAAAAGTCACCAAAAGAAACAAGCACAAAAAGCTGATGTGGTTTTTAAGGGGGGGTGGGGATGATGTGAGAAAAAAGGGGACTTCACTAGGTACAAGAGGAACAAGGGGGAGGAAGGATGGAAGGAATATCAGACTAGACTAGAGGGAAGAGGCAGCCACAGAGTTTTGGATTGCTGAGGGTGTAAAGGTGGTGATAAAGAAATCTTTAGATGCATTCAAAAGAGAAGGAAAATGGGGGCGGTCAGGCTTGCAGAGAGGAGGGAAATTGAAGATGATGAGCAGAGGACAAAAAAACTGAACAATTATTTCTGCCCCATATTCATAGTAGAGGACAACGGATCTCTACCAGAGATCTGTATCACTTGGGGGAGAGGGTCAGAAATGGGGCAGGGTAGAGATAATGGTAAACTGTGTGAGGAAGAGACTGGAAGCCCTCAGGGTAGATAAGGCACTGGGCCTGGATGGCCTGCACACATGGGTACTTAGGGAATTAGTTGCATAATTGGTGGTATCCTTAATCCATCTATATAATGACTCCCTGAAATCAGAAATGGTGCCAGCGGATTGGAGGTCCCTAATGTACCATTTTGCAAAGGGTGGGACTGGGAGGACCCAGGCACTTACATGACTATCAGTATTACCTCCATTGTAGGTAAGCTGAGGGAGTCCATAGCTGAAGAAAGCTTGGTGGCCTCCTCAGAGGATAATGGACTGCAGGATAGCAAGCAGCTTGGATTTGTGTCTGGAAGGTTATGCCAGGCCAACCTCATACTGTTTTTTGACTGGGCCTCAAAGGCAATAGATAAAGGACAGGCAATAGATTTGCTCTACTTCAAATTCAGGAAGGCCTTCCATTTGGTGCCACACAGGAGGCTGCTGAGAAGGTTGGAGGACTTGAGAATGGAGCAGATTTAAATTGGATTGGGGGATGTAGCAGAGACAATTAGTGAACAGGGCCAAGTAGTGGGCACGGAAGTCATGAACAGTGCGCCACAGCAATTGATCCTGGGACCTGACCTATTCAATAAGTTCATCGATGACACTGAGGTAGGTGTCTGGGGCAATTAGTGTCTGCTAATTACACAAAGCTCTGCAGCAGATAGATCATGATTAAAGGATGCAGACACTCCAGATTGACCTAGGGAACTAGAGAGATGGCCTACAGTACGATCTGACAGTTTAAATTCAACCCCAAAAATTGCAAGTTAATACTCCTAGGGAGATAGAACCCAAACATGGACTACTGAATAGGAGGGATTGGACTAGTCACTTTAACAGAGAAGAGGGATCTGGGGGTCATAATCAGTGACTACCTGAAACAAATGAGTCATTGTAATAAAACATATAGCAAGGCATCGAGGATGCTGCAGGTACAAGGAGGGGTTTTGATAGTAAGAGAAGTGAAGTGACACTGCCCTTATACAAATGTTTGGTGAGGCCTCATCTTAATTACTATGCTCAGTTCTGGAGTCCACACCTGAGGAACACAGGCAGACTGGAGACAGTGCAGAGGAAGGTCACCAACATGATTTAGGGCCAGCAAGGCAGACTCTATAAGGAATGGCTGGTGGCCCTAAATATGTAAAGTACCCGCTGGAGGTCAGGTGTGAAAGGGGGGAACATGATAGAAACATGTAAGTTTCTGAGGGTATAAACAGGTTGAATAGTGAGGGCCTGTTTGCAAGGAATAGGAAATCAGCCACCGGGGCACATGACTGGAGGTTGGTGGGGGGCAAGTTCAAAAAAGCCGTGAGGAAATTTTACTTCATGGAAAGCTTGGTGTAACCATGGAACAGACTACCAGCAGAAGTGGTGAAGGTACAGTAGCAGCCACAGACACTGCCAGCTATTTCCCAAAATTTCTGTGATATTTCCAGATATATCTAATGCTTTCTCCATTTCTACAGTAGGGGCAGCAGAGAGAAACTCTTTAGAATTTTGCAAAATATCTGGAAATAGCTGGCAATGTCTGTGGCTACTACTGTAGCTACCCTAAATGTTTTTAAATAATGCTAGGAAAGGTCAAAAGGACTCATAGTCCCGGGGGGTTGGGTGAGGAAGAGTGAGACAACCCACCAGTACAGTAGGTTTATGGGGGAGGCAGTATAGTATGGGTAGACTTGATGGACCCTCAGTCTTCTCCTGCCATCAGATTCTATGTTTCTATATGTTCCACAGTTGACAAAAATAGTGCCACAGTAACCAGACACAGTGCATCTGAATGAGATGGGGGCCATATTCAAAACACACCAGTGTGCGGTGCTCAGTAGATAGCATGATCACGCTGAATACACTGCAAAGCCCATGTAAATGAGGGAACCATCTTGCATATGGAGCACAGTGATATATTCAGTGTATGTGCTAGTGCTATTTAATGCTTCCAAAACCCTTCCCTTAATGAAACTGACAGTGGTGCATGATCCCCCACCCCACCCCTAGAGGCACTGATGCCAAACTCTGACAAGCCCCCCCCCCCCCCCTTGCCTAATCCCGGAGATATTTTCATAATTTTGTTGCTATTGTAGTGGTCCTTCCTGATCCCTCAGATAATGTCACAATTTCCCTGGCAGTCTAGTGGTCCCTCCTCTATCTGCAAGATTATGTTGTAATTTTCTTTGTAGTCAAGTGGTCCCTCCCCCATCAGCGAGGCTATGTCATAATTTCCCCTGGTCGTCTAATGGTTTCCCCATGATCTCTGAGATAATGTCATAGTTTTCATGGTAGTGTAGTGGTCCCCCTCCCCCCAGATCTCTGAGATACTTCCATAATACCCCCTGGTAGTTTAATTGTCTGACTGACATCATGAGCAGATGCAGGCATGAGAGGTTCAGCAAGTCCAGATCAGCTAGCATTAAGTTTATTGTGAAAGATCATACTGTGTAAAACTTACCATTTGAGTGGCAATACAGTAAACATTATTAGTTAAAGGGATTATTTTGACAAACATTAGATGGGTCTTACAATATTTTTTATAATAATTTGAATGGATTTTGTTGGCTATTCCAACAATAGGGAAATTATGTTTTGCATGTTTTGAATGGATAGCTGGCTGTAATGGAACTTGCAGTGATGGGGTGTTGAAGCACTATAGCGCGATGTGAATTTGCACTGTAATACTGGTTGTTTGGTCTGTGTAAATTTTTTAGTAATTGTATGATATTTTTGTCCAAAAAGCAATCTTAATTTATGAAGCAGAAACTTTTTATGCCTGAAAGTCATTGTATCATGAACTGGGGTACAATGAGCAGAACCTTTTTCATTAATGGTTTACAGAATGTTTATTTATAAATGTGTATTCTAATATGAGATTATTAATGTATTTTTAGCAGAATTTAAAAATATCTCCCCTAGAAAAAGTCTGAATTTCTACAGGTGAAACATTTGGGATTGTGAAAAAATTAAGATTTTGGAAGAAAAGTCTTTTGGTTTGTGATCATGTTTGCCAAAACACCACAGTCCCCCTACAGTACTTTCAGCGCTTGCAGTCTAATTATCTCCCTGATCCCAAGATAGCGTGAAAATTTCTCTGCTTGTCTAGTGTCCCCCCCATATAACCAAGACAATGCCATCATTTCCCTGGTAATGTAGTTGTTCCCCTGATCAACCGAGATAATGTCATAATTTTCCTGGTTCTGTAATCTAGTGGGACTCCCCTAATCCCCAATTGAATAGTAAACATCCCTGGTAGTCCAGTGATACTCCCGTCCAACACAGTTTCCATTATAAGAAACATACTCCAACCCTTCTCTCTGTCTCTCCCACTTAGCACCCACCACCCCTCATCCACTCCTGACACTCATCAAGATTCCTCTTGGTCTGCCAGCATATCTGCAGATGGTAACCAGCACAGGTCCCTCCACACACCACCTTGGCTGGCAATCATCTAACTGACAGGAAGCGAGTGTGTGCATACTGTAGAAATGGCTCAGGGATCAAGATGAAGTGCACACTACTATGGGGAATTAATGACAGTATCTCAGAGATGAGTGGGGAATACTAGACTACTAGGGATTGACTAGACAGGGATGGGGTGAAGGTGGGGCAATAGCTGTGGTACTGCAAAATGCCTCCATGCATTTGTGCGTGGAAGCATTGTGCAGAGCTGATAATGCCCATATAATGGCATGCAAATGACTCCTTAGCACCATGCATGCCATAAGTGACCATTAGTATTCTGCCAGCTGAATAAGTCTCTCAGGAGTGTAGGTGCTATTCTGTTTTGATGCGCTATCTCCTTTTGCTCTTTCAAGTCTAATGACAGCAGGGGGCTCTGTTGCCATAATGCACAAGCACTTTGCCCAGTACCAACATAGCTCCATATTCATCCCAGTTGTGCTCGCCAGGCAGGGCATGCTGCCTGTATGAATACAGCACCCTGATAGCCATATGCTGTTTAGTGCACAATGTTGTTGTTTGCACAGTGCTAACAACTGCCTTTGAATATCGGGGCCATCATCCCATTAATTATTGACCATATTAATTGAACCATCAGGAACTGACTCCACCCCCTAGGAAGAGAAAGAAGGCCCAATACATGGGGGTGTCAGTCAGCCAAAGAATTGTTCAAATAAACTACACTGTATGTATATTATTTCATACATTAAAATGTTGATTTTACTCATTGTCTCCTAGCAAATGCCTGTAGTCAGCAGCAAAATGTACTAGTGTGTCCAAGGACAACTACAGAAGTCAGCTACTAACTTCCTGTGTGCCCTTACAATGTCTGGAGATGTCACTTATTTTTTTAGTATTATTATAATATAATATAATATAATATAATATAATATATATTTGATTGCTTAGCACCATTGGAAAGGTAATTTTGCGCTGAATAACTTTGCCACTGATATTTTGTGTGTATCATGTATACTTTAGGAGTTATTCACATTTGTTTATGGTATGGTGTGTATGGCTGACATTTTGTCCATCAAGAGTCACCTAAGCAACTTGAAAAAACTGAACACTGTTTGGATATCTCAGCCAGTATAAAACAAAAAATGAATTGATTACAATTGATTACATGGCACCGTTGGAAAGGTAATTTTGTGATGAACAACTTTGCCACTGATACGTTGTGTATCATGTATACTTTAGGAGTTATACTCATTTGTCTATGGTATGGTGTGAACAGTTGAGATTCAGCCCTCAAACCTCACCAAAGCACCTTGGCTAAAATGGGGAAAAATTATGTTTCATACTACAAAGATTGCTTTTTTTTTACAAACATAATATTAAAACTACATCTAATGTCTGGCTGCTTAATTTGGTGTAGATAAGTTACATATTTCCCAACAAAAAATGGCTTATGTTGCCTTTTTCAGTGAAAAAAAATTATCTTTGCTGTTTTGAAAGCATAGAAAGAAAACTGAATTACTTATTATTACTTGCATACCACCGTTGGAAAGGTAACTGTGTGCTGAACACCTTTGCTACTCATACTTTGTGTCTAGCACTTACGGTTCTTGAGCTATTAGCATTTGTTTGCAGCATGCTGACTATGGCTTGATATTGCTTAGAAAGGCCCAGGATTCACTGTTAACAGTATAAAGGAGATACAGGAGACAAGTGGTACAGCTTCAGAGAGCTCCTGTGGAGGCAATGAGTTAACCTGAGGCTCTTGTGTGTGCTCTCCTCTTTTCTATGTGCCTTCAAGATATCTTACACTGGACAGCCGTACCTTGAATCCTGAGTAGCTCATCTCTCCTCTTTTGTGTTAGGCCCTTCCCTGCCAGCCTTGTCTCTTTTACCCTGTCTCACTCTCTCTTGAGGGTGGGACAGGATGAAGGACTTTCCTGTCTAGCCAGAACTGGATTTTCTCTGGATTTCTAGGAGACTTTGGCTTTGCTAGATAGGCCTTCATGATGTACAGCACTCAGGTGACATCCATTTGTGTTTCCACCAAAATTTCTGAACTACCTCAACACACAGCATCCAAAAGCAACCAAATGTCCTCATGGTCCTCAGCATAAAACTCTTCTGTGTCAAGGTGCTCATGCCCAGCACTGCCACCATGAGAAGATTGATGAGAAAAAGGACCAGTAGGTTATGCATGTACATTTGTGCAGTATTCACAATGTCTTTGCTGCTCCAGCATAAAAGTATACAACTGATTCTACTTAGTGTACTTCATCTGTCCAGGGAGTATAAACATGTATTTACAGTATATTTGGGATTTTAGAGGCTATGCCTGCAGTTCAGGCACAGCATCTGAAATTTTGCATTCAAAGAAGTGCAAAATTATGCACTTGGGATAAAGAAACCCTGGGGATAGCTACAAGATGGGGTGGAGTGGGGTGGGGGGAGAGGAGTTCCTGACAAATACCAAGGAAGAAAGAGACCTGGGAGTTATTATTTCAGATGACTTGAAAATGTCAAAGCAGAGTACCAAGGCTGCAGAGAGGGCAAGCGGCATGCTGGGGTGCATAGGCAGAGGTATTACTAGCAGAAAGTGGGAGGTGGTGATGCCTTTGTATAAAACACTGATCAGACCTCACCTAGAGTACTGCATGCAGTTCTGGAGGCCACATCTTTGTAAGAACATTGACAGGGTAGAGGCAGTCCAGAGAAGGGTGACAAAGATAGTACAGGGCTTGTACCACAGAGCTTATCAGGAGAGATTAAAGGACCTGAAAATGTACTCGCTGGAGGAGGGAGAGGGGGAACAAGAAAGAAACATTCAAGTACCTTAAGGGCATTAACAAGGTGTAGGGGCGAGACCTGTTCCAATACAGGAGGAGTACAAGAACAAGGGGGTATGATATGAACTGGAGGGTGGCAGTTTAAGAAGAAATGTGGGAAAGTTTTTCTTCACGGAGAGGGTGGTGGACATATGGAATAATCTGCCACAGAAGGTGATGGGAGCATGCACTGTGGAGGGGTTTAAACATGCCTGGGCAAGGCATAAGGGAACCTTAGAGGTAAGGCAGAGGGATGGGAAGCCATTGATCAGATAGGGCCAGAGGCCGTGATCAGTATAAGGTCTACAGGCAGACTAGATGGGCCTGGCAGTCCTTATCTGCTAAAAATTTCTATGTTTCTATGTTTCAGTGGCTAGGAGCAATCAGCCATGGCCCCTGCCTGAGCTATTTAAGCCACCTTTCCCCGGCCTTACTCAGAAGCATTGTTTCTTTACTGCAGCCGGAGGCTCTGCTCACCCCTTCCCCTTCTCCCAGTGTTTGTATTCTACATTCCCTTTGTGTTTTTTGTACTTTCTGTTTGGTTTGTGCCTCACCAGCTTTCTAGGTCAGTATTTTGCTTTCTACCTTCTTGACTGTAGTTTGTGCTTCTCTCAGTCAGCTCTACCTGCTGCACTCCTGTTCTCATGTACCTTGTGTTTCTTTCTGTTTTGGTTTTGTGTGTTTTTAGTTTTCACAGTGTCCTGTCTTTGCTCTTTTTCTTTTGACTTGTACTATTTCAGGCTCCCATGTTTGCCACTTCTTCCATACCATTTGCAATCTCCCGGTTCAACTACAAACCATAAATATTTACACCTGGCTCCTAGCCGAGCAGCCACTCCCTTTTGTGTTCTGTTGGATTAATCAGGTGTTCACTTCAGCAGCATACCACTTCCTAGTTTTCAGTTTCCGTATGCTCCTGATTTCCCCTAGCAGTTTCATTTGTTTTTTCTACGGCTTCAGCCTACCTGACTTGCAATGCATCAGCAACTAACACTAACCTTTCTTATGGAATTGGTTGGCATGTGTTCATCATTCAGTCCAAGCACGTATTATCCAGTCTCATACAATGTCCTAGTTGTCATTTGATATCTCAGTCAGTCATTCAGCCTTGCCTACATTTTATTCCTACCTTGTGCTCATGGCCATCAGGTTTCACCATCAGCCTCCCACTACTCATGCATTCAGATGCATGCCAGCCACAACCATAGCGAGGCTTCCAGGGCCCCCTGCCCTTTATGTCAACGGTCTCATTCTCATATCTGAAAGCCTGTATCTTGAGAGTAGGTCCATTGACTCGGGTGGGGTCCTTCTCTTTCTGCCATTCAGGTGAGAATGTCGTACACTCGGGGGAAGCGTTGGCCATGCAGATCAACTCAGCAGCACCTCTTAATGCAGCATTTAAGACTTCAGTTGCTGGAGGGTGGGGCCTCTAAGTCCACGGTGGCTCCTTTAGCTGTGTAGACCACATCAGCAGCACCTTTGAAAGCTATTCCACCCTAAAGCTGCCTAAGGTTCACCTGGTCTCTACCTATATCCCTTCCTCTTCCCCTCAAGGTTGAAGATCATACAATTATGCAAATCCGAGCACCTCAAGGGCCCAACTCTTATGCCTTACCCATCAAGTGTTCAGCTTCTTCTCTTGGCCTCCCCTCAGTGGAGGCCAAGTGAGTGCCTTTCAGCAGTTGTTGCTGTCCTCCTCCTGCCTTTGTGAGTGGGCATCCTTCATAGGCAACCTTCTTTAGTTGCAGAAATCAGCTTGTGGCACCCCCGCAGCATTCTCATTAGAGCTACTGTATAGAGTGAAAGCCTCTTTTCCTCTAAAATTTTCCCCTTGAACTGGGTATCTAAATTGCAGTTGCCAAGTCATCACTACTTTTATCCCAAGCCTGAATGGAAGGATCTATGTGATAACAGTGAAAGCCTAAAAGCGATCACCGTTATGCAGAAGTCAAGAGTGGCGAAATTTGTTTCTGCACTCTGACATGCCGGCCTTACAAAAGCGGTGCAGCGGGACTTAGGTTTTAATGTTTTATGCAGGGGACTGTTCCTCCCACTCTCCATGGGGACTTTACCTCCGCATCCTCCTCCTTAATGATTCTCAACTCCAGGGGGATGCATGTTGGGGGGGGTTGAAAACATAAAAAAAAAAGGTTTGGGCCAGGCACAACAAAAACATGCCAGCACCCAGACCCAAACCCAGTACCCTGCCGACCAATGCTCCCAACCCACCCACCATGCCACCGGGTCGACTTGGCAACCCTTTGTGGCACCACCCCTCACATTCTCTCCCACCCCTCGCTGTGCATGCTCACTCCTCCTCCCCACACATGTACATATAGCGACATCTCGTCACTATATTCGCTGACCCCCCCATCCGTCTGCCCTACCCTATGGTAGCCCTAGACAAATGCGCTGGGGATTGGGTCACCGTTATTGTAGGTGCCCAATCCTTAGCACTATTATATCATGCTACCGAATGGAAGGTGACCAAGGCCTTGGATCCCCAGACATTTCCTCCTCATAGGTTTTTTTCCTCTCCTCCATGCCAAAGGTCATAAAAATTAGGTAGTCTCCACAGGAAGTGGTACATAATGTAGTCAATTAGGTATATTGTTTACTCTAGTAGGCTTCCGCTGTGAGTTGGGGTTGGATGGCAACCCTCTTTCCATCCTGCCATTCCCTCTCTCCTTTCAAAAGTCATGCCTGTGTCTGCTATCAGTTTCCAGTTACTGTCAGTCATTGCTCAGTTCAGGCTGTGTCTGTTATCAGTAACCGCTAGTTGCTGTCAATCTGTTCTCTCTCAGGCTCTGTGTTGACCACCTGCTGCACAGTACTTTTGGGAGTCTTCCTAAGGTACCACTAGCCTAAAGGAATTATGTTCCTGTGGCACCTCTAGAGGTGGAACCCTCCTCAAGAGGGTTCCTTTGCCTTCATGGTACCCTACAGGGTGGAAAATCACTATGGTACAGAGGATGAGAACAGCTAAAGTATCCAGGTATGACAATCAGCAACATATTCATTCAAATACCTTCAAACTACCAACAAAGTTGTACAAGCATAACTCCTCGCTTAGTTGTGTACAACCATTGAACTAATAGTGTTGCTAGGGCAAACCATGTTCATGTTAATGGTTGCAAAGCTGTCCACAAGATGTATAACAAAACATTTGTGCCTCTTCCTGCATGAATACTGTATAGCATTCCGCTTCTGCTACTGAGACCCAGATGAACTACTGATGTCACCTCTGCTACCATCACCATGGTCATCACCATCAGCATCGGGTCATTGGATTGATGTTGCTAAAGATCTGCAAAAATGGTGTATGTACCATTCAAGTAGATTTACCATGGGAAGAACAATGCTAACTTGCAGATTCTGCACTGCAGTACTTGGTATTCTGTTCATATGGTCTTATAAGGGAATCAAGGTTTTGTAGAACACCCCTCTGCACCCATGACAGATGTTCACAACAGTTCCCATAATCTAATTTCATTACCGTGAACTCAGTTTTCTGATTCACAAGTCTCTCCACCATAAACAAGTATCTTACAGGGAGGAACAGGGTGCAGGAATACACTATTTTTAAGCGAAAAAGATGTTCCAGGACTAGAGGGCATGGGATGAAGTTGGAGGGAGGATGATTCAGAGGAAATGTGAGGAAGAATTTCATCACAGAATTGGTGGTGGACAAGTGGAACACCCTGCCAGAGGAAGTGGCAGGGGTTGAAACAATCACGGGATTTAAGAATGCATGGGATAGACATAAAGGAATTCTGGAGGTCAGGGGTAAGGGGCAACAGACTTCTAGGAAAACATAAACTGAACTTACAAACTCAAATGGGCAGACTGGGTGGGCCATAGGCCCTTATCTGCCGACACTGTCTATGTATCTATGTATCTATGTATATAAAAGATGGAGTTCCACCATGTGGAATATCTCTTGTTATGCAGTGTTAGAAAACATTATGCTTTTGCTGGCAGTGAAAGAGGAGCTCAATATATTTTGCAGACCAATGGAAATACCTTATAATTACTGGTTAACCTCAATAACCAAAAATCATGTTACATATAATTCTGTAACACACAAGTGTGTGGTACAATGTGTGTCTTATGGAGCTCCATTTTTTTTTGGTATTTGTATTTTTGCTCCTTGAGCTGTCAGAGATATACCTCATACCATCTCTTGTGTGGTCTCAAGCCCCTCCAACCACCCTGGAGACCACTTTGACCCGCATGGTGGGCACCCCCACCAAGGACATGCGAGAGGAGGAGTAGAATGTGCTAATCCGGGTAGGCTGAGGAGGGTGCAAGAGACAGCCAGGAGCCAAGTATCACGCTGTTCAGCTGAGGGGGGTTTCTGGCTTGGTTGCCTCTCGTGATCTGGATGTGCAATGACATCCATGACATGCTGCATGATTCCACACTCTGCAAGCCAACGTCCACTACACCACCAGTCCCCACACTTCTTAAACTCCCTGATGTACCAACCCTGGCAGCTGCCACAAATCAGGATATTGCTGGGAGTCTGGGCCCACCCCACCCAGTGGAGGAGATCTGTCTGCTAGATCCTCTATACTCCTCCCCCTGGCCTATCTTCCAGTGCGTTTCAATCCCGAACCTCGGTTGTCAGCACTGCAAGTGGTAGTGCTACCACTGTGCTGGTGGGCCTGCCTATGGAGCTCTATCTCATGCTCATACAGAGCTGATTCCTGTTACTATCTGCAGACCTTTGGGGTCCTATCAGAGAAGTCCATTACAGCTGTTGTAAGCATCAGTTCAAATATCCTGCCATCAAAGAGTCGGCACTGCCTATTAAACACACTGGATAGCATTTTTGTTGAACGCTTGTCTCTGCAATACTATATTGTGATCACTACACTCTAGAAAAAAAAACTTTATTTCAATCCACTCCCTTACTGTCTTACATTTCCTTCAGTGGTGACCATGGTAACTGGAGTTCTTTCTTAACTGTACCTCATAACATATATTGTTTGGAACTAAGCTCCCAGATGGATTGGTTTCCTGACTGACAGCACAGCAAATCTCATTACAACCTTTGAAATGTTTTGTAAATAAAAAGTTATTGAAATATACATTTTTTTCTGCATTCTGACTTATCTGTAATAAGGAAACTAGTTACTGAACGTAACTTGCTTGCATATAGTAAACAGCCTCAGCATTTTTTTTTTTCAAATGTGTTAAGTCTAAAACCAGCAATTATTAAAATAAAGTATGGGAAGTGGTTATCATGTTTATTTTTACTCACCCTTGATGTGTTATGACTTTATAGAACTCTCAAGCTATCTGCTCTCCAGGGTTAGTCATCTCGAACCACAAGTGGGTAGAAAAAACTTGTAATGCGCCACTTCCTTTACATTATTGTATTTGTAATGTCTGATGTAGTACCGGGTGTTTCTTCAACTGTGCCAGTTTGTCCAGCACATGACTCACCAACCAGATTTAGTGTGTGTGCAAAGGGGGTACTTGACAGAACTAACCAACATTCATAGCCTTTAGCATGTTATCAACACTATCCATCACAAAGATGCCCACATTCTGACTGTAATGGCATATTCAGATACCTAGCACTGATTGGACAACCTGCAGGATATTTACCACACTGAGTTCACCTCTATCACTGCCTTATTAAGTAGAGCAGTCTATCTATTGCTGTGCCTCTGTGAGGCTGGCTGCCTTAATACTACTCTTGCAGATACAGTAAGGGTGGTAGCAGAATAGGCATGGTGACAGTCATACTTGGTTTGGAGATGACCCAATTGGCAGTGTAACTCGGAAAGGCTTGGATTGCACTACCGGTCCAGATATCACTAGTGAAATGTACTATATAAGAACCCCCCTCTGCTTCCTTTAGAAGTGTCATCATCTTGACATGCACAGCATCATATTTATTGGGGGACAACATGCCAGGAATAGGTGAATCATGATGTAATGTTGTAGTTTGGCTTTATTTCCTACAAGAGTCTTCAAAAGCTGGTGTCTTCCACTGTGGAGAAAGGCAAAAAATCAAGGACGATCATCTCATCAATGTGTCATTCACGCAGAACCTGGGTGATCATGTGGCAGCTCACTGCGAGTCTGGAATGACTCTTGCAATGTAGTTTATTTTGTTGCAATACCACTGCCTTGGCCTGGCTCATGGTGATCAAACTGCTTGTGAAGCAACAATGGTAGCTGCATATGTTGGGTTGCGTGGCAGGAGTTGACACGTGAGACTGTCTCTGACCTGAGCTGGGCACAGCTGTTATCAGTAGGATGCCATGTTCATGCTTTAAATGATAAAACAGAACTGTTGCCCCCAAGTTTCTAAAGGACTGGTCCCAGCTGATCTTTTTCCAACACTGACTGCAGCATGTTTTCAGTGGATTTATACAGCAGGTGTGAAAATAAATTTGTCAAGATAAACATGTTATCTTGGGCAACATGAGCAAGATAAATGAAGTTGGTTACTGAGCATGCTCAGAAATGTATCACACTCATTGTGACCATACTGAATATGTTCAAAAATTTATTCTCACATGTGAAGATAAATTTCTGAGCATGCTCAGTGACCAGATTTATTTATTTTCCCCCATGACACCACTGGAACTGAGTTTTAATGTCCATTAGGCCTTTCCTGGTAAAACTCTTTCAATAAAATAGTAAAATGCATGATGCCATGCAGTTTTTAAATGAATATACAGTAGTCTAAGTAGTTTAGATTGCTTTTTTTCTTTCCTAGGTTTTTACCATTTCTATCATAAATCCACCTAAATACCTTGGCCCAGATATTCAAACTGCACCAGGCTGAGGCGCAAGCTTGGGCGCAGTGCAACTTGGCTGCGCAGAGGTGTGGACTGGGCGATATTCAACGGAGCTGCGCCATGGCACAGCATCATTGAATATTGCACCCTGGCCACCCGCAGTGTGCATGGCATAGTGGCACTGCGCCAGCGCAAGTGGCCAGAGTGGAGCATGGGGATGTGCTAGCGCAAGTTCCATTGCGCTATGCAAAGCAACCGCGATATTCAAAACTTGACATGCAAATGGGGCCATAATGTAGGCAAGGCACAAATGGGTCCATTTGCATGTCATTATGGCCCCATTTGCATGCAGGTGCACTGATCCCCGATGACTTGTGCCTGGCGCCCTGCCAGGCAGCAGCCATCGGGGACCGACGCCCCCTGCAGCCGGCAATGTGCTCCACAGCCCAATCGCGAGCTGCAGTAAAAACAGGAAAAGCATAAATCCCTGGTGGTCCAGTGGACCTGCCCACCCAATCGTGGGCTGAGTAAATTAAGAAAATCCCTATCATCCCTGGTGGTCCAGTTGACCACTGTCTGCCCGATCACGGGCATTTGTAATAAAAAGAAGTTCATCCAATATCCCTGGTGGTCCAGTGGACCACTGTCTGCCTGATCGCGAGCATTTGTAATAAAAAGAAGAAGTTCGTCCAATATCCCTGGTGGTCCAGTGGACTGCTGTCTGCCCAATCGCGGGCATTTGTAATGAAAAGAAGAAGTTCATCTAATATCCCTGGTGGTCCAGTGGACTGCTGGCTGCTCGATTGCGGGCATTTGTAATAAAAATTAATTTGTCCAATATCCCTGGTGGTCTAGCAGTACCCCACCCCACCACGCCCACTGAGGCCCCACCGCCCGCCTCCCCGCCAACTGGTGGGTGACAGCACCCACCCACTGCAACCACCCCACCGCCTGGGCCAACTGACACTGCTGGTAGGGCTGTACACCCATTGGTCCACAGCATGGAGCCAATGGTGAGCAGCCCATACCGCATTACACATTCCAGATATGTGAATAGATCCCATTGAATAGATTGGGCAGACAGCGGTCCACTGGACTACCAGGGATATTGGACAGACTTCTTCTTTTTATTACAAATGCCCACGATCGGGCAGACAGCGGTCCACTGGACCACCAGGGATGATAGGGGTTCTTTATTTTATAAATGCTCATGATCAGGCATGGGGCGGGCACCACCAGGTGCAGCTGGAGCTCAGGTGGCCATCCACAGGTGGCAGCTGCCGTGTTGCACCCTGCAATGTGGCAGCTCACCTGTGGGTGGCCATCTGTTGTTCCTTTTTTTTGGATCAAATTTGTGCTGGCGCAGGTAATGGTTGCCCATGCGTGGCTCTACACATCCCGGGCTGAATATTGGGCTGTGCAGGGTATGCATGGGCACGCCCCCCCACCTGCGCCTGCATACATTACTGATGCGCTCCAGCGCATCAGGATTTGTGCCACGCATTTTCTATCTTTTGAATATCGCACTGGGGCGCATCAGTGGGCAACCCTTTTGAATATCTGGGCCATTTTGTATAAATCAAATATGACATGGGCTGACTTAAGATATCATTTTTATCTTCATTTGGGGGCATTGGTCTACTTCTATCTCACTTGCGGCTTCTTCAGTCATAAGATATCAACAGACCAATCCCTCTCATGAAGATAAAAATGATATTTTAAGTCAGCCCATGTCATTTCCCATCTTTATGCAGTCATCAATCAAATATTGTCAGACTGGAGGATCTCTTTGGCTTTTTCATGACTTTTTCAATGGCATGGGAGGGGTCATGTATAGGAAATTGAAGGCGACTGAAAAATTATTGTTTTTGTGACACTGGATTGATGCTGCAGGGAAAGGGTAGCAGCAGGTGATACAGCACTATGGCACTGATGCAGGTGTTGGGGAAGTGACTTGAGATTTCTCCTCACTAAGTGACTTTCTTTCCTGTTTTTCCCTTTTGTCCCATTCTTTCTTAATTTGACATGTCTACTACTGATGGCCTCCACTCTCCAGTATCACACTCATCATTACCGGTCAGTGGTGGTGCCACTGAAAATGCCACACAGTTAACCATTTTCAGTTCTTCCTTCTCCTCCTCCTCCTTTCATGCAGTGTTTCCTCATGCATCTCCTCTTCTTGTGCTTCCTTCTTTTCTTGTGCATGTGCTGTCCGATGCCTTCCTAACTCTTGTTCTTCCTCTCATGCACATGATTGCCCCTCCTGCTTTTCTTCATGCTTTCTCCTGATTTCTTTTTTGTTTTTGTTCTTTGGTAGCCAGGTAATGCCCACTAGGCAGAAGTGCCTGTTTTTGGGGGTAATCAGAGAGCACTGGGGATGTTAACTGACAGACACAGAGTCACTCAGCATGCAAGTGGAGGTTGTGGGAATCAACCCCAGGTTTGCTGAATGTACCTAACTCATTCATAAGTCATTCCTCTAACCTCTAGGATATACTGGCTTCCTCTGCTTTTGTCCCCTGCCCCTCCACTACCCTATCCCCTTCTGCTTCCTCTACTTTTTTTCCCAAATCTATTTTAACCCCGGGCACCTCTGGCCAGGATATCTCCTACCATGCCACTTTGCTCATACTTGCAAAGCAAGAGCTAATGCCACATACTTAGCCAAAGTGGTAGCCAGGGTGAGTCTCTTGGTAATGGAAAACACTGAAAAGCTAAAACTATATTTGAATACTGCACCTAACAGGAACCACCAGGAATCATTAAATTCATTCACAAGAATGTAAACTATCATTAGTAGGGCCAAGCTTCATGAATCAGCGGTTTGCCACAAAATGTCAAGTTTGCAAGTGGCCAGTTATCTGAAATAAAAATAAAAATATTCACTTAGCAGTGATGGACTTGCATCATTCTTTCCCTTTTTCTAACACCCAATGTAATGCAACCTGTGGGTTACTGCTCTGTTGAGGTGTCATCATTCAGATGAGACGTTAAACTGAGGTCCCATCTGCCCATGTCTAGTGGCCGTTCAGGTGGAAGTTAAGATTCCCATGGCATTTCTGTTATCACAGAAGATCCCCTGGTGTCCTGGCCAACATTCTCCCTGTCAGTGAAATAGATTAAAATAACCCATCTCCAGGAAACATCTGGAAATGAGCTGTCACTGCTGAGTGTGCCTTTCCTGCTCAAAAATTACAAATTAATTAAATCAAACTTCTAGCTCTTTCCATCTGGATAGCATCTACAGTACAAATCAATGTAGTACAGTGCTGCTAACTCTGTCTTTCAGAAATCATTTTCTGACACAGAATAATTATTGGAAGGGAACACAATTGCCACTAATAAAGGTGGTAATATTCCACATTCAGTGATATCTCACAATCAGATAAATCCACATTGTGTCTGTATTCTACCTATGGGGACTGGTAGAGCTACCCAAGCAGAATCAAGGGAGTCCTAGGGAAATCTCTTAGTAGTAGAAAATGCAGTTTCATGCAGTTCTGCCACTGGAAAACAAAATTCACCCAGCAACAGTAAAAACATTAAATGAACACGTTGTCTCCCCATCCAAAGTCCACATTGACTTTTAGCATTTTAGCTGCCATGACATTGTTCCTTGTCAGAGGTGCTAAATACAGCAAGATAAACATTTAAATGATTGCTGGACACTTTGGATGATAGCCTGAGAGCCATCAACCCTTTCCTCTACTTTGAAAGTGTTTGTCTAGGGAAAGCTTTCCTCTTTTGAGGGTGTTAATCTATATTTGCTTAGAGGGAGCATTTGTCATGATATTTTTGAAACCTATACAGGACTGGCAATGTTACCATCCCACTGGATCACTAGGATTGGCAGGGGGCCGATAATACACATCATTTACACTAAAGACATTTCTGCTGCATATGCAGAGACACGTTATACTGCTTCTTCATTCCCAAGTGGGGCAACATTCCTTATATTAATGACTGAAGTTGTTCCCATCAACAGAAGTGTTACCCCACACTGCTCATGTGGCTTTAGAAAGAGGAAGTGATATTTAAGTAACATAATCCCCTTGAGGCTGATCTGTTGCTGGTAGCTTAGGATGTGTTTTGTTGATTAGTAACTCAAGGTGAAGCCAAGGGTTGTTAATGTGCAAACAGTGCTCCACAGTGAGCCTTATAGACACCACAGCACTTTTATCATCACTGTACTGGTATCCATAATTTGGAAGGTGTTCCCAGTACTTGCTGGTGCCTTATCAGACATACAGCATGGAAAGGCATTTGTTTTCTTGGTATCTGCTCAGGTGTAGTGAAAATTGCCAGGGGTTCCATGTGATACCAGTGAAGAAATATTAGCGAACGGAACATCAGCAAATGCACATCACTGACTACAACATTGGCGACGTGCAATACAGAGGATCCATTAAGAGTGAGGACCCTCACCATTCAGTCTTGGGCCAACATATATTACAATTTTTATGCAGGGGGCTGTACTTTCTCATTATTATTATAATCAACTCTGGGGAGGGCCTGATACTGGGGTACAGGGGAAAATTAGGAGGGGCTATTCAGGGGGTCAGGTCATCAAGGGAGAGAATGTTGGGGGGGGGCAACCTGCGAACAGGGGACCACATCCAGGAGGGTAGGGAACACATCCAGGAGGGTGGAGGAGCGTGGGACACAAAATCAGGAGATCAGGGAACACAAAAAGCAAAAATTAAGTACCGAAACAACACAAAAAATAAAAATTATACCCACACTTCTAGCCAGCTGCCATCCCAGGTCCTTCTATACCAGAGGCATTCGCTGATATCACAACACCAAATGGCCAGCTGAAAACTGCCAGGCCAAACTACCTCGTATATCCTCATTCACTATAACTCCCTCTTACATTCGCTGCATGCTTCCCATCATGATTCTTGTCTCTCACATTTGCTGTTACCGCCCCATGCTATGCTTTCACTCTCACTCTTATCACAGGTGGTCAAACTGAGTCTTTCAATTTGACTCATCCATATCACGGGATACCTTGCCAGTGGAGTTTATGGTGTGGAACTAACATTCTATACTAGGTATGAGAAAATAAAATGATCCAGGTTTTCCTGGGAGTGCATGGAGTTGTTGCTTTAGCAGTAAGTCTCTCCATGGTAAAAAATAATCATTCAATAAAGCTGAAGAATTCTGGTAGAAGCGGAATTGTGAAATTTGTTAACATTGAAACTGTATTCTGCAGTTTATGCAAACTTTGGATTACTTTGCTGCAAACCATGGAATAATATTCTGCAGATTAAATTATCTGTGGAATAGCAGTCTATGGTTTCCACAGACATGCTTTTCAGAATTACACTTAATTTGAAAAAGAAGGTCTGACAATCATTTTGGAAGTGAAATTGATATTCTGCTTGAATTCTGCAGGTGGAATTCCACATTCCACACAGCTCTACTCCTCTGTCGTCGAGTGCTTTACCATATGTGCTCTCCCACTACTCCCTCCTTTCCCTCCCTCCTGTGCTTCACCTGATTCCCTGTTCTTTTCTTATATTTCTCTGTTCCATTTTGCCTGTCTCCCCCCGTGGCTACTTTACTTGCCCTTTTGTCACTAAACCCATTATCACTAAACCCACCTGAGAATATCAGCCCCAATGGTTTTCATCCTGAGTTCCTCTACCTCTCTGCATTTGCAATTGCTGCCCTCAACTCTGCCATCCTTAATCTCTTCCTTCTGAAAAATAAAGTCATGGTGTCTAGAGGAGTTCCAAAGTCAGTGTCAGTGGCTCAGCATGTTGCACACTCACTCGTGAGGCCAGAAGATTGGTAGGCTGTGGTGGGTTCTAGCCCCACACTGGGAACTTAGGGTAACATCCCACTAATGGCTCTGTGGTGTAGCATGCTAGGGGTGCTGCATTACAGAAGTGCCATCTTTTGGATGAGCCATTAAACTGAGGTCTTGTCTGCCTGTTCTGGTGGTTGTTCAGGTGGATGCTATAGACCCCATGACACTTGTTGAAAAGAGTAAGGGAATTTCCCAGGCGTCCTGGCCCAGTTTCCCCCATTCACTCACAGTACCACAAAACAGATTAATCTTGTTCAGTTTCAGTTGGTTACTATCTGTATCTGCCCCTCTCTCCCCTGGACAAGGCTGAAAATAAGCAGAATTGCCTATACTCTTTTCCCAGGAAACAAAAATGAAATCAATCAATCAGTCTATCCATCCCTCCCAAAGGGTTTGGCCTCCCTCACCAGTGAACTATTGTCCTGTTACCCCTACCCCAGCACTTACCAGGGTTTTAGAAAAACTAGTGTTCTCCCAGTTTTCATTGACTCCTCATTCCTCAGTCCTTTTCAGACAGGTTCCCTTAAGACCCACTCCACAGCTTCCTTTTTCCTCAGGTTCATGGACTCTGTTCTAAATGAGATGGACAAGGGCCTGCTTGCCTCCACTATTTTACTATGGTGCTCAAAACTGTAACTCACCCAGCCGGCCCAGTGGTGCTGAGGATTGAGGTGCTGGACGCCTTACCTTGCATCATGCTGGCGACCCGTGTTCGGGAATGGACATGGGATGCCAGGGGTTGGCAGGGAGGAGAAGGATCAAGTGTCTCTAGGACTGCTCTCCTTCTCCGGGAAGGGGGGATCGCAGTGCTCAGCAATTGCCTGCCACCTACCGGAGGCCGGGAGGTGGCACGTCAGTACTGAGACAGTGGGCGAGAGTCTGCGGCAGGCACTTGGGGATGCACACGGGAGCGTGTATGCCACCGCCGCTGGTGCCATTGCATGCTGCGACCTCAAGGGAAGAAAATGGAAAAATGGGAGTCCTCTGCAAGGATGATGATGGTCCCCCTCCATGATGGCCCAGGAAGGCACGTCCCCAAACACTTAATCTGATCCGGTGGGTCGAGTCGCTCGCCACCCCCTGCCATGAAGGGTAAGTAATGGGATCTAGGGAAGGGGGTCTTATACTTGGTGCCAGGTGCGGGGGGGGGCCGTCAGAAGGGGTGCAGAGGACTCCAGGAGTAAAAAGAGATAACCGCAAAAAAAAAAAAAAAAACTGTAACTCACCCTATCTTATCCAACAAGCATATGAGTGCTAACTTTTTGGTTGGGTGGTTCTGTTTCCACCAATTTAATGGGTGTCAATGTGTTCTTATAGGTAACCTCTCCCTATCCAATGCCCAATAAGGTCAGGAGAATCCCAGCACTCAGTCCTTAGCTCCAAGCTAGTTTAACATTAAACAGTGCTAGCTTCCACAACCTCAGGTAGATAATTCTACATGTTAACAACCCTCTGTATAAAGTAATGCTTTGTAAGGTTTCCTAGCATCCTGTCACTGCCACCAGTTTGAATGCATGTCCTCTGGTTCTGTTTGCAATCACCATCTCAAACGTCTGGTGGTGCATGGGGGTCCAGATGTGAGTTGCAGAATTCTCCTGGTTTACTGCCTCCAGGGTCGGGTGGAGAATTTTTGCATGAGGTACAGGACTTCATTGCCGACAAGGTGTTGGAGTCACCCAGGTGGCTTATTTTGGAGGACTTCAATGCCTAGATCAATGATGAATCCTCTCAACTTGCTTCTGACCTCCTCCAGCTGATGACATCGCTGGGCCTAGCACAGACAGTTGCCTTTGTGACCCATCACCATGGCCACACCTTGGACCTGGTATTCTCACTGGGTCATGAGATAACCGATCTCAAGATCAATCAGGTTGTTTGGTCCAATCACTGCACGGTGAAGTTCTTGTTCGGGGATCCCCCTGATGATCCCTCCCCCATTGAGATGATCAGCTACTGCCCTTTAAGGGGAATGTTCCCAGAGGGACTGATGGCGGTGGTTGATTTGTCCAGTGTTAGCGCCATTAGTGTGGTTGGCTTGGGTGAGTTGGTTGCAGCTTATAATAGGGCTGCCTCCGAGGCACTTGATGCCATCATACCAGTCTGTACATGACCTAGGTCCTCTTACCTGAGACCCCTGTGGTTTGATGGGGCCCTCAAGGCAATGAAGACCATGGGTCATAGGTTGGAGCATTGCTGGCATTGGACCCGGCTAGAGGAGGATAGATGGCGTTGAGAAATCACTATGGTGACTATCAAAAAGGCAATCGACTGTAAGAAGGCAGAATTCCTGTCCAGGGAGATTGCGGCAGCAAGAAATAGACCAGCTCAGCTTCTTCGGACTGTGGACAGGCTTCTCCATCCTGTCTGTCTACAGCCAAAAAAGCTTTTTCAACAGCTTTATGTGAAGAGTTTGCTCTGTTCTTCTCTGACAGGGTATCCTCCATTTGGGCCGGGATCTTGCCAGTGGGTTTGGATCAGACCCGGAGGGTGGAGTACGGATGGAGCAGGGGCACTCCTATTGCCTGGGCAGAGTTTTGACCGTTGGGGGTGGCTGAAGTCTTCAAGGTGATTTTGAACCTGCAGCCCACTTATTGTGAACTGGACCCTGGTCTGATGCATCTCCTAACAGGTTGCATTGAGGTCATTGGTCCAGTGTTCGCTGGGATAGTCGGGTATTCGCTTTCGGAGGGGGTCTTCCTTTTTCCTACAGGAAGCACTGGTGAAGCCCCTTCTGAAAAAAACATCTCTCAACCCTGATGTCCTAGCAAATTATAGACCACTCTCTAACCTCCCATTCTTAGGGAAGGTTGTTGAGAAGATAGTGGCTCTGCAGCTTGAGGAACACTTGGAGACTTGTGACATCTACGAGCCATTCCAGTCTGGGTTCAGGGCAAGGCATAGCACAGAGACGGCACTTGTCTGGGTCCATAATGATCTCCTCATGGCAAGAGACCAAGGAGAACATTCAATTCTCATTCTCCTCGATCTATCATCATCATTTGATACCGTGGACCACATTGTGTTGCTGGATCACCTTAGGGAGTGGTGTGGACTCGCCAGTGTTGTCATCAACTGGTTTGAGTCCTTTCTCTTGGGTAGGAGGCAGAGGGTGGTGATGGGGAATTTCTCCTCCCCCCCATCTCTTATCTGTGGAGTTCCTCAGGTTCGATCCTGTCACTGATGCTATTCTCGGTATATTTGCTGCCTCTGGGGAGAATCATTAGACAGTACAGTCTGAGTTTTCACTGCTATGTAGATGATACTCAGCTGTACATGTCTTAGCAGTGATGGACTTGCATCATTTTTTCCCTTTTTCTAACACCCAATGTAGTGCAACCTGTGGGTTACTGCTCTGTTGAGGTGCCATCATTCAGATGGCACCGGGGACAAGTGGTGCTGTCAAAATGCTAAATAAAAGCCTTGCCGAGATCCAGGATTGGATAAACTCTAACTGGTTGAAATTTAACCCTGACAAGATGGAGGTTCTAGTGATTGAGCCCGGCCTCGGGCATGATGGGGACACTTCCAGGATGACAACAGGCTTGGTCTTGGGGTCGATACCATTGAAGGTGTCCTCTAGGGTGAAAAATATGGGCGTGATCCTCAATGATAAGCTGACATTTGAGGCTCAGGAGTCGGCTGTCAACAGAAGCAGCTTGAACCATCTGAGGAATATTGCCTGGATTAAACCTCTAATTCCACCTGAGGATCTTCAGTCACTGGTACATGCCTTTGTGATGTTGAGACTTGACTACTGTAATGCTCTTTACCTTGGGGTCAGTGGGGGGAGCCTCCACTGGCTGCAGCTAGTGCAGAATGCAGTGGCCCGACTGCTTATGGGATTACCTAGACCCTGTCATGTGACTGCAGTCCTGCACTGGCTGCCAGTCAGGTGGCGGGTTCTTTTCAAGGTGGGTTTGCTTACGTATAAGGCCCTACATGGACCAGGCCCTGGCTGCCTGTCACATCTCCTCACTCCTGCCATTCCGGTTCGCTCCCTCCATTCCTCCACTCAAGGACTCCTGGTTGTTCCGAGGTCTGGGGTGAAAACCTTGGGTAACCTTTTATTTGGGGTGGCCATCCTGGTCTTCTGGAACTTGCTCCCGAGGGAGGTCCCTACGGTGGAGGCATTCAGGAGGGTCTTAAAGACCCATCTTTTTATGTTAGCATTTCCTGCAGATGTATATTAATTAATATTCTTAATATTTCAGTTCCTCTGCTGAATTTTTATTGTGACCCTTTTGATTGTTTTCCCATGTATGGTGCCCAGAGTCCCAGGGACTGGGCACCTAATCAAATAAATTTTACTTACTTTTACTTACTTTATGTTCTACCATTCCTTTCTCTTTTTGTATTTGAAGCACCATGTTCATGCATCCTTTCAGGCTTCTTTCTCTAGACTGAATAATTTGAGTATATCCAATCTCTGCTCCTAGCTGTTGCCCCCAGGTTGCTAATCAGCATGGTGACTTTGTGTTAGACTGTCTCAATCTCACCAATGACTCTTCTGTACTGTGATGACTTGAACTGGATGTGGTACTCCAGGTGTGTCCTAACCAAGACCTTGTTCTGAGGAAGGCTCACCTCTCTTGAGCTGTGCTTCACATCCTTGCTAATGGATCCCACAATTTCATTCTCTCATCTAACTTCAGCAACACTTTGCCTGCCTGGCTTCAGCTTACTGTTCACATTTTCCTTAGATGATTTTTCTTGGTTGTGGTGTCCACTGTTGCACCTTATAGAGTGTGTGTATATCTGCAACAAGTAAGCAATAATACCTGACAAGGTGGATGGTATTGAGCTATACAGGACTGCCCAGGGGCATAATGAGGCCCAACGCCATAGGCGAAGGGACTTACAGTCCCAAAAGGTCTGGTATAATCCATACCACCCACCCTAGAGGGCATTATTTTGCTTAGAAAATAAGCATATGTAATGTAAATTAAAAACCAAAAATTAACATATATAAAACATTTTATAAATGTAGAAGATTATTTCAACTGACATGTTTTTTGCAAAGTAGTCCCTCCACTGATAGGATTGGCAGGTCTCAGACAGCAGGTGCAGGAACTCACTAAGGAGAGAGCAATACTGGATCTAGTATGGACAAATGGTGATAGAGCCACAGAAGTCCAGGTGGAGGGCCACCTGGGGTCCAGTGACCACCACACAATGTGGTTTAATTTAAGAACAGAAATGAAGTCAAGTCACACAAAGACAAGGGTCTTGGAGTTAGGGAGGGCAGATTTTGCAAGGATGAGGGGCTGCATCACAGAAGCCCTGGCACAGGGCCAAATTAATGCAACCTGGGGCCCTAGGCCAAGGAGAAATCTGAGGGCTCCCCTCACCGCACCAGTACCCCTTCTCTGTGACCACACTATTTGGTGATTGAATATAAGTTACTGACATTTTTAAAACATATTTTCTTACTGTCTCTAAAAAGTGGCATAAAACCTAAATAACCAAACTAAAATGCTTCAAAATGATTTAAACTAATAATATCACTATGAAAAAAACATTGTTCCTAGTTTTGATCATTTAGGGAAAATGATTTTCTAACTGACGTGGTACAAATATTGTTTTGGGTATGAAATGACTTTTTTTTTATTTTTTGCTCTCTCTTTCTGCTTGTCCTTACCTGGCCTGCTCCCTATTCCCTGGCAACCCTTAGGGATTCTAGCCACTGTCCGACCTCACCTGTGCTCCATTAGGGTCCTTTTCTGTTCCCCCGTAGTTTACCCCCTGCAACGGGGTGGTGAGGAACCCCCTCCCTCACCCACCCTGTCTGGATCCAGTCAGGCAACCTCCCCCAGAGCTGGTGTGACACAAGATGGCCATCAAGCAGCCTGACCATGAGGACTCCACTTTTTCTGCGTTTTTCTCCCCGGAGCAGAGGCGTGCAATGATGCCGGTGGAGGGAACCTCGCACGCATCCGCACACGCTCCCTCCTGGTGTCTGCTCCCAGCTTCTCCCTGTTATTGCAATGCAGCACTAAGCCCTCCAGCCTCCGCCAGGGGGCAATCAGGCACTGACTGTCTTGGATCCCAATCCCCAAAGAAGAGCAGTTCAGCGAATTCACAATCCTTCTCCTCCCTGCTGACCTCCGGCAACCCGTGTTCATTCCTTAACATGGGTCGCCGGCGTGGCACGAGGTAAGACAACCAGCACCTCAGCCCTCAGTGCCACTGGGCCAGCTGGGTATGGCATGTCTTGATTTACATTTCTGACCCCCCCCCAAACCCACACTCAGAATTATGTGCAGTCGCAGTGTGGGTGTTACCATTTTGTCCTGTTGGGTAGTATGAACCAGGATTTGGGAGTTTTATAGGGTAGGGTAGGGTAAGGCCCATCTCTGAAAAAGCATAGGTCCTGGGTGGTATATGAGTTAAATTGGTGGTTTACTAAAGGAGTCATGATGAATTATAGAGATTATGTTGAAATGTGAGTGATTTTTGGAAGAAATCATTTCAGGGATCAAACATTTATGTTATTGATAATAAGCCAGGATCAAATAACAGCAAGATTTATTGATGGGATGATGGAAAAATATATTCAGTGGTTCTCCTTGAAAACAGAACTACGTCAGCTCCAGAACTTCAAAGTGAGTGGGATGAGGGAATAAAAAAAAGTAACATTTTTAACAGTACAATTGAAACACTTTGTAGATTTCTAGATATTAGGAGTGAGATTAAAGAGTTCCTGACACAGTTGAGACAACGTTGGAAAAATGTAACACTCGGGCATAGATGTAGCTTATATTTTATGTTTTATTACTAATGGTATTTGCAAGAATACAGTATCTCTGCCCTTTCCTGGAGGGGAATCCAAGCACTCAATGATAAGTTTAAATGCTACATTGACAAGCATTTAAACTAGCAAAGGGGGGTGGCAGGCCAGCGAGTAGGGTACCTACTTGCTCACCCCCCACAGCTAGCAGTGGAACCAGTGAACCAGAGGAGTGGCTATCTCTGCAAAGTAGTGTGCAAAAGATGGAGATTAGTGTCCAAAAGGTGGATAAGCAGAAAAGGGGCAAAATTCAGCAGAAGGGCAGACAGCAAGGAGAACCAGGGATAAATGACAACCAAGGAAGGGGCTGGAGTAGAACAGTGAAGCAGGCTAGGGAGGTCAAATCATGGAAAGCCATGTGTGCAAATGCCAGGAGCCTTAGCAACAAGATGGAAGATCTGGAGGCTGTCATGGTACAGTCAGACCTGGACATTGTGGCCATCACTGAAACCTGGTGTAATGATAACCATGACTGGGAGATGGCCATACCAGGCTACAACATATTCAGAAGAGACAGTGGAGGCAGGAAGGGAGGAGGAGTGGCACTGTATGTGAAAAATGACATAAGGGCCACAGAGATCCAGGAGGAACAAATTGGGGGAGAGATACTGTGGGTTAAGCTGGAAAGGAAAATGGGGCCAGCCATCCGCACAGGTGTGGTCTATAGACCACCAGCCCAGGAGGAAGAAACAGATAGGAGTTGATGCTAGCCATCCAAAGGATGGCAGACAAGGGTGAGGTAGTACTGGTTGGAGACTTCAATATTCCAGACGTGGACTGGAGCATCCCAGCAGCAGCATCAACTAGGAGCAGATTTATCCTGGACTCCTTCAGGTGCCTTCCTCAAGCAACTGGTCATGGAACCAACTCGGCAGAAGGCAATACTGGACCTTCTGCCACAAACAGGGACAGTGTGATGGGGGTAACAGTGGGGGAGCACCTGGGTAACAGTGACCACCAGTCATTGTGGTTTGAAATCACAGAAAGAGCAGAACCAAACCACACAAAAACACGTATCCTGGATTTTAGGGGGGCAGACTTTGGGAAAATGGGGAGATACTTGAAAGAGGCATTAAGGGGAATGGGACAGGAATCAGGGTTGAGGAACAGTGGGCAGTATTTAAAATGGGGATTATAAGAACAACAGAATTATGCATTAAGCAGGTTAGCAAGAGGAAAAGGAAGAGGAGACCATTATGGTTTTCCAAAGAGGTAGCAAAGAAAGTGAAAGCCAAAAGATTGCATTCAGGCAATACAAAAAGACACAGGCAGAAGGGATAGGGAGAAGTACCAGGAGAAACAAAGGAGGCAGGGAAGTCAGTAAGGAAGCCAAAGCTCAGACAGAAGAACACATTGCAAAATCAGTGGTTAAAGGGGACAAAACCTTTTACAGGTACATAAGTGAAAAAAGAAAGACAAAGGGAGGGATAGTGAGACTGAAGGGGGAGGATGGGAGTCGCGTGGAGGATGACAACAGTAAAGCTGACATATTGAACAGGTATTTCTGCTCAGTCTTTACTGAGGAAGAGGGGGGTAATGGGTCTGAAGGGAGTACAAGGGGTGAGAATGGTGCAGAAATGGACACAAGTCCTTTACACGAGAAAGGGTCCTGAAGGAACTGGAAGTAATAAGAGTTGACAAAGCAATGGGGCCAGATGGGGTGCACCCAGGGTCCTTAAAGAACTAAGAGAGGTGGTGGCTGAACCTCTGGCTATCCTGTTTAGCCAATCACTGGAAATATGGGAGGTACCCAAAGACTGGAGGACAGCAGATGTAGTCCCCTTATACAAAAGTGGGAACAAAGAGGAAGCAGGGAACTACAGACCAGTCAGCCTCACCTCGGTAGTGGGAAAGATCATGGAAGCACTACTGAAGGAGAGATTGGTGGAACATCTGGTTGTCAATGGACTACAGGACCCAAGGCAGCATGGTTTCACCAGGGGGAGGTCATGTCAGACCAACCTCATTGAATTTTTGACTGGGTGACTAGGAGGTGGATCAGGGGAGGGCAGTGGACATGGCCTATCTGGACTTCAAAGGCCTTTGACACTGTGCCACATAGAAGACTATTACACAAACTGGGGAATATGGGTGTGGGCAGGACAGTAGTGTGGTGGGTAGGTAACTGGCTGGGTGGCAGGACACAGAGGGTGGTGGTAAATGGCTGTCACTCCACAGAGGGAAGAGTGACCAGTGGGGTACCACAGGGATCAGTGCTGGGACCGGTCCTATTCAACATCTTCATCAGTGACATTAGCAGGATCTAGAAGGCAGAATTTCACTGTTCGCTGATGACACAAAGCTCTGTAAAGAGTAGACACACCAGAGGGTGTAGACAGAATGAGAAGGACCTGCCTTTAACTTGAAGAATGGTCAAGGGTTTGGCAGTTGAAATTCAATGCAAAGAAGTGCAAGATAATGCATATGGGCACAAAACCCTGGCACAATATATCAGTTGGGGGTGAGGATATAGCATGCACCAAGCAGGAAAGGGATCTTGGGGTTGTCATCTCTGATGACCTCAAGGTAGGAAACAGTGTGAACAAGGCAGCAGGTAAAGCAAATAGGATGCTAGGATGTATAGGCAGGCATCACCAGCAGGAAAAGGAGGTCATAATTCCGCTATACAAGACACTAGTGAGGCCCCACCTGGAGTACAGTGTACAGTTCTGGAGACCATACCTACGTAAGGACATAGACAGGGTAGAGAAGGTTCAGAGGAGGGCAACAAAGATGGTGCATGGATTGCATCACAAGTCCTATGAAGACAGGTTGAAAGAACTGAACATGTACTCCTGGAGGAGAAGAGGGAGAGAGGGATATGATAGAGACATACAAGTATCTTACAGGGAGAAACAGGGTGCAGGAAAACACTATTTTTAGCGAAAAAGATGTTCCAGGACTAGAGGCATGGGGTGAAGTTGGAGGGAGGACGATTCAGAGGAAACATGAGAAAGAATTTCTTCACAGAACGGGTGGTGGACAAGTGGAACACCCTGCCAGAGGAAGTGGTGGGGGCTGAAACAATCACAGGATTTAAGAATGCATGGGATAGACATAAAGGAATTCTAGAGGTCAGGGGTAAGGGGAAACAGACTTCTAGGAAAACAAACTGAACTTACAAGCTCAAATGGGCAGACTGGGTGGGCCATAGGCCCTTATCAGCCGACACTGTCTATGTATCTATGTATTTTTAGCTCTGGCTGCCTGTCTACACCTGACACCTAATTGTAACATTAAAACATGTTGCTGTGAAGATATTTGTGTTATCATAAATTGGGGATTGTGATGCAATATGTAGAGAAGCAGCCAGAGTAGGTATAATTCCCATGTCTGACCATTTCAATATTCTGTAACATATTTTCAAGGTTTTGCTCTGTAAATATTGTATTCCTCATGTATTAATTGAACATTATTTTCCCCATTTTATTTGTGGGCTAGTACTGTATGTTTTTTACCTGCCTTTTATCTGTACATGTTTCTGATCTATGTTCTCAGGACCTACTTGTGAATAAGCCTGCTCAATGGAGTTATTCCTGCAATAAACTTGAAACTTGAACCAGTCTACTGGATAGGGATCTTGTTTTCATGCAACTGTTTTCAGCCATAAAGAAAACTGAGAATTTATTACTTAAAATATATGAAGTAATAAAGAAAATGAAATGGAGGTGATTATAAATCTTACTTTTTTAAAGTGTTCCTAATGCTCTCAGAGGCTCTTTAAATATAAAGCATACATGTTGAATTGCACTCTTAATCTTTTATATTTAACAGTAAAACTTGTTAAGTGGAGATTGTAGGTGGGAGGGAGAAACAAAGCAAAGGAAATGGACAAGTTCACACCTTACAGGTCAACCTGGCCATGGGCCCCAGAAGCAATCAGCTACACTTAATACCTAATCAGTTACTGTAGGTGAGAATCATGTCACAGTTCAGTCCCTGGCTTGCTCAAGTTACCTAGCAGTTGTGTCCTTTACAAAATGAAAAATGCATCTTAGGTAGAAAAAAAATGATGCATAGTAAATGCTGTATATGTTGGAGACTGCTGTAGGCCCCCTGGCAGGCAGGGCCCCAAGGCACATGCCTATTTTGCCTATGCCTTAATCCGGCCCTGCCCTGGCAAGGAGAATTGTAGAGTGGGGAGGTGGAGGAGCAGTGGACATACCTAAAGGGAGCCATAGAGGAAGTGACACAGCAGTGTATTAAACTAAAAAGCAAATGTAAGAGAAGGAAGCCCCTATGGTACTCAACAGAGATGGCAACAAAGGTAAGGGCCAAAAGGTTGAGTTTCAGGAAATACAAAGGGACACACAGAGAGGAGGATAGTGTAGAGTACCTAAACTGGCTGAAGGAGGCAGGAAATGCTGTCAGTAGAGCAAAGGCTCAGAAAGAGGAAAGATTCACACAGACTGTGAAAAGAGAAGATAAAATATTCTTTAGGTACATCAATGAAAGGAAAAAGTTGAGAGGCGTTATTATAAGGCTCAGGGGGAAGGGCGGTGAGTGTATGGAGGGAGACAGGGAGAAGGCAGAATTACTGAATAAATACTTCTGTTCAGCATTCACGGAAGAAGGTGAGGGTCAGGGCCTGCATCTAGGCAGCACATACATGAGTGGGGTGGGGGGGGTCACAAAGTCATTCACAGAATAGAGGGTCCTAGAAGATCTCATTAAACTTTAAGGAGTTGCCAATTAAGGAGGCAGTATAGCGCAGTGGTTTAAGGCTCTGAGCTGCAAACCTGGAGACCTGGGTTTGAATCCCACAGTCCCATTTTCATACTGTGTGACTCTGAACAAGTCACTTAAATTCCTTGTGCTCCCTGATTGCACCTGTGAACAAACTTTCAGCTTAGTGTGTCTCTCCTGGTAAAACAAAGGTAAAAAAAAATAAGTTAGGACAAGGCAATGGGTCCAGATGGTATGCATCCAAAGATATTAAAGGAACTACTGATAGAGCTTAGAGGTTAAATAAAGTGATTAATTGATTGATTGATTGATTGAGAGCTAGCAGCACCGCTAGCAGCCTTGTACAGTGAGTCCTTTTATACTGGGGTAGTCCTGGAGGACTGGAGGAGAATACATGTGGTCCCTCTACACAAGAGTGGAGTCAGGGAGGAGACAGGAAACTATAGGCCAATAAGCCTCACCTCAGTGGTGGAGAAGATTATGGAGACACTGCTCAAGGAGAGGATAGTGAGTCACCTAGAGGCCAGTAGAACCCAAGACCCCAGGCAGCATGGATTTACAGCAGAAAGGTCCTGTCAAATGAAACTAAGAGATTTTTTGACTGGGTAACCAAGGTGGTGGACCAGGGCAGAGCAGTGGATGTTGCCTACCTTGACTTCAGCAAGGCCTTTGACACCGTACCACATAGAAGACTGGTAAACAAGTTGGCCAGTCTAGGGGTGGGCCAAAAGATAGAGGACTGGGTTAGGAACTGGCTATGGGATAGGAAGCAGAGGGTGGTGGTAAATGGGATCCAGTCAGAGGAGAGGGAGGTGACCAGTGGGGTACTGCAGGGTTTAGTCCTGGGGCCAGTCCTTTTTAATGTCTTCATTAGAGACATTGCAGAAGGGCTGGAAGGAAAGGTTTGTCTATTTGCAGATGACACCAAGATCTGCAACAGGGTGGACACTCCGGATGGGGTGGCTAGAATGGGAAGGGATCTGGTAAAATGGAAGAAGTGGTCTGAACTGTGGCAACTGAGGTTTAATGCAAAAAAAGTGCAAAGTTATGCACCTAGGATGCAAAAACCCAGCAGTGAGCTACAGATTGTGAGGAGAACTGCTGTCAGTCAGCAAAGAGGAAAGGGATTTAGGCATCATCATCTCAGATGACCTGAAGATGATCAGGCAATGTTCAAAGGCAGGTGGGAGAGCCAGTGCTATGCTGGGCTGCATAGGTAGGGGTATCATGAGCAGGAGAAGAGAGGTGGTGATGCCACTGTACAAGACACTAATGAGGCCTCACCCGGAATACTGTGTACAGTAGTGGAGACCACATCTTTGAAAGTACATAGATAGGGTGGAGATGGTTCAGAGAAGGGTGACTAAGATCGTTCAGGGGTTGCACCAGAAGACATACAAAGAGAGACTAAGGGACACGAACATGTATATGTTGGAAGAGAGGAGGGAGCAGCGGGATATGATAGAAACCTTCAAGTAGCTGAAGGGCATTAATAAGGTGCAGGTAAAAGACATCTTCTACTTTAGGAGGGATACGAGAACAAGGGGGCACAATTGTTTACTAGAGGGCACTGATGCTAGCAGTAGTGTCTGCATGAGTGACTTTATCTAGTTTACTTTAGTTTTTCTTTCTGATCTGGTCCACTGTAAGGTTTTGTACTAGGGTACCTGTGAGGAACACAGTGAGAAGCGTGATTACATGGTGAATGGAGTCTGTACCATTTTTAGTGCCATTTCAAACTATGTGAGCTCAGGTGAGAGTGATCGCTCTTCCCTCCCTTCGCTTCTGACTGAGAATCGTCAATCCTGATTGGGAAGCGGAGAGGAGACAGCCTGCCTGCTCGCTGGTAAAATACTGCCACTTACAAGATACCAATGAGAAGCGGGTTGAGGTGTATCAGTGAGGCCAGTGATTACGAAGCTAGCACAAGTGTCACTCTAGCACTAAGGCAATCATGCGATCTTAGCATGTTCTTACTGAGAAAAAAGGAAAAATTAAATAATGCTTTAGATGCCACAATCAACATAAATTTTGAAAAGAACTGTTATACTTTTCTCTGGCGATTTCACAATATAGTCAGTTCAGGGGGTTGTTTGGGGTTGGGGGTGTTATGCTTGCCGTTCACTAAGTGAGAAGAAAAAAATGGCTACTTTTCAGTTTCTCAACATTCTATGGGCACAGGACTAATTATTTACTGGTCTCTGTTGCCTACTACCTGCCCAATTAGAGGGTGCTCTCAGCCAATCAGCTTCCAGGGTGGGTGGTATCCAGGGGGCCATGAGGCCCTCTACCTATGGCACTGGGCCTCATTACACCCCCTGGGTGGTCCAGCATAGCCCAATACTGCCCAACCTGTTGGGTATTATTGCTTATCTAGAGGTTTACCTTGTCAATAAGCAAAGTAAGTGTGGGAATTGAATGTAGGGATTGAGCACTGAAGGGGTGGATAGCATTTCTGCAACAGGCAAATGGATTGCAAGCCACAGTTTAAAGGCAGTATGGAGGCAAGAGGGGCCTAAGGAGGGCTCTGGGATTGCAGTTACTTTTGGAAGATGAAACCCAACAGATAGTTACAAATGGTGATGTCACAAGTTCTTTTCATTACTAGGACTAGAATAATCCTTAATAGGACTGGCATAGTTGCATACTTGTGGCTTTGCCCCCCTTTGTCGCCCCATGCCCCCATATGAAGCACCTCACTAGCAGCTGATAATAGGCAAGGGCTGTGGATGCCATCTAATGTGGATGGGCATCAAGGTGTGGAGTGCGACGGCTGGTATACACATATATTGAACTTATTCAGGCTGTTTTGTGGATTTGGGCTTAAAGAACTAATGTACTGCCTAAAACTAATATTAGATTTTAAAAGCAGCCAACCATTACCTTTTATATCTGAGGAACTTTTTCTTTTCCATTTGTTTAATTAGAACATTGTTTACCTGATGTTAGTAGGTGTGATGTGTGGAACAGCGCTTAGCCTGGCAGCTGATATATCTTGTTATACAGCCCCACATTACATCATCAGCATTGTGACCTCACTGACTGTGACATCACTACTACTTAGGAACAGCAAGTGAGCGACTGCCAGGTCATTCACCTGTGATGTCACTGTCAGTGAGATCATAATGCTGATGATGTACTGTGGGGCAGTAGAGTTAGAAATGTCAGCTGCCAGGCTAAGAACTGTTCCACACATTCAGCACAGTATTATCACATAGAATACTTTCGGATGAACAAAAGGAAAAAGAAAAATACTTCAGAAATAAAAGTTACTTCTCACTACTACTTAAAATTTGTATTATTTTCCAGTCTGCCTGTTTTGACTCTTACTAGCTCTTTATGCTAAACATTAATAACAGTTTTTAGAAAGTGTTCCTGATTTTGGCCACTTGTTTCTGCTATTTTTATGGCTGTGGGAGGAACCTACAGCTATTTTGCTATCTGTAGCTTGAAAATGGTGTTTCGTGGAACACATGTTTTGGACTTTTCAGTGTATCCTTCCACATCTACAAATCACTATGACAACTAAAATAAAATAATCCCTTCTTTCTGTTTAAAATGTTGAAGACATAACTCCAAGCTGCTTTCAGATGACCATTAGGAAACTGAAACAACTTGTTAAATATTGGCTGCCTGTTAAACTGGAGATTTGTTTACCCCCTTCGAAATGGAACAGCTTGCACATTTAAATGCCTAGCATTTAAACATTTTTTGCTACTAACTTCAGTTGGAGATGAATATCTTTCAAGAAAGATTCATACCTCATAAATGTTACCCTTTCCCAGCAAAGTTTGTAAAGATTTACACTGTTTTTTAACCTCTCAAGACCTATCTGATAAAATGCCAGGTCTTCAGCGAACTATCCAGACTAAATATATAAATTTCATTTTGATAAGAAGGGCTGTGGCCTGCTTTCCAAACATAACAGAAAAGAGCTACTGAGATCTCTTATAGTAAGTGTGTGTGTGTGTGTGTGTGTTTGTGTGTGTGTGTGTGTGTGTGTGTGTTTGGGGGAGTGGCGGAGAAACAGTCATCTAATGAATTAACTGCTAACAAACCATGAGTGATACAGAAGCAGATGATTTGACACATTTTATTGGACCAACATAGATGTAACAAAAATAACTTATACCATTTATAAAATTCCTGATAAAACAACTACAAACAGAAGACTGTTTTTTTGTCATTATATGTGATGTACTGAGTGTGTATTTCTGAGTTGCTGGATCAGGGCCTTAAAGAAAATAATAACATTTACTTAACTCCTTCAAGATTCCATCAGGTGGATGGAAAAAAGTCTATCAGAATTTGTCTGAAAACTAACAACTATAAGATGCAAAAATAGCATTTGTATATACAGTGGAACCCTCTTATAATGGACATGTTTGTGCAAGCAGGTTTTGTCCATTATAAGGAGTGTCTGCTATATCCTAAAATCTTAAAATATAAATGTCCTCCACCACAGCTCAAACACAGGAGTTAAAATGAGAACATGCCCCCCCCCCGCCAACCAGAGTTATGGGGAACTGCTATTTGTAGCTGATTGGGAACACAGCAGTAAATAAGATTGGAATGATTTTGCTGTACAGTACCTGTGCTCATTGAGATCAAGGGCTGAGCAGTAAATGTGATTTGTAAGATTTTGCTAAACAGAACCTGTGCTGAATGGGGGATCAGGAGGGTACAGGAGTAATCCCCTGTAGTAAGGTATCAGGCATCAGGCATCAAGTGAGGTGATTGATGTTTTTATAGTGCCAGACAAACCAGCTGAATAATCAGGTGAAAATTAGCAGGCAATTTGCAGCATGTGACAGGGGTAGAGAAGAGCTCACAGTGTCTGCTATACAGGGTTTGCAGAGTATGGTATAAATTGAATTTTTAACATTACTGGCATAGCTTTTGGCTTTTGACAAGGCAGATCTGAATGTTATAAGCGAGTGTCCACTATAACTGTGTCCATTATAAGTGGGTTCCACTATATATATATATATATATATATATATATATATATATATATATATATTAGAGTAAACAACTCAGTTTAATGCATCAGTTAGGGTTGTTCCACAGCAAAATAAGCTAGGAAATTTGGGGTTAGGTTGAAAGCCCCCTTGGACCCACTAGCCACTTACCAACCGCATCGGGTGCATGTTGAGTCGTCGGGCCCCAACTCTTACCCCATCACATGTGTAAAGAAGCTGAGGCATAGAGAATGGGTGAGAGTTAGGACCGATGACCCCAATGGGCACCCCGATGCCAGTTGGGGGTGTGCTGGGGGGTCCAAGGGAGGCTTTCAAGCCTAACCCCGAATTTCCTAGCTTTTTTTCCTGTGGAACAACCCTAACTGATGCATTAAATTGAGTTTTTTTTGCCTCTAATTTCCCTTCTTTTTGAGAATGAGGATGCTAAATAATGAAAGGAATGCAGTGGCGGCAGCACGGGGCCCTTCAGGCCCTGCGATCTCGCCACATGATGCCTTGTTACACAGTAACAGGAACTGCAAAGCAAATGCAAGCGGCAACGTTAATGCACATGGCAAAGCAAACGTTAATGGCAATGCAAACATTAATAGAAACACAAGCATAAAGTGACGCTGAAGCAAACAGTTACGTAAATGGAGACATCAAACAGAAGTGCATACAGAACGCAACAGGTAACACACACATTCACAGTATCACAATTGTAAATGCAAATGGTAACAATAACACCAACAATAACACCAATAATAACACCAAAGTAAACAGAAATGCAAGCATGTACGAAAATGCAAACCGTAATGCACACACTCACAGAACCACAATTGTAAATGCAAATGGTTATGGTAACAGCAACAATAAAGCCAATAAAAACAGAAATGCAAGTGCATACAAAAACGCAAACTGTTACACATAACGTCATGGTACTGCAATAGTAAACGTAAATGGTAACAGCAACAGCAACAGTAAAGACAACAGAAACAGAAATGCAAGCGCATACGAAAACACAAACCATTACGCACATGGTGGCGTAGATGGGAACGGTGATTCGAATGGTAACAGAAGCGCACACCCTTCTTTTCCCCAAAAACTGCATTGAAAAAACTAATTGAAAACAAAGAATGTATGCATTATAATTGACTTCAGAGCAGAAAAGTACGACTTGGAATACTAAATTGCTTATATCTCAGGAACCGTATGATGTAGGAAAAAAATTAAAATTTTGTATGAATTATTACTTTCTTGGCTAGTTCTATGCTTAGCCCCCAATTGGGGGTTAAGCATTTTTTTGACAAAAAGTCCATATCTCACACTGTTTCAGAGATACAGGCCCTGAAAGACGCGACGGACACCATAATGTTATCCTATGGGAAAAATCATCAACTTTGGAGTGCTGTCACTTTGTCACCCTGTAATATTTTTTCTCCAAACCACAAAAAGGCACATTTGTAGGATGTTGGCTTTCTTCCCTCCAAATTTCAGCCCAAAAGACCAAACCGTTATTTTCCAGCAGAACGGCAAAGAATTCTTGTAATATGGCAGACACCGTAATGTTATCCTATGGGAAAAAGTGCCAAATTTGTAGTGCCATAACTTTGCCACCCTGTAATATTTTTTGACCAATCCACTAAATGGCACATCTGTGGGATGTTGCCTTTCTTCCTTCCAAATTTCAAGTAAAAAGACCAAACCATTTCTGAGATATTCAATGTCAAATTTCCCTATCTATTCCATTATAAAAAATCTGGCCATCTTGTCCCTATTTTGCGATCAAAGATTATGGTCAAAGAATCTCACGATCAAAGAATTTGCAGCCTCAAGATCAAAGAATTTTCAGGCTCATGAACAAAGAATAAAAAATTTAATAAATAAAAAAATAGAAACAATTGCAGTAAACCACCACCATGGTTCAACAGAATGAAGCCCCCTGAGTAAAACCCACCCTCATTTGACTTCCTAGGACATGCCTGGGCTAAGAAAATTGAATTTTAAATTGGGCTATCTTGTCCCTCACTCTCGATGCAAGATCGCAATCAAAGAATCTCACGCTCAAAGAATTTTCAGCCTCACGATCAAAGAATTTACAGGCTCACGATCAAAGAATTTGCAGGCTCATGCTCAAAGAATAAAAAAAGGGTGAAACACAATTTATTCACCGATTTGAACCAAACCAATGGCATGGTCTGACAGAACGGACCCTCCTGAGCAAAACAAGCCCTCATTTGTGTCCCTAGCCCACCCCTGAGCCAATATATTAGTGTTTTAGGTCACAATACAAAATCACGATCGAAGAATCTCACGATCAAAGAATTTGCAGGCTCGCGATCAAAGATCATTAGTGAGTCGCAAATTAAGATTTTAAAAGCTTATAACTCTATTTTTTGACTGATTTGGATGGATCCAAAGCCATGGCTTGATAAATCTGGGTCCCCTGAGTAAAACCCATCGAAGTTTTACTTCAGAAGTGACCCCTGAACCGAGATATTTGTGTTTGTGTGATTGGAAAACTGAAAACAAGATGGCGGACCTCGCGGTCAACGAATTTTGAAAATTCCTCAGGAATAAAGATTCTTGAACTGTGAGGCTGCAAATTCTTTGATCACAAGGCGAGACCAAATGGCCAGAACCCCCATTCTTTGATCGCAAGATATACATATAAATTTTCCCATTGACTTATAATGGGAACTTAAAAGTGCCATAACTTTTGAATGCCTGAATATTTTTTCACCAAACAAAAAGCGGCATGTTCAGCCACCAAAGCTCTTTCAAACAAGCCATCTTGCAGAGCAGCACACCACATGATGGCCATGCAGGACCACATTAAGAATGCCAAAAGGTGCCTCCAAAAATGGATAATTTTGCATTTTTCAGCGCTTTCATACATGAAGACCAGCAATCTGACACAAATGCAATTTAGCAAATCAAGAGATCTAGAGCACCCCAATGCATGTATCAAATTTCAGGCAAATCCATTGAACGGATCCAAAGTTATTAATGTCCAAACTTTTGACTTTAGTATGTAACTGGCCGCTCAACCCTAACTATAGTGGCACGACCGTGCCACTATAATATATATAAACATGTATATAAATGTCTCTAATTTACTAGTATCTTTTGGAAGATTGTCTGACTTGTGATTACTGATTTTGAGTATAGTTCATGGAATAATTAACATGATATTTGTTATTTCATATAGTCCCCCATCGTGCCTTATGCATACTATGTAAATCCAAATCATTCCAAGGCCATCTTGACATATAATATTAATACTGAGCAGCAAATCAGAGCTCTTTTCCTAATAAAAGGCTGCTGATATAATAAATAAAGAACAAAGTCGTAAATAAGGAACCAGTGCCTTGTGGAAAAATCTACAGGGATTTATACAGGGTTTTGATTCTGCCACTGTGGGGAAAACACAGGGAAATGAGGGCTTCTTGCAGGGTAATGGTTATTGGGACCTGGGAGCACTGAATATTTCTTATCCTATATTTTGTATCCTGGATAGGGCAGGGGAGATGCTACATCTCATTGTCACAGGGATGTTCATTTACACATTTTTGCACTGTATTTAGTCAGGGTGTCTCAGATTAGATGCAATATCTTGTTTTCAGTGGGGTCATGATTTTTATAATGTATTTATTCAGGGTACCTAGTCCAGGGCCCCCATATTCAAAGGAGATACACAGTGCACCCTGGTAAAAAAGGGAGATGTGCCGCACAACTCTAATAATGCACAGCAGCACAGCATTCAAACATGCGGGGTGTACCAACCACAAGGGAATGGGCCAGGGCACACACAAATGGTATTCCATTCAAGTCAAGGGGGCAATCCCATGCATATGTCATGCTGCAGCATATTCAGTGAGAAAGTGACCCTCACAGTCCAGACCTCTGTGGCCCACAGTTAGGCCATGAATAGCTGGCCCAACTCAGTCAGCCACCCACAGTTATGCTGTAGATGTTCACCCAGGTGCACAGCAGCCTGGTAGACCTGGTGGACTAGAGATACCTCCTTTCCATCCCCAATCTAGCCAACTCCATCCCTGAAGAGCTCCATAGTGTAGGGCCCCCCCAGACCCGATCACACCAGAGGAAACCAGGGTCCATATCCATAGTCTATGGGATTCCCACCCACCACACCTGTACACAGACACCCTGACTCCCCCCATACCCAAACTGTTGCAAAAACTGGCACTGCCATCCACACACACTGCCATGGCCAGCCATTGACTGCACTGAACCCAGGCTGGGGACCTGCACTCTGGAATGACCCAACTGGCTGTTCCATGCACTGGGGAACCACACCAGCTGCAGATCCACCAGTGTATGCAGCCATGTGTTCGTCCCTGGCAAACTTGAAGAGGGAATTTACATACCTCCAATGCATGTCTTGCTGATGCTTTATCTTCCTGCTGTCATACACTGCTGCAAGTTCACACTCTCCCCTGTTCCCCTGTGTAACATGCCACCCTCCAGACTGCTGAGGTATCCCGGGTGCCATGGGGTGCGGTACCCTGTAATGCCATTTGCAGTGTATGCTTCAGGCTATGGATAGTTCATCTGCAGTTCCCCAATTGTATAAATGAATGGGAGGTCAGCTGTAACATGCCTGTTTTGGGACCTGTGTAAGTGGGTACAGCATCGGCCATCACCCACACTAAGCAGTGCAGTGGCACCGAGATGATGGATCCACATGTGTGTTCTTGAGGTGTATGGCCACTGGATGTTATCACCCACTCACAGCTCATGCCTACGTATAACACATTCCAGCATCTTACTGTGAGTGCTCTGCCACCCACTGATAGAATGATATAATACCATTACAGAGCCAGTCGTCACAATGGGATGGGCTGGGGGACAGGGAGGGGGGTGTCTGTGTACCATTGAGGGGGAGCGGGGGCCACTACACTATGGACATGGACTGTAGGTGTATTCAGGTGCAATTAGGGATGACATTGGGGTCCCTACAAGATGGAACCAATAGATCCTGGACTCTGGTACAATTGGGGCAGGTGGAACAGGTGGGGGGGTGCCACTATACCATCAGAGACTTCAGGGCCTGTGCCACATGGGAGTGATTGGGGTCAGGGCTTTTGGGCGAGAGCTGATTTGGCGCATTTATCCCCATGCCAACATGCAAATGGCTGGTAATGAGCATGCATAAGGCTCCTTTGCACACTGCATGCTCAGTTTGTTTGCATTCCTGGGCTGAATATCACCCTTGGGGGCAGCAGTGCATACCGATATGTGCCACACATTTCCCCTGGAAAATATTCAGTTGGGGTCACCCTGAATGCATCTGACTTGGAGGCCACCTGCACTGCGACTCCTGTCCAGGGTCACATTTTCAACAGGAACGATGAAAGCCGCCAGGATGAAGCACAGTGTCAGAAGTTTACTGCATGACAAAAGGGATTAACTCCCTTTGAAACTGCATTGTTTGCTGCAGTAACTCTACTGTAGAATTCTGCAGTGCTGCGCTTCATCCTGGTGGTCTTCACTATATGCACACCCTGTACCGGTGGTGCATTCTCTTTGAATACTGTATCAGTGCCGACTGGCACACCCTCTTTGTGCAATGCATCTTTCTGCTCGTGCATCGATCTGGCACTTAATATATCCCCCCAGATGTGAAAGATTGCTTTTAGTGCATTCTGATTTTATACAATGTAGCATAATATTGTGTAGATGTAGAGCCCCACTGAAAATAAGATGCCATTTCTTCTGTGAAGTATCTAGGCTAAATATACAGCAATCAGCAGGCATATTCTAGGAAAACACATTGTAAAAATGTATAAAAGAAAGGCAGATCCTACCCCCTCAGGCTTCCAACATCTGCCTTGTTATATAAGGAGGACAGGGAGATCATCATCAAACATGGTCTTTAAGTAAAATAGAAAGGAGAGATTGACGGATGAACCAAATAATAATAAGAAAAATTCTATACCTTTCATCACTGACGCACAACCAGGATATCAGCTCTAAGAGGTGAATCTCAGGGGCGTACTAGAGTGAAACTTCTATTAACAGGTTCCATAGGGGTGCCAGTGCAGAACACAGAAAGAAAGAAAAACAAAACACACCAAGTATCATGAAGGAGCAAATGTTACTGTGATCATTTAAAATGGACAACTAACTAGTGAGCATCCTACCATGGGGTGCAGTGTTGCTATATATCTTACACCTAGGCCATCTAACCTAAATTCAATAGTGTGTTACAGGAGGAGAGAGATGGTGGGAAGGGTAATACTTTCTCAGCCAATCCCCTCTCGTGGTTTCAGTAGTACTAGAAAGGGATCCAAGAACTTGATGTACTGTGTCAAAGTGTTTGCAATTACATGAGACATCCACGCCAAGGTGGCCTGCTAAGCTAGGGCATTTAGCAGCTTTTGGGCTGTGGGGACAGCTATCATCCTCCATTTACAGAGGATCAAGCGCTGTGCGAACATACTAAGGATGGCAGTCCAGTTTTGCTCCTTGTGGGTGAGGGTTGCAGGATCCCCATGCAGACCCAGAAGGAGACCCTCAGGAGTGGGCGGGAGGGGCTTATGGAGGATCTGAGACCTGAGAGCACAGATCTGTTGCCATAGGGGCCTAATCAAAGGGCATGCCCAGAGGATGTGCAGCAGCTCCCCTTTCTGGAGGTGGCACCTCCAGCAGCGGTCATCTGGGAGAAGCTTTGCCTTGCATAGTACCACAGGAGTTTTGTACCAGGATTGCATAATTTTGTTCTGAATTAGCACACTGTGGGGGTCTGCGTACGCTCTGTGCGCCAGTCTCCATCCCAATGCCCATGCTCTATCTGTAATTTGAGAGCCAAGGGATTTTTCCCATTTGGCTTTAGCGGTCTGGGATTGGCAGGGGATCTGGGTTCTAAGAGCAGCATAGATCACACTGGAGCGGCCCCTGGTTAGGGAGAGCCAGCCACAGACAGGGGATTGTTTCTGTAGCGTTGTGGCCCAAAGAGTGATATGTTTTTTCACTGAACTCCTAATCTGGAGATATTTCCAGTGACCCACTGAGGGGATTCTGAAGCACTCCCATAGGGCCTGAAAGGAGTCCACTATATATGTGCCAGGCATACAGAGATCAGTCAGAGATTGTATGCCGGCTTTTGCCCAGGCCAGTCACACTATGAAGCCTTGGCAGTATGCTAAGATCTTGCCCCCTTTTCCCCCCACCTCCCAGTATTTATGCTTTAGCCGGAGTGTAGAGATCTCTGCTTTCCTGGCAACCAGCTCATTTATCTGTAGCCGAATGCCTGTGACCTTGAGCCCAAGTTGGGACTGAAGCTGAGGGATTGGGGAGGCTTTTAAAAGGTTTTCTGCATCCTTCAGTGCTAATTCCAGATCTGTGAGGCATTGTTCTCTTTTTTCCCGGCTGTTGTGAGCAAAGCCCATTATCGCACCACTGAGGGTGGCCTTAAAAGCCTCCCAAGTGTTCCCTGCAGTGGTGTCTGTTATAGGGTTTTCTTTAAAAAAAAATGGTTACTTCGTTTCACATCCATGCTTCGAAATCTGGGTCTCTTAGAAGGAGGGGGTCCAGCCTCCATGAAGGGGAGCGATGGGAAGGGGGGCTGTGTGCAAAGGTGAGCTGAACTGGGGTGTGGTCAGAGATAATTATGGGGTGTATGGAAGTATCCACGACTTCCTTCGTGATTGCAGGAGAGGTCAGCCAGAAGTAAATTTGACTAAATGAGTCATGCACCAGGGAATGGTATGTATAGTTCCGGGCCCTAGGATGGAAGGCCCTCCATATGTCTGTAAGGGCCAGTTCCTGCATAAGGAGAGCCAGGGTGGCCACTCCTCTGTGGTAGGGCTCCACGTTGATAGGGCTCCTATCTACAAAGGGGTCCAGTGTTAAATTAAAATCCCCACCTAGTAACACTGGGATATTATTGGAGGCCATTTCCCCATTCGGTGGGCAAGGGTAAGAAACATTTCAGGGGAGTCTTGGTTTGATCCATGCACACTTCCCAGAAGCAGAGGGCCTTCTGGTGTATCCACCAGGGCTAGGACTCATCTACCTTCCTTATCCTTTGCAACTTTCTTAATCACACACTGCAACTTTTTATGTAGTAGGATTGCCATCCTCCTTTTCTTTGTGGGGGCAGAAGCATATGCTAACTGACCCACCCAGTCCATTTTCAATTTCCCACAGTCCTCCTTAGTCAACTTTGTTTCCTGCAGGAAAGCCAGATCCGCCTGCAATCTCTTTAAATCTGATAGCACCTGTCTCCTTTTCATAGAGGTATTAAGCCACTGCACATTCCAGGAATAGGCAGTGATATCACCCATTAGGCTTTAGAAAGGGAGGCAGTGCTCTGTGGACAGTTGTAGTCTCAAGTAGAGATTGTGGGCTGGGTGGGGTCTGGGATCCCTAGCAGACCCAAAATGCGCAGAGTGGTAAGGGAGTCTGGAGCTGACAGCTTCTGCATATCCCCAAGTGTAAGTGCACCAGTCAGACAACATTTGGTATCAGAGGTAGCGAAGCTCACATAGTAAACATTGGTATATCTCCAACAAAAACACACATCTAACAAAACTTAAACTATTTACATAAGCCGTATGGATACTATCTCTGGGTATCAAGGGTATACATGTGGCCACAGCCGGCACTGGTGGCCTACCTCTGAGACCCGAGCACAGAAGAGAGTGTATTCTCTTCTGAAGGCTAACAGAGGGGAGCAGCTGTTCACCTCTTGATGAGGGCCTTGTTATATGCCACTACCATGGCGAGTTGCATGGGAGCCTGGACCCTAGGTTCTGCTTGGGAATCAGTGCCCATTTAGGGCACCGTTTTCTGCTCCTGCCTCCTCCCCAAAGTCATCCTCCCCTTTCCCTGACTGGGTCGCCACCCCCCAATGCTGACCCCATTTAAATGCACCCTCCCCTATAACTGTCCCAGCCCCTCTTGAACCCCTCCACAGTATCCATAGCCACCAATTCCACTGGTAGGGTGTTCCAGGGTTCCACCACCCTTTCAGTGAAATAGCACCTCCTCATCTCCCCCCAAGTCTCCCACCTACTAGCCTCATAGGGTGCCCCCTGGTAGATCCCTCCTCTTTCAGCTGGAACACCCTATCCTGGCTTGCCCTATTGATCTCCTTGAGATATTTAAAGACCTCAATCATGTCTCCTCTGTCCCTCCTTTCCTCCAGGGAGTACAGGTTGAGCTCCTCAAGTCTCTCCCCATAGGACTTTTCCCCCAGATCCCATATCATCCTGGTCACCCTCCTCTGGACCCTCTCCAGGAATGCAACATCCCTTTTTAAGTATGGACACCAAAACTGGAAGCAGTATTCAAGATGCAGTCTAACCAGGCCATTGTATAGTGGCAGAAGCACCTCCTGGCTTCTCGAGATTATCCCCCTGGCTATGCACCCCAGCATTTTGTTTGCTCTTGCTGCAGCCCTTCTACACTGCTCTGAGTTGTTCATTTTGCCATCCACTACCACCCCAAGATCCCTCTCCCCACTAGAAGCCTGCAGCGTTACCCCTCCCAAGATTAACACATGAGCTGGGTTCCTGGCCCCCAGGTGGAGAACCTTGCACTTCTCAGTGTTAAATCTTAGCATCCAGGTGCATGACACACCCCTCCAGAGCCTCCGGTTCCCCCTGTAAGGCCAATATACCCTCCTCCCCATTCACCACCACTCCCAGCTTGGAGTAATCAGCAAAGAGGCTCATCTCACTCCTGATAGCATCTCTGACATTTGAGATATAAGCGATAAACAAGAGAGGCCACAGCACTGATCCCTTTGGGACCCCACTAATGACCCTCCTGGCAGATGAAAGCTCCCCCCTGACTACTACCTTCTGGAAATGGTGCCCCAGCCAGTTCCCAATCCACCTGACCATCTGCTCCCCCACCCCCATGCCCCTCAACTTCTCTAGCAGCCAAGGATGTGGCATTGAGTCAAATGCCTTGCTGAAGTCAAGAAAGAGGATGTCCACTGGCTTTCCCTAGTCCAGTGCTCTCATTACCCAATCGTAGAACTCCACAAGGTTGGTCTGATGCGATCTGCCCAGAAAAAAAGCCATGCTGGTGATCATCCAGGTAGCCCCTTGCCTCCAGAAACCCCACTAACCTCTCCTTTAGGATGACCTCCATCACTTTGCCTATCACTGACATCAGGCTTACCAGCTTGCAGTTTCCCGGCTCCTCTCGCGAGCCGCCTTTATGGATAGGCATGATGTGGGCTATCCTCCAATCCTGAGGCAACCATCCCAACTGGAGGGAGGAGTTAAAGAGGTTCACCAGAGGTGCTGCCAAGACATCTGCCAGCTCCCTCAGCACCCTGGGATGAAGGCCATCAGGGCCCAGTGTCTTCTCCACCCTCAGGGCCTTGAGGGCTTCCCTCACTCTACCAACAGGGATTTCATCATCCATGGCATCCCCCCAACACCAGCGGGACCACCCTGCCCCTCCCCTTGTGGTGCCACCCCACCATCCTCCCTAGTAAAGACTGAGGCAAGTAGTCATTCAGTACCTCCACCTGATCCCCTGCCTCCACCACCTACCTGCTCCCCAACCTCAGTCTACCAATCTGCCCTTTTCCTTTTCTCCTCTCCCTGATATACCTGAAGAACCCTTTTTCCCCCCTCTGCTAATCCCAAGAGCCAACCTCTGCTCCATCCTCACTTTGGCAGACCTCACCACCCTGGTGACCTTCCTGGCATGGTCATCATAATCCCCCTTGTTCTTATCCTGATGTGAACACCTATATCAGCTGCAGGTGGCCTTCTTTTCCCTTACCATCTCCTGGAGCTCCCTAGTCCACCAGCTGGCTTTCTGGCTCTGCCAAACTTGCGCCTCACCCTTGTGCATGCCTTTGGTAGCTTCCAGGAGCCCCTTTTTAATGAATTTCCACTGACTGTCTGTGTCCATGCTGGCCTGATCCTGTCTAAGTAGGCCTTTAGTGTCTGCTCCATACCCTTGAAATCTGCACCCCTAAAGTTGACTACCATTGTTTTTGTGTGATCCACTCCCCCCCCCAGGTCCAGGAAAAACCAAACCGTGGCATGATCACTACCCCCCAGTGGTACCCCAACCACAAGGCCCCTGATAAGGTCGCAGTCCGAGAGGACCACATCCAGGATGCGACCCTCCCTCATAGGGTCACTCAGCAGCTGGGTAAGGAACGCATCCTGGATGGTGTCCAGCAGACGCTGCCCCCTGGCTGATGAGGACATCATGGTTCCCCAGTCAGTCCCTGGTATATTTAGATCACTCAACACCACCATCCTGCCATTCCCCCATCCACAATGACCCTTCAGATAGGCCACCAGGCATCCAGGTCCCCCCCACATGGGTGACCTATATACCACCCCCAGCTTCACCCTCTTGCCTCCAAGATCCTACAAGGTGACCCATAATGCCTCCACTTGCCCCTCTGCTTCCTCCACCTTGCATATCCTAATGCCATCCTTAATTATAAAGGCCACTCCCCTGCCCCTTCTCACAGCCCTGTCCTTCTGTAACATGGTGTACCCTATTAGATTTAGGTCCCAGTCATGTGCAGAAGTGGCCCAAGTCTCAGTAACAGCCACCACATCTACTTCCCTTTCTAAGAGCAGTGCCTGAAGCTCCAGCATCTTGTTCCCCATGCTCCTGGTATTGATCAGGACCACCCTCCAATGCATCCCCTTTTCCTCTCCCCCTTCCTCCACCCAGAGAGCTCCCAGGTAGCTGCTTGGTGGGGTCCCCCTGCATACAATTTGGTGCCCCTGGGCTGCACTCGCTACTCCATAGTTGGGAGAGAAGACTGCACTCAGCCTGGATGGGCAGGTTGTGGTTTAAATGAGCAGTAATAATTAATTTATGCTTTGTGTTAGAAACATTTTCTGTAATGATAGTAGTGGGAGTACTGGATTTATCTATTATCCCATAACCTAGTATGAGGAAAAAGACAATCAAATGATTAATGAGTAGTCAGACTCAGCAGTTGGCTGGCATCATTAGTATTTTATGGGTTTCAAATATTGCCTGTCTTATTCTTCTCTGACAAATCAAATGTCTGTATTATTTCCTGATTGGCAGCAACATGTACTGTAACCATACTGAATGGCAGATGGAACGAGGCAGCACTTTGCATGCTTGTAATCCTTTACTTGGCTTTTACTTCCCTGTACATCTTGATCTGAAGATGGAGGTTGTTTTAGATGACCATGCAAATAATGTGTTTTACAAAATATTGTGTTCTTGCAATAAATAATCTTGTAGTTCTTCTGAAGAGTGGACAACCTTTTCATTTTATGTGAATCACAGTGTATTCTATAACTCACCCCCATCACAACAATGCAGCAGCGTAACAATATGGGTATGTGTTCCCAATTTTGTGATACTGGTGCTACTTAAATGCATTCCATGCATTGTTAAATGGCACTACCTATACTTTGCACTTAAGAATTTGCCGAACAGAAAGTGTGCCTCATAAACTACAGTAATCTCTGAAAATAAAGGCAGCGGGCACAATATTCACATTTCATTTTGTTTGGACTTGTGTTCACAATACTCCAGTAAATACATCTCTGTGCATTTAATAATTATAGTAATTGGGTTTTTTCACTAATAACACTTAATAGGTTAAAGACTGAAATGGCCTTATGACCACTTCATGTGCATGCTCTAATCCATTGTGCTGCTAGGCAGTTATAAAAAAGTGTCATTAAATGTTCCAACAGAAAGTGAGCATAAGTCAGAGCCCCATTAGAGTGGGTAAGCCTGTTACAGAGCTTTTGGGCTAATAGCAATTAAATAGCAGGCCTTGTAGCCCTGTAAATCATGGAAACTGTGCGGCAAGACAGAGTCCCATATTTGGATTTTATCAGAAAAGCAACTAAGGAGAGCGGATGCCAATTAATTTGGGTTTTATATTTCCTGCAGTTCACTTGCATTCCACATTTTGGACATTTGTGTCTAGGGTATAGCTTTCTTTTGTGTGTGATGCATCTGCTCAATAATAAGGAGGCTGCAGAGTCTGTTCACCAGGAAGTACTGTAGGCATATTGACAGTCGAGTGCTGGACACGCTGACAAGGCTTAAAGTGTGCGGAATGAACAACTACATGCCATTCTTTTGGGAAGAGGAATGGAGGCCTGGTACTGTGAAAAAACATTTTCTACTTCAAAGCATATACACAAGCCTTTTATATCCTTAAATATCAACCAAAAAATAAAATTCACTTTGTACTATTTTCAGGGATGTAGTCTAAAATATAATGGGAGTCTGACACTGAATTGTGTTTTTGTCACTGCTGTCTCTGCCCTTTGTTTTCAGACTTTCCACTTTCTGTGGGGGAAAGCATGATATAATCTTAGCCTCCACACAGATTTTATCCTGCTAAAACAGTTAAATTGAACACCTCAGTACATGAAAATGAATCCTGTCACTTAAACTGATATCTCAATAGTTTTTAAAGGACATTTTTTCATAAAGGGCTGGGGTCGAAATAGAGACTGAGGACTAAAGTGACATCCTCAAAGTTTTACTTGCCTGCCATATCTGGAAGGAGCAGCAGTGAAAACAAACTCTAGCCAGAGCCAATAGGGCTGCAGGCAAGGAATGTGGTATAAAAAATATTGAAAATTATTTTCATCAGCAAAGTGTAATGTAGGCTCCTAAATTTGTTTTTTTGTTACATTTCTCTTTATGCTCCTTCCTGTCGATCAGCCCACATCCAACCCGACCCCAGCCCCACCCCCAGAATCACTGGCTCTTACCTGCCCAGCCCGGAAGTGGCGCATGTGGAGGGTTGGTCTTCACCCTGCTGACCGGCATTTTTTCCTCCAAGTGTTTTTCTCCCAGAGGCCCCAGGAGTCAGTGCTCATGCATGTGGAAGTACATGCACTGAACAGCCCCGGTCATGGCCTCCTTCCCCCACTCCAGGCATAGTGCCTAGGCCACCTTGGCCCGAGCTTCCTTCAGCCTCCACTGGGGGTCACCATCAGCTGAGGGATGCCGTACTTCCTCCCTGGAGAGGAGAGCTTACCTGTTGGCAGCTTCATCCAGCTCTGCCACCCCCATGCCGACCTCCGATGCCCTGGGCTTGTTCCCGAGCCCAGGCTGCCGGCATGGGTTGAGGTGAGGTGCCAGTGCCTTAGCCCTCTATGCAACCTGGCTGGCCAAAATTTGTTGTTTTGTAATATTTGTACACCAAATTTTCAACATAGCCTTGTTATGATCTGCCTCATGACGAAGAACAGAGAAATGTTCAACTCCTGGCCTAAAGGTGATTTCATGCAGGGACTATGAAATCAACTTTCAGGATGCAAAAACACATGTTGGGCATGAGTTAAAAAATGACAGCTGTCACATTCATGAGATGCTGTAAAGAAATGTCTATGCTGAAAATTTTGGATACCAATATTGAATATTACCAAAGTTATGAGCCTGCATTTGCAAAAATCAACATGGCCTCATAACTTTATTTTTTTTTTAAATATTTGTACAGCAACTTTAAAACAGCCTTCTTATGCCCCTACCTCATGAATAAAGTCAGAGAAAATTTCCAATTCCTGTCCGAAAGGTGATTTTGAGCAGGGACCACAAAATCACCTTTCAGGATGTAAAAAAAAACACATTTTGTCCTAGATTTGAAAAATGACAGCTGTCACATTCATGAGGTGCTGTAAAGATATGGCTATGTGGTAAATGTGGGGTAAAAATATTGAAAATTACCAAAGTTATGAGCCTGTTTGCAAAATTGAACATAGGTTCATAACTGTATTGTTTTTTAATATTTGTACACCAAATTTTCAACATAGCCGTCTTATGAACCCACCTCATGAACAAGGGCATAGAAAATTTTCAACTTCTGCCCAAAAGATGATTTTGCACAGGGACCACAAAATAACCTTTCAGGATGTAAAAAAAATTTCAGTGCGGTCACATGATGCTCCTGAGCAAAGCAGCAGCACGGTTAAGGAGCTCTGTCCTCTTTTCGGTATAACATTTTTATTTTTCCCCCTCAACAGGTACTTCTGCCCTCAGCTCTAATTTTCTGGTGCAAAGATGGCTTCTAAACCGGACTTAGAAAAATCAAATGCTCTAGCTAAGAAGAAATATAAACTTTCGGCTTCTCCACCTGCAGATGATGGCGTGGGCCTAGTCCAGACACACAAGCTGTGCGAAAGTCTGATTCCAACCTTCTAGCCGAGGAGTTGGGAGAAATCAAAACCTTTATGAGTAACATCAGAAATCATTTAAACCATGTCACTGTGCAAATCACAGCTGTCCAGGTGTCCATGGAGGATCTGGGACACTGAGCAGAGCATGCTTAGTCAAGAATCAGATGAATAGAAGACTGGGCAAATCCGTTGGAGCTACGCCTGGTTCTGGCTGAAAGGGAGATCTGGGCGTTATGGGACAAGAGTGATGATTTGGAGTCCCGCAGTTGCAGAAGTAATGTTCACTTGTTTGGGCTGCCTGAGCATTTAGAAGGACTTGACATGATTTCTTATCTGCCCTCCAAGCTGCCGGTTTGGCTGCAGTCAGACTCAAGGACTGTTGTGAACTAGAACAGGACCTCCTCCACAAGACAATGCTATGCACCTGCGTCTGATAGTGCTCATATTGCTCCGTATCCAGATTGTGAAAGAATGCTGTGGGACTTCTGGACCTTAAAAGACATTCACCATAATGGGGCAATGCTTGTTTTTCAGACAGGATTTCCCCAAGCATGTTATTGATCACTGCAAGGCATTTAATAAAGTTAGTCAGAGTTACAACAAATCTGTTTTCCTTTTGGATTACAAGTTGTTTCCGTAGATTAAAACTTTCCCTGTTCAATTCCAAAGGTCTTTGTTCAAAAGTCAGTCATTTTGGGTTATTGATTGCAAGTTTGTTTAAATTGTGTAAATGCAACAGCGGAAGATCCTGGGCACTGCATCATCAGGCCTGCAACTGTTATTTAACCTGGGTACTCAGCAACTAGTTAAACTGCAATATAGTAGCATTCTTTGCTGAAAGTAAAATTCCTGTTCAGAATTGCTATTACTGTGGGTAGTTGGGAACTCAGCAGTGCAGTTGGCCAGAGGGATATTGTGTGTGTGGGGGTGTAGGGAGGGCCAGTAACCCATCTTTGAGGCCTGTACTTTGAAATTGATATTGTTTGCTAGTGTCATCACACATCTGGACTGAATGTAACTGGTTCATTTGCTAAATGCTTAACTCCCTTTTCCTTTTACAGGGCAGAGTCCAGATAAATAAAGTCCTGTTGTTATTTTCAGTTTTTGGTGTGTGAGCATATTATTAGAGATCTACAGTAAATGGGTGTCTTTTGTTGAAAGTGTTTGTGAGTACAGTCTCAGTGAGGCGTCCCCTATCCTGAAGGGAGGTGGGTTGGTACTGCATTCTGGGGGCAGTAGCTTACATTTGGCCTGGCCCACTGTTCTTTCTCTGAGTGGAACACTGTGCTATTTCCCTACCCCCTTCCAAACCAAACTGCCCCAGGCCCCTCAACTTTGTGGTCCCCACGGACACAAGGCAGGGATAATAGCCATGAACAACATCCAAAATCTGCACGGTGACCTGGTTACAAGCTGTTCAAACTGTTTAAAAATACATACATAATGATCAAGACTTTTTAATATAAAAGAAACAAAGAAACCCAAGACAGACATGCACAGTACACAGGGCTCCTTGAAAGATGTCAACGGCTATACTTGTGAGATCCTAGTTCCTCACCATCATCCTGTTTACATCCTTAGCTGGATACATTGTAATAAGATGAATCATTAATCTAATCATACTGTAGTTCCATACATATATGAATGTATCTGTGCTATTAAACAGTCTTGAGAATATTTCTGCGTGCATCAACAAAACGCATATCTGAAATACCAGGGAACATCTTTAAGACAATCTTGGAGTAAATCTGCCTAATATGACACCTGGGTTTAGGGGAAGGGAATACATTTTTTTAAGAATCCATTCAGAAAAGAGCACTAAAGACCATTGACAGTGGTATGCCATAAACATTGGCATTATAATTCTGGGGTCTTATACTGTAGCTTTGGAACAAAGGCAGAACTTATGTGAAACAAACATGTTTAGGAAAATTGTAAAACAATTACAAGAGGACAAATTGAAAATTCAGTGCACTGGCATTCTGTGAGCCCTTCCTGTGTTGTATGCACATATTGTATTCTTGCAGTGGCAAGCTCCTGCGCAACAGCTTGACTTTCTCTCCACTCATGCGCTGTAGCCATGTTAGTGGAGTATGGTCTGTGACTGCCATAAATTATCTGCCGTACAAGCATGGCTGCCACTTCTGCAAAGCCTAAACCACCTTCAGACATTCCTTCTCTATAGTGGAATATGTCACTTCATTCAGCAGGAGTTTTTGGCTCAGGTAAATAATAAAATGCTCCTCCTTTTTGGAACTGACCTGCCTCAGCACTGCCGCCACCCCAAAATTTGATGCATCCACGTGCACTATAAATTTTAGACCATAGTCAGGGTTGGCTAGCACTAGAGACTGACATGGGGCCTGCTTTAGCTGACAGAAGATCTTCTCACAGCATTCTGACCACTGCATCCTTTCAAGCACTCTCTTTTTTGTCAGATTTGTGATGGGTGCTGCAATTGTGCTGAAATTAGCCATACATCTTCAGTAATACATGCAGTCCCCAAATATGCTCATACCCATTTTTGTGATTATGGGTGTGGGCCATCTTTTTATAGCCTCCACTTTCACTGATGCTGTTGGGATGTGCTCCTCTCCCACTTGGTATCCAAGGTATGGCACTTCAACTGTGTTCACCTGACACTTCTCAGTTTTGACTGTTAGATTTGCAGCAAGCAATCTTTTAAGAACTCTCTCACATAGCTCAGATGCTCCTCACAGGTTTGGCTAAATATAACAACATTATCCATGTAAGCCATGGTGAAGTCACCTGCCCATGTCAACACTCAGTCAACCAGCCTCTGAAAGGTAGCTAGTGCATTCTTCATTCTGCATGGCATGACGAAAAATTCATACAGGCCAAAAGGAGTGATACATGCTGACTGCTCCCTCACTTTAGCAGTTAAAGGTACTTGCCAGTAAAGCTTTTGTCAAGTCTATAGTTGTTAAGTACTTTGCTACTCATAACTTTTCCAGTGTCTCCTCTGTTCATGGCATGGGATATACATGGGACACTGTGACAGCATTAAGCCCCTGGTAATGCATACAAAACCTTGTTGTCCCATACTTTTTTGGGACAAGAACTGCAGGCGAAGACCAAGGACTATTGGATTTTCAGATAACCTGGAGGTCCAGAATCTCCTTTAGTGCCTCCTGCATGTGGTGTTTTACATTCTCAGGGACTCTATAGGCATGCTGCTTCAGCACAGCTGAGTTCCTCCGTCCACCTGATGGTCTGCAAGTGGGGTGTGCCATGGCTTTGCTGAGAACTGGGTGCTGACAGGGTGCAGCTGCTCTGGGAGGGTGAGAATCCACTGATGCTTCCCCCTACTCTCTTTTATAGGTCAACTGGTAGCTCCCCCCATCCTCATCTGCCTGGCTGCAAACCATCAAGACCATTAGGCCTCTGTCCTCACACGATAAGGTTTCATCATGTTGACATGATAAACCCTGCATTTGCTCCTTCTTTTGGGCAGTTCTGCTATACAGTTCACCTCATCCACCTGTTTTAACACAACAAATAGACCCTCCCATGCTGCATGCAGTTTTCCACATCAAACAGAATGAGCACCATTACTTCTGTCTGACATCATCGGTCTTATCTCTGGCCATACAGTCATACTAATTTTTCTGCTTCTGTTGTGCAGCTTCCAGGTTATTCCCATGCCAGGCCCACGAACTCCTTTAACCTGTCCCTGAAGTTAAGGATATATTCTACCATGGATTCTCCAGAGGAAGCAAGCTTCCCTTCCCATTCATCCTGCACTAAATCTAGGGGACCTTCACACTGCATGTGTACAGGAGTTCAAAGGGTGAGAACCCTATGGACTCCTGTGGGACTTCCCTACAGCAAATAGGAAATGGGGCAAATGCTTGTTCCACTGCCTCCCATGCTGCTCTGGAAAAGCTGTAAGCATGGTTTAAGAGTGCTGTTAAAGCATTCCACAATACCATTGGTTTGTGAGTGGTAAGGTGAAGTACATAACTGCTGCATCCCACATTTTTCCCACAAACTCCTCATTAGAGCTGACGTGAAGTTTGTGCCCTAGCCAGATAAGGTCTTGAGGAACTCCAACCCTGCTGAAGACCCTCAACAGTTCATCTGCCAGTTTCTCTGTCTCTGTGGAGGGCATTGCCAGAGCCTCGGGGTACTGGATAGCATAATCCTCCACCACCAGGATATACCTCTTTCCTGAGCTGGATGGCACATTTAGAAGCCCCACAATATCTACAGCTACCCAATGAAATTGTACCTCTGTTATGGGTAAAGGAACTAATTCTGCCTTGCCCTTGTCCTCTTGCTTTCCCACTTTCTGACATGTATTACACGTTTTACAGTACCTAGCCACATCTTTATAGACTCCAGGCCAATAGAGGTTTTGTATCATAGAAACATAGAATTTGATGGCAGATAAGGACCGCTTGGCCCAACTAGTCTACACATTCCCCTACCTCTGCTTGATCTGTTTCACTTCTATGTGTCCTGCAAGTGAAATGACATGTGCAATGCTGAATAGCTGTTGCTTACACTCCTTAGGTACTACCAGCTGTCTGCACACCTGCCATTCCTCTGCACTTTCCTGTGGTACCCATTTGCTATAGAGCAAGTGATTCTCCCAGTACACTCAGCTTTGGCTACCACCCTGAGAGTCAGGGTCAGCACTGTCTGTCTATTGCCTTAGCTCCTTTATGTGTTCATCCTTCAGTGAAGCACCTTTTAAATCTATGTTCTTTACTCCTCCTGAACAGGCAGTGCCCTCCTTTGGAGTTTCCTCAGAGCAACTCTCATTGGCTACTGAGCATGGACTGTCAAAAGTATCGGCCTCCTGGTGTACTAAAGTCTCAACCTTCACTACAGCTGGCTTAGAGCAACCTGACATACTTTCCATGGTCCCTTTCTTGCTGCTGTCAGTTCCATCAGACTTCAGTCTAATCATCTAGCTCTGGGTAACTGCACAACGTTCCACCCCTGTATTTTAGGTCATTCCCAAAAAACATATCTACATCAAGGTCTTCACTAACCCCAACTTTTTCCATCCCTTGGCCCCCCACTCCCAACTCAGAAAGACTTGAATCAATGGGATTGGCACAGTTGGTCCTGCTGCACACTATACTACAGCGAATTGATTAGGTAGGACCTGTTCAGGTTTAACCAAATCCTAAAACACTAAGGAGAACATACAGTAGCTCATATGTCTGTTCATATTTGTGTAAGCTTCCCATTAATTTCTACAGGGAGCATGTACTTAGCTGAGTTAGGGTTTATTTCCCCCTTACATAAGTAACAATGTGAGGGCCTGAGGTAGTAAGGTTTCCTCCTTCTGGCCCAGTTCCCTGGGTTTTATGTGCTAGACTGTTACAGGAGAGATACTCCACTTGCTGGCACACATGACATTTCCATTCCCCTGATCATTTTTCATTATGGAGAACTGGGTGTGTTCCACCCAGGATCAGCAGTGTTCCCTTTGGGCTGCCCAGCTGGCTTGCCTGTCCCTTTTAACCCAGCTGTCCCTTTCTCAACACTCTTATGGCTAACAAAAGGCCTATTTGCCATACACCTGTCTGCTGTTTCGGCTGCTTGCCTTGCTGAACCTGGGGCTCGGCCAGCCAACCACACCCTTGGATCATCTGGACAGCACCTGAGAAACTGTTCCAGTAACACAACCTCTATAATTTGCTCAGCAGAGGATGCTTCTGCACCTTCAACCATCAACTGAACAAATTGGAAGGCTGTGACCACATTTCCATATAACTTTCTTCATTGTTTCTTAAATCTACAAAATATCAATCTATATGCATCAGCAGTAAGTTCATAGCATTTTAGCAACACATCTTTGACTTTATCATATTCCCAAATGTCCTCTCCATTCACTCCGGAAAATGCATCGAGAGCTTTTCCAGATAATAAAGAGGTTAGACTAAGGGCCCACGTTCCCTTATCCAGTTCGGACTATATTCAACTTTTCTCAAATATGCGAAGGAAGGCATCTAAATCATCTCCTTCCTTAAAGTGGGGAAACATTTTAGAATTTGGTTTAGGACTGTGTGCTGACACCCCCCCACTTACCATTCCAAATGGCTGCTGACATAATCGCTACATCTCAAGTTCATGGCTGCGCTGTGCTGCTGCCTCCTTTTCAGCTTGGGCTGCCTCCTTTTCAGCCCACTCCATCCGCATCCTTTCCAGCTGGATTTCTGTCTGCAGCTTGTCCCTTTCAAACTGCAACCTCAGCTTTTCCAGTTTAATATACGAACATATGAAGAAGCTAGCAGAAGAAGGTCATTTGGTCTATCTAGTCTGCTCATATTGTGGAGTCCACAGCTTGAGCCACTGTCACTACTCCCCTCCCCACTTCTCCCATCTTCCCCACCCATGATCCTTACCTTCCTCCTATGCATGATCCTTACCTTCCCCCTATGCCTGTCCCAGCCTCTCTTGAAATTACCCACTGTCTTCAATGAGACCACCTCTTCTGGCAGTGCATTTCAAGTGTTCACCACCCACTCTGTGAAGAAGTGCTTCCTGAGCTCCCTCCTAAACCTCTCCCTCCAGTTTAAGACTGTGCCCCCTCGTCAATATCAAGTTCAGCATCATCTGTTCTTGGTTTGTCCTTTTGCAGTGGCTGCTGCTGCTTTTGCTGTGGTGGCTGTTGACTTTGCTGTGCCTGTGGTTGTTTTGGGGGATGCTGCTACCCTGATTTTCTCCAAAAGAACAGCCGCTGCGAACAACCATTGGAGATGAGTGCTGACAGGGCAGCCAGCCCAAACTTAAAACACACTTCCAAAAAGTCAGCACTCCCAGCAAGAACAGTCACAGACAAATAAAAATAAAGTTGAATCCAAATAGTTTTATTGTGACTGTTGCAGAGCTCAGTACATGTGCTAGCTAACCCTTAGAGCATCAGCAAACAGCCTTCATAAGCAAAGCAAAGTTGTTCGAATATAAATGAAAATAGATGATAAAGGTAAAAGTTAGAACAAATGCAAATGGCAGTCGTGATCTCCCAGTATTGTACTCAAGGCAGAATTTGCAGTTTAGATCCCAAGTGAAAATTGTAAATTCTGCCTTGAATACAAAACTGGGAGATCACAACTGCCATTTGCCTTTGTTCTTTTACTTTCATCATTTTTATTTGAACAACTTTGCTTTTCATTTAATGCTATTGTCGGGAGTTGGGACAGTTCATGAAGTTGTATTATACAGATAGATAGCCTGAATTGTATAACATTAAAGATATATAAAATGTATAAAAATGCATAAACATGTTTAAAAATGTATTGTGCTTTACTTTTGTTATGATTTTTCTCTATTTTTTTTTCAAGCTTGATGAATAAGTATAAGGGTTAGCTAGCACATGTACTCAACGGTGCTGGAACAGTTTGAAAAGTGGTAGGGCCAAGGATGTATGGGGCACATTTTCCCCTATTAAATACATTAACATGACTGGAAAAACTGATAGGACCATTAGGAAAGTGGTAGGGCCATGGCCCTAGTGGCCCCCCCCTTCCGGCACCTGTGCATGTACTGAGCTCTGCAACAGTCACAATAATACTATTTGGATTCAACTTTATCTTTATTTGTCTGTGACTGTTCTTGCTGGGAGTGTGGACTTTCTGGAAGTGTCCTACACTGACTAAACTGTACTCCTCACTTTGCTCCCCCGCCTCATGGGCATACTCTACTGTTTGGGGGACTCCTTCTCCTTGACCACGACTTGTGGCATGAGTACCCCATTTTCTTCCTGGTCCTTTTTTTACAGGGCTACTATGAGCTGCTTTTTACTAAGTGATTCATAGTTAATGTCCCTTTTGGCGCACAACTCTCGCAGCTGTTCTGTCTTTAGCTTGCTATAATCAGTTGGCACATTTGCTGCCATTTTTCTGACCACTGATTGCACCCAAAACTAAATGTGAAAAGCAACTGAAAAAAATATTTTCCTGCACATGTTTTTATGACTGGTTAGGTATTTTCTGCACTCTCTGAAAATTTACTCTAGGTGTCTGTGTACATTACAAAAGCACCCTTCACGTAACCACCAAGTACTGACTTGCACTTGCATGCTTCACACAGATCCCATACACTGCAACCAAATGTGACAAACCCAGCCATCTGTGCCCCACCAGTGCCCAAGTCACAGCTGGCTGCCACAGACCTTCACCCATGTTCACCCTTCACTGTGTCCTTGTGCCCACACTCAACTCTGTGCAAAGATAGTGCACCCCGGACACCTGGATCCTCTGATCCTAGTCACCACTCCCCCTGGATCAAGCCAAAGCTGAATGCTTGAACCCCTGGTGAAGTGTGAGTTCTGTCTTGCCAAATTTCACTACAGTCCTTCCCCTATATCAGGAAGGAATATGTTTTCAAACTGCTTAAACTAGATTTAGCGTGCCTCTTCAGAATGATGGATACCCCCGAGATTCCCAAACTATACCCTTTTTATTAAAATGTACAATCAGTCTATACGTTGTGCTATAATAAGAACTACTTTTATTACTCAATATATTTACACACTGGCCAAAATAGAACAAAAATGCTTACAAGTGAAAGCACTGAAAACAAAATGAGTTAAACAATACAAAAAGCAAACTTAGCTTTCCTACAGCTAGGTCAAACTTACAGGTGTAGATATGGAAACAGAGCAGTCTCTTGTTTTCAGGGAACTTCCACACACATCAGAAATCTCCCCCTTCGAGTCTTACTTGTGTCAGCCTGTAGGCCACACACTAACCCCCCACATCATGAGGTAGGTTCTTTATAGAGACAACTCCCATGTCTCAATATACAGTTTCCTTCATTGGAGATTCCTCTTACAAATAAACAAATATGCTTGTTAGAGGATAATACATGAGTTCCTGTGTTATCACTAAACACATACATTTAAATAGCCCTGCAATTTGCTATGCTGTTGGCCTAAGCATTATGCCTTGCTCAGCTACCACATGACTGCCCACCTGCTCAGGTTCATTACATTCTGTGATATCCACTTCCAGTTTAAAGGGTTCTTTATTAACCTTTTTACTTTACTATGCTGCCGTTTCTTTCAAACCTAATCTAATTTAAATGTTCTTCTGCCCACCCACCCCTTATTCAGGACTTACTGAGAGTGCTCATCAAGGGTGATTTCAGGAGAGGGCCAACCATGGCTCATACCCCAGTCAAAAACTGCTGTTCCCCAGCTGTGCCCCAGCAGTGATAGATAATTGGCAAAATAGTCTGGATTTAAATTCCCACACATGCCCAGACACAAGCCCCCTTTAGCCTACCTGTGTCCTGGTCATCCTTAATTCCTGAAGCTGACACTGTCACTTATGGGATCCATTGGGCATTTGTTTAAAATTGTCCTTTTCCCTGTATATTACAAAAATTTACAAAACGTTACAGCACATCAATGTTGCCATGCAGTAGAGGCTTGTTTGCATAATTGAAAGGCTGACAGAATGCCATTACAGATGCATATGGCACAGTACAATGTAGAACACCGGGACTTGTCGTACTGCTTGCAACATGTAGTGATGGAATCATGGTCGGACGTGTTTTTTGCACAGGGTTTAATGCTGCCAGCTCTCTGCTATAGACAGCTGACATAGAACGATATAACAGAATGGAATAAAATGGCTGCGCATTAGAAATGGTTTGACAATTTTAAATTGTCTGTTATACCTAATTGGCTGCATTAAGTGGGTTTAGAATAACTGGAGTGCACTGTAATCGTGCACAGATTTTACAAAAGTCATTGGAGGCCAGTGAGGATATGGACCAGAAAAAGAAAAATATGACATACTTATTTAAAAATGAAAGTAAAAGTGACCCACTTAACTACTGGCAGTGAGTCTGACCACAATCGTTGGGGGAAAACTGGAGACAATAGTCAGATATCAAATTATGAAACATGTGGACAGATTCCAGCTTTTAAAGGAGGGAGAGTCAGTGAGAGTCAGCATGGATCAAAATAGCCCTGTCCACATTTGTAAAAAAATGTGGTAATTGTTTTAAAACTGTTACATGTGCTTACCGAGGTGCCATGTCCACACTGGTTGTAACCATGTTTTAACACTATTATGCACCCATCCGCACTCCCCAAAATGAAAGTGTGTTTAAACACTCCTTACACTCGCTTGTTGGACATGTTGTGCTTGAGTCGGTCCTCCATCCCAAAATGCACCAGAGATGTGAGGATGTTGGAAGCTGGCTTCCCATGAAACATGGGGGCATTGCCGTGTAAACAATAGTCAGCAAAATGGCACCCCCATGCTTCAGTGCCTCATTATGCTGCTGACAGCTCATGTTCTCAGTAGCAAGTTTAAATGACATATTCAGCAGCAAAGGAGGAGAATGATCAGGTGGCTCAGAGCAATTAAGATTTCTATTAATGAAATGAAAGCTGATTGAAGGAATCACAGTATTACATAGTGCTGTAGCGTGTACATATGCAGTGGGCACTGTGTATCGTAGTGTGTGGTATAAAGGAGTTCAGCTACACATGGTGGGACCACATAGTTCTTTATATTAGGTCTGATGAGCAGTGGTTAGCAAACTTTCAAATGATCAGAGCCACGTAGACATTTTTGTGCACAGAGCTACTGCCATGCCTTGAGAAAAGAGACACCAGGCTGCATGTGGCAGTACCAGTAGATAAAAGGGTGGCAATTACAATATGGTGTCTAGCCACAAATGTCGAGTATCGGACACTTAGCTATCTGTTTAGTGTGGGCAGATCCACAGTTGGCAGGATTGTAATTGAGGTCTGCAAAGTGATAGTTCAAGTGATTGTGCCCAAACTGAGTACTATCCAGAATGTGCCTGACATAGTGCAAGGGTTTGAGCTGGAGTGGGGTTTTCCTAACTGTGGAGGGGCTGTTGATGGGAATCATTTACCAGTCCTCTCAGCCCCTGGAAATGCTGCAGAATACTACAACAGGAAATCATACTATTCTGTCATAATGCAAGTGTTTGTAGAGCATTAGTACCAGTTTATAGACATCAATATTGGATAGCCTGGAAGGGTACATGATGCGAGGGTTCTGAAAAACAGCAATCTATTCAAACTGGGGCAGAGTTACAAGCTATTCCCATGGCTGACTCATGAAATTAATGGACCCAGAGTACCAGTCATGTTATTAGGGGACCCTGCCTATCCTTTGCTGCCTTTGCTTATGAAGCCGTACCCTGATTACACCAATCCCAGGAAAAGGAACTTCTATTACAGGCTCAGTAAAGCCTGCATGGCAGTGCAGTTCACCTCTGGCCACCTGAAGGGGAGGTGGAGATGTCTGTTAAAGTGCAGCGAGTACAGTATTGAAAATGTACTGTGCATTATTGCTGCTTGTTGTGTACTACATAATGTCTGCATGAATAACTCTGAGCATTTCATGAGTGGCTGGATTATGGAACAGGAAAACAAAGTGTTCCAGCAGCCTGAAAGCAATGACTGTTCACCTGCAGAGGAAATGACTCTGGCTGTTATGAATAGGCAGGCATCTGCAATAAGGGATGCACTTGCTGAATACCTGAAAACGAATTGAGGATATGCCCCAGCTAGGAAAAGGTTAAAAAAAAAAAAAACAGAATTGAAGTCAAAGTCAGACAGAGTTTTTTTTTTGTTGTTGCTATAATTGCATGTTTTCTTTAATGATAACTGGAAATTAATTGTAAAAACAATCAAATTGTAGTTTTAATAACACAACATTGTCTTCAAAGTAGCTTTTAAAAAAAAAATTATTGTATATTTTCTTTAATGAAAATGGTTGAGGAATTACAAAAACTGTTAAACTGCAGTTTCAATAACAAAACATTTACATTAAAATACATCTTTTTTAAATTGTATTTTTTTTTAATGAAAACAGTTACGTAATTGAAAAAAACAACAACAACAGTTAAACTGTAAATATCATAACACAATAGTGTCATTGAAGGTTCTGGGCCAGGATTCAAAATCATTTGCATGGGTGCAAACCAGGTTTTGCATGAGCAATACCTGGTTTTGCACCAAGATGGTATTCACAGAAGCCAGATTCATGCACTCAAGCCAAGTTTGCACCCCCACAATGGGTGGAAGGGGGGGTGCAGTACAAGGGCCCTAAATATCAGCACAATCAGCTTCACAGAGCATTTTCTCCATGCAAGGACCTGTAGCACAGAGTAAATACTGCCAACTGAGACCTTGCCTTAATCCGCAGACAATCCTAGTGGTTGGTGGAAGAACTCCAGTGTCCTTTCCCCACCCTGCCCACCTCGGACCAATAGTTCCTATTGTCCAGTAGTCCCTCTCCCCACCCGCACCAATGCCCGACAGTAAATAAAGGATTTCCTGGTGTCCAATGGTTCCTTCCCCCACTATGCCCAGTTCCACATTGGGGGGGCACTAGCACCAGTTAAAACTAATTTTTTTACAATTGGAACAGTGATTGGCGAGGGTTGGAGGGACCACTAACACCAGGGAGAATTATACCTTGAACATCAGGCTGGTTATCTGATTGTGAAAAGCAACCTTTTGACACCTGAGTAACTGCAAAGTGCAATGCAAGCTGTTATGCCCTGCTTTGCATTTTTTTGGTGACTCTAGCCCCTCTACTCATAAAATGTGAAGAAAAGCATGTGTGACGTGCAATAACAGAATGCGCAACCATGTTTGCCATTTATAAAATATTGTTAAAATGTCTCAAACAATCCTTCACATGTTTTTCTTTTCCTTCAGGTAAAGCAATACCACATCAAGGCATGGTGCCAATGTAATGCTGGATAACCACCCTGCCCATTAGTGAAGTACTTTTCTGATGAAATGACATTGCATTGAATAACGCTCCCTGATTAAATGGCATATCTTATACATAGTATGTGAAATAAGAATTTGCAAGTTAGCCAGCAACACGTTTAACATGGGACTTAATGTTATTGAATGCTCATAAAATGCATTTTGTGTCAAACAAAAGATTTAAACTAATATAAAAACCTGAACATTACATTTTAAAAATATAGGATAGCGTAACGCAGTGATGTTCAAGTCAATATTTTGACATTGTCATCAAATGGCAGTCACTGTACATTGTCTTTTACAAACATGTTGACTATTTGAAAGTATTTTGTTATTAACTGCTTGCTGTTAATGTTGCAGTATTCAGGCACCCACGTTTCTGATTTTGGCATGTGTTGATACATTATGAGTTGTTCTAAGTAAACATAACGTAAATCGTTTGAGTTGTTGAATTTTCTTGAAGTCTTCTGTTTTTACTATGTGCATCTACTGAACTAATCTGTGTTTCTACATCAAATCTTTTTTTTTCACCAGTTTTACAGATGATCCACATTCTAAATGCAATAATGACATCCAAGGCAGATGGTAGTGTGACATACCAATCCTTCAAGAGGATATGAGGGCCACAGTAGGTGACGTCGGGCCTCATTATGCCTCTTGGTGGTTCAGTGTAGCCCAATACCACACACCTTGTCTGTTATTACTGCTTGTATAATTCACAACCAGACATACCATATTACTGAGTCTCAGTATATTGCATGATCTATTTCAATGTGGCTATGCAACTTAGTGTGGTGTTGTGCTTATGCAACTTGCTGAATAAACTTTGTTATAGCTGCTGAATGAACTTTGTTGTTGCAGTTCACCTCTTTGTGCCTCGGGAATACCACCCTGTAGGGATCCTGAAAGCAGGAACCCGGAGGAGGGTTCCTCCCCTAGAGGTGCCATGGGAAGGATTCCATTTGGCTAAAGGTAGCTTAGGAAACACCCCCAAGGAGAGAGGCTACCCACTGGAGGAGGAGGAGGAGAGAATGGTGGGGCAAAGAAGAAAGCTTCTGAATGAAGCAGGAAGGAAGAGTTTAAATAAGTCAGGCAGGGGGACACGGCTGTTGCTTCAATCCCTTGAACTACAGGCTACAGCCTTTCAATTCAATGTGCTTATGCAACTTAGTGTGGTGTTGTGCTTATGTAACTTGCTGAATAAACTTTGTTGTAGCTGCTGGATGAACTTTGTTGTGATTGTTTACCTCCCTGTGCCTTAGGAATACCACCCTGCAGAGATGCCGAAGATAGGAACCTGGAGGAGGGTTCCATACCTAGAGGTGCCATGGGAAGGATTCCCTTAAGCTAAAGGTAGCTTAGGAAATGCCCAAAAAGAAGTGGATTGGAAAGCATTATAAAGGTTGGTACTGAGATTGGAATGTACACATGGTCATCAGAGATGAGGGTAGTGGTCAGAGATAATTGAAATAAGTAACGGTTTGAACATGAATTAAGATGAGAGGGCATGATTTCCCAAGGAGAGAGATAACAGAAAAGGAGGGCCACCATCCTTTGCTGTTCCCTCTGAGGTTGTTTAAGGTGAGGAAGTGAAGGGACACAAGGGAGCATGGGCTAAGACTGGAGGGTAGCAGATTCAGGAGGGAGATGAGGAGGCATTATTTCACTGAGAGGGTGGTGTTGAAATGGAATGCGTAACAGAGGAGGAGGTATGTGGGACAGTGGGCAGTTTCAAAAGAGCATGGATAAGGTAAGGGGCTGGGTAAACAACGCTGAGCAGTTTCTGAGAGTGAGAGGGGGGAAGGGGGTGGGGCAGCTTCAGTATAGCGATGCTAGCTGTGCATTCAAGCAGACTTGATAGACCGTGAGGCCTGTTTCTGCTGGCAAACTTTGTGTGTTCGTATGTTCGTATCCATCTCCATCCAACAGCAGAACCTACCTAAACAACTGCAGAAACTAACTAAGTAATTTACGGGGTAACTAAGATTATGACCTTTGGTGCTGAGGAGAGGAAAAACCCCCTTTGAGGGGGAAACATCTGGGGACCCAAGGCCTAGGTTGCCTTCCCTCCAGGCTTGGGAAGGTTTATTTAGTGATGGCTCTGCTGTTGCAATTTAGAAACCCAATCCAAGGGGAGGAAAATGTTCCAGTTTCGTGGAAAGCTCTCACTATCCCTCTAATGGGAATGCCATGAAGGGTTGCAAGAGTCCTCTGCAACAATGGAAGCTCTGAAGGTTGAGCGGGACCCCCAAGGTGGGAGGAGGACAGCAATGACCAGAGAGGCACTCAGCTGGCCTACTGATTAAAACAGACTAGGTGAACCAGAGGCGGTCATGGGGAGAACAGTGTAGAAGGTGCCACTGAACCCGATTCAGCCAGTTAAAGGAGTGCTCTTGGACATGAGAGCCTCATCCATCATAGCTGAAATCTTAAATTCTACATCAAGAGGTGCCATCAATGGCAGAAGTGGCTAAAGCGCCACCCAGAGTGAGAACATTCCCACTATGGGCCAGATGAGAAGGATTCTGCCCTGAGTTTCACATGCTCAAGATGCAGACTTCGGTGCAGAGCAAGACCGTCAGCTGCAGGGAGCCCTTAGCCATAGAAAGTAATGGTCATGATTCACAAGCCTCTGATTTATAAAGGAAAGAATACAAAAAACTATAAAGCACTGTATATGAGGTAGCCGAGCGAAGCCAGAGGATGAGGGTTAGGTATTGGTGCATGGTATGATTGTCTGAGATGATCAACTGATACAGTGGACTAATATGATTGATTGATGAGATTAATAGAAGGATGGTTAATATGACTGAGTGATATGAGCAAAGCCAGCGAAAGCAAGCCAACCACTTCCACTATGGAAGCCAAATTAATTATGTCATGGAAGGTAGGTGATCGAGTAGTGAGAGGCTGTGAAGCCATTAAGCAGTGAGAAGCTGTGATGCCAGTAATTGATTCAATGAGGTTTGATAAATTAAATCAATGAGATTTAGCAGTGATTGCTATGGGTGCAGCATGAAAAGAGGATTGAAATGGATGGTTATGTAGAATTGATACAGATCGGCTACAGATTCAGCATGAATAGTGAAAGATATGATTGGTATGAATACTTAATTTGCCATGAAGGCAGAGTTAGGTTATTGAAAGACAGGGAATATTTGGAACATTGTAATAAATGCATGAATTTTTGAAAGCCAAATAGACTGTGAGGTAAACATATTTTGTCATGGATAGGTGAAAGCCATGTAGCTGGAAGGAGCAAGGCAAAATCATATAGCTTACATAATGGCATGCTCCTACTACGTGGAGCTGCAATGCCCCACTGTGATATCACAGTCTCCCACTGTGGGAATAACAGGGAGGTCACAAGCTGAGCACCAGGAGACCAAATAACAACTATAATGTTGGTAGGGTAGAACCCCCTCCCCACCCCCACTCCCAAATGGAGATGATTAAATGGTTACATTTTCAGTAAAGTAGAAGGCAGAAATGGACTGCTGAAGTTTTGGTAAAAGTATGGTTTGGTAAAATTCTGAGGCAGTAGATTAGGTAGCAGGTTAGGAAGGAGCAGCAATGGAGCAGAGAGCACTGAGTGACTGAAAGCAGAGCTGTAAAACAAACACAGTATAACATGGAGTGGCTGCTGCTGAGCTGTATGAGTGTGGACCAGGTGCAAACAATTAATGTAGAAGCACAGGAGACAGTGGAAATACAGCAGTGGGAGCTGCAGCACACAATGACAAGTGAAGAAAAACTGAGGATTAGAAGCTGGAACTGAAGCAGGGATATAACATTGCAGTGAAATGCTGGTTTGCAACATCTGATAAGTAAAAGGGGGCCTGAGAACACAGGACCAGGATTAGCACAATACAATCAAAGGGCAACAGGATGCTAGGACACTAGAAAGCTCCAAAAAGAAAATACAAAATGATAATACAAATAGAAAAAAATAAGCAACACAAGGAAGCAAGGAGCAGCGGGAGGCAGGAAATACTAACCCAGGCAGAAGAAGAAGACAAATAAAGTCCAGCACAAACCAGCAGAGTCCAAAGCATGAGGAAGGTGCCACGGGGGAGGGGGGGGGAGACAGACTGACAGCCTCTGACTGGAAAGAAAAGCTTCTGAATGAAGCAGGAAGAAAGAGATTAAATAGATCAGGTAGGGGGTCATGGCTGTTGCTTCAGCCTCTTGAACTACTGGCAACAGTCTTTCAAGAAAAACAATGTCTGCTACAGGTTGGTCCATGTGAACTCATCACTGAGGAGTGACTGAGTAAATGTTGTTGGCTGGTTGCCTGCACCCACAAGCTGCATGTTTGTGGCCTGACCACCAACTTGATTATTTGGCATGTGGAGCACATTACTATTGTGAGACACGCTGGGCCCAGCTGGAGGCACTGTGGTACTATACAAGTGTGCCATTTGGCCCACTTGTGTATACGTAGCCTGCTATTGTGCTGTGCACTGTTGAGGGGCATAGCAACTTGACAGTGCCTTGATCATGTTTTGGTAAAACATGGCATGCTGCTCCATTTCTTCTTTACATAGATGCTCTTCCATCTCCCACTCCTCACGTACTCTTCATCTACCACTCCTCACGTACTCTTCCCCTCTCCATCTCCATCGTTTTCCTGTGCTGCCCCAACAGCATCCTATGTATCAGTTTGAAAACTGCCTCCATCAGTTCCTGCACGAGGGTTCTTCTCTTTTTCTTCCCAAGATTGCATAATGGCCGGACCTATGTTGAACACATGGATGGTCTTGCTGAAAACGTTGAAGGGATCTCGGGTTCGACAAAGGTACTGCTACTAAAGGAAACAAGTAGTGCTGTGCAGAATTTTCAAATTCTGGTGCAACAAAATTCAGCAGAATATTCAAAATTCTGCCAAAATTCCGCTGAAAATGGAATGGCAGAATTCCACAGCATAAACATGTTACAGAATGATTTTCTGCGGAAAAATCACGGTTCTACGTTATATTATTCCACGGATCTCAATATTTTCTGCAGAAATTGTTGCAGAATAATTTTCTGCAGAAAAAATACTGTTGCACAGATCACAGTAGGCAGAATTCCACAGGCGAACAAGTGAAATTCCGGCTGAAATTCTGCCGGCAGAATGGTCATTCCACACTAATTCTGCCAGCAGAATTCCACATTCCGCATAGCACTAGAAATAAGGCAATTTCAATGGCAGTTAATCACTTTCTCATGAAGGAATCTATGACACTTTGTTGCATCCAGGTGGGCACCACTGCATGTTTTTTTTTTTTTGTATTGGTCCCTCACTGCATCGGTGACTATGATTTTCTTTTGCATCATTCGTCCTCTGCTTAGGTGACTATGTTTGTTTTTTGCATTGTTCCTCCCTCCATAGGTGACTATGCTTTTCTTTTGTTTCGGCCTGCCAAAGGATGATTATACTTTTATTTTTCATCTTTCACCCTCTGCATAGGGTGCTATGCTTTTCTTTTGTGTCATCCTCCCAGTACAGGGTGATTGTGTTTTTTGGTTTTTTTTTGTGTGTCACTCTCCTCCCTGCCTAGGGTGATTATGCTTTTCCTTAGTGCCTTCCCCCCCTTATAGGGTGACTATACTTTTCTTTTGTATTCCCCCCACCCGAAGCCTCTGCTTTGTGGAGTTCTGCAGGGATTGGTCTTGTTGCTCTTGTTGTTCACGGTGTACATGCTGCCATTGGGAAACATTATCAGGCGGAATGGGCTGGGTTTTCTCTGCTATGCCGATTATACCCAGCTATACTTGTGCTGTGCACCTGGTAACCAGATGGCAGCCTCCATATTTGACAACTGCCTGGAGGAGATCCGGACTTGGATAACTCACAACTGGCTACGACTCAACCCCAACAAGACTGAGGTGCTTGTGGTGGTTCCAAGTCATTGTGGTGGGAAGGGGAAGTTGGGAAATCCCCCTGGCTTAGTACTGGGGGGGGAACCCACTGACCCTCTCCAAATGGATGAAGGATCTGGGCATGATCCTCAACGATGACTTGACATTGGATGCTCAAGTATCGGCCATCATTGAAAGCGGATTCTACCATCTGCGGAATATCACCCAGATCCAGGGCCTTACGCCATCTGAGGACCTGACCAAACTGGTGCAAGCTTTTGTCATGTCCAGCCTGGATTACTGCAATGCCCTGTACCTAGGGCTATCTGGAGGCAATCTCCGCCAGCTGCAGCCAGTGCAGAACACAGTGGTGAGATTATTGACAGGTGTATGTAGGTGTGAGCATATCACCCCTGTCCTCCGTGAACTGCACTGGCTGCCAGTTTGGTGAAGGATTGTCTTCAATGTTGGATTACTGACCTACAAGGCCCCACACAAAAGGGAACCAGTCTACCTGCAAGATCTCCTTGTGCCCCCTTGTCCATTCCGGGCTATCTGTTCTGCCAAGGGTTGCCTCCTTAGGGTTCCCAGGGTTAGGCAGCGGCATATGGGTGATCGTACATTTTCTGTTGCCACACCTACCCTGTGAACTCACTGCCTAAACATCTTAGGGAGGCACCCATGGTGGAAACTTTAAAAAAGGGTTTGAAGACCTTATTTAACCAGGTTTTTAAAGAGCTGCTGATGCCTTAAAAAAAACACTAAAAAACATAATAATTAGGTACAATTTAGCTTCTATTCCATATATATTCTAAAGATTCCTCCTCCCTAGTATTTATCACTAAGGATATTTTGAAGAATATATGATCTTTATCCCTCAGGGTTCATGTGCCTCTATAGCTGACTTCAAGTCATAATCCTCTGTTGTGACATCACATTCTGTTGCCATGGGAGTAACTGTGATGTCACAAGCAGTGCATTATGACCTTGGGCAGGGAGAGAGCAACAAGAATATATGAACTCTTCAGAAGCAAAGATCCTGTTTTTATGCAGATGACCTCAGTAATAAATAACGGGGAGATGGAATACAGAACTAATGTGAAATATAAGTTGGACTATGTCTAAATATTATGTTTTGGTAAAGTTCTCCTGAAGGCGTCAGCTACTCTTTAATTTATAAATATATTATTGTGATTCATTTTAAAGTATAATGATAGATAGATTTTAAGTTTATTGCTGCTAGCTCCACCTGAATTTGATTGTGGTTTTTGATTATTACAGTGTGTGTTTTTATATTGTGTTTTTAACTGTTAATGGGAAGCGCTCCGAGTCCCCGGAATAGGGCACTATAAAAATAAAGTATCTATCTATCTAGTGACTATGCTCCACTGTTTGTATTGTTTATCTTGTGTTTCCCTTCCGTGCACATTTGATGCCTGACATATGACCATCTTCTGTCAATACATTTATTATTGTATATTCATGTGCACTGTGTCATTGTTACTCACCGTCATTTTCCAAAATGTGCTTAGCCAGTTGGGCTCAGAAGGCACAAGGTTATATTTCTAGTCACTGGTTCCATCCAAGGAGCTCTTTATGTACCTTATAGACCTGCACACCCTCATCTGCCATGGTGTGCCCATCCTGACATTGTAGTGGTATTTCATGGGTCAGTGCAATGTTGTGCAAAGCAAACGTGTAAGGAATACTGTATAGCAGCTTATTTTAGTGCCCTCTTTATTTAGCGTGGAGAGGGGTGCAGGTGCATGCATTAGTATGACTTCATTGTAGGCCATTTATAAACCTGTCCAGGCATATGAACCACATTTCGAGCATGCCAAAGACACACTCAATGACATTTAAGGTTAACCACGTGCCTTACTGTAGTACCCCCTCCACAATAGATGCAAGCCACAGGACTAATGTTATGAGCCATAGACACAGGGGGCAGACAATATCACTTTTAATGTGAAAACATTTTCCTAAGAACATTGTATTGTGTGGGTCCTCACCAAGGAGAAATCCATCGGGAATCTCTCAAACCTCAAAATTCTGGAACAGGATGAAACTGTCAGATGCAGACATCATAAGGGCTGGACCAGTGGTGTAGTAGGCTGAGTCACTTGCTGCCTCACCACCTGCTGCACTGACAACCCAGATTTGGGAACAGACTAGGTTTGCATGCTGGCTGGTCAGGGGAGGGAGAATTGAGCTTCCATAGGACAGCCCTTCTCCCTCAGGGAAGGGGGAATGCCTATCCCATGTTTTGACTGCCACCTAGAAGAATCTAGGTGGCAGTGACATGGGACAGAAAGGAAGGGGGACCCCATGGCTGGACACTAGGGGTATCTGCATGGAGGAAGAGCCTGCACATCATGTTATTGTATGCACCTAAGCCTAAATAGAGAAAATGGAGGAAAAACCCTCTACTGCAGCCCAGTGACAGGCCGGTCCCTCGTTGACCCTGCACCAATGATTGGGCACTTCAAGACAGGTACTGAGGCAGGACAGCAGTGGAGAAGATAAGTCCAAGGGATCCCAGGTGATGGGGCTGAAGGGAGCAGTCCAGATGGGGGGCCGGTTGGAGGGACCTGGCGAGAAACATATGGGTGAAAAAAAAAAGAGGTAGGACTCATGGACACTTTCTGAGTACCATGCAAAGACACTGGCATTGTATGCCAACTGAATAGTGGTGGAGTGGAAGCCCTTGTGGTTGCTGTAGGCATTGTCCCCCCACAGGTGGTGTTCATGTGGTCTCATGGGTCTAGTCAATTGCTCCTAGCATGGCTGACACGTGCACTACATGGTAGAATTCCTGGATTGTTGTTTATTCTCTATTTAGGTGCTGGGGAAGGTGATATGTTCTCCAACATGTAATTGAAGCCCACCAGGAATTGCCTGAGTAGGGGGTACATGGTGGACTGGCTTATGCCCGAAGTTTCTCCAGCTGGCACTTATAATGTTCCTGTGGCCTGGAGGAACATAGCTGCAGTGCCCTTGAGCTCATGCCATGGCTTCTGAGTGTGGGCCTGGTTACACTTATACCAGCCCACAATCTGGTCATCACTCTGGTCACAGAACACTTGTTGGGCACAGTATATGCAGTAGGCACCATGAAGTATGCCATCTATGATGCCATCCTGGTGGTCTGCCATTGTTCTGTGCCTTTGCTTGCACCTGCTGCATCTTAGCATGGCTATGACATTGTGTGCAACTGTGGGTTGGTTTCCCTTAGGCTTACTGGTGGTGCTGTGTTTGCTGTGCTGACTGTATTTATGCATAGGGCATGCCTTTTCTAGTCATTTAGTGTGGTGCTGTTCTGCTGTTTGCAATTTGCAGATTCCCTGTAAATAGTGTTTCACATTGTATTCAGGTATCTGTCCATATTCAGTGCATTGTAAGTATTATTTTAGGGCTGTGGTGCTATTGGTTCTGCATGGCACTAACCTCTGCTTTAAATATGGTACTCCTTGTCCTCACATGCTAGTTATCTGTTTGTATGGCTCTATTCCAGTTTGTGTGGTACAGTACTTCTGAATATCGGGGCCTATGGCTTAAGGTTTATGACTTTTAATGAACTCAAACAATTACATGTTTGTAGCACCCTGTTAAATATTCATTGTTTTACACAGAGACATAGAATCTGATGGCAGGAACAGACCAAGCGGCCCACTCAGTCTACCCACCATATATGTGTATCCTAAGTTAGCCCTAGTGCAAAACTTCTCTCGTTCCTTTGCTTCATTTTGCCCGATGTATAGCCTGGTACTAGTCCCATCCTTGTTTGAATTCCCCCCCCCCCACTGTTTTGGCAAATTTCCACTTCCTCTGGAAGTCTGTTCCATTTATCCACCATTCTCCCCATGAAAAATCGTTTACAGACGTCCTTCCTGAGTCTTCCACAGCTAGTTGAAGTGATTTCCCTTGCATGCTTGGGTTCATGCTTAAGCTGAACAGTTCTTTGCACAACACCCTGTTCATCCCATGTATATATTTATATATCTCTATCATGTCCCCCCTCTCCCTACTAGTCTCCAAGGTGTACATGTTAAAGTCCTTCAGTCTTTCCTCATATGTCTATCCTGTGGATCATTTTTTGTTGTCCTTCTCTGTATCTCCTCTACCATCTCACCGTCTTTCAGTAGGTACAGACACCTGAACCATAAACAGTACTCCAGATGCTGGTGCACCAGAGATCTGTACAAGGAAAGGATAATTTCCAACAGTGGAGACATGATTGGGGCACTCTTCATAGACTTAATGAATGCCTTTTATTCTGTAATTCAGTTACCTGTTGGAAAAATAACACTGTCAAATACATTTGCATTCACCTGGATGGCATCGTGACATTTGTACCCCTGTCAACTACCTGATAAAAGAGGATAAATCAAAGACTAGGGGTTCTTTACAGGAATCAACATTACTTTACCCAGGAGGCTAAGCATCTGCCAGTGGCCAGTTCCATACTGACACTTATAGACTATGGGCTGATAATTTACTTATCTGCATATGGCACTGTCCTGGACAGGCTACAAATTTCACTTAACAAAATCTGCAGACTTGTACTGGGAGTTAGCAGACACTCGCATAGCTACCAACTGTACTAAATGACCAACTGGCTCACACAGCAAAGAGTAAGGCACCAGACCTGCCTTTTAGGCAAGAATGCCTTATGAGGCAACACCCCATTAAACTACAGTACGTCCAGCTGGTAGACAATCAGTACAATAACAGAAGCATAGACAAGGGCAACTTGGTAAAACTTCTCTACAAATCCTTCTTTGGGTAACACTCTTTCTGATTTCAGGCATGTGAACACCTGAATTAATTGCCCCATAACCCTGTACAAATGAGTCAACTACAATAAAGTCCACCAGGATGAAGCGCAGTGTCTCAGGTTTCCTGCATGACACAAGGGATTAACTCCCTTTGAAACTGCATTGTTTGCTGCAATAACTCTACTGCAGAATTCTGCAGAGTTGGGCTTCACTGTAGGTCAGTTTAAATCCAGTCTCAAAGAACTGCTACAGAACTCCATTATGCAAACTGCAATATGTATGTCATGTCCTGTCTCTGTTCTTACACAACAACATGTGTCGTGTTTTATTGTTACTTGATGCGGAACCTTCAAAAATGGGCAATTCTGCTCAAAAGTACTTTCCTAATAAATCTAATAAAAGTTATAAAATCATTTTTTTTCATCCAAAAGGTGACTTCACAAAGCAACTGCAAACATGTTGTTCTGGGGGAGATTTGAAACATTTCATCTACTTTGTGCATGACGTGGTGTACCATAAAGGTTATGCTGAAAATCTGGTGCAAAAATGTTAAAACATGACAATGTTATGAGTAAAAGTTCAAAACGCATTAAAAAGCATTAACTGAGCTTATCTTGTTTCAGTCAGTTCCTGGTTGGTGTTGGAAACAGCAGGACATGCCAGTTATAACCAGAGTTTATTGGACAGGAAAGTGAGGGATATGTGGGGTGGTGGGTTGGGGGTGTTGGAGGATGTAGGTGGGGCACAGAATGTTGAGGAACTCTTTCCTTTTTTACAGGTTTGGAAGGCAACAATGAGGGACACGATGATGAGTGATGGTTTCCTTTTGCTTCAGGAACTGGTACTGGGGACTGGACACCCCAGTGTCAGTTTGTGTTTCACAGCACTGGAATGGGCACCTTAGTGTCTCATCTTCTGGGGGGGGGTTGCCAACACTGAGGTTGGGCACTCTGGTGTCAGACTCTGTCTGTGAGGCAGGGAGAGAGATGAAAGTGGGTCAGGCGAGAGGTGGGGTACCGGCAGTGGGGTTGATGAGCACCTGCCACCAGTCCTATAGAAAGTTGGGTAAGGTGGGGGGGATTACAGCAACACACAGAGCATGGATTGGGAGGGAAGTGATGAGCAGCCACAGGGAAGAGCAGAAGGCTGATAGTGGCACCCTCTTAGCATGCTAATGGATGGAAAAACCACTATGGTAGTTGTGGCTGCATGCTTTTGTATGTGAGCTGTTTCCACCCATCAGCCAAGTAAATTCATCATCAGCCTTCTTACAATAAGAGGGTCACTACCATGCCTCCTGGAATCTATGTTCCATTGGCTTACAACAGCACACAACTCTCAGGCCACTACACTGCTGGAGCACCACCAATATGTTTGTGTTGTGCATGCATGCAAGGCAACATAAAACTAAATTGATTATACAAATGTAAAACAGGCAATATGGTTTACTGAATTCAGTGCAAAAAAGTGCACATATGGATGCTGTATAGTGGAAACAAGGCAACCACTGCAAACAGAAACCATCACAGGCACATAATACTGAACCATGTTATCAGCACACCAGTAGGACAGCATTTTCCCAACCAGATTATTCTTTCTCAGACCTGTCTGCCTTATTACTAAGTGGCAACTTCAAAAACACATTAGAGAGAAGGGTGTGGGAATTAAAATACATCAAACAATGTAACTCTAAATATAATAGGCTCTATTGGGACTTTGGAGTTATGACACTCTATGGAGAACTCTAACACCTGTATCACTGAATGGTACTGTATACAGTTATCATTTATTCACCCATCTCATTTCCATTCTTTTGGTCTCTGTAACCTCCCCTGCACTCTTGTATTTAAGGCAATTACCATGACTTTCATGTGTGCCTGTCAGGAAACCTTTTGCATTACCACTTCATGTAATTCTAGTATAAATTCAGCTTCTTTTGTTCAGAATGCTATTGCCCCTTATAAAGGGACCTGTTTGGCCCCAAAACTTCTGTACTATGCAATCTTTGTACAAGATACATGTTGGTCCAAAAACAGTATGGAACTATTTGGTGACTCCTGGTTAAAAATAAAAAGTTACCATACCACACCACACTCTACCTTACCATACCATACCATACCGAACCATACCGTACCTTACCATGCCATACCACACAGTACCACACCACACTGTACCATGCCATGCCATACCATACCATACCGTACCATACTGTACTGTACCACACCGTACCGTACCATACAATACCATACCATACCACACAGTACCATACCACACCATACCATATCATACCATACCATAGAAAATGGGCAAGTTAAATACTGTATTCTGATTGGCTATTGCCTTTCAACTGGCATATGTTGATGTGTCATTACGCCCTGTAAAGAAAAAGGTTCAAGTTGTGATCTGGAATTTGGACACATCACAAACAGAATTCATAAGCCACTTCACTCATTCTTGATTCCATAACAAACATAGCTGCCACCTTTACTCTTATATAAAAACCTTCAGCTAGGCCCTAAAATAAAAGTACCATAAATTAAAAATACATAAATATTTGAATGTACTTTTTACTCATGATCCCCTTCTTATACACATAAACAAATTTAAGAAACTCAAGTACTATTCATATTTTTTATTTCTGGCATTTCTTTGATGACCATGAAAAATATCCATCATAGCTTGATCAATTGGATAATGCAATATCTATTGCTAACCCTGCCCCAGATAAAATTGAGCCTCTGGCTCTATGAGATCTGTGTGAGTATATGCTAGTGGATTTTTTTTTCAGAATTTTGAATTCTTGCATTCCATGTTAATATTCCATGCTTTTGGTGGTGGTGGTGGGGTGAGCAATTTTTTAGAGAAATACTGCTGAATATTGGATTCTTAGCCTTAATGGTAAACAAACAACCCGTCTACTGCATGTGTAGAATGGCAAATGACTGACAGGTAGAAACCAGCTGCAAAGGGACTGTGTACATGTTCTAAGTAATATTTTATTGTATTTTTATGTCTTTTTCATCTTTTAGAATTTATTTTAATTTGCCCGACCTATTTTCAGAGTGCAGTACAGAGGTTTGTTTTAATTTGCCCAACCTGTTTTCTGAGTGCAGTATAGACCCTTCAGAGTGTGGGGTATTGGTGGATACCCACACTTCCAGGGGCTGTAACTCATCAGGTCTCATCACGTTCCTGGGCATTCAGGTATCCATTAATACCCCACACCATGTAAGGTCTTATTGCTTACATACCATGCCATGCCATACTATACAAAACCATTGCCCTGTTTAGGGAATCAGATGACTTTTCTGCACAGTGAAAATTGTTCTGCACTGCACTACTCAGTCATATAATGTAGGGCTGCAAGTCTGGTTCTACAAAAGAATGGAAGGCCTCAAATATCAGGAGTTTGATTCTTTTGACCTGTGGTGAACATTTAGCAGATATAGGTGGATTTTTTGTTTGACTGGTTTGCCCTGGTCCAAATGGTGTGGATCAGGCAAACCAGTTGAACTGTGAACTGCAGTTCATACCTGAAACAGTTAACTAGGGCACAGTGTGATCCACAGCCACAGCCTAATTTTGGAACTAGACTCAGCTCGAAGACACGAGTCAGTGTGAAAGCTCACTCATGTGCTTGTCATCAGACTGTTAGGTAACTCGGGCAGGGCTGTAATTTACTTCTAGTTAGATTAGCTTTGAAATTCTTCAAAAAAATTTGAAAATATTCAGAAGTTTGATAACGTCGACTTGTACTAGCCCTGCAAACATCAGGGTTGCTGAAGAGGGGACATTTAGGGGGAAAACTAAGAAAAACAATGAAAAGTCAGGTTGAGCAGTGTTACAGCGGGTCTCTGGGACCAGGGGGTGCATTACAGAGTTTAGAGAGAAGAAACTGGGCTCTGGAGCAGTGTGCTTGGGGCTGGCGGTGGGCAGATGGGGCATGAGGTGGCAGTCTGCCAGTGCCCACTTGTTGCCTAATCTCAGCAATGCAGCACATATTTTTTTCATTGCTGAACTAGCATTTTAGCTGGGCATACAAGCAGAATTGACTGAGGCCCTGGGCAGAAGCCTGAGATGAGATTTTTGGGGGAAGTTAATTTAATTTGCTGATTTTACTGGATTGTACGTGTGTGCCAGCTGGCAGCAGGACAGTGCTTGACCACTGGTAGTTGGCAACTTGGTGGCATCCCATAAAATATTTAAATAATTCATTATTCACATTTCTTTTTGTGGCAGTTTCAAACCCTTTACATTCATTCAAGTTGCAGGCGTGTTGCTGCAGTTCCTTCTTTAGCCTACTGAGTCATGAAGCAGCCTTTTGCAGTGTTTCAAGTTCAAGTTCAAGTTCAAGTCTTATTTTGTTAAAAGTATGCATAGATATATGTTACACGCATTTCATTAAAATCCAATACGTGTGAGAAAACAGCTTAAATTAAACAATCATTTTAAGATCATCTACGAATATACAAAATGATTAACCCTTGAGCATTATCATATTTTAGGTGGCCTATTCATTTTTTGTAATGCTATTTGTGCAAAATTTCCTAGTCCATATACTACTGCTCCTTTTTGCAGAACAAGCAACTTAATACATTTTTTTCTATATACCTGTATTTTTCCTTAATATCTTGAATAGCTGAGGCCAACCATTTGTTCCTTTCTGTATAGAAACATATAAACATAGAAACATAGAATTTGATGGCAGATAAGGACCGCTTGGCCCACCCAGTCTGCCCATTTCCCTACCTAATGGATAAGCTGCAGATCCTAGTTAACCAGCAGCCTACTTCTTCCTACCCCCACCCCCTAGAATTGCCTTATGACTGTCCCATGCATGCTTGAATTCCACCACTGTTTTTGACTCCACAACCTCCTCCGGAAGGCGTTCCATGCATCCACAACCTCTCTGTGAAAAATACTTCCTTAAATTACCTCTGAGCCACCCCCTATCTTCAAATTGTGTCCCTTGTTCTTGCACACCTCTTGCACACCTCTTTTTTTGAAAGATGCTACCCTCTTGGACTTTGATGATTCCCTTGAGGTACTTGAAAGTTTCTATCATGTCCCCCCTCTCCCTCCTTTCCTCGAGGCTATACATATTAAGCTCATTAAGTCTCTCTTCATATGTCTTCTGGTGCAGACCCTGCACCATTTTAGTTGCCCTCCTCTGGACAGCTTCCATCCTGTCTATGTCTTTGCGGAGATTGGGTCTCCAGAACTGCATGCAATACTCCAGATGGGGTCTCACCAGCTGTCTGTACAGAGGGATAACTTCCCGTTTTCTACTGGTGATGCCTCTCCCTATACATCCCAGTATCCCCCCAGCCCTCCTTGCTGCCCTCTCACATTGCTTGACCACCTTTAGGTCATCTGATATGACCACCCCCAGGTTCCTTTCCATTTTTGTTGTTGTTAGTATCTCACCTCCCATTGTGTACTCTTCCTCTGGGTTTTTGTTTCCCAGGTGCATTACCTTGCACTTCTTAGCATTGAATCTAAGCTGCCATACATTTGACCATTCCTCTAACCTTGCCAAGTCCCCTCTCATCCTTTCCACCCCACCTTGTGCATCAACTCTGCTGCAGATCGTTGTGTCATCTGCAAAGAGACATACTTTTCCTTCCAGTCCCTCTGCAATGTCGCTTATAAAGACATTGAAGAGGACCAGTCCAATACTGAACCTCGTTGCCCACTAGTAACCCCCTTTCTTCAGAGTGGACTCATTTACTATTACTTCTGTGTCCTATTCTCCAGCCAATTCTTTACCCAGGCTGTCATCTTGGGACCCACTCCCAGGCTGGCTAACTTGTATATTAATCTTTGTGTGGACTGTGTCAAATGCCTTGCTAAAATCTAGGTAGGCCATGTCCACAGCCCTCCCTGATCTACTACTTTGGTCACCCAGTCAAAGAAATCTATCAGATTTGTCTGGCATGACCTTCCCACTGTGAATCCATGCTGCCTTGGGTCCTGTGCCCTCTGGCCTCTAGATACTCAACAATTCTTTCCTTCGAAGTGATTCCATCATTTTCCCTACCACTGAGGTTAAACTAACAGGTCTGTAGTTTCCTGCTTCTGCCTTGCTCCCACTTTTGTGAAGGGAATCACATCTGCCCTCCTCCAGTCCTCGGGTACCACCCTATCCTCCCATGATTTGTTAAAGAGGGTAGCCAGTGGTGTCACTAGTTCTACCCTTAGTTCTTTTAGAATTCTGGGATGAATCCCATCAGCACCATTGCTTTGTCCACCTTCAGTTTTAAGAGTTCTTTCAGAACCCTTTCTTCTGTAAATGAGCTGGTATCAACTTCTGTATCCAGAGTGTTTCTACTGTTTGTTTTAGGTACCTCCCTCTTCCTTTGTAAATACTGAGCAAAAATATTTGTTTAGTATCTCTGCCTTTTCACAGTCACCTCTGCCCACCTCCTCCCTCCCTTTATTAAGCCTCACTATCCTCTCTTGGTCTTCTCCCGGCTCCTGATGTACCTATAAAGGTTTTATCCCCTTCTTAACTGAGTTGGCTATCTTTTCCTCGGTTTGTGCCTTTGCTGTTCTGACTGCCTTCCCAGCTTCCTTTTGCTTTAACTGATACAGTTCTCTGTCCTGCTCCTTCTGTGATTCCTTGTACTTCCTGAATGCTTTCTTTTCTCTTGAACCTTCACTGCCACTTCCTTTGAGAACCATAGTGGTTTCTTACATCGTTTCATTTGTTTATTTGCTTCACACAAAGGCTTGTTACCTCTGTGATGGCAGTTTTATTATTCCCATTGCTCTTCCACCCCTCCTTCCTGCCCATTTGCTAGTGCATTCCTTAGGCACTCACCCATTTTGGCAAAGTCAGCTCTCCTAAAGTCCAGTACTTTTGCCTTTGTATGGCTTGACTCTATTGCTGTGTTTATTGTGAACCATACTGTTCGATGGTCACTAATTCCCAGATGGCTACCCACTTCTACATCTGTGATCCTCTCTTCATCTCCATTTGAGAGAACCAGGTCTGAGATTGCTCCCTCTTGAGTGGGCTCCAATACTAGCTGTCTAAAGCATGCCCCCTGCAGGGCATCTAGAATAACCCCACTCTTAAGTGGCTGCTGCAACTGCACTCCAGTTAACATCTGGCATATTCAGATCATCCATCAGCAATATCTCCCTTTTCTGCCATTCTAAGTATACTTTCTATCATTTCCTTATCCATTTCCTCCCCTGAGAAGGTCTGTATACAACCCCTGTACGGATTGTGGTGCCATTGCCAGTCTCCAAATTTACCCACAGTGCTTCTTCTCCTCCCTGTTTTCCCTTTTGTTCTGTTGCATTGATTCCTTCCCTTATGTAAAGAGCTACTCCTCCTCCTCTTTTACTCTCCCTGTCCCTCCTGTAGATAGTGTATCCTGGTATGTTTACATCCCAGTTGTGGTTTTGTGTGTCCCATGTTTCTGTGACTGCCATGATATCCAGATGTTCCTCCTCCATCAAGGCCACTAATTCAGGAAGCTTGTTACTCAGACTATGGGCATTGGTACTCATTGCTCTCCATTTTTTGATGGCTTTACCTTCTTTTGCAGCATCCCCCACTGACCTTCCTACCTCGGTCTTTTTCTCATTTAGTACCCTGTTTTGTAGGGAGAGGCTGGGATTTTCCTGCTGCTGATCAGTGCCTCCCTTGACTAGCTTAAAGCTTGCCAATGAAGCATTTAAACCGATTGCTCAAAAGACTTGTTCCTTCCTGGACAGATGCAGACCATCCTGCCAGCATAGGCTGGTGTCCCTCCAGGTGGAACCCCAGTCCCAATGAAGGCAAACCCTGTGCTCCACACCATTTTTCAACCATTCATTAAACTGCATGGTGCAAAGTACTCGCCTCACTCATGCCATTGACAGGCAGCACCTCAGAGAAGGATACTGTGTGTGCTACTTGTCTTAGGCCCTCCCAATTCTACAAAGTCCTTCTGCACTGCTCTAACCTCATGATGAGCCAAGTGTCATTTGTCCCTAGGTGGACAATGATGTCCAGCTCAGACTCCTGTGCAGCTGTTCTCATGATCCTGAGGATGCCTTCCTATCCCTCCAAGCCATGGCACCAGGCAGGCACCTTACTTCAGTTTTCCCTGCTCCCCAGTTCTATTCCCTAATAATTGAGTCCCCACCAGGAGCTTCTTCCTTTCCTTGTGGTGTCCTCTGCCTCCTTCCTGTGGGCCTCTCTTGTGACTGTTGTCCTCAGCCTCCTTAGTCTCCTCTGCGGGTGCATCCATAGGGGAGCTATGCTCCCCCAGAATGGTGTATGGATTGTGGAGTGGAACAACTGACTGGGTGTGCCTCTGTTCCACCATCCTCTCCCTCCCTGAGCCCGCTGTGGTCCAACTGCTGTGCTTTCTTCACAACCTCTGAGGTAGTGGTGGTGGCTTTGGTGCTCCCTGGATGGGGGAGGTTCCCTTCCTACCATCTAGTGTGGCCTGGGGGAAGGTTCCCTTACTACTGTCCCGTGTGGCCTCGGGGAAGGTTCCCTTACTACTGTCCCGTGTGGCCTGAAGACGGGCAACTTCCTCCCTCAGGGCAGAGAGTTGTCTGCAACTAGGGCAGCATCTCAGCCTCCAGAAAGACTCCTGGAAGACTGCTGCCCCACAGCCATTACATTGCACTACTCCCCACATGTTTATCTACTTTTTTTTGTGTGTGTGTGTTTGTGTGTGTGATTGGTTTGTTATATAGAAATATATATATATATTATACAATGTGTATGCTTATATTGTCAGTGCAGTGCTAGAGAGGATATGACAGTGATATGCACCTTGCACTCTTGAAGAAATGATGTCAGAACCCCAGGTATAAAGGAACTATTTCCAGGGTGGGTGGGATGAGGGTGGGAAGGGTTGGGCCTAAACTGTGCCCTCACAAAACAATCAGCTAAAAGCTCTGACCAACTGCTGTGATGAGTGCCTTCCTGTCAGCAAGATGCCCTACACAACAATTTGACAGAGAAAATACCCTGCTAATCAAACAGAGAATAATCCAGACACAGGTAAACCTCCCCAGCCCCAAAGCAACCTGGTGGTTTGTGCTCTGAAAGCAGTCAGCCCCAAAATAAGTCAGTTGTGCTTTAAACTCTTCCTGCACTGAAAATCTTAAGAATTGTAACAAACGTAAAGCTACATCCACCTCCCTCTGTTGCTTGAAAGACTGTCTTTTCCTGATAATTCTAAGTTCCTTATTTCACCTTTCAGTTAGAAGTAGCCTCCACCTGCAGAATATCTGCTACAAACCAAAGACAATTGTAAGGTTCACCTCCCTCTGTTGTGAGCACAAAGTGCAATATAGAATTTGCAAGTGCAATATAGAATTTTTCACACAGCTCACAGCTGAATAAAGAAGTAGTGTCTTTCCAGGTCAAGAAGATGTGCTTTGTGTCTCTAAATATTGCAGCCACCAGTAACTTATAGTAATCTGATCTAGTCTGGATATCTCCAGCCAGAGCAATTTGTCGACAATGGTTGTGATGCAACCTTTCCTGTTCCAATACAACACTTTGTGGTCTGAAAACAATGAAGCGAACAATTTCCTGCACCTGAGACTGTCTGTGTTTCAATTCACACTGCAGGTTTTGCTATGACAACTCCTTAACCACAGTAACTTATTTAAAAATAGTTTAACTATCACAAACTCCTACGCACCAGTAAATTAGTTAAAAATAGCTTCTGTCCCAAAATCCTAGTAGTCAATCCAGCTACCCCCAAGAGACAACCAAAATGCTGTATTCAAACACTTGTGAAGTTACTTCCAAGATAAGCAGAGTTTGCAAGCTCCTTTTTCAACTCCTCAGCCGCCTGTAAATTTAAAAATAGTTTAACTGTCAGAAAATCCTAGTAGACAATCTAGCTACCTCCAAGGGTCTACCCAAATGTAGTATTTAAATCCTTCTGAAGTTACTTCACAAGATAAACAGAGTTTGCAAGCCCCTTTTTGATTAAACACTAAATAAATATGTAAATAAAAAGCAATTACCAAGGGTAGTTAGTTTCACCTCCCACAGAATTGAGAAAAAGTCCACATTGTTGCAGATATCAAGTGCAATATAGAATTTCTCACAAAGCTCACAGCTGAATAAAGAAGTAGTGTCCTTCCAGGTCAAGAAGATGTGCTTTGTGTCTAGTATCAAGTGCTTTATATTCAAATATAATATGTGAAACAGTTAATCCTGATTTTTGATTACAAATACATAACACTCACCATTCATAACAAGTTTCCAACCTCAGTCTACATATTGCTTTATGATGAGATATATTTTCACAAAATAGAAAATACTTTACAGTGGCAAAATTCATTTTAATCTTTTTTAATATATCTCATGGAATCGTGAATTATGGCTAAATCTTTTTGGATTGCCACATCTATGATTCTCTGCACAGCATTTTTTGCAAACCTTTCTGGGTCACCATCAGTTTCAAATATATAGTTTCTTTCAAGTCCAGCTTTATTTAATGATTGATTTAGCTGGCCAAATCAAGGGTCTTGTTTTTTATTACACCTTGCCTCTTTCTAACAATTGTATTTGATACTATCCATTGGTAAAAAAATAATTTTTAACCAGAACAACGGGTGTGGAATACCTAAGGACTAGGACTGCAGTGCAGGATGAGTGGAACCACCTGGCCTTGATGACCTGCCTGTACCAGGACTTTGGGGACATGGTGGGAGTGGATGTAGGCCAGTACTATAATTTAGTCTGGGACTGTTATAATGTCTGAATAGGAGTGGTGACACAGTATTTTGCTTCTGCTAAATGCGTTTAGGGCTTCGCCCAAAGTTCAGGGTTAGCCCAGCTTGCTGATACACAGCTGTTTTATGCTTTTTTTTTTCTCTATGAGATATATGGCATATGAGCTGCCTTCCCTCTTTTATTTCCACCTATATGGCTAGTGGCTTGGGCAGGAACAGTTTTCCCTGCCTATTGTTTGCAATGGGAATGCTTGCAGGTTTTTTCCCACGGGGGGTTGGGGCCACAGTCCTGTTTGGACTGTGGTGTGGGTTTGTCTCTGCTGTATTGGGACAGAAGGGATGGGAGTTTTTGGGTAAAGGGTGGACGGGGGCATGGGGATACTAGGGGATTGGAACTTGTTGCCCTCTGTATTTGTAAGAGAAGGGGGGCACCAGTTCAGCAACACCTAACTTTGTTGTCATTGGTGCTTGCTGGTCTGGGACCTCTTCTAAGGGTGTTTCTTTTGGCTTCAAATATATGACTCAGGATGGGGGACGAACTTGGCGGGTGTGGTGGAAGGGGTTGGGAAGGGGAAGGAGGGAAACAAAAGGGGAAAAAAGAGTGTGGCTGCTTGCTTGTTGTATACCAGTGTAAAATGTTGCTTTAGACTGTTGTTTAATGATGGGGGATGAAGTTAATTGTATCTCCTGGAATGTAAACCATCTTAAGTCAATAGTTAAATGTAAAAGAGTCTTTGCAGAGGTTCACAGGCATAAGGGATCGGAGAGCTTACTGCAAGAGACCCACTTTTCTCACCCAGAGTCACAAAAAACAGCAGAATTTATGGGAGGTACATGGGTATCGGTGACCTTTTCATCAAAAGCTCGTGGTCCTTCTATATGGTTGCCCAGGGGATCCCCCTTCAGCTCCTGGAACACAAAATGGATCCTATGGGGTGTTACATTCTGGCAAAGTTAGAGATCCCAGGAAAGGGTTTGGTTCTGGTAGGCTCCGTGTATGCCCCAAATGTAGATAACCCGGGGGTTTTCCAAAAATTGGCGCTGGATATGTCCTGCTGGGAGGGGCCTTGGATACTGGGCGGGGATTACAGCTGTGTCACTGACACGGTCCTAGACAGATCTAACACCTCCCCAGTCCCAAAATCTCAGAATGCAAAAGCACTAGAAGTGCTACAGGGTGACTTTAATTTGGTGGATGCCTGGCGCCACTTATATCCTTCAGGGCGGGAGTACAGTTTTTATTCACATGCCCAACAGTCCTACACCCACATTGATAGAATGCTGGTTTCTGGGGCTATGATTCAGGTAGTGAGAGAAGTAGGGTATTCACCTATATTGATTTCCGTCCACGCACTCCACTCCACTACTTGAGAATCTGTGGTACAGGGTCTTCGGCAGGAGGTAGGCCCTGGAGGTTGGACCCACTGCTCCTGCAAAATCAGAAGTATTTGGATTATATGGGGGTGATGCTGCAGGAATTCTTGATATTTAATAATAGGGATGATACCTCACACTCTACACAGTGGGAGGCTAGACTTACCCATTACTATACAAGAAATTAAAATTGCTCTAAGGGCATTGGGGAATGGCAAGGCCCCGGGACCGGATGGTCTACCAATTGATTTTTATAAAACCTTTGAGAGGTATATCTTGGAACCAATGTTTGATGCTCTGGTAGAGGGTCTGGAAAAGGGAGAGCTGCCCCCATTTACATGGTCTGCTATAATCACAGTGTTGCCCAAGGTGGGTAAGGACCCTATTTATTGTTCTTCATATAGGCCCATCTCATTACTTACAGTAGATTATAAAATTCTGGTAAAAGCTCTGGCGACTAGACTGGAGGGAATCCTTCCATCGGTGGTGCATTTGGACCAGTTGGGCTTTGTCAAAGGTCACATGGGTAAACATAATATCAGGCATTCCCTTAATATAATATTTAGATGGGCATGCTCAAAGAATAAGCACAGAGTGGCTGTGGTGGCTTTGGATGCAGAGAAGGCCTTTGACCATGTGGAGTGGGGGTACTTATTTTATACCCTGACTAGAATGGGGGTGGGACCAAATTTTAGCTCTTGAGTGCGAGCACTGTATCAAGGTCCCCCAGCCCAGGTCACTGCGGGTGGTACCACATCCAGTCCCTTCCTATTGGGTTGTGGTACTAGACAGGAGTGCCCACTATCCCCCTTACTATACATGCTTTCTTTAGAACCTTTGGGAGCAGCTTTGAGAGCGCACACAGGGATTCGGGGGTTTCCGGGGGGCAGGGAACATAAAATTGCAATGTATGTCGATGACCAATTATTGTACCTACAACACCCAGAGGAAGACCTGCCGGCTGTACATGAATTAATGCACTCCTTTGGTGACATATGAGGCCATAAGGTTAACTGGTCTAAGAGTGAGCTCATGCCGGTGGGCACTCAGCATCGAGCACAGCTGACTGCGCACTTGGGAGGGCTCCAACTGGTCCCAACCTTAAAATATTTGAGGTGCGGCTTTCCTCCTCTGCAGCAGATTTATACAAGCTGAATTTTAAACCTCTCTTAACTACTATCACTGAGGACTGCTTGAGGTAGATGGCCCTGCCTATTTCATTGTTAGGTGGAGTGGGGGGTCATTAAAATGTCAATTTTTGGCCCACCGGCGCAGCGGTTGGATTTCCGTTTGTGACGCCAGAGACCCAGGTTCAGGAATGGACTCGGGTTGTTGGAGGGCCGGCTGGGGGAGAAGGAAATGAGCGTCCGACGATGGCTTGCCTTCTCAGGGGGGAAGGGTGGATACGTGGATCGGTGCCTACTGACTCCAGGTGGAGGCTGGGAGTATGGCAGTACATCGGCCACAATACAGTAAGGAGAAGTGATGGACATCGGCGTATGCCTTGACGTCAGTGGCACGTCACTTCCCAGGGGAGCAAAGTGGAAAATGGTGCCAGGCCGATTGGGTGATGGCCCTCCAGAACCCTCACCACTGGGCTCCTGGATCTCCATATGTTGTCCCAGCAGCACCCCAGGATCATTGGTTGGCTGCCAGGGCCATTCTTCTACGGATGTAAGAGACCCGCCCGGTGAAGGGATACACCGGGGTTGCTTGGGGTTGGCTGCGATATGGGGCAGTAGAGGTCAGAGAGTAGCTGTGGTGGGGAGTTTGTGTGGGGGCCCAAAGGAGAGACCAGCTGGGTGTGGGGGAGGAGTATAAAAAAAAAATGTCAATATTACCCAGACTATTGTACTTCTACCAGTCTCTTCCCATCAAGATTCCTATGTCACATTTTAAATATCTAGACTCGGTGGTACATAGATTTTTGTGGCAAAAAGGCAGGCCAAAAATTAAGAGAGGTATATTGTATGCAGGGCCGGGGGAGGGGGTGTGGGTCTCCCACATTTTAGGTATTATTATTGGGCAGCTCAATTAGCCTTTGTTCCAACGTGGAAGACAACCTCTGCGTGCCTTTCGGTAGCTCTCGAAGAGGACATGTTTGGTGGTAGTTACCGAAATGACCTACTGGTTGGACGCCTGAAGGATGAGGGGAACGTGCAAATTAGTAATCCCTACACAGCCACTACTTCAACAGTTTGGAACCTAGCACACAAGAGAATAGGATTTATAGGGGGTAGCTCTCCCAATCTCAGTATTCTACAAGTCATGCGCCAGGGAGACCATTGTACAACTGGGATGATACAGAGGTTATGGGCCTGGTGGAGGAAGGGTCTGGTGGTAATAAGTCAATTATATGAATGGGGGTTGCTCAAGAGCTTTGCCCAGCTTTGTGCGCAGTGGCTTATACCGAAAGGTGACTTCTTCTTGTACTTACGAGTAAGACACAGATGTGGGGACACTCTCACAGATGGGAATAGATGGTCAGTTCCCTCTCCCTTTGAGGAAGAGCTGTTCAATCCACAGCCAGGAGGGAAACCCATGTCTATTTATTATCGGCTGCCTATAAATTCTGGCCCTCAGCAGCACAACTCCAGTATGGAGAGCTGGAGTGCGCAGCTATCCCTCCCTTTAAATTACGAAACATGGGCAATGGCATGCTCACACTACATTCATTGCTCTAGTAGCAATAAACTGTGATAGATTCAGCTTTTCTTCTTGCATAGGGCATATGGCACCCCAAAATGGCTACATAGGATCGATGATACTCGATCATCTCTTTGTCCCAAATGTTAAGAAGAAGAAGCGGGTTTTCTACACTTGGCCCTTACCTGCCCTAAAATAGCTCCATTCTGGCATCAGGTTCACAGTATTATGGTTCAGGTATTAGGCTATTCTTTTTCTAAATCCCCGGTGGAATTACTGCTGGGAGCTGACCCGTCACACCCAAACCAGAAACAATTTAATCCACTCTGGTCCATTGCACTAATAAATGCCAGAAGAACTATCATGCAGATGTGGATGTTGACCAAAGTGCCCCTGATAGCTAGATGGATGCAGAATGTGAAATCCTGTATGATATTGGGACAAGCTCAGATGGGTGCTCTAGGTAAGACATCACACTTTACTAAGATTTGGGAACCCTGGCTTGTCGCAGTGGAAAAAGGTATAATCTTTGTCTAGCAAAGCATCAATGTATATGACACTTCAGTTAATTGTTATCTTAAAGCTGGGATCTAATGAAAATCACTATGTAATGGGCTTGTAATTATAGTGTGTAGAGGTTAGATAACAGGGCTGTTGTACTGTGTCCTTTTGGTGCCTTGGATGTTTTCTGGTATTGCAGGGTGGGTGAAATGCACTACTCTAGATGGTATTCATACTCTGTATTTGACTCAAAATGTATATATGTGAAAACTGGTATTATGTCAATGTCCTTGTATAAAAGTCTGGTTGCAATGTAAGCTGTGCCACACACTCAATAAAAAGATTTTACAAAAAAAAAAAGAATATTCCATAATACAGTCTTACTGACACTATCAAAAGCCCCCTTGATATCAATAAACGTTGCATATATTTTACTTGTTTTATTATAATGTATGAATCAAAAATATACTTTAAGGTGAAAATTTAATCCAAAGTAGAATGGCCTTGTCTGAAACCTGCTTGATGTGCTAATATGATTTTTGTCTCATCCATACGTATTTGCAATCTATTTAATAAAAGTCTCAAAAATATCTTCAGACTTATACATAATAAAGTTATTGGATGATAATTATTTGGGTCAGACTTGGAACCCTTTTTATGTATTGGTACTACTGTTCCTGTCAATCAATTCTCAGGAATAATTTCATAATAATGTGTGGTAAGTGCCTATTAACCACCATAACCAGCAGTTACACAGCTTTGTTATGCACTGTTTAGAATTTTAAAAGTTGTTAACCACACTTCGGAACTTCCAAACAGTGGCATAACAAAAAAGAATGCACCAGAGTTCCATAATTCTCACACATAGAATGCAAACAGTGTTTTTTTTGACCATACACTATAGAAGATGATGGCTGGTGATCGGATGATCACCACGCTTGAATTACTCGTGGTTGTTAGGTTATAGTAAACCTCTCGAGCCGCGCCTCGAGGTTTACCATGTTGTCCTAGCAACCACTCGAGGTGATTACAGCTTGGTTATTACCTGATCCCCAGCCATTATCCTCTATATATGCAATCAAATTGTAAAAAGGGGTTAACAGATCAACCCACCAGCCAACATCTGCTTGATAAATCTCTGCTGGTATATTATCAATTCCTGGTGCTTTTTTTCCTCTTTTGGGCCAAAATTGCCCCACCTACTTGTTGTACAGTAAAATTGAACCAGGCATCCTTCTTTGTTTCTGGTTCAGATGACCTGCTTCTCTCACCTCCCTCAACTTTTACTTTATGATTTTGTCATCCATCTGGGTGTATCAGAGCTTCTACATTTTTCTTAACTTGTCTGTCCCATGTGCAGTTAAACTCCAAAATGTTTTGCTGTCCTTTTCTGTTATTGCCGACTGTAGCATCTCCCAAAGCCATAACTTATATATATTTTTGTATCAATGAGTAATCTATATTACTTCCTTCTGTTAATGAAGGCAATTCTGTCTTCATACTTTAGGCATTTTCTCATTCTCCTCCCTTGTTTATTTATGACCTTTCTCATATAATGGCATTGCTCTTCAAATCATTTTGCCTTTCTCTTAGGTTTTTCTGATTTTCTCCTGCCCTGTCTATGTAACTTATCAATTATATGATTCCCTATGTCTAATACTCTGCCCATGATCTCAAAATAATTGTTCCTTGTATCTGAAAGTAGCTGTTTCTCCTGCTCTAGTTTCCTAATGGACCAAATTATATTTTCTTTCTCGTTACTTGTTTTCTCTAATTGCAACAGTAATTCTATTGAGTCAGATAAAAATGTAATCCATTTGATCCATTTCTGATTTAGTATAATCATATGGTCATATGCATATATTCTTTTCTTAGTGCTATCTTGCTTAAGATACCATTTCTGCAGTTCCGGCCAATAACATCGCCCTCATAATAAAGTGGGACACAACAACGCAGGCACAACATCGTGGTCAGAAAGACCATCTAGCCACAACATCACAGTGCAGAATACTGTGGGCCACCACTCCACCGTGCATTGCCAGAGTCCCACAGTACCAGAAGGACTTGTACAGACAACAGAGCACCCTGGCAATGAAGCACGGGGCAAGTGTGATGAAAGGCGCACAATGACCAATGGCCGACGCCCGGTGCCTGCCCCACCACTGCAAGTGCAGCAACTGCTGTTCCGGGAAGCCACAGCCAATGTGTGAATTCTCTAAGACTCGTCCTCTTCTTGATATATGCACTACTAATGTTCAGTGTAATGCACAATGTCATATAGCTACTGATTCCTATTGTAGTCTAGATCCTCAGTGTCCCCTGATACAGAAGTCTCCATCCCCCTGCTGGCGGGGCAGACACTGGGATTCAGCCATTGGTCATTGTGTGCCTTTCATCACGCTTGCCCCGTGCTTCATTGCCAGGGTGCCCTGTTGTCTGTACAAGTCCTGCTGGCACTGTGGGACTCTGACAATGTACAGTGGAGTGATGGCCCACAGTATTCTGCACTGCAATGTTGTGGCCAGGCGGTCTTTCCAACCGTGATGTTGTACCTGCGTTGTTGTGTCCTGCTTTATTATGCAGGTGTTGTTATCGGCCAGAACCCATGTCTGCATTAGTTCCAGTTTCCATTATTATTGGCAGGTGATCACTATCCCATACTGATAGAACTTTCATAGTTTTCATCTTGAAAAATGAGACGCTAACAATCAGAAAGAAATCCAGTAGACTTCCCCCCCATTTGTTTTGGAAAGGTCCTTTTGCTGTCAGGTCTGGGCAGTGGGCAGCTGGAAGCATGCCAGTGCATGGCCTCTGGTATTTGGCACCTTGGTGGCATCCCATTAAAAAAAATTTCAATGGCCTACACAGCCAGTAAGTGTTATGCTTGTGCAACTGTGTTATAGGTTTTGGCCATTCATACTCTCTGTTCTGGAGGAATTACCACCCTGTAGGGGAACCAAATGCAAGGAAACCTCTAGAGGGTTCCACCCCTAGAGGTGCCATGGGATGCTTCCCTTGGCTAAAGGTACCTTAGGAAGGATCCCCAGGAGAGAGGTGCTGCTACTGGAGGAGGAGGGGAGGATGGCAGGGCAAAGAAAAAGTGCTTCAAAAGGAGGCTGAGGGGAACTGCTTATATAACTCTGGAAGTGGGAGTGGCTGGCTGCTTGTCCATTGAACCATAGGTGGAGCCTTCCTATCAATGACCTATGCAGCCAGTAAGTGTTCTGCTTGTGCCACTGTGTTATAGGTTTTGGCTGTTCGCACTCTCTATTCCAGAGGAATTACCACCTTGTAGGGGTACCAAAGGCAAGGAACCCACTAGAGGGTCCCACCCCTAGAGGTGCCGTGGGATGCTTCCCTTGGCTAAAGGTACCTTAGGAAGGATCCCCAAAAGGAAGTAGTAAGAAGCTTTTAAGCAATCAGAAGTTGTGAGCCATGGTAATAGATAAACATGAGGCAGCTTGATAACATAATGGGATAGCAGGGCAGTCATGGCATGAATTTGATGGGTTGCAAAAGGGGATGAGGGAACTTCCTAAGGAGAGTGGGAACGGCAGTAGGGACACCATCCCCCTCCATCCCACAACGGATCCTGCCTACGGAACTAGGGAACACTATGCTAACAGTTATGACCTGAGACATGGAGGAGAGAGGAAAAAAAGCCTTTTGAGGAGGAAATCTCTGGGGATCCAAGGCCTAGGTCGCCTTCACTCCAGGCTTGGGATATTTTATTTAGTGATGGCTCTGCTGCTGCAATTTGGAAACCCAATTAATGGGAAGTGGAACATATTCCAATATGGAGGAAAGCTCTCGCTCTAGCTTTCTAACAGGAATGCTGTGGTGGGTTGCGATTCGCTGCGCTCTGCAACCGATGACCCCCAAGATGGGAAGAGGAGAGCAATAACCACTGAGGCACTCACCAGCCTACTCACCCTAAACATAAACCAGGTGAACCAGAGGCAGCAATGGGGAGAATAGCATTGAAGGGTGCCTCCTAACCCACTTGGGCAGCTAAAGGGGCCCCCGTGAGAAATCCACTCCTTCACACTGAGTCTTAACTTCTACAACATGGGGTGCCATCAGTACAGTTGACAACTGAAGGTCCACCCAGGGTGAGGACATTCCCAGCTATGGGCTAGGTGAGAAGGACCCCGCCCCAAGCTTCGCATGCCCAAGCTGCAGACTCTAGGTGCAGAGCGAGACTGTCACCTGCAGGGGAGCCCTGTGCCAGAATGGTATGACTGGCTAGCCCCAGGGATTGATGAGGAGCTGAATGAGCATTGAGTGCTGAGACCTTGCAGAGGGCAGATGGTAGGAAGCAGTGAGCAAATGATGGCGTAATCAGGAGTTGATCTGGACATAGTTCAGTAAGGCAGGGTAGCTGTTCAGGAAGCATAACAATAATCGGATCTGCATATAGGTCAGTAAGCAATTGGAATATTCAGACTGACACATAGGTCTGCAAAACATAGTAGCAATGATGGGACATGAACGTAAATCAGGCAGCAGTATGATAGTGGGGCAAGCCAGCCAGGCATTCAAAAGCCGAATTAAGGTGACAAATACTTTGAAGATTTTCGATGGTGAAGGCAGGATTTAGACCAGAAATAATTAGCCATGTGGGACCACGACTCCCCAGACACTTTCCAGTCCCCACCCTAGGAAAAACAAGAAAGTGATGGAAGGGTTGAGAACCACATGCAGATATTAAAACTAGTTAATAGCATCAGCAGTAGCTTTAACTGACCTCAGAGTAGAACAGCAGTGTGCAAATGGGATAGCATCAGCTATTTTGGTTGTATTCTATAAGCATGGAAGGAGAGAAGCACAATGCTGTGAAAACAGCTATGATCACAGGGGAGGTAGATTGAGCAGGGAAAACATGATTGAACTGCATAGTAAGGTTCAGAGGGAGCTTGAATCAGGTGAAAACAATCAGGCTTGATAGCATGGGGTAGCAAGTAGGCCTGTAGCGTGGGAAGCATCTTCAGGTTGTGTAAAAACACAAGTACTCTGTACAATAGCAATGGGAGTAAGTGAAAGCAGTAGCAGGAGCTGCAAAAAGCTAAATGGTAGGAGCAAGCAAATGGTAGGAGCTGAGAAACCAAATCCCCCCCAAACAAAACAAAACCAAGACACAAACATAGAAGAAACATGGAAGAAAAAAAAGGAAGCATATGGCCGGAGGCAAAAATACAAACCAGAAACAGAAGAACAAAATGCATAGTCCAGCAGAAAGAAGCAGCAAAATGTGGGGGGAGGGGGGTCGGAGCAGGCCCCAATCTGCCACAGAGCAAACGGACAGATCCTCCAGCAAAAAAAAAAAGTGCTTCAGAAGGAGGCTGAGGGGAACTGCTTATATAGCTCAGGAAGTGGGAGTGGCTGGCTGCTTGTCCATCGAACCATAGTCAGAACCTTCCACTTAAAAAATATTTTTTTCTTTTTGTTACAGTTTTCAAATCAAGAAGCTTCACATTACATAGAAACATAACACATAATTTTCAGCAGATAAGGACCATTTGGCCCACCAGCCTGCCCATCTTTCCCTACCTATAGTAACACTGCAGACCCTGTTTAATCTCTGGCTCTTTCCCTCTCCTCCACTTCCATTCCACTAAGATTCCCTTATACCTATCCCACCACTGTTATTGCTGTCACCACCTTTGCTGGTAGACTGTTTCAGGAATCCACCACACTTTCTTTTTTTTCTGTCTACATTTTCCCCCTCCTCCGGTGGAGCTGGCAGACAGCTCCAGCTACTCCCTCAGAGGAGCTTGCTTGCTGGTCCCAATTTCTCCCACTCCAGACCCTTCGAGTAATCCCCCGTGGGTTACTCCCACCCGTGACAGGGCCGAAGGTGAAAGGGCATCAACTTTCCCCCTCCCCCAGAGACCAACATCGAGACTCCTGGGGTCTGGAGTGGTGGAGTGGGTGCTACAGGGCCATAATGGAACATCCCCACTCCCTTTTCCACCATTTTTCTCCTCTTTCCCGAGGCACGCGCATGCAGCAATCCGCAGCATCCTCCCTATGCTAGCCACTCTCATCTTCACATCTCTCCCGAATCTACCTCCTACAGCTTCATAACATGCCCCCTTGTTGTTGAGCACCTTTTTTTTCTGAAAAACACTTCCCTCCTCTACCTTATTTACCCCCATGAGATATTTAAACATCTCTGTCATATTGCCCTATTCCCTCCTATGTTCCAGGGTATACATACTAAGTTTCTTTAGTCTTTCCCAATAGGCTTTTCATGCAGACCCTACACCATTTTAGTTACCCTCCTCTGGACTGCCTCTAGTCTGTATATGTCCTTCTGGAGTGATGGGTAAAGAATGATACAGGGCTTTCACAAGCCCTGTGTCAAACCCTGCACTGCCCCAAACACTTTGCCGCACCGTATGCCTGATTCAGAGGTCATGCACATTCACAACACTTTACCCCGTTTATGGTGGCTTGCACCAAATATGTGGTGCAAACCCCATAAAAAGGACTGTAAAGGTAGACTAGAAAAAATCTGGTCTAACTTGTGATACATGGTGTACGGGATCGTGAATCCTGATTGAAGGCCAGGGAATGCCACAAGCCCCATGAGCTGTGTGTTTGGCGCACCCATGGCATGCGGCATTCTAACTCATTTGAGAATTGAGCCCATGTTCTCCAGAAATGGACACAGTATTCTAGGTGGGGTCTTAACAGTGATCTGTACGTGGGCAATACCACCTACTTTTATCTGCTGATGATACCTTTCCCCATGCACCCCAGCATCCCACTAGCCCTCCTAACCTTCTTGTCACACTGCTTGGCAACCTTTGGGTCATTAGATATGATTACACCCCAGATCTCCCTCCTGCTTGGTGGTCTCAATAACACTCCATCCATTTTGTGCTCAGCCTCTGGGTTTCTGTGCCCTAAGTGCATTGTTTTGTACTTTTTTGCATTGAAACCAATCTGCCAAATTCTTGCCCTGTCCTTGCATTTTCTCATGTCTCTGCTGATCCTTTCCACCCCTCTCCCGGAATGTCCACCCTATTGCAGATTTTGGTGTCATCCACAAAGAGGCAGACCTTCCCTTCTAGTTCCTCTGCAATGTCACTTACAAAAACATTAAAGAGAATTGGTCCCAGCACTGATCCCTGAAGCACCCACTAGTCACCATCTCCTCTGAGTAAACTCCATTTACCACCACCCTCTGTCGCCTATCCCCTAACCAGTTTCTTACCCAGCTTACCACAGTTGGATCCACTATTAAACTACCCAATTTGCTTTCTAGTCTCCTATGTGGAATGTTATTGAAAGTTTTACTGAAATCTAGGTAGGCCATGTCTGCCACTTCACCCTGATCTAATTCTTTGGTCACACCCAGTTAAAGAAATCTATCAGATTCGTGCGACATGACATCCCCCATGTGAATCTATGCTGCCTCAGGTCTTGTAACCCATTTGATTCAAGATATTCCACTACCATTTCCTTCAGCTGTGATTCCATTAATTTCCCACCACTGATGTCAGGCAAACTGGCCTATAATTGCCAGCCTGCTCCCTACTACCACTTTTGTGAAATGGGACTACATCTGCCCTTCTCTAGTCCTTTGGAACCATTTCTGTTTACTATAAGCTGTTAAATAATAAATGTGCTCCCAGGTCGCTCCTGTAAAAAAGCTTTCAGCTTAGTGTGCTATACCTGGTTAAACAACTAAATAAAAAAAAAAAAATAGGATTGTCAAAGGTGCAGCCAGTTAATCCCTGAGCTCCATCAATACCCTTGAATGCACCCCATCTAGTCCCATTGCTTTGTCTACTTTCAGATTTGCATGTTCCTTCAGTACGCTCTCCTCCAAAAAAGAACTAATGTCCATCTCCTTCCCTCCAAAATTCATGTTAGTTTTTTGTGGCCCCTCCCCTTCTCTGTGCTCTGTGGGCACTGAGCAAAAGTATTTGTTCAGGATGTCTGCCTTTTCCTGGTCCCCCTCTGCACAGTCCCTCCTTCCCATTCTAACCTTACAATCCTTCCCCTGGTCCACTTCTTTTCACTTACATGTCTACAGAATGTCTTGTCCCTCTTTACGTTTGCTTGCGCGCATGCGCAAGGCGTTTACAGGAAAGTAGCACACTTGAGGTGTGCCTCTCCATCCAATGCACTGCTCCCTTGAACAGGCATGGCGGTCCTGCACCAATGGGTGCAGGAGCTCAGTATGACAGCAGTGTTCCTCTGCTTCAAAGGAAAACACCGCTGCCATACTGAGCGCTGCCGTCATCCCTCCTCCGCGCACTCCCCCGCGGCTTCATGCGCCCCAAGCTTCCTGCCATGCTGGAGCCCACCCCAGCGTGGCAAACATTGTTTGTTTTGGCCGACGGGGTGCCAAATCCCCGTCGGCTCCACGGCCCCAAGCCATCTGCTGCCAGCTGAGAGCCCACAGCGTGGCAAACCGCTGGTTTGTTTTGCCGATAGGGTGCCCAACTCCGTCAGCCCTCGGCCTCCCCCACGAGTTTGCTGACGGGGTGCCCTCTGCCCCCCCACACATCTTCTGCCATGCTAGGAGCCCACCCCAGTGTGGCAAATGTCCCACGCCGCCTTTTTTTTTTCCTGTAAAACAAAACGGTCCCAACCCCTCCCACAACCCGCACCCACCCACTGTGCACCCAGCCTCCCCACCCCCACCCCATACTTACATTCCGGACTCCGCGCGACAATCTTCGGTCGACCGGGAACACGCCTGCACTTTTCAAAGCCGACCGCTAACTGAGGAAATGCCGTAAGCTGTATAATGGGCCATAGGGGGTTTCACTTTATTGCATATCTCAGTCGTCATTTTGAATTTTGCACCAAATTTTCAACATGCATTTTGGGACATTCTTCATGAATGATGTCACTGTCATGATGTTATTCTGGCCCGAAGGGTGATTTCACAGGCACTGCGCAGTCACTGCGTGAAATCACCCTTCGGCCTTGAATAACACCATGACAGTGACATCATTCATGAGAAGGTGTCCCAAAAACTCCATGTTGAAAATTTGGCGCAAAAATTCCAAAAAATGACTGTTTTACGAACGTGCGTGTTGCAGTTCCTATGCAGGCTCGTAAGTTCGCAAATTTTCAATATTTTCACTCCAGATTTTCAACTTTGCCATTTTATCACACCTTCTTATGAGCTGTGTAGCTGTCATTTTTCACATCTCACCCAAAATGTCTTTCTGCCCATGTAGCGCACAATGGCGCAGTCGGTGTGCGAACTCAATGTATGGGACACATTAAGAAAATCACAGTGACACTGATCATGAGCAGAGGTCTTAAAATGGCTGTGCTGAAAATTTGGTGAAAAAATTCCAAAATGACTGTTTTATGAGTCTATGTTAGCAGTTCCACGCACGCCATGTAAGTTTGTGAATTTTCAATATTTTCACTCCAGATTTTGACATTGCCATTTTACCACACCTCCTTATGAGCACTGCAGCTGTCATTTTTCACATCTTGCCCAAAATGTGTTTCCGCCCATGTAGCGCACAATGGCACAGTCAGTGTGTGAACTCAGTGTATGGGACACATTAAGAAAATCACAGTGTCACTGTTCATGAGCAGAGATCTTAAAATGGCTATGTTGAAAATTTGGTGAAAAAATTCCTACAAATAACTGTTTTACGAGTGTGTGTTGTGCAGTTCCTACGCACGCTTGTAAGTTTGCGAATTTCCAATATTTTCACTCCAGATTTTCAACACTGCCATTTTACCACACCTCCTTATGAGCAGTACAGCTGTCATTTTTCACATCCTGCCCAAAATGTCTTTCCCCCAATGTAGTGCACAATGGCGCGGTCGGTGTGCGAAATCAATGTATGGGTACAGTAAGAAAATCACAGTGACACTATTCATTAGCAGAGGTTTTAAAATGGCAATGTTGAAAATTTGGTGAAAAAATTCCTAAAAATGACTGTTTTACAAGTGTGCGTTGCACAGTTACCACGCACACTCGTAGGTTTGCGAATTTTTAATATTTCCATTCCAGATTTTCAACATTGGCGTTTTACCACACTTCCTTATCAGCAGTACAGCTGTCATTTTTCACATCCTGCCCAAAACGTGTTTCCGCCTATGTAGCGCACATTGGGGGTAACAAAAGATCATGGTGACAATTTATTGTGCAAATACCAACAATCGCACAGGGCATTAGGGTAAAGCACCATACATGCCAAACACCACTGCAAATACCTGTAAGCGAACGTTCGGCATTGACAAATGCTTGTTATTACTGCTTTGGCTATTCTCTCTGCTGTTTGCATCTTTGTGCTCCTTACTGCTTTCCCTGCTTCTTTTCATTTCCCCTGATGCACTTCCCAATCCCCCTCCCTCTACATTTCCTTACACCTTCTGAATGCTGCCCTTTACCTTTTCAACCACATCTTTTGAGAACCGTACCAGTCTCATTTTCCTCTTGCTGGATGCAGAGGTTTGTTGCCTACACTATGCCTCCTTTCAGCTTCACCAACTGTTCTTCCACCCCACCCAGGCCATCCCCCTGTCAGGTAATCCCTGAGGCATTCACCCCTCTTAATAAAATGTTCCCTCCTGAAGTCCAAGACCCTCGCTCTTGTGTGGTTTGATTCCTCAGCCATCCTTATATTGAACCACAATATGTGGTGATTGCTAGTTCCCAGGTGGCCTCCCACCTAGACATCTGCAACACTGTCCACTTTAGTGAGTACCAGGTCCAGTATTGCCCTATTGTGAGTGGGACTGCTGACTAGCTGCTTGAGGAACACCCCCTGCAGAGAGTCCAGGAAGTCCCTGCTTCTAGCTGAAGCCACAGCTAGGATGCTCCAATCTACACCTGGCAGATTGAAGTCCCCCACCAGCAGCACCTCCTCCTTTTCTGCCATCTTGCCAATGACCTCCACCAGTACCTTATCGAACTGAGGTATTGATATCTGTGCAACATGGGTTTAGACCGGGATATAGCACCATGACTGCCTTGGTGGGGTTCACAAATGCAGTCCATATGGCCTTAGATAAGGGTCATTATGCGGCCATGTTGTTCGTGGACCTCACCAAGGCGTTTGATTTGATTGATCACAGCTTACTTTTACTTTCCCTTTCAAAACTTGACATGTCTGAAGGGACAGTTGGCTGGTGCCAGAATTACCTGGACCAGCATACTCAGGTCACAATAATTAATGGCATTTGCTCCTCTCCATCTTCTGTATCACAAAGTGTTCCACAGGGGTTGATTCTGGGTCCTTTACTATTTAGTCTCTTTCTGAATTCTTTATCTTCTATCTGTACCACTTCACAAATGTTTCTCTATGCAGATGATGCGGTAGTCCTCACGAGCAGTGATCATTTCAACACGGCTCAAAATAACTTAGACTCTGATTTTGAATCCTTCCAGTACTGGTTTATTAAATGTAAACTAGTTCTGAATGAAAATAAGACTAAATCTATGCTCTTTTGTAGTCCTAAAAGGAAAAACCGTGGAGGTCCTGTTCTTACTCTGCACATGATTAGTGGTTAGGTAATTAGGCAAGTATATACCTTTAAATACTTGAGACTAGTAGTAGATGACTGCATGTCTTACGAAGTGCATATTACACAGATGACTAAAGTGATTCATCAGAGGTTAGGAGCCCTCTGCAGGTTAAATTCCCTTCTGTTAGCAGGTACAAGATTGCTCCTTGCTCAGAGTTTTTTAATTCCAGTTGTAGACTATGGGTTTTTGTTTTACCATTCTGCATGTGAAGGTTTAAGTTGGGTCAAAACATTGCTGAATAAAATTGCTCACTTTGCCAAACAGATGCCTTTCAGGGCACATCATTGTATCCTGTTAAATAAATTAGGATGGTTTTCCCTAGATTTAAGATTCCAGTATTAAATGGGGATAATGGTAAAAAAATAAAGTGATTACAAAAAAGGTACCAGTTTCTTTTTATTCTGTTTTTAAATGCTATATTGATAAAGCTGGCGCACGTCTTTCAGAGCGGCAACATTTTTGTATACCTAGAAGAAAACATTTATGGGACAGAGAACTTTGTTCTATAATCTTCCAGTGTTTTTTTTAATTCTATGTCAAAAGCTTTTGATTGTGTCACTGTTTCTACATATCAATTTAGAACTGCTTTGAAAAAGTATCTCTTTGCTAGGAAGTAATGAACATGTCTTAATTAGTCTGTTTTTTTATTGTAATACTTCTATGTAAGATAAGCTGTATTTATTTATGTATGAATGTGACTCTGGTCAACCATGAAAATGGGCCATTTGCTCATGGACTTACCAGATTTTAAATAAATGAAACAAACAAAAAAATCCTCCCCCATGCTGGAGGTATGTGGATCACACCAGCGCAAATATTGGCTCTGTTGCCGTTCTCCAGGGTGACCCACATTACCTCTGCCACCCCTCCCGTATCCTGTATTGCTGTCACTTTTATGCTTTCCATCACATAAAGCAACATACACCCTCCTTTCCTTCCCACCCTGTTCTTTCTGAACAGAGTATAGCCTGATATGGCCTGATATGGCCATTTTCCAATCATGAGGAGTAGGGAAATCTTAGCTCCCCCCCAAAAATCAGGGTAATTAGTGAGGTAAACACCAAAATAGAGCAGTCGATAGGGAGAAGGACAGGGGTAAATGGAGAAAAAGACAAAGGCAGTAGGGACAGGGATGGGACAAAAAGAAATAAAGCCATAAAAAAAATGGAGGGTAATGAGTACCAATGCCCGTAGTCTAGGTAAAAAGCTCCCTGAAATGGTGGCCTTGATGGAAGAGGGATGCTTGGATATTGTGGCAGTCACAGAAACATGGTACACAGAGAACCATGACTGGGATGTCAACATACCAGGATACACAATCTATAGGAGGGACAGGGAGGGAAGAAGAGGAAGAGGAGGAGTAGCTCTCTATGTAAGGGAAGGGATAAAAGCAACAGAACTAAAGGGTAAACAGGGAGGAGAGGAGGCACTGTGGGTCACCCACTGTGGGTCACCCTGGAGACTGGAAATGGCTCCACAATCCGCACAGGGGTTGTATACAGACCCCCATCTCAGGTGGAGGAAATGGACAAGGAAATGATAGAAGGCATCCTTGGGATGGCAGACAAAGGGGAGATATTGCTGATGGGGGACCTGAATATGCCAGATGTTGACTGGAGCACCTTTGCTGCAGCCACATCCAAGAGCAGGACCATTCTCGATGCCCTACAGGGGGCATGCCTCAGACAGCTAGTTTTGGAACCCACTCGGGAGAGAGCAGTCTTAGACCTGGTACTCTCAAATGGGGATGGAGAAAGGATCTCTGATCTTAAAGTGGTAGCTATCTGGGAACAAGCCACCACCAAACAGTGTGTGGTTACGATAAACTTATTATAGAGTCAAGCCACACAAAAGTGAAGGTACTGGACTTCAGGAGGGCTGATTTTGTCAAAATGGAGAGTGCCTCAGAAAAGCACTAGCAAACAGGCAAGAAGGTGGGGTGGAGCAACAATGGGGAAACATCAAAACCGCCATCACAAAGGCAACAAGTCTTTGTGTAAAGCAAATAAACAAATCAAAAAGGAAGAAAAAAACACTATGTTTCTCAAAAGAAGGGCCGGGGAAGGTGAAGGAAAAAAAGATAGCATTCAGGAAGTACAAGGAAACACAGAAGGAGTGGGACAGAGAACTGTACCAGTTAAAGCAGAAGGAAGCAGGTAAGGCAGTCAGAATAGCAAAGGCTCAAACCGAGGAAAAGATAGCCAACTCGGTTAAGAAGGGGGATAAAACCTTTTATAGGTACATTAGGGAGCAAAGAAAGACTAAGGCAGGGATACTGAGGCTGAACAAAGAGGAAGGTGGTTGGGCAGAGAGCGACAATGAAAAAGCAGGGATACTGAACGAATACTTCTGCTCAGTATTCACAATGGAAAAGCAGGGGGAAATATCTAATCCAGTCAATAGAAGCACTCTGGATAGGGTGGTTGATATTAGTCCTTTCACAGAAGAAAGGGTTCTGAAAGAACTCTTAAAACTGAAGGTGGATAAAGCAATGGGGCCTGATGGGATTCACCCCAGAATTTTAAAAGAACTAAGGGAAGAACTAGTAACACCACTGACTACCCTTTTTAATAAATCATGGGAGGATGGGGTGGTACCTGAGGACTGGAGGAGGGCAGATGTGATTCCCATTCACAAAAGTGGGAGCAAGACAGAGGCAGGAAACTACAGACCTGTCAGTTTCACCTCAGTGGTAGGGAAAATTATGGAATCACTTCTGAAGGAAAGAATTGTTGAGTACCTAGAGGCCAGTGGGGCACAGGACCCAAGGCAGCATGGATTCACAGCTGGAAGGTCGTGTCAGACAAATCTAATTGATTTCTTTGACTGGGTGACCAAAGCAGTAGACCAGGGAGGGGCTGTGGACATGGCCTACCTAGACTTTAGAAAGGCATTTGACACAGTCCCGCACAAAAGATTAATAAACAAATTAGGCAGCCTGGGAGTGGGTCCTAGGGTGGTAGCCTGGGTAAAACACTGGTTGGACAACAGGACACAGTGGGTAATAGTAAATGGAGTCCACAGTGAAGAAAGGAGGGTTACTAGTGGGGTACCACAGGGTTCAGTACTGGGTCGGTCCTTTTTAATGTCTTTATAAGTGACATTGCAGAGGGACTGGAAGGGAAAGTATGTCTCTTTGCAGATGACACAAAGATCTGCAACAGGGTTGATACACAAGGTGGGGTGGAAAGGATGAAAAGGGACTTGGCAAGGTTGGAGGAATGGTCAAATGTATGGCAGCTTAGATTCAATGCAAAAAAGTGCAAAGTAATGCACCTGGGAAACAAAAACACAGGGGAAGAGTACACAATGAGGGGTGAGATACTAACAACAACAACAATGGAAAGGGACCTGGGGGTTGTCATATCAGACAATCTAAAGGTGGGCCAGCAGTGTGAGATGGCAGTAAGGAGGGCTGGGGGGATACTGGGATGCATAGGGAGAGGCATCACCAGTAGAAAACTGGAAGTTGTTGGCCCTCTGTACAGACAGTTGGTAAGACCAAATCTGGAGTACTGTGTACAGTTCTGGAGACCCCATCTCTGCAAAGACATAGACAGGGTGGAGGCTGTCCAGAGGAGGGCAACCAAAATGATGCAGGGTCTGCATCAGAAGACATATGAAGATAGACTAAAGGAACTAAAGATGTATAGCCTCGAGGAAAGGAGGGAGAGAGGGGACATGATAGAAACTTTCAAATACCTCAAGGGAATCAACAAAGTCCAAGAGGGTAGTATATTTCAGAAAAGAGATGTGCAAAAACAAGGGGGCACAATTTGAAGATAGAGGGGGAACGGCTCAGAGGTAATGTGAGGAAGTATTTCTTCACAGAGTGGGTTGTGGATACATGGAACAGCCTTCCTGAGGAGGTTATAGAGTCAAAAACAGTGGAGGGAATTCAAGAATGCATGGGACAGACATAAGGCAATTCTAATGGGTGGTAGAAGGAAGCAGGCTGTTGGTTAACTAGGATCTGCAGCTTATCCGTTAGGTAGGGAAATGGGCAGACTAGGTGGACCAAGCGGTCCTTATCTGCCATCAAATTCTATGTTTCTATATTTTTCAGTGCTCCATGACTCAGTAATGGCCACAATAGCCACACAGTGGCTCAGAAGGTAGCACACTCGCCTCTGAAGCCGGGAGATCAGAGGGCTGTGGGTTCAGTTCCCACATCAGGCACTTGGGTTAATATTCCAGTACTGACACTGTAGTGCAGCATGAGAGGGGTGCTGCACTCTGAGGTGCCATCTTCCGGATGAGATGTTAAACCAAGGTCCCATCTGCCTGGATTGGTGGTAGTTCAGGTGGATGTTAAAGATCCCATGGCACTTATCGAAAAGAGTAGGGAATTTTTATTAAAGTTGGAAAGTAAAATACAGTCAAATAATACACAAAAGCAAAAGCAAATTACTCAAACAAAATACATATGCCATCATACATAAAATACAAAACTAACATTGCAATAGACTCAAAACTTACTAGACATACTGAAAAATAACCCCCACCCCACTAAAAGAGTAGGGAATTTTATTATTTCAGTAAACCAAAATTGAAAACATACAGTGTTAAATCACACAAAATAATATATAAATCATATAGAAGATAATCTATTACAAAGATATATCATCCAAACAATGTAAAAGGAAAACTGCAAACAGTCCCCCCACTTACAAAATGAGTAGGGAACTTTTGTTATCATAGACAGCAAACCAAACAATAAATTCAATCAATGTTAAGTCACATTAAAGAAAATGATATCATATTGTTTTCATAATAGAAAACAAAGATTATACATGAAACGAAAGGGGAAAAAAAGAAGAGAAGAAAAGCAAATAGAAAACACTAATTCAATACATCCAAAATAATTATTCTAAATTAACCCAATGAAGTTATAGCCAATCTACAGAATCCCATCTAGAGTGACATATGAATGAAGAAAATTTCCATAATCCTGCCTTTTCAATCTCAATATTGCATTAGCAACCATACCAAATAATGCTTCTTGTGAAAAATATTGTTGTTGAATGGTGAAACGGCATCTCACATGCCATATAGTATTTAAAACAAAGCAAAATCAAACATAAAGTCACTTTATCATATTGCACAGTGGTTACTGGCAGAATCCTATACACAACATATCTAACGCCATAGGGTATAAAGGAAAGGTAGGCCATTTTCGAAACAAGCCTCCAAAATCCTTTTATAAAAGGACATTCCAAAATAAGTGTTCCATTGTTCCACTAATTCAAAACACGCACTTCTAGGGCAATACCGATCAGTAATTTGCTTATATTTTAGATTTGCTAGACATTTAATTTGCCATATAGGATAACCATAACACATCCCACATATGAGGTGGAACTGGGGAGGTTAAATATTGCCAATTGCAAGTTTTATAGGAGATGGAAAATAATCAAATGGAGCTCAATCTTGAAAATACTTTTGTAAAATATATGCGATAATTCCTTTCTAGTAAAATGCAAAAAGGTATGCCTTGAAATACCCCATAATTTAATTTTCCCAAAACATATTTTAAGAGATTGTGGGAGATGGTTTATGGAACATTGTCTCGGGAATACCTCATATTCAGGCCAGAAAAGACATAAATCTCCCAGAGTATCCTGAAGCCATGGTTTCCATTGTGTGTCTCTATCTATAAACAGAGGTTTTAAATTTGTATAGAGAAACATAGTAAAGAAAAAAACTACAGGATGTAACATATTTAGGCCCCCATGTTTTTTCTCCCTAAACAACAAGGCTCTCTTTATGGGGTTCAGTCTACTGCCCCATATACAAGCAAAAAAGCAACCATATAACTGTGTCTCCAAAGCTAAAGGAAGACTAAAAACCACACTTAAATATAAAAATATGGGTAATAAGAATGTTTTAACCAGTTGAATCCATTTCAGTTTAGGCAGTCTCCATGTATTCCAGACAGCTACCTTAGTTTGCGCTTCCTTTAGTTTAAATTTCCAATTTAGATATGCTAAATCTCCTGCTCCGAATAGAAGACCCAAAATTTTACAAGTATCCTTAATTACTGAATACCTATAACCTGTGTAAGATGAAAATATTCTATCCCCAGTGTTATACAATTACATTTCTCATAGTTAATTTGTGCATCGGTATATAACAAAAACCTGTAAAACTTTTTTGAAAACCCTTGCAGAGGGAAGATCCCCAATCGAAAAACATAAATCATCCGCATAGGCAATACATTTAACTTCAGGATCAGTACTTGAAAAGGAGAGTCCCCATATACTGTCATGACCATACACCCGCCTAATTAAGGGATCTATAGTAAATAAATACAAAAGGGCACTAAGAGGACATCCTTGACGCACACCCCATAACATGGGATATATAGTCCCTACCCACCCATTACAAAAAGCTTGAGCAGTAGCATTGGTATAACAGGTTTTATCCATTCTATAAAGGTATCGGGTACACCATACCCAACTAAACAGTCCCATAAATAACCATGTCTTACATTATCAAAGGCTTTTGCCTGGTCTAAACTCAAAATCAAACCTGTAAGTTCCCCTGTAGATCCCTTTTGAAAAAGTTCCCGCAAAAGTATTAGACTATTGGTAATGTTCCTATTTGGAATGGAACATGTTTGTGCCGGATGTAAAAAGGGAATGTGCATTAAGTAACAGTCTATTGTTTAATATTTTGGTAAATAGTTTAAAATCTGTATTTAATAGGGTTATAGGTCTCCAGTTTAACAAATCCCCTCTATCTCCTTTTTTATACATAAAAACTACAAGCCCCTCGTTCATACTTTTTGGTAATATCCCCGAGGATAGTATTTCATTCAAAACACCTGTAAATTCTTCCAATAATTGTTGAAAAATTATTTTATAAATTTCATACGGAATACCATTATTCCCCGGGGCTGTACCAGCTTTTACTTGTGCCAACACTGCAGCAACCTCTTGTGTTGTAATATGTGCTACTAAGTTAACTGGCCTTGAATCTGAAATTTGGGGTAAATTACATCCTCCCAACCAGTTCTCATGTGTGTGACTCAATGTTTCAGTAATACCAAAAAGTTTCTGTACATGTAAATCAACAATCCGCATAACCTCTCTGGTATCTGTACACCAAATCCCTGCCTGATCATTAAGACCTGTGATATGTTTCTGATGTCTTTGGGAAGCATTAAATTGAAATGAATTCAGAAAGGCCTTTGTGCCTTGGGTACCAAAACGAGCTTCATTTTCTAAAGATTTTGCCCGATCATACTGAAAATTATTCATCTTTTCTCTTATTTCTATAACTGGGGAGGACTGAAACCTTACCATTGGCTACACAAAGTGTAAATCCAAAATTCTTTCTATAATTTAAGTAAGTATCAGTTTTGTATTTACCATATAATCTCCCTATTGATTGAAAAACGTTTAATTTCAGTTTTGTATCCATCCACCATTCCCGATAAGTATCATAGAGACATAACACAGATTTCCTGGCCTTTAAAATAGCTAGAAAGCCATCTTCAATTGTAGGAAGAAGTAATAGAGCCAAGTTCATTCTCCAGTACCCTGGACCCCATGCATAGGCATATGACTTGCCACCGTAGCTACTATAATTACATGGTCAGAGGAAGTAACAGCCAATGTTCTAGTATCAATCACCTGTAGGAATCGGAAAGAAACCAAAATCTATCCTTGTGGCCTTATTGCCTGAAAAATGTTTTTGCCGGATTCCTGAAAGAGCCATAACATCACTAAGGCCTGTTTGAACAAGTAAATTATTAAGACAAGTAGCATCACAAAACATTTTGGTGGTTCGCATCCCTATCTGTATTGTATCTACTACAATTGAAGTCACCCCCAAAAACATACTTTGAAGTAAATAAATAAGGTTGAAATAAGCGAAATATTTCAATACGTGCAAATTTGTTTGAGGTCATAAACATTGATTAACCGACACTGTAAACCGTTAATCACTACATCCAACAACAATACACCACTAGGACAAGATCAACTAGTTGTATCACCTTTGCAGTGGAACTATTTAGGGCTATACCTACACCACTACAGGGGTCTTCACACATAGACCAATAGGTAACCCCCCATCTCCAGCCAGCAGTTGCTAATTCAATATCGAGTTTGGTATGTAGCCTAGTATCCTGCAAAAAAAACACATCATAATCCTTTTTCTCAAAAAGTGATAAAATCAACACCCATTTCCTCTCGGATAACATACTATTCACATTTAAAGAAGCTACTGAAAGATTATAAACTGCTACCATCAAGAGAGGGGAAACGACCAGCCATATTTTTGAACACATTTTAGCATATTATTTTTTCTTGTTCCCTTTCCTCATTCCCAATCTATTTTTTTTCTTTTTGCCTAAATCAGTTTTTGCCAAATTTTGGTCTATATCAGATGTACCGTCATGTTGTGAGGAATTTACAGAAACTGAGTCAGACTCCGTCCTGTGTCATCTTGTAATACAATAAAGGATTATGTGTAGCTTATAGGGGTTCAGGAATCACCATGCTAATATTGCCAGATCAATGACTACGCCTTCTGGAAGATACTAGAGTAAAGGCCTCTTCAGGGAGCGGTGGAGGCATTGAAATCAAACTGCCGCTAGAAACCTCCACTTGAGAGACAGGATTTTGTGTCACTGACAGAGGCTCAGAAACATCAGGGTGTATCTGTGACTGAGGTTCTTTTGAATCAATGCACAACCATGATTACCAGAAATATGTGGTTGAGGTCTCCCAGAGGGTGTGGTAGGGTTTTATTCCTAAGGGCAGCTTAATCGCAGATTGATGTAAAATCTTGAATACTATAGTCTCCAGATTTATTTTGCACAGCTAAAGGGCAATCAACAAAAGAATGTGCATCTTCACACAGTGAACACTTACTGGGGTGATGACAGTCAGTAAGGACATGTCCTTGTTCTCCACATTGAGCACATTTACCACTTCACACATCCTACTCAGGTGCCTAGGAGACCACACTTATAACAATGTCTTGGTTGGCCTGGATAAAAATAAAACCCTTATCCCGACCCAAATAGAAACAACTAGGTAAATGCTGTAGACCTTCACTGCTTTGAAATAGATTAACCTTATATCTCCACCTCCATTCCAGAAACCTTCATCATCCAATATAGGTTCAGGATTCCCTAAACAGTACATTTTTTTCCACCCAGTACGTTATATCTTCTACATTTACTCCTCATTCGAAAAGTACATTTATTACTTTAAAGGATTGTTTGGTGAGAGGTATACTGAAAATGTAACCACGCCGGGTTAGTTTTTAAAAGAGCATATCTCATCCAAAATTTATTTAGCAAATCTAGTGTACGAAAACTAATGTCATAATTGTTATCACCTGGGGTGTGTATAAGGGCATACACCTCCCCTGGAGAAAACCCAGCATTTGCTTAATCAAAACCTTCCCTACATAAAAACGATCTGGCATACCATCCATAGGACCTAGGAACCTTAAACGCACTGCATTCCTACGCTTGCCAAAGTAACTGTTTTTTAAATAAACTAGCAAATGTAATAGGGGTTGAGATAACAGGCTGATCCTGTACTGGATTTAACTCAGAACCCAAAACATTCGTATAACTTAAAGCTTCAGGAGTGACAGTTTGTCCTAACGTGGGCTCTGATAGCAAAGAACCATTTGATAGTAAATTAGAAATACTGGTTTGAGGAGACACACATAGAGAAGAGTGTACAGTTATTACAGGGAAGTTTCAAAACAGTCTGGCCCATAGCTAGATACAGCATCCTTGATGCAGATTTGGTCTTTTCCCCATCTGCTATGCTTGTTCCGGCAGAGGATTATTGGGTCGGCTATCCAGCCTCCCTCATCTGATTGTATCCAACCTGCCTCCTGGAGAGCTTGTTGAGGGACCAGGATTCATTAACCACCAGATTAGCATCCTGAGGTGGGGTTTCATCCGTTGATCGATGTAAAAACTGGGGCCTTTTAGAACCTTAGGCACAGTACCTGGTAGGCCCAAGGAGAGTCCAAAACGGGCCTTTTTCTTTTTCGATCCTCCTCAGCTTGTTGTTTTAATTCGTTGAACTCAGCCAAAGCTTCTTTTATCAGCTGCCGTTTTTTTTCCAACAATACATTAAGCTCCTCAGACCCTTGCGAAAGAGCTGGAGCTCCACACAAAACTGCAGCATTTTCACCCATCATTTCTCCCGAGATCCCAGGCTCCGTCAGAAACTCACGGTTTTGCTCCAGCTCCACACTCCCAATGACTTCCGCATCGTGCACTAATACTTCAGGCCGCAGGGATTCAGGCACGCTATGCTGGCCACCATCAAGGTGCATCCCAGCCGCACTACTGTCCCCGCACGGATGATTTAGGAGTTGAACAACATCCGTCCTACTTCCACTGCTCTCTGCAGCCATCCGGAAAGCCGTACCATGTTCCCTGCTGAGCCTTGCTAACTCAGTCACAGCATATCCTCCTCCACTGTCCTCCTCCTCCTCCTCCTCCGCCATCTTGGTTCCACCAGAAAATGGGTCCCCGCTGCTCACAGGAAACAGGAAGTAGGGGAATTTCCCCGGTGTCCTGGCCAAATTTCCCTCATTCACTAAAAAAATATCACCAACAGCTTAATCTGGTTCAAGGTCAGTTGGCATTCATTTGTATCCCCCTCCCCCGGGTCGTGCCTGAAAATAGGCAGGATTTGTCTAGTGCACTTACCCGGTCAACAAAAACTAACTAAACTAAACTAAACTAAACTAAACAATACCCAGGTTGGCTTCTGCCATGATGGCCTCTAGTTGCAGAATCTTATTTCCAAAACTTCTAGCATTCAAGCACATAGCCTTGCAGATTGTAACCACTCTGCTTGCTACTCCTCTTTTTACCTTTTTTCCCCTCTCTCCTTCCCCATCTCTTTTCAATGGTCCTGTTTCCATTTCTTTTAATTCCACCACCCTGCCTGCTTCATTAATTTGCACCCTGAGGTATTCTTCTTCCCTCAGGTTTTCTCTACTTCCTACTTTAGCTTATAGGAGGGCAGGTTTTGCTCAATTTCTTCCTTCACCTCCTTGGCTAGTTTAAAAATTTATCAAAGTAAATTTAAACCATCTACTGAAGACTTCCAGATGGATTCACCCCTGCATAGGCCTTTATCTGTCTTGGGGGGTCCCCAGTCCCCATTGTAGCTGAACCCCTCCTCTCTGCACCATTCCTTCAACCATAAGTTGAAGCTCCTAGCGGGAGATCCATCTCCTCCCCTGTTGTAGACAGATAGTACCTCAGTGAAAGCCTCTGAACATGCTACCTGAGCAAGACCTCTCCCCAGTTCCCTGAACTCCCCCTACACTACATCAGCCCCATCCCTAGCAAGGTCCTTAGTCCCCAGGTGGACAATGACATATAGCTCTGCCTCCCATCCTGCTGCTCTAGTGATTCTCAGGATCTGCTTCCTATCCCTCCTGGCTGTGGCCCCTCATAGTCACCTAACTTTCCTCTTCCCATTTCCTACTTCCAAATCTATCCCCCTCACACCAGAAGTTGCTTTGTCCACTTCTGGGGTACTCTTCACTCTTCTTGGGGTCTCTGCTATGGAGGACCCACCATATCCTCTCTGGTCACTATCACAAGTGCCTCCTCCTGGCAGTCTTCCCTCCCCCATGAGTGGCATAGGAATTGCATAGTGGTACCAGCTAAGGAATGCACCACTGACTGACAAATGACCCTCACCCTTTCAGAGCCCACCATTGTCCAACCACTCCTGCTCCTAGGCATCCTCTGGTCTATCGGTGTCAGACTCAGTGGCCTCTGGGTAGGGGAAGAGGTCCCCCAAATCCTAGCCAGCTTGGCCTGGAGTCTATTGACCTCCTCCCTCAACCCAGAGTGATGTGTACAGATGGGGCAGCATTGCAGTCTCCAGAAGATATTCAGCCAAGTTGCTGCAGTTCCTTCCTCCTGAGTACTGAAGCAGCCTCTGTGTGTGCCATCCTGAGCTATGTAGTTGAAGTGCAATCTGGGCAGTGGGCAGAAAGTGTGTGCCAGCTAGCAGCATGCCAGTGCCTGGTCCCTGGTAATCAGCACTTTGGTAGGACCCCAAAAAACATTAAAAAAGTTTTTTTCTTTTTGTGGCAGTTTTCAGATTGAAACTCTTCACGCTTCCCCAGGTTGCTGAAGTTCCTTCCTCCTTCATCCTGAAGCAGCCTGCTTGTGTGTGTTGTCCTGAGCTGTGCTGTTGTAATGTGATCTGAGCTGTGGGCACCAAGTGCATGCCAGCTGGCCACATGCTGGTGCCTGGCCACTGGTAGTTGGCACCTTGGTGGCTTCCCATTAAAAAAAAAATCCACATTCCCTCAAGTTGGTGAAGTTCCTTTCTTTCTTCTCCACCTCCACCTCCTGAATCCTGAATCCTGAAGCAGCCTGTGTTTGTGCCATTCGGAGCTGTGCTGTTGTGGTGTGATCTGGGCAGTGGGCAGCAAGTGCATGCGAGCTGGCAGTGCACCAGTACTTGTCCACTGGTAGTTGGCACCTTGGTTGCATCCCATAAAAAAGTGAAAAATAAAACCCCTCCACATTCCCTCAAGTTGCTGAAGATCCTTTCTCCTCCTCCTGAGTCCTGAAGCAGCCTGTGTGTGGTGTGGGTGTGTGTGTGTGTGTGTGTGTGTGTGTGTGTGTGTGTCATGCTGAGCTGTGCTATTGCAATGTGATCTGGGCAGTGGGCAGCAAGTGTGTGCCAGCTGGCAGCTAGTTGGTGTCTGGTCTTTGGTAGTCCTTGGTCGCGTCCCATTGATAAAAATTTAAAAACAAATGAAAAAAATAAATACAAATAAAGCTAAGAAAATAAAAGAATAACAAAAAATTGAAAAAAAATTTAATAAAATCAAGTCTTATTCTCATCATACATAACCCAAGTGACTTAGTCCTGTAGCAAGGATTAGGAAATGGAGCAACAGAGTGTTCAAGGAGATGGTGGCATGGGATCATCCAGTCACATCAAAGAAGAAAACAAAGCAGAGTGGGCTTGGTCATAGATTCTCTGCCTCAGTGGAAATATACATGTGGAGGAAGATGGCAGTAGTGGTCGAACAGTCCATAAACTATTGCACATTGTAGGAACTACTTATAGTGACATTGAAAAGGTTGCAACACAAGCAATCGTTGTGGAAAAAAGGACTAAGAAAGGAGTTTGTCAGGTAGTGACACAGGCAGAGGAGGAGTAAAGTGATCTGGTGGAGCTTGGAGGCTGAGATACAGGCTGTGATTATATACCCATACCTGATAAAAGTGATAGCAGGATCAGCAGGTCTGAGGAGGAGGAGGTGGAACAGGTGGTAGTTTGACTTGGGGCAGATGCACTTAACAGATCAAATAAGACCAACAATGGTGGTAAAAAAACAGAAAGGCCAAAAATCAACAAGGGGAAAACCAGCAGTAAGCAACTGAAATAACAACAGCTAAAGAAGACACAGGCAAAACTGGTGGCCTAAGTCACATGGTATAGGAAGAAGAACCATTTCCTGACCTTAACGAAGTTGCGGAGGAAGAGGAGGAGGGTGAGAATGTGGAAGCAGGCCTAATAGGCAACAGCCAAGAGTGCCAGGAGGAAAGACCAAACTGGTGATGTCAGTGGTGTAGGATTTGTTTAAGTGGACAAAGAATCTCAGACACATGTAATGTGTCTTTTATGTAAAGAAAGGCTAAGTGAAGGTAAGGAGTGAATATGGCTGAGAACATTGACCATGAAAAGGCATTTGTTGAAGTCCCACAGATTGCAGTATGAGAAGGCATGCCAAAACATGGTGTCAGCATCAGCCTCATCAGGCAGTGAAGACCTTATAGACGTCATTTGGCATCTTAAGTATCATTGGTATTTTGATTTCATGATAATGATGATGGCCTGGGGGATAAAAACAGTACAAGTCTGGGTAGAGAGGGAGAATAAGAGTAAGAATGTCCTTCAAGAGGTAGCTGATGCACAACTCCAACATCTAAAGGGGAGTTGAGATTGGCTCAGGGGATCAGAGAGGGGGGAAAAGGATTTGTTCTTTTTTTATTAGACCCCCCTCGGTCCCTGGCTGGCCACTCCTTCAGGTCACCTAGGACCCCTGCTGGCACTCTACCCTCACCACCAGCCACCACCCTATATGACAGCCCCCCCGGTAACCTGACAGTACCCTTCATCAGATGGGCCTCCCCTTCCGAATGGGAAGGTGCTGGAGGGGCCAGCAAGTGCTACTTGTTTGTGTGGTGCTGCTGGGGTGGATCAGGCTAGTCCGGGGCTTCGTGTCAGTGGGGGACTGGCAACCATCATCTGGTCATCCAGGGAGCCATTTTCCTGGTTTTCTCCCCTGGAAGCGTGACGTCTGGGACATCAAGGCAAGGGCCGACATCTACCACGCTCCTTATGTAGTGGGACCTGATGTGCTGCCACACCCCTGGCCTCTGCCAGAGGTTGATAGACACCAGGCCACAACACTCCCTCCCCCCAGGAGATGGCAAGCCATTGTGGGACACTCAAGCCATCTCCTCCTGGCCGGCCCTCAGACACCCAGGTCCATTCCCGAACCCAGGTCACCGGTGTTGAAAGCAGAACTCTAACCACTGTTCCAGTGGGCCAGCCCCCTGGAAAAGGATTTCTTCAAGTATATAAGAGACAAGAGGAGTTGTAGGGATGAGATTGTCAAAATCAAGGGGGGTGGGGTTGAGCAGAAAAAGGGGAAGACAAGGCAGAGTCACTCAATGAGTATTTCTGCTCGGTGTTCACTAAAGAAAAAGATGGACTGATACTACAGGGAAAGGAGGGATGAGTGGAGGGGGGGGCAGAGATAATAGATGGGGTCACCCAGGAGGATAGGGTTCTGAAAAGCCTTAATGCCTTGTGGGTGGACAAGGCACCAGGACCTGCTGGTGTACATCAAAGAGTCCTGAAGGAATTGGCGGAGGTATTGGCAGGCCCTCTGGCAGACCTGTTTAACACCTCCTTGGAGACAGGGAGTGTGCCCATGGACTGGAGGATGACTTATGTGGTACCCCTCCACATGAGTGGTCCCAGGGATGATCCAGGCAATTATAAACCAGTATGCTTGAATTCCATCATGGGGAAGCTGATGAAAACCATTCTGAAAGAGAGGTTTTTAATTGATAACATTTTATTTTTATACAGGAACATATGTTAAGGATAGATTCCCTGTTTTCAACAAGAATACCCTGTACAGCATGCACATAATATAGCATAACATTTGTGTAAGACAATACAAAGTTCTACATAAATAAAAACAGTTAAAATGTTCAAGAGTAGCAGTTATATGGTGATTTAAAATACGTCTTCAAAGCTAACTAAAATTCATGTAGGGAATTTTTTTGCCTTCAATTCCATAGGTATCTCATTCCATGACTTGGCTATACTGGTCTGTAGTATTATTTCACCATATCTACAGTATTATAAGTCCTGGCCCAAGTAATTTTTAAAGTACTTTCTCTTAGGGAATATTTTTTTCTTTTGGCTAGTCTCATTTAATGTTAGATGATGTAATGGATGATTGTTTTTGGACTGCAACAGTTTGTAACACCAGGTTAACCAAGTTACTTCTCTTTTTTGTTCTGGTCCCATCCAGTTTAGATCTGTATAAACTTTACAGTGATGAGTGCCAGACCTACTAGAATTGGCAAATCATGTCATCTTGTAATAAGTTTGGTCTAACTTTTTCAAAGCCTCTTTTGGAGTATTTCTATATGTTAATCCCCCGTATTCAAGTACTGGTAATAGGAGTTGTTGCACAAGTTTTATTTTTACATCTTTTGCTAAACATTGTGTAAATCTTCTTAGGGCTCCCAATTTCTGAACTGGTCTTCTTTGCTAGTAAATTTATGTGATCTTCATATGTCAATTTCTGATCCACTAACACCCCTAGGTATTTGTAATTTTTACTGTTTACAACTTTTTGGTTATTTCTAAATAAGATGTTCAGGTCATTTCATGTCTTCACCTTCAATCCAGTTATAAAACTCATGCATTGTGTTTTTTAAGTTTCATTAGTAACCCCGAGTCCTTAAACCACCCTTCCATCCCCAACATATCCTCCTGTAATTTTTGTTCAAGTGAGGTGCGTTTGTCTGTGAATGCCACCAAAACAGTGTCATCCACATACAGCCAGACCTCACTGTTTTTCAGGACCTCAGGTAACCTAGAAACATAAACATTAAAAAGTAGGGGTCCCAAAATGGAGCCCTGTGGAACTCCCCTTTTTACTTTCTCTAGTTTTGATAATGTTGCTCCCACTGATACACATAATTTTATGTCAGCTAAGTATGACTTAAACCAGTGTAATGTTTTGACATGGACTCTTACTTCATAAAGTCTTTTAAGTAATATCCCATGGTCAACTAAATCAAAAGCCTTACTGAGGTCCACGAACACGGCCCCTGTACTCTAACACATGTTCATGTGTGTTGCAACTAAATTACTGAAATCTACCAGAGCCATGTCCTTGGACCTCCCTGCTTTGAATCCATATTGACAGTTGCCATGTTATTCTAAGTATTGGTAAAACGGTCTATGGGCAAATATTTCCATTAATTTGGACAATAAGGGAAGCAAGGCTATTGATCTGTAGTTTGATGCTATTAGAGGGTCCCAACCCTTATAGATTGGGACTACCTTCCTTATTTTCCAAACCTCAGGATAGGTCGAGGTGCATAAACTCCAGTTTAATAAGTACGTTATTATTGGTGCCAGGATATCAGCCCCTACTTTCAAGAATTTGACTTCTACCCTGTCTATTCCACTTGATTTACCGATCTTCAAATTTTTTAGCTCTTTTTCAACTTCTTTAGTTCTAATTTCCTTGAATCTAAACATTGGTTTACAATCTCTCTCTTGTCTATTTTTTCTACTTTCTGAATTAATTTGTGAAGCTCAATGTCTGAGGTACCCATCCTGAGATTTTCAAGTCCCAGGTCGGTTAGTTCTATAAAGTAATGATTTAACATATTTGCAGCTTTCTTCTGGTCTTCTATTATTAGATTGTTCTCAGTCAGGTGAATTGGGGTCCTGGAGCCTGCTGGGTTTTAAGTTTTTTTAATCTGATGCCAACATTTTTGGGGATCTTTTGCTGCTAAAATGTTGGTTCTATAATATTGAATTTTGGCTGATCTAAAAGCGTGCTTACACCTATTTCGCCATTTTTTGAAGGTGTTCCAGTCTTCAAGGAGCTTAGTTTTTTTTTTGACTTTTTTCCATAATCTTCTTTTTATTCTCTGACGTTTTTTGATGTTATCTGATATACATGAGAGTTGTTTCTTATTGTTAGATATTTGTACCTTAGTTGCATGTTTATTTGCTATGGAAGTTAGTGTGTTATTAAAGCCTTGAACAGCTAGGACCAGCTCTGGGATTAAAGTTATCCTAGTCCAATTTACCCTACACAAGCTTTCCCTGAAGGCGTTTATATTAAAGTTCTTTCAATTTGTTATGCAGTAGGATACAGTCTCAGTTTTGTGGAGGTTAGTCCACTCCAGTTTGCACATAATTGGGTAGTGATCCCCCAAGTCTAGGGTCATTATTTCCACATGTTTAGACAGTAGGTCCTGGGAGATAAACACGAGATCCAAAATAGGGCCCAAATCCATGTTTTTCATGCATCTTGTTAGTTCTTGGATCACATGACTAAGTCCCAGAATGTCCAGACTATCTTTTAGTTTGCTACCATGTTTCTGTCTCCAGTTGGCATTAAAGTCACCCACTAGGATAAAGCTGTATTTTGAACAATATCTAATAACTTAGCTGCGAATATGTCAAAGTGGGCTAGCATTGTCCTCAGTGGGGCATAAACTATCCCAGTCTTCAATCTGTTTGATATTATTTCCACAACCATGCACTCCATACCCTCGAGATTTTCCAAGTAAACAGTTCTAAATGGGCCCAGAGTGTTTTTGATATACAACATAACTCACCCTCCTCTTTTGCCCCTGTCCTTCCTAACCGGTCCATATCCATCTATCTATACCTCTCTGTCCTCAATTCTTTCTTGGAGCCATGTTTCGGTAACCCCCATTATGTCAGACTGACCTTCATCAGCCCAAATTCTGAAGGCATCTATCTTATTCACTAAGCTCCTCACATTTTTGTGTGTTATTTGAAGGGCTGCAGATTGCTTGGGTCCGGGGTCAGTTCGATGTCTCCACCAATTATTAAAAGGTGAGATAGGAATTGACTTGAATCCTGTAAACAACAATTATGTAGCCCTGCAGAAATTTTTATTAAACCTCTTTTATATTGGTCCCACTGTTTTGTGAACCTATTTCTAAAGTGCAACTGTACTTTCTTTTTAGAGCACTCCATATGTTGTATGCAAAACCATCTTGCCAACCTAATTTGCCTAATTCCTGCTTTTTTCTGAGTCATCTTTGTGTTTTAGTTGTGTTATATTGCACTGTCTCATTGTCAGCGGTTGTTTTTTATTTTTACTACCCAGGGCTCCATTTAGTCCATGTAAGAACCCCAGTAGGAACATGCCAAAGATAAACATGTTAATTTTCATTTTTCCTTGTGCTTTACCTCCTTCTTTAATTTTACATGTATGCAACCCTATTTTCTGAATTTGCTAAATTAATTTCTGTTAGTGTTTTGACTGGTGCTATTAGTTAAACAAGGCACAGATTCAATTACTGGCACCTACTGTCAGAACTGGTTTGGTTAAACGTTTAAATAAATGGTATAATTGATACACCTATGACTGTGCTGCCACCACAGTCATCAAAATCCTGTCTACCTCAGATGACTTGTATTCTGCACCTCTGTTGTAGTTAGTGCTCCAGTCAAAAAGTCCAAGTTTACCTGCTAGCACAGCTGTATTGTCTAACTGGCTATACTTGTACCAACTCTTTATAGGAGCACTGTGGCATACCTTCAATTATTCTACCGCCCCAGTCAGCGGTACCCAAATACTACTTGTGCTCCCATTAAAGTTATAAATTATACTTTAGCAAAAAATTAGATGTTTAATATAATAATCCTTAGGGTTCAGTTTAGTTCTAATATTTAATATCACAAGTTTTTAATCTCTGTAAACTAATCACAAATAAGGGAGCCTGTTTTCCCCAAGCTGCTACTGATTGGGAACTGGATCGCTGGCCTACAATGGTGTAACTTTCAGATCCTTTGATTCTCGCTCAAGGAAATCTGTATAGGCAAAATTTGTCTAAGTGAGGGTCAGTAATCAGATCACCACAACCAGATAGCTGTCACCCAAATGGAAAGTTTAAGGTGATCCGATTCACCCCCGCTCAATAAAATGTTAGTATCCAATGGTAATTTTATACATTACTGTAACCCTACGGATCTTTAAAGTAGACCTTACTCAGTTTGGTATAGTGCTTAAAGTAATAAAAAAAAAAACTTTGTGTAGTACTGTAGTGTACATTATCAAAACGTGATAACCTTCTGGACAGTAATGGACTCCAGGATGAAAGACACCACGGATATGTCTTGGGAAGATCATGTCAGACTAACCTAATCAACTTCTTTGATTGGGTCACAAGAGCAGTTGATGGGGGCCATGCTGTGGATGTCCTGTATCTCGAGTTTAGCAAGGTTTTCAACTCGGTACCACATGGAAGGTTATTGGGCAAGTTGAGAAACCTGGAGGCAGGGGAGAAACTAGTGGGGTGGATTAGGAGCTGGCTGCAGAATAGAAAGCAAAGGGTGCAGTAGTTTAAGTGGGGAGACATCCAAGCCAAGGCAGGTGACTAGTGAAGTACTGCAGGGTTCAGTGCTAGGCTCCATTTTATTCAATGTCTTTATCGGGGACATTGCAAAGGGGGTCAAGAGTAAGACCAGCCTGTTCACCAATGACACAAAGATATTTATTTATTTTATTTCTTTATTTAAAAGTTTCACCCTGAAAGACATACTGAGCAGACATGTTCGTTTTCAGATGCATCCTGGTGGAGAGTGGAAAGGGATACACAGTAAGTACAGCAGCAGAAGTCAACAATACAATGCATAGGCAAGCAATAACACATGATGAGATGTGGGTTATCTCCTGATAACAGCACACCCAGGTGCATTATGAGGCATGAGGCGCTTGTGCTGAGTGCCATATGCACCTGCGCATGCGGTTATCAGGAGATAATCCACATCTTGGAGTGTATTATTATGCTTATAAAATGGGCACAACATGTATAAAACTAGCTCTGAAGAAGTTACTAAACTTCTAAGAGTAAAATATCATTTATTTCTCTTTTTTTTTGAGTTTTAAAGAAAATAGTCCCTCTTACTGTACAATGTGATCTGTGCATTTGTCTCTGCCCCCCAAAGTCTACAGACAAATAGTTATTTAGTGATATCTGTTTTTTTTTCCCTATTTATATCAGTATATTTTTTTTTTTACAGAGTACCCATTTCTGTCTCCCGGTGTTTCTATGCCCATTCTGCCCCCCCTCCCACACACACACACACACAGAAACTCTCTTTGTTTTGTACTTGAGTTTTTTCTGTTGACTATTTTGTTTCTTTGATGAATGGCCAGTGTGGCTGGAGCTGAGTCTTTTCTGGATGACTGGCCAGTTTCACACTGGAAGCGAGCATGTCCCTTTGCAGTTGCCATTGTGAGTGCTTGTGAACTATGCACTATTATGGCTCTGCAGTATGAGAGCGAGTGAGATGCTGCCGATGCCTTTCTGTTTGCTGCTTCACCCCACTCACTTTAAATTATTTATTTAAAAATTCTGGCTGCCTGGCACTGTGCAGTAATGTTAAGGGAAAGGGAAGGGCATGGCAAGGACTGAAAACCCAGGGAATAATGCTGGAAAAAAATGATAGTGACTGAAAGGAGGATGTGGCAAATGGCAACTGTGGAAACAAAAATACAGGTATAATTTGATTAGTATACCTGATAAATCTGTGTTGGTTGGAGTCTGGGCAGAATGAGGTGGGTTAGCTGTATGGCTGGGGGGTCGGGTGACTGACGAGCTGGATGGGAGAGTTTTATTCTTGAGGAGGCTATAGATGATGATCACTCATATCATGTGTTATGTCAGGCTGGCACGGTTTTGGTTCAGGGTGGCACAGTGATATGCTGCTGTTCTGTGGCTAGTGTGGCACAATTAGTGCCAGTTGCCAGGTTATGTCCTGATAAGAACATAGCTAAAAACAGCTTTCAGCCAGTCAGGATTAAGGCTTTCTTTAGCCCATTTTATAATGGTGAATAGAATACAAACGTACACAGAAAGAACAAAATAGATAACAGTACATTTCAATAAATTACAACAATAACAAGAAACGTGCTAGGAGACTAACAAAAATAAAAACAAACAGTATCATAATAAAAATAGGATAGGTACTAATCTGCAAACAAATGCAGAGGCAATTATGGTAAAGGTGATAAATTAATCATATAACACATCTACTGGAGATGGGGAAGTGGTCCTTGAGGAGGGAGTTGAGGATATGTGGGGAAGCAACATGATGGATGGGAGGAGGGAGGGCATTCCAAATTTTGGGGAAGCAGTGTGACAATGCAGCCTGACTAACCGAGCTAGTCCTGGACAGAATGGTTAGAGTGTGGAGGTCATGATTTCTGAATGAATGAATGTGAAGATGACAGTTTGAGAGAAACAGAGAAGGAGAGATAGGGAGGGAGGGAGTGATACCAGAATTTTTTTTTTTTTTATTTAGTTGTTTTACCAGGTATAGCACACTAAGCTGAAGCCTTTTTTTACAGGAGTGACCTGGGAGCACAAGGAGGTTAAGTGACTTGCTCAGGGTAACACAGTATGCAGATGGAAGCTATGGGATTCAAACCCTGGTCTGGTCTGCTGGATGTCACCAGATTTGCAGCTCAGAGCCTTAGACCACTGCGCTATACTGCCTCCAAAATTTGGCAAGAAAGATGGCACAGAGGATAAGGCGCCTGTTGGCTAAGGAAGGGAGAGTGATTTATAAAGGGTACAGTGATGGGTAAGAGGAGGACAGTCAAGAGTGAAGCAGCAGAAATAGTGTAAAAGAGAGTCCAGCCTAATTAAGGAAGATTTGGGAGTAGCACTGTTGACTACATCACTATAGTCAAAAATAGGTAGAATAATTTTCTGGACCAGGGCATGGTGAGCCAGCAGAGGAATACAGGCACAATTTCTGCATAAAGCACCCAATTTAGGGTGTAGCTTTTTGTGGATGGCATCAATGTGTCCAGAGAAGGTGAGGTGCTGGTCAAGCAGACCCCAAGGTATCTGAAGGAGGAGGAGGAGGAGGAGGAGACCTAAAGTAATGCCCCATCTTGGGTGTGGTAAGAAGAGGAGTTTAGCTGAGAGAGTCTCTGCTTTGTGCCAAAGGTAATGGAGACTGTCTTCTTGGTATTTAAAAATAACTGGTTTGAAGGAAACCAGGCCTGTACTTTGTCAAAATTCTGCTTAAGTTTTGATGCTACCACAGAAAGGGAAGGGCCAGATGCAAACAGGACAGTATCATCTGCATTCATGTGGATGGAGGTGAGAGGACAGGCAGAGGGAAGGTTGTTTAGGAAGATAGAGAAAAGTAGGGGGCCCAACACAGGGCCCTGGGGAACACCAGTGGAGCTGAGGGGGTGGCAATGGCGTCACCAATCTGAACTGAGTGTTTTCTACCCACTAGGTAGGAATGAAATCAATTGGTAGCTGAATTAGAGAGCCCCGCTGCAATGAGTTTTGCAATCAGAAGGTGGTGGGAGACCATATCAAAAGCTTTGGCTAGATCAATAAATATAGCAGAGGTAACAAGGCCCTGGTCATCCCAGTGAGTATGGAATCAGAGAGCCTCAGGAGGAAAGAGGTGGTGGAGTGGTGTTTGTGGAAACCAGACTGGTAAAAATGAAGAAAGAGGAGGAATCAAGGTAGCAAGAGAGTTGGGATAGAATCAAGTGTTCCTGTAGCTTGGCAAGAATGGGGAGCAATGGGATAGGCTGGTAATGACCAAGGGAGGAGGGATCACCATCTTTAGCAAGGGGGATAACAGTGGCATGTTTCCAGAGAAATGGGACAGAAACAGGAGTGAAAATAGATTTAGTAAAGAGGTAAGGGGAGTAGCAATAGCAGGTGTAGAGAGGTAAAGGATTCTGGAATTAATACCAGAGGGGCACTTACCCTTAGTGGGGCTAAGGGCCAGAAGAGCATTTAGAACATCAGATGGGGATGAAGCATAGAAGGAAAAAGAGGAGGATGAGGGGGAATCTGGATGAGAGGGATGAAGGGGGGAGGATGGAACTGAGAAGGAAGGAAGAGTGGAAAGAAGAGAGGAGGCACAAGAGGTAAAGAACTTGTTAAACTCAATGGCCACAGTGAGGGGATCAGCTATGGAGTTATGTGCAACAGTGGACTGTGAGGAAGGGAGGCAGAAACTTAGGGAGGATCTAGCTAAACTCAAGCACTGGTCAGATGTGTAACAGTTGGGGTTTAACGTTAAGAAGTACAAGGTCATGCACCTTGGAGCCAGAAACCCCAGGACCAGCTATTGCCTGAGGAGAGTGCAGGTAGCAACTTCAGAGGAGGAGAAGGACCTAGGGTCAATGATCACAGGGGACATGAGGGTATCAGCACAGTGCTGGAGGGTGGCAGCAAGGGCCAATCAGATGCTAGGGTGCATTGTAAGGGGTATCACCTCAAGAAAAGAGGAGGTTAACCTGCCCTTGTACAGATCACTGGTGAGTACTGTGTGCAGTACTGGTGCCCTTACCTAAAAAAGGATGTAAGATTGCTGGGGGGTGCAGCATAGGGTGACAAGGATGATCATGGGGCTAGGGGAGATACCATATGAGGAAAGATTGAGGGAGCTCAACATGTATTCCTCAGAGGACAGAAGGGGGGGCATGATAGAGACCTTTAAATACTGTACTTATAAGGCATAAACAGGGTCAAAATGGGAGGATTGTTCCACTTACAGGGAGGTAGGGTCACAAGGGGGCACAGTCTGAAGTTGGAAGGGGGAAGATTCAGGAAGGAGAAAAGGAGACACTACTTCACAGAGAGTGTGGTGGCTGAGTGGAATGCATTGCTGGAGGAGTTGATTGCACTGAAGACAGTGAGCAGTGTTAAGCGGGGATGGGATAGAGTCACAGGGAGGGTAAGTACAAACAATAACAATAGGGGAAGTCCAGGGGGAGAGGAGGATGATGAAAGGGGAATGGGGGGCAACTGCAGAAGAAGTAAACTGTGAGCTGCACACTCGGGCAGACTTGATAGACCTATGGGCTTTTTCTGCCGGTGCCTTCATATGTTTGTATGTTTATATCTTCCATTCATCAGTTCTTTAGCCCATTGAGGTCCACAGCTCCAAGGGACAACAAATCCCCAACCACTTCTTCCCACGGGGTAGCAAAAATAGGAGCCAACTATCATGTCCAGGGGAAAAAGTACGCAGCTGTCACTGGTTGAGTCCCTGGAAATAAGCCAGAAATATAAAGCCAACAGACCAGAGGCAAGAAAGATAACAAGAGCAATTGGGGAAACGCTAGCCACTGACTTGCTGCCATTGTCCTATGTGAGCAATGCAGGTTTTCTATTACTAATGCAAGTTGCAAAGCCAAGGTATCAAGTGCTCTGCCATTCCTATTTTGCCACAGAGGTTCTTCTTGATTTATATCAGAGTGCCTACAAGACTGTCTTATGGCCTCAAAGCATCATTTGTTCCAGCGATTCACATCACCACTATAATGTGGATCAGTGGTCAGACTACTGATTACATAGCAGTGACTGCCCGTTGGGTCAGTTTCCCCTCTTTGTTCTCCTTCTTCTTCTTCCTCCTCCTCTGGGTTAAATGCCAGCAAAAACAGCAGTAGCAGTAGCCACAAGTTACCGGGGCTCCCCAACCTCCACAAGTAGGCAGATTTATGTATTGCTGTCTTTGACAATGATCATCATGCAGGAAACATGTTACACTTCCTTCAACAGAAGCTGGATGAAGGATTGACACCACATTCATTAACATTAGGTTATATAGTATCAGATAATGCAATAAGAATTGTAACGGTAGTTGATGTTGGGGATTAGACACATGTTCCATGTTTTACTTACTGAATAAATCTCATAGTTCGGGCATACCTCTGAACTGTCCCATTTTTTCCACGATTTCCCACATTTAGACTCCCTGTCCTGAAGTCCCAAATTGATTGCTTCTTTTATGGATTTTTACAACACCAGTGTAAGCCTACCAGACCTGTTTAACCCTTAGGCTAACAACACAATTCGAAAGTATAGGAACTCTGGGCAGCTATGTTAGTCAACAACACAGCAAGGGTTAAACTCATCCAAGCAGAAAAAAGGAGGTTGCAGGAGCCACTCCTCCCCTGGCATTCCACAGGCTCATCTGTTTCTCTAATGAGACAACTGAAAGAGAGAGAGAGAGAGAGTGAGAGAGACAGAGAGACACACAGAGAGAGAAACAGAGACACACACACACACACACACACACACACACACTGCATTCCAATACACTATATTTCTGTTCAGTTAAATCTGGAAAGTAATAGCAGTGAATCCTTAAAAGCATGGAAATTAACTTAACACCGGATCCTAAAAAAAATGTTTCTTTAGCACTGCCTATGTTCCACTTTTGTTTCAAATATGTAAATGAAGTAAGCAATAACTCATGACAGGGTGTGTGGTTACTGGGGATTAATTAACACCCCAAGTACATTGTGAGGCACGAGGCTACAGGCTGTGTCTCCTCACAGTGCCTGAAGTGTTGATTAATCCCCAATAACCCCACACCCTGGAATGGGTTATTGCGCTTATAACATGGGGTATGCTCAAAACGGTGAAAACAACATTAATTGGTTTTCTCCCTGTTCAAAAGCCAAAACAATTACTGTATCCTGCCACCTGGAAAAATAGTCCACAACAAATAATGGCAATCTGACTGCTGGAATGCACATACAAATGTCAAAAATATTGTACTGATATTACTTCTGACAATTGTTGTGCATAATATGCTTTCTGAGAGAGTTGCTCCGTCTTGAAAGTGGGAGACATTCAGGCCATCTCTCTCTCTCTCTCTCTCTCTCTCTCTCTGTCATTATGGAACGGCAAGGAAGAATCACACTGAACAGTTCAGTGTAGGCACATCTAGGAACTTCAACAGGGCACTGACTCACAAGTTCTGCACAACATTTGCTGAGACAGTGAGAGAGAGACAGAGAGAGAGGCAGTAATCTGTGCTGCACATAAAAGATTATGACGATCAGTAATGTGTTTGTACTTTAGGGCAAAAATCTATGTACCGGTGCTCTGTCTCTCTCTTACTGCCATCATGCTAACTTCTGTGTGGCTTCTGATTGCTCCAGCAAGCTGTGCCTCCCAGTGTGTCTCTCTGTTTGCAGGAGAAGGAAATGTGGATGGACAGAGACAGAACAATTTCCAAGAGCTGAACATGGAGAGAGAGACAACGATTCCCACACTTGTTGCAGCAGTGATACTGAGACAAGAGAGAGAGATGGACATGTCACCACTGTCTGTTTCTCTTGATGTGTTCGTCTCACTCTCACAACCAGGGCCTTAGGTGACCATGGGGTGGCGGGGGGATCTGAGCATGCATTCTAATGCTGTACACGTCCCTCTGTCTCTGTGCCCGACTCACCAGCCTGGGGGGGTCACCCGCGGTAACGCATGACAGGCTCCAGAGGGGTTTACAAGGGGGATGATCATGGATGACAGCCTCCACTGGGGTTTATGCTCTCTCTCCTGTGTTTCTAGTGGCTGGTTTGTCTCTCTCTCTCTCTCTGTCTCACTGCAGTATGTCAGACACGCTGCCAGAGACAATGCTGCTCAGGCTGACAACTGTGGAGCGACTCAGTCAAGCAGGATCGCACACATGGAGTGGGTGCTGAGCAAGTGTGGGTGGGAGACCACTGAGGACAAACATCTTGCTCATTTGGACTCGCTGTTTCTCTCGGACACTAATGGTGGGGATGGAAGCTGCTGTGTCTTGCGAGGGAATACTACTGCTCGCTAAATGATATTTTTTAAATAGCTGCCATTTGTAAATTATTTCCCCACACAGAAAGAGTGCAGGTCAGCCCAGGGATCTTTCTTCAGTGCCCCTTCTCCACTAGGTGTGCGTATATCATGGATTAATCAACGGTCACCTGATGGCTGTCTACCAATCAGGTATCTGTCTTCCCTTACCCCATGTTATAAAAGAAATTTACAGCATAAACATGCAGAACATTTGCCTGTGTTTTTTTTATTGTGCCATTTGGTAGTATGTAACTGAATTAGACATTTAGAAAGCGTAAAATAAAGGTGCTTTACATATGTACAGTACTACATCGTGTGATGTACATGGCATGCGATGGTGATGTGCCACACTGGTAAAATATGCTGTCCCTGATTTTTGGTGGAGTGTCTCTGAGTTTGGTCCTAGCAGGTTGAGAGGTATGAGTTTCAGCATTCCTAAATGATGAAGGCACCACTCTGCAGACTTGTGTAGGTCTGGCCAGAAAAGTTTGCAGTCATTTTAGCCATTCTGCAAAGGCACGGAGGCTATTACAAAACATTCAACAGCAGAGCCACCTTCCCCTCCACTACCTGAAATTGTAACAGGATGGAATTCCACTTATTACATGATGGAACAGCTGCTAGAACAACAGAAGGCTATCCATCAGTATGCTGCTGAGCATGTTATTGCAAGGGAGAGGTAAACATCAGCCCAAATCAGTGGTGCTTGATGAAGATCCTCTGCACTGTGCTGAAGCTCTTTGAGGATGTCACAAGGGTGGTAAGTGTTGATGCAGCTGGTCTAAGTCAGGTACTCACACTCATTGCTCTCATTAACCTACGAATTTCTGGAATTAAAACTCAATATGAGGAAAAGGAGGATACCACTGCTCTCAATCTAGTAGGAAGTATAAGATCACGTTTTTTAGAATGACACACACATTTCAAAAATGTGCACAGATGGCCTCTACATTGTGGCCACTCTCTCGGATCATTGGTTCAAAGACATATTTGAGACAATCTGTGATGCACAAGAATGTGGTGAGGATCAGCAGTCCTAGAAAGCCCCGGTTTATCCATCTAGTCTCTGTATGTATGGCACAAAACAAGACTAGGAACACAAAGAGAGTAGGAGAACTCATCATCATCATCATCACTTGCAATTCCACTAACAGGCCAGGTGGAGAAATGGGAAGAAGAATGATCTCAGTGTGTTTCCACTGCTACTACTAAATGCCATAGGAGTCATTCATTTTTGTCTCTAAGTCAGCCTGATACTACTGCTGCTGCTGCTGTTGCTGTACCATCCCCAAGAAAGACAGCCATCAATGACAAAACCTCTATGGGAAGAAACTGCCTAACTATGGCTTGATGAAAAAGCACAGCAAGTTACTTTCTGACACAGTGCTGCCTGAGGTGCCAGGAAACAAAATGGTGCAGGAGTATCTGGATGATTACATGCCACTAGCAGAAAGAGATGAGCCTCTACTGTACTGATACCAAGGAAAGAGCATTTGGCCCTCTCTGACACAGGTAGCTGTTGAACACTTCAGCTGCCTTCCTACAAGCATATACTTAGAGAAAGATTTTAGTACTCCAGGCAACATTGTCAACTACAGGAGATCATGCCTTTCAGCCCAAAATGTAGAGATGCTCACTTTTTTAAAAATTAACCTGACCCTTTTTCCAAAGCCCTTTTTGCCATGGTTTATGGATGAGGAATCTCCTACACTTACAACTGGGTTAAAGACAGAGGATGATGATGAGGTGGATGGAGAGTGCTTATGTGTATATTACTTTTTTGGGAACCAGTAGCAGGCACACACACTGTGAAATTCTACAGTTATCTTCACTCAGTCTTCTACAGATCAGTATTTTGTGAATTTTCACCAGGTCTACACAGGCCAAATAAATAATTTTTGGGGTAACGCTGACCATGTAACCAGTGTGTACAACACTTATCCATGGCATAATGGGAAGCCTTGTCCATGTGTGACACCTTCCCAATGGGCACACAATTTTTGGAACCAGTAGCCTGCACTGTAGAATGCTGCACTGTTGTCTTTGCTCAGTCTTCTTCAGATTAATGTTTTGTGAATTTTTGGCATACCTACACAAATAAGTAATTTGGAGGACAATGTTTCCCATGAAATCAGTGTGTACAATACTTGTCCATTGCATAATGGGAAGCATTATCTATGTGACTCACAATCCCAATGGGCACACAATGTTTGAAACCATTAGCCCAGACTGTGGGATGCTGCACTGTTGTCATCTGTCTGTCTTCTTCATATAAATGTTTTGTTAATTTTTGGCAGACCTACACCAACCAAATAAGTAATTTCTGGGGCAACGTTGTCCATTAAATGAGTGTGTACAACACTTATCCATGGCATATCAGGAAGTCTTGTCCACTTGTGGCACTGTGCCAAATAAACTGGGCACACAATTTTTGGAACTAGTAACCCACACTGTGGAATGTGGTACTGTTGTCTTCACTAAGTCTTCTGCAGAGTAACCTTTGGTGAATTTTTGGCAGGAATACACAGGCCAAATAAGTAATTTTTGGTGCAAGGTTACCCATGAAATCAGTGTATGCAACATGTATCCATGGCATAATGGGAAGCATTGTCCATGTTTGGCACTGTCCCAATGGGCACCCAATTTTTGGAACCAGTAGCCCACACTGTGGGATGCTGTGCTATTGTCTTCATGCAATCATCTTCAGATAAATGTTTTGTGGATTTTTGCCAGATCTGCACAAGCCAAATAAATAATTTTGGGGGCAATATTTCCTAAGAAACCAGTGTGTGCATCATTTATTCATGGCATGAGAAGCATTGTCCATATGTGGCACTGTCCCAAATACTGTAAATGGGCACATGCTTTTTGGAACCAATAGCCCATAGTATAGGATACTTCACTATTGTCTTCACCCAGTTTTTTCAAAGTAATCTTTTGTGATTTTTTTTTTTGGTAGGATTACACAGGCTGAATAAGTAATTTGTGGGGCAATGTTGCCCATAAAAAGCAATTGTACAACACTTATCCATGGCATAACTGGAAACCATGTCCATGTGTGCCACTGGCCAAAATTAATGGTCAGATAATATTTTGAACCAGTAGCCCACACAGTGAGATGTTGCACTGTCGTCCCCACTCAGTCTTCTTCAGATTAATCTTTCATTAATGTTTGGCAGACCGACACTAGCTGAATAAGTAATTTCTGGGGCAATGTTACCTATGAAACCAGTGTGTAAAACACTTATTCACTGGCATTATGGGAAGCCTTATCCATGTGTGGCACTGTTCCAAATAGCACACAATTTTTGGAACCAGTAGCCTATGCTGTGGGATTGTGTACTGATATTTTGTGGGCCTACACTGGCCTTACAAACCCTTTTAATTTGAGCATTGTTAGCCATGTACTCTTGTTTACTACTAGTATTGTGAATGTTTGTTACTGACTGAATGGACACAATTTTTGGAACCAGAACCCCTCAGTGTGGGCCACTGAATCATCCTGCTGTTTTGGGTGCTTCTTCAGCCCAGTGCATTATGTTATTTCATTTTATCCCATGCCCTAATGCTTTTTAATGGTTGAACCAGCATGAAGCAGTATGCCAGTAAGAGAAAGAAAATTTTGGTGAACTTTATGTGGTTTGACAGTCAAAGTTCACATAGCTGAACTTTGGGAGGTTTGCACATCCCTAACATAATGTCAATAAATCTGCACAGGGGTTGTATGCAGACCCCCATCTCAGGGGGAGGAAATGGAAAAGGAAATGATAGAAGGCATCCTTAGGATGTCAGAGAAAGGGGAGATATTGCTGATGGGGGACCTGAATATGCCAGATGTTAACTGGAGCACCTTTGCTGCAGCTGCATCCAAGAGCAGGGCCATTCTCAATGCCCTACAGGGAGCATGCCTCAGACAGATAGTGTTGGAACCCACTCAGGAAGGAGCAAACTTAGACCTGGTACTCTCAAATGGGGACAGAGAGAGGATCTCTGATCTTGAAGTGGGTAGCCATCTTGGAACAAGCAAACACCAAACAGTGTGGTTCACAATAAATTTAGCTGTAGAGTCAAGCCATACAAAAGTAAAGGTACTGGACTTCAGGAGGGTTGATTTTGTTAATATGGGAAAGTGCCTCAGAAAAGCACTAGCAAACAGGCAAGAAGGTGGGGTGGAGCAACAATGGGGAAACATCAAAACCGCCATCACAGAGGTAGATAGCCTTTGTGTGAAGCAAATAAACAAATCAAAATGAAAGAAAAAAACACTATGGTTCTCAAAAGAAGTGGTGGGGAAGGTTAGGGAGAAAAAGATAGCATTCAGGAAGTATAAGGAAACACAGAAGGAGCAGAACAGAGAACTCTACCAGTTAAAGCAGAAGGAAGTGGGGAAGACAGTCAGAATAGCAAAGGCCAAAACTGAGGAAAAGATAAGTAACTCAGTTAAGAAGGGGTATAAAACCTTCTATAGGTACATTAGGGAGCAAGAAAGACTAAGGCAGGGATACTGAGGCTGAATAAAGAGGAAGGTGGTTGGGCAGAGAGCAACAGTGAAAAAGCAGGGATACTGAATGAAAACTTCTACTCAGTATTCACAATGGAAGAGCAGGGGGAAATACCTAATCCAGTCAATAGAAGCACTCTGGTTGGGGGGTTGATATTAGTCCTTTCACAGAAGAAAGGGATCCGAAAGAACTCTAAAAACTGAAGGTGGATAAAGCAATAGAGCCTGATGGGATTCACCCCAGAATTCTAAAAGAACTAAGGGAAGAACTAGTAACACCACTGACTACCCTTTTTTAATAAATCATGGGAGGATGGTGTGGTACCTGAGGACTGGAGGAGGGTGGATGTGATTCCTCTTCACAAAAGTGGGAGCAAGACAGAGGCAGGAAACTACAGACCTGTCAGTTTGACCTCAGTGGTAGGGAAAATGATGGAATCACTTCTGAAGGAAAGAATTGTTGAGTACCTAGAGGCCAGTGGGGCACAGGACCCAAGGCAGCATGGATTCACAGCAGGAAGGTCATGTCAGACAAATCTAATTGATTTATTTGACTGAGTGACCAAAGTAGTAGACCAGGGAGGGGCTGTGGACATGTTCTAGCTAGACTTTAGCAAGGCATTTGACACAGTCCCGCACAAAAGATTAATAAACAAATTAACCAGCCTGGGAGTGGGTCCCAGGGTGGTAGCCTGGGTAAAACACTGGCTGGACAACAGGACACAGAGGCTAATACTAAATGGAGTCCACAGTGAAGAAAAGGGGGTTACTAGTGGGGTATCTCAGGGTTCACTACCGGGGCTGGTCCTTTTTAATGTCTTTATAAGTGACATTGCAAAGGGACTGGAAGGAAAGTATGTCTCTTTGCAGATGACACAAAGATCTGCAACAGGGTTGATACACAAGGCAGGGTGGGAAGGATGAAAAGGGACTTGGCAAGGTTGGAGGAATGGTCAAATGTATAGCAGCTTAAATTCAATGCAAAGAAGTGCAAAGTAATGCACCTGGGAAACAAAAACCCAGGGGAAGAGTACACAATGGGGGGTGAGATACTGACAACAACAAAAATGGAAAGGGACCTGGGGGTAGTCATATCAGACTAACTAAAGGTGAGCCAGCAATGTGAGAAGGCAGTAAGGAGGGCTGGGGGATTCTGGGATGCATAGGGAGAGGCATCATCAGTAGAAAACTGGAAGTTGTTGGCCTTCTGTACAGACAGTTGGTAAGATCACTTCTGGAATACCTTGTACAGTTCTGGAGACCCCGTCTCTGCAAAGTCATAGACATGGTGGAGGCTGTCCAGAGGAGGGCAACCAAAATGGTGCAGGGTCTGCACCAGAAGACATATGAAGAAAGACTAAAGGAGCTTAAGATGTATAGTCTCGAGGAAAGGGGGGAGAGGTGGGACATGATAGAAACTTTAAAATACCTCAAGGGAATCAACAAAGTCCAAGAGGATAGCATCTTTCAGAAAAAGAGATGTGCAAGAACAAGGGTGCACAATTTGAAGATGGGGGACAGCTCAGAGGTAATGTGAGGAAGAATTTCTTCACAGAGAGGGTAGTAGATGCATGGATCAGCCTTTCTGAGGAGGTCATAGTGGGGAATTCAAGAATGCATGGGACAGACATAAAGCAATTCTAATGGGGGGTAGGAGGAAGTAGGCTGTTGGTTTACTAGGATCTACGGCTTATCTGTTAGGTAGGGAAATGGGCAGAGTAGGTGGGCCATGCGGTCCTTATCTGCCATCAGATTCTATGTTTCTGTGTTTCTATGTTAAGCAAGACATGGAGAACAGCCGTAGCTTCACTTCACTTCACAACCTTTATGTGACAGATAGATAGTGTAGGGCTATTAAAACTTCCTACGACACAGTGGACTGGCTGCAGTTGATTGTTGGTCAACTGTTCTTCCTTCATAATTGACAACCCCACAGTGCTGTAAGTGTAAGAAAAATCACTATCTCATAGATGTTTGTAATTTTGCTGGGTAGGTTTGAGAACCATAATTCTTAATTTATTTACCAGACTAATGATCAGTCCAAGCCACGACTTATCTCCAAAATGCTATGAAGGGTATATCCTGACAATCTACAGAAAGTAAAAGTAAGAATGTGCTAGCAAGCTACTATTTAAAGAAAGTTTATTTTCAGGGCTGAAAAGCCAAACATGAAAAATCTTTATAAGAGCAAACTAGGAGCTGCATTCTTACTTTATCAGAAATGCCATTTTTAAAGATTGAGCCAGATGATCCAAAAAATAAGACAAGCTGTCTGAAAGCTATTAATTAAAATAAAGTCCTTTTCATGGCTGAAAAACAGGCGTTCTGTTGTATTAATAATCTTATGCATGCTAAATCAGAACTTGAGCCTTGCTTTATCTCAAAAAAAAAAGATTGCAAGGTCTGAGCCTGAAGATAAAGACATACAGTGTTCTTGCTGGAAAGTATATTCCTTAAGGCACATATTTTCAAAGATTAGAACACCATACTAGCATGCTTTGAGTTACTTAAGCAGCCTGGCATATCCACACTGCATATCACAAGAAAGCCCTTGGCCTGACCTGATCACATGACACAGAAAGTCACGCGGTATAGACATGCTGAAGAAAAATCACCGCTACGCAGATTTGTAGTGACAATAACGAGCTGATGATATCACAAAGAGTTAAGGAACATTATTTGTGCATCCCTGAAGGAGTTTGGGCTTCTACTGTTTGATTTGGCAATATACAGAAAACATACAGACTTGTAGAACCATGCTTTCATCACCAATTGTGAGTTTTTTTTAATAAAACAAGAATTAAATTAACAAAACAAGCCACAAAGATGCTGCTACCAGTCCCACTACAATGCACTTGGACACATTCATACTATAGTCTTAGCAGCAGTGATTTAACTTGGCAAGAACAGGCATTTCTGATCAAAAACCTGCTATTGATTTGTGTGCTAAGTCCTTCCCCACCAGAAGAACCCTATAAGCCTAAACATCTCATTTACAAGGGGTTCCCAATGTAACAATACTGAGGTAGTTACATTTACGCATGTCTACATAAATCCGCATATGAAAAGTTATAAGTTACAATCAGTGGTAACAATTATATGATATATCTCTCTTTCACATAATTAAAGCATGCTATTTTGAAACTACTTACGGCTGACAAGGATTGTCACTCATGATATAAAGTGTTTCAACTTACACTCAGTGGAAACAATTTGATCTATCTCGTTTACATAGTGAAAGCATGCTATTTTGAAACTAAGACTGACAAGGAATTTAATTCATGTGGTAAAGTGTTTCCATCATATGGGTAGGAATACATGAAAGACTTTTTGCTAGCTTCTCTCCAGCTATAGAAAAATAAAAAAAATGCCAGCAAAAAAGGACTCATAGTTCATCATGCCTGCCCATTTTCCAACCTGAGTCATACCAACCTACCCTTGGCTGTGCTTAAGCTGAATGCCAATTTCTAGTTCTTCCCCTTCCCCCACTGCTCCCCCTCCCCATTTTGCTGCCTTAGTTTTCACCAGCCCCTTATAGCTGTCCCATGTGAGCTTGACACGTGTCATCATCTTGGCATTTACCCCCTCCCTTGGCCCCCATCTGTCCACCACCCTTTCTGCAAAGAAGTACTTTGTATGTCCTTCCTGAATCTACTACCTACTTGTTTATGCTCATGTCCCCTAGTTGCTGATCCCTTGCTACAGTATGTCTAAACAGGTCAGAACATTCTACCCTGTTTATCTGTTTCAGATAATTAAAATTTCTATCATGCCCCCCTTTCTCCATTCTGACCTCCAATAAGTTCAAAATTTTCAAAGTTCAAAGTTTATTGACAGGAAAACTCTCCATTGAGCAGGCTCATTTACAAGGAGGTCTTAATGCAGTCACAATTACACACATTATAAATAACAGAGAGTACACAACATTACAGATGACACATTGAAAATATGGAAACTAAAAGGAGAGTACAAAGTTCACACAAATCATCACAAATTGTCTAATACAAGGAAAATACTATGCTGACTTGATGGATGGGTAGCTATACACAAGTGCTTGACTTTCATACTAACTACAAATGGTAGTACCTTCTCAGTCTGGCAGTTACACTTTAAGTGTCAATTAACTCAAAGCTTTGTAACTCTAACGGATTACAATTTTTTCACCAAACCAGTGAAAGGCACTATTCTGGCTCAAGACCTTTCTACCATGACAAATTCAGACCAAAACTCTGAACCATCTGGGCACTAGGTAATGACATAAAAACAACACAAAAACCCAGGTTTTTCACTTTTTTAGCTATCTGAATCTTGAAATCCACACATCTGACTGAAACAAAACTTGGCAAGTCAAGAGACCTTGCCACTGAGAATGTGCTTGCAAAATTTTGTGCACATCTGTTGAAAAGTTATTAAAGTGCAAAGTTAGGTTAACATTATGTAGCCTACTCAACCATAGCTATAGTGGTGCTACTGTGCCACTATAATACCCCCTAGAATCACATGCCTATTAGAGCATGAGTTAGTACAGCTCAGTGTAATCCCAAAGTCTGATGCCAGGATTGCCAGTACTGTGGGGGAATCAGATAAATCAGTTATACTTGACATCATTGTATCTAGATGGAAAACATAAAAAGACAGTTTACAGTTTAAGGTCCTACAATATTGTGAAACCAAAGCAAGTCTCTAGTGTAACATGTTGTCCAAATGCAAACTATGAGATTGTGGAGGCTTTGGAGTCCCTGCAGTGATGAAAAGATGAATTGGCTTGGAGCAGTACCAGTGTACTGCATCAACACTGGTTGTGTTTAACAATGGCTTTGCAGCCACTGTGGTAGAAGAGTATGGCTTCAAGTTATTCACAGCATGGAATCGTGAGGAAGACACTCCACCCCCGCACAAGTGCAGTGATGTACACTGCCCTCAGATGTACCAAGGTTTTAACAAAAAGAACATATTGTAAAGCAATTTGCAAGACAGAGTGGACCATGTAGCAAGAGGCATTATCACAACAGGTACATGCTTCCAAGCTACAGTGGGGGGGGGTACAAGAGGCATCCTAGCATCCCTTTGAAGGAATCCCACAATGCAACTAGGCAGTCCCCCTTGCATCACCCTTTCATACCAGATAGCAGCTTGCTAGGTGAAAGGATGGATACAATGAAATGGCACACTCCCCCCAATCATATAACATGGCGACATTCCCCCACAGCAATTCTCATCCAGTTTAATTGCTTGTCTGTTTTTGCTCCACTGCCAACCGGCCCCCTTCAGCCCTGCCCAGTATGAACATTTTACAATTAAAAAAAAATACACATAAAAACGATAAGAACAAACTGTAAAACTACAACTCTACAGAGAGAAAAGAAAAAAAACAACAGTAACAAAGTAAGTCTCCCCACAGCACATAAGGTAGGACAATATCAACCATACATGGAAGGTAAGGAGTGCACTAAGAGTAACAAAACTGTAAAGAAAAACAGGATTTCCCGACTAGGCAAGGGACTAAGCAACACAAAGGTCAGAGCTAACAGAAAAACTGAACAATTCTCATACTCTCATTAAATAACAAAAAAGGAGGCTGGCCCAGTGCCATGGCAGGTTAGGACATCCATGTTCCCTGCTGCCATGCCAGTGACCTAAGCTCAGGAATGGGCTTAAGTCACTCGGGGGTCAGACAGGAGAGGGAGGATGGAGCATCCATAGGACAGCTCTCTTCTCTCAAGGAGGGAGGATCCTGCAACCCCCCACTAGACTGCCACCTAGAGGAATCCAGATGTCTTGCTGTGTAGGTCTCTAGTGTAGAAGCAAATTATGTTCCAAAGGATATACTGGTGTGCCAATAAGAAGTCAGTGTTTCAGTAAATCAGTCTCACTGTCAAAACAAGTAGCAAGACTCCTTCACAATAAAAGCACACGGGCAAATCATGTTTTTGTGAACGATTGCAATAAATCCTGAATGTTCTTAAGTGTGGCAGCTTATTGTGGTTATCTCTCCTGTAGCATGGTCAGAGCCAAGTAAAGACAATCCCTTGATTGTTCCATGCAGTTTCTAGGACGTTGAGGTTTGGTGGGTTTGGACCCTCTTTTCTTCAAGTCTGTAAGCACCTCATCTTGGAAATCATACATCATTGCACCTTCTGGGAAAAAGGCTCTCAGTTTAACAGGGAAACAGAGTGTGGAGTCTAAGGCATTTCTCAGAAGATAATTCATTTAAAAAACTAAGGGGTTTGAATTCCTTTGGCTCCTTACCTTAACCTAGCGTGCATCATTTTATGTACAAATGTAATTTTATTTGTAGCCCCATTCAGGAGGGAAAGGACTGTAAATTGACCCAAGCAAGCAGGCAGCTGATCACTTCCACATCTGCTGGCCCTGCCCCTCTGCTCAGATGGTTTGTGACATTTAAACAGGGAGAGCGCAGGGGCATGCCCCATATAAGTCTATGGGGCTATTTTAAAAGGCTTAATTTTAGACATCACAACTGGACATATATTGTAACACCACCATTTGACTAACATGGACCTTGGTAGCTGGACGGTGGTGTTACTATATATGTAAAGTTTCAGTAACATATAGAAATAAGCCTTTTAAAGTAGCCCCATAGACTTATAGAGGGCACACCCCAGTGCTCTCCTTGGTGAGATGTCACAAAATGTCTGAATGTGGGGACAGGGTTGGCAGACCAGGAAATATTAGGAATTATCTGCCTGCTTGGTTGGGTCAATTAAAGATGCCTTCCTGCTTGATGGGGGCTAGAAATAAATTTAAATATCTGTACCTGAAACTCTACATGATGGATTAAGATAAGGAGCCATGGGTTTAAAAAACAGAGTTTTTTTAAGCAAATCATCACCCATTGCACACAACATCAGACTGTAATTACCACTGTACCCCACAGCTGATCATTTGCTAAACTGGAATAGCAACCACAAGTGGAATGGGCATATACCTTTTACGCTTTCATTAAAATTAATTAGTTGCGCAAATACTGATAGTACCAATCTCAATCATGCTACATCATGTGATTGGTAACATAGAGGCTAATGTATGGTCTATAAACACTTCCAGAGGTTGCCACGACATCATTGTAAATCTCGAGAGCACAGCTCGAGAGGTTTTCAGATGCCATGGCAACCTCGAGAAGTGTTTTCAGTGTGGTTGTTAACCAAAGACCATACATTATATTTTATAGTGTATGGGCTACCTAGATTGTGTAATCACAGACTGAATTACTTTACTGAATTACTTAACAGAACATTGATTGTTGTGAGCATTCTGTTTTTGTTATACCATTGATATGACATACTCAGGAAGGGTTAACAACAGAGTGGTGTCACAATGATGGCATAACAAGGTTGTAATCTGCTTGATTTCAGTTAATATTAGGGGTTCCACATACATTATAACAGTATAAATACATAATGCCTTTCAAATCATGCACACATTTTAACATAGCAACACTGTAACAAGGCAACCCCCTCCTTTCAACATTTTATTTTTATTTATTTATTTGCTTTTGGTAACCGCGTATGTGCACTAGACAGAATTGCCTGTTTTCAGACATGACCCAGGAGATTACAAGTTAAGATAAACTAACAAACAATAGTACAGAGAAAAGCAGATAAAATGCAGTACATAAAGACATCAGCAACATTAACAGGGGAGTAGAATTACATAGCCACAAGTAAAATGGTATACACTGCAAAGCTTCACAGATCTAAGCTGCTAACAGAGTAAGTAACATAAGTGCAAAACATCAGTGCTGGTGACATAGGAAGAGGGAAGGGGACAGGGTAGGATAGAAGTGCAGGGCAAAGAGAGGGAGAATGGAAAATTTAAAGGCATTCACATGCATCCATGGAGGAGAGGTAGTTGAAGAAGGCATGCTTGAAGGCAGGATGAGAATTAGAGCATCTAAGGGAAAGCAGAAGGGAGTTCCAGAATTTTGGAGCATGGAAGGAGAAGGCAAGTTCAACCATTTTGGTACAGCATTTGGGCACAGAGACTGGTGCAGAAATCATGGACCGGAGGAGTTATGGCTGGGATGAATAAGGCAGCAAGGGAGGAGGGGAGAGAAGAACAAATAATATTGTCTACAGGCAACCTATGGAATATAAATGCTGGGAAGAGGGAGATAACCAGCAGAGGTCAGAGTAAAGTGTGCAACAGTGTGTAAGACGATGGGCAGATGAGGCAAATCTGCAAACATTGTTATAGGCAACATCCCATGTGTGTAGGACATTTGGCTGCTCTTGTGCAAAGACTGTCAGAGCATAGCAGAGACCAGAGTGCAGAAGTCCTTGGGTGATGGAAATCTGGGCTGCAGCAATCAGGGCATGGCAGACACGATAAGCCAGCCCAGTTTTGGTGTTGACAGACTTGCATGCTGCTTTGACATGGAGAGAAAAATTGAGTGAAGGATCCAGTGTGACTCCTAAGTATCTGAAGGAGTCAGTGACTTGTCTAGGACAGCCGTTGAGACAAGAAACCAGAAATGAAGGGTTTAGGACACAGTATTTCATGTGGGACCCAAGGAGCATGGCCTATGTTTTGGCAATGTTCAGTACGAGGTGGTGAGTTGTGAGCCACGCTTGGACTCGTTGCAGGTCAGAAGAGAGGTGGGAATTAATGTCAGAGATAGAGCTAGAGGAGACATATAGAACCAAGTCATCACCATAGAGTAAGGAGCGGCAGTGGGTGGGAATGGTGGGTAGATTGTTTATAAATATAAAGAAGAGCAGGGGACCAAGGATAGAACCTTTTGGGACACCAGAGGATAGAGGGGCAGGGGAGGAAAGTACTTTACCGTAGGAGATGGACTGGGAACAGTTGTCCAGGTAACTGAAGAACCAGGTGAGGGTGAACTGTGAGGCACCCAAGGAGCCTAATTGATGCAGGAGCAGTGAGTGATTGACCAAGTCAAATGCCTTTGATAAGTCAATAAAGACAGCCCCAGTGAGCTGACATCCATCCATGCTGGCTTTGGTGTCAGTAGAGAATTTCTCTGGGGCAGTCATAGTGCTGTGGTCTGGTCAGAAGCTGTGCTGAGCAGGAGATAACAGGTCATAGTTGGCTACAAAATCAGACACTTGGCAATAAATAAGCTTCTCCAGAAGTTTACTGACAGTCAATGGCGCACTATGGGGAGGTAGTTCAAAGGGCTTTTTGGATCACCCTTTTTAAAGACTGGTATAACCCTAGCATGTTTCCAGGAGAGTGGCATGGTGCCAGAGCTAATGGAGTGATTAAAGAGGCACAAGATAAGGGTAGTGAGAATGGATGCACTGAGTTTAAGAATTCTGGGTTCCAGCCCATCTGGACCAGCACTGCTATAAGTAAACAGAGTGTTGAAGATCCATAGGACATCAGCCCTAGAGAAAGGGCTGAGACTAAAGGGAGGATGGGGCAGGGGGAGGCCTGGGGGGGTTGGATGGAATGGTTGTGTTGGAGGATGAGGAAGGGGGGCTGTAAAGAGTGAGTTAAAGGCATTGGCAATGATGTTGGGGTTGTTGCAGGAGACATTATCGATTAGCATGTCATGGGGGACTTGAGAAGAATTGCAACGTAGTATGTGGTTGATATTAGCCCAATACTTCTTTGGGTTACAGGCGGAGGCATGGAGAACATCTCTATAATAATTGTTTTTGGCAGCACCAATTGCTTTCTTGCATTAGTTCATAAGGGAGCGATTGGCAACAAACTCAGAATAAAGTGAGGATGCTTTCTACCTGGCCAGAGCTTGTCACATGATTTAAGCAAGCAGAGGAAGGGGCTGGACAACCATTTGATGGGAAGGCCCATGACCATACACCTTATGTAAGGAATGTGTTCAGTCTGCAGGGAGCACAGGGAGTCCCTGAAAAACTCCCCAGACAGGTTAGTGTTGTCTGTGGTGAAAAGGGGAGACCAGTTGACCTGCTGGAGATCAGTTAGAAAAGCTGAGGGGTGGAAGGCAGAGAAGTCTGCCACAGAGATAATTTTAGGCAGGTAGGAAGGGGGAGCAGGCATCCCAGACATAGGTTACCAGAGAAAGGTCACTAACTGAGTCAGGCATCACAGTAATGGAGTAGATCCTGTCTGGCCTATTGGTGAGGATCCAATTGAGCAAGGTGTGACTAATGCCATTACTGGAGTGCCTGGTGGGTTCAGTGACAAGCTGAGTTAGGTTGACTTTGGCAATGTTAGAGTTGAGGATAGTGGAGTTTGCGGCGAGCCAGTCTGGATGGAAGTCATCTAGGCAAAGCACTTCATTGTTGTTGGTGGCAAGGGGTAGAAATTCCAGGAATTCCTCAAGTCCCCATTTGCTGTATGCTGAGAGTGATGTAGGCACATACAATGTGCATCTTCTTGGTATTGCCTAACAGAAGCAGGGCATGAAGCACCTCACAGGATGCAAGTGGGGGGCAAGATAGAAGTACCAGGTTTAGGTGAGACTTAGAAGAAAGCCACTGCATCTTTTGGAAGAAGCCCAATCAACCTGGATCATTTTGAAACCCAGAAGGGCACACAGACAGTTGGGGTGAGAAGGCCTGAGGCAGGATTCAGTTATTCCTAGTAGGTCAGGCTTATGGGTGGCAGCCCAAGGCACCAATTTGTCATGATTGGCCACAAGGCTTCTTAAGTTTAGGTGAGTGATCTTTAGGCCTCTGGATTGAGGCCCCACTGTGAAATTGGCCTGTGGGAGTGAGTGCTGCAACACCGTTGGGCCAGGGTTGGTCTCAACATCACCTGAGAGTGATAAAGAGAGAATAATAATCCATGTAGCTATAACCAGGAAGGCAAAGGTAGTCCTGGTGCAGGTGGTAAGTTTAGATCTAAACAGGTATCTGCTGAGGTAGAAGCACAGTTTAGGGTATAGATACATGGCAGTGTCAGGGGGACACAGAGGAAGAGGCAGCAAGTTGGAGAATGGAAAATTGGTCAGTTTGGCATCAAAGCAAGGGGGACGGTAGGTGGAGGGGTGAAAAAGTCAAGTGTGATAATGCAGTAGGTGGGGATCAGGAGGACTAGTAGATGGGGAAGACTGCATAGTGAACTGAGAGAAAGAGTATGATGGGAGAGACAGAGGAGGAGAGAGATGGCTGAAAGGCAGGGGACTGAAATAACCGAGGAAGCTCAAGTTAGACAAAAGTTGACACCGCCCTCTGAACCACTAGGATTAGTCAGAGATACCAGTGGGCAGGGCAAACGGTATTTAATAAACGGAGGAGGTGGGGAGGTGGGTGGCCAAAAATAAAACAAGCAGCAGAGAGCCAGGGCACTGGACAGCTGCTTAGAACTAGTAGATTTAAGTCATTTTACTAAAAGCATCTCTGAGAGAAAAGGTGCCAAGATTCAAATAAGCTCCCCAGTGAGCAGAGCACTACAGCTTCGGCAAGACCAGAACCCATACCTGGTGTTTGCTTGCAGTGGAGATTTGAGGAAGGGTTGGGGAGGGCAGGATAATTCAGCCCTCAAACCCTGAAATAAAGAAAAAGAGAGACACAAGGGTTAGATTAAATAGAGTAAAGGGTGGAACAGTGAGGTAAGGGGAGTGGTTACAGAGAGTGGGGGAAGCAGGTAATCAAGCAGCAGAATAGGAACAGCCACAGAGAACACCAATATCCACAAAATTAAGTACAACCAGAAATAATTAATTAAATTAATTAAACAGGCAGGATACAGTGGAAAAACAGCAGTGAGCAAACTGGCTATAAAAAAAAAAAACAGCAGAGAGCCAGGGCACCAGATAGTTGCTTAAAGCTGGTAGATTAAAGTAATTTTACTAAAAGCAGCTCAGAGAAAAAAGGTGCCAAGATTCAAATTAGCTCCTCAGCGAGCAGAGCACTGCAGCTTTGGTGAGACTGGGACCTATACCTGGTGTTTGCTTGCGACGGCAACTTGAGGAAGGGCTGGGGAGGGCAGGATAAATCAGCCCACAGACCCTGGTATTTGCTTGCAGTGGTGACTTGAGGAAAGGTTGGGGAGAGCAGGATAAATCAGCCTTCAGACCTGGTGTTTGCTTGCGACGGTGACTTGAGAAAGGGTTGGGGAAGGCAGAATAAATCAGCCCTCAGACCCTGGAATGATACTGGCATCTTTGAAGATCAACCGTTTTGGGGGCTTTAATAATAACACACTTTTTAACCTCCATAGGAGGTAAACTGCTTAGTTGTCCGGTTTACAAAATTTTTAAGTTGTAGAATTTGTGAGAGGAAGGGATCGTAAGTGTACTCTGAAGAGCTGGTTGGTTGATCCCTTCCTTCTTTTCATGGTGTGCCAGACTGCCTCTGCTCTCAGATGTTTCATGACATTTGAGTTGGATGGGTGCAGGGGCATGTTCCATTGAAATGAATTGGGGCATTTATTAAGTGTATTTTTCAATATTTTACAGGTCCATTTCATTTCAGTCAAAGTCACCACTCAGACATCAAGAATCTTGATAGCAGAGTGATGGCTTCAATTTGAATGAAACAAATCTTTTAAACATAAAAAAATACACTTGAAAAAATGCCCCCATTGATTTCAATGGAGTGTGCCTCATGCCCATCCTACTCAAATGTCATAAAATGACAGCACAGAGACAGTCCGACACACCATGGAAGAGGGAAGGGATTGAACAGCCAGGTCCTTGGAGCAAACTTATTATCCCTTCCCTCCAATACACTGCAACTTAAAAATTCTGAAAACAGGACAAATGAACAGTTTACCTCAGACAGATGTAAGCTTCAAATGTGGTCTGTAAGGAACTTTTTAAAAATGAGCAGGGTCATTCATCTTTTACATCATTGGAACTGGGGCAGTAAAACTGATGTAAAAAGAAGTAAGAAACACAAAATCATTTATTCAACTGTCAAGTTCCTTGGAAAGACAAGGCAGAGAGTTGACTCTCTCAATGCAAAACTGCTCTCCTTAACCCTGGATGCAGTCCTAGCCCCCTAACAAAAATATTCAACATGTCCCTGTGCCTAGGGCAGATCCCTTACACTATGGAAAAGGGCGGTTATCACTCCAGTTCATAAAAATGGTGACTGTTCCTCTAGTAGTAATTATAGGCCCATTTCCATATTTCCTCCCCTCTCTAAAACACTGGAAAAAATAGCTGCAGATCAACTTACTGACTATTTGGACTTGCACCATCTACTGTGCCAGCAGCAGAATGGCTTTAGGAAAGGGCACAACACAACTACTGTCCTGCTTGAGTTTACCTCCTTTATCCATGATGCCCTTGACCAGGGAGCCCTGGCTGGATCTCTCTATACTGATCTGTCCAATGCTTTTGATACTGTCTATCACAGTATGCTGATTAACTCCCTCCTTTCTGTTGGTGTATCCAAAGAGACAGCTGACTGGTTCTTCAACTATCTCCATGGCCGTAGCCAGCAAGTAAAAATAAATAGCACCCTTTCTACTAGCCTCCCAGTCCAGTCGGTTGCCACACAAGGGTCCATCCTTGGCCCGCTCCTTTTTTCCCTATACCTAAACTCCCTCCCTCTAGCCTCCGCTGGGCAACTGCTCCTTTATGCTGATGATGCTGTGATCTTTAGCCGGCACCCAGACACTACCCAGCTACCCAGCTCCAACAATCCTTGCAGGGCTTCTTCACAGAAATAGAATCATGGTTCTCCTCCCACAAACTTGTCCTCAACTACAAAAAAAACAAAGGTCATGCTATTCACCCACCCTCAACATAAACACAACATGACCACACTTTCCATACTGAATTCCCAGGGTATCACGCTAGAATCAGTTGCTAGTTTTAAATATATAGGGGTCACCCTAGACTTGGCCCTTACCTTCCGTGACCATATAGCATTGACTTGCCCTGCAATAAACATTAGAATCAGTCTCCTGTATAAATATAGACCCTGTCTCCCTCCTGATTCCCTCTGTTTAGCCATCTCTAGTGCCATCCTTTCCCTGGTAGACTATAGCATAGCCATATATGGCACTGCCTCCAACACTGCCCAGACCAGCATTAAGCATGCCCTTAACAAAGCCTGCTGACTGGCCATAGGCTGCAATCACCTCACACGTACCTGTGACCTCTACCAACTGTCATCATGGTTAAACTTTCAGGGGCACCTACTCTATCAGACCTGCTTATTGGCCAAAAAAATTCAACTAGAGCAAGCTCCCCCAGGCTGTCTCTCGCTCCTGCAGATGTGCTTGCCAACGAGGGCCACAAGACACTCTGTCGCCACTGCCTTTCGTATCCCTTTTGCAAAGATCACTGCCAACCAAAGGTCCTTTTGCTACAGGGCAGCACTCTGGATGAACTCCCTCCCTAATACTGCCATACTTATTCCCAGGCTGGGGCCTTTTAAATCTGAGCTATGTACCCACATTATGTCCAGCTCTAACTGTGATTGCAGATAAACTCCTCTAGCAATGGTTAAGCTCCATTGCTAAATTGACTCTGATTCTAATTTATGATTCACAGTTACACACCTTCGGTGTTTGCTCTGTATATGTATTATCCATTTTGTCTCTGTACTTAGTCACTGTACTTATCATACTCTGTATTTGTCCACATTCAATGTATGACGTGGAGCCTTTGTAAATGAGTCCCTGACCCAAAGGGTTGTCATTCCGAGACTTTATATAAATAAATAAATAATCATTTGTAGCTTGATGCTGCTGATAACTTCAAATTATATCAATGCAGCACTTCACATTCCATAAAGTTTGTCTCAGAAGTTTTAGACTACTAAATATTCAGTAGATGACATTTTTGTTTAATTAGTATCCATAACATTTTTATTCTGCACTATTTTAAACATGACGTGTCTGAATTGACTGCAATAGTCAGAAAACAAATGAATACAAAGCAATGTTTTAATCACCACTGTTGTCATATGCTAATGTTTTCTCATGCTTGAACATTTGTTAAAAGGTTTATTAAATGACGACATCTCCACAACAACAGTGTCACATATATTATAAAAAAATAACAGCTACAAATCCAGCAGTAGGCTTGACATTCCATCTATAGATTCTGGTGACAACATAAACCAACCAAGCTTTTTTTTTTCTTGAACTCTGTTTCTACTCTCCCTACCTCCAGACTCTGTCCAACGTGGGCATCTGGTCATCAGTGTCTCCCATCCAGCCTGAAGTGCAGCTCACCTGATTCCAGCTGGGTGGCTATCCCCCACCACCTGCTTGGCATGCCCGAACCCCCCCCGGGTCTATGTCCTCCGGGGAAGTACTGCCATCACATACGGTGCCCTATCTACAGGATTGGTGGGGCAGCCTGGCACAGGGAAGGGAACCAGAACATGTGTCCTGTTGCCCGGTGGAGGATGTGGGGCTGATGCCACTGGCCCTGCCTTCACCTACTGGAAGGGAAGGGATTTTCTACTTCATCCCCCCCAACAAGGGCAGCGCAATGTCACCCAGCCTGTTACGTGCGTGCACTCACACACGTCCAGAGGGCGGCCACCCAACATTGTAACCCTTTCGTTGGGTTCTGCAGCTGTAGTACACCCAGCCATCGCTGGGTGTCACTACATGCATGGGACAGTCCTCTTACCTCTCTCCTGGAAAGGAGAGCAGTCTATGGATGCTCAATCCTCTCCTCCCCACCGACCCCAGATGACCCAGGTTCATTCCCACACCCGGGTTGCTGGTGTGGCGCGAGGTGTGGCATCTAGCACCTCAACCCTCAGAGCCACCAGCCAACCAATCAAGCTTTGGTCTCCATGTTTATGATGTCACCAAAATCCCTAAATGGATTACAGCCTTATAATGTATGGTGTAACATTGTTATCGATTTAAATCTAGCAATTTGCAGGGTTATAATGTATGGATAGGCTCTATTAACCCATTTTCAATCAGTTTATAACCTGATAATCCCATCGTTATGACTTCAGTATGCTGCAGACCTTGCTTAACTGTGTCATAATGATGGAATTACAGGACAGAATGTCACCACCTCTCAAAATTCTTGGAAAGGAAAGGTGATCTGCTGCTTGAACAGTCATATAATTACCGGCTCTGCCTTTTCCCATAGGGAAACCGTGGTGTAATTTGCCGTTATAAAGGAGCGTTTATAATGGCAAACACTCGCACGATTTCCTTCCTTCATGCGATGCTCACGTTATAGCGCTTACCAGCCATGAGCACCGCCTGTTGAAGCCAGAAACCGAATCCACCAGAACAACTCGGTGGTAAGTCCTCTTTCTCCCCATTATACCCCGCACAGAAAGACCTGAAGAAATCGGAAAAAAAAAAAAAAAAATTTAAAATACAAAACCCGCACCGCAGTAAAAGGACCGACCTTGGCATACACTGGCAGGAGACACAGACCTCTTTATTTTATATAATTGCTGAGGCAAAAAAGGCAAACCCAGCAATTATATAAAATAAAAAATGGGCCGGGGTGTGTAACGAGATTTTACACACACCCTCATTGTAGGATGCTTTTCACAAACCCTGAGGGCATCCCACAACTTGGGTGTGTGTAAAATCTTGTTACACACCCCGACCCATACTTTATTCTATATTCAAAACAAACACATTCCATTCAGACAGTTGCAGACCTGCTGCAGTATTGATCGCAATGGCTAATTTCAGCACTTCAGTTGCTCAACATTCAAACCAGGAGGCATTTATAGCCGAGCAGGAGAACAAAGGCACAATGAAAAACACTAAACATTTTTTTCCACAGTGGCTAGTTTTTCCATACACTATAAAATACAATGCCTGAGTAACAGTGGTCAACCACATATGTGATCACCTCTCGTGGTTGCCATGACAACTGTAAACCTCTCGAGCTGTACTTTCAAGGTTTACTTAGTTGTCCTGGCAACTGCTTGAGGTGATTACATCGTGGTTAACTACTTACTCAGGCATTACCCTCTATGTTGTACCTTTGATGTGATGTCACGATGTTGTTACATCATCGTGGGTATGTCATATCAATGGTACAACAACATAGAACATGTTTGTGCATGTGTGATACACTAACATTGGGACATCCAGAGCCAGCTATAGAAGTGAAAGCTGGACTCAAGAGAGAGCTGCAGTGACTAAAAAACCTTTTACATAAGGATCCTGCCTCTCTTTTTTTATTCTTTATGTGGACCATACACTATAAAAGATAATGCATGGTCCACTATTGGTAACAAAGCATGTGTTGCCATCTTGAGGTTGCCAAGATGACCAAAACCTCTCACACTTCACTCTTGAGGTTTAAACTGTTGCCGTGGCAATCTCTTGGTGGCAACACACACTTGTTACCAATGGCTGACCATACATTATCCTCTGTGTTACTGATAATTTCCTATTTTTGTTGATCACTAATGTGATTTGAGCCAATCAGCATGCAGGGCTGCTGTACATCTTATGCTGTGTACAGTGCACTCTTGTGCGGATTCATGAAGGGACAGCACGCCACATAAGCACTGGAGGGGGGAGGATGGCATAAGTTAATTTAAAAAAAAGACCCTAAACCTATTATGATTCACTAAAGCTAAACTCAGGGGATTTATAACAAGTTAATAAGGCCTCTGAGGGGTGCCTGATATGGTATAACAGATACCTCTCATGAGGTTTGGGCAGGCAAAACTGGTCCACTTTGCTTTGCGGTCCTCTCACCTAAACCTCAAGCTTGGTGTCTCTTATACCATAAGAGACTACCACTCAGAAACCCTATTAACTAATATTCTATTTGCAATTTTGCTGGAAAAAAATGAATTGCACAGTTCATTGTCAGCCCATAATTCAACACCATGTCACAAGTACATTAACAAGGACTTCTTCTGGTACATCAGGGAGAAAAGGAGTTGTAAGGAACAAATAGTAAGGATAAAGAGGGATGGGGTGGGTGGAAACAGGGGCAGAACAGGCAGAAGCATTAAATGAGTACTTTTGCTCAGTATTTACTAAAGAGAAAGGGGAGCTGTAACCAAGGGGAGGTGGGTGGGGCACAGGGGAAGGAGGTGACCGACAGGGAAATCCCAGTGGGAAGAGTACTGGAGGGCTTGAGGGCACTGAGGGTGGACAAGGCACCAGGGTCAGATGACATACACCCCAGGGTGCTGAAGGAGCTGGCAGAAGTCTTGGCAGAACCCTTGGCAGACCTGTTCAATGTCTTCCTGGACTTGGGGAGTGTACTTCAGGACTGGAGGATGGTATACATGGTACCCCTCCACAAGAGCAGCCCCAAGGATGAGCCAGAGAACTACAGACTGGTAAGCCTCACATTCATTGTGGGAAAGCTGATGGAAACAATACTGAAGCAGAGGTTGGTTTCCCTCTTAGAAGCTAATGGGCTGCAGGACAGCAGACAACATGGCTTTGTTTCAGGCAGATCCTGTGAGACCAACCAGGTGGAGTACTATGACTGTGTAACCAGACAATTTGACAGGGGCCATGCAGTGGATGTCCTGTACCTGAACTTCAGTAAGGCATTCGATTCGGTGCCACATGGGAGGCTAGGAAGTAAGCTGGAAGGCACAGGGGTGGTGGCAAAGATGGTGGGATGGGTAGCAAACTGACTGCAAGGGAGACAACAGAGGCTGGTGGTGGGAGGAGAGCTCTCATCTCCCAGGGTGGTGGCAAGTGGGGTGCCACAGGGCTCTGTACTGGGGCCAGTGTTGTTTGGGATCTTCATAGCAGACATCTCAATAGACAACAAGAGCAAGATCAGTTAGCCGGCCCAGTGGTGCTGAGGGTTGAGGTGCTGGAGGCCACACTTTGCACCACACTAGAGACTTGAGTTTGGGAGTGAGTTCGGGAGTTGGGGTCAGCAGGGATGGGTAAGGATTCAGTGGCCATCAGGCAGCTCTCCTCCCTAGGGATGAGGGCAAGGGATAGCCCAGTGCACTAGCGGCTCCAGGTGGAGATTGGGAGCACTGCAGTGTGTTGGGCTACACATAGCCCATGTGGCTGATGTAGGCAGGGTTGCCATGCACCATCGCATCAGGGTGCCCATGCAAGGGGGGAAGTCTCACAGAACAAGGAAAACACTGGTGCCATGGATCAGGTGATGGCACCTGTCCTCCATGCCCTACACCGGGTTCTCTCAACTGGCCTTTCAGTTCCCTCATGGCCCCTCATCCATAGCCAGAGACTGCCTTACTAAAAGTGCCCAAAGAGGGGGGTGACCCACTCCAGATGGGTTCAACTGGGGGAGCTGGCTGCAGAGAGGGAGAGAGAGGAGGCACAGTTTGAGGATCCTCAGGCGGGCAGGATAAGGATAAGATGCCTGAGAGAGGACCCACGGGGCCATGACAGGAGTGAAATAAAGTAAAAAACCAAAAAAAAGAGCAAGATCACTCTGTTTGCAGATGATACCAAGATGGGAGCAGTAGTGGATGACTTAGAAGGGTGGCAGAGATTTCAAGACGATCTGGCAAAATATTGTGGCCTGGTCGGACACTTGGCAGCTGGGGTTTAATGCCAAGAAATGCAGGGTGATACATTTCAGCACAAAAAAAACCAAGCAGGAGCTACCAGCTAGGGGGGGATTCAATTAGCCAAGACAGAAGAGAAGGATCTGGGGTGATCATCACTGGAGCAATGAACAACTCAGCACAGTGTAGAAAGGCAGTTGCAAAGGCCAGCAGGATGCTGGGTTGTCTTGCCAGAGGCATATCCTCCAGTAGGGGGGAGGTGATTCTACCGTTATACTGGTCACTGGTTAGACCACACCTGGAGTATTGTGTGCAGTTCTGTCAACTGTATCAGAAGAACATTAGGTTACTGGAGGGGTGCAGTGCAGGGCAGCAAAACTGATCCAGGGGCTAGGGGACTTATCCTATGAGAACAGGCTGAGGCAATTGAATATGTACTCTCTGGAGGAGAGGAGGGATAGAGGGACATGATTGAAACCTTCATGTACATGAAGGGAATAAAGAAGATGGGCATGGAGGGCCTTTTCAAATTAAGTAGGGGGAGGTACACTCGATGGCATGATCTGAGATTGGAAGGAGGAAGATTCAAGAGGGAAATGAGGAGACACTTCTTTACGGAGAAGGTGGTGTCTGAGTGAAATGCATTGCCAGAGGACATGGTATCCTGTAGAACAGTGGGCAGCTATAAAAGGGAATGGGACAGGGTAAGGGTGAAGGTCACTGGAGAGGTGCAGGGGAGGGAGGGGCAACTGCAGTATAGGGGCTGTTAGCTGCACAATTGAGCAGACTTGATAGACCATAACGCCTTAATCTGCTGGCAATTTCATATGTTCATATGTAACAGCATTTACAAAATGGATAGGGAAATAGTCACTAAATCTAAAACTTTTATTGTTTAAAACTAGTGATGTGGGCATTGATTAATGCCTAGTAAATGCACGGACCTACTGCCAACGTGTATATTCTTGATGTACTGTCCAGCCGAATATAGTAAAAGAAGAAATAGCACTGAAAATGGTGCCATATTTAAAAATCAGCTTAGAGTGGTAATTGTGAAGTTTTTGATTTACTGCTTAGTTACCTATCCATTTTATAAATACCAGTTGAACCCTTCCCTTCTTCCAGTATCCTTTTCCTATCCACATAAGCATCAGATGAGAGAGCACGCTACCCGAGAGAGAGAGAGAGAGAGAGAGAGCTCGCAAGGGGACGTGGCAGACCAGGAGGCTGGAGACAGCAAGGGGACATAGCTGCAAAGGAGGAGAGAGAAACAACTACTGAAGGTGCTGACATCCCTGTGTGACCACTGAAAGCGGTGTGACAGGGTGCCTGCACTGTGAACAGTGATTGCTGGTTGTTTTAAAACAAGTACTTAATGCTTCTGCAAAGTTTAGGTAGATCAAGGTCCATGGGGCTGTGACTCAGGAAGTGTTTTGCAGGATCGGTTGTTCAGTAGGGGTGGAGTGGAACTGTAAACGATTCTACTGATAGCTTTCTAAATTTTGATGCACCTGGGAGAACTAAGGCAATACTAAGCAGACCAGAGAGTTGGTGGGAATTTTAAATTGCTGCTTAATTCTGAATCTGAGCAAGACATGACCTTTGCTCCATTTCCAGATCATGAGGTGCTACAAATTTGGCAGCTCAGCAAGTGGGCTGTTTGAAGGTGCTGACATCCCTGTGTGACTGCCGAAAGCGGTGTGACAGGGTGCCTGCACAATGAACAGTGATTGCAGGTTGCTCTAAAATAAGTACTTAATGCTTCTGCAACCTTTGGGTGGATCAAGGCCCATGGGGCTGTGACTCAGGAAGTGTTTTGCAGGATCAGTAGTTCAGTAAGGGTGGGGTGGAACTACAAACAATTCTGCTGATAGCTTTCTGAATTTTGATGCACCTGGGAGAACTAAGGCAATACTAAGCAGACCAGAGAGTTGGTGGGAATTTTAAATTGCTGCTTAGTTCTGAATCTGAGCAAGATGTGACCCTTGCTCCACTTCCGGGTCACGAGGTGCTACAAATTCGAGCAGCTCAGCAAGCGGCACAAGCTCGAGTGGTGTGCATGGCACCGTGTGTGGAGATCTGTGCCGAATGGGGAGAAGGACAGCAGTTGTTTGTAAGTAAATATTTGTACCGTGAACCTCTTTAGCGAATCTCGGTAAGTACTGTGGAGAATGGTTACATCTATTTTGACCAAGGACGGTGACCTCTGTGTGAAATGCAATAAGTGTAACATGTATAAATTAGCTAATGAGTGGTTCAATTATGATCATTTCGAATGTGAGAAATGTATACATAATCAAGAACTAGAACAAATGGTGCAGGTGTTTAGTACTAGACTGAGTGCTTGGAGAACAGTCAGCAAGAAATAAGCACAAAGCTGAAAGTTTTAACTAGTTTTAATAAGGAGCAGGCAGGAAAGTTCTGGGTTGTCAATTGATTATAGAACAAAAAGGAAGCCGAACATGGATAGCACCATTGAAACAGATAGTAATGATGATTGGTGTTCTGTTACATCAGTCAAGAGAAAGAAATGAGGCAGGAGCTCATTGAAATGTATGGATAATGAGGAATATGAATGAAACACAGATATAAACTCAAACAGTATAGTTAGAAATGATGAAGGGGATAAAATGCACAGTGGCATGGCTGGAGAGAGGGAGGAAGAGGCCGCTATTCCACTCCAGGACCAATATTCTATTTAAACTCAAAATGAAGTTACACAGGAAGAAGAAAAGGAAACTGTTCCATCAATAGTACCATCACAAATGATAGACGATTATACTGAGACTAGGCAAGTACAGTAATAGTAATTGGAGATTCCATTATTAAGTACATGGATCAATACATTTGTAAGGATGACAAAACCAATATAATGGTCAGTAGTTTGACATGGCTGATAACATATTTAAAGGAGCTGGGCCCAAACCAATAGCAGTAGTCCATGTTGGGATTGATGATTTGGGTACAAAACCTTTACCAAATAAACCGAAGGACTTTATAAAGCTTACAGATAAACTATTATTCCAGAAATACTTCCCGAACCAAGAGCATTAGCATATAAGCAAAAGAAAATCTATTTAGCAAACTCATGGCTAAGAAGATGGACACAGGAGAACAGTTACCATTTCTAAGGCATTGGGAAATGTTTCATGATAGAATGTGTATTGTAGGAATGGCTTACACTTAAGTTTTAGGGGGAGTAGAATACTTGGGATAAGAATACAAAATGACATAAACAAGTGTTTAAACCGAATAAAAGGGGGACGAGGGTAGTTCATAATCATTCCACAGGGGCCAAAATATTTAAAACCACAAAACCCAGGACTTCCAACATGGCTAGTGTTATATTCTTTAATGCTAGGAGTTTGAACAAAGACAAAATGGCTGAACTGACTTTAATGTTAAGTAATGAAAATGTAGATATTTTATCAGGGTCACAGAGACCTGGTGGGGCCAAGATTGTTGCTGGAATAGAAGTATACCTGGCTTTTACCTGATAAGTAAGGATAGGGAGCTGAGGAGGGGTGAGGAGATTGCCCTGTATATTAGAGAAGACATTGAATGTATTCAAGAGGAAACAAGCAATGGTTATGAAAATATTCAGGTACTCTGGGTGGACTATGCAGGGTTACAAGGAAAGAAGTTCAAGATGGGTGTTTTTTATGGACCCCCAGATACTACAGCAAGTGATTCTGAATATTTTATTGAACACATCACAACATTAGCAGAACATAATGATCTATTATTAGTTGGGGATTTACAATTCCCGGTATAGACTGGAACAGCTCAAATAATTCCAATAATGCAATGCCAAAAATGATCCAGGCAGATATGATCTCAGCAGGAATAGGACAATGTATATTTGAACCAACACTTGGGCAAAACAGCATGGATGTAATTCTTTTTTTTTTTCAATTCAAATTTTATTAGTTTTCCAGTACAAAGAGCAAATCATAACAATGGATGATATATCCATATACATCGGGTATAGAGTATGAAGTGATTCACTCTCCCCCACCCTCCCATCCACCTACCCCACTCCACCCGAACAACCCAGCTATATTTACATCTCTAGCACTATACCTATGAATGTAACCTATTAGTGCTTAACCTTGAAGTGCATAGAGAGCCTGCAGTGGTCCCCAAATTTTATCAAACTTCTTAAGTTTGTTAAGTAAACTGGCAATAGTCCTTTCAGTTCTGAGATTTGCAAGTAACTCCTGAAGCCATTCAACACATGTTGGTACCTCTGTATCCCTCCAATGTCTTAAAACCACCTTTTTAACAGACATCGACATCAGGGCTATATAATACTTTCTGTTCACCACCGAGATGGAAGAGAAATCCCCAAGAAGGCAAATTTCGGGGGTGAAGAGGTCCGAGAGCCCCAACAGAGAGTCAACACGTTGTTTGATCATAGTCCAGAGTGGAACAATTTTAGAACAGCTCCAGAAAATATGAAGATCTCCTTCTTGAGATTGACATCTTGTACAAAGGGGGGAGGACACAAGACCAAGCCTAGCAAGTTTCTGCAGTGAGTAATAGATATTATGCAGAATCTTAAACTGCATTAGCCTAAGTCTGTCCTGCTTGAGGAATTTATGGCAGTTCTGACACAGGAGAGACCAATCCAGATCTTTACCCTGAAAGAGAGAGGCCCAAAAGGAGACTGGAGCATAATTATCAGAGTAGGCCCAGGTGAAAAGAATACTATATATTTTGGATACAGCATGAGGCAGACCTGCCAACTCTGTTAAGGTAATCTGAAAATTGAAATTAGGAGGTGGGGGTGGGGGGTCAAGCCCATTACCTTAACCAAGAGGTGACGAAACTGGAAAATTTTGAAAATATTTGCACGAGGTATTGAGAACTTTCACATAATATCAGCTGAAGAATACCATAGACTATTAGGTGACACAAACTCCTCTAAACAGCAGTTTCGTATCTGAGAAAGCCATGTGGCTGGGAGAGGCTTACCCTCTAATAAAAAATTGGGACTGCCTATTACAGGTTGTGATAAATCCTTGAGATTCATATACCTTAGAAATGCACACAACTGAGTATGAACCCTGATAGAGATGGCTATAGAGGAACTACATAGAGACTTTGGTAGAGAACTAATTTTGGTATATAACAACGCAGTGAGGGAGAGACCATGTTTTTTAATGGAAGCAGATTCGACAGCTAACCAAGTCGGAATATATGTAGCAACCGTGGAGAGCTGGTCCACGGTCAGCCATCTGAGATATTTATTGGCCTGGCTGGCCCAATAGTATAGCCCGATATGGGGAAGTCTTAAACCTCCTTTGGCCTTCGGGGTCGCTAACTTATGAAATGCCATTCTGGCCTTCTTATCCCCCCATATAAAAGAAGAAATCATACCATGTACCTTTCTGACCCAGGACAAGGGAAGCCATACGTTCAACATGTTAAGGGGGTAGAAAAGATAAGGGAAAACATTCATTTTTATAAAATTTATTCTGCCCCATGGGGGGGGGAGTAGAGTCCACCTACGAATGTCAAGATCTACTTTATGTACTAGCGCATCAATATTTAGCTGTCTGAGCTGTGTAGTTCTCCTTGTTAAAAGAAGCCCAAGGTATTTAATATAATCGGAATTCCAGGTAAGTCCAAACACAGTAATATCCTGTTTACAGACCCTATGATTAAGAGGAAAAACTACCATATTTCCTACATTAAGTTTATAATTTAAAACCTTACTGAAATCCTCTATAAGCTTTAGGATAGCAGGAATAGATGTGAGTGGATGCGATATCTGCAACAATAAGTTACCTGCATAGGCCGCTACTTTAACCATCTGTTCCCTGAGAGAGATACCCGATAAACCCTGGGCTCCTGATAACCTTCTGATAAGCGGCTCTAAATAAATGTTAAAGAGAAGAGGAGATAGGGGACACCCCTGTCTAGTCCCAACATATAGTTTAAAGGGGTTAGAAATAACCCCATTACATGAGATTCTGGCAGAGGGGAACTTGTATACAGAACTCACCCAATTCCAGAATTTCTTAGGGAAACTGAAGGCTTCCATTGTAACAAATAGGTACTCCCAGTGGACTCTGTCAAATGCCTTCTCGGCATCCAACGAGATCAAGACCATTGGATGAGGAGCATCCTTGGATGCCAAGAAGACATGGGACAGAGTCCTCAGATGGTCAACCAATGATCTCCCCTTTCATGAAACCAACCTGGTCAGCCCCGATAAGAGAATGAAGTACTGCCTCCACATGATCGGCTAGCAATTTTGCCAGGATTTTAATATCTTGGTTAAGTAGGGATATCGGCCTATAGCTTGCCACCTGATCTGGCGGTCTGTCCGGCTTGGGCAACGGGACTATTAAGGCCTCAAAAAGAGGGGGATCAGACACTTTACCTGTGAGAATAGCCTGGAAAAGCGGCAGCAAGATGGGAATCAGCTGCTTTGAGAAAGCTTTATAGAAATTGGAAGTAAACTCGTCAGTGCCCGGAGACTTGTCGGATGGGAGAGATTTAATTACTCTTTCAATTTTGCCCCTCAGAGATGGGAAACTCCAGAATTATTTGCTGGGATTGTGTAAGGGTTGGCAACTATAAATCACTCAAATATTCATAAAGTATTTCCATAGATGGGGAATTAACCATAGGGCCATATAAATCCCGGAAGTACTTTGTAAACTCCTCTGCTATCTCCGGGGGCGAGACCTTAAGAGAATTATCACTAAGAGAGTGGATAGCAGGAATGAGTCTGGTGGATTCCTGTTGATTAATACATAATGCTAGCATTTTACCCGCCTTTTTGCCCTGATCGGTATATGCCGCATTTGTTTTCAAAATTGCATATTCTGCTTGTTCCGTTAACATTGCTAGGTAGGCTTCTCTCAGTTTCGTTAAATCTTGTTTGAATGCCTCAGAGGAAGAAAGAGAAAGAACAGTCTCCATACTCCTAATTTGGGAGAGAAGGTTAGAAATCCAAGATGCCCTCTACCTCTTCCTTTTTGATGTTAAACCAATTATAATCTCCCTTAGATATGCCTTACAGGCACCCCCATATCATGTTCTGCTTCCCCATAGAGTTAGAATTAGAAGCAATAAACTGCTCTGTTTGGGATGCTAGGTATTGAACCGTCTTTGGCTCCTTCAGAATTTGGTTATTCAACTTCCATCTGCCTCCTTTATTTGGCAACGAGGCCAGGGTTATTAGGCAGGTGACCACAGAGTGATCTGAAAGGGGCCCTGAGACGATGCTAGAACTTATAACCACTGGTAACAGGGTTTGAGAAATGAGGATATAATCAATCCTAGAGGAGGTTGTGTGCACCAGAGAAACAAAAGTGTATTCCCTTACACTGGGATGCAATATGTGCCATATATCACAAAGACCAATGGAGTCCATCAGGTCCCTGAAGGCTCTTTGTGCTGGGGAAAGACCTTGACGCAATTGACCTGACCTGTCAAGGGCCTGATCAAAAACGAGATTGAAATCACCCCCTATGAACATGGGCGTGTACAAAAAGGGAGTTAGGACTTTAATTATGTGGGCAAAAAAGCTAGGGGAATCTACATTGGGGCCATAGATAGCACCCAGGAGAATGTCCAGGGTATGCAATCTACCTTTTACAAACAGGAATCTGCTTGAAGGGTCAGATAGAACCTGAAGAGGTTTGAACGGAACTGACCTATGTAGGAGGATCATGACCCCTCTACAGTGGGTCATTCCTTCCGCTGCAAACATCTGCCCAATTTGTTGCCGTCTCATCTTTTCAGCCTCCCCCATGAGCAAATGCGTCTCTTTCAAAAACACAATTTCTGCCTTTAAATGGCTTATATGCTTCAGTATTTTATACTGCTTGGTCTTGTGCCTCACCCCCTTAACATTCCAACTAATAACTTGAATGCTTCTAGCCATCACTCATGTTGCCAGCTCAGGATCCTCCAAAACACACATATACTGTATATGCATACTCCATCTATAGTGCTCCAAATATAGTATGCGCTGGGTTGTTCTACCCCCAATTCTGCTCCCATTAGATCGATTCCCCAGCTGCCCCCACGATCCCCCACCCAAAACACTCCATGGACCCTAACCCTCCTTCCACCCTCCCATAATTTACATGGTACATGATGTTCAGCAAACTGAAAAGTTCCTCTCCCCCCAACCACCCTGCCCTCACAAAGCAGAAATCAGGAACAGAATTGCCCCTCGATACTCAGAACATTCCAGTAGAATAGCTTATTCTCAGCATTAATAGCCTGACAATACCCCTAGATGATCCCGAGGGGGGGTTCGCTATACCAACCCTTTAGAAAAAACAATCCTCCCTATAGTAATCCCATGAGCCATAGAATAACATGGCCTGCAGAGCATAAGGGCTAAAACCCAAAGGTATTATATGTAAGGATTAATCTCAGATGCCCTCGTGTGGTGTAGCCTCATAATATCAGTGCTTAAAGACTGAGGGCAGGCAGTCCATGGCTGCCCGCAGTGGAATAAGGGAGAACTGAAAGGCCCAAGGTCGCTGTCCAGAGCATATATTAAATCAGAACCAGAGGCCATCACAATTAGAAAGAGGGAGATTTAAAAAAAAAAGGGAGAAAAAGGAAAAATGAGAGTCCTCCAGAGACAATACTAAAACAGGGCTATGGAGAAGGAGCAAACCAGAGCCCAGTGAGAGCGAGCAAAACCCTGGCATTTTTGTTTATCCTTAAATGCGGGATCTCCCTTAATATACGGATTATCCTTGTTCATTGTCCATTAATAGCAGGGAGTGTGAGAAGGAGTGAAATCTGAGAACAAAAAAAAAAAAAGAGCAGGCCATGTTAACAAGGCCAGGGAGAGACCGCAAATGCCAGAAAGGTCTCATAATAAAATCTGAAAAAGAGAAGCATTGCCTCCCCCATTGCCATGAGATTGGGTCAACACTCCTGGGAAACAGAGACACCAGAACTAACAAATTGGGATTTAGCATAAGTACCATGACCCGTTCATATGCTCATTAAATGAAACCAAGAAAACACAAATGAGCCCGCTAACGCCTAGCTCGTGAATCACAATTGAGACAGAGATAAACTGAAGTGAGAAAGAAGAGTCCACAGTGTATCAAAAAGTTCTGAAGATGAAAACCAGATCGGGAATAGAATGTCCATGTTGCATCAGAAGAAGGACCCCACTCGAGAACTGTAATGGAGAGATAAACAACCAGGTATACAGTATATCCGTGGCCTGGCCCCAAAAGTATTGCAGCCAAATATGATTTACTGCAGATAGGCAGCTCCACCAGATGGAAATTCAGTGTGTCTTTCTATGCCAGATCCACTCTCATATAGGCTTGAATAGATCAGGGAACGCTTCTTTGAGTCCAGTAAATGCTGTCTCCACCTCCTAATAGGTCACCCATGAGCCATTTATACAAACTTGAAGCCTTGCAGGAAAACCCATGCAGAACTTAATTCCCGCGGTGATCAGCTTGAGAACCACTTTGTGAAACGTAGCTCTTTTCTGGCGTACAGATAAGGGTAGATCTTGTGTCACCCTCAGCTTTTTATCTTCCCATTGTAAATCTTGCACCTCTTTAACCTTGTATAGGAAGTGTTGCCACTCTTGAAAATTCAGAAAATGAAATATGAATGCCCTAGGAGGGGCTCCAGCTGAGGGAGGGGAGCATAGTTCCCGTTGAGCCCTTTCTATTATGTAGCTAGCACCGAATGGAGAAGGGCCTGCCACCTTTTCCACAAACATTTTGGTAAACTTGATGGGATCCGAGCCCTCTTCACCCTCTGGCAAGCCAATTATTACTGCATTGTTATGGCGACTGCGCCCTTCCAGGTCTTCCACCTTATTCTCTGTTTTCACTAGCCTTTGCCTCAGGGCCACCAACTCCAGATCAGCTTTATCTTGCTTCTTTTCAATGGATCGTATACATATTTCGTTGTAAGCAGTTTTCTTAGAAAGCTCCTCCAGGGTAATAGAAATGCTTTTAATTTCCCCTGCCATATTCTGCATTTCAGCCTTAAAAGGCTGAAAATCCTCTAGAAACCTTGAGAGGGTAAGACGGTCACTATCAGGACACTCAACGGTAACTGGCAGCGAGGGTTGCGAGGGGGAGGCCCTGGCTTTCTTAGAGGCCTTCTCGGGTGTAGTAGGAGGTGTGTGCTTTAGAGCAATTTTCAGCATCTCCTCATCCATCAACGCCCTGCAGAGAGAACAGGAGTGCTCAGAAAGGCTGTAGGCAGATAGTCTTCTATAAAAATTACTGAAAAGCAGGATTTTGAAGAGCAAATAACGGGCGGTAGGTCAGAGCGGGTAGAGAGGCATCTTACCCAGCGCAGTGCATCATGTGAATCATCTTGGATGTAATTCTAACCAATATGACTGAGGATATTAGCAATATTAAGCTTCTTCCCCGATTGGTACAAGTGACCATGATATTATAAAATTTCAAATTAATAAAGCAAAGACAATTACAAGGGTAAAACAATACATAAATTATACAACAGGGCTAACAATGCAGCCATATGCCATGACCTGTTAAAAACTGACTGGAGAACTCTGAGTGAAGGTTTAACAACTGAGGAAAGTTGGAACACATTTGTTAAAATCATTGAAGATATGACTTCAAAGCATATACCATTAAAAGAAATGTATAATAATAGAGGTAAAAAAACAATGTGGCTTAATAAAAGGATTACTAAATTAAGTAGTAGGAAGAGATTATGTTACAGGAAATAAAAAAAATCCATCAGATAAAAACAGGAATAATTACAGAAAGGCATTTCATAAATTAAAAAATGAGATGAAAAAAGGCCAAGAAACGAACTGAATTTAGACTGGCTATTACCAAGGGTGATAAAAAAGGTTGCTTTGCCTATATAAATGATACGAAAGGAAATGAAAGGGTAATTGGTTCTCTTAACATTAATGGGAAATTGTATGCAAAACCAATGGACATGGCCAGGGAATTTAATTTATTTAACTCAGTTTTTAATAAGGCAGATTCCATGAGATCAAATAGTTTACTAGATAATGTAGGATCAGAGTCTATTGAATTCATTACTAGTGACAGAGTACTCAAAAACATTGAAGAGCTAAAGGTTAACAAATCAGCAGGACCAGATAATTTGCATCCAAGATTGCTAAAAGAGCTAAAGAATGAGCTTTCACCAATTATAGTGGACATTGGATTGAGATCTTTAAAGGAAGGTTATGTTCCCAGAGATTGGAGAAGAGCAATTGTGGTGCCAATCTTTAAGAAAGGAAGCAAGGCTGACCCAGCAAATTATCGATCGGTCAGTCTGATGTCAATTGTGGGTAAAATAATTGAAGGTTTAATTGTGAAGGAAATTAGGAACTCAATAACCGAGAAGAATATGATTGACAGGTCCCAACATGGCTTTATATGTAATAGATCTTGTAATACCAATCTCATAAGTTTTTATAACTTTATAGGTGAAAAAACAGATCAAGGTAAAGCAATGGATGTGGTATTGTTTGATTTTAGTCAAGCCTTTGATTCTGTGCCTCACAGAACTCTGATTTCAAAAATGATAAAATCAGGCATCAGCAAAACCATTATTAAATGGATAATATATTGGTTAATGGATAGGTGACAATATGTGCACAAACATGGTCATATATCTCATGAGGTGGAAGTTGAAAGTGGAGTACACTTGAGGTCAGTGTTGGGCCCATTGTTATTTAATATATATATATATATATATAAATATATATATATATATATACACACACACATATGTGATCTCAAAATAGTGAGTGGAAATAAACTAATCAAATTTGCAGATGATGTTAAACTTGGGGGAGTTGTGGATAACTTTGATGATAGATTAAGGTTTGGCCAAGATATTATGACTATTGTTGAATGGGCCAAGAGGAATGGGGTGAAGTTTAATTTGAATAAATGTACTATAATGCACATGGGGAAGTATAATAACCAACAGGATTATTACACCCAAGGGACTAATTTAAGGAAAACAAATTTGAGAAGGATTTATTAGGAGTGACCTAAAGAGCAAAGCTCACTTTAAATATGCAGCAAATAAAGCAATGTATTTGACAAACCGTGTGCGAAGAAGTTTTTTCTCCAGAAATAAGGGTGTTCTACTTCCTTTGTACAACACATATATAAGACTGCATCTGGACTACAGCTCTCCATGTTGGAGTCCCTACTTAATGAAAGATAAGAAGATGATTGAAAACCACAAAGATCTCTTACAAAATTAATAACAAGATGTAAAGAGAAATCCTATGGGGCTAGACTTATTCATTTGAGTCTATGGCCCTTGGAACTTAGAGGAACAAGAGGGGACATATTACTACTGTATAAAATCCTCAAAGATGATATGCTGAGGAATGATTTGGGTTTAGTTTTCAAGGATTATAAATATGATATGAGAGGCCATAAACAACTGATTAATGAAAAGACGTGTAGATCAGTGGCATGGAAACATGGTTTTGTATCTAGGTCTATTAGACTGTGGAATCAATTGCCAGATGAGGTGATTAATGCACATTCATTTCTTTCCTTTAAAGCTATAGTAGACTGGACAGATACATTACAGTTGGTAATTCTTTTACTGCCACTGAGTAGTGGGACAACGTATGTGGGTATACGCCTTCTGCTGTTCTATATATATCCAAGTACTGTATGATACTGCAAATAAAGGCAATTTTGACAGTGCTACTAAAACAAGTGCTCTTTAAAAAATGTTAAGACAGTGAAAACATTATGCTTACAGAGAGCATGTTTAACCTTACATGTGATGCAGGAGGTCGTGAAAACTGTTGTATAAAATGTTTGCAGTTCCTGGTTGCAGCTGCAGTTAGAGTTACGGGGAAAAATGTTTATAGTTTACTTTTCCATGATGCATGATGTCATGTTGCAATAGACTAAATAAAGGCACATTTTGTGGTTAAAGTATTCATTTAATCATCACAAGAATTTATTACATGTAGAAAAAGGAAATGAAACAATGTTTTTCATTAGAACTTTCTTAGGCAGAATTATTGTATATCATTAAAATAAACCAAAAAGTAAGCTATTTAAAAAGTTAATGAATATTTTTGTAATTAAAAAAAGGATAATTTTATAAGTGCAATGACCCACTCCAAGCCATGGGTGTATGGGGGCATTAATGCAGTTCCAGGCTAGTTGGAAGTCACTCAGCCTTTGGGCTTGTGCCTCGCAATGCACCTTGGGCATGCATTAATGACCCCATATACCCATGGCCTGTCATGGGTTATAGCTTACAAATTCATTTGACTTATGTGCAATTTATGATACATTACTGGCCAAAGAATTAACACTCTCTTTAGTATATTTGTTCATGAAGTGTGTAATAAGATGACACACCACTGGGTTGTTATGAAGCACATGAGATAAGCAGACTCAACATATATCAGTGTTAAATCAACACATTATATGTGTTAATGTAGTGTAAGGAATGACACATTATTACAGCTGTAGCCATAAATACATTTAAATATTTCCAGATATTTCTCAATATAGTTAAAGAGATTCTGTCTGGTGGCCCACAGTGACACTGCAGGCTGGCAGATATTTTCTCTAGAGATAACACAGAGATTTCAAGAAATATCTGGCCATGACTTTGGCTGCAACTGCACCTTAAAATGTCAATGCACACTGTGATGAATATGTATAAAAACAACATTGCAGTGTGCTGAAGACTTAACACACACACATGTTAAAAACTGATGTGTGGTTGGCAGCAGCAATATACAACTATATTAAATCAACACACTGTATGTGTGAATCCATTACATTGAGATGCTATTCTTAATACATATTTGTGTTAACATTTCAACACACAAAGGTAACAAAAAGTGTGGAAGCAACACCTCAATGTGTTACACAAGTACCACTCCAGAGTGTTGACCTGATTTTAACATAAAGCACTGTTTTTGCCACACACTATGTTTTCCCTAACCATACTAACTGGTGTGTTAAAAACTAACACATTTTAGTAATTTTTAACACATTTTCTAACAGTGTACTGCCGATATTTGGCTAATTTTCTTCTATTATTCCATCACTGTGGCAGAGTAAATATGAGAAGCATAAACTCAAGTGCCTTCAAAAATATTTCTTTTTTTCTGTCGTAGTCCACTTAGAATCTATTGTTTGAGTGCATAGCTCATGAACTGAAGGACAATGGAGCTGAGATGGTGCTGTTCGTAAGCAGGGGCCAGTCCAAGAGAATGGTGTTCTTTCTATGTTAAATTGAAAGTCATCTGGGAGGTTGAGTTTTTGCTTAAAAAAATGTCTCTAAAAAGGCAATGATATCTGACTCTTCAGCAGGTTCACAGATCCTATATAAATGCATTTTCTTCCATCAAGATCTGCCTTCTACATCCTCGCATTTTACTGTAGGGAACTGGATTTTATGGGCCTCAAACATGAGATGATCTGTCTGGTCAGCACAAAAGTTGGGATTGGAGATTACAGTTTGGTTCTCTGTAGCTATATTTTTGGAGCATAGCAATTTCAGAGTGTACAGTACACTGGCAATTCTGATTTAATTCTTGTCCAGAATGCCTGCAACTCAGAAAATATGACTAATTTATTTTTCTTAGATACCGATTGTTGTATTGGTGGAGCCAGTGGTTGCCATGCCAGAAGTGGTGGAGACCTTACTAGTTGAATCTGCCATGTCCCATCCATCAGCATCTGCTGTTACCTCCATCATTTTTCAGCTGTCTTCCACATTCATAGGCAGCAGCCCTGGTAAGTGTGGAAAACCATTTCTGAACTGGAATTATTTCCATTGTGAGCTTATTAAGACAAGGGAAGGAGGAGAGCTCCCAGCTATGCAGCCATCTTTATTGCTGACATCATTGGAAGTCAGAATATAATTTATTTCAGTATAAAATAAACAGTTTTGATATATTTTCTCTGTATAGATTTTATTAAATATTTTAAACATGGCTTGTTCTTTTATTCTTTTTTTTTTTGTAACCAGGTAAGGCTCATTAAGCACAAGTGCCTGTTTTCAGGGGTGACCTGGGAGCACTGGGGAGGTTAGTTTCAATTTAGTCATTGATGTATCATCAGATGAAAATAATTAATGTAATGTTATCTGTTTCTCTTTGTCATCACTGATAATGACTGTACCTGGCTGTATACCGTTCAAATGTTTGTTCTCACCTCATGCTGTGTCATGAAATACTCTTTAATGTTGACTCTGGTCTCCCCTGTCTGTACTCTCCCGGGTCGTGCCTGAATATAAGCAACATTGTTGTCTAGTGTACTTACCCGGTAAACAAAAACCAAATAAATAAATGACTTGTCAGAATCATACAGTATGGAAATGGAGGTTCTGAAAATCAAAGTCAGGTTTGCTGGATGTACCAACCTCATTCACAGCTCGTACTCTAACCTATACTGCCAGACCCGGCTTATTGGCATGGCTTATTGATAGCAATGGCAAAAAATATGGAACAATGTATGTGTTTTGAAATAACTCTCTTTAGTTTTTCAATTCTTGTTTCTTGTCCTTTCCTATTCCATGTTTTCTTCATCTTCTACCTTAGACTCATTAGCAAAATCTGAGTTTTGCTGCAATTTTTGTTCTATTTTCTTTGCTGATTTTAAGAACTAGGCAACTTGCTCTGGGTCAAAAAGTAAATATCTCTTGCCCTGAAATTGAACAGAACATTTTGCAGGAAAAAGAAATATGTAGGAAGCCTTAAGTTTAACTCAGTCATCTCTGTATTGAAGAAAGTCTATTTCTCCAATCCTGTCTTAAAGGAGCAATATTGAGGGAGAAATTGATTTTATGTCCTTGAAACAAAAGGTCTCCCTTGCTGCCTGCTACATGAATTATCAAATCGTGCTCAGTCTTGAATGTAAAAGTGATAATTATGGTCAATTTTATTCCATTACAGTCAGGTTCTAGGGCTGATACTGAAGGGGCTAAAGCAGACTGGCGAGGATCAGGTACAGTATGTGCACAAATGTCTTTGGTGGCAATAAATTTGCTTTTGAAACAATAGGGACATTTTTCTCCAGTAATTGCAGCTGTTCCTTAAAGATTTAGTCACAGAGGTTCTGAAAGTCCGGATCTTCTTTCAAAGGAAGACCAACTTTACATCAGTTATGAAATCTACTTGCATTTCCCAGTGCCTTGATTCTTCTATTACAAGACGGTAGTGTTATTTTGACCAAGCCCAAACCTCTGTGACTAAATATTTTATCCATATGTACTGTGTACTAGAATCTTTTAATTTAGCTTCAGGCAGTTCAATATTTTTATAAAGCTGTCTGTCTTCTTCTCCGGTCTGTCAAATATATCAATCAAGCCCCCATACCACAAGTAAATGCTTCCAAACCTTTACAATCAGTTTTACCTCTTGGAATCAGGGTGAATGGAAGGGAAGAGAAGAGGGTGAATGGAAGAGAGAGAGAGAAGAGAAGAGAAGAGAAGAAGAGAAGAGAAGAGAAGAGAAGAGAAGAGAAGAGAAGAGAAGAGAAGAACATACACATGCCAGAGTTGAATCAGTTGACTGCTTGTTTCTAAACTTAGTGAAGCTGTTGAAGTTGTTAACATAATGGGTAAAGACTGCTGCAGCTTAGAGGTCTGAGGTAGTGGTGGCTCTGCTGGCCCAAACATGGGGAAAGTTGTGGCCACTTGGTCCATCCACATCAGCACATCTGGGCTTCTGGGGTACTCTGTGGGCCACAGTCCAACTCCAGCTTCCAGGGCTTATGGTTTCTTCTGGGCTTGTTTGTGATACAAATAAACATTTTTCTGTTAGACCTCCCTTTCTCCATGAAGTACCAGCTTCAGATGAGGAAGATTTAGAAGGTTTTTTTTTTTTTTTTTAGTGGCAGGGCATTGTCTGCATATCAGATTTTTAAAACAGAAAGTCTGGACCTAAGAAGCAAACTCTTAAGTGTGACACCATATTGGATCCACTATCCTGACCTCATGAAACCAATCACTTCTAGGTTTGCTATACTCTCTCAGCATGGCTTACCCCACTTTGTACCTCTTCTTTCTTACAACCCACTGTAATATATCCTGGCACCTGTACATACAGTATTGAACATATATTTGTATATCACTGTATTTTATTCTGTCTTTGCTTGTGTGTAATGACTAATGTATATATACTCACTTTATCCTGCTCTTTGATTGTGTGTAATATAACCTTATCTCAATACTTTTATCCCCCACCCATCTCCGTGAACCTTCTTGTAAAATACATTGAGCACTGCACTTAAATAAGGTTATCCTGCTTTGAAAAATTCCAAATAACTCAAAAAAGGTTTTGAAAATATGTAAGTGATATGATAATTTGTATCATTGCCTTAAGGTCTACATATCTCAGCTATTTGAAACTAGATCTGTCTCTGACATTGTAACAAAAGGAATCACTGGATGTTTTGATATTTTTTACTGGACCAACATATGTCTAGTGCAAAGATAATATAGTACATAAGCTTTCAGGACCCAGCAGGTCCCTTTGTCAGGTAAAATAGCAAACTGAGCTGAAGAAGCTGAAGTTATACTTCACGGGGATACATTGTTTCAACATAATTTATGACAGGATTGAGAGAAAGAAGGGTGGGTTTACAATGGATAAGAATAGGTCTATAGCTGTGAGGAGATGCTTTGCAGAAACTGCTAAGACATTTGTAAAAGTGATTGAAGGGTTTCATTAAAGTGTTAATGTAAAAGATTTTCTGACAGAAACACAGGGTGTAGTAATAGGACATAGTAATTACCAGAGATAGACAAAGTGCAGAGGAAGTCACAGAAAAAAAATCTGTATAAAGTAACATTCAGTATTATAGGTGTCAACATTTTCTGTAGTGTGTCGAAATGCAGTGTCCCAAATGAGTCTGTTATAGTTCAAGTTAAATGGTTGATATATTTAATTCTCAAGTCCTTCTTTTCTGGTGTGTTTTTGAATTGCCCTTAGTACTAGAACAGACACGGATCCAAGAGGGAGTGGTCTTGTTGAGAAAAATGCTGTTCTACTGGTGTACTGATGACCTGATTTTACATTGTGTTCCAGTGATGGTAAATCCTAGTTTTCAGTTGTTGCCTTGTGTTTCCTTTAAAGCATCCATTTGTGCACATTTTGCACTGAATTTGGGAAACCACATTGCTTGACTGATGTGTAGGATCAATTATTTTTATTGTGCCATTCTATCTTGTTTTGATGGTGGTCTGGGTGCATATGTGGGTGCAGGTCTTTTATTGTTGCATGGTGTCGTTCCTCTCATTTCGCTATTATTTTGATCTGCTGGTAGTTTACTATGAATTAGTATGTTAGAAAGGTTAGGAGGCTGCTTGGAGGCAATGACAGGTGATTCAGTGAAAATGCCTCTGAGTTTTTCATCTTCACTCAGCGTGGATGTAGTTCTTTAATCATGTTCTGAATGGGGTGTTAGCATGGGGCTGTATGTGACAACTAAGGGTATGGAATCAGCTTGATTTTTGCATGTATTCCAATAGGCTTTCTCATTATTTGTATAGCATGTTCCATTTCTCTGTCGACTTTGTCTTGGGGAGTGGCCTTGCTGGATGAAGGAATTACAGAGTGAGGGAGCTTTCTATTTTTGTTATCTCATCTGAACCGATCTGATGGTATTGAATCACCTGACTGTAGATCACAGATTGTTTTGTGTGACTTGAGTGGAAGTTGGAACTGTGCTGGTATTGATCTCTGTCAGTGGGCTTTCTGTAAACAGCAGGTTGTACATGTTCATCATTAATGAGTCTGATTGCAATATCCAGGAAATATATGCTTGTGGTGGATTATTCAATGGAGCATTTTGTAAAGCAGTGAAAGTTGTTGAAATCCTGATGGAACCTTTTAAGGGAGAGTTCCCCTTCTGTCCAAATGAGGAATACAGTATATCTTCTGTATATCAGAGGTAGACTAATGTTCTATAGAGTGATGCTTAGAAAAATATTTTAGACTGGTTATGAAAAGATTGCATATAGTGGTGCCATGTTTGTGCCCATTGTTGTTGTTATGATCTATAAAAAGTGTCTGCCATTAAATGTGAAGCTGTGTGTCAGAATGAATGCTTTTTGGTGCTGAAGATTGTTTCTGAAATGTCTCTTGTGCATGAGCTGTCCTTTAAAAACCTCTGACATGCTGATATGCCATCTTCATGTAGGATATTAGGTAGAGGGCATTGACATCCATTGTGGCTAGGGTAGTGCTGTGTGGTAGTTGTCCAATTTGCTTCAGTTTCCTTACAAAGTCTGTGATGTCCTGAACGAAACTGCTGGTACTGTAAGTGTCAGAAGTAGTTTGAAAGTGGATGCTACAAGTCCTGAAATGTTCTTAATGAATGTGCCAATTCCAGTGATGATGGACCAATCTGGGTTTCCAGAATTTGTATCATAAGGCAGCATGTATAATGTTCCTGGGGTTGGTTTGTTTGGAATTTATTTATTTAGCTGTTCTAGGATGTTTTTTCAGTAGAGTTTTGATGATTTATGCATTTAGATATTGCCAGTAACTCCTGTTTTCCAAGGACCAATATGACTACAATCTCTTTTTGCTAAGTAATGAAAAAGAACACATTTTGTACCACCTATTGGTTGCTAGTTGTCTCAAGTTCTGGTTACACTGCCATTCAAACTAGACCGCTTCTGGAGATTTCCTACAGCATGGCAAAGTAAGAATTTGTTGGTTCCACACTGTGTGATGTCAGCATTGTTGAAGTACTGGAAAAGCATGTGGTTCCCCTTTTCTGAAAACCACTAGCAGGTTGCACCTGTAAACAAGCTTTCAGCTTAGCGTGTCTCACCTGGTTAAACAATTGGGAAAAAAATTCCAAACCTTAGTCTTCCACAATATGTGTAATATAGACCACCTCAGTTATTTCATACCCACCACCCCATACTTCAATAAGTGATTCTGAGAAAAGGACATATCTTCAGACTTATCATAACTTATTTTCTATCAGCTCCTACATTGCCACTGGAAATTGATTACAAATGGATAAAATGCACTCCTGCTAGTGACACACTGGCACGGCTCAAGTTGTAGCATCAGCATGGAATGTTGGTGACATGAGGGTTCCACAACATCTAACTGATAAGACAGCATCTTGCCATGCAGTAGAACCATGATGATGATGAAGAAAGTGATGGTAACCGCACAAAACACATAACATTAATTTTGTCTATGTATTGTGACTGACACAAAAGAAGAAAAACATTGAACTTTTATAGAAGATCAAGATGACCTTATTATGATTAGCTCTATGGAAAAGCCATAATACTTCTGAACAGGAGTCATGGACAGATGGTCAAACTAGAGTTGCCAGCTAAAGACAAATAGGAATTGGCTGGCCTGGTGACACTGAGATTTGAGGTGCTGGACGCCACACCATGCACTATGCTGGCGACCTGGGTTCGGACATGAGTCCGGGACATCAGGGATCGGCAGGGGGAGGATAGGACTGAGCATCCGATGGACCACTCTCCTATCCCTGGAGAGGGATCCAGGGTGCCATCGCTCTGCAGTGGCCCCTCAAGACAATTGGGGCCACTGCTAGAGCAGGCACAGATACAAGGGGGTGCGACAGACATTGATGCATATGTGCTCGGATGTCATTGCATGTTCGCACCCCTGGGGACAGAAAAATGGAAAATGGAGCAGTACAGGCTGAGGCAGCTTGATAGCCGCTCTCCACTGGCTGAAGATACCTGGATGGCATGTGCCAGTAATGGTTCCTCGTCTGGCGTGGGGGCAGTGGGGGGTGCTCCTCTCTAAGGCAGAGCTGCATATGCCAGTTGGGCATGCAGATTTCAGAATCGGAGGTGGAGCTGGAGCAGTGGCTGGAGAGATAGGCAGGTCAGAATCTGCTTGGGGAGAAAATATGGCATAAAAAAAAAAGACAAACAGGAAATGCTTAAATATACTTCAGTAGTTACTCTCTAAACTGAAACACTCAAATGTTAAAATCTAAAAAAAGCATTAGAATATCAGCTATGTGCAGACTGGATGGGCCTTGTGATCCTTATCTGCCATCTACTTCTATGTTTCTATGTGCCTGGCAAAACTGTTTTATTTATGAAAAAAATGTGTAAAACGTAATTAAAAAAATCAACATAATGCTAATGAATCATATTGACACTATTCTCCATGAGAGTTTAAAAAACAGTTCATGGGTATGGTCTCTGTGACAATGTTGGCACTAATAGAAAAAGAAATTACAATAAGATTGATAAAATGTATTCTTTCTATAGCACTCCACAGTGTCACAGTGAAGTCATAATGAATGGGTTTTAATAAGCAGTGTCCATTAAATTTGGGTGAGGAGAATATTGCCAAATACAATATCTTCCAGTAAGAGTTCTACTTTCTGATTGCTGTCAGCAGCACTTTGCACCCAAAGGGCCTGATTCTAGAAGGTGGCGCAAGTCGCTGCCAAAAGCATAACTGCCACCTACAACTGCAACATTGACCCTGTGCACTATTCTAAAGGGCAGGGTCACCACAGCTAAGTCCTGCAATTTGCAAACATGCAGCCAAGCATGAACAGAGGGCACACCTGGTGAGCATGCCCCATGCTGCAACACAGACCTCAGGTGCCCCCATGCCCAGTATGTCTCAGTAGGCACCCTGCAGGCTGCCCACCCCCTGCCCCCAAACCAATCAATAACTGCCCCAGAGGACTGCCCACACCCTCTGCCCCTGAACCCATCAATAACTGCCATGCAGGGCTGCCCACACCCCTGCACCTGAACCCATCAATAACTGCCCTGCAGGACTGCCCACACCAACTGACCCCCAGAAGCATCCAGAAGTGCTCTGCAGGGTTGGCCACACCTCATGTTCCACAATGCCTCCAGTAAGTGCCCACAGGGCTTCCCCACACCAAGCCTCAGTCAATCCCCCATTGTGATGAGCCCCACAGGGCAGTGTTGTCATCTCTCTCATACTCTCCAACCCCAAGTTGCAGCTGAAAATGTGAGCCTACTCCTGCCTCCCTGGGCAGCATAGTGGCACTCATCTTCACTCAGCCATGACAGCTCACTCCAGCACTCTCACCATCCTCAGCTGGCGGACGAGCACACCATTCCTCACTCACAGTTAGCTGCTGACTGGACTTCAGTGCATGAGAGCATACTGAAAAGACATGCTCAGAAATTAATTTCTGAGCGCATATTTACAGTACGCACTCATACTGAACTCAGTCAGTGGCTGGCTGTGGTGGTGAGAGGTGGGCTGTGCCAGTCGCCGGCTGGGGATGGGTGGGGGTGCTGGATGGGCTGGCATGGCTGAGTGGGGGCCACTAGGCTGCCAGGGCAGGATATTTGCCACATTTGTGGCTGAAACTCAGAGGTTGGGGCATGGGTGGGGGGATGTCAGCACCGCCCTGTGGGGCAATGTACAATGGGGGTTTCAGGGGGCTGGGGGTGTGGGTAGCCCTGCAGGGCATTACATGTACATGTTGGGGCAGTTGTTGTGGGTAGCCATGCAGGTCATTACATGTATACATCGGGGCAGTTGATGTGGGTAGCCCTGTGGGGCACCCATTAGGGTATGATGGGCATGAGGGGGCAGACAACTGTGGCATGACTGCAGATGGGTCTGCAGGACCCCTGGGGGCATCCATAAGTTACACCAGCTAAAAGCTGGTGTAACTTACATTGCCAGTTCTCCTCTGGGGGTTCTTGTAGAATCCCGACATTGGGGACTTTGTTGCTGCCCTTCTGGAATGGGGCGCAACTGCTGCCGTAAACCCCCTAGTGCCATGTTGCAGGGAGTTTATGGCACAACTGCTGGCATAACAGCTGTTTGGCACAAGTGGCTTGTGACATATCATAGGCCACTTTGTAGAGTCACGCATGTTGCAACTGCTGGCATAAGTTGCTACATCCGCCATTCTACTTGGCTCAAGTGCTGTTATGCCAGGCCTAACATTTCTAGAATCGGGCTCAAAAGCTGCATCAGCTGAACTTTGAGTATCAAGCCTGTAGTGCTTGGTGAATGTCCACAGGGAATACCAGGTGGACATGGCTTCCCTGCAAAGTTCTGACACATACAGTATGCCTCTACTCTTTCAGCTCAGGATGCTGTTATGGTCTTGCATGACAATGCTTTAATCAAAGCTGGGGGGGTTGTTTGGATCCCGTATAGACCGTTTTTTATATAAACTCTGACCCACTTCATCAAGGTGACAAAGAAAGTAATCTGCTCTTTCTTTGCAGGTGTGCTGAGCATGAAGGAAAACTGTTATGTTGGCAAAAATGAATGGTGACCTTACCAGGTATATTCTAATCACTCTGCACACAAACAGGTTGTGCTAAGAACTTTCCATGGAATTCCACAGCCTTGGACAAAAGCAGAAATGGCATACCACTAGGTTCATATGAAAGGTATTGGGGTGTTTGAGGAGAGGAGAGGAGATAGTTCTGAGGAGGACTTTATTATAGGGGAAAGATAAGACTCATTGTAGGAAAGAGACTGAAGTTCGTAAGTTTGATGAACAGACAGATATGGAAAACATACCTTGGTGGTGAGAATATCTGTGACAACAGATACCAAAAGTCTCAAAAAAAGTAAATCACTGTGAACTCTGAAAACTCATACAGAAAACCTTTAAAAGCACAGATGCCAGAATGTGTGCCTAACGTCAGTGACTGCCCCCCATAAAACTGATCAAGTCTGACTATGTTCCATACTGGCAACCATCCATGGGGCCCAGACAGCACTCAAAGCTGAAAACTGGCCTGGTGGGTGCTTAGGACTGAGTCTCCTAACTACTCCAGCCTGTAGGAAAAATAAATCTAGGCCTAAAGACTCTTCTTGAATTGAATCCTGAACCTTATTCCCAGGTGGTAGGGAAAGTGATGGAGTCACTTCTGAAGGAAAGAATAGTTGAGTACCTAGAGGCCAGTGGGGTACAGGACCCAAGACAGCATGGGTTCACAGCGGGAAGGTCATGTCAGATGAATCTAATAGATTTCTTTGACTGTGTGACCAAAGTAGTAGACCAGGGAGGGGCTGTGGACATGGCCTACCTAGACTTTAGCAAGGCATTTGACACAGTCCCGCACAAAAATTAATAGTCAAATTAACCAGCCTGGGAGTGGATCCCAGGGTGGTAGCCTGTCAAACATTGGCTGGACAACAGGACATAGAAGGTAATTGTAAATGGAGTCCACCCTGAAGAAAGAGGGGTTACTAGTGGGTACCACAGGGTTCAGTATTGGTCCAGTCCTTTTAACGCTCCATAAGTGACATTGCAGAGGGACTGAAGGAAAAGTATGCCTCTTTGCAGATGACACAAAGATCTGCAACAGGGTTGATACACAAGGAGGCATGGAAAGGATGAGAAGGGACTTGGCAAGGTTGGAGGAATGGTCAGAAGCATGGCAGCTAGGATTCAATGCAAAGAAGTGCAAAATAATGCACCTGGGAAACAAGAACCCAGGGGAAGAATACACAATGGGGAGGAGGTAGTAACAACAACAAAAAAGGAAAGGGACCTGGGGGTAATCATATCAGATGACCTTAAGGTTAGCAAGCAATGTGAGAAGGCAGTAGGGAGGGCTGGGGTATACTGGGATGCATAGGGAGAGGTATCAGCAGCAGAAAACAGGAAGTTGTTATCCCTCTGTACAGACAGTTGGTGAGACCCCATCTGGAGTACTGTTCCAGTTCTGGAGACCCCATCTCCGCAAGGACATAGACAGGATAGAGGCAGTCCAGAGGAGGGCAACTAAAATGGTGCAGGGTCTGCAAGAGAAGCCGTATGAGGAGAGACTAAAGGAGCTTAATATGTATACCCTTGAGGAAAGAAGGGAGAGGAGGACATGACAGAAACTTTTAAGTACCTCAATGGAATCAACAAAGTCCAAGAGGGTAGCATCTTTCAGAAAAAGAGATGTGCAAGAACAAGGGGACAGAATTTAAAGATGGATGGGGCGGTTCAGGGGCAATGTGAGGAAGTATTATTTCACAGAGAGGGTAGTTGATGCATGGAACAGCCTTCCTGAGGAGGTTGTGGGATCTAAAACTGTGGGAGAATTCAAGAATGCTTGGGACAGACATAAGGCAATTCATGTGGGGGGGTAGGAAGAAATAGGCTGTTGGTTAACTAGGATCTGCGGCCTATCCTGTAGGTAGGGAAATGGGCAGACTAGATGGGCCAAGCGGTCCTTATCTGCTGTCAAAGTCTATGTTTCTATGTTTCTATGAATCACCCTTTCATAAGCAGAGGACATTTAGATTTACCCGGAGGACATGATCATGCCTACCACCGTAAAGGAATAATCAAATCTTTGCAGTATTTTTCTTTCATAAGCCAAATGCATACAAGAGACATGGACAAATAATGGGGTCCTACCCTAACCAGACAATGTCAAGAGGAAATCTAAATGGTTCCTATATAAGCTTATCAGATCAGAGAACCAAAGCTTTCTAGGCCAGTTGGAATTTTTGGGAGAAACTTTCCTGTAGTTGCTTGAATTTTACAGTGGCACAGTCAGGATGCATCACAGTACCTTGCAGTATTACTGAAAAATGCAGCAGCACAATGCAGAGAACAGTGTAATTTAATGGTAGTTAAGCCCTTTGTCATGCAGTATTTGTGACATGTCACTTACTGCAAGTTACTGTAAGATCCTGGCTGTCTCCGCTGTATTTGTACCATTTGAAGTAACAGTGTTGGAAGAAACAGGTAAGCCAATCTGGATTCCCACAACAAAGATTATGTGTCCACTGACTCATCTTTTGACATCACAACTGGCTGGAGATCCCAAGAACTTGAGCCTTCTCTGGAGGCAAGAGATCAATCTGAGGTGGCCTAAAGTATTGCCACTAGAATGTACACCTCTCTGGGTTAAGACTGCCCACAAGGATGCACAGCCTCGCAACTGAACATGCCTGCCAGTAGATTGAGCTCTCCGTCAGACAAACAGCTGTTTTCACCATGTGAAGCCCTCTTAAGGCTGCTGATTGCAAGAACTTGTGTCTTGTGTTTCCCTGATTGCTTATGAATGTAGCTGTTACTGTATTGTCTAAGCATACCTTCAGTTCCTGCAGCTTGACTTATTCTTGCAAAATGGAGCACAACAAGAACAAAAACATCTTTATTAGAATAATGTTATTGAGAGAATTCTCTTCTCCTTATGGTCTCAGATACCTAAACATGAAACTGATTCAGAATTGGGCAATAACCTTGTAGACTTGCATTCATCATGAGAAGCCTCTCCAACAGAGAAAGAAAGGGAAAAAAAAAGCACTTTAGAAGATAGTCAAGTCTGAAACTACTCTGAAGTTGTTAACCAAATGGAGAGGAGATGAGCTGGGAGGGACCTCAGGTAACGATTGATAAATATTTCCAGAAGATACAAACTGATTCATAGAGATCAAGAAGAGTACTTGATGCTGGAAAATTGCTTTTGCTTCACTAAAAACTCAAGATTTGCTAATGTTCATGATATAACAGAAAAAGGAGATACACAGATGTATGCCAGATAACTCATCTGGGTGAAAAGCTGTGATTATCAAGCAGAGAGACTCCATCTTAAATCTGTTTTGTCTCAAAAATCATTCAGACTTTGAAAATACAATGCTTACTGGTGGTACAAGATCTCTGTTCTGTATAAGTTAAGGCCAGAAAGGGAGGTTTCTGAATCCCACTAACATCTAGCTTTGAGCTGCAGCAGTATTTACTCCCATAGACCTGTCAAGTTATGAGGGAAAGAAATGCCTCTGTTGTTGCCTAGTGTCCATGTTTAGAATGAGGAGTCTGGTCAGCTTTTATAGGAATACAAATAAGGAGTAAACAAACAAATGGGATTGTTGTGCATGTAATGCATTATAACCACATTAACTACAATCCTGCCTGGCAAATGAAGCAGAAAATGTGCTGCAAAAACTGTTGCCTAATCCTAACAGGGTGGAATGGGGCTGCTTTCAGTGGTGGAACTTCTTTTATAATAGAGATAAAGGTAGTTGCAGCTTTTTGAGCTGATATAACAATTATTTAATATGTGACTCTCATTTTGGTAATTTTTATCTGATTCTATATAGCCTTGTCCTTGAATTGTGAGGCAAGGGGATGAGATGCATGGGGAAAGGTTTGTATCATACTTGCTGATGCAGGACTGGTTTTTGATCTAATGCTGCCCCAAGCAGAAACACTTGTGGTGCATCACACTACCACCACACCCCATCTGCCTTACTGCACACATGAGTAGGTATGCTACCTGTTAGCACACGTGAGCAGGTATGCTACATGTTGGTGTCTGTGAGTAGATATGCCACCAGTATGCTTTTAAAGATGGTTACCTCATACCAGATTTCACACTGTTTGACCAGTAAATGTAAAATCCAGGCATTTAAATTCCCACAAAATAATCAATGGGTTTCCTAGCTTGTTTTGAGTTAAATGGTGAGCTGTAATGCCTCTTGATGGAAAGAACTTAACAAGGGGACGTATTATTTTTTATTAGTAACAATATAATTATTTTCGGTTTCAGCATTTGTGCAAAGAGAAAAAATGTAGAGATTTTTGTATATTATGCATGAAACCATGCAAATTGTAAGCCATCTTCAAAATGTTTTTTGTTAGGTGTAGAAAATGGTTGTGAATATAGCAAAAGAAAGATAGAGGTTGACAAGCTAATTTTGGATGTGTCTGCTGACATAGTGGCAAGTTCAGAGCCAGGCGATTCAGGGCAAATGTAACTAACAAAAGTAATAAATAAAATTTGACCAAAGGCCATTAAAACAGTAAAATGATTCATGCAGAATGACAAACACTTTAATATAAAAGAAACAAAACAAGCCAAGACACACATGTACATTGGGCATCTTGAAAAAATACCAATGGTTATACAGTAATTGAGCGAGCTTATTTTCTTACTGTTATCCAATTTACATTCTAAGCTGGACATAGCATAATAGCGCAAAGCTTTAATGTAATAAACTCTGGTCAGAGCCAAGACAGCTGCAATTGCATTTTAAGAGGGCTCATGGGGCAGGTAAAAATGGATCTCATGGAGCTCACGGCAGAACCCAGAGCTCACGGAGCTCATGGCAGAAATGTCCGCTGTGTCCAAGATGGCCACCGGAGCTCAGTACCCATGCGCGACTTCACCGCAATTGCGGAAGTGAAGTCATGCATATGCACTGAGCTATGATGGCTGTTTTGGGCACAGTGGATGTTTCCTCCAGAAGCTAAAATAGTACGACAGTGGAGGGGGGGTACATCGACTGTGGAGGAGAACTGTGGCAGTGGAGGGTAGGTGCAGGGGAAACGCCACATATCACCAATGAACACAGCTCTGTGGAAGATGACTGCTGCACTGTAGAAGAGAACTGAAATGGAATCCAGCCACCATCCCTTCTCTCTTCTACAGTGATAGCAAAACGTCAGAATGGCTGTGCCTATGCAGTCATAAAATGGTTCCATATGTGCGTGTCTATAAATATATATATATATATATATATATATATATATATATATATATATATATATTAGGGGAGCGGTCATGCCCCTATAGTTAGGATTGAGGAGGCACTTTAATGTTAAACCTCAATTTTTCTGTGTTAATAACTTTGCAGCCTTTTCAATCTAATTTGCACAAATTTTGAAATGTGCAGTCTGGTATGGTAGATCTCTTGATTTACCAAGTTGTGTTTTGGTTGGCTGCATGGTTTCTACACAGTAATATGCTAAAAAGACATTTTTTGCCACTTTTGATATGTTTTTTGTCCACGGTGCTGGAACCACACCATGTGGTCTTTCGGTCTGAAATGTGAAACATAGAAAGATGTTTGGTCAAGGAACAATACAGCATTGGTTTGGTAAATAAATATTAATCTATTCCAAAGTTACAACATTTTTACTGTTCGGGTTCTGTGCATGCTCAGTTCACTCCTAGCTTTATATGGTTATTTTTCAGACCAAGATTGGGCTCACAGTCAAGGATTTTGTAACTCATGGACTAGGATCCTGGTCTGCCAGAAAATTCCTTGTCCATGAACCACAGTCTTGTTTTTCAGTTCCCCCCCCCAAAAAAAATGTAGCTTTCTCCACAGGTGACTTTTGGGCCAAATGAGGCATGGGTTTTATTCAGGTTGACCCCCTGTACAAAGCCATGCCTTTGGTTTGGCTCATTTTGCTCAAATAATAGCTTTTTAAAATTTAAAAATTCTTTGACCATGACTTGCTAATGATCCTAGTCTGCGAGATGTCAAAATCCTAGTCTGTGAGCTCAGGATCAAGGATTTTGCTACCTCGCAGACTAGGATTTTAAAAACTTTACCACTGCATTGCTAATGACCAGTTTGGTCTTTTACTTGAAATTTTCAGGGTACTGAGGGATGCTCTACAGGTGTGAATTATGCTGTTTAGGTGTTGGGGAATTAAGCAGTTCCATGGAATTATTTCCATTGTGAGCTTATTAAGACAAGGGAAGGAGGAGAGCTCCCAGCTATGCAGCCATCTTTATTGCTGACATCATTGGAAGTCAGAATATAATTTATTTCAGTATAAAATAAACAGTTTTGATATATTTTCTCTGTATAGATTTTATTAAATATTTTAAACATGGCTTGTTCTTTTATTCTTTTTTTTTGTAACCAGGTAAGGCTCATTAAGCACAAGTGCCTGTTTTCAGGGGTGACCTGGGAGCACTGGGAGGTTAGTTTCAATTTAGTCATTGATGTATCATCAGATGAAAATAATTAATGTAATGTTATCTGTTTCTCTTTGTCATCACTGATAATGACTGTACCTGGCTGTATACCGCTTCAAATGTTTGTTCTCACCTCATGCTGTGTCATGAAATACTCTTTAATGTTGACTCTGGTCTCCCTGTCTGTACTCTCCCGGGTCGTGCCTGAATATAAGCAACATTGTTGTCTAGTGTACTTACCCGGTAAACAAAAACCAAATAAATAAATGACTTGTCAGAATCATACAGTATGGAAATGGAGGTTCTGAAAATCAAAGTCAGGTTTGCTGGATGTACCAACCTCATTCACAGCTCGTACTCTAACCTATACTGCCAGACCCGGCTTATTGGCATGGCTTATTGATAGCAATGGCAAAAATATGGAACAATGTATGTGTTTTGAAATAACTCTCTTTTAGTTTTTCAATTCTTGTTTCTTGTCCTTTCCTATTCCATGTTTTCTTCATCTTCTACCTTAGACTCATTAGCAAAATCTGAGTTTTGCTGCAATTTTTGTTCTATTTTCTTTTGCTGATTTTTAAGAACTAGGCAACTTGCTCTGGGTCAAAAAGTAAATATCTCTTGCCCTGAAATTGAACAGAACATTTTGCAGGAAAAAGAAATATGTAGGAAGCCTTAAGTTTAACTCAGTCATCTCTGTATTGAAGAAAGTCTATTTCTCCAATCCTGTCTTAAAGGAGCAATATTGAGGAGAAATTGATTTTATGTCCTTGAAACAAAAGGTCTCCTTGCTGCCTGCTACATGAATTATCAAATGTGCTCAGTCTTGAATGTAAAAGTGATAATTATGGTCAATTTTATTCCATTACAGTCAGGTTCTAGGGCTGATACTGAAGGGCTAAAGCAGACTGGCGAGGATCAGGTACAGTATGTGCACAAATGTCTTTGGTGGCAATAAATTTGCTTTTGAAACAATAGGGACATTTTTCTCCAGTAATTGCAGCTGTTCCTTAAAGATTTAGTCACAGAGGTTCTGAAAGTCCGGATCTTCTTTCAAAGGAAGACCAACTTTACATCAGTTATGAAATCTACTTGCATTTCCCAGTGCCTTGATTCTTCTATTGCGCAACGGTAGTGTTATTTGACCAAGCCCAAACCTCTGTGACTAAATATTTTATCCATATGTACTGTGTACTAGAATCTTTTAATTTAGCTTCAGGCAGTTCAATATTTTTTATAAAGCTGTCTGTCTTCTTCTCCGGTCTGTCAAATATATCAATCAAGCCCCCATACCACAAGTAAATGCTTCCAAACCTTTACAATCAGTTTTACCTCTTGGAATCAGGGTGAATGGAAGGGAAGAGAAGAGGGTGAATGGAAGAGAAGAGAAGAGAAGAGAAGAGAAGAGAAGAGAAGAGAAGAGAAGAGAAGAGAAGAGAAGAGAAGAGAAGAGAAGAGAAGAGAAGAGAAGAGAGAAGAGAAGAACATACACATGCCAGAGTTGAATCAGTTGACTGCTTGTTTCTAAACTTAGTGAAGCTGTTGAAGTTGTTAACATAATGGGTAAAGACTGCTGCAGCTTAGAGGTCTGAGGTAGTGGTGGCTCTGCTGGCCCAAACATGGGGAAAGTTGTGGCCACTTGGTCCATCCACATCAGCACATCTGGGCTTCTGGGGTACTCTGTGGGCCACAGTCCAACTCCAGCTTCCAGGGCTTATGGTTTCTTCTGGGCTTGTTTGTGATACAAATAAACATTTTTCTGTTAGACCTCCCTTTCTCCATGAAGTACCAGCTTCAGATGAGGAAGATTTAGATTTTTTTTTTTTTTTTTTTTAGTGGCAGGGCATTGTCTGCATATCAGATTTTTAAAACAGAAAGTCTGGACCTCTAAGAAGCAAACTCTTAAGTGTGACACCATATTGGATCCACTATCCTGACCTCATGAAACCAATCACTTCTAGGTTTGCTATACTCTCTCAGCATGGCTTACCCCACTTTGTACCTCTTCTTTCTTACAACCCACTGTAATATATCCTGGCACCTGTACATACAGTATTGAACATATATTTGTATATCACTGTATTTTATTCTGTCCTTTGCTTGTGTGTAATGACTAATGTATATATACTCACTTTATCCCGTTCTTTGATTGTGTGTAATATAACCTTATCTCAATACTTTAATACCCCCACCCATCTCCGTGAACCTTCTTGTAAAATACATTGAGCACTGCACTTAAATAAGGTTATCCTGCTTTGAAAAATTCCAAATAACTCAAAAAAGGTTTTGAAAATATGTAAGTGATATGATAATTTGTATCATTGCCTTAAGGTCTACATATCTCAGCTATTTGAAACTAGATCTGTCTCTGACATTGTAACAAAAGGAATCACTGGATGTTTTGATATTTTTACTGGACCAACATATGTCTAGTGCAAAGATAATATAGTACATAAGCTTTCAGGACCCAGCAGGTCCCTTTGTCAGGTAAAATAGCAAACTGAGCTGAAGAAGCTGAAGTTATACTTCACGGGGATACATTGTTTCAACATAATTTATGACAGGATTGAGAGAAAGAAGGGTGGGTTTACAATGGATAAGAATAGGTCTATAGCTGTGAGGAGATGCTTTGCAGAAACTGCTAAGACATTTGTAAAAGTGATTGAAGGGTTGCATTAAAGTGTTAATGTAAAAGATTTTCTGACAGAAACACAGGGTGTAGTAATAGGACATAGTAATTACCAGAGATAGACAAAGTGCAGAGGAAGTCACAGAAAAAAAAATCTGTATAAAGTAACATTCAGTATTATAGGTGTCAACATTTTCTGTAGTGTGTCGTAAATGCAGTGTCCCAAATGAGTCTGTTATAGTTCAAGTTAAATGGTTGATATATTTAATTCTCAAGTCCTTCTTTTCTGGTGTGTTTTTGAAATTGCCCCTTAGTACTAGAACAGACACGGATCCAAGAGGGAGTGGTCTTGTTGAGAAAAATGCTGTTCTACTGGTGTACTGATGACCTGATTTTACATTGTGTTCCAGTGATGGTAAATCCTAGTTTTCAGTTGTTGCCTTGTGTTTCCTTTAAAGCATCCATTTGTGCACATTTTGCACTGAATTTGGGAAACCACATTGCTTGACTGATGTGTAGGATCAATTATTTTATTGTGCCATTCTATCTTGTTTTGATGGTGGTCTGGGTGCATATGTGGGTGCAGGTCTTTTATTGTTGCATGGTGTCGTTCCTCTCATTTCGCTATTATTTTGATCTGCTGGTAGTTTACTATGAATTAGTATGTTAGAAAGGTTAGGAGGCTGCTTGGAGGCAATGACAGGTGATTCAGTGAAAATGCCTCTGAGTTTTTCATCTTCACTCAGCGTGGGATGTAGTTCTTTAATCATGTTCTGAATGGGGTGTTAGCATGGGGCTGTATGTGACAACTAAGGGTATGGAATCAGCTTGATTTTTTTGCATGTATTCCAATAGGCTTTCTCATTATTTGTATAGCATGTTCCATTTCTCTGTCGACTTGTCTTGGGGAGTGGCCCTGCTGGATGAAGGAATTACAGAGTGAGGGGAGCTTTCTATTTTTTGTTATCTCATCTGAACCGATCTGATGGTATTGAATCACCTGACTGTAGATCACAGATTGTTTTGTGTGACTTGAGTGGAAGTTGGAACTGTGCTGGTATTGATCTCTGTCAGTGGGCTTTCTGTAAACAGCAGGTTGTACATGTTCATCATTAATGAGTCTGATTGCAATATCCAGGAAATATATGCTTGTGGTGGATTATTCAATGGAGCATTTTGTAAAGCAGTGAAAGTTGTTGAAATCCTGATGGAACCTTTTAAGGGAGAGTTCCCCTTCTGTCCAAATGAGGAATACAGTATATCTTCTGTATATCAGAGGTAGACTAATGTTCTATAGGAGTGATGCTTAGAAAAATATTTTAGACTGGTTATGAAAAGATTGCATATAGTGGTGCCATGTTTGTGCCCATTGTTGTTGTTATGATCTATAAAAAGTGTCTGCCATTAAATGTGAAGCTGTGTGTCAGAATGAATGCTATTTTGGTGCTGAAGATTGTTTCTGAAATGTCTCTTGTGCATGAGCTGTCCTTTAAAAACCTCTGACATGCTGATATGCCATCTTCATGTAGGATATTAGGTAGAGGGCATTGACATCCATTGTGGCTAGGGTAGTGCTGTGTGGTAGTTGTCCAATTTGCTTCAGTTTCCTTACAAAGTCTGTGATGTCCTGAACGAAACTGCTGGTACTGTAAGTGTCAGAAGTAGTTTGAAAGTGGATGCTACAAGTCCTGAAATGTTCTTAATGAATGTGCCAATTCCAGTGATGATGGACCAATCTGGGTTTCCAGAATTTGTATCATAAGGCAGCATGTATAATGTTCCTGGGGTTGGTTTGTTTGGAATTTATTTATTTAGCTGTTCTAGGATGTTTTTTCAGTAGAGTTTTGATGATTTATGCATTTAGATATTGCCAGTAACTCCTGTTTTCCAAGGACCAATATGACTACAATCTCTTTTTGCTAAGTAATGAAAAAAAGAACACATTTTGTACCACCTATTGGTTGCTAGTTGTCTCAAGTTCTGGTTACACTGCCATTCAAACTAGACCGGCTTCTGGAGATTTCCCTACAGCATGGCAAAGTAAGAATTTGTTGGTTCCACACTGTGTGATGTCAGCATTGTTGAAGTACTGGAAAAAGCATGTGGTTCCCCTTTTCTGGAAAACCACTAGCAGGTTGCACCTGTAAACAAGCTTTCAGCTTAGCGTGTCTCACCTGGTTAAACAATTGGGAAAAAAAAAAATTCCAAAACCTTAGTCTTCCACAATATGTGTAATATAGACCACCTCAGTTATTTCATACCCACCACCCCCATACTTCAATAAGTGATTCTGAGAAAAGGACATATCTTCAGACTTATCATAACTTATTTTTCTATCAGCTCCTACATTGCCACTGGAAATTGATTACAAATGGATAAAATGCACTCCTGCTAGTGACACACTGGCACGGCTCGAAGCTGTAGCATCAGCATGGAATGTTGGTGACATGAGGGTTCCACAACATCTAACTGATAAGACAGCACTTCTTGCCATGCAGTAGAACCATGATGATGATGAAGAAAGTGATGGTAACCGCACAAAACACATAACATTAATTTTGTCTATGTATTGTGACTGACACAAAAGAAGAGAAAAAACATTGAACTTTTATAGAAGATCAAGATGACCTTATTATGATTAGCTCTATGGAAAAGCCATAATACTTCTGAACAGGAGTCATGGACAGATGGTCAAACTAGAGTTGCCAGCTAAAGACAAATAGGAATTGGCTGGCCTGGTGACACTGAGATTTGAGGTGCTGGACGCCACACCATGCACTATGCTGGCGACCTGGGTTGGACATGAGTCCGGGACATCAGGATCGGCAGGGGAGGATAGGACTGAGCATCCGATGGACCACTCTCCTATCCCTGGAGAGGGATCCAGGGTAGCCATGCTAGTGGCCCCTCAAGACAATTGGGGCCACTGCTAGAGCAGGCACAGATACAAGGGGGTGCGACAGACATTGATGCATATGTGCTCGGATGTCATTGTATGTTCGCACCCTGGGGACAGAAAAATGGAAAATGGAGCAGTACAGGCTGAGGCAGCTTGATAGCCGCCTCTCCACTGGCTGAAGATACCTGGATGGCATGTGCCAGTAATGGTTCCTCGCTCCATGGGGCAGTGGGGGTGCTCTCTCTAAGGCAGAGCTGCATATGCCAGTTGGGCATGCAGATTTCAGAATCGGAGGTGGAGCTGGAGCAGTGGCTGGAGAGATAGGCAGGTCAGAATCTGCTTGGGGAGAAAATATGGCATAAAAAAAAAAGACAAACAGGAAATGCTTAAATATACTTCAGTAGTTACTCTCTAAACTGAAACACTCAAATGTTAAAATCTAAAAAACATTAGAATATCAGCTATGTGCAGACTGGATGGGCCTTGTGATCCTTATCTGCCATCTACTTCTATGTTTCTATGTGCTGGCAAAACTGTTTTATTTATGAAAAAAATGTGTAAAACGTAATTAAAAAAATCAACATAATGCTAATGAATCATATTGACACTATTCTCCATGAGAGTTTAAAAAACAGTTCATGGGTATGGTCTCTGTGACAATGTTGGCACTAATAGAAAAAGAAATTACAATAAGATTGATAAAATGTATTCTTTCTATAGCACTCCACAGTGTCACAGTGAAGTCATAATGAATGGGTTTTAATAAGCAGTGTCCATTAAATTTGGGTGAGGAGAATATTGCCAAATACAATATCTTCCAGTAAGAGTTCTACTTTCTGATTGCTGTCAGCAGCACTTTGCACCCAAAGGGCCTGATTCTAGAAGGGTGGCGCAAGTCGCTGCCAAAACGCAACTTGCGCCACCTACAACTGCAAAATTGACCCTGTGCACTATTCTAAAGGGGCAGGGTCACCACAGCTAAGTCCTGCAATTTGCAACATGCAGCCAAGTACGCTGAACAGAGGGCACACCTGGTGAGCATGCCCCATGCTGCAACACAGACCTCAGGTGCCCCCCATGCCCAGTATGTCTCAGTAGGCACCCTGCAGGGCTGCCCACACCCCCTGCCCCCAAACCAATCAATAACTGCCCCAGAGGACTGCCCACACCCTCTGCCCCCTGAACCCATCAATAACTGCCATGCAGGGCTGCCCACACCCCCTGCACCTGAACCCATCAATAACTGCCCTGCAGGACTGCCCACACCAACTGACCCCCCCAGAAGCATCCAGTAAGTGCTCTGCAGGGTTGGCCACACCTCATGTTCCACAATGCCTCCAGTAAGTGCCCACAGGGCTTCCCACACCCGCAGCCTCACCGAATCCCCCATTGTGATATGCCCCACAGGGCAGTGTTGTCATCCCTCTCCCATACCCCAACCCCAAGTTGCAGCTGAAAATGTGGAAATACCCTGCCCTGGCAGCATAGGTGGCACTCCACCCCACTCAGCCATGACAGCCCACCCAGCACCCCTCACCCATCCCAGCTGGCCGAATGGCACAGCCCTCTCTCACCACCACAGCCAGCTGCTGACTGAGCTTCAGTATGAGGCATACTGAAGACATGCTCGAAATTAATTTCTGGCGCGCATATTCCAATGCACTCATACTGAACTCCAGTCAGTGGCTGGCTGTGGTGGTGAGAGGTGGGCTGTGCCAGTCGCCGGCTGGGATGGGTGGGGGTGCTGGATGGGCTGGCATGGCTGAGTGGGGGCCACTAGGCTGCCAGGGCAGGATATTTGCCACATTTGTGGCTGAAACTCAGAGGTTGGGGCATGGGTGGGGGGATGTCAGCACCGCCCTGTGGGGCAATGTACAATGGGGGTTTCAGGGGCTGGGGGTGTGGGTAGCCCTGCAGGGCATTACATGTACATGTTGGGGCAGTTGTTGTGGGTAGCCATGCAGGTCATTACATGTATACATCGGGGCAGTTGATGTGGGTAGCCCTGTGGGGCACCCATTAGGGTATGATGGGCATGAGGGGCAGACAACTGTGGCATGACTGCAGATGGGTCTGCAGGACCCTGGGGGCATCCATAAGTTACACCAGCTAAAGCTGGTGTAACTTACGATATGATTCTCCTCTGGGGGTTCTTGAGATCGACATTGGGACTTTGTTGCTGCCCTTCTGGAATGGGGGCGCTAACTGCCGTCAAACCCCTAGTGCCATGTTGCAGGAGTTTATGGCACAACTGCTGGCATAACAGCTGTTTGGCACAAGTGGCTTGTGACATATCATAGGCCACTTTGTAGAGTCACGCATGTTGCAACTGCTGGCATAAGTTGCCACATCCGCCATTCTACTTGGCTCAAGTGCTGTTATGCCAGGCCTAACATTTCTAGAATCGGGCTCAAAAGCTGCATCAGCTGAACTTTGAGTATCAAGCCTGTAGTGCTTGGTGAATGTCCACAGGAATACCAGGTGGACATGGCTTCCTGCAAAGTTCTGACACATACAGTATGCCTCTACTCTTTCAGCTCAGGATGCTGTTATGTCTTGCATGACAATGCTTTAATCAAAGCTGGGGGTTGTTTGGATCCCGTATAGACCGTTTTATATAAACTCTGACCCACTTCATCAAGGTGACAAAGAAAGTAATCTGCTCTTTCTTTGCAGGTGTCTGAGCATGAAGGAAAACTGTTATGTTGGCAAAATGAATGGTGACCTTACCAGGTATATTCTAATCACTCTGCACACAAACAGGTTGTGCTAAGAACTTTCCATGGAATTCCACAGCCTTGGACAAAAGCAGAAATGGCATACCACTAGGTTCATATGAAAGGTATTGGGGTGTTTGAGGAGAGGAGAGGAGATAGTTCTGAGGAGGACTTTATTATAGGGGAAAGATAAGACTCATTGTAGGAAAGAGACTGAAGTTCGTAAGTTTGATGAACAGACAGATATGGAAAACATACCTTGGTGGTGAGAATATCTGTGACAACAGATACCAAAGTCTCAAAAAAGTAAATCACTGTGAACTCTGAAAACTCTACAGAAAACCTTTAAAAGCACAGATGCCAGAATGTGTGCCTAACGTCAGTGACTGCCCCCATAAACTGATCAAGTCTGACTATGTTCCATACTGGCAACCATCCATGGGGCCCAGACAGCACTCAAAGCTGAAAACTGGCCTGGTGGGTGCTTAGGACTGAGTCTCCTAACTACTCCAGCCTGTAGGAAAATAAATCTAGGCCTAAAGACTCTTCTTGAATTGAATCCTGAACCTTATTCCCAGGTGGTAGGAAAGTGATGGAGTCACTTCTGAAGGAAAGAATAGTTGAGTACCTAGAGGCCAGTGGGGTACAGGACCCAAGACAGCATGGGTTCCAGCGGGAAGGTCATGTCAGATGAATCTAATAGATTTCTTTGACTGTGTGACCAAAGTAGTAGACCAGGGAGGGCTGTGGACATGGCCTACCTAGACTTTAGCAAGGCATTTGACACAGTCCCGCACAAAAATTAATAGTCAAATTAACCAGCCTGGGAGTGGATCCCAGGGTGGTAGCCTGATAAAACATTGGCTGGACAACAGGACATAGAAGGTAATTGTAAATGGAGTCCACCCTGAAGAAAGAGGGGTTACTAGTGGGTACCACAGGGTTCAGTATGGTCCAGTCCTTTTAACGCTCCATAAGTGACATTGCAGAGGGACTGGAAGGAAAAGTATGCTTCTTTGCAGATGACACAAAGATCTGCAACAGGGTTGATACACAAGGAGGCATGGAAAGGATGAGAAGGGACTTGGCAAGGTTGGAGGAATGGTCAGAAGCATGGCAGCTAGGATTCAATGCAAAGAAGTGCAAAATAATGCACCTGGGAAACAAGAACCCAGAGGAAGAATACACAATGGGGAGGAGGTAGTAACAACAACAAAAAAGGAAAGGGACCTGGGGGTAATCATATCAGATGACCTTAAGGTTAGCAAGCAATGTGAGAAGGCAGTAGGGAGGGCTGGGGGTATACTGGGATGCATAGGGAGAGGTATCAGCAGCAGAAAACAGGAAGTTGTTATCCCTCTGTACAGACAGTTGGTGAGACCCCATCTGGAGTACTGTGTCCAGTTCTGGAGACCCCATCTCCGCAAGGACATAGACAGGATAGAGGCAGTCCAGAGGAGGGCAACTAAAATGGTGCAGGGTCTGCAAGAGAAGCCGTATGAGGAGAGACTAAAGGAGCTTAATATGTATACCCTTGAGGAAAGAAGGGAGAGGAGGACATGACAGAAACTTTTAAGTACCTCAATGGAATCAACAAAGTCCAAGAGGGTAGCATCTTTCAGAAAAAGAGATGTGCAAGAACAAGGGGACAGAATTTAAAGATGGATGGGCGTTCAGGGGCAATGTGAGGAAGTATTATTTCACAGAGAGGGTAGTTGATGCATGGAACAGCCTTCCTGAGGAGGTTGTGGGATCTAAAACTGTGGGAGAATTCAAGAATGCTTGGGACAGACATAAGGCAATTCATGTGGGGGGTAGGAAGAAATAGGCTGTTGGTTAACTAGGATCTGCGGCCTATCCTGTAGGTAGGGAAATGGGCAGACTAGATGGGCCAAGCGGTCCTTATCTGCTGTCAAAGTCTATGTTTCTGGCATCTGAAGGGAGGGGGGATGTTTCTATGAATCACCCTTTCATAAGCAGAGGACATTTAGATTTACCCGAGGACATGATCATGCCTACCACGTAAGGAATAATCAAATCTTTGCAGTATTTTTCTTTCATAAGCCAAATGCATACAAGAGACATGGACAAATAATGGGGTCCTACCCTAACCAGACAATGTCAAGAGGAAATCTAAATGGTTCCTATATAAGCTTATCAGATCAGAGAACCAAAGCTTTCTAGGCCAGTTGGAATTTTTGGGAGAAACTTTCCTGTAGTTGCTTGAATTTTTACAGTGGCACCAGTCAGGATGCATCACAGTACCTTGCAGTATTACTGAAAAATGCAGCAGCACAATGCAGGGAACAGTGTAATTTAATGGTAGTTAAGCCCTTTGTCATGCAGTATTTTGTGACATGTCACTTACTGCAAGTTACTGTGTAAGATCCTGGCTGTCTCCGCTGTATTTGTACCATTTGAAGTAACAGTGTTGGAAGAAAACAGGTAAGCCAATCTGGATTCCCACAACAAAGATTATGTGTCCACTGACTCATCTTTTGGACATCACAACTGGCTGGAGATCCCAAGAACTTGAGCCTTCTCTCTGGAGGCAAGAGATCAATCTGAGGTGGCCTAAAGTATTGCCACTAGAATGTACACCTCTCTGGGTTAAGACTGCCCACAAGGATGCACAGCCCTGGCAACTGAACATGCCTGCCAGTAGATTGAGCTCTCCCGGTAGACAAACAGCTGTTTTCACCATGTGAAGCCCTCTTAAGGCTGCTGATTGCAAGAACTTGTGTCTTGTGTTTCCCTGATTGCTTATGAATGTAGCTGTTACTGTATTGTCTAAGCATACCTTCAGTTCCTGCAGCTTGACTTATTCTTGCAAAATGGAGCACAACAAGAACAAAAACATCTTTATTAGAATAATGTTATTGAGAGAATTCTCTTCTCCTTATGGTCTCAGATACCTAAACATGAAACTGATTCAGAATTGGGCAATAACCTTGTAGACTTGCATTCATCATGAGAAGCCTCTCCAACAGAGAAAGAAAGGGAAAAAAAAAGCACTTTAGAAGATAGTCAAGTCTGAAACTACTCTGAAGTTGTTAACCAAATGGAGAGGAGATGAGCTGGGAGGGACCTCAGGTAACGATTGATAAATATTTCCAGAAGATACAAACTGATTCATAGAGATCAAGAAGAGTACTTGATGCTGGAAAATTGCTTTTGCTTCACTAAAAACTCAAGATTTGCTAATGTTCATGATATAACAGAAAAAGGAGATACACAGATGTATGCCAGATAACTCATCTGGGTGAAAAGCTGTGATTATCAAGCAGAGAGACTCCATCTTAAATCTGTTTTGTCTCAAAAATCATTCAGACTTTGAAAATACAATGCTTACTGGTGGTACAAGATCTCTGTTCTGTATAAGTTAAGGCCAGAAAGGGAGGTTTCTGAATCCCACTAACATCTAGCTTTGAGCTGCAGCAGTATTTACTCCCATAGACCTGTCAAGTTATGAGGGAAAGAAATGCCTCTGTTGTTGCCTAGTGTCCATGTTTAGAATGAGGAGTCTGGTCAGCTTTTATAGGAATACAAATAAGGAGTAAACAAACAAATGGGATTGTTGTGCATGTAATGCATTATAACCACATTAACTACAATCCTGCCTGGCAAATGAAGCAGAAAATGTGCTGCAAAAACTGTTGCCTAATCCTAACAGGGTGGAATGGGGCTGCTTTCAGTGGTGGAACTTCTTTTATAATAGAGATAAAGGTAGTTGCAGCTTTTGAGCTGATATAACAATTATTTAATATGTGACTCTATTTTGGTAATTTTTATCTGATTCTATATAGCCTTGTCCTTGAATTGTGAGGCAAGGGGATGAGATGCATGGGGAAAGGTTTGTATCATACTTGCTGATGCAGGACTGGTTTTTGATCTAATGCTGCCCCAAGCAGAAACACTTGTGGTGCATCACACTACCACCACACCCCATCTGCCTTACTGCACACATGAGTAGGTATGCTACCTGTTAGCACACGTGAGCAGGTATGCTACATGTTGGTGTCTGTGAGTAGATATGCCACCAGTATGCTTTTAAAGATGGTTACCTCATACCAGATTTCACACTGTTTGACCAGTAAATGTAAAATCCAGGCATTTAAATTCCCACAAAATAATCAATGGGTTTCCTAGCTTGTTTTGAGTTAAATGGTGAGCTGTAATGCCTCTTGATGGAAAGAACTTAACAAGGGACGATTATTTTTTATTAGTAACAATATAATTATTTTCGTTTCAGCATTTGTGCAAAGAGAAAAATGTAGAGATTTTTGTATTATGCATGAAACCATGTAAATTGTAAGCATCTTCAAAATGTTTTTGTTAGGTGTAGAAAATGGTGTGAATATAGCAAAAGAAAGATAGAGGTTGACAAGCTAATTTTGGATGTGTCTGCTGACATAGTGGCAAGTTCAGAGCCAGGCGATTCAGGGCAAATGTAACTAACAAAAGTAATAAATAAAATTTGACCAAAGGCCATTAAAACAGTAAAATGATTCATGCAGAATGACAAACACTTTAATATAAAAGAAACAAAACAAGCCAAGACACACATGTACATTGGGCATCTTGAAAAAATACCAATGGTTATACAGTAATTGAGCGAGCTTATTTTCTTACTGTTATCCAATTTACATTCTAAGCTGGACATAGCATAATAGCGCAAAGCTTTAATGTAATAAACTCTGGTCAGAGCCAAGACAGCTGCAATTGCATTTTAAGAGGGCTCATGGGGCAGGTAAAAATGGATCTCATGGAGCTCACGGCAGAAACCAGAGCTCACGGAGCTCATGGCAGAAATGTCCGCTGTGTCTCAAGACATCGGAGCTAGCACTACATGACTTCACCGCAATTGGTGAAGTGAAGTCATGCATATGCACTGAGCTATGATGGCTGTTTTGGGCACAGTGGATGTTTCCTCCAGAAGCTAAAATAGTCGACAGTGGAGGGGGACATCGACTGTGGAGGAGAACTGTGGCAGTGGAGGGTAGGTGCAGGGGAAACGCCACATATCACCAATGAACACAGCTCTGTGGAAGATGACTGCTGCACTGTAGAAGAGAACTGAATGGAATCCAGCCACCATCCCTTCTCTCTCTACAGTGATAGCAAAACGTCAGAATGGCTGTGCCTATGCAGTCATAAAATGGTTCCATATGTGTGTCTATAAATATATATATATATATATATATATATATATATATATATATATATATATATATATTATAGGGGAGCGGTCATGCCCCTATAGTTAGGATTGAGGAGGCACTTTAATGTTAAACCTCAATTTTTCTGTGTTAATAACTTTGCAGCCTTTCAACGAATTTGCACAAATTTTGAAATGTGCAGTCTGGTATGGTAGATCTCTTGATTTACCAAGTTGTGTTTTGGTTGGCTGCATGGTTTCTACACAGTAATATGCTAAAAAGACATTTTTTGCCACTTTTGATATGTTTTTTGTCCACGGTGCTGGAACCACACCATGTGGTCTTTCGGTCTGAAATGTGAAACATAGAAAGATGTTTGGTCAAGGAACAATACAGCATTGGTTTGGTAAATAAATATTAATCTATTCCAAAGTTACAACATTTTACTGTTCGGGTTCTGCATGCTCAGTTCACTCCTAGCTTTATATGGTTATTTTCAGACCAAGATTGGGCTCACAGTCAAGGATTTGTAACTCATGGACTAGGATCCTGGTCTGCCAGAAAATTCCTTGTCCATGAACCACAGTCTTGTTTTTCAGTTCCCCCCCCCAAAAAAAATGTAGCTTTCTCCACAGGTGACTTTTGGGCCAAATGAGGCATGGGTTTTATTCAGGTTGACCCCCTGTACAAAGCCATGCCTTTGGTTTGGCTCATTTTGCTCAAATAATAGCTTTTTAAAATTTAAAATTCTTTGACCATGACTCTGCTAATGATCCTAGTCTGCGAGATGTCAAAATCCTAGTCTGTGAGCTCAGGATCAAGGATTTTGCTACCTCGCAGACTAGGATTTTAAAAACTTTACCACTGCATTGCTAATGACCAGTTTGGTCTTTTTACTTGAAATTTTCAGGGTACTGAGGGGATGCTCTACAGGTGTGAATTATGCTGTTTAGGTGTTGGGGAATTAAGCAGTTCCATAGATATGCCATCACTAATTTGAGATTTTCCCCGTAGGATAACATTGTGGTGCCCATTGTGCTTTTCAGTGCCCGTATCTCATAAACTATGCGAGATATGGATTCAGTTGATGTATGTTGCGTGTACGTCTCACTGTCATAATTACAACAACACTTGCATTTTTTTCTAGCTGTTACAGTTCCCAATATATCAGCAAATTAGTGTTACAAGGGTTCCTTGCCCTATAGGGCTGCTGTATGGCTCTGTAGCTATGCGTAAGTGGGAGCACAGGGCCCAGATAGCCTGTGCTCCCACAGATGCATATCATTATACAGAAATCGACAGCTTGATGGAGCACAAAGCTAACACCAACACATGCTAATTAGTAGTTATATTACACTTTTTCAAAAAGTAAGAAAATTCATTGCAAAATCTTCATTATGTGTCAGTTAAGGTTGAAGCAACAAAAGTGAGGAAATAAGATGTTAGGGCTGAGCGCCTAACCACCCAACACCCCACCCCCTCCTCCACAGACTGACAGGCACTGAGGTGTGCCATGGAGTCATGAGGCCTAACTCTCACCCTATTCTCCTTTACTGTAGCATGTCAGCCTGTTGACACATGGAATGGGGTGAAAGTTGGGCCATGTGACCCAATGGCACACCCTGGCACCTGTCAGTCTGTGGAGGGGGGTGGAATGTTGGGGGGGTTGGGGCACAACCCTAACATCTAATTTCCTCACTTTTGTTGCTTTAAACCTAACTGATGCATTAAACAAAGTTTTTCTGCAATACATATATATATATGAATGTATTTGTAAACAGCCTTTAACTCTGTTCTATATATATATATATATCTACATATATATATATATATATATACAGTACGACAGTCGTGGCCAAAATATTGGCGCCTTGCAGTTTTTTTCAATAATGCACCATTCCTTCCAGAAAATTGTTGAAATTAAAAAATATTTTGGTATCCACATATGTATTTCTTTGGTTTGCAGTGGAATAAAACACAAAAGCAGAAAATTACTAAGTCTTAGCTTATTCCACACAGAAATCCTTAAATGGCCCGGACAAAATTATTGGCACCTTTTAGAAGTAGTTAGAAATAGTTAGATTTCAAGCAGGTGATTCTCCTTCACTTTGGAATTGAAATCACCTGTGGTGAGCTGCAGGTGCCTGCAATATAACAATCACTCATTCAACCAGTTTGAATAGAGAAAAGGACTCATTCTCCTGTTTTGTGTCACTGTGTGTACCGCAATGAGCATGGAGAAAAGAAAGAAAGCCAGAGAATTGTCTGAGGAGGCCAGACAGAAGATTGTAGCCAAGCATGGACAATCTCAAGGCTACAAATCAATCTCCGGAGACCTTGATGTTCCTGTTTCCACTGTACATAATGTTATCAGGATGTTTAAAGGCCCATGGCACTGTAGCCAACCTCCCTGGACGTGGCCACAAGAGAAAACTTGATCGAAGATTGCAGCGCAGGATTGTTTGAATGGTGGAGAAAGCACCTCGATCAACTGCCAAACAGATTCAAGCTGACCTTCCGACACAAGGTACGACAGTTTCAACTCACACCATCCATCACCAACTCAATGAAAGGGGGTTATATGGTAGGAGGCCCAGGAGGACCCCACTGCTGAGAGAGAGACATAAGAAAGCCCGACTGGAGTTTGCCAAAACACACCTGAACAAGCCAAAATCCTTCTGGGAGAATGTCCTGTGGACAGATGAGACTAAATTAGAGCTTTTTTGGCAAAGCACATCATCACTATGTTTACAGAAAACAAAATGAAGCCTTCAAAGAAAAGACTTTCCCTTCAGTCAAACATGGAGGAAGTTCAGTGATGTTTTGGAGTTGCTGTGCTGCCTCTGGCACTGGGTGCCTTGAATGTGTGCATGGCATCATGAAATCTGGAGATTACCAGGCCATTTTGGAGCGCAATGTTGAACCCAGTGTCAGAAAGCTGGATCTCCGTCGAAGGTCATGGGTCTTCCAGCAGGACAATGACCCCAAACACACTTCAAAAAGCACCCAGGAATGGTTCAAGATGAGATGCTGGACTGTTCTGAAGTGGCCAGCAATGAGTCCAGATCTAAATCCCATTGAAAACCTGTGGAGAGATCTTAAAACAACAGTTGGGAGAAGGCACCCTTCAAATCTGGGAGAACTGGAGCAGTTTGCACAAGAAGAGTGGGCCAAACTGCCAGTAGAGAGGTGCAGGAAGCTCATCCATGGCTATAGGAAGCAGTTGATTGCAATTATTTTGACCAAAGGCTGTGCTACCAAATATGAAGTCTAGGGTATCAATAATTTTGTCAATGCCATTTCTTTTCATTTTCTGATTTAAAGGATATATTAAATTCTGTATCAAAAACAAAGGTTCTGTAATATTAACAGGGAAATAAAGAATTGTGGATACCAAATACTGTTGTTAATTTCAACTTATGTTTAGAGGAAATTTTGATTTATTTGAAAAAAGTGCAAGGGCGCCAATATTTTTGGCCGCAACGTATCTATATATGAATGTATTTGTAAACAGCCTTTAACTCTGTTCTAGGCACATCAGAAAAATGTGAATCTGAAACCAGTCCAGCTTTCCATTAGTGTCTCCACTGCAGTCTGCTACTACTTGTCCAATTTGCCAGTGTCTACAGTCAGCTACCAGTGCAGTTTCCAGACCCAAGCAAGGCAAGCAGATCCTGCCACTAGTAAATATTTCTAAAAGAAGTAATACTAATAAACTGAACTTAACGTGGTGTCTGCAGTGGACTGAGTGTAAACACTAAATAGAAAAAGTAACTTGGGATTTAAGTACATTATGTAACACTGGTCAACACAGAAGACTGATTGGTAATTTTTATCCTGGGTCTAGCAAACCCTATGGTTTTAGTGAAATGACCATCCTGTCTAACAGCTCCTTGACTGGAATACCTATGCCACAGTTGAGTTTTGTTATGGGTCTGTCTTTGAATCCACTTGGGCAAAATATTACACAAACTGGCATAAAAGCCCCATTTCCTATAGCAGAAAGTTGAGCATAAGTGTCACTTGGGGAAGACAGACTGATCAGGAAAAAGGTCAACGTTGCATCAGCAATAGTGATGCAATCACAAACTGCAGCTAGAAAAAAATTATACAAAAATATTAACTTTGTGTTGACAACAGCCTGTGTTGGAACACATGGCAGTAATGGAGTAGATGCATTTATCCACTTGCAGCAGCATTAGAAAATGACACACCCAACTGGTGCTCACACTAGACAGTTAAAAGTGTGTACAGATGGAGTCACCCTTGCAAATGGCTCAGGGTCAGGAAGCCCTTGGAATTTGAAATGCATCAAAACAGAAGCAAGAACCCTCCAAAATAGTCACTTCCACATAAGAAGCACAAATAGTAAAAAACACTACACAATGCTGAACTCTAAAGGAATGCAAAGAGTTACATGTTAGTGTTGAGGGAGGGTATCACAGCATGGTTATGTCTTGTCAAACCTGTGAAAGGAAATGGAAAAATGGGTTTGTATGAGGAATAATGGTCAGGCTAGAGAGGCTTACAGAGGAAATTTATGTTTAAATAAGTGGGCTGGGCTAGAGAAGGAATACTTGTACAGTACCTGTAGGAAATGAAAAAAAGCTGAAATAAACTCTCCGGTAGTCCTTTAATTGTTCTGGACTACCATCCCACTGGCATGGTAGTGGCACTACTGCTCACCATTCCAGTAACCCAACTTCAGGAATGGACTCAGTAGCTCAGGGCCAGGCATGGGGTAAAGATGATTCAGCATCCCTGGGACCCCTCTCCTCTTCTGTGAAGGCCATGTCACTCCACTGATCAACAGCCATTGGCATGAGGTCTGGAGCAGTGTAGCATAAGTGGCATGCAAGGACTGTCTGATATATGATGTCAGCATGTGCATGCCTTCACACAGACACATGATGTCAATGTCATGTATGGCATGCCCAGGGGTGAGGGGGGAAATGTGTGAACAACCTGGTGCCAGGGCAGAGTTAAGTCATCATCTGTTGCATGTCTCACACCAGAAACAGGGTGCTGGGCCACCAAACTCAATAAAAGCCTTCAGGGTGGTGAATGGCTCCACCACTCCATGGCTCTGCCATGGAGGGAAGCTGTGGGGGTACCAAATGTCTGAGGTAAGATCCTGGGACCATGGGTGATAGGGCTGAGTGACTGGCAGCAGTAGGCAACACACTGCTTTCATTAGAATATGACTATCATTAGAACATAATGTTTTGCTACAGAGAATGAACAAAAAATGGAAGTTTTTCACTTATAATTTCAAAAAGTACATACAGTAGCTGAAAAACATAAGCATTACAAAACAGACTACCTTGGGCCAAACTATGTAAAAACTGAAAGATTCAAGTCTCAAAATTAAACCATTTTGACTTGGTGACCAAATAAGAACACCTCTTAATTTGGGTGAATTTATGTGTTTCTGACCCTGTATAACTTTTCTCTGACTGAACTGGTCAAAACATAATGCCCAGGATCTAGAGATCCTGGCACTGACTCTAGCCAGGCCAAACTGCATGAATATTGGTCAAATTGCAGCCGATCTATTAAGGTGAAATAATCAGGGTTTAACATAGAAATGCTTACTCAACCCTAATATCTGAAGATAGATAGATAGACAGACAGACAGACAGACAGACAGACAGACAGACAGATAGATAGATAAATGGAATAATAGATAGGAGACTGTCTATTATGAGTCTACAATACCATTGAGAGGTTATGGTGACATGTTAACCTCGAGAACAAAGGTTGAGAAGTCCCAACATGTCACTAGACTCTCAAGATAGTAATATAGCCAAGTGGTACACAGTCTCCAATTTTTTATTTGTTTTAATATATGGATTGAAGGAGTTTAAAAAAGTGTGGCATCCTACCCCCACACATATGCTTCGGGTGGCCAAGAGCGAGTAGGCTTTCATTCAGCACAGTCTTTGCTTTATTCAGAAAAGTGCAGTCCCGACTTCTGGTGATGTCACCCCCGAGATGGCAGCTTAACTCCCGTGCTCCGTGTTCCCTCTGATACTAATCTGCACTAACTATCGCTGTTTTTGGAAACAACACAGCAAATTGACCTCAGGGAGACAAATTAATACCCTAGCATGGATACCTCAAACCGATTTGTGATTCTACCACTGGAACTGGTGGAATTTGAAAATGAAGCCTCTGACTCGGCCACCTCTGTCTCCTCGCACCATGGCCTGCGCACTTCTACCACATTGAGATGGGGTGACCACTCCAAACATAGCAGTAAGCAGAACAGATAGCAAACCACCACAACCACAGAGCTGTCGATGGATTGTAAGCTGGACAAAATCATTGCAGAACTCTCGGACATAAAGACGGTGGTCAGATTGTTTAAGGAAACGATCATTGAAATTAAGGCTGATATCCAGAACCTGGAGACGAGGGTTACCACTGTCAATCAGGAGTAGACCTTGACCACATTACAGATTACACAATTGAGACCCCAGCTGAGGCAGACAACCCAAGTATGCAGGCACATCATGGAAAGACAGGAGGACAGTGAGAATAGACAGCGTCGGAATAACCTCGGAATTTATTCAGTTCCAGAGGGGGCAGAAGGCAGGGATATAGGAGAATTTATAGACACTCTCTTGTGCACAGCATTAATACTAGATGTGGATTTTGCAATGGATACTGAACGTGTCCACTGGGCCTTAGACCCCAACCCTACTTCACCAAAAGCACGCCCCCGCTCAATCATTATATGCTTTCTCAGATATACAACCAAAGAATATACTTAAAAAAAAAGCTTGGGCACAGATGAAGGTCTTTTTTGGAGCTACGTGGATCTTTTTCAATAACGACTACACCCCATATACCATGCGAAAGAGAAGGGAATATGTTTCACTATTTCAGGTACTCCGTCAGAATAAATATAAATTCTGAACCCCGTACCCTGCTCAGCTGATGGTGCAATTTCCAGAGGACTGGCACACTTATTGTTCAGCTACAGAGGCTCTGACTGACCTACAAAAGTGTGGCATAACAATCCCATCAAGCGTTTTCTCTTCCAACACCCTACGCGATGATCCACAGGGAGCTCAGTAATCTGTTCAGGACATACAGAATGATCAGATGCAGCAGAATCTGGATCATCTTGGAAGAGCTGCTTCATGAGGCCTGCAGGGGTTCTGAGACCCGATGACTGAGTGCTCAGAGAAGGCCGATTGGACTGGGTGAGTCTTTCTGCCATGGGGGGGCAGACTGATGCAGGCATCGGCCCCTCTTGGGACCCTACGGGGGACACACAGCTATCTCAAGGTAACACGGATGGGAGTTTCTTGGGCTGGGCCTGGGGGGGAGACCCTCCATAGTCATTAGTGCTTCAGCACAGTAGTACCAATCATCTGGGGGGGGCTGCCCTCGGCCACACCAGAATATGAAGGAATGCACTGCTAAGATTCCTTTAAGGATCCTGGAATGGTCAAATTTGGAATTGGGCTAGGTTCCCTGCATCAGACACTGGCAGAGGGATCTTAATGCACGCACCAGAAAACGCCCAGTGGTGGAGTAGCTAATCTGGAATGTAGAGAGGATGTGGAGTGAGGGTAGACCCAGTGATCCTGACACGGGCAGAGGTCCGAGCCTTACCACGGGACCTCTGGGCTTTAGGACTCTTCCAACCAGATGTTAAAGTTGGGTGTGTGGGATCATACTCTACCAATTATGGCTCATCTGGGGAACCACCAGAATGTGAATTTATGGCCAGATGGCCTGGATCCTGGAGCATGTGTGAAGGGGATCGGGTGCAGCTGGGGCCGTCTTCCACCTTAGTATATCATCTCCCCAATATAGGGGCCAACTTTGGGGGGCCCTCCCAGGCCTAGCTGATAAATAAAGACATCACATGATTTCCGGAAGCAGATCAGCCCCATCCGTGCAGGGCTTTGTCCCAGTAATTGAGAGCTAATTGAGGTTCAGGTCCGCTGTCGGGGTCCCGGGGGGGGGTGCTGGCCAGCCTACGGCTCCACCCTGGCGGAGAGACTGCCTGACTCACAAGGCCCTGATGTTTGGAATACACTCTAGGTCTGGCATTGCAGGAGATTGATTACATCAGGATGTATATGAACTTGCTGGACTACATATATGCTAGATGTCTAGTAGTTTCTGAAGTCATTATATGGAGGACTGGGTTCCTGTTTCTTTTGGACAGCATGATGGGTTATTTACTGTTTACGTTACCTATTTTTACCTGATGTTTAATGGCATCTACTAGGGATAAGCCAGGCCTTTGGCAACAGGCTCAAGGCATGCTGATTAGTACACATTCAGATATATAGGGACTTAATACCATGCATACTCTGCAAAACAGAGGGACTACACGGGAGCATTGGTACCCTCGAGGTGACTCACCTTATGTACCACCTAATTCCTTCCCCCAATTTTTTCTTTTTTCTCCTTCTCCTGGTTTTCACATTTATTATTTTGTGTTCATATTACCCAGAGGGAACCCCTAAGCAGAGACCTTCCGCAACGTCCCCTTGACATCCTTAAAGGATGCAAAACATAGGTGGGTCTAGGATAGCTACCTATGACTTGCAAGTCACACCGGTATATAGTTTCAGGTTTGTAGAAGTTACGAGTTATCCCATGCCAGCTCCCCAGTTGGGACTAGGTGGAAGAAGTAAAATTTTAAATCCAGGATGGGAGAATCACTGCAGACAAGGGATTCAGATGACACTCCTCAGTAGCTGGCTCATGGGGGAGGTGAGGGCTGCTATAAAACACTTACCACTTAAATGAGTAGCTCACTTAGAGTGCTTTCGCACAATGTCAATGGCTTATCTGGACCAGTTAAGAGATATAAAATTATTAAAGCACTTAAGTAATTTAAAGCAGAAGTTCTACTATTACAGGAAACTCACCTTACGTCCAGTGAGCACCAAAAGTTACTTAAGTTTGGCTTTAAACAAATCTTTGATTCAGCCTACCACAAGGCCAGGCATGGGGGGGGGGTGGTAACCCTGATTGCTAAAAGTTCAGGCATGGACATTAACGACAGATTGGTACTAGTAAGAGGTGTTCTTAGGGGACAACAGTATACAATTGCAAATGTTTACATCCCCCCAGGTAGTGATGCCTCCTCAATCCAGTTATTAATGGATAAAATCCTGGAGTTCAAACAGGGGATGTTAATTCTTGGAGGAGATTACAATTGTCTGCTTGACCCATCCCGAGACACTTCAGCTTTAAGACCCCCCACTCAGACATCTGGCCAGCGCCACTGGAGAAAGTTGATTCGGGAACTAGGCCTGGTGGATTTCTGGCGTCATCTACACCCCACGACTAGGAAATTTAGCTTCTATTCACATGCTCATAGACATTATTCCCACCTGGACTATTTCTGTATATCAAAGAAACATTTAGATCAGGTCGCAAAGTCAGAGATCCATAACTTATGTTTATCAGATCATGCCCCACTCACCCTGGATCTATATTCCCAAGTGGAGAGGAAAAACACATACTGGAGACTTAATAATTCACTTTTACAGGATTCAGAATGTAAAGAATTGATAAAGAATAAAATAACAGAGATTTTAGCAGATAACTCCTCCCCCCAGACCTCTCCCCAATTGCTATGGGATACTCTGAAAGTAGTACTACGGGGCCACATTATCGCCTATGCAGCCCAGAAGAAACGCTGAATGGAAAGGGACTTAAAACAATTACAGGAAACCCTAAGTTTCCTACAGTCGGCACACATGTAAGGAGATGACTCCTTGCTAGACCAGATTACTGCCACCCAACACTCAATACAACGCATTCTGATAGCCAAAAGAGAACAAGCCTTACTATGGCATAGACAACGTTATTATGAGGGGGGTTCCAGGGCGAGCAAAATCTTAGCCCGCCGGCTTAGGAAACAGATTCAGCAAACTACAATCACAAATATTAGAGGTCCCCTTACAGGACAATCATGTAACAACTCAGTATCCATACTTTCTGCCTTTAAAAAATATTATACTAAATTATATACAGCTGATCCCCCGGTTAATGAAAGAAAGATAGACGCCTTCCTTGCCGATCTTAAGCTCCCACAGCTCATAGAGACACAGAAAATGTCTCTAACCCACCCAATTACCACCTCAGAAATAAAAACAGTCATTATAGCCCTTAAAAATGGTAAGAGTCCTGGTCCAGATGGATATGGCACAGAATTTTATAAGACAGCTTGGGAGTGGATTAAGGAACCACTAACCGAAGCTATGAGAGAAAGCCATCTTAAGGCAAAATACCCCGCTCTCTTGATCGCAAGCTATGATCTCGGTTATCCTTAAGCCACAAAAACTCACTCACCTATGTGACTTATACAGACCGCTCTCCATCCTAAATCAAGATTATAAGATATATGCCAGCTTACTGGCACATCGGATGGACAAGATATAGAGAATAATAGATAAGCAACTGTGTGTTATGGATTTTTTTTGCACACCCGAGATGTGTGATGACCTATAAACCTCGAGAGCGAAGCTCGAGAGGTTTGAGGTCATCACACACCGAGGGTGTGTAAAAAAAATCAATGAGCACACATTTACTTATTTTTTATTTTTTATAGTTACTGGCGCAGGGTTTGTACTGTAAATCTTACTTACTCTCAACCCAGGACAATTGCAGCAGTCCCTAACCCCATCCAGTAGCAAAGGTCTTAAACCCCACAGTGAGTAAATCACACAGGTACTTTGTCATCAATAAACGAGCTAATATTCATCCCACTGCCACTGCAGTTTATTCTTCAGTGTCGCTCACGGAGCGATATTAGGCCTACAGCTCCCTAGCGGCACAAGCGGAGTCGAGTAGAGGCCGAGCCGGAATGGAAGAGGGCTGCGCAGGACCCACTGCACTACATGGCAGAGCATGGCACACCAGACTATGTTTGCAGCAGACAGCAGGTAGAAGAAATAGGGGGGATACGGGGACATGTCAAAAGGCGGCGGCGAAGTAAGTAAGCTGTTGATCGCGAGGGGAAATTTTGCCGCCATGTTTTTCGATATGTTTGGCCCGCCCACAGAGGGAGTAAGGGCCAATAGCATTGCACGCTACAGATAAGTGACAGTGCTACTGAGAGGCCGTTTTAAAGAACGCCGTAATAACTCGATTTCGAGTTATTATGGCGTTTTGGAGACCCTGAAAACAAGTTGACAAAGGGGGTCACCAGTAATTATAATGCCATCATTGATTCATAGGGACCAGTCATGATTCATCCCAACATGACAAACTGCAGAAAATATTAAAATAACTATTTTTCTAATACAGCATGCCCATAATTCCCACACTCCCCTGCTGATTCTAGGTTTTGATGCACAAAAGGCATTCAATAGAGTTCCGTGGATTTACCGTAGGAAAACTCTTCTAAAGCCAGGCTTCCCCACTGAATTTATTAATAATATTACAGGTATTTACTCAGCCCCACAAGTGGTGGTAAAGGTCAGTGGTTCATGTTCTGAAAGATTCTCTTTGTTCCGAGGCACAAGGCAGGGCTGTCCCCTCTCCCCATATTTATTTGCTTTGTATACTGAGCCTATAGCCCAATACCTTAAACAATTAGAGGGGTTGAAGGGATATTGGATAGGTCCCACAGAACATAAAGTGGCATTATATGCCGATGATCTATTATTATACGTTACAGAACTGGAGAGGTCCCTTCCGAATGTAGTTGACCCTGATAGAGAAGATAGCAGGCTATAAACTTAATACTCAAAAGACAGAGACATTATGCATAGGGACAAGAATTTCAGCTTTATTACAGACCAGATACAAATTTAACTGGAACAGTAAACCATTAAATACCTGGGTATTAATATACCAGGAAACCCAGGGCAGACTTTCCTGTTGAATTATAATAACTTCTTCAATCAAATTAAAACAGACATCCAGACTTGGGACCCACCTTCCAATATCTTTAATGAATAGAATACAAGCTGTTCAAATAAATGTTCTGCCTCGGGTGTTATACCTGATGCAATCAATACCTCAGAGGTTCACAAAAGTAGAAGAAAAGAGATGGAACAGATTAATTTCAAGCTTCATTTGGCCAGGAGGTAGACCACGTATTTCACTGAACAGATTACAGGCCCCTAAGAAGCGAGGCAGACTGGCCCTACCCAGTCTTTCTGGATATGCACTGGCAACCCAGCTTACACATATGAGGGAGTGGCTGAACAATGGGGACTTAGGGCCACAATGGAGACAGATAGAACAAACCCTTGCGACACAGACTGTAGATAAGATTTCCGTATACCAACCACCCGCCCGTCTGGCCTGAGAGGCCAGAAAATTTAATTATACACCCGGAGCTATTTGAAGAGTTGGGTTTCCCATTTGAGACTCCCTGAGAATAAATTTGGTGCTTGCTGGATAGGAATGCCCTGGAAGAATATGGAATTTTGACCAACAGGGATGGATGGGGAGGGGGTTTGGGAATTGGGAGGACAGGGGCCTGAGACACACTTATCAGTTTTATTTAAATGGTCAATTCAAAACATTTCCTCAGCTACAGGAGGAGTTCTCCCTTCCTGCCTAGAACTGGTTCAGGTACTTCCAGATTTGTCACTTTCATGAGACAACTATGGGCCTGGTGGTGGACCCGAATGAAGTCACACCCCTTCTTACCCTCCTACTGGTGATATCTGAAGAACAGAATTCTAGACATATGATTTCTAGATAATATCAGGCTCATAGATTAAATTATAAATATGACTTGATAAAAATACAGAAGACTTGGGAGGCGGAACTAGGGGTTCAATTATCAGATAAAGATTGGTTATGGATCTGGAGACCTCAACATAGAACTACGAACTCATATATGTGGTATGAATTTGGCTGGAAGGTGGTCTCATGGTACTTCCATACACCATTAATCACAACAAAGTTTCTCCCGGGACAGGATGCTTCCTGTTGGCAGAGGTGTGGCTGTATAGAAGCTAATCACTCTCATATTTTTTGGAGTTGCAATAAGCTGGCCCAGTTCAGGCGTGGAGTGGAACAGGTCTTGGAGAGCATAAACCCAGAGCTTGTCCCTCTAACCCCAACTCTAGCTCTACTGCAGCATTTCCCCCCCAAATTCAAACAAAAATCTAAAATATATCTAATTTCTATATTATGTGCAGCTGCAAAAAAGGCCATTACAAAGAATTGGCTCAACCCCAACCCACCGACTTTGAAAATCTGGGACAATTTGATTTATGACATATACTTGATGGAACGGATGACGGCCAAACTACAGGGTCGCATCCCACAAATCACTAACTGCTGGTCCCCTTGGTGGATGAGTGTGATGGAACATAGATCTGGCTTAGTTCCATAAACAATGGTAGATGTAAGCAAAAACCTCGCCACCAGAATCTAAGTAACTGTATAACCTGTACACTTGCACAGGAATAGGGTGAATTGGGAAGATGCTTGAATTGTGCTCCCTCGCTACCCTACATCTTCGAATATTATTGGGATTAGGTAATTATAGTGATTCAAATGTACTTTGAGCCTTACTGACGAACTGGAATAATTACATTGTTGTATACAACTGTCATTTATATTGCTAACCTATGTGATGTGATTCCCTACTCCTGGAACTCAATAAAAACTGTTACAAAAAAAAGAAAAGTGCAGTCCCTCATTCCTTTTGTTGCTGTTGCTGAGAGCAGGTTGGTGAGTGACATCGCCAAAAGACTCTCCCTTCTGGTACATGTGACCAGCGATTGCCTTGTAGCATTGAAACTGAAAGCCACCTGCTCCTAGAACTCACAAATGATGGTCATGCATGTTTGACTTGTTTGATTTGCTAAGTATGAAGATCACACTCAGCTGAAGGACTGCATGGAGCATGCAGTAATGTTCTTTCTCCTAATACTATCAAACAGATCTCAGAATGATACTATTATGAGATCTTGTAATACTATGGTGTTCATTGATAGTATTACAAGATTATTACTACTGATGGATTTCTGTAATAGTATTGAGTATTTTTTGAATGACTTTCAATGGTATTATTAAGCATATCCATATATTATATAGGTCTGTTGAATTTTTCACCTATATTTGAGAAAGGGATGCTTAGATTCTAGCTGATGGAATCAGAGGGCTCAATTTTCAAAGCCCAGAGGATGACACTTGGTGCCTGCATCAAACATAAGTGATTCAAGTTGTACCTAGCATCAAAAGATGCATCAGTTCCTAATTTCAAATGTGATCTGCATCGAAAAGGGTAGCCATTCTACTAAAGGGACACTGCATCAGCCCTGCAACCCAAATTGGTGTGCACCAGGTTGCAAAGGGGCTTGCACCATGGTAGGGCTGCTACATCCCCTTTTCTGCAATTTTGCAATCCCTGCTGTGGCCACAACAGGGGGCTCACATTAGACCAGCCAGGGGGTGGTCTAAGTGATCAGCACCACTGCTTTGCAGGGTGGTGAGTGAGCTGTGGGGCCAGGAAGGTGGTGAACAGGGGCACTGAGGGTGCCATAGGGTATGGGGGGGCATGACATCAGGTATAGGGAGTGGAGGAGGCACCTTGCAGAGGTGCCATAGGGAGTATATGACAGCCAAGGGGACCAGGTGGTGGGGTTGGCATCATGATCTTATTTTGACATAGATTCAGGTGGAAGTAGCCCTGGCACCTGCCCCACAGAACTATGCGTTCTGTGGTGTAGATGCCAGGGCTGCTTCCACCTGGGGCCATGTCATAATAGGACTGGGATGCCAACTCCCCCTACCTGGTCCCCTTGGCTGTCTTATATGCCCTATGGCACCTCCATCAGGTGCCTCCTTCACTCTTTATAACCCCACACTTGTTACAGTGCTTAATGAGCCTCATTAGGACGAGGATGTGGAAGGTAGAAGAAGCAGAAGAGATTCAGCAGGGTTCTCTTGAGTTACCAGAAACAGCATTATGGTGACACTGATTATGTTTATTTGGCTTGCCATTTGACAAAGATGGAGAAGAAGATGAGGATGAGGATGGCAAAGGTGGAAAAGAAGATGAGAATTTCCAAGGTCAAAGGAAAAAGACGGGGAAGAAATCTAGTAACCAGAATGAGAAGCCATGTGTGAGGAGGACTTTCAAGGGTGTGTTGACTGCTACTAAGAAGAAAGGTGGTACTGCTGTCCTTCATTAATCTGAAAGTGATGGTGATAGGAGTCCTTCTGGTCTCTTGGAAACAATTCTACATAGTCATTCCAAAGGCTCTGGTGTTCAGGATTATTTTGAAATTGATAGTAATGACGTTAAATTTGCCTGGTGTATAGTATGCCTGGTGTTGATCAGAACAGGGTGGCTTCCAGCTTTTGGTGCCTCTGGCCTGCACACTTGCTTGCATACCAACTATTACTATAAGTAGGTTACAATGACTGGCATCAAGGATGGGGCAGATCCTAACCAGCAAAGAAGGACTGTAAATTTCATTCCTGCCCAAATACTACCAGTTCCAGGTCAGAGGTAAAAAACATTCATACCATCATCTCCACATGTGCTAGCAGTTATCCTTGCAGCAATTTGTGAAACACACTTGGAAATTTAAGGTATCCCATGATAAAGGAGTTAAATAGGCCAGTGGTGGAGCTGCTTGTGGAAAATCAGCTTCCATTGTCTTTTGTGTCCAGTGCAATGTTCCATAGGATAATGCATGTGGCTGAGCCTTGGTATATAGTTCCAGCAAGGCACTTTTTTATGACAGTCATATTACAAGAACAGTATAGGAATGTGTGTGCATGCACATGCGTGTGTGAGTGTGCTGAGGTTCACCATAGCCTCAAGGAGTCCTCATACCCAGAGGTTCACATTACAACTGACTTGGATGCATGGTCAGGTGCCTGAAAATATGTTAGTTATGGCACTTTGATTACATAGAAACATAGAAGTTGATGGCAGATAAGGACCTCAAGACCCATCCAGTCTGCCCGTTCAGTTTGAGGCTTTGCTATTCTGACTACCCTCCCTGCGTCCTTCTGCCTTAACTGGTACAGTTCTCTGTCCTGCTCCTTCTGTGTTTCCTTATACTTCCTAAATGCTATCTTTTTCTCCCTAACCTTCACCACCACCTCTTTTGAGAACCATAGTGGCTTTTTCTTTTGTTTCAATTTGTTTATTTGCTTTACACAAAGGTTTGATGCCTCTGTGATGGCAGTTTTGATGTTTCCCCATTGTTGCTACACCCCCCCTTCTAGCCTGTTTGCTAGTGCTTTTCTAAGGCACTCTCCCATCTTGCCAAAGTCAGCCCTTCTGAAGTCCAGAACCCTCACTTTTGTATGGATTGACTCTGTAGCTGAGTTTATCATGAACCACACTGTTTGGTGGTCACTTGTTCCCAGATGGCTAGCCACTTCTAGATCTGAGATCTTCTCACTGTCCCCATTTGAGAGTCAAGGTCTAAGATTGCTCCCTCCTGAGTGGGTTTCAAAACTAGCTGTCTGAGGCGTGCCATCTGAAGGGCATTGAGAATGGCTCTGCTTTTAGGTGTGGCTGCAGCAAAGGTGCTCCAGTTAACATCTGGCCTATTCAGGTCCCCCATCAACGGTATCTCTTCTTTCTCTGCCATCCTAAGGATGCCTTCTATCATATCCTTGTCCATTCCCTCCTCCTGACATAGGGGTCTGTATACAACCCCTGTGCGGACTGTGGTGCCATTTCCAGTCTTTACGTGGAGGAAGGTTGTAAAAGTGTTGGTTGTGGTAGGGGGCCTTACTAATTGATTCTGGTGACAGGCATCTCTGTTTGTTGTTGGCTTCACTAATATACACACACCTCCAACAACCTGCTTTCAAAGTTGGAGGAGGTCTTTGATAGCTTTTTGTTGAAAGAAGGCCTGGAGTCAGGGATCCTTGTTACAGACAGTACTGACAGCATCCTTAAGGTGATCAGTAATGGTGGATACATCCATGTGCCATGCCTTACTCATTGCTTGCAATTAGTTATGTGGTCTCTGTTGATGGAAAAGCCATATGGTGGAGGATGCTGTTGGCATGGTAAAGAAGGTCTGTACTCACTTCTACAATTCTCTTAAAGCAAGATAAGAGCTGTGCCGAGAACAGAGGGAGAAGATCCTGCTGAAGCATGATTTGATGCTGGACTGCACTATGAGGTAGAAGTTGACATTATATCCTCCAGAGATTTTAGGAAAATGTTGGTGATCCATAACTGTCTTCTGCATACCTAGATAGTAGGAGCTGGTATTATGGTGTCATCCATCACTTGGGCCATCATTAACACCCTGATTGTAATCCTAGAGCAATTAGAAGCCGTCACCCGAGAAATCAGTTCCACCTCCTCATGCATGAGCATGATACTATCACAGATTAAGTTTCTACACACATTCTTGGAGCAAACATGTGACCATTACAGAAGAGACATGATGTTGACTGCTGATGCTAAGAATCGTATAGGGCTCCCATCTTACAGCAGATTCTTTTTTCTTTATAGTTGTTTTCCATTTATGGAGGCAGGCAGGCAGGGTTTCAGCCCTGTGCCTTGCTCCTCCAGCCAGCATCTGCTTTCACTGCATCCCAAGGGGACTATTCCCCATAGATTTCCCCCATGACAGGGCCAGGAGGGGTAGGGCAATTCTCCCCCTCCGATGCTCAATATCTAGATTGCCTTGGGATCAGGTGAGAGCACAGGTCTGGGACCAAGTATGCAGGGCTATGTGAAGCCTCTCTGACTCCATTTTCACTTTTCTAGTCCCAGACAGGCAGTGACTACCACCAGGCCTCTGCATAGTGGCAGTCAATTTTGAGCTAACAACCCCCCAAGAGAGGAGAGCAGTCCCTCTGACACTCAATAATCTCTTACCCAGCTGACCCCCAGCAACTTGAATCTGTTCCCAATCCTAGGTCACCGGAGTTGCTGCAGGTAAAGTGCTTGGTACCTCAGCCCTCCATGCCACTGGGTCAGCTCTCTGTCTTGGATTCTTGAAAGAGAAAGGGGCATCTGCATCAGATGTTTGACATAGATCAGTATCTTCTTCCTTACATGCAAAATCCTTTTTTTAAGAATCAGCTTGTGAACATACTGCCTTCCCCATACATAATGCACAGATCTGGAAAAACATCCCCCAAGATGGGGTGCTGATGCTGATAGAGGAGGCACATACATTCATGGAACGTGATGGCAGAAAAAGACTTGTAGTCCATCTAGTCTGCCCTTGAAATTTGCTATTAGGAAGACTGTACAGAACATAAAAGGGACAGACAGCATGAAACTCAACTACCTGGCATCACTGAAAAGGAGTCTGTACCTGAAGATGTGCCAGTTGAAGAGTGACACAAGACTCACAATGAGGTCTTACCATGGTAAAGAAGAAATAGCCCTAGCAGGGTGTAGACACCCAGAGGAGGGGAACAAAATGTATACATAAGTATATCTCATTGGGCAGGTTTAGGAAGCACCTTCTGTGAATATAATTTCCCTGTCTAAGGAGCTTACACCAGCTCAAGCAGCAGCAATACATGAGGTGCTGTAGTTTTATGAAGAAATTTGTGCTGAGAAACCAGGGTGTGCCATATTGGACAGGCACCACATGGACACAGGGTATGGCAAAGGTTTGGGGATGCAGACTCTACAAAGGCAGCCAGCCTACAGAAACTACAAGGAGGTGAAACTGGCAGGTGGCCTGAGAGGAAGAGATTGGGGACTAGCAAAAAGAATAACAATAAAAATAGAAAAGGGGGTGTCTAAGCATGAGGCCATGAACCACATGATTTGGGTCTTGCACCTCCAAACAAACAAAAGGGAAAGGAGAACTGGGATGTCTTGGTAGATATCATGAGATCATATAAAAATTGTTAGCATTGTACAATAGAAAAAGTGGGAGTGAAAACATACATCTTTGCAACATGAAGAGTGTCCTGAAGTGCTCATGATCTTCAGCCATTCTCCATTGGAGAAAACACTGGTTTGGGTTTGAAGATTCTTGCACAAAGAAATGAAGCTCAGATACAGCATTCCACTATGCTTCATATTGTCTATGCCAGGCCCAGGCAGTGTATGTGATGATATGTGCTGCTATAGCTTATTCTGCATTTGTGACCATATGAGCAATTCTTCAAAATGCTCATCAAGAAGCCCTTCCTGTGTTCCTCCTCATCGTAAGCTAACTTGAACTGAATGCCAAACACGCCATTATTAACAATCTTCTACAACAACTTACAACATTGCTTTGGAGATATAAATGAAAAAAAAAATAAGATTACGTTAAAATAAATCACAGAAATTGAATAGTTTTTCTAAATGCAAAACATTCATTATCATGAATCTTGTTGTCTTATTATATAAATAAAATAAGCATTTGTCAATTCTAAATGTTTTGCTAGCTTATATTTCATGTGCAGTTGTTGTGCGAAGATGACAGAGGCAAATATGAATTTAATAACGTGAGACATACTAGCAATATTGGCATGACTGGGAAATGAAGCCTCTTCAACCTGCCACCTGACATATGGCTGACACAGAGGTATATGTCCCCACCAAATGCTTCTCCTACAGGCAAACCAAGGTTCCTTGGGGAATAGTGGAGGTCGAAGAAGGAGGGGTCTAGCTGGTTGTGGAGGGTATCTGGGAAAGGCAAGGGTAGTGTGCAGAGGGTATAATTTCTTTAGGAAATTAAAATACCTGAATAAAATCACAAATATGGTACAACACTGAAAATAAAGTATTTTGTTCGTACCTGTGAGTCAGTCTGTGTTTCTGACTCCATTGTATGCATTTGTTTGATGGATATAGAGAAGCCACTTGTGTTCTTTTTCCTTACATTTGTGTACATGTTATGGTATCTCTGATTAAACTCATCCCCAGCCTCCCATCCTGTCCCAATAATTATGCACATCCTTGGCCCCTCCATGTGATAACCCCTTCCCCGGTATGCAACACATGCTTGATCCCACTCCTGTCAGAAGACACCCACATTGGCCCAGTTGTCCGCTGCTCATGTTGACCCCAAAATCTGACCCATCTCATCACATCCAGACCCACACTGGCCATTTATTTATTTATGTTATTTGAAAAAGTTTCACCAGGAAGGACGTCATGAGCTGTAATAGTTCGTGGCCAGATGTGTCCTGGAAGGGGATACAATGGAGTATGCAGTAACATAGCATAATACCTTGAATACAGAAAAATATAGTACACTCAGTCAATTTGGAGACAGGAGGAATAATACAGTAGTATACAACTTAAATTAGAACATACACGGTTGGGATATAGAGATACACTCACATATACAGTGCTTGCTACAGTGAAGTTGATTGGTAGTGGTATACATGTTATTCAATGGGTACTGCAATTGTGCACTACTCAGTATACTGCACTACCACACAACTTTACTGTAGCAAGCAGTGTACACTCAAAGAGCAGGTTATGCATTTCCAGGTGACAGTACAATACAGGCTTAGGCCTTATTATAAACACTTGATTTACAGTGGACCCAAATAACACACTCACGAAGTGCTAAATTATACATTGTACATTGTCATGACCGAAACATAGTCTGAGAAAGTGCTATAGCCAACCAATTTAAATTGTAGTAGTACATTCGAAAGGGTACAGAGGGATAGCTAGATGAATGAGGGGTGGGAGGGAGAAAGGTCTGCCAAAGGCCTTCTCCTCTTTGGGATGCTAAGAACCCTGCAAGGGGATATGGAATTGGCATGACAGAGGGGAATCAATCAAATTTGCTGGGCTTCTAGATGGGGAGAATAGAACTAGAGAAGGACAAGGAGAAAAATTAGGTGCAGTTGCAGGAGGGGGTGGGAGGGAGGAAGGGAGAGTAGAACTAGAGATGGAGGAGGAGAATTAGGTGCAGTTTTAGAAGGGGGTTGGAGGGAGAAAGGACTGCAAAAGGCCTTCTCCCCTTCAGGATGCTAAGAATCCCACAAGGGGACAGGGAGTTGGCATGAGATAGGGGAATTGATCAAATATGCTGGGCTTATAGCAGGGGAGAGTAGAACTAGAGGAGGAGGAGAAATTAACTGCAGTTGCAGGAGGAAGCTATGTGTTGATGGAGGAGGAGGAGGAGGATGGATAGGGAGCGGGGGGTCTGAGCAGAGTGGATTTCAAATGGGAGGAAGTTCCAGATGCTTGGGAAATGATACAAGAAGGCAGCTAGCCCTGATGTGGTACACCGGGGGGAAGGGGAGAGCCTTGTAGGTGGAGTTACAGAGGGTGCAGACGAGGGGGTGTGGTACTGAGATGAGGGAATGCAAGTAGGGTGGCAAAAAGCCAAGCCAGAACTTTCCAATTTAAGTAGCACTATGAGCAAGGTGTCTGGCATGGAGGGAAGGGAATGAGAGCAAAGTGTAAAGGTCACAGTGGTGAGTACATGGTGAACAGCTAAGAGCGAAGCAACAGAAGGAGTTGAAAAGAGTGTCCAGTCTGGATAGGGTGGACTTGGGGCAGAGTTGTAGACTATATCTCCAAAATCAAAGATAGGGAGAATCATCTTATGGACAATCTGTCTATGGGCTTGTGGTGGAAAGCAGCTGCGGTGTCTGTACAGAGCACTGAGTTTGTGGAGTAGATTTTTGTACACCACAAAGTCGAAGTTCTTGTTAAGCCATAGTTCAAGGTATTTGAAAGAGGAGCCATCTTCCAGTACAGAACCATCGAGGGTATGGAAGATGGGGGTGGCATCAAGCCTGGCAAGCTTTTGCCTGGTGCCAAAGGTCATGGAGACCATTTTTTGGCATTTAGGGAAAGTTGTTTTGTGTGAAATCAGTGCTGGACATTGTTGAAGACCAACTGAAGGCTGGTTGCTACCTCCGAGGGGGAACATCCAGAGGCAAATAACACGGTATCATCTGCGTACATGTGGCTACTAGCAGATGTGAAGGCATCAGTTAGGTCATTCAGGAATATGGAAAATTGGCCATCTGGTGAGCAAGAGCACTGCCATGTCACATGATCTATCAATGTCTTCTATTGTGTGCCTTGCCCTCAGTCCAGCTCGTCATTGGTGTGTAGCAGTGAATTCACTCTATGAGTGGAGATTCTGTCCATGCACTAACTGACCACCATCCAGTATCACTCTCAATTTCTGGTTGGCTGAGTCTAATGATAATGGTCATCAGTACAGACTCTTAGAGGCAATTCTTCCAAGCCTGCACCATGAGACACATCGACACAGAGCCTGTAGACATCATTGCCCTGCATAAGTGTATGTGCCACCTGTACATACAAACTGGTGCACTTTGCTCAGAATTTTTCCTCCTCACAGCTTACTGACTGGCAGAGAGAAAGCAATTTTACAGGCTGCTAACAGTGCCACTCCGGAACAGTCTACTAATCAGCTTGTACCTGTACAGCCAGGTTGAGCCTCCAAGGCTCGTGCAATGGTATACCACACAAAATGGCAACAAGTTAATGGCATTTGCAAATTGGAAGTTAGAGGGCAGAAGGCAGTGAGCAGGAGGGGGTTGGGGGAAGTGGGGAGGCAATGGATGCCTCATCTGTTGGAGTTGAAAAATTTCAGACTCCTCAATTTATGATGGCAATGTATTTTACTTACAATTGATTTCAGCTGCAGTAAATTGCAGTTGGCAATTCCAACAGCAGACAGTGATGTCAGGATCTAGAAAGCGGTCTGCATTTGGTTGGAACTGGTGCCCAACACAAAGTCCCCTCAAACACCATATTTTACCACTCTCGACTTCATGATACATCTACTGCCGCTGCCCCCCCATCATCTCAGACCCTATTTCAAACCCTGTTGGGGGGTGTTAGCTATAACAACAATGGGGAAGCAATCAGGAGGTGGTTGTGATGTGCAACAGGAGAGGGAATTTTTTTTAGCTAAGGCCACATTATTTTTTTTTAGCTATGGCCATATTGGGGACGTGATCGGGAGGTGGATGGGTAATGTGACAGGTGTGTAAATATTGTTTAGGTACAGCCACCACAGGGAAGCAATCAGAAGGTGGGCTGGATATACAGAAGGGAAGAGAATTCTTTTTTTTAAGAGGGGTGATTGAGCGGTGGGAAGAAAGAGCAAATGGAATGGGGGGCACTTGTCAGGAGCAATGACTGTGCAGGGGAGAGATAAACAGAAGGGGGTCAGGAGAAGCAGCAACTGGGTGGGGGAGGGACAAGCTCAGAAGTGAGTGGTGACCAGAAGGGGGGTTATACCCTTAAGAATAGTAACCAGGGGAAGGAGGAACAAACAAAACTGAGAAGTTATTTCTGAAACCAGTGCCACATTGATCCTTGTACTTCTGACGCCATGTACTCTGCTAGTGGGGCCAGGGAGTGTTACAGCCACTCAGTTCTTTTTTCCATCTCTGACTGTTGTAGTATCCCAGACCAGAGCCACACATTCACTCCATCCTCCAGACTTAAACCTGAGCCATAATCAAATCCTGGAGTCAGTCAAATCTAAGTTATGACTGACTTGAACATCATCTTACCATTTTTTTCAGCTAGTTGCAAATTCATGACTTCAACTGAATAATGATGATTCAACCAATTTTTTTTTCAAGCTGAATTTATTTAAAATGTTATTCATGTGCTAATTTGGGGAGTTGCCAGAGTCAACCCTTGACAAACTGGACATCAAGTTCTACAAAATGCTGAACTGAGGTCTGTTCTGCCCATCTCTGGTGGTTGCATGGTCAAAAGTTACAATCTCATGAAATGGGAGGTGGATGTTCCCCAGTATCCTGGTCAACATTCAATCTGAATAAAACAATTTCTGTTGCTTTGCATAAATGATGGGTTGGAGCCCAGGGGTGAAGGAGGGATCCTCTTTACTAAATTCAGTGTGCAGTAATGCTGGAAGTGACAAAATCTTCCAAGGCTGATCTTGCATTTAAAACCACAATAGTTATGCCACACTATGCCATCGTGCCAGTTTTACACTCAGAAAAGCAAAAATAATAATAAGCGCTGGCAGAGCCACTATGACTGTGAATGCATTAACTAGATAAGGGTGTTTCATGGGCTTAAACATAGACATTTATTTTTATTTTTTTTAAATATCAGATTTACAAACCTTTGAGTCAGAGACTCATTTACAAAGGTACCTCGTCGAAACTAATACAAAGACAACATAGTTAACAAGTCCAAAAACAATGGCTCGGAGATCAGACAGTTATAATAGTCATTCACTGGAGATACATGGGTAGCAGTAGATAAACAGATTACATAGTTTAGGCACACAGGCACCACATCAAGAAGACCAAAGCAGTTCAAGCAGTATACAACAGCTAAAGCAAATAGACATCAGGAGTCAAAGAGAAGCCCAGAGTGTTCACATGAAGGCTGTTGCATACACTAACTGAATCAAAGTATAGTACATTGAGAAAGAGCATATTTAAGCAATATGGCATGACAAGGTGTGTTATCATGTAATAACGTCACTCCTGGGGTGGATTGAAGCATGAGGTGAAGCCGAGTATTTATTTATTTATTTGGACGTATTTATTTGATCCATTGGATCAGCAATATTTGCACTAGTTGTGCCCAGTGCAGATTTTACAGCACTGGTCCTTGTCTGGTGATCTGGGTTTAACCCATACCACACTGCATATGGCTTAGTGATATACTGTACAGATGTCTACAGAGACTAACCCATTGAAGGTTGAAGTTTCAGAAAACCATTATGCTACAAATATCAAGACTCACTCCCTCCCTCACCCCCCAGTCACAATTAATCCTCTACCAAAGTCATGCTTGAATACTGGTGCCTCTACATCCATGCCACTAAGCTTTTATTGCCAACATGCTTCTTCTGCTACTGTGAGTTAAACTCTTTATTTAAAAAAAATTGTTGAGAAATTTTTGTTTTACTATATCCATGGTCAGGAAAAATGAATTTGTAAAAGAAACCAAAATCCCCATTTATCAGTTCATTGAATCACAATACAGCATGTTATGAATTTTTCAGATTCTATGTGTAACCTACAGTAAGTCAAACAGAAATTAGACACAAATGCCTACCTATTTGCAAGTGAAGCAAATGTGGTTATTATCATGCAGTTGTAAACACCTATAGTCACAGCCAGGATTCACATTGCTAGACTCTGGGTAAGTATTATAAGTTTCCTAAATACTGGTACCTTATCCAGCTGTGTTCTGCTTGTGTGTGTGTGTGTGTGTGTGTTTAAACATGTAACTTTCTATAGTGTATTGTATAGCACTGTGAATCCTGGCTGCAGTTTTTTTTCTCAGCTGTGGCTAAGTAAGACACTGTAACAAGACACTGGCCTGCTGTAGGGGCTATTAGACATCAAACCAAATGGTACTCTGTGAAGACTAACTTGGAGAAGATGCAATAAAACAAACTTGAATGACAGCCCCAGACGTCATAAAACACCCAGGGAAAATTAGAAAAACTCCTCTCACAGCCTAGGCAGAAACAAAACACTGGATTGAAGTGAGAACTCAAAACTGGTAGTAATACATATATTCCTGATTTTAACATGCAGTTTTCCTTTAAGAAGATTCAGTAGAATGTAAGCAGCAGCCCAGAACTGCCTGCCTAATAATGAAGTTGGTATATTATTTGGAAAAAGGGAAGGCTGAGTCTCTTGCTATGCAATGTCCTACAAAGTAACAGACTGACTGCTTTTAGGATGGTGGTGTCAAATGCTGTGAGCTGCCATGGGGAACTTGTTATACAGAAAGTTCCACAAAGTGTTTAACTCATTCTACTTCTAATAGCTTTCTATGATGTCTGTACTATCCATTTGTGCAAGTCAACTCCATTTCTCAAACTTAAAAAGAAAAATACACTTCATCACAGACTGTTTACCAAGTACTGTGCCCATGACTAAAATAATTTGAACCCCAGCCCCCCAAAAATGTGCCTTCACATGAACATGCATGATTTATCTGTAAAGACAATTAAAAAATGTGTTTCTAAATGCATTAGTAACACCAATGCATTCAAGGTTTTGAAACTACTAAAAAGACAAACTAGATAGATAGATAGATAGATAGATAGATAGATAGATAGATAGATAGATAGATAGATAGAATATGGTAAACAAATATTGTTAACCCAAAAGTTGAACTTTGTTTTTAGTATATAAATGTTTAAGAAATACCTGAAAGCTGTCTATTTTCCTTAGTTTTTAGACACTTCTTAGTGTTTCCTTTTGAGACACCAGGTGACTCTGATAATCATTTGTTCCAAGGGTTTTTAAGTCAGTTTGAAGGCATTTTGGGCTGGATTTTCAAAAGGGTTGTGCCATGCTCAATAGGGTTGTGCCTGCACAAGTCCGAAATTGCGCCATTCTGCCATATTCAGCAGGAGGCAGTTGCGCCCCCCCCAAGTCAAGCTGAGCAACAGCTCAATGCTAATGATGGTATGCTGAACCAGAGGGGGAGGAACCATGCATAAACTGCACAGCCCGGTATTCAGCAGGCTGTGCAGAGTTGTGCAGGCACAACTCCCAACCTGCGCCTGCACAACTTTGAGCCAAAAAAAAGGACTAAGTCGAGGGCCACCCACAGGTGAGCTGCTGCATTGCAGGGCACAACACAGCAGCTTCCACCTGTGGGTGGCCCTCAATGTACTCCCTGTGCCCCCCCTGCAGCCCAATCACAGGCATATAGTAACCCCACCCCCGACTGGCCCGATTGTGGGCATGGGTTAAACATCCCCACCCCCAACTGGCCCGATTGCGGGCTCAAGGTTAAACATCCCCACCCCTGACTGGCCCGATCACAGGCATAAGTTTAAACAGCCCCCACCCTGACTGGCCGATCGCGGGCATAAGTAAAAAAACACCCCCACCAGCCCGATTACGGGCAGCAAGAGTCCAACCCCCAAGAACATATCCCTGGTGGTCCAGTGGACCTCAAAGCCTGATCGCCTGATCATGGGCAGCAAAGAGTTCAAACCTCCCAAGGACCACCTACCCTGGTGATCTAGTGGCCCCACCCCACCCACCCTGCCCCACCACCCGCTTCCCGTCAGCTGGCAGGCGGAAGCATCCCACCCGCCTGCCGCCCGCCACCCGCCACGTGACTGCCGGTAGGGCTGAGCGCCCATGGGTTCAGCAAGAGCCATATGGCGTATGACCAGAGTAGCGCAGTCCAGATATGTGATTCTTTCACATATCTGACTGCCTTGTACGGTATGGCTGCATGCCCATTGGCTCTTGCCTGAACCAATGGTGCAGCCCTGCCGGGCAGTCAGTCAGCAGGCGGCGGGGCGGCAGGCGGGTGGGATGCTGCCACCCGCTGGCTGACTGGGGGAGCGGGGTGGTGGGGCAGGGGGCCACTATATCACCAGGGTAGGTGGTCCTTGGGGCTGGTTTGAACTCTTTGCTGCCTGTGATCAGGCTTCGAGGTCCACTGGACCACCAGGGATATGTTCTTGGGGGGGTTTGAACTCTTTGCCGTCTGTGAATTGCTTCGAGGTCCACTGGACCACCAGGGACATGTTTTTGGGGGTTTAACTTGCTGCCCGCTATCAGGCTAGTTGGGGTGTTTTTTTTAACTTATGCCGCGGGACAGCCAGTCGGGGAGTTTAAACCTATGCCCGTGATTGGGCCAGTCGGGGGTGGGGAGTTTTAAACTTATGCCTGCATTTGGGCCAGTTGGGGGGTGGGGAGTTTTAAACTTATGCCTGCAAGCGGGCCAGTTGGGGGTGGGTGGAGTTTTAAACCTATGCCCTCGATCAGGCTGCAGGGGGCGTCGGTCCCCGGCGGCTGCTGCCTGGCAGGGTCCCAGGCACAAGTCCTTGGGGATCGGCGCACCTGCATGCTAATGGCATGCAAATGGGGCCATAAATAGATGCAAATGGACCCCCTGAGCCTTGCATGAATTATGGCCACATTTGCATGTCACCTTTTGAATATCGGAAATTTGCGCATGGCGCAATGGTACTTGCGCCACTGCATCTTGAATGCTCCACTCTGACCACTTGCAGTGGCGCAAGTTCCACTGCACCATGCACAGTGGCTGTGGCCAGGGGGCAATATTCAAAGGAGTTGCTCAATAGCACAACCCCATTGAATATTGCCCCTTCCACACCCCTGCACAACTATTTTGAGCAGCACAAGGGCTTGCGCCACAGAATAGTACAGTTTGAATATCCAGCCCTTTAAGTATCTTCTGTTCTAGTCCTTAACACAATACAGGGACTCCACAGACTTGTTCTGTTCCTTGGTTCATATCCCAAATATGTGAGTCTTCTTTCAGCATGATAGATCCACCTCATGCCCCTCCCACATGAATTAAAAAAAGGTGGGATGGACCTTTTGGAGTTACTTGGGTGGAGGTAGGGTGGACCTTACTTCCCCCCAAAAAACAATGCTGCCTCCCACTACTCAGGTTCCAGTTCTTGTACCACCCATTTCAGAAAGAAAATAGTACTCTGCAACCATTGACTAACATGAAAGTGTATTTATTTGAGGGCAGAAAACATTTTTTGAAGGAGGGTAAGGTGGAGGAGACTATTTACACCTTCAGTCAGTTTCACGGACAGAAAACATGACATCACTCATTTTGTACATGCAATACTCCTGTAGGCTCCACCCACAGTCATAAAAAAATGGCAACCACACCACCTGCCTGTACCTCCCTACACAAGCTTAACTTCCAGCTCCTGGACCCATTTCAAACATTGTCAACCAGAAAATACATTATGACAAGCAATCTGAAAAAAGACACCTTCTTGTGAGCTTCTCTGTGTTCCGGACCATCATGTATTACTAGTCAAAACTAGAAACAAAACACAACATTTTATTCTGTACACTGTTTTGCTCCTGGTTTACATTAAGAACATGTTGGCAGAAGGGGACCATATGATCTATCTAGTCTACCCAGATTGCCTACCCCCCATTCTGTTCTTCTTCTGAGATTACCACAGTACTTGTCCCATGCAAGCTTAAAAGCAGTGACTGTTTTGGCTTCCACAACCTCTGGTGGTAAGCTATTCCAAGGGTCCACCACCCTCTCTGTAAAGTAGAACTTACGAATGTTGGTTTTAAACTTACCTCCTGTTAGTCTCAAACTGTGCCCCCTCATTTGTGTGGTCTCATTTCTATGAAAGAGGTTTTCTGCTTGTACCTTATTTATGCCCTTTATGTATCTTAAGGTTTCTGTCATATCCCCCAATTTTCCTTTGCTTGAGGGAGTACATTTGCAGTTGCTGTAGTCTAGATTCATACTGCTCCTGGTGCAGTTCATGTACCATGTTAGTAGCTTTCCTCTGTACAGCCTCCAAATGGTCTATGTCCTTTTTTAGGTGTGGCCTCCAGAACTGTGTGCAGTACTCAAGATGTGGTCTTACCAAGGACCTGTACAGAGGGAACATGACCTCTCACTTCCTACTTGTAATGCTCCTACCAAATACATCCGAGGATACTACTAGCCTTTTGCACCGCCTTTTCACATTGTCGACCCACCTTTCAATCATCAGAAATAAGCACTCTGAGGTCCTGTTCGAGTTTTCAAGTTCAAGTTTATTGTGGGAAAACTCCGTTGAGCAAGCTCATTCACAAGGAGGTCCTTTGACACAAACAGATAGTTACAGATTGCATAATTGAAAAAACAGTACAAATTCAAGTACAGAATTATGGGCAAGCATTAACATGTTGCATAAAAATGATAATGATATGGAAAAATACAAGTACAGAAAAAATGGCACAAAGTGCTTGTTTCAGAGTATCAAGGCAGCTAATTTCTAGGTAAGTAAGAGGAAGCAGTGGGCTAGGGTTAGAGCGGTGAGCTAGGATTTAGAAGCAGCTGCATGTATCTTTTAATTTTGCTGCAGCCAACCTTTTACATAAGCTGACAGGGACAGTACCAGGAAGCTTCAGTATGCCTTGGAGCTGGTTACAGATAGTTGAGAGTACGCTCGATATAGTGTGCTTGTTGAGTGAGGTGCGAGTTCTCTGTACATTGAGGAGGAGGAGGAGATAATTTTTCCCAAGAGAGTAGGTGCTATGGAAAATACAGAAAAGGGTTGTGAGATACAGTAGTTCGGGAGCTTGTTCAGGAGTAGCTTAAGAGTCCAGATACCAGCATGAAGTTGCGTCTAGTTGAGAGTGATGTCCAGCCAGTGGCTAGGTTCAAACCGCAATGGTCGGTTTGGTAGGGTAGGTTTGTCATGAACTGTGTGGTGCGGTGGTAGAGGACATCTAGTTTGTTGAGTCCTGAGGCCACTGCAGAGAAATAGATTAGATAAGATCTCCATAGTCGAGTAGCAGCAAGAAAGTGGCCTGGACCAGCCTAGTTCTGGTATCAAATAGAAAGAGGGACTTGTTACGGAAGAAGAAACCTATCCTAATTTTTAGCCTCTTTGCCGGTTCATTGAGGTGGTCATGAAAGGAAAACTTGTTCTCTAGCCACATACCAAAATATTTGAATTTGGAGGTGATTTCAAGGGGTTCGCCTAGGGAGGTAGTGATGAATTCTTTGTGTGTGTTTGCAAGGGAAGTGGAGGTGCTGTTTGGGGCAAAGATCATGGCCTTAGTTTTCTTGTCATTGAGGAGTAGTTTGGCATTGATTAGGCTGATTTCTAGTTGTGCAAAGTCGGCTTGGAGTACATCCCTCACTTCAGCCAGTGTAGGGCCTGATGTATACAGTACAGTATCATCAGCAAAGAAATGCAGATGGGACTGGGATATATGTGCGTCAAGGTTATTGATGTACAAGGAGAAGAGGTTGGGACCTAATATGGAGCCTTGCGTGAGTCCCCTGTCAACTGGGAGGGATTCAGAAAAGAGGCCACCAGCTTTCACTTTCTGGGTCCTTCCAGACAGGTAGCTGGTAAACCATTGGGCAGCAAGGAGGGTGGCACCTACTTTTTTTAGGCTTAAGACTAACAGATTGTGGTTGACAGTGTTGAACGCTTTGCTGAGATCTAAAAATACTGAACCAGTAACTTTCTTGGAGTCCATGGCTGTGATCCATTCATTGGAAACTTTGGCTAGAGCAGTGACTGCATTATGGTTGGGCTGGAAGCCAGATTATGCAGGGTTGAGGATTGAAGATGATTTGATATGGAGTTTCATTTGGGAGTAAACTAGCTTTTCGAGGACTTTGGAGAGGACAGGTAAGATTGAGATGGGCCATGTTTCTGTCTATTGTTCACCATAGAGTGTGTATTTTTTCCTTGGGTTTCCTTTACCTAGGTGCATGACCTTGTAATTTTTGGCATTGAATTTCAACTGCCAGTCCCCAGACCATGCTTCTAGGCTTTTTAGACCTGCTTCCATTGCTGCTGTTCCTTCAATTGTATGTACCATGGTGCAGAGCTTTGTGTCATCTATGAACAGGCATACCTTACCCTGCAGGCCATCAGCAATGTCGCTGATGAATATATTGAAGAGGACTGGGCCAAGGACAGATCATTGAGGCTCACCACTGATCACCCTTCCCTTGCTAGACAGTGTTCCATTGACTATGACCTTCTGCGTTCTATTGTGGAGCCAGTTTTGAACCCACTTGACTATTTTGTGCCCTAACCTGGAGTGCTCTAGCTTACTGACCAATCTTCTATGGGGGACAGAGTCAAAAGCTTTGCTGAAATCTAGATAGACTATGTCTGCTGCCCCTCCATGGTGCACTACTTTGGAGACCCAGTCAAAGAATTCAATCATGTTTGTTTGACATGACCACCCTGCTGTAAATCCATGCTGTTTAGTATCTAGCTGCCCTGTTTCTGTAAGGAACTTCACTATTCTTTCCTTAAGTAGGGACTCCATAAGTTTCTCCACTACTGAGATCAAGCTCACTGGTCAGCAGTTTCTGGCCTTCTCCTTGCTTCCACTTTTGTACAAGGGTACCAGTGTGGCCCTTCTCCAGTCCTGAGGTATTTTCCCATTCTCTAGAGACTGTGTGAATAATTCTGTCAGTAGGCCTGCAATTTCCTGTGCCAACTCCTTCAGAATTCTAGGGTGGATTTCATCTAGGCCTATTGCTTTATTTGCTTTTAATTTGAGAAGCTGTTTTAGGACACTGTCTCTTGTAAATGGTCCAGCATCTGCTTCTATGGTGAGTCTGCCTGTGTTCTGCATTTTGGGTCCTTTGCCGTCATCTTCTTTTGTGAAGCCTGAGCAGAAGAAACTGTTTAGAATCTCCACTTTTTCATTATCATTTTCTGCCTGTTTGCTGTCCTTGGTTGTTATTCTTATAATGCCTCCTTTTGTTCTCCTTTTTTCGCTGATGTATTTATAAAAGGTTTTGTCACCCTTCTTCACTTCTCGTGCAATTTTCTCTTCTGTCTGGGCTTTGGTTGCCCTTACTGCCTTGTTTTTCTATTAATTCCCATAGAGGCTGTGTGTGAGAGCCAATCCATACAGGAAAACATGACATGTTTTCCTGTATAAAAATAAAGTTTTTACTACTACATCCACATCTGGTAGCTTGAACTCACAAACCAGCAGCAGTTCTCCTTTGTCTGCCATTTGCAGGATGGCCTCCAGGAGTTCCCTGTCCAAGTCTTTATCCTGGGCTGATGGTCTGTATATAACCCCAACTCAGATAGGGTACTTACATCCTGCTCCGAGGGTGACCCAGAGGACCTCTGCATCGCTGCTGTGTCCCTCAGTTTCCATTGCATTGATGCTGTTTTTTACACACATTGTTACCCCACTACCTTTCTTACCTTTGCGATCTCTTCAGAATTGTGTGCATCCTGGGATAGCTACATCCCAGGTGTGGTTCTTGGTGAACCATGACTATGTGACCATGACCCAGTCTAGGTCTGCCTCCACCATTATGGCATGGATATTCGGAATTTGGTTCACCAGGCTATCAGCATTGACACACAATGCTCACCTTCCTTGGTTAGAATTGATCACTATGGCGTGTCCCTTTTTCTGTATATTTGCAGGAGACGTTGTCTTTATACTAAGTAGCCTTGTAGGGTTCTTAAGTGTACCAATAAGGTGTTTATTTTATTTATTTATTAGAACATCAGTTTAACAACCTTTGAGCCAGAGGCTCATTTACAAAGGTACCTCATCACAGTGAGGACAAAACAGTGCAAGAAACAAGCATCAAGGCAGACAAAAAATCCGAGTACATTTAGGAATCAGCCAAAAATACAGGCATATGTCAAACACAGTATACAACAGGCTTACATGTGCGCTTTACAGAGTAGACAATATACAGTAGTTATATGGAGATTGATTCAGTGGGCAGATAAAGGTAAAGCTGGGTGGAAGACATCAGAAGAGGAGTGTGGGGAAGATAGTAGCAAGTAAAGGTAGAGCTGGACAGAAGGTCAGAGAGCGGCTCAGTGAGCTTTGTCTGGAAGGATAGGAGGAGCTTAGAGGCAGGTACAGCTGCATGTTGAGAGCAGGTGATTTCTAAGGCTAGTTTTAAAATAAGATAACGAGGCGGCACCAGTGATTCCGTGGGAGAGCGTTATGGACAGGAGCTCTTGAGGAAGCTTTGACCTTATGAGGTTCTCGGCCGGTATAACCAGTGCAGTTTTGCGGGATATACGGTATGCACTGTAGGGTTTGCTCGGTGGATAGTGGTTGACAGACCCGTGGGGATAGTCCAAGGAGTGATTTTTTGTTAGGAGGCAGGTTTGGTATTTGAGGCGCTCATCTAGGTTGAGTAGATTAGCCATGGTGTAAAGAAGACAAGTGTGAGTTAGACTAGGAGCCCCAGTTATGAGCCTGCAGGCCTTGTTTAAGGTGAGGTGGATCTTGTGCAGGGCAGTCTGGTCTGCTGCACCATACACAGGTAGGCCGTAGTCTACCAGAGATAGAACAGAGGATGTGACTGCAAGTCGGAGGGCATCCGTGGGGAGGCAGTTTTTATGATGATAGAGGATACCAAGCCAAGTGTTAGAGGCTGAGGCAAGGGCAGAGATGTGGGCATGAAAAGAGAGGGCAGGGTCAAAGGTTATACCTAGGTATTTATAAGAGTGAACTAGTTCAATAGGGAGTTTAGAGGTGGAGTGGACTGCGAGAGGATAGTTACTGGATTTATTTTGGGGGTGGGCAAAGAACATGGTTTTGGTTTTCTTTAGATTAATTATGAGTCTGTGCTCAGTAAACCAGGCTTCTGTGTCATTGTAGGATTCCTGCAGAGAATCCTGAAGTGAGATGGGATTACGGTCGGAGGCAAAGAGTACAGCAACATCTGTGTAAGAAGGATTTTACCAGTACATCACTGGGCAGGAGTTGAGAAAAGGGAAAGACAAGGGCCCAGAATGGAGCCCTGAGAGACTCTGGAGGCGGATAGGGCAAGTGCTGGAAAGTTTCCATTGATTTTCACACATTGTGAGCGGGCCGACAAGTAGCTGGAGATCCAGGAACAGGCCCAGTGGCAAAGCTTTATGACTAAGGGTAGCTAGCAGGAGGGGGTGGAGACAGTATCAAAGGCTTTGATAAGTCAATGAACACTGCACCTGCTAGGAGCCAGAGTCCAGTGAGGTGTGAAGAAAGTTAGAGAACTCCAGGAGGGCAGTATGGTGTGCTGTGGCCTGCTCTGAAACCATGTTGTTCTGGGCAGAGGATGCTATATTTATTGAGGTATTCAGAGATTTGGGTGGCCACAATTTTTTCTAAGGCCTTAGAGAGCAGAGAGAGGATTGAGATGGGTCAATAATTGCTAGGGAGGGTCCTATCACCACCCTTGTGTATTGGGGTGACAGTAGCTATCTTCCAGGCAGAGGGGAATTGCCCTAGGCAGAGACATTTGTTAAAGAGGCTGGTGATTGGTGAGATAACCAGATCCAGAACCTGACAGAGAAGACTGGGATCAAGGGAGTCATTGCCAATTGTGTTACTCTTTAAGGCCTTGAGTAGGTAAGGTCTGACTTCCTGGGCAGTGACTCGGTGCAGGTAGAACAAGGAGCGTGGGAGAATAGGGACAGACCTGGAGGGAGGGGGAGTGAAGAAATTATCTGGGAGCACCGGGCTAAGGTCTGTGAAAGATTTGTTGAGGTGGTTGGCAATAAGGACAGGGTCTGAGGAGACCGAACCATTAATGTTGATAAGCGAAGGTGGGGGGGAACGCGTGCCACCATTCCACCAAGGTGTGTGTTAGTGTTGTCTTGATCTGGTTGTGTGTTTCATAGGAGATTGTTGGGGAGTGGCAATAGTTGTCCCCTGTGGTTCCTTGGGTGTTGCTGACCACTCCCTATTAACTAGTTTAAATTAGAAATGAAAATGACAAATTTCTGGCCTAATGCCCGGGTGCTCTCCTTGGTGAGGAGCAGGCCATCATATCAAAAGAACTGCCCTTCTCAGAATGCATTCCAGTCCCATATGCATTAGTAGCCCCTCTCTGCACACCAGTCTCTGAGACAATTGTTGAGCTCAGAGATGTCTTCATCTCTGATCTTCCTCCTGCTAGCTCCTTTTTCCAATACCAGATGAATCTCAGAGAATGAGATGGTGGAAGACACAGGAGAAAGTTTGTCACCTAGAGAGATCAGATGCCTCTTGGTCTCCTCCACCAAATGACTGGCCACATCATTGATGCCTAGGTGGACTAAGATGTGCAGTTTTATCCCTGTGTACCATGCGATTTGCTCAATGGGGGTAGTGTATTTGTGCACGGATGATCCTGGAAGGCACCTGACCGAAACATTTGCATTTTTGCTCTGTTGTAGGTGAGACTCTATTCCCCAAATCATAGAGTCCCCTATGACTAGTACATGATTTGCAGTTATATCCTGTGTCTTTCTGTAGCTTGTTTTTTGATCATATGAGCCCTGTGGTTGGTCTTGGCTCCCTGTGATCTCTGCCTCAATGAATGGGATGGTCGATAGCGGCTCAAATCTGTTTGACATTATTATCAGATCATTTGTCTTATGGTATGATTGTGCAGCTCGATGGTTTTTGACTGTCTGCTAGCCCCTAGGTTTAGTTGCCCTCTGTGGTAGGAGTATCCATGGCTGGGGTGTGTGCTTAGGGGCAGGTGGAGTATAGTGCTGTGCAGTCTCCTGAATCTTTGCTTGTTGTACCAAATAAGAATTATATATTGTTTCTGACCTTAGGAAATCATTACTGAATAATAGGAAGTGGATTCTGATGGGGGACTTCAATATCAATTGGAGCTCTGATCAGAATACTTATATAATTAACCTGTTTCAGGAGCTGGGAGTACAGCAGCTGATTTCTCAAGTTACTAGACATAATTATAAGACTGAAGGGGGTACCATACTTGATTGGGTTGTGGTCTCTCATCCATTAAAGATAACTGTATCTGGAGTTTTGGCTGATGTGGTCAGTGATCACTGTCCAGTTTATTGTATTTGGTCAGTCAAACAGGTACATAGTCCCCCACTCTATATAGAAACCAGAAATGTAAAAAGGGTTACAACTGAAGCCATGATTGAGACATGTAGATTGATTGATTGGGCCTCTCTTGAACAATATCAGGACATCAATCTTATGTTAGAAAGGTTTGGTAAATTGTTTAACCAGGTTGTTGATCACCTAGCTCCTCTTAAAAAGATGAGAATTAAGGCAAATAAAAAGGAATTGGTCTCTAAAGATTTAATAATGTTGATGAGCAAGAGATAGATCCTGGAAAACATTCAAAAAAGACAAGAATCCTAGTTCATTATTGAATTACAAGATCCTTAGGAATAAATGTAAGGCAGCCATTAGAAAAGCCAAAGTAATTTTCTTTAAAAATGAACAACTGGCATCTATAGGTAATTCCAAACAAATTTGGAACACACTTAATAACTTAATGGGTGGGAAATCTAGTGAAACAGTAACTTCACTTCAAGATGGTGATCAACTAGTTAGTGATCCCATTAGAGTTGCTCGAATGTTTAATAATTACGTTGGGGACTTACCAAAATACCAAAGTCAAAAGTCGACAATTAATAAAAATCAGGCTTTGGATGAGAATCAAAATCATAAACACTCTTTTTTTCAATTTTATATTCTAGCTCCGGAAATTGTAACAGATTATGTTCTGAAGTGTAATCCGAGATCAATAATTGGACAAGATAATATAGACTTTAGATTGTTGAAAATGGGTATTAAAGTACTAGCTACCCCCTCACATTATTATTTAATTATTCATTATACCAAAATGTCTATCCCGGGTATGGAAGTTAGCGTTAACTAAACCCATTCATAAATCAGGTAGTAAGAGTGTAGTTTCTAATTTCAGACCCATTTCTTTACTTTCACTATTATCCAAAATTCTGGAAAGGATTGTGTTTGATCAGATACAGGTTTTCTTATCAGAATATAATTTGTTGACTGATTGTCAATATGGTTTTAAGAAAAATCATAATACTGAAACGGCCTTGGTGGGGTTCACGAACAGCATTCGGAGTTCCCTTGATTATAGGTCACTCTGTAGCTGCCATGTTCATGGACCTCACTAAGGCCTTTGAATTTGTAGATCATACTTTGTTATTGAGTACATTGAATTTTTTCCAGGGATGTCATTTCATGGATAGGGAATTATCTAAGTAACAGGGAACATAAAACTATTATTGGCCAAATTTGTTCCGATTCCTACTCTATTTCTTGTGAGGTACCACAAGGATGGATTTTGGGCCCATTACTTTTCTCTCTTTTTTTGAATTCTGTTCCAACAATTTGTGATGGGTCTAAACTAATCATGTATGCAGACGATTCGGTTATTGTCTCAGATGGTCCAAAACCAGACCTTGCTTTAGTCAAAGTCCAACAGGACTTTGACATATTTCAAAGGTGTCTCTTGTCTCTTAACCTTGTATTGAATTCAGGGAAAACTAAATGTATGTTTTTTACAGGTACTAGGAAACCCAGAGATATAAACGTACAGGTCATCGATTTGAAAGGGAACCCTATTGAGTTGGTGGAAAGTTTTAATTATTTGTGGGTCACTTTTGATCCTCAATTAACTTTTGATCTTCAAGCCACCATAAAACCAGGAAAATACATCAGAGATTAGGAATGCTTTTCAGGATTAAATCCTTTATTATCCCAGGAGACTTCTGGGTCATAGTTTTCTTCTGATTATGTTTGATTATAGCCTGTTAATTCATTCTGGAACTAGTGTTAAAACAATTAACAAATTACAGACAACTTATCAGTGTTCTGCGATTCATGACAGGTCTTCCAACCAGAACCCATCATTGTATACTATTAAAAGAAGCCAATTGTCCTTCATTCACAGATAGAATAAAAATAAAATTGGGAGTCTTGTTGTTTAACGGATCACGGGGTTTACTCCCTCAGGTGATTCTAGATCTTTTTCCCACATATCAATCCCCTTTTGAGACAAGGTCCCAAATGAGAGATTTATTTAGAATCCCTCTCTATAAAAAAATGGTAGGTCAGAGGTCAGTTATAGTTAGGTTAATTACATTGTTTAATGGTCTTCCATCTGCTGTTACTGATGCTGTTACTGTACATAACTTTAAGAGCAATCTTACTCAATGGTTGAATACATTCTCTGATCGTAACTGTAATTGTTAATGTTGTATGGTATTATCATATCTGTCTTGTACGTATGTCATTTATTTATAATATGTATGTTTAAATGTTTTTATTGTTATATGTACTTGTCGCTTATGAAAACCGCCAATTTGCTCATCTCGCTGATAAGTATAAAAAATTAAAATGAAATGAAATGAAAGGTAATTTCAGCCCAAGCGGTGTGGAGCTGGTTTCTTAGATGTCTCAGAGCATAACATGTGGGGCAGTGTTCTATATTATGGGCAATTGTTCAGTTGAATAGAGACCCACAGTACCTGTAGTGGACATAGTCCGTTATGAGTTTGTTGAGAAGCAGATGGAAGAAAAGGTGATGGCCATGACTTGTGAGAGAATAGCAGATGAGAGAAGAGTTGCAGGTTTTTTTTATTTAGGAGGGAGGACGGATGGCAGCCGACAAAAGAAAGTGAAGGTTAGAGAGATAAGGAGACTGCATTTTTTTGTTTGTTTTTGTTTGTTTTTGGCCCTGAAGTGCATATGTGTGGGCAGGAAGTGTTGTGGGTGAAATATGTAGACAAGTCTTAGGTAATGGAGACATAAAAGTAAATGTGAGACTCAGGACGAAATAGAAATACAGGTATTGTGTATATGCCACACTTTTGTAATTAGAAGATGCAGGAAGGGGCAGTACACATTTAGACCCCATAAAAGAGGGTGACCTGGGGTGGGTGGAATTAGGGTGTAGGGTGGGTAGTCAGAAACTTTGTTTCTGCTACCTGTAAAAACAATCAGTGATGTTCTGCCTCTTAGATGTACCAAGCCCTAGTTACATCAGCTGCACATAAAACCAAAGTACACACAGAACTGATAGGATGGAAAGGAAACTTGTTGTTTTTATGTTAAGGGGGTGTGGAGTAAGTATTCCAACAGCTCCTTATGCTGAGAGAGCTGTGTCTGAGTGGTTGCTTCCAGCTGAGAGCTTTCTATTAGCCAACCACAATTTCAGTAGTGGGTATAGCAGTACAATTGCTGACTTACATACAGCAGCCAGAAATTCTGTGTAAGTGTTCCAACAGCTCCTTATGCTAAGAGAGCAGCTGCTGGATCTGAGCAGAGCGAGTGAGGAGAGAAGCTGCCTCAGCAGAGAAAGAAGCCAGGACTGTGCACTCCAAGGGGGATTCAGGTAGAATCACTGTCAAGGAAGCCCTGCTTCTGCACCTGTCAGAATCTGCCTTCCCTCTGTGATTGGTCTCTCTCCCAGTTGGTGAAGATCAGTGAAGCTCAGCAGACAGTAAGGCTAGGGGCTGGACTGCACTTGTCGCATGCCTCCTAGGGTTACCCTTTGTGTCTGAGCTGTTGCTTCTGGTTGAGAGTTTTCTATTAGCTGACCACTACTTCAGTAGTGCATGCAGCCGACAGTGAAGATCAGTGGAGCTCAGCAGACAGTAAGGCTATGGTTTGGACTGCTTCTGGCATATGACGCCTAGGGATGCCCTTTGTGTCTGAGCTGTTGCTTCTGGCTAAGATCTTTCTATTAGCTGACCACTATTTCAGTAGTGGGTACAGCAGTACAAATGCTGATTTACATGCAGCAGCCAGAAATTCTGGGTAAGTGTTCCAACAGCTCTTTATACTGAGAGAGCAGCCACTGGATCTGAGCAGAGCGAGTGAGGAGAGAAGCTGCCTCAGCAGAGAAGGAAGCCAGGACTGTGCACTCCAAGGGGGATTCAGGTAGAAGCACTGTCAAGGAATCCCTGCTTCTGCACCTGTCAGAGTCTGCCATCCCTCTGTGATTAGTCTCTCTCCTAGTAGGTGAAGATCAGTAAAGCTCAGCAGACAGTAAGGCTAGGGGCCGGACCACACTTACGTATGCCTCTTAGGGTTGCCATTTGTGTCTGAGCTGTTGCTTATGGTTGTTTCTGGTTGAGAGCTTTCTATTAGCCAACCACTATTTCAGTAGTGGGTACAGCAGTCAGCAAAGATCAGTGAAGCTCAGCAGACAGTAAGGCTAGGGGCTGGACTGCTCTTGATGTATGCCACCTAGGGATGCCCTTTACGTCTAAGATGTTGCTTCCGGCTGAGAGCTTTCTATTAGACGACCACTATTTCAGTAGTGGGTATAGCAGTACAAATGCTGATTTATATACGGCAGCCAGGAATTCTGGATAAGTGTTCCAACAGCCCCTTATGTTGAGAGAGCAACCACTGGCTGGGTCTGAGCAGAGTGAGGAGAGAAGCTGCCTCAGTGGAGAAAGAAGCCAGGACTGTGCACTCCAAGGGGGATTTAGGTAGAACCACTGTCAAGGAATCCCTGCTTCTGCACCTGTTGGAGTTTGCCTTCCTCTGTGATTTATCTCCCTCCCAGTTGGTGAAGATCAGTAAAGCTCAGCAGACAGTAAGGCTAGGGGCCGGACCGCACTTGGCGTGTGTTTCCTAGGGCTGTGTCTGAGCTAGTTTGTTATTTTTTGTGTTTTCTTTACCAACACAACCAACAGACAACGTCCTTTTTTTGTTTAATTTAGCTAAACTGCTGTAATCACAGCTGCAGCACAACCCAACTGGACCCAGACTTGAAGCCAACTGATCCAAACTCAGGCTTCAGCCTTGGAGCTAGGCTCCACTCCATCACCACCTACAACACATGTTTTTTCTTTATTATTTTAAAAGAAAAGCACCTTACACCAAAACCAAAGCCTCAAATATAACAGTAATAGGGTAACAAAGTAAGCAGGAGGAAGTGTATGGTGAGGGTTATGGGTCTTGTAAAACCACAAGGCTGATGCTCACTCGCTCCATTCTGCTGTGCTCCTGAGTACTCTCAGAGCTGAAGGCTGACTCAAGTATGACACTGTCTGAGTTGAAACTATGGGTGTACTGCTGTGGGACATCCAAGTCCAATTTGGAATAAGCCAAGGAGTGATCAGAGCTACTGTTGGTCTTTGGGAACTGCACCACCCTATCCCCAATGGCAGTGACTAGGTGCACTACTCTCACAGAACGGACTCATTTGGCTTAGTTCAGTACTGCCTCTAAACCTGGATATAGTGACCACTGCCTTGTATCCCACACTTAGTGGAGCAGAAAGGAAGCCAAGGCAGCAAAGCTTGATTACCTTCAGTTAAACTGACCCAACTGAAATGAGCCCAATCCCCAAAACTGACCACAGTGAGTGCAGTACCTATTGTTTAGTACAGGATAACACAAAGTACTGTGTGTTGTCTGCAGTGATATGCTGCCAGATATTTAACAACCCCTCCCATTCTATGCTTCCTCCCCATCCCCTGGTAGTTCAGGTATGGATTCTGCAATCTTTTATTGTTCTGTTCAATTCAATCCAATCATTATCATGCACACACACACACACACACACACACACACACACACACACACACACACTTGTGATACTCAGCCGTCTCTTATTATTCAATGTAAATTATTCTGATCAGGAGAACAGTGTGTTGTAGTGGTTCAGAGCACTGAACTATGGAAATGATCAATGGTTTGGATGCCGCTACAACCACTGGTTCATTCTGTGACCTTGTACGGGTTACTTAACTTTCCTCACAGTCCTCTCTTTTCAGCATTTTGTAGTTCTTTTTGTGGAATGTTTGATATGATTTGGGGCCAGATAATTTCAAATGTTGATGCTTGGGCTTTCAGCACAGCAAGTGTTTGAAAATGGAATGAGAGCTAAGGAGATGGATCAAGTATGTTAAAACAAAGCTATTTAAAATTGTGGATTTTTTTTCCTTGTCTTGAGGCCAGAGGTGAACTTTATCCTCAGTTGTTACTAGGACACACACATCTAGTTCACTCTTATGTTCATCATTGTTGTGATCACTGCATTGAATGGTGGATCCCAGCCTGCTGCTTCCATATCGCCATGTCCCCAAAAACACACAACAGCAGTCTACTTATGGCTTTTTGGAGTCATCTTAGACTTTTTCACTTTGTTCAGAACTTCAGTTGTTCACCTTACCATTTGAGGATGACACTTGTTGACCATGTTACGATTAAATACTGTATAGCCCACAGGTGCCTTAGTGATCTCCCATTTTGAGCAGCACTATCTCAAGTGGGCTTCTCTGTGGGCAATACTGATCTTTGGGCTATGTCAGTGCATTGCTTAGTCACTTTGCCCTGCATTGACATGGCCCCACATTCAGACAGTGTGTTCCATCGGAGCATGCCAACTTTCTGAATATTGCTCAGAGCTGGCTGTGCACTATTTGCTGCACAGCACTACTGGCTGGGGAACCCCATCAACCAGCTCTGAATATGAGGACCTGTAAATATTAATGTAGCTTACACTGGTTCGTGGTGATCTTAGTGGGGTTTGCAGACTCTGTCACAACACCATAGTCAGTAATCCACAGCAGAGCTATGCCAACAGCAGTAGCCACAAGTAAGCTACAATGATGTATATTCATTGCTGACCTCAAGATCAACCTCCCCCCCCCCAATTTGTATGCTATATTAAACTATCCCAACTACTGCACTGAGAGCAGAATGGGTTCAGTATAGTTTGAATGCCAAACCAAATTTTCAGGCCTCAAGTTGAAGCAATACTAAAGTTGGTTCTGCCTCACTTCTCTCATCCTTAGGCCAGATTTGGGTAACTACAAGCCAGACAGCCTGACATTAGTGCTGGGCAATGTCCTAAAAGCCGTTATCAAGCCTAGAATAATGGAGCTCTTGGCTGAGGCCAGGACTCAATCTTCTTCTCAGCATGGATTTATGAAGGGCAGATCATGTCAAACCAACCTGATCATATTCTTCAAGTGGGTGACCACAGAGGTGGACAGAGACAGTGCCATGGATGTAGTCTATCTAGATGTCAGCAAGGCCTTTGTTACTGTGGCACACAACATGCTTCTGGGTAAAGGATATCAGAATGGTGTGCATGAGATATACTCAGGATGGATTTTAATTGACTTGCAGCAAACATCAGATGGTGGTGGTGGCTAGGCATTACTCCACATGGAAAGGTGTACTCAGTGGCATGGCTCAGAGATTATTGCTGAGGCCACTGCTGTTTAACATTTTCATGAACAATCTGGAAGCTGGTGTCTCCAGTAAGTTGTTTATGTTTACTGAGGGCACTAAGATATCTAATATGCTAAACTGCCTGGAGGATGGGGACAAATGTTAATAGTAGTAGTAGTAAGTAATAGTACTTAAAATAGTTTATTCTGCATTTCCAGAACAGGACAGCCCAAGTGAGCCAAGGCTCATTTATAATGCGGTCCCTTGTACCAAAGAATAGTTTCACAATTTAAAATACTAATTACAAACAAACAGAACGGTATAAAAATAACACAATAAATTGCATCATACAAACTATTTACAACAATTTTTTGGGACTGCAGCATTATTTAAGAACCATGTTTTTAAAGAACTCTAAGATATTGTTCCCTTTAGGGGTCTTTTTAGGTGGCTTGGGAGGGTGTTCCATAATCTAGGGCCCATACATAGAAAAACAGAACTACCCTTAATGGTTTTCATGACTGGTACATTGAAGTCAATAACCCCTGCAATACCTAAACCTTTTTTCATATTTCTTTCCATCACCAAATCTAATAAATAGTCAGGCACATTTTTGAGGTAACACTTATAAATCAAATGAATCATATAAAGATTTTGATGCTCAGTTACCTCAGTCCAATTTAAGGCTCTATAAGGGAACAATGGTGCATGCCCCGTTGGGCACCCGGAATGTGCCACGCAAACCTATTTTGTCGTTCATCCAGTCTGTGCAGTACACTTCTAGATACTCCCTCATACACCATGTCCCCATAATCAAAACAGGGGATCACCACTGAATGTACAATTTGCTGGCTAGCATGCGATTGAATACAATTTCTATGTTTATATAAGACACCCAATTAATTATTTAACTTCCTAATTAGAAAACCAACTTGTGTATCCCATTTACACTGAGAATCAATCCAGATTCCCAGATATTTATAGAAATCGACATAGTTCAGGATACAGTTATCTTGTGTTTTTATGTTCAAGGTTTGTTTACTGATTCCTAGTTTATTATCAAACAACATAACTTGAGATTTCGTAGGGCTTAATGTGAACCTATGCTCATGAAAATAAATCTGCAACCTATTGAAAACATCTTGCAGCTTTTCTTGAATCTAACAGACTTGCCCTCAATATATTATATAGTGTCATCAGCATACAGATGATATCAGCCACCCTTCAATAAGTGTCCGGCATCATTCGTGTACAGAATGAACAATATAGGTCCTAAAACAGCCCCTTTGAGGCACCCCAGTTTTAGTGGTGAAATATTTTGATCTGAATTTTAGTGTCATCTGCTGTTGTGTTCCAGTCAGATAGCAATGGAACCATTTTAAGGCCTCCTGGTCGAGGCCAACAGAACTTAATTTGTTAAGTAACATACCATGATTCAAAGAATCAAAAGCTTTAGACAGATCTATAAATATAGCCCCAACCATGAGGCCTCTGTCTATGGCCATCTGGATGTCAGACATCATTTTGACTAACGCTCTGGAGGTGCTGTGATGAGCCCTAAAGCCTGAATGATATATGTTATACAATTTCCGATCTTCTAAAAAAGAATTTCAACTGATATATTACAATTTTCCCAAAAATCTTAGAGATCACAAGGAGCAGAGATATGAAACTAGAATTACCAATATCATTTTTGATCTATTCTTATAAACTGTGATCACATTAGCCTGTTTCCAGGCTTGAGGGTAGGAGATAGATTTTATAGGGATATTAAAACTATCCGCTAGTGGGGGGGGGGCTACAACAGGTGAAGCCAATTTAAGTAAATAAGAAGGGGTGCCATCCAGACCTTCAGCTTTTTTAGTATCCCTTTTCAACAATTCTTGAACACCTGATTTGAAGTTATACATTTAAAGGAAAAAACTAAACGTCACTACATCTTTTTCCTCCATGTCAATTTGCAGCTTCCATGGGGATGGGGGAGCTAAATCACTCTCTGCATGGGATCCCATATTCATATACCTTTCACTGCACATGTCAGACACCTTCTCAGAAGTTGGGCAGGAATCAACATCAACCAAAAAGTGCCTGGCAGTTCAAAAGGTTTTTCACCTTGTAATTTCTTAACCATATTCCAAAAAGTATTTTTTGTATTTTCCAATCTAAAATTCTATAGAAAATAATCTGCCTTTGCCTTCCTTCTTTTTTTGGTATAAATATTTTGGATATGACTATCATTGTCCCAATATAATTTCTCATTTTTATTTTCCTTAGCTTGCTTCCATGCCATGTCTCTCGCCTCACGGTATTTTCTTAGATCCTTTGTATACCAAGGAGAATTGTTGTATTTGACTCTTTTATAATGAATTGGGACATAATTGTTACAAACAGTCAAAAATTCATTTTGAAAATAATGCTAAGCATTATCTGTGTCAGGGATTACTGCTAATCTATCCCAATTTCTGGTTCCTAAATCTACCATAAAACTAACATAATCAAAGGACTTCAATGTTCTGTAAGTTTTAACTTGGAATAAATATTTTTATTTTGTCTTCATGTCTAATACAAAAAGTAACTTGGTGATCACTGAAGGCATTGGCAAAATGCTATACAGTGAGTAATTATTTATTCCACTGTTCATGTCAGTGTCAGTGGCTCAGCAGGTTGCACACTCACCTCTGAGGCTGGAAGATCAGAAGGTTGTGGATTCTATCCCCACACCAGGCACTTGGGTTAAATCCCGGTACTGACACTGTGGTGCAGCATGGGGGTTGCACTCCTGAGGTGCCGTCTTTCAGATGAGACATTAAACCGAGGTTCCATCTGCCTGTTCTGGTGGTAGTTCAGGTGGATGTTAAAGATCCCATGGCACTTCTCGAAAAGAGTAGGGGAAAGTTTTATTATGAAGCTTCACAAAAAAAATGAGACAACATAAAATATAAGAAAAATATATAACCAGGAGCATGACAAGAATTCATTACAGTTACTATTCTGACTAAATAAATATCACTTCTGACTAATGTTTATCAGTTCTTTCAGCCAATCTTATCTTTAAAAAAGGCACTACTTTCCATCTTGCAATCCATTCATTGCATGGCAAATGTTTCTTTTCAAAAAGGCAGTAGTTACACAGTTCATGTTTATCCTTTCTAGTACCCTTACAGGGTCTTGATATACTTGCTGCAAAACAAACTTATATCTGACCTGCCACAATACAAACTTAAAGAAGGCAAAAAACACTCTTATAAACCTTTCATCTAAGTTGCTTTGTGTGATTAAAAATCATCCCACAGCTTCCTCATATGTAACATTCTGCCAACTTGACCATTCCCATTGTACTGAAAAGAGTTTCCATACTTCTTGTACATAGGGACACAGAATAAAAAAAATGTTGCATGGTTTCTTCCTGGGCTATACAGGACTGTCTTGGACACATTCTCTCTGAAAGAATTTTATGTTTAGCATTACCCTTTACATTGAGTCTTCCATGACTGCTAAGCCATGTCGTGTCCCATATTCTGGGTGGAATCCTTTTATCACACAAGGATTTGAGCACTTTATCCTGATGTATCGCTGTTACCACTTTAAATTCTGGTGACGTGGTGTATACCTGCATCTGAATTGTGGCAGAAATTACTTTCCTAGTTTTAGTTATAATTTGACCTGGTAATAGATCCCATTTCCTTAGTTTCTTAATTATCGTCTGGAAGTATATTGGGTATGATTTTGTTTTGGTTGGTATCCTCTTTTCAGTGACCCAAGCATCTAAGAAGGGCCTTAACCAAAGTTCAGTAAATACCAACCAATACTTACTGTGTGGCCTAGACGGGTCAGGGAGGTTTTTGCTAAAAAATATACTGTAATAAAAGGAAACAGGGTTAACCATATCCAGTCCACCTTGCATTATGGGTAAATATAGGATTTCTCTTTTAATAGTGTTTAGTTTGCTACCCCAAATAATCTGGAAGAACAAATTTAACAGAGTGGTTTCTAGCATCTGTGGTATTGGGTATATGACACTTAGATACAAAAACATAGGGAGTAGGAAAGTTTTTACTATCATTACCTTTTTCTGCTTAGCCTGCTGCCAAGTTTTCCATATCGCCACCTTGTGTTTTGCTGCTTCTAATTTTATGGTCCAATTTAAGAGAGCATTATTTCCCTCCCAAAGTGTAATCCTAGTACTTCTAAGGGATACTTGGTTGCAGGAATATCTTGTAGTGACTCAAATGTTGGTGTAGCATTGCTAACAGGGTAAATACTACTTTTGTTTTTATTTATGTGTGCTTCAGCTACCCCAGAGTAATTCTCTATTTGCTACAAAACTTTGTGCCCAGAATTGGAGTCTGAAATGAAAACACAGACGTCGTCTGCATATTCAGACAGTTTAACTGGTAAAGTACTCCCTTTGGGATGAATACCTAATATGGATCTATCTTGTTCTATAAGTCTCAGAAGGGGTCCAAGCAAACGACATACAGCAGAGAGCTCATAGGGCACCCCTGTCTTACCCCTCTATTTATAGGAATGTATGTGCCCAAGTGTTCATTCACCAAGGGTATGGCTGTAGCCATTTTATATAATAAGCTGATCCAATTACAAAATAGAGCTGGAATCCCATAGGCTTGAAGGACATGTGATATGAAAGAGTGTGGTACTTTATCAAATGCCTTATCTTGATCCAAAGACATTATGTAACCTGAGATCTTATTTTCTTTCCCTTGTTCTATTAATTCTCTAACAAGAAGAACATCGTCTTCAATAGTTGTACCGGGTATGGTACATATTTGTGCTCATGAAATTAAATATGGGCTAAATGTGTTAGTCTAGCTGTAAGAATTGTCATTACAATTTTCAAGTCGGTGTTGAGCAAACTCAGTGACCTCCAGTTGTCAAGGTTGCTTCTATCATTTTTCTTGTGTATCAAGATTTGTACTGCTATGCCTAGATGGAAATCCATTTTCTGATTTTGGAGGATCCAATTGTAGACCTCCATGAGTTCGTTAGCAAGCATGGGACTGGAAGATTTATACAATTCAGCTGGTAGGCCATCCAGGCCTGGTGCAGTATCTGCTTTTAACTTGGAAATTGCCCATTGTACTTCTTGATTACTGACTGGTGTTACTAATTGCTTAACACTGTCTTTAGGAGGGTTGGGCCTCTGTATGGATTTTAAAAACTGAAGTATAGCATGACTATCACTCCTAGGATAAGCATACATTCTCTTAAAATATTCAGTGACTGTTTTCAGGATTTCTGTTTTGGATGTAACCACTCTTCCTTCCTGATTCTTTACTTCTGTCAAAGTTCTATCTGATACCCTCTTGTTGCTTAATTCAAAGACATCACCAAATCTGTTTTTCCCCTTTGAGCATATTCTGTGTTCATTTAGCATATAAGCTTTCCTGGAATATTGGAGGGACTCCATTTCTTTTTTTACTAAATTGATTTGGGACGTTAAGTTAATTCTTTGTGTAGTGATACTAGAATATAGTTTTTCTAGTTGAAATCTTAATGCCAGGTATCTTTTGTACTGTCTTGTATTATTAACTGTGGAATATTGCTTCACTAAAACTTGGATTTCCTGTTTGGTTTCTACCCACCAGTAGCTTAGATCATCCATCAATCCAGCTAAGGACATGTAAGCTTTAAGAAGTTCCTCTATTGAGGTACTAAGTTGTTCATTATTTAGTAGGCAGGTGTTAAGTTTCCAATACCCCTTCCCATAGGTAGCTTGTTCCCCTAAACTCAGTATAGTAGCTACAATAATGTGATCAGACTTCTCAAAGGGAATAGTTTTATCTTGTATAATATTAACCTGCTGTGATGTAAAAATAAAGTTAATCCTAGTGGACAGATGCCCCTTATAATAAGTATGCCTCCCCCCCCCGTGGGTGACATGTTCTGTATGTGTCTTTTAAACCACATTTTGATAGTATTTGTTTTAGACTGTTAGTATCACAGAAATCCATGTCTGTGAGAGCTCCTCTATCTTGCTTGGCTAAACCGCAGTTGAAATCCCCCCCCATATGTATAGTAGCGAATTAAAAATGCCTAATTTTTGTAAATAAATCTACTCTGTCCTTTTTCCGTTGAGGGGCATAGATATTTATGGCTCTCCATGCAGAATTTTTGTATGTAAAGTCCAGCAAAAATGCCCTCCCTGAATAAATGTCAACTAATTTAGTCACTTTAAACCCATCACCTTTAAATAGTATACTCACTTCGTCACATGCTGCTACGCCAAAAGAAAAAAAGGCAGGACCCCAGCACCAGAGTCTTTTTGCTGCTTGAACTAGTGATACTGTGTTTAATCTAGTGTTTTGAAGGAAACAGACATCAAACCTCAGATCATTTAAAATATTTAAAGTCACTAGTCTTCGTCGAACATTTTTTAAACTATTTGTATTTAAAGTAGCAATGTTCAGCTTTGTTGGTTAGGCCATATCTGTTGGGAGTGGGAAGTGAAATTATTCAGGTAATTTTCCCAGATCTAGTACTTCTTCTAGGTCTTGCCCCCAGTCTTTTAGGCCTCTCCCTATTCCCAGGTTTGGTGGCATTTTCTCCCTCTTAATCTGATGTAAGGAGTGGCTGGGAAGATGTCTCCGAATCCTCACTTTGTTCAGAGTCTTGTGTCTTCTTGGATAAAATATCAAATATGTTACTCAGGGGGATGATGGTTTCAGGGGAGGAGGCTTTACCAATTTTGGACCTTGTCCTGGTTTGCCTCAAAGCCCTTTTTATTGTAGATATACCTGATTCAGGTGGTGGCATAACTGAAATGTCCTTGTCTGGTTCAGGTTCTGCTGTCTCCACCATTGCCTCTATATCATCCTGTACCACAACCTGGACTGTGGGGGGCTCATTTTGGATGATCTGGGCATCTGGAATTTCTTCTGGGGGGGACTGGTGCAGTAGGTTCTTCATGGGTGTTAGTTGCAGCTGGGAGGTTACTAGCACTGATTTGTTTTATGGGTTGCTATATCATTTTTTAGGCCTCAGTGAGAATGACCTCCTGACTAGGGTGGTCAACTCTAATGTGGGTGGCCCAAGGGCATCTTCTGAAAGCGTGACCTAATTCGTCACAAAGACTATATTTCAGCTCGTTTTTGCAATCTGTACTTGTATGCCTATATGACATACATAGATTGCATCTCAACCTATCGCATGCAGAACTCAAATGCATATATGACCCACATTTAAAACAAGTACAAGGTTGCCCTGCATAAAAACAATGGCCCCTCTCCCTCCCCAAAAATAGGCTGTTTGGTTGGTGGACAGGCCCAACATTGTTGTGATGCAATCTCACTTTGAATTTCCACCCCCCCATCCATAAGTGTTCCTCGTCAAAAATTGGCTGGGGTGGACCCAAAACATCGGATCTCTGTTGCAGCCAGTGGGAAATATCGTGCAGTGCAACATTCTCATTTCTAAATAAGACTGTGATATTTTTTATAGCTGGTTTAGTCAGTGGTATTGCCCTAAATGGAAGCCATAGAGCAGAATAACACACTTTCTCATATTTAGTCCAGAATCTATCTAACACCTATGGGTTTTTTCTACTGGGTCATAATGTTGCACGCTTAATAGTGTACAGCGTTATGGCAAACCCGGACTTGTGCACTCCCGGTGGACCCCCGGGTCGAGGACCTGTTTAGTCAGGAGGTCTGGGGGCACAGCCCCTGTAACGGGATAGTTGATTGTGTTATGCGGCATTATGTCTTATGACATAATGACCCCATGCCTGGGGTTTTAAAACTAATGCCAAACAAGCTGTGTCCAACTACATGAATTAATGTATATATCTCATTTGTGAAAAATCCCAAGGAGCTTTTAATCAGATTTTTCCCCACATACAGTCGATCAGGAAGATTTAGTAAACCCCCTATGTATTGCAGTCTAACTGCATTCCTCCTTTGCATAGGAGGAGGTTGTCCCAAAAAAACTGTCCCGTTTTCTAAGTTCCTCCCAAGTGGTTTTAGCTTTTTCCCTCGAATTAGCCTGTGGACCTTGTGGTGGCATCTCAGCATCCATTTGTTCGGCCCAAGTCAGGGGATGTGTGCTTGGGCTTTCATCCCCTGATGATGAACTAGAGACCATTGGGACTTTTGTTAGCTCAGCAAGAGATGTTTCTTCAGGTTGCATATCTTCAGCATGGAGATCCATGTCTGAATCATTAACAAAGTCCCTGTTTTCAACCTAAGTCCAGCTATTATTATTCGCAATTAGCTGCAAAGCCTCCCCTCTAACCGGAGTCCCTGGAATTGGGCTGTGGGATGAGTCAGGTACCCAGGGTACTGAAACTCCTGGCTTCCACCCTGCACTTCTCAGTGAATACTCCAAGGAGCAGGAAAGTCTCTTCACTGAGGGGTTTTGCTGCTCTGTTTTGGTTGTTCACCCTCCTCATTGCTCCAACCCCTTTAAAACTACTCCACCAGAATTCAACATTTTAGTAACCTCATAGTTACTTTCAGTTTCATTTTCTTGCACTGCATTGTTCTCTGTGGTTTTAACAGCAGGTTCAGTCATAGGGATTGCTCCGGGCATGTCATCTGAAGACTGCATACCGAGGAGTTCTGTAACAGCTGCTTGCGGTTCTTTTGATGATTGTGCACCATTAGTGGCCTTAACAGAAGGCTCTCTTTGTTTTGACATCACCATAGATGCTTCAGAAAAAGAAGGTACAGCACAGTTTATCCCATTATCTTTTCCTATATTCACTCGAGGTTCTTCATTTTCCGGCACAGCAATTACTTCATTACTCACAGAATGCTCTTCTGCAGAAATTACAGCCAGAACTGAATCTCTGTTTGATCTCAGCATTTCTCTTGGCCATATTTCATCTGACATATGCAATCCAGAAGGCAAATATTCCATTCTTCCTGTAACATCCATTGCCATAGACCCCACATCATTGCCGTTTGTAGCTAAAACAATCTCCTGTGCTGGACCTGTAGGGAGAGAGATCTGCTCACCTACAGGGCTACCAGCAAACTGACCACCTGAAGCAGAGACCATGGAAGCAGCAGTTCCCCCTACCAATGAGTTGGGGGGGGAATTTTTTTCATAACAAATTACAATCATATACAGTGTTAAATCACACAAAACAACATATAAATCATATGAGATACAAATTCAAAATAAAAAGTACAATCGAAATCTTTCAAAACAACATATTAAATCATATATATCTGTAACCCCTCTTACTAAAGAAGTGGGGGAATTCAATTTATATAAACAATAGAATGAACTATATCATGTTATATAAAAGCAACTCTCAAAAATAATCTTTTTTCCTTTTTACATGACAGTGGGTAATGTCTTGCCCCACCTCCTCTCTTGCTAAAGTAGGGAAGAAATGTTATATAGAAAAACCAAAAACAGAAATGTTATCTAGAAAAACAAAAAACATTCTATATATCTGTGAGAATACTAAATTAATTAATAAATTCAAAACCCTGCCAAAGCGTTTTCCAATGTTGAATGCTATAAGTAACCTTTTCAGTCTGTTTCCAAGAGACTAAATCCATCTGTAACATATAAAACAGTTCCAAAGCCGTGATATTTTGTTGCTGCAATACCAAACGGCACCTACCGGTCCAAAGCCATTACAAAAAATCAGCGTGGAGAATATGAAATGTACTAAGATTACCCACAGTATTCAATCCTAAGGAAATACCATAGTACAATGACCGAGGACAAGGGGGGATAACTATCCTCCCCTTCCATCTCTCTTTCATCACATCCCAAAACATACCTGCATATGGACAAATGAAACAAAGATGGTCCATAGTTTCAAGCTGCTGAACACACCCTTCTCTAGGACAATATCGTTCTGGCAAAGCTTTGTGCTTTTGATTCCCTCGGACATTCACCCTATCATGAATTCCTAACCATATCATGTCCCACAATTTGTCAGGGATTCTGTGATCGGAAACATATGCTGAAATACTAGAACGGTCAGAAGTAGGAAACCGTAAAAAGGGATAATCAGAAAAACAACGTATTTGAACATCGGTATAAAAAGCCTTGCGGGATAAATTTAAAACTGTCTCATATTTCACAGACCATAATTTGATCTTGTTAAAAACTCCTATCCAGCGGGCAAGTAAACGAGGGTTATGTTTGTTTTTATGCAAGAAAACACCAGATCGCCATTCCAACAAAATTCCTCCTAGAATGTCCAATCCCCAAGCTTCCCATAAATGTCCTTTGTGCTGCATCAATGGCACCAAATTATTTTATAAAAAAAATGAAAAATAAAATACCAAAGGGTTTATCATACTCACCCCACCATCTGAAATACTGTTATACATTACCGTCCTCCTTACTGGGTTTAAACGGATACTCCAAAATCCACTAAAAAAAAACCTTAACAATTGTGATTCAAGTGACTTGGGGATATAAAACACTGCACTCAAAAATAAAAATACCGGAATCAAAAAAGTATCGACACAATATATTTGTTTTCGTTTAGACAGTCTCCATTTATTCCATTCCAAAACCATTTCCTTAACTTTTTGCAAGGCTACTTCCCAGTTATAACAAGCCATGTCTGTACCTCCAAAAAATAACCCTAAAATTTTGCAGGGCGACCTAGCAATCAGAAACCCTCCCACTTCTATGGGATCTACCGGAAAATTGCCTAACCGTAAACATGTTGCCTTATTATCATTGAGATGAGTCCCTGTTATTGTACCCAAAACTTGAATCAAACTACATGCCAGCCTAATAGAGTCACCATCAGGCACCACCAAACAAATATCATCCGCATAAGCCAGAATCTTACAACTTCCACCCCAAACCCCCGATACCTGTTTTATACCTGGAGATCATTGCAAAATTCTTAATAAAGGATCCAAAGAAAAAGCATACAATAATGGGCTCAATAATCAGCCCTTCCGAACTCCTCAGTGAATCCTATGGGGCTCCCCTCTCCACCCATTGTCACAGGGAGCCACATATGCCAAGGAGTAACACAATTTTATCCACTGAATAAAAGGTACTGGAATAGCATAGGCTGCTAAACAGGACCGTAAGAAGGAGTGTGACACCCCATCAAAGGCTTTTGCCTGGTATAAACTGACTAGGTATCCCCGCTCCTGTCTAAGTGTGACCTCCTCTTCCCCTTGCTCCATCAATGCTCTTAACAATAACAAAGCTTCAGTTATGCCACATCCAGGAACTGAACAATTTTGCATAGGGCTTATAAGTTCCATCATCACTAAGCTTAACCTGTTGCCCAGTAGTTTGGCAAACATTTTAAAATCGGTATTCAGCAATGTGAGAGGCCTCCAATTCCTAATATCTACTCTATCTCCCTTTTTATAAAGGAAAATCATTAAACCTTCATACATGGATGTTGGTCATGTATAATCTGAAAGAAAAAATTATACAGTGTAAGAAATGTATCAGGCATAATAACCCATAATAATCTATATACTTTATTAGAAAGCCCATCTGCTCCAGGTGACACATCCTTGTGTAAAGACAGAATAACTGTCTCTAATTCCAGGCTGGTAAAAGGTACAATCAAAGTTTTTTGTAGCGATAAAGATAGTTTAGGCAAATCAGCTGCTTGTAATAATTGATTTGTAAACTGTGACTCAGCAACTGGTTCCTCAAACATATTACTGATATACTCATCTAAAAGTTTCATAATACCCTTATTATCATGAACTTCTAACCCTGAAGACTCCATCAAGCTATGGATCCTCGTATGCTGATGCCTCACCTGGCTAGCTAAAAAAGCGTTAATTTGTTCAGCCTTCCCTTTAGTACTAAACATCTGTTCCCTTTTTAGAGAATGCATCCTATCGTATTGAAATTGTACCATTTGCTGTTTTATTTCTCTAATCCTCTCTGCAGTATGTTCACAGGTGGTATCAGAAAAAGGTAACAATATTCTCAATTAATTACGTAGTGACAAATATTTCTCATAATGAGAAGATGCTTTAGTAACACCCAAAGATTGAAAAAAACTACATAAACAAATCTTAAATTCTTCCCACCATAGACCCACATCTTCAAACAAAAATAAAGTAGACAACTTATCCTGCACAACAATTTTAAGATCTAACAATACATCAGCACAAGTCAGCAAAGAGACATTTATCTGCCATACTCCTCATCCCATAGCCCTTACAGGGGAAGTCAAAATTTCAAATCCAATCAGATTATGGTCAGACATCTCTACTGGGATGTTAAGGGTATTATCCACCTCTAAAGCTTGGGGTACAAAAATAAAATCAATATGAGAGGACAAAGTTCCTTTGAAGAATGTAGGCTTAACTCGCTTATGCCCCAATACATGTATATCTCGTACCCCAGCTTGAGTGATAAGAGTTTTAAGAAATACTTTATCACAATATTGTTTACCTACCATCTGTTGTTGAAAGTTAACATTAAAGTCACCCCCGAATATTACCTGCCATCTTGTATATAAATAAGGCTGCATCTTTTTTAATAAAGAAATACGTAAAGCCTTAGTCTGTGGGCCATAAAAATTAATTAATTGGCATTCTATACCTCGGATATTAACATCAAGCAAAAAAGCTCGTCCAGGATCAATATCCAACAATCTAGTCACATCAACTGCATGTGAAAAAAAACCAAACCCTACACCACTACATCTGTCTTCCCCAAGTGACCAAAAGAAGAAACCCCAAACCCAATCCTGGGCTGCTAAAGTAACCTCCCCTAATGTATGGAGTCTAGTGTCTTGAAGAAAGACAACATCAAAACCTAAATGATGCAGAATTCCAAAGGTAGACAAACGTTTCCTAGGAGACGTAAAGCTATTGGCATTGAGACTAGCCAGTTTCAAAACAAATCTCTCAGGGAGGTTTTAAGTTCTTGCCACTAGATCTAGTAACTCGTTTTGATTTCTCAAAAACTTCAGGTTTGTCTGAATGCTGCTCCTCTGTTCTAACAAGAGGAGGAAACTCAGCAGAGACAGGCAATCCTTCTGCATCCATAGGATGCTCTTCATCTGCCTGGTCACTCCAGGCTGAAAAAGGAGCAAATCTATTAGATAAAAGCAAAGGGGAAACAGGGACTTCAATAACCTTTTCAAAAGACAAATCCATACATGGTACCCCAAGAGCCACAACAGAAGCAACATCAATAGGTATATCTACACATTGAGAGACCTGCCTTTCGAGGGTAAATGGCTCTTGGCATGGAGAACCTTGGGGGGTCACAAATGGGGTATCCTTTTCTATAGAGTGGTCTTTCATAATGGGAATCGAGGGGAAGACAGACTGTATATCCTGAGACTGCGGGGTAACTGCCACCTGCGTGGATTCTGGTTCAGATACCCAAACTCCAGATCTATCCCTGACACAACCTCCTCGCCCTCTTCCCCTCCACCTGCCTCGAAAGGCAGAGTCTGTTTCAGAGCAAGATGTGGGCCAAAAGAACGTCTGGCTTTGGTTAAAAAAAAATCCTGATCTGAAAGATCATCTGGACTATGAGCTGTCCAAGGACAGGAAGCAAACCCATGATCCTCCTCCCCACACAAATCACATATCAGTGGTGCTGAGCATTGTACAGCCGTATGCCCCAATAATTCACATTGAAAACACTTTACTTTATCACAATCAACATTCAGGTGGGACAATGAACCCCACTTGTAGCAGCGTTTGGGCTGCCCAGCATCAAAAATAATACCTCTATGTCTGCCCAAGAAAAAAGAGCTAGGTAAATGGTGTAACCCATCCTCATCCTGTTTCAACTGCACCCTTACCATCCACCCCCCCAGCCCAGAAGCCATTATCGTCCATAATAGGTTTAGGAACATCAAATAAAGAACGTTTTTCCAGCCAAAATAATATATTGTCTAAATTCACCCCTTCATTCCTAAAAAGAATAGTTACTGTCTTTACTGTAGGTTTCATAATGCTGACTGCTACAAAATCCAACCAAACTTCAGAATTCTTTACATCATAGTATAATTTCCAGAACTTGTCAAGTGAAAACCCAGTACAAAAACTAATGTCGTAATTTCGGTCTCCCATGGAGTGTATGAAAGCATACACCTCTGCCAGTGTAAAACCCATAGAATCAATCAGTAAAGTCTTTCTGACCCATAACCTGTCCGGAACTATAGGTGCTAGACCTTTATATCAGAGCCTAACCAAGAATCGCTGTTTAGCCGCCTCAGCTGGCTTTGAAAAAGACCAGCATAAGTCTGGCGTTTATTCATCTCAACAGTCCTGTTCCCTGGTTTATCCAAAAAGTTTTTACCTGGGCAGAACCTCCAGCTTCAGCCTGAGAAATAGCTTCTCCGACTACCTTTTGTACTGTCTTGGCTTGGGAAAGAGTAACTGGCAAAGTAGCTGTTTCTTCTGACTTGCTTACAGGCAGCCAATCCATAGCTGAATGTGGAAGAGAAGGCTGAGTACTCACAATTGGGACCGACAAGTCCTGTACATCTTCCGTGCGTGCACCATCCACTGCCTGTTCTGAGGTTCTGGGGATATGGACGGAAGGATCAGGAACCCATATGTCTTGTTGTCTAATCCAACCCGCTTTTGATAGTGCTTCTCCAGGGGTCCAGGAATCTGGTAAAGTGGAAGAAATTGAAGCCGCTTCTACTGAATCAGGTAAAAAAGAAGAGAGTTCAGCATGTTTTAAAGCAACAGTGGGAACATCCAAAGAATCTCCTAAAGGAAATCTTTTATGACCTGGCAACCCTGAACTAGCCAAGGATCGCTTCCTTTTCTTTTTTTCTTCTTTCAGCCTCTGTCTACAGGATTGAAAATCCTATTCTGCAACTGAAATTAGTTCCAACAAATGAGATTTTTTCTTTTATAATTCCATTTGTAAATCCATTTTGACCTCCATAAGACCTTCATGAAGTAAAGGTGAACCAGCATTATCCTCAGCACAAAAAGCCTCATTCACAACCTGATCATGTATGCTTTCTGTCCCACTATCAGGCAAAGACTCCCGAGGAACAACCACATGTCCACCCCCTCCAGAGTCTTGAACAGGAATGGGGACCTCCATCCTTCTGCAGCGCTACAGCGCCCCCTCAGAAGAGTACGGGAATTTCCCTGGTGCCCTGACCAAATTTCCCCCCATTCACAAAAAATACCACCAACAGCTTAATCTGGTTCAAGGTCAGTTGGCATTCATCTGTATCCCCCTCACCCAGGTCTTGCCTGAAAATAGGCAAAATCTGTCTAGTGCACATACCTGGTCAACAAAAACTAAATAAAATAAATAAATTTAGAACTGAAGTGAAAATTTAATTTAAAACAGTAGAGATGTGGTTCCTTGGTATTAAGTCTGGTTGGGTATTTAATTAATTGAAATAGCCCTAAACTTGATGACAGTTCCAATAATTTACTTGAGGAAGGTACCGACACCCAGTCCACATTTAAGGACCCATATAAAATAAATTAATGGCTGGACCTGAAGGGGAACAGAAAATCACAAAGTGCCAAAAGATTGCAATTGACTCCTTGTGTGGTGGGGGGGGGTAACAACCCATTAATATAGTGGGTTTACAATACAGAATTTTTATTTCCAATGCTAATCTTTTCATACCTGGTGTACATGCATTGCAATCAATGTGTTTAATTTCCAAAGCCAATGGACCATAGGCCATAACTCCCCCTTCCCTATTCATATGACCATGCACCCATAACAGATAGCCAGGGATATAAACATCTACATTAGATATTTTCTTGCTTAGTCAGGTCTCAGTTATATTAATATAATTATTAATATATTAGTATATGGCCCAGATATTCAAAAGGGTTGCGCCATGCGCAATAGGGATGCGCCAGTGCAAGTCCGAAAATGCGCCATTCTGAGATATTCAGTGGGAGGCAGATGCGCCCCCCAAATCACACTGCGCAAGGGTGGAATGATAATGAATGCATGAGCAACTGAAGGGGGAGGAACCATGCATAAATGGCGCAGTGTGATATTCAACAACATGCGCCATGCGCAATAGGGGAGCAAGTGGAAGTTGCGCGATAGCAGAAATGAGCCAAAATAAAAAGGAACAAAAGAGAGGTGCAAGAACGCTACAGGGAAGGCACATGTTGCTGAACCATAGGCAGCCACACAGGCACTAAACACTGGGAGCTTGACAGGGCAGGACAGAGACAGAGCACCTGGAACCCCAAGGAACAGGGAAGGTGTGGGGAGCCTCTGCCACAGTGCAGTCCAAAAGGGGGAAGTGCCACACAGCACTGAGGCCACTACAGGGAGGTGTTCCCGGTGCAGGGGAAGTAGCAGCAAGGACAGTGGGGGGAACACAGAAACAGCTGCTGGGGGGGTAACACAAGCCAGGGACATGACCAGTGCCACCATCCAGATGGAGGCAGTTATGGGGGTGAGAAGGTAGGCAGGGGCGTGGCCGTGGAAGGCCCGTCGGCTGTATGCCCCAACAGGCAGTACCAAGCCTGCACCAGCTTCGAGCTGTACACTGATACTGAGATCGTGGGTCGGTACCGCCTGAACCGGACAATCCTGAGGCGGCTCTGTGAGCTGTGCAGTGATGTGATGCAGGCACCCACACGATGGAGCCATGCTCTGTCAGTTGAGACCAAAGTGACAGCTGTCATGTGCCTGCTCGCCACGGGTACCACGGGTACCTTCCAGAGACCAACAGGGGGACATGACAGGCATAACCCAGTCGGCCGCATCATGCCACCTCACCCAATTCCTCAGCGCACTGCTGCCACATGCTGCGGAGTTCATCTGTTTCCCCAGCACACCAGCGGAGCACACAGCAAACATACAGGAGTTCCACAGGGTAATACGTATGCCTGGCATGCTTGGGGCAATAGACTGCACCCATGTGGCCATCCGCACACCACCTGACACCAAAGGGGCCACATACATGAATGGGAAGGGGTATGCAAGTATCAACTGCCAGGTGGTGTGCGATGCCAGTGGGCGCATAATCAATGCCTGTGCCACGCACCCTGGGGGAGCACATGATGCCTTTCATCTGGCACCAGTCAGCACTGTGCCACAGGTTCAAGAGTGGGGACATTCCCACTGGCCACCTAGTTGGTGAGTATGCAAAGCACGCAGAAAGACATGGAGCTTGGGAGGGACATAGTCAGAGGTGATATGGGTATTGGCCTAGATGGCCCAAGGCAGGCGATGCTGATCACCAAACTAACATCCACCCTCTACACACAGGTGACAGTGGATACCCACTCCATCCCTGGTTGCTCACACCATACCAGCAGCCCGCGACCCCATCGCAGCAATGCTACAATGAGGCACATGCCACCACACACAATGTCATCGAGTGGGTGTTCAGGATGCTGAAGGCATGTTTCTGTTGCCTGGACATGTCTGGTGGTGCCCTACAGCACAGGCCCTCAAAGGCCTGTGGGCTATTCCTGGCCTGTTGCATCCTGCACAACATGGCCAACGAATGTGGGATAGCCGTACAAGTCGAAGAGGGGGACAGCGATGGGGACAATGAGGACGCTGGTGAAGATGGTGATGGACAGCCCCCTTGGTCGAAGGGACCCCCGACTGATCCGGATGGCACAGCTGCACCGGGACACCATCACAGAGGAGCACTTCAACCAATCCAGGTAAGTCATGGGGCCATGTGCAACCACCAGTGGCAAAGGTACAACCCACAAACATGCACAGACAAACACCAGGAGTGCATGTCATTAAGGGAATTGGCTGAGCATGGAACCGCACACACCGTCAGGGATGGGCAAGGTCTAACATGGCACGCGGTCACACACACACACACACACACACACACACACCTGACAAGACATGCACAAAGGGTAGGAGGCACACCAACTCCGACCGCCACCCCTAGTCACACACACATCCACAGACCACCACACCCAGTGCCTGTCATTGTGCATGTGTCAGACGCTGGGCACCATTGCACAGTGGCGGACAGCACAACACAGGCATCATCATGCACATGCCACAGTGGACAGCAACCGGGAGGGTGTGCAGATGGAACATGTGCGTGCGTGCAGGGCCGGGTACCCCACCCATGCATTGCACGTTGAACAATACAATGCACGCAGGGCAGCATCAGACAGTAGCCATGCTGGGAGATAGGTCAGTCAAGTGCCACAGTGCCACGGCCATCACAGATGCACGGGCAGCCCCACTGAGACCCGCCAGCAGTGACAGGCTGACCAATGGCCTCATGGGGTGGCACTGACGGTCCCCCAGGGGTTCCACTGTGTGAACGTGACCGTGCTCGCACAGGGGTCTGCAGCACACCGAACATGCCTGTGCCAGGCATGCCCACAGTGGAACCCGGTGTCAACAAGGAGGGTATCGCATGACGCCAGGAATGGGGGATGGACATTGCACTGCGCGGTGTCTGCGACGCATGGGCAAATAACTGTGTGCCCATTGTGGCCATGACAGCTGTGATTGCCTGTGTCTGCCTGTCAATGGCAGCAGTGACATCCTCCCACATCTGGTCCATCCCTGCCAGGAGCAGAGCGGTGTCTCTGCTGTGCTGCTCGTCTGCCTGGTGCAGAGCCGCACTGAGTGCATCCACTGCCGTCACAAGCCGCACCTGCTGATTGACTGATGCTTGGAGTATGCAGGTGTGCTCATCTAAGAGGTCATCTGCCAGATTGGCATGCTGTCCCTCATGGTGTTCGTGGCCCTGATGGTCAGCACCCCTTGAGGGTGGGCGCTGCACACCAGGGCCAGGCCTAGGCATGTCTACAGGCGGTGCACTGATGCCGCCCCCTGACACTGTCCCCCCATGGCCATTGGCTGACTGCTGACACTGCCTCTCTGGCTGCCGCTCTCCAGGGCTCAACAGTGCTGCCACAGTGGCCGCAACAGCCCCACTGTCCTGGACACACACCAGTGCTGCCCCACTGGTGCAGACAGGCACATGCTGGGACTGTGATGTCACGCAGGCCTCCATGGTGGCACCACCCACAGCCATGCCCGTGATGTCACCGGCTGTGTGGCCATCCTGTGGCCCACACGTATCATTGCCCATGAAGTTAGCTCCATCATCATAAGTGACAGATCCGGCACCAGCCCGAGTCTCAGCATGCTGGCATCCATGGACACTGGCACGCTGGGACATGGGCAGGGCCTCCTCCATACCTGCTCTACCAACATCAGTCCAGACATCCAGGTGGGCCCACTGTCACCTGACCCTCGTATGCCTGTGGAGGTGGACGGGCCCTCCTCTATCTCCATGCTGCCACCCTCAGTGGACAAGCCCACCACCGCTGACCTATGTAGATGCTCAGGAGCTGTAAGGGAAAACAGCAGCATTAATGTATCTGCCCTACCCTGTCCCCCCCCATTGACAGACCAGGACCTACCATGCAGTGACGGGCTACCACCCATCTGGAATCCACCACCTGGAACACCCTATATGGCACAATGCTGCATGCTGCCAGCAACCTGTTCTTCTTGTGGGGTCAGGCGTTGCACATCCGGCTGTCCCGATGGCAACCACCTTCTCCATAATCCTCCACCTGTCCGTGCCCATCTTCTTTTTGCACTCCTGCACGGACTGCTGGTGGCTGCCATGCAGGTTGATGGCACGCGCCACCTCTTCCCATGCAGCAGCATGGGCCTGTGGTGTTCTCTGGTGTCCGCTGAGCAGTGGCTCCTGGTCAAGGTAGGCCTCAAACAGGGCATCTGTTTCTGCCTTGGTGAAGTTAGGCCCCCTCTTCCACCCACGTCTCTGTTCCTCTTCCTCTTCCTCCACCTCGCGATCGGTCATTATTCATCCTGTGAGAATGACAGGTGTTACCTGTGACTGTGCAGTCCCATGCATGTCCCAAACACCACAGTCCACACTCCCAAACAACATGCAACTCACCACAATAGACTGCAGTAACCAACTACGACCAGTGCAGCCCAATGTTGCATTTTTATAGCGCAACGCATGCAAATTTTATTTTTTATTTTATTTTTATTTATTTAGCTTTTGTTGACTGGGTAAGTGCACTAGACAAATTCCGCCTATTTTCAGGCATGACCCAGGGGAGAGGGATACAGATGAATGCTAACTGACCCTAAAGCAGATTAAGCTGTTGGTGGTATTTTTAGTGAATGAGGGAAATTTGGCCAGGACACCGGGGAAATTCCCCTACTCTTTTCGATAAGTGCCATGGGATCTTTAACATCCACCTGAACTACCACCAATCCAGGCAGATGAGACCTCAGTTTAACGTCTCATCCGAAAGACGGCACCTCAGAAGTGCAGCACCCCTCTCATGCTGCACTACAGTGTCAGTACTAGGATATTAACCCAAGTGCCAGATGTGGGAACTGAACCCACAGCCCTCTGATCTCCTGGCCTCAGAGGCGAGTGTGCTACCTACTGAGCCACTGACACTGATAACTGACAAATGAGGTGAGGCGCATATTTAAGTGGATGCAAATGCAGTGTCTGCGCCATTGAATGGCTGATTAGCTGATTTGCATATGCCAGCTGAATATCACGCTGTTGCGCTTTGTACAATTGTGTTGAATGTGCTCAGGCAAGGGCGCAGTTCTGTGACATGTGCAGTACACACCAAACTGCACATGCCCGGGTGATGACGCAGACCCCTGCTATGCTGCTGATGTGCTGTGCACGAGAGGCAATGCAGGGCACAGCCACCACTGTGTCAGTGGCGCTACTGCTCTGTTCACATATATGGCGCTGTGGCACTGGGATGCCGTAGGCGCACTGGGGCCACAGTGCTGTAGGCCACTACAGGAGGTGGCACACAGGCACCCAATCACGCTACACACATTGGGTTCCATTCGTGATATGGCTGTCTGTGCGCGAGAGACCCTTGACCCTGTGCCCAACCTTTGACCCCTAGGCACCATGCGTCCACATGGGTGCACCACTATCGCACTGTTCGGTGACAGTGCGATAGGGAATGACAGTGCTGTACTGCGCAGCATCTACACGTGGCAGACCGCGCTGCCGAGCGCCATTTTGACTCCAACTATCTGTTGAGATGGCACGGAGAAGGGCTGCTAGGTGGAGCCAGGTTGAATTGGCCAATTTGGTGGCCATTGTAGAGCCCCATGCTGGGGCACTATATGGTGATGCAACCCTTGACAGGGCCAGGAGTGCAGTGTGGGAGGTGGTGGCTGTTGTGCTGGAGGAGGCCACGAGAATTGGGCGCACAGCCGAGCAGTGTCGCCACAGGAACAGAGACCTCCGGCACAGGGACCTGGACATGCTTGCCCACCTGCAGGGACATGCCAGGAGGGGCACGGTGCCACGGCCAGGTAGGTGCCCCATCCATACACTGTTAACGTCCATACAGGTATCACGGTTGCATGTGTCCTGCACATGGGGCAGTCCAGTGTTGGCTGTGGTGGTGGTATAGGGGTGGGGGGGTGGATGGGTATGGCTGTGTGGGATTGCACACACATGGGGGTGGGGGGACTTTGCTACTGGATTGTACTGATGTTCCTCTCTCCATGTTGGCACCTTAGGCCCAGAGGAGTGCAGTCAGGTTAGAGAGAGGAGGCACCGCCAGGAGGACCAGCAGGCCGGGAGGGATGAAGGTCTGCAGAGGCACAGAGACCAGCCTGATGATGGTGAGTGCCTTACATCCATGATTACTATTGCGTGCTGTGTAACAGGGAGGGCAGCTGGGCACGGCCACCATCCATTGACACCACTGCAATGCACGCAACTTGTTACAGTCAACACTGTCCAGTGGCACTGCATGTCTGGGAGTGCGTCAATGGTGGTCCATGCGTGCACCAGGTACATGGCTGTGTCACTGCCTTCACACCACATAACCAAGTCACTGTACGGCCACAGTGGTGCTGTGCGGGACATGGGTGGTGGGTGTGTGCAGTGGTCTGCATGGTTGTGGGTGCCTGGGTAGGCAGGTCTTGTCGACGCAGTCACTGTGGGTGGTCGCACACCATCACAGGGGCATGGCACATGGCTGTATGCCACGCACAATGGGTGGGCTGCAGGGGGCTGGACAGTCACACGTATTGACTCTGCTCCCTTGTCCTAGGTGGACGGCGACTTCTGGCCATAGAGAGGGGACTGCAGGAGTTGTTGCAGTTGGCGGGGGCATCCCTGGAGATCCTCCAGAGAATGGACCAGCACAGGGTCAGGAGGTAGAGGACACGTTGGCGCCACATGGATGACGAGCGGGGCGGATGATAGGACATCCATGCCCCTGGAAACATCGCACCCCCCTGGACCCATCCTCACACCCCTTCTTCCCTCTCCTATATGTTCACCCCTGCCCCTTACCCGCCCCCACCTGGTATGTTGCCCTTCCCCCCATTGTAAATATTTGTAAATAGTTTGTTGCTTACCTCTTTAAAATACATTTGTTTTGTTATGACAACTGTGGAGGTCTCTGATTTGCAGCGGGCTACAGGTGCTCAGCTGCAGTGGTGTGCATGGCATCAGAGGTGGTGCACGCATGGGCATGTGTGTGTGTCTGGAAGGGAACCACCTATGGTGTGGGTGGGGGGATCAGTCACTGTCTGTGGTTTGTGTGTTGTTCTCTGTGCACTGGATGCCTGTGTGCAGTGGTCCACGGTGCATGCACTGTGTGCATGGCACCCCTGTCAGACTGTCCATGGCCTGTGCAGCTGACACCCTTGCATGTCTGTGATATGCACGGTCTGCTGGCATGTCAGTGGTGGCTGTCCATGCTGGACAACCACTGTACCCGGCACAGTGCCAGGTTGCCTCCCATCACCAGTATGGTGCACGTCTGCATCCAGTGGCACTGTGGCCTCCACTGTTGTTGTCCCTCCTCCATGCTGTTGCTTGTGTCTGTTGCAGGGGATGTGCTCCAGTGTCTGTCACTTGTGCTTCGGCTGCATGTTGGTGGCATACAGCTTCATGGTGCCTGCGCAGGGTGGCTGGCACACCTGTGCCATGTAGGGGTGCTGGACGTGTGGACATGGCTGCCGTGGCCACATGCCAGTGGCTTGGTTGACCCACTACTGTGTCCCTGTGTTGGTGTGCCCTTGGGTATGGGTGGGTGCTTGTCCATGCACTGTGTTGCATCCTGTGTGGCGCATGCTTCTATGCAACACTGTGCATGTCTGTGCTCACTGTTGTGGCCAGTGATGGGATGGGATGTGTCCTTGGGAGGGTGTGCAGGGTGCTGTACTGCTGGTGGTGGGGCCTGGGGCATGTCCTGTCACATGTGAGGTACCTCGTGTGCCAACGCATGGTCGGTCTCTCACCTGTACCTCGGGGGGTAAGTGCAGGGTGGCACTGTGTATGCTGTTGTTACATCGCTGTCTGCTGCCACCCACTGCAGGGTGCACATGGTGGGGCTGCCTTGCATGGCTCCATGGTGCACAGGGTTGCATTGTCACAGTGGGGGTGGTGGCATGCATGTGGTGTCCTGCACTGTTGGGTGCTACTCCTGGGAAGGGTACATGGGGAACGTGGTGCAGCATGTGCTCTGCATTGGTGGGATGGTGTGGCATGGGGTGATCAGCCCTCCTTGTGTGCCGGTCACAGCTTGCCAGGGGGCGTGCTGGGGCACCATGCCCCGGCTGTGGGTTGGTTGGTGGTATCCATGGGCCGGTGGTTATTCCAGCACTCCCCCGGTTGTGCAGTGCATGGGGTGTTAGGGGTGATGTCTGTTCTGCTGTGTGCTCCTCTGCCCATCTGTGGCATGGGTGGTGGGCCCCTGCATCCTGTCCCTACGCATCCCTGGTTGTGTTGTTGCATTGCTGCCCTGCTCCATGGGGCATCCCTGGTTGCACTATGGAGCATCTGAACTGCTCCACTGAGCATCCCTTGTTGTGCTATGGTGCATCTGAAATGCGCAACTGCACATCCCTGGTTGCGCTATGGTGCAGGTGGTGCGATATTCATTCGTGTGCTGCAGGCGCATCTTGGCCTGCGCAGTTTTTGAATATCGCGCTTCTTGCGCATGGGTGCAGTGGACTTTCACTTGCTTCTGCTGTTGCGCACTTTTTGGGCGCAGTTTGAATATCCGGGCCTATATATATATATATATATACTCTAAAACCCATTCCCATATAACATCAAACTTTGGGAACATACTTCTAGCATTAAAATGGATTAAACTAATTCCCTTGCCTTTTATAATATCTGCTGTATAAAATACTTCTTGACCTGGCTCTGAATTTAGATGAATATCTCCTGACAAAATGAGACTTAACAATATTAACACTTTAATAGTATCTGAACAAGCTGGGTGATTGATCAGAGTCATAGAATCTCTGATTCAATGTAGCCAAATGCAAGGTGCTACACTTAGGGAGGAAAAACAGAGGTAGGATCTAAACAAGTGGTGGGGCTCTTCTTGTTACAGCGGATGATAAAAAGGATCTGGGTGTCATAATAGATATGGGGCTGAAAAAAGGCAAGAACTGTGCAGCTGTTGTCCAAAGGATAGGCAGAGTGCTGGTGTGCAGCAAAGAGGCAGCAACCAGCAGCGCAGGAACATCCTGTCACCTTGCCACACTCTAGTCAAGCTCCACAGGAGTACTGCATGCAGTTCTAGGCTTCTCATTTCAAAAATAATACTGAAACGGTCAAAAGGATGAAAAGCAGGTCACCAAAATGAACAGCGGTATGGACGACAAGAGCTATCAGGAGAGGCTAGAGACTCAACATAGAGGAGGCAAAGAAGAGGACATGATCTCAGTTTCTCCAAACTCAAGAGTATTGACAATATTGAACATTTAGAGATGTTTTAACTGGTGTCCTCCAGTGGGATGAAGGGACATGAAAGATCTCCTGATCTCCTACACCCCATGCCACTCACTTTGTTCCTCCAAGACAGCTCCCTGTACGTCCCCAGGTCCATATTAAAATCTTCTGGGGATTGAGCTTTTGGTATTCCTGCACCATTGATATGAAATGCACTTCTTACTGACATTATAGATCACAGGAGCATTCCTGACCAATCATAGCGCTTCCTTCAGTTGAGTGTGAGGTACTCTTATTGCCGTAAAAATACCTCACGCGCTGAGCACTATAATGGGCTTCTCAATGACTGCTCATGCAGCTAACTTTATTAAATAAAAAAAAATTGTATTTACTGAAGTTAGTGATCTGTAATAATTTTATGGGTCTGGTTGGAGGGTTCTTATAGCTATAAGAGTATTGCTTCTTGCATTCTTAGCACCTCAGAACTTTGAACCAACATGCAAGGTGACACTCTTGTAGCCATGAGACCCTCCAACCAGACCCATAAACTTATATAAGACAGGCCCCCCCCCCCCACACTGGGGCATTTTTAAGGCTCATTGAAAAACATATTTATTTAATTCTAGCTATGGGCTTGAGCAAGTTTTAAAAACTGTGCTGTTTTGTTCACCCTTTGTATTGGCTGCTTGTCCCTTATTGTTCTGCTTGAGTATGGCACCCAGAGCCTCTGAGATTGGGCAGCGATTGGGCACCATAAAAATAAATGTGCCTTGCTTTGCTTTCTTGATAGTTAAAGGTGGTAAATTCAATGATAACACTAGCAGGCATATGTTTCTTCCAGGGGGTTGTGAACCTTTGGAACAACCTACCAATGTAGACAGTAGATGTGAGGACAATACATGCCTTCAAGGTAAGCCTGGAAACATTTCTTACCAAGGGAATCAGCAGGTACAATGCAAGTTAGAGTGGATAGGAAATCCCTAGGAATTAGAATGTTTACAGAGAATACTTTCTTTGATCTCAGCTTAGGAAGCAGATGGCACTGACATGATGGCCCTAGTGCCCCTTCTGACTTTAAATTACAAAGTTACTTTTACTCCTAATCTGATGTTGTTGCTTTAATGGTTTAGTAAAATGGGAGCACTGCAACTGAGCAACAATCTGGCATTGTGGAGGATCATCTCTGAGGCAGTCCAGTATCCTTACATTTATTTATTTATTTATTTGAATTTTGATGACCAGGTGGGCCCACTGAGACAAACTTGTCCCTTTTTCAGGGGTGACCCGGGGAATAGAAGCATTCCATACATACAGCAGAATATAAGGTCATATTCACCTGATAGGTTGCTGATGCACATGTGACTACCAAAGCGAAATCCGACCCACCTTGTCCTGTAACCTGATGGGACTAGCTCAGTTTCAAATGTGCATCTGATCAGATTGCAGCACAGGATCTCAGCTCCTGCTCTCAGCAGTTTGTTTGGACCCAAATGTTACCCATGCCTAACTAGAATCTCTCAGGTATTTTGTTTTATTGTCGACTTGTGACTACCCTTTCCAACAGGGAGGTTTTGGAATCTTTTTTCTTCTTCTTTAATCTTCTTTTCTCTGTAAGAAAAAAAAAACAAGGTGCTGCGTCAGTTTGTGGTCTGAAAGCATAACAAAATGGCAATATTAAACGCACGCTGAAAATAGAAAATAGAGTTGGAATCGACGTTTCAACCTTAGGTCTTTCTCAGGAATGATCTAAACAGAAAAACCTCCTGCTTTCAAAAGTGACCCGATTCACATCACTTCCAGTGGCCACCTTACTGGGGGTCAGTTCATCTCTTGCAGTACTGGCAGGTCAACTGGAATAGACCATAGCCTCACTGCTGGTGGCCATGTTACCTGGGGCTGGTTCATTATTACAGTATAGGCTGAGCATTTCAATCTGTACTTTTTTCAGCAGGGTTGTCAGCCACAGCAGTTAACACTGTGTAACTATATCACATTTTGCATGATCTGCAGTGCCCCCTACTGTGGTTATTAATCACCCACTCTCTAATGCTAGGCTACTGTTAGATATTATGCACCAGATAGGGCCTTTCTGACCAGCTTCCCCTTCTGTTTGTGTCCCCTCGCAGGATAAACATGGTCAGGACAAAGAGATGCAACTTCTACAATGTTCCTCTCCCTGTTGGCCAGCTGGGCCATGTCTGCCCTTCCTGCGCTGAAGAGACCCCACAGTTGTCTGAGGCTGCATATGCCAACGACAACTCAAGTGGTCCTTCCCAAGATTCGTCCACTTCAAGACCGGCAACAGATACTCTGTCCACTGCTTTCCCTCAAGTGGTTGAAACACGTGGTCACTTAACAGACACCACTGCCATTATCATGCAGAACAAGTAAATAAATCAAGCTCGACACTTCATGATGGCTCTGCTGGAGAAACTGGTGGAAATACTGTAGTTGACCCACATAACCCGACACCAGCTAATTATACACAAACACTTCCACCACTGACTCCCACTACTCCTACTTGTGTCACCCCCCACCTTGTGGATCCTTGCCCAGATACTCCATAGCCTGGGTGTGACTCAAGGAAACAGTCTGAGGATGAGGCCAACATGGAAATAGATCCCCAGTCACTGACAGCCAAGTGGTGCTTCCCAGACCTAATTTTGCTCTGGTATGCAATATAAAGACAACTGTGGTGTTCGATACCCCACCACCTTCACCACAATCTAAGCTAATGCCTTCACTAATGCTGACAGCCAAATTGAATGACACACTCCTGGCATGCGAGTCCATTGACAATATGATGGATGAAAAATGAGAATCAAGTGCCCAGCTTGCATTACTAAACATAACTCGTGGAACAAGATATACCCATTGCAGGCTGATAAACTACAGTTGCAGTGAACGCCACCCATGGTTGAGCCACAAACAGCAGTTCTAAACAAAAAGATAGTTCTTCCTGAGGAAGGTACTATGGTCTTAAAGACCCTGCAGACAGGAAACTAGAGGATATACTGTAAAAGAAATTCAAAGTGGCAGGGCTTGGAGCTACAGCAGCCACTACCGCCATTCACACCACTGGGGCATGGCTAGCCTGGATACATGATATGCACAAAACACTAGCCCCAAAGTCGGCAGAGGCACAACTATTAGAGAAGGTATTGTTAACCACTAAATATTTAGCAGACACATCATTCAATTCCCTCAAAATCAATGTTAGAGCAACGGCACCTATCAACCAAGGTAGGAAGACCCTTTGGTTTAAATTATGGGATACAGACAATGAATCAAAGGAAATGCTTCACAAACTTCCTATTAAAGAATCCCTACTATTTGGAGAAGGCCTGGACAATTATGTCAAGGGTAAGGAAGGTTGAAAAGCTCTGGGAAAAGAGCAGACTACTAGGTTCACTTCACCTACCTATAGTGTAGACCTCAGTTTCACTCAAATCATTTTTGTGACAGATGACAAGGCCACTATGGCAACAGGGAAACAATTTTCATCCTTCATACCCCCCCCCCACCAGCAGCAGCAGCAACAACAGATTTAGAGGTAGAGGCAGATCCAACAGGGTCAGGTTCTCAAATAGCTTCAATCATAAACCACAGACAAAGCAATGACTATCAACTTTCACCTCAGTAAAAACAAACACCAATAGTAGCACAGCTTCAGCAAGTCATACACAAATGGAAGAAATCAACAGAGGACAAATGGGTGCTGGAAATAATAGACAGGGGCTATGCAATAGGGCTGGAGGAAATCCCCAGAATGGACCATCTCATCCTTTTACCAGTCTCCAAACACAAGGTGCAACCATACCAGTTTCAAAAAATATTGCAGGGATTGATTCAAAACAAGATGATAGCAGAGGTACAGTACTAGCAGAGGAAAGAGGATGGGGAATATACCACATCTTCTTTATAGTGCCCAAGAAAACCGAAGACTTTTGCCTAACGTTTGAAAATTCTTAAATCACTCAGTTCAGTACAAGCCCTTCAAGATGGAAACAATCAGGTACACCTTGAGAATCATACAACCAGGAGATTTTCTCATGTAGGTAGACCTGAAGGACACCTATCCGTACATCCCCATCAGGCCATCCCACTTCAAGTTTCTCAGATTTCACATCTTGGGGAATCTCTACCAGCACCAGGCACTTCCCTTCAGACTTGACTTGGCACCCAGAATATTCACAAAAGGTTCCATAGTACTAACGGCCTAAATGAGAGAACAGGGCATCCAGGTCATCCCATACCTGGACGACTGCTAATCCAGACCAGATCTCCACTGCAGTCACTACAGGAGGTACAGACAGTGATAAAATGCCTAGAAAAGCACTGTTGGGTAATCAACTGAAACAAAAGCAGCCTCATGCCCAGCCAGTCCATAGAACACCTGGCACCCTAATAGACAGTGGAGCAGGCCGGGTACAGCCCTCAGACAAATGAATCAACAGCATAATCATACAAGTGACCATTCTGCAAGGGAGAAAACTGCCCACTCTGAAACACGTATCATGAGTAGTGGACTAATGACATCTGGTATAGACCTGGTTCCTTGGGTCAGGTGGAATATGAGACAACTACACCTTCTGGCCATTCAACCAGGAGGCCTCCTCTGCTACAACTTAACAGTGATGCTGACCTTACCACTTCATCTAGTTGCCTCACTGAAATGGTGGAGAAATAAATATGAGCTGTCAAAGGGGATGGCCTTGGACATTCAATACCATGCGATAATCAACATGAATGCCTGTATAACAGAGTGGAAAGCAGCCACTGGCCACCTGTCAGCTCAGGGGAGATGGTCCCTAATGAAGTCAACATTTCTAATCAACATTTTGGAGATGAGGGCCATCTTCTTTGACCTGCTACATTTCAGTCACCTCATCATAAACAAAAAGACCCTCATAAGAATGGACAACATAGGGATGGTGGCATATATTTTAAAACAAGGTGGAAACAAGGGCATAGCCATGCAAAAGGAGACTGCAAAGGTTCTGACCTGGGCACAGAGCCATGTAACCAGCATCTCAGCCATTCATTTAGCTATCAAAATGAATATGACGGCAGACTGGTTGTGCCACCAACAGATCCACCCGAGCGAGTGGAGAGGCCATCCTCAGGTCTTCTGTTACATCAACAGGCGCTGTGGGCTAGTGCAGGTGGACCTGATGGCAACCAGCAAGAACACTCAATACCCCAGGTTTTACTCAAGGTTCAAATGGAAGTAGACACCCTGTCATCAGAATGGTACTTTGCCGTGGCATACATACTCCCCCTTTCCCCCTGCTTCCACAAATCTTGAAGAAAATTCAGCAATCCAGAGCAAGGGTAATTCTGATCATTCCAAACTGGCTCAGAAGGTCATGGTTCATGACAGTGGTGGCCATAGCTCTGAACCACCCATGGAGGCTTCCACTCAGACATGACATATTGCAGCAAGGCCCAGTCTGCTATCCCAACCCTCAGAACCTCAAATTGACAGCCTGGCTCCTGAAAAGGAGAGACTGCTAAAAGCTGGCTATCATCCTTTCATCATAGGCACCATGACTATATGCAGGAGGGGATCCACCATGCTGACAAATAGAAGACAATGGTCAATATTCTCAAAATGGTGCTCTGTGAAAACCTTATCGCCACAGACCACCTCCATAGCAGACATCCTCCTGGTTCTGCAAGAAGGCCTAGAAAAGGGACTCTCTCCATCATCTTTACAAGTGCAGTTGGCAGCTATTGGGGCATCAAGAGGTCAAATAGATTAGACAGCACCAGAAGCTCATCCCTACATACAGAGATTTCTGAAAGTAGCCACAAATATTTGGAATGGTCAAATAGAATATAGCCCCCTGGGATCTAAACTTTGTCCTTAAAGTGATGATCACCACACCATTTGAACCCCTAGCCACGAGGATCTAAAACGGATGAAGCTTAAGACAGTCTTTTTGATAATGATTTGCTCAGCCAGGAGAACAGGCGAGCTGTATGCACGGTCCTGCATAGAACCGTGCTGGACCTTTCATGAGGATTGACTAATGCTGAGAATGATTCCATCCAGTTTATCTAACGTTGCCTCAGATTTCCACTAAAGACAGACAATCAAATTTCCAGCCCAAATGCCTGTCTCAGATGACACAACAGATCCCAAACTTCACAGTCTGAGATTGAGGAGAGTCATTGCAACATATGTGAACAAAGCGAGGGGCTTTTGCAAGTGGACATGCTGTTCGTTATTGTTCAAGTTCTCAGGACAGGCCACCCTGCCTCACAATTTACCATAGTATCTTGGCTCAAAACAGCCATCCAAGAAGCACACAAAGCTAGGGCTAAAACTCTACCTGCAAACTTTAAAACCCATATTTGACTATAGCAGGCACCACATCATGGGCCAAAAGAAACTTGGCCATGACAGAAGAAATTTGTGCAGCCACCACATGGACATTGATTCACACGTTCACTAGGCATTCCAAACTCAATGTCACTCATGATGCCAAAATCAATTTCAGACTCTCTCTTCTCCAAATGGCCACATCTCTTTTGTCAGAACATGGCCTATTTCCCCTGTCCTATAACAAGGTTACTGCTTTTCAGAACCCAAGATGTAAGGATCCTGTAGTGCCTCAGAGATTATCCAACAAAATTATAGTTTACTCATCTGGTAAAGGTGATTGTGCTGGACTACATCACTGAGGAATTCCACATCCTGCTCTTGGAGACACTTATATTTGGGCAAGAAATTGCATTTAGCTCCAGAATGCCATGTGGTCTAGATCCCTTTGGAGTGTATTAATAGATAATAAATATATCTGATTGATAATCCTGATACTGGCCTGCAATCTAGTATGTAGTCACAAACCTATACTTTTTTATTCTAGATAACTGCTGTGGAAGACGTCGAAACTGGGCTACTCTCATCAGGTGACAGGACAAAGTGGGTCAGATTTCACTTTTGAAGTCACATGTGAATCAGTTGCTTATCAGGTGAACATAACCCTAGAGGTAAGGATCTTGGAGTGCTTCAGAGCTGTATTCCCCCACAATCACCTTTACTAGCTGAGTAAAGTACCATTTTACAAAGGATGAATTGGGGGAGACTAACATACTGTAGGGAAGAGAATGAGAACATTATCATATACTGCAATGCATTTGGGGCATGTCATGTTTCAACTTTTCTGATAACATGCCACTCTTTTCCTATTAATAAGCCTTTATTTCTGAGTGCTTTCCAATAACCAGGAAATGATATCCCTCAACACTGTTTTATCTCTGTGGGCAGTACTGTTACAAAGTTTTTTATGTTTTGAAAGGAAGACAACAAACTTTTTTACCTTGGGATTACGTTTAAAGAAACTAATCTGTTCAGACTGAAAATGGCTGAAGGCATTTTTTTATGACAGTAATACAGTTCTCAACTGCCATTTTTCCTTTCTTATTTCAAGATGTTTAGCCATATAAATCAATATTTTATTTTGTTTCGGGCTGATTGATAGCTTCAACAAGAAGGCAATATTTGAGAAGGGTCTACAGATGAGCAAACACCTCTCGTTTGGTAGTTTCATTCTGGGCTTGGTTTGGTGAGTGTGTGTCAAGTATAAAGTTTAGGATCCTGCAGAATTTCAGTGTTTTACCTTAAAGATTCAAAAACAAACATCTGATAAGGCTGCAGGGTTCTGGATTCAGAGTATCAGTAGTCAGTAACTGAGTTTTAACCCAAGAATGCTCCAGTAACATTAATCATTATTTTAGTCCTCAGGTTCTCCACTGCCTATGAACACACTGTATGGGGTTGCTGCAGTGATATAGCCATGGGTGCATTATACTTTTGACCTCCTATATGCACTGTACATGCGTATAAGTCATTTTTAGTAAGGCACAGAGCACTAGTATCTAAACAGGTGAAATAGTGCAACAAAGTATGGTCATAAAATAAAAATGTGGAAGATGTTATCAAATAACAATGAGAGTGATAGCCAAACATATAAGGTAGTGGCAAAAACATATAGGAGGTGGCAAAAATATACAGGGTGGTGGCCCACTGTGCTAAAATAATAAATGGGGAACACTGGTCTTTATTTAACCAGCAAGTTCCAATGAGACCAAAGCCTCTGTAGCTACTGTTGGCTCCTGCTGCTCTACCCTGTAAATACTCAACTCTCTCCATGGCAAGGGGCTCACTTGAATCATCAGTTCTCTCTGCTCTGTGGCAGTCTTTCTAAAAATGGAGCATGGGTCCACCCCCAACCCCGGTCATTCTAGGTTGTTTCTATTTGTACTCTATGCCCAAGATAAGACCATTACATTGACAATTATGTCAGCAGTGAAGCTGGTGATCTACGCTGACTGAACAGATAGCTGAACTGCTGTTGAGATTCTTCCCATTCCTCGCTGAATCACACTATTCTTTTTCCATTGTGCATGCACATTCCCAGCATATCAGCTAACCCATGCAGGTTTTGGAACTCCCTGGTCTCATCATGCTTGCTCACTGTTATCTGTTTATCCTTTTACAATCAGCACTGATCAAACAAATGTCTTCATGTGTTTATTGATTTATTTAGTTTTTGTTAACCGGGAAAGGCATGCCAGACAATCCTGACTATTTTCAGCCTTGTCGGGTGGGGTGGAGCATATGTTCTAGGAACAAATTTTTGCTCATATGTTTTAGGAAGATTGTTATGCCATGGAAACATATTTGATATGCCACATAAAGCCTTGTGTGCAGTGCAGTATATCACTTACAAAACCTGTACTTAGGAAGGCTTACATTTGAATTGCTGTTTATTCACCTGGCAAAGGTGATTGTGTTAGTTTATATTCATGGCACTCTAGTACTTACACCAAGGGTTCCATCCCACCTGATAGGCCACTTGATGCTCATGTGACCCAGGTTCAAATTTCCCTGGTATACCTAGGTCGCAGGAGTCCTTCTTCTCCAGTTTAGATGCTTCCAGAGCTGAAAGAAAAATTGTTAACCGTAGCAAGACCTGTGCAAAATCATAGCAGAGAACCACAGGGGAACAGAGTATCCAGAAGAACCAGTGTTAGTGGATGCCATATTTATTTTCCTTCCACTATAACTCTAACTCCCAGTTGCCTACCGAGACTGACCAATATGTAAGTCAGCACACACCAAAGCTCTTCTAAAGCTGAAAATCCTGTCTCCATTCCATTGCAGGTTCCCCAGTGAATGCTGGAGAAAGGTGGGCCGTGGAGTGCCATGGATATAAACTAACACAATCACCTTTGCCAGGTGAGTAAACACCCATTGTTTTGCATTTATATCCACGGCACTCCAGTCCTCACATCATGGGTTCGTAAGTAGCAGTGTATACACCTCTGGGAGGGAGAGAGCAATCAGTATTAGAACCTGCATGACAAACTGCTGACAGAATATTTGCCCCAAATGAGGGTTTTTGTCTGTACAATGTTTCAAGTCTATAATGTCTGGCAAAGGTGTGAATGGAAGGCCATGTGGCTGCTCGCAAATGTCCTCAATAGAGACATTGGCTCTCTCAGTTCAGGATGTGGACACCCCCATAGTTGAGTGAGCCTTAATGCCATCGGGGGGGGGGCTTATGCCCCATCTCTTATAAGCCAGTTGCATAGTCCTTTTTAGCCACCCTGCTATTGTGGGCTTGGATGCGGTCATGCCCTGTTTGTGTCCTTGGCTGATAACAAATAGCTTCTCTGTCCTTCTTATTGCTTGGGTCCTGGTGATGTATGTGGCCTAGGTGCACTTTACATTGAGCAGATGTAGGAATTTGGCTTCCCCTTCCCATGAATCTGTGAAAAGTGTAGATAACACAATAGTCTGATCAGTGTGGAAAACAGACATGATCTTTGGGGTGAAAGCTGGTACTGTCCTCAGAAACACCCCTTCCGGAGTGAATATGGTATATGGTTCCTTGCAGGAAACAGCCCCCAGCTCTCTGATCCTCCATGCAGAGCATATTGCTACCAGAAAGCAATTCCTGAAGCCTGCCCAGTACAGTTGTGCCTCCTGAAGGGATTCAAATGGGGGAACAGTGAGGGAGTCGAGCACCAAGGGGAGGTTCCAAGGTGCTACTGGTAATCTTTTCTGAGCCTGGATGGCTTCTGCCGCCTTCAAGAATTTGAGGACATCAGGGTGTGAGCCAGGTAGGAATTGTTACACCTGGCCCAAAACTGTACTGATGGCAGAAAACTGCACCTAAAGGGATGATGGTGATAGTCCTTTCTCCAGGTCCTATTGTAAATACAGAAGGATGAGGGGAACAACTGCTCTTTCTGGTTCTACCCCTCTTGACCTGCTCCAAGATGAAAAAATGCTCCACTGCCTACCATATGTGGATGTAAACAAATGGAAAAAAGGTGCACTCAGGAATATGTGGTCTTAGAGCAAAGCAGCCAGCTTTTAATTGCAATACAGAAAGAATGCTTGGCACTCGTGGTTCAGTAATTTTCCAAGATTAGTGCTTAGTGCTTAGACCCACCCCCTGAGGAAGACCCACAGAAGGGTTGAAGCGTTGGGTCTATAGAGTGCAATCTAGGTACCTTGCCAAAATAAAATTTGTACTAAGTTTGGAAAACTTCTGAACCACGAGTGCTGAGTGTTCTTTCTGTATTGCATATGTGGATGTAGTTGATGGTTTTCTGTATTGGAGAATAGTCGAAATTACAGATTTGTGATAACCAGCATTTTGCAGTCTCTGCCTTTCAGGAACCAGGCCATGAGTCTGAGTTTGCTCAGGTTTAGGTGGACTACTGGTCTCTGAATCTGGATGTCCAGTCTGAATGGGAGTTGTCACTTGTCCAGTGCCATCGGTACTGTGGATGCAAACCAGACCCTTCTTGGCCAGTATGGTGCGATAAGTATTATCAGCCTCTTCGATTGGCATATCTTGACAAGAACTTGTTGGATCAAAGGAATCAGGGGAAACACTTAAGCCTGGTCAAGCATCCACTCCTGAGACAGTGTGTTGACCCCCAAGGATCGATGCTCCCTGAACCTTGAGAAATATTTGTCGACCTGGGCATTGACTTTTAATGACATCAGGTCTATAAACACTGGTCCCCATAGCTTGTGTATTGATTGGAAGATTTCCAGATGTAGCTGCCACTCCCCTGGGTGCACCTATTGCCTGCTTAGCCAGTCTGTCTTTACGTTCAGTTTCCCTGCTAAGAGTATGCATGAATGTGCATGAGATTGGCTTGAACCCATTTCATTATGCATGCCACCTCCCTTTGCATAACCCGTTTTTTAGTTCCCCCCTGTTTTGCAATGTAGACAACCATGACCTTATCGTCCGACCTTCTGAGAAGAAGAAGAAGAAGAAGAAGAAGAATCAGCATTTATATAGTGCTTTTCATACTCAATGTATCCCAAAGTACTTTACAAGCAATGCTTGACTGGTAGTGAAGTGACTGAATGTGTAGTGGTGGCCATATCGCACATCAACACCCACACACAGCCTTGACAAATGAATGAACTGGTTTTATGGGAAGGGAAATATTGGCCAGGACACTGGGGAAAGTTCCCTACTCTTTTTGAGAAGACTGCCTTGGGTTCTTTTTATTCCACCTGGAAACCCACCAGGACAGAAACAGGATGGGTAGAAGGGACATCGGTTTAACGTCTCATCCGAAGGATGGCATACCCCAACAGTACAGCACCCCTCTAATACTGCACTCGGGTGCCAGTGTTTAGTACAAGTCCAATCCCAGTGTGGGACAAGAACCCATGACCTTCTGGCCCATAGGTGGATGCGCTACCTCCTGAGTGACACTGAGCACCAATTTTCACATGATTTTCTCCTGAAATGCCTGCAGTGCCTGATACACCGCTCTCATCTACTGAACTTTTATAGAAAGTCTGGATACCAATCTCATCCATCATCCCTGGATGGAAGAGTTGCCCATGCATGCTCCCCATCCTGCCAAGCTCACATTCATCTCTAGTATCACCTCATGTGGCTGCTCCATTGGGGTTCCTTATGCAAGGTTGTCCTTCCTGGTCCACCATAGCAAGGACCTTTTTACTACTGGTGTTATGTTTACTTTCATTTCCAAGTTTTCCTGAAAGAGGGACACCTGATATAACAGACAGCTCTAGAGATGATGCATGTTACATTTGGCCCAAGGGACAAGGTTAGTACAGGAAGTCATGCACCCCAGGACCTTTGCCACCTGACCCATTGTCAGAAAACTGCATTGTAATTAAACTCTGTAATATCATCATGATGGTGTCGCTCCTCTTGGGGACAGCCTTGTTTTCCCCTTGGCTGTGTTGATCTCCACTCCCAGGCGTTCCATTCACTGGTTTGGTACTAGGAAGCTCTTTGCTACATTGACCACCCAGCATTGTTCATGCAGCGTCGAGAGGACTAGAGTTGTGTCCCTCTGGGATTGTGCACTGCTTCTTGCCCAGATTAGCCAGTCATCCAAGTACAGGATTATATTGACTCCTCACTCTCTGAGATAGGCCACCAGTACTATGGCTATCTTGATGAATACCCATTGGAGCTGATGCGAGATCGAAGGGTACTACCCAGTACTGGAAGTGCTGGCTTAAAATATGAAATCTTAGGAACTTGTGATGGCTCGACCTTACAGGGATGTGAAGATAGGCATACTTCAGGTCAATAGAGGTTAGATAGGCACCTACTGAAATGTGTTGTAAGGTAGACTTGAAAGTTTTCATCTTGAACCATTGTGTTAGGACACATTTGTTCAGGAATTTTAGATCCAGAATTGTCCGTAGGTCTCCATTCATTTTTGGCACCAAAAAGAAGATGGAGTAAATTTCCATCCTTCTCTCCTACTCCGGTGCCATCTATATGGCTCTGTTTCTGAGCAGGCCCTATAGAACCTTTCATCTGATGTGTCGTGACTCTTTTCTTTGCAACTGGGGATTGGATCAGTCTGTGTCTGTCCAGCTTGTCTCTAAGTTCTGTTCAGTAACCTTTGGAAATTACTTCCTGGAACCATTTGTCCGTGGTGGTCCATCACCACTGCTCCTGAAATAGAGTCAACCTTTGTCGCACTGGTGGGGTTTGACATTGTTGTTCCTGTAAGAGCTTTGGCACCACCTGGGGAATTGGTTTGAGGACCTTGCAGTCATTGTTGATTGGCGTTTCCGCCTCTGCCGTTGTTCCCAGCTCTCTCTCTCTGTAGGTATTTCCCTTAAAGGCAGAAGTATTGTTGAAGGAATATGAGGATCGGTAGTCATTGCTGTAGCCTCTACCCCAAAAGCTGCTGTTGTTGTTGCTTTGCCTCTTGTTGTTCTGAAACCTGTTCCTGCAAAAGCACCATCGACCCGATGGCAGATAGGTCGATCTCTGTTTATCCTTGGCTAGATCCCTTCCCTCGTCTCTCTGCTTTAGATACTCCTGGAGGCCCTCTCCAAAAACAAGTTTTCCCTTTAATGGCAGGTTTTGGAGCAAGGTCTTCGACTCATTGTCTGCTGCCCACAGCTTCAGCCATAAGGATCTTCTAGCCCTGTTGGTTAAGGCAGACATTCTGGTGTTGAGTTTAAGGGTACCCACCGCCACGTCCCCTGTGTATTTAGCTGTGTCCAGAGTACACTCCAGCAGTTCTGTTTCCTTTGACTTGAGGTCCGCCTTCTCCAGCAGCTCTTCCATCCACCAGATCTGGGAACTGGCAGTGTAGATGGCTGTTGTGACAGCCCTGGTTGCCTATCCTGTCATCTTGAATAGTTTCTTTAACACACCCTCCACTTCCTTATCTGTTGAGTCTTTTAGCATGATTGTGCCATAGGGCAGGACAGTTTTCTTTCTTAGGTCTGTAATCTGGGGGTCGATAGTAGGGGTGGTGAACCATGTCTTTACTTTGTCCTCCTGGACTGTATACATTCTGCCCATGTTCCTGTTCTCTGGGATTCACCATGGCTCCAATAACACCCATTCCTTGCTGATAATGTCATCAATCGTGGGGCAAATTGAAAACACTTCCTTTTGCACATGTTTCTGCTGGATCAGTAGGTCCAGCTTGGATCTGAGTTTGGGAGGTGGTAAGTCAAACCCCATGGTGGTCTTGATGGAGTTCATGAAGTCTGTGACTAAGTCAAAGGGGCACAACTTAGAGGTCAGAGAGGGTTCTTCTGACTCCATGGGTTCCACCTCTTCATTCTCTAAATCATGCTTAGCAGTATTGTACCTATTTTCTTCCATGCTGCCCTCGTCTCCAGGAGGCTGACTGGGCTGACCATCAGGATTCTCGAGATTCCTTTCCTGGTCATCAGTAGTCTGGGAGGATTAAGTTTAGGCTTGGCGGTGGGCCCAGCAAGAAGAGCTGGCCTTGGGTTGGTTATAGCCTCCAACCTCTCCATTACCTTCAGCATGAAGTTTTGTTGACTCTCGATCATGGCCACTGTGGCCTGTTGTGTCTGAAGAAGCACACTGGGATTTTCCATCCAAGTGGAACTGCTCGTACCAGGGTTGTTGGGTTGCAGTGATGGTGACTGTTCCAGTGGCAAGCAGGACACTGTGGCCCTGAGAGATGAGACATCAGTATGGCACCACAGGTGCTGTGCTTCTTTGTCTTTACCATCTGGGAACAGAAAAATAGAGAACAGTGGCATTATTGAGGGGGGTTCTTGCCAACAAGACCCAGAACCAGATGGGTGAGTGAAACATAGGCCCAGATGGGGATAAACACACCCATATTCCAAATAAGAAACTTTCCAGACATGCTCAAGTGACTTGCTCAAGGTCCCACAGTATGCCAGTGGTGGTTGAGGGGATCAAAGCCAGGTACGCTAATGTACCAAACTCATTCACAGCTCATTATGCCAACCTCTAAGTTATACTGCCAGCCCATGCTTTACCATCAGGTCATTAGCATAGTGAAATGCCGTGCTGCCATTTTATTTCAACCTCTTTCCCTGCAGAAAGCAGAATCAAGAGACACACAAGATGGCCTCAGGGTTGGTATGCTCACCTGATGCGAAGGATCTTCCCAAGATGGCCGTGGCTACACTGAGCATGCACAGTATTCATTTGCACGAGGCTGGTGCCATGACCAAGATGGTATCCTGAAGGAGACAGTGCATGCACAGCGCTAACAGATAAACAGCACAAACAGAACAAAGGAGCACTTGGGATTAACAAACATGACACCCTGCCTAGAGAGTGCATCCCTACCCCCCCCCGTTCATGTAGGACCCAACGGAACAGTAAGTGCTTCAAGTCTGCAAACTTAGACAGGAGGGTGGGGTGTACTACATACAATCCAAGACACATTTAAATGAGCAGATTCTGGCTCAGCTTGGCCACTAGTGAGGGACTGGTGAGCACTGGGGCATGGGCGATGCCTCCAAATCACCTCAGCTCAGCAGCTAGTAGGGGCCTGATGAGGTTGTGGTGGCAACACAGGAGCCCCCTTTCACCTGGGGCTACAGTGCTGGAGGAAGCTCACTGAATCCCAGCTCATGCTATCCTGCCATGGGAGGGGAACAGGAAGCAGAGAGCACCTGATGAGCAAGAAACAGGTTCACTGGTTCCCTGGTGCTAGCGCATTGTGATATCCCTGCTTGGGAGGGCAGAACACTGAACGCAGCCAAACAGATTGCAGGGTGCGTTATTTAGAGATGCAGGTGCCTGGGGAAGGATGCAGCAGCAAACAAGCCATAATGCTGGCCAGCATGTAAAACAGTTGCTCCATCTGGCCCAGCCACTGCAACATCAACTTAACCAGCAAACAATAAACATAGCAAGAACAGCATGCAAACCAGCCAGAATGCTGGCCAGCAGGGGATAAGGACAGTAGCCACTGCTACCACTAACTTAGAAAAAAACAACAACCAAGGATTACAAGAGGGTTCAATAGATGAGCAGTAAATGAAAATGCAGGGAGTGGTACAGTGCACTGCAGTGGATGAGGGGCCGCAGTCTTCAGGAGGACTTTTTTGGAACTGTGCTACTGCCCCATATGTAAGCACCTCTCTGAGTTGAGGGTGGAGGTTGCCAAACTCCAAGCTGAGCCGGCAGGAGTCCTGGAGACCTTTGCCACCACCCAGAGTCCACCATGCCCCCAGCCACTGCCACACCAGACACCCAGGCAGAGGGTGGGATGGATAACGATGGGCTCAAGGAGGGTCAGGGAGGCAGAGGCACATCCCCCATCCAGTCATGCTCAAGAACTGCTACACTGTTCTGGAGGACTGGGAGATCCCCGAAAGGGAACCTGCAGCTACGACCATGGGGGAGGTGGAGAGGAGGACCCCAGAGGAGAAAGAAGTTACTCCTGGTTAAGGACTCAATTGTCTGGGGACTGGATCTGGAAAAGGACAGCAGGAAGGAAAGGGAGGTCAAGGGCCTTCTTTGAGGAACAGCTTGGAGGGCAGGTGAGCAGATCCAGGGGATCGCCGAAGCAGTGACAAGGAGGGGAGGGCTGGAGATAATTGCCCATCTGGAAACAGATGACCTATCCAACAGCAAGACAAGCTTAGAACAGGTGAAAGAGGACTTCAGAGTGTTGGGAGGGTGTCTGGGGAAGGTAGCAAGCTCCATGACATTTTCAGAGGTGCTACTTGTCCAGTGGGAGGAGGGATAGGAATCTCTGCATCAGTACCTTTAAGACATGGTTGAAGGGTTGGTGCAGTGAGAAGGGGTATGGCTTCGTTGTGGACTGGGAACCCACCTGGAACGATGTAGCCATGTACACAGGCGATGAACTACATCTGCTCAGGAAAGGGAAAGCAATCCTCAATAGACAGTTTAAACTACCCAAGGGGGAGGGGCAACAGGAGCAGGGTAACTCAAGCAGTCCACCCCCACAAGGTACAGCAGACAGGGCAGACATAGGAACATGGCGATTCTGGACCTCGTACTAACCAGTGGGGACAGAGTCACAGACATCAGGGTGGAAGGTCAGCTGGGATCCAGCGACCACCACATAGTGTGGTTTAGCATGGGGAAAGAGACACAAACTAGTCACACAAAGGCAAAGGTATTAGATTTCAGGAGGGCAGATTTTGCTGATATGGGTAGATGTATCAGTGTAGTCCTGGAGAAGGGGGAAGTTGAGGAGCAGTGGGAGTAACTAAAGGGCACCATAATAGAAGTGACAAACCAATGCATCAGGTTTGTGTTCAAAGGGAAGAAAAGGAGGAAAGCCACTATGGTTCTTAAAAGAGGTAGCAGGCAAAGTACAAGCTAAAAGGGTGAGTTTCAGGAAGTATAAGGGGACCCAAAAGGAGGAAGACAGGGAGGTGTACCTTGAGTGTCTAAGGGAGTGGGTAAGGCTGTTAGGAGTGCAATGGTGCAGAATGAGGAAGGATTAGCACAGACAGTGAAAAAGGGGACTGTAGTTCAGCTACGAAAGGTTATGGCTTACCTTTAGTGAAAAATGGAAGTTGTAAAGGATGGTATCTGGATCACACAAAGGGACTCCTGATGTGCTGTAGCCTCTTCAGGTGCACAAGACAAACTGAAGAAGAGGGGCTCCTGGGACCTAGGTATACCAGGGACATTTGAGCCTGGGTCACATGTGCATCAAGTAGCCTATGAGATGGGCTGGAACCCATAATGTAATGACTGAGGTGCCATGGATATAAATGCAACACAATCTTGTTTTTATGTACCCCCAACAAGTGGTGGCTTACCTTAACAGCTCCCAATACAGAAGCACTATTCAGGAGTCTCCAATCAAAGTCCCACCATGATGGCTGCCTGTTTTCTGTTTCCTTACCAGGGACCTGACAAGATGATCAGGGAGCTGCCTGTTCATATCTTCATGGTCAGAGCCACAGTCATTAGTCATTTGTTCCCAGTCCCCAAAAGACTGGCAGAGGGGGTCGGGACAGGCAGTGGCACCTTTCTCTTCTCACCAGCTGGGAGCACAATGGATGGTGTCCAGAGCTGTGTAACAAGGAAGCAATTAAAAACAAAGTCCAGTATCAGAGTACATCTATCCTTTTATGCCAGACCCTGTGGACTTCAGCCAGGGGTTACCACAAGAAACAGATCAACCAGAGGGCCCAAAAAGCCTCATAGCAAGCCCCTCATCCTTCCCATCAGCCATTTGGAGACTAGTAACTGTGGACAATAAAGCCAGATGTCTTCTTTTAACTTTTAAAAACTTTTGTGGGTTTTAACTGATTTTTTGTACAAAAACATGTTTAGATGTCAATGCCTCCCAGAAACTATTGTCTGAGAAGGGAAATGATTGGTAAAAACAACTTGCAGTAGAGCTATGCTAAATGTAATGTGACACAACTAATGAGTGCCCCCTTGTGTGACACCTGTGAACCTTACTACTCACCAAGAGCCCTTTCTTCACCTGCCCTCCCTATGCCTTCTTTCTATGCCTTTTGCCACCCCTAAATATTTCTCTCATTAAAAATCAATGTTTTTTTTTGGGGGCACTGTGGAGCCCGAGCGTGAAGGCTGATTAATGGTAAAGCTCTACAACAAGAAGGAACATTTTTACTTCTAAAAGTGTTTAACGCTTCCTGAACTGGCCTAAAATATACATAATTTTGTGCCAAAAGCCTCTGGTAACAACATGGGAAACCCATGTAAGGAACAGTTACAGGGCACAGGAGCTAAATCGAAGAATCCCCTGTCAGCTCCTGCCATGCGGTCAACACAGGCACGATCGGAGGAATCACCAGATGCATCCGGTGAAGAAATGCTTCAATCCATCGGATTACAACTTACTTGGCTGATTGCCATCTGTGGCCACTCTAGCAGACAAATTCGATGGGCTTACTGGGAGAGTGTCGACCTTGGAGACCAGCCTTGAGCAGACCCAGACTACAGCAGTGGACACCTCGAGATCTGCTGATGCCGCAATGGGAGCTGTGAATACTGTAATTAAAGAGAGCTGTCACTGGGAGAACTGTCTGGAAACTCTGGAGAATCAGGTTAGATCTCCAAATATTAGAGCTCTGGGGATGCCCAAGGGAAGTGAAGGGGACCATCTCTTGTTTTTTATGAAGTAATGGTTCATGCAGCACTTAGTAGATGAAGCTACTCCTAAAACCCAGTTGTTTCAGAAGTCTACAGAGTGACACCTCGAGGATGACCAGACAATCCAGAGGCACCCAGAACTAGCGTGGTAATCACCAATGGAGCTGGCACCAGGGACCTTCTGCTTGCCTTAGCTCATCACCACAGAGATGCCCTTCTGCAAGATGGTTGGAGGATACAGTTATTCCCAGACATTAGTGTTGCCACGTGACAAAAAAGAAAATGCTTTGCTGGAGTGAGGGCTATGCTCTGTGAGACTTCTATTCAGCGTGGCATGATTTTTCCAGCACGCCAGCGGATTGCCCACAGTGGGAAGATTTATCTGTTTAATGATCCTGGAGAGGCAATGAAGTGGTGTCAGACCTATGCTCCAAAATGGGTTGGGGCTGAATCCGAGGATCATTCATTGGAGGATGAAGACACTTTAATTATTTCCCTGTTTCCCTAGACTGTTCTTTTTGCTTATTGAGATGGGTGAGTGCTATGGCCCTAGATAAGAAGGATTGTGGAGGGGTTACTTCCTTTTGATATAAATTTTAGAATATATGCCTGGACTTACCTGAAGCATAAGCGGTAGGATACCCCTGCCTGTTGAAGATAAATCCTTAAGACATCTGTGCTGCCAGGCTGTTTTCATGTATCTTTGCGTACCATCAGTCCCTGTCTCTTTTAGCTAGTCTAACATGGAGCAGTGATCCTTGAGACTTGTAGAACCTAGCTAGTGAGTCTTGGTGCAGCTCGCACCCTGTTAACACATATGGCAACCATGGCAGTCCTTGTGTGGTTTCAATTACTTACCTGTTTATGTATGGTACCCCACGTGACAGACCATTCGAGCAGAATTGACCCCAACATAGAGTCATGCCTACCACTGCTAGACTGCCTTTATATTAATACTATGTATAACTTATGCTGCCACCACATGACTCTGCATCCTTCTCACTTTGTGGAATCTCCTCAAGGTAGGACCACTACCTTGTTACCAATACATGGCTCCTCACCGCACCCACCCAAAACCTACACGTCTTGGTGCTAAACTGAATGGACCATAGGCTACGCATCCCTAGGTCAGCACAAGGGGAAACTTTGGACTCCGGACCCCCGCACTCAAACTTATACTAGATGCAGAAAGATTTGTGCTTTCAAATTACTCCTCACTGCCCTAAGGAAAATTGTGTTCCTACTACTTTTGTGTTCAGGTAATGTTAAACTCAACCCTGGTAAAACAAAAGCTCTCTCATCTCCATCCGACCTTACAAGACTGAAAGGAGTCAGCTTTATGCACGCAAATGTTTGCAGTCTTTTAAAGAAATTTACATCAATACAGGCACGGATTACTCACACCACACAAGACGTACTTGTGCTCTCTGAATCCTGGCTTTGGGCATCCACCCCAGATAGAGAGGTTAACATCACTAACTACCTCCTATTTAGAGCCGATAGGCGGACCAGGGGAGGCAGAGTAGTCATCTACGTCAAAAACAAATTTTCAGTGTCCATCCTAGACTCTACCTCTATTGCAGGTGGATTCAAATGTTTGTCCCTTGAAGTTGAACTTTCCCCATCAATGGCTTTCTGTGTCATAGGCTGTTACAGACCACCAGCCGCAGGGCCTCAGCTCCAGTCCCATCTGTCATCTATTATGGGCTCTGTCCCCATTGAAACAATTATTCTAGGAGACCTTAATTATGATTGGTTGACTAAGGTCTTGTTACCCCTGAAGCAATTCTGTGACTCCCAAGGGTTCACACAACTTATTACTGAGCCAACTCGCATTAACAAGAAAAACCCAATGAACAGCACCCTATTGGATGTCCTTCTCGTAAGCAAACCATATTCCTTTTCCCATGCAGGAATTTTTTCAGCTGATGTTAGTGACCACTGCTTTATTGCTGGTATAAGAACTGACGCTAAACCCTCACCAACATCTAAATTTTCCACTAAAAGGTCCAGACGGAACTTCCATCCTCTCGCATACATCAATGAATTAAAAAACTCTTTGCACTGGCAGAGTTTTTACCTTGCTAAATCAGTGAGTAATGCCTGCAACATATTCTATGAAATTATAACCAGTGCCCTAAATAACCATGCTCCTCTGGTAAAAGCACGTATAAAAGCTAGAACATATCATTGGTTCTCAGTGGGACCTCAAGGCTGCCTTACTAAAAAGAGATCAACTCTGGAAAAAGGCTTGCAAATCACACACAGACGAAGACTGGTATCTCTTCAGGACTGCTAGAAATGCCTGCACTAAGATGGTCAGAGAGGCCAAGGCCAATTTTTATCGATCTGAGTTAGATTCTGCGTTGAAATGCCCTACCAAGTTCTGGTCCACACTAAAAGAACTAACTGGTCATTCCCCAGGAAATGTGCTTCCCTCCAAAATTACCACTAACAATGTTATAATCAATGACAGAAACGAGATCCTGCAGACCTTCAACAATCATTTTGCCACTGCAGGCCTAGCATTCGATAATGCACCGGTAAGCAGACTACACCCACAGATCAACACTAAGCTCCCAGAACCGAGTAACAATATCGTAACCTTCTCATTCTTACTCACCTCCATAAAGGAAGTTGAAGATCTCCTCCTAAAATTGGACACTAAAAAAAGTGCTGGGGCTGAGTTCTTCGACCCATATTACTTGAAAATTGCTTATCACTTCCTTGCCACACCTATCTCTCACTTATTCAACCTGTCCCTATCACAAGGTTCCCTCCCTCAGTTATGGAAAGTTGCTCACGTCATCCCCCTGTTTAAATCAGGGGATCCCTGTGACCAAAATAACTATAGGCTGATCTCTCTCCTCCCCATACTTTCCAAGCTCCTAGAAAAAAATTGTGAATACCCAGCTGAGATTTTTCATAGACAACTCGAATTTACTAAACCCTATGCAGTCAGGCTTCAGAGCAAAGCACAGTACCATCACGGCCCTCGCAAAAGTAACTAATGACTGGCAACGGGACTTAGACAACAAAAAATTCATCTGTGCAGTTTTCCTGATCTCAGTAAGGCCTTCGACACCGTCGACCACTGTTTGCTCCTTCCCACTTTACAAACAATAGGCCTAGACCAAACCTCCTTGTGTTGGTTCCATGACTACCTCACTGGTAGGCAACAACAAATCATGGCTGAAAGGGAGCTTTCTTCACTTAAACTGATAAAAAGAGGTGTCCTTCAGGGGTCCATATTGGGACCATTACTGTTTGCTATCCATATCAACAGCCTGGATGTAGGCACTAAGGAAGCAAGCATTCACCTGTTTGCTGGCAACACGGTGCTCTACATAAGCCATGAATCTCCTGAAGCTGCCTGTGGCGACCTGCAAACCGACTTTAACATCCTGCAGCACCAGCTCCTCAGTAAAAGACTACCACTTAATGCCAAGAAAACCAAGGCAATGCTATTCTCACCAACTGGCCAGGGGGCATATTCTGCTGCTGCTGGTCCATTACCTTCTATCTCCACCTTACTAGGTGAACATCTTGAATACTTACCGAAATTCAAGTATTTGGGTGTCTGGATAGACAATAAACTCTCCTTTGTGGAACAAGAACTGCTGAAAAAGCTGAGGCAGAGGCTTGGACTCTTCTTCAGAATAAATAGCCTCCTGACTGCAGACGCCAAAAGACAGCTCATCCAATCCACATTCCTCTCACTAATTGACTATGCTGACTTCATATATGGCCAGTGCCCAGCCTCATGCCTTGCTAAATTGGACGTACTGTATCATAGAGCTCTGAGATTTATAACAGACCTCCCCTTTTCCACCTACCACTGTTAACTATATGCAGCTGTGGGTTAGCCCTCCCTTCAACACAGGCGGTATAGAAATGCAGCCCTCTGGACACTCCGAGCCATCACCAACAAACTCCTGCAATACATTGCTGACTGTCTCCCACTAAGCCTGATTGAGAATTATGCCTTGAGAAGTCACTCGCTGGTTTCCTTGAAAGCACCTAGGGTCGGTACCCACTTTGGAAGAGCAGCAATAAGCTTTGTCCTGCCCACTCTTTGGAATAGGATACAGAAATCACTGAGACGTAGCTCCCCTGTTAGTCTTGCTATGTTCAAGACCCTGTATGCCAAAACATTTGTGGAACTCTGTAACTGTTTCCACCGTTCCTAGTTGTCCAGCTGATGTTTCCGCTAATCTAAGTCCTTCCTGCTCAAACTAAGTGTTCCTTACCAAGATTACTCCCTCCCTCAATCCATTCTAGTCCCACCGGTAGTACCGGTTCACTTCAGTCCATTCCAGTCCCACCGGTACTACATACTCACTGCAACACCCCCCATCGCCCACTCTTATGCCCTGATACCACCTGCTTAGTATCCCAGAATCTTTCTGCCAGTGTTCCTGCCTCCTACGCATGCACTTTTCCATATCCCAGGGACTCTTTTACAGGCTATGAACATGTTATTGATGGATAGTGTGCATGTGGGAACAAAAGAGTCCAGAAAGCAGTCAGGATGTGAAGAAGCCAAAATAAAATGTATTCCTTTAAGCAGACAAACGTAAACAAACTTAGAACGGAAAATAAATAAAAATACATAAACTATAAAATTTCAGCAGTTGTCATCTCCACAGGAACCATACATAGAAGGCAGCTAGGCATCTGGCAGGAACTCCTTCCAGCCACATTCTGATCTGTTCACTTGAAATCCTCTCTTTTATACAGAAGGAGGGTCACATGACAGGGCTAAACTCCTCCCTAACAGGACATTAACTAGTTTATATTGTTTATACAGCTTAAAATAGAATTACAGAACTAAAATAAACATTCTTTAGTTAGTTGGATCATAATCAGCTTCAAAACAAACAGAAAAAAACTTTATTTCTTTTATTTACAAGATTTCTGAGAATCCCAGGCTCCTCTCATCAGCATTCATTATAACAAGCATTTGTCAATGCCGAATGTTTGCTTGCTGGCATTTGCACTGGTAGTGTAGAAGTTACAGAGCTGCATAATAGAAATGGCAGTGAAGTATTGAACTGAAGCCAACCCCACCACCACCCTGCAGAGAGTGACAGACATTGGGGTGTGCCTTTGGGTCGTCAGGCATAACAGCCATGCCATTTCACCACACCCTACCCTGCAGACACCGACAAGTGTCACGGTGTGCCTTGAGGTCTTTGGCCCTTATGCTCACCCCATTCCATCAGGAAATACGGTGAGATGGGTGCAGTATAGGAGAATGGGGTGAACTTTGGGGCCGAAGAGTCTAAGGCATACCTCGATGCCTCTCACTGGCTGCAGGGTGTGGAATGGTATGAGCATTATAAGCAAGAATCCCAAGTCACACCCCTGATGCCTGTCATTCTCTACGAGGTTGGGCGTTATGGTTGGAAACCCTAACACCTCAGGCATTCGTTGGTATTTTCACTCCAAATTTTTAACATGGTTTTTTTTTGTGACCCCACCTCATGAACAGTGGCAATATCAGTTTGTTAGCCGGAAGCTGCTTATGCACAGCGACTACGGCATTTAGCACCACGGGTGCAAAAACACATTATGAACAGGATGTGAAAAATGACAGCTGTACTGTTCATGGGGAGGTGTAAAAAATGGCAATGTTGCAAATCTGCAGTAAAAATATTAAAAAAACTGGTGAAGTCATGAGCGTGCACAGAAACTGTGCAACGCACACCCGTAATGTAATTAGTTTGGGGATTTTCTACAGCAGAAAGGCAACTCAGGCATTTTGGTGCCTCCGATCATGAACAGTGTCATTGTGATTTTCTTTATCTGTCCTGAACAATGATTTCCCACAGCGACCATGCATCTCTGTGCTGAAAGTGTGAAAAACACATTTCGGCCATGTTGTGAAAAATGACAGCTGTACTGTTCATAAGGAAGTGTGGAAAAATGCCACTGGTGAAAATCTGGACCGAAAATATTACAAAGTCATGAACTTACGAGGGTGCGTGGAAACTGTGCAATGCTCACTCGTAACACAGTCATTTTTATGAATTTTTTCACCAAATTTTCAACATAGCCATTTTGAGACCTCTGCTCATGAACAGTGTCACTGTGATTTTCTTAATGTGTCCCATACATTGATTTCACAAACCGACTGCACCATTGTGGGGTACATGTGCGAAAACACATTTTGGGCAACATGTGAAAAATGGCAGCTGTACTATTCATAAGGAAACATAGAAACATAGAAACATAGACTTTGACGGCAGATAAGGACCGCTAGGCCCACCTAGTCTGCCCATTTCCCTACCTACAGGATAGGCCGCAGATCCTAGTTAACCAACAGCCTATATCTTCCTGCCCCCCACAAGAATTGCCTTATGTCTGTCCCATGCATTCTTGAATTCTCCCACAGTTTTAGACCCCACAACTTCCTCAGGAAGGCTGTTCCATGCATCCACTACCCTCTCTGTGAAATAATACTTCCTCACATTGCCCCTGAACCGCCTCCTTCTATCTTTAAATTGTGTCCCCTTGTTCTTGCAAGTCTCTTTTCTGAAAGATGCTACCCTCTTGGACTTTGTTGATTCCCTTGAGGTACTTGAAAGTTTCTATCATGTCCCCCCTCTCCCTTCTTTCCTCAAGGGTATACATTTTAAGCTCCTTTAGTCTCTCCTCATATGGCTTCTCTTGCAGACCCTGCACCAATTTAGTTGCCCTCCTCTGGACTGCCTCTATCCTGTCTATGTCCTTGCAGAGATGGGGTCTCCAGAACTGGACACAGTATTCCAGATGGGGTCTCACCAACTGTCTGTACAGAGGGATAACAACTTCCTGTTTTCTTCTGCTGATGACTCTCCCTATACATCCCAGTATACCCCCGGCCCTCCCTACTGCCTTCTCACATTGCTTGCTAACCTTAAGGTCATCTGATATGATTACCCCCAGGTCCCTTTCCTGTTTTGTTGTTGTTACTACCGCCCCACCCATTGTGTATTCTTCCCCTGGGTTCTTGTTTCCCAGGTGCATTATTTTGCACTTTTTTACATTGAATCCTAGCTGCCATACGTCTGACCATTCCTCCAACCTTGCCAAGTCCTTTTCATCCTTTCCACGCCTCCTGTGTATCAACCCTGTTGCAGATCTTTGTGTCATCTGCAAAAGGCATACTTTTCCTTCCAGTCCCTCTGCAATGCCACTGATGAAGACATTAAAAGGACTGGACCTAATACTGAACCCTGCGGTACCCCACTAGTAACTGCCCTTTCTTCAGAGTGGACTCCATTTACAATTACCTTCTGTGTCCTGTTGTCCAGCCAATGTTTTACCTAGGCTACCACCCTGGGACCCACTCCCAGGCTGGTTAATTTGACTAATAATCTTTGTGTGGACTGTGTCAAATGCCTTGCTAAAGTCTAGGTAGGCCATGTCCACAGCCCTCCCTGGTCTACTACTTTGGCCACCCAGTCAAAGAAATCTATTAGATTCATCTGACATGACCTTCCCGCTGTGAACCCATGCTGCCTTGGATCCTGTGCTCCACTGACCTCTAGGTACTCAACTATTCTTTCCTTCAGAAGTGACTCCATCACTTTCCCTACCACAGAGGTCAGACTGACAGGTCTGTAGTTTCCTGCCTCTGTCTTGGTCCCACTTTTGTGAAGGAAGTGTAATAAAATGGCAATGTGGAAAATCTGAAGTGAAAATATAGAAAATTTGCAAACTTACGAGCGTGCGTAGCAACTGCGCAACGCACGCTCGTAAAACAGTCATTTTTATGAATTTTTTCACTTTTCACCAAAAACATAGACATTTTAAGATCTCTGCTCATGAACAGTGTCACTGTGATTTTCTTAATGTGTCCCATACATTGATTTCGCACACTGACTGCGCCATTGTGCGCTACATGGGCGGAAACATGTTTTGGGCAAGATGTGACAAATGACAGCTGTATGCTCATAAGGAAGTGTAATAAAATGGCAATGTGGAAAATCTGGATTGAAAATATTGAGAATTTGCAAACTTATGAGCGTGCGTAGGAACTGTGCAACGCACGCTCATAAAACAGTCATTTTTAGGGATTTTTTCACCAAATTTTCAAAATAGGCTTCTTGAGAGCCCACCTTATGAACACTGGCAGTGTTATTTCATTAATCGGTCCCAAAAGGTGATTTCATGCAGTGACTGCGAAATAACCCTTCGGGCCTGAATAACACCATGACAGTGACAGCATTCATGAGAAGGGGTCGCAAAAACCCCATGTTGAAAATTTGGTGTAAAAATTCCAAAAAATGCCTGAGATTTGCAGCAAAGTTTAAAAAACTCTATCTATCCCATTATACAGTTTACTGGCATTTCCTCAGTTCGCAGTCAGCTTTGAAGAGTGCAGACGTGTTCCCGGTCCACCGAAGATCGTCGCACCGGACTCCAGAGGTAAGTATGAGGTGAGGGGGGGGTGTGGGGAGGCAGGGTGCGCAGTGGGTGGGTGTGGGTTGTGGGGGCGGGGAGACTGTGAGGCGTTTTCTTCTTTACAGGTTTTTAGACTGCAGGTTGTTGCCACGCTGGGTGGCTCCCAGCATGGCAGCTGGAAAACTGTTTGGAGGCTGGAGCCGATGGGGGTTGGGCACCCCATCAGCTATAACACATTTTGCCATGCTGGGGTGGGCTCCCAGCATGGCACCTGGATGCTGGGGCACAATGGAGCCGACAGGGATTGGGCACCCCATCAGGCTATATCGCGATAGCGACGCTGGGGTGGGCACTTGGCGTGGCATGTGGAAGGCTTTTGGGGGACCCAGCACAGCTGACGAGTTGGGCACCCCGTCGGCTATACAGTGTGTGCATGGGGGCCGAGCAAGCGCAGCCATGCAAGCGTGTATATGTGTCTGTGTGTGTGTATATGTGTGGGAGCGCGCATGAGCAGGCGATATCTGATCACTGCTCACTGAAGCGTAGCTCCCCCTTTCAATTGTTCACCACTGCATTTTACAGTTGTCATAGACAGCTCAGCAGGCATTGGAGAACTGCGGCCGCGCCTGCAAACACACTGACGGAATTGGAAGAGGGTTGCCACACCTCCGAAAACTCAGATGATGGCACTATGTTTCTTGCACATGCACGCAAGCAAACATAAAAAGGGGAAAGAGGGGGCCGGCCAGCTCTGTAACAAACATGGAGAGCTGAGGGAAGGGTCTGGAAGCCTGCTGCACACATGCCTACAGAAAGTAAGTTTTATCCTTTACTTTTAATCCCTGTAGAGACATTATTTGAACAAACAGCTCAGCAACAGAAGTCTGCATTTTCATTGCTGCAGCAACTAAGCTGAAATAAAGAGGTTTTGAAAGCTATACTAGCTTATATTTTCTGCTTGCAGGCTTGTCTAAGCAGCTGGGCATAATGGCTACACTTGAAAACAACAGGACACTGCTTTAAGTTGAATTTCTGAAATAGAGCTTACAGCAGCAATAGTTTTAACCTGTAACCCTTCACAGAATTCACCAGGAGTGTTCTCTTTTTTTAAAAAAATGCTAGCGCTAGCCTGGGGAAACAAGAACTGCTTGTTTTACATTATTTTGGCCAAAAGTGGCATTTTGATGCGATTTTGGCATCTGCGCATGATCGCATGATCGCACTGTCGCACATTCGCACAGTCGTGCAGTGCGACCGTGCGCACGATCATGCAGAATACTGAAAAATAGCTTTTCTAACAACCAAACAGAGTTTCTGAATGGCATGGGACTTAAAACACTGCAGGAAAGGAAAGGAAAGGAAAGAAAAAGCTAGCGATAGTAAGACTACACATAGGAGGCCACCCTATGGCAGGAGAAACAAAGAATAAAGGAGGTAACAGGGAAAGTACAGACAAAGAGAAAAGGAGTTACTGTTGCAACAGATTACTCCAGGCATTTAAACGTTATACAGGAGTATAGAATATCATGAAGGGGGGGGAGGGGTTACAGACCCTACTACAGATAGGATTATAAAGGCATCTCTGTATATATTATTTACCTTTATTTCTACACTGTATATATTTTGTTGTATACATCTTGCTACTGTTATTTTATGTATATTTTACTTGTACTCTATTCTGTACCCTCATGCTTGCAAACTGCAGGTCCACCTTGTAAATGAGCTTGCTCAATGGTGATCGCCTGGGTAAATAAAGATTTTGATTGATTGATTGATTGATTACTTTACCCCCCCCCCCATTATCTCTTAGTGACTTTAAAATTTAAATTTTGAAATTATTAAGCCATTGGGGTTCTAGAAAGCACTGCACCCAAGTAGAATTTAGAATCCAGTGCTCCCAGGTCACCACTGAAAACAGACACATGTGACTAGTGGGCCTTACCCGGTTACCAAAGACACTGATGAGTCCAAATGAGGACAAAAAACACATGTATGTGTCTGCTGTTCTTAGCCTTTGCTGATTGCACTGTGAGGCCTTCTGGCACCATTCAATTCTGCTTAAAGTTGAGCCAGTCCAAATTCTCTCATGGGGAGTTGCATATGTTTCCCATAATGCTTTGTATTATTGGGGTATGTACAATTTTGTTTTCTTTAAAATTTGGCTGTACGGCCAATATCCTCCGTGACAACCCATGCCTCAGGGCATTTGCTCTGGGGTTCTTTTGTATTCAGTAGTGCTCAGTAGTGGATGACCGCCAATAACCTTTTCCTCAATAGATCTAAAACCAAGGCCAGGTACTTCTCATGCAAACCTCATCTTTCAAACATACTGTAAATCTCAACTTCCATCAGAACACTCTTTAGAAATGTCAAGCATTTCAAGTATCTACTAGGTCTCTGGCTAAACTCTCAGCTTCCTTACAGTATAATATACATATCATGAGACTGCCAGGAGCTCCAATAAAAGACTTGGATTGCTCTTTAAAAGCATAATCTGCTTTACCCTTGGTATCAGGCAACTCCTCCTTAGGCAAACCCTTCTGCAAGTCCTCAAATATGCAAGTAAAATCTACAGAGCAGTCAGCCCTACAGAGCTAGGAAAAATCATATTTCATAGTATGTGTAGATTTGAAGTGGGTTACCATAGTCTCAGCCTCCTGCACACTGCACAATCAGCAGGGCCTACTTTCACTAGATTCTTGAAGGGAGTACAAATGACTGTCTTGCTCTACAAATGTGTGAATGGAATATACCCATTTTATTGTACGTCAGTAATCTGATGACCAGAACTACCTTAATCTACCAGCTAAGGTCTTAAGTTAAGGATGTATTTCATGTCCCTAGAGGCTGCAAATTGACTGTCATAAAGGCATTTACAGAAGCTGCTCCAACAAGCTGTAATCTAATTCCAAGTAACATCAAGCAATCCAGGAACATTGGGTACTTCAGAAGAGTCATGTTGCATCATTTCTAAACACATTGTTCGTGTCTCTATCTATCTGTCCTTGCCTCTCAGCTGTCCCCTTCCTATTTGATCTCCTATCTGAATATCCTTCTACGTAACTTCAAATACTCTTCCCATGCATATTCAGCACAGCTACAATAAATAGCTGCAGCGTTGCTCTGATTGTAAGTATGACTGCGCATGTTGGAACTGTGTGTTTTATGCAGAATATAACTGTACATTTACTGTGCATGAAAGAAAATCACAGCAGAAAAAGATCTTTAGTCCATCAAGTCTGCCTGTAAGACCCTATCTTACCGTAAGACCTAGGGTGGGATATTCAAAAGGGTTGCACCATGCGCAATAGGGTTGCACCTGCGCAAGTCCGAAATTGCACCTTTCTGCGATATTCAGCAGGAGGCAGTTGCGCCCCCCAAGGCAAGCTGAGCAACAGCGCAATGCAAATGAATGCATGCTGAACTGGAGGGGGAGGAACCATGCATAAACTGTACAGCCCAATATTCAGCGGGCTGTACAGAGTTGTGCAGGTGCAACCCCCAACCTGCGCCTGCACAACTTTGAGCCCAAAAAAAAGGAGTAAGTCGAGGACCACCCACAGGTGAGCTGCCGCATTTCAGGGTGTAACACAGCAGCTGCCACCTGTGGCTGGCCCTCAACCTACTCCCTGTGCCCCCCCCTGCAGCCCGATCGTGGACAAAAGTGTAAAAATCCCCCTCCCGACTGGCCCGATCGAGGCAAAGCTTAAATAAACCCCCACCAGCCCGATCGCGAGCAGCAAAGTGTCTCCCCAGAACATATCCTGGTGGTCAGTGGACCACTAAGCCCGATAAATGGGCTGCATAATGTGGCGACACCCCCAAGACCATATCCCTGGTGATCTAGTGTCCCCGCCCCACCCACCACGAAGCCCCCACCCGCTCCCCAGCAGCCAGGCGGGCGGCAGCATCCCACCCGCCTGCCGCCCGCCGCCCACCAACTGACTGCCGGTAGGGCTGCCGCCCATTGGTGCAGAGCAGAGCCAATGGACGTGCAGCCCATACAATACAAGGCAGTCCAGATATGTGAATGAATGTGAAAATACCCTCTTGGAAGCTATTTGAGTCACGTAAATGAGGCTGTCCTTGATTGCACGGATCCTTAAAAATAAATTATTGGGAGGATCTCTAGGAACTTTATAATAGATAAAGCATTCACATATCTGGACTGCCTTGTATGGTATGGGCTGCACGCCCATTGGCTCTTGCTCTGCACCAATGGACATGCAGCCTTGCAGCAGTCAGTCAGTCAGCGATGGCGGGCGGCAGGCGGGTGGGATGCTGCCGCCCGCCGCTGCTGGGGAGTGGTGGTGGGGCTCGTGGGTGAGGTGGGTGGAGAGACACTAGATCACCATTGATAGGTCTTGGGGGTGTGTCGCATTATGCAGCCAGCGATCGGGCTTAGCGTCCACTGGACCACCAGGGATATGTTCTGGGAGACACTTTTGCAGCCCACGATTGGGCTTAGCGGTCCACTGGACCACAAGGGATATGTTCTGAGGGACACTTTGCTCCCACGATTGGGCTGGTGGGGGTTATTAAGCTTTTGCCCGTGATCGGGCCAGTTGGGGGGTGGGGAGATTTTTTACACTTTTGCCCATGATCGGGCTGCAGGGGGCGTCGGTCCCCGATGGCAGCTGTCTGGCAGGGCGCCAGGCGCAAGTCCTCGGGGATCGGCGCACCTGCATGCTAATGGTATGCAAATGGGGCCATAAATAGATGCAAATGGCCCCCTGGCGCCTTGCATGAATTATGGCCTCATTTGCATGTCACCTTTTGAATATCGGAAATTTGCGCATAGCACAATGGTACTTGTGCCACTGCAACTTGAATGCTCCACTCTGACCACTTGCGGTGGCACAAGTTCCACTGCACCATGCACAGTGGCTGTGGCTGGGGGGTGATATTCAAAGGAGTTGCTCAATAGTGCAACTCCTTTGAATATCGCCCCGGTCATGCCCCAGCGCAACTATTTTGTGCAGCACAAGGGCTTGCGCCACAAAATAGCGCAGTTTGAATATCCAGCCCCTAGTGTCTATCAAGGGTTATTTGTACCCACTATCCCCATATTACCTGCCTTTCTGCTACCCCCTCTGTCACTGTTAAGCCCTTAACTCTGTCCCCACCGTGTTTGAAGCCCTTGATGAGTTTGGTGATCACCACCTCAATGACAGGCTGTTCCACAGTTCAGCTGCTCTCTCTGTAAAGTAGAATTTCCTAATACCCCTCCTGGCTCTCCCCTGCAAGCTTCCACTCATGCCCCCATGTTCTAGAGTCACTATTCCTGGTGAATAATGTGACTATTTTACTCTGCTGCTGTACTGTCTTGCTAGTACCCTCTTGGAAGCTATTTGAGTCACGTAAATGAGGCTGTCCTTGATTGCGCGGATCCTAAAAAATAAATTATTGGGAGGATCTCTAGGAACTTTATAAGAGATAAAGCAACAATCAACATTACAGGGCAACAACCAAAATGAAAAGAAGGCCGTGCCCTTCATTCACGGTGCATGGAGAAAATGGAACGAGTTGAAAGGAAAACAATCCACCACTCATCCCTGATTTCTTGCACTTAATAAGTAACAAACAGATACTGATATGGAATCAAAAAAGCATCTTTAATTAGAGCAAGAGTACTCCACTCTTGGAAAAGCATGGTGGATACATGAAACACTGAGTGGTGGGAAGGTTGCTGCTTGCATTCTCTATGCTGTTTTTTCACTAATTAAGGATACTTCCTGACACTATATCAGTGTCTGTTCATTCCTTATTAATTGCAAGAAGTCAGGGATGAGTGCTGAAATCTTATTTTTAAACATTACAATACAACACCATTTAAAATTGAAAGGTGTAGCTAAAAGCATGCAAGTACAATACAGCAGTAGAGTAACCTTGGTAAGGCAAATTTGTATAAACCTTGATTGTCATCAACCTGAGGTGAAGGCCAGCTCAAACAAGTAAGTCTTTAAATTCAACATAGAACTCAGAGCATATGTGTTTCATATGTGAAGTGGTATGGAGTTTCAGAATCTGGGACCATAAATACAAAAAACCTGATCACTGCTGATCATAAAACTAGATTTAGGAAAAAATAAAAAATGTTGCGATATGGTCTATGTAGTGCTATACAATCAGGCTGGGACCAACATACCTGCAGTATAACAAACAGATATATCTTAGTGTGCCTGATAAACAAGTGAGAGAACCTTAGAATCAACTTTGTGCTGGTCTGAAATCTGAAGGAGTGACTTAGAATGGGGTGATGTGTTTGCGGCGCTTAGTTCTGGTTAAAATATGAGCTGCAGCATTCAGAAAACATTGTAATATACAATATCTAGCATTATCCTTAGCAAATCAGCCAGTATGAGGTTCTAATTCTTTCTCCTTTACTGTAAATAACTAATAATGGAACTAGATTAGTTTTAAGAAAATGTAGTAAGTAACTGTAGCAATATTCCTTTTTTCTTAAGAAATGGAACTTTATCTAAAATGAGTTGTCTTTGTATGACATGTTATTTTTATGAACTAAGTAAGCTGTTATCAACTCATATTGTACTGCCTTGAACCTTTTAATAAACAGAGTTTAAAAAAGAATAGCTAGTTACTGTATAATACATTTTTGGTACACATTCAGGAGGGTCAATAGTCATTCAACAACTGCATTCACATATGCCTTTTATAATCTGTGTTTTACATATTTTATATATTGTGTTTATTGTATTTTATAACATGGGTTAGGAAAAGCAACAAATCCAATTGGTCACACAACATCAGGTAACTGTGTATTAAGTGCTAGTAAATGCACAGTTGCTGTAAATCACCCTGCAGCAATATCATAGAGCAGAGTCGGCACTCGTTAGGTACTAAACACCAGAAAGTGGCAAGGCAGCCATTAAAAGTTGGGAGATAGCACTGTGCTCCGCGATTGCCTTCTTAGTGTTCCCCCGCACTGCTGTTTCTGTCATAGGAGCTGCACACAGCACTGCTAGAGACCACAAGCTTGAATTTCCTTGGTACTGCAGTTATAGCAGCCTGTTGTGTATTAGGGTCTCCACCTGGTCTCCCCCTCTGCCGTCAAGGTACAGTAGGTGCCCATGTGGTAACAGGGAGCAGAGGCATTTCTTCCAGTCATCTGTGGGTGCAGGAAAAAGACAGAGTCCGCATGAGTGATTGAGAGTGAGACACACACTGCAGAGGGTCCAGTGTTCCCCAATGATGTCCGTTTCCCGTGTTCCACTCACCATAGCGAGAGACAGCCAGATCATCAGGAGAGAAGAAGAGTGAGGTAATGGGGGAAGAGTGTGGGACATGTAGTTCAGCACTGTTCCCTTTGTGCAGTCAGGTTTTGTAGTGTGTCCTTCTCTCCCCTCCTTCAGTGCCAGGCAGCCCATGACAATCTTACCTCCATGGCAGCAGGGAGATAGTGAGTGTTTCTCTTCTCCCTCCGTCATGGTGCTTTTCAAAGTGAGACATTCTGTGGAGAGAGAGGGAGAGCATGAATCATGGTACTGATTGCCTGTAGTGTCCTCTCTCTGTTTCACACAGATAGCGAGCAGTCAGGGGACAAACAGCACAGTTTTGCAGCACTTCAATGTGAGAGAGACACAATGGAAGCAACAGACAGTCTCCTCTCTCTCTCTCTCATCTTCAGTCTTGAAGCCTCCAGTCCGATTTGTGTTTTCTGCAGCACTTTGAGTGGGAGAGAGAGAAAGAGAGAGACACAGTGGCAGCAAGTAGAGGTGGGCGAAAGTTGCGAATTCTGCTTTTGTGGAACTTTCACGAAAATTTGGAAATTTCACGGAATTTTCTAAACTTCCGCCATTGGCGAGATCAGAATCTTCCGAATGTGTTTGGTGGATTTTCATCCTGTTATGTGGAATTTTTAACTGAACTGTGGGATAATACACATGAACTGCAGAATAACAGTTCTGAGGAATTTTTCCCACAGTTTAATAAATTATTCCTCAGTACATGTAATTATTCTGCAGTTCAGTGATCAGTTCTGCAGAATTTTTTCTCTGCAGTTTAATACAATAATCTGCAATTTATACATTTATTTTGCTGTTCCAATTTGGAATTTCCATAAAAGATGCTATTTTGATTTCTGCACTTTCACAGAAGCGAAAATCTGACTTTCACAGAAATTCCGCCAGCAGAAGGTTTTTTCTTGCACACTTTAGCAGCAAGAGACAGTGCAATCACTTCTCACCGCAGAAAGGGGGCAGGGAAAGACAAGTAAAGAGCAGTCAGTTCTGTGATTGGGGGGAGACAGACAACAGCATAGGATGGGCATGTTTTAAGGGCGGCAAAACAGATGTAGTGTAAGCAGTGTGGGATGTGTTCGGAGGCAAATGGGGGGATTACAAAAAGCATTTTTCTATGTGTTCCCATGTATGTTATGAACAAGAAATGTCAGAAATCATGGTAATACTGTTGTCTTGCATTTATGCATTTATAACAAAACTCAGATATGCATTAGTTGTTGGGGACTGTTTATAGCAGTCGGCAGGATACAGTAACATTTCTTGTATTTGAAATGTTATAAAACACTTTCTGTTAATTTAATTTTGTTTTTTCAAAGAACCCATGTTATAAGTATAATAACCCACTCCAGGGTATGGGATTGTTGGGGATTAATCAACACCCTGGGAGCTGTGAGGGCAGTCAGCCTGCAGCCTTCTGCTTCACAACTCACCCAGGGTGTTGATTAATCCCCAATAACTAGGGGTGTGTGAAAAATAACTTTCACCAGTGGAACTGAAGTGAAAGTCAGACTTTCCCTTCCAAGAAAGTTTGGAAATCCATTTCCTAACTTTCACTGAATTTCCGCCTCCCCTGCAAGGCTGCTCAATTGCCCGATAATTTTAAAAATAAAGGAACTTCCAATCCCTGGTAGCTAGTGATCCCTCCCTCCACCCGATTACCCACTTGGCCAGTCCAGGGCAATATGCCCTTAGCCCTTTCAGTAACCCTATCCCAATCCTCCGCTGACTGCTGTATATACAGTCAGTAACTAAGTTACTATTTAAAAAAAAATTCTCCTTGGTGGACTAGTGACCCTCCCTCCATTTCCCCAATCCCAGAATTAAAATTAGTATCCCTAGTGATCCAGCAGTAGCCTTTGCCCCCACCCCCCGGAGGCAAAGTCATCCTCACATCTCAACCTCGAAGACATCGCCGGCACAGCTCCTCTCTCTGGCTGCAGCCACTCATACACGAATGAGCGCATACTTGCATGCTACGCGCCATCCACACAGCTCAGTAGGCTGCCAAACCGTGGAGGAGAGAGGAAGGCTGTGCCGGTGGCCCACTCTCAGGTTTGGGATGGGAGATAGGACTTTTCCTCCAGGGGTGGGGGGTACACTAGACTACCTGGGATACTAATTGTAATTTGGGGACGGGGGAAATGGAGAGAGGTTCACTAGCCCACCAGGGAGAATCTTCTTTTAAATAGTACTTTACTGTATATGGCAGCTCGCGGGGGATCGGGTTACTGAAAGGGCTAAGGGCATGTTGCCCTGGACAGGCCAGGTGGGTAATCAGGTGGCAGAAGGGACAGCTAGTCACCAGGGATTACTTGGGCAGCTGTGTTTTTTTTTAAATGGGGCACGGGACCGGGTGGCTGGAAGGACTGCTAACCACCAGGGATTATTTGTGCACTGTGGGCTTTTTTTTCAATGGAGCAGGTGATCGGGTGGTGGGAGGGACTGCTAGCCACCAGGGATTTTAAATGTTGAATTCGGGCAAGGTTTGGGGGAGGGGGGCAGTTCTAGGCACCAGACATTACTTTTTCTCCCTATTTCCACCTCTTGATGAGCAGAAACAGGTGAAATTTCACCCCAAAACCTTAGGAAGTTTTCCATTCCATGGCAGGCGTAAGTTTGGAAACTTCCACAAAAAATTTCAAAATTTGGCGGAGGTTCCGTTACCGCCGAAAAATCTACTTTTGCCCAGCACTACCAGTAACCCCATACCCTGTTGTGTGTTACTGCTTACATAGTTTGGCTTTAGTTATAGATTAATGATGTCTTTGTACAGTACGTGTCAATCTGCAAAGTTCCCTGAGAACAGGGGATAGGGCGCTTATCAGAATAAAGGCACTGCCATGCCTCTCTTTGCCTTATTAGTGTCAGGTAGAAATGTGATTCCTAGGCTTACACTGTTCTGGTATTGCAACTTTGTTCCTACAGAATGTTTTTCCTAAGTAAAACTCACATTTATACCTGCAAAAGACACATAATGAAAAGTAATATTAAGTAACAAAATTATGCATTACTATTACGCTTACTTATTACTTTTTATATTTTAAGTGCTACACAACTGTAATGTAGCTCAAATATTGGAAAGTAACTTTAACTGTAACATTACTTCATAACAGTAAGTTCCCTTACACTGCTTATTTCATGGCAATCACACTACATCACGCAAGTGCCATGCCAACACTGTTTGTATGCTGCACGAATACTCTCTGGCATATGGACTTATGAATAAAGCATTTTGGAAACAATCATCAGTTCATCTAACAAGCACTGCATTTTCATCAATCAAGCTAATGAATGGATGGCGGACACAAATTACCTACTATGAAAAAAAACAACAGAAATTCATTAGCAAAACTGTATTCAGATAATACTGAAGTCCACAGAGCACACCATATAAAAGTCATGTAATTAAGCAATAGTGCACAACAGGACATGAGTCTTTGTGGAATATACTGTATAGCCACCATGGCTTGTGCTGGGTGGCATGAGCCGTAGTCAAGTACCTTAAACCACACAGAAGAAGTAGTTAAATCACACAATGACCCATTTTCTGGAGTGCCTTATTGAGGCAATAAAATAGCACCTTTATATAAAAATACTTTATTTTTTCAGTTATTCGGAAAGTACCTTTGAGCACAACTGCTTGTTTACAGTCTCTGTTTGCAAAATTTAAGGTAGGCTCATAACTTTGTTGTTATTTAATATTTTTACACCAGATTTTCAACATAACCTTCTTATGACCCCGCTTTGTGTACAAGGGCACAGAAAATGTTGAAATCCTGCCTGAAAGGTAATTTCGTGCTGAGACAGCAAAAACACATTTTGGCCATGATTTGAAAAATGACAGCTATCACATTCATGATGTGCTGTGAAGAAATACCTATGTTGTAAATCTGAGGTACAAATATTGAAAATTACCAACGTTACTAGCCTGCATATGCAAAATTCAACATAGAAACATAGAAACATAGGTTTTGATGGCACATAAGGACTGCTTGGCCCACCCAGTCTGCCCATTTCCCTACCTAATGGATAAACTGCAGATCCTAGTTAACCAGCAGCCTACTTCTTCCTACCCCCACCCCCTAGAATTGCCTTATGACTGTCCCGTGCATGCTTGAATTCCACCACTGTTTTTGACTCCACAAGCTACTCCGGAAGGCCGTTCCATGCATCCACAACCCTCTCTGTGAAAAAATACTTCCTTAAATTACCTCTGAGCCGCCCCCCCATCTTCAAATTGTGCCCCCTTGTTCTTGCACACCTCTTTTTTGAAAGATGCTACCCTCTTGGACTTTGTTGATTCCTTGAGGTACTTGAAAGTTTCTATCATGTGCCCTCTCCCTCCTTTCCTCGAGGCTATACATATTAAGCTCCTTAAGTCTCTCTTCATATATCTTCTGGTGCAGACCCTGCACCATTTTAGATACCCTCCTCTGGACAGCTTCCATCCTCTCTATGTCTTTGCGGAGATTGGGTCTCCAGAACTGCACGAAGTACTCCAGATGGGGTCTCACCAACTGTCTGTACAGAAGGATAATAACTTCTTGTTTTCTACTGGTGATGCCTCTCCCTATGCATCCCAGTATCCCCCCAGCCCTCCTTGCTGCTCTCTCACATTGCTTGCCCACAGTTAGATCATCTGATATGACTACCCCCAGGTCCCTTTCCATTTTTGTTGTTGTTAGTATCTCACCCCCCATTGTGTACTCTTCCCCTGGGTTTTTGTTTCCCAGGTGCATTACCTTACTTCTTAGCATTGAATCTAAGCTGCCATACATTTGACCATTCCTCTAACCTTGCCAAGTCCCTTCTCATCTTTCCACCACCTTGTGCATCAACTCTGTTGCAGATATTTGTGTCATCTGCAAAGAGACATACTTTTCCTTCCAGTCCCTCTGCAATGTCGCTTATATAAAGACATTGAAGAGAACCAGTCCTAATACTGGAACCCCTGCGGTAATTCCCCATTAGTAACCCCCCCTTCTTCAGAGTGGACTCCATTTACTATTACTCTCTGTGTCCTATTCTCCAGCCAATTCTTTACCCAGGCTGTCATCTTGGGACCCACTCCCAGGCTGGCTAACTTGTATATTAATCTTTTGTGTGGGACTGTGTCAATTGCCTTGCTAAAGTCTAGGTAGACCATGTCCACAGCCCTCCCTGATCTACTACTTTGGTCACCCAGTCAAAGAAATCTATCAGATTTGTCTGGCATGACCTTCCGCTGTGAATCCATGCTGCCTTGGGTCCTGTGCCCTCTGGCCTCTAGATACTCAACAATTCTTTCCTTCAGCAGTGATTCCATCATTTCTCTACCACTGAGGTTAAACTAACAGGTCTGTAGTTTCCTGCTTCTGCCTTGCTCCCACTTTTGTGAAGGGGAATCACATCTGCCCTCCTCCAGTCCTCGGGTACCACCCCATCCTCCCATGATTTGTTAAAGAGGGTAGTCAGTGCTGTCACTAGTTCTACCCTTAGTTCTTTTAGAATTCTGGGATGAATCCCATCATGCCCCATTGCTTTGTCCACCTTCAGTTTTAAGAGTTCTTTCAGAACCCTTTCTTCTGTAAAGAGGCTGATATCAACTTCTGTATCCAGAATGTTTCTACTGTTTGTTTTAGGTACCTCCCCCTCTTCCTTTGTAAATACTGAGTAAAAATATTTGTTTAGTATCTCTGCCTTTTCACAGTCACCCTCTGTCCACCCTCCCTCCCCTTTATTAAGCCTCACTAACCCTTCCTTGGTCTTCCTTCGCTACCTGATGTACCTATAAAAGGTTTTATCCCCCTCTTAACTGAGTTGGCTATCTTTTCCTCGGTTTGGGCCTTTGCTGTTCTGACTGCCTTCCCAGCTTCCTTTTGCTTTAACTGATACAGTTCTCTGTCCTGCTCCTTCTGTGATTCCTTTTACTTCCTGAATGCTTTCTTTTTCTCTTGAACCTTCACTGCCACTTCCTTTGAGAACCATAGTGGTTTATTACATCGTTTTGTTTTGTTTATTTGCTTCACACAAAGGCTTGTTACCTCTGTGATGGCAGTTTTTATTATTCCCCATGTTCTTCCACCCCTCCTTCCTGCCCATTTGCTAGTGCATTCCTTAGGCACTCACCCATTTTGGCAAAGTCAGCCCTCCTAAAGTCCAGTACTTTTGATTTTGTATGGCTTGACTCTATTACTGTGTTTATTGTGAACCATACTGTTCGATGGTCACTAGTTCCCAGATGGCTACCCACTTCTGCATCTGTGATTCTCTCTTCATCTCCATTTGAGAGAACCAGGTCTAAGATTGCTCCCTCTTGAGTGGGCTCCAATACTGGTTGTCTAAGGCATGCCCCCTGTAGGGCATCTAGAAAACACCACTCTTCGAAGTGGCTGCTGCAACTGCACTCCAGTTAACATCTGGCATATTCAGATTACCCATCAGCAATATCTCCCCTTTTTCTGCCATTCTAAGTATTCTTTCTATCATTTCCTTGTCCATTTCCTCCTCCTGAGAAGGGGGTCTGTATACAACCCCTGTGCGGATTGTGGTGCCATTGCTGGTCTCCAAATTTACCCACAGTGCTTCTTCTCCTCCCTGTTTTCCCTTTTGTTTGGTTGCTTTGATTCCTTCCTCTTTTACCCTCCCTGTCCCTCCTGTTGATAGTGTATCCTGGTATGTTTACATCCCAGTCATGGTTTTGTGTGTACCATGTTTCTGTGGCTGCCATGATATCCAGATGTTCCTCCTCCATCAAGGCCACTAATTCAGGAAGCTTGTTACTCAGACTACAGGCATTGGTACTCATTGTTCTCCATTTTTTGATGGCTTTACCTTCTTTTGCAGCATCCCCCACTGACCTTTCTACCTCTGTCTTTTTCTCATTTAGTACCCTGTTTTGTAGGGAGAGGCTGGGATTTTCCTGCTGCTTATCAGTGCCTCCTCCCTTGACTAGTTTAAAAGCTTGCCAATGAAGCATTTAAACCGATTGCTCAAAAGACTTGTTCCCTTCCTGGACAGATGCAGACCATCCTGCCAGTACAGGCTGGTGTCCCTCCAGGTGGAACCCCAGTCCCCAATGAAGCCAACCCCCTGTGCTCCACACCATTTTTTCAACCATTCATTAAACTGCATGGTGCAAAGTACCCTCACCTCACTCATGCCATTGCCAGGCAGCACCTCAGAGAAGGATATTGTGTGTGCTACTTGTCTTAGGCCCCTCCCCAATTCTACAAAGTCCTTCTGCACTGCTCTGATCTCATGATGAGCCAAGTCATTTGTCCCTAGGTAGACAATGACATCCAGCTCAGACTCCCGTGCAGCTGTTCTCATGATCCTGAGGATGCGCTTCCTGTCTCTCCAAGCCATGGCACCAGGCAGGCACCTTACTTCAGTTTTTCCTGCTCCCCCCAGTTCTATCCCCCTAATAATTGAGTCCCCCACCAGGAGCTGCTTTCTTTCCTTGTGGTGTCCTCTGCCTCCTTCCTGTGGGCCTCACTTGTGACAGTTGTCCTCAGCCTCCTTAGTCTACTCTGCGGGTGCATCCATAGGGGAGCTATGCTCCCCCAGAATGGTGTATGGATAGTGGAATGGAGCAACTGACTGGGTGTGCCTCTGTTCCACCATCCTCACCCTCCCTGAGCCCACTGTGGTCCAACTGCTGTGCTTTCTTCGCAATCTGTGAGGTAGTGGTGGTGGCTCTGGTGCTTCCTGGATGGGGGAGGTTCCCTTCTTACCGTCCAGTGTGGCCTGGGGGAAGGTTCCCTTACTACTGTCCAGTGTGGCCTAAAGACAGGCAACTTCATCCCTCAGGGCAGAGAGTTGTCTACAAACAGGGCAGCATTTCAGCCTCCAGAAAGACTCCCGGAAGACTGCTGCCCCACAGCCATTACATTGCACTACTCCCCACATTTTTTTTTTGTGTGTGTGTGATTGGTTTGTTATATAGAAATATATATATTATACAATGTGTATGCTTATATTGTCAGTGCAGTGTGCTAGAGAGCATATGACAGTTATATGCACCTTGCACTCTTGAGGAAATGAGGCTCAAATGAGGCTCATAACTTAGTTGTTTTTTTAGTATTTTCACACAAAAATTTCAACATAGCCTTCTTATGACCCACCTCATGAACAAGGACAGAGAAAATGTTCAACTCTTGCCCAAAAGGTGACTTTGTGCAGGGCCCACAAAATCACCTTTCAGGATGTAAACACACATTTTGGACAGAATTTAAAAATAACAGCTGTCGCATCCATGAGGTGCTGTAAAGAAATGGCTATGTTATAAATCTGGGATAAAAATATTCAAAATTACCAAAGTTACAAGCCTGCATTTAGCAAACTTCATCGTAGGCTCATAACTTTGTTGTTGTTTAATTTTTTTATACCAAAGTTTCAACATATCCTTCTAATGACTCCACTTCATGAACATGGGCAGATAAAATTTTCAGTTCCTGCCCGGAAGGCGATTTTGCACATTGACCATGAAATCACCTTCTTGGACAGAGTTGTCTAATGTCACTGCAATTGTTCATGAGGTGGGGACCCAAAAAAGGCATGTTGAAATTTTGATGTAAACATATGCACAAATGGCTAAGTTATGCCACTAAGTTCAACCCCCCTTTGAAATACATTGAACTGCATACCTGTTTCTTCAGTTTGTAGTCCAGCTTTGAACAGTGAAGATGTGTCTGTGGTCCACAGAAGATTATGGTGTTGGACTCCCTATGGATAAGTAACGGTTGAGGGGGGTTGGGGGGTGCTGAGTGGGAGGGGCTGGTGAGGGGACAATAATGTCCCCAAAAGGCATTGATGGACAGTTTTATTTTAACAGGGTTTGACAAACAACAACAAACAAACAAACAAAAAAACAGACCAAAGGATGTGTTGCTTTCTGATTGCGGCACTGGAGGACTGGGTACCCCCAGTGTTGCTGTTATGTCTTGGGGGGGTGGATGCTGAAAGGGAAAGTCACGTGGGTGGGATTGCAAACCAAAAAAAGTTACAAAAACACTGACAGAGATGTGACTATGCATTGGGAACAGAGTGGTAATGGACCATGGAGGGAGGGTTCACTTATGGGGTAGCAACACTGGGGGATTGGGCGCTACCAGTGTCAGTGTTATGTTTGTCAGCAGGGATTGCTGAAAGGGAGGGTCAGGTGCATGGGACAGTCATGGAGGGATTAAATAAATTTAAAAACAATCAAGGAGATCATTTTACCTTATCGCAGTGACAGCGGTAACAGAGACATCCCCGACAGCGACGGCCACATTGCCGAGTGTCAGCATTGCAGTGTCGGTGATACTGGGGGATTTAGCACCCCCAGTGTCACTATCAGTGTTATATTTGTGTGTGGGGGGCTGAAAGGGAGGTTGGGTGCGGGGGACAGTCATGGGGCCACCGCTAACAGACATCAATGGATGGTTTCCCCTTAAAGCTGGCAGACATTCCACACATTCCATGCTGACTATGATGGATCAGCTTGGCTTGCTGGGTGGCACAGATCAAAGGGAGGAGCTGGCCCATGACTGGGGTGGCTATTTCTTTTCAAGTTCTTGTCTTCTCCACCCAGCAAGTCAAAACTACATCATAATCAGCCTTGCTGATGATTGGTGTGCCACTGACTCACCCCTAAAACACCGCTCTGCATTGGACAGACAGTGTCACATCCATCAAAAAGCAGTACTATTGCAATATGTTTGCTGCGTGCACATACACATAGCAAACATAATAAGTCACAAGCTAGAAGCAGTGTTACATTATGTGGAGTTACAACAGCATTGTAAAGATACAGATGACTGCAGAGATCTTTTGAAATATGCCAGAGTGGAAAGATTAAACAGTGAGTCCAGCAGTTTGTTAGGCCACCCAGGACCCTTATTGCAAATGAGTATTTACCCAATTTTGTCTTCTGCAAGAGCATCTCTAGTGCATTCTAGATATGCTCATGGTATTGTATTGTATTGGTTAGCAACATTGCAGAAACAGTTTCTTAATGCAGGGTTAGTAAGTCCAAGTGGTGACTTTACTTTTTGCTTTAACTAAAAAGTATACACTCCCTTAAAACATAGTCCCTCACTGACCAGCCTAGCCAATCTCCCTTCCCTAGGTTCTGGCCAGGAACATTGCGGTACATAATATCGCCAGACATTGCAAAGTGGTCAAAACAACTCTGCCTGCAATGTCAGCAGACAATAACACCGTGGGACAGAACATTGCAGGACATGCACGGCGCTGGCAGTCAATACCACCCATGGTGAGCATCCCCTTGACCAGCATGTTCCATCATAAGGCACTCCCACCCCCCGGATCAGTAGGCTCAACCCCCACCCAAGCAGCACTGCCCAGTACAGCCTCCCTCCAGACCACAAGACAGTGTCACCCACCAAACAGTGGTGGCCCTTGCCCCCTCCAGCATTGTCCCCGCTGTTTGCCTCTTTCCACCACACACAGACTTCCATTGTGTGCCTCTAACAGCAGACCATACCTACCAGCATCGTGCCTGTTGTACGCCCCCTCCATCCCACCGGTCCCTCCGTGCCATGTCCTGTGGGTCTCCCACTGCAGCTGTTGTCTTGCACTGCTGTTCTGTAGTCCTTGTGCCCTGTGCATCCCATGGCCTTCCCGTCTCATGGTCCTAGTTCCCCACCCTGGTGGCTCCTGCATGCCGCTTGGTACATGTCCATCCACTCCTCATTCGGCCACTGCTCTGTTGCAGCACACAGCAGTCTGCTTTGTGGCATTATGTGCCCACTTTGTTTTCACTGCCACAATGTTTTTTCTTGAGATGTTATTTCTGCGATGATATTTCTGCAATATTCCATCTGTGATGTTACTGGCCAGAACCATATGTAAACAATGATGCTGGTGACACCTACTGCAGGCTCAAGTTCAAAAAGTTTATTGATTGGCAATACAATGTCTTTATAATGTGGATTAAAAAGTACATACTCTAGTACAATAAATATGCTTATAAAAAAAAAACACTATGTGCTGTACATGTGTTATCTTCTTCGGCCTAGTAATCAACATTGTATATTGCTTGTGTAGTAAATTTTATCCGATGAGGACCAGGAAATAAATCTACATGTACCAAAAGAGTAAACTGAGAAAATATTATCACTTTAGCTAATTTGTCTTAAATGTAAAGCCAAACAGGTACTCCACTGTACAGTAGGTCTACAAAATGGTGGTGTACAGAAGAAACTTTCTAGGGAAATCAAGAGGCAATGGTGCACCCACTTAGACCAATTTAGAGATATGCCCAATGTATAATGTGTAATAAAACACATTTGTAGCCATAAAAAATAAGGAATACTCACAGATTATATTTCCAACTCCTTACTGGTTTGGGATGTGTGATTACTTGGAGGTTCTAAAGAAGCCCCGCCCAGTTGGGGTGAAAAGTAAGGATGTTTTCATCAGTTGCATTGGCATACAGTAGCTGTAGCTGATGGGATTGTTTTTCTCCCCCTTGCATTTAACCAATTTTTTGTCTTGCTGTGATTTTGCACCGTTATATGATTTTCTACTTTGCAACCAGTAAGGAGTAGGAAATAAAATCTGTGAGTATTACTTATTTTTGGTGGCTAGAAATGTGTTTTATTACATGACATTACACACTGTGTGTATCTCTAAATTGGTCTACAGTGGGTGCACCATTGCCTGTTGTTTTTCATCATAAATGCCAGAATTTAAGCAGGACACATCAGGGTTTGGCTCTGTTTACATACACCCCTCTTTTGGCATATTGTCCCCTGTAAATCACACATCCCAAATGGAGTGATGATCATATAGATGATCTTAGAAAGTGATTTAATTTCTTGCAATTCTTGTACATTTTTATCAAATAATTTTCCAAATTATAATCCCTGCCTTAAACGAATTCTTATCATAATCTAAGTCACATTTAGAAGATGCAATAATACACTTTCCTTCAACAGGAACAAAAATATGGCTGAAAATATGATGAAGGGTGATGCAAATGCAATTGTTTCTTGAGGCTCATAAATGTATATCCATAAATTACAAAATATGTCAAAATTAGAGTAGCATTTAAAAGATGCAATAATAAACTTAGAAGAACATATGGATGAAGACAAAATTAATGATGTCGTTCCTGCCATTGTTCCTTGAGACCAATAAATTTATTTCTATGCATCACAAAATATGTTAGTTTATGTCAAATATAGTGAATGAAGAAAATTCAATAATAGATTTAACTTATTTTGATCACTGGTTCAAAATAATGAGCATATTATAACATATAATAAATAGCATATAACAGATCTGTTAGCACCCTTTGCAAACTGTGTGAGAGGCCTTTCAGCACCATGCAATTCTGCTTAAAGTTGAACCAGCATAACATTCTGTGGTGATTTGCATATGCATCCCATGATGCTTTGCATTGTGTGGGCATGTGTGATTTTGTATTTTCTTGAAACTTGGCTTCCCAGCCAAATGCCCTTTGAGGTAACCCTTGCCTCAGTGTTTGTGCACAGAGGTTCTTTGACCATTGGTTAAAATCTAATACATTACATTGCTGTTTAATAATAATAATATTCATGGCTTAAATAAATTCACTACACATCTATAAATAAATCACCTTGGGACGTTAAAAATTTAAGGTTAAAAAAGCTAATGCTTATGTTGAAGCAATAGTCAAACAAGTATGGGGAAGGTAAGGGGGAAGGGGATGGGGTGAATAAGGGAGGAAAACATATGGAAAAGTAGGAAGTAAGGAAATGAAAGAGGAAAGGAGAAGGGGAGATGGAGGAAGGGAGAAAGGAAGGGGGAGGGACAGGGAGGTAGAGAGGGGGAATAGAAAAAAATAGATGCAATAGAGACTAGGGGGAACATGGGGGGGTGCAAAGGTAAAGGTAAAAAAAGGATCTAAAAGTGTCTTAGTGCCATAAATAGCTAATATATCAGAATAATTGATAAACAGACATATAAACTACAGCTATAATATAAAAAGACATACTTAGCTAATATGGGATTAGGTTAGTTACAGGAGGATTCATGATAACATAACATAACATAACATAACATAACATAACATAACATAACATAACATAACATAACATAACATAACATAACATAACATAACATAACATAACATACTAGATGCCAGCAGAGCAGGCCTATTGGTCTAGCAAGTCTGCTCATGCTTCAGCACCCTGATTGGGTACTGTAGCCTTCTATCTGTCTCCTTACACTGTTACTCCATCCCCCAGTCCTGCCCCCCCGGGCAAACCAACCTCTGCTTCTGCTTCACCCCTTGCCTATACCTGTCCCATCCTCTCTTGAATCCCTCCACCGTAGCTGCCTGTACCAGCTTCCCAGGCAGCGCATTCCATGGTTCCACCACTCTCTCAGTGAAGTACCTCCTCCTCCTTTGCCACCTAATCCTACCACCGTCAGTCTTCCAACTGTGTCCTCTGGTGATTGCACCCTCCTTCAGTCGAAAGATCCTATATCGGCTTACCTTATTTACTCCTCTGAGGTACTTGAAGACCTCAAGCATGTCCCCCTGGTCCCTCCTCTCCTCCAGTGAGAACAGGTTGAGCTCCCCTAGTTGTTCCTCATATGTCATATCCCCCAGGCCCCGGATCATTCTGGTTGTTCTCCTCTGATAAATACTGGGTGCTGTAATTAAAGTAAAGTAATCCAAAATAATGTAAAAAAAAATCCTCATAATACCACACTTTCAATCTCATAATACCATTGTTGAAATATTGTAATACCATCATTCAGAGCTCATAATACTATCATTCCTTGATCTGAACAATAGTATTACCAGACAGATGCAGGACTGCATGCTGTTGAATTCCCCATACTCAGCGCCAGCCGGCTTTTACTGTACTTCTGTGTATAGTAAACACTGACTCAGCACCATTGACTAGATCGTCACAAAAATGATTCTCTCAAAAGAAAGTCCCTGCAGTTTACTTAACATTTGACATCCCAAGTCCCCCAATTTTCCTGAACGAGCAGCGGCCTTAGTTCGACCTACATTTTGTGCACAGGACAGGTGGGTGGAGCAGGCTACAAAGGAATGCTGATTGTATGACTTCTGTTCTTTTGATTGATCTCTTGGCAACCTGGGGTAGAGAAGGCTGAACTGAGGAGATGAACTAGGCTGAATATTGTACAGCTGCATATACACTTGTATGAACAAAAGGGAGAGTCGGCTGCAAGAGAAGGCTGATTGTTTGGCATCTCCTGTCAGGTTTCAGGACAGAGAAAGGGAGACAGTGGGTCTCCAGGGAGAGAGACACCTCTTTTGTCCACTGGTAATTCAGAGCAGCTGAGGCATACCAGAGTGTTCCTAAATTGTTAATCAATCTCTTGGCAGCCTGAGGTAGGATGAGCTGAACCATAAACTGGGTTCAATATTTTACAGCTGTGGAATACACTTGCACCGTACTCAAGTGTTTGAAACTCCTTGGATCCATATACTGCAAAAAATTAAAAATAGGGAGCGGTGCATCACTCAGCTTTAATACCATCTTGAGGTTCAAGTGACTTGTTGGAACCTCTTGAGCTTCACTCTCGAGATTCACATGTCACCAGAACCTCTCGATGGTATTATAGCCTCATAATACACAGCCCTCTATCTATTATTCTATTTGCAATTTGTGTTTAATAGAAACATAGAAACATAGAATCTGTCAGCAGATAAGGGCCATATGGCCCACCTAGTCTGCCTATTTCCCTACTCGCTGCTGCAGCCCCATATCTTATTTGATCTACGGCTCTCCTGCTCTGCAAATCTCCAGGGTACCCTTATGTCTATCCCATGCACTGTCGAACCCCTATATTGTTTTCACTCCCTCCACTTCTGCTGGAAGGCTGTTCCATGACTCCACCACCCTTTCAGTGAAAAAGTACTTCCTAACATTACCCCTGAGTCTTCCACCCTTCAGCCTCATATCATGCCCGTAGTTCTTGTGCAGAGTTTTCTCTGATATATGCTTTCTACCTGTATCCTGTTTATTCCCATAAGGTACTTGAAAGTCTCTATCATATCCCCCCTCTCCCTTTTTTCATCCAGTGAATAGATATTAAGGTCCTCAAGTCTTTCCTCATAGAGCTTCTGGTGAGTCCATGTACCATCTTTGTTGCCCATCTCTGGACTGCCTCTATTCTGTCAAAGTCCTTCTGGAGATGTGATCTCCAGAACTGGACAGAATACTCAAGCTGAGGCCTCACTAGTGATCTGTACAGTGGCATCACCACCTCTTTCCTCCTGCTTGTTATGCTGCTACCTATGCACCCCAAGATTCTGTTTGCTCTACCCCTGCCTTTTCACACTGTTTGATCACCTTCAGGTCATCAGATATGATAATTCCCAGGTATCATTCCTGACTTGTGGTGGCCAGAATTTCCCCACCCATCCTGTACTCCTCCCTTGGATTCCTGTGACCCAGGTGCATAATCTTGCACTTTTTAGCATTGAAACTCAACTGCCAGGCACCTGACCACTCCTCTAATAGACTTAGATCCTTTCTCATTTTTTCTACCCCCTCCGGTGTGTCCACTCTGTTGCAGATCTTGGTGTCATCTGCAAAGAGACACACCTTCCCTCCAGATGCTCTGCAGTGTCGCTATTGAAGACATTGAATAGGACTGACCCCAGCACAGACCCCTTTGGTACCTTGCTGGTCACCTCCCTCTCCTTAGAATTCATGCCATTTAACACCACCCCCTGAGTCCTGTCCCTTAGCCAATTCCCAACCCACTTTACCACTGTTGAACCCACTTCCAGGCTCCCCAATTTATTTAGCAATCTCCTGTGTGGTACGATGTCAAAGGCCTTGCTGAAATCCAGGTAGTCCATGTGGCAAGATAGGCCTATTGCCACTTTATTTAATGTTCCTATTTCCTGGGTTGTGAAGGGACTCCAGAGTTAAGACACTGTCCCTTTAAAAGGCCAAGGAAGAGTTAAACAAATAATAACCTTATTTTTATGGCACCTTTCAAAACCAAGTGCCTACCAAGAATTAAATCACATAAATAAAAGTTTCACAACAACATAATCAATAACAGATCTTAAAATCCAGTAATGCAATCATACAATCTTAAACTCTTTCTGTCCATTTAAACCACAGTGCAGGACAAGGTGAACTGCCACGCCCATTCCAAAGAGGATGGGTGTGGCCTAAAAAAAAGAACACCACTCAGACTTTATCTTACAGACACACATTTTGAAAATATTGGCATTAACTTGAAGTTTGAGAGTTGAGGAGGAACTGTCCATTAGAGCTGAGAAAACCTTACATGCTGTTATATGCTTTTTAAAAGTATATGTAGGTCTTGAAAAACCCATGGAACAAGACCTGTGTTTTGTGGAAAGTGGACTTTTTCATATGCTGAATGCAAATTCTGATCTGTAAGTCAGAATTTGGAAATACAAAACTTTACACCAAGGCAGTCCTGCGTTTGGCACCAAAAGAAAACTCAGTGACAGATTTTTGTTAATCCAACAAATCTTGTTTTCCTAAGAACTTGCTTCACCTACAGAGAGAGAATTTACTCTCAAAAAGAATACTTGAGATTTCTGAACTCTGAGCATCAGAACAAGGAACAGTTTTAGAAATAACGTTGTATAGCATTTTCTGTATAACCTTCAAACAGTTATTTTTGTATTGTCTACATCTCAAAATCTTTCAAATTGTAGAATTTACTGTGTTGTTTTTATTTAAGTAAACTTATTATAATTTCTTATCAACTTTGCCTGGGGTCTGATTGTGTGATATAACATTTTTACCAGAGGGTTTTTTGTAAGAACTGTACACCTTGCTAACGAAGATAGAAAACCACTTGGCTATCTTTAAATACCATATTAGCAAGAGACTGCAAAGCTGGGAGTGGGATTCTAACCAGCGAACGTAGTGCAAGAGTCAGGGGGATTCAAGACTTCATTTCCACCCTCCGACTGAGAAAAGGAAGGCTGTTGATGCTTCTTGAACCCTACAACTGCTCATGAGTTCCAAAAAAGGGGGGACATCCCTGCAAACAGGAGGTCCTGCCATACCCATGGGGCTGGGCTTGTCACAGGCCAGATCAACCATCTCTCCCTGATCTACTACCATGGTTACCCAGTCAAAGAAATGTATAAGATTTGTCTGACAGAACCTTTCCACTGAGAATCCATGCTGCCTTGGATCCTGTACCCCACTATCCTCCAGAAACTTCTCAATCCTCTCCTTAAGTTAGGACTCCATTAGTTTCCCCACTACTGAGGTCAGGCTTACAAGCCCATACCTGCCTGCCTCCTCTCTGATTTCACTCTTGTGGAGAGAGACCCCATCTGCCCTCCTCCAGTCCTCAGGTACCTCCAGGGCTTGACAAATGTTAAAATTAGGTGCTTTTCCAAGGACAAGTGGCTTGTCAAAAAGTAGCTGTCCCAGTGCTTGAGATGGCAGTTCAGGTATAAAATGGCATATTTTTAGTGGAAAGTATAAAAGTGCAGAAAACATAAATGGATTTATTGCAGTATCAGTTATTTACTGTTGTAATAGACAATAAGGAGACTAATATGAATTTTTTAATTTTTTTTGTCAGGATGGAGAGGACTGTGACAGAATTTAGCATCAGATGCAAGCAGCAGCAAGTGTAGTTGCAGCAGCAGTGCCAGCAGCAGCACAGTAAAAACATCATGCAGCAGACAGTACAGCATCAGGAAAGGAAAAGTTGTAGGAAGCCTGAGCTTGCTTCAGCCAGAGCACCATATTCAGTGTCATCATCATCATCATCATCATCAACACTAGTGGCAGCCTCAGGGACATTTTCATGTGAATCAGCAGAATTAGTAGTTGAACTAGCATGACCATAAACGTGGCATGTGCAGGACCAGATAGTAGCCAGTGGTTGATAGCTTGATCAGGATCAAAATTGTCTAATGCAGAACCTTCAACTGCTATATGCAGAAGTGACTGGAGTGTGTCAGCAGCCAAACTTGTTCTTATTTTTGTTTTTATAAGATTCTGAATGGAGAATACTCTCTCACATTTAGCTGTAGGCACACTCATAACCAGTAACATTTCTATTAGGTCAAGCACGTGAGCAAGCTAGGCCGTGTCTCTTACAGTAGTCGTGATTACACTTGCAGATATGACTCATCAACCACAGACTTAAGCACTGCTTTGAATGCAGAATACTCCCTTTTTATACTGGTTATGTGATCTTCAGAAAAAAAGTTGTGAAAGTAGTCTAATAAATTACATAAATCAGTTGTGCCAAATTGTGCAAGTTCATCTCATGATAGATCAAAATTTTTGAAATCTGAGCAACTGAACCATTTCAGAGCTTCTCCCGAGAAATTCCAAAAACACTGGTCAATGTAAGATATTGCTGCATCTATTAAACTGTGCAGCTGTGTATCAGTCATAAAATCTACTTCTGGACAGTTCCCTTTGAATGTAAAAGGAACGATCTTGTCCTCAGTGCCATGTTTTGAAATGAGATAGTTTATGCATTTCTCTGCAGGATTATATTGGGTTAGAAATTATATCATAAACTTTCCAGGTCTTATTCTTAGCTCCGTCAACTGGAGCAAGCATGTCTCGATGAGCTGGGGGACTTCTAGTATTAACAAGTCATCCTTTTGAAATTCCAGTGATGGATTGTTCAATATTGGCAAAAAATCTTGAAGAATAAACAGTGATTTTACAAACTGTACTGAGTGGCATTCACTAAGAAGTGCATTTGCTTTGGCACCATCATCACCAGCACAGTTTGATACATGTTTAAGATGTTGAACTACTGTGGGCAGGTTGACTTGAACAGCATGAACTGAACGTGTCTTACTTACAAGCCAACGCACTTGCTTTATTGCACTGAAATGAGCCAGCTCAGTGTGTATGATATCTGCTATTTCCTGCAGTTCCTTACGTTTTTTGGGGCTGTAGTAGTAACATTTAAAAATTCATTTCATGGTGTTTAATACTTTTTGAACAAAGGGATTTTTTTCATGACATCAAGCACTGCTAACTCCAGTTTGTGGGCTACACAATGCATGGGTATTACAGTGGGGACATGTTCTCTGATTTTTGCTATGGTACTGCCTGTGTGGACCATCATCACACTGGCACTATCAAAATTTGCACATATGAGAACTGGTCCAGGCTTGATCACATCGTTAAGGTCTGCAAAAAGAAAGATCAACAGACCCCAGCACAGAGCTTATTGCTTTAAAAACTCCGTCTGTGTAAGAATGCTCTAGAGGTACAGCTTTAATGAACACAGTTGTAACCTTTTTTCTGCACCATCAACAAAATGAAGGTAAACATTTTCCCACTTTACCATGCTTGCATCTGTACTGCCATCTGCAAGAACAGTAACGAATTTTGTATTTTTGACAGTCTGGATCTGTATTTTAGTCATGACAGCTGATATTGCATTACAGAAATCTCTGGTCCGTTTACCATTTACGTAATTGCTGTCGAGTTTAACCCCATTTTTTTCTTGCAATGTGCAAAGCCACTCCATATCTGAGCAAGGACATAAATTTTTAGCCAAGGAATATGCAGTGTTAAATAAACACCTAATTTTATTTTTGGTGGCTTCCTCCAACTCAGAAAATGCATGCTATATTGCTGTATCAGATATGTTAAATTGACTGCACACTGACCAGTTTCGTGACTATGCTGGTTTACACGAATTTTATGTGAATTTGACTTTTCATGGGCTCTCACTGTCTCAATTCTGAAATTATTTGAATCAGTGGCAAACGTTAGTTTTTTTGGAATAAGCAGGAGTCTCAAGAGTGGGATATTTCTTACACACTGAGCAGTACATCACGCATTTTTTATCATTGTAGCTTAACCATGTAAACTGAGTTAGCAGTGATGCTGAAATGTTCAAGCCCTTTTCTCTATATCGTATTTTTCATGTTTGCTTTTTTTTCTGTGTTACCGTTTGTTGCTTCCTCTTCTAAACTTAAAGCTCGCTTTAGCTGTGCTGAACTAGATGATGGCAATGGCACAATAGAACTGCTGCTGCTGCTCTCGTTCTCAGTCATTTCAGAAATTGGTAAGGACACAGACTGGTCAGCTGTTGTGTCTAAAAACAGAGACCCAGACTGGCAAGAAGAACCATTATTTTGGTTGTTTTTCCGATTAGAGCAAGGGTGGCCCAGGGTTTGGGGGTGCAGAGCCAGGCTTTGTGACTGTTCTGGCACTTTACTTTTTGTTCCTGATGAAGAAGATGAGTTTGATGTCCCTGTCCAAAGGGAAAATAGAGTTGTTTGCTTTTACTTATTTCTTTGCATCCTTAATTGCTATTATGAAATAGTACTGTACACAATAACATTCTATTTTCTGATATCTGTGTGTGTGTGTTGTGTACATTTTTTTGGTACTTGTGTTATTGATTGATTGATTGATAAAATATTTATTTTTATACAGGTAATTTTGTTGGGGAAACCCCATTTACAACAAATTTCTGTGGTATCTTCATAAAAGTTACAAGCAATACAAAATTAACAGCAACTAAATAACATTACAAAACATACAATTCAAACTAAAAAACACAATATGATATCTAAAAACATTTACATTGAACTTTCAAGAAATTGTGCAATTCCAGTTTGAACATGTGCAAATCATGAATTTTGATTAATTCAATTGGCAGTTTATTCCAGTGCTTTGCTGAACTATTTTGTAATGTCATAATTCCCATTCTATTCATGATTCTGCCTGTGGGTATCTTCACTGATGTTGTTCTCAATTTGGCAGTAAACAATAATTCTCTTTCTAACTGAATCAAATATTTTAAAGGAGGCGATACATTTTCAATATGAATCAATTGATGGCAGATCATGGTCCACAGGTAATCTCTCTTGCTGCAGGTTGTAGCCAATCAAGATCCTGATAAACTAAGCAATGGTGGGTCCCATGAGCCTTTCTTGTTATGTATTTCCCCATACGATAATACATTTGGTCCAGCTTAGCTAATGATTTTTGGTTTGAGTACATATACAGAAAGGAACCATATTCCAGTATAGGCAAAAATAATTGTTTTACCAATCTGGCTCTAATGTCACTAGACAAACAACCTGATACTCTTCTAAGGGATCCCAACCTCTGACTAACTCTCTTGATCTGTAAATGTATATGTTCTGAGAAAGTCATCCAAGAATCCACAAGGACTCCTAAATATTAATAGAAAGTCACATTCTGGACTAAAGTTCCATCTGAGAATCTAATCTGCATGTCTGAGACATTTTTATTTATTTGAATACCCACAGAGAAAATCATACACTGGGTTTTATTTATACTTATTAACAGGCCAGAGTCCCTTATCTAAGTCTTCATGCAGGAAAAATCTGTCTGGAGCCGCTGTCTTAGTTCATCGGGATTATTTGCAGATGCCACAAGAACTGTGTCATCCGCATAAAGCCAGATATCAGTAGCCATCATCTGATTTACTAGATTATTTATATAGATATTAAACAACACAGGGCCCAAAATTGAGCCCTGTGGAACCCCTTTATCAATATCCACCAGACCTGAGACAGCAGCCTCACACTGGACACATTGTCTATGTTCTGACAAATAAGATTTAAACCACAGGAGAGCTGCTTGCAGTATCCCTATATCAGACAACCTTTGTAACAGTAAGTCATGCTGTACCAGGTCAAAAGCCTTACTGAGATCTACTAACACTGCCCCAGTACTCCTACCCTGATTTAATAATGTAGTTATCAGGTTATTGAAGTCAATTAGAGCGGTGTTCATAGACCTACCCTCTCTAAACTCATACTGGAAATTTGTTAAAATGTCTTCTGGTTTAAGATACTGGCCAAGCTGATAATTTACCAGCTTCTCCAGTACCTTTGCAAGGATAGGGAGTAAAGTTATTGGCCTGTAATTTGATGGAAGTGCATTATCTCCACCTTTGTGTATAGGCACAATTTTCCCTGCTTTCCATATTTCAGGAACCAAATAAGACTCAATACTCCAATTGAAAAAATACGTAATCATTGGGGCAATTAAATCAGTTCCAATCTTTAAAAACTTAACATCAATACCATCTAAACCTCCACTCTTAAAGACTTTCAAACTATTTAATTCTTTTACTGTTTCTTTTACTTTTACCTTCTTCAATTTAAATCCTCTGATATTAGTAGAGGGATCAGTCATTTTCTGTTGTTCGGGACAAACTGTCTTAAGATTCAATTTTGGCATTTTTAAGTCAGGTAAGTCCTTAAAATAAGTGTTCAGTAAATTAGCCACTTTTACAGGATCTTCAACCAAGCTATCCCCATCTAATAGAATAATTGGATTCACTGTCTTCACCGGATTCCTCAGATCAGAGATGTTTTTCCAAAATTTGTTTGGATCCTGCATCTTTTTAGAAACATTTTGATAGTACCTTTTTTAGATAAATCGACATCCCTCTTACACTTATTTCTCCAGTGCTCATATATATTCCACTCCTTTTCCAATTTAGTCCTTTTTGCTTTCCTCCAAATCCTATCCCTGATACGTAACTGAGTTTTTAGATGGTCCATTAACCAAGGTACATCTTTTTTATTTCTTTTTTTATTTATTAAGGGAGCATGCAGTTGCACAATGTCTAAAGAAGAATCAGTAAATTCCTGTATAGCTAAATTTAAATCAGGTATTAGATACACTCTGTTCCAGTTCAAATTATTTAGGCTTTCTCTGAAGGAGTTTTCATTAAACCTCCTCAGATCATTCCAAAGCCAGGATGGGATCCAGTCCTCTCGGGTAACTATAGGATGATATCCTTGTTAAATGTAGATGTTAAAATACTGGCAAAAGTTTTAGCTTGTCGACTTAGCCCGTTTATGTCTAGGATGGTTAGTGATGTGCAGGTTGGTTTTATGAGCAATAGAGCATCAAGTGATCATATACGCAAACTCCATTACTTAATTGTACATGTGCGAGATATACAGACCCCATCGGCCCTGTTAGAATTGGACGCAGAAAAAGCGTTTGACAGAGTCTCTTGGGATTTCTTATTTGTTATTCTATCAAAGCTTGGGTTACCAGATGGTTTCCTAAACTGGATCAGTTTGTTATATAGATCTCCCAAAGCACGGGTATGGTGTAATGGAATACTGTCGGACCCCTTTCCTCTTTCATGTGGGACAAGACAGGGTTGCCCACTTTCCCCACTCCTGTTTAATTTATACTTGGAACCTTTGATTCATAGACTTCTTACGGTACAGGGATTAAGGGAATACAAATAGGTAATAAGAGATATCTGGTATCTGCATATGCAGATGACCTGCTCCTCCATATGGAAGATCCAAACATAAGTATCCCAGTAATTCTGCATGAAATAGCACAATTCTCAAAAGTCTCTAACTATAAGCACAATATCTCTAAAACAAAGTTCTTTCCGCTTAATTCTGGATGCCTTCCGAGTGTGGCTAAAGAGTCGGGGTTTAGCTGGGAACCAAATGTGTCATTATACTTAGGAATTAAGATTATATGGGATATAGCCACAATGATAAATGAAAACCTTAATAATCAAGTCAAAATAATTAAACAAGATTTAGCCAGATGGAGTTTATTACCACTATCACTTTGGACCAGAATTGAAATAGTTAAAATGAATATACTACCGAGGATCTTTCACCCCCTAAATATATTGAGTCCTTATTTACCAAAAGTGTGGTTTGGTCCATTGCAAACGATCCTTAATGATTTCATATGGAAAGGGAAAACTGTTAGGCGATCATATAGGAACCTTACTGCATTAAAGAAGTAAGGGGGCCTAGCGCTCCCTCCTTTTTTAAATATTATATGGCATCACATGTCAGCAAACTAGTTCATTGGACTCTACCAACCTTTATGGTAGACTCCAATCAGTATGTCCCTCCATGGATTCATATTGAGAGAGACTTGGCCTGTAATTGTTCACTTGCACTAAACTCAAATTCCGTACATGTCCTTCAGACTTTTACCTAAACCACTTAAAAACACACCTATTGGGTGGTCAATAAAAGCCCTATGTCAGTTGCAGAAGTTTCTAAAGGTGAATTGGCAGAATTCACCGGACCAACCTCTTCTGCGCAATATGCATTTTCAATACAGGTGCTAATCCTCCAAATTCCTGGAACCCTAAGTGGATTAAAATTGGGAGATCTAGCCCCCCAAGGGAAGTTATTGATGTATGAACAAGCTTGTGTTTGGATTCCAGAATTAAAAGGGAACATTTATAAATACTTACAGATTAGTGACTCAATAAAAGCCCACCTGAGAAAAATGGGAAAATGGGGTGAAGAGGGGTATGAACTGGCTTCTCTATTGAAGATAGCAGAACAGAAGCATCCAGTGTCCAAATTATATCACGAATTCCAGATCAGGGACAAAGGAATTTCCTCCAAGATTGGTATTTACTGGAGACAGAGATTAAGGATTGGAGAGGAAAGAGTATGGGAACAAATATGGGAGAATAACAGTAGATATATTAGACAAGATAGATATAAACTGCAGCAATTTAATATTATACACAACTTGTATTACACCCCCGTCAATGTGAAAATTAATGGGAACAAAATGGGAAAATGAATATCGCCCACATGTAGCAGATGTGAGGTTGGAGAGGGGGATTTGTACCATGTGCTATGGGCCTGTCCCAAGATTCACCCTTTCTGGAATTCAATCTGTACTTCATTGCAATCAGTAATAGGACTAGAGCCTTTTTTCATGCTGGAAATATGTCTACTAAATATCTTCCCCAGAGATATGGGTAAACAGAGGAAGGTGTTTATGGCTGTCATATCAGCAGCTGCAAAAGCGGTTATTCTTAGGCATTGGAAATATGTTAATATGCCATCAGTGGTTGAATGGTATAGAGAGAGAGATTATGATGGCATTACAACTAGAATTACATATAGCAAACATGAATAATAAGATACAATCCTATAATACTAAATGGGGGCCTTTAGATGCGGTTTTGGGTGCCTGGAAGCTTTAGTTTCCATAAGGCAAGGCAAGGCAAATTTATTTAAAAGACACCCAATCCCAGAGGCTCTGGGCACCGTACAAATTTCAAACAACATTTTAAAACACAGAAACATAAAACATTTTTGTACAAAAATAAAACAAATAACTCCAATAAAATCACAAACTCTAAAATAAATTCTAATCTAAGCATCGAATGCTTGGGAAAATAGGAGTGTCTTCAGGCAGGCCTTAAAAATATCTACAGTGGGGGCCTCTCTGACCTGAGCTGGTAATGAATTCCATAGAATGGGAGCCGCAACGTTAAAGGCTCTATCACCAGATGATTTAAGCCTCATTCTAGGAATGATCAGGAAGCCACCACTAGGAGATCAGAGAGGGCGGGTAGAGGGAGCAGGTATCAGAAGGTCTGACAGGTTACCAGGGCCCTGCCCATGTAGGGTCTTATAGGTGAGAAGACCCACCTTAAAGAGGATTCTCCACCTGAATGGCAGTCAGTGCAATTCGCGCAATACCAGTGTAATATGGCAAAATTTGTGCTGCACAGTCAGTAACCGGGCAGCAGTGTTTTGCACTAGCTGCAGTCTGCAGAGAGATCCCCCTGTGATCCTGAGATAGAGCGCAATACAGTAGTCCAGCCTAGATGTGACTAAGGCATGTATCAAGGTAGGGAAGTCCAGAGACGGAACAAGGGGCTTGATCCTGGCAATGTTTCTGAGATGGAAAAAACAGGTACGAACCATGGAAGATATTTGAGCATCCATGGTTAGATCCCTATCCAGAGTCACTCCAACATTTTGCACCCAAGAGGAGGCTTTCAATGACACAGCTCCAAGAACAAGTCCAGTTACAGAGTCAGAGGCCATCCTATCATGAACTCTGTTTGACTCTACTACCAATACCTCCGTCTTGTCAGGGTTCAGTCGCAACCAGCTGGAGGCCATCCAGTTGTTAATCTCGGCCAGACAGATGTTTAGCACATCCACTGCGTTGGATGTTCCAGGGGCAAAGGACAGATATAGCTGAGTATCATTGGCATAGCAATGAAAACTCAGACCATACTTCCTAATGATCTGCCCCAGGGGCAGCATGTACACTGCTAACAACATTGGGGCCAGTACCGAACCCTGAGGAACTCCACAAGGAAGGAGAAAGGGTGTAGATAAGAAATTTCCCATCATAATCCATTGCCTCCTGTTGGCAAGAAAGGACTCAAACCAGTTGATGACAGTACTGGTGAGTCCACACAACTCCCTAAGGTGGACAAGCAACATACAATGGTCCACAGTGTCAAATGCTGAGGAGAGATTGAGGAGAACAAGAATTGTCCTGTCCCCCTGATCTCTAGCCCTGAGGAGGTCATTCTGCACCCGTACAAGCACAGTTTCCATGCTATGTCTAGCCTGAAAAGCTGACTGGAAGGGATCATACAACTCATGAGTCACAAGGTGCTCTTCCAATTGAAGCACTACCACCTTCTCCACCACCTTCCCCAAAAATGGAAGGTTGGAGATTGGATGGTAATTTGCCTTGATCTCTGGGTCCAAAGATGGTTTCTTTAAAAGGGGTCTCACCAGGGCCTCCTTCAAGGCATCCGGAAAGACCCTCTCAAGTAAGAAGCACCGTACAATCAAGGCAAACACCGGGCCAACAGAGTTAACACATCTCATTAAGAAACGCATTGGCACTGGGTCCAGCTCACAAAAGGTATTCTTCAAATTGACTGCCATGTCAAAAACCTCACTAACCTCCACTGGTCTGAACTCCCCCCAGCTAGGTGGAGTGCACTCAGAACACATAAGGCGACCACTGTCAACTATAACATTGCTAGCTGAAGAGGCCTCCCACCGGATCATGGACACCCTGTCCGAGAAAAACCGGGCAAACTCCTCACAATCTATATTAGAAAAAACCCTCCCAGGCTGCAAACAGACAGGATGGAGAAGTCTATTCACAGCCCAGAAGAGTAAAGCTGGTCATTTTTTCCTGGCAGCAATCTCCCTGGACAGGAACACTGCCTTCTTATGGTTGATTGCCTCCTGGTATGCACGATAGTGCATACGCAGGACCAGTTTGTCCGCCTCCAAGCGGGACCTCCTCCAGCAGTGCTCTAATCTCTGACCCATCTTCTTCATCTCCCTGAGGTCCCCGTCAAACCACGGGGACCTCAGGTATGAAGTTCCAGGTCGTACACGGACAGGTGCGAGGGAGTTGATGGTGTCAGATAACACCCTATTATAGGTGTCAACCCCAGCATCAACACCTCCGACGCATGCAGCACCCACACTAGACAATTTAACTGCCACCAGAAAACCCTCAGGGGTGAGACTCTGTAAAGGGCAACAGCTAATCATCTCAGCAGGGGAAGGGCTTATGGCGGGAGCCCCAAGCGTGAACTTCACCGTGCAATGATCGGACCAAAGTACTCGATCAATCCTGAGATCGCTGATCTCAAGCCCCAGCGAGAACACCAGGTCCAGTATGTGGCCATCCTGATGGGTTGGCGCAGTAACAGCCTGCGTCAATCCTAAGGAGGACATACTCAGCAAGAAGTCATAACTACATCTTTGATTTCCATCGTCGACCCAAACATTGAAATCCCCCAGAAAAACACATCTGGGGGATTCCAATGTTTTGCCGGCGATTCATTCAGTGATCTCCTGCAGGAAATTCCCCATCGGGCCAGAAAGGCCATAGATGAAGAAGATCCTGCAGCCTGCGCCGAGTCCTCCACGAATAGCCACACATTCAAAGGAACCTGGAGTTTCCACTGGGTGCACGGTGAAGGTCAGGCTGGATCTAAAACAGATAGCTACACCGCCACCCCTGCGTTTCACTCTGGGGCAATGCACCACGGTATACCCAGGAGGGACTGCAGCCTCAAAAATTGGGCCTGCATCATCTCCCACTCAGGTCTCCGTGATGCAAGCCAGATTGACTGATAAAATCAAGGCAGCAATAATTGCCGTCTTATTTCTAATCATTCTGGCATTGCACAGCACTGCCAACAGAGGATTGGAGGGTGGTGCAGCCCCTCGGTTTACCTGACCACTCGGTCTGGTGGACTCCCTGGAGATGGGCATCAACCAGGTCTGACCTCTCCCAGATGCCCATTGTAACCCAGGGTGCCTTCTGCTCCTAACAACCTCTATCCTGCCATCGCCCATACCTGGGTCACCCCACTGCCAACAAGCAGCATGACCCCCTCCAATCCCCACTTCCCAACAGCATCTAGCAATAGTATCCGACACTGGAAGAGGGACAGAGGGATGTAAATCATGTAGCAGTGAGCTCCCATAAGTAATCCTAGCCCCCTAAATCCTCCCATATAATCCCTACACATTCCAAGCAATAAATACAATAACTAACTATCAAACACAATTCAAATAATGCCTAAATAACTGCCTAGCCTGCTTAACCAATAAAACTAATACATTAACTAATCATTTAAAACAGAACAAACTAAATCACAGTAATGCTCTGACTAGACATTTCTTACCACAATTATAATATAAAAGATAAATACAAACTGTTTATCTTTGCACAGTTTAAAACCATACAGAATAAACCAGCCCATTTTCTTTTTTCATTTACAATCAGAAACCACCCTCCCAATAAACCAATCCAATGCATTTTTATTTTATTTGTTTAAATATATAAAATCAGTGATACCAATATCTAACAGAATTTTTCTCACTGAGTGGCGCTCACGCCACTCACAATGCTCTCACCACGGCGCTCGCGCCTGTGGTCAGCGCAAGCTTTTGATGTGGGTAAAAGCCCCTCCCCAGTACAGGTACAGCCAATAGTGCTGGTCCGCCACCGGACCCCCTCCAAATTAGCTGATTGCAGTCCAAAACACACAATTTGAAGGCCCAGTAATGCAGGGAAAAGTTAAGTTTTATGTTGCTGCCCGTAGCAAATGTCCAAGGAGATTGAGTCACTTGATGGAAATATAGCAGCTCTCACCTGCTCCGACAGCTCTTTCTCCTGGTCGCTCTGAACAGCTGAACCTGCTATGCTTACAACACTTCAAGAGGGCAGGACAAACAATTGAGGGCAGATTCAGGTTGTCACAGCACTGCTACACAGGTAATAAAGAGAGTCACTGTCAGTCAATAAATATTTTGATTCCCCCCTCCACTAAAGTACTAGGCTAGCTAAGCGAGGTTTATTTGTATTAAGTCCAAAGTCCTCCTCCTCAGTTGTTCCCAAAAAAGATCCTCCATCTATCAAGGCACTGGGCAGGTTTGGTCTCACAGCCACACACACACACACACACACACACACGTTTCCACCAATGCTGAATGTATGTAGCTATCTTTTTGTACTGTAACTGTTTTTTATTTATAATAAGTATTCAGTTGTTACTTTACACAAGTGCCTCTACCTTTAGGATCTCGGGGCAGGTTTGGCAGTCTCACACTCTCACAGCCCCTGCCACACACAACACACCTCCTCCACCAATGCATGTAGCAGTAGCAGCTAGGTTAATTTTTTTTTTCTGTAGCTCAGAAAAATGCCTTTTCCCTTTAGTTTACTTTATTCCTGTAGTTTCAGTTGTTCCCCAAGTTCCTCTACCCAGTGTCTTAGGCAAGGATCTGCAGTCTGCAGAGTCTCTCTACAGCCAAGACACTCATACCCCGCTGTCCCCCTTCCACTTCCACCACTGGGACAGTCTCAGAGACAGTGGGACCGTACTAAGCTAGCTTGGAATAAGTGTGGTATATAGTAGGTTAGGTAAGGAGGGTTGGGTGAAGGTTTATTATAGTTTTATTATAGTTTTCTTTCTGTGTATAAAATAAAAAAAAGTATTTTTTTCTTAAATCGTAGTTCAATTGTTGTGTTGTTCACACGTTACTTTCTACACTCTGGGCAAGGCAGGCTCTGTCTAGTGGGCTCACATCCACAGGCACACACACCCCAGCTTCCACCTATTAGTTTGTTTTCTTTTGGGGGGGTGGGAGAAGGAAAAATGCTTTTTCTTTTATATATCAGTTATTATCAGTCAGTCCCTGACCTCTGCTCTCTCAATCTCAGGGAGGGTCGGCTTGGTCACTCACACACACACCCTTAACCTTACCACACGAGTACTCAGTAGAGTAGATAGATGTCTAATTATTTATTGAAGAAATGCTTACATTTTCTTTAATGTTTCTACAGTTTACTTGTTCACATTCACAACATTGTCTGGTCTGCCTGCTGCCCTAGCAGGCAAGCATAGTAGTCTCACAAGTTCAATACACAATCACTTCCCCCTCTTAGAGTCTTAAGTGTTTTTGTATTTAAGAACTGTATCCTTTTCTTTCTATTTTTCTTCACTTCACATGTCTGTCCCCAGTCAGTTGGCCAGTTGAGTCCACACAGTCAGACAAAACACAAACACAGCCCCTTGAATTCAATGTGCAGTGCTTTTGCTTCTCCCTTCTTTTTTTCTCTAAACATTTTTTTATATCTTTTGTAAGAATCAGCAGATTGTTTGATTAGACAGAGACTTTGCTCTCTCCATAACAGGCAAACACCTTTGGTAATGCTCCTTTTCACAAAAATATGATCTCTGTCACATCCCCCTCCCCCCAGACTTCAGATTCTCTTAATCTCCCGCTCGCTTGGTGCTCCCAACCCTCAGACCAGTCCCGATATAATTATATATTTTTAAAAGTTCTCTCTCCACGTACTACTGTACTGATCTGCTGGCCAAACAAGATATTTGTAGTGATTGTGACTCATGCCGGCCCCAAATACACACAGTGTGAGGAGGCACCGACACCAAATGCTGCTGCTCCAAAAGAAAAGCTGTGCTGTCTCCGAGTGTCAGTAGCAAAATGGCCCCTCTGCCAATGTGTGCCAAGCTACTAACACTCTGAGCTCCACCCCAAAGCACGATAGCCAAAAGCCAGGACTGACAGGCACTGTACCATCAGCTATATGTTGGGCCAGTCATGATCGCGTTTCTTCTTAGCACTTCTCCCGAGTGTCTGCTGGTGCCCGACCTCCATGCCCAACTGCACAGTCAAGTTGGGGCATGGGGGCACACATTCAACAACACTGTGCCACGCAGCCTGCCATGTGACCACAGTAAGAAACAATCAGGTGACTGGAGTCTAGCTTGGCTCCCTCCGTTGGGACCTGGGAAGGACATCTAGTGGCCAGTGAGGAAAAACCAGATAAAAACCTGAAAGTTTTAAACTGCAGTTTGGTAGCGCATGGGACAAGCAGAATTCTGGCATCTGCTTTACCCCACATAAAAACTGCTTGTCCAGGATGTTGGGCTATTGGATTTGGCAAGCCCTGGGTACCTCCACCATCTCTAGCGATGCATTGAAAAGTACAGCCAGTGGTTCCGCCAGCACTTCCCTGAATTCCTTTAGTACTGTGGGGTGGATCCCATCTGGCCCCATTTCCTCATCTGCTTTTATTTTCCCAGTTAATATTGCTTATATGACCACTCAGTTTAGATTTTTTGTATATAGTAGGCCCAAATATTTATAAGATTACTGCCTGAGTTTAGTTCCTTCATTACACAAGACATAGTTGTATTTGTTTTGGTTTTATGACCAAAACTTAATAACGGAGTCTTTGCCTGACCAATCCAAAGAAATTGTGACATACTTAAATCTGTAAATTTATTCCTCTTGCTTTGTAGGCCTATTAGAGATACAGATATGGTAAAAATTGTCTGCATATGCTAGTTGAAGAATTTTTCTTACAAACACTTTAAAAGTGGGGAATTCATTATGGCAAAGTAGTTTTCTCATCTAATTTATGTAAAGATGAAAAAGGAGAGGGACTAGAATACAGCCCTATTGAATGCTAATATGTGTTCTTATGGTATTGGTTAAATTACCAGAAAAACTGTATTCAACCTTTAGCCATTTGTAACCCCTCTACAACTGGGGGTTCCAGAAAGTCTTCCTTGGGTGTGCCTGAATGTCCACTGCCAGGCTGGTATCCTGTGTCTTAGCGTTTTAGAAGTGTTTGTATGAGAGTGCATTAATGCCTCTTTGCTCTGTCTCTTTAAGAGCTGCCTATATTGTGGTGCTTATTTAATCTGGGAGGGGGCTAAGTGTTTCTGTGCTCGAGTCCTGCCTGAGCTGCCAGATAATCGCTCCAGTCTGCCATCGCTAGTTGCGCAGAGGGAGCTCTATTAGAAGCTGTACTTATTTGCTGATTATCTGTTGGAATAGTAATGATATTGTAGTTTGTCTAACCTGCCTTCTTTGCAACATGGACAGTTCTGTTTATCACTGCCATATTGGTTCTGGACTGCCAGAATGGCCCAATTAGTAACTTTGGGGACCCTAAAATGGAGTCTGTCCCCAGGGGTCTTGTGGGAGTCAATTTCTGTAGGAATTGTAGTTTTGAGACTTTGATGCCTAAATGCACCTGGAGGAGGAGCCCTTGCTTTGACAGACAGATGAAGCAATGAAATTAATCTTTTGGACCAAAGGGAAATTCCCAAGCTGCCTGCTGCAGTAAGTCAGTCTGGAGGTAGAGTTTGGAGAGTGAACTGCTCGAGTGATTCAAGCAGCTGCTTCTGCATAGTTTGCATGGGAGATTGGTGGAAAGGCTGAGTTTGGCCTGTCTGCGTGCTGTTCCTCGAGAGGGAATTCTTTGAAAAGGCTTAGTAATCAGACTGTATCTGAATCAGAGTGTGACAAAGCCACTGAAGAGTGACCAGATTTAAACCTGAAGAAGACCGAAGATTTGCTGTACGCGATTGGCCTGCAGGGCATCCATTCACTACAGAACTCCCAGTTTTGCTCAGAGACACTGATATTGTGACCAAACTGCTATCCGTTTGGTGGTATGGTGATTGCTTTACTATAAATGTGCTGTGCTGTAGTGGGCCGCGATTAGGTTCCCCACTGTTTAATTTTGCCACATTTGTTGGAAGCTGCATCCAGCTTTCTTGGACTGATATCCGCACTGTCTTATCAGGCCTGGGCCCTGCCACACTGGCCCAGTCAGCTACTTCAGGCACAGAGAACACCATTGATGAGAGACCTGCCCGGGGATGAGCCCCCTACTCAACATCACCAACAGGAACGACACCATGGTGAATTGTGTGGGCCTTGCTTCTCCTGGCAAACCAGCAAGTCATCCTGCAGTCTTCATTTCATCCATCCTGTGTCCTGTACTGGGTAGCGTGAGCAAACACCAGTGTAGCTCCCTGCAACAACAGCTCAATCAAAGTGTGTCATCTGATTTAATTGTTTTGCTTAATCTTCACGAGCTGAGCCTCCTGGCTCCAGATTATAAATTGTGTGTGGTTGCGCATGCCTTTTCTTTTTATCACAGGGCCCCAACCAGCTGTGACACCGCCCTACCCCGGGCGATGTTCCAGACTAGCCCACCTTATTTCCAACTAAGTACCCAGAGCATGTGACTATGTTGAGAGACTAAAAAGTGCATGCATAATTGCCAACTAGAGCAGTTATAGAATCAATAAACCTGATTACACCCCTCCCTTGTTCAAGTCCCCTGAATAAATCAGATCTAACTCTTTTTGCATTTAATCTAACTGTGGTTCCAGATTGTACCAAAAGCACTGTACTGTTGTTATTTGCTGTGCCTAACCTTGTTTTACAAGGGGTTTCCAGGGTCGAACTGGTGGAACCAGCCTTGGTGGTAAGTACAAACAGTGTGGGGATTTGTATGCTGAATAGGGGCTGCTGTGAAAGTGTTTGTTGCATATTGTCTAGGCCACTAGAGGGGAAAGAGGGGTTATAGTGTCCCAGAGGACTGTACCCAGGTTAGCCTTGTTACTAACAACCCTGTCCTTTGGGTGGAGGCACCTGTTTCAGTACCCAGGCCCTTAACCTGCAACTAGCCACGCAGGCAGAGGTAGTAGCCCTTGGAATAGTGCCACCTACAGATTACACATGTGTCTTCATGAAGTCTTATCAAGATGTCCAACAAAAATGTATCAATACCAAAATTGTATAATGTAGGCCATAGAGTTTTCTGATCGGTTTCACCTTCTGGCTTTGACAAAGCCAGAAGATAAAACTGGTCGGGGTTCTTGGCAGGCATACTATACCACCACTGACAGGTAAATGCATTGTATACTTTTGTGATGTGTCACTGTGACATTTTAATATCTATTTTTGCTAAATAAAGTTTGTTAGTTCATGAAGTCTGCTGCCAGCATGTTTGCTTTGTCAGATTAATTTAGTCAGATTTTTTTAGCTAGCTTACAGGTTGAATTAAATCAATTATGTACCATTTTTACCTTGTTGTTTTTATTATAATTATTATTGACATACAATAAAGGCGCAAGAAAAGGTAGAAGAGTTTCCCATTAGGTAATTGGAGAATTTAATAAAGCCTTCTGCAGCCAGCCCAGTGGCGCAGAGGGCTGAGACGCTGAAGCCTTACCTAATGTCACGCCGGCCACCCAGGTTCAGGAATGACATCGGGTTGTCGGAGAGCTGGCATGGGAGAGGGAGCAGGACTGAGCAACCGAAAGGTAGCTCTCCTCTCCCGGGGTGGTTGTTTCCTCCTATAGTTCCACTCCCACATGGCGGAAGCCCGATGGGTAGCATAGACAGGAGGGGTGGCAGTCTATCGGGAGGGCTCCTCAAGATGTGGCATGCGCATGCCTCCACACGCACGTGGATGCCTGGGATATGGAGTGGGGAGAAAATAGGGGTAAAAACTAATAAAAATCTATAAGGAAAGCAAATAAATAAAGCATTATGTCCCTGTATTTGTGATTTAATTTTGCTTGGTTCTGCATGTGATAGCATTTGTCCTATATTTTCTGAGGACCACTGTATTCTTTTGGAATTAAGTATTTCATATCATTCATTATGTGTGTTCAGCAAATCTGCATTAATATTGAAGTAGTTTAATTTTATTGCAAGTGGAAAATGAGGTGATTCTGGACATTGCTTTACATATAGGCCCACCACTTCCCCTAGAACATTAATATATGAAAAAAAAAATAAAGATGTTCCATTGAATGAATTGAAAGTGCATACTGCTTTACTGCTGCACTTTGTTCTCTGATTTATTAAAATTAGGTTCAACTCTAAAACAAGAGAGTTTATCAATATCCCTATCCTACTCTGTTTTGTGTCTTGTGCCTTTCTTTTATCTGTAAGGTTCTCATTTAGTATACTTATCCCATTTGTACAGTATACTCTAAAATGGAAGAAGAAGATAGAGTTTGTGGTTCCCTAACTGGTAGTCTTCCATTTAAATTACCTACCAAAAATACATTGTAGTCAGATATTCAGCTACTATTGCCCTCATGTATTTTTTAAAGTGGTCCCTGACTTTATTATGATCTATATATGAAATCTTCAGTGGAATATGTATATTTACTAAGATAATATTTATGTTACTTCCTGTACTTTTGTTTGTTATAATATTATTAATACCTGAGTCCATTTTTGAAACTTTAAAGGGACACTGTCAGCCCTTTATTTATGTTTTCACTCGGAAGGCAGAAACCTACCTTCACTCATTGCATTAGTCCCTCTTGTGACATAATATTTATATCCACAAGGTAGTCCTCATAAAAATAATTACTTTTCAGATATTTTTAATAAATAGCCAAACCCTTCCAGTCTGCTCTTGATTGTCCTCGCCTCCAATACCAAAGCACAGTAACAATTGTAAAGAATAGAGGCTGGTGTTGATTTGCTCAACCAGCTAAATCGTCATACTACAAAAAAGTTGAACTTAGAAAAGTGCTTATTTTTTTGAAACAATGGCTAAAAAGTAGTTAAATCACAGTCTGACTGTCGAGTCAAGATACTGGCTCTGTGCATATGCATATGGGCAGTATAGACCAGTATCACCGCTCGACTTTCAGGCCATAATTTAACTAACTTTTAGCCCCAGTTTCCAAGAAATAAGCACTTTCGTGAGCTCAGCTTTCTTTGTAGTACCATAAAATGTATTTCGCTGAAGTTGGGTACAATAATCAGTGCACAAGCCTCAGGACCATTTACAATTGTGACCACTGTTTTGGCACCGCACACGAACAATTGGAGTGGGGTTTGGCTGTTTATTAAAATGCCTAAAAAGTAATTATTTTTATGGGGACTACCTTGTGGATATACATATTATGACATAAAGGGAAGGGAAAGGAGAAATTATTTAACCAGGAAAGGCACTCTAAGCCAGAGTTTGTTTCCGGGTACAATCTGGGAGCACAAGGAAGTTAAGTGACTTGCTCAGGATCACATGGTATGCAAGTGGGGGCCGATGGGATTCAAACTCTGGTCTCCAGGTTTTCAGCTCAGTATCCTTAACCACTACGCTATATTGCCTCTAAGTGGAACTGATGCAGTGAGTGAAGGCAGGTTTCTGCTTTACAAGTGAAAACGTAAGTAAAGGGCTGACAGTGTTCCTTTAATATATTTTAGGAGCCTAATAACCATGAACAGTCCCATCTGAGTTCTTCATGTTTTTTTATAATCTTTTTACCTTATTAGTAAATGTTTCAAACTCTGGAAATGTGGGAGTGGATATTGGCCACCTTGTTTCTTGGAGGATTATGACATCAAATGAATAAATAAACTCTGTACATTGGATATCTCGATATTTTGTAAATAATCCATCTCTATTTCAAGATGGGACAATCCAATAATAATAATCCAGCTCCCCCAGCAGTAGGGCTAAGATCTCAGGGTCCCCAGCCACCCTCTCTGTTTGGGAAATTTTCAGCCTGCTGGCAATCTGCCTCATTCAGAAGGGTAATTCCAGGACTATATATGAGGGGACATTCAATAAGTATCTGGGGACAGTGGCAATTGCAACTGTAAACATGGGTCCAGGACTTATCGATATGTTGAAGTAGAGCCTGACCCATTGGGTAAGAAGACAGAAATAGAGAATAAAAAACATAGTTAGCATGAGTAAACCTGGCCATTTTCATGGTCATTAAACAGTATAATATGTTTCGAATAGTCACTCTTTATACTTTTTTAGAAGTCCCAACTATGTATTTTTTACAATGTCTTCGCCCATAATTGACCAGCTGACATGTAATATCTCATTTTCAGTGGGATGCTGCTTCTTCCTATTTTTACAGCTAGATGGGCTGCAGGACTGAGAAGCTAAAATGCTCATGGTCACAAACTGAGTAAGTAGTATGGGTGGGATATGAACCTGCCTCCTGCTTCCCAAGTCTCTGCTTGAACCACAAGACTACTCTGACTTAAGATAAACTATTGATCAGAGTCCTTAATGTCTGGCACCAAGCATTCCGGAAAGTTGAAAGGTCCAGATGTGGATTACACCTCTTATGTGGGCCTGCTCTGCTTAGCTTTTTGCAAAACTGGTGGGACAGGTTGAGGGAACACTCTAATCCTAAGAGACATTTGCTTGGCTTCTAGAAGGAAGGCATATATAGTACAGTCGGGTAGGTTTCTCCTTCTTCTATATCAGGTTGTCCTTGCCATGTTTCTTTTTGCCCTGACACTTGCTTTGGATGCAGAACTGAAGCATGATTTGTAACTGTATGGCAGGCAAGTGTTCACAAAAATAGTTGCCAGAGGTCCTCAGCTGGCCAGCAGCCTCTCATTTGTACACCAGTAGTCCTTGCTGATTCCACATAACCAAACACTTCTTAACAGGGTCCATTTTGCACTGCTCTCCATCAGTGTACTGTGCCTTTAAACTTTGGCCTCCTAGAAGCTGAACTTCCAGCCTTTCACAAATCCAGTGTTTTTTTCAGATGAGAGGTGCAGTAGAGGTATTGTACCTTCTGTCTGCTTCTGGTGATTGTTTAGGAAAAAGTTCAGGATCCCAGAGCACTAGTTGAAAACAGCAGGGGATAACTTTAAGATCTTGGTCAATATTCCTTCTTTGACCTAATAAAGTAATGACACCTACCAGTAGCAAAAAGACTCCTTCGATGCCATAATCTGTACTCCCCAGCACAACTGATATAAGTTAGTCAGCAAATCAAAGCACTCCAACTTATATTATATAAAACGGCATGGAATTTTTCTGACTTTTGATTAGTAGAAACTATTCTAAACAATGATGTTATCAAAGTACAAAATCACACTTCATAAAAATCCCTGGCCTGGTTCCATCTGAGGCCTTCTGTTGCCTGAGTGGGGGAGTGAACATTCTGCCTCAGTAAATTCAACTACATCACTGGGTCTGATGGTTGAGGACAAACGTCTGTAAGTATGCCTGGTAAATGATGTGGTCCCTTCACCTGAGGTAGAACTAGGGGTACAGTCCACGTATTTAAGGTCCACTGTTCCTTATGCTAATGAGGAGTCACACTTTCCAGAAATGCAAGGATCCAGAGCCAGCCCGGTGGTGTAGAGGGCTGAGGCACTGGTACCTTACCTCTTACCATGCTGGAGACATGGGGTCGGGAGTGAGCTCAGGGTGCTGGGGTTGGCCAGGGGAGAGAGGATTGAGCATCCGAAGAACAGCTTTCCTCTCTCAGGGAGGAGTGGGTAGGGATCCCTGGCAGCAGCAACTCCATACGGAGGTGTACTGTGCAACAGCCAGAGCTACATAAGGGATCGGGGGAGGCAACGGTGGACATCCACAGGAGGAGTGCAGGAACGTGCTCGTACCTGCGCTGGATGTCATTGCAGGTCCGCGCCTCTGGGGGTAGCCATGAAAATAGGAAAAACTCCAAGCATTGGGAGAAAGACACCACTCTAGCCCACCACGTCCTCTGCTGACTCCTGCTCTCCAGACCTGCGTGCCCCCATCCTTCACCTCCACCTGTGCCTGCTACTACATGAAAGGAATGATCACCATGGAGCAGAAGACAGCCCCACACTGGGGGGGGGGGTCATGAGCGGGGGTCACCTCACAGGTGAGTCATGGGTGGGATAGGGGAATGGGTCTCTGGCTAGAGAGGAGCACAGCAGGATGGGATCAGGGTGGTGCTTGCTGATGGGGTCTAAATGCATGGTGACCGGAGGGAAAAAGAGTAAAAAAAAAAAAAGAAATGCAAGAATCCAAAGAAAGGAAAGTGCTGGACTTCTATTAAAGGAATTTCTTTCAGAGTTTATTACAACAATTAACCATCAGTAAATACAAATTTCTTAGAAAATTTCACACTATTTTAATATTATTCATTTCATTTAATTTAGTAATCCTGGTATCTTTCCTGAACTGAGTAATTTAGTTTTCCATTTAGTAGTGGAAGCAATATGCTTTCTAATGCCACTTGAATAATAGCAAAGGCTGACATTTTGAGTGCCTCTGCTCCTTCCTGAGGGCATATGGCATCAACGGACAAAAGAAAAACGTGTTTTACATCTCATAGCTATAGTTTTATATTTAATGTTAGCATGTAATATGGTGTACTTTGTTTTACGTTGGAAAGTTTCCTAATACAGTGCTCTTCAGCTGCAGTTCAGTGCCTCCAAGAATGGCAGGTTTTTACTGTGCCGTTGCTGAAATAGGGGGTACCTTGACACTGCGCTGATTACCACCCAGGAAGTAATATAATTTCCCCCTGCCACACAGTAGTGCAAATCCTAAACAATAACTGTAACTGTGAAAAGAAACTGCTAATAAGCCAAGTTTAAAATGCAATAAACCCAGAAATTTATTTCTGGGTTTTCATTCCCCTCTGTTACTACCCAGAAAACTCCATTTGCCCTTTCCTCCCTCAACCTTTCTAAATCTAGCACTGACAGGCTGCATCCTAAACTCTTCCACCTTTGTGCTCTTGCCATCACCTCTTCCTTACTTTGTAAGATTTCCACGGTTCTCTCCCTTCATAAAGAGGGTGGTCTTCCTCCACTAGCAACTTCTGTCCTATCTCCCTCCTCCCTCCACTTGTGAAGCTGCAAAACTCAAGCCAAAGTTTATTGATCGGCTTAAAGCCATTGCAATATCAAAGGAGCACAAAAAAAATAAACATACATTATAATCAGAGATAAAATGCAGTTTCATCCATTACAGCTGTTAGAATAATAACAATGATTACATATTGATAAATCTTATGTTGTCCAAAAATTACTTTCTTAAAACCTAATATATAAGCGTGTAACATTATCGCTATATCAAATCCCTGTCACTTCATTTCTAAATTTTATGGGTTAAAACAATACATTGAAACAGTACAATTCATTTACGTCAAAGAAAGGGGAATTTCAGTACTGTAAGCAATTCGGTCTTTACAGCGACTAGTTTTGTAGTCCTTAATCCTATACTTTAAAACCCTGTATTCTTTTTATTCTTAATTTCATACACTCTCTTAAGTATATGGCTAGATTGTTTAGGACCTCTGTTTTTTCTGCACTGAATAATAAGTTGAGGACATATCTTGTTGGCATATATAGGGATCCAATATATGTCCCCAATCTTTTTTCCCAGATATGTTTGTACCACGGGCATATAAGTACCACATGTTTTAAATCCTCCGGTTCCGGTAGTTTGCAGTAACAATTTCTTGTTTTCTCCCAGAGATATTCTTTATCATGTCTTAAGTCTAGAATGTTACTCGGGAACTGCTCAAATCTAAATTTGGTTAAAACACTTCTATTTTCTGGGTCATGCACAAGATTTAAGTATGGTCTTAGGAAGTGTTCTTTTATGTTATTCGTTAACCAGGGGGCAACTCTCAGTGTTGCTATGTTTTTGAAGTCTGCTACTTTAGAATTTTCCTTCATCAGTTTGGCAATATATACTGTATATGTTTGACTGATGCTAATCTTCTGGGTAACCCAGTTCCACAGATATTGTAAATCATTCTCTCTCATTACCTTATATACAGTGCTAAGCTATCCATCCTTATTACTTGCCAGTGACTGTATTTTTTCTTTTAAACATTAAGCATTAATTAATTTTTTTTTTTTTTTTTTTTGAAATTGCAATTTTTTTATTATTTCCTTTTTCCAAGTTACAACAGGGTACAGAAGAAAAAAAAGGGAAAAGGGACATATGGAGGCAAAATACATTTTGACTGGCCTGAGAGGAAATATATACAATCGCCAAACAAAAATTTGATCTGGCCCCTCCCATACTCGGAGTACATTCTGAACACTTATCAAACTATGACCCAGCCAAACTCTAAGGCCGGTGGCCTAATTTCTTAGCCCCTTTAAAAGTCAGGCCCTAAAGCCTCCCAAATAAAATAAAGACAGAACCAGAGAGGACTATCCCACATCCGGACTGTCCAAGTGGGAAGGCCCAAACACGGGGAAACAGGACAGAAAATCTACATACATATACCCCAAAACCCACTCCCCCACAAACCACCCCCCCTTCCCTAGACCCGTGGTGAGAGTGCTCCTTCTGATTTTAAAATTGGGATCAGGCTTTTCATCTAGGATATCCTTTACCTTTGGGTTCACCTCCGACGGCCCATATCGGCCCCCTAATCCAGAGCTTCTCTAGCCAAAATTTTAACAACTGTGGTTCCCTCTTCGACACCCAGGTATTCAAAGAATGGGAGCCAGCGAGATCTATGTAAGTCAGACTTTAAGTTTAGGTTCACCATAAGCCTTTCCATTAATTTAATTTGGTTACAGCAAGATAACCAATATTCTCCACTAGGAGGAGTCTTAGACAACCATAGCCTGGTAATTGCCTTCTGGGCCATGGCCAATAGGATTGGAAACAGATAGTAAGCCTTGGATCCTGTTAGTCCTTTTAGGGCTTCCCTAATAGCAAATGACGAGGATGATCCAGATTTCCCATCTGTAAAATCTGTGTCAGTCCATTATTAATGCCCTCCCAGTAACTTTTAATAATCGGGCATCCCCCAAAAATGTGTTCGTGCATCCCCATCTGCCCACAGCCCCTCCAGCAATCCGCTGAGCGAGACTGACCAAAGTGTTTAGTCAATACTGGTGTCCTAAAAAATCTTGTAAGTACTTTCCACCTGAATTCCCTCCAGGAATTTGACGCCGAGGTTCTGTATGCCATCCTCCAAATTACCTCCCATTTTACCTCCCCCTCTCTCAGTCTCAGTTCCTCTTCCCAGATTTTCTGAATCCTCTGCCTGGGTTTCGACTCCAGTGGTTCCCCTGCCTGATAGATCTTGGAGATCAAGTGGGTCATTTGCGGCAATTCCCTTAACCACTCTATGAGCGATTCGACAAGGGAATCCTTAGGTGCAGACCCATGGTTCCCCCTCTGTCCCTCTTCCTCCCGCAAGTAATGTCTAACCTGCAAGTAGGCAAAGAAATCAGATGAGGGAATTTTAAATTCCTGCTGAATCTGTGTGAAACTTTTCACAATGTCCCCACTGAATAACTGAGCGAAATTGCCCAATCCTAACTTCAGCCACCTCAGGAAGACTGGATTTTCTGCCCCTAATTTGAACTCAGGTCTTTCCAAAATTTTCCCCTGTCTTAACACCAGCGCCTGTGCCTTAGAGCCTGATTCTTTCACCGTCTGGAACCAGAGCACAATTAGTGTTTTGAGCCCCGGGTTGGGCAGGCTATGAATTACCCTGGGGTTCTTTCTATTAAAGAGAATTGATGACAGGGAATATGGATGTATATGCTGCAAGTCCATTCTGGCCCAGCTCTGAACCGGCACCGGGGATATGTAGACCAGCAAGTACTGCAGCTGTGCCGCTCTGAAGTACCTCAAAGTCCGGAACTCCCAGACCCCCCTTCCCTTTGGATAACTTCAACAGCGCCCAGCTCAGCCTCAGCTTCTTCTAGCCCAAATAAAATTGCTTATCACCTTTTGTAAGTCAGCCCAAAATTTTTTGGAGGGACTTAGGGGGATGGCATCAAACAAGAACAGCATCCTTGGTAGGACATTCATTCTTATCAACTCTACTCTGCCAGAAATACTAAGCGGTAGGGACGCCCACCTGGCACAGTCCTCCCTCACACAATCTAGCAGTCTCAAGTGGTTAACCTTAAAGTGTTTACCTGCATCCCTTGGGATATATACTCCCAGATAGCGGAAATGAGTGGTGTTCCACCTTAGATCCGTCATACCTCTTACCAGGGCTGAAACTCCTGCTCCTAAAGTAATTGCCTCTGCCTTAGAGTCATTAATCTTAAAGCCCGATACAGAGCCAAACTCCTTCAATGCATTCATCGCAATTGGCAAGGAGCATTGAGGGTCACCTAAATACAAGAGGGTGTCGTCCGTATATAGAGATATGCAGTTGTCCACTCCCCCCACCGGAATCCTCACTATGCCTTCATGGAACCGAAAGGCTTCGTCCAATGGCTCCATTCTCAGTGCGAAAAGAAGAGGTGAGAGGGTACAACCCTGCCTCGTACCCCTCTTGATATAAAAGGGCCGAGAGAAGAGACCATTTAGTCTGACCCTAGCTGAGGGTTTAGCATATAGGGTGTCCACCCATGCCTGAACTTGGGGCCGAAACCAAACTTCTTCAGGACCTCATCTAGGTATCCCCACTCTAGGCGATCAAAGGCCTTTTTGGCATCTAATGTAATCACCACTGCTTGCCTTTTCTTACCCTCGCATTGGACATGGGCCAATATGGTGAGCAGCTGCCTGACATTGTCATGGAGGTGTCTACCTGGCATAAAGCCCGACTGGTCCGGGTGGACCAGCATGGTCACCACCGACTGAAGCCTATTCGCTACCATTCTAGCAAAAATCTTAACATCCAGGTTAAGCAACGATATAGGGCGGTAGCTGCCACACAGGGATAGGTCTTTGTCCGGCTTAGGGATGACAGATATTAAGGCGTGCGCCCAGGTGTCCGGGGCATCCGAGGTTATATGGGCTCCGTTACAGACTTCCAGAAGTAAAGGAGCTAACTGTTCACTGAACTTTTGATAGAACTCTGCTATATACCCATCAGGGCCTGGGGCTTTGTTATGCTTCAATTTTTTGATCACCTCTTTCAACTCCAGCATGGAGAATGGTCTGTCCAATTCTTTTTCGAGGTCTTGCGAGAGCTTAGGCAGTTTAAGACCCTCGAGAAAGTGCTTGATCAGGTCCAACTGGTTCACCCCAGCCTCAGATTTGTATAAATTTTCATAGAACTCCCTAAAACAATCTTCTATTTGGGAGGCTGCTGTTAAATGTTTCCCCGGGAGTGAGGGGTCCTGCACCCCAGAGATGAACCTGTCAGCCTCTTGTTTCCTCAGTCTGAAGGCACGTAACCTACCCGCTCTATCACCTCTGCTATAATATTTTTGTGCCGTAAACCTGAGGGCATTTTCAGTTTTTGACAACAGGAGGCGCTGTAATTGTTCCCTTGCCACTTGAAGCTCCTTAAGTACACTTCTCACTCCTCCTTTTTTATGGGTCCCCTCTAACTCCTTAATTTTCTGCTCCAGAACCTCTTGTTGTTGCTGTCTGGCCCTCTTTTGTTGTGTTGAGTATGAGATTACCTCACCTCTCACCACTGCCTTTAGCCCATCCCAGAGGTACTTCACCCTTTGACACCGACCCCGTATTCTCCCTGAGATAATTTACTATCACCTCTTTGATCTTGGCTACAAAGTCCTTGTCTTTGAGGAGTCCAGCGTTTTAGTGCCACAAGGACTACTTGTTCTGCCGGCCAAAAGAAATGGATAGGCTGACTTTAGCATGGTCAGAGATATACATGGGGTATATCTGTTGGTCTACAATGGACTCTACCCAGGATTTAGGCATGCAAAATCTATCCAACCTTGAATAGGAGTCTTGTGGGTGAGAGTAAAAGGTGAAGCCCCTGCTGGAGGGATAACTATCTCTCCATGTGTCAACCAATCCCAACTCCCTGTGCAGGTGGGACAATGTCCTGAGGCCTGCACCTTTCTCCTTACCTCCATGACTTCCTGATCTGTCCAGCCTAGCCTCTTCCACACAATTCCAGTCCCCTCCTGTAACCAAGTGGCCCTCAGGAAGCGCCGCCACTACCCTGAATGCATACCTGAAAAACTTCGGGTTGACGGGCATGGGAGCATATTCGTTGACAATATGGATTACCCTATCCGAGATCCTTCCTGAAAGGACCACCATTCTGCCTTCTTCATCCGAAAATGAATTTAGCAGAACAAATCCAAGTCCCTTTCACACTAAGAGAGCAACCCTAGCCTTCTTTGGATTATTGTTAGATGCAGAAAAAACTTCCCCTACCCACATGCGGCGTAATTTTCTGTGTTCCAATCTCGATAGGTGGGTTTCCTGCAAGAGGCCAATGTCACAGTGCACCTTCGCTAAATCTTGTAAAATACTGTGCCTCTTAGCAGGAGAACCCAAACCCTTGACATTATATATCACTAGTTTTAGGGTCCCCATATTGGTTTCTCACCAATTTCATCCGCTCCCACCTTCTCCTTTGCCTGATGTTCCAACCCGTGTCTCCCTGATCCTGGAGGGCAATGAACAGGACCTCATAGGTGCCTATAAAACAGCCTTCACCACGGGCCACCCTCCCTTCCCCCATGTACCCCCCATCCCTCCCCCAACCTACCAATTTTAACAGACCAAGTACATACCATAAGAGTGCATTACCATAGAAGAACTATATACAGTATAGTCCAATCGGACTGTGGTCGGAGAGAAGTTCCCTCTGCCCAAGAGCAAGGGCTGCTGCATAGCCTTCAACCTCCCCCCCCTTCGGTAAGGCAGTAGGGGAGGTGATCTCCCAGGGTGTCGTTACAGCAGGAAGGCTACAGCCCCTGGGGTGTCGGCACGATCCACGGGAAAAGCAGATTACTGGATCATGGTCAACCAACTGCCGCAGGGATGCCTGTCCCCTGAACTTACTTCCGATGATGGTGGTGCAGTAAATTTGTCATACGAGACTGAAGGGTCAGTGAGAGCAACGCAGGGCTGCATCCGTCACTGCCCGCCAGACTGCAACTGAAACCGGTGCCCAAATAAATAATAAAATAAGAATGAAAGGGGAGACAGACTGGGGAGGGGGAAAAGAAGGGCAGAAAATGGGGGGAGGAGTGGGACCATGGAGGGAGGAGACAAACACGAGGGAGCTGGGAAAAAGGGGAAATTTAACATAATGACATAGTGAGCATTATGGGGTGGGAGGCCCTGCACAGGCTCGTTGAGCCCCACTGTTAATGACACAGCATGCCCTCTAAACATCCACCTTCACGGCCCAGCAGAGGCCCCCCCCCACAAGGCATAACTTAACTTCTTTGCCTCCGCCTCCCCCTATGTTTTGAAAGGGAGGATAAATAAATCCAGGGTCAGTCAGCATGGATCCTGGGAGTGAACACAGAACACACCCAATTCACGACCAGGTTCATAACCAAACTCCACCCTCCCGTGCGCGAGAGGCCTTTCTGATAATTTATCTCCAGGGCTCTCCCAAATTTGCAGGCCCAGATTCAGGACCAGACTGATTCACTTCGCTCACTCACCTTCCGCCCCTCACAGCTGGGCTGAGATCCCAAAACCACGAGCGGAAGGCCCTCCTGCCCTCATATTAAACCACATGGTAAACAAGTATAACAAATTAGATCAGTCTATCCGGAATGAGTAATCCAAGGAGAAAACCACCAAGTCCAGCTCAGTCTCTATCAGGTCGTCTTCTTATCTCAGAGACCTTTCCCCAGCTAGCACAGATCCTTGCACAGTTGATCATCCAGGCCCCCGGTCTTAATCTCCTTCCCTCCAGCCTCCTTACTTATCGTTGACTAATTTAGGTGCAACAAAGTCTGTTCCCGAATGTCTGGTTACAGGTCTGGGAGTGCAATTCCAGCTTTCTGGAGTGGCCTTCTCACCTGTAGGAGGGAATCATACAGCTTGCTGCCGGTGGACCATTGAACTAACAATTTTCTGGGTATCTCAAAAAAGCTTTTATCTGCTTTTCTCTCAGCCGCTTAATGACTGCCAGGATCCTTTTCCGCTTCTGCATGGTAGCCGGGGGGAAATCGTGGTCTAGGTAAACCCTTTTTCCATCCAGATTTAAATCTCTTTTACCCCAGGCTTTGCGCAATACCATTTCTTTGACTGGGTATCGAGTGAACTTGACCAGGATAGAGCGAGGAGGGGCATCACTATTCGGCTTGGGGCCTAAGGCCCTGTGTACTCTTTCCAACTCAAGGGGTTCTGCATCAGGGATATCCAACTCTTGGTGGAGCCAAGATTTAATGAATTTGACCAGGTTGTCTTGCTCCGCTCCCTCTGGGAACCCAAATATTCTAATCGTCTTCCTCCTCCCCCTCGACTCTGCGTCTTCAGCTCTGGCCATTAGCTCTCTTTCCCTTCTGGCCAAGTATATCACTGCCTTGCTAAGTCGAATGGAATCCTCTTGGAGCTCCCCAAGGCCCATCTCTAGATCTTGAGTTCTTCTCTCCAACAGTTTTAAGTCTTGCTTAATATCTTTAACATTGCTATCGATACGTTGAAGCATTTTCACAATGTGGGCCGTCGCCTGACCATTCATGGAGCTCCCCCTTGAAATTGTCTCTTCATCCTCCTCCCTCTCGGTGCCTGCCAACAATTCTGAGGCCCTGGAAGGCGAAACACTCTGGCTACAATCGGTTCTAAATCGACGCTTAGTCGGGTTTTTTTTGGCACTTCTGCCCCGAGTATTCGCTGCATGGCTCATTATTATAACTGCAGGTTTGGCAAAGAATAAATTTAAATGTCTTTGGGAACCGGATTAACTCTGATTCTGCAACACCACCGTGGAGCTTAGAGTTAAGCTGCCATTCAGTTCGGTGACATCACCGGAAGTCCAGCATTAATGAATTCTTATTTTCAGATGTTAATTTTATCCAATAATTAATTAGTTTGCCATGTACTAAATATTATAAACTTATTTGGCCCAGTTCTGCTCTAGCTAGTGAACTTGGAGTACTGCTTGGTAGTCTTAATAGTTGCTTATAGGTCTTGTTTAATATACTTTCAATCTTAGTTATGTCATTAGTGCCCCAGACCTCAGCAGCATAGATTGCCTGTTGAATGGTTTTTGCATTTAACGCTTTAATTATTGGTTCAACCATATGTCCCCCATACAAATAATTAAATCTTTTTAATGTTTTTACTGAGTTCTGGATTTTCTTAGTGCATTTCTGTATATGTTTGTTCCATCTTAGGATTTTAGAGAATGTTACACCCAAAATAGGAATAGTCCTTCACAAACGCAAGATGTTTATTTAGCAAAGTCAGGTTTCTGAATTTCCTATTGGTCCCGAATATCATCACCTTTGTTTTGCTTGTATTTGTTAGTTAGTTAGTTAGTTTTTGTTGACTGGGTAAGTGCACTAGACAAATCCTGCCTATTTTCAGGCACGACCCGGGGGAGGGGGATACAGATGAATGCCAACTGACCTTGAACCAGATTAAGCTGTTGGTGGTATTTTTAGTGAATGAGGGAAATTTGGCCAGGACACCGGGGAAATTCCCTTACTCTTTTTGATAAGTGCCATGGGATCTTTAACATCCACCTGAACTACCACCAATCCAAACAGATGGGACCTCGGTTTAACGTCTCATCTGAAAGACGGCACCTCAGAAGTGCAGCACCCCTCTCATGCTGCACTACAGTGTCAGTACTGGGATATTAACCCAAGTGCCAGATGTGGGAACTGAACCCACAGCTCTCTGATCTCCCGGCCTCAGAGGTGAGTGTGCTACCTACTGAGCCACTGACACTTTTTTTAAGGCTATGACTTTTGCACATCTTCTCCATCTTTTTTAGTGCCCTCTGCAGCCCCAATCTAGTTGTAGATAAAATTGCCATATCATCAGCATAAGCTAAAACTGTGAGTCTCCTGTTCCCTATTTTTGGGTTGTGGAAAGCTTGGTCATCAAATGTCACAAAAATAGCATTTATATAGATATTAAAAAGTGTAGGGGCTAGTACATAGCCCTGCCTGACTCCTAGTTCAGTTATTACTTTACCTGTCAGTGCACCAGCTGAGGAATATTTTATCCTTGTCCACGTATTCTGATATAACCTTTTTATAAGTATTATTAAGTTTAAATTGATACCCAATTTCTTCATCCTTTCCCATAAAAGTTCTTTTATTATCATGTCAAAAGCAGAGGAGTAGTCCACAAATGCCACAAACATTGGTTGTTTTTTAATTTTACTGTATTTTTCAACTATGTGATCTAGTAGAAATATTTGATTTAACATACTAGTATTTTTCCGGAAACCTGCTTGGTATTCTGAGATGGCGTTATGTTTCTCTAGCCATAAAGTTAATCTGCTTAGTAACACCTTGGCATAGATTTTAGCTATAGTGTCCAGGAGAATAATAGTCCTACAGTTTGCAGGATCTTTGAATGATCCTTTTTTATGAATGGGGACAGTGTAGCTTCCTAACTAACTATCAGGTGTGTATACATACATTACTGATTTATTATAGAAATCAGAAAGAACTTTAGCCCACCAGTCTATACTTGATTTTATAAAGTCTATTGATATATGATCTGGACCCGGGGATTTATGATTGTTGAAACTTTCTATGGCTAATTTGACTTCTGCATCTGTGATCCAGACAAAGTTGCCATCTATTTCATTATCTTCATCCTTATCTATTATTTGTTCTAATTTGTATATATTTTTGAAATAGCCTGTCCATGAATCTAGCTCGATGTAAACATCATAGTGTTGTTTAAGGGAATTAGTCCTTTTGGTTACCAAGTACCAAAATGTTTTATCATCTTTGTCCATTGTTGTTCTTTGCATTTTTCCCCAGAGCTCCTTCTGATGGCTATATCTTTGTATTCTGACATGCTCTTTGTATTGTCTCCTTGCTTGATTTAACTCGGTCCTAATTTCTTTTGTAGGGTATTTTTTAGCTCTCCTTGCTAGCTTAGCCACCTCCCCATTTTCCTTTCTACAATTCTTGTAAAACCAGTTATCATATCCTTGCCTTTGTGGTATCTTCCGTTCTTTTTTTGGGCACTGCACTAATAGTTGATTGTACTGCAACGTTATTTTGTCATATATGGTTATAGGATCCATATCACACTCAATTTTTATTGATACTTCCTGTATATATCTGTTGCTTAATTTGATAACCTTCTCCCCCAGAGTTTTATCCCAGTTTATTTTATTTTGTCTGTTATTGATAGAGATCATTTGTTGCTCTTCCCTCACTACAGGTTTATCTGTCTTTCTGAACAGGACCAATGGAAAGTGATCACTTTCTGGCCTATTTATGATGTTAAGATCCTCATACTTGTCATAATCATAAATAGAAGCCATCCTATAATCCACTGTTGTTGAACCCCTACTGGTAATACAGGTTAATTCTCCTCTATTATCTGATTCAATGTGACCATTTAAAAATTAATAACAGAAGTGTATCAAGTAAGTATTTCATTTGCTTATGTACATCTGGGTTTTCCTTGCCCAGTGCACATCTTTTAGGTATATTCAGTGCATAGAGTAACTCTTCATATTCCAAATCTATATTTTCATCAAGTCTAATGTTGAAGTCCCCAAAGAGGAGAAGCTCTGTATATTTTCCATTATCCAATTTCCTAATGTCCTCTACCATCTTTTCCATTAAGGACTTATCATATGCCCTTGATGTAGTTGGTGGGTTATATACATTTACAACCATTAGTTTCGTATCCCATACTGTAAGCATAACAATTATGTAGTTTGATTTGACTATGTAGTCACTCACTTTGAAGTAATTGGTTATTTTAACATACAGAGCTAGACCTCCCATTCACCTCCCTGATTTCTAAACTTTCTTTACAGATGTGCGTAACGAGGTATAGTCATTTAAAGTTATATGTTCTTTTTGCTCTTCTCCATGCCAAGTCTCCTGAAATCCTAACACATCCATCATTCTCATAAGTTTACAGAATTCCTCTTCAACACATCTGGAGATTAGACCAGCAACATTCCAGCTCATAAAGCCTATTCTGCCAGCATTTGTGCTTAAATAATGAAGTCCACTGTGATCTAGTATATCATTGTTTTGTAATTGCACTGTCTCCTGGTCAGATCTGTTATTTCTTGTCTGTCAGCTCAATAAGAGTAAGGAGTTACTTTCCTTTGCCAGGAGTTCAAATCTATTCGATGTTTCTATATTATACTGTAGATTAAATCCTGTGTGACTTCCTCCTGGGAATACGTTACCTTTTGTTCCTTGTTTTCCTCATTTAAATTTATAATTAATATGTTCATATTATCTAGTTTGGTACTAGTGTGCAGTATTTTCTCAGCCAGTACTTTACTTTGTAGTGTTAAATCAATTTGATTCCCTCCCATCCAATCACTAGATAACCGTTTTACCTTAACTATATCATCTTCATAAAATTCAATGCTCAGGAGACTGGCAATTAGACAGTCCATCATTGTTTTTAATTTTGAATGTGTTTCTGTCCCAACATGGTCTGTTCCAAATATTGAGAGTGTTATTTCAGACTGTCTTATCCTTCGTCTCCCAGATGTCATTTAGCGATATAAAGCTTCTTAATTGCACTACCAGGTGCAATTTTGTCATTTTCTCATTGTTCTTTAATTTTCCTGTTTCTGTAGGGTGATCCATTACTAGATCTACACTGCTTAAAGCTTCAGAATTTCTCCATATATATTGTGCAACCCTGCTGTGTTTAAAGAAAAGCAGTATATTGTCCATTGAGGTCAAATCATCTGCTCTTATTGTGTCGACAATATCATCATCCTGAAGGTCCAGATCAAGCAATTCTTTACATATCAGTTTCCCTAGTTCTATTCTGATCTGAGTATTCTCCTTTGTTTCCTTCTGAACCCCTCTTAATACAATTATGGCTTCTACATCGGCCTTAAAATTGTCCTCAAGTGTAGAATCATCAGCAGAAATTTCCTCATTTACTTTTTGTTGTGTATTTTTGTGGTGTTTTCCAGCTTTACCATCCACATTTCCATCTTCATTTATTTCAATTCTCCTCCATTCTGTAATAGTGGATAGTCTTTGAGTGTTGTCATGTATCTCCTTATCCAGTGAATTTATTTATTGTTCCTTATCTAGAACTTGCCTCCTATTATTAGCCTTCTTTTTCCCTTTCTTTTTGCATTCTTTAGTATGCTTTGTCTTATCTTTATTGTCACAGCCTGTAATATTTCCTACTTTTTCTGCTTGATTCCTATTCCTAGTACTTCGCCTTTCTTAGACTCCTTTTGTTCAGTTAAGGGGATGTTTAAGACCTTGCCCTCACTCTGACCCTTACTTGTTTCCTGTCTGTCATCCTGAAGTAATCTGTCTATTCATTTCATATTATAGGCCACTTCAGTTTTTATTGTAGTCAGTTCACTCCTAATGAGTATCAACTGTTCCATAAGGGCGATGTTAGCGATGTGTGGGTGTCTAAGTCCCTCTGCCAAATCATTGTCCAGAAAATGATTATAGACAAATGGGTTACTCTCATACTGTGACTGTTCTTTCTCTATGGTCCCCATCAGATCCTTGAACCCAACTATTGTGTTATGCAACTCCTCTCTTATTTGCTTTAATTCTTTGTCCCTTGCTCCTGAGTGTTCTTGCTGTGAGTAGTCGCCAGGCAGTTGCTGGTAGCTATCATTTAGCTCAGTTTGCATATAGATACTTTCATTTTGTATATTATGTTTATTTGGCTAAATCTGCATTTTGGGTGTAAGTAGGATCAACAATTTTGGGATACTTAGATCTATTATGTCCCCCGCATTGCTATCTATGCTAGATTCAAATACCAAATTTGGGGATTGTTCATAGGATTCGGTTGTGGTTTCTTGTTTCTTTGTCAAGTCTATAATGGGAGTTGAACTGTGCTCTGAAAGCGCTTCCCTTTGGAAATGTTTTGTTATGAGTGACTGACCTTTTATATCATGCTTTACTTCTCCCAAAACCATTTTCTCCTGTTGTAAATTTTCTGATTTTTTATTTAGTTTCATGTCTTCTCCAGCCAGTACCTATTTTACTAACTTCTTCCCCTTTTTTCTTCCTTTTTGGTTTATAGATGATTTATCAAGCTCACCTTTGTTCCCCCTATTTTTTTGCTTCCCCAAGTCCCCCTTACTTCTCGTTCTCATTATATATCTATCTGCAAGGACCTAGTATACTCCCTTGTTGAGAACAGAGTATGCATAAAATCTATTACTATACAGTATTAGATACTGAAAGTACTGAAAGTACACTGAATGCACTAAACAGAGGTAAACAAGGCTAAAAAAAATATATATAAATTTAATAGAGTTTTTTTATAAGCGATGTAGAGTCAGATCAGCTGAAAAGTCCATTTTAGTTCTCATCAAAAAACTACAGTTGACATCACAATTTCAAACAAATGCAGAGCTTAAAGCAAAATTGGAGCAGTCTTTAGACCTAAATATAACAAGAATGCCTTTGAATACCATGTGTGAGTAAATGTGTCCAAGTTCCCCAATATCAAAAAAGAATGCTATAAATAATCTAATAAAAGGAGACAAATATTTTAAAAGGTGCAGTTGTCCTTGTAGATATTTTGTGGAGAGGCTGGGGTGGACAAGAATGGTCAGACACTAGGGCTAGGTGAAAAGGGACTGATAAAGACCCACACACTTTGACCAAATCAATCAATTCAGTCAAATCAGTTCAGACATCCAAATTTTTTAGCATCTGGTAGATGCACAGTAATTGCAACACTGACACTGCAAAAGGAACAGGCACTGCGAAAAGGCACTGTGGAAGAGCTTAAGTTTAAAAAAAAAAAGCTGGTTTAAACTGTTTAAACTTGCTTTCCAAAATGGAACAACAGGACAAAGACTTCTCGCTAATTGATGAGAGGACAGCAAGTTTACTCTCTTTTAACAGCAACAGATTTATCTTCAACCTGCCAAAGCCAGAGTCGAACACAATCACTGTGCAGCACAGCTATAAATTAATCGCCTTTTAGGATACCAGTCAGAAAGCGATCAGGAAGTGATCATAAAGCAGCAAAAAGAGTGAACTAAACTAAAAAGTCAGCTTAGTGGTTAGACATAAACACAACCTCTAATCATTCAAATGCACAGAGAAACAGAAACCATCGCACTCGTACTATTAGTCAGCCAACTCCCTGAGTCCTCCACATACTCCCCACATATTCAGCAACCTGGCGCGAAAACAGAATTTCTGGGTTATGTAATATAGACTAGATATAGACTAAAGACTAAAGAGTAAAATGTAAGTTAAAAAGTTTAAAAAGAAAGGTAAAAACAAAACCCCTAACTCGGACTTGAATGCAAGACAAAAACAAACTGAAAGACCTAATACATTTAAGATCCAAAAACTCTAAAAATCAACACTGCAGAAGGAAAGGCTAATCGGATAAAATGTTATAAAAGTAAAACAAAGAAAAAGAGACTACTGCCTTTATCAGAGGCTTTCAGACCACATCTGTTATCCAAATCGTATCTAAGAGGGATTCGGTCTCTAAAACCAGATGGCAGCAGTAGCAGTAGTAGCAGAGGCTATAGCAGTAGCAGAAGCAGCTGTAAGCCGGAACTTCTTAAATCAGTCAAGAGCAGCAGCTGCAAGTATACAATGACTCTCCTAATCCATTAAATCTCTGCTTCAGTTATCAAGCCCAGTGTGATCCCTCAGCTGGCTTTATCTCCACTCTCAATCCCAGGCCATCTGACCGACCTCTTCCACCTCCGTCTCACCCGTTGCCTTGTACAAGGCGTTTTTTCCGAAACAGAGGGGAAAGGACAGAGAAAAACAACTGAAACGAGGGAATTTTCTGACAAATAAGTTGGTCTGTAAAGGCCACACTTTTCAGGCAACTGGTAGCATACCTTCTCAAATAATAAAACTAGCTGTGTGGCCCTGCTACCCATGTCTACTCCACAAACACAGGCGTGCATCATCAGTCGATCACCTCAAGCTCCCTCTGGTGGTTCAGTTACCGCCATTTCTGCCCCTCAGGCTGCACTAGTAATTCAATGTCTGGCTGATGGGATGGTGCAAGGAGGAAGGGTTTGTCTGTATTGGGGACTAGGGGGAGACCTGGTGAAAAAAAAGACTTTATGCACCTGACAGACTACACCTCAGTTTTGTTTTCTTTTTGCTTTTTTTTTTCTGCTCCTGGTTCAGCACAGGGGATTTACCCCCTCTCAATGCCCAGACCTCACACCCAGCATCCCCCCCCAGTCTGTTTTCAGACTGGTGAGGCTCACAACTTGCATTCTGTGGTGGGGCTTCCCGGGGGAGGAGGAAAGTGAGATCCATCAGAGGCCCCAGCCAAGGCTAGCGCCTGTGGCATCATTCGGGTGGAAGTCTGAGAGCATCACGGTGCTGCTGGCCTAGGGGACTTTCCTTGGTATTTCCCCCAGAGGCATGGACATGTAATGATGCCAGCACAGGTCGGCGTGCTCCCGCACCAGACCTACAGATGTCTGCCATCTCCTCCCTACTGAAGAGTGACCCTGGCTGTTGCACACCCAGCCTCCTTTGGGTATCGCTGACTTGCAGAGGAACCACAACCCTTCCCCTGGAGGAGGAGGAGAGCTGTCTGTGGGATACTCAGCCTACCTCCCCAACAGCTGATCCTGTGACACACTGTGCTTGTTCCCAAACATGGGTCATCAGTGTTGCAGGTGGTAGCTCATGGCTATGCTAGCAGAGCAGCTGACTAAACCTCAGTAGGGAGGGCTTGATGGTACTCAGGGACAAACTGGGGGGTACATATCAAATAAATGTAATTTAAACTACCAAGGGGAGGACAGGTGGGCCTGCAGGTCCTACAACTCTGGGAGGAGGAGGAGGTCAATGGATTCCCCTCCATACCAGTAGAAGGTGTTTGGAGGGGGAGGGGGAGCAAAGCAGTCAGCAAAGTGAGGTGAGGGGGAGTACACAGAGGAGAGAACTGGGAATGAAAGAAGTGGGGGATGGGAAGGGGGCTCAGATTCTACGTGGAGGGCGGTGTCCCTGAATGTTCAAAGTCTTGGTAACAAGATAGAAGACCTGCAGATGCTACTAACAGAAGGGGGTTGACATCATGGCAGTTACAGAGACTAGGGCTACACCAAATCATGACTGGGACCTCTTGATCCCTGGGTATAAATTATACATGAGGGACAGTTTGGTAGGGAAAGGGGGATGGCGGTTTACATCAGGGAGGGTATAACACAAATGAGGGAGGAGTCAGAAGAGGATAGGGTAAAAGCAATGTGGGTTCAGTTACTGCCCATTAGAGGGAGGAAGGTGATGTTGAAGGTGGTCTACAGACCACCCAACCAGAAAGAGGAAAGGGACAGGGAAATGAACTCACAAATTTTGAAGGTTGCAGGGAAGGGACAGTTAGTAACAGTGGGGGATTTCAACCTTCCCTAGATAGACTGGAGTGTATCGACTATGACATGTGCCAGGTTTCAGGTGATACTAGAAGCATTGCAGAATGGGTTTCTGACTCATGGAGTCACAAGAACCCAGCCAGGAGGGGGCAATCCTTCATCTGCTGCTCACAAATGGGGAGCATGTACAAGATATAATGGTCAAGGTGCCCCTGGGTGGAAGTAGCCATTGCACAGTTTGGTTGGATATGAGCAAGAAAAATGTCCCCAATAAGACCGAAATCCTGGACTTTAGGAGAGTGGAATTTAGGAAGATGGCTGAATTGTTAAGGAGGCACCTGGCAGGTATCAGGGCAGATTTAGTGGTGGATCAAAGATGATCCATTGTTAAGAAAGGAATAATGGCTGCCACAGAATAATGCATTAGGTTCAGGGGGAACACCTCAGGGGCCAAAGCACACAGCTGGTTTAATACTGAGATTGCCCAGGCAGTAAGGGACAAGAGATTAGCCTATAGGAAATTCAGGAAAACCAAGAAAGAGGACAACAGGGATAACTACCTAAAGATGGCTGGTGAGGCAAGTAAGATAGTCCAGTGGGTTAAGGCTCAGAAGGAACTGTAGTTAGTTGAGGGAATAAAGAAGGGGAGAATGCCTTTTTTTGCTGTATAAATGAGAAAAGGGACAAGAAGGATGGGATTGTTAGGCTTTGCAAAGGGGACAGTGGGGTGGTGGAGAATGAAGGATAACAGATGTACGGAATGAATACTTCTGTTTCATCTTCACCTGGGAGAAAGACAGACTGGTGCTAATGGGGAGAGAAGAAGAGCAGGGGGGAGGGGAGCACAGATGTGGTGGTAGAGGGGCACAGAGTGAAGGTGGACAAATCACCAAGCCTGGACGGTGTACACCCAAAGGTACTGAGAGAACTGGCAGAGAAGTTTGTGGAGCCACTGGTGGACCTGTTCAATAGTTTACTGGAGTCATGCATGATACCGTAGGATTGAAGAGTGATGCATGTAGTTCCCCTCCATCACAGCAGTCCTAAGGATGACCCAGAGAATTACAGACTAGTCGGTCTGACCTCAATTGTATGCAAGCTTATGGAGACCATACTTGAGAAAAGGTTGATAGTGTATCTAAAAGAGCATGGTCTCCAGGATGTGAGGCAGCATGGGTTTATGGGAGAGAGGTCATGTCAAATGAATCTGATTGACTTCTTTAACTGGGTCACCCAAAACAGTAGACAGTGGCCAAGCAGTGGACATCCTTTACTGGCACTTCAGCAAGGCATTTGACTCTGTACTGCACAAGAGGTTGATCAGGAAGCAGGCAGATCTTGGGGTTGGGGTTGGGGAGAAGATGACCATATGGGTGAAAAACTGGCTGGGGAACAGTACCCAGAGGGTGGTGGTGGGGGGGAGAGTTATCTAGTACCAATGAGGTCACCAGTGGGTTTCCACAAGGCTTGGTGCTAGAAATGGTGTTGTTCAATGTCTTCATCAGTGATGCTAGGGATGGCAGTAGGGGCAATATGTGCCTATCTGTGGATGCCACAAGGTTCTGTTGGAGGGTGGACACAGCCCAATGGATACAGTACCTAAAGGAGGATCTGTAAAAACTAGAGATGTGGTCTGGGATTTGGCAGCTTGGGTTCAACACAAATAAATGCAAAGTTATGCACATTGGAACCAAGAATCCCACGACAGAGTACTACATGGGAAGGGTCTGGGTATCTGCAGCAGAAAAGGAGAGAATCTGGGAGTAATGATAACTAGTGACCTGAAGCACTCTGCACAGTGCAGGAAAGCAGCAGCAAGGGCAAGTAAGATGTTGGAATGCATAGCCAGGGGGAACAGCAGTAGATGAGAGGAGATTATACTGCCCTTGTACAGGTCACTGGTGAGGTCACGTCTGGTATATGGAGTACAGTATCGGTGCCCACACCTTAAAAAGAACATTAACCTGCTGGAGATGGTCCAGAGGAGGGCAATGAAGAGTACTGTGGATCAGCAGGGTGAAACATAAGAAGAGAGGCTGGGGGCCCTGAACATGTACTTCCTGGAGGAGAAGGGGGAGAGAGAGGGGACATGATTGAGACCTTCCAGTACTTGAAATGGAAAAATAGAGTGGATAAGGAGGGTCTCTATAAGCTAAGTAACAACTAAAACATGAGGGGACACAGTCTTAAGTTGGAGAGGGGAGGTTTAGAGGGAGACTAGGAAGCATTTCTTCACAGAGAGGGTGGTCGCCCTCTGAACTGCGCTGCCGGAAGGGGTGGTCTCATTGAAGATGGTGGTCAGCTTCAAAAGTGCCTGGGATAGACTCAAAGGGAAATTAAGGGTTATGAGATGGGCAGGTGGAAAGAATGGGAGGAGTTGGGGGGTACAGGGTGACTAGTTCAAGCTGTGGACCTTGCAATACAAACAGATTAGGTAGACCAAATGGCCTTATTCTGCTGGTTTCTTTGTATGTTCGTATGTTCATACTCTAGGCTTGCTGAATTCCTCTATTCATCACACTTCTTATCTCCATTCCAGTCTGATTTCGAGAAGCACCACTGCACTGTCTCTTCCTTGCTGCATTTACTGACTCCATTCTCACTGGAATGGATCAGGGGCACATCACAGTGGCCATATTCATCAATCTGACCAAAGCCTTTGATTCAGTGGCCCATCCACTCCTGGACAAGCTGAGCTCTGCTGGCCTCTCAGCTCCCTCTGTTGAATGGTTCCATTCATACCTTTCAGACCATTAACAGTCAGTAGAGGTAGGAGGCATCCTGTCACTTCCACTGTCCATCTAGGCTTGGGCCATACAGTGCTCCATCCTGGATCTCATCCTCTTCTCCATTTTCCTGAACAACCTCCTCTCTTCCTATACCAATTCACATATTCACCTGTATGCAGATGACAAAGTTGTTTTCACATCTGGCCCCTCAACTGCAGCAGTGGAAGGCTTGCTCCAACAACAGTTCCACAATGTTCTGTACTGGTTCCACTCCAACCATCTCTGGTTCAACACTAAAAAAAGTCTCTAGCCAAAAACTGACCAGACTCTTCCCCTTCCCTGTCTTCTCCATCCTGGATGGCACCCCTTCAAAGCAGTTTCATCCATCATGTATCTTGGTGTGTGGATAGATAGCAAGCTTGACTTCTCTGTCCACACTGGTGCCAACCATGCCAAGCTTCACCCCAAACATGGTGCCTTGTACTGCAACAGGAACTGCTTATCTCCTCAGGTCCACTGGGAGCTTGTTACCAAAATGGTGCTTCTGGTCCTTGACTATGCATGTACAGTCTACAGCACTGCCCCCTCCTCTCCCCTTGCCAGACTGGACACAATCTGTAACACCTTTTATCACTTTGCTACAAACTCCCCCCCCCGACTCAAACTCACCGCTGTTCTCTCTACTTCTCCCTATCCATCCTCTTGCTACCTTCATGTAGTCAGTCCTACTGTGCCTCCTTCATCTCCAAATATTGGTTTGGGTCTCTTCCCTCTTACCAGTCCTTTTTCATCACTCCCATTCCCTCTGCCTCACACTCCTTCCATTCCAGGGATCCCTGCACCGTCTATCTTCTCTGCTCCCACTCCTGTTCTGGGTAGTCAGTCTTCTCTTGTCACCTTCCCTCCATCTGGAACCTGCTCCCCTTCTCTCTCCATCTCTTCTTCTGACCCAGCTCCCTTAGGCACCAACTACAAATCCTCCCCCATCTGCTCCTGTCTTCCCTCTCACTGAGCCTCCTCTGTCGGAGCCCCTACCATTCCAGTTGTTGGGCCTCATCTTGGGTCCTACCTTGGCCTGTATCAGTCTCCTTCCTATCCTACATCTGCACCACCATCAGTCCTTTTGCTCTGGTCTTTCTATTTGCACATCAGATCTGCTCATTGAACCTTGCTTAGCTACATTCACTTTTTATGTGCACTTGTACCATGTAGTGTACTCTGATTACACTTTACTTTATACTGATCATCGATACTGTCCATGTTTTATTGTATTTCCTGTTCCTTTCCCCCAGATCACACCTGGAAATGAGCCTTGGCTCAGTGTGCCTTCCCAGTTACCAATTTTGAAATAAAATAAATAAATAAATAAAAAATAAATAAATACATTTAGAGGGAAGGAGAGGAACAAGGAGTATCAGGGAGAATATGGAACTAGTGGCTTAAACATAATGTAGTACGAACTTTATGACTTTTAACAGAAGCCCTAGGGCCATCCCCTGTCAGTTTTGTAACCCCTGACAAGCAGGTGTATCCACTTATCCCCCCAAAAGCCATGCAGGAAGAGCCCTCCTATTGTTGCAGTGAGTACTACACTGTGAAGGCACTGGCTAGCATAGAGTTGGAGACCAGTGGCGCACAAACACAGGCATTGCAATTTAAAATTACAACTTCAAAAGGGTTTTACTAACTGCCCCATTTACCACAGTTCAAAAAACACCAGAGTTGGGTCTTGATATACTCGCAGTTGTGTAATGATGTTTGAAGGACCAATCCAGAATGCATCCACTGCTCAGCAGAGGTGGCTTGGTACAGTTGCACTATCGAAGATGCTGGCACTTCCAACTGGATCCTCCTCCTTTCTTTAGGGGCTTGTCTAGGTGGAATATATTCAAATCCACTTCTTTATAATTGTGACTGTGGCTACTGATCCTAGATCCCTGGCACAGCGATGGGTCAAGGCTTCAGTCTGAGACAGTCACAAACTTCAGGCAGACATGCCAGTGAAGTCATGTGCTGCTGCACAGAAGAGAAGGGGGCAGTGTGCTTGGTGCAGACCTGCAGTAGGGTAATGAATGATTCTGTCAGACTGGAAAAGATGCAGGAGGGATTTTTGAAGGACTTATTTCACAGATATTTTTTTTCTTACTGACTGCTGGTAGTACAAGGCTTAGAAATCCACCTTTTAATTTTGACAGCATATTGTGTGTGAGCTTGCTAGGCAGTCAGTGAGTGAAAAGTAAGGTAGGCAGCTGTGTGAGATACTAAGTCTCTGTCAATGCCTCTCACCAGGGTGGTGCAAGGCCTGTCAAGAGGGTAAGGGCATTGCCTGGTGGTGTTGCTCTTGCTGTCTCCCTCAATTCCCTGTCACCTTAAAGTCAGGCAGTACTGTGGCATATGTGAGTGCCATGCACATCATGTGGATATCTAAAAATCCTCACTGATCATTGTCAATCATATTTAGCATTCGGCAGCGTGCATGTGTTGTCTATGCAACTAGAACATATGAGGAAACAATAGGAGGAGAAAAGGATGTACAGGGGGAGGAATGGAGCAGATAAAGGTTCCACAATGCCCATTCCACCATATACAAATTATGTGACCATGGTGGGACAAGGAGTCATAGCTGTGGGGCTGTATGGACTAGGGATAGGTGAGTAATAGTACAGCCAAAGAAACCATGGTTGGTTAGTCCCTTTAAGTCCACTGGTACTAACCCCACTGCAAGCTTCCTTTCCAGCTAGTTATCCAGTGCATCTGGTGATGAAATCACCCTGAGCAATCCAAGCATACCAGTTTTCCACTCTTCCTCCTTAAAGTGCTTCCAGTTCCAGTTCCCCTACCTGTGGGGACAGAAGGGATCTGTCTAGAAATGTAAAGGCATGTCCTCCCTTGTACCTCTCATGTGAACAATACAACAACATGAACAATACAACAACAACTTCCACAACCAATTGTGCCAGGTTGACATTGACAATTGTCAGTCCAACTTGAACCACTGTATGATGCACCCCACTGCTCCCCACATCAACAGCAGCATGACACAGCTCAGTGCTGCTGCTAAATGATCATATGAGGGATGGGACACTGAGCGTGGGTCTGGCATGGACACTACTGCTACTGCATCGCCAGATGAAAAAGTATAGGTACTCTTGGGAGATGTGGGGCAGGGCAAAGAGTATACTGACTGAACAATTCTTCAATAGCAAGTGAGTCACACTGTCACCAGAGCAGACTGTAATGTAGAGTGCCAGTAAGGCAGATATAGAAGTGAACCTGTCAGAGCACGGCCATGATACCAAGGTGGTACAGCAGAGGGAAGCGTGAGAGAAGGAGGTGCAATGACAGGGTAAAGCACATGATCCATGTGAGGAGGAGAGGGAGGGGAAAGAAAGAACATGAGAGGAGGAGGAGTGGGGAAGGAGAGAGAAGCAGTATCACAGGAGGAGAGGAAGATGTATGAGTGGAGGAGCAGGGGAATAAGTAGGAGAGGAGGAGGGGCATGAAGAAGCAAATGCAGAAGAGAAAGATGAAGAATGACAGGCGCTTGAAGTCTGATGTCAGTTCCACCAACAGCTAGTGGGAGTGAGTATAATACTGAAGAGTGGAGTCCATCATGGGAGGAGAAAGAAGAATTAAAAAACAGACAATGAAGCCAGCCCAGTGGGGCTGGTGCCTTATCTTGCGTTAAGCCGGTGACCCGTGTTTGGGAATGAACATGGGTTGCTGGGAGTTGGCAGGGATGGAGATGGATCGAGAGTTCAACGGACTGCTCTCCGTCTCCTGGGAGGGGGGAGTTCAGCAGCCAGTGCATGCCTGACCCCTGGTGGAGGCTGGGGCTCAGCACTACAGAGCTGCTATAGCATGGTGGCAGTGCACAGCAGACACTTGATGGAGTTGTGTGCGGGAACGTGCGTGACCCAGTTGCAGGTGTCATTGCACACTGTGTGTCCACAGCGGCACAAGGAAAATCCAGGAAAAACAGCTCCTGGCAGATGACGGGTGAACTTGCAGGCCCCACACCTGGCCAGCCACGGCAGAAGTTACTGATCTGGATTCGGTAGGGGAGGCCCACTCCTCCAACCCCACCGGGGGCATAAACCCTGGGAGCAAGTACCAGGTGGTAGACATCATGGTGATGTGGCTGGGGCTCCCCCAGAATGCGAGGACCAGCGAGCAGAGGAGTATAAACATTTACAAAAAAAAAACAGACAATGAAAAAGAGAAAAGCAAAAAAGGAAGTTTTCTCAGGCAGGGAAAACTAAAAGCCCTGCCCCTAGCCCCCACAGCATAATCAGTACCATTGTACTGTATCCATTCCTAGTCACATCATTTCATACTGATGGAAATAAAGAAATCATTTAGCAGTTGTTGCCCAATTTCTCCCAAAGTACACCACCAATACCACCATCAGCCCACTATAGCTAAAAAGCAAAGAGCTCTTCTGCAGTGTGGGAGTATTTTACAGATAACACGACAAATCCACTCAAGGCATATTGCAATCAGTGTAGTACAAAGATCAGTTGGGACCTGTCTACATTAACTCGGGAGCCCATATTCTTGTAAGTCATTTAAAACATGAACATGGCACCTTTCTAAGAGCCACGTCTATTTCCAATCCCCACTCTGGTCAGATGGGCCAGCAACAAGGTCAGTCAGAAAGAGGAAGTGGTGGGATAAAATGTTTTATTCAAATAGTCCAGCAACTGCTGCAGCTGCATCATCAAGCTGAGGCATCAGGCACCCGCACTGCTTCACAAGCAGTCCAACCACTGTCAACCAGAGCAAGGCCCAGCATATACCCACCAGCACTGCTTTACAAACAGTCCAATCACTATCAACCAGAGCAAGGCCCAGCTTGTACCCACCAGCTCTGCTCTAACATTTATTGCAACTGCCTTAGTCATTACATGCCCTCATTAAAACACCACATACTCATCCAAGTTCCATATGATTCACACAGCTCACTAGACAGAGGATACCCCTTGCTCTTCAGCCATTCTGCATGTTTATGTACATAGGATCATAGATGATGATAGCAGAAAAAAAGGTCCATTTAGTCTGCCCATACCCTATCACACTCCAGGACTTATCTCTGTAAAGTCTTTGCTAACACTGTTCCCCTTTGTTCTCCATGTTTCCACCTCCCTCTTCCTGCTGAGTAGCTACTATATTCTTGACTTGGTCCCAGACATGTTTGAAGCCATTTATGGTTTTGGCAGCCACTATCTTTACCAGCAGACCATTCCAAGGTTCTGCCACTCTTTCTGTAAAATACTGTAATATTTTCCCATATCTTTTTCAAACATTCCCCACATTAACATCCACTTGTGAACCCGTGTCCTAGCTTCCCTGTTCCTGGTAAATAGCTCCTCACAGTTCACCTTCCTAATTCCTTTTAGGAGCTTGGAGATCTCTATCATATCCCTCCCTCTCATCTGGTTTTGAGGGAATACATGTTCAGTGCCCTTAGATGATCCTCATGGGATCTGACCTTCGGGCAATGAATCATCTTGGTCACCCTGGATTGTACCTTGTCTAGCCTGTCCCTAGTGGCTTTCAAAAACTGTTTGATGGAGTGAAGCAAAAATACAACATCTCAATAAGCTTCACATTTCTTGGCACAGACTCATCACTTTGTATGAAGTGGCATGCATGCCGATGATGACACTTTTGAAGAAGCCAGGGTGGGTTATGTACATTTCACTAGCAATATCTGGAGCAGCCAAGTGCAAATAAAAGCTAATGTAGTCTCCCTGCCCATTGGGTTATGCACAACTCAAGCAGCAGTACCATTCCCATCCCACCACCACCACCACCAGCCCCTGTAGGAGTTGAACTGAAGCAGGTAGCCTCACAGAGGCACAGACCAGCAACAGAGGAAGTGCCTTACTTAATGTGCTAGCCATGAAGGGAAAACACACTGGGGAAAACAATTTACGTTTCACCCAATCACTGCTAGACATCTTGATAAACCATCTCAATCTGAAGGTGGGAACATTCGTAACAGGCAGTGGCAGTAACATACTAAGGGTAATTGATGATGAGGATTTGTCATATGCCTTGTTCTGCACAAGCACTAAATGTGGTGGAGTCATGTGCTTGACAAACATGCACAGTTAAAAGAAACACTTGCTGCAGTACAGGCATCACTAGATATTTTTATCATTCCCTCAAATGTGCTGAGCTTCTCAGTCATCACTCACAGTAGCATAGTGTTCCACAGCATTGCCTAAATAAAGATGTTTCCATGTGGTGGCACTCAGTCTTTTATATAGTGGAGGGACTTGTGAACTGAAAACTGTGTTGCGGACTATAGAATGAGTGCATGTGAAATTTGGCAGAGATGTTTCTTAAACAACACATAGACAGGTTTGACAGTATTATATTAGGAATACAATCTGGCATAGCAACACTACTGGATCACAGCTACAAAGATCCTGGATGCATGGATTTTAACAAACAGAAACTGTTGTATACACACATGCTGGAGCAGCAAAGACAGCTGAAAAGATCAGCAAGATTGTGCATACACAACCTAGGAGGAGAAAGGAGAAAAGATAGCAGTTTCAAGCTAACCTATGTCTGTGAGGAGCAGAGACTCTGTTGTAGTGATCATAGCAGAGAAGATTATACAACGGAGCTCGCTTATAAGAACACCCTATTCGACCAAGAAAAATGTTCATATAAGCGGGCTGTTCCTATAGGCGGCTGCCGTAATACCAGGTTTGACCACAAGGTGACAGAATACTACTGGGCGTTCCTAATGCAGATTCTAATATAACCAGACAATGCTACATATGAACATACCAATATACGAAGAAGCCAGCAGAAGAAGGCCATTTGGTCTATCAAGTCTATGCATATTGCAGGGTCCACAGCTTGAGCTAATGTCCCTGCCCTCCCTTCCCACTCCTCCCATCCTCCTTTCGCATGATCATTACCTTTCCCCTATGCCTATCCCAGTCTCCCTTAAATCTGTCCACTGTCTTCAATGAGATGACCTCTTCCTGCAGTGCATTCCAAGAGTCCACTACCCCCTCCGTGAAGAAGTGTTTCCTGACCTCCCTCCTAAACCTCCCACCCTCCAGCTCAAGACCGTGGCCCTTCATGTTATGGTTGTCACTCAGCTTAAAGAGACTCTCCTTATCAACCTTATTTATCCCTTTCAGGTACTTGAAGGTCCCAATTATGTCCACACTCTCTCTCCCCTGTCTTCCAGGGAGTACATATTCAGTGCCCTCAATCTCTCCTTGTATGCCTTACCCTGCTGACCCACTACCATCTTTGTAGCCCTCCTCTGGACCTTCTCCAGCAGGTTAATGTCCTTTTTGAGGTGTGGGCACCGATACTGAACGCCATACTCTAGATGTGGCCTTACCAGTGACCTCTACAAGGGCAATATAACCTCCTCTCTCCTACTATTGATCCCTCTAGATATGCATCCCAGCATCTTGTTTGCCTTTGCTGCTGCTTTCTTGCACTGTGTGGAGTGCTTCAGGTCACTAATGATCATCACTCCCAGGTCCTTCTCCTCCCCTGATGCAGATACTTGGACTCCACCCAGGTAATACTCTGTCCTGGGATTCTTGACTTCAATATGCATAACCTTGCATTTCTTGGAAATGAAGCCAAGCTGCCAGATCCTGGAACACCTCCCTAGCTTTTCCAGATCTTCCTGTAGGTCCTGTATCCCTTCAGCTGTGTCTACTCTGCCACAGAGCTTGGTGTCATCAATGAATAGGCATATTTTGCCCTCAATGCCATTCACGATGACATTGAACAACACCAGCCCTAGCACCGAGCACTTTGGGATCCCATTGTTTACCTCTCAGGTGCCAGATAACTAGCCCAACAACCACCCTCTGGGTTCTGTCCCTCAGACAGTTTTCCACCCATCTGGCCATCTTCTCCCCAACCCCAAGATGCACCAACTTCCTGATCAACCTGTTGTGGGGCACAGAGTCAAAGGCCTTGCAGAAATCAAGATAGAGGATGTCTACCACTTGGCCCCTGCCTATTGTCTTAGTGACACAGTCAAAGAAGTCAATCAGATTCATTTGACACGCTGTCCAGTAGGTACTGTATTTATATAAGCAATTTTTAAAAAGATTAAAACTGGCAAACTGTTACAGAAGTATTAAAAATGTAAAAGGCTAAAAGTTTAAAATGGTTAAAAGCTAATCCTAGCTGTGTGTACTTCTGTGCAAAATAGTCCATAACTTTCTGCTGCTTTCTATCCATTAGTGCAAGCTAATCTATGTATGAGTCTATATCATAGAATTAGCTTAGATGCTCATTTTCCTTGCTCAGGATAAAGTCCCTTATTTTGCCCATACATTCTTTTATTTCCCCTATTGGTGGCAGTGGTTGTGCCTGCTCGTTTTCGTGTTCGGGTTTCTGGGTCTCATCATTGTCGGATGGCTAAGGTTTTGTAATTATGTCATTTGTAATGTCCTCCTGCATTAAGGAGCCTGAGGTCTCTAACCTGTGGTCAGTGTCCACATACAGCAGGAACTCCTCTGTAGACATTGAGGGTACAGTCACACTCTCATCAGTTACTTCTGTAGCTGCTCCTGCTCCAATACCTGTGTATAAGGGAAACAAAACATGTTTGGAATAAAAAAAAGTGTTATTTCCAAGTCAGTAAAAGTTGTAGTGCAGTTTTTACTTGGGCTGTTACAAAAGCCACCCTTTGCAAAGAAGTTTTCGATAGTCTCTGGTTTGATGAGATGCCACACATAATTTAGCATTCATATACAATCCAAGATGCTACTCTCTCTCACCAGCTCTCCAGTGTTTGCAGCTCTCCCTCCATTAATGGCTAACAGAAGCATCTCCATGATTTTTTCCCAGTAATATTGCTTTAGGTTCCTAATTCTGCCATGATCCATGGGTTGGATCAGGGCTGTTATGTTGGGGTGTGGAAAGATGAAATGAATGATTGTAGTGCCCCAACATTTGGCTAACCGGCAGACCTGGGAAGACCTCTGGGAGGGAAAGGATTAACCCCCACCCACCCCATACACAGCCAGCTGGCTTGCTGACCAAGCTAGCTGGCTTACCACTTCCTGTCCCTATCCCCTCTATCTCCCTCCCCCTCCTGGACTTTTCCCAGGCTGGATCCTTTGCCCTGGCCAGGCCAGGGCTCTGGTCAATGCCTAAAGGGGCATAAATCAGCCTGAGAAGCTGATCCAAGCCCCAGGGACCCAATAGGTTGGCTAAGAGCCAAGTCCATCTCAGTATAGAAAACGGTCTTCCCTGCTAACTGGAGGGCAGTTCTGGACTGGGTGGCTAACAGGGTGGAGAGCACCAGAGTGCAGATGCCTGGAGGCTTACCTGCAGCTCGGGTCCACAGCTCCTTGGTGGCTGCTCCTCTGTAGCCAGTGGTCCATGGGGTCCTCAGCAGCAGTAGCCGACTCCCAGCAGTCCTCCAGAAGGTCAGCAGCAGCCAGCCTGGTTGGGTGAGCTTCTTCCCTCATTTGCCCTTGGGTTGATGGGTTCTTTTGCCCTCATTTCTCCATGGGTTTTGGTGGGGTCATTTTGGTGAGTGTCTTGTGGTGTCCTTTGCCAGGAGCCGCTCTTGCAGCTCCCCCTTGTCTCTTCCCCTTTGGCTGCTCAGAGCTGGCTTTCAAGCCAGCTGCATGGTGGTCAGCTTGCCCCTTGGGTTTTTTTGTGGGCTGCCCTTGGATGTGGCCAGGGGGATTTGTTTTCCCCAGCATCCTGTGAGTGGCCCACTTGTTTTTTGTTGCCCGCTCTCTCTCCCTTTTAGAGATTGGTTTGGTGGCGTCTGGCCACCTCCTGAAGCTCATAGAGCTTCCTGCTATCCCCCGACTGAGGCAGAGTTCTCAACTGGTGCCTGGTGGTGGTGAAAGAAATCCCACCCTGTTCTTGCCCTGCCTCCTCTTCCCTGAGGGTTCTCCGTGTGGCTGCAGTTTCCCTCAGAGAGCTGCCGATTTGCACTACCTCCGGGAGGAATTGCTTTTGATGCGGACTGCAGTATACATCTGCATATTGTGTCCTGGGAGAAACAAGAGCCCAGACACCTACAGTTCTGCTCGGCAGCCACAGAATGGCCAGAAAAAGGGATGGACAGGGGCACAGTTGCAGACCTCTTCCACTGACACCACCAGTGACAGAGACCAGACCCGGAGGCCTGGGCCAGGCGGTAAGTGGGTGGTAAGCCCAAATATTTATCTATTTAGCACTAAAGGTGCCTAGGAAGGGGAGGGAGAAACAGGGGCACAAGGGAGCCAGTGGGTAGAGCGCCCACCAATAGGAAGAAAAGGGGCATCGCGGAGCATGAGCCTAGGACAGCTACTTCTGTGCCAAAACAGCACCACAGAAATGGTGAATGAGAGGAGCAATCTAGAGTGGGCAAGCAGGGAGAGCAGAGATGCATTTGGGCCCATGCTAGGCAGCAAAATGCAGCTTAATTCAGTATTCATAGCAGGGGCAGAGCTAAGTCCTAGGCCCTGCATAGTGAGGCTGCAGCCCAGAGAATCAATATTTATTAGGGGCGACGCTCAGTCTGGGCTCACTGCATAGCCCAGCTGCCACCCTTCATACTTATGCAAACAGCATAAGCCCAGGCCAGGCAATCCCCTGCAGGCCTACCAAGCAAAAGATTTTCTTTAAAGATTTAAAGGGCCAGTGCCCCATCTTGGAGGGAGCTCCCCTCTGAGGCCCAAGCCCTTCCCTGGGAGCTCAGACCATCACCTATCAGCCATTCCATCTTTCCCCTGAGCTGCTTGCTGGCAAATGGTGTGACCTGTGGACTGAGGGCAAGGCCAGGCCAATGCTGCGCTGCACTGCCTGTCACTCAGACCCTAGCCAGAGGTAAACCCAGTACCTTGTAAGAGAAAAGTAAAGTGTTATTGTATAATTGCCAATTGCAGTGTTCTCCCTAGGTTGCACCCTGGGATGTTGTTAACCCCAAACAACAGAATTGTTTGCATCAGGGTCTGGACAAAACCACATCAGGGCCAGAACTGCCTGCCCTGCACCCACTGAAACTGCCAGTGGCACCAGGGCTGAACTTTTTATTTTTTTATTTATTTAGTTTTTGTTAACCGGGTAAGTGCACTAGCCAGCAAGTGACTATTTTCAGGCATGACCCGGGAAGTACAATTACAATACGAGTAGAACAGTGCAGGTTACACAGTACATGTACAGGTACATTGATACAAACATACAATTTTGATAAGAAAGCAGAGGGTACTGGAGGAAGGACAGATTCTGGATAGGGTATGGGGAAGCTGGTGGGGGGATGTGGGCTGGGAAGGGTAAGTGCATAGCTCAAGTAGATGGGAGGTGGCAGGGCTGGAAGACAAGGTAAGAGAACTCCTCCAATTGGGTTGGCCGCGAATCTACGGAGAGTGTACAGGGGCAGGCAGGTGAGGGAGGTAGAGTGGAACAGCAAAAGGATTACGGCTTTAGCGGTGAGAGGCAGGAGTATGTAACTGGGCTCATGGAACTGATTCCCGGTAAAGAGGTGCAACCGGGGCGGGGGTGGACAGGGGTAGAAGAAGTAGAGGACTGGTCAGCAATTGGTAGAAAAGGAAAGCGTATAGACCATAGGTAACGGAGAACAGGGAAGGGTTAGGGTAGTGGTACACAGGGGGCCGTGCTGAGAACGGAACAGTAGGCGTGAGTATGGCTGTTTTAGGGGGAAAAACATGGGACAGAGATCAGACTCGCTTGCCCTGCACCTCAACCAGTTGGTTCCTGGACTCTTTTGTGTTGGGGCTTGAACTGCCTGCCCCACCACCAACTGTATTCTGCTGCTTCAGTTCCCCTTCCTTCCCCAGCCTGAGCTGTTGCCATGGGGGAGCAAACACATTTCCCAATAGTAGTCTGACCACCTGAACTAATTGCCCTACAAGGGACTGCAACTGCCTGCACCCCTAGATCCAGAGGCCACCTTTCTTTCACCCTGTCCAAGATTCCAGTGCCTTCCACCCAGCCCGCCAATGTCCATCAGAGACGACGAAGACTACAGCAGCCAGCATAGCAATAGTTAGCTCCCCCCAGTATAGTCAGCCTAGGAGCCACCCCAGCTCATGATAGCGAAGTTCACTCCGAGGTATGTGACTAGAATTGCCCTATTTTTATTTTGCTCCTTCAAGGTGGCCATAGCTCCCTTCTTCAGCTGGGCGGCAACTCAGCAGCAGCCTTCCAGAGGACCCTCCATCGCAGTAGAAGGACATCGCCTGACCATTCTCCATCCTTCCATCATCACCATCTTCAGCTCCCAGATCAGCCTTCATCCTTCATCCTCTGCATCCCCTTCATCTTCTTCATCCTGTTGTCCTCAGTCTTCCTGCCAGCCAACGAGACTGATCGGTCACCAAGATACTGTACCAATCATTCCAAGCTAGCTAGCCACCATCTGCTCCACACTGAAGAGACTGCTCCTACTGCTGGACTGTCATACCATAAGCTGGTGTGTTTCTAGTTTCCCTTGGCCAAGGTGATTAGGCATTGATAAAGTTATTACGGTTGATGTCTGCAGACGTAGGGCACTAGGTGACCCTTTTTGAAGTACCTTATGTATTGATATCATAAATATGACTGTTTACTTTGACCTTCACTGCACCTAGACCTGTATAGTTGCCTTCTATCACTAAGTATTGTGTTGTGCATGACAATCACTGTGAGTGTCTTGTACTCTACAACCATACAACCAATTATTTTCCAGCGTAACTAGTGGCTGTTCCAATAAAAACTTGCTGTTTGCACCTGGAACTCTTCTGCCTGCCTCTCCTTGAAAAGAAGAGATGAACCACCTTCCTAAGTCTGGTCACCACACATTATTTAGGGTCATCTTTGGATGGGTACTGTAATTGTCCATGATGAGACAGATTTTCCTTCTCCCCCCCCCTTCATTTTTGCATTTAGCCTGGTTGCCCACTTCTTAAAAATTTGGCCCATCATCCAGGCATTCCAGTTAACCTCATGTTCTGCTGGCAGTGATTCAACAGAAATTCTCCTGAAACACCTAGGTTTCTTAAGCCCAGTTTACACAGTCACATTTGTACTGGAGTAGCCCGATTGCTCAGGTTGCTCCAGTGCAAATGCAACCATGTGGACACATACCTGATCATGGTAAGCCACCTACTAAGCTGGTCCCATGTTCCTTCTCAGGCTGGGGATGCCAACCAGCGTGAATGACTTGCAGCAGATTAAACCATTGTGTGGACTGTGTGTGCCATTGCAACATGCCCACTCTCTCCTTGCGATGGAGAGCGACAGTCCGGCCCCATGATGCACTGACCCTCACCAGCTCAGACTGTAGTGGTGCAGACCACGTGGACAGACAGTTTGCCACTTGCTGGTGCTCAGGGCCACACTGCTGAAGTCAGAAAAGGGTAGCCCTGCTGCTGGGTAAACACAGCTTTAAGCTTGCCCACAATCAGTAAGGGGTGTTAAAAGAGTTGCTGACACAATATACACTCTAGAACAGGCAGCTCATATCAAGCAGTTGCCTGCCTGAGGGGCTAAATTTGCTATGTTTTGAATTTTTTTTTGTGAGTAATGAAAGAAATCTGTACCTTAATCTGCCCAGCTTGTAACTTCCGTTTGTGAGCCAAGTGGCCAAACAGCATTGCAGCCCAGCCTATAAAAAAACGTTTTGATGATTCGGAGTCAGGAACGGTTCTGCAGGTGCTCAATAGACATAGCAATAAGATATGTGGAAGGGGGCTGTCTAAACATACATATAGTATATTTGCTGGCAGTTATACGTGTATGGGGATGTACTATATATTATATTTTAGCCCCATACATGTATAATTGCCAGCAAAGATACTACTGTAAAACTTGAAATTTTCACTGTCAAATAATTTCCACTAAAGTATTAATTTGCACTAAAACAAATTATGCTAATAAGTTTTATTAGCAATTTTTGCATTATACTGAAAGTGACGCTAATAACTTAGTGCTAAATGGAATTTATGCAATTATAGTTGCATTTGCGTTTGCACTAAAATTACTATACTTTGCGTTGAAATAAGTAGTTTTACTTTATATGTATCTTTAGACCCCCCCCTCAATCTTATTGCTACGCCTATAGACTACTTGCAACTCTGTTCGTGACCTCACATCATCAAAAAGCTTTTCTTAGGGGCCGGTATTGTTCAGCTGCTCGACTCGTACACGAACATCATGAGTCGGGCAGATTAAGATATAGATTTCTTTAATTACGCAATAAAAAATTCAAAACAGCAAATTTAGCTCCTTGGGCAGGCAACTCCTTAATTTGAGTTGCCTGCCCAAAACATGTCAGCAACTTTTTATCAGACTCAGACATGTTAGCATACACAAGTGCTGGGGTTGCCACCTTTGGACAAGGCAAAAACCAGACACTAAACCACACCCTAAACTCTGCCCCTAACCCCACCCCTTTTTCATGAATAATCGTGCATTGCTCCCCCTCAAAAGCCATTTGTTAGATTAGTGAAGACTTTATTGGAACAGTAAAATAATCAGGACATCAGGATGCACTGTGAGATGAGCAATTTATTTGTTCAGTCTGCCCTTCCTGGCAAAACTTTTCAATAAATAAATAAATAAATAAAAATAAAAGTAAAAGACAGCACATAAAGCAGCAGTTCAACAAACATTTTAACCTGCTGTACTTGTTACATTTGTTTTTCTTGCTTTTTTTCCCTAGTTATTTATTTATTTACTGAAATTATTTTACCAGGTAAACATGCAGGGATAAAGGAAATCTCATTTACAGATATCACTGGGGGGTGGGAAATACTGTAACTAGTATACAATTATATATGATAAACAAATTGTTTCCTATAATGTGTACTTTATATTTTTCCTGGATCCAATTCCTTTCCAAGTCCACAATGCTATTTTGAAGCCATAAGAAGTGAACATACTTGTTGCTGAAGGAGACACCTATTTTATAAAAAATAATTTAAAACATTAAATTCTTTTAGAGATGAAAAAGTTTACCAGCAAATAAAAGTGGAAGATAACTGAATCTTTTACTGTTACAAAAAAGACTAGAAGACAAAAAAAAAGGCTGTTTCTCTTTTGTCAGCCTGAAACAGATTATCTTCCTCTAAATCTGAATAATGATGCACTCTTTCTTTCCATCCACTAGCATGACATGGATATCATTGGCTGCCAACACTGCGAGACACCGTGCAATGGTCACATCGCTCAAAGGCAGGGCCGCTGTCCCATATGCTCGGAGATATGGCACCTCAGGGCTCAGCTGCAGGAGGCATGGGGAGAGATCAGCATCCTGCGTAACCACCTACAGGGAAACATTTCTTTTAGGAGTGCACCTCCACATCGCCGACACCAAACCAGCACACCTCTTCCCAAGAGAATGACCAGGCCTGGGGGATGGCAACTGGTTGCAGGAAAAGGGGGCAGATCTTGGGCAACTCTCCCAAACCAACAAAGCACTCTATACACAGCAAACATGTACACACCTTTTGCGTCCATACCATCCATAATGAATGAGGATGTCTCGGGCCAAAGGAATGGCAAACACAACAGGATAGCAAAACAACATCATAAACAAAACCTCAACAGGAAAAAATTCATATTCATAGGGGATGCCATGATTCGCTGTGTGGACCCCCACCTAAGGCAACACAAACATGCAGATGTGCAGGTCAGATGTCTCCCAGGAGCATCCACTTGGAAGGGCACTGATCGAATAGTCAACATAGCTAAAAAGGAAGAAGAGGGCTCAAACATCCTGGTCCACCTAGGGACCAGTGACCTTGCTGGCCAGTCAGGTGAGGAGGTTAAAGAGCACATTGCACAGCTCGGTGAGAAATTAGTTTCATTTTCGTCCAGCATTGCATTCTCTGAGATTCTGCCTGTTTGGGAAAAGGGGAAGAACAGGCAGAAAATCAGAGAGAAAGAGATAAGTGAGCTCAATGCACGGCTCAAGTACTAGTGCCACACAAAGGGGCACCACTTCATTGGAAACTGGGGCAACTTTTGGGAAAGGGAGTTCTTCAAATTCGATGGCCTCCACCTGACTAAAGAGGGAGTCAGAGCACTGGGCCAGAAATTTGACATCCACGTAGGACATTTAAACTAGCGGGAGGGGAGATGATGGTAGCTCTAGGAAAAGCACACATACAGCCTGCTGTTTCTCCCCCTCCAGCTAGCACCAAACTTACACACTCCAGGATAGCAAAAGCAGATAGCCAGGAACATAAAACCCTTTCCTGCTCTGACATTGACCATCACAATGGAAAGGGAGGAACCATAAACAGGGAAAACTACAAAGGGATGAACAGTAAGATAAAGGGAGGCTTGACAAACAAAGCGACACAGCAAGAGTGGTCAGCACACAGTCTGGCTAACAAGATGACTGACCTCACTGCCTCAATAGCTGAGGCAGGACTAGACTGGGTGGCCATGACCAAAACATTGTTCACAAATAATCATGGTTGGGAGGTGACTATCCCGGGGTACAACTTGTTTAGGAGAGATAGGACTGGGAAAAAGGGAGGGGGGTAGCTATTTATGTTAAGGATACCATCAATGCTACAGAAATGCAGCAGGCAGTAGGGGAAACAGGGGATCTATGGATCACAACAGTGGCCGGAAGTCGGAAACCTATTCAGGTAGAAATAATCTACAGACCCCCAAATCAGGAGGAAGCCAGGAATAAGGAAATCCTGAAAAACCATCCTCCAGATGTCAGGTAAAGAGGACATGGGGCTGATGGGGGATTTCAATCTGCCGGACATAGATTGGAATACCCACACAGCAGCATCACAGAAGAGCAAGGAATTCCTAGTCACGCTACAGGAAGCAGACCTAAGTCAACTAGTGACATCACCCACAAGGGGTAATGTGGTTCTAGATCTGATATTCACATGTAAACCACCTACAAATGGGGGTTCCTAGAAGCCTTCCCGGAACTTGCCTAAGGGCTCCCTGCCTAATTGGCATTCGGCGTACTGCTGTTTAAATGTGGGCGCTGTGAGTGCTTTTAGAGCCTCTGGTACTGTCTCTTTAAGAGCTGCTTGCTTGCAGGCTTTATTTGTTTGAAAGGGGGGACTGTGCGTTTATTGCTCGAATCCCACTCGAACTGCCATTCAAATCACTCTGCTTCTGCAGTCGCAAAGAGAACAGCGGGAGCCTAACTGAAGGATGTAACTGTTTGCTGGGAAGTATGTAGCGTAACAGTAAAAATGTAGTTTGTTTAACCTGCCTTTATTGCAGCTGGGACTCTGTGTGTCTGGCCCCACCATTTTGGACCTGAACTACTGAAATGGGCCAATTGGGAAAGGGGGACCTTAAAATGGAGACCGCTTGAGCCAACCAGAACTTGGACTCCCACGGGGAGCCTGCCACCCAGGGGGATATATGGTAGGTGCTTCTGGGAAGTGTAGTTTGGACGCTGGCACCTTTTTCACACCAATAGAGGGTGCATGCTGTGACTGGCAGGAAAAAAGCAGCCAATCGGAGCCTGTGGGGCTGAGAGAAAACTGCCCTGAGATGTCCTGGAGGGGCAGAGTCGTCGGTGATTGTGAAGAGAGAAGGAGCTCTGGCTCCTGCACTGTGAAAGTCTTAGCGTGGGAAGTGCGTGTGGCAGGCCAAGTAGTCGGGCGATAGCATCGCCAGAAGGAGCGGACAAGATCCGTGAAGGAGTGCAGGCAGAGGAGGCTGTACATTTACAGCTACCTACCAGGCTCACCCTGTAGAGGGCTGGAGAATCTGCTTCAATCATGCTCAGTCTGTCAGGATATGTGAAGCTGTGTCGTTTGGTCCCGTTATTGCAGTGAAAGCGATTGGGAGTATAAAGCAGCTGCCTGGTATGGTACCCCTCTGCTCTTCATATAAATGCGTGGAGAAGTGCTTGGATCTCAGGCTAGGTCCTGCAAGTGGTGTGAGAGAGATCTTTCTACAGGAGGCGTGAGTACTAAATAAGGGTAGCTCCCTGTCAGATGTTCATTGTGAGGGCAAGATTTGTCTGGCTGCTCTACTGGCTGCACAAACTGAGCCTGCTGGCTCTGCTTAATCAATTTAGGTATCAAACGCTTGTTTTCTTTGTCAGGGCCCCAACCAGCTGCACCGAATAGGCTAGCCTTGTATTGCCTGGGTACCCAGAGACAGTGACTTATAGGTTTGGCCTGTGCACAGTGCTCTATATATATATATATATATATATATATATATATATATATATATAATATATATATATATACACACAGTATATATACATATTAGAGTGTTAAGCTAATCAACCTGATCTCCCCCGCCCTTGTTATTTTTTCCCTTTAATAAATCAGATTTGTTGTTTGCAAGGTATACTGTCTGAACTGAGTGTTTATGCCCCCTCTTGTGCATGGATTGTGGATTTACTGCATCTTATTTTACGGGGGATCTTTTACACCAAGTTGGCCAATCCATTCTGGGGGTAAGTGTAAGTCATCATGGTGGTGTGGGAAGCATTTGTGGGCCACTAGTGGAAGGAAAGGGGGGTTGCAGTGACCCAGAGGGCTGTGACCGAGTCATTTTTGACTGTTCCAACCCCAACCTCAGGTTGGAGGCACCCGCTATTGGATCCAGGCCCCTCAATCTGTTGGTGGCAAAGCAGGCAGGGGTAGTAGTCCTTGGGATAGCACCCCTGGGGGTTACACACAAATAGCGATAGGGTTACGAGTGATAAAATAGGGAACCACCTGGGCAACAGTGATCATAACACAGTATGGCTCAGGGTAAAAAGTATTGTAAATTCCATACACTCCAAACTAAAGGTCCTTGACTGCAGGAGGGCAGATTTCACAAACATGAAGGCCTGCCTAAGAGACAACCTTAGTAACTCGATGGAAGTGAGCGTAGAGAAATATTGGACAAGGTTGAAGGATGCAATAACCATGGTCACATCACAGTGTGCTCATCAGGTTAGTAAGAACAGAAGGAGGAAAAACCCACTACGGTTTTCCAAGGAGGTGGCAACTATGGCGAGAGAAAAGTGCATAGCCTTCAGAAAGTACAAGGAGTCGGGGAACGAGACAGACATTACAGAATATAAACAGAAACTAAAAGAGACAGGGAAAGTGATAAGAAATACAAAGGCTCAAACAGAGGTTAAGATAGTTCAGGAAGTAAAAAAGGATAACAAAACATTCTACAGGTATATACGAGAAACAAGGAAGACCAAAGGGGGCATTGTTGGAATCACAAAAAAGGACAGACAACCCACAGAGCAAGACAGGGATAAGGCGGAGGCACTCAGTGAGTACTTCTGCTCAGTCTTCACACAGGAAGCAGATGGTAACGGACCAACAATAGGCATAAAGAAGTGTCCAGTTGAAGGAACAGACACGGGTCCCTTCACAGAAGAAATGGTCCTAGAGGAAATAGACAAGTTAAAGGTAAATAAAGCTACGGGGCCAGATGGGATACACCCAAGAATACTTAAAGAACTTGGGAGAGAACTGGCAGCTCCCTTAGCAGTGCTCTTCAACAAATCATTAAGGAGCGGGGAGGTGCTGGAGGGTTGGAAGAGTGCAACAGTAGTACCACTCCACAAGAGTGGAAGCAAGGAATAGCCAGGTAACTACCATCTGGTTAGTCTAATGTCAGTCATGGGAAAACTGCTGAAGTCCCTGCTGAAGGAAGGAATCATAGCTTTTTTGGAGCAAACTGGTCAGCTTGACAAAAATCAACACGATTTCATGGCAGGGAGGTCCTGTTAGATAAACCTGGTTGATTTTTTCCATTGGGAAACCAAAACAGTGGATCAGGGTGGAGCAGAGATGCAGTTTACTTGGACTTCAGCAAAACTTTTGACTCCGTTCCGCACAGGAGACTAGTCAAAAAACTGGAGAACATGGGAATTGGGCCCAAGGTTACAAACTGGGTCAGAAACTGGTTATATGGGAGAACTCAGAGAGTATTAATAAATGGTACTCTGTCTGTGGAGGGGAGGGTGACTAGTGGGGTCCCACAGGGCTCAGTTCTGAGGCCGATCCTCTTCTTTTTTTTTTTTGTCATTTAACAAATTCTTCTTCCCTTGCAACCACAGTCCTGCCTTACCTCCAGCCGCCGCTCCTCCATTCCACCTCCAACATGGAAGCTCCATGCCCAGCTGGCAGACGCATCTCTGCCTGTGAAGGGGCCCTCCCGAACCCCCGTCGCCCAGGGAGGAACCATTACTGGCACATGTCCGGGCATTGTCAGCTGGTGAAACTGCGGCTATCAAACTGCCATGGATCTGTGTGTTGCTTTTTCCTCCATTGTTTTTCCCTGGAAGCACGGATGTGCAAGAATGTCAGCGCACTAATGTGCAGACGTCTGCCGTGCTTCCCCCCCACTAGCACCCATGCTACTGCAGTACCACTGGGCATCCCCAGGGACCGGCAGAGCATGGCATGCAACCCTTCCTTCTCCCCAGGGCTAGGAGAGCTGTCGTTGGACACTCAATCCTAGTCATACCCTGCCAACCCCCGACCACCCAGGCTCATTCCTGAACCCGGGTCACCAGCATGGAGCGAGGTGTGGCGTACCACGCCTCAACCCTTAGCACCACCGGGCTGGCAGCTGATCCTCTTCAACATATTCATCAGCAACATTGCAGATCAACTGGAGGGAAAGGTGTACCTGTTTGCAGATGACACCAAACTCAGCAACAGGGTAGACACACCAGAGGGACAGCAAAGCATGGAAGCTGATCTCCGAAAACTGGAGGAGTGGTCCAAGACCTGGCAATTGAAATTCAATGCCAAAAAATGCAAGGTCATGCACCTGGGAAAGCATAACCCAGGGAAACTGTACTCAGTGGGAGGGGAGCAGCTGGTGGCTACCAGGCAGGAGCGAGACCTAGGGGTGATCATATCAGATGACCTCAAGGTCAATAGACAAAGTGAAAAGGCAGCACTAATGGCTAGAGGTATCCTGGGATGCATAGGGAGGGGCATCATGAGCAAAAAACATGAAGTAACCATGCCCCTGTATCAGTCCCTGGCCAGGCCTCACCTGGAGTACTGTGTTCAATTCTGGAGGCAACACCTCAGGAAGGACATAGATAGGCTGGAGACGGTACAGAGAAGAGCAACAAAGATGGTGCAGGGCTTGCATCAGAAACCATACACAACAAGACTGGATGACCTCAAATTATACTTCTTAGAACAACGCAGGAATCGTGGGGACATGAAAGAAACATTTAAATACCTTAAAGGCAACAACAGGGTGCACGTGCAGAACCTCTTTCAGGTAAAGGACTACAGCAGGACTAGAGGGAACAACCTTTGACTTAAGGGAGGAAAGTTCAGAAGCAATATGAGGAAATTCTTCTTCACAGAGCATGTTGTGGACCATGGAATAGCCTGCTGGAGGGGGTGGTGGGAGCCAAGACAGTGGGGGAATTCAAGCAGGCATGGGACAGACTCTGTGGGATACACAAGCAGGCAGGTAAGTAGTGGGGTAGGAAGCCAATGGCAGATTTGATGGATTGTACAGTCCCCATCTTCTGGCAATATCTTTGTTTCTATGTTTCTTAGGGTTAGACTTTTTGCCCAGCTTTGCTGCTCTTCTGCTTTTGAGATGCACGGTGGAAAAGTTTAGAATAAGTATCTGCTAATGGTCTTAATGGCCATACTTTACACCTCCCAGGTTGATGGCTTTTACAAAGAAAGGGCTATATTGACAACAAAACGTGTTTGTAACCTGGAAATGCAGCTGAAACAATCAGTGATATGACAAAATCTGTCTCTAAGGTACAGTATGTGAGCACTCAAAATGGCTCAAAATCAAAAATCTAACTATCACTGAGCAAAACTGGATTACCTGATAGGGACCCTGAAAACCTGATCACCAGGTAAAAAACCTGACATGTGGCAACCCTAAGTGCTGAGATATGCTCCTTGCTTTTCTTGACACTGGCAGCTGGGCCAGTATGGAAAAAAAAGCGGAAGTATCATCTGGGATGGCCAGAAAATAAATACCAGTTTCATCACAGTTGTAAATGTCATTCTCTGAGAACTCTCTGTAAATTGCTAGCAACACACTCTTTCCAGGAGACAGCACTGTTTATGTCAGCATCCTGTTTTTCCCCATGACACCTTTTAAAATGTATGGTATGACACTCCTTCTATCTGCATAGCCACCCATTTCTGTCAGTAAAGCTCACTCCAATACCGTCTGCCAGTTGCTGGCCTTAGCTAATAAAATCGGACCCCTTATTTGAGCATCCACTGTCCCGCAGGCACTGAACCACCTAAGAAAGGCACTCTCAGCAAGCTTGTCCTTCCTGGTTCTCTTTCTCTTGCAGCCCTGGTTCAGCCCATGCTCCAATTCAGCCAGGTGCTGCTCTTTCACGGGCATGAATGATGCAGACATTTGTTTTAAACTCTTTGCCACATCAGTGCATTAAACGGCTCGGCTGGGTTACTGCACCTTTTTATCATTTGTAACTTTCCTGCCAGGGTGAGTGCTGTACACTGCGACTTTTCCATGGCTGTAGGGGATTAAACAAGGTAAACACAAAGCCTCTTTAGACATGCTGGAATGTGACCCTAATCGATGCAAGTCACACCTCCTTAGTGTGCTAATGAGCCTTGGGCAGTGAAGGGGGGGCGAGTTCATAGGAGTCTAGAAGTGAGCCAGCTCAAGTGTGAAGGGACTGACAGGTGCTGCCAGCTAAACTTGGAAAAAGATGTGATTCTAACCAAGCTGTCAGTGACTATAAATTTGCTGCATTTACATATAAATGAATGGGGGAAAACTAGGACATGAACACAGAGGGCTCTAGTCTCAAAGCCAACAAAATGACGTAAGGTGCCTGTGTTAATCAGAATTGATGCAAGAGACACCTTGCATCAAAAACTGTGACTTTTCTGATTCTGTAATGCAGGTTATAGAAACATTGTATTCCCGTGCACCGGACAGGTACATCTACAGACCTATGCCCGAACTGGGGTGCACCATGGCAAAATGGGGCTTTCACCACAGCAGGGTTGGTGCATCCCCTAAAATGGGATTATCAAAGCTCCACTGTGGACACAAGTCCCACCTGTGGCTAGACAAGCCAAGAGCTGGTCTAAAGGTCCATGTGCCATCATCAAAGTATGATCATTTGATGGGGGGAGCCTGTGTCTCCCTCTACAGGTGGAAGGCCAGTGCCAAGCATGTCCATGGAGTCAAATGTGCTGCTACATGTGATGTACCAGTGGTCTGGCAATCAGATTGGAGCCCACCACATGGGAAGCATGGCAAAAAACACATCATGAGCCCTAGGAGACAGGCAAATGTGGGACAGGCCGGCACTTTGTGGGTGACCTGAGGTGTGCACAAGGTTAGTACCCCTGACACAACCGCATACTCACACAACCTGCAAATGGACACTGACAGCTACTCCACGTAGCCCTACATTGCCCAACCTCCACCTCCAGGGACCTATCAGCACACATATCCCCCTCCCCCCTCCCACATAGCACTTTGATTCCCTATCCTCTTCCAGGATACCTGTAGTAACCCATGCCCCTGTGACTCAACCCCCATAGCACAGCCACTTCCCCATGGCCTTGCCCAAGGGATTCGTATACACCCTTTGACCACCCACGTAACACCGCAGCTCCAACCCTCTGCCCCATTTATGGTATCAGACTGCACTCCTGTCCTACATGACACCCCAGCACCACTCTTCCACATCAACAGCACCTACGTGGTTGGAGGTATAGACAATCTGAGGGTACCGCACCATGGTACACGATAGTGTCAGCTGAGTGTGAGCCAGTTATGCCCCTGCCAAGCGATGACAGCCACCTCCATTAAAACCCTCCTGTGCACCATTTCCTTCACACATGAGAGCAGCTGCTGCAAACTGCTGGTGTCTGGTGCCAGGACCCCTCCCATATGGGAATTGGGCTGAGGGCCCATGACTCACTGGAACTCGGCACAAGCTGCTGTTTGATGCAGATTGCATTGCTCTTTAGACAACTTTATGAATCTGCCCCAGTGTTGTTATAGCTGGGATGTTCTGTTCCTTTATCTGATGTGATTACAAGTGGGCTCCATTGTAATTGACAGGCTTACCTGTACCTTATAGAGGTATGCCATCCTTGCCTCTAAGGCAACTTTGCCTACATTGTTTTTGTTCCTGAACCTGTACAGTGCTGTTGGCAGTGTACCTACATTGATTTTGTTCCTGAACCTGTACAGTGTTGTTGGCAGTGTACCTACATTGTTTTTGTTCCTGAATCTGTACAGTGTTGTTGGCAGTGTACCTACATTGTTTTTGTTCCTGAACCTGTACAGTGTTGTTGGCAGTGTACCTACATTGTTTTTGTTCCTGAACCTGTACAGTGTTGTTGGCAGTGTACCTACATTGTTTTTGTTCCTGAACCCGTACAGTGTTGTTGGCAGTGTACCTACATTGTTTTTGTTCCTGAACCTGTACAGTATTGTTGGCAGTGTACCTACATTGATCAAAGTATTCAGTGAGAATGGTATCAGAGAGAGGGTGTACAATGGGAAGCCGACTTTGAAGGGCTTTGAAGAAGTTAGTCAGGGAGCAGTCAACATTTTTTCAGTTTGGAATAACCTCTTTTTTTAAATGGTCTGGTATAACAATGATCTGGAACTGATCTTGTACTAGAATACTTCCAGATGAATTGCTAAACAAAATCAAGAATCAGGAAAATGCAGTGATCATGAAGCATGGCAATGTAGGAGATCTTTAACAGCAACAATACTGGTGAACTGAACTACATTAATCAAAGAAACTGAAAGGAAGAAGACTGAAGCTTCTGCTCAAAGAGAAGATATTGACATTAGAGACATTACAGGGCATTCACTACTACTGTCACTGCTAGATGGACTTATTGAGTATGCTGTTTTTTATTTCGTAATGTCTAAGTGTTTCTCTCTGACCATTGAGCAAATCAGTTGTTGATATTTAGTATAGACAGTACTGCTTTGTACTCTACCCAAATTATTGTCTATCTTTGAAATACTTAGCAACGTGAGTTTCAATAGGTTGGGTAATTATAATATTTAGGGGTAGATATTACAAAGGTCATATATTTCAAGGCCAAAGTCTACTGGTAACTCTAATACCACCATTACTGGGGACGCCTACAGTATTAAATATATAATCACTGCTGAGACCTCACCTAGGGTACTGTGTCCAATTCTGGAGACTACATCTCTGAAAGGACGTAGACGGGTATAGTCAGTCTAGATGAGGGCAACTAAAATGGTGCAGAGTCTGCATCACAAGCCCTATGACGAGAGACTGAAGGACCTCAATATGTACCCTGGAGGAAGGGGGGTATATGATAAAAACATTCAAATACTTCACAGGTATAAATAAGGATGTAGAGGGAAGCATTTTTCAGAAAAAAAGATGCTCAATAATAAGAGGACATGCTATGAAGCTGGGGGTGCTCAGGAAGATGTGAGGAAGTGGATGCCTGGAACAGCTTCCCAGAGGAGGTGGTGGGAGCAAAAATGGTGACAGGTTTCAAGAATGCATGGGATAGGCATAAGGGAACTTTAGAGGTAGGGAAAGGGGGGGTGAAGGGGGGTGAAGCCAGAGATCAAGTAGGGTCTGCAGTGTTACAATAGGTAGAGAAAAGGGGCAGACTAGGAGGGCCAAGCAATCCTTATCTGACAACAATGTCTATGTAAACTGGATAGCTCAAGCAGTACTCTGATAAAATGATTACCACCAGAAGTGGCAATGGGATGTTTTTAATAAAAAACAAACCCCTCAAAAGGCAGACAGAGTAAGGGTGAGAAGATGCATTCATTGAAGGTACTGAAATTTAATATTTTGGACACCAGTAAGGCAGGTCAGAATCAGCATTTTTTCTTCACTATTTTGGCATTCAGACATCATGACACAGCACTTTTACAGAGAGAACACACTGAGTATGTCAAAGTTGCTGGCAAATCATAGTAATGATCAAACAAATTTCTTTCAGAACCTAGAAAAAAAATATTTCTTAATTCCTTTGGAAAAGGAAGAAGTCACATCTTTGACTTACTTGCTCAGGCTTTTGTTTTCAGTCTGTTCCCAGGTTGATTGTTCCCTCCTGGTGTGTGTCTCTAGAGTTCTGGCAGTTCACTTTGGTTTTTACTTTTTCTTTTGAGGAATGCTTGTTTAAGCTGCAGGTAGATAATGCATCCTGTCCTACATTTCTTTGCTGCATGTTCGTGTATTGTGTTCTCAGTTTCCTACAATCATTTCAGATCCCCAGTTCTGTATATGAGCTCTAACTCAGTGCAGAGTCCCTCCCCCTTGCTATTAGAATGCCTGACTACCTGCACAGATGGTATGCAGCTCAGCACTTAGCAAGTCTTCTCAGGGAAACAAGGTAACTACTAGCTTGAAACTGTAGTCCAGTAACCCAACTGTTGATTAAATAGGGAAATTAAGCAACAGTTAGATGTGTTTAGAACAATGAAGCTTTGATGATCCTTAAAACCATTTGATCATCAAGCAATAATACACAACAGGATGTGGTATGTAATGGGATATTGTTAAAACTCAGGTGCAATTTGAGTCATGAGTCTGCAGGCCATGTGACTCTTGCACCTGCGAAGTGATGATATTCCATGATATGACATACAGTGGAGTATATTATTGCTATTGTACAATGAAAACAAGGCTTTGAAACAGTCAGAATTTCTTAGTTCTATAATATTTTTGAGAAAAAATGAGCACCAACTTTTACTTTAAGTTAACAGACTGAACAACAATGTTAACAATTAGATAGTTACATTTCCATCAGGATGCCTTTTGTACTGTGACTCTCAGCCATCTAAGGTAGGCTCCTCTGAAAAAATGGCAGCGGAGTGATTTATTGTTTTATGAGAAGATATTGTCTGAGTGGAAGTTTTTTTAACTGTTTTTATGTCTGTGTTTTTACAACAGCTGTCAGCCAATCAAGTTTCTGTGTTCTTTAATACCATAGCATAATGGAATACATTGCTCTCTGATGTATTACTTTTGGTTGTCTGTCTGCAATCATGCAGTAGCAGGGCTTGTCACAGCCTGTATAGATCTGCTTGTTTATCTCCTACTGAACCAAATGGAAACTAAGGGATAGCAGGTTAATTGTTAATTTGTCAGAGCATCAGTGAGATGGGGTCAAGTGTGTAGCTATGTCTGTGTATTGGGGGGAAGGGTTACTGTTGGGCTAAGTTTGATATGCAGGGTGGATGCCCCCAAGAGAGGGCATCAAAATTAGTGTCTTTCTAAGGAGTGGCCAATTTAAATCTAAACCAAGACTGAGTTTTGAACCACAAATCTAAATTCAAATCCCAGACCCTGTGCACAGCCCCTGATGCTTAGTCTGTTAGTGCAGGACCAGGCTTTGTCTCTGCAGGTTCATATATTTTTCTTTTTTTTGATTCCTTACATAGTGGAGGGGGGGCACTCTGCATGTCTCTCAAGCTAGTTGCTTTTTGGTTGCCAAGCTACTGAAATTTAACTTCCTTATTATTATTTTCTATTGCAAGAAATATTTTATAGACTACAACCTTCTGTTATATGATTTTTTTTTTATTTCGTTTTTTTGTTGACCGGGTTAGTGCACTAGACAGATCCTGCCTATTTTTAGGCATGACCCGTAGGAGGGGGATACCGATGAATGCCAACTGACCTTGAACCAGATTAAGCTGTTGGTGGTATTTTATTTTATGAAATTCCCCTACTCTTTTCGAGAAGTGCCATGGGATCTTTAACATCCACCTGAACTACCACCAATCCAGGCAGATGGGACCTCGGTTTAATGTCTCATCCAAAAGATGGCACCTCAGAAGTGCAGCACCCCTCTCATGCTGCACTACAGTGCCAGTACTGGGATATTAACCCAAGTGCCAGATGTGGGAACTGAACCCACAGCCCTCTGATCTCCTGGCCTCAGAGGCGAGTGTGCTTCCTACTGAGCCACTGACACTGTCAATGTATTTATAATTCTTGGCCAGAAAAGGCACACTGAGCTGAAGCTTATTTTCAGGTGTGACCTTGGAACACAGGGTGGTTATATGATATATTGGCACAGCAACACTAGTGGCTGGAAAAGTATCACAAGTCCCATCATTGTACTCTCTGTACCATCTAATGCCCCAAAATAGTTACTGGCATAATCACTGATGCTCCACATTGTTTCTTCCGTACAGTTTTAACTACAAGCACTTTGTGCCTTGAATGTAATTCGGGTTCTCTATCCTGCTCTATGCTACTTGTGACGTTATCTCATGCATCCCTGCCATCTGTAGCCTTATCGCAGAGGGAGAGAGCACTACAGAAAGCTTCATGGAGACTCTTACGGTTAGTAATTGTGTTTGTGCTCACAGCTGCTCTGTTATGCCTCTTCCTTTTCTGCCAATCTAGTGGTTTGGTTATTCAGGTGGTAGACATACTGTATCATGATAGCCCTAATTAGTTCTCTAGCTTTGTAATTGTGAGCATCCCTTACCATATGGAAAACAAGCTTGGGCCTCCCAATAATAAAAAAAAGCCTCATGCAATAGTTTGAACAGTACAGCAGAAATAACAAAGGAATAAAGAGAAATGTCTTTAAGTAAATGACTGTGTTTCTTCTTCCGTCATTGTTTTCATTTTTTCCTATTCACAGAAAGCACTGAAAATTAAAAAAAAAAGTCATGCAGGACTTGACAAGCTTGCTTGAGCCTCCTTTAGAACAGGCTGGGGTTTCCCCTGGGAGGCTGGCCTCACAGTTTGAGAAACTGTAATTGCAATGGAGGAAGCCGGCTGATGTGCACAAGAGTGCTGCAGGCATGCCCCATTATCAGAAGCTGCAATGTGGTATTTCAGAGCAAGAAAACTGTAATACTGTACGAGGTAAAAAAACAAATGTCATTCATGCCTAAAAGGCCTAATTGGGTGTGTTTTCTCTAGCAGCTGTTTAAAGGACTGCGATTAGTACAGTTTGCCTACAAAAAAAGGAACATCATGTTCTGACACTGCACACAGTCCTTAAAATCATCCACCTTACCTGACACTGTAATCCCCAGAGTGGCTTTTATATAATGCTGTGCCTCTTCCTGTCCCCCAATCCATGATTTTGAAGTTGGAAAATGGTAGTCAACCCTGCCTAGCCCAGTCCTCACCCCATTTCTAACCTGCAGCGTGCCTTTCCATCACTAATACAGTCTGACAGCTGACTTCATCAGTGCAAGGTATATGCGACTAGAGGGGAGGGAGAGAGTGGAGCAGTCTGCATCTGATTGGTCAGTCGGCCTGTCATCATCAGTGAATTAGACCACTCTACCCTCCCCTCTCCCCCATGGTTGTGCTGATTTTAAACTAATATAGTCATCAGTGAAATTGTATTAGTGAGAAAAAGGTGCACGATGGGTTAGAAGGGGGTTGTTCTTTTTTAGATCAGAACATAGAAATTGTCGGCAGACAAGGATTGCCAGGCCCATCCAGTTTGCCTGTAAGCCCTACACTAGTTTGTGGCCTCTGACCCTACCTGGTCAATGACTTTTCACCACTCCTTCCCACCTCTGAGGTACCCTTATGCCTGTCCCATGCATGTTTAAAATCCTGCACTGTGCTCCCTCCCATGACCTCCTGTGGCAGACTGTTCCACTTGTCCACCACCCTCTCTGTGAAGAAAAACATCCTCACATTTCTCTTCAATTTGACACCTTCCAATTTCATATCATGCCCCCTCATTCTTGTACATCTCTTATATTGGAAGATGTCTCCCCCTGCACCTTGATAATGTCATTAAGGTACTTGAATGTTTCTATCATGTCCCCCCCGATCCCTCCTCTCCTCCAGCGAGTACATGTTGAGGTCCTTTAGTCCTTCCTTATATGTTTTCTGGTGCAAGCCCTGTATCATCTTAGTCACCGTTCTCTGGACCACCTCCACCCTGTCAATATCCTTATGAAGGTGTGGCCTCCAGAACTGCACACAGTACTTTATGTGAGGCCTCAATAGGGTTTTATACAATGGTATCACCACTTCCAGCCTTCTGCTACTGATACATCTGCCTATGTACCCCACCATGCCACTGACCCTCCCTGTAGCCTTTATACTCTGCTTAGACACCTTTAGGTCATCAAAAATGATAGCCCCTTCCTTGGTGATAGTCATCAACTCCCCACCACCATCCTATAGCTTTCCCCAGAGATAATTCTTCAGATGTGCATTATTTTGCAGTTCTTGGAACCGAATCTTAGTTGCCACACTTCAGACCATTTTTCAAGCTTCTCCAGGTCCCTACTCATTCTCTCCACCCCAGTCAGAGTATCTACCCTGTTGCAGATCTTGGTGTCATCTGCAAACAGGCAGACTTTTCCCTCCAGTCCTACCGCCATGTCATTAGTGAAGATATTAAACAGGACTGTCCCAAAGATTGATCCCTGAGGTCCCCGCTGGTCACCCCCCTCTCCCCTGATTGGATCCTATTTACCAGCGCCCTCTGCTTCCTGTTCATTAGCCAGTTCCTAACCCAGTTTACCACCCTGCGCCCCATATCCAGACTACTCATTTTGTTGAACAGCTTTTTATGTTGGACGGTGTCGAAGTCTTTGCTGAAATCAAGGTAGGTGATGTCTACCGCCTCCTCGATTTACTTCCCTTGTCACCCAGTCAAAATAATATATTAGATTCATCTAATACAACCTTCCTGCTGTGAATCCATGTTGCCTCAGATCCTGGACACCACTGGATTCCAGGTGTGCCACTGTTCATTCTTTAAACAGTGCCTCCATGATCTTACCGAATACTGAGGTGAGGCTGACCAGCCTATAGTTCCCTGCCTCCTCCCTACTACCATGTTTGTGTAGAGGGACTACATGTGCACTCTTCCAGTCCTCTAGAATCACTTTTGTGTTGAGTGACTCCATGAACAGTGTTACCAGAGGTGCCACTAGCTCTTTTTGCAGCCCTGTTTAATATCCTCAGGTGTAGAAACATAGACTTTGACGGCAGATAAGGACCGCTTGGCCCACTTAGTCTACCCATTTCTCTACCTACTGGATAAGCTGCAGATCCTAGTTAACCAACAGCCTATTTCTTCCTACCCCCCCCACAAGAATTGCCTTATGTCTGTCCCTTGCATTCTTTAATTCTCCCACCGTTGTAGACCCCACAACCTCCTTAGAAAAACTGTTTCATGTGTCCATCACTCTCTCTGTGCAAAATTACTTCCTCACATTGCCCCTGAGCCCTCCCCCCCCTCTATCTTCAAATTGTGTCCCCTTGCTCTTGCACATCTTTTTTTCTGAAAGATGCTACCCTCTTGGACTTTGCTGATTCCACTAAAGTACTTAAAAGTTTCTATCATGTCCCCCTTCTCCCTCCTTTCATCAGGGGTATACATATTAACTCCTTTAGTATCTCTTCATATGGCTTCTCTTGCAGACCCTGCACCAGTTTAGTTGCCCTCCTCTGGACTGCCTCCATCCTGTCTATGTCCTTTCGCAGATGGGGTCTCTAGAACTGCATGCAGTACTCCAGATGGGGTCTCACCAACTGTCTGTACAGAGGGATAACAACTTCCTGTTTTCTGCTGGTGATGCCTCTCCCTATACATCCCAGTACCCCCTAGCCCTCACTACTACCTTCTCACATTGTTTGCCATCCTTAAGTCATCTGATATGATTACCCCAGATCCCTTTCCATTTTTGTTGTTGTTACTATCTCTCCTCCCCATTATGTACTCTTCTCCTGGGTTTTTATTTTCCCCAGGTACATTATTTTGCATTTCTTTGCATTGAATCCAAGCTGCCATACTTCTGACCATTCTTCCAACCTTGCCAAGTCCCTTCTCATCCTTTCCATGCCTCCTTGTGTATCGATCCTGTTGCAGATCTTTGTGACATCTGCAAAGAGGCATACTTTTTCTTCCAGTCCCTCTGCAGTGTCACTTATAAAGACATTAAAAAGGACTGGACCCAGTAGTCAGCCCTGTGGTACCCCACTAGTACCCCCCCTTCATCAGAGTGGACTCCGTTTACTATTACCTTCTGTGTCCTGCTGTCCAGCCAATGTTTTACCCAGACTACCACCCTGGGACCCACTCCCAGGCTGGCTAATTTGTTTATTAATCTTTTGTGTGGGACTGTGTCAAATGTCTTGCTAAAGTCTAGGTAGGCCATGTCCACAGCCCCTTCCTGGTGTTCTGCTTTGGTCTCCCAGTCAAAAAAATTAATTAGATTTGTCTAACATGAACTTCCTACGGTGAACCCATGCTGCCTTGTGTCCCGTGCCCCACTGGCCTCTAGGTACTCAACAATTCTTTCCTTCAGAAGTGATTCCATCACTTTCCCTACCACAGAGGTCAAACTGACAGGTCTGTAGTTTCCTGCCTTTGTCTTGCTACCACTTTTGGGAAGGAGAATCACATCCACCTTCCTCCAGTCCTTGGGTACCACACCATCCTCCCATGATTTGTTAAAAAGAGTAGTCAGCGGTGTCACTAGTTCTCTCCCTTAATTCTTTTAGAACTCGGGTGAATCCCGCCAGGGCCCCGTTGCTTTGTCCACTTTCAGTTTTAGGAGCTCTTTCAGAACCCTTTCTTCTGTGAAAGAACTGGGTTCGACCCCCCCATCCAGAGTAGTTCTGTTAATTGGATTAGATACCTCCCCCTCCTCCTCTTTTGTGAATACTAAGCAGAAGTATTTTTTCAGCATCCCTGCTTTTTCACTGTCCCTCTCTGCCCACCCACCATTCATTCTATTCAGCTTCACTATCCCTTCCTTTCTCTTTCTACACTCCCTCATGTACAGTACAAGTCATATTAAACTAATCCTCCAACTCACTGTTCTGACATTGTTTTTATATGATAACAATGCAGTGGCAACTCTAAATGCTTAACATCCAAATTCTTTTTCAACAGTCCAATAGCTCAGAAGCAGCTCACATACAATGCACTTTCAACGGCTTTATACAGCTCCCCAGTGGAGCAGTAAATTACATCTCCCAGCAGCCTCAGCTGCTCGGCTAATTTGCATTTCCTTTTATTTGCTTTATTTAATGAATCTGCATCCCCTCTTGCTCCCCCCTCATATCTCCAGACCCCAATTAGCTTATTTGGAGGTCCGGGATCATGGGGGAGCCTCCGATTACCAGCTGTACTGCAGTGTTTTTGGATGAACACAGGCTCACACATTTCAATGCAGCCACACGGCGGTTCATGTATTCTGCTCCTCCAGCCCCGCTTTCACTGGGAACACATTGCAGGGGCAGTAGAAGGTTCAAAGAGGTCTCCAGGACCCAGACTGGCGACAGCAACGGTCAGGAAATCCAAGGTACTGTACTGTGCTGTAAGCCTTGCACTTGGGGGGGAGGGGGAGATGCACTACATAAAGAAGCAGGAAGACTGCTTCTGAGGGCTTCATTTGCACCTTACTGCTCTCAGTTTCAAACATTTACTGAGAGTTAGATAAAAGTCTGCCCATTCTCATTTCCCTGCTGTTTTATATTTTAGGACAGACTTTTATCCAGCTCTCAGTAATTGTTTGAAACTGAGAATAATAAGGTGCAAGTAAAGCCCTCAGAAGTGAGGAAAAAAACATGGCTATGGGGGCAGGGGTTTCAGTCGGAATACAGGACAGCAATTGTTTGAAACTGGTTGCCAGCTCTTGGGATTGGTTAGAATGGCATATCATTCAGGGACACTGCAGTAGTGAAAGTAGGCTCCCAACTCAATGGTTCAGCGATTGTTATGGGTTGCACTGCATTAATAAAAGTTTCCTGAGAGCTGCAAAGTAAGCTGAAACTGAATAGCAGCTAGAAACAAACTATTAGGAAACTTTTATTAATTCATTGCAGTGAGCAGGGCACACATTAAGCAACTCACTGAAAAATGCTAAACCAGTGAGTTGGAGGAACAGTTTAATGTGACTTGTACTATACCTATAAAAGGTTTTATCCCTCTTCTTAACCGAGTTGGCTATTTTTCCTCAATTTGGGTCTTTGCTATTCTGACTGCCTCCCCTGCTTCCTTCTGCCTTAACTGGTACAGTTCACTGTCCTGCTCCTTCTGTGTTTCTTTATACTTCCTAAATGCTATCTTTTTCTCCCTAACTTTCCCCACCACTTCTTTTGAGAACCATAGTGGCTTTTTCTTTCATTTTGATTTATTTGCTTCACACAAAGGCTTGTTGCCTCTGCGATGGCAGTTTTGATGTTTCCCCATTGTTGCTCCACCCCTCCTTCTAGCCTGTTTGCTAGTGCTTTTCTAAGGCACTCTCCCATCTTGCCAAAGTCATACCGCCTGAAGTCCAGAACCCTCACTTTTGTATGGTTTTACTCTGCAGCTGAGTTTATCATGAACCACACTGTTTGGTGGTCACTTGTTCCTGGATGGCTACCCACTTCTAGATCTGAGATCCTCGCACGGTCCCCATTTGAGAGTATGAGGTCTAAGATTGCTCCTTCCTGAGTGGGTTCTAACACTAGCTGTCTGAGGCATGCCCCCTGTAGGGCATCAAGAATGGCCCTGCTCTTGGATATGGCTGCAGCAAAGGTGCTCCAGTAAACATCTGGCATATTCAGGTCCCCCATCAACAATATCTCCCCTTTCTCTGCCATCCTAAGGATGCCTTTTATCATATCCTTGTCCATTCCCTTCCCCTGAGATGGGGGTCTGTATACAACCCCCTGTGTGGATTGTGGTGCCATTTCCAGTCTCTAAGGTGACCCACAATGCCTCCTCTCCTCCCTGTTTACTGTTTTGTTCCACTGCTTTTATCCCTTCCCTTACATAGAGAGCTACTCCTCCCCCTCTTCTACCCTCCCTGTCTCTCCTGTAGGTTGAGTACCCTGGTATGTTAACATCCCAGCCATGGTTCTCTGTGTACCATGTTTCTGTGACTGCTACAATATCCAGGCATCCCTCTTCCATCAAGGCCACTAGTTCAGGAAGCTTGTTAACCAGACTACATGCATTGGTACTCATTACCCTCCATTTCTTTATGGCCTTACCCCTTTTGGCCCCATTCATGTCCCTATTGCCTTTGTCATTTTCTCCATTTACCCCTGCCCTTCTCCCTATTGGCGCCTCTATCTTGGTGTTTATCTCACTTACTACCCTGATTTTTTTTTTGGGGGGGGGGCTAGGATTTCCCTGTTCCTTTCCAGTGCCCCCCCAGCCAGTTTAAATGCTTGCTAATGAAGCATTTAAACCTATCACTTAGGATCCTGGTTCCCCTCCTGGACAGATGCAGACCATCACATCAGTATAGGCCTGCATCACTCCAGATGGACCCCCAGTCCCCAATGAAGCCAAACCCCTGAGCTCTGCACCAGTTTTTCCACCACTGATTGAATCCCATGGTGTGGAGCATCCTAGCCTCACCCATGCCATAGACAGGCAGCACCTCCGAGAAGGTTACCTTGCATGCTACTTGTCTAAGGCCCCTCCCCAACTCCACAAACTCTTCCTGCACTGCTCTGATCCATTTTCCAGCCAGGTCATTTGTCCCTAGGTGGACAGTGACATCCAGCTCCTTCTCCCATGCAGCTGCTCCCACAATCCTGTGTATTCACTCACTGTGCCTCCAAGCCATGGCACCAGGCAGGCACCTTACCTCCCTCTCCTCTTCCTCCCCCAGTTCTACCCTCCTAAGAATGGAATCCCCCAGCAGGAGATGTTTCCTTCCCCTGTGGAGTCCCATGCCATCTGACCCCATTGCTTTTTCCACCTTCAGTTTTGTGAGCTCCTCCAGGACTCTTTCCACTGTGAAAGAACCTGTGTTTACCTCTCCCTACCCCTTCGTGTCTTTTACCCAGTTGTGGTCCCAGACCCTCCCCCTCTTTAGAGAACACTGAACAGAAGTATTTGTTCAGTATTTTTGCCTTTTCTATATCTCCTGTCTTACACTCTCCGGTATCCCCTTTGAGCCTTGCAATCTCCCCTGGTCTTCCTTCTTTCACTAATGTACCTCTAGAATGCATTGTCCCCTTTCTGCACTGTCTGTGCTAATCTTTCTTCAGTCTGCACCTTTGCTCTCCTAACAGCCTTCCCTGCTACTGTTAGATTCCTTAGGTATCCCTCCCTGTTCGCCTCCATTTGAGTCTCCTTATATTTCTTGAAACCTGCCCTTTTGGCCCTTACCTTGTCTGCCACCTCTCTCATGCACCACAATGGTTCCTTCTTCTCTTGCCCTTATTTACCAACCTGATGCATTGGCTTCTCATCTCTTCTATGGCTCCCTTCAGTTGTTCCCACTGCTCCTCATCTCCCTCTCCTGTCTCCCTTCTCATCAATGCTTTTTTGATACAACTCCCCATTTTAGAAAACTCTGCTCTACTAAAATCTAAGGCTTTGCCTTCGTGTGACTAGATTGTTTCTCGGTGACTATGCTAAACCACACTATGTGATGGTTGCTGGACCTCAGTTGACCTTCCACCTGGATGTCTGCAAATCTGTCCCCACTGGTCAATACTAGGTCCAGAATCACCCCTTCTCTGGTGGGATCAATCAATAGTTGTCTTAAGCCTACCCCCTGTAGGGAATCCAGGATGTCTGTGCTCCTGGTTGAATGGAAGGATGGGATAAGGGGTGAAGGGATAATGGGAAGACGGGATAAGGGGTGAAGAATTGGAAATGGCTGGAGTTGGGGAGGGAGTCACAGTAGCCGTGGTCACCTGGGGAAGGGTTGATTTTTTTAAAAACATTTTTGTTTTCCCACATATTTCTTCTTGGCTAGGGAAAAATACTTGGATCTGAATATCGATTCAAATGCCTTATTATTCATAGTATATACAGTTTTTGCCTTCTGGTCCTGAGCTCTTTAGTTTCCATTGTGAACACACTGAGTTGAAACAGCCATTATCCTGCATACTTATCCCATCTTTTCTTATCATTTTGATGTTCTCCATTTTACACATTTTTTTCTTTATTGGTACTGGGGAATTAATATTCAAGGCTAGCACACCCTTATCACTGACACCTCAAGGTATGCTTTGAAGAAGCATAATATTTAGGCATATTTCACTTCATAGTACATATATTGACTGTATTCAGTTTCCTGTTTTTCTTTATAACTATGTACTGTATATTATGTATATTATCATGAAAACAGCATAAATGTCACCCCCCCCCACAGTAGACTTTATGTGCTTTTGCTGCTTGTCTCTACTAGGGCTGGGAGAACTTGGTGAAGTTCTGACCCTTATTAAACAAGAACTGAAACACGGTGAAGTTCTGATTTGCTCTGATTAGTTCTGAATTATTGATGAATATTTGAAAAAACGCAAACAAAATACATGAAGTGGCCAAAGTCTGCCACATTTGACACAGAGGCCCAAAAGAAATAATTTAATGGATTATTTGTATAAAAATGAATTTAAAACTGCTAAATAAAAAGCAATCACTCACTGCTAGCCCCTTCATGTCTGGCCTATAATGGTGGCATATCCTGCTTGGGTCCATGACATGAGTGTGCTGGGAGAGACATAGAGAGATGGAGAGAGAGAGAGAGAGAGAGAGAGAGAGAGAGAGAGAGACAGACAGATGCAAATACCTGTATCATAGCACCATCAAGCACTGCAGGCTCTGCCAGGCAGCTAAGATTTTTTTTATTAATCGTGCTGTGTGGGTATTATTTTAATGGATGTTCCAGTCAGAGCCAAACAGGCCGAAGAAATGGATATGAATGATCAAATGAGCAGCACTAAGAGAGCCCACCAATGCTACCCATGTGAATGATGCAGTTGCTTTGCATGCCCTTGTGTACTGTGATATACGGTACACTACCTGGTCCTAGAGGTGGTAATGTTTGTGTAACAGGGAGCTCCTGTTATTATCAGTAAAACAATGTACAGAAAGTCAGATATGCAACACCCCCCTTTTTCCCTTTCACTCTTTCCCATCTCCTTTTTCTTTTTCTGTCTTTCACTTTTTTTTATGTCAGGGTGGCCAACCTGACATTCTCTTTGCCTTTCTGTCCCCTGTTATCTTGACCCCCCGCTTGCACATTAAGTGCTGAAAGGCACTCCTCCTTTATCTCCCAATTTGGAGATAATGAATAGCGCACATCGCGCTTTAGGTTATAAAGCATATCTGGGCATAAAGGGCCAAATAAAAAAGCCCCTACATGTTAAAGCATGGGATAATATGGAAACTCCCCATTATGTAATGTCGCGGCCTATGGGAACATCCCCACAGAGTGTGATATAATCCCTAGGGTATAAATAGGGCTTACCACTAGGGAACCATAGATAGTCAGGTCAGTCTGGTACTGATGGTGAGAGTAGAAGGATCTTCTTTAGAGTGTGCTGATTTTCACACAGACGATTGAAGTGTTAGAGGTATTATACTGGGCTATCTAGGCTGAAACTAAGCCATGGGCTGTGTTGGGAAAAGCAGAGTCCTGAAGTTATTTTGTTATGCAGGACTAACATTTTTTGCTTGTTTCTTCTATGATTTCTGCATATATTTATTGATTTTTCTACAAAATAAATTGACAAATGCATATGTACATTTTTTATGCACTTGATCCCTGCTTGGTTGAGTCAGTTATGTATCACACCCATTCACACTGCTGTGAGAAGTGGGATGCCTGGCTCATTTAGTCTGCTTGGGAAATGCTTCTAGGGGGAATAGTAATATACCCAACACATGAGCAGGGTAAAAAGTGTGGAGCTGAGAAAAATCCAATGGACTCATGCCATGGCTGATAAATTGGGTTTGAAGCCTATGCCAGGATTGGAACCAGGAGCTTCATTTAAGATGGCAGCAAAAAAGGAAGAAGAGGAATGCATGGATGAGGACCTGACCAAGGAAGAAGAGAAGAGATAGCTGGAGGAATGTGCCTCAGAAGATCTGAGTGACCTGCTGAGAAGGTTGTGCTTACGACAACTAGAGATGGAGAGCGAGAGGGCTGAGGAGCAATGGCTACAAGAGAAGGAGTGATGGCTATGAGAGAAGGGCCAGAGGCTACGCGAGGAGAGGAAGAGACAAGATGAGAGGTGGCAGGATGCCTTGCAAGTCATCCAGGCCCTGACCTGAGGACAACCTGACAGAAATATACCCTGAGACATTGAACTTATCAAATTGACAAAGGCTGATGACATTGAAGCCTACTTGACAACATCTGAGCACATAGCACAGACCTATGCATGGCCCCAAGCCCAATGGGTCATCAGACTGGTCCCTTATTTATCTGGATAGGTCCAGTTGGTATACAGTCACCTGACTGCCCCTGACTCTAACAATTACGATTGGATCAAGGAGGAAATCCTCCACAGGTATGACATTAATACTGAGACATATAGACAATGATTTTGATCACAAAGGATGCTGGGCCAAGACACCCCCAGAGAGACATTTTCCAGGCTGAAAAGCTTTTGCTTAAAATGGTTGCAACTGATGCTCAAAATGCTTGACCAGATCATGGAGCTAATCATTATAGAACAGTTTGTTCAAATTCTACCCCAGGACATCCAGGTAGGGGTCAAGGTGCACAAGCTCGACACAGAAGAGAAGACCATTGCTCTGGTGGAGGATTACCAGGTGGACAGACCAACAAAATCCCAAGGATACCAGGGCTCTTCACTCCAACCAACAACACTGGTAAGGCCTTTTGATACTTCTTATCAGAGACCATCCCCTGGTAGGGGTAATAACTGGCAAAGGGACCGAAGGGAGAAACCTTATCATGCTGACCTTATATGTCGCAGCTGTTTAAGAAAGGGACACATAGCCCGTAATTGCCCCAATGAAAGAATTGAAGCAATACACCTATCTCTAGACAATTGGGGATATGTCACTACTGTGGGGATTGGACAGATTGAACTAATAGGACTATCAGACTCTGGCAGTAAACAGACTTTGGTAAGGGCCAATATATTGAAAAATTACAGCAGTAATGGGATGGATGAAAAAGTTACATATGTCCATGGGGATATCCGTCAGTACCCTACCATCACAGTGTAAACGACTATTAAGCAGGACACACAGTTGATTAGAGCTGGCTTAGTACCCAGATTACCAGTACCTATTGTGACGTAGACAGCCATCTCTGAGTGCTCGAGTGCTGTATTAATCTTTTTTATTACATATAAAATATATGATGGGAAGGTCAGTTTGAGGAAACTACTGTCTTACTGGAACTGACACATCTAGACCCCCCCAGGGATAAGTTCAAAGGACAGGAGGTATTTTAAACTGCAGAGATCTGGGGTGCAATTACCTTGTCAATTTGCTTTCATCCCAGGAAATAAGATTAGCCATTCATGGATGCCCTCAGGGAGATTCTTTGACTTGCATAGTTGCCAGGAAGGACTTGTGGGGTGTCGGAGAGAGGCTAGAATGGATATTGAAGAGGTTTGATGTCTGGGCCAGGCAGGATCCAGATGACTTTGGAAGGTCAAATACACATTTCCCAGGAAGCCTTGGGAGGACATCACAGAACCTGTTTATGTGTGTGTGTGTGTGGCAGAACAAAAACCAGTTCTGACCAGTTACCCTGAGGAGAGGAAATTGAGTATGTCACTTATCATTTCTTTTTAAATCTTGTTGGGACATCCTGTCTGGTAACACATACTTTTAATACACCAAGGCGGAGTTTAATAATCTCAGAGAGGAGGCCGGCTCAGAACTCTTTTATCCAACTGAGCAAGCCTCAGAGACACACAAGACAATTTCTGACTGAGAGAAGAGAGACCCTCAAAGCACTGAAAGAAAGTAAGCATTAGGCAAGATTAGTCTGAAGTTATAAATTGTAGGAACTGTACTTTTTTACCTGTTTGTTTTAAGGCTGAATGTGTTGGGATATATATTTGTTCTGTAATTATTGTTCTGTTTTGATATTTTTAAAGTAAAGATATTTTTTTTACAAACGAAACTGCTGGAGTGCCTTAACATTTCTTTTTATTTTAAGTGGAGCTTTTAAAGGTTATAAGCACACTGTGTATGGGCTTATTGTATACCAAACTGGGAAATGGATAGAGTTCTCTAAAAGTCTTGCATAGAGTTCTAAGGGTTCATTTGAAATACCTGGTTGGGTGCCCATAGGCAAAGATATCTGGCCCCCTGAAGACAGAGTTATCTGAGCCTGATAATTGGGTATGCTAACAAGAGGTTATCAGTTTGAATCCTTCCAGAACTTGAGACTAAGGTGACTTGAACCCACAAAACAGATAAGAGGGCTACCTTGTTCTGTTCACTGTACACAAATCATACACTCAGAGGTTGGCACTTTGGGAGTAGAGGGCTGACTGGCTGAGCGAGTTTGTGACAGATTGTTTGGCAGTGGTGGCATAAAAGTTTGGTGGTATAAGCTTCATTGTTCCATGTGTTAGCTTGAAACAGTTTAGCTCACTTGAAAAAAAGAAAGGCAGTGTTTTATTTCAAAAGGAAACAGAACTATATCCCTTGAGTTACAATAAAGCTCCTACCCATTTTATTTTATTTTTTTGAAGTGCCAGTCAGTATAGTATTAGTAGTGAGAGAAGAACAAAATGGCTTCTGACTGCAGCAAGTACACTGTAGATTTCTTAAAGCAGTTGTGCGGGGACAGGGGAGTCCCATTTGGGGTGAAAACCAGTAAGCAGAACCTCGTAGATGCCCTGATGGTAGCAGATACCCAGAGCAGCGAGTCACCAACCATGACTGAAAGGGACCAGACCTCGAGTGTGGCAGAACTAGTGGCCAGTGAAGGGTCCTGAGCCGATGAGGTGGACAGCAGGGCCACTGTCAGTGAAGGGCCACAGCAGCAGGGGAAGGTCACCAGTATCCTGAATCCAGAGGTACTCAAGCTGCAAATAGAGTTGCGGAGGATAGAACTGGAGGCAGAGCGACAACAGAGGGAGGCAGACCATGAGGAATGTGAGCGCCAGTGAGAGGCAGAGGAGAAGAGAGAGAGTGAGAATGCAGAGCTGCAGAGGAGAGGAGAGAGAAGCACCAGTGGCAACATGAACTGGAGAAGCTACGACTCCAACCAGCGGCACCAGGGCAGATAAGTGGCTTGGATTTAACTGGGACTGCAGGACTGGGTTACAAATTGAACTCTAAATTAATAGCTGAGTTTAAGGATGGGGAGGACATAGACACCTTTTTTAAATTCATTTGAAAAAGTTTGTATTCAGGCTAAAATTTCTAAAGAGTCCTGGAGCTTCCAGCTATCCCCGCTACTTACCAGAAAAGCTTGGGATGCATTGAGTCAAATAGACAATGAAGATAGCAATGACTACAGCAAGTTAAAAACTGTACTGTTAAAAAAATTTGAATTAACTGCTGAATAATACAGAGCTAAATTCTGTAAGCTCAGGAGAAGCCCTGATATGAGCTATGAGGAGCTAGCCATGAAACAACGTCAGTTTTTAAAACGTTGGTAGGAAGGAATTGAGGCAAACACTGTTGATAAAATTGAAAATGTGATTTAGCAGTTTTAGTGGGCATGCTCAGCAGAGTTAAAAACTGGGCTAGAGGACCAAGATCCAAAAACAGTGCAAGAGGCTGCTGAACGCTTGGACCGCTATGCCAAGAGCAGACCTGCTCTGAAAGTGAACGGGGTGGGAATGGCAGTGCAGAAAGGGAAAAGCACACCTTCAGGGCAGTTAAAACCCTCACTGCCTCCACCAAAACCAGTTAGCCCAAGGTTTCAGAGAAAAGATTTATCTGAAGTAAGAAATGCTTGTTGGTTATGTAAAGAAACTGGGCACATTGCCAGGCAGTGTCCAAGAAGGGCAAGCAATAATATGCAAGGTAGTACCAGAAAGAAAATGGGTTGTTTGTGTGTCCCTGGAAGCATTCCAGTGAACAAGAGGGAACACATGCACCCAGTCATGGTAAATGGCATACAGATGTAGGGGTTAAGGGACACAGGGGCATCTCTGACATTGGTGAAAGGGGATCTAGTACAGCCTGGTCAGGTTTATCCCAAATAAATACGTAACTATACAAGAGTTTACTGGTGAAGAGAAAACATTGCCACTCACTAGTGTTCTCCTGGACTGGGGTGAAATGGGGGAACTGTGCAACAGGTAGCTGTAGCCAACACATTAGCAGTGGATGTGATCCTGGGTAACAATCTCCAGAAGGGGTGGTATGTGCAGTTACCTGTAGCCAAGCAGCAAGGGAAAATAGTAGTTCCCTGAGCCCCCCAGAAGCCATTGGAGAAGATACTGAGAGGCTGGTTCCCCAGCCTGTGTCTCCAGAGGGGGAGACTGATAAAAAGGGGGTAGAAATTTCCCCAGGAGCAAATAACCACCCAGCTACAGAGGGTTACTCTGAAGAGGGAGGGGTGACCCCTTGTCAGAGGGTTGGAATTGACAGTGATCCTGAGAGCTCTGACGCTAGTGCTAGGGACCATAGTTTAGCGACTCAATGGGACCTGTCCCATGCCTTGGGAAGGTGTGAGGGGTTTGCAGCTGCTCAGAGAAGTGACCCTAGTTTAGAGAAGCTGAGGGCTTGGGCAGACTCGAACAGAGCACAGGGAGGTGACGGAAGACATAGGATTTATTGGGAAAATGGACTTATGTATACACAGGCAGTACAGACAGAGGGAGGGATGCTAGGCAGGCAGCTTGTCGTTCCCCAGGGATACTGTGAGCAGTTGCTCAAGGTTGCCCATGATATTCCCTTGTCTGGTCATCTGGGAATCATGTGCACAACACAGCGGTTGGCCCAGAATTTCTACTGGCCTAACTTCACCCAGCAGGTGAAGGAGTATTGCAGGTCTTGTCACTGGTGCCAAGAAATAGGAAAGGCGTGCAAGAAAACCCAAGCTGCCCTGATCCCCTTGCCCATAGTATAGGATTCATTCCAGAGGGTGGGAATGGATATTGTGGGGCCTTTAAATACCCCCAGCTCCTCAGAGAAAAGGTTCATCCTGACTGTGGTGGATTATGCCACCCAGTACCCAGAGGCAGTCGCCCTATCCTCACTGAGGACAGACAAAGTGGCTGATGCCTTGCTTGGGATTTTCTCCTGTGTTGGGTTTCCGCAGGAGATAATCACTGATCGAGGGTGTTCCTTCATGTCGGACCCAATGAAATGTCTATGGATGAAGTGTGGGGTGGTGCGGAGATGCACGACACCCTATCACCCACAAGCCAATGGACTTGTGGAAAGATTCAATAGTACCCTAAAGTCAATTGTCTGGGCATTTGCTGAACAGCACGGGAGGGACTGGGAGAAATACATTCCCCACCTGTTGTTTGGTGCCCCAATAGTCAACAGGATTTTCCCTTCAACTCTTGTATGGATGCTGGGTACATGGGCCCCTAAACTTGATCCAGGAGGACTGGGAAGGCAAGCACGCCACCCAGGGAACACCCATTGTGGATTATGTCCTAAGGTTTAGGGAAAGGCTGAAGGAGCTTATGGGGACAGCCCAGAGCAACCTGGCAGCTTCCCAACAGAAACAAAAAGTATGGTACGACCACAGAGCCAGAGCTTGCTCGTACATGGTGGGTCTGGAAGTTATGGTCCTTATTCTGGTCCAGAAAGACAAGCTGCAAGCTGAGTGGGCAGGACCGTACAAAGTGATTAGAAAGTTAAATGATGTAAACTACATTGCAGAGTTATCTGACCATAGACAGACAGAAAGGATATACCATGTCAACATGATGAAGCCATATGCAAATAGGGCTGACTTGGTGTTCACAGTGTGTAGTTATGGGGAGGGGGCGGAGGAAGGAGACCTCCTCTCTGAACTTGCTGGAAGACAGTAAGCGGGAGTCCTCTGTGGAGGCAGTAAAATTGTCTCCCCAGCTGACCCCGGGCCAGATCTAGAAAGTGAGGGAGGTTTTAGCAGACTTTGCCCCCTTGTTTAGCGCTAAGCCTGGACTAACCCCCTTAGCAACACACAATGTGGAGACAGGGACACAGACACCCATACGGTGGACAGCATATCGGGTGTCGGAGGCTGTCCAAAAGGACATTAGGAAGGAAGTGGAGGAGATGCTGGATTTAGGGGTAATCCAGAGATCCCATAGTCCTTGTACCCAAGCCAGATGGCTTGACTCATTTCTGTGTAGACTATCGTGGACTGAATGCAGTCACGAAGTCAGACACCCACCCGATGCCCTGGATGGACAAACTCCTGGACAAGTTGGGGGGGCGACCTACCTTATGACCATTGACCTGACAAAAGGGTATTGGCAGGTAGAGTTGACAGACAGAGCTAGGGAGAGGTCAACCTTCATCACTCCGATAGGCTTATCTGAGTTCAAAGTAATGCCTTTCCGAATGAAGAATGCCCCAGCCACTTTCTAAAGGTTGGTGAACCAGGTGTTAAAAGGTGCTGAGAAGTATGCCGTGGTGCACCTGGATGACATTGCCATCTTCAGTACCAGCTGGGAGGAACACCTGTCACATCTTAGGGAAGTGCTGGGCAGAATACAGACAGCCAGGCTCACTGTCAAAGCTGAGAAGTGCCAGGTGGCCATGGGAGAAGTGGCATACCTCGGGCATGTGGTAGGCCAGAGACGGCTCCCTCCTAACCAAATCAAGATAGAGGTAATGCAGGCATGGCCCAGATCAGAAACTCAGAAGCAGATCAGGAGTTTTCTCTGGACAGCAGGATACTATCGAAAATTTGTACCAAATTACAGTGCCCTGGCTGCTCCCCTATCTGATCTGACAAAGAAAAAAATGCCAAAGAAAATCACCTGGGGTCCAGCCTGTGAGGAAGCCTTTACCAAACTGAAGGAGGCACTGTGCAGTGCTCCTGTTTTGTCAAGTCAGAACTATAGCAAAACTTTTGTAGTTCAGACAGATGCCTCAGACGTGGGTATTGGGGCAGTACTAAGCCAGACATCCAGCGAAGGGAGGGACCACCCGATAGCCTACCTGAGCTGAAAGCTGCTCCCCAAGGAACAAGCATACTCCAAAGTGGAAAAGGAGTGTCTTGCCCTAGTGTGGGCCCTAAAGAAATTGGAACCATACTTATATGGGCAGCCTTTTGTGGTGCAGACTGACCACAACCCCCTGGTTTGGTTGACGCAGAGGGGGAAAAACAATGGCAGACTGCTCAGATGGAGTCTTGCTTTACAAGGGTATGATTTGAAAATCATACATACGGCTGGAGCCAAGAATAAGAACTCAGATGGACTGTCTAGGGTCTATGAGGAGTGAACTGCTTTGGGAAGCTCATCCCATGTAGGGGATGGATCCCCCAAATTCAGTCTAGGTGGGGAGGAATGTGGCATAGACAGCCAGCTCTGAGTGCTCGAGTGCTGTATTAATCTTTTTTATTACATATAAAACATATGATGGGAAGGTCATTTTGAGGAAACTACTGTCTTACTGGAACTGACACATCAAGACCCCCCAGGAATAAGTTCAAAAGGACAGGAGGTATTTTAAACTGCAGAGATCTGGGGTGCAATTACCTTGTCAATCTGCTTTCATCCCAGGAAATAAGATTAGCCATTCATAATGCCCTCAGGGAGATCCTTTGACTTGCATAGTTGCCAGGAAGGACTTGTGGGGAGGGGTGTCGGAGAGAGACCAGAATGGACATTGAAGAGGTTTGATGTCTGGGCCAGGCAGGATCCAGATGACATTGGAAGGTCAAATACGCATTTCCCAGGAAGCCTTGGGAGGATATCACAGAACCCGTTTATGTGTGTGTGTGTGTGTGTGGCAGTACAAAAACCAGTTCTGACCTGTTACCCTGAGGAGAGGAAATTGAGTATGTCACTTATCATTTTTTTTAAATCTTGTTGGGACATCCTGTGTGGTAACATATACTTTTAATACACCATGGCGGAGTTTAACGATCTCAGAGAGGAGGCTGGCTCAGAACTCTTTTATCCAACTGAGCAAGCCTCAGAGACACACAAGACAATTTCTGACTGAGAGAAGAGAGACCCTCAAAGCACTGAAAAAAAGTAAGCATTAGACAAGATTAGTCTGAAGTCTGAAGTTATAAATTGTAGGAACTGTACTTTTTTACCTGTTTATTTTAAGGCTGTATGTGTTGGGATATATATTTGTTCTGTAATTATTGTTCTGTTTTGATATTTTTAAAGTAAAGATATTTTTTTACAAATGAAACTGCAGGAGTGCCTTGACATTTCTTTTTATTTTAAGTGGAGCTTTTAAAGGTTATAAGTACACTGTGTATGGGCTTATTGTATACCAAACTGGGAAATGGATAGAGTTCTCTAAAAGTCTTGCATAGAGCTCTAACGGTTCATTTGAAAGACCTGGTTGTGTGTCCGTAGGCAAAGATATCTGGCCCCCAAAGACAGAATTATCTGAGCCTGATAATTGGGTATACTAACAAGAGGTTATCAGTTTGAATCCTTCCAGAACTTGAGACTAAGGTGACTTGAACCCACAAAACAGAGAAGAGGGTTACCTTGTCTGTTCACTGTACACAAATCAAACGCTCAGAGGTTGGCACTTTGGGAGTAGAGGGCTGACCAGCTGAGCGAGTTTGTGACACCTATCATTACCGGCAGGATTTTCTGAACTTTGATTGGTTAATAAAATCTCAGCAGGCCTGTGGTCTATTAGTGGCACTTACCACTCGGGCCCAGACAAAAAGAGAACAGTCCCAGGATTTTTTCCCTTTTGATGAAGGTCTATTGAGGACCCTAGGAAAACATGGAAATCTTAAAAGGAGAAAAGAGCTGAAAAATGAAAGGTTGAGGGAAGCACAACAGGAGGGAATACCTGATATTGACTCTGAGTTTGCTGGGACTAATGTTATCACTGAACAAAAATTGGATGAAACATTAAAATCTTTTTTTCACAGGTGGACCAGGTGATTGCAGAAGGGCAGCCACAATATGTTATAACCAATGATGTGTTATACCAAATTTGTGCTAACCCTGTTACAAGGGAATGTATTAAACAAATGATGGTCCCCCGATGTTTTAGAAAGAAACGCATGCATTTAGCCCATGATGTAGCTATGGCCAGTCATGAAGTCTAAGATCAAACACTAGGTAGATTGTCAAGTCGGTTCTTCTGGCCGGGTATGCGTGAAAGCGTGGCTGAGTACTGTCGCACTTGCCCTGAGTGCCAGATGGTGGCCAAAGGGGGAAGACAGGATAAGGTGCCCCTACAGCCAATACCTGCAGTCATGACCCCATTTGAAAGAATAGCCATGGATGTGGTAGGACCTCTTACAAAAAGCTCCAAAGGTAACCAATACATTTTAGTGGTTTGTGATTATGCCACAAGGTATCCGGAGGTGATACCCCTTTGGACTGTAACGGCCCCTTGGATTGCCGAGAAACTGGCCAAAATTTTTAGTCATCTAGATATCCCTCAACCCATACTCACAGATAGAGGAACACACTTTACTTCAGTACTCCTTAAAGAGCTTTAATGATTGTTAGGGGTTTCAGCTGTAAGAACATCTCCCTACAACCCCTAGATTCATGGGCAAGTGGAGCATTTTAATAAAACCTTACAACACATGCTCCAAAAGTATGTGCAAGAAGAGGGGTAGGATTGGGACAAGTATTTACCATACTTCCTGTTTGCATACTAGGAGGTACCCCAAGCCACTACGGAATTGTCACTTTTTACCCTTCTGTATGGAAAACCTCCCGGAGGCCCACTGGATGTGGTGAGGGAACACTGGGAGGAAGGGAAAGAGGTATGTCATACCAATATTGTGGACTATATGTTCAACCTTAGAAAAAAATAGTGAGATTTCTTACCATGGCTCACCAGAATGTGGTTCACAGTCAGATGGAACAGAAGGATTGGTATGATGAAGGATTGAAAGATAAAACCTACTAATTAGGTGATAAGGTCTTATTATTGCTGCCTTCATCTGAAAATAAACTATTAATGAAATGGCAAGGCCCATTTGTGGTTATCAGGCAGACTGGGAAGGTTAACTATGAAACTGAGATACCAGGCCAGCGATCCCAGAAAGAAATATATCATGCCCATTTACTAAGGAAATGGCATGATAGGCGAGACCCAATGCCCAGTTATTTTATCCATCCTGAACAGGAAGTTATTGAGTTGGAGGAGGCCTATGAGAGACTTGAGATGGAAAAAGAAGTCAGAGAAGTGCAAATTAACCTTGGTTTAGATGTAGCCCAAAGACAGAAGGTTGACCAATTGATGAAGTATTTTTGGGCCACCTTCACCAGTATACCGGGGAGTGCAAAAGGGTCGGTGCACACCATTAAAGTCCCAAAAGAAACCTATTCATCAGAAACCTTATAGGCTCCCTGAAAGAGTTTGACAGGAGGTCATACAGGAAATCAGAGAACGGAGCAGTTGGGGGTGATCAAACCTTCCCATAGTGATTGGGCATTGCCTATAGTTGTAGCGGACAAGAAGGAAGGGGGAATTCGGGAATTTGATTGTGCTTAGATTTTTGAAAAATCAATGCCATTTCGGAATTTGATGGATATACTATGCCATGTATAGGTGACCCCTAAGACAAGATTGGGAATGCCAGGTACAACAGCACATTGGACCTTACGAAAGGCTATAGGCAGCTTCCCCTAGCCCAACAGGCCCAAGAGTGTACTGCCTTTAGCACCCCCATAGGACTGTACCAATTCACCAAAATGCCATTTGGGTTGCATGGGGCCCCCAGGGACTTTACAGCGGTACATGGCCCAGACTTTACATGCCTGCTCCCAGTACAATGCAGCCTATCATGATGACATTGTCATCTTTAGCCCTGACTGGCAGACGCACCTCGTACAACTCAGTGCGGTCAGTCAATCCATATGTGACTTTTGGATTAACCATTAATCCCGCCAAATGTGCCATTGCCCAAACAGAGACAAAGTATTTGGGCTTTGTTATCGGGGGGGGGGTTATAGTAAAACCAGATGTCAGTAAGGTGCAAGCAGTAGCAGACAGTCCCATACCCCCTGACAAAGAAGCATGTATGGTCCTTTTTGGGTCTGGCCAGTTACTATCGATGGTTTACATAGAAACATAGAATTTGACAGCAGATAAGGACCGCTTGGCCCACCCAGTCTGCCCATTTCCCTACCTAATGGATAAGCTGCAGATCCTAGTTAACCAGCAGCCTACTTCTTCCTACCCCCAACCCCTAGAATTGCCTTATGACTGTCCCATGCATGTTTGAATTCCACCACTGTTTTTGACTCCACAACCTCCTCTGGAAGGCCGTTCCATGCATCCACAACCCTCTCTAGAAAAATATCCTTAAATTACCTCTGAGCGCCCCCATCTTCAAATTGTGCCCCTTGTTCTTGCACACCCTTTTTTGAAAGATGCTACCCTCTTGGACTTTGTTGATTCCCTTGAGGTACTTGAAAGTTTCTATCATGTCTCCCCTTTCCCTCCTTTCCTCGAGGCTATACATATTAAGCTCCTTAAGTCTCTCTTCATACGACTTCCGGTGCAGACCCTGCACCATTTTAGTTGCCCTCCTCTGGACAGCTTCCATCCTGTCTATGTCTTTGCAGAGATTGGGTCTCCAGAACTGCACGCAGTACTCCAGATGGGGTCTCACCAGCTGTCTGTACAGAAGGATAATAACTTCTTGTTTTCTACTGGTGATGCCTCCCTATGCATCCCAGTATCCCCCAGCCCTTGCTGCCCTCTCACATTGCTTGCCCACCTTTAGGTCATCTGATATGACTACCCCCAGGTCTCTTTCCATTTTTGTTGTTGTTAGTATCTCACCCCTCACTGTGTACTCTTCCCCTGGGTTTTTGTTTCCCAGGTGCATTACCTTGTACCAAACTTTGCCTCCATAGCAATGCCCCTGACTGATCTGACTAAAACAATTGCCCTAATAAACTGTGCTGGTCCCAGGAGTGTGACAAAGCTTTTTGAATACTAAAGCTATCCTATGTTCCTCCCCAGTATTGCTCAGCCCAGACTTTTCTCTACCTTTTGGAATGCACACCAATGCCTCTGATAACGGCATCGATGCAGTTCTTTCCCAGACCAAGAAGGGGGAGGAGCACCCAGTGATTTATATCAGCTGCAAACTTCATGAGAGGGAGAGAAAGTATTCAACTGTGGAGAAAGATTGCTTAGCACTGAAATGGGCAATAGAGGCTTTGAAGTATTATTTATGGGGTGCAGAGTTTAAGGTTCTTACAGATCATAACCCTCTGTGCTGGCTCCAGCAGATGAAGGACAAGAATGGTCATATAATGTGGTGGTACTTGGCTCTGCAGCTTTACCGCTTCACCATTCAGCATAGAGCAGGTTCAAAACACTATAATGCCGATTTCATGTCTCGATATGGGGCCCATACTGATGAAACTCGATGAAATGTGTGTATTAATGAGTTTTTGCTTTCTGTACAATATGATACTTGAAATAAGTGATATAATATGATATATGAGTAAAGAGTTTATATTCAAACCCATGATTTTAAGACTCGGGGAGAAGTACAGTATTGTAGATATTGTTTTGTCTGAACGAAGATACTGTATTTATTTATAAGGGTCCCTGAGGCGTGGTTTCTGAGAGTGGGTGGGCAGAAGCTCCAATCCTCCTAGGGTTTCAGGAGGGTGTCTGACAACAGCAAAACTGTTGTCTCTTGGTGAGGGAGGTGTGTAACAGGAAGCTTCTGTTATTACCAGTAAAACAATGTACAGAAAGTCAGATGTGCAACCCCCCCCCACACACACACATTTTTCCCTTTCAGTCTTTCCTATCTCCTTTTTCTTTTTCTGTCTTTCCTTTTGTTCGTCAGGGTGGCCAACTTGACATTCTCTTTGCTTTTCTGTCCCATTTTCTTGAAACCTCCCTGTTTGCACATTAAGTGCTGAAAAGCACTTCTTTATTTCCCGATTTGGGGATAATGAATAGCGCCATCACACTTTAGGTTATAAAGCATATTTGGGCAAAAAGGGCCAAATAAAAAGGCCCTGCATGTTAAAACATGGGATGATATGGAAACTCACCATTATGTAATGTCATGGCCTAGGGAAACTCCCCATTATGTAATGTCACAGCCAATGGGAACTCCCCCACACAGTGTGATGTAATCCCTAGGGTATAAATAGGGCTCACCACTAGGAGGGGACCATAGATAGTCAGGTCAGTGTGGTACTGACGGTGAGAGGAGAAGGATCTTCTTTGGAGTGTGCTGATTTTCACACAGACGTTTGAAGTGTATGAGATATTACACTGAGCCATCTAGGCTGAAACGAAGCCACGGGCTCTGCTGGGAAAAGCAGAGCCCTGAAATTATTTTGGTATGCAGGACTAACATTTTTTTTTTGTTTGTTTCTTCTATGATTTCCATATATATTTATTGATTTTTCTTCAAAATAAATTGACAAATGCATATGTGCATTTTTTATACACTTGATCCCTGCTTGGTTGAGTCTGTTATTTATCCCACACATTCACAGTTTTCTAGTTTTTCTAGTACTATGACTACATATACTGAATCTGATCAACACACTGAATCCTTAAAGAAGAAAAATAAAAGAAATAGTGATCACCACCACCCAGGCAGGCAGCCAGTCACACATCGCATCGGTCATACAGTCCTAAAAAAATTTTCTACTGCCACCTGAAGACCTGATGTGTAAATTTTTTTTATTTTTCAAAAGGTAGCACAGTGTATTACAGAGATTGTAAACAGCTTCACTATATGGGGATGGGGAAGGGGGTAGGTAGTGGGAGTCTGGAGGGGAGGCAAGGGAAAGATTATGCAAACCAACAATCTGCACATGGTTACAGGGTGCAGTACACAGGTATACAGAGGTTAAGGTAGAGCAGAGTACCCCAGTGTGAGCTTATCTAATGTACTTCTCCTCCCTCTAAGGGGGGGGGAGGATGATCTATGAGAGCATAACCTAGAGAGGGCATTATGTCAGGTAATGGACACAGAAGGAAAAGGGTTACTTACCTCTCAGAGATCCTCACGGACCATATATAAGGCGGGACAAAGACACACTTATCCTTCTGAGTATGATTCACAGCTTGTCAAGGCTTCGGAGGTGACCCAGATAGGTGTGATTTCACTCTACTTGGTCCAGGGAGCCTCGTTTTCTGAAACAGAACAGACACACACCCAAAGAACCTGTGCTCTTGTGCCTATTAGAAATTCTACAGGTACTATACCTTATAAACCAGGTAAAGGGTCCTTCAAAACAGTCATATGCAACCTATTAATCTTCATAGTCAAAGAACAATAGCAGTATAGCAGGTACCCTATAGAAGCAACCTTTAATACCCCACTCATCAAGTCAGGCAACTTGCAGTAACTGAAGACCATGCTGAGTCCAGCCAGTGACCTTTGTGATTCAGCCAGTCCCCTCTGAGGGACTGGCGTATCTCAAGTAGGGTGCCCAGCACAACTGGAATTTAGCCATCTGATAGGTCTGGAGGTGGGCGATCTTGTCTACTGTGGCCAGAGCAGACAGGGAGGCCAGAACCTTCTCTACTGTGGGGACAGTTAAAGTGCGCCACTTACAACAATGGTTCTCTTGGTCTGTATGGCCAGAAGAGCTAGCCACCTTCACTCCTGTGGGGTCAAGGATTGGAAATCTGACCTAATCTCCCAGAGGAAGAATGTGGGAGACTGGGGGACTTGCCTGTGAAGTACCGTGGATTTCCTGGAACATACCCCCCTCCAGAGGTTCTGCAGACTGGGGCAGGACCATAGTATATGAACCAGGTCCCTCCAGGGGCCTGACATTTCCAGCATCAGTTGGAATCAAGGAGCTTGGCCTTGCAGAGTACAGTGGGGGTTTTGTACCATGAGTGGGATATTTTGTTTTGAATTAATCTGGAATGAGCATCCTGGTACCATTTGTGGGCATCCTTCCAGGCCAGTCCCCACTGGTTAGGAGAGCTAGTGCACTAAAGCATCTTTTCCCATTTTCCCTTAGAGTCCCCTGACTGAGAGGGGAGAGTGTCCCTCAGTTTGGCATATATCCTGCCCGCAAGGCCTTTAGGGTGCTGTATCCAGATCTTCAACTCTGAGGGTTTATTATATTGCTTGGGACATTCCAAGTGGGGCTTGAGTACCGCCCAGATTTGCAGGTACCTCCAGAAGTCTATCTGGGGGAGTCCTCACTTCTCATGGATATTCTGAAAGGTGGTAACCATAGCTAGAGGGAGATCACATAAGTCCCCCACTCCATGAATGACCTTGTCATACCAGTGATTCTAGACCACTCTCTTGTTTCCTATGGTAATATGTGGGTTCTGCCAAAGCAGAATGTAAGAGAGTGGGAGTGGGTCCATGTCCTGCCTAGCATGCACAGAGTACCAGGTTTTCCTAGACACCTCTACCGTAGGGGAGGGGTGGACATTATCTTGTGTAGGGTGGGCCCCAACCTGGGGATACATGAGGGAAGAAGGATGTAGGATCCCTGTTATGTCCTGTTCCACGTGGACCCATTTGGGGAGGAGATGTTTCTGGTTGGAGTCAGTGGACAGTCTGGGCAACGTGAAAAGGCCACTTGTATCCCTCCATCCATGGGAGGTTCCAACCACCCTGTGACCTCTGAGCCCTAAGTTTGGAGTGGCTGAATTGGGGTTTGTTCCCCTCCCACAGGAAGTTTCCTGTCAGTTTGTCTATGGGTTGGGACCAGTGTTTGGGAAGGGAGATAGGTATGTGGGTCAACAAGTAGAAGAACCTTGGGGTGGCCACCATTTTTATGGCAGCAATCTTCCCTGTAAGCGTGAGCTTCAGTAGCTTCCATCTTTCAAATTCAGTCTTGGTGGCACTTAGCAAGGGATGGATGTTCACATGTCATAGGATCTTCCCGTTTGGGGGTGAGTCTAATGCCCAGGTAGGTAATCCCATTGGGGGCCCAAAGCAGTCCAGAGGTCACTGCTATGTGCTGTGTACAGTTATTATAAAGGGGGAGCATCTCGGTTTTTGCATGATTAAGTTTAAGACCAGAGTAGCTGGTGAAGGATTCCTGGAAAATCAGAAGAGGGGGCAGGGATTGTTGGACATCTGCAAGAAGGAGAAGCAGGTCATCAGGGTACATGAGGGTAGGGTATGCAGTATCTCTGACTCTGATACCCCCAGTACCTGGGTGCTGTCTAATTGCTGCTGCCAGAGGTTCAACTGCCAGTACAAATAGAAGGGGTGAAAGGGAGCAGCCCTGTCGAGTTCCCTGTTCCAGTGGGAATTGAGGGGACACTGTAGAGTTGGTGGTTACCCAGGCCTTTGGGTTGGTGTAGATGGCCTGCACTCTAGCCTTAAACCTCTCCCCCACTCCTAGGTGGGCTAACACAGTGTACAGATAGTCCCATTCAAGGGAGTCAAAGGCCTTCTCAAAGTCGACGGCTATGGCCGCAGCTGGGGTGCACAAATTAAGCACTGTGTGCGTGAGGTTCATTAGTGCTCTTAGATGGTCAGAGCTGTGACAGCCGGGGACAAAGCCCGCCTGGGAGGGGTGAATCATGCATAATAGAAGGGGACTCAGCCTGGTGGTGAGAACCTTGGCGTAGACCTTACTGTCTACATTTATGAGTGATATCGGTCATTAGCAACCCGGGTTGGTAGGGTCCTTACCCTTTTTGGGGATTACAATGATAGTCACCTCTCTAAGAGAGGGAAGGAGGGTCCCCTTGACTTCAACTTCTCAGAAAACTTCAGTTAGAGGAGGGTAAATCACTGGGGCAAGTGCCTGGTAAAAATTAGCAGTGTATCCATCACCCCCAAGGGACTTCCCCAGGAGAAGACTCCGAATTAGTTTCTACTTCCCCTTGAGGGAATGGGGCATCTAGAGCCTGGGATTGCTGCATGGAAAGTTTAGGGAGGTGCAGACTATCCAGAAAGGGTTGGGTGCCTGTTATCAGCTCTACATGTGTGGTGGAGTAAAGCCCTGTGTAGAAGAAGGACACAACCTCATTTATGGCCTGTGAAGTATTCACCACTGTCGCCTGCTTATCCTTCAGTACAGGGATATGCTGGCTGCCTACTGTCACTTGATTTGGTAGGCCAGCACCTTGCCCCCTTTATTCCCCCCCTTCCCAGAAAGTGTGCCTGAGCCAGAGAATGGCCACCTCAGCTTTCCTATTTAAAAGCTGGTTGATCTCAAAGCGTACACTGAGAATTTCTCTACCTGCAGGGGAGCTAGGGGAAGGCATAGCTTTGTATGTGGACTCTACATGTGCTAGCTGCTTTTCTAGGTCTACCAGGCATTGTTCCCTTTCCCTATACTTGGCTGCCGCTTATTTATTTATTGAAATTTTGGATAATACCTTTGAGAACAAGCTGATTTCATAGGTTCAACGTCAGATGAACAATACATATTGGAAAAGTAGGAGACGGAGAACAAACAAAACAAGGAATTATACAAGACATTACAAGGGTGTATAACTAGAGAAGCTCCAATACATGTGGCATTGTACAATGAATGTCATGGTTCATATTTGATTAAAACCTGGAATTCAAAGGGTCATATTAGAGGGGGTGGGGTCTTATGAAACGACCCTTTACAGGAAAATGAGAACAGACTCAGCCTAATATTTAATAATCAACAAGGTAAGAGATGGCATCAGCCCAGGGGCCTTGTCAGAGGTGAGAAAGTATGGGACAAAGCATTATAAAGTGAGCAAGGGAGCTCAGGACATACAACGGGGAGGGGGATGGGGAAAGCCATAAATGGGTGAGGGGAAGAGTGGAAGGGATCAAGAGGAAATGTGAAAGGAGAATGATTAGCAACTTAGAACAGTTATTTACATACATAGATACATAGACAGTGTCGGCAGCTAAGGGCCTACGGCCCACCCAGTCTGCTCATTTGAGCTTGTGAGTTTACTTTATGTTTTCCTAGAAGTCTGTTGCCCCTTAACCCTGACCTCCAGAATTGCTTTATGTCTATCCCATGCATTCGTAAATCCCGTGATTGTTTCAGCCCCCACCACTTCCTCTGGTAGGATGTTCCACTTGTCCACCACCTGTTCTGTGAAGAAATTCTTCCTCACGTTTCCTCTGAATCATCCTCCCTGCAACTTCATCCCATGCCCTCTACTCCTGGAACATCTTTTCACTTAAAAATAGTGTCTTCCTGCACCCTGTTCCTCCCTGTAAGATACTTGTATGTCTCTATCATATCCTCTCTCTCCCTCCTCTCCTCTCCTCCAGGGAGTACATATTCAATTCCTTCAACCTGTCCTCATAGGACTTGTGATGCAATCCATGTACCATCTTTGTTGCCCTCCTCTGAACCTTCACTACCCTGTCTATGTCCTTACGTAAGTAAGGTCTCCAGAACTGTACACTGTACTCCAGGTGGGGCCTCACTAGTGTCTTGTATAGTGGAATTATGACTTCCCTTTTCCTGCTGGTGATGCCCCTGCCTATGCATCCCAGCATCCTATTTGCTTTTCCTGCTGCCTTGTCACACTGTTTCCCTACCTTGAGGTCATCAGAGATGATAACCCCAAGATCCCTTTCCTGCTTGGTGCATGCTATATCCTCACCCCCCAACTGATATATATTGTGCCACTGTTTTTGTGCCCCATATGCATTATCTTGCACTTCTTTGCATTGAATTTCAACTGCCTAACCCCTGACCATTCTTCAGGTTTCTGCAGGTCCCTTCTCATTCTGTCTACATCCTCTGGTGTGTCTACTCTGTTACTGAGCTTTGTGTCATCAGCGAACAGGGAAATTCTGCCTTCTAGGTCTTGCGCAATGTCACTGATGAAGATATTGAATAGGATTGGTCCCAGCACTGATCCCTGTGGTACCCCACTGGTCACTCTTCCCCCTGTGGCGTGACAGCCATTTACCACCACCCTCTGTGTCCTGCCACCCAGCCAGTTACCTACTCACTGCACTACTGTCCTGCCTACAGCCATATTCCCCAGTTTGTGTAATAGTCTTCTATGTGACACAGTGTCAAAGGCCTTGCTGAAGTCCAGATAGGCCATGTCCACTGCCCTTCCCGATCCACCTCCCTAGTCACCCAGTCAAAAAATTCAACGAGGTTGGTCAGACATGACCTCCCCTGGTGAAACTATGCTGCCTTGGGTCCTATAGTCCATTGACTACCAGATGTTCTACCAATCTCTCCTTCAGTAGTGCTGCCATGATCTTCCCCACTACCGAGGTGAGGCTGACTGGTCTGTAGTTACCCGCTTCCTCTTTGTTCCCACTTTTGTATAAGGTGACTACATCTGCTGTCCTCCAGTCTTTGTGTACCTCCCCTGTTTCCAGTGATCTGCTAAACAGGATTGCCAGAGGTTCCGCCACCACCTCTCTTAGTTCTTTAAGGACCCTGGGGTGCACCCCATCTGGCCCCATTGCTTTATCAACTCATTACTTCCAGTTCCTTCAGGACCCTTTCTCATGTAAAGGGACTTGTGTCCATTTCTGCACCATTCCTACCCCTTGTAGTCCCTTCAGACCCATTACCCTCCGCTTCCTCAGTAAAGACTGAGCAGAGATACCTGTTCAATATGTCAGCTTTACTGTTGTCATCCTCCACGCGGCCCCCATCCTCCCCCTTCAGTCTCACTATCCCTCCCTTTGCCTTTCTTTTTTCACTTATGTACCTGTAAAATGTTTTGTCCCCTCTAACCACTGATTTTGCAATGTGCTCTTCTGTCTGAGCTTTGGCTTCCCTTACTGACCTCTCTGCCTCCCTTTGCTTCTCCTTCTACTTCTCCCTATCCCCTTCTGCCTGTGTCTTTTTGTATTGTCTGAATGCAATCTTTTTGGCGTTCACTTTCTCCGCTGCCTCCTTGGAAAACCATAATGGCCTCCTCTTCTTTTCCCCTTGCTAACCTGCTTAATGCATAATTCGGTTGTTCTTGTAATCCCCATTTTAAATACTGCCCACTGTTCCTCAGCCCCTGATTCCTACCTCATTTCCCCTTCATGCCTCTTTCAAGCATCACCCCATTTTCCCAAAGTCTATCCCCCTAAAATCCAGGATACGTGTTTTTGTGTGGTTTGGTTCTGCTCCTTCTGTGATTTCAAACCACAATGACGGGTGGTCACTGTTCCCCAGGTGCTCCCCCATTACCCCCATCACACTGTCCCTGTTTGTGAGCACAAGGTCCAGTATTTCCTTCTGCTGAGTTGGTTCCATGACCAGTTGCTTGAGGAAGGCACCATGAAGGGAGTCCAGGATAAATCTGCTCCTAGTTGATGCTGCTGCTGGGATGCTCCAGTCCATGTCTGGAATATTGAGGTCTCCAACCAGCACTACCTCACCTTTGTCTGCCATCCTTTGGATGGCTAGCATCAGCTCCCCATCTGTTTCTTTCTCCTGGGCTGGTGGTCTATAGACCACACCTGTGCAGATGGCTGGCCCCATTTTCCTTTCCAGCTTAACCCACAGTATTTCTCCCCATTTTGTTCCTCCTGGATCTCTGTGGCCCTTATGCCATTTTTCATATACAGTACCACTCCTCCTCCCTTCCTACCTGGCATGTCTCTTCTGAATATGTTGTAGCCAGGTATGGCCATCTCCCAGTCATGGTTATCATTACACCAGGTTTCTGTGATGGCCACAATGTCCAGGTCTGACTGCACCATGACAGCCTCCAGATCCTCCATCTTGTTGCTAAGGCTCCTGGCATTGGCACACATGGCTTTCCATGATTTGCCCTCCCTAGACTGCTTAGCTGTTCTACTCCAGCCCCTTCCCTGGTTGTCCTTTATCCCTGGTTCTCCTTGTTGTCTGCCCTTCTGTTGAATTTTGCCCCTTTTCTGCCTATCCACCTCTTGGGCCCTTATCTCCATCTTTTGCACACTGCTTTGTAGAGATATCCACTCCTCTGGTTCACTGGTTCCACTGTTAGCTGTGGGGGGTGGGCAATAAGGTACCCTCCTTGCTGGCCTGCCACCCCCCTTGGCTAGTTTAAATGCTTGTCAATGTAGCATTTAGACTTTTCATTGAGTGCTTGGATTCCCCTCCAGGATGGATGCAGGCCGTCAGGCTTGAACAAGCCTCCATCCCTCAAGGTGGGTCCCCAGTCACCAATGAATCCAAACCCTTCCTCACAGCACCAGTTCTTCAACCATGAGTTAAAGTTCCTGGTGCATGCACCCCATGCTCTCCAATGCCTCTCGGAGATAGTACTTCTGAGAAGGTGACAGAAGTAGCTACTTGCTTGAGACCCCTCCCCAATTTCCTAAACTCTTCCTGAACTTCCTTTGGCTCCCCATTTGACAGGGCATTAGTACCTAGGTGGATAATGACATCCAGCTTACCCTCCCATCTTGCCTTCCCAGCGATCTCCAGGATCTTCCTTCCATCCCTCCATGCCGTGTCACCTGGTAGGCACCTCACCTCCCTGTCTTCCCCCTCCTGTGCTCCTAGCTGGATCCCTCTTATGATGGAGTCCCCCACCAGGATTTGCTTCCTCCTCCTCTGGGGTCCACTGCTCTCCCCACTGAGGTCACCTCCTTGGCTAACCTCCATCCTTTCCTTCAACTTCTGTGGGTACCTCTATTTGGTTGTCCCCATTTGCCAGTGTGGCATATGAGTTCTTGAGTGGAATAGGATCTAGGATGTGCCTCTGCCTGACTGCCCTAACCCTCCCTGAGCACACTGTCATCCAAGTGCTGCTCATTCTCGGCATCCTTTGTGGCAGCAGCGTTGGACTGGGTGGTCTCTGGATAGGGGTGATGGTACTCCTGACCCAGTTTACTTCCGCTCTGAGTCTGGCTACCTCATCCTGCAGTCCAGAGGGATGCATGCAGATAGGGCAGCACCTCAGTGTCCAGAAGGTCTGCCTGAATATGGGTTCCCCGCAGCCACTGCATTGTACCACTCCCCACATTATACTACACTTATACTGCTATTCCAGTACTTGTCTGTTACTGAAGCTCTCTTAGTTACCTTTTTATTAATTTACTGTCCTAAAAATCCTGCCACTGCTCCTCCAATACTTTTCTTTAAAAAAAAATGAGTCAAAACACTTGTGCTGAGGGCGGGCTTCTTCCCCCTTATGCCCCTCCTACTCCTCAACCCCTACTATATCCTGTGCTTAGCTCCTGTCAATCGATTTAACAGGGCATATAATTAAGGGGTGAAAATTTGCAGCAATTAAAGACAGCAAAGATATACACCACCACTACAAGCACAACAAACTAGGTTTTAAATTTTTAACAACACAAAAACAATTCTAAGTAAAGACAACAAAGAAATTACAGTGTCACTAAAAGCTTACAATCTAAGTTTAAAACAAAAATAGCAATGCTGAGAACAGTTATGCATAATGTCAGGATAGCATAAGATTAAAATAAGTGTTGGTCTCAAGAAGGAAGGTTATTGGAAGCGGTCACAACTGGCATCAGCACCTAGCTGTTGCATAAGTTTAACCTTGAAGGAGCCCAAAGTGGATGTTGAACCACTATTTTCTTTGTAGCAAATTCCACTTCTGTTGTTTAATCTGTTTACAATGAGTTCTAGTGTTGTAATTTTTTACATATAAGTCTAGTCCTAAATCTTCTCTGAGGATGTTATCTTGGAATGATCTATAGACTAAGATCATAGTGCCCCTCTATCTTCTTTATGCCAGAGAATATAGATCCAAATCCTGCAACCTCTCTTGATAAGTCATATTTTTAAGTCCCGTTATTGATCTGGTTGCCCTTTTCTGCACTCTCTCCTCTCTCTCTATCTCTCTTCTTGTGTAAGGGGACCCGACTGGAGAGTGGTACTCCAAGTGGGTTCTCACCATTGATCCATACAATGGGATCAAGACTTCCCTACTTCTAATTGATGTATGTCTCAATATACAATTTAGGGCTCTGTTAGCATTTTTTATAGTTTGATCACAATAGGAAGTAAAAGTAAGGTAACTGCATGACTTGCTTTAGTTGTTTGTTATTAATAATATAACTTAATTCCAGGTTCTTTTTGCCCATATGCAGGACTATACATTTGTCTTCATTTAATTTAAGGTTATGCTCTGTTGTCCATTTCTCAATATGTTTGAGAGTTTCTTGAAGTCTAATGTAGTCCGAATCTGAATCTATCACTGATCTCACTCTACAGTCATCTGCAAACTTGGTTATCCATACATTGTCCATATTATGTTGTAAGGATGATATATATATATATATATATATATATATATATATATATATATATATATATATATATATAAACAACAGAGACCCAAAACTGAACCCCGAGGGACCCTGCTCGACACCGAAAGCCAATCAGATAATACTCCATTTATAACCACTCTCTGTCTCCTTCTCCCTAACCATTCTGCTATCCAGTTAAAAAGATTTTTATTTATCTTTAGAGAACGGAGGGATTTGAATAACTCGTCATGTGGTAGTTTGTCAAATGCCTTAGAAAAAGATAAATGTATTACATCCACTGACCTTCTTTGATCCAAAGATCTGCTTACTTTTTCATAAAAATTTCACAGATTAGTCTGACATGATCGTGATTTTGTAAACCCATGCTGGCTATGATCAAACAGATCTTTTTAAGTCAGGTGATCATGAATATGATCTTTTATTATACTTTCTAATATTTTCCCCATTGTGGATGTTAAACTAACTGGTCTGTAATTTTCAGTGGAATCTTTCCTTCCCTTCTTAAAGATGGGTACCACATGTGCTTCTCTCCATTTATTAATCACCTCCCCTCTGTCTAACGACCTTTGAAAGATAAAGGCTAATGGTTGGGCTATCCCTTCTGCTATTTGTGAAATGAGTCTCAGATGGATATTGTCCGGTCCAGGAGATTTGTTAATCTTAACCCTCCTCAATCTATCCAAAACATCTTTTGTGTGAATTTTAATTTATTTTTCATCAGTTGTATTGTATTTAATATCAGTTGCTAATATAGCTTTGGAATTAAATACAGTAGCAAAGTATTGATTCTGTACCTCAGCCATTTCCTTGTCATTTAATATATTGCCTCTATCATCCATAAATGGGCCTATTGTTTGTTTATTCCTTTTGTTGTTATTTATATATGCATAGAAAGAATTGTAGTTATCTTTACTTCTAGTTGCCAAATTTTTTTCAAAATTTGTTTTAGCACTTTTGATTAATTTCTTTACACGTTTTACCTGTTCCTTATACTTTGGAAGAAAGTTTGTATCAAGCTTAGATAGTTTATACATTTTATGTTTTTCTTTTATCTGTTTTTTTTTTACTTTACAAGTTAACCATTTAGGGGAAGCACCTTTTTTGCTTATGTGTGGTACATATAATTCTGAAGTCTCACTGATGTTGTCTACTAAAATGTCTCACATCTCATCCAGTGTTAACCCAGTGAACTTAGATATCCAGTCCCATGAAAGCAATGCCTGCCTAATTTTATGAAACTTCGCTTTTGTAAAGATTGGGATTTTTATATTGCTACCTTGTTGAATAGGTACCTAACTTAATTGAAAAAAAAACAGTATTGTGATCACTATTTGCAATTGGGGGTCCAATCTCAATTTCAGTTAATTTGGGTCCCATATTTGATAATACAACATCCATTATGTTATTTGTCCTTGTGTTTGCTTGGATTAGCTGTTCCAAGCCCAATTGGTTAAAACTTTTTAAGTAATTTCTTTTGTTGCTGCCTGATGTTTTCTGGTTTGCCCAATCAATGCCTGGAAGGTTTAGATTTCCTGCTATAATGATATTTTCAGCTGGATTTATTAGATCAAGATAGTTTATGATTTCTTGGTCCATTTCCCTATTAGTTGAGAGGAGACGATACAATGCTGTCAAAATAATCTTTGGGGCATTATGGGGCATAAGTTTAACAGTTAAATGTTCTATATTCAATTTATCATCATGTATTTCCATACTATGTATGGACTCATGGACATAGATTGCCACTCCACCTCCCTTCCTATGTTTCCTAGATTTATAATAAGTATTAAATCCAGTTATACTTTTATTCCATGTATCACCGTCCTCCCACCAGGTTTCCATGAGAATTGCTATTTTAATGTTTTTTCTTTTAATTAAATACATATATTCATCAAATTTGTTGTCTAAGCTCCTCAAATTTGATAACAAGCCGTTAACTGATTCTAAACCCTTGCTTTGGAAAATTTGTTTGCTGTCATCAGATTTTGTCTTGATATATTTCCCTCCCCCCACCTTTTTCCAGTTTAAATGATTCTCAATAACTTTGTTAAATGTATTCCCCAAAACTCTTTTTCTCATTCTATTTAAATGAATCCCATCCTTCTTGTACAACGATCCATTGCTGAAAATACAGCCTGTTTCTATGAACCCTATTTTGTGTTCCAGACATAATTTCTGCAACTTGCAATTAGTAGAGACAATGTCACGGTTAATGCATTGATACATTCCATATGTAGGTAGAATGCCAGATACAATAATATCAATAGTATATTGGTTTAATTCCTGAAATAATTCAATGTAATTTTCCAAGACATTTCCTTTTTCACTTGAGTTGATATCATTTACTTCTAGTTGAAGAATCACCAGTGGTTGTTTAGTTTGCCCATACATCCCTCTAAAAGTTGTTTAAGTTCCTGAATTTTTATTCCAGGGAACATGCTAACCATAGTATTGTTATTTCTTCCTTTGCATACAGTTTTGTCAGTTCCCCTTATTGTAGAGTCCCCTAGCACTATAATTTCCTTAGTTATTGGATTTAACTGTACCCTGTTTTGTTGTCCTGCATTATTGTCCCCCGTTGTTGTTTTATTAGGTTGCTGAGGTTTTGTAGTTCCTAGAACTGGGGGGTTGAATACCGTGTTAGAATTTTCTAGGGGGCAGTCATTGCTAACTTCAGGGGCCTGATCCATATCCAGGACTGAAAAGGAATTTTTTGTTTCTACAGGTGCAATGTTATATATTTGCTTCCCTCTACATTTTCCCTTACTTTTTCTAACTGTAGCCCAGCTTCCCTCATCCTTTTCTACCATTTTCAATTCAGTACCCAAGTCACTGGCAACAGAGTCTATAAAATTCTCTAGTGTTTCTATGTCCTGTTTAATTTCCAACCTGTTTTTTAATGCACTAATTTCCTGTATTAGTTCTCCAATAAGTATACACTTGTTGCATTCGTACCCCTCAACATATCCTGATCCCTGAACATACATTAAACAGTGAACACACTCCTGGGGGCATTTTGCCTAAGCTTACTTTTTTGGACAGTAAACATGTTTGGTACATGAGTCTACCTTTGAATTGGAGCCAGATAGCCTGAGTGTACATGTCGCAGGTATGGGACAAATAGGCTGAGCCAGTAAGGAGCTGGCATGCTTTGTTGAGTGCAACTGTGATGCGGCAAAGAGTTGTTTCAGTAGCTGATCCATAGATTGGTAAGTTGTAATCAATAAGTGAGACAAAAGAGCTTTGAATGGCCAGGTTAAGAGCCTCTGGGATCAAGCATTGCTTATGCCTATAAAGTAGCCCAATGTGGATGCTAACAGCCTTAGCAATGTTGTCAATGTGATAGGCATAGTCACCATACTGCCAATAGTAATCCCCCAGATATTTAAAGAGCTGAACTTGCTGAACTAGCTCCCTCTTTTTGGTGATAGAAAGAGAGTAAGTTCTGTGCCTATTTTGGGAGCTGGAGAACAGCATAGTTTTAGTCTTGTTGTAATTCATAACTAACTTGTGCTTATGGACCCATCTTTCTATGACTATGAAATTACTCTGTAGCCTGGATTGAAGAACTTTAGGGTCTTGATCACTGGTAAACAAGACAGCATCATCAGCATATGAAAGGATGTGACCCTGACAGGAGTAAGGAAGGTTGTTGAGGAAAATGCTAAATAAAAGAGGGCCCAAGATGGACCTTTGAGGAAATCCAGATAGTACAGGTCTGCTATCCGAGAGTGTGTTACCAATCTTCACCTGCTGTGTTTGGTTGTGCAGGTAACTTTCAAACCAGGCTACGCTGTCATGAGCTAGGCGAATGGTGGTAAGCTGTTCGACCAGGAGGGCATGATTCACTGTGTCGAAAGCTTTGGTTAAATCAATGAAAGCAGCACAGACCAGGTGTCCTTGATCTAAGGAGTGGTGAATAAAGCCTGTGAACTCCAGAAGGGTGGTAGAGGTACTATGACCATTTCTGAACCCGTGTTGTTGCAGGCATTGTAGCTTTTTTTGCAATTAAGTTTATTTTAATGTTTCAAACATTCCAAGAAGAACTCGGTGACAAGATACATTGTCTGTATACTCAGTTCCCCGACATGGGGGTCAAAATAAACAATCAAATAAAAATCCACAAATAAAGATAACAGAAAAAATATATATCTACTTAACCCCCTTCCCCAACAAGCCCTCTATAAAAAGAGAAAAATACGCCCGCAAGCACAGTCCCCACATATCAAGTAAGTAAATAAAAGGGTTCAGTCCTCATGCAATACCTTAACACCAGCCTTCATAGCCCTGCTTCCATTTACTGATGTACAGCTGTTATTGATGGACATGATAGGGGGAAATTGTCAGTGATCAAATTTATTGTTTAACTGAGCAAAAACAGGGTTCCAAATATTATGGAATCTAGCCCAGGAGTTTGTAGCATTGGCCACGCTCCTTTCTGCATTTAGTGCCAGTAAAAATTCTGACCACAGCCAGCCCAGTGGCACTGAGTGTTGAGGTGCTGGACACCACACCTCGCACCACACCAGCGACCCAGGTTCAGGATTGAGCCTGGGCCACCGGGGGTCAACAGGGGTGAGGAAGGCTCGAGCATCCACAGGGCAGCTTTCCTTCCTTGGGAGGATCCAGGGACTGTGCCCGGCACCATGGCGACCTCCGGTGGAGACCGGACATATCACAACACTACAGGGCTTGGATAGAGGGCTGTGGAGCCATGACAAGATGTTCCCTGGTGTCATAGCACATCATGGCTCCGCCTGGGGGGTGGGGGTGAGGGCAGAATGAGGAAAATACAGAAACATCCTCCACCTCCTGATAGGTGATGGAGGGTATGGGGGGTTGGTCTACCACACCCAGAGTCGGGCCTTCCTCTTGCTGCCTGTGTGCTCCCATCTGCCATGCTCCGACAGACTAGATTATAGATAAAGCACCAGGAGGAGCTTATCAGGTGGTCCTGCCACAGGGAACTCAGAGCCAGGGTGCTGGCGGTAGCAGCGGCAGATGGAAGGGGCAAGAGGGGCTTCAGATAGGTGGGACAAGGACCAAGGACCCTGTGTGACCATTCCTGAAAGAGTTCTGGAGGTGAAGTGAGAAAGAAAGAGGTAAAAAAAAATTCTGACCACCATTCTCGAATGGATGGGACCCACGGATCCTTCCAATGTCTAAGGATTAAAAGTTTGGTAACCATAGATGCCATGGCAAGCTGAGCTTTCTGGGAAAATGAGGGGACCATTGAATATTGTCTCAGAAGGCAGATTTCTTCAGTAAAATATGAAGAGATAGGTAAAAATTCTGAGATATGGCTTTTAATGTGCTTCCAAAATTGAAAGATTTTATGACAGATCCATAGCTTATGGTAAAGCGTAGCTGAAGGAGCATTACAATCAGGAGATTTTGGAGACGGTAGTTTCCCCATTCTGTATAATTTGTAGGGTGTATAATACAGGTTATGGAGAATGCTAAAGTGAATATTTCTTAATCTATCCTGCTTTATTAACTTAAAGTTGTCCAACCAAATAGACTGCCATTGGGAATTAGTGGTTGGATTAGCCAGGTTACCTATCCAGTAAAAAGCTGCTAGAGAACAATTTTGCCACTGGCTATTAATTAAGCAATATACCACAAGAGGGTGTTGGTGCTGCCAGGATTTACCCACGCTCTGGGGTGTTGTTCGGTCATGAGGCGCAGCCGGGTGACCAACAACACACCAGGTGTGGGTAAATCCTGGCATCACTAACACCCTTGAGTGGCACAGTGCAATTATACAATGTCCTCCTATTTTTGGCACATAGAAAAAATAGTAAATAAAAGTTTTTTTACTCATTTTAAGCTATATTTTACTGTGTTTATTGTTCCTCTGGGAAAAAATACTCCCTGGTTGCTGGAGCCGCGCTGCTACTGTGCATGCACAGTACTGAGTTAGCATTGCCGGTTGCAGTGTGTTTTTGAGGGGCTGGGAAATGTTGAAATTTGTGCATGTGGCACAGAAGAGATTATGGAAGAAATAGCAATGAATATGGCAGAAAGCCGCGGTTTCAATTTCATCTGAGGTATGCGGTTTCATGTTGTAGTAGCTATTTGGTAACTCGATTTGCCGGTCACTATCAAGCAGGGATTTTCGCCATCTTTCTGAGTGCCGTGTTGGTGACTGTTGGAGTGATTTCAGGGGACATCCTGATGCAGTTGACCAGCGGCTGGCACCTCCTCCCGTGGGGTGATTGTAGATTTTACAACGGGAGAGAGGTGCGAGTCAGCCAATCACGATAGAGAATTTATGTTCTGTTTTGTGGCCTATTGTATAATTAGTACTTTATACAACTTGGAAACGAGTCTAGCTTTTTTAGCCAAGTCTAATAGTGTTAATAAAAGAGGGTCCAAATTGTCCACCCAGGGAGGTTTCCCTATGAAACTTTTAAGACAATGGTGTACTTGTACTATGTAAAACAGGTGATTGGAGGGGAGATTCCATGCTGTTTGCAACTGAACAGGGGAGGACAGCGAACTTCCCTGCAGAAACTTTTTCAGGCTGATCAGGGATTGTATCGGGAGCAGCTTGGAGCAGATAGTTGATTTGCCAATTTTTAGATTGGGGTTGTGAAACAGAGGTTGGGAAATATCTCTCCTTGTTGAAATTCAGTTGAAGTTGCAGAACTGATGGAAGGCCCTAGTGCTCCAGGAATCCTGGAGCTGTATAGGAATTGACTTCCAAGGACAGTAAAAAAGAACTTGCAGGGACATCCGTTCCTTTTTAGCCTGTTATAAATCTAGCTGTAACCATGGTGGTTCGGGGCTCTGATTGCGAGGTGATCCAATATGAAAATCTGTTTGCATGAATGGCTAAATAGTAAAAAAAAAATTAGGAAGTTGCAACCCCCCTTATGTCTTGGACCACTAAGTTTCCTATATGCTCTCTGTGATGGTTTGCTATTCCATATAAATTCAGAACTAAGTCTATGAATCAGATCAAACATTTTGTGTGGAAGATATATTGCTAGGTTGTTTAATAGGTAAAATAATTTAGGTGAAATCATTATCTTCAAAACGTTTGATCTACCCCAGAAGGTTAAAGGCAGTTTCTTCCACCTCAATAAATCCTCCCTGATAACTTTTAGGAAGGGGGCAAAGTTAAGTTCTTTTAGCTAGTCTAGATCCCTCATTAACCTTAAGCCTAAAAAGGTTATAAAATGCTTCTCCCATTGAAGGCCTAAATCTTCTACACGCCTCTTATTACCAAAACAGATAGGGAATAGACCACCATTTTATTTTTGTTCAATTTATAACCCAAAATGTCCCCAAAATTCGAAATAATTTGTAAGGCTGAAGATAAAGAGTGCACCCCATTAGTTAGGTGAAGTAACATATCGTCCGAAAAAAGTGAAAATTTACATTCATGAGGACCCACTCTAATCCCCTTAATAGAACTCTCTTGGTTGAGCAACCTCACTAGGGGTTCAATGTATAGATCAAATAAATAAGGGGACAAGGGACAACCCTGTCTAGTTCCATTTTTGAGAGAGAAAATGTCTGACAAGTGGTTATTACATAATAGCCTGGCTGAGGAACACTGACAGAGGGTGCAAATTCTGCTTATAAAGCTAGTTGGAAGACCAAAGTGGGCAAGCACTACAAACAGATAGGGCCAGGCCACCCTTTCGAAGGCTTTTTCTGCATCCAGGAACACCATCACCGCTTGGAGTTGAGGGTCCCTGGACGCAGAAATTAGATGGCCCAATTTTCAAAAATGGCCAGCCGGTGACCATCCGGATACGAATCCTGCCTGCTCTGAGCCAATCAAGGGGGTCCAGACTCTGCCCAATCTGTTGGCCAAAATCTTTGCATAAATCTTAATATCTACATTTACCGAAGAGATTAGTCTATAGTTACTAATTTAGGTAGGGTCTTTCCCTGGTTTGGGTAGAAGCATAATCCTGGCTTTAAATAGGGAAGGGTCACTAACTGGGTGTGAGTCTCAGTAAGTAAACAGTTGGTGAAGTAAGGGGACTAACTGAACCTTGAAGAACTGGTAAAATGACCCGGTGTAGCTGTCTGGACCAGGAGCTTTTTCTGGCTTTAATGAGTCTATAGCTGCCTCAATTTCCTTTTTTGTAATGGGTTCTTCTAAGAACACTTGAGCATCCCTCAACAACTTAGGAGGTTGTGCTTGGAGGAGAAAATTAGTAATCGTCTGATATTGGGCAGTGGTGGTTTGGTACTGATAATAGAGGTTTTGATAAAATTCCCTAAAGTGAGAAAGCATCTCTTGAGGGTCAGATACCAGGGAGCCAGTGTATGGATTCTTAATGGCTGATATCCATTTAGCAGATGAACATTGTTTTAGCTGCCATGCAAGGTATTTATCTGCTTTGCTCCCTTGGCCTATATAAGTGGCCTTCACCTTTGCAGCTATTTTCTCCACTTTGTCTAATAAGGTACTAGCATATTGGGCTCTTAGATGTTCCAATTCTAGGGAGTTCTCAGGAGAGAGAGTTTATCTACCCCTTTAGATTCCAAATTGTGGATCCTTTCCAAACACTGGTTGAGATGAAGCTGTCTCTTTTTTTTTTAATATTATGGCAATTCAGATAAGTTCACCCCACCACGTAGCTTTTAGTGCGGCTCACACCTTATCTATTTCTGGAATGGAATTTAGGTTTTCCCAGATTGTATGCAAGAGGTATGTCTGAAAGCAGGAGGAAATTTGGTTGTCTCTTAAAAGAGTATGATTAAGGGACCATGAGTGGGGTCTGAACATAGGGCCAGGGATATTAATATAGGTAGATATCAGTGAATGATCAGAGATCACTCTAGCATGAATTTGAGAGTCCATAATCCCTGAACATAGTTGTTGGCTAATGAGAAAAAAATCTATACGCAAATAACTCTTATGTATATGGGAATAAAATGTAAAGTCCTTAGTGGAAGGATATAAAAGTCTCCAAGGGTCAATTAGGCCCAGGGTGGACATAAGCTCATACATAGCATGCTGGGCTGGGGAAGGGCCACCACCAGTACGATGGGATCTGTCCAAATCATTCACCTGAACCAGGTTCCAGTCCTCCCCCAAAAAATAGTCAGTAAATGGCTGTAAGGAGCTAAGAGAGAGACCAACCTAGTAAAAAAGGTGGGGAAGTCTATATTCAGACCATAGATTGACCCCAACAAAACTTCAAGGTTGCCTAGTTTGTCCTGTACCAGGATATACCAGCCCTCAGGGTCACTTTCTTCTTGCATAGCTGCAAAAGGGACTCCTTTCGCAATCAGGATTGCCACCTCCCTTTTGCGAGAATTAAATCCCACACCAAAAACCTGGCCAACCCATCCTTTTTGCAAATATTTTGTTTGGTCAGGTAGTAGATGAGTCTCCTGCATAAATGCTATCGAAGGACTAAATCTGCTCATGTGGTTAAGGGTAACATATTTCTTTGAGTAGCTGATATTTTTCTAAGTATTCAACCAGTTTGTCAGCCACTATATGCTCAAGAGCTTTGGAGAGTGGGGGCAGGATAGAGATAGGCCTTGTAGTTCCCAGTAATTGTGCAATCCCCAGACTTATGAACTGGTGTCACAGTGTCAGATTTCATTTCCATTTCTGAGGAATTGAGAGTAACTAAGTGACATGTTAATAATATGTGTTAAAGGTGACAGAATTTCATCCAGCGTAACGGCTACAAACTTAAGATCCAGGGTGTCACCATTAAATCTTGATTTCCCTAATACCTTGAGTAAGTAATTCCTGGCTTCATGGGCTGAGAGGGTTTTGAAGCAGAAAGGAGGATGAGAAGGGTGCTGAGCCTCTTTCCCAGAGTAGTCACTTGTGAGGGGGTGAGAGAAGTGGCCAGGTGGCAGGACACCACTCAGGTCAATGAAGGCATTATTAAAAGTGTTAGCAATAAGTATGGGGTCGAAAGAGGACACCATCAATGTTAAGCATGGTAGGGGCAGATCTGAGGTCTCTCCCAGTGACCTCTTTAAGGTTAGTCCAAAATTTCCTGCCATCATTCCAGGTCCGAGACGGCGCTTCCTTGTAATATTGATTTTTAGCTGCACGAATAGCCCTCGTGCAGTTGTTTCTAGCTGCTTTGTACCTCTGGATGTCAGCCTGGTTACACAGGGACCTAGACCTGTGCCATAGATGGTCCCTGGCATTCAGAAGCTCAAGGAGGTCCAGAGAAACCCAGGGATTACAGTGGCCTTCGATTTTACGCTTTTTATGGGGGGGGGGGCATGCCTATCACATATAGCATTGAGCTGAAGAATGAATTGGTCGAGGGCAGTGTCAGTGTTGTTAGCTGTGTAAACCATTGACCAGTCCTGATTATGCAGGTCAGCTTTTAGTGATTCAAGATGCCCAAGGATGAGTACCCTGGTAGTAATTGTTCTAGCGGGTGGTTTATAGAATTTGTTCATCCAATTAAACAAGATTGGGGAGTGGTCACTGAAGGCATCTGAGAGTACGGTTGTGTCCGATATATGATCAGGGTGGTTAGAGAGCACCCAGTCCAGTAAGGTACCTGTTCCAGTTTTATAGTTAATTCTAGCGGGGGACTCGACTAGCTGGGTGAGGTGAACTGCTGAAACTGCATCTTTGAAAGGGCTTGTGTCAGGAGAGAACCAATTAATACTGAAATCCCCTAACACGATAATTTCCGAATTAAGACTCAGAGCCAAAACACTCCAGGAGTGAATCAAAGCAGGAGGTCGTCTGTCTGGGAGGAATATAGATTGAAAACCCAGTAAGGGTTTTATTGTGTACACCTAGAAGCACTTTTATGGCAAGGGTTTGCATATGGTCATCAGTTTTGGGCAGAGTCAGGATGAGATCTTGAAGGTTGTTTCAGAGGTAGATCACACAACTGCCCCCACACTTGGAGAGATGATCCTGTCTAAAGGCTGTATAGCCTGGGATGGAAACTGAAACATCTGCTACTTTTGGAGAAAGCCATGTTTCTACAACTGAGAGGATGTCTGGGTTATGTTGTAAGATCCATGCATTCATTATGTCCATTTTGGGGAGGAGGCTGCATATATTAAATGAGGCAATTGTAAGTAACCCAGTAGATGACTGTGGGTATGCCGTAAGTTGTGGAGGGCCAGGGTTGGGGTGAATATTGCCAGACAGCAGCAGTAACAGTAAGGCCAGTCCACACAGATATTCTTTTAACTGCTTGTTACTGAGTTTGTGAAGCTTCCTCTGAGTTGAGCATGCTTTACAGTTGGCTTGTAAGTTGAAGATCCCAGGGAGGAGTGCCAAAGGGGGTAGCCAGCTAGGGTGTTGAAATGACAACCCCCAGTCACCAGGGGAATGCAGGTTCCATGGCACAGTAAGAGATTCACAGCATTGGGATAAGGTGATAGTACTATAAACATATAAATGATTACTATCCAATGTTGGCGAGGTAGATGTTAGAAACTTATCACAGGCAAGGTCAGATAGGTCAATAGAGAGAGCACTATAATGCCTCTAGGAAATAGGGCCATTATAAGAGACATTATGATACCAAGGAGTGCATCAGTAAGGGCACACGCAAGGTCCCATGCACAGTGCAAGGCTAATTATACCGGTGTTATTTTTTTCCTTTTTTTCTTCAGAGTACAATATGCTAAAAGTGAAAAACAAGGGAGGGGATAATGGTGATTAGAACAGGAAAAAGGCAGAGGCAAGTTGGACAAGTGAGTTGGAGGATTGCTAGGAAAAATAAGGTGTCTTTAGTAGCAGATCAGTATAAATTGCAAATGGAAAAATGGGCACTTATCTCATAATGCTGCCCCTCATGGTGGCCTTAAAGGCCTCCCAGGTATTCCCTGCTGAGGTGTCTGAGGAGGGGTTATGTACCAAAAAGAATGGGTCCTCATTTTTAAACCAGGGGATAAAGTATGGGTATTGCATAAATAAGGGGTCAAGTCTCCAGTTGTGGGATGGGGGTAGGGCCCCGTTGTACTATCAGCTAGACTGGGGCATGGTCTGAAATAACCCTAGGGAGGATGGCAGCATCTACAGCATTATGTAACAAAGATGGGAAAGTTATCCAGAAATCTAACCTGCTATGCGCTGAGTTGGGTTCAGAGTGAAAAGTGTAATCTCTGACCCTAGGGTGGAAAAAGTCTCCATACATCGGTGAGCCCTAGGTCTGACATGAGCTGCTGAAGAGCCCTCCCCCTGACATGTGATTCTTTCCCAGTGTCATTTCTGTCCAGGTGGGGAACCAGTGTCAGACTGAAATCCCCGCCAAGCAATATGGAGCAGTTGGGTGGCAGGAAGGTACTCAGGGTCTCAGCTAGGGCAGGAAAAAACTGGGGGTTGTCTGTGTTAGGGGCATACACAATATATAGGCTTAGGGAGCTGGAAGGGGTACTGTAGTTGGCCACCACCCATCTGCCAACAGGGTCAGTCATGGAAGCAGTCAGAGTCCATTGCAGTGATTTATAAAGTAGGATGATCACTCCGTGTTTTCTTGTGGGAGCATCTGCATGGACCTCCTGGCCCACCCAGTCCTTCAACATCAAGGCATGGTTGTCCTGGATCAGTTTGATCTCTTGGAGGAAGGCCATGCTAGATTTAAAGCATTTCAGATGGGAGAGGACTTTTTTCCTCTTGATGGGGAATTCAGCCCCCCGGACATTCCAAGTATGAAAAATCTTATCTGCCATAGTTCCCTTAGGGTAGGGTTTAGGCAGTCCTTCCCCTTTTAATACACTGGCCAAGTATCAGAGGAGCCTTCCCCCGGGTACCGAAGGATGTACTGCTATTTAGGTTCCCAATTACACACACGGTCTAAACTAAACAGTGTTCCTATAAACTCAACAGCTGTGGAGGAGCTGACCCTCCCTACAGTCACTTGCATCTAGTTAAAGTGACTGTGGCTCTGGGAGGGACAGCTAGAATCCCTGTTCCCAGTGGTATGCCTGAGTCATACTTATTTACACCAGTAACAGTTGAACAAACCTATGTACATGAAATTATGAACCAAAAAGTTTGTACGGGACAGAAGCTGGACTTAGCCAGCTGCATCACCAGCCAATGGCAGGCCCAGCTGTAACTAGCGGGGGTAATAAACAAGTACCATAGGTGTGCAGGGCTGTCCTGCCCTTACCTACACTGATCTCACAAACAGGTGAGACACAAACAAACACTAGCTGCAGGTGGAGCAAAGCAAAAAACCCCATGGGTTAGCTGCCACCTGGAGCTATGGGGTGCAGTGAATATTTCCAGAGCACCGCATATATAGACAAAGCAGTATAGGGGTATTATTAAGAAAAGGATAGTCACCCACTGCACCCCCCCACCACACGGACAATGAGGCAGATGGGTTTTGGCAACAAAGGGGAACAAGCACACTATCTAAAAGGAAAGTGTTGTCAGCCACTCAGTCATGTGAGGTGTGACGAGTACCAGAGGTGACCTGGAGAAAAAGGTGGGGAGAGGGAGAACCTCTCTGCCCTGCTACATGGCAACCCTTGGGGTAGGGAGCTTTCCTGTCATTCACTTGATTTCCCCTTTTTAAGACAGAAAAGGGGTGTCCAAGCATATCAAGAGGAGCAGGAGAAACAGTGTGTGTGTGTGGGGTAGGATGGCCAGCACACATGGAACCAGTAGAGGACACTATTACTATAGACCAGCACACCAAAACCCATCCCCACCCCACCCCCACCCCAACAATACAAGTAAACAATCATCTGTACAGCATTAAGTCAAACAGACTGAGGACGGTACAAACACCCCTAGAAGGAGAAGTGTCTGGAGTGGGGGGGCAAGGTATAATTGCAACCCTGCCCTTCTTTTGTTCCCCATGGAATGCAGAGGGGAGGATCAGCCTTAGCCAGTAACTGGTGTACACAGTTGCCAAGGCTTCTCATCCCCCAATTACCCCATTAAACCACCCCACCTATTTACTGCACTCATTGACACAGAACCCATTGGGCATTGCACTTATCTGTAAGATGAGTTTCACACAGGGATCACAGTGGTTCCTTCTGTCCACTGTCTTCTTCTTGGTGCTGCTACTGTCCTGGAGGAGGGTCTAAGTCCAAGGCCGAGACTGCAGAGTCACCGAGTGGCAAGGCAATGACAGTGTAAGCCAGGCAAGACTGCTGTACCCCCTCAATTTCCTGGTCCAGGGGCACAGAGGCAGAAACGTCCATCTCGGTGAGGGCCTTGTCAGCATGCAGTGGAGAGTGCAGGGCCAGTGGAGAAAATTGATTCTGTGAAAAACAGGAGCTAGTGTATTTCAAGTCCTGGGTCTCCTCTCGCTGCTCGGCCTGGCTGTTACGGCCCTCAGTTCTTTCTCAGTTCTGCGGGTGTTCCCTTCTGGCATGAGAGGTGAATGGGAGCCTCTTGCAGCCTTTGGCAGGTCTGGGCTCTAGCTCTCGGTGGGCTCCCTGATACATAGCCTATTCAGTGGAAGCATGTTGGTCCTGTTTTAGCAGGGATCTGTGGTTCAAATAAGCACTGTGGGGATCTGCATTAAGACCCTGGGCCGGGCTACGTTGCTGGTTGTTAGAAGGAGACCAGGTCGCAATAATGAAGTCAGTGGCTGCCTCCGGCTTGGAAAACTGGTATGGGGACCCATTATAAGTTATGTTCAGAACAGCTGGGTATTGGTGTGTGAAAGGTACCTGTAGCTCATGAAGCCTCCATCACACCTCCTTGTAGGCCTTCCTTCATGCAGCAAATTCCCTCGAATAGTCCTGAAACACCATAATTCAGTGACCTTGCCATTACAGGGCTCCCAGTTCTCTGGCCCTGGCCTGGATTGCCTCCTTTTCTGCAAAATTGAGGATCCATGCCAGGATTGGCCTTGGCCTGTCTTCAGTGGCTGACTTTGGCTGCAAGGAGCAGTGCGCCCACTCAATGGTGATTTTGGTGCTGGTTGGGAGCTGCAGCAGTTCCAGAAGGGTTTTTTGTAGAACTGAAGCAGTTCTGCCTTCTTCACAGCCTTCTGGAAAGCCCAGGAGCCACAAGTTGTTGTGACGGCTCCTGTTTCCATGTTGTCCATTTGTTCCTGTAGGGTCTTTACTTGGAGGGCCTGCTCCCTCATGGTCGTGCAGTGACCCTGCAGAGCTTCATCGTGTGCATCCACTTTCTGCTCCGTGAGACCCATCTGCATGTCCAGATGATGTAAGGTGTCAGCCACATTGTTGGAGGCCACTGTCAGGTCCTTGGTGCAACTCAGTATAAAGGCAAACATATCGAAGATCGAGGGCTCCCTGCCCTCCTTGGATTTGTGTGCCATGCAGCCGCGAGTGCAGTGGAGATCAAGGCCTGGTAGCAGGTTACAGCTTAACTGTGGTAAGGAACACTTCAAAAAAAGAACTGCTAGTAGAGAAAAGCTTCCGATGCTGTCCAATTGCAGTAGGTGCAGACAGCTTTTGGAGAAAGCAGGTAATTTTTGAGTACTTTGGTCAGTGTCTCAAAAAGATTAAGTCATCATCATGCTAACTTGCTAAGTCATGCACCCCCCACCTGAAGACCTGATGACACACAACACAATTACATCCTTCCTAGTTTCACAATTGCTGCCGGCCACTGCCAAGTAATTTAAGTATCAAAAATAAAATATAGTAATATAATAATCTCAGCCCAGTTACTGTAAGTGAGACGCAACCAGGCTAGCATACCATGCACACACAAACAATAAAGAAATTACATGAATTTTCAATTTAGTAGCATTTTTTTCTGTGAAGTAATCATAGCCAAATATGGGGGACATGAGAAATATACAAAGAGTATTCAGTTTCCGGGTTTCAGGCTTCTGCTAAGCCATGCACTGTACAAAAATTAAAACAGTACAGTCAGGATCAGTTGCTGAGGGCAAAGCAAGTGACAAGTAATAGTAGTAAGGACTGCAGTGAGGACAAACAGTGGTAAGTAGTAGTCATGACTCGTGAGGACAAAAAGTGATAGTAGTAGTAGTAGTAGACAGCAGGACCCTACCTTCCACATCAGACAGCAGTACCAGGTACCTCCAAGTAAGTTTGTGACATGAAATGCAGTTGCTTGCTGTATGTGGACTCTGAATCCACTGATGTTACAATTTTTTTTTTCTATTCTGTGCTGCTCATGTGATCATTCAAGTAATAGTGGCCTGTCTTAGTCCATCCTGACCTATCTTGTTGCAATTAATTGTTACCTCATGTAGTAGACCCCGTTCACAAAAGATTTTCAACACAGGTACAAATTCTTGAAAGTGTTTTGTGGATAGGGCATGCTCAGAGCAGTCAGTGTATGTTTTATTCAGGTATCATATTTAAAATTAAAGTGAGGAATGCCGACTTTGAGAAATGTAAGGCGCTCAGCATTTTCTGGTGTCAAACAGGATTGCGTGTGAGTAACGACGTTACCAGTTGAACTAAACAATCATTCTGAACAGACACTAGTTGGAGGGCAATTCATGTACTTCATTGCGATGTTTACTAAAGTAGGCCACATATTTTGTTTGGATTTCCAGTATTGCAAAGGATTAGCATTCCACCTGATATTGGACACTGTCAGGTACATTTCGACAATGGTCTGTGCTGAGGCTGTGTTACAAGAGGCAGATGAAGAAGATGTAACAGTTACATGTTCTAAGTGACTCCAGAGATATGAAGCTGAACCAGGTGACTGTGGAACAGTGCTATGTTTGGCTGGTGATGAAGAAGAAGAAGATTCAGCTGCAGTGGCTGAGGAGGAAGAGGGAGAAAATGCCACAACAGTAGAGGATGGGCCACCTGATGCTGTGCTGTGTTGTGAAGAAGATTCTGAATGTGGTACTGCTGCTGTACTCTGTTCCATGACAGCATGCACCTCATCAATTATTTCTTGTTTGTTTATCTCGAAACAAGTGTCATCATCATCACTCAGTAGTTGCTCTGATTTGTATCGTGGGTCCAAGATTGTTGCTTTAATGCAGTACTCAGAATGCAACATTTTACATAGTTTGTTATCTTCTTCAACTTTTTTGATCATACGTCTTGTTAGATCTTGTTGTATTCTAGGGGGCAACTTGCATGTGTCAGCAGCACCACTGGCAGCCTGTGTGATCATGGAACTGTCTTGCTTCTCTAACTTTTCCCTGATCAGATTCAATCTGAATTTTAAAGTTTTTATTATGGGTATCACCTGGCTGACAATTGTTGTGTTTGCATTAACCTCCCTGATGATTTCCTCAAATGGCTGGAGGAAGAAAATTAGAAACTCCAGCATGGTCTGCTGTGGTGGAGTAATACAGATATCTGAATCACAATTTTATTTTCCAAGGTGTATTGCCTGACAGCTTTCTTTTGTTTCAGCAGCCTTTGGAACATGTAAAAGTTCTCATTCCATCAAGTAGAAATGTGTTGGATCAGTCTGTGCAAAGGTAAACTGTGTTCCTGCTGTATTTTTTCAAACAAGTGACAGGCTTTACTTGAGTGACTGAAATGAGTGCATATTCTTTTAGCAGTGCTAACGACAGCCTTAATCCCCCTGTTGTCATCGAGAAAATCTTGAACTATTAAATTTAAGCAATGCGCAAAGCAGTGGATGTGAACAATGCCCCCCTCCTTCAAAGCCTTCCTTATGTTGGATCTATTATCTGCAACTGTAAAATCAACTGACAGTTCCTGCGAAGTGAGCCATTGCTGTATTGATTTTGGAGCTCTTCATTGATGTTGTATGAGGTATGTTCAGATGGAAAATAAAACATTCTTAGAACAGCAAACTGTGATGCTACACTGTCCCCCATTCCACGTGAATTATCAAAACATGTTGAATGTGCCGTGACAGACACAAAGAGTTAAGGCTGACAGTTTGTCCAGATATCTGTTGTGAGATGTACCACCCTCCCAACAGCATTGCACAAGACGTGTCTTAATTTTTATATACGACATCATAAAGGTCTGGAATCCCTGTAGTTGAAATGTACTTTTACAATGGTACACTATATCGAGGTTCAAGGTACAGCTATGATTTCTGAAATTTTTTTGTTATTGTAACAGCAACAGGGTGAGTTGAGGCACATTTGGCTTTACCCACATATGTTTCTGACATGGTAAGCTGTCTACTTGAAGGAGGAGGGCTTTTGAACACATGGTCATTTTCAGTAATAGTAGGAGGAGTCCTTCAAATGGGAGGAAGTGGTAGTGGGGATGTTTTAGTAGTGCTGGGGGGGGCTGCCACTGCTTTCATCTATGGGAGTTACCCCTGAGAGTAGTGAGCAATCACTGTCACTTTCTCTTTGAGACTCACAACTGCAGTTCTCAGTAATGTTATGACATCTGTTTAGGTGCCTTTTCAGTGCTGAAGTTCCCAATGCTCCTTTCTTTTTACCCCTGCTGATTGGCCATTTACAAATAGTGCATGCTGCTACCAACTCATTGGAAGCACTAATGGAGAAGTATGACCAAACAAAAGATGATATTTTTTTAGTTTTTTTCCTAGGAAGGCACGGCACCTCAGTCACCTTTTCAGGGTCCCCGGCCCCCGTGAATTTTCTTGGGCTTGTTGCACTTGTGGTTTATTCCCACTTCCCCCTCCACAGCCAAAACATTTCTGCCTGTTTCTTCCTTATCTGCAGTTTCCATCTCTTCCAGTAAATCTTATGCTGCCTGATCATTCTCTTCATTTTTGATTTTATTGCCTTCATTGTGTTCAACCTCAGAAGAATCAGATGAGGGTGAGGGACTGGTAGTAGTGTAGTATGCAATTGTTCCATATCATTGGGTGCCTCTGCGGGTGGTACCCACAAAGCTTTTAGTTTTTTAAACTACATAACTTATTTTTTTACTTGGAACTGATGATGAGCCAACATATTCACATTTTTTGGATTCAAGCATTTGCTTGGAAGATAAAACCTTAGACGACAAAAAATAACATTTTGGGGTTTGATTTTATTTTCTCTTTTCAGACTAATCGCTGTCTTTTGCAGTGCCACTGCCTACCTGAGAGACAGAATGCGCCTCATCAACACTTTGATCCTCTTTTTTTCTTAGTATTCTAACTTGTAAAAAAAGATCCCTCTAACTAATGTGATGTCCTTCTGATGACTCCCACCCACAGGTCAGGGACAAATTTACTGTTGTGATTCATGACTATACACAGCACATTGACAGCACAGTAGTCCACCACCACTTCCTTCCAAGATTTACTGACTGACTCCTACAGTACAGTTACTGTTAAGTGACCAGATTCAGTAACTGTTAAGTGTACCTCAGAATATGAACTGGAGATGCAGACACATCTGGTGCATAGCAGCACACAGCACAGTCCCACACTGGGGGTTGGTTAATGCTTATACGTAATGTAACACGATATACTATAAAACTAATGATAATAAGGAGGAATAATGGGGAATGAGTGATGATAATGATGGCACTTGTGTGTACAGTAGTTGTACTTTACTTGTGTTGTACTGTAAACAGCCTGCTATGAGTCACAAGGTCAGATTATCCCTAGGCCACCCACAGCCAGTAGCACAGGCACATCAACTTGTATGTTGTTTGTCTGAACAGTATTTTTTTTGATACATGAAATTGTGAATGAATGTTAACAAGTGATCATGATTTGTAACTGGATGGCACAAGTCAAATATTTATTTTGCCAGCCTGCTGTCCTTGCCCAGTACACACAGCCACAATGAAGCCAGGAAAAAAAAAATACTTGGGTTTTCTGGGAATGTTAAGTTTCTTGTGGGCCCTCTTGCAGTCTCTCTCTCTCTCTCTCTCTCTTTCTCTCCTCTCTGGATGGCACAAGTCAAAGACTTATTTTGCCAGTCTGCTGCCCTTGTCCTGTACACACAGCCATACTGAGAAGCCAGGAAGAATTTTATTTAGGATTTCTGGGACTGTTACATTTCTATGCCCCCCCGTCTCTCTCTCTCTCTCTCTCTCCCTCTCTCCCCCAGACAGCACAAGTCAAATATTTATTTTGCCAGCCTGATACCCTTGCCCTGTACATACAGTCACACTGAAGCCAGGAAAAAAAAATTGGGGGGATATTTTGTAACTGAAATACTTGAGCCCCCAGTAGTCTCTTCCTCTCTCCTCTGAATTTGGAATGGCACAAGTCAATGATTATGCCAGTCTGCCCTTGCTCAGGTACACAGCTACACTGTCTGATGCCAAGAAAAGAAAAACACTTTCATTAGGGATTTTCTGTAACTGTAAAATTTCTCTTGGGCGCCAGTAGTCTCTCCCTCTCTCCTCTGGGTCTGGAATGGCACAAGTCAAAGATTTTGCCAGCCTGCCCTTGCTCATGTACACAGCTACACTGTCTGAGGCCAAGAAAAGAAACAAATATTCATTTGGGATTTTCTGTAACTAAAACATTTCTCTTGGGCTCCCAGTAGTCTCTCCCTCTCTCTTCTGGATCTGGAATGGCACAAGTCAAAAATTTTGCCAATCTGCCCTCGCTCATGTACACAATCACACTGCCACACTTCCTTCCTTTTGCCTTCCCCCTGGCAGCTGTCCAGGCCACCACTATCTCCCCAGTCCCTCCAGATTCCTTCTTTTTCCAGTCCTGACCCATCACTTTCCCTAGACAATCAATTTCTCTCCCCCCACTCACCCCAGTAGGTCTCCTTTCTCTCTTCTAGATTCTCTTCCCTCTCCTCCAAATATATATATTGTTTTATATTTGTATTTATTTTTTCCTTTTTGGCAACTTCTTCTGATGGGTCTCTGCTGCAGTGAGTGAGTGAGGTGCTCCTCCAACTGCCCTCCTCTCATCTGGGCCATGTTGCATACTTAGCATGGTTATATACTATGAGTGTGTCATGTGACCATCTGCTGCCTGATTGGGTGCCACCGGTTGCCTGTATGTGGAGCGAGCATGCCAAAGGCATTCCCATGGCAACACTACAGCAAATGGCACAAATGGCACTTCTGTGGACCTGGAACTGGACTTCTGTAGTGAAGACCGTATTTCTCCAGGTCCATGGATTGTGGGTTTGATCTGGGGGTCCAGATCTCTGACGGAACAGTCCACCTAGGCCTAGTTTCTACCTGACATCACAATCCTCTGTTTTTGGTATCACATTATAGTGCTGTGATGATAAACATGATGTCACAAGCAGACAGTTGTGATATCAGCTGCAGAAAAACCTCCACAGAAGATGAACTCTGAAGCATAATAATCATGGTTGCATCTTAAAGACCACCTTTCATGATGATCCAAAAAGTTACAGCTTGTATTCATTATATGCCATACTAGACCTCAAAGGGTGTGTGCATTTGTTATTTTTGGCAAAGGTTTACTTTGCCTTCCATATTTTGCATTTGTTTTTGAGCCCTGCTTTAGCCCTGCTGCGCTTGCATCTACTGCTCAGCTGCTGGGCTGCTGGCTCCCACTGACATCACTATATGGCAGAGGAGTGACTCACACTGTGCAGTACAGTGCAGTTGCAGCAGTTTTGCAAGGGAAAACTACCAACACTAGGTATACATACTGTGTCTCCCTTTCCCCAAGACATCCTGTTAGCAATGCATTATGACAAAATCCAAATGCCTTGTCAGTATGTTTTTTTTTTCATCTTAGCAAAACTGACTTACTTCTGCCTCTGTAACAAAGCATGGGGAGTGAGAAAAGATTAAGTTGCAGTCAGCACCTTTCCCAGTCCTTTTGAATTTCATGCATAAATTACCCCTTCTTGCATTGATTCTGGAATTGTATTTAATTACGGTCCTCTGCAGTTAGTTTTTGCATTCTGAGCTGCTAAAAACTGCAGGGTGTACCAGAGCTGCTATAGCAAGCCTGGTGTTGCTATGGATCCAGGGCTGTTCTGTTGATATCACTATATGACAGAGGAGTGACTCACACTGCAGTACAGTGAAGTTGCAGCAGTTTTGCAACAGAAAACTACATTACTAGGTGTACATACTGTGGTTCTTCTTCACCAAGACACCCTGTTAGCAATGCATTATGCCAAAATCCATATGCCTTGTCAGTATGTTTTTTTTTTTGTAAAACTAACTTACTTCTGCCTCTGTAATAAAGCATGGGGAATGAGAGAAGATCAAATTTCTGTCAGCTGAGACAGCTGTCAGTTTATACATCAGTGTAATTAGTATCTATTCCTTGATCATTTGAAAGCAGTAAACTCCTTACTCATGTCATACTGGTGCATTCCATGTCTTTCTGTAGTAAAGCACCTGGCAGTCACTCCGATCAAAAATCCCTTACTGTTCCTCCATCCCATGCCTTTTTAACATCAGCATAGCTCTGCGGAACACCAAAGACTAATTTGGTACCATATAATACCACCGGTCCACACATGCACGGAATCCCAGTTTCACTTTTCAAACAAGAATTTTTCTGGAAATAGCCCTCAGTTTTCAAGCCACCTCTACAGTGCATATAGCACATATGGAACATCTAAACACATTGTTTGCATTATATGGTACTAAAATTAGTCTTAGGCTTTTCACTGTGCTATGTTGATGTCAGGGAGGTGCAGGACAGAGAAGCAGAAAGGGATTTTTGATTGAGGTAACTGTCAGGTGCTTTACTACAGAAAGACATGGAAGGCACCAGTACGGCATGGGTGAGGAGGCATTTCTGCTTTCAAATGATCACAGTATAGACACTAATCAAACTGATGCATAAACTGACAGCTGTCTTGACTGACAGCAACTCGATCCTCTCTCACGCCCCATGCTTGTTACAGAGGAAGAAGTCAGTTTTACAAAAAACATACTGACAGGGCATTTGGATTTTGACATAATGCATTGTTAACAGGGTGTCTTGGTGAAGAAGGACCACAGTATGTACACCTAGTAATGTAGTTTTCTGCCATATAGTGATGTCAGCAGTACATCCTGGGTCCCCAGCAACACCAGGCTTGTTATAGAAGCTCTGGTACACCCTGCAGTTTTTAACAGCTCAGAATGCAAAAACTAACTGTAGAGGACAGTAATGAAATACAATTCCAGAATCATTGAAAGAAGTGGTAATTTATGCATGAAAGTCAAAAGGACTGGAAAAGGTGCTGACTGCAACTCAATCTTCTCTCACTCCAAATGCTTTGTTACAGAGGCTGAAAGACTGTAAGTCAGTTTTACAAAAAAAAAAAAAAAAAACATACCAACAAGGCATATGGATTTTGGCATAATGCAATGCTAACAGGGTGTTTTGGTGAAGAGGGATCACAGTATGTACAATACACCTAGTAATGTAGTTTTCCCTTGCAAAACTGCTGCAACTTCACTGTACTGCAGTGTGAGTCACTTCTCTGCCATATAGTGATGTCAGTAGTACCACCCTGGGTCCATAGCAGGACCAGGCTTGGTATAAAAGCTCTGGTATGCCCTGCAATTTTTAGCAGCTCAGAATACAAAAACTAACTGCAGAGGACAGTAATGAAATACAATTCCAGAATCAATGCAAGAAGGGGTAATTTATGCATGAAAGTCAAAAGGACTGGGAATGGTGCTCTTTAATGTTCATAGTTATGATGAACCAGCATTTGTTAATGCCAAATGTTCACCACTTGCATTGCTGCTGTACCAGGTCTTGCTTTTACACATGTTTACTATATATTTACCTAAGACAGATCAGAAGAGAAGTAATATATCATTTGTAATGGGGTCCTGATTTTACAGTTGTATATTGCATTTACCCAGGATAGTAAAAGTGAGATGCGATATCTTGTTTTTAGTGTAGCCCTGCTTTCATATTGTGTTTTTCTAAGATAAATAATTTAAGTTAAAACATCTTCTTTTCAGTGGGCTTCTGTTGTAGGGTCCTGTTTTAGCAGAGTTTTGCAATATATTTACCCAGGATAATCTAAGTGAGATGCACTATATCATTTTCAATGGGGTCCTGCTTTAACACATCTTTGTATTGTATTATCCAAGATAGCACAACTCAGTTGCTATCTTATTTTCACTGGGATCCTGTTTTTCTCAGTGTGCACCCTATATTTACCCATGGTAGCACAGCCAAGATGCAGTGTCTTGTTTTCAATGGGGCCCTTTTTTTTACCCATTTTTATAATGTATTACCCAGAATAGCCCAGCTGAAAGGCAAGTTACATTTTCACTGGGGTCCAGCTTTTACAGTGTATTTTTCCAGGATAGAGCAGCATAGAAGCACAGTTCCATAGGGGTTCTGCTGTACTGGGGTCCTACTTTTACACATTTTTACTAAATATTTGCCCAAGATAGACCACATGAGATGCAATATATCATTTTCAGTGGTGTTCTGTTGTTACCCATTTTTAGACTGTATTTACACAGGATAGGCCAGCTGAGAGGCAATGTCTAATTTTCAGTGGGCTCCCACATTTTGCCTCCAAATTTCAAACAGTCTTTTTATGACCTGACGTTATGATCAAGGCAGGTGGAATTCTTTAAATCCCACTGAAAGGTGATTTTGCAGTGTGACTGCAAAAACATGTTTCAGAGGTGATTTGAAAAATGACACCTGTCATGTTCTGGAGGTGGAGAAACACAAGGGATATGATGAACATTAGGGGCCAAAATCTGCAAAAATAAAGTTATGAGTAAACATTGGAACAATTTGCAGTTTTTTTATAACTTAGTTGTTTTTTTTTTCACATTTTGACCCAAAATTTTTAACACAGTCTTTTTATGACCCCTCCTGAACATGACTTGTGTGATTTATAAAATAGTGACCAAAATGTAATTTTGCACCGCAATTGCAAAAACACATTTTGAGCAGGATTTGAAAAATGACATCAATCACATTCATGAGGTGGTATGAAAACAAATGACTCTATTGAGAATTTGGGGTCAAAATACTTCAAATCACCAAAGTTAATAGTGTTCATTGAAAAATTTCTACATAGACTCATAACTTTGTTTTTTTTTTATATGTTTTACCCAACTTTTCAACATAGCCTTCTTATGACCCCACCTCATGATCAAGGGTGGAGAAAAATTTCAAATCCTTCCCAAAAGATGATTTTGTGCAGTGACCACAAGACCACCTTTTATGAAAAATTTCAATTATTTCACCACCCTTGTTCATGAGGTGGGCTCTCAAAAAAGCCATGCTGAAAATATTAAAATGACCAAGTTAGGAGGACAGGTTCAAAACTCATTAAAATACACTGAACTACATTCATGATTTCCTCAATTCCCAGTCTGGCATTGAAGAGTAAAGATGTGTCTCTGGACCAAAGAGGATTACAACACTGAATCTACGGTAGGTAAGTAAGTGGTGGATGGGTGTGGGGTGGTGTATGTCGAGTGGAAGGATCAGGTGGGTACAGGGAGGGTAGTGGTGGAGGTAGGCCAGTGGCAGTAACAGACTTCAATGAATGTTTTTCCTTTTTACAGGGGCCAGGCTATTCAGATTGCACCTGGCAGGGGTGCAAGCCTGGGCACAGCATAACTGGGATATGCCGGGGCCAGGACCAGGCGATATTCATCAGTGATGCACCATGGTGCAGCACTGTTGAGTATGGCAAGGTCAGCACACATAATGCACTTGGTGCAGTGGCACTGCACCAGCACAAGTCAGAGACAGGGAGCATGGGGATGCGCCAGTGCATGTGCAGTTGCGCTAGGTGCATCACCAGCGACATTCAGCAGGGGGCATGCAAATGAAGCCATTAAATATGCAAGGTGCAAATGGAGCCATTTGCATGTCATTATGGCTCAATTTGCATGCCTTGTGCAGGGCAGGCCGGTGACTTGCACCTGGCATCCTGCATAGCATGACATGTGCTGTGGGGATCCTGAGGCAACCCCCACCCCTAGCCATAATCACGTAGTATGAGGTATGAAAGAGAGTCCTGATAGTCTAGTGGCCCCCTCTCCCTCCTGATTCCCTGAGTCCCCGATGACTGTACTGTTAGACAGTCCCTGGTAGTCTAGTGGCCCCCCTCACTCCCATGTCCCTGATTGTGGGAATATGCCATTTTGTAAGTCCTTGGTAGTCTAGAGGTACCCCCTGCCCATTGCTGTGATCGTGGCACAGCACCATATCATGATTCCCTGGTGATCCAGTGGCACCCCCCACCCCTCCCACCTACACAGCACCCCTTTCCCACTGTGCTTGCAGGGCATACTGTACTAGACAGTCCTGAATATGTGAACATTCACATAGTTGGGACTGTCTAGTACAGTATGCTCTGCAAGCCAATTGGTCCACACTGTGGACCAATGGGCTTACAGCCCATACTGTCACTGTCATTCAGTGGGTGGCTGGCAGTATGCGGGCGGGTTGCAGCCACCCACTGATGACAGAGGCGGGTAGGACAAAGGGTGCTGTGTGGATGGGTGGGAGGGGTGGGGGTGCCACTGGATCACCAGGAATCATGATAAGAAGCTGTACCGCAATTGCGGCAATGGGCAAGGGGTGCCATTAGACTACCAGGGACTTAGAAAATGGCATATTCCAGTGAGCAGGGACACGGGATGGAGGGGGGCCACTAGACTACCAGGGACTGTCTAAAAGTACAGTCATCAATGACTCAGGGAATCAGGAGGATGGGAGTGCCACTAGACTACCAGGGAAAGTCGAACATTACAGTGATCGGGGCATCAGGGACTCAGGAGGGGGTCCAATGAACTACCAGGGATATGTATGTGCTTGTGGATGGTGTTCTTGGTGGGTGGGTGGACACCCACAGCTGGCGGCTGCTGTGTTATGCCCTGCAATACAGCGGCCCACCTGTGGGTGGCTGGGAGTTGTTCCCACTCCTAACAGGCTCAACTTTGAGCCCCCCATGTGGTACACTGCAGAGTTGCACCAACATATGCGTTGCACATCCCAGGCTGAATATTGGGATGTGCCCCATATGCATGGGCACGCCCCCTTCATCTGCATCACATACTATTGCATTGCGCCCTGGTGCATCAGGATATGTGCTGCACCTGGCTGCCCTTTCAATATCCCACCGGGGCGCAATGCAGGATTGTGCCAGTGCAACTCTGTTGCACCATGCAGAACCCCTTTGAATATCCCAGCCAGGGTGTATAAAAATAAAGAAAGACTATAAGGGATGGTTTTCTTTATTTCAGGTACTGACACTGGGAAGTGTTGGTGTTATGTTTGGTGGTACTGAGGCTGAGCTACCTGGTGTTGCACAGTGAACATGGGTGGGGTAAGGCTATTAACTAGCACTGTAGATTGGGCACCCCGGTGTTGGAAAATTACCAAGGCAGGGGGAAGCAATGGGAGGTGGGAGGGCTACTTGGCAAAAGGTGAGGGGGATTGCGTTCATGTTTTGGGGGGGGAGCCACAGTAGACTGACCATAACATTGATCAGCTCTGTTTGCTGGGCCACATTATGCAGATCAAAGAAAAAAGCTGTCCTATGATTCAGGCAGCTTTTTTCTTTGATCTACATGAAGTTTCCACCCAACAAGACCAGAAGAGTGTCAAGATCAGTCTGGCAGATGATTGGTTTGACACTGTCGAGCCCCTTTCAGACTGCCCTACATTGGACTGACAGCGACACACCTCTCAAAATCCACTATCATACCAATATGTTCATTTTCCGCAAGCACAAAGGTGAACATAAAAAGGGGATCTAAATATAGAACATGCATGAAGTATAAGATGAATTGTGTATAAAACTAGGAATTGTTGAGACAGTGTGTTTAAGGCCCTGGACACACTGGGAAACTTAAAACGGTTTAAGTGCCTTAAAACAGTTTAAATCCCCCTAGCACTGTTTGCAGACAGACTACAAGCCCCTTAAAACGTTTTAACAAAAGTGTTTTTAAACCCAGCTAGATACCTAGTCTTAAAACCATTTTTAAAAACGTTTTAGAGCTAGCATAGTTTTACTTACAGGTCTGTCCAAGAGTAAAAGAGTTTTAAACTGCAATGGTTTAACTAAAACAGTTCTAGCTGCAGTGTGTCCAGGCAAGCACAGTACTGTGTGTTGGACTTCACACAAAATAGTTACAAGGAGAACAGGTTTAACATTAGCAGTGTGGCCACACTAAACAGTTTTCAAAAATGGTTACTGAGTAGTGTGGCTGCACTGAAATGGTTTAGCTAAACTGGTTTTAAAAATGGTTTTCAAAAACAGTTCTGTAGTGTGTCCAGGGCCTTAGTGGCTAGAGCACAGCATTGGGAACCAGGAGACCCAGGTTCAGATCCCACCCCAGCTGCTTACTTGCTGTGTGACCGTGAGCAAGCCACTTATCCCCTCAGTATTTCAGTCCACCCATCTGTAAGAATGGGTAAAACCAGGACCTCACTGAAAATTAGATAGTGCATCTCAATGGGGCTAGTAGCCTAGAGACTAAATTGTGAAAAAAAAATATTTTTCAGCAGAGATTCTTTAACATATCTTTGCAGAAAAGGCAAGCTACAATATTAAGATGTTGATTCAATATGAAGAATCCACTGAACGTATAATTTATTACTGTCAGTAATAAATATATATACAGGATGAATACCTGTCATTCACAGTAATATATTTACTGAAGGACAATTACTTTTTTGTTTTGTTGATTTGTATCAGTGATGCACTGGCACTTTACAGATAAGGTCAGGCTCAAAACTTCCTCTTGATCAGCAAGACCAGTGCATGAGAAAATCTTGCCCTCATAGTCATTTACAATTACAGCTTTGGGAAGAGCTGCACATGACATTAACAGATGTTTCTTTGCACCCACATGCAGTATTTTTTAAATGCATTTTCACTGTGGGAAGAGAACATGAAACTGAATGAGAAATGAAATTATTGGTGAGCTAAAAGAATGAGAGTGGGTTGCTGTCCTCTACTAGGATTTGAGAGCTGCCACTCTGCATGTTTGCACCCTCTAGGCAATGTGGCACATGTATACTTTACTGATTGGTATAAGTTGGGGAGAAGAATGTAAGCACTTTGTAAAAAGCAACCTGGTTTCCAATCACATAATGACTTCTGGTCTCCTGGGGGTGAAGAGTGGTCACCATCACACAACTCTGAGATCCAGGTGACCCATTTTAAAAATAGTTCCCCAGGGTAATGTGTTAAATTTCCAAGAAGATTCTAGGAATCAGATTACCAGCTGTATGTGCACAAGAAAAATCTGTACAGTGTCAGGAGTCTGGGGAAATGTTGCATTTAGCATTGCTCTGACCTGACCTTGCTCTCGGTGTGTTATCAGTTTACATGAGGATATCTGACTTCATTTAAAAGAGGTACATTTATAACATTGAGAATGTGTTACTGGTTAACAGGGGTGGGGGTCAGTGTTGATTCGTGCATACTGTTTTATTGCTCAATAGCCCCATGGTGTCAGCTGCACACTTAGTCCTACCTATGCAACATAAACCTGGGCTAATAAATGAAAGTGGTCATTTCCTCCCACAGGGCAAAATACTTTTCCTTCTTATGGAGAATACACAGAGGCATTGGTGATCCATCAAACACTTCTGGTCTATGGTCTATTTTTAAAATATTTTTTGTCACAGGCACAGTATGGGGAAAACATGTTTCGATAATACAGGCCCTGGACCTCAGTCAGTGGCACTAGTTTTCCCCATAAGTGCCACACAGCCTTTACAGTAGTGTCTGCACAGAAAACAAGTCTATGACTGTAGTGCACAAACTAAATGAAAAGCTTGCAGTGAAAGAGCAATCTTCAAAAGGTATGCAAAGTGACTGAAATAACATTTCCCTTTATGCACTAATTGATTCTTTGGATACCATCAAACCACACACTCACACATACAGTATACACTCTAAAGCCTCTTTCCCAGGCCAGAGCCGAGCATCATGGGTATGCAAATCATTGTGCAAGGCTGTCTGGCAAGGCTTCACCACAACAGATATCACCTTTTAAGTTATTGAACACTATTACTCGGTCATCAAGAGAAAATGACCCCTTCACTATTTACTTTATCGTTTTTGCAGGAAAGGTGGGCAGGGTTATAAAAACTCACTTTCAGCCATGCCTAGGGTTATATAGATACTGAGAACAAATGCACAGCACACCCATGGAAAACTCTCAGCCACAAGAAAAAGCAAAGGCTAAGCTGACCTTTTATTCACCATGACATGCTGTGCTGTACAAATCTAGAATCCACTCAGATGGAAGGAACCATACGTGACACCCAGAAAGATGCTGAGAGAAATGCGTTACAGAGATGAAGCTTCAGTAGAGGAATGGCTGTCTTCCTCCCTAAAGATTGATGAACTACGTTTACAAGGGCATCATGTGTCCCTAATAGTGCTGAAACATACAATATTTGCATCAGTAACATACTATTCTTCTACAACAGATATCTAGTTCCCTTTTATCACTATAATGAACTGTACAACTTCTATCTGAACCATGGAGATCAAGTCTAATGCACACTAGAGGCGACACAGATCCCACATATCGCTTCCATAAAAACAAGATAGTGGCAAATGAACTGAATGATTCCCGTAGTAAATATATGTTTCAAAAAGATATGTTTCTCAGTATCTGCTTTCACGGATACCCCGTGGGTGCCTTGGAAGTGACCCCTCCCCCACCACCAATTTTCAGGGTTATACAGCTGCAGCAAAAGAGCAAATACCTGAACTTGGTACAAGTAAGGGTTGAGCAATATCAGCTCAGAGGTATACAAAGCAAGAGTAGACAGATAAGTTACACAAATAAATAGGGAGTTCATCCTTAAAATTAATCCTTGTCAACTTTGCAGAAATGTTGCCTGAAAAAGAATTTAAAAACTTAGCTCCAAAATATTATCTGGTTTAAATACACAAACAAGGAAAAAATAATCTGACGTACATTCTATAACTGGAAATTGAAAACTGAACCAAGGCCTTTTGGAATACCATTCTAGTGCTATATCAGTCAAGTTACAGTATCAGATCACTGGCTAACCTCGTCTTCTCATAGCCTCATTTCTGTTATGTAATGGCACTGGGGAGGCATAGGATCCAGTTCCATATGGATCACATTATTTCACACTCACCATTATTGGTTTCAAATGCTTAACAGTAACTTAAACTGCACCAGCAATTCCTTATCCTAGGATTTCAAAAAGTAGGCTTCTTTAGCCCATTCTGTGCCCATAAAATAAGTTAAATGTGAAATTTACAAACATGACCTGACATGATATGGTAGTTCTTAATTTTTTTATTAAACCTTTAATTTTCATTGTTGTTTTTTTTTTTCAGGTGAGACATTAAGCTGAAAGCTTGTTTACAGGTGCAACCTGGTAGCACAGGGAAGTTACGTGATTTGCTTAGGGTCACACAGTATGCAAGTGGGGGCTGTGGGATTCAAACCCAGGTCTCCAGATTTGCAGCTCAGAGCCTTAAACCACTGAGCTATACTGCCTCCTGTACATTAATGTTGTATTGTTTTTCTATAAAGCTTAATACAAGTGCACTCCGGGACACAGTCTAATGACGAGGTAGGCTTGGGTAGACTAAATGGGCAAACATGCCTTGATCTGCAGACATTGTCTATGTTTCCATGTGCTCATTGTATGGCTATTGGTTTTGGGCCATGCCAGTTTTTGGTTCAGTTTGTCCATTTTATCTTGGATACCAACAATTAAAGAAAATAATGGATACTTATCAACTAAAGTGACATTGAAACCAGCATTTATTCACTTTAATTTATTTCGTAATAAATGTTGTTTTTAGTCATGGTGTGCAGCAGACCAGAGATTTGCACCAACTGGATTTTGCCACTCCAATTAGGATGGACTGAATAAGATCTTACTGTTTAACCTGAACTTTGACCAGAAGTGACAATACTGCTCCTCTGCATGGGGACATTAACCTTCAACAATAGCTTAGAACAGCTAGTCCAACTCTTGTATCATCGCCACCTGTGGAAGGGTGCCCAGGAATTAGAATGCTTTTGGCCAGGGCCAATAGAATGCTGGGCTGCATCGCCAGGGGGAATACCTCTAGGAGCAGGGAAGTGATTCTGCCGCTGTACAATTGCCTGGTTCAGTCACACCTTGAATACTGCATGCCAGTTTTAGCGTTTGCACCTAAAGAAAGACATAGAACTCCTGGAGTGGGTTCAGAGGAGGGCAACCAGGATGATCCAGGATCTGGGGGACAGGACATATGAGGAGCAACTTGAGGAGCTCAACCTCTTCTCGCTAGAGGAGAGGAGGGACAGGGGGGATATGATTGAGGTCTTCAGGTATCTAAAAGGGATGAATGAGGTAAGCCTTAATGGGGTCTTTCAGAGAAAGGTGGGAGGGGCCACAAGGGGGCAAGGTTGGAGGCTGGAGGGTGGGAGACTCATGGGGGAAAGGAGGAGATGGTACTTCACTGAGAGAGTGGTGGAACCATGGAATGCACTGCTTGAGGAGCTGGTGGAGGTTTCTATGTTGGAGGCATTCAAGAGAGGCTGGGACAGGTAAAGGTGGGGGATGAAGCTGAGGATTGCTTGTCTGGGGGGGAAACTTCGGTGGGGGGAAGGGATCATGGGATGGATCAGGAGAATGGTAATGGTACCCATTCAGGGTACTAACTCCCGAGCAGACTCAATAGACCATAAGGCCTACTCTGCTGGCATTTTTAGTATGTTAGTAACTGAAAACCCTCTCTCTGTACCAGTCTTATGCTGACAGCCTTTGTTTAACATCTTTAAGTTCTGCTGAGCGAGTGATCACCCCAGATGGTGATCTTAGTATTCAACAGCTGTCTTTCAGTTTAACTTATTATTAAACATTTTTTATTTATTTTATTTAATATCATTTTTTCTCACTCATTTCTCTGTTTCATAGGTATTGTTTGTTAAAAAGAGCTATTTCTCAGTTCCATCCTGGTTCCTGAGAACCAAGAATATTTACACATTTTACTCTGTTCACTAAGAAAGTACTAGAGTTTAGCAGTAAAACACACAGGGCATGACATTTAAAAAAACAGAGCAAGCATAGCACAGCACTGTGCTTATTCCTGTACACCCTCCAGCTCCAGCAATATTCCCATGGATAGTGCTTGCCAACAGAGTGGCACTATCTGACTGAATATCGGTCCATATCGGCACAGCACTAAGTGAATCTGTGCTGCCCCACCATTGAACAGGGCTGCATATGGCTCACAGAGAATAGCGCTGCCCCAAACAGTATAGTACCAAGTCCCCTGTAGGCCATATACCACCTGAGCATGCCAATGAGCCCATTGGGCATGCACGGTGCTAAGAGGCCATTTACATGCCCATTACGGCCTCATTTGCATGCAGTGTAGCAGCCTCTTAGCACCCCTTCCACAGTTCAAATGAGAACCTGGTGGTCCAGTGGTTCCCCCCAACCCTGATATCCTATTCTCTATCATGGTGTAATGCTCTGGTGGTCCAGTGGTTTCCCCATCAATCTTTCATTCCCTGTCATGGTATAATACCCTGTTGGTTCAGTGGTGCCCTCCATCCTGCTCTCCCATTCTCTATCAAGTTATAATACCCTGATGATTCAGTGGTGCCAGCACATCAGCACAGTCCCAGGCTGTGCCTGTCAGCACCGGTGGGGCAGCACTGGTGGCTGTGCAGGTCTCTGGCACTGTTGCGGACACAGCAGTGGAATGACTGGTCCCTTGGGCACAGCAGGTGGAGGGGCAGCAGCAGCAGTCACCCACCGGGTCTGGGGGTGCAGGGTTCAGCGGTGGCATATGCACACCGCCTGTTGACTTGCCCATACCTGGTCCTGGTGAACAGCGCCCACCCTCAAGGGGTGTTGAGCATCAGGCCCTTTCATACCCTGGGGGACAGGTTGCCGATGTGGCAGACAACCCGTTTGACAAGAACACCCTCCTACTGCGGGCATCAGTACAGCAGCAGATGCGGGTTGCAATGTCCGTGGAGGCACTGTGTGTGGCTGTGGAGTGGCACAGCAGGGACAATGCAATGATCCTTGCAGAGATGGTCCAAATGCAGATGGATGTGATCACTGCCACTGACAGGCAGACCCAGGCATAGGTCACTGTTGTGGCCGCATTGGGCACACAGTCAGGTGCCCCTGTACTATGCACCCCATGCAGTACGCTCTCCACTCCCTGTTCCTGGCGTTGTGCAACACCCAGCCTGTCGATGCCGGGTTCTGCTGTGGACATCCCGAGCACCCCTGGTGCAGGTATGTTCGGCATGCTGCAGACCCTGTCAGAGTGGGGTGCTGCCCGGCGCGGTGGGACCCCTGGTGGTCCATCGGTGCCACCCCATGTGGCCCATGCTCAGCCTGCCAGTGCTGCTGGGTCTCGGCGGGGCTGCCCATGCATTCAGAGGGTGGCCGTGGCACAGTGCCACATGACTGATCTGTCTCCCAGTGCGGTCCCTGTCTGTTGCTGCCCTGTGTGCAATGGTTATCGTGGTAGTGCACCGTGGGTGCCCTGCCCAACACGCCGGCACACGGACCACCTGCACACCCACCCGACTGCTGTCCATAGGTGCGTGTGCATGATGATGCCTGCAATGTACTGTACACCAAGGTGCAAGGGTGCCCAGCATCTGACACATGTACATGGACAGTACAGGTGGTGGGGGTGGTCTGTGGATCTGTGTGTTTGACATGTCTGTTCCTGCTGTGCTGTGCACCTGCCCCTGTACACTTTGTGCCTGGTGTGTGTGTGTCTGTCCATGTAGTGTGTAACTGTTCACCCCTCCCTGGTTGTGTGTTTGTGCACCCGTACCCTTCCACTCCCCTTGCTGTCATGCACCCCTGGTGTGTTACCCTGTGTGTATGTGGGTTGCGCCCTGCACAGTGTTGGTTGCACATGGCCCCATGACTTACCTGTGTTGTGCGAAGTGCTCCTCTGTGATGGTGTCCCGGTGCAGCTGGGCCAGCCAGATCAGTCGAGGGTCACGCTGTCCAAGGTGGGGCTGCTCATCCCCATCATCACCGGCGTCACCGGCGTCCCCATCGCTGTCCCCCTCCTCGACCTGTACGGCTATCCCACAGTCTTTGGCCATGTTGTGCAGGATACAACAGGCCAGGAATATCCCACAGGCCTTTGAGGGGCTGTACTGTAGGGCACCGCCGGAGGTGTCTAGGCATTGGAAGTGTGCCTTCATCATCCCAAACACCCGCTCGATGATGTTGCATGTGGAGGCATGTGCCTCATTGAAGCGTTGCTGCGATGGGGTCGTGGGGCACCGGTAGGGTGTGAGCAGCCAGGGACGGAGTAGGTATCCACTGTCACCTGTGTGGAGATAGTGGAGGTTAGTGTCATGTTCAGGACCACATTGTCCCTAGCCCTGAGTGCCACTCCCATGGCACCTGTGACTTGCCCACCCGTCCCCCAACTTTGCCGCTCCTACATGCATACTCACCAACTAGGTGTCCTGTGGGGATGTCCCCACTCTCGAATCGATGACACAGTGCAGAATGGTACCATATGAATGAATCAAGTGCTCCGCCAGGGTGCGTGGCACAGACATTGATGATGCGCCCACTGGCATCACACACCACCTGGCAGTTGACACTGGAGAACCCCTTCTGGTTGTGATATGTGGCCCCATCAGGGCCAGGTGGCATGCGAATAGCCACATGGGTGCAGTCTATTGCCCCTAGCACGCCAGGCATACGTGCTACCCTGTGGAACTCCTGTATGTTTGCTGTACGCTCTGCCGCGGTGCTGGGGAAATGGATGTACTCCACAGCATGTGGCAGCAGTGCGCTGAGGAATTGGGTGAGGATGCGTGATGTGGCCAACTGTGTTATGCCTGTGGTGTCCCCTGTTGCCCTCTGGAAGGTACCCGTGGTGAGCAAGCACATGCAGGCTGTTACCTTTGTCTCCACTGACAGAGCATGACTCTGTTGTGAGGGTGCCTGCATCACATCACTGCACAGCTCACAGAGCCGCCTCAGTATTGCCCTGTTCAGGTGGTACCGGTCCACAATCTCGACACCCGAATACAGCTCAAAGCTGATGAGGGCATGGTACTGCCTGTTGGAGGCGTACCGCTGATGGGCCCTTCCACGGTCACGTCCCCCTGCAGCATGCCTTCTCACCCCCTCACTGCAGCTTCCATGTGGCAGGTGGCACTGTCCATCTCCCTGGCTTGTGTCCCCCCCAGCTGTTGTTGTTCTGTTCCCCCCGCTGTCCTGACTGCTACCTCCACTGCACCGGGTACACCTACTGGCCTCCGAACTCTGTGGCCCCACACGCCTTCAGCTGCCACTATTCTGTCCTGCCTACTCCCTGGCCTACACTGGTTGCTGCTGTTGCCTGATCTCTGTTGCTGCCTCATGAGCATTTCCTGTTGGGTTCTTGTGCCTCTTCCTTGAGCCTTTTTATTTTGGCTCATTTCCACCATGGCGCAAGTTCTGGAGGATCCACTGTTGCTCATTGTGCAAGCCTTTGAATATCGCATTGCGCTCTTTATGCACGGATCCACCCCCTTTGGTTGCGCATGCCTTCATTTGCATTGCACTGTTGCTCAGCATGTTTTCAGTAGCGCAATTGCCTCCCACTGAATATCACTGAATGGCGCATTTTCCGACTTGCGCTGGCACAACCCTTTTGAATATCCGGGCCCCTGTGTTTAAGCAATAAACCACAAGGGGGGGGTGTGGGTTATGGGGGGATTTACCATGGCTGACATGGTTTGGCCACGAGATCATAGGCCGAGTGGTCAAATCCTCTCCAGCCATGGTAAATCCCCCCATAACCCACACCCCGAGTGGTTTATTGTGATTATACAATGGACTTTTACTAAAAAAAAAGTATAAGATTAAAGTGATTTTATTTGAAAAGGTTTTTTTTATTGATTTTCCTGTAATACCCTTCCACTGTGTGTTTAAATAGTTCCTTGTTGCTAGGTAGAATATATTTTTAGATGGCTGTTACCAACCCTCCCAAACCCACATCACTGCCCCCCTAAACACACGGACATGTCTGGTTGCTACAATGATTGTTTTTTTTTTGCACCACAGCAAAAGAGAACATGTGTGGAAGCCTAGATGAGCAGCTGGCAGACAAAAAAGAGAGTATACTGTGAGGGAGAGCGAGTGAAGGCAGTATGGTCTTCCAGCCCATTTTCAAAGTTAGGATTTAAAAAAAAAATAACAGCAAGGTTATTGGTTTTGGGTTAAGTTACAGTTATTAAACCTGAAAATAACAAGCGAAAGTCTTCATCACAGTATCGTCTGCAGCCGTGTTTTGAAGGTCCCTTTTGGTGGTTTGACTCAGGGAGCATCATGGTAAAAAAAAAATCAGAAAAACCTTCACTCCTGTGCCTCGCACTGGAAGAGTACAATAGTCCGTAGTTTGATTTTGAACTGTGTACAGTTATTACATTTTTTATTTTTTTAATAAAAACATCAAAAAAGACCAGACTCTCCCCTCTGTTTCAGTGCTGACAGACTATGATGTGAGCGCTTATGGGGTGGCGGCAATCAGCTTGTTTGCTTCCAGGTGCAATTTTGTGATGGGGAGTATGGTTGTATTTGGCAGCTTTTTTTAAATTTAGTTTTTCTTTTATGCATCGGGAAACTGCTTCGGGAGGGTATTGGCCCATGCATAATGACTGGATCTGTGATCGTGTGGAGGTGAGAGCCGGTGATTTCTGGGGACAGGGTTCTTTCTGGGGGTTGCGAAATGGTGCGAATAAGTTGTTCAGGTGCCTGCCGAATTCTGCCACTCAGCGTCGCTGCTCCTGAAGTTTTCTACTTGTTTAAAAATTGCTGCTCAGACACGGGGGATTTTATTCTTTTGTTTTAGCCTGGTTTCTGCTTGTGAGGGAGCGGTGGGTAGATGAAAGCATTCCAATGCAGGGTAGGTATGTGCCATGGTGGGAGATGTAGGTTTACTGGAGATTTAAGATGGCGGTTTTGGATGGCAAGTGCTGTTGTCGGATGGATTTTGGACATGCGGCTGACTGGCACCTTTGCCGTGGGTATATCATGGGATTTACCACGGCAGAAAGGTGCCAGCCACCCAATCAAAGTACAGGATTTGGAGTTAATTTTTATGTCCATGGTATAATTCATGGTAAACATTCCATGATACACATTCCATTTCTTGAATGTGGGGAAACACAGAGGGAAAAAAAAAACAGAATGAAGAAAGTAAGCAATAATACTATATAAACAAAGAGAGAAGGTGGTAAATGACTCTCCCTGCTGTTTATGTTTTAGGACAGGGCGAGCAGTTCATGATGCTGGCAGTGAGTGTGGCAGTTCTGAATCATGCTCATGCTTGCAGCACTGGGAATCCGGGAAGCCTCTGTTGTGGCTTCCTTTTAGTTTTGTCTACAGAGTGAGGAGAATGAAATGAAATAAAATAAGGGGGTTTTGTGTCATACTTAGAATGAGAAAAACAGCATTTGTGAATTGTTGTGGCTGGCAGGGGATTATGAAGCTTAAGTGGGCAGGGAGGCACACACTGTATAACACTGCTTTAATCTAGCACCAATAAGCAGAAGGACTATTTTATGTTAAAAGCACAGATTCACTTACATTCTCACTTACTTAAAAATGTGTTTAAAAATAAAAAAAACTGCTTATAAAAATAAAGGGGCATTTTATAAGTGCAATAAGACACTCCGGGGTTGTGCATTATGGTGTGATAACCGCACTCCTAGGGACGACCGGCACTCAGTCTTCGGCCTTGTTCCCAACTACACCCCTAGGAGTGCGGTTATCACACCTCATTGTGTCTTATTGCTTACTTGACCTCTATATTGGTGTAACAACCTAGAATACAAATGTCTATCCTGAAGAGACCATCTAGTCCAAGCAAGGGATCCATCTTGGCTTGAATTGATCGTTATAATGGGGCAACCTTTTCACAGTACCAGAATATATGTAAAATATTCTTCTCTGAATTTCCACACCTGGAACAAATGGCAGAGGGGAGGCAGCCCATTTTTGACAGCTTAACAGTGGTATAGCACATGTCACTGAGGATGTGATATTGGATAAGTCTGAGCTTGTCCTGTGAATCATAGATGTAAAGGTCTTTCCATATCTGTGGCCAATTAAAGGATACATCTGGTAGCAGGGAACTCCAGACCTTAGAACCCTGCAAAGGCTCTGGGTGGCCCATGACCAGGAGGCAGGAGTATAACAGAAAGATGGCTTGTGGCCTGGAAGCTAGTTCTTTAAGCTGTTTGGCCCAAGAGGTGCCAGAGCTGGAAAGTCTTGAAGATGTACACTTGGTTTAATCTATATTTTGAGAGAATATCTGGAGAGGAGGGGTGAGAAACCGGAGAATAGATATCAGCCATTGTGGCTTCACTAACCTAAGGTAACCAGTCAATAGGGAGAGTAGCATCCCCAATCCTGATATTAGGATTTAGAACAATGGGTTGAGCAAAGTCTTTATGGGAAGAAAATTTATGAAAAGAGCAGGACTGAGAAAAAACCTTGCGTGAGGTGCCAATCACTGAATCACAAATCAGGATTATAAGTGATTTCCACGGAAGGTAGAATATAGTTGGGACAGATAAGTGGTGCAGCTTTAAGATCTGATTCTCTATTTGCAGCCATAAAGGGGTATATTCCCCTACCGGACAAGAGTGCCATCTTCCACAATTAGAGATGTGACTTGCCCAATAATATAAAAGGAAGTTGGGAAGATGGAGACCCCCCAGAATCCTTGGGGAGGCTCTACTTGAGAAAGGATCATCTGGAATGTTTATGTGACCAGATAAAGCTAGATATAAGGGAGTACACATGCTGAAAGAAAGTGAGAGGGAGCAAGAGATTCAACATATTTAGAGGATAATAAAGTCTGGGAAGAACATTCATCTTTATGATATTGATTCTTCCCCAAAGGGATATCGGAAGAGACTCCCACCTCTGAAGATCCTATTGGATCATCTAAGTTTAGTTTCTTGGTGAGAGAGGGATCAGAAGTGAGGGGTATACCCAAATATCAAAAAGAATATGGGGACCACTTCATGCCAAATGGGTGAAAGTCAGCTTTGTTAGTATAGTGATTAAGAAGGAAAAGCTCAGTTTTGTTAGAATTCAATTTATAATTGGAAAGGCGACTAAATTTTATTTATTTGTATTTTGGTAACTGGGTAAACCCACTGAGACAAGAGGTCCCTTTTTCAGAGGTGACCCAGAATTAGTTGCAGAAAGAGACACACAATAGCATTCTTTACAGAAAAGGCCACATTCAAGCATTCTATACAGTAGTTACAATAAATACACAAATGTACATTAGCAAGGGGCAACACAGAATAGTTACAGAGTAAGACACATAATAGCATTCTTTACAGAACAAAGACACATACAAGCATTCTTTACGGTAGTTACAGTAATTACTCAAAATATATAGTAGCATCCAGTTACAGGGGTAGTAGGCTATTGTTAGCAGTGCATGATGTCAGATTACACTTCAGTTTAGTAGACAATGTGAGACAGTCATGGTAAGATGTCATATTAGATACATCCAGGAGGAAGGAAGGTTCAAGGTAGTGAGAGCATAAGGAGAAGTGGGCTAGTGAGCTAACAGTTACAGCCACAAAGGCTGAGATTGAGGAGATATACTTTAAGCCTGGACTTGAATTGGCTAATGGTGGATGAGCCAGTCAAGCTAGCTGGTAAGGAGTTCCAAAGGTGGGAGGCGGCAAACTTGAAGGAGCATTTGCCTTGGTTGGAATGACACCGAGGGATGTCAAGTAGGTGATTTGCAGATGATCGTAGAGTTCGGCATTGTATTTTGGTAGAGAGTAGTCCATTAAGATGGGGAGGGGGACCAAGGGTAGAGAACTTGAAAGCAAGGCAGGAGACTGGGTAGGCTAGTTTGTGCCGAAGAGAGGGCCAGTTAAGTTCCTTAAGTGCCTCACAGTGATGCCTCCTTCGGGAGGAGTTTGAGGTGAAGCGGGCCACTCTGTTATAGAGGACATTAAGTTTATTGAATTCTGTCTCTCTGAGTGACTGCAGTAGAGGAGCTCCATACAGAATGGAGGGGAGAAGATTGCAGCTGGCAATTGCTCAACGTGCGATACAAGATAGTGAGTTCCCCAGATGATAGAGGAGGCCAAGTTTTTGGTGGATGGCCCTGGTTATGGAGTTGATATGGAGTCTGTAGGTCATCTCTTGGTCAAGATGGATCCCAAGGTATTTGAAACTGGTCATGACCTCAACTATTTTCCCTTGGTTTGTGCTGATCTGGAGCAGCTGACTTCTGTCAGAGCCCAGACGTCTGGAGCCAAACAGGACGGCTTTGTTTTTTTCCTCATTTAGCTTCCGGGAGTTTGTGGAGAACCAGGACTCATGAATTGAGAGACTATCCTCCAGTTTTGTGGTGATGACACTAGGTTGAGGGTCACTGTAGTAGATGACCGTGTCATCCGCATACAGAATCAGTTTGCTAAGGGAACAGTTACTCTCAATATTATTGAGAAAGATTGAGAAAAGTAGGGGCCCAGGACTGAGCCCTGGGACACCCCAGCGGTGACGGGCCTGGGTCCAGACTGTGTACCCTTCCAGCGGACTTTTTGGAAACATTCATTAAGATAGCTCTCGAACCATGAGAGAGAGTGGCCATTCAGGCCTAGGAGCTGGAGTTTAGAGAGGAGGAGATTATGATTGACAAGGTCGAAGGCCCTCGATAGGTTAATGAAGAGGGCATCCGTTAGGGAGCCTTGATCCATTGAGGCAAGGATGTCAGTTGTGAGCCAGATGAGAGCAGTGTCTGTACCGTGGTCCTTCCTAAAACCATGCTACACATCAGCCATGAGTAGGTGCTGCTCCAGGTAGTCCTGCAGCTGGTTAGAGACTAGTCTTTCCTGGATTTTTCCAGAGGACTGAGCAGGGAGATAGGTCTGTAGTTTCCCAGCTTCTCACGGGGCCCACTTTTGTAGACAGGGACGATGGTCGCTACATTCCACATTGTTGGGACTATTCCTTCCCAAAGTGACTTATTTATGAGGAGAGTGATAGGATAGGCGATAGCAGGGGCAGCGTCCCTCAGTAGGCAGGGTTCAAGCCGATCATGGCCCAGGGAGGAGGTAAGATTCATTTTTCACAGAAGAGGTAGCACCTCGGACTGATTGACCAGCTTTAGGTGGAATTGAGGTCTGGAGTGGACCCACACCTCGCCTGGGAGAGGGGCAGGCCTGAGGAAGGCAGGGAAGGGAGTCCCATTTGGGATAGAGAAGAAGGCACAGAAAGCCTCAGCAACCTCTGACGGATCATTAGTCAGTGAATCATCTACGAGGATAGAGTCCATTTGTTAACCTGTGGAACCCTTGAGGAGCTCATTTATATGTCCCCAGAATTTTTTGGGATCACATAGGTGCCTAGTTTGGAGGTCATGTAACTACTGAGCTTTGGCCTGTTTCAAGGATTTTTTTACACAGATTTCTCAGCTCTCTGTACTTCTCCCAGTCTGCAGAGTTTCCAGAGGACTTGTAGGAGTCCCATGCTTTGTCCCAATATTACTTTAAATGCTTGTTAGAGGGAGATATTGGGATGCTCTAAATGACGAAGAATGTCATCGGCATACGCCAAAAGAGTTAAGAAGGAGTCATACACCAGGATACCCTGAATCAGGGGTGACATTTCGGGCGTGTCCCAAGAGGAGCTCCAGATACAAATTAAAAAGAAAAGGAGAGAGCAGTCAGTTATGCCTAGTACCAGTGAAGAGAGAGAAGGAGGGGAGAAGATGCCATTACAATAGATCCTGGCGAAGAGGAGGAGTATATGGTTTGGACTCATTGGAGGAAGAGAGGTGGAAAGACCATCTTTCTTAGGGTCTGCCAGAGGAACTCTCAATCTACTCTATGAAATCAGTGTCATGGGAGATTGGGAGGATTGGGCGGCTTGGAAAATGTGTTTCAGCTTCCTGAGGTGATCTGCAGATGACCTCCCCGGAACAAACCCCACCTGTTCTGGGCTCAGGAGACATGTCCAGACCTTTCTAATATGGGAGGAAAGAATCTTGGTTAAAATCTCAATATCATAATTTAGAAGAGAAATTGGACGATAGCTGGCAGGGTTTGTCTGGTTTATGAAGGAGGACAATAGTTGCTTCTAGTAAAGAGGGGTCAAGGGCATCAGCACTGAGTATGTAATTGCATAGTCTGAGTAACAAGGGAGAGAGTTCTTTAGAGAAGGTCTTGTAAAAGTTAGAAGAAAAGCCATCTAGCCCACGTGCCTTATGAAGAGATAGGTCCTTGATGGTGTTATCCACCTCCTGAAGAGAAATGGGTGAAAATAGAGAGATCTGGTGATGGTCAAGAAGACAAGGGAGGTCGAGAGTGTCTAGGTAGGCCTCTATTTCCTGGGAAGTTGGGGAGAAGGATGATTCCCATAGAGATTATGGTAAGTTTTCAAATACCGGGCTATGTCCCGGGGGGAAGTCTTTATGGATCCATCCGGGGTGAAAATAGAAGGGATTAGCTGAGAACCCTCTAACTTGCATAACCGAAGGGCCAACAGCCTGCTGGCCTTTTCTCCCTGCTCTACATACTTAGAACGTGTTTTTAATATGGTATATTCGGCTTTCTCCCTCAGTAAGTCAGCATATTTATTACTTAAGGAGAGCAAATGCTCTAGGGTATCAGCTGGTGTAGATGAGGAAAATACAACCTCAGCTAACTTAATCTGTGTTAAAAGGGATAGGGCTTCAGCATCTCTCTTTTTCTCTTTCTTCTAGAGGCTATTTTGGTGAGTTCACCTCTAAGATAACATTTGAGTGCACACCATTCAAGATCTTCTCTACCTATGGAGTCTCTGTTAAGGTTTATGAAGGACTGTATAAGGGCTTGCACCTTGTTAACAGTGTTTTTGTCTTTTAAAAGCTGGGTATTCAGCTTCCATGCTGTGTCTCTCTGGGTGTCAGGATCTGGGGTGAGAACTACCCAGGCCACCGAGTGGTCAGATAGAACAATTGGTTACATCCCTGCATGATGTAAACCTTTTAGGAGGGGAAGACTGAGTAGTGTGTAATCGAGTCTGAACCAGGATTGGTGAATATTAGAGTGGTAAGAATACAGGCGCTGGGAAGGGTTGAGAATGCGCCATGGGTCGCACAAACCTAACATATCAATAAAATCCTGCAGGGCTCTTTGAGGTGGGGAAGGGGGTTTTAGAGACAGGTAAGATCTGTCAAGATCATGCATGGGTGGAATATTCCAGTCCCCTCCCACGATTAAGAAGGAGGGCAATAGGGATGCAAGCTTATTGTCTAAGTCCATGAGAAATAAGGGATCACTCCCCACCTGACCATATACACACATTCCAGGACCACCTCAGTGCAGAAAAGGGAGCTCTTGATCAGGATAAATCTACCTCCAGGCTCAGTAATGGTAGAGATGGCTTGAAAGGGGGTATTGGGCCACTAGGGAATTATTGCATGACAGGGAACAGGTGATCAGGGAATGGGAGAACCACTAGACCACCAGGGTATTATACCATGATAGGGAATGGGAGATTGGGGAGTGCGGGAACCAATGGACCATGAGGGTGTTATAAAATGATAAGGATTGGGAGAAAGGGGGCAGATGGCTGCAGTACAGCCACCCTGCCTTTGTGGGGGGTGTGGCACAGGCTTAGCTCCCAGTTATCCTTCTCACCTCTTCCCCCACTTCATGGGGCATTACCTAAAAATACAGAATTGTTGGCAGATAAGGACCACTAGGCCCATCCAGTCTGGCCCATAAGCCCTGTACTGATTATGGCTTCTGACCCTCCCTCTGCTTTATCTTTATGGTTCCCCTATGCCTGTCTCATGCATGTTTAAAACCAACCACAGTGCTCACTCCCAACACCTCCTGTGGCAGACCATTCCATGCACCCACCACCCTCTCTGTGAAGAACTTCCTCACATTCCCTCTTTACCTGCCACCTTCCAATTTTATGCCATGCCCCCTCATTCTTGTACTCCTCCTGTATTAGAAGACGTCTCCCCCTGCACCTTGTTTATGCCCTTTAGGTACTTGAATGTTTCCATCATATCCCCTCTCTCCCTTCCTCCTCTCCTCCAGTGAGTACATATTGAGATCCCTTAATCTCTGCTCATAAATTTTGTGGTTCAAGCTCTGTACCATCTTAGTTGCATAGAATCGGCATAAGGGAGCAATACAGATGAGTATGAATAGATAGGCCATTGACAGAGCAAAGGCTGATGGCACTTTCATAAGGTAGAAAAAGAAATGGGCAGACTGGATGGGCCTTGTGGTCCTTATCTGCCGTCAACTTCTATGTTTCTATGTTTCTCTGGACAGTCTCCAGCCTGTTAATGTCCTTTTGAAGGTGTGGCCTCCAGAACTGCACACAGTACTCCATGTGAGGCCTGATCAGGGTTTTATGTAACGGCATCACTACCTACTGTCTTCTGCTAGTAATACCCCTACCTGTGCACCCTAGCATGCCACTGGCCTTCCTTGCTGCCCTTGTACTCTGGTTTGCCATTTTCAGGTCATCTGAAATAATAACCCTCAGCTCCCTTTCTTCCTTGGTGACTGTCAGAAACTCCCCCCCCCCCATCCCATAGCTCTTTCAAGGGTTTTTATGCCCCAGGTGCATCATTTTGCACTTCTTTGAATTAAACCTTAGTTGCCACTCGTCAGACCATATCTCAAGCTTCCCCAGGTCATTCCTGATTTTCTCCACCCCTTCTGGACTATCCACCATGTTACAAATCTTAGTGTCATCTGCAAACAGCAGATCTTTCCTTCCAGACTCTCTGCAATGTCACTGATGAAGGCATTGAACAGGATTGATCACTGAGGTAACCCGCTGGTCACCACCCTCCTCTAATTGTACCCCATTTCCCACCACCCTCTGCCTCCTGTCAGTTAGCCAGTTCCTAACCCAGTTTACCACCTTGTCTCCCATGCCCAGACTACCCATCTTGTTAACCAGCCTCTTATGTGGGACAGTGTCAAAGGCTTTGCTGAAATTGAGGTAGGTGATGTCCACTGCCCCTCCCCCCCAATTTTTCTTCTTTTATCACCCAGTCAAAGAAAATTATCAGATTTGTCTAACACAACCTACCCACTGTAAAACCATGCTGCCTAGGGTCCTAGGCAATGATGGCTTCTAGATGTCCCACTGTCCTTTTTTTAAGCAGTGCCTCCATGATCTTCTCCACTACTGAGGTGAGGCTGACTGTCCTATAGTTCCCCACCACCTCCCTACTGCCGGATTTGTGTAGAGGGACCACATGTGCCCTCCTCCAATCCTCTGGTACCACTCCTGTTTTGAGTGACTCTGTGAACAAGGCTGCCAGAGGTTCTGCTAGATCTCATCACAGCTCCCTTAATATCCTTGGATGCATGCTGACTGGCCCCATCGCTTTGCCCACCTTCAATTTAGTGAGCTCCTGCAGGACTCTCTCTCCAGTGAATGGACTGTTGTCCACCTCTCCCCTTCCCTTGGTATCTGTTGCTTGGCTGTGGTCCCTGTCTCTCCCCCTCTTCCATGAATACTGAACAGAAGTATTTATTCAGTATTTCTGCCTTATTCATGTCTCCTTCCTTGAACTCCCCTTCCTCCCCTTTGAGCCTAACAATCCCCCCCACTTTCCTTCTTTCACTGATGTAGCTGTAGAATGTCTTGTCCTTTTCTTTACTGTCTGTGCTAATTCTTCCTCAGTCCATGCCTTTGCTCTCCTTACCATCCTCCCCACTTCCCTTAGACACTCTCGGTACACCTCCCTGTCCTCCTGTCTTTGACTCTTCTTATATTTTCTGAACCCTGCCTTTTTAGCCCTTACTTTGTCTGCCACCTCTTTCAAGAACCATAGTGGCTTTCCCCTTCTCTTGCCTTTGGATACCAATCTGATGCACTGGTTTGTGGCTCCTTTTAGGTGCTCCAACTGCTCTTCCACTCCCCTTCTAGACCCCTTTTTTCCAGGGCTATTTTGATAGCACTCACCATTTCCAAATCCAGAACCTCTGACCTAGTGTGACTTGACTGAATCCCTGTCCCTATGCCGAACCACACTATGTGGTGATTGCTGGATCCCAGTTGCCCTTCTGCCCAGACATCTGCAATTCTATCCTCGTTGGACATCACTAGATCCAGAATCACCATGTCCCGGGGGGATCAAGCACAAGCTGCCTGAGTCCTGCCTCCTTTAGGGAATCTAGGATGGCTCTGCTTTTGGCTGAAGTAGCTGCCTGGGTGGTCCAATCCACATCTGGCATATTGAAATTCGCCATCAGCAGAATTTCACCTTTCATTGCCATCTCATGTATTTCGTCCACTAGCTCCCTGCCCAGTACTCCCCCCCATTCTGGAGGCCTGTATGTCACCCCTGTGCGTATTGCTGTGCCATTTATTTCCAGCTTCAAGGGTGACCCACAGTGCCTTGTCCTCTCACTGCTTACCCTGTATCTGAGTTGCCTTTATATCCTCCCTGACATACAAGGCGACTCCCCCTTTTTTACCTCCCACCCCATCCCTCCTGAAAAGAGCATAACCCAGTATATTGATTTCCCAACCCATGATTTGCAGTATACCAGGTTTCTGTTATTGCTACTATGTCCAGGTCTGCCTCTACTATAATTGGTTCCATGTTGCAGCGGTGACAGGAATGTTGGCGACCTCCTCTACAGTGACACATGGTCGTCAACATCCCTGATACACCAACTCTGGTCCCCGACCAGTAATTGCACCTACACACTAGCAGTGTTCATGGGGGGGGGGGGCAGAGCCCCTCCCCCGCATCCCCCACAGATTTAAGGATTCGAACTCCGGGGGGAGGCGGATCTCGGGGAAAGCGACCAAACTCCAGAGTCGATGACTCTGGCATCGTTCCAGCAACCAGCACGACACTGCAGGTGTCAGCAGGTTGCTGTCGCTGTAACAGTGTCACTGTAAAAGCATCGCTGTTACAACGGCATCCCACTATCATTGCCTCAAGGTCTGGGAGTTTATTTCCCAGGCTGCGGGCATTAGTTACCATGGCCTTCCATGTTGTGCATTTTAGATTATGCCCTCTGTCCCTGTTACTGCTCTCCTGCTTCCTTCCCCAACCACAGTTACTTTTCTTGTGTGGTACTGATTCCACCACTTTGCCCCCCCCCCCCCGACAGCTTCAGCTGTACTTGCCATCAATTTATTTTTCTGCATGTGCCCTTGGGGGGGGGAAGGAAGCATGACTGCAGATTAACACTTTACTCTCCCAAATGTATCTTATAAGCTCCCTCTATTGTATTTGGTTATCTTGTAGTTAGTCCCAATACATTGTTATTGCATATTGTATGTTACTGCTGTTTAATACTTATCCCAATGTATTGTACCTTACTAATGCACTTTACTGTCTACAATATTCCTGTGTTATCTCATGATGATTCATGTATTTTATTGTACTGCTTTCTCTGTACTGACTGTACCTGTTTTGTACTCTCCTGGGTCATACCTGAAAATAGGCATTTACTATGTCTAGTGCACCTACCCTGTTATCAAAAAATAAATAAATAAATAAATAAGAGATAGTTTTCAGCGGTTGTAAACAGCGCTGCTTGGGTGGGCTATTTACAGCTGCCGCTAACCTTTGAATATGCCGATGAGCAGGTATGCATGAGGGGACCCCTCATTTGCATAGACACAGTGGTATTTTAGTGCTTTGGTGCCACCAGGATTGGGGGATGCTTCAGGGGCCTCTGAATATGGCCTTAACCATAGTGCTTGCGCAGATCCTGGTTAGTATGGTGCTTACCATGTTTGTGTGAGGACTAACCTTTGAATATTGGGGACACAGTAGATAAAACATATTGGTTTCCTTTTCAGGGATTCCTGTCAAAACATTTTGTACGTTGTTTCCTGTTTTACTGGCCTTCTGATTGAGGCCTAACCTGGGAACTCTCAGTCGCTCATAATGACTGTGGTCAGTTTCTGAGTGCTCTGCCAACATCAAAGCACTCAGTTTCACAGCTAAAGTGAAATTTACAAATTGTCTCAAAAGGACTGTGGTTGACATTTAAACCAGCCCTCAATAATGCCAGGCCAACGGGACAGTAGTAGGATTACCACTTGCGATGCCAATGCCCCAGGTTCAGGAATGGACCTGAGTAGTCAGAGGGGCAGCCGGGAGGGGGGAGGAGGATTGAGGATTCCATGAACTTCTGTCCTCCTCTGGGGGTGGGAGAGAATTCAGTGCTAGATCGGCTTCTTGGGGAGGCCAGGGGGAGCAGCTTCTGAAGCTAAGAGGTAGGGGAGGCATGCCAGACATCAGCACTTCAGTGCATTACGTCATTGCACAACATGCCTCCCCAGGGAAAGCTTCAGCAAAAAGGCCAGCTAGCCCCATTGATGACACCCCACTTCTCTGGCCCCACTGTGTCCACTTGTGATACTCAGCTGGTGACCGAGTACAGTGCTCTGTTGAATACGGCCCAACCCTGTGGCCCCGCCCTGGGGGTAAGCCAGGGAGGACCACTGGGAGTTGAAGGGTCTGTTGGGAACCTAGTTCAGGCTCCATCAGTCCCACCCAGGGGAGCAAGCCTGGGAGGACCACCATTGAGGTATGCCCCGGGGCTGGGTGGGAGCTGGAGGGAGTATGGGCTGAACTGTTGGGGTCCCGGCACCAAAAATAATGAAAAAAAAAATAAACCAGCTCTCAAAGACTAAGACTGGACAGTTTCAGTGGTGCCTTTCCAGGTCTCATGCCTGAGTCAGGAAAGCCAAAGCAAAAAGACTTGGCCCACTGGTTTTGAAAGGTGTACAGTGTGGCATTAGTTTGCCTAAGACAAATAGGCATACAGAGATTTACAAGTATTTGTGCATTGCTCATGATCTGGAAAACTGGGAATTGTTCAGCGTGATTTGCCCTATAACAGAAAGAGAAGACAAGCTAAAAGGCTTTCTTAATCAGCTCTTGTCTATTTGTCTAGCTCTAATGAATGTTCCTCTGTAAAGGTTGTAAATCCTTTGGTTAAAATGTTACCTGAATCTCCTTCTCTTCAGGATGCAAAATCCTCAAGAAAATATTCAAAGGACCCAGAATCCACATCTAATGCTCATTCGCATAAGGACAAAAAAAGAGAAAAATGACACGATGATACTCCAGTATCATCAATCAGTCTAAAGAAAGAAAATGAGAAAGAACCAGCACACTGAACCTGAACCAAAGGAAACACTGATGCCTTCTACTCAGACCCCTGTGCCACCTACAACAAATTCAGACAGATGTGGGAATTTTTCCAAACCATAAAGCAACAGACAGATAGACTGCTTCAGTCTGTACTTTCCAGTCTGGCAGAGTACATTCCAGCTGAGGAAGAGGGGGAATCCGTATAACCTGATCTTACTTGGGAGGAGGACACTGGCTCTCCACCCAAAGAGCTGGATGATTTCACACCCTACTCTACTTTTATCAGAGGTATGGCTTAGACCATTAATATCCCCACTGAAGTGTCATGGGAGGATGACAGGTGAAGCAGCATTACTCAGAAAACTGGGCCTGATCTTTACAAAGAGAAACAGCATACCCATACATGCATCATTTAAGAATGTGAGTACAAACATTTTGGAAATGCCATCCTCTGGCATAGCTATTGACAAAAATGTGAAAAGATATCCTGTCCCCAAATTTGGCTTTGATTGTCTGGGATTTGTCCAGGCTGCTGCCTGTGAAAAAGGAAAATTACATTTTTCACAGCACCACCTGACAAAGATTCCAGAAAAATTGACTCATTAGGAAAACACTTCTCATCATTATCATTTCTGATTATGAGACAGGCTGCCTACCTTTCTGAGCTATACTGCTCATTACCAGGAAGACTTATAGAAAGAAACACTGACATTTTGTGATATCCCGACCTCTAATGATAGCTCACAGGCCCTGTAGGCAATGACAAAAGGTTCTGAGGCTACAAAGCACTAACTGCGAATGTCAGTGGACATTAATGGTACTGCTACAAGGAGTTTAGCTAATGCAGTGACCACCAGAAGGTATACCTGGTTAAGAAACACTGGTTTATCCCATGACCTGCAAAACTGAGCTGATGCTTTCCCATTTGAGAGAAAGCTACTAACTGGGGATCAGACAGAGAATTTCATGGATAAAGATGACAAAGTAAGACAACTTTCAAAAACCTAATGGGAAAAGAAAAGAAAAACAGGGGCCACAACAGACCCTACAGAAGGGGAGGTATGGGAAAGGAGATTTTACCAGTGGCAATACACTCCTCAGCCATACCAGGCTCAAAGAAGCTCCAGCACAGCAAGAGGTTACAGAGTAAGAAGCAAGGCACAACCCCTAGCTCCTCCCAGCCAAAAACGAATCCCTATCAATTCCCAGGAACCTGTGGGGGACCCCTTTCCTATCACCTCCAACACTGGCAATCTGTAACTACAAATCAGTGGGTACTGGAAGTGGTAGGGAAGGTTTTCTTTTTGACCTTTCTATAACAGACAAAAACCCCAAAAGGTGAAACATTTCAAACAAAAACCAGAGGATGAGTACAAATAGGCATTCAAAAACTGTTGTCTCAAAATGCAATAGTGGAAGTACCAGTACCAGTACCAGTAAAAGAAAAGGAAAAGGATACTTCTCCAGGTACTTTCTAACAAAACAAAAATCAGGGGAGTTGCTGCCTATACTCAACCCAAGGTGTCTCAATGGGCATATAAAGAAACACAAATTCAGACTGGTAACCCTACAGACAAGATTCAGTTTCTACAACAGGGAGATTGGCACACATCACTGAATCTTAAAGATGCATGTGAAAGAATCACATAGAAAATATATGAGATTCAGTGTGGGAACTCATAGTTCTACTACTTGGCAGTGCCCTTTGGCTTCACATCTGCTCCAAGTGTGTTTACAAAGTGCATGCTTTGCAGAGGCAGCAACATTAAGGAAAGCTGGAATCACAGTTTGTCCATACTTAGATGGCTGGTTAGTGTGTGGAAAATCAAAAAAGGGAAGAAGAAACTGTGTGGAAATTGTTCGATTTTTGTAAATTTACACTGGTTTTGTAGTACTTGCCTCATGTAACTTATTGTTTATGCACACCGGCCGCCATGTAAACAAGTCTTTGGCCCATGTACTTTCCACTTTAAACAAACAAAACAAACAAACAAGAGATCCAACAAGTGGTGGCCATGGTGCTCAGTCTAGGCTGCCCATTAAACTTGGAAAAGTCATTTGTAGGGCCATTATGAGCCTTCAAATTTATAGGCACAGAACTGGACACAATGCAGGCCAAAGCATTTCTGCCCTGGGAAAGGGTGCAGACACTGAGGGCTTTGCAGGTAGCTTCTAAATAGGAACAAAAAGTTCTGCTCAGGAATTTCTCAGACTTCTGGCTTGCATGTCAAATCCTTTTAAAAATCAGTAAAAAATAAATTTCATCTTACAAATGGAACACAACGGAGTTCTCCAAAATTCATTACATTCAGCAAATATTGATAACAATTACTTCAGCTATTTGCTGGACATAGAACTTCCAAAACTAAACACAGGAAAGGAAGATATATAGCTAAACAAGTTGAATATAGTCAAAAGTACATCAATAAAAATATACTGTGGTTCCTATTCAAAGTAGTCTCTGGAAATGATGTATCAAAAGTACTATGTAAACTGAAAGTAAAAAAAATCTGGTGGTATGGATGGGGCAGAGACAAGGGGCCCGATTTTAAAACAGCTCTTAGAGTGACACAAGTTTCATCACTCCAGGGCTACAGCAAACTCTGGGTGGATCAGGGACCCTGTGCCAAATTTGATAAAAGTGGGGATCCCTGTGCCAAAGACCCAGGAGTTGCTGCAGCCGCAGGCTTGCACCAAACATGTGGTGCACCTGCGAGGTTGGATGTAGGGATTCAACCCTATGCCCGACCCAACAGGAAAGGGGCTGCAAGGGTGGGTGTGTGTGATGAATATGCCTGCAAGGAGGGGTCTGGGACCAAAAGAAGCACGGCAGATGCCTTGGGGGGTTAGGACTATGGTGGCAATGACAAGGGGGTGAGGTGGCACTCTGCAGGGTTGCCATTGGCAATGGCAGACAGCAAGTCAGATCTTTTAGAGGGGGCTTTGCATGGACGGACCATGATGTGGCCCCAGGTGGGAACAGTTCTGGCATCTGACCCATAGGTGCCAAAATCCCACATCATGTAGGCGAGAAGCAGCCTGCCACAATGTGGGGGAGGGGGGTGGGTAACAGGGGACTGTTGTGGTACCACTAACAGCCTCCAACTTGCAGACACTGCTTCCCACCTACATGATGTGGGATTTTGGCATCAATGGAGCAGGTGCCAGGGCTGTGCCCACCTCTAGCTATGGTATGGTCTGTCTGTGCCAACCCTCCCCACTAAGAGATCCAATCAGCTGTCTGCCATTGCTGACGATAACTCTGTGGGGTGTCACTTCACCAAACTGCCATTGACGCCATAGTTCTGACACCCCCTAAGGCACTGCCATGCTCTTTTTGCCCCTGGCCCCCTCCTGGTAGGTCCACTCCACCAATCACCACAGTGTCCGACAGTGTGGCATGGCCCTTAGACCACCTTCTGGCTAGTCTAAGCAGAGCCCCCTGTTGCATCCATGGTGGGGCTTGCAAAATTCCAAAAAAAGGGGATGGTGCAGCCTCACCATGGCACAAGCTCCTTTGTTTCCTGGCTCAAGGGTGCTTTTGCTGAAAGTGTGGTGCAGGGCAGCTTGGGTACAAGGCATCCTGATTTCGACACAGCCTGCACTCTGAAATCCAGATTGCTGCAACCAATTGACCCTATGCACTATGGTGCGGAGCGGCTACACTCCACATATCTGACCCACATAGCCACTCCGCACACATTTCACCCCCTGCATGGGATGCACTAAGGGGGTGTACGCAGACAGTACGTGACCGATACCCCTGGTCCAAGGACCACACCATGCAGGGGGTGTACCAGCACTGCACACCATGCACAAAGGAGCATAGTGCTGGCCGTGGGGCTGTGTAGGGGTGCAGGGTATGCCAGGTAGAACCCTGCCATAAACCCCCTACACACCCCATGCACACTCTGGGATCCACCAGGCTACAGGGCAAATAGCCCACCCACCCTCTGGAGCCTCTGCATAGGGCCGCCAGGTGCCTGTCACTCACCCCAGCACACAGAAAATGAGGAAGGATCAAGACAGGCTTGAAAAATAGAAACACTGCGGAGATCTACAGCATGGGGCGGGGTTGCTGGCTGTCAACAAGGAACAAAAGGACTTGGGGGTTATTATTTCAGATGACCTGAAAATGTCAAGCCAGAGTACAAAGGGAGCAGGGAGGGCCAGTGGCATGCTGTGATGCATTGGCAGGGGTATCACCAGCAGAAGGAGGGAGGCACTGATGCCATTATATAAAACCCTGGTCAGGCCTCACATGCAGTACTGTGTGCAGTTCTGGATGCCTAACCTTCAAAAGGACATAAACAGGCTGGAGACGGTTCGGAGAAGGGTGACTAAGATGGTACAGGGCTTTCTCCACAAAACATATGAGCAGAGATTAAGGGACCTCAATATGTACTTGCTGGAGGAGAGGAGGCAGAGAGAAGACATGATACAGGCATTCAGGTACTTCAAGGGTATAAACAAGGTGCTGGGGGAAACATCTTCCAATACAGGAGGAGTACAAGAACAAAAGGCCATGACATGAAATTAGAAGGTGGCAGGCTAAGAGGGAATGTGAGTATGCTTTTCTTCACAGACAGAGTGGTGGACACATGGAATGGTCTGCCACAAGAGGTAGTGGAAGAGAACACTGTGGTGGGATTTAAACATGCATGGGAGAGGTATAGGGAAACCATAGACCTAAAGTAGACAGAGGGTCAGAAGCCATGATCAAGTATAAGGCTTACAAACAGACTGGATGGGCCTAGTGGTCCTTATCTGCTGAAAATTTCCAGGTAGGTTATTTTAGACAAATCTAATAGAGTTCTTTGTCTGGGTGATGAAGGAAGTAAATGGGGAGGAGTGGGCCAATGACCCCAAGGCACACCCAACACCTGATGGTTTGTGGAGGGTGGAGGGATGGGATGGGGTGGTACGGTTGGGTGGGGGAGGGTAGGGTGAGGTGTTAGGGTTGGGAACCCTAACACCACATTTCTATACTTTGAAAGGCATGATATCAACCCCAACTAGTGCATTAACGTAGTGTTTTGCATTTATATAATTAGACGCAAACAAAGGCACTTAAACTGCAACACTTGTTTACAGGGAACATTTCCCTATGCCCAAACACTGCTAAGTAGTTTCCACAAACCCTTCTTAGGATATGTTTAGTCTTAGTGAGTGCTCTAACAATTTAGCAAAGACAAGAAAACAGTAAAAACTGTAGCTCTGCTAAAAAATCTTTGTCTGGGTGGTGCTCCAAACCAACATTGGATCATTAATGCCCCATTCTTTTTTTGCACATTTTCTTCATGGTCTTTTATTAAATGCTGTCCACATATTATTACCACTTAGCCCCGAACAGTTTCACCTGCCTGTTCTCTGTCTCTCCCCATCCCCAATTTCTTGTACTTTAACTCTCTACCTCTCTCCTTTCTCCCACATACTTGGAGCCCTTGATCGGGCTTGCAGCCCTGGCGGTGCGGCATTCTCCTGATTGCCACCACTTGCCTCACCCCTTAGCTGAATCCAGCCAGAAGATTGCAAGGTATGGTCCCTGAGACAGCGCTACTTCATTTTTGGTGCTTGTCTTGCCACAAGCTCTGATTGGCCACAGCACCCCTGCTACTCTTCTGGAATTGGTCACACCGATGAGCCTTGGACTTTGCTAATAGCTCCTGCTTCGATTATCAGGGCAAGTTTTCTCTCGCCCGCTCACCTCCTCCCCGGTGCTCTTTAAATGCTGCAAGTTACTTCCGGTGCTCCACCCACTAGTGCAGCCATCCAGTCTTTTTTGTTCCGTCTGCAACTACAGTTGTGTGCCCTCCCACTGGGCGTTCCTTTTTTTTTTTTTTATTTCTCCCAGTACCTCCTCCTGCTGAGGCTCCACATCATTCGATTCTGTTTATTCCCCTCCACATCTGTTTCCATGTTCCTGTTTTTTATTCCCATGGCCCCATTCTCCCCATTCCATCTCATTCTCAGTACCCCTATGTCTACCCTCCATGTCTTCCCCTTCTCCATTCTAGTCCTCCTTCTCCTTCCTCCCTCTGCTCACTCCTGCCTTTCAACTTCTAACTTTAACTTCTTTCCTGTCACTCCCTCTTCACACCACAATGTCACCACATCACCAGCCACCTCCTCTTTCCACTTCTGTCCCCCTATCTTCTACCCCTCCTTCTCTATCCTCCATGGGCTACTTTGCTGCTCTAGCCTTCATTTAGTAGCTATTCAACAACTCCTTCCTCCCCAACCCCCCCTTGTGAGTCCCCCCACGTCTGTAGAATCAAATCAAGTCCCATGCTCCAAACCTCCATCTCTTGGTCCTACTACTGTTACTTGCAGGGGACATTGAATCAAATCCTGGCCCCACTAGCCCTGGCACCCCTCTCCCTCAAGCTGTCCCCAAAGGCCTGCGGATCTTCCATGTAAATGCACACAGCCTTCTACCCAAACTGGATGACCTAAAAGTGTGGGTCATCCTACACTCCCCTGAAATACTCTGCATTTTGGAAACTTGGTCATCCTCCCATGTCCCTGACTCCCAACTTGCTCTTACTGACTTCACCCTCTTCTGACAAGACCGAGGAAAACGTGGTGGAGGGGTGGCCATCTACTCCCACACTTCCTTAAAATACACCACCTCCCATCAAGAAGCCATCCCCAGCTCTCATGAATTTCTCCTAACCACTATCACCCTTCAATCCTCTTCTCCCCTTTTTGTTGGGGTCTTACATGCTTCCCCTAAACTCCCCCCCTCCATCCCTGGTCTCCCATATCACTACCATCTCTATTCTCGCTAATGCTGGTGAACTCGTTCTTCTGGGTGATTTTAATCTAGATTGGTTCTCCCCCTCCTAACGTAACTCTCATCATCAGATTGAAGCACTAAATCACTCCCAAATGATCAAAGAGTCTACACAACCTAATCCTATAACTCAGTCTCACTCACTGTTAGACTTGAATGTTTTCTACTCATCCCCATCACATTTGTTCTGCTGGCATCTTACCTGATGTGCTCAGTGACCACTGCCCTACCTACTGTATTAGGAAAGTCTGTCCTCCCAGCCATGCCCCCCAAATATATTGGATACCCCCCTCATCTGTCTGAGCTTTTCTCCTGTTTTATCTACCCTGGATCCCTACCTGCCATCCATTGCCACCCCCCTCTAGATCTCTACATCTTCCTCCCCTCCATATTCCTCCAACACCTCCCCTTTCCACCCTCTCTCCCAAATATTCTCCTTTCCCCAACCTTTCTCTCTCTCTCTCTCTCTCTCTCTCCCTCCCTCTCGCTCCTCTCTCTTTCTCTTGCTCTCTCTCTCTCTCTCTAATCTACCCTTCATTCGCACTCTCCCCCCTTTCTTTCTCCCTCCTACACTTTCCGATACTCTACCTTGACAAGCCCCCCTGGGACAGCTATGCTGTACGTTGCTAATTGGGAATCTCCTCCCACTGTTTAATTTCAGTTGTTTAGGTTACTCAACAGTATTATTTATCTATTTTCTGTATTACATAGCAATCTTATGTTTTGTGTTAACTGTCAAGTTTTTTGTTATGTCTCTGCTGTTTTATATCCTGATGTGGAACCTTCGAAAAAGAGTGTATACTCAAAGGTTGTATCCGAATTACCAAATAAATAAATAAAATAAATAAATATCCAATTTCACCCACTAAAACCCCTTGATGTGCATAAACTTCTCCAGAACATGGCACTGGCTAACTGGTGCCCTGTCCTTTCTTCCCTCTTAGTTGACTCCGCCCTCTCCCATTTCACCTCTATCTTCCTGAAGATCTGGGATACCCATGCCCCCCTTATAACAGCTAGAGTAAGGTGCACCCACTATCCCTGGAAAACCCCCGATATCCTGGATAAGTGCAGAGCTCGTGATCATGCTTGGTGCCGGTTTAAATCTACAGGCACCTAAGCCCATCTCCAGGACTTCCGTACCCTCCATAACAACGGTACCATTAGCATTCAGTGCACAAAATCTGATTTTTTTAAATTTTGGCTGCACTCCACTAATAGTACTCTATCCTCATTCTAGCAGAACCTTTGCTTGCCCCTACACCCCTCCTCTGACTACCCCCTCTGTCTATCCGAATGAATGGCACACTATTATCTGATCCAGGTCATGTTGTTGAAGCCCTTAATAAGTACTTCATTTCCTGTGCCATTCCTTCAGAGCCTCCCCCCATCCCGCCCTGCACTCCCCAACCCTCCTTACAGCCTTCTGGCCTTCATCTACCACTCATTTCTCTGTCAGAAGTCTTGAGAGCCTTTACCTTTCTCAATCCCAACCAGTCTAGTACCAATGGACTGCATCCCAAACTCCTAAAAATCTCTGCACCAGTAATTGTGACCCCATTAACCTACATCCTAAATCTCTTCCTCTCCATTGCTACGGTCCCAAAGCCTGGAAGTCTGCCACAGTCCTCCCCTTCATAAAGGAGGTGACCCCACTATCCCTGGGAACTTCTGCCCAATCTCACTTCTTCTCACCCTTGCCAAAGTGCAAGAATCCCTAATTCTTACCAGGCTTAACAATTTCCTGTCTTTGTCTAACACTCTTTCACTGTTCAAATCTGGATTCAGGAAATCCAATTTGACCACCTCTTCTTTCCTACACTTCATGGATGCCATTCACTCAGCCATGGATCAGGATCAGATCACTCAGCTATGTTTATCGACCTCGCAAAGGCATTTGACTCTGTTTCCCATACCCTCTTACTCCATAAGCTAAGATCTATTGGACCTTCCCCCAACTCAGTAGCCTAGTTCACTTCCTACCTATCTGGCCATTCCCGGTCATTCTCTATCAACAATGTCCTCTCTCCATCCCACCCTATCCTTGCAGGTGTTCCCCAGGGTTCAGTCACTGGGCCTGTTCTCATTTCACTCTTTAAAAATGATCTTCACTCAGCCTGCACCCACACCTACATTCATATGTGCGTGGACAACAGTGTCCTTTTCCTGTCTGGCCAATCAATCCATGTTGTACAATATCACCTTCAAAAAGATCTCTCATCGGTCACAGCCTGGTTTGAAACCAACTGCCCTAAGCTTAACACCAAAAAACTGTGACCTTGGCCTTTGGCTTCAAACAAAAACTTCTCAACCCCTTCTTTGATTTCTCCTTCCACTTCAATGTTTTCCACATCAAACTGCACCCTAAACTTGGATTAATTTATCACCACAAATCTATCAGTCTCTCTCTCCCTGTAAGACGTGATCTCTTAGTTAAATGGATCCTCCCAGCCTTTGACTATGCAGACATTGTTTACAGTGCCACTCCAGCTGCCTCCCTTACTAAACTCGATGTGCTCTTTCACGCCTTTTGTAGGTTTGCTTCTAACTCCCCCCTTAACTCACCACTGTGACCTTTACTCTTTTCTGTCCCTTCAGTCCCCCTCACAGAGGTACTCCTCTCATTGCTCTGCCTTCATAGCTAAATACTGGTTTGGGTCTCTCCCATCCTATCTTGCCTCTCTCTTCACTCCTACTTCTCCCTCGCACTACAACTCTTGTTCATACTGTACCCGCACCTTCTCCCTCACACGTGTCTGTACCACCATGGGCAAACCTCTTCTTCTCTTACAGATGTCCCTTCCTCTGGAACAGCTTCCCCTCTCACTTATGCCTCTCTCCTTCATTCCCTACTCTCAGGTGACTACTCAGACCACCCCCCCAATACTTCCTGCATCTGTTTTTCTACCTAGACCACACCATCCACATCTGAAGCTCTCTCCGCACCTCGCTGTATATAGCTTTATAAATAATTTCTCTCTTTCTTATGCTCATACTATTTTTTTCCACCCAATGTAAAAAGCGTTCATCTTGTACTTCTAATTTCCAATCGACTCATTGTGAATATAACTTGTTATGTATATTTCACTGTTATGTGTATTTCATTGTACTCTGTATTTCAGTTGTATTTGCCATTACTCTGTACCCCTCTTCCCCAGGGTCACACCTGGAAATGAGCTGCTGTTCATGGTGCCTTTCCCAGTTATCCACTTTTAAATAAATAAATAAACTTATTAATACTACTTATACTCTTGGAATGGACAAAATAAGGCAAATGACATACGATAGATGGTCCGTCCTTGCTAGTGATGTTAGGTTGAGAGACATAGCTGCCCAAAATCCTGATTTTGTTTTTAGATGGGCTAACAACATAGGGGACAAAGTGGTCTCCAGTCTGTATAAACCACAGATTGATAGAGGGGTGTTTGGGCAAATACCAAAAATAAATAAAAGATGTGGTAACTGCATGTACTCTAGTCACTTGTTACAGGGCGGGTCAGTAAAACATCCAAGAAATAAGGGTGATATTTACTGTAATGATTTAATAACATGTAATTCAAAGGGTGTGATCTATTTATTGCAATGTCAGTGCAAGGCATTTTATGTGGGGAGAACAAAAAGAAATTGTAAAACTCGTACAGGGGAACATGTTAGAGCATGGAGAGAGGGCAATGAGAGGGAGGCAATTAGTTGCCTAATTTTGGGCAAAGACAAGAATGAACATATTATCAGTTTTTTTGGGTTGAAAAAAGTAACAAGAAATGCAAGGGGGGGGGGATTGGGAAGCCCAAATAAGTCGCCTTGAAATGAGGTGTATTTTTAGAACTTGGGCTTTTTTCCCCACCTGGTCTCAATGATTCGATTGAAACAATGCATTTATTGAAACAAAATAGATGAAGGATTCATTACTGTATAATTTATATTGCACCTTACAAAAGAGATGTTGTGTTCATTAGTTCTTATTCACTTTAGTATACAACACTATGGATCCATGACAGTCGGTCGACAATTTCATTGTCGACTGACATTCTTCTCCTTTATATCAACCATATCTGTGGTCAGCATAGAAAGAGTCACTTCGAACTATGTTTTCTTTGGGGGGATTCACCCCCAAACCCCCTGCACCCCCTCCACTGCTAAATTAATCAACTCCGAGATGGAGTTTCTTCGGTGAAGGGGTGCAGTACCCCCAGAAAGCAGTGCCCGGGTCCTGTGCCAACACTACAGTGACCTTGCCCTGTTGTTGCTGTACTATTGGTTGCAGTGAAGTTGTGGCCTTATTGATGGCATACCCAACACTACATGTATGTGATCTTTTGTTTGATTGCCCTTTGGATGGTGCGTCCCTCCCTCAAGCACTGCTCTCCTGAATAAGTTCTAAAGATAGTAACGAGATGCAAATGCTTGATTAAAATGGTGCAGGTGTGAAAGTAAGAAATAAGATGTTTGCTTTAAAATGTACAAATGTAACAGGATTTGTAAACAACATATGTACGTTAAGCATGGAGCATTTTCGTCTTGCAGCCCTCCATTGACTGGACAATAAAAAAGTTGGCTCAGTCTATGATTGCACAATATGAAATATAAAAAGATTAAACTGTGTGGACAGCGGTGAGAAAAAGGTTTGGTGCTTGGCATGTGTTGTTTACTATAGGGAGTATAACTCTGGTTATTTTTAGCATGTTTTTATATTGATCTGAGTGCTCATTTTGTTCTTCTATTAACATAAGTTGTTGTTAAAGTTGCATCTCGCCCCATTGTGCCACAGCTGGCAGCCCCTAACTATCTCCCCATATTCTCAATATTAGTTTTGACTTGTCTTTTTATTCTAGTTCTGATGTGTCTGAGCTTTTATTAGTTATACCATATGTGGTGTTTTTTAATGAACTGTATAAAGAAATGAAAATATGGAACATTATACATTGATCTTTGTGGGGAAATAAACAAGAAGTAAAAGAAGGAAGAGGGAAGGGAAAAAAGAAGGTATAACACTGACGTATGAGTTCTTAAGCTTTTCTTTGCTGTTTCCCTTAGAAAAAACAATTGTTTCTGCCTTTCCTGAAACACTGGCTAAAGAACACTTCTATTTGAAAATGATTTGTGGAAAGAAAAATGGCACTACATCACAGCATTCAATAAAAGACCATGAAGAAAATGTGCAAAACAAGAATGGGACATTAATGATTTAAAAAAATGTATATTGAGCCAATCCAGTTGTGCTGAGGGTTAAGGCATTGGATGCCACACCTCGTGCCATGCTGGCAACCTGGGTTCAGGAACGAGCCCGGGTAGTCGGGGGTTGGTCAGGGAGGGAGAGGACTGAGCATCTGACTGACTGCTCTCTTCTCCCTGTGGAGGGCTCAGGGCTTGCAGCACTCTGCAGCAGCACCCAATGGGAATCGGGGGCACTACAGGTGTGGTGCATCTAGAGGGTAGAACGCGGCTTTGGCATGCAGTGCCTTGACGTCATTGCATGTTTGTACTCCAGAAGGGAAGAAAATGGCAGTCAGTCATAGCAGCTTGATGGCTGTGCCTCCGTGCCCATCGACCTGGAGGAGCTGCGCTCGGGTGTTAGAATCCAGACCTGGTGGGGAGGTAGGGGGCCCCCCATGGGGTACTGCGTGCTAGCCTGAGTAGCATGGGCCTGACAGGGATTCAGTGGTGGTGCAGCAGGATGGTGGCCAGGCGATTGCCAACTGAGCTGTGGGAGCAGAAAATATGATATATTTATATATATATATATATATATATATAAACGGATATTGATAATTTTTTTGTCTTAGCTTGGTCATAGTTGTTTTGTGATTAATGTACAATTCATATTAGTAATGGTTGATGTAAAAAAGATTAATTCCATTTAGTAGGGGTATATTTAGCCATTTGTAATTTTGTTTTTTTTTTACACTTTGTGTGTTTGACTTTAATTAAAGTACTTGTGTGCTACTAGGGAGCCCTTAAGATAATGTGGTGGCACTATTTTAGTAAAGGTTATTTATTAATTAATCTTATTAGTGTGTTAATGTATTATTGTGATAAGATGTGGACTTTAGAATAATTAGAAGCACTATATAAAGAAAGCTAATAGATGAGTAGAATTACTTCTGATGACGCTCCGCCCAGTTGGAGCAAAACGTAGGGTGTTTGTAATTTATACTAGTTTAGCTGGTTATGTTGTAGCATCTGAGTCTGTCTGTCTCCCTGTAAAAACTTTGTGACTGCTATATATGTTTTTGGTGTGTCGATTTTCATATGTGGACAATAAAACTGTGAATATATTTTCATATATATGGCTTTGTGGATTATTTTAGGTCCTAAAAAAGTCTGCATTTACACTTCACAGTTTAACACACCAGACAAGATCTAGGGTGGGTGAGCCATTTTTCTGTTGCCTGTTTTTTTTTTTCCAGTGTTGGTTTGGAGCACCACCCAGATAAAAATATTTTAGTGGAGTGCCACTTTGTTCTGTTGTTAGTCTATAGTGGTCAGGAACCAGGCTTCTCCCAGTGGTTCCAAGGTCACGTCCATTCTGGGCATGGGTAGGCATCCAACTCCATACAGCTGTTGAGCCTCCGGTAGTAAGCACAGAACCATGTGGTACCATCCTTTTTAAGGATCAAGACTATGGGCAATGCCCAGGGGCTACTGGACTCCTGGATCACTCCAAGGGCCAGCATCTTCCTGAGTTCCTCTAGCATGGTCTGCTTAACCCCCTCTGGTAACCTGTAGGGAGACTGCTCAGCAGCACTTGGGTCCCAGTGTCCACATGGTGTTCAAGCCATTGTGGTATACCCCTGTTTGCCTGTGAACATGTCCCCAAATGCTTGCAGCACCTCCTTCACCTCCTCTGTCTGGGCTAGTGTCAGCTGCCCTGAGAGGTGAGATTATCCACTGAGTTTCCCTGCTGTGCTTTCCCCAGGAGGTCCACCAGGTGATCCACCTCATTTCCCTCTTCTCGCATGTTGCACATGGTGAGAACCATACCTCGCTATCATAGTAGGGCTTCATCATGTTTACATGATATACCTTTTTCCTACACCTTCTTTCAGGCAACCCTATTATGTAATTAACCTCAATCACCTTCCTGATTATGGAGAATGGGCCCTGCCATGCTGCTTGCAGTTTATTGTGTCAGACTGGGACAAGTACCATCACTCACTGTCTGACTTCATTCTCATGGGCTCTGGCCCCACGGTCCTACCAGGTTTTCTGTCACTATTGTGCAGTGGCTAGGTGCTCCTGGATGAGCCCCATGAGCTCAAGCTGGGCACTGAAATTCAGGACGTACTCCATAACAGACTTGCCTTGGGAGGCAAGGTCACCTTCCCATTCATCTCTGACTAGATCTAGTGGCCCCCGCACCCTGTGACCGAACAGGAGCTCAAAGAGTGAGAACCTTCTGGACTTCTGTAGGACTTCCCTGTTTGAAACAGGAGGGGGTACAACTATTTGTCCCACTCCCTCCTGTGATGGTCAGCAAATGTCCTGAGCATAGCTTTGAGGGTCCCATTGAACTGCTAGACCAGGCCATTTGTCTCAGGGTGATAGGGTAAAGCACGGAGCTGTTTCACCCAGCACTTCTCCCACAGACTAGTCATTAATGATGACATAAAATTCATCCCCTGGTCTGACAAATTCTCCTGGGGAAATCCCACTTAGCTGAAGATTCCCAGGAGCTCATCAGCTACTTTTTCTGCCTCAGTGGAAGACATGATCACTGCCTCGAGGTACCTAGTTGCATAGTCCATGTATCTGTTGCCTGTGCAACTTGGGGTACTTAGGGGCCCCATTATGTCCACAGCTACCCTCTTAAAGGGTTCATCAAAAATATGCAGGGGTTCCAAAGCCACCTTAGCCTTGTCCCATATCTTTCCCACCCTCTGGCACTGTGGACAAACCATGCAGTAAGTTTGCCACATCTGTGTATATTCTCAGCCAAAAGAAGTAATTGGCAAGCCACCTTTTTGTGCAGTTAATATCCAGGTGGCCTGAAAAAGGGATGTCATGGTCCAGGCCAAAAGCTGCTTGCAATAGGCACAGGGGACTACCAGCTGCTGGAGTACCTCTCCCTCTAGCCCCCTATGTGGTGTACACTCCCTGTACAACAGCCCATTCTCCCAGTGAACTGACTTTTTGCCCCCACTAGAGCCCTCAGCACTATCTGCTATCTCTCCATTTCTGAAGTGTAGGATCCACCAGCTGGGCTCTGCCCAGCTCCTCCTGTCTGACCCTCTCAAACTCCTCTTCTGAAGGAAGTCAGCCTCCAGCTAGGGCCTCCTCTGTTTGCAGCTGGGGCTCAGAGCTGCTACTCCTAGCTAGCACCTCAGCCACACTAGCTGCCCCTTCAGCTGCTGAGTGAGGGATAAGCAAAGGTTGTGTCACCCACCTCCTCACCCTCAGAAGCTTGCCGCTTTGCCTGGCTATGGGTAGTAACACATACTAAGCTTTCCCTGTGGTCAAAATCATTCGCCATTAGTGGCCCAGTGGCACTGAAGGTTGAGGCACTGGATACCACAACTCGCACTATGCTGGCGACCCGGGTTTGGGAACAACCTTGGGACATTGGGATGCTGGCATTGGGGGGGAAGTGAGCAGGATTGAGCGTGCTAATGGGCAGCTCTCATCTCCTGAGGGTGGTGAGGGTGGGTTGACACCCTCCTGTAGTTCTGCTCCCACCGGGTGGAGGTCTGGTGGGTAGAGCAGGTGTAGAGGGGGTGGCAAAACAGTTCTGGGAGGTGGAAGGGGATGAGCTGGTGCCACAGGGTGTGTAGAATGCCTCCCACACTCACACGGCCACATGCCAGGGCCTCAGGTGGGGTTAGGGAAGAATATCCTGTAAAAATCCCTATGTGTCTCCATCATCAATTGGCAGGAGGAGGCGACAGGAACCAAACAGCTGTATTAAAAAAAAATCATTCCCCACCATGATCACATCCACAGGTAGATCAGGTGCAACTTCCGCCTCTCTTACCCCGTGGCCACCCTCCCAGTTCAGGAAGATCCGAGCCATTGGCACATGGACCACTGGACATGTGACTCCCTGAATCTTTGAAAACTGCCACGGACAGAATCTGGTCCACCTCAATCAGAGCCTACCTCACCATGAGATGAAAGTGCCAGTGTCCCTCAATCCCTGTGTTACTGTCCATTAACTAGAATAGGGTGCATATGCATGGTGGAGTTTAGTGGCACTACAGTGTGTGTGCAGCCTACCAACTTCTGAGGACTGTCTTGATCACCTCCTCCCCCAGGCTTTTGCCCTTTGCTCCTGTTTTTATGGCATTCAAATGACAGATGCCCCACTTTCTGGCAAATCCAGCATTTCTTTGCCGCCGGCTCCTTGTTCCCCTTTAAACCAGTAGGATCTGTTTTGGACTCAGGTGCAGGCTGGTTTCCTTTAGGCTGCACTCCCTGGGTTCCCTTAAAACCATGTACCATCCCACCCCTATTGTTCTTACACTGCAAGTGTGATCTACTGGCCATATACAAATCAACACTTTCTGTTGCCTCCCTCACGGAGTTGCATACACGGTCCAGTAGACATATGCGAAGGTCGTCAGGTACAAATTTAAAAAACTGTTCCCTTACAATCAAATCTTTCATTTGTTCTATAGTTCTAACTTTAGCGCCATCCACTCAGTGGTCTAGAGAGGCACACATTGGGCCCTTTCTTAGTTCTCCAAATTTTCACTTGTAAGCCTCATTAGTCAGTTAAAAGTGTTTCAGTAACACCCTTTTTACTTTTTTATAGTCCATACAATTACTATTATCCATTCTAGCAAATGCATGAAAAGCACAGCCAGTAAGCAATGGTGTTGGGTTGGTCATCCATGGGCCCTATCCAGTTTAAACTGCACACATACCCTCTCAAAAGATATTAAAAACAAATCAAGATCATCTCCCTCCTGGTATTGTGGAAACATTTTAGAGTTAATTGTGGCTTCATGGGTTGGACCCCCTATGCCTTTACGTACGGTTTGCTGCAGTGTTTGCTGTATAGACTGACCATCTCAGTCTCGAGCTGTTGTCTCTAGATCTCGTGCTCTCATTCCTTCTCTTGCTCTGTTTGCATCAGGATTTCATGCTGTTGAGCTTTCTCTATTTCCTCCTGCATCTGGATTGTATGCTGGCGGGCTTTCTCTCTTTCCCCCTCCTCCAGCCTTACTCTCCCCTCCTACATCAGGGTTTCATGCAGCCTAGCCCTCTCTCTTTCCTCTGACTCCAGCCATGACCTCTGCAGGTTGGCATCCTTCAGTGCAAGCTCCATCTCAAGCTGAGTTTGAGCCCCCTCTGCACCAGCTCTCAGCTCAGGTTTGGACTGTACTGCTTGACCAGTTCATGGCTCAAGGTGCCCCTCTGACACAGCCACTGTGACCACAGTCTTGCTCCCCTGGTCACCTTCCTCAGTGACCACTTGCCACACAGGTATTTGGTCAGGCACCCCTGAGACTATCTGCCCCCCCTTGCATTCGGTCATGCACCAACAGGGCTTCCATGAGTCCATTCTTTGTAAGGTCCTCATAGACAATCCCACTCATGAAGCTGCTGTACATTAAATCTGCCATAGGTAGAGGAGCTCATCTGTTCTAACTATGCTGGACTAAGCTGTCTAGAAATAAAAAAAACAGTAGTAAACAGTATAACCTTTTATATATGTAACACCCTAGGCAGCGCTACTCCAAGGGCTACTACCCCTGCCTGTCTTTCTAAAACCAGGTTGAGGGGCCTGGGTTCTAAGTTACCAATTACTGGGGTTTCCCTACCCTCAGTAAACACAATGATTTGGCGCCTCCACCCAGAGTAAAGTATGTGGGGGTGTCTATCCAACCTGGTATAACCCTCTAGGAAGCTATAACCACCCACCAGCCCACCTAGTGACCAAGTACCTTTGCAATAGACACAACCCTTTTTAGCAATGAACACACAATTAGCAATGAACATTAATAATATGCTCATGCCCCTTGCACTTACCACCAGGATCTGGTCTTTCATAAACACCCTGGAGCCCCCTGTAAAGCAATATCACCTGCAAGTATCCACTTTCAAATACTTTTATCCCAGTTACAGTGACGTTTAACCAGACAGTAATTTGCTTCTGAGTCTGCTTAACAGTAAAACAATGAATCTGATTTATTGAGAGGGTGTGAAGAAGGGAGGGTTACACATCTAGATAAATGATTGCTAAACTGGTATTTGCCAGGATATTTTGCATGCAGTTTTTTTAGTCCCTTAAGTACAGTCTTGCAACTGCTGGGTGTGACACTTGGACAGCTGGTTCTGATCACTGTATCATTTTTTGTAATATAAAAATGGGTTATGGACTGTCTCTCTTGAAAAATGCTGAAACAGCATGTGAGATCACACACACACACACACACACACACACACACACAGGTTTTAGATACAGGGTGTTACCTGGAAGCCCAGAAGCTAAGTACAGACTTTTCTAAGTTAATTATAGCTTTAGCTGCTAAGATGGAAATCAGTATCCCTTTCATGATGTTTTGAGGGGGAAAACAGGTTTAGTACACTGGTGCAAAATCATAAATGCTTTAGCGTCTGTGTGAGAGGGGATACTGCTCACAGATCAAAGAAAATCATTTGGAGAAAATGAATTGTGCTGAGGATTACAAAATTTAATACTTTGAAAAGACATCCTGTTTTTGTATAGATATATATTTTTTATATATATTCTGACAGGGAGGAGCTAGGTGACCTCACAAAAAGAGGTGGGCAAAGGCAGCTTTTAGAAAATATTCTGTTCTACTTCAGAGACACTTTTATCTAGACTCTGACAAAGAAACATCTGTGAGCACTTTAAGCAGGTATTAAGACAGAGAGACAAATCTAAGTACTGTAGTAGGAATTATACTGTTAAAACCTTGTCCTTGTAATAGATTTGTATGTCTTGTGATAAAATAGTTCTGTATTTTTGTTTTACATATTTATCTATTTTAGTAAAACTCTATTTTTAGAGCCTACTTGGTCTGTCTTTGATTTCTTTCCTTTACAAGTGGAATATATATAGTTAAGCAGACACTGTACATAAGCTTGAATGGTGATACCAAACTGGAAAAAGGTAAGCATTTTAAATCTGAGGTCTTTATTAAAGTTTTTAAGAGTTTATTTCTGTACACCTGGTTAGGTGCCCATAGGCAAAGATATCTGGCCCCCAGAAAACAGAATTATCTGAGCCTGTGCATTGGGTACACTAGCAAGAGGTTCACAGTTTGAATCCCTCCAGAACTGAGACCAAAGGTTGATCTGAACCCACAAAAACAGACAGGAGGGTTAGCCAGTTTCTGTTAACTGTTCACAAGACTTGGAGGTTGGCACTTTGGGAGTAGAGGGCTGACCTGCTGAGTGGGTTTGTAACAGATTGGTTGGCAGCGGTGGCATAAATTTTGGTATCGCAAGCTTTTATTGTTCAGTGTGTCAGCTGAGACCATCAGTTCACTTGCAAAGAAAGAAAAAGGCAGAGTTATATTTTAAAAGGAAACAGAACTACTGTATATCACTTGGCATACAGTCAAGTTCCTACCCGTTTTAATTTTTTTTCCTAATGTGCAAGTCAGAGTAGCCGTAGCTAGGGAAGAAGATGGTTTCCAACTACAGCAGACGCACTGTAGACTACTTAAGGCAGTTGTGCCGGGACAGAGGAGTCCCGTTCAAGGTGAAAGCCATCAAGCAGAACCTCATAGATGCCCTGACGGTAGCAGATACCCAGAGCAGCGAGTCACAGACCGTGACTGAAAAGGACAAAGCCTTGAGTGTGGCAGGGCTAGCAGTGAATGCAGTGTCCAGATCCAATGAGGAGGGCAACAGGGCCACTGTCAGTGAAGGGCCACAGCAGCAGGGGAAGGTGACCAGTAACCTGGATCCAGAGGTACTCAGGCTGCCAATTGAGTTGCACAGGATGGAGCTGGAGTTCCAGGAGAAGAGAGAATGAGAGAGACAAGAGGCAGAGTGGGAACAACAAGAGGTGGACCGTGAGGCAGAGCGAGAACACCATGAGGCAGAGTGAGAATGCCATGAAGCAGAGCGAGAATGCAGAGAGGCAGAGTGAGAACAGAGAGATGCAGACCATGAGGAGTGTGAGCACCAGTGAGCCACAGAGGAGAAGAGGGAGTGAGAACACTGAGAGGCAAAGGGAGAACAGAGAGACGCTGACCATGTGGAGCAGGAGCACCAGAGGCAACATGAATTGGAGAAGCTACGACTCTGATCAGCAGCACCAGAGCAGGTAAGTGGCTTGGGTTTAACTGGGACTACAGGACTGGGTTACAAATTGAATTCCAAATTAATAGCCAAATTTAAAGAGGGGGAGGATATGTATGCCTTTTTAAATTCTTTTGAAAAAGTTTGTATTCAGGCTACAAATCCTAGAGAGTCCTGGAGCTTCCAGCTATCCCTGCTACTTACCAGGAAAGCACAGGATGCACTGGGTCAAATGGACAATGAGGACAGTAACGATTACAGCAAACTAAAAGCTGCACTGTTAAAAAAGTTTGAATTAACTGCTGAATCATACAGAGCTAAATTCCGTAAGCTCAGGAGAAGCCCTGATATGAGCTATGAGGAGCTAGCCATGAAACAATGTCAGTTTATACAATGTTGGTGGGAAGGAATTGAGGCAAACTCTGTTGATAAAACTGAAAATGTGATTTTATTAGAACAGTTTTATTGGGCATGCCCAGCAGAGCTAAAAACTTGGCTAGAGAACCAAGATCCCAAAACAATGCAAGAGGCCACTGAACTCTTGGACCACTATGCCAAGAGCAGACCTGCTCTGAGAGCAAATGGGGTGGGCGTGGCAGTGCAGAAAGGGAAAAGCGAGCCTTCAGTGCAGCTAAAACCCTCGCTGCCTTCACCAAAACCAGTTAGCCCCAGGTTTCAGAGAAAAGATTTCTCTGAGAGAAGAAATGAATGTTGGTTGTGTGAAGAAATTGGGCATATTGCCAGATAGTGTCCCAAAAAGGTGAGCAATAATACACAATCGTGTGCTAGAAAAGAAGTGGGTTGTTTGTGTGTCCCTGGAAGCATGCCAGTGAACATGAGGGAACACATGCACCCAGTCATGGTGAATGGTGTACAGCGCAAGGGTTAGGGACACAGGGGCATCCCTGACCTTCGTAAAGGGGGATCTGGTACAGCCTGGTCAGCTTATACCCAATCAATATGTCACTGTACAGGACTTCACTTGTGAGGTGAAAACATTGCCCCTCGCTAGTGTTCTCCTAGACTGGAGTGAAACAGGGGGAACTGTGCAACAGGTGGCTGTAGCCAAAACCTTAGCATTGGATGTAATCCTGGGCAACAATCTAAAACAGGGGATGGTATGTGCAGTTACCCATAGCCAAGTGGCAAGGGAAAATTGTAGTTCCCTGAACCCCACAGAAGCCATTGTGGAAACCACTGAGAGGTTGGTTCCCCAGCCTGTGTCTCCAGATGGGGAGACTAACAAAAAGGGGGTAGAAAATTCCCCAGTAGCAAGTAACCACACAGCTGTGGAGTGTTACTCTAAAGAGTGAGGGGTGACCCATTGTCAGAGGGTTGGGATTGACAGTGATCCTGACACTAGTGCTAGGGACTCTAGTTTAGCAACTGAAGGGGACCTGTCCCATGCCTTGGGAATGTGTGAGGGGTTTGCAGCTGCTCAGAGAAGTGATCCTAGTTTAGAGAAGCTGAGGGCTTGGACAGATTCAGATGGCACACAGGGAGGTGATGGCAGACATAAGATTTATTGGGAAAATAGACTTATGTATACTCAGGCAGTACAGACAGAGGGAGGGATGCTAGGCAGGCAGCTTGTTGTTCCCCAGGGGTATCGTGAGCAGTTGCTCAAGATTGCACATGATATTCTCTTATCTGGTCATCTGGGAATCATGCAAACAATGCAGCGGTTGGCCAGAATTTCTACTGGCCTAACTTCGCCCAGCAGGTGAAGGAGTATTGCAGGTCTTGTCACCGGTGCCAAGAAATAGGGAAGGCAGGCAAGAAAACCCAAGCCACCCTGATTCTATTGCCCATAGTGGAGGAGCCATTCCAGAGGGTGGGAATGGATATTGTGGGGCCTTTAAATACCCCCAGCTCCTCAGGGAAGAGATTCATCCTGACTGTGGTGGATTATGCCAGCCGGGTACCCAGGAGTCACCCTATCCTCACTGAGGACAGACAAAGTGGCAGATGCCTTACTTGGGATTTTCTCCCATGTTGGGTTTCCACAGGAGGTAATCACCGATCGAGGGGGTTCCTTCATGTCAGAACTGATGAAATGTTTATGGGAGAAGTGTGGGGTGGTGCAGAGATGCATGACACCGTATCACCCACAAGCCAATGGACTTGTGGAAAGATTCAAAGGTACCCTAAAGTCAATGCTCTGGGTGCTTGCTGAACAGCATGGGAGGGATTGGGAGAAATACCTTCCCCACCAGTTGTTTGCATACAGGGAGGTGCCCCAAGAGTCAACAGGATTTTCCCTTCGAACTCTTATATGGATGCCGGGTACATGGGCCCCTAGACTTGATCTGGGAGGACTGGGAAGGCAAGCTCACCACCCAGGGAACTCCCATAGTGGATTATGTCCCTAGGTTTAGGGAAAGGCTGAATGAGCTTATGGGGACAGCCCAGAGCAACCTAGCAGCTGCCCAACAAAAACAAAAAGTGTGGTTCGACTGCAGAGCCAGAGCTCACTCATACATGGTGGGTCAGGAAGTCATGGTCCTTATTCCAGTCTGGAAAGACAAGCTGCAGGCTGAGTGGGCAGGACCGTACAAAGTGGTCAGGAAAGTAAATGACGTGAACTACATTGTGGAGTTACCTGACTGAAGACAGACAGAAAGGATGTACCATGTCATCATGATGAAGCCATATGCAATCAGGGCTGACATGGTGTTTGCAGTGTGTAGTCCTGGGGAGGGGGCAGATGAAGGAGACCCCCTTCTGGACTTGCTGGAAGAAAGTAAGCAGGAGTCCTCTGTGGAGGCAGTTAAATTGTCTTTCCAGCTGGCCCCGGACCAGATCCAGAAAGTAAGGGAGGTTTTAGCAGACTTTGCCCCATTGCTTAGTGCCAAGCCTGGACTAACCCCCTTAGCGACGCACGATGTGGAGACAGAGACACAGATGCCCATACAGCGGACAGTATATCGGGTGTCAGAGGCTGTCCGAAAGGACATTAGGAAGAAAGTGGAGGAGATGCTGGATTTAGGGGTAATCCAGAGATCCCACAGCCCCTGGGCCTCACCTGTAGTCTTTGTGCCTAAGCCAGATGGCTCTACTCATTTCTGTGTGGACTATCATGGACTGAATGCAGTCACAAAGTCAGACGCCCACCCTATGCCCCGGACGGAAGAACTCCTGGACAAGTTGGGAGGGGCGACCTACCTTACGACCATTGACCTGACAAAGGGGTATTGGCAGGTAGAGTTGACAGATGGAGCTAGGGAGAGGTCAACCTTCATCACTCTGATAGGCTTATTTGAATTTAAAGTAATGCCTTTCCGAATGAAGAATACCTTGGCCACTTTCCAAAGGTTGGTGAACCAGGTGTTAAATGGTGTGAGGAGTACACCATGGTGTACTTGGATGACATTGCCATCTTTAATACCAGCTGGGAGGAACACCTATCCCACCTTAGGGAAGTGCTGGGCAGGATACAGAGGGCCAGGCTCACTGTCAAAGCCGGGAAGTGCCAGGTGGCCATTGGAGAAGTGGCATACCTCGGGCATGTGATAGGCCGGGGACAGCTCCACCCTAACCAAATAAAAATAGAGGTAATCCAGGCATGGCCCAGACCAGAAACACAAAAGCAGGTCAGGAGTTTTCTAGGGACAGTAGGGTACTACAGGAAGTTTGCACCCAATTACAGTGCCCTGGCTGCGCCCCTATCTGACCTGACAAAGAAAAGGATGCCAAAGAAAATTACCTGGGGCCTAGCCTGTGAGGACGCCTTTTCCAAACTAAAGGAGGCACTGTGCAGTGCTCCTGTTTTGATAAGTCCTGACTATAGCAAAACTTTTATTGTTCAGACTGATGCCTCAGACGTGGGTATTGGGGCAGTACTGAGTCAGACATCCAACCAAGGGACAGATCACCCAGTAATGTACCTGAGTAGGAAGTTACTTCCCAAGGAGCAAGCATATTACACGTTGGAAAAGGAGTGTCTTGCCATAGTGTGGGCCATAAAGAAATTAGAGTCATACTTATATGGGCAGCATTTTGTGATGCAGACTGACCACAGCCCCCCTAGTTTGGGTGACGCAGATGGGAAAGAACAATGGTAGATTGCTAAGATGGAGTCTTGCTTTGCAAGGGTATGATATGACAATTGTACATAGGGCTGGAGCCAAAAATCAGAACTCAGATGGGCTGTCTAGGGTCTATGAGGAGTGAACTGATTTGGGAAGCTCATCCCATGCAGGGGATAGAGCCCCCAAATTCAGTCTAGGTGGGGAGGAATTGTGACACTTGGACAGCTGGTTCTGATCACTGTATCATTTTTTGTAATATAAAAATGAGTTATGGACTGTGTCTCTTGAAAAATGCTAAAACAGCATGTGAGATCACAAACACACACACACACACACACACACACACACACACACACACACACACAGGTTTTAGATACAAGGTGTTACCTGGAAGACCAGAAGCTAATTACAGACTTTTCTAAGTTAATTATAGCTTTAGCTGCTAAGAGGGAAATCAGTATCCCTTTTATGACATTTCGATGGGGAAACCAGGTTTAGCATACTGGTTCAAAATCATAAATGCTTTGGTGTCTGTGTGAGGGGATACTGCTCACAGATCAAAGAAAATCATTTGAAGAAAATGAATTGTGCTGAGGATTACAGAATGTAATACTTTGAAAAGACATCCTGTTTTTGTATAGATATATATTTTTATATATATATATATTCTGACAGGGAGGAGCTAGGTGACCTCATACAAAGAGGTGGGCAAAGCCAGCTTTTAGACAATATTCTGTTCTACTTCAGAGACACTTTTATCTAGACTCTGACAAAGAAACATCTGTCAGCACTTTAAGCAGATATTTAGAGAGAGAGAGACAAATCTAAGTACGGTAGTAGGAATTGTATTGTTAAAACCTTGTTCTTTTAATAGATTTGTATGTCTTGTGATATAATAGTTCTGTATTTTTATGTTTTACATATTTTTTTTTATCTATTTTAGTAAAACTCTATTTTTAGAGCCTACTTGTCTGTCTTTGATTTCTTTCCTTTACAAGTGGAGTATATATGGTTAAGCAGACACTGTACATAAGCTTGAATGGTGATACCAAACTGGGAAAAGGTAAGCATTTTAAATCTGAGGTCTTTATTAAAGTTTTTTAGGGTTCTTTTCTGTACACCTGATTAGGTGCCCATAGGCAAAGATATCTGGCCCCCAGAAGACAGAATTATCTCTGAGTCTGTGCATTGGGTACACTAGCAAGAGGTTCACAGTTTGAATCCCTCCAGAACTGAGACCAAAGGTTGATCCGAGCCCACAAAAACTAACAGGAGGGTTACCCTGTTTCTGTTAACTGTTCACAAGACTGCACTCGGAGGTTGGCACTTTGGGAGTAGAGGGCTGACCTGCTGAGTGGGTTTGTGACACTGGGTACCCAGAGTGTGATGCAGGCTAGCCAGAATAGTGCCCGGGGTTGCAGCCCTTGATGGGAAGAAAAGATGATTAAACATGCACAAGCAAAGACCTTGACTAACTGTATCCTTGGTCGGCTGACCTAGTCCACTGAAACCCTTTAAAACACACTGAGTGAAATCAGATGGCACCACAGAATAATTCAAGAACTTGTTGCAGACAGCTACCCTGGGTTTCCTCATAGTACCCATAGGTAGAAGATGGCCTGGCAAAATGAAGATCCATTGCAGAGCACTGAAGAGCATGGGGAAATTGGGCTGACACAACTCACCTTTGCTTCACAGCCTTTCCCTCCAGGTGGCTGCAACCTGTGATACCTTGCTGCACAGGGGCTGGATCCCCAAGCTGGTCTCTCACCAAGAAAACTGTAGCTGGTGCAGTAATAGACAGCTTGGTCCAGGACTGGCATGAGCCAAAGGTCAGATAAAACCATTTCTGGCAAAGTTCAGTTCTTTTGATGGGTGAAAGTCTCCAGCTGGCTGACAACTTGGCCACACAAGCAACTGGCTCCGTGTGGCAACCAGGCATCCCAGGCTAGTAGACCTTGGCCCACCTTAAGCATTCAGCACTTTAAATGAAAAACAGCATCCACTCATACATTTTCCAGTTTGGCTTCAGACTGGTACACAATTACAGCTGCTCTATTGAGCAAACCTTTCAACCTGCAGAAGGCAGTGTCTGGCAACCAATTCCCGAACTCGTAACCACAGAATTCATTGGAGGAAACTAGGCCTTTTCTGGGCCAGAACCACTTAAGCTTGAACAAGCTCCCCACTCCATTGAGTCTCGGGACAAACTGCTCCAGTTTGAAAACAGTCCTTGAATTAGTTCATTTTTCCTGGTGTAAGGCAGTCTGATGCTGAAATAATATCAGGGAGTCAAGTCAGGCCTTTCCCCTGTCAGTTTTCTTCAACTCTTGCCCGGAACTGCCTCTCGATGGCTCGAGCTGCTTACTCTCTCCACTCTATCAGCAACTGAACTTTTTTTTCTATGAGTTCTTGGACTAGTCTGGTTTCTCTGGACTTCAGTTGGCTAGGGGAGCTGTCAATCATAGTTCTGGTGCTCCCATTTGTCAGTTTAGGTGCCAGCCTGAAAAACTACAAAAACTACTGCTTTTTCCCAAAAGGCAGCTGAGCTAAGTACCAATCGAGGTCCCCTGGGTCCCAATTGGTCCAATTCCTGGAAGTTACAGGATGCTTTCTCAATAATTGCTGATGGTGGCACAAAAATTGATATTGTTCCTGATGTTAAATATTTAGGTGTGATTTTAGATAGCAGTCTACGTTACCAATCCCATATTAATAATGTAACTATCCAACTACATAGGAAAACAGGAGCTTTCTATGTTGTGAGAGATTACCTCACAAATGAAGTTAGGAGTACTATAGCTTTAGCCTGCCTGATGCCTATACTGGACTACGGAAGTTTAATTTGGAGAGGTGCTACTGAGAAGATCAAGCTCCAAAGAAACACTTTAACACCATATGCAGGTTTGCACTTAGGGCAGGATCCAGGGAACACCACTGTAGCCTGCATGACAGGCTGGGGTGATTATCCATGGAATATAGAGATATTTTGCAGATGTCATGTTTTGTATTTAAATTGTTTCATTGTTCCAAATGTAATTCAATGAAATATTTTTTTTACTCAGAGAATATCTCCGAGACCTTTGCAATCACAAAATACTATTACTTTAGTCATCTCAATTTGTAAAACAACTAAAAAATCAAAAGTCATTTAAAGAACTAGTGTACTGCTTGGAAATTGCCTGAAATTAATTGTAGCTTTCAGATGTAGTCAGTTATCACTTCTTATATCTCAAGTATTTTTTCTTTTCTGTCTGTTAATTAGAAGATTGTCCACCTGACAATACTGGGGTGATGTGTGGAGCAGCACTCTGTCTGGAGGAAAAAAAAGTCTGTTCTGTTCCTCCCACCACACCAACACTGAGACAACACTGATTATGGAATCACTAGTAACCAATGAGAAACCATTTTTCACTGCCAGGTTTCACTTTCACATGAAGCAGAAGGGGCTGGCTCTCCCTGGTTATTAGTGATGTCACAATTTCCTGCATTTTGATTGGTAGCTTGTGAGAGTCACTGCTCTGACTGCAAGGATTTTGATGCCTGAAGGTGTGTGGTCTCATTTCTGACGATGTAGTGGGAGGAACAGAACTGACCTTTTTTTTCCTCCAGACAGAGTGCTGTTCCACACATTACCCCACTACTGCCAGGTGCAAAATCTTCTAATTAGCAAACAGAAAAAAAAAATACTTGAGATATAAGAAGTGATAGCTGACTGCACCTGAAAATTACTATTAATCCCAAGCAGTACACTAGCTGTTTAAACAATATGCAATAAAAACCTGGAATAGATAATTGGAGGATTTGTAAAATGTTCGGAGCTTGACTCAATTTAAGATGTCTCTAAAAAAAGTGCTCTTTACTAAGTCAGTATGCAATTGTTGGGAATAGTTCTCATCATTTTTGTGTAACATTGTCTTATTCAATATACCCTTGTTCCCTTGTTTTTGTCTTACTTATTGCTTCATTTGTTTGTATGTAATTGCACTGTTTTTAGTATTATGTTTTTATTTATTTTATTTTATTTACAAAATGTTTCACCAGGAAAGACAACATGAGCTGACAAGCAGCTCGTTTCCAGAAGCCTCTGGGGGGAGGAGTACAGTAGTAGGGAGAGGTAAACATAAAGCAGACAACAGAAAAAGCAGTATAAATTAATTACATTACAGAGTAGATGACTACAACATATTATCCAGTATCTTGTGAGTGCAAATTAATTACATTACAGAGTAGATGACTACAATATATTTTCCAGTAACTAATAAGAATGAAATAATCAGAGAAGTGCCAAGAGTTGTGGGCAGGGTTTTTGTAAGTGTTAGTGAGTGATCAGGTGAGAAGGGGGAGGAGGAGGAGAGTAGGGGAGGGGGGAAGGGAGCCTGGACCAAGAAACCACCCTTTGGGTGCTAGGACCACTGCAAGGGTAGGCAGGACCATACAGGAAATTTAAGAGGGGCAGAAGAAGAGAGAGAGGGAGGGAGGAGGAGAGACAGTGGAAGATTGGAAAGGGAGAGGAGAATATGGGAGCATGCAGATAGGGAGCATGCGAAAGGGGAACAAGGACTAAGGGAAGGATGGAAATGTGGTGAGATGAGGATGAAACATCAGTGGTGAAGAGGGGGTTAGAAGCAGGTGCAGTTAGGGGAGTAGAAGTTGTGGAGTGCTTGGTGGAGGGAAGAAGTGGAGGAAAAGAGTCTGATTGGTGGTGGAAGTGAGTTCCAGAGTTTAGAGAAGTGGCAGGAGAAGGCTTTCTGACCTATGGAAGTGTGGCGACAGGGGATGGCAAGAGCGTGGGAGTCAGAGGACCTAAAGGGCAAGGGGGGGAGAGAGAGAGGAGGAGGAGAGGTAAGAGGGGAGAAACCCAAACCAGAATTTGTAAGTGAACTTACTGCAGTGGAAGATGCACCTGCATTCCAGGGAAGGCAGGGCTAGAGAGTGGTAAAGGATGCAGTGGTGAATATCGGGGATCAACGGCAAAGTGACAAAAAGCATTGAAGAGGGAGTCCGGTCTGGTGAGTGAAGGCTTGGGAGCAGCACTGTAGGCAATGCCACCATAGTTGATTGTAGGGAGTATCATTTTCTGAACAAGTTCACACCTAACCAGTAGTGGTAAGGAACTATGGTTTCTGTAAAGGGCGTTAAACTTGGGGTGCAATTTTTGCAGAATAGCATCAATATGAGCAGAAAATTTAAAGTGTTGATCAAGTCAGACACCTAGATCTTTAAAAGAGGTATAGTCCTCTAAGATTGTCCCATCAAGGGTGTGGAGGGGGGGCAGCTGAGAGAGTCTCTGCCTAATGCCAAAGGTCATGGAGACTGTCTTCTTGGCATTGAGAAAGAGTTGATGAGAACTTAGCCAGCTTTGAACATTACTGAAGTCAAGTTGAAGTGTGGCAGTCACATCAGAAGGTGAGTAGCCAGAGGTGAACAAAACAGTGTCATCAGCATACATATGGATCTGGGATGAGGCGCAGACTGATGGTAGGTCATTTAGAAAAATAGAGAATAGAAGTGGATCAAGAACTGAGCCTTGGGGCACACCAGCAGAGATTTGTAAGAGAGGGGATGTTGAGTCAGCAATTTTGACAGATTGAGTTCTATCTACCAGGTAGGGTCTGAACCAATCGCAGGCGGGCTGAGACAAGCCTGAAGATGAGAGGGTATCAAGAAGGAGGGAGTCACAGACAGTGTCGAAAGCCATTACATGTTTGACAAAGATGGCAGACATGATTTGGCCTTTATCCATGGCAGAATAGACAGAGCCTTGAGTTTGAGAAGGGAGGTTGTTGTGGAGTGGTTCTTCCAGAACCTAGACTGGAAAGGAGTGAAATAGGAGGAGGCATCAAAAAAAGGAGGATAGCTGAGAGAGAGAGAGAACGAGGTGTTCCTGCAACTTAGCCAGAGATGGTAGTACTGAGATTGGGCGGTAGTTTCCTGGAGAGGAGATATCACCACCCTTAGGAAGAGGTAGGACAGTTGCATGTTTCCAGACAGCTGGTATAGTTGCAGTGTGGAAAGACAGGTTGAGAAGATCAGCCAGCGGGAGGGAAATAGCATGAGCAGATAAGTAGAGCAGCTTAGGATCAAGGCCATCGGGAGAGGTTTCCTTAGAGGGGCTGAGGGAGAGGACAGCCTTTTGGGTGTCAATTGGAATGATTGGTGAAAAGGAAAAGCTAAAAGGTAGTTTGCAGTGCTAGGTGTGTGGGTGATAGGGTAGGGTGGGGTAGTGGAGGTGCTGGGAAGGAGGCAAGCAGGGTGGAAGAGACCTAACATTCCTTCTGAACACCAATCAAAGCTTAACCGGTAATTTTACAATTCAAGGAGAATCTGAAGGGGAAGACTTTGTTTTGGGGAGGAAGCAGTCGAGAAATGTGTTAGCCCCACCCCCAACAAACCCAACCTGTCCCTTGGTGCAGTCAAAGGATCACACGCTGGAACCCAGAAACAAAGATGTACCAGAAGAGGCGGTACAAGATACAAGAGGTGGACCAAACGAAAGACGAGGGAGACAGTGGAGGATGAGATGAGGCAGAGGCAGACTTCCACAACAAATGTTGTAAACATCTCAAAATATGTATTGAAGGAAACAGAAGTTAATGTACTGAACAAAGGACTCTCCTTCACTCCAACCAGAAGATTTGACACATTTGGTACAATTATTGATCCGAATAAACTGGGGTGGAATTTAAGTTTAAGGTCTTTTTTTTCCAGAATAGCACAGAATCAGGATGTCACTGCTCAAAACTCAGGTGAGAATATTGGCCAGAAAAATCATGATAACTTTAAACCCCAATCTGATTTTTGCCCCCTGATGTCCCCTGCATTGCAAGTTTTATTAAATGCTGTGAAAATGATATCGAGAACCTTTCAAATAATTTGGAAAAAGGGTATTTTTATAATATCAGTAAAAAAGAGGAAGAGGCATTGAAGGGACTAAGTGAAAATCTAGATATCACCATTAAAGAGTCTGATAAAGGGGGTGCAATTGTTATGGACACTGAGAAATACGAATTGGAAGTCACAAGACAATTAAGTGATAATGATTTTTATGTTAAACTTAGGCATGATCCCACTCAGGAATACAAGAAAATAATAGATGACTATCTCCACCTAACTAGAGAAAAACAGTGGTTACCTGAAAATGTGATTGTGTACCGGACAGTAGATTTCACAGAAGATCCCACTTTTTACTGTCTCCCCAAGATTCACAAAAATTATGACCCCCCCGGGAGATCCACTGTTTCGGGCAATAATTCATTGACAGAACCTTTGGCTAAACATGTTGATTTCTATATTGCTGACTTAGTTAAAATGGTACCCTCTTACATCAGGGATACAGAAGCCATTTTACAAATACTGGAGGACATAGCAATTGAAAACGAATGGTATCTGGTTACTTTAGACGTAATGTCCCTTTATACCAACATTCCCCATAAGAAGGGTTTGGAAGCTCTAGAATTTTACTTGGATGCTAGGGAGACATCTAAACCACCGACTGAGGTTTTGGTACAACTAGCTGAATTTGTACTTACCTGTAATACATTTTTTTTCCAGAAAAGATTTCTATTTACAGAAAAGGGGCACTGCTCTGGGGGCAAGTTTTGCCCCAAACTATGCCAATCTATACATGGCAAAATGGGAAAATGATGTAGTACGCGGTGACAATAATCAGTTTCTCCACAAAATAGATTTGTGGAGATGTTTTATTGATGACATTTTACTTATATGGAATAGTACACATAATGAACTTACTAGTTTTGTAAGGTTTTTAGAAAACAGTAATAAAAACCTGAGATTCAGTGTGACTATAGATTTGTATGAAATTCCTTTTCTGGATTAAATAATAAAAAAGAATGGCCTGGGTGAACTTACTACTGACTTATACCATAAGCCCACTGAAAAAATACCATCCTATTAGCTAATAGTAATCGCCCTAAACATGTGGTTAAAGCAATATCAAAAGGCCAATATATCAGGACAAAAAGAAATTGTGGCTCAGAAACTATATACCAAGAGAGAGCTAATGAACTAACAGAAAGATTGATAGAGAGAGGTTACTCACAAGGATTACTTGGTCAGACCAAGAAAACTGTGGATAAAATATCAAGAGTTGATCTATTACAAACAAGCATTTGTCAATGCCGAATGTTGTCTTGCTGGCATTGGCACTGGTAGTACAGGAGTTAGAGAGATGCATAATAGGAATGGCAGTGAAGTATTGAACTGATGCCAACCTACCCCCACCCTGCAGAGACTCACAGGCATTGGGGTGTCCCTTTGGGTGTTTGGTAGTGCAGTGCGGGAAAACATTTTGGGCAGGATGTGAAAAATGACAGCTGTACAGTTCATGAGGAGGTGTAAAAAAATGCCAGTGTTGAAAATGTGGCATGTAAATATAGCAAATTTGCAAAGTTACAAGGGTGCGTGCGAAATATGTAATGCATGCTTGCAACACTGCCATTTTATGGGCCTTCGGCACCAAATTTTCAACATAGGCATTTTAGCACCTCTGCTCATGTACAGTGTCACTGTTATTTGCTCAAAGTGTCCCAAGAAGTGATTTCGCACAGCGACCATGCTATTCTGCGACGGAAGTGCGAAAACACATTTTGGGCAGGATATGTGAAATGACAGCTGTACTGTTCATCAAGAGGTGTCGAGTGTGCGTGCAATCTGCCAACGCACGCTCGTAACACAGTCATTTTATGGAGTATCATCACCAAATTTTCAACATAGGCATTTTAGGACCTCTGCTCATGAAATGTGTCACTGTCATTTTCATAATCTGGTCCAAACACTGATTTCCCACAGCAACTGCGCTATTGTGCGACGGAAGTGCAGAAACACATTTTGGGCAGGATATGGAAAGTGACAGCTGTACTGTTCACAAGGAGGTGTACAAAAATGGCAATGCTGAAAATCTGGCATTAAAATATTGCAAATTTGCAAAGTTATGAGTCTGCGTAGCAACTGCGTAATGCAGCTCGTAAAAAAGGCATTTGTTGGATTTTTTCCACCAAATTTGGAACATAGGCTTTTTGAGAGGCCACCTCATGAACACTGGCACTGTCATTTCATTAATGGGTCCCAAAAGGTAATTTTGTGCAGTGACTGCAAAATCACCTTTCGAGGCCAATTAACACCATGACAGTGATAGAAGTCATGAGGAGGTGCCTTAAAAATCCTATGTTGAAAATTTGGTGCCAAAATTCCAACAAATGCCCGAGATATGCAGCAAAGTTGAAAAAACCCTATTCATTCCATTATACAGCTTACCGGCATTTCCTCAGTTTGCTGTCGACTTTGAAGAGTGCAGATGTGTTCCTGGTCCACCGAAGATCATCGCACCAGACTCTGGAGGTAAGTATGGGGTGAGGGGGGTGTGGGGAGGCAGGGTGCACAGTGGGTGGGTGCGGGTGGGGGGCAGGAGACTACGAGGGACCGTTTTATGTTAGGGAGGAAAAATCTAACATCACGGGACAGTTTTTTTTCAGGGACTTGGCACACTGGGGTGGGCTCCAGCATGCCACCTAACTGTTTTGGGGGTTGCTGCAGCCAACGGGGATTGGGCACCCACATCGACGCAGACAATGGGGGTTAATTTATGCAGATGGGAATTGGGTACCCCCGTCGGCACACAATGACAGCTGGGGGGGAGACAAGAGCCAAGGAGGATTGGACACCCCCCTCAGCATATAAGAAATGTGGGGGGGCTGATTTATGCTGATGGGGAGTGGGCTCCCCCGTCGGCATGCAATGAAAGCGGTGGGGAGGCAAGAACCGAGGAGGATTGGGTACCCCCCTCGGCATATAGGAAATGGGGGGCTGCTGTATGCCAACAGGGAGTGGGGTCCCCTATTGGAAAAAGTGTGCGGCCACAGTAAGCCGGCTGGGGGATTGGGCACCCCCAAAGTCAGCCGTTGGGCGGCCACCCGCCATGCTGTTAATGTAAGCATCAAGAGGGAGCGGTCCGCTGCATCTGGACGAAGCTTTGCTCGGATTGCAGCGGACCTTTCCTAGATCTCTCACCACATTAGCATGCATGGTGTGGCTGCCGGCATACAGGCTGATTGGGGAATGAAGAACGCACCTACTGATGCGTGCCCTGCATTCGCCCAACAGCGGCCGCGCCTCCAAAGCTGCACTACCGCAAGATGTTGACTTGCACACAGGCACGGCAAGCCAACATAAAAAGGAAGGAACAACAGAGTGACTGTAAAACAGACCCACAATTAACATTTGTGAGCACCTTTAACTCCCAGTCCAAACAAATAGCTGACATCATCAGAAAGCATTGGCATATTGCCAAACAGGACTCAGGCCTAGGTAAATTAGTAGAAGGAGGGCCAAAACTTGTGTATACAGTAGAAAAGGTAACACCATTAAGGACAGGATTGTTCACTCACTGCAACCCTTACAGAACAACCCTGGGATGTGGTTACCTAAAAGAGAAAGCAGCTGTAATAGATGTGGCAACTGCAAATTTTGTCAAAAAGTAGTGACCACCAAATACCATAAAAATCCATCGAATGGGACAGACATTCCCGTTAGAGGTTTTATTACATGTAGTACGGTAGGCCTGATATATCTTGCCATTTGTAAATGTGGCTGCTTTTACATTGGCAAAACATAAAGAGCTTTCAAGACCAGGATAGGAGAACACGAAATAGCAATTGGCAATGAAGATCTAACCAATGTTTTATCAATGCATGTCTTTAAAACTAGAACTAGAACTGAACACACATTCTCCTATACAGGAATTGAAAAGCCTGTGATGTCCAGAAGGGTGGAGGGGGAACTATAAAAATCTATTACTTAAAATCGAACAATATTGGATCTTCTCATTTAAAGACATGGAAGGCAAAGGGCTGAATGGCAGAGCTGAATTTAAACCTTTTTTAAATAAATTAATTTCAGTCGGACACTGTAATAATGCATTTTTTGTTTATAATTGTGTGGATATTATGTTTGATTTTAACCTTGTCTTCTTTTTCTCTTTTTCTACACAGATTTGCATCAGCATCCTCTAGTACTGATTGAGTTTCCAAAATGATTTGTGCAATCTTTTCTCTCTCTCTGTAAAATGACCAGGTTTGATTTTAACAAATTGTTATTGGACAAGGTGTTTTGTTTAGGTTGTTATTAGTGTGCAGGTTTAACAAAGTGAACTGTACTAGTAATACAGGAACTAGAGATTATAAATACCAGAAAAATATATATAATGCAAAATAATTAAAAAACATCATGAGAACAGTTCAAGATCGAACTTAAAGCATACTCTATGTAACTAGCACCTTTTCACACCTTACATAACAATTTTTATGTACTTTCATGAATTGTGGTTTTTTTGATGTACAGTATGTGTCACTTTAAACTTTTCTGTATTTAAGCATAATGCACTTTAAGCCCACTAACCTTTGAGAAAGCTCCTATTGAGCGAAACATGTCAGGTGACATGGGACATACCAGGAAGTAACTCATGGAATAGGAAGTGTGCTTGTGTGTCTCACTACGACTCCTGTGATTTGGATTTTGCTGTTTTGCACCAAATAAAGAAATTTTGGACACTTTATAACATGATCCTGGAATTGGTGAGTTCCTTTTATAGACTGTATATAAAAAAAAAGTGAAATATTCTCAGTATTAGCCTTGGCAAAGGTGCTGGTCTTTCTCCACACAAAGCACTTGTTTTTTGAATACAGCACAGCCTTCCTAGGTGCGGTCGTAACCTATTACAAAAAACAGGATCAGGAAGTGAAGTAAGAGTTAAATTCAATGGATACCAGTGTATGATCAGCAAGGAGGTGGTTGTTTATTTTAAGTAGTGGAGGAGGAGGCTTAGTTTGGGGTGAGAAAAGTGATTGGACTACTTTCCAGAATTTTGATGAGTTATTTATGTTTGTGTTAAAGGTGGACCGGAAGTATTTGGATTTGGCCTGCTGGATGGCGGATGGTTTTACCCTCAGTTTCTTGATGGAGGTATACTTATCTCAGACAGTGCCACCCACATGTTTACCCCTATCCTGCTTGTAGAGGTGATAATCTATATATATCTATATATATATGTAAAGTAATCTTTGTAAATTTGTAACATCTACTGAGTGTCTATGACCCTCACTGGGTCAAGCCTGTAAAAGGGCCATGTGGCCCAGTGCTTTTTTTACCCAGTCATCAAAAGTTAAATAAATAAACAAATATCTCAGCCATTCCAGATTACCACATCTTCAGGCAGGATAGGGGTAAATATGTGGGTGGCACTGTCTGAGATAAGTACATCCCCATCAAGAAATTGAGGGTAAAACCATCTTACCACCCCTGTATCACCTGTGATCTCATCAACTTATGCAAGACTCATGACCAAACCTGGGCCAAGTACAAATTATCTTGCTCCCTGTAGGACCTTGTCTCTTACAGGGTGCTTAGGAACTCTTGCACTAAAACCATTCATACTGCAAGTCCCTCTATTTACAGGCCAACCTCCAGAATAACATTAACTCCCCAGCCAAATTCTGGAAGGTGATTCATTCCCTTTTTGACTCTTGGGCCATTTCCTCTCCCTGGCCCTCTTGGTAAATGGCTTACCAGTATCTGACCCTCCCTCTGTTGCCACTCACTTCAATGAGTTTTTCACCACTTGTGCTCTCCTCTCCCTCACCTCATGGCTCCTCCCCTCTCCCCGACTCCTCTTCTCCCTCTCCCCTACCTCACCCTGCCTTGGGTTTTGACTTCCACTGTCACTATCTGGAAGACCCTTATCACCTTTGCCTCACTCAACCCTTCCAAATCTAGTTCAGATGGTTTTGACCATAAACTTCTCCATCTGCACCTCCAGCCATTGCTCCCCCACTCACCTCCTAAATCTCTCCTTCATCCTTTGCACTGTCCCCTTAGTCTTGTAAGTTTGCCAAGGTTCCTCACAAAAGGGGTGATCCCTCCACTGCTGGCAGCTTCTGCCCTGAAGCTGCAAGAGAAATTGGTTTTCTCATGGCTTGCTGACATCCTCCACTCTGCCAACATCCTCTCCCCCTCCCAGTCTGGTTTTAGGAAGGATCAATCCACCATCATGCCCTTCTTAGGGTCACTGATTCCATCCTCTCAGGGACTGATCAGGAGCATGTAATTAAGGCAATTTTCATCTATCTGGATAAAGCTTTTGATTCATGTTTCACTCTCTCTTCCTGGAAAAACAGCACTGCCAGCCTCTCAGCCTCCACTGACAACTGGTTCTGCTCCTGTCTCACAGGCTGTCAACAGTTGGTACAGGTAGGAGGCACCTTTTCCCCACCACTTCTTACCCAGGCCAGGGTCCTACTGAGCTCCATCCTGTGCCAACTCACATATTCACATGTATGCAGATGACACAGCCCCTTTACACTTCAGGTCTATTGACTTCTTCTGTGGAAGTTTCGTGCCAGCATAACTTTCATAATGTTCTGTGCTGGTTCCAGCCCAGCCAGCTGTGGGTCAACACACAAAAAAAAATTATACCTATGACCTTTGGTGCCAGACAGAAATTTGCCCAGCTCACCTCCTTCTCTATTTTCCCTACACTAGATGGCTCCCTGCTTGAGGTTATTCCAGCCTTCAAGTACCTCTGTGTATGGTTAGATAGCAGGTTTGACTTCTTCACTCACATCGATGCCAGCTGTGCCAAGCCTCACCCCAAACTCAATGCCCTGTACCACAATAAGGACTGCTTCTCTCCACTAGTCTACAGGGAGTTAGTCACCAAAATGGTTCTCCTAGACTTTGACTACACGGCTGTGGTCTATGGCACTGTCTCATACTTTTCCCTAGTCAGACTGGACACCCTCTTTAACATCTTCTAATGCTTTGCTACAAACTCACTCTCTCACACCCATGACTGCTCTCTATACTCCTCCCAATCCATCCTTCCACTCCCCACACATTGCCAGTTCTGCTGCATGTCCCTCATCTCTAAATACTGGTTTGGATCCCTCATCTCCTACTTATCTCCTCTCCTCTCGTCTCCTCTCCTCTCCTCTCCTCTCCTCTCCCCTCCCCTCCTTCTCCTACTCCTTGCACTGCAGGCACCTGCACACTTTCTCATTCTCCCATCCACACACTTCAGTTGGAAAATCTGCCTTCTCATACAATCTCCCTCCCTCTGGAATCAGCAACCCTCCTCAATCTCTCTCTCTCCCCCTCCCTTGCCTCCTTCAGACACCAACTAAAACATTTCCCTCCCCACCTTGCTCCTGCCAACCTTGTTCCTGAACTCTTCCTTATTTTTTGTGACCCTGCCTCTCAGCACTGGTTCAGTATCCCATTATCTGGGTTCCCTGCACTTTTTGAATGTTCCTTATTTGCACAGTTGTTTTTGATTTTGCACACTGATTATCTGGCACTGAGTAGCAACGTTTGGCATTACTCTTTGTACTGCACTCGACTTATGCACTTTATGTCACTGTACTTGTAACTTCATTAACACCCTGGTTTGTATTTCTTTGTAACTGTGTTTCTTCCCTCCACTTTTCCCCAGGTCACACCTGGAAATGAATCATGGATCAGTGTGCCTATTCCAGTTTTTAATTTTCAAATAAAATAAAGACATGGAATTTTGCCAAGAAGAAGACTGGTCAGTGCAAGCAGTCTGTCAAGAACAGTTCATTTCACTCACTCTGCTACAGTGAACGTCGCTCCCTGTTTTAGTTTCTGAACCCACATTTTCAACATAGTCATTTTTTTACCCCATCTCATGAACATGGCAGGTGTCATTTGCAAATCCCCCTCCAAAATCTGTTTTTGCAGTCATTCTGCAGAATCACATTTCTGGTGGCATTTGATAAATGACATCTGTCATGTTCATGTGCTGAATAATAAAAATACTATTTTGACAATTCAGGGTTGCAATCTAAGAAAACAGCATTGTTATGTGTGAACCTCTTCATTTCCCAGTCATGGAATTTCACTATTATAACTCATTTTATTAATTTGTTAAATTGTCTGCTATGCTGTCTATGCTCAGCAAATAGACATCAAATATAAGCAAACAAGCATTTGGTGTTGGTCAATGCTTGTTTAATATTATCTTTGACTTTTTAATCAGGTCTCAGTTACAGCTGGACTCTTTAGCAAAAGACCTATTAGGGAAAGTCTGTCAGCCTGAGACCAGCACAGAGAATTTTCATTTGAAAAACATTTAAAGTTCCATGGCAACATTCTTCAGGTGGAGATGATGCAAGAGTTTTCATGCTGTTCTAATTATTTTGAAGAATGGCAGATACCAGGATGAGTATCCTTTCCATACACCAACTTCCATAACCTTTGCCCTCCGTCTCAGATCCTTCTTTCTCCCAGAAAGCCAGTCATTAAGTTGGGTATCATACCAAGGGATGGGCAAGAGAGAGAGAGAGAGTGCACTGCACAACAGTGGCAGTCAGTGTTGTGGCAGCTGGGAGAGGGATGGCACTATTTTAAACTCTGCAAAATTCCATATTTTGTTTTCTGCACCTGCATCTGGGGCAGCTTATCAGCCCAGTTCCCAACTCCCTGAGCTGGCTGTCACTTCCCCTGATACGTATCATGGTCAAGGTCTCTGTAATGATGGTCTGGGGGCTTCAGAAATAGAGGTCACTGAAGTGACCATGGACTTACCCTATTACTGGAATGCAGTGGTGACCAGGATTTAGAGGTAGATCTTAGCGTGCTTACATCAGCAACTGTCTGACAATGAATTATTTTTCAGTTTCTCCATTGCTGGTTTTATGTAAGGTGACAATTTGATCATCCAACAGGTAAACTGGTAACCCAAAAGACAAGATGGTGACACCTGGGAAGATGCTGTAATTGATCCTGGAATGTTTTCCATTTTCTGGATGAAACCCTCCAAGCTTTTCTGCAATGACTCCTCATGGCTTGGTTAAAGTCCTGGGCCTAGATTCACAAAAAAAATCACAAAACACAGTGCAAAAGTTTGCATACGCTTTCAATTGCCCAGGTGTTGAAGGTTGCTAATCACAGTCTAATAACACAGGTGCACCTGTGCTATCCAACTGTGAATAGGGCCAGGATGAGTCAGCGCTAACCCCATTACCACTACCACTAACCCCACTAGCGCAACCCAGACATGCAGCCAAGAGTATAGCTCCACAAGGAATAGTGAAAGTGTGCTATTCGGAATTCACAAAAGCAGCCATGTAAATGAGCCCATCAGGCATGAGTTATGTGGCCACTTGCATGCCAATTATGCATCCATTTAAATAGGCTGTGCCAGAGTTTACTGAGCCCCCCTTCCTATTGCTGGCCCAATACCATATATACTGTAGCACTTTCCCTGGTGCTAGTGCCCCACCCCCACTAATCACTGGCTTGATATCATCAGCCTGACTGTAAAATAAGAAGTATCCCTGGTGCTAGTGGTCCCCCCCCACTGATCGCTGGCCCAATACCATATATAGCACTTTCCCTGGTGCTAGTGATCCCCCTCATGGATCGCCAGCCCGATTGCAGAACAATAAGGTAACTTGGTGCCAGTGGCACCCCCCCAATTTTGCCAATTGCCAGCCTGAGTGCAAATCTAGCATGCTTCCCTGGTGCTAGCGGTCCCCCCTGCAATCGCCAGCCCGATGGTAAAAAATTAAATATCCCTGGTGCTAGTGGTTTGACCCTCCCCTGTGATCAATGGCCTGATGTGAAACAAACAACTGCCCCAGGTGTCCGGTGGTCCCTCCCCCACCTGCACCCATGCCAGCTGCTATCAGTAGTCCCTGGTTCCCACTGGTTCCGCCCCATCCCGATCCCCTGTTTAATGTACTACTAGGGTGGAAGTATTGTGGTACAGGAAAGCAATAAATATGTGAAGAAGATAGAAATACAGCTTGTAGATGAACATTTCTATAAACTCCTGACCTTTGACCCTACCACACAGATAAAAAGAGAGAGAGAGAGAAACTTATCTAGTAGAATATTTCCAAAACAATATAATATATATCAACAAACTATATTTTTTATCTGTTGATTGTCCTAAGAAACCAGCCATATATATACGCTCCCTAAGATACACAAGTACCCCACAGACCCACCCGGTCATCCCATCATCTCTGGGATTGGCTGGCTTACTGAGCCCATATCAAAATACATCAACAGCTACATTTGCCCGATAGTTCCAAAACTAAGGAGCTACTTGAGAGACACAGGGCACCTCCTGTCAGCATTAATGGAAATACAAATAGAGAGTGAGTGGCTTTTGGTGACTCTAGATGTAGATGCCCTGTGTACCGACATATTCCATGAGTTGGGGCTGGAGGCAATTGAACAATATATTTTCACTCACACTGATGTCCTTCAAAGTCAGATTAACTTCTTGGTGGATTTGACTAACATTGTGTTAAAAACAATATTTTCATATTCAAGGATAGGAACTATAGGCAGGTAAAGGGTACAGCAATGGGGGCAACCCTAGCCCTCAGTTTTGCAAATTTGTATCTAGGAGCATGGGAGGAGAAATATGTGTACAATAGTGAAAACAACCCATACAGAGAGAAAACTGACCTATATAAGAGGTTTATTGATGACATATTTCTCATATGGAAGGGGTAAAGGGAAGAGCTGTATGATTTTGTCTCTTTTCTAGAACAAACTAACTATTCTTTGCTTTAAAGTGAATGTTACATTGGATAGTATCAGCTTTTTGGATATCACTATACACAAACTGGATGATGGCACTATCGTGACTGATTTGTTAAGAAAACAACTGATAGAAATAGCTTATTGCATGCCCAAAGTTGTCACGCAAGTCACATCACTGGAAATTTGCCGGGACAATTCATGAGAATTAGACATAACTGTGGTAACAATGAACTGTATGAGTAAAAGGCTGATGAATTGTGTGATAGACTAAGGAACAGGGGTTACAGGGAGGAAGATATAATGAATGCTAAAGGATTCACTGATAATGTACAACAGGACCCTTTGTTGCTACCAAAAACAAAAAGAAAAAAGAGGGTGGAACTATGACATTTGTGGCTACATTTGGGAGAGGGACTAAGGAAATTGTACAGAATAACCTACAAATATTTAGGGGTTTTATTTTCATTTATTTATTTGTACATATCGGAATTACAATCCTTTGAGTTAGGGACTCATTTCCAAAGGTTCCTCATCAAAGAATATAAAGACATTCAAAGTTACACAGTTCTGAGGACAATGTAGATTTACATAGTTTCATAGCTTAAATTGTCACACAATTACAGTGTAGAAAATTTATAAGGCAGGTTGAAATGACAGCATATTATGCATGAGATAAAATCATTGGCCTATACAAGGTGGTAGCTAGGCAATTCATGCTAAACTGTAAATAGAGAACTAGTGTGATATGGAAATTAGCAGTCAAGGGACATTGTTAAGTGGGTTGTAAACTAGCAGTTGTGCCCACTAGAAGAGGGCCAATAAGGGATGAGCATCAGGAAAAGTAATACACACCTACAGCAGTGTGTAGCAAATAAGTAGTTCCTGAGGGCAATTTTGAAGGGACCAATTTTAGGGAGGTTGGTGATAGTGATGGGGGGAGTGGAACCAGGATGGGGTCCTGTAGCAAAAGGACTGCTGTGCAAGTGAGGTCCTGGCTCTAGGCACCAGAAGGGTTGCCTTACAGGCCCTGCAGGTGGAGATGGTAGGGGTTGCCTGGTGGAGGGAGGAGGTCACCCCTGGGGGGAGAGACCAAGGAGTATTTTTTTTTTGATCAGTAGACCGTGTGGTAGAGAAGCCTGTCCTCTAAGTTAAGCATGTTGGCATTGGCATAAAGTGAGCAGGTGTGTGTGCATCTGCCAGCACAGGTCAGAAGCCAGCAGACCTTGCTGATGGATAGTAGAATTTTGTTAAGTGCAGTATTGTCTGTGGCTGCATATATTGGAAGGCCATAGTCCACAAGGGACAAATCTGAGGAGGTGATTGCAAGTCGGAGTGACTTGGGGGGCAGGCAGTCCCTGTGGTGGTATAGCAGGCCAATCTGTGAGTTTGTGATGGAGGAGAGGGTACTTATGTGGGAGTGGAAGGTAAGGGCTGGGTCGAAGGTAATGCTCAGATATTTATAAGAGGACACTTGTTGAAGGAGTGCTGGGAAGTATCTGGAGGGGGGTGTTTCTGGCCTTGCTTTGGTGATACGTGAAAAGCATAGCTTTTGGTTGTTTTTTTTTTAGATTAATGACCAACCTGTGGTCTATAAACCATTGCTCTATCTGGTTAAAGGACTGTTGGAGTGAGACCTGAAAAGAGGTGGGGTTTGGGTACAAGGCTAATAGGACTGCATCATCGGCATAGAGCAGGCCTGACCAGCACAGGAGCTGGGTAGCACATTAAGGTAGAGACTGAAGATGAGAGGGCCCAGTATGGAGCCCTGGAGGACCCCAGAGTGTACAGACTGAGTGTTGAACAGGGTGCTGTGGATTTTAATGCACTGGGACCTGGAGGACAGGTAGCTTTTAAACCAGGAGAGGGGCCCAGAGGAGAAACCAAGTTGTAGGAGGGAGTCAATCAGTAGGGGATGGCAGACTGTGTCAAAGGCCTTGGAGAGGTCAATGAAACACAGCTCCAGCAAGGTTGCCAGTGTCTAAGGCAGAGTGTAGGAAGTTGGAGAACTCCAGGAGGGCAGTGGTGGTGCTATGGCCCGAGCGGAAACCATGCTGCTCCCTGCACATAATTTCATGATTGGTCAGATATTCTGTGAGTTGATCTGCCACTATTTTTTCCAATGCTTTAGATAGTGGGGGGAGGATGCAGATCAGCCAGTAGTTGCTGAAGGAGGAGCAGTCTCCACTTTTGAGTATGGGTGTGATGACTGCAGTTTTCCAGGCCAGGGAGAACTGACCCAGACACAGTGAGTGATTGAGTAAGTCAGTGAGTGAGTGAAGCACTGCATCCAATACCTGGTGAAGAAGTCTGGTGTCCAGTTGGTCATTGCAGGGACTAGTGCCATTGAGGGCTTTAATTAGATATGGCCTGGCTTCTTGTTGGGATATTGTGCAGAGGTAGAAAGGTGGTTGGTGGAGGATGGGTGGCTTTGAGGGGGGACTGGGTCAAAGAAGCTGCTGGGGAGGACTGAGCTGAGGTCAGAGAAAGCAGTGTTTAGGCAGTCTGTGATGCTTTGGGGGTCTGAGGTGATGGTGCCATTGATGGTGAGTTGGGATGGAGGGGGGAGCATGACTTACTGTTCAGTTCTTTTATGTTATCCCAGAATTTCTGGGCAGTCCCCCAGGAGGAAGCAAGGGCAGCTTAGTAAAATTCAGCCTTGGCCTTTCGAATGGCCCAGGTACACTTATTGCTCTCAGTATTATATGCTTGTCAATCTGCTGGCTTCCCAGATTCAACAGCTCTGTGCCATAGGTTGTTCCTCTGCCTCAGTTGCTGAATAAGAGATGGGGTAACCCATGGCACATTCTATTTCTTGGTGTGGGTTTTGGAGAGGGGTGCAAAAATATCACAGGCCTTATTAAAAGAGCAAGTGAAGAAGTCAAGCGCCAGGTCAATATTAGGGGTGTGGTTGATGGGGGACCAATCCATTTGGGTGATATACTCTTTGAGTTTTTTAAGGCTACTGGGTCAAAGGTGCTGGCAGAGGACAGTCCTGGGCTTTGGTTTGCAAGCGAGGGCAGACCATGTGAACGTAACTGGGGAATGATCACTAAGAGAGTTTCAGAGGACACTGATATCCAGGACTTAATGGGGTTGATTGGTTAGGTTAATGTCCAGGAGGGTATTGGTTCCATTGGCGGTGTTGCACCTGGTAGGCTGAGTGACTAGTTGGGACATATCAAGGGCAGTGAAAGTTTGGCATGGTGCGAACTGTGGGAATGGTGAGGAAGAGAGGTGGCTAGGGGGGTTAGGAAGGGCAGAGGGTGGTGGAATGTCTGATGGTGGGGGGGTGTAGGGAGCAGTGGGTGTGACTAGGGTGGGGGTGGGTCTGGCAGGGTGATGTGGAGCATAGGGTGACCCTAGGAGGAGGAGGTGGATGACCAAGGTGAGGGATGGTGAGCACCAGTAGGATCAGTGTGGCCAGGCTGAAAGGTCAAGCAAGGATACCCATGGTGTGTGGTGTGGGGTGGCTTTGACTTGGTATAACATTGACACGTAGCCTACCAGAAATGTGCCAGCCACAATGGTGCAGTGGTAGGGCTGTGGACTTTGGCATTGAAGGTACCCAGTTCGAAACCCAGTGGGGGGATGCCTGAAAGCCTAGTCTGGCTGCCAGAGAGACCACTAGGGGGGTGGTCCAGAGGCTAGAAAAGGGGGTGCAACAGTGACTCCTAGTGACCACACTTGGGAAGAGCTTTGTGAGGTGGTGGGGTGAGCAGGGGTATAAGGATAGCTGTGTTAGGAGAAGGCTAGATGAAGCAGGAAATGAGAGGCACAAGGGGAGTGGAGTAGTAAGCCAAGTAGAGTGTCAGATAGAGAAGTGGAGTACAGCAGGGAGATTAGAGAGGCTAGACTGATTGGAAGTGCAGAGGGTGTACCCCCTGTAGTGAGCAGTTAGTATAATCTGCAAATGGGAAAGTGGGGACTTGGGTATTAGCAGAACAGGAAGTCATGTGACGGGGTGGTTCTTAAAATCGAGGGCTGGTCTTGGGTGGGAGGGTGGCTGGGGCACACGGGGCAGTTTATGTGCAGCGTCGATGGGCTAACACCCCCACACAACAGTGCAGCAAGGGGGGGTGTAGTAATTACCTTTATGGGCACGCTTGGACCCTCCCTGTCCCTGCAGTACACCACAAATTCAGTCCCTGTTCACAAAACGCTTACAGATTTCTTATAAAAGGGGCCCCAATCTTCGAGACTACCTTGTTTATAGTTATTCACCTAAAATAGGTAGACCATGGATAAGCAGTAAAAATAAGTGTGGATAAAACCCTTGTGCTAATTGCTGCATATGCCATATAATGGACAATACTACTGCGTTTACTAACCCAAAAATAGGTAAACTGGAAAAAATAAGGGGACTAATAAACTGCAACTCAGAAGTAGTGGTGTATCTCCTGGCCTGTTCCTGTGGAAGATTTTATGTTGGTAGGACAAAGAGAAAAATGAGACTCTGGGTTAACGAACATGTGCTGGCTATCAGGAATAACAATCCTGAATATGCCATATTAGGGCCCTGGCTATCTGTTAGACCTTCTTGTACCTGCTTTCTTTGTTCCGCCCCCTCCGCTCTTCTAGTAGGGGCCCCCTGGCGATTCCTCAAACGAGTTTGAGATTTGCTGACGACAGAGCTTATAGTGTTGCCGCTCCTGTTCTTTGGAATTCGCTGCCATTTGTGGTTGGAGGCCCCTACCATAGACATTTTTAAGGCCCGCCTGAAGGCCCTCCTATTCTCCCAAGCATTTTGGGATTGAATCACTGAATTTAACTGTATATGATAATTATATGATGGGTTATAAATGTTATTTTTTGTATTTAAATGTGTTATGCATCTTGTGTTATTTTGAAGTTGTATTTATTCATTTTGTACAGCACCCAGAGCCTCTGAGATTGGGCGTTTTTTAAATAAACTTTGCCTTGCCATGGCCACACCTATTAACTCCCATCTAAACATGAGTATACATAAAGTAATGGCTTTAGGGATAGATGCAGTCCCTACTAATATTAGGGAAGGAGATTTGGAGGGGATTCTTAACAGAAAGGAACAAGAGTGGATCTTCAGATTGGGGGCATTGAGACCACCCAGACTAAATGGCAAGTTCAAGATCACTCCCTTCTTGAAAAAAACATGTTTGAAAAGGTGGTTGAATAAACTTGGGTAAAAGACAAGCTAAAGATAAGTTCACATCCAAATCCCCCCACCCCCCATTCTTGTGCACAGAATTGGATACAGAGCTCTGAGAGAGTATTACCATAGTATGCACCTTCCTAAGACTGTACATATACCTTTGTTTATGCCTTCTCATTTTCATGGTTCTCTTTATAGGTCCTCCTCACAATGCACTGCAGAAAAAGGGACTTGGCAAACATCAAACTATGAAGAAATTCTCTCTGAAAACAGAGTTGATACCAAAAACCATTGTGAAAGACTCAGAAATGATTCTTTCTCTTTTTCTTTGTTTTCTATTTATTTTCACATTGGGGATGTGTACTCACTAGTATTCAGTTTAACAGTTAAGTGAAGTAACTTTGAAATTGAGTTTGCTATCACATGATTAATTTTTTTTTGTGTGTGATCTTTTTTACCTCCTCCTCCTCACACTCTGGCATCTACCTCTCCTTCAGGCCACCTAGTACTCCAATGACCCGACAATCCTCTTCTGATGCTCTCTCTCACTTGCCACACATTGCAGCCAACCCCCGAGTTGTCCCGGTGTATCCCATCACCTGGTGGGTCCCCCTCCTCTGCGGGGGAAGGCACCTTGGAAGGTAGCAGAAACCCAGCACACTGTTTTTCCTCATGGCCTGGGGGTGCTGCTGTGGAGGAGGAGGCTCCTGGAGGTTTTGGCGACGTGGAGGATGGCGGCCATCATCCGGCGGGTGCCGAAGCTGTTTTTCCCTGGTTTTCTTGTTCCCTCCTGCACCACTGTGTGCAGTGCCCCCAGTCTCTACCAGGGGCCACTACAGAGTGGGGCTATCCCCCCAACTCTTCCCAGGAGAAAAGAGCAGTCCTCCAAATGCTCAATCCTCTCCTTCCCCTGCCAGCCCCTGGCATCCGAGTCCGTTCCTGAACTCGGGTTGCTGGCGTGGGTCAAGGTGTGGCATCCAGTGCCTCAACCCTCTATGCCACCAGGCTGGCCACATGATTAATTAAAAAAAATGGACTGTTGTGATTGGTTATTTACACATGTGGTGTTTGTATAAAGGTTGAATGGCATTTATGTTTGTATTCTCTGATGAAACCCCATAAGTAAGGGGTGAAACGTAAGAACCCAGCACTGCGGCATGGCTGTTGGCTGATGCTGCTAATAAACTACCAGATTCACTAAGCAGCCTGCTTTGCATTCTGTTTGGTGGGGTGAGTGCGAACACTCTTTGTTGAAAGTACTATGAGCAATCCTTGACTTCTAGTGGATCCAGCCCCCCCCCTTTCCCATATCCCCTGTACAGGAAATATCTGAATTAATGTATTCCAGTCTGTGGCATCTCATGGTCTCCTCTCCCTATCCTCAATCCCCTTTTAAAGAAAGATATGCCATTTCCTGGCTCCTAGCAGATCCCCACCCCCACCACCCTCGCAGGTAGTGCCCTGCCACCCTGCTCCCCCTCATACAGACTCCAAGCCAGTGACTGGCACAGCTCTCCTCTCTCCACCATGGCTGGGTGCTGACTGAGCTATCAATGAGCATGTGCTATATACAGTATGCTCTGATTGAGGAGCTGTCACTGTAACTAGAGGTTACTAGAAAGTTACATTAAAGTTTTGATTACTTATGGACATTTATTCTGAAATGAAAGGATATAATACATCAGGTAAGGTGACTATAATACTAGACTCCTTAAAACAGGCATTCTAAGTATGGAAACACAGAAATTAGTTAAACCCTCTTGAAATGTATGCAGTCTCCAAAATAAGTGCAAGACTTATTAAGATAGCAATGAGGGTAATAATACTGTAACAGAACAACACAGAATTGAATGATTTCTTCATGTTACCAATTACTATACATCAATTTGGCAAGGATATCCAGATTAATATTCAAATAAGACAATAATAACTTTGCATTGTTGGTAAACTGCAACCAGGGAGTACATCGGTACAACTGAGTAAAGCATTGTTTTCTTTTCTGTCCAATTATGAAGGGTAAATCTAGGATTTGATAGAATGAAATGGATTAAATTTAAACCCAGTTGGAACTGTTATTCACAGATACTGTTGATATTATGGTGGTCTGGGATTATCATTATTGGATATGGATCTTTGATAAACAATGATAATCTACATTAGGCTACTCCAGTTTTACCAACTGATGTTAAAAATGTAGCTCATGTTCCATCTTATCTCAGGAACTAGAAAGGATTTGTTCCCATCCAAGAAATGCTTATGGAAAGTCAGACAACTCACTTGTCTTGTCTAATCCAATTTCAGTTCATACTAAACTCTTGGTACTTACATGTTTACCTTGGAATTTAGGAGGGTTAGTTACAATAGTAGTAAGTTATACTTGTCTTGAACTTTTATCTGGTTTTAACCAAAAGAACTAAGGGAAGAACTAGTAATACCACTGACTACCCTTTTTAATAAATCATGGGAGGATGGTGTGGTACCTGAGGACTGGAGGAGGGCAGACGTGATTCCCCTTCACAAAAGTGGGAGCAAGACAGAGGCAGGAAGCTACAGACCTGTCAGTTTGACCTCAGTGGTAGGGAAAATGATGGAATCATTTCTGAAGGAAAGAATTGTTGAGTACCTAGAGGCCAGTGGGGCACAGGACCCAAGGCAGCATGGATTCACAGCAGGAAGGTCATGTCAGACAAATCTAATTGATATCTTTGACTGGGTGACCAAAGCAGTAGACCAGGGAGGGGCTGTGGACATGGCCTACCTAGACTTTAGCAAGGCATTTGACACAGTCCCGCACAAAAGATTAATAAACAAATTTGCCAGCCTGGGAGTGGGTCCCAGGGTGGTAACCTGGGTAAAACACTGGTTGGACAACAGGACACGTAGGGTAATAGTAAATGGAGTTCACAGTGAAGAAAGGAGAGTTACTAGTGGGGTACCACAGGGTTCAGTACTGGAGCCGGTCCTTTTTAATGTCTTTATAAGTGACATTGCAGAGGAACTGGAAGGGAAAGTATGTCTCTTTGCAGATGACACAAAGATCTATCTGCAACAGGGTTGATACACAAGGTGGGGTGGAAAGGATGAAAAGGGGCTTGGCAAGGTTGGAGGAATGGTCAAATGTATGGCAGCTTAGATGCAATGCAAAGAAGTGCAAAGTAATGCACCTGAGAAACAAAAACCCAGGGGAAGAGTACACAATGGGGGGTGAGATACTGACAACAACAAAAATCTAAAGGGACCTGGGGGTAGTCATATCAGATGACCTAAAGGTGGGCCAGCAATGTGAGAAGGCAGTAAGGAGGGCTGGGGGGATACTGGGATGCATAGGCAGAGGCATCACCAGTAGAAAACAGGAAGTTGTTGACCCTCTGAACAGACAGTTGGTAAGACCACATCTGGAGTACTGTGTACAGTTCTGGAGACCCCATCTTCGCAAAGACATAGACAGGGTGGAGGCTGTCCAGAGGAGGGCAACTAAAATGATGTAGGGTCTGCATCAAAAGGCATATGAAGAAAGACTAAAGGAACTAAAGATGCATAGCCTTGAGGAAAGGAGGGAGGGGGGGGGACATGATAGAAACTTTCAAATACCTGAAGGGAATCAACAAAGTCCAAGAGGGTAGCATCTTTCAGAAAAAGAGATGTGCAAAAACAAGGGAGCACATTTTGAAGATAGAGGGGGGATGGCTCAGAGGTAATGTGAGGAAGTATTTCTTCACAGAGAGGGTTGTGGATACATGGAACAGCCTTCCTGAGAAGGTCGTAGAGTCAAAAACAGTGGGGAAATTCAAGAATGCATGGGACAGACATAAGGCAAGTCTAGAGGGGGGGTAGGAGGAAGTAGGCTGTTGGTTAACCAGGATCTGCAGCTTGTCTGTTAGGTAGGGAAATGGGCAGACTAGGTGGGCCAAGCAGTCCTTATCTGCCATCAAATTCTATGTTTCTATGTTTCTGATCTGCTAATTCTATAGAAGGCATGGTGGAATAAGGATCCCCTAAACTACCAGGTTTTACATTGTGTTCTCTCCCAGAGTAGAGATTATGTAAGCAAGGACGATTTATAGGGTGCATCCTCACAACCGTTAAGCTTACTCAGGATCTTTCATTACATCAGTTAGAGCTTAAGACAGATTTTATTCTTGGTCTTATGATTTGAACTACTGTACTGTGCTTAGAGTATTGATATTGAATTTGTACATTCCATGTCAAGATTTTGAAGGGGTTTTGGTATGAGGTCTGGTCAATTTTGAAGAAAGTCATGGATGATCTTGTTTAAACATACTCCATGTATGATTTTCTCCTACCTAGGATATTTTAATTCAAGAGTGGGTCTTTTTAGAGAAGTTTTACAAAATGAGCTATACATTTTAAAAGCATGAAGGAAGGCAAATTTAATAGTACAAAAATTACCTGCTTTATTGTATTCCAGGCAGGGAAGGCTTATCAAGCAGTTGTACCTTATTCTCAATGGAGAGCACAGTTTTCTTGACAATCTCAGTTGTTTGGCAGATAACATACTCTATGTACAGGACTCAGCATACTGTACATTTTAAGCTGCACCTACAATACAGTTTAGTACCTAATTCCACCCTGAATGTGAACAATTGCCACCTGGAAAAGAGGCCCAAAATTGCATACCACTAGGCTGGCCAGGTGGCACTGAGGATTAAGGCACTGGACGCCACACCTCGCACCATGCCAGCAACCTGAGTTCAGGAACAAGCTTGGGTTGCCATGGTTTGGCTTGGGTGTGAGGGTAAGGAGTTGGATTGAGCTACTGATAGGCAGCTCTCCTCTCCCAGGGAGGGATCTGGAGTCTGCTGAGCTCTTTGCTGCCACCAAGTGAAGGCTTAGTGGAAGCACCAAGCCCAGTGGAAGACTCAACGTTAGGCCAGGTGGGGGGGGGGACATCACCAGAGCCACGGGGTGCATGCTCACCTCCACAGACATGCACAGCCTTGTTCTAGGGTCCCAGGAGTTAGGAGGGGGAAAACCCATGAAAAAGCACATGTGTTCCCATTTCCAAAGTAGGCAGAAGGTGGTAATCAGGAAGCAAAACTATATGAAAAAATACCTATTGCAAACAACTGAAATGTGCTATACATACAAACAAAAAATAATTAAAAATAGAATAGAACAGGAAATAATATGTAGCTGAAGAAAAATGTGCATATATTCAAAATTACATACTTCTGAATTGCAAACAAGCAGAATTATGTACAGTATTTGTATATGTCCATATTTGTACTTTTCTATATTTTCTAAAGGCCTAAAGGATAAACAAATAAACTGCATTGTTCTGCTACTTGAGGTTTTTAAGACTTTTGCACACCAGATGTTATTGCCTACTGCTCCAATTCAGTCACTGGAGGAAATTCTTTTCCCCTACTTGTGATAGTGGAAGAGCTGACTTGACTGTTTTTTTAAGTGCTTGTAGAAGATACCAGGGTACATGACCCTCTTGTTTCTGTACTGCAACTGTTCCATTTTTTTTACATTAGTTATGATTTATTCATATGCTTTTTAATTATGATTTTTACCCATCTTGATACATCTATGTTTCATAAAGAAAATGACTACTATTATGACAATATAATAACTGAGAAGTATTTTCTCTCATAGGGAAACCCAGTTATAATTCACCATTATAACCAGCTTGTTATAATTCACCATCATAACCAACTGGATATAATGGCGAACATGCACCATGTTTCCTTGCTCTGTACATGCACACATTACCTCCCTCATGCATACACTTCGATCAGCTCATAGTAAACAGGGTACGTTTCAAAAACATGTTGTTCACAGAAATCATTTTCAGTAAGTTTCTGTCTCCTTTTGGGCAATCATGCAAAAAGGGAAAAAAGTAAAAGATGAATTGAATTGCATTCTAGCCTGATGTACTATTAGAACCTCTGGCCATACTGTTTTCTATAATTGCTGGGTAATGTTCTCAAGCTGAGAAAACTACCCAGAAATTATATAAAACAAAACATGGGAGGTACATAAAATCTGAATTTTAGAAACACCCTCGGTGTGGGATGATTTTTAAAATCCCCTCAAGCTTCATTCTTGGGGTTTATGTAACACCTCCACCTTGGGTATATGTAAAATTCTTGTTATACACATCTCCCTATGTATTATTCTACATAAAATGATGACAACTATAATAATGATGATAATGACACCATAATGATCATAGAATATTAAAAAAAACTACTAGATTAGCAATGATGATTACACATATTTGCAAAAATTATCTATAAAAAATATGAATTACTAGTATGATAATGATCAGAATAACTAAATGTAACAGACAAAGAACCTCAGCACAAAAGCACTGTGGCAAGGGTTTCCTAGAAAGGGCATTGGCAACAAAGCCAGGTTTCAAAGAAATATACAATAACACATACAGTACTCCTACAATGCAAAGTATAATGGGAAGAATATGCAAATCACCATGAAAAAATATATATATATAATATAAGCAGAAGAGTATGATGCCAAATGGCCTCTCTCACAATCAGCAAAGGCTGAACACACAAGACACAGACATGTGTTTCATTCTTCACAGAACTCATCATTGTGCCTCATCTGTAACAGCCCAGGGGAAGGGTGAGCCAATCATATTTTGATCTTACTGGTTTGGTCATGGTGTGATTATAAGATAAAGTTCCAAGAACCCATGCTTTTTTTTTTTTTCAGAAAAGAGTCATAAAAAGATGTGCTGTTTCAGAGTTATTTTTTTATTTTGTAAGTTGCCACGAAGTTTCACTTCAACTTGAAAAGCTGTTTCAGAGGGATTTTTAATTTCTGTAATGCAAAATAAATTCATATAATGGTACATGTTTCAAAGGCTTATAAACATTATACATTATAATATTTATATCTTAAAAAACAATGAATATACCCTAGATGTTCTTTAAGAAATGAACTTTTTCTATTCTGCTTTCACTGCACTTTAGGTGCTTTTTATCATAGTCTCCTATAGAATAAACAAATACATATTCATTTTCTGAATGTTACTTGGTACTAAACCACATTTCACTTTCAGCAACTAGAAAATTATGAAAACTCCTAGAGAACCTGTACCCCCATTTGTAAAGTGCCACAACATACCTTTTATCCTAAGTACAGTCCATTTCAAATAAATGAGAAGTTTTCTGAGACTGACATCCTCAGCTCTATAGATACTGTAAATAAATATTCAAACAATAAATGACTTGTTGTTATGCACTTTCCAATCTCTCTTAAATTCATACTGTTATGATGGCATGCATACTTTATGTTCATTTTTATTTTATATGACTTGTTTTAGTATTTCAGTTACCTCATCATCATGCCATGAGATATTGTTCATCAGTGAAAAACTGACAAAAACTGTAAAAAATGATAAAAACATTGGCTCAGATCCTTAGCTTTGTAGATAAATAAAGTAAATCTTAACATTTTAAAGATCTTAAGGACCCACTACTAACAGGAGACCATTTCCCATGGACTAATAAAAATGTTTGGTCATGATGTGCCCAGAAGAGGCCATTTGGCATCATATTCTTTTGTCTAATGTAGAACCAATCTATGTTCTTTCATGTGAATTTGTATATTCTTCCCATGATGCTTAGCATTATGGTATTATGCATAAGAATAAGACAATGACACTTTTGATAATGATAATAATTATATAAAGAAGAATGGCTATGCAACTGTGTGTTATAGATTTTTTTACACACCCGAGGTGTGTGATGACCCATAAACCCATAAACCTCGCGAGCGAAGCTCAAAAAGTATATGAGGTCATCACACACCGAGGTGTGCAAAAAAATCCTTAACAACACAGTTTAATAGACATTATTTTTTATAATTACTGGTGCAGGGAGTTCTGTGACACACACAGATACACACACACACACACACACACACACACACCACACACTCACACTCACTCACAATAAATAAATAGGAATTTGGACAGACTCATGACAGAGGAAACTGTTCATTGCTGTAGCTGGTCACTGCTATGTGGAAATGCTGCCATGTTTTGGGAACTGCTCAGCCCTCCCACTTATAGCATGGGGCCAATGATGTAGCATGATGATTTTTACTGAACTCAGACCTAAAGCAAACACCAGAATAACTGATTTTTGGGTTATTATGGTGTTTGAGAGAGTTTGAAAACTGTGTGATAAAGGTGGTCACCAGTAATAATAAAGCTATAATAATAAATTAATCATGAAAACTACGGGTTAATCATAGTAATAATGATAATAATTTTATTTTTGTAACAAAATCCTCAATATTGAATACTAGTAATGTCTGATATGTGCCACTTTCAAGCATGGTAATGCAAACGTCTTCCACCACCTATCTAAAATACCTAAAACAATACTTTCTGCAATACACTGACAAAGATTGCCTAACATTTGTTTATTTCTTTTTTAACAACTTGTCCACTACTTACCATCATGCAGTGCTCACTATTGGATTGCAGATTCCTTCCTACAATGCCATGGACACTGCTCAGTGATTTACTCAGGAATGCAGTCATCCTATTTAACCCCACTATCAGTCAAGTGCCTGATTTACACCTAAGAATAAGTACTTAGAACCTGAACAACTTTTAATAATGCAACCTATTTTTTTTAGATTAATACATTACACTATGTTCCAGGATCAAACGAAGTGCCTCTAAACTCAACAATACTGTTCTTAACAACAGTGCCACTTTAGTAAGAATTGTCTTTAGGGCCTGATCCCTAAAGATAGACCAGATATATGCCTCTGGGTGGCATAGCTCTACACTTGCAGATGTCTACACACGTGGCAGCCTCCATAGCCCCTGACCTACCCACTATGTACATCGACCTGAGTGCAGAAGGGTGGGGGGTGTCTGGGGGTGGAGCAGGGATTGAAAGTTGGCATCCAATGCATTAGCATTAGAGTGGATTTCTGCTCTGTGTGGAGGAGGATATTGTGAGATAAGATATTTCTTCAAGGACTTGGGCACAGTTGGGCCATGGGAAGAACCAGGAAATCGGAATACTTCCGGGAAGGGTGCAGATGCATTATTGCTTCCTATTTATAGTGTAATGTTGATGACCCCGTTCCATCCCTTATGTTTACACTGCTTTCTGAAATGCACAGATGCATGTTCCTGTCCCCATGGGCACCCCACTCCTGCTGTCCATGTAGCAGATTGGGATGGGGCAGCCCTCTGCAGGGGGCAAACTGGGGGTTATGGATGAACAGTGGTCTTTGCATGTGTATAGTGGCACCTATCTACACATGAAGACCCCCATCACCATTATCACAGTGTACTTCTGTGGAGGAGGCTGCTGTTACTATATATTTGTCATAATTACTGTTTTTCTCAGATTTTTGTTACATTACAAAAGTGCACTTGGTATACTCTAGTAAACAACCTCTCTGCTTCTGTGACATTTTCTCACCACTAGAAAACCATATAGTAATGATGCATGGATGAGAGGCACAAAATGTAATTTGCAAATATGGAATAACAGGTTGACTTCATCCCTAAAAAAAATAGTGTGAGAGATGGTGACATACTCAGCCTTTTGACTGCCCCTACAACTCCTGACATTGCTTTTTTCCAAAGTTCTAAAACATGACTGAAGATTATTAGCTGCTAAAGCGAGGAAGAGATGCAGTTGGCAAAACAAATACACTAAAATAAATACATTTTGCTCTGATAGAAATTTCCATAGGCAACAAATTCTATCTTTCAAAATCAAGTTCCCCTGAAGTCATGTAATATTGCTATGAATCAGAGCTACCTCTGCATTAAAGTCAATGAAATGAAGAAAAGATAACCCTCACAAAATGAGTCATTTCCTATATTTCCCACAATGAAAGCCTACAAACTGTTTCCCCACATTATTATTATAAACACGAGAGCAGGCTCATTGATTTGACATTTTTTAGGCTGAGAGATCCTGCACACATTAATACAAATAAATCATTTCTGACAGCAACTAATGAAGGTTATGTAAGTTACTGTAGCTGCCTGAAGAATTACCTCTCCATGTAACACTGTGTCTTTCTTGTATCCATAATTATTCTGTTTTTATGGTTTATGTAGTAAATCATTTCTATCTATTTGCTAGTTAGAAAAAAAGTTACAATGTAAAACTCACAAACAAAATGAAAGATCATTGTAGTGAGGAAAAACAATTTTCATGGCTTTAGAGAATGTGCTTGTTTAAGTTGCTTCTCTGTAGCAGTTCCTGTGAAAGGCTGTGAAGTAATCGTCCCTATGTTTAGTCATGCAGGAACATCACTAAGTGGTTACGATGACCACTTACTGACAGTTTTGACATTGCAGGCCTATTGTTATATGCATAGCAGGGTTCATAGCTCTTCCTTGCAAAGCATGGTGACTTCTGCAGACAGAGATACAGACTTTGATGGCCCCACTCCATTCATGTAAAACTACTACATGCAGGGTGTTGCAAATGTGTTGTTAGTGAGAATCAATGGGGTATAGGGATGGCTACAGCAGATGATGGTAGAAAAATGAAGCAAGAGAATCAGGGTTAGAGAGTTGGGTCTGTTGGCCACCCAGGAGTTTTTTTTTTTTTTGCAGGGGGAGTAGGTGGGTAGGGGAAGATTAGACTTCAAAGATGTAGCCATCAGATCAGGAAATAAACTCTTGTCAGAGCCACTATGGCTGCAAATGCGATTGTATTATTTATGTGGGAATTCTTTTAGGGATGGATGAACTGGGTCAGAAAAATTAATCCCTTGACCTGAATATTTGAAAAACTTCTTTTTTTTACTTTTTTGTGGTTTAGTCTGGAATCTGCTAGCTGCTGCTGCTGAGATGTCTGCTGGGCCTGCTGTCTGGATACCTACTAGGCTGCCACCACTGGATACCTGCTTGGCTGCTGCCAGTTGGGTGTTCTGCTCTCTTGTTGCTGCTGCTGGGATGCCTGCTTACTCAAAATAGCTTGCCGATGTTCACAGCGGGGAGAGGAGAGATTGGGTGGATGAGAGAAATTAAGGGTGGGTGGGCAAAATCAAGTGCTATGGAACAGCTTGCACCTGGGAGGGCCAAATCAAGTGCCAAGTGCTGCAGAGCAGAGTGGCTTATATGGGGAGGATCAAGTGCTGCAGAGTGGCTTGTTTAAAGAACTGGAAAAGCTGGCATGTTTGAGCAGGGAGGAGTGTGAAGAGTCAGCATATTGAGGTATAGGAGAGGAAGAGAGATGGGGTGAAGGGAACAGGAGGAAGTACAGTGATCTCATCCATGATGCAATGCAACTCCACTTGGAAGGAATGTGATGTGGTGTGTTCAGAATCCAGTGATACACTTCCAGACCTCACTATATTCTCTCTTCCTCCATTGGAAATATGTCAGCATAACTCTTATTATGCAGCCATAAAAAGGTTTACCAAGCCACACCACAGTAGCATTGATGTCACTTAGCTAGTGTAAGATCTAAGTGGTTTCTTTCCCCTAGTGTGCTTAGTCTGTAAAGGCAGCCACTTTGTTAATAATACTGAAGGAACTATACACAACCTAAAATATGCATACAGTATATAGTATCTCTTAAGGATCAGCCAAGGAACAGCATTGTATACTGTGTAAAATGAACGTACTGTAAAGGAAGACTCTGATACATGGTCATTATAATGGGTATGGTGACTCACCACATTAGTGCACTAATATGTGGTATACAGGACTTTGGAATTTGAATCCTAAAAACTATCATTCTATTTGGTATATAAATGTGTTATATTATTGTTTCAACTGAAAAAATATGTATTTTGGAGCACAGCCAACTGCCAAGCTTGAACAGACACGTGTGATGCTCTCTGAAATCTAGTATTTATTAAACATATATCCTGAACAGTAAGCATGTTGAGGTATGGGGGAGGGAGACAGATGGGGTGAGTGGAGATATGAGTTGCACAGAGAATAAAGTGCCATACAGCAGAGAGGCTTGCTGGTGTGGAACACAGGAAGAGATTTTACTGTATTTCAGATAATAATACAAAACCCAGCTGACCCACACCAGCTGAGTAGGATTCAAAAACCATTCCCTGCTATCATACTGTTTATCTAACATATTTAGGGGGGTGCAGTGATGTTTTTAGAGAAGCTCTTAATTAAATACACATTCTAAGCCCTTTAAACTAGTATTTGATCAGAAATAAAAAGCTTCAGGACTACGATCATACTATTACTAAAATGCTTTTGTATGTCTTAATTTGCTATTTAAAAACTGAAGGAGAGGGTGCTTGTCTGAAGTCAGCAGGCAGGGCTTTTCAGAGCAGCATACCTGCTACCACAAAGGAAAAGAGAGCATTGGCAATTTACTTTTCAAAGGCACACAGTTTATTAGAACTAAAAAAGCATTTTACATTATCACAAAAAAAAATATAGATGCAGATTACATGATATACACCAACATTTTCAATAATAGGTTATTGCCAATATTGGATAAAATAAGACATAAAAATCAGACGTTTTTTATTCCTAATAGAACTATTCAATCAGGGGGCCAGAAGATACAATTCATTATTGAATACCTGGCCAGCTCAAAAATACCAGCGATTCTCCTTTCATTAGACACCAGCAAGGCCTTTGACATGCTGGAGTGGAATTATTTATGGTGGTAATGAAAATCTTTAATTTTCCAGACCAGTATATAGAATATGTAAGAGATATAAAAAAACCTTGGCCACAAGTAAAGGTCAATAATAATTTTTCAGATCCCTTACAGATCCAGAGAGGGGTGAGGCAAGGATGCCCACTATCTCCTTCTTTATTTACTATTGATTTAGAAATGTTACTTTGTGAAATAAGAGCAAATAGTAATATAAAAGGTGTTAGAGTGGCCTCTCAGGAGATAAAAATGAATGCTTACGCTGATGATTTGTTACTCATATTACAAGACCCAGAAACAAGCTCAAAAGAATTAAAAACAACTGTTAATAGATTCTCAAAAGTAGCCGAGTACAAAATTAATAAAACTAAACCTGAAATGATTACATTTGATGTGTTGCACCCAAAGGATTAGAAAGTAATTATGACTGTGGTTATACAAGAAAAAATTATTAATTAGTTGGGAATCGCTATATCTAACAATCCAGAAAGATTCTATACCATTAACCACAAGGAATTGTATACTTCCTTAAATGACAGATTTCAGGGATGGAGTAAGATTACTTTGTCTCTATGGGGGAATGTTCAAATTATGAAAATGTTGGCAATCCCTTTCTTAGCCTACAGGCTCCAAGCTATATTAACACCAGTCCCTTTGGTCTGGTTTAAAAAGTTAAACAATTTATTTTTCGGAAATTCATCTGGAACAAGAAGGCACCAAGGATAACATGGCAATGATTATGTTTGCTCAAAGAAGAAGGAAGTTTGGCTTTCCCAGACATAGAAGCTTGCCATTCAACATATACAGTGAAGTTAGCAATTAAATGGGCATTTACTGAAAAAGACAAATTAAGTGTTGAAATCAGAAATTCAGTACTAAGAGAATTATTTTCAGAGGAAATTGATATTAAAAAAATATTGTTTATGGCAAAAAAATTGAGTAATTCCAAAAGTTTTATTGTTAAAAATGTATGTCAGTTAATTAATACATTTATAAACAAAATAAAATGGGTAACAAATGCATTACCATTAAATTATATTTGGCATAACCCAGATTTTAGGCTAAATGGGAAGATGCTCTACAAGAAGTCCTGGATAGAAAAACGTATAAAAAAATGGCTAGACGTCTATGAAAAAGGTAATAAGCTGAATTGGGAAATATTTAGAAACAAACACAATTTACTTAACAATCAATATTTATACTTCAACCAATTAAGTAGTATATACTCAGAAGACTATAAAAGATGGAAAAGAGCCCCAAATAATAAAGAGAGGGAAGTGGAATTACTAAACATTCTTAATCACATACCTCGACAGCTGTTTGGATAAACAACGTTTTACATAAGTAATTTTACTTGGTTTATAAGACAAAAATTCAAAAATGGGAGAAAGAATTAAAATATACATATACAGAACAACAATGGAGACTGGCATGTAATTCAACACTTAAATATAAACTGACTATGGGCAAAGCCATTCAGTATAAAATTTTGAACAGATCATATTTCTAACCACATAGATTGCATAAAATAAATTCAACAATGTCTGATTTATGCTGGCACTGTGGTACTCCTGGGTAGAGATGCAGTGAAATTAAATTCCGCTGGCCAAGTGAATGCAAAGTGGCCACGTCGAGTTGTCACTCTGCTACATGGAGTGGCCAATAGGAAGGCTCACTTTGCCTTGTAATTGTTACTTTGTGTTGTCATTCCACCTTAATGTGAAGTAAGGCAGAGTGACAACAATATTGGCAGCTCCCCACTGCCCCCCACATACAGTCACCAGAATTAATGTGCATCCTCAAAATGCTACTTTCTTGTATCCAGAAAACTCCCCAGTGCTGACAAAGTGAAATGAGAGCACAACAAGAAATACAAAGCCTCCCAGAATTAATGGCACACTCAGTCATGCACGCAGTGGATGTGGTCACATCACACACACAGACACCAGAATTAATGTGCATCCCCAAAATGCTACTGTCTTGAGTCCAGACAATTCCCCAGTGCTGACAAAGTGAAATGAGAGGGTAACAAAAAATGCAAAGTCTCCCAGAATTAATAGTGCACTCCGTCATGCACGCCATAGTCACACACAGTCACCCAAATTAATGTGCATCCCCAAAATGCTATTGGCTTGTGTCCATAAAATTCCCCAGTGCTGACGAAGTGAAATGAAAGCATAACAAAAAATGCGAAGTCTCCTAGAATTAATGGCAGAGTCAGTCATGCGTGCAGTGGTCACATACAGTTACCAGAATTAATTTACATCCCCAAAATACTACTATCTTGTGTCCAGAAAATGCTCCAGTGCTGACGAAGGGAAATGAGAGGGTAACAAAAAATGCAAAGTCTCCCAGAATTAATGGCACACTGAGTCATGCACGCACTGGTCACACACAATCACTAGAACTAATTTACATCCCCAAAATGCTACTGTCTTGAGTCCAGAAAACTCCCCAGTGTTGACAAAGTGAAATGAGAGGGTAACAAAAAATGCAAAGTCTCCCAGAATTAATGGTGCACTCCGCCATGCACGCAGTGGTCACACACAGTCACCAGAATTAATGTGCATCCCCAAAATGCTACTGTCTTGAGTCCAGAAAATTCTCCAGTGCTGATGAAGTTAAATGAGAGCATAACAAGAAATGCAAAGTCTCCCAGAATTAATAGTGCACTCAGTCATGCACATAGTGGTCACACATCAACAGAATTAATGTGCATCTCCAAAATGCTATTGTCTTGTGCCCAGAAAATTCCCCAGTGCTGACAAAGTGAAGTGAGAGTGTAACAAGAAATGCAAAGTCTCCCAGAATTAATGGTGTACTCCAAATCCACAGACAGATTAAGATTGCACTGCACACTCAAGAGATGCAGATGCAAAGGCACAAGAACACCTAACCAGTGCTCACAAATCCAAATCTGGAAAAAAATATCTTTTGCCAGTTGGGGGGGTGGCAAGTGCATGGCAGTAACAGTCCACTACCAGTAAAGATACCACAAAACAGTATAAAAAATGTATGCAGGTGCAGTGGATAGCAGGTTCACACTGCTGCAATTACTCTGACACAATAAAAGGTGTGTTAATGGCATGCATTGCACACACACTCACATACACACACACACACACACTACAAGTAATGCGTAGCAAATTGAAAACCTTTAACAATATAATCAAATGTTTTAAACAAACTGAAATTATACACTGCTGCACCACAAAAATCAGCAAAAAAATTTCAAGAATTACTGAAAATATTACTGTGTGTACATTAACATAGTTATACAAGAAAAATATAACCAAAACAGAAAGGCTGCCTTTTTCTCCCAGTTAATCTACCTACACCACAGATAAGTCCCTCCCCCAAAGCACACTTCACAGTACACAGACTGACTGTTCTAAATTAACATTCAAAATCCACACACAAACAATAAACACTCAATTATATGAGCACAGAAGGGTTTCCTACAATTGATGTATTAAATTTTGAGCAAAAAAAAAGGCTCAAAAAGGCTTTTTTAATAGCTTTACGAGGATTTGAATCGCAGAGCTATGAGAGGAAACTGTCTCCATCTTCTACTACACACACACTACACAGAACTGAGGCCGTGCACAACAAACTAGAGCCCATGTGACCTACAATCCCATGAAGCACTGCAAATTCGCCTTGGAGCTCAATAACAAGGCAAAGTGATGCGAAGTACATTGATTTTGATGTACTTCGTCTTAAAATTGGTGGAGAAGTGGTTTGGAGAATGCAGAATAACGCAGTCATTGATTTCAATGGACTTTGTGTTCCTCATCATGATGCGATGTACTCCGTTTCACGTTGCAGAGCGCTTCATAGATTCCACCTTACTCCGCTAATCACTCCACGGAGCGAATTTCGGCCACTTCACCCACCACTACTGCTGGGGTGGATATATTTCATCTCTTTTGGGAATGGCAGTTGAGTTTTAATTGGTGGTCCCGCTGCTTTGCAATCATGAATCAAATGGAGTTAGACTTTTCACAGTGGAAAAATCCAAGGATTTTAATTTTGGAGATGTATAAAGATTGTATATTACACCCAAAACAAAGATTAATCCTCAAGGCCAATATTATGGTGGTGAAGAGATTGATTCTTAAATATTGGAAGCACCCTACAGATACATTACTTTTTCCGAAAACAGAACGGAAACAGTTATTTTTAAGTACATTTTATAATTACAAATATTATCAGTATTATGAATCACTTTGGAATGTCTTCAACAAAAAAATAGAGGATTGAAAAAGAGAGACTTTTTTTCTCAAGGAGATATACATCACCTATTTAAATATTGAAGATAACATTAATGATATTGGAATGACAAGCTATAGAACATATATATATGTATATATATAGTAAAGCCCACCAGGATGAGGCGCAGCACTGCAGAACTCTGCAGTAGAGTTACTGCAGCAAACAGTGCAGCTTCAAAGGGAGTTAATCCCTTTTTGTCATGCAGTAAACCTGTGACACTGCACTTCATCCTGGTGGGCTTCATTGTATGTGTGTATATATATATATATATATATATATATATATGAAGAGCCCTGTATCTGTAAACAATGACAGTAAATAAAGAAAGAAAAAAAATTATTTATTAAAATATATATATATATATATATATATATATATATATATATATATATTATAGTGGCGTGGTAGTGCCACTATAGTTAGGGTTGAGTACCCCATTTAAGGTTAAAGTGTGAAAATTTGCATCTTAATAACTTTGCCAGTGTACAACAGATTCACCTAAAATTTGGCAGGCGCAAAGCAGTACCATAGATCTCTGGATCTACCAAGTTTCGATATGGTCGGATGTACGGTTGCAGAGTTTTAAAGCAACATTCTATAGTGCATTTATGCTTTTTTGCTCATTCTTTGCTCGTGCCTACAGGTCGCACGGATTGTGTGACTGGTCCAAAAACTTCAGGGATCATGCGGCCAGGGTCCCCAATGTGCCTTTTGAATATTTCATGAAAAATTATTAAACGGTTCAAAAGTTTCCCATTATAGTCAATGGGAAACATTAACAAAAAGTTCAACAGTGTTGCAAATGCAGTTTTTAGTGTCACATATTACCCCTGTGGTGTCATGAGTCAGCCATTTTTTCTTCAGTTAGTGGTCACAGAAATGCTTGGCATTTAAATTTGGGACCCTCTAGGGACACAATTCTTTTTGTGTTCACCTAGTCAGACCCTGAGGATGCTAGTCATGTCTTTGGGGGGGGGGGTTAAACACCCCAGAAATATGTTTTTGAAATTTTTGTAAACTGTAGTGTCGCAAAGTAGTGTCGCACTTATGACACTTTCATAATTTTTTTTTTGCGAAACTGTCATGTTTTGCAACACTACTTTGTGACACTATGACCAAAATAACAGGAATTCTTTGCCACCCCGCTGCAACCAAAATAACAGGAATTCTTTGCCACCCTGCTGCAAAACAATGGTTTGGGCTTTTGGGCTGAAATTTGTAAGGAAGAAAGCCAACATCCTACAAATGTGTCCTTTAGTGGTTTGGTGACAAAATATTGCAGGGATGAAAAGTTACGGTATTCCAAAATTGATGCTTTTTCCCATAGACTAACATTACGGCATCCGCTGCACCTTTCAGGGCCCTATCTCGGAAACACTTCAAAATACAGACTTTTTGTCAGAAAAATGCTTAGCCCCCCCTAGTGGGGGTTAAGTACAAAACTAGCCAGGAAAGTCATAATTTATATGAAATTCTAATTTTCTTCTACGTCATACGGTTCCTGAGATATAAGCAATTTAAAATGTAAAAACAAAAACCAAAACAAGGCGCTGCGTCAGCATGTGGTCCAAAAGCAAAACAAATGGGTTATATTAAATGCACGCTGAAAATAGAAAATAGAGTTAGAAATCTACATTTTGACCATAGGTCTTCTTCAGGAAATATCTAAAAGAGGAAAAAAAAAACAAAGTTAGTGTGGAGGGAAGGTAAAATGAGAGATATATATCTGGGGAAAGAAAATAGGGGAGGTTTGTAATAAATGGATGTCTTCAGACCAGTGTTCTGTACTGACAGCTGGATATCCAGAAAAGGCAGTGTAGAGGAGGATACTTCAACAGTGTATTGAAGGGAAGGATGGGTCATGGTAAGCTTGTCAAGGAAGACTTGGAGGGTCTCCCTGGAGCAGGTGGTGCCCCCCACACAGTCATCTACAGTATGTAACATTTGTAGTGTTCAGGCACAGTCCCTGTGAATGAGAGAAAAATATGTTCCTCCACCCAACCCCCCACCAACAGATTAGCAAAGCTGGGACCCATCTTAGTACCCATGGCAACTCCACTGACCTGCTGAAAAAAACTGTTATTAAAAGAAAAAGCATTGCGTGTAAGAAACAAGTTCTGCCAGATGAGTTAGTCTGTGTGTGGGTGGCTGCTGGACTTCCCGTTTGTTCAGGGAATGCTGCAAAGCTGTCAGACCATCATCATGGGGGATCACTGTGTAAAGAGATTTGATGTCTATGGCGAAGATGAGCTGATGAGAGTCATTGAATCTGTACCTGTCCAATAACTGGAGAGCATGGTTAGTGTCTTTAACATAGGAGGGCAGGGACTCAACGAAGGGTCTCATGAGGCTGTCCAAAAATGCAGAGAAGTGGAATGTGGGGCAGGACCAGGCAGACACAATAGGATGACCAGAGTTACCTGTTTTGTGGATTTTGGGAAGGAGATAAAACCTGGATGTCTGGGGAAGCTGAACTATGAGTCTTTTAGCAGAAGCAGGGAGCTCTTTGGTTTCAATAGGTGATGGTGGTGGTGACCTCAGTCTGATAGTCAGCAGTGGGGTTCTGTGGAAGAGAAGAATAAAACCTGGTGTCAGAGAGTTGCTGTGTGGCTTCAGTGATGTATAGTTCCTTTTGCCAGACCACAACAGCACCTCACTTATCGGCTGGTTTGATAACAATGTCACTCCTATATTGCAGAGATCTGAAGGCTGCAAGCTCACCAGGTGTCAGGTTGGAATGACTGTGCCTGCAATGAAGATTGAAGTTAGTGGTATTTTCCATGCATTGGTTAACAAAATAATCAACAGCAGCAAAATGTCCTGGAGAGGGTGTTCATGCACTTCACTGGGGATTGATATTGTTGATTGTTCTGGTGATACTGTCATCATCTGTGGGAAGAGAAGTCCATTAGAAAAAATGAGCTGTGAGGCGTACTCTACAATAGAAGCACTGCAGATCAACTTGAACCTGGGGTGCATCAAGATATCTTGGTGTGGGCACAAAAAAGAGACCTTTGCTAAGGCGTGATTGCTCATCTTGTGTCAGGGGAAGGTCTGGAGGAATACAAAATACCAAATTGTTAGGTTGTGTCTGACTCGAGGGCTCATGTTGGTTGCTGATTTGCTGGGTGAGAGACTGGAGTTTTGCAGATTTGGTGTCCTTGAGGAACTGAAAGAGAGTGGAGTTAGGGTTCTGGATGCAGTGCTCAATAAAAGGAAGGTTATGTGGAGCTGTTCCCTGCAGGAAATCCTTTTGTCTTTAAATGGTTTTGTCCACAGAGATCAGCTGTGTTTTAATGGAGAGAATGGTGTTCGTGATAAGTTTCCTAGAGTAAGTTTTCAAAAGTTTATTAGTGGAGGGGAAACATGTATCTCAGACCCAAAGAACAAGGATGGAATTTCAAACAGAAACCTTTAGGAATGATACCCAGGTGGCAGCATTTGGAAAGAAACTGTAAGTGACTGCAGAGTTTAGTCTTTGAGCAAATGGCAGAAAATAATTCAAGAGAAGACTTAAAAATATGAGAAGGGAGTGCAGACATAGATGAAATGAAGGAGCATCGTTGGGAATTCAGAAGAGATTTCAGATTAGGCATAGTGGGTCGCAGCAAATGTAGCATACAAGTTGTAAAAAACAAAAACAAGGTGCTGCATCAGCATGTGGTCTAAAAGCAAAACAAAAGGGTTATATTAAATGCACGCTGAAAATAGAGTTAGAAATCTACGTTTCAACCTTAGGTCTTCTTCAAGAAATATCTAAAAGCGTAAAAAAGAAAAAGTTAGTGTGGAGGGAAGGTAAAATGAGGGATATATATATATATATATATATATGTGGGGAAAGAGAAAAGGGGAGGCTCAGGGAGAAGAAGTGATAAATGGCAAGATTAAGACAGAACCTGTGAAACAAAAAGGTGATGATGGGAAAGATAAAGCAGAATAGGAGTGAAAGAGCTAGCTTCCGTTAGCATTTGCATTTCCTATTGTGGTACCATGACCGTGCGCGTTACCAGTTGCATTTCCATACGTGCTTACGTTTCCATTTCCATTTGCATAGGGTCAATCTCTGGTTTGGCAGTGTCACGCAGTGTCCCACTGTTTACAAAGCTGTAGTTTCATTAAATCACATCACATTAGCTAGCTCTTTCACTCCTATTCTGCTTTATCTTTCCCATCATCACCTTTTTGTTTCACAGATTCTGTCTTAATCTTGCCATTTATCACTTCTTCTCCCTGAGCCTCCCCTTTTCACTTTCCCCACATATATATATATATCCCTCATTTTACCTTCCCTCCACACTGATTTTGTTTTTTTTCCTTCTCTTTTAGATATTTCCTGAAGAAGACCTAAGGTCGAAACATAGATTTTGAACTCTATTTTCTATTTTCAGCTTGCATTTAATATAAGCAATTTAGTATTCCAAGCGCTCATTTTCTGCTCCAAGGCCCATTATTATGCATACATTCTTTGTATTCACTGTGTTTCTCTATGCAGCTGTTGGTGAAAAAATGGGTGTGCGCTTTCGTTACTGTTACAGTTAGCATTCCCACTTATGTTCCGTAACTGTTATGCGTTATGCTCCCATCTACACCACCGTGCATTACCCTTTATGCTTTCATTATGCTTGCATTTGCATTACTGTTACCATTTGCATTTCCATTACTGTTTCTGTTTGTGTTTCGTTTTGCATCACTGTGTGCATTACCATTTGTGTTTGCATATGTGCTTCCATTTGCATTTACATTTCCTTTGGCGTCATCGTTGCTGTTACCGTTAGCATTTGCATTTCCTATTGCGGTACCATGACCATGCACATTACGATTTGCATTTCCATATGCATTTGCATTTGCATTACAGTTCCTGTGTACGCCACCGTGTGCATTACCCTTTGCGTTTTCATTTGCGCTTGCATTTGCGTTACTGTTAACATTTGCATTCCCATTACTGTTTTTGTTTGCATTTGATTTTGCGTCACTGTGTGCATTACCATTTATGTTTGAGTATGCACTTCCATTTGCATTTCCTTTGGCATCATCATTGCTGTTACCGTTAGCATTTGCATTTCCTATTGCGGTACCGTGACTGTGCGCGTTACCAGTTGCATTTCCGTATGTGCCTGCATTTCCATTTCCGTTTGCATAGTTACTGTTCCCGTCTATGCCACCTTGTCCGTTACCCTTTGTGTTTTCATTTGCACTTGTGTTTGCGTTATTGTTAACATTTGTGTTTCCATTACTGGTTTTGTTTGCATTTTGTTTTGCGTCACCATGTGCATTACCATTTGCGTTTACTTACGTGCTTCCATTTGCATTTGTATTTCCTTTGGCATCATTGTGCTGTTACTGTTAGCATTTGCATTTGCTATTGTGGTACCGTGACCGTGCACATTACCATTTGCATTTCTGTACGTGTTTGCGTTTGCATTTCCGTTTGTGTTACCGTTCCCATCTACACCACCATGTGCGTTACCCTTTGCTTTTTCTTTTGAACTTGCATTTACATAACTGTTAACATTTACGTTTCCATTACTGTTTTTGTTTGCATCTCCTTTTGCGTCACCTTATGCATTTCCATTTGTGTTTGTGTATGCGCTTCCATTTGCATTTCTGTTTGTGTTTCCTTTGGTGTCATCGTTGCTGTTACCGTAAGTGTCTGCATTTCCAATTACGTTACCGTGCCCGTGTGCATTAGGGTTTGTGTTTCCATACGTGCTTGTGTTTGCGTTTCTGTTTTCATTAACATTTGCACTTGTGTTTATATAAACATTTGCGTTATCGTTTATGCTTGCATCACCATGTGCGTTAGCGTTTGCGCTTGCATTTGCATTGCTGTTACTTCACTATTTATAGTGCACATTCTCAAAAAGAAGGGAAATTCATGGCAAAAAACTCTGTTTAATGCATCAGTTAGGGTTGTTCTACAGTGACAAAAGTGAGGAAATTTGATGTTAGGGTTCCCCCTTGCACCCACCCCACCAACAGGCATCGCGGTGCGTTAGGTTGTTGGGTCCCAACTCTTCACCCCATTCTCCCATACTACACCACCTCAGCTTGTTTGCACATGGATGGGTGAGAGTTAGGATCAATGATTCCAATGCACACCTCGCTGTCTGTTGGTGGGGCGGGTGAGTCAGGGCAAGGGTGGGAACCCTAACATCGAATATATATATATATATATATATATGCAATGTTTTGAATGCTTGAGGGTTTAAAGAATTGTATGCAGATTTTTTTTAATGGCATATTTTTCCCTCATGGCAGGCCCAGGCTTGGTGGCGGTGTACCGCTGATCTGAAGTGCCCATTCCCCTGTATTGGGGATCACACTGCATGGCCATAGGGTTGGTATTTTTTGTGTGGTTGCTATGGTAGCTGTGTAAGTCCCTCAACCCCACCCCCGAGGATGCCAGCACAATATACCAAAGTCCAGTCAGGGAGCCATGTGGAGACACAGCCTCTGCCAAGTGGCTAACAGCACCCTCCCCTCCCAACACTGCCAGTTAGTCGGGATGGTGCCTAACCCTCCCCAGGAGAGGAGTGCTGCCACATGGTGGCTCAATCCTGCTCTCTCCCCATCAACCTTTGAAGACCCGGGCTCGTTCCCAAACCCAAGTTGCCGGTGTATTTCAAATGAAGATACTGAAAAGGAGTGGTCCCAGCACGGACCCCTAGGGTACCCCACTCATCACCCTCTCCATCCTAGAGTGCACTCCATTTACTATCATCCCCTGGCTTCTATCCGCCAACCAGTTTTCTACCCATCTAGTTATTTTATCCCCCAGCCCCATACTTTTCAACCTGTTGACCAGCCTTCTGTGGGGTATGGTGTTGAAGGCCTTGCAGAAGTCCAGATAGACAATGTCCGCTGCACCCCCCCCCGGCTCGATTACCTACATCACCCAGTTAAAGAATTTGATTAAATTTGACAGGCATGATTTCCTCCTAGTGAACCTGTGCTGGTTGTTGTCCAGCAATCCATTCACCTCCAGATACTCCATTACCTTTTCCCTGATGAGTGCCTCCATGACCTTCCCACCACTGCAGTGTGGCTGACCTGGCAGTAGTTCTCCCTCAACTCTCTGCTCCCCCCTTGTGAATTGGCACTACAGTTGCCCTTCTCCAATCCTCCGGCACTCTCCTGGTGTCCAAAGACAGGTTGAACAGCCTCACCAGTGGGACAGTCAAATCCTGTCTTAGCTCCCTGATCACTCTGGGGTGCAGCCTGTCAGACCTCATGGCCTTTCCACCTTCACCCTGCCCAGTTTCTCTATGACTCTCTCCATGCTGAAGGGTCTTGTATCCACACCTATACCCCCCTTCTCAATTCTGGTCCCCTGCCTGCATCCTCCTTCATAAATACTGAGCAGAAGTACCTATTTAGCTCTTCCAATTTCTCCCTGTCCTCCTCCATTGACTCCCCTCCCTTCCCCCAGAGCCTTGCAATCCCTTGGCCAGTCTTCATCCTATCTCTCACATACCTAAAAAATGTCTTATTACCTCTCTTGGCCTGTTTCACTATCTGTTCCTCCATGTCAGCCTTTGACCTCCTAATTACCTTCCTTGCTAACCTCCTCATTTCCCTATACACTTCCCTGTTCTCTTCCTTCTGCATTTCCTTGTATTTCCTAAACACCCTCCATCTGTCCCTGACCACCCTCGCTACCTCCCTACTGAACCACAGCAGCCTCCTACTTCTTGTGCTCTTCCTTATTCTCCTAATACATACTTGTGTGGTCTCCCTAACCCTATCTCTAATAGCTCCCCATAACTCCTCCACTTCATTTATTTCACCCATACCTTCCATTGCCTCCCTCACCACCCTTCTCATCTTGTCAAAGTCTGCTCACCTGAAGTCTAGCACCATTGTGCTGGTTCAGCTCACCTCCCTCCCTGCTCTCACCTTAAATCTGATGGCCATATGGTTGCTATTCCCCAGCTTCCCCTCCACAACCTCCTTCACATTCTCCCCATTTTTCAGGACCATGTCCAGCAGGCTGTTCCTCCTAGTTGGTTCTCTGACTAACTGTTGAAGGAACACCCCCTGCAGCACCTCCAGAATCTCCCTGCTTCTGGTCGAAGCTGTATCTGGGATGATCCAGTCAACATCTGGGAGGTTTAGGTCTCCCACCAGTAGCATTTCCACCTTGAGAGTCATCCTCATGATGTCCTGTGACATCACCCTGTCCTGTTCTTCCCCTTGTGTGGCTGGTCTGTACACAAGTCCAAGTCTTAAGGATCCCCCTGCACTTCTGTCTAGTCTCACCCAAAGAAGTTCAGTTTCCCCGTCGCCTATCTGCCCCTCCATCACCTTTATATCTTCCCTGATGTATAAGGCCACCCCTCCCCCCTTCTTGTCCCTCCTGTTCTTCCTCAACAGTCTGAATCCAGGAATAGCTGACTCTCACATGTGAAATTCCATCCATTATGTCCAAACTGTCATGTGCAATGATGGCTATTTTTTCTTCCACCTTGTTTGCCAGGCTCCTAGCATTAACCACCAAGCCCTTCCACCATATTTCCTCTACCTCTGACCCCCCCATGGGCTTGCCAGAGCTTAACTCTTCATCCCTTCCCCGGAGAGCACCTAGGACTCCCTATCTCAGCTGTGGTATAACATGGCTTTATTTCCAGCCCCCCTTCCCTTTTCAGTTTAAATTATATTCTCTCTCAAAGAACTCTCCCAGCCTGCATTTTAGTATGTCTGCCCCCTTCTTGTTGATATGCAACCTGTCCAGGGCAAAGAGGCTCTCATCTTCACAAGTTTCCCCCCAGTCCCCTATTATCCCATACCCCATCTGTCTGTACCATCTCACTAGCCAATCGTTAAACTCTTTTATCCTTTGCTTTCACTCTGTGCTAGCTCTGGGTACTGGCAGTACCTCCGAGAAGGCTAGAGATTTAAAGCATAGCCCCCTGCAGAACCTAGCCAGGGCTTTAAATATCACCTGTACCTCCAGGAGACTGCTGCTTTCCAAATCATTCATTCCCAAGTGGAACACCAAATGTACATTTCTATCCTGATCCTTACCCCATGAGGGAACGTGGTGGATTACCTCCAGTGCAGCCATCCCCTGCATGCACTCTACCCACACTGCACTACTTCTGCCCCCCACTTGACTCCCTTTATAATAGAATCCCTGATCAGAAGCACCTTGCTCCCTGTTTTCTTCTGATTCACCTGTGTCACAGTTCTCCTCCCCCTGAGGTGCCAGTGTCTGTTCTAACTTTCTGGCTCTTGTTGCCCCCCGCAACCCCTTGCCCTGATCCCTGGTCTCCTCAGTCCTGGAATCCTCTCCCTTCCTGTTTGCTTAAACCACTACCTCTGCTGCCCTTGCCCTCAGCACTGCTGTCCTTTGTCTCTCCTTATGCCTATCCCCTGCCAGTGAATTTGTAAGTGGCTTTGAGGTGTAGGTAGCATCTTCTAACTCCTTCAGGCTGTGATTATTTAGTCCAATGTCACCCTGTGACCCCTCTCAACCTCCAGGGGCTCTTGTTTTTACCCACCATATTGTGCTTTTTTCTGCTGTCCCCCACACATATTCCCTGCTGGTCCCTTTCCCCCTGAGATCTGTCCTCCCTCCTCACTATCACCCCACCTCCCTTTGCAGGTACTCCTGACATCCAGCTCCCCTTCCCATGCTTTTCCTGGCTCCTCTGCTAGTCCTGGTGCCTATTTCCCCATAACCCCCCTCGCTCTCATCCTCCTTCTCCTTCTGGCCTCTGTGTACTCTGCCCCCTGCTTCTTCTGAGGCCCCTCCCACCATGGTGTCTGCCATGGCAAGTACATATTTGAGACTGGGATCCTCCCAGTAAGTTGTTTACCATCGTCCCCTTCCTGTGAGGTGAGCTCCCTTGCCATGGTCCTTGGAGACCCTTTTCCCCTTTTCCCAAAAGCCCCCACTATATGCCATCCTTCACCCTCCTCCCAGTCTGGTCCCCTAGGCCCCTCCTCCCCCATTTCTGCCACCAGGGCTGGCCAGACCTTACATGGTTCCTGGTGCCCCCCACCCTCCTGCACCCACATTGCAGAATCCTCCCCCAACTGTCTTTAAATATGTGCTTCCTATCCCCTGCACTCATGCCTTTCACCCACCTGTCCAGTTCATACCTGAGCCTGTGCAACTCAGCCTCCAATCCCATTAACCTGGCACATATAGGGCATTACCCTAGTCTCCACAGTGTACTCACTGGCAGTTGGGAGCCGTTAGAATTGTCAGTTGGGAGCTGTTATGAGCAGAGTGGCAGATTTAACACATCCTTTGCAAGAGAAAGCAAGCTCTTTTGTTTTGTGTGGCAGCTGCAGAGCTTCAAAGATGCTGGTGACAGTGGTGTTTGGGTGGGAATAGTGAGAGATGGGGGATCCAACTCAAATGCCGAGGAGAGGCTTGCATGGTGGGGAGGCAAAATCAAGTGCCGCAGAGCGGAGTGGCTTGCCAGTGTTTGGGGCTGGGGGTTACAGAGATCAGGTGGAGGTTAGAAGAGAAACTGGTGCCATCTTGGGAGGGGAGGTAGATAAGAAAGAGGTCAGAGGAGGAGAGAAATGGAGGAAGGAAAATCAAGTACCACAGTGTGGTTTGTTTAAAAAACTGGCAAAGTTCAGGCATGGGAAGGAACAGTCAGCATGTTGAACTGAGGTGCAAGTGAGGGTGTTGTCCTTTTTCTTGAATTGATGGAAACTCTGAACTGATTGATTAGCCTGTTCTTGTCCTGTTTACGGTCCACTGTCAAGCAGTTCTCTGTTGGGGTGGAAATAAGTGTCACTGATTGTGCTCAGTTGCTGGAGTAGAAGGAGTGGTAAGAAGTGCTGCTGAGTGCAGCTCTATGGGAGAGGGGGTGCGAAAAGAAGAACAGAAAGTTGGGGGAGGGGGTACATTGTACATTCAGAAATTACCATTCATCTATATCAAAATGAATGTGAAGCTCTCCATTCCAATCACTCCAGGGATCACTACTGCAGAAAACAGTGCGATGGGGGGAGGGGGAGAAGAAGGAAATGCATTTTAGTAAATGGGGAGGATGCAGAGAGATTTGCAGAAATTATGCTTCAATTCCACTCCCCTGTAACAACACAGCAGTGTTGTGTTATGAATTCCAGTCAGACTCCTTCTTCTAACAGAATATGTTTTCATAGCTCTGATATTATGCAGCCGTAAAAACAGTATGAAGATATCCCAGAAAAGGCTTAAATATACATAGGTTTCTGGGTAGGGTAGCATTTCTGGGTGGCACAACCCTACTCACATTGGCTTGTAGCATGGCATAGCATCATATAGCCAATGTGCACCTGTCCTTTGTTGTCCAAGTTGCATGACTGTGTGGCCTGGCAACAGATCTCTGCCTGTGAGCATATAAGGCATCCTTTCTCATATTAACACTGTTGATTGTGATGTCCCACAAGGGTCTATTTTTGTTCCAGTGTTATTCTGCATGTTCATCAATGACCTTCTATCAGCCATCACGAGTAGTTCTGTGCTGATGATACAGTATTTTATGCTAAGACTACAGTACATCCATCAGTGAATGAGGCAGGGACCTACAAGCTGATTTCTGCAACCTACACCATTGGTTTAATGCATATCATTTATGAAAACAATAATCCACAAGAAGATGCACCATAAGACAAACCAGACTGCATGCCCCAGGTGAATGCAAAACAAAAGGCACTGCCAAGTGCTTTTAATCACCTTGGATATGCAGTAAAATCTGTCTTACTGCACACTATGGAGTGGGTTATTTTATTCATAAAGCAGCTTGTTTAGGCAGAAAAATTCTGAGAAAGACATTTTAAAAGATGCACAGTAAGACAAATCTTACTTCAGCCACATTATGAAGCTTAGCCAATCAGGTTTGTTCTTTTCTCACAGTCATTTTTTTAATGTTAAATCCATGCTGTTTGGGATGTAGAGGAAACTTTTTTTTCTCACACCTGATAAATCAGTTTAGGACATGGAACTTTTTTATGTGCATGACTCCAAAGGATGGTAGAATAACAGAGTGACTTTTTGCCCCTGTTTTGCACTACCACACTTTGCAGCTGTGCATTAGGGCTGAAAACATTACCAATCCATAACAGTTTCTCACTAAAAAATGGAACTTTCTGTATTGATTCACTCAGCCTTTCCAACGGAGGATGCTTTTTCCATGCTTAAGCACTACATGCAGTCTGTCACCAAGAGATAAATAATAATGTAATGGGCAACCATGCAGAACAAGACTATGTTTCCATCAAAGAGTTCTGATGACACCAACAATAGGTCACTGATGACATTAGAAATTAAACCCCAAGATGGAAACACATGCCATGCTGTGCAAGGTTGCCCATGTGTTACGTTTTATAGGTTTAAAACATTTTTTGAGGAAGGGTGTGTGACCTTCACCACCCTTATCTGTTAGCTCTATCCATCTTACAAAAAAAGGCGCTGCAATCCATCATTATTTCACAACTACTAAACAATATATTTTTAGATACAACGTCTTCTATCCATACATTTATTTTTCATTTATTTATTTATTATTTTGTCTTTTTACAATTAAAGAGAATTTATTGAGGAACAATTTGTTCTGTTCATTTCCTTTTGAACACTGTGGCACGTAATGATCCAAATGCTATTGAGATTGAAAATGGGTGGTCCGAATTAAATAAGAATCAAACAGTTATAGCACCCCTCCCCAATGCTGCTCAAAGAGTCTGCAAATCATTTAAAGTTATTCCATTGTCATACTCACTTCCTGCCTTCATTCCATTATTTTTAAGGGGTTTTTGGTCTCATTATCCATCTGTATCATGATTAGATTAACTGCTGCTGGCAAGGTGCCTTCCCTCTTAGGTCACATATCTACGTTATCATCACCATGAAAATTTAGACTGGTTCAGCTTTAATCAGGAGTACATGGTGCCAAAGAGCCTCTCACACAATCTGCAAAGGCTAAGAATAGAAGATACAGACAGGTGCTTCATCATTCTCTGGACTCATCACTGTGCCTTATCTGTAGTTCAACACAATGAAAAACAAACCAGCCTTTACATGATCTTATGGATTTAGGTCATGATGGACTCAAATTAAGAACGCAAGCTAAAAAGACAAAGAACTTAAAGCAGAACCAGTTTAAATGTTCATGGTGATTTGCATCTACATCTCATGGAGCTCTGCATTATGGGAGAATGTGTGAATTTGCATTTTGTTTTAGAAGCCTGGCTTTGTTGCAAATGTCCTTTTTAGATAACCCTTGCTTCAGTGTTTTTGTGCTGAGATTCTTTGTCTTTTTACCTTGTCTTCTTATGTTGGGCCTACCATGACCCAAACCCATAAGATCACAAAAGGGGTGGTTTATTTTCTCCTGGGTTGAGATACAGATGAGGTGTACTGATAAGTGATGAAAAGGATGAAACAAGTGTCTGTATCTTCAGTTCTCAGCCTCTGTCGATTGTGTGAGAGGCCCTTTGGCCCACACACTCTTGCTTAAACCAGAACCAGTCTAAATTTTCATGGTGATTGCACATACGGTCCATGATTCTTTTCATAATGGTAGTATTTGTGATTATATATAATTAAGGGATATGCAGGGAGGACCTGTGTGATACATAATTCATTTAAACTGGTGCTGTCTGATCTTAGGTAGATTACACAGATTACATAGATAATACAGAGCATTAAAGACTCTAGTCCATGAGCTCGTCAATCATAATTTATGTATACCCATTAATATTTTTACTTAAAAGAAATTTATCTAAATTTGTTTTAAATCCCAACATTGTTTTACTCTCCACAACCTCACAAGGCAGCACATTCCAAATTTCTGTTACCCTATTGTTTAACTAATATTTCCTTTTATTTGTTCTATATCTATCCTTTATTAATTGGTGACAATGTGCTCTAGTATTATATGGTTGGTCCCTTTTTACTAGGCCTAAGAGATCCCACAATTTGATATCGGTCAGTGCTCTGTAAATCAAACACACATCTCCTCTCATTCTACGATACTCCAATGAGTACAACCCCAAATACTGCAGTCTCTGCTCGTAGCTTACTCCCTCCCTCTGTCCCTTTTATCCTTTTGGTGGCTCTCCTCTGCACCCTTTCCATCATTCCAACATCACCCTTTTTATATGGGGCCCAGAACTGAACACAGTACTCCACATGGGGACACACCAGTGCATTATACAAGGGCATCACAATCTCCTTGTCTCTACATTTGATGTGTCTCTGTATACAGTATGTTATACTGCAAGCCTTTTTTAGAGCTGTGTTGCATTGTAAACTAAAACTAAGATCACTGTTAATAATGATTCCCAGATCTTTTTCTTTACCTACAGCCTTTAATACAAAACCACCCAAGGTATATTGGAACTGATTATTTTTCTTTCCAAAGTGCATAACTGTGCACTTATCAATATTAAAGATAGATTGCTTCAGGGAGGCCCACATATCCAAATTATTTAGAGCTGTTTGTAAGATGAACTGTTCCTCCATATTATTTACCGGACACCCAATCCTAGTGTCATCTGCAAATTTAGACAACCAAACCCCTGAATGGACCTGCATGGCTGATATATATAAATTAAACAGACATGGTCCCAATACCAAACCCTGGGGGATACCACTAGTCACTCTAGCCTGGTCAGAAAATTCCGCTTTAATACAGACCTTCTGGCCTCTATTTTTAAGCCACGCCTGAACCCATTTTGGTACCCAAACTGGGAGATTTAACTCCAACAGTGATTTCACAAGCTCTTCATGGGAGACTTTGTCAAAAGCATTAGCAAAGTCCAGGAAAATCACATCAACCCGGTTTCTATGAGTGTGCATAAATCATGTATCACACAAGGTCCCCCCTGCATATTCCATTTATACAATAGGAGAAGACTTAGTGTGATACTTTATTTTATTTTTATAGTTTTAAATTTTTTTCTATGTACTGTTTAGGGGGTTATTTTGTGAAAAGATGCAGCTCCATTTTTTGTAAGTGCCGCTGTCATGGCCATTTCCATAGAGGCAGCATCATGACATTGTGTCCAAGCTGCAACGTCATAGGTCACTGGTGGTTGCAGTGGCCGAGCAAAAAATTCTCAGCCAATATGGTGGTTGAGTTTAGTGAATGGAGACTGAGGACAGTTTTCAGCTGAGGAATGAAGTACTGGTTTGGAGAAAGAAGATTTTTTTAAACAGTTTATCATATTTAAATTTATGTTGTCTAGTACTGGTGGTGTTTTGTGGGCCACAGGTGAGGCAGTCAGAAATGATGGGAGTAGCCAATACCACTACTGGAGTGAGCAGTACTGGCAGCTGTGGGCAGCAAGAGAGAGAAGAATGAGCTGTGTGATTTTGTTTTTTAAAACAATATATGTCATGCAGCAGCTTTCAGGGCAAAGAATTCAAGAAATGGAGGAGCTTTGAGAGAGAGTGGAGCAGAAGACAAAACCGGCTAGTGGAAGCGACTAGGAGAACAAGCATGCACTGTGGACTGGTAGGAGAGACAAGTGGCGGTTGGTTTGGAGGCACAGTTATTATATAGTTTTTTAATGGTACTGCTTCAAATTAATGTTATGAGTGCATGCTGAGAATAGACAAGCAAAAGAAAATTTATGTGGTAGGGAAAAAGGGAAGTTGCAGCCTGCAGTGTGGTTTAAAACTTGTGTTGTGGGAAACTGAAAGTGATTGTTGGGGCCAGAAGAAGTGCCAGCGTGTGTGTGTGGGGGGGGGGGCAGCTGTGTGTGATGTGGTATCTGTGTACACAAACATAAACTTCTACATAAATAAAAAAAGTTACTCAGATAAACAAATTTATCACACTCCATGTATGTCCACACCTATTGAATATATGGTAGCATGGTAGTACTACCATAGTTAGAGTTGAGGAGCCATTTCTATGTTAAACCCCAAAATTTTGCACCTTAATAACTTTGCAACCGTTTGATGGATTTGCCTGAAATTTGGAATACATGATCAAGAACCATATGCCTTGGCATCTGCCAAGTTTTGTACTGGTTGGATACATGGCTGTGGAGTTATTAAGCATGATTTGTGTGCATGTTTACGCTTTTTCTGGAATTCTGCGATGCGTGCAGGTGCATAGTTTGCGCGACCAGCCCAAAATCTTCAGGGAACATGCGGCCAAGGTCCCCGATGTGCCTTTTGAAGATTTGGTGAAAAATAGTAAGCGGTTCAAAAGTTATTCAGAAAACAATTTCCCATTATAAGTCAATGGGAAAAGTTAACAAAAAGTTCAACACTTTCGCAAGTGCATTTTTACTTTCGTAAATGGGCCTGTTACTTTCACAAATTGGCCATTTTGTTTTCAGTTGGTGATCAGAAAAATGCTTGGCATTTAAATTTGGGACCCTCTATCAACCTAATTCTTGTTGTATTCACCTAGTCGAACCCTGAGGATGCTAGCCATGTCTTTATTTTGGGGTAAAACACCCCAGAAATATGTTTTTCAAATTTCTGGAAAAAGTATTTCGCAGTACTTTCGTGTCGCTTCTAGTGGTGCAATTTTTATAAAGTCAGAAATCAAGGACAGTAGTTTTCTAGTCTGTGGGAAAATGACAGCAATTCTTTGGCACTGCACTGCAAAAGAACGGTTGGGAGTTTTTGGCTGAAATTTGGAGAGAACGCAGCCGACATCTCACAGATGTGCCTTTCAGTATTGTATTGAAAAAATATTACATGGCAGCAAAGTTATGGCACTCCAAATTTGACAGTTTTCCCCATAGGATAACATTACAGCGCCCGACGCATTACAGGAATCCTTTGGCACCCTGCTGCAAAATAACGGTTTGGTCTTTTTTCCTGAAATTTGGAGGGAAGACAGCCAACAGCCCACAGATGTGCCTTTCAGTGGTTTGGTGAAAAAATATTACAGGGAGGCAAAGTTATGGTGCTCGAACTTCTCTTTTTCCCATAGGATAACATCACGGCCAAGACCTTTCAGGCCCGTAGATCTTGGAACGTTCGACACGGACTTTTCGCTTTAGTAAAGTACAGTACAAAACTAGCCAGGACAGTCATAAATCATATGACTTTTAAATTTTTTTTCCACGTCATATGGTTCCTGAGATATAACCTATCTAGTATTCCAAGTCCTCATTTTCTGCTCCGATACCCATTATTATGCATACATTCTTTGTACTCACTGTCTTTCTCTATTCAGCTTTTGGGGAAAACCAACCTGTGCGCTTACATTACTGTTACCGTTGCCCTTTCCGCTTGCAGTTCCGTGCCCGTTTCACTTACCGTTGACGTCTACGCCACCATGTGCGTCCCTTTCTGTTCTCATTCATGCTTGCGTTACCTTGTCGCGCCACTGTTAGCGCTTCTGTTTAGCATTGCTGTTCCTGTTACTATGCCACAAGACATTATGTGGTGGGACCCTATATGCGTTATCCCTTGCTTTTCATTTGTGCTTGTGTTTCTTGTAATTTTTGCCATTTGTGTCTACAGTACTGTTTCTCTTTCTGTTTCACTTTGCATCACCATGCCATTGACATTTCCGTTTGCAGGCACCATGTTACTGTGACAACACATCACGTGGCAGACCGTTCCGCCTATGCCACGATGCGTTCACTCCTTTCTGTTCTCATTCATACTTTGCGTTACCCTGTGAGCCACTGTTAGTGCTTCTGTTTCGCGTTGCTGTTCCTATTACTATGCCACAAGACATTATGTGGTGGGAGCGCAGGGCCCTATGTGCGTTATCCTTTGTGTTTTCATTTGTGCTTGCGTTTCTGTTATTTTTTGCCATTTGTGTCTACAGTACTGTTTCTCTTTCTGTTTCACTTTGCGTCACCATGCACATTGACATTTCCATTTGCAGACACCATGTTACTATGTGACAACACATCACGTGGCAGACCATTCCCGTCTATGCCATCGTGTGCGTTACCCTTTCTGATCTCATTCGCACTTGCGTTACCATGTGTGCCACTGTTAGCACTTCTATTTGCATTGCTGTTCCTGTTACTATGCCACAAGACATCATTTCGGGCCCTGCACTCCCCCCGACACACTACATTCACTATTTCTCATTATCATTCTCAAAAAGAAGGGAAATTAGAGGCAAAAAACTCCGTTTAATGCATTAGTTAGGGTTGTTCCACAGCGACAAAGTGAGAAATTACGCTGTTAGGGTTGAAAACCCTAACTCGAATTCACCCCCAGCACCACACACACACAGACACACACATGCAAGTATGGGGGAGGACCAAGTCAACACAACCAATGACAGACATCCAGCAGCAGGTGACAGAAATAACAAACAATTGTCTAAATGTACTACGAGACATCCCCACCCACCTGACCAGGTACTGCATGTTCAGTGGAGATCAACAGCAAAACTGAGGCCATGTACACCAAACGTACACAGCCTTGATTGCAGCTGCACACAATGTACCACACTTAGTAGTTGCATGGCCTTACCTACCGATGCCCCACACCAGACCACACCACATGTGGTGGGCCACCTGAGCAATAGAGTTGAGCAAAACCAAGGAGTTGTACAGGTATAATATCTCTGATTATAACAAGGGTTTGAGAAATGCAGCTTTCTAGTTGACTGTAAACATTGTAACAGCCTTATGTTTAGTTTTATTAAGATACATGTAGAGCCTAACCATATGATGAACATGGTTTAATGTTGTTTAAAAAAACAGTTTTATTATGATAGCAATAAGCCACTCCCAGGTATTATGTTAATGGTCAGTTTATCACTGTCTAGTGACATGTGGCACTCGGCTACGCCTCATTCAACATTAAACCCCTACAGGGTGATTAACAGACCATTTAACATAACTGTTGGTCATGCCTTATTGCTTAATTGTCTTTATGAGTAGATACTCTCCTTCTGCTAGGCACTGCAGCAGCTTTGCAACACAGTGTCCCACCCAGTTACACCATACATTGTCTAGTTACTGGAGAATGGCTGTGAATATGAACTCATGAAGATGAACAGTGTAACTTGATCATTACAGTCATAGAAACCTTAGTGTGATTATAACTGACAGAGTCAGTGATGAGAATAACCCTGCTGTCCTAGTACACTTACCCCATTGTGAGTTAAATCAATACTAAAAGACATTCTGTTTATATCTACACTATACCTACTTGATTCCTGTTGTACCACAATTAACATAGTTATCACTTTGATAGCATCAGTGACAGAAGTGTGGCAAACCCAAACACTAGGCATACAGCCTGAGTATGAAACAACTGTTAAAAAATTACACTGTGTCCATAAGTGGCATAGATCACTCATTGCAACAATAGTAAATGTATCACTATTTGAATAAGTTAGTCATCACAGATGCAATGAGATTGTCTTTCTCAGGTACAACATACTCAGTAAGTGCCTACAGGAAAATCTATCCTATAGACATCTCCGATACAGGTACGTCATTGTTGGCTCAGTAGTGCTATGATATTTAGAAGTTGCTTGGCCTGATCCATGCAATTACATTGTTTCTTACAAAGAATACTTACTGCATCTTTAGTATTGAAACACACTGAAGGTCTATGTATGTACATCAGCAGTACACCTTCATCAGTAAGAATGCATCTGATACTGGCAGTCACAATTTCTGGCGTTGAACAGGCAATGCTTTTCCATACGTTTACATCAGCCTCTCTATCTTGAGTAAACAGTTGCAGTAAATGTACTACTATGTAAATCACATACTAAATGTAACACTACTTTTATCTTGAGCATGCTAGTGTCTTGTAGTTAATTTATGTACTTCTCTTAATTAATGTATACTCACTAGTGTTAAAACCTTTCTACAACTGTCATCATGCACCTTCAGCATTTATATTGACTAACGGCACAGTACCAGTTGTGGTGTGGTGTGAGGCATTGGTAGGTAAGGCCATGCAACTACTAAGTGTAGTGCGTGTGTGCAGCTGCAATCAGGGATGTATCGTTTGGTGTACATGGCCTCAGTTTTGCTGTTGATCTCCACTGAGCATGCAGTACCTGGTCAGGTGGGTGGGGATGTCTCGTAGTACATTTAGACAATTGTTTGTTATTTCTGTCACCTGCTGCTGGATGTCTGTCATTGGTTGTGTTGACTTGGTCCTCCCCATACTTGCATGTGTCTGTGTGTGTGTGTGGTGGTGCTGGGGGTGAATTCGGAGTTAGGGTTTTCAACCCTAACAGCGAATTTCCTCACATTTGTTGCTGTGGAACAACCCTAACTAATGCATTAAACAGAGTTTTTTGCCTCTAATATACATATACATATGTAGGTGCCACTTATATCATACACGTATAAGCCAGATAGCTGCTTATAAATGATAACTCTACTTTCACAAACTGCTGCCACATGGTTCCAATGTTAAACCTATCTCTTATAACGTATTACTGGCACCTGCTATACCAGACACCGGGTCATCCTGATTGGGTGTTATTAGGCAGCAGGGAGCTCATTGTCACCCACTCTGACACACTAGAGTTCCCTTATTGTCTGTCTGACTACATCATTGATCAGCTGATGAACAGGTGGTAATGCTTCTAATGCCATGGTGCCACTGTTAAGTATCTTAATCAGTTCCTGACTCCTTAATCCCACAATGCTCTAATGCTATAGACTCCAAGGCTCAGATACAGGTTCAGTGACAGCCTCATTAAATCTAAAGTAGGCTAATAGTTAGAAATCATTTTTAAATCAGCAAAAATCAGCTGAAATCTAAACTGTCATGCTGAGAAGAGAAAATGTGATAGCAGTCACACTGTGCTGGCTTCTTCTTAGCTGTTCCTTGATTCGTTGGGTTAGGTTGCTAACTGCTACAGTGCTAACCAAAACTGATATGCATACTGTTAACTGATATACAAATGATACAGTAAATGAATTTAGACAATGTAAGAGCTGAATATAAGTATGAAATCAAAATGTAAGTAAAATGGTGCCACTCTTCTTCATAACTACACAGTTTCAGCAGGATGGTTAAGTTTAACTTAAAGAAAAACTGATGCCACACTAAGGAATTGCCTGTCCGAGGAGCTAAATATGGTATAATTTTGTTTTTTGTGCAATAATTAAACAAAGACTTACATTTGAAAGCCAGGTCATAACTTCTGAGTACTAGCTGAGCAGCTACTGAGCACTGCAGCCACACCTCTAAAAATAGCACTTTGATGATGCAAAGTGGGGAACAGGGCAATAGGCGTGCTATATATAGAACAGTGAGATCAGGGAAGGGGGATATTATATATACCCACAGCATCTTTGTCGCCAGTTACATATACTGTATATGGAGCTGTAACATAACAGGTACACTGATGACATAATATTGGAAGTTGTGAGCTGGGCTTTCAAATTTAAGCCATCATTTATTACTGTGCAAAAAATAAAATTATACACTAGATTAGCTTTTTGGACAGGCAACTCCTTAACAAGAGTTGTCTGCCCTGAATATGTCAGCTGCTCTTTAATTTATTTCTGAATGCCATAACACTATAACAATTACAAACTCATGGGGCAGTGTATCTGGCCATAGAAACACAGAACATAGAAACATAGGCTTGACAGCAGATAAGGACCGCTTGGCCCACCTAGTTTGCTCATTTCCCTACCTACAGGATAAGCTGCAGATCCTAGTTAACCAACAGCCTATTTCTTCCTACCCCCACAAAAATTGCCTTATTGTCTGTCCCATGCATTCTTGAATTCTCCCACAGTTTTAGACCCCACAACCTTCTCAGGAAGGCTGTTCCATGAGCCCACCACCCTCTCTGTGAAAAAATACTTCCTCACATTGCCCCTGAACTGTCCCCCCTCTATCTTCAAATTGTGTCACCTTGTTCTTGCACATCTCTTTTTCTGAAAGATGCTACCCTCTTGGACTTTGTTGATTCCACTGAGGTACTTAAAAGTTTCTATCATGTCCCCTTTCCTCAAGGGTATACATATTAAGCTCCTTTAGTCTCTCCTCATATGGCTTCTCTTGCAGACCCTGCACCATTTTAGCTGCCCTCCTCTGGACTACCTCTATCCTGTCTATGTCCTTGCGGGGATGGGGTCTCCAGAACTGGATGCAGTACTCCAGATGGGGTCTCACCAACTGTCTGTACAGAGGGATAACAACTTCTTGTTTTCTGCTGGTGATGCCTCTCCCTACACATCCCAGTATCCCCAGCCCTCCCTACTGCCTTCTCACATTGCTTGCTAACCTTAAGGTCATCTGATATGATTACCCCAGGTCCCTTTCCATTTTTGTTGTTGTTACTACTGCCCCCCCATTGTGTAATCTTCTCCCAGGTTTTTGTTTCTCAGGTGCATTATTTTGCACTTCTTTGCACTGAATCCAAGCTGCCATACTTCTAACCATTCCTCCAGCCTTGTCAAGTCCCTTCTCATCCTTTCCATGCCTCCTTGTGTATCAACCCTGTTGCAGATTTGTGTGTCATCTGCAAAGAGGCATACTTTTCCTTCCAGTCCCTCTGCAATGTCACTTATAAAGACATTAAAAAGGACTGGACCCAGTGCTGAACCCTGTGGTACCCCGCTAGTAACTCCTCTTTCTTCAGAGTGGACTCCACTTACAATTACCTTCTGTGTCCTGTTGTCCAGCCAATGTTTTACCCAGGCTACCACACTGGGACCCACTCCCAGGCTGGTTAATTTGACTATTAATCTTTTGTGTGGGACTGTGTCAAATGCCTTGCTAAAGTCTAGGTAGGCCATATCCACAGCCCCTCCCTGGTCTACTACTTTGGTCACCCAGTCAAAGAAATCAATTAGATTCATCTGACATGATCTTCCCGCTGTGAACCCATACTGCCTTGGGTCCTGTGCCCCACTGGCCTCTAGGTACTCAACAATTCTTCCCTTCAGATGTGATTCCATCACTTTCCCTACCACAGAGGTTAAACTGACAGGTCTGTAGTTTCCTAGCTCTGTCTTGCTACCACTTTTGTGAAGGGGAATCACATCTGCCTTCCTCCAGTCCTCAGGTACCACACCATCCTCCCATGATTTGTTAAAAAGGGTAGTCAGTGGTTTCACTAGTTCTCCCCTTAATTCTTTTAGAATTCTAGGGTGAATTTCATCAGGCCCCATTGCTTTGTCCACCTTCAGTTTTAGGAGTTCTTTCAGAACCCTTTCTTCTGTGAAAGGACTGGGATCAACCCCTATCCAGAGTGCTTCTGTTACTTGGATTAGGCAGTTCTCCCTCCTCCTCTTTTGTGAATACTGAGCAGAAATATTCATTCAGTATCCATGACATATCTGGATATAATCAGCATATACTGCGGTGCTAATGCAATAATTTTATTATTTATTAAAAGATCGGAATTACAATCCTTTGAGTCAGGGACTCATTTACAAAGACTCCTCATCAGGGAAGTACAGTACAAACAAGAGAACAAGAACAGTACATGTATTACATAAGAATGCAAAGGGTAACAACAACCCAGAGTCAAACATAGTACAAAACTGTGAGCAATTAAATAGTTTTTGGCAGACACACTTCAAACATTGTACAAGAATTCATAACCGTAAAACAGTTACCAGTGGTAACAGGTACAAGCATCAGTAATAGTTAAAACAGGGTAGAGAGGGGAAGAGAAGAGAGGTCAAAGGGGGGAACAGAAGAAAGTAGCAGAAATTTTCTTAGAACTTATGATATGAGAGACAGCATGTAGGCTAGTAGACAGATCAGGAGCAGTCAAGCTGGTGGAGAGGAGAAACCCTCCAAGTTTGAGTTTAAATGGGCCGAGGTTCTTCTCAGCAGAGTTGTCAGGGGGGAGCCCATTTAGCCAGAGTGACACCTTGTGGCAGAAAGCACGTTGCCCCTGGGATGTTCTGCAGAAAGGGACAGGCAGTGGGTCACTGGAGGAATCTCAGGTGTCCCTAGAGGTGGGTGCTTGTTGGATGAGGTTACTGAGCCCTGGGGGTTCATGTCCATTGGCAATCTTCCTGGCGAGGAGGCAAGTATGGCATTTCAGCTGGTCACCAAAGCTGAGCCAGTTGGTAAGCCAATAAAGATCACAGGTGTGAGTCATTCTATTGGACCCTGTGACAAGGCAGCAGGCTCTGTTCAAGGTGACCTTTATCCTTCGGAGGATGGTGTTTTCAGCTCTCCCATAGAAGATGATTCCATAATCCACTATGGAAAAGACAGAGAGGGTAACCACTAGGTGGAGGGCTGCAGGGGGCATACAATGTTTGTGCTGATATAGCAGTCCAATTCTTGCATTTGCAGAAGAGCTAACAAGGTGGTTATTCTCATGATAGGTGAGAGCGGAGTCTAGGGCGCCATTCAGATACTTAAAAGAGGTCACTTGTTCTAGGGGGAGTTGTAGACAGTTAAGAATGTGGGGCTCATCCCTGTATTTGTTTTGGCAGTGGGAGAAGAACATGGCCTTGTTTTTTTTGTAATTTAACACAAGTTTATTAGCATGGAGCCAGGCTTTGGTTTCTGTGAAAAGACTCTGAAGGGCATGTTGAAGAGGGTGGAGGTCAAGATGACTGCTGAAAATTACAGCGTCATCCGAGCAAAGAAGTATATGACCAAAGCATGCTTTGGGGAGGGAGTTAAGAAAGAGGCTAAAGAGAAGTGTCCCCAGGATGGATCCCTTGGGGATGCCTGAGTGAACCAGCAAGCTATCTGACAAAGTGTTGTTTATTTTGACATGCTGAGATCTGCCACTAAGGTAGCTTTTGAACTAGGAGATAGGTTCAGTAGCCAAACCTAATGTGAAGAGGGAGTCAAGTAGGAGAGAATGATTAACTTTGTTGAAAGCCTTAGTCAGGTCTATGTAAATAGACCCAACTAGGCATCCATGGTCTAGGGCTTTGTGCACATAGGTGATGTATTACAGCAGTGCAGTTGTAGTACTGTGCTCCTTTCTGAAGCCATGCAGTTCTTTACAGAGGAGGTTGTATTTAGTCAGGTAGTCAGTGTGCTGGTCCGAGAAAATTTTTTCCGGTGCCTTGTGGAGGGGGGGGTGGAGAATGGAAATTGGGCAGTAATTATTCAGAAAGGTGCAATCTCCTCCTATAAGAATAGATGTGATAACACCCACCTTCCATCGGCAGGGGAACTGGCCAAGACAGAGGGAGATACCTAATGAACTGGAGCTAGCCCTCATACTCATATTCACTAATAAGGTAAAATGGACAGCCGTCTATCACTCTCAGAGTAGTCCATCTATCGGTCTATCTATCTATCTGTCTGTCTATTTGTATATTTTTCTTATACGCCTTCTCCTCAAGGGTGACCTCATCTATACTGCTGCTGCTCTCTCTAATGTCCAGAAACATCTGTTATCTCCATGGGCTGCCAAATGATTTCTGTTGTATCACTGTTGTATCAACAGTACATAATGCTTATGACAGTATTTAAGTCACTGTAACTCATTTCATCATTCTCTGTATCACTCATTTAAAGGTTGTTAATTAATGTACTATTGTATTTTATCATTTGTTACATACTGTATATATATTTATAGTTGTATTTCCCTTCCCCCAGGACACATCTGGAAATGAGCCTTGGCTGAGTGTGCCATCCTAGTGAAACTCTTTTAATTAAATAAAAATATCTATCTATCAATTGATCGACAGCAGCACCGTACTGGGAGGAGGACATAACTGCAGACACTGGGAGTGGGCTCTCCAGTATCCCACACTGGTGGGGGGTGCTTCTATCTGCCAACACGGGGATTGGGCACCTCAATAATGGCAAAAGCTTTTTTTTATTAAAACATGACTTGGCCCCATAGGAGGCAGTAAAAAAAGAAAACCTCCTTTTATTAGGTAAACACCAACAGGTGCTTACCTAAATTGGGGCATAGGAACACAATTCTGAGCTTATTTGGCCCAAAAAGTGGCCAGAAAAGTTTTTTTTTTTTTTTACAGTGGCCAATGTTTTGTTTTGAATTGCAGTAGTGCCAGAAATTTTGACAGTGTTTGTGAAACAGTGCTGAATTTGCAGCAGTTCTTTAAGTAACAGTGCTATTAGTTACACAAAATTAAGCACACTTACGCCAGTTTCACAAAAGAAGTGCCACAAATTGCAGCACTAGTAATGGCCAAAATGCAGAAAATCTATTTCCGGACACTATTTTGAAAAAATAATGCCAGGAGTATGTTCCTTGGGCCTCGATTAGGTAAACACAACTATTGATGTTTACCAAGGGGCATTATTTTTTGAATTATTACATTTTTTTGTGTCGCTAACTAAAAGCAAGATGGCAGAAGCACGACATTACTCAACCCTTTTATGGCAGTAAAAAGTGCTTTTGAGGTGGACATATATATTTTGTTTCCATAGGCTATATGCAATGCAGCAATGATGCAGTATATCATAAAATGCTGCAGTATACTACATAGAGCAGTATATTTTAATGGTAAGTGAGAATATTTGCTTGGTTATCCACTTAGAATGAGAATATCTTTATATGTTCACTATAGGTCCAAGCCAAGCAAACATATCAGGGTTATTTGGTGAAGAGAGAGAGAGAGAGATAGTTGGACAGATATCTATATTCTGTACATGGATGGATTCATGGAATGATGGATAGATATATACTGTAGATGGATGGATGGTTGGAGGGATGGATGAATGCATGGATGGATTAATGGATAGATGGATACATACTGTAGATACAGATGGATGGATAGATGGATAAAGGGATAAACAGATAGATAGATAGATAGATAGATAGATAGATAGATAGATAATGATAGATGGATGATAGATGAATAGATGGATAGGGTTGTATGTGATCATGGTGATCACGAAACCGTAATTGCCATTAGGGTGAGTGTACATCCGTCGAAAATCAAAACAGCAGTGTACACTCCCAGCAAGATAACTCGCTCTAGGTATTTATGTGGGGGGCTTTGCGCCCCACACCCACCTCACTAAAACTAACCTACCCTAGGAGGGGGGGTGCATGTTGGGGTGGGGGACAACCACAATTAAAATAAAATTAACACCTGCTCCTATAAAGAGCACAAAATATTGTGCTCCTCCCCAGCCCTGAACCCTACATCCTCCCCTCTATAGCCAGCCACCCTCATCACCATGCCACGCAGCCAGCTCGGTGGCTTCCCACCTCACCACCCCTCACATACCTTTCCTCCTCTTCTGGCCTGTGTGTTGCCCTTTGCCCTGTCCTTTCCCAGTACTACCCTTTCAGGGTAGCTGACATTGCAGGAGCTGAGACTGAGTCACTCATATTTGAGTCACTCAGTCTCTGTCGCCATGTTAATGGTATACCAGTGGATAGATATACACTGTAGACAGCTAGATAGATGGATGGATAGATGGGGACAGATGGATGGATGGAAAGATAGATCGATGGCTAGATGGATAGGTATATACTGTAGCTAGATGGATGGGTAGATATGTACTATAGATAGCTGGATGGGAATATATAGATGACTGGATAGATAGATAGATAGATAGATAGATAGATAGATAGATAGATAGATAGATAGATTGGTGGATGCATTGATGGATGGATAACTATATTCTGTAAATAGATGGATGCATTGACAGATGGATAGATATATACTGTAGACAGATGGTTGACTGGATGGTTGGATGGATGGATGGATGAATAAATGGATGGGTGGATGAATGGATAGATAGAGGGATAGATATACACTGTAGATATGGATTGATGGATGGATGACTAGATGGGTCAGTAGACTGATGGACAGATGGATAAATAAATACTGTAGATATCTAGATAGATGGATAGATCTATGAATGGATAGATAGGTGGATAGATGTATATGTATTATACTGGCACGGTAGTGCCAGCATAGTTAGAGTTGCCTGGCCACTTCTATGTTAAACCCAAAATGTTGCACTTTAATAACCTTGCAACCTTTCATCCGATTTGCCTGAAGGTTTGTATGCCCCATCTGTATCTTTAGATCTGGCAAGTTTCGTTCCGGTTGGATGTGTGGTTGCTGAGCTGCAAAGTGCCCAAAATTGTGAAATGTACCATTTTTTTGCAAATTCTTTGCTTGTCTGTAAGTCCAAAATGCTTTGGGGGTGTGGTCTGAAATTGCTAGGGTAGATGAGGTCTGGATCACTGATGTGCCTTTTGAAGGTTTGGTGAAAAATTATGAAAACGTTCAAATGTTATAAAAGTTTAAAGTTTTCTATTATAGCCTATGGAAACAAAATATATATGTCCACCTCAAAAGCACTTTTTACTGCCATAAAAGGGTTGAGTAATGTCATGCTTCTGCCATCTTGCTTTTAGTTAGTGACACAAAAAAATGTAATAATTCAAAAAATAATGCCCCTTGGTAAACATCAATAGTTGTGTTTACCTAATCGAGGCCCGAGGAACATACTCCTGGCACTATTTTTTCAAAATAGTGTCCGGAAATAGATTTTCTGCATTTTGGCCATTACTAGTGCTGCAATTTGTGGCACTTCTTTTGTGAAACTGACGTACATTGTGGCAATTTTCGTGTAACTAATGGCACTGTTGAGCAAGAACTGCTGCAAATTGCGGCACTGTTTCACAAACACTGTCAAAATTTCTGGCACTACTGCAATTCAAAACAAAACATTGGCCCCTGTAAAAAAAAAAACTTTTCTGGCCACTTTTTGGGCTAAATAAGCTCAGAATTGTGTTCCTATGCTCCTATTTAGGTAAGCACCTGTTGGTGTTTACCTAATAAAAGAAGGTTTTCTTTTTTTACTGCCTCCTATGGGGCCAAGTCATGTTTTAATAAAAAAAGCTTTTGCCAATATTGAGGTGCCCAATCCCCGTGTTGGCAGGTAGAAGCACCCCCCCACCAGTGTGGGATACTGGAGAGCCCACTCCCAGTGTCTGCAGTTATGTCCTCCTCCCAGTACTGTGGGACACTGGGGAGTCCACCCCCAGTGTTCAGAAATATATATATATATTTTTTTTGTTACATTCTTTTTTCCGACATTGGGATGTCCAATCCTCATAATGGCAATACAACACCCAACAGTGTGGGACATGGAGGAAACCACTTCCAATGTCCTCAGTTATCTTCCCCCGTACTGTGGGACACTAGAGAGCCCACTCCCAGTGCCCCGAAATACTCCTAAAGGTTATTCCTTTAAAAAATAAAAAGTCCCCTGACATCTTTTTTCAAAAAGCCTGAAAAAATAAAATGGTCCTCATCATCTCCCTGCCCTCCCCATCCCACCCCACCCACTGAGCACCTACCACACCACCCACCCCCTGCCCTATACTTACCACTGAAGAGCATCAGCTGTCATCTTGTGTGGACCAGGATCCATCAGCACTCTTCAAAGCCAAACTGAAGAACCAAGGTAAGTGCTGTATAATGTCTGTCAATTGTGTTTTGAACTTATGTTGATATCTCAGCCATTTTACGGTATTTTCTCACCAAATTTTCAACATGGGATTTTTGCGATCCCACCTCATGAACACTGTCACTGTTGTTTTGTTAATTGGACCCAAAAGGTGATTTCATGTTCACCGCATGGAATCACCTTTTGGGACCGAATAATGAAATGAAATGTTGAAAATTTGGTGCAAAAATACCGAAAAACACCCAAGTTACATGCAGTCATTGAACATTTTCTACGCATGCACAATTTTTTAATATTTTCATTCCAGTTTCAACATAGCCATTTTTTACACCACTTCATGAACAGTATAGCTGTCATTTTTCTCATCCAGCCCAAAATGTGTTTTCGAACCTGTGGCATGGAATACCACAGTGCTGCATAAAATCACCTTTTGAGAGTGAGTAATGGAATGACAGTGCCAGTGTTCATGAGGAGGGGTTCCAAAAAGGCTATGTTGAAAATTTGATGAAAAAATTCCTAAATATGCCCGAGTTATGTGCATCCATTGAATTTATTCTACGTACGTGCATAACTTTGGCACTGTTCAATATTTTGTCACCAAATATTCACATAGTCATTGTTTCACACCACTTCAATGTGTTTTCACACCTGTGGCACAGAATGGCATTGCAGCTGTGCATAATTGCATTTTGGCTTGCATTTCACAATTTCTCTGTACCGGGGTACATGAGGTGGGGTAATAAGATGGCTATGCTGACAATTTGGTCACCATTGTTTGACACATGGAAGTGTAGGGTCATACCTACATATGTATGTGCATCTACAGAGGTATTGGAGGGCAGGGTCTGAAAGACTCTGTGCTCCCACAGTAAAATAAGAATACTATTATACTATCTCAAAAAGTAAGGAACTTCATTGTAAGAAACTCCATTAATGCATCAGTTAGGGTTTCTACTACAGCAACAAAAGTATGGAAATTCAGTGTTAGGGTTCCCAACTCAACCACCCCACTCCCCACCTTCCACTTACCAACAGGCATTGGGGTGTGCCTTGGGGTCAATGGGCCTAACTCTTACCACATTCTCCTATACTGTACCTTCCCAGCTTCCTTACACATGGAATGGGGTGAGAGTTAGGCCCAGTGACCCCAAGGCACACCTCAATGCCTGTTAGCATGTGGAGGGTGGGGGGGTTGTAGGGTTGAGAACCCTAACACTGAATTTCCACACTTTTGTCACTGTACTAGAAACCCTAACTGATGCATTAACTAATTATTTTGCAATGATATATAGTATAGAGAGATACAGTAGATGGTAGATATATACTACAGATAGATGGATGGTAGATATGGATATGATAGATAGATAGATAGATAGATAGATAGATAGATAGATAGATAGATACCATCGATAGATACCATAGATAGAGAAGTAGATAGTTAGCTAGACGGATGGCTGTATAGATGTACACAGTAGATACATATGTGTGTATATATATATATATATACTGTAGATAGATAGATAGATAACTAGATAGATAGCTAGAAGACAGATAAATGGATGGATCAATATATGGATGGATGGATGGATAACTATATTCTGTGGACAGTGGACAGATGGATAGATGGAAGGATCTATATTGCAGATGGATGGATGGCTTAATAGATGGATGATTGGATGGATGGATGGATGAATGGATGATAGATATATACATAGATAGATACTGTAGGTATAGATGGATGGAAGGCTAGATGGATAGACTGATGAACAGATGGACAGATAGATGGATAGATAGATATGTATACTGTAGATAGCTAGATAGATTGAGGGATAGATGGCTGGATGGAGGGATAGATGACTAAATGGATGGACAGACAGATAAATAGATGGCTAAGTATATACTGTAGATAGATAGATAGATAGATAGATAGATAGATAGATAGATAGATAGATAGATAGACAGACAGATGATTGATGGATATATACTGTAGATAAATAACTAGATGAATGGAATATTGGATAGATGTATAGATGGCTGGATAGATGGAATTAAATTATAGGGGCACTGTAGCACCCCTACAGTTAGGGATGAGAAGGCTGTCTAATGTTAAAGCCCAGTTTTTGCACCTTAATACATTGGTGTTGTTTGACAAAACAGCACAAAATTTGGAATGCATGGTCAGACTGTTAGAGTCTCAAGACATGAAAAGTTCCTTGAAGACATCTTTTTAAATTTTTGAGATATGAGGCACCTTTACTTAGCACTGCACATGTTTTGCTCTCAACTACAGCCTTGATGGCGTGGAATTTTTTCATGAAATTTTCAGAGTTGAAGGGGTCTATGCCAACGGTATGTCTTTCATAGGTTTTGTGAAAAAAATTATATGATTCCACCATTATAAGGATTTTGTTATAACTGATAAATGGAAACAGTAAAAAAAACTGTCATGAGTGCTTATTTTCATGATTTACTTGTCTAGATAAAAGTACGGATCCTGATAGCCACCTTTTTTAACTCACAAACTTTGAAAATACATACAAATTCCTTTTTTAAAAAACAAACACCTGAACCTAGCTAGATTCCACTTAAAAAAAAAACTGCCAGAGATACCTTTTCTGGGCACCCCAAAATCCAGGGTGCCCAGCTTAGTGCAAGGAGCTGTTCATACTTGCATTCTGTGTATGAGAACAGTTGCACTTTCTTGAATGCTGAAGCTGCAGCTGAAGTCACGTTGCCAGCTTCTGTTCAAGTAGTGAGCTGGTAATCCCATGTTCTCTCTGTTTCTGTCTGTCTGTCTGTCTGTCTGTCTCTTTCTTTCTCTCTCTTTGTCTGTCTGCCTGTCTGTCTGTCTATCTATCTATTTATCTATCTATCCATCTATTTCTTAAGTGGACTGGTGTGCCCCCCCATACAGTTTCTTTCTTTCCTCTCCCCTCCAGGTCTCCTGCCCACCCTCCCTAATGTTTAAGTCTTCAAACATACTAGATGAGTAGACTGGAGTGCCCACCCCTAGTACTGTTTGTATCGACCCCACCTCCAAGTCACCCATCCCTGTTCCCACTATGTAAGTACCATCACCAGGGTGCCCACCCCTGATGCCACCAAACAGCAGCCCAACACTGGGGTGCCCACTCCTCAGTGTTGGCTAATTTCCCTGAAAATAAAAAAAACTGTCCTTCAATTATTTTTTTAACCTGAAAAAAAGAAAATGGTCCCTCTGTCCCCACACACCCCCCTCCCACCTATACCACCCCAACCTCCCACTCAGCGTCCCCCCCCCCACACACACACTCACTCACTGGAACATTTCCCATGATAAAGAGACACTCTCTGATTGAAGACACATCTTGCTGCTGGAACCAGCAACTGCAGTATGAGATTATGAGAAAATAAAATCATAATGTTGTCATTTTTACATATTTTGACCTCATATTTTCAACATGGCCTTTTAGGGCCCTACCTCATGTAAAAAGGCAATGGAATTATGTAAATCTGGGCCAAATACCAGTTTTTTAGTTGCTTTGTGAAATCACCTTTTGGATGGGATTTGAACATCTTCACTGCCCTTGTTCGTGAGGTGGGATCATAAGAAGGCCATGTTGAAAATTTGGGGTCAACATATGCAAAAATGACAAAGTTATGAGTGTACATTGAAATTTTTTCTATGCTTGCCCATAACTGTGATCATTTTTAATATATTGATCTAAAGTTTTCAACATAGACATTTTTTTACATCACCTCATGAATGTAACTGCTGTCATTTTTCAAATCCTGGCCACAATGTATTTTTTCACCTGTGGTGTAGAATCACATTTCACCACGTATTTCAAAAATTTCACCTACCAGGTTCATGAGGTGGGGTAATAAGAAGGCTAAACTGAACATTTGTTGTACAAATATGGTAAAATGCCCAGGTTATGAGTTGAGCATTGCTATATTTAATCGTTCACTCATAATTTCACTAATTTTCTTTATTTTGAGTCCAAACTTTCAACACAGCCATTTTCCACACTTCCTCATAAATGTGGCAGGTGTGATTGTTTAAATTGTGGAGATGTTTTTTCACTTGCTGTGCAAATTGACGTTTTGACCAATATACAAAAATGTTACATGTCATTTTTATAAGGGGAGTCATTAAATGAATATCTTGAAAATCTGGGGTCAAAATTAAAAATATATATATAATTGTTAGGAAACTGTGTGTGTAGTGCCAGTCTTGACCCCAGCAGGTATGTTTTGTGTTCCTGTGCTAGTGAGCTGAATTCGGAGGTGAGTTCAGTGACCCAGCTGGATGGGATTGTAACAGGGTGCCCTTGTTATGAATATTTAGTCCTGAAGTAAAAATATGTAACCGCTCCCTAAATCTTCTTTTCCTACTTTTCTTTCATCTTTTTCTTCCTCCTTTCTTTATTAAATTTCGTGTCAGGGTGGCCAACCTGGCATATCTCTACAAACTTTACTATCCCTTTAAATAATCCTAAAACCCTTATGGTTGCACAATGAAAGTTTATCCTTTTTCCCTAAGGAGCTCTGTGTTTGAATAAATAAATAAAATAAATAAAAAGTGAAGCGCTATTCGCTATTGTAACTGGTGCCCCTTTAAGAAGCACAGAAATGCTGTGCTGCAAGCCCAATGTCGGGCGAAGTAAATAAAAAGAAAAACGCTTGTTGCGGTATTGATGAAAAGCTCTTGTGAGCTTAAAAAGAAAAGGAAGTGCTGCAAATATTAATTGTTTAGACAGCCCAGAAAGCGAGCGACTGGGAGCTGTCAAAACCAAGGCCAAGATGAAATGTTTTAGCCAATGGCTGACATTTCAACCATCGGGATTATAAAGCCAACAGCAGTAAAATTAGGAAAGACTGCTACCGGTTTGTAGAAGTTTACTAGGTATAAAGCCTGCAACTTTAAATAATGAAATCCTTTTTCCTTTTTCTTTATTAAAATAAATAACCTGTGCTTCAGTATCAGGTCTCCTGGGCTGGTAGGGGAAGACAAATAGGGAGTGCACCCCTCATTTGTCTTTCCCCTGTCCAGGCTGGGTATTCCTGTATATAAAACATGTGAAAATGAGCAAATAAATGTTTTTCTTTTGTTGTTACCTGAATTCTTGCCATTATGGGAAGATTCCTACTATAGGACTGAAAGCCCCTGAAGTGACTGCTTTTGTAAAAATCAGAAGAGATGAGGTCACAGCAAGAGGGAGGGACTATGCTTCAAATGAGGTAGAAACCCCCTAATTAAGGTTTAGATGATCCAAAACTGATATTTTAGGATATATTCACAGAAGGAATATAACATAAATACTTGTTTTTCCTATTGTACAAGAATGCTCCAAGATAACCTTAGATAGGACCACATAAAGGTCTATTTTATGTTAAGTGGGAAATCCTCTGATTGTGATGTCACCCTAAGGATTGCTATAAAACCTGCCACCAGGGGACTAAGAAGTGTGTGTGTGTGTGTGTGTGGGTCAGTATCTTCTGACCACTGAGGAAGAAGGAGCTAGTATGAGAGCTTACACACTATATTGTTGGGAATTAAGTATTAGATATTGAATATACAGAAGAAAGACAGGAGTCTCAAGAAGAAGTATTTCCTGATGTTTTGAAATGGTGTGATGGACTAACACCCACAATTTTCTTTCTGTAAATATATATATATATATATATATATATATATATATATATGGAGCCCACTCCCAGTGTCCCAAAATGCACATTTTCTACCCTGTAAATAAAAAAGAAAACTGTCCCCAATGTTTGTTTTTTGCTTAAGCCTGTCAAAAAGAAAAAGGTCCCTCATCATTTCCCCATCCCCCTTCCCCATCCCAACCCTCCCACAGAGCAGCCACCACCCCACACACACCCTTTGCCCTATACTTATCATCCAAGATCAATGGCTGTCATCTTCTGTGGACCAGGACACATCTACACTCTTCAAAGCCGAACCGCGAACCGAGAAATCAAGGTAAGCACTGTAGAATGGCTGTTATCTCAGCCATTTTTCAATATTTTTGCAAATTTTCAACATGGGGTTTTTGAAACCCCACCTCATAAACACTGGCACTGTCATTTCCTTACTCGGTCCTGGAAGGTGATTTCGCAGTCACTGCACGGAATCACCTTTCGGGACTGAGTAATGAAATGACAGTGCCAGTGTTCATAAGGCAGGTCCCAAAAGCCCATGCTGAAAATGTGGTGTGAAACATCAAAAAACACCCAGCATGCACTCTGTCATTGAAATACTGTGCACGCTCATAACTTCAGGAATTTTACATATTTTCACTCAAAATTCACAACATTGCTATTTTTTCACACACCCTCATAAACAGTATAGCTGTCATTCTTCATATCCTCCCCAAAATGTGTTTTTGCACTTGTGGTGCAGAATGGCATGGTCACGGCGCAAAATCACCTTTTGGGACCAATGAACAAAATGACAGTGGCACTTTTCATGAGGTGGAGTCCCAAAAAGGCCATGTTGAAAATTTGGTGAAAAAAATCCTAAAAATGGCAGAGTTACACACGTCATTCAAAATTTTCTACGTACGCATATTTTCACTCCAACTTTTCAATATAGCCATTTTATCACACCACTTCATGAACAGTACAGCCGTCATTTTTCACATCCTGTCCAGAATGTGTTTTTGCACCTGTGGCGCAGAATGCCTTTTTCCCACAGATTTGAACATTTTCACCTTCGGGGTTCATGAGGTGGGGTGATAAGAAGACTATGTTCAACGTTTGGGGTCAAAATATAAAAAAATGACAAAGTTATGCCCATTTGTTGCAATTTCAGTGTGCATGTTCAGGTAAAAATTGTTTAAAACAAGCCATGAGGTAAGCTGTAGAACTAAGATGAAGGCTTCTCAAAACATAGTTCGGGCAGGCTTTTCATCCCACCAGAAGTTCAACTAACACAATACACCGCTGCCACATGAACCATACAAGATAACATTCGGCATGGACAAATGCTTAAGCAATAAACCATGACAAAGTGTGAGTTATGCTGGAATTTACCCACGGCTGGCATGGTTTGGCCACGAGGCCAGAGGTTGAGTGGTCAAACCTGGTCATCCGTGGGTAAATCCCAGCATAACCCGCACCCTGGAATGGTATATTGCGATTACAAAATGTACCCCTTCACTTTTTGGTAACAAAAAATTAAAGAAAAATAAAGTTTTTTGACATGTTAAATAATTTTTCTTTAATTTATTGTTGCACCAGAGAAAGTAGTTCCCTGTTGGTAGGTAGAATAATCCCCCCCCCAAAACACACATATAACTGAGATTGGGATGGGTTGAGAGAGAGAGAGAGAGAGAGAGAGTTAGTTACAACACAGCAGTTAAGCATCCATGGGAAAATTTACCATGGAGTTACAGGTTAAATGACAAATCAGTCTGGGAGCACTGCAACATTTGTAACAGCTGAGATGAGCAATGTACCGGTGAGAAATCTTTAATGCTGTGCTGTATTTTAACAGTTGACTCTGTCCCAACTCTGTTTGAGATGAGCAGACTGAGAGACACAGGGAATGGCTGGGAAATTTTTAATGCTGTGCTGTATTTTATTAGTTGACTCTGTCCTGGCTCTGTTTGTGTTTAATTGGGACAGTTTTCTGAAGTCAGTCCGTATGCTTACGGCGCACAGGGCCTGTTTCTGGCACATGCGTGGCAAAACATAAAACACTTGTTTCCCAGCTGTGTTCTGCTATTGGGCCGGAGAGACATTTTCTTTCTTTTTTTTTGTGTGGTCTGTTTCAGCTTCTGGCAGGTGGCACAAGATCAAAGTGTATAGAGTGGCAACCGCCGCAGATTTCTGTTTTGGAGACAGTCACTGGAGTTGAGGCTGCAAGATGGCAAGAGGGAGGATGTGTGCAGCACTGAGGAGTTGGCTAACATTGAGGTGGAACTTCTCATTTTTAAGGGTAACTAGCACAGTTGAAGTGTGGGTGGTGGTCTAGATCGGGACAAGGAGTAAGAAAAAAAGGCTGTTTGTCTGCACAGTGGCCACTGGGGAGTCATGGGCTGCTCATTCAGTACTGTATTTTTTTTGAAACTCCCACTTTACCATTGCAGTTTAGCTGGAGCCAATATGGTGGTTTTCAGAGCTGATCTTTGGGGGTCAGATGGATTCATGCACTGCGGCTGACTGGCACCTTTGCCATGGGTGATGCCAGGATTTACCATGGCTGAAAGTGTCAGTCAGTCAATCAGTTTTAAGCATTTTTGGACCCCATTGTATAATTGTTAATACTTCTTTGACACTCTTGAAACTAGAAGTTCCAAACTGCAGCCCTTCCTATTCACAAACATAAATTGCCAATGGCCAGAAAGCATAGGTGAGCGCAGGCAAAAGTGGTGTGTGACAGAGGCAAGCGTGCATTCATGCGTGTCTGCTATGTCTGCTGGGTCAGATGAGACAGTGGGCCAGAGATCTTAAATCAAACAGGTTTGATTTAAAATGACTACACAAAAGATTGTAGGAGGTAGGTAGGGTGGGGGAGAAAATTGTGTAGTGTATCACATTTGAAATGTATGCATACAGAACTCTAGAACCAGAATTAATTTGCAGCAAGTGCAGCCATATTATTAAATTAGAAGAGGATATTATTATTATTATGGAATTGAATAATAATAATAACAAACTTTATTTATACAGCACAATTCACAAATATCAAAGCGCTTTACAGTAAATAACACAGTTAAAATAGAAAGAGACCATAAATATTTAAAATTCAGTTAATGACACATAAAATCAACCATATCCAGTTACAGAAAAGCAAGAACTAAATAAATAGGATTTAAGTGCAGCTTTAAAGCTCTCCACCGTCAGGCACTCCCGAACCCAATGAGGTAGAGAATTCCACAGGGTAGGGGCTACATAAGCAAATGCTCAAGCACCAGATGTCTTCAACCGAACTCTGGGAATCTCTAGCAATCCCTTGTTGGTGGGGCGGAGCAGTCAAGAGGGGTAACAGGGGGTGCAGAAGCTCTTTCAGGTAGCACGGTCCCTGTCCATGTAGGGCTTTGTAGGTCAGCAAGCTGACCTTGAAGGTGATCCTCCACTGAACTGGCAGCCAATGCAGCTCATGCAGCAGAGGTATAATATGGCTAGATCGAGAAAGCCCAGTTAGTAACCTGGTTGCTGCATTCTGCACTAGCAGCAGGCAGTGGATGTCAACCCCCCAGCAGCCCTAGGTACAGGGAGTTACAGTAATCCAGATGTGAGGTCACAAAGGCATGGATCAATGTCAGTAGCTCTTCAGGTGGAACCAGGTGTTTAATCTGGGTGATATTCCTCAGATGGTAGAATGAGATCTTCACAACAGACGACACCTGAGATTTCAGGGTCAGCCCCTTGTCAAAAACAGTGCCCAGACTCCACACCCGCTCAGAGGTCCTCAGTTGGCAGTCTCCAAGCTCAAGACCAGTTCCCTGCCCTGCCAAAGACCCCTCTACTCGATGACCCAGGTCCACAACCAACACCTCAGTCTTGTCTGAATTCAGCTTCAACCAGTTGGCACTCATCCAATCTTGTATCTCGGATAGGCAGTTATTAAATACTGAGACTGCTGCATCCTGTTCGGGTACAAAGGACATGTACAGCTGAGCGTCATCTGCACAGCAGTGAAAACTCAGCCTGTACCACCTTACAATGTCCCCAATCAGCAACATGTACACTGCAAACAACATGGGAGACAACACAGAGCCCTGTGGGACCCCATATGGCAGGGAGAATGCGTCGGAGGAATAAATCCCTGACACTACTCTCTGAAACCTGCCAGTGAGGAAAGATTGAAATCATCTTAAGCTTAAGTTTGAATAAGTTATAAGAATCAACTTCAACAATATCTTTGGGTAAAGAATTCCATGACGAAATAATTTGTTGAGTAAAGAAATTCCAAAAACTCAGCTAAGAAGGAATTTTGTTACTCAGATGTTAATTCATCAAGAATCTTCTACAAAAGATGTTGTTGAAGTTGATTCTTACAACTTATTCAAATTTAAGCTTGATAGGTTTCTGTTAAATGCTGGAAATGGGGATTAATGCCTGCTACGGCAGGAGATGTATATTTATGAGCCTTGGCCTTCTGTACATCTATATTTCCTAGTATGACTCCTAGTATCTGAGGACTGTACCCAACAGTCCATAGATCAACCACAGGTGCTCTAGCAAAATTCCATGGTCCACGGTGTTGAATGCCGTGGACAGATCAAGGAGGACCAAGATGGAATGGCTCCTTTGATCTCTCGCTATAAGGAGGCCATTGAGCACCTGAACAAGGGCAGTCTCTGTGCTATGTCTCTTCCTAAATCCTGACTAGAAGGGATCATAGATGTCATGGATGGCAAGATGGTCCTCCTGCTGCAGCGTGAGCACCTTCTCAATAACCTTCCCCACAAAGGGAAGGTTAGAGACTGTCCTGTAGTTAGTGAGACAATCTGGATTGAGAGAAGACTTCTTTAGGAGTGGAATCACCGCTGCCTCCTTCAGGGAGTCAGGAAACTCCCAGATCCCTAACAAACACTGGTCAATCACAGCTAGAACTGGGCCAATGACCTCCACACATCCCACAAGAAGATGGGTTGGGCTCGGATCCAAACCACAGCAGGTTGACCGCATATACTGGATCACCATCATGACATCCAAGATCACCACCTGATCAAAAGTTGCCCAACTAGCCTGAGGTATTGCGACCTCCCACCGATCACTGCCACCTCCATTGGAGCATGCAAAAATCAATCTCTGACCTGATGTCAGCAATCTTATCTGCAAAGAAGCAAGCGAATTCCTCACATTTCTTCTGTGACAAAGCTTTTCCTAACTGCAGACAGGCTGAATTTCACAGTCTGTCCACAGTTCTGTAGAGCTGCACCAGTTGATTCTGTGCAGCCATAATCTCCCTGGACAGGAACTCTGCCTTCTTATGGGAGATCACCAATTGATAGTCTGCATAATGTGCCATCAATCTAAGCTTGTCGGCATCAAGACCAGATTTCTGCCAGCAATGCTCCAACCTTTGCCCAACCCTCCTCAGCTCCCTCAAGGCCCCATCAAATCATGGGGACCAAGAAAGAAGGGAGAGAGGGTGAACATGGACTGGAGCTATGGAATCCAGAGCTGCCACCATGGCCTTGTTATAGACCTGCATTAGGTTCTGTGGATCTGAACTTGCACTAGAGAATTGCGATAGGTCCAGCACCACCATCAGGACTTCTGGGGTCAAATCCCTTAATGGGCGGTACCAGACCATCTCCAAAGAGGCAGGCCTATAAGGGGGTGCCTGGACATTGAACCTGATAGTGCAATGATCAGATCATCTGAACGGTTCCACCACCAGGTCAGTGCTCTCCCTACCCAGTAGGAAGACCAGGTCCAATGAGTGACCCAAAGCATGGGTTACAGAGGAAACCACCTGTGTGAAGCCCAACGAATACATCAATTGGAGGAAATCTTGCCCAAAGTGTGAGAGATTGTCTTCGATCCAGGCACTGAAGTCACCCAGCACCATCACTCTGGGAGACTCCAACACCATGTCGAAAACAAAGTCCACAATTTCCTGCAAAAATTGCTTCCCATCCCTGGGTGGATGGTAGATGACAAGAGTTTTGCACCCCACACCTGTGCCCAAGATGCACTCAAAGGATCGGGTCTCCCTCACTGGTACATCTACCTTGCCCAATTCCATTTTAAAACAAATGGTAACACCCCCATCACTATGATCCAACCTTGGGCAGTGCATCACTGAGAACATGGCTGGAACTGCCACCTCCAGAATTGGTCTTGCATTCTTATCCAGTCAGGTCTTGGTGATACAAGCCAGATCTGTTGACCTAACAAGACCAGAAATCACTGCTGTCTTGTTCTTGATGGACCTGGCATTGCAGAACACCATCTGGGTCAGATAGGACTCTGATGCTAACTGCACCACTTGCCCACTCAAGATGGAACCATTGGGTATGGGAACCAGACAGGGAGGACCCCACTCCAGTCTTCATTTCACCCCAGGGCATCTTCTTGTCCCCACTACTCCTATTCGGCCACCCCGGTCCTCTCCTCCCCAAGGTCACGCGCCCCCATGCCTCATACCTACTCTCCCCAATACCCGACAGTGGCCAGAAATGTCAGCTGGCAAAGCAGGACAGTTAAAGGGGTGGAGGCCCCAGAGTTTGACAGAGGAGTAGCGCCTGACAGGGAGAGCCACCAGCCAACACAACCCAAAGAGCCAGCCCACCACTAACTTAATAATAAAGAAAGTAAACAATCCCCCACACAACAAATTACTAACGATCCCACCCAGCAAACTCACAACAATTACACTAACCCACTTACCCACCCGCAATCACACTACTGAATCCCAACCCATCCAAATAAACACAATAAAATAAGTGCTTAGAGAGTTCCAAGTACTCTACAGTGCAGGGCCAATGTCCAGATGCAAGAAGCACACCAAAACTTCAGAAAAGGCATTTTAAGGTGAGTGAGGCTCACACCATCACCCAGTCCTTATAATCACTGTCCAAGAATTGCTCTCCTCTCCCACCAACAGCAGTACTGACATTAATACAGTTCAGAGCAGTCTTTGGAGATACTCTCACTACCTCCCCAATAGTGTCCAGAGTTCTGCTGCAAGTAAAAATGAGCCACCAGTCAGTAGTCTCTAGTCCAGGACAAATCTTCTCCAGCAATCCACAACGCTTTGCCCGAATCTCCCCTTCTCCACCTCAGAGCCACATATATCACCCCCTAGGTCAGCCGACCAGCACCGCCAGTAAACCAGCAACTCACAGGTCCCCAGGGAAAGCCACCAGCTCTTACCTCAGTGAGCTCTAGGGCCCCTTGAAGGTGCACACCACCACTGGTCTATACCCATCTGGAGCCCCTTCTAGATCACTGGCCAGTCCAGGCCACACTCCCCCGGTACAGCGCTTCAGCTGCAAGCAACAAGTACTTCCCCTCTCCTTCCCCTGGAGCAGCAACTGACAGCTGCAGGATGACAACAAGCCACCCAGGACAGGGGGCAACTGGAGACCTAGCTACCCACTGATGGCCAGAGTCCCCCTGCCCTAAACAGTCTCAGGGAGTCAAATCTCCATCAAAAATGTCCAATACTGTCCCACCCAAAGAACTCATCACAACCTGCACCCCAAATCACCTCCCAAGGATTAGAAGCAGCAGTTACCTGATTTTCTGGGGAGAAAATAACAGGCCAAAGTGTGATCCACCTTGCTGTCCAGATGCTGGTTATGCTCTCACCATGCCAGCAGTTGGTTTGCTCCTCCAACACAGCCTCTACAGCAGACACCTCAATCGAGCTTGCTCCCACCTCTGTCAAATCTTCAATCCAATAGCCCCAGTCAACACAAGGCTAAGGATCCAGGCCACAAATCCAGCAGCTCTAGCTGAAACTGCATGGCTCTCAGCTATGGTAGGAGAGCCAGGCATGACTTCTCAGCAAAACAGTCCTCCGAGACTTAAAAAATGAAAACATGAGAGAAAACTAAATGCCCCTGCTTTCATGCTTTCACACAGCAGGAGCAAGTAAACAGAGTTATGAGAGAAAAAGATTGCTAGCAATACTTCATAAAGTTTAGCTAGCAGTTTGGCATCCCAAAAATGTCATACCCTGCAGTAATAAGCAGCAGACAAAACCCCTAACTGTAGCTCTGAAAATAAACGCTGCCTCACTACCTGTCTCACTATATGCCCTATTTAAGAACTAAACTATAAACTAGCTAAAAAACAAGTAAAAACAAAACAAAATAGGCAAAAAATAGGCTAAAAAATAGGGATGGCTCGCTAAAACTCAGGCAGGCTCACACACAGCCGCCATCTTGCTTCAATGTACCTCAACTTCTAGACAGAAATAAGGAAGATTGAATAGTCTGTACACAATACCACCCTGTTGTTGCAGGAAAGAGAACAAGTAGTGACCAGCAGGAGAAAAGAGGAAAATCAGAAGTCAAATAAAAATATGGGTGATAAAAGGAAAAGGAATACAGTTGACAAATCAGAGAGTGAAAGCAACAAATTGAAAATGAGCATTTGTCAGTGCCAAATGTTTGCTTGCTGGTATTAGCATTGGAAGTGCAGGAGTTAGAAAGATGCAGAATAGGAATGGCAGTGAAGTATTGAACTTCATGCGACCCCCACCTCCACCCTGCAGAGATGGACAGGCATTGGGGTATGCCTTTGGGTCATCACGCATAATGCTCATGCCATTTCACCTCACCCTATCCTGCAGATACCAACAAGTATTGAGGTGTGCCTTGGGGTGTTCGGCTTCACAGTCACCCCATTCCATAAGGACATAAACTGAAATGGGTGCAGTATAGGAGAATGAGGTGAAGTCTGGTGCTGAATAGTCTAAGGCACACCTCGATGCCTGTCACTGGCTGCAGGATGGGAGTGAAATGGCATGAGCGTTACAGCCAGCAATCCAAAGGCACACTCCTGATCCCTATCAGTCTGTACAGGGTGAGATGCTATGGTTATTTTTAATTTTTTTCTATTTTTATTTTTTTAGTTATTTAACCAGGTATAGCACACTAAGCTGAAAACTTTTTTACAGGAGCGACCTGGGAGCACAAGGAGGTTAAGTGACTTGCTCAGGGTCACACAGTATGCAAGTGGAAGCTGTGGGATTCAAACCCAGGTCTGGTCTGCTGGATGTCACCAGATTTGCGGCTCAGAGCCTTAGACCACTGCGCTATACTGCCTCCCATGGTTAGGAACCGTAATGCCCCGGGCGTTTGTTGGTATTTGCGCTACAAAATTTCAACATGGCCTTTTTGTGATCCACATCTCATGAAAACAGTTGGTACCTCTGCTCATGAACAGTGGCACTGTGATTTTGTTAATCTGTCTCGAATGTTGATTTGCTGCTGTGACCGCACCATTCTGCACCAAATGTGCAGAAACACAGTTCGGGCAGGATGTGAAGAATGACAGCTATCCTGTTCATAAAGTGGTGTGGAAAAATGCCAATGTTGAAAATCTGGAGTGAAAATATTAAAAATTCTCGAAGTTATGAACGTGCATGGAAACTGCACAATGCACACTGTAATATAGTCATTTTGTGAAATGTTCTCACCAAATTTTCAACATAGGCATTTTGAGACCTTCACTCATGAACAGTGTCACTGTGATTTTGTTAATCTGCCCCGAACGCTGATTTCCCACAGTGACGAGCCATTGTGCGCCACATGTGCGAAACCACATTTTGGGCAGGATGTGAAAAATGACAGTTGTACTATTCATAAAGAGTGTGCAAAATGGCAATGCTGAAAATCTGGAGTGAAAATATTTAAAATTCTCGGAGTTACAAGCGTGCGTTGAAACTGCGCAACGCCCACTCATAACACAGTCATTTTTTTGAATTTTTTCACCAAATTTGCAACTTAGGCCTTTTGGAAGCCCACCTCCTGAACAGTAACACTGTCCTTTTGTTACTCAGTCCCAAAAGGTGATTCCACGCAGTGACCGCGAAATCACCTTTCCGGACTGAATAACGACATGACTGTCACTGAATTCATGAGGTGGGGTCCCAAGAACCCCATGTTGAAAATTTGGTGCCAAAATTCACAGAAATGGCCAAGATATCCACCTAAGTTGAAAAAAAAACATTTATGCCATTATACGTCTTACTGGCATTTTTTCAGTTCACGGTTGGCTTTGAAGAGTGCAGACGTGTTCCAGGTCCACCGAAGATCATCGCACCCAGCTCAGAGGTAAGTATGGAGTGATGGGGTGTGGGGATAATAGTGCACAGAGGGTGGGTGTGGGTTGGGGAGGCACGGCACTGAGAGACTGTTTTCTACTTTTCAGGTAAAAAAAAAAAAAAACATTGCAAGAAGGTTTTCTTTTTTTTGCTGGTAGATTTGGTATGCTGGGGTGGGCTCTCAGCATGCCACCTGCATGTTTGTTTTGAGGGGGACTGAAGCCAACTGGGATTAGGCCCCTTGTTGGCAAAAAAAAGGATCTGTGTTGGAGAGGACATGATGCTGAGGGGGATTGGGTACCCCCCTCAGCAAACAAGATCTACAGGGACATTATGCTGATGGGGAGTGGGCTCCCCTGTTGGCAAATGAACTGGGGAGGGGACATGCCAACAGGGGGATTGGACACCCCCATCAGCTTTCATGGGGACTCTGAGGTGGATGGTGACAGCCGCCACCATGTTACTGGAAATGTTACACCAGGCAAGGTACTGTCCTGCAATGATGGGCTGCTCCCTCATTGCAGCAGCGATCTTGTTTCAAGTTGGTGGCACACTTGCTGAACTAGTGTCAGCAGCAGCATGCCACCACATTGGGGAAAGGGGGCCAAGCCATTAAATGCAATGGGGGCACTGGCTGTCACACTGCCACACCTCCAAAAACCCTCTTCTCTCCTAAGCTGTCACATAATGTTTCTTGAACATGCACGCAAGCAAATATAAAAAGAAGACACAAATACTGTATCATCAAGCAAATATACAGTACCAGTGGAATTACAAAGAAATTTGGCTGCAGCTTAAAGGAGAAAGTCAAAGAGATAGTTGCTTACCTGGGTGCAAAATAAAATATATTAAAATGAATCTGGAGGGATTACTAGCAGGCACTGAAAAGCCAATAGTAATCTTGCATGCAGGGACTACAACATTGGGAGGAGGTCAGAGCATGAAATACAGATGGATTTTGAGGAAGTAGGTAAAATAATAAAATCAAAAGAGTGCAGTGTGATTATTTCTAGAATTGTACTTGCTCCAAGGGCTGGTAGGAGAAAAATGCTTAAAATTAAGCGATTAAAAGGCAGGCTGAGAACATTGAGTGGAAGGGGAGGGCTTTTGCTTCCAGAGGACTTGGGGCAGGTTCAAAAGGGATGGAAACTTATATGAATCAGATGACTTACAGCTAAATCGAAAGGTGTCACAGGTGCTGGCTGAATGAATAAACTATAGCATTAAGCGATGTTTAAACTGATCCCTCTGGTGCAGGAGGAGGAGGAAATACACAAGTCAATAAAGAGAAAACAAAGATCTCAACAATAAGTAATATTAAAAGGGAAACAAATACCTGGAAGATATTACTAATAAATGCCAGAAGTTTAGGAAACAAACAAAATATACATACAGTATCTGTGGGGTCATGGAGACATGGTGGCAGGAGGATGATATTTGGGGAAACAAATAATTGGCTTGAACCTATTTAATAGACAGGAAGGGTAAAAAAGGAGGTGGGGTAGCTCTGTATGTCAGAAATGATATGGAAGCAGTAGAGTTCATTAGGGAAATTGTGCAACAGTAGAAGAAACATGGGTGAAAATAACACCTGAGGATGGCAAAAAACATAATAAAATGATTGATGTATAAACCGTCATCACTGTCAGCTGACCAAAGTCATAGCTATTAACCTTAGTAAGAAATCTAAAGCGGGAACACAAAATTGTAATATTAGGAGACTTTAACTAGCTGGCAACACATTATTCAGAAATGGATGGGAAAACTCATCTGGAGAAAGAATTTAGAAACAGCATCTTGGTATTGAACCTAGACAAATATATAACTCAGGGTACAAGAGGGGTAACATATTTGAGCTTGTTCTAAGCAACCTAGAGGATGAGTTAACAGAATATGAGGACAAAGAGCTGCTAGGCAGCTGTGACCATAACACAGTTACACTCAGGATTAAAAGTTGCAAAGCCAGTGTTTCAGGACAAATGCAAATTTAAATATTTCAATAGGGAAGGCCTTGATGCAATCAGATATGCATTAAGAAAATGGAAATGGAGAGAAATATTTAATGGAAAAACACTAGATGAGAGGTGGGATATTTTGGACAAGTTAAAAGATTTGGAAAACAGACACGTACCAGAAAAAATGAAATATAATAAGTATTGTTAAGTACTGTGCTGACTTAACAGAAAAATCAGAAGAAGGCTTTGAAAAAGAAGAAAGCTTATAAAGCAGCAAAAAAGGCAACACCAAGCAGTTATGGGAATCATGTAACATATTGGTAAAGGAATGCAAAAGAGAAATAAGAAAGGCTAAAAGGGAAAAGGATGTGAATTTGGCAGTTAAAGTCAAGGATAAATACTAATCTTTTTATAACCATATAAATGAAAAATGGGTGGAAATAAATAGGTGGTACTTCTGATTGAGGAAGTAAAAACTGTGCCATCAGAGAAGGAGATGGTAGAGTTTTTTAATAAATTATGTTGCACTGTCTATAGGGGAAAAGACAACATAGAAATGGGAGATAGAGAAAATATGGTACTAGGTCAAAACCACGCAGACTGAAAGAGCTACAATGGGATTTCAAACAGCAAATGTACCATGATTTTATTTTATTTATTTATTTATTTATTGAAGTCTTGGCATTACAATCTTTGAGCCAGAGGCTCATTTACAAAGGCTCCACATCAAGGGATGAAGGAACAAAGACAATTACATGATACAACAGGCAGGGTGAGAGGTACAGAGTACAACATTACAATCAAAAGAAATACAAAATAAGTGCTGCAAGGTTACAAAAGTTACAAGGCTTCAGTTTACATGGTACCTGTAGCATTGGTATCAGGAGTTACTTGGAAATTAAAACTTTTGCTAACAGTGAAAGAGCCACCAAGGGATGACCTTGTCAAGAACATCAACGATGCAAAGCCAGGGGTAGGTGAGTCAAGGAGTGAGTAATCCAATTGTAGAAATGAAAGGAAAAGTGTGACTCTGACTGGGATTTGAACCCAGGACCTCAACAATCAGTGCTTTAGCTGTTAACCAACTAAGCTATGAGAGTTCAGCCAATTAAAGCCCCTGAGTTTTCCCATGTGAATCACACATACATTCCTTTCTGATGTTGCAATGAGCAACCAGGAAGTCTTTTTACAGACTCAAATAACTCCTCCTCCTCCTCTATCTCTCCCAAGTGCAGTATGTGCCACTGCAAGGCAATTTAGAAATCCAATTGCAGAAATGAAAGGAAACGTGTGACTCTCATTGGGATTTGAACCCAGGACCTCAGCAATCTGTGCTTTAGCTCTTAACCAACTGAGCTATGAGAGTTCAGCCAATTAAGGCCCCTGAGTTTTCCCATGTTCCAAGGAGTGAGTGGGATTCTAGAGCAGCCTGAAATGAGCATTGTACAATGTTGGTACAGAGGTGAGGAGGGGAGACAGAGGGTAGGAGACAGTATCGAAAGGAAAGAGTTTTACTGAGAGCAGAAGACAGAAAAAATACAAGGAGGAAAAACTAAGGTGGTAAGGGGGGTGGAGAAGGTGTAGATGCTGGGGAGGAGGGGAGATCAGTGAGGATTAGGGGAGCAGAGGGGGGAGACAAGGGAGGTTTAGTGATACAGGGTGAAGTAAAACAAAACCTAGAAGTAAATTGTCAGCCGAACTTGTAACATTCAGTACAGAATTCATTTCAGGAGGATTTTCCCAAATGAATTATGTATTGAACAGTACAAAATTCTCCACAGTGGAGTTTTATTCATTAATTTATGTGGAGTATACCAATGGACTTAGAGCACACTGTCTGCGCACAGCCTTGGACTCCACATAAATTAATTATTACAACTCCACAGGGGATACATCTTTGAACCATTTGCACAGAATTCATTAGGGGAAGTTGCCCCAAATGGAATTCTATGTTGAACGTTACAAGTTTTTGCAGAAATTGTGGTACAATTGCCATTTATGAAGTCCCGTTGTAGCTGTTTTAGTCCATGTGGTTTTGACCGACTGACTACCAAAAATAGTCATAGACCTAGAATACAGATAAGAGAGTATAATGTTAGTAACAGGGTGAAAGACTCTAAATTCAAACAATGCATTGGGCTCTGATGGTATACATCCAAGAGTGGTTAGGGAGCTGGCGGAAGAGCTGACGACCAATCACTGATATCTTTCAGTATTCAGTGGACATTGGGGAGTTTGTTGAACGCTAGAGGGAGGCAAGTGTTCCCTTGTGTAAAAAAGAGCTAGGGCAAACCATAGAAACTAAGGACAGTAAACTTGATCTCTGTGATAGGGAAAGTTTTGGAATCCATTATCAAAGTGGAAATTGCAAATCACAGTCTCAACCTAGAGAGGTTGCAAAGTAAAACTTTGCGTGTGAAGTTCTGGTGAAGTACCAAAGATTTGTACTTCACAGAGCATTGTGAAGCTTCTCCACAGCTAGGAAACTTCAACTTTGCCCAAATTATGAAGTTTTTGCCACAAAATGTGGAAATTGATCCACAAAGTGTGGAATTTGTGGGTGAAATTCTGCACTTCACGGCAAATTTCTGCACACTTCACAATCCACAAATTTCTTGAATTACACAAAATTGCAGTTCATGAAGTCTGTGAAATACAAGAACTGATTTGTGGAGCAAATTTTGTGGACTTCACCCATCTCTTGTCTCAGCATGGCTTCAAAATTGGAAGATGTTAGACAAATCTGATAACATTTTTGATAAAGCCAGTAAGGTTCTGGACAGGGAGCCCTTAGTGGATGTAGTGTTCCCTGACTACAGCAAGGCCTTTGTTAGTGAGCCACACTTCAAAATTATTACAACATTAAAGGAAATGGGAATAAACTATAAAATAGTGAGCTGGGTAAGATCATGGCTGGAAAACAGAAGGCAAAGAGTTAGAGTGGGGAGATGTGACAAGCAGAGTGCCACAGGGTTCTGTGCTGGGTCCCACTTTATTTAAAATTGATGGAACATCAATGAATAGTGAGGATCAAGTGCAATTGGTAAAATTTTCCAATGACACCAAAGCATAGCGAATACAGAACAAGCTATAAATTAATATAAACTAGAATTAAGTAAATTAGAAACTTGGAAAAGTATTCACAAATTGGATTTTAATGTTGATTAATCTGTAGAATGCACTTGAGAAATAAGAATAAAATATACATTAATAGGACAAGAAATTAAAGAAACTAATATGTAGAAGCATATGGGAATAGTAGTAACTGAGGATCTAAAATTTGATATACACTGCAAAAAAACAACAAAAATGGTTTAGAATATTAGGCGGTATTATCAAGAATATAGCAAAGAGGTACAGCAAGGTGTTAATGCCACTATGCAGAGCGTTTATGAGGTTTCTCTTCAACATCTACACCAGTGATATTGCTGAGGGTTTCAGGGGGAGGGTATGCCTATTTGCTGATGATATGAAAATATGCAATAGGGTGGACACCCAGGGGGTGGAGGACATGGAGGATGACTTAAAGATGTTTAAAAAATGGTCTGGGTCATGGAAGCTGAAATTTAATGCCAAGAGGTGCACTGTGATGCATTTGGGAAGTAGGAACAGAAGAGCAGGGTTCACACTAGGTGGGGAGGAAATTAAAGTAACAGAACAGGAGAGGGGTCTGGGGATCATAGTCTCCTTGAACGTTAAGGTAGCAATCCAATGTAGCAGGGTGGCCGGAAAGGACAATGGAATGTTGGCGTGCATAGGCAGGGGCATTACTAGCAGAGAGAAGGAGGTAATAATGCCCCTTTACAAAGCCATGGTGAGGCCATACCTGGAGTATGGGGTTCAATTCTGGAGGCCACATCTCCACAAGGATATAGATGCATTGGGAGAGGGTTCAGAGAAGGGCAACCAAGGGTATGCAGGGAAAGTCATACAAGCAGAGGTGTAAAGAGCTGGATCTGTGCACACTGGAAACAAGGAGGAAAAGGGGAGACACGATTGAAACTTTTATATATGTAAAGGGGCTCAATAAAGTGGGAGAAGAGGGTTTGCTTAAGAGGAAGGAGGGGGCAAAACTAGAGGGCACAGTCTCAGACTGCAAGGAAAAAGATACAGGGGCAATGTGAGAGGGCATTTCTTCACTGAGAGGGTGGTGGAGCCCTGGAACAGACTACCAGATGGAGTGGTGGGGGCTAAATCAGTGGAAGAATTCAAGATGGCATGTGACAAGCCTATGGGGCTGAGTATTGGGGGAGAGGGCGGGGGCCGGCAGGGAGAGGGAGGTGAAGGGAGAGAAAAAGGGCAGACTTGGTGGGCTAACATGGTCCTTTTCCATCAAGCTTCTATGATTCTATGATTCTCACCTTGAATATTGTAGCCAATTTTGGTCTCTACAAACAAGGGGAGGAGTTAAACAATGTGAGCATTTTCAGAGAAGGGCAACAAAAATGGTATTGGGTATGAAAGAACTTTCATACAAACAAAAATGAGAGAGCCTGATCATGGGTACCCTTCAGTACAGGATGTTAAAGGGGGGACTTACACCTGATATTTAGAGCCTGTCAAGAAATAGATTTATGGAACTGTCTAGGTCTAAAAGCAAAAGCAATACTGTCTGATGCTAGATCACATGAGCTACAGCTAAAAAGAGATGTTACATAATGAAAGGAGAGAGCAATAGATAACACAAAGGGTGGCTGATTTCTGAAATTAACTTACAAATGAAGTAAAGTAGTAATGAGTGAGAACATGGATACATTTAAAAATAGTTTGGATAAATATTGCAAAAGTAGCCACAGGCAAGGTTATTAAGATTGAAAAATTACAAGACATTGTGGGCAAATTGCCTTACTTGCTTGAAACCCTCCTTGTGTACCTACTTCTCCCCCTTTCTCTGTGAATGACCACTTTCACCCTAACCGCTCTGCCCTATTTCCTGCCTCCTTCCCTGATCCTTCTTTTACCTCACCCTTCTCAGCCTCCATCTTCTTTCCACTGTTTATCTTCACTTACCTGAACTTTTGTTCTGCCAAATCTACCTATACCTATTTGACAAAGCACCTTGGGTTGCCTCCTTTTATTAGGTTATTTCTGATTTCCTACCGATTCATAGTTTTAATTTTAGTTGCAATGTTAATGTCATTTTAAATACTTTCTTGTCAAACTGTTATGTAATACCATCCGTTGTATGTCTGTCACCCTTCCCACTGACGTGGAACCTTTGTAAAAGAGCTGTTATGTGCTCAAAGGTATTGTAATCCAAGAATGAATAAATAAATAAATAAATAAATAAATAAATAAATAATGAATACTATGACTCCAATACTGCAGTGAAAATGTTATTTTGGCAAGTAATTTTTTAGGTTAAATGTACCCCCAAATCCATAAACTATCTTGATATTCAAATTACATTAAACTTAGGAGATTTGGCGAATACTACTTTTTAACCAATGATTTTCTTTCAATGGAAGTAGGTAAATGGAAGGTGGAAATGTAATTTATCCCTGTCAGGCAAAATTAACACTATTAAGGTGATACTGACACCAAAAAACATTTTATCCTTTGATTAATATTGTAGCATACATCAATAATTTAGGGACTATTACACTTAGTAAGATATGAGGTATGGTTCTTTGGGATCACAAACCCCCAAGGCTGAGTTTAATAAACTGAAGAAGAATAAGGAAACTTGAGCATTTGTCTTACCTAACTTCCAGAACTATTACTGTATGTATCAAATTAAACTTATGGCCAGCTGGTTTGAAACATCTTCAAATTCACCATTATGAGTAGACTTTAAGTAAGCCTTAGCTTTCCCAAATTCTACCTCATGTTTTCTCTACTCAGATATTCATAGTAGATGAAAATCCTATCCTTTCAGAACATCTTTTGTGAGAGTTTGTGAAAAAATCCATAGAAAATGACATGAGATTATTTTACATGCCATTTTTTACCACTATGTAATAAAATACTTCTGAAATTTAAAGAGCTGCTGACGGCTTAAAAAAAAACTTTGAAAAACACAGTAATTAGGTACAATTCAGCTTACATTTAATTAATATATTTTAAAGATTCCTCCTCCCCAGTATTTATTACTAAAGACATTTGCATGAATACATGCTCTTTGTCCCTCAGGGTACATCTACCTCTACAGCTGACTCTCACTTCAAGTCATAATCCTCTCTTGTGACATCACAGTTTGTTGCCATGGGAGTAAGATTTATGACTGTCCCATACAGTATGCCCCACAAGCCCATTGGTCGACAGTGTGGACCAATGGGCTTACAGTTCGTACTGTAAGCTCTCATTCAGCAGGCAGTGGGCGGTATGCAGGTGGGTAGCAGCTGTCCACCAATGACAGGGGGGCAGCTGGGTGGGCAGGGGGTCCTGTGAGGGTGGGGGTGCCACTGGACCACTAAGGATGTATTTCCTTATGAATTACTGGCAATTGGTGTATCGGGAGGGGTGAGGGGTACCACTAGATCACCAGGGCTAGTGACATCAGTCAGTTTTGGTGATCATGGCTACAAGGTGGGAGGAGGTGCCACTAGACTACCAGGGAATGGATATGTATTTATTGCATGGTGATCACGGCTATGAGGCAGGAAGGTGGTACCACTAGACCATCAGGGAGTATGGTCATGTATCATAACCCACGATCGCGGCTGCAGGGGGGGGTTACCACTAGACTACCAGGGACCATATGGGTGCTTGTGGATGGTGTTCTGGGTGGGCGGGTGGCCACCCATGGCTGGCAGTTGCTGTGTTGTGCCCTGCAATACAGCATCCCACCTGTGGGTGGCCAGCATTTAAACCTACTGTATTTCTTCTGGCTCAACTTTGTGCCCCGGTACGTGGAGCATCTAGGGGTTGTGCTAGCAGATGCACCACACAACCCGGGCTGAATATCGGGATGTACCACATATGCATGGGCATGCCCCCTTCAGATGCGCTGCATACATTACCAATGTGCCCCAGCACATTGGGACTTGCGTTGCGCAAATCCCCCTTTTGAATATCACCCCGTGGTGCATTATTGGGATTGTGCCAGGCACAACCCCTTTGAATATCTGGGTCTGTATGTCTAAGTTGCATGGCAATTTATAATTCTATTGCCTTGCCTATCCATCCAAAGTATTTGGTTCCAAATCTCAGATGTAATGTCCTCTAGTCTTCAATTTGACCACAAAATATTCCTAGTGATTGCTCTCAAATATAGGAGTTAAATAGAAATAATCATTTATGGCTACTGTCAACCAGCCTAGGGTGCAAAGGGCTAATTCTGGCTAAATGAAGAATCAATATCTCTCTCTCTCTCTCTCTCTCTCTCTCTCTCTCTCACACACTCTCTCTTACTCTGTCTCCCCCCAACAGCAGGGGCTGGATATTCAGTCCATTTTGGAACTACATCCCACTGTACAGCAGTCAGTGCAGAAAGAACCTCCACACTGGTACCACATCTTAGTTGCCACATGGGCAGCAGACACAGTTGTGGAGGATGTTACGCTTGGTCCAAAATTAGGTGTAACATTTTAGCTCAGCTGCATTGAAAAAAAGGCCACAAGCTGCCGTAAATTGTGGAGTCAGTCGCAAACAGCTCTATAATAAAAAATATGGTGCATGCAGAAAAACCTTAAGACCCTACATGGTTTTTCTGCATTTGGCACCGAAAACAGCCATCTTTGAAAATCCAGCCCACATGTACTGTATGATTCTCATAGATGGGTAAGCTTTCAGCTAATGAGAGCATTAGTCACATGGTGATTGGCAAACTAAACTTATTAAATTTGGGTGCATTTAATTAAGTTAAAACTTCCCTTACAAGTGATTTCTAACATTGTTTCAGTATCCAGTCCCTAGTTATATGCATTATTTTACTTGAATGTAGTCCAAGATGTAGCCTAATGGAAGTTATATACTTAGTAAAATTTATATGGTCTTTCTTTTGTTTTTGGGCATTTTCATAGCCTGTATATCTAGTGTAGTGAACTGTTGCACAATTTTTTGTTGCTTTATATTTAGTGTTGCTTCAGTTGATTTATATAATGCTGTCTTTTATGTACTGTTACATTTTAAATGTGTAATACAACTGATAAATAATAAAATAACAAAAGACTTTTTTAAATAACTATTGTTGTTTCTCACTTCACAACAGAAACTTGTCATTTACCATACCCAGCTGGTTAGAACCCACCTGGTGTTAGTAATAATATACTTTATTTAGACAAAGACAGTATTAAATTACTTCTTAAAACCACCCAGTACCTGGTGACAGTCCAACTTATATACACGCTTCTGTATATGTGAGCATTGCATTCAGTAAAAAGGAAGTGCTTATGTAGTGAGGATCATTTGCCAGAATGGAACACTTCTACAAAGTAATTTAATATTTTATTAGTCACAAAATAAATTATGTTATTGCTGCCAATTGATTGGTGGGTTCTAAACAGTCGTGTGCTTGGTGGATTTTGTTTTTTTGAATTTAAGAAAAACAGAATTTTGTTTTTTCATGGAGAGGGAGACAGTTGGCTATGTTAGTTAAAAGTACTGCTCACAGCTTCAGAGCAGTGTTTATACATGAGGTTCTGACACAAGCATTGCTGTATTGCAGTGTGGTACAACACATTTCTGTGACCTTTGAGTTGTGGTATAATGGCTTTTTTGAGTGTATGGATATCCTTACACAGTATCTAACTGTATTATATAGAGCTCATCCATTCTGGCATTCTGCAGTCTCCACAGCAGATCCACCATTCCCATACAGGCACTGCATGCAGTTTTCCTTTTGCCAACAGATGGAGGATTTCCATATCAACATGTTTATCAGTACTAATGTACCATATCAATACATCTTATTGTTATAGAACCCCATACGGATACTCTACTGAAAAATTACATACTGTAGATAGTGTACATTTTGATCCCAATTGATCCTCTTTTTCCTGGGAACATTTAAAAAAAACACTGTTTATTTAGGAATTTAGGTGCAACTGTGATGTGTTTAATCAAGCTGTGCAGCATTTCTCATTAAAGGTAACCCCATTACTCTTGTTATAATTTATTGACTAGGTAAACTCACTGGAGAATACAATCTTCATTTAACATGAGCAACCTGAGTACATATAAGTACTGATAACGTAAACTGATGGACCATTAGTGTTTTTCTGCCCACATTGTCTGAGTTCTATGTTGTATAAATGCAGTCTGTATGTGCAGTTTATGAAACACATGTATCAGAGACAACAGTTCAGTAATCAAATTATTCCTTGAGCTATATATACAAGTAAAGTTGACACTTAAGTGTTCTTTCAGCTTTTGTTTAAACAAATTGTCAGACAAGGTTTACCTCAGGCCAAGATGGAGAACATTCCATATTTTTGCTACAGAATAAGTGAATAATCTCAGCCTGTTGTTAGTTTTTGTAACTGGAATTTCAACAAGGTTTGCATTAGCTGATTGCAGATCAGTATTTCGATTACATAAAAATAGAATATCAGTCAGAGGATGGTAGATTTTGCAGATAACCCAGTGCGCTTTGCCTTGGCTCCTCTGCCCCAACCTCTCTGCCTGGCACTAATTGGACATTGACACCATCCAGCACTGGTTCCAGGCCAATCAGCTGTCCCTCAATGCCAAGAAAATGGTCTTCTTGACCTTTGTATCCAGACAGAGGTTCATCATCCTCAACCCTCTCCTGTGAGGTACTTCTACTGTAAGTCTCTATCATACCACCTCTTTCACTCCTCTCCTCTATTCTAGGGTGTACATGCTGAGATTCCTCAGTCTCTTCTCAGATAGCTTCTTGTGCAAACCCTGCTCCGTTTTAGTTGCCCTCTTCTGGACTGTCTCCACCCACATGTCCTTTCTGAGGTGTGAACTCAAAAACTGTACACAATACTCCAGGTGGAGTTTCAACAGTAAGAGATGCAGTGGCAAGACCTCCTCATTCCTCCTGCTGGAAATACCCCTCCATATGCACCCCAATATCCTGCTAACCCTACCTACTGCTTTGTCACTCTTCCCAGCAGCTTGAGGTCTTTAGATATGATAACCCCAAGGTCCTATTCCTAGTTGGTGACTGTCAATATCTCCCCCACCCTATACTCATCTCCTGGGTTCCTTTGCCCTAGGTGCATGATTTTGCACTTTTTGGAATTGAACCTTTACTGCCATGCTTTTGATCACTCTCCAAGTTTTCCTAGATCCCTGCACATTCTCTCCACCCCCACCTGAGTGTCCACCCTATTGCAGCCTTTGGTAACATTCACAAAAATACATACTTTCCCCTCCAGTTCTTCTGCATTGTGCCCCATGAAGACATTGAAGAAGAATGGTCCCAGTACTGAGAGCTGTGGTACCCTGCTGGTCACTCTTCTATCATTAGAGTGAGTGTTGTTAAACACCACACTCTCTCTCCTATCCATTAACCAGTTTCTAACACAATTCACCACTTTGGATCCCAGCCCTAGACTGTTCAATTTCTTTATCAATCTCTTGTGTGGTGCAGTGTCAAAGGTCTTGTTGATGTCCAAATAGGTCTCATCCACTCCTCCCCGCAATCTATTTCCCTGGTCACCCAATCAAAGAAATCTGTCAAATTTATTCACCATGACCTTTCCTCCATGACTCCATGCTGCCTGTGGTCTTACAGCCCATTGGATTCAAGATAGTCTACCAGTATCTTCCGTGGTGTTTCCATTACTTACCCCACCACTGAAGTAAGACTGACCAGCCCATAGTTGCTAGCCTCCTCCCTGATGCCGCTCTTATGTAAAGGGACCATGTCAGTCCTTCTCCAGTCGTCCAGAAACACAGGTGTTTCCAGTGAGGTGTTGAACAAAGCTGCCGTTTGGGCAGCTAGCAACTCACTCAGTTCTTTCAGTACCCTTGGATGTATCCCATCCAGTCCCATAACTTGTCCACCTTCAGAGCCGCAAGTCGTTTCAGGACTCTTTCCTCTGAAAATGGACTTGTTTTCACTTCTCTTCCCATTCCTGCTATTCCCTGGTTGTACAGTATGTCATACTTCCCTCTACTGTAAAGACTGAGCAGAAGTACCTATTCAGGATGTCTGCTTTTTTTCTTGGTTCTCATCTATGCAGTCCCTTCCTTCCACCCTTCTAATCCTCACTATTCCTCCCCCTGCATTTCTCTTTTTTCTTATGTATCTGAAGAAAGTCTTCTCCCCTATCATGACCCCTTTGGCGATCCTTTCCTTTTTCTGCTCCACTCACAATCTTGCCTGCTTCCTTCTGCTTTACTTGGTATACCTCCATGCTCACCTCCTCCCTCTGTGTTTCCTTATATCTCCTGAATGCCATTTTATTCTCTTCAGCACCTTTGCCACTTTCTCAGAGAACCATAATGGTCACTTTTTCCCTCTGCTGTTACTCACTTCTTTCACACATAGATTGATTTCCTTAATTGTGCCCTCTCTTATTTTTCCCCACTGTGCCTCTACCCCTCCCTTGCAATTCCCCCTTCAAGTCAGTTTCTGAGGCAGTCTCCCATTTCTTTAAAATCCACCCTCCAGTCCAGGACCTTTGTCTTTGTGTGGTTTGCCACTGTCCCTGACTTTTTGTTAAACCACACTATACAGTGATCACTGGTAACCAGAGGATTACCCACTGCAATGTTTGCAATTAAGTCCCTCTTAGTAAGCTCCAGGTACAGTACTGCCCCATCACTAGTGGGTTCCTTGACTAGCTACCTTAGAAAAGCCCCTTGTAGGGAGTCAAGCATGGCCCTTCTTATTGACAAAGCAATAATTGGAAGGCTCCACTCCATGGTTGGAAGACTGAAGTCACCAACTAGCAGCACCTCCCCCTGCTTGCCATTCTGATGATGGCTTCCCCAAGTGCCTTATCCAACTTCTTTTCCTGTATTGGAGGTTTATACACTGCCCCAGTATGGATAGTGGCCCCAGAGTATGCCTCCAGAGTAATACAAAGCACCTTCAGACCTTGCTTTTCCTCTAGGTGCCCCTGTACATCTGTGGACTTGATTTCCTCCCTTACATATAATTCAACCTATCCTTCCCTTCTCCCTGTCCTGTCTCTCCCTAACAGAGAACAGTCCAATATGGTTGTGTCCCAGTCATGGTGCTTAGTGCACCATTACTCTATTGTGGTTGATAAATACAGGTTAGCCTCTGCCATGATGGCTTGCAGGTCTGGAATTTTGTTTCCAAGACTCCTTGGTGCCCATGGCTTTCCACACCTTTCCTCCTTTCTGTCTTCTGCCCTGCTTCCCCCTCCCATTCCTTCAGTTCTTCCCAAACTATGGTCCTGTACTAAAATAAGACTAAAGAATCCAGTTCAAAAGTTTCACTGTTGCGAAATGTGCATCTTGTTTGAAAAATGTATTGCAACCTCCTAATACAAATTACACTGAGAACAGTGGCAATGCTTTTAAAATGTTGCTTATATCCAAACTGCTGACTGCAGTAAAATTGGCAAATGTGGCATGCCACAACATATCCAGCCATATCAAGTACTAGAGGTTTTAAAGCAGCTTCATAAATGCTGTGCATCTATCAATGTGCAAATAAATTTCGTAACCTATTTTGGATGTTGAACTGGGTCAAATCACAGTCCAGAAAGGATTTGCACATGTCACAATTTGTGCTGATGGTCTGCAAGAAACAAGTACCAACAGATATTTTAGAGTTATATCAGATTAGACCTATCAAATCTTGTTTACGATCAGCACAGGGCATTGAGTAACAGGTTATTGATTGTAATCTTGAAGTGGGGAGGTCAACATCCATCTGTAGGAAAGCAAATACATGGAACTTACTGCTGGTAGAACTATGAGGTGTTAACTCTAGGATTACTTAAGATAAATTAAAAAGTTGGTTCATAGAACAGGGCCAGAGAATATTGTTATGTTGTTCAAGGGGAAATAACTAGGTTTATTGTTTATGTTAAAGTACCTTTATGAACTATATATTATGTATATGTTATATCTGTATCTTATTCTGTTAGTTTGCATTAGTGGTCAAATGCATATGATGCTATTGTCTATGTATGGAAAATGTATGAATGCTTTCTGGGGACTCATTGTAAATGAGCATTGCTCAATGGAGTTACCCCCCCTTTCATTGATTATGAATAAAAGTATACTAGTACTACTACTAAAGCAGAATAATGACAACAAATAGTCCAATAATAGAGATACTTAAATAGAGCAATAGTGGTCAGCCAGCAGCTTAAGCCGTCTCTCACAGCCCCAGCACTTCGCTCATCTCGAACTTCATCTGCTGCATTGTTCCCTGAACCCCTATTTCACCTCTTCCCACTTTACCGTCACCATTCCATGTCTCTTTTAATCCTCTACCATCTCTTGCCTGTGTTATACCCCATTTTCTTCTGTCTTGTCCCTGCCTTTCTATGCCCCTGCCCTAGGGGGAGTTTCTAACCTCTGGTCCTCCCTCCATGATGCTTTATCATCCAATGGACAATTATTCCCTCTCTTGGTATTACTGCCTTCCCCCTGGCTAGTTTAAATGTTCATCTAAGTAGTATTTAAACCTCCCATGAAGGCCTGCAGCATCCTTCCTAGAAGGATGCAGGCTGTCTCCCTTACAGAAACACATATTCGCCAAGGATGGTCCCCAGTCCCAGATGTAGCCAAAACCCTACTCAGTGCATCATGCCTTCAACCAGACATGAAATGCCCTGGTGCAGTGTATCTTTGCCTCTCCCTAGCCGTACACAAGTAACACCTCAGAAAAAGCCACTGTGCATGTCACCTGCTTCAGCCCCATCCCCAGCTCTCTGAAGTTACCTTGCACTACTATTACCTTACTCTTTGCAGGTCATTCATCCCCAGGTGGGCAATGATGTCAAAATGGGTTCCAGCTCCTGCTGCCCTAGCAATCCTCTGTGTGCACTCTCAGTCCTGTCAAGTTGAAGCACCACTCAGGCTTGCTACCTCCCTATCTCCCCAAGTCTTTCACTGAGACAATAGAGTCCCCCACCAGCAAATGATTCCTCTTGGGCCGAGGGCTACTCCCTCCCTCCTAGGGGCCTCCACTTCTAATGACCCCCACCTCCTCCTTTCTTACTGCCATAGGGACCTGTTCTCAGCTGCCCCATCCTGCCAGTAATGCAAAGGAGTTTTGCAGTGGTATAGGTGGAGGAGTGTGCACCCTTCCTGCTACCTACATCTTCCTGGAGTCCACCATGGCCCTTTCACTCTGCCCTGCCTAGGCATACTCTGGTGGAGCGGCATCAGACTTTGTACTGCCTGTGTGGGTCATAAGATCCTCTGTACCCATTCAGTATGGCCCAGAGTTCTGAAACCTGTACCTGGAACCCAAAGTGGTGAGTACATATGGGACAGCACCTCAGTGCTGCCCCAGATGAACTCCTCCCATGTTTGATTATGGTGACATCATTTACAGCACTGCTCCCAAGTCTACCCTTGTTAGGCATTACATTTATCTGTAATAAATTTCATCTCCCATTTGGTGACCTATATTTTAGTTTATCTAGGTCATCTGAATAAGCTTGTGATGGGCCACTGTAAGGCATTTACCCCTATTTTTGTATCATATGTGTATTTAATTGCTATGATGTCAAATTCTAAAACAAAGATACTGAAAAGTATAAAGCCTTTGAGCATTTTCCCAGGAACTGAGGTTGGGCTCATTGGGCTATAGTTGTTGGGGTGAGGTTTACTACCCTTTTTATAGAAGGCAAGGCATACTGTATGCCTTTTTCCAAGTTGCTGGAACCTGGTCTAAGTTTAAAGAGGTTTCAAAGATGATTTTTAATGGGGTTAAAATACTCTCAGATGTAATCTTAAGAATTTTCACTGTGAGGTTTTCAGGACCTAGGCTGAATCTGTTTTTAATCTGGTTATACTATGTCTGATTTCTTCCTCAGAGATGTAGATTTTGGGTGAATCTAGGGTGTTAAATAAGTGCATAGGTTTGGATTTTTCACATAAGTTTTACAGACGTGCAAATTGAAAGTATTTGCCATTTCCAGTGGGTCAGAGATTATATGGTCATCAACTGCATTTAGCCAATAGTTTGTCTTTGACTTTTTTAAGGAGTTTATATAACTGAAGAAGGCTTTACTATTGGATTTTTTAGCATTTTTGTCCAATTTTAACTCCATTGACGGTTTTGCCTTTTTTACTGCATATTTAGTTTTTGTTTTTTTTAACAAGGACTTATAATTGGCCCATAACTCACCTGAACTGTATTTCATTTATATAGTGTAAGCTTTGTTCTTCTTACTTATCAGATTCTTCATTTTATTAGATGGCCATTTAGTCGTCATCCCATTAGTGCTGTATTTTCTTGTTTTAAGTATGTGCATATATATGTCTACACTGTATGTATGTAACTATGCATTGTAAGGCCTATACTAGTTTGACTATAAGAGGCAGCCAAGAGTATGATACAAAGGTTATGAGAGGAAACTCTGCTGTCCAAGAAGGCAGCCAAGGCTGGTTCTAGCTGGTTTTCCATCTACTACCCTAACACCTACCTAGAAACTGTGAGCTCTGAGCATATTTAAGCTTTGTTCTACAAGGTATCTTTTTCCCCAAAAATAAGTTTTTCTGACATTTTCTGACCCAATTAGGGCAAGATGTCTTGCAATCGACAGTCTGTAGAATGATGATGTTATAGTACACATTATGCAGCTGCATACTATGGCCCAGATATTCAAAAGAGTTGAGCCATGCACAATAGGGGTGTGCCTGCGCAAGTCCGAATTTGTGCCATTCTCCGATATTCAGCAGGAGGCAGTTGCACGCCCGAAATCATGCTGAGCAACAGCGCAATGATAATGAAGGCATGCGCAACCGAAGGGGGAGGAACCATGCATAAATGGCACAGTGTGATATTCAAAGACTCGCAATGCACAACAGTGAAACAAGCGGAAGTTGCGCCATAGCGGAAATGAGCCAAAATAGAAAGGAGCAAGGAAGAGGCGCAAGAACGCTACAGGGAAGCCACATGTGTCAGAGGCAGAGGCACACAGACAGGGCAAGTGGCAGGAGCAGGGCGGGCCAGGGAAAGACCACAGCAACAGACAGGCACAGGGAAGGTGTGGACAGCCACACAGCTCAGAGGCCAGCACAGCTAGCTGTACCCGGTGCAGGGGAGGTAGCAGCCAGGACAGCGGGGGGAATACAGTAACAGCTGCGGGGGTGAACACAAGCCAGGGACATGGCCAGTGCCACCTTCCACATGGAGGTAGTAATGAGGGGGGGTGAGAAGGTGGGCGGCAGGGGCGTGGCGTGGAAGGGCCGTCGGCGGTATGACCCCAACAGGCAGTACCGAGCTAGCACCAGCTTCAAGCTGTATACTGATACTGAGATTGTGGGCTGGTACTGCCTGAACAGGGCAATTCTGAGATGACTCTGTGAGCTGTGCAGTGATGTGATGCAGGCACCCACATGACGGAGCCATGCCCTGTCAGTGGAGACCAAGGTAACAGCCTGCATGTGCTTGCTCACCACGGGTACCTTTCAGAGACCAACCGGGGACACCACAGGCATAACCCAGTCGGCCATGTCACGCCACCTCACCCAATTACTCAGCGCACTGCTGCCACATGCTGAGGAGTACATTCATTTCCCCAGCACAGCGGCAGAGCGCACAGCAAATATACAGGAGTTCCAAAGGGTAGCACTTATGCCTGGTGTACTAGGGGCAATAGACTGCACCCATGTGGCCATACACACACCACTTGGCCACGAGGGGGCTGCATACATAAATCGCAAGGGCTATGCCAGCATCAACTGCCAGGTGGTGTGCGATGCCAGGGCGCATCATCAATGTCTGTGCCACACACCCTGGGGAAGCACATGATTCTTTCATCTGGCACCAGTCGGCATTGTGCCACAGATTCAAGAGTAGGGACATCCCCACTGGACACCTAGTGGGTGAGTATGCAAACCAAATGGACAAATATAAGGCCTGGGGGGGCATGGCCAGAAGTGCCATGGGTAGTGGCTTACATGGCTTGGGGCAGGGCAATGCTGATCACCAAACTAACCTCCACCCTCTACACACAGGTGACAGTGGATACCCACTCTGTCCCTGGCTGCTCACACCCTACCAGAGGCCCATGACCCCATCGCAGCAATGCTACAATGAGGCATACGCCATCACATGCAATGTCATCGAGCAGGTGTTCAGGATGCTGAAGGCACATTTCCGTTGCCTGGACACCTCTGGCGGTGCCCTACAGTACAGCCCCTCAAAGGCCTGTGGGATATTCCTGGCCTGTTGCATTCTGCCCAACATAGCCAACGAACGTGGGATAGCCATACAGGTCGAAGAGGGGGACAGTGATGGGGACGCCAGTGATGATGGTGATTGGCAGCCCCCCCTTGGCCGACGGGACCTCGACTGCTCCGGCTGGCACAGCTGCACTGGGACACCATCACGGAGGAGCACTCCAGCCAATGCAGGTAAGTCATGGGGCCATGAGCAACCACCAGTGGCCAAGGCACAACCCACAAACATGCAGGAACCACACTGGGGGTGCATGCCATTGAGGGAAGTGGTAGGGCCCAGAGGCACACACACAGCCAGGGATGGGTGAGGATTAACATGCCACACCAAAGGGGACACACACACATGCAAACACACAATGCAACAAACGTGCACAGAGGCCAGAAGGCACACCGACCCAGAAAGCACACCCTAGCAACACACATGTCCACAGGCCACCACACCCACTGCCTGTCCATGTGTGTGTGTCAGATGCTGGGCACCATTGCACTTTGGTGTACAGCGTAATGCAGGCATCATCATGCACACATAACTGCGGACAGCAGCTGGGAGGGTGTGCAGGTGGACTGTGTGTCTGCATGCAGGGCTGGGTACCCACCCATGCACTGCCCACTGAAACACACAATGCACACAGGGCAGCACCAGACAGTAGCCATGCTGGGAGACAGGTCAGTCTCGTGACACAGTGCCACAGCCACCAAGGATGCGTGGGTGGCCCCGGCGAGACCCGCCAGCACTGGCAGGCTGACCACTGGCCTCATGGGGTTGCACCGATGGTCCCCCAAGGATTCCACTGTGTGAACGCGACTGTGCCCACTCAGGGGTCTGCAGCACACTGAACATGCCTGCACCAGGAGTGCTCAGGATGCCCACAGCTGAACCCGGTGTCGACAGGGTGGGAGTCACACGACACCAGGAATGGGGGGTGGAGAGTGCACTGCGTGGTGTCCATGATGCATGGGCACCTGACTGTGTGCCCATTGTGGCCATGACAGCAATGAACGCCTGTGCATGCCTGTCAATGGCAGCGGTCACATCCTCCTGCAAATGGTCCATCCGTGCCAGGATCCGTTCGGTGTCCCTGCTGCGACGCTCCTCTGCCCACTCCAGAGCCACACACAGTGCTTCCACGGACGTCGCAAGCTGCATCTGCTGCTGGACCGATGCTCGCAGTAGGCAGGTGTGCTCGTCCAAGAGGTCATCAGCCTTCTCGGCATCCTGTCCCTCAGGGTGTGCAAGGGCCTGATGTTCAGCACCCCTTGAGGGTGGGTGCTGCGCACCAGGACCAGGTCTGGGCATGTCCACAGGTGGTGCACAGATGCCGCCACTGAACCATGTACCCCCAGGCCTGGTGGACAACTGCTGATGCTGCCCCTCCAGCTGCCACACCCCAGGGCTCAGTGGTGCCACCTCAATGGCCGCAACAGTCCCACTGTCCTGAACAGACAACAGTGCTGCCCCACTGGTGCTGACAGGCACAGCCTGGGACTGTGCTGACATGCAGGCCCCCACAGCGGCACCAGCCACAGCCATGGGCGTGAATTGCCCTGCTGTGTGTCCATCCTGTGGCACACACGTGTCACTGCCCATGATGATCGTGTCATCATCACTGGTGCTGGACTCTGCCCTGGCCACAGCCACAGCGTGCTGGCATCCATGGACACCAGCATGCTGGGACACAGGCAGGGCTTCCTCCACACCTGTCTCAATGACATCAGTGTGGAGAGCCAGGTGGCCCCACTGTCGTACAGATCCACACATACCTGTGGAAGTGGATGGTCCCACCTCTGACTCCATCCAACTGTCTGCAGTGGACAGGCCCACCACCACTGACCCATGCAGATGCTCAGGATCTGTAAGGGAAAGCAAAGTCACATTACTGCGTGTGACCTACTCTGCCCCCCCAGACAGACCATGACTTACCATGCAGAGATGGGCCACCACCCGTCTGGAGCCACCTCACGGAACTCCCTCTATGGCACTTCAGTGCATGCTTGCAGCAAACCTGTCCTCCTCTGGGGTGAGCTGTACCACCTCCGGCTGTCCCCCACCTGTTGCAGCACATGCTGCCCTGATGGCAGCCACCTTCTCCTTTACCCTCCTCCTGTCTGTGCCCATCTTCTTCTTACACTCCTGCATGGGGCGTGGTGGCTGCCATGCAGGTTCAGCATGTGCCACCTCCTCCCACATCAGCAACCACGGTGCAGTGGTGCCCGCTGTCTACTGAGCAGCTGACTCCTGAGCCAAATAGGCCTTCGAAAAGGGCCTCGGTTTTGGCCTTAGTAAATTTCGGCCTCCTCCTCCTCCCACCACTGTTGTCCTCCTCTCCAAGAACGTGTTCAGTCATTATGTAGCCTGTAAGAATGGCAGTTGTTACCTGTGACTGTGCAGTCCCATGCATGTCCCTGAATCCACAGTCCACACTCCCACACAGCATGCAACTCACCAATAAACTGCAGTAACCGACTATGGCCACTGCAGCACATTGTCGCACCTTTATAGCACAGTCCATGCAAATGAGGTGAGGAGCAACTTTAATTAGATGCAAACTGCAGTGCTGCTCCATTGAATGGCTGATCGGATGATTTGCATATGACGGCTGAATATCGCACTGTTGCGCTTTGCACAATTGTGTTGAATGTGCTGAGTCAATGATGCAGTTCTGTGGCATCGTGAATCGCCTCACTCGCATGCCGCAGGTTGCTGCGCATGAGCATCTGCACACTGATGATGTGCTGTGCGTGGTAGGCAATGCAGGGCACGGCCACCATTGTGCCAGTGGCGCTATAGCGAAGGTCACTACATGGCACTGTGGCAATGGGCCTTCATAGGTGCAATGGCCCAACTGCCTGATAGTCCGCTGTGGCGCTGGCACACAGGCAGCCAATCGTGCTACATGCATTGTCATCCAATGGCACTGTGCGTGGCCTTGCACCAGGGACCCTTGACCCTGTGCCTGACCTTTGCCCCCTTGGCACTATGCATCAGGCATAGGTGCACCTCTATCGCGCTGTTCGGTAACAGCACAATAGGGAATGGCAGTGCTGTACTGTGCAGCATCTGCACGTGGGGTACCGTGCTGCAGAGCACCATATTGCCTACTATACCTAACACAATGGCACGGAGAAGGGCTGCTCCCTGGATGGCCATCGAACTGGCGAATCTGGTGGCCACAGTCGAGCCACACCATGGGCCTCTCTTTGGGGAGGCCCCCCTGGATAGGGCAAGGTCCCAGGTGTGGCAAGAGGTGGCCACTGCCCTCAAGGAGGTGACAGGCAGGGGCTGAACAGCTGAGCAGTGCAGGCACTGATATGGTGACCTGCAGAGGAGGGAGCCGGAGCTACTGGCCAGACTGAGGTCACGTGCCAGGAGGGGCATGGTACCACGTCCAGGTAGGGGTTCCGTCAACACACTGTTATCGTCCATATGAGTCACAGTGTTGTATGTGTCCAGCACATAGGGGAGGGACCGTATGGGGTTGGCTGTGGCGGTGTTCACAGGGTGTGGGGTGAGTGGGTCTGGCTGGGTGGGGGGACACACTCCTTGGGGCAGGGGAACTTTGCTTTGGGAATGTACTGATGTTCTTCTCTCCTTTTTGTCCCCACAGGCCAGGACGAACTGCGCCGAGTGCGTGTGGAGCAGAGGGTGGTGGAAGCCACAGCCAGGCGGGCCGAGGACCAACAACGGCCACCCGACTGACCCGATGTGGGTGAGTGCCAGACATCCATGATTAATATTGCATGCTGTGTGACAAGGTGGGCAGCGGGGCATGGCCACCATTAATTGACATCACTGCCATGCACGCCACTTGTTACAGTCAACACTGTCCAGTGGCAATGCATGTCTGGGTGTGCATCACTGGTGGTGCATGCATGCACCAGGTGCATGGCTGTGCCACTGCCTTTGCACCACATAGCCATGTCACTAAATGGCCACAGTGGTGCTGTGCATGACTGGGCTGGTGGGTGTGTGCAGCGTTCCACATGGCTGTATGCACCTGGGTGGGCAGGTCCTGTGGACGTGATCACTGCGGCTGGTCACACACCATCACAGTGGTATGTCCCATGGCCGTATGCCATGCACAGTGGGCGGGCTGTATGGGGTTGTGCATTCACACCTGTTGACTGTGCTCTCTTGTCCTAGGTGCGAGACATCTGAGGGAAATCAGGGACACCCTGAAGGAGCTTCTAATCCTGGCACGAGAGATGGTCACAATCCTTCGAAGGACAGATGAGTCAGGGATACTTTGGAGGCACAAAGCAAGGGGGAGCCAGAGCCTGGACTGGCATGGGAGCCAATAGTCCCTTGATCCCTGACCTCCCATCCTTCCCTGGACCCACTCTCACACCCCTCCTATCCCATCCCATTTGTCCACCCCTTTCCCCTGCCCACCCCAACCTTTTTTGTGTCCCCCCAAATAACTGTATATAGTTGTTGTTTATGTAAATAGTTGATTTCTTTATTTTTATAATACATATGACTTTTATATGAATACCGTGGTGGTCTCTGATTTGCAGTGGGCTATAGGTGCTCAGCTGCAGTGGTGTGCATGGCATCAGGGGTGGTGCAGTCATGGGTATGTGTGTGTGTCCGTGTGGAGGTGTCTATGGTGTGGGAATAGATATCAGTCAGTGTCTGTGTTGTGTGTGTTGTTCCCCATGCACTGAATGACTGTGTGCAGTGGTCCATGGCGCGTGCTCTGTGTCCATGGTGCACCCATCAGCCCGTCCATGGCCTGTGCAGCCAACACACATGCCAGTCTGTGACCTGCATGATCTACTGGCATGTCAGTGGTGGCATTCCCTGCAGGGTGGACACTGTACCCATAACTTTGCTGGGTTGCCCATGTCACTGGTGTGGTGCATGCCTGGCTCAGGTGGCACTGTGGGCAACATGGTCATTGTCCCACCTCCATGCTGTGGCTTGTGTGTGTTGCAGGGCATGTGCCCCACTGTCTGTGGCTTGTGCTCCGGGTGACTAATTGTGGGGTATTGGTCCATGGTGCCTGCGCAGGGTGGTTGGCACTCCAGTGCCATGGTGGACTGCAGGTTGTGTGTACACGGCTTACATGGGCCCACAATGGGGGCTTGGTTGCCCCACCACTGCATCCCTGTGTTGTGCCCTTGGGTATGGGTGGATGTCTGTCCAGACCCTGTGTGGCATCTGGTGTGGTGCATGCTTCCACTCACCACTGTGGGTGTCTGTGCTGGCTGTTGTGGCCAGTGGTGGGCCAGGGTGTGTCACTGGAATACTGTGCGGAGCGCTGTACCACTGGTGGAGGTGTCAACTACCGACCGTCCCATATGGGGTCACTCTTGTGCTCTAGCATGAGTGGTCTCTCCTTAGCAGCAACATGGGGACTGTGCGTGGTGGCACTTTGTCTGCCACTGTTGCATTGCCGTGTGCTGCAACCTGCTGATGGGTGCTCATGGTGGGGCTGGCTTGCATGGTTCTGTGGTGCACAGGGTTGCATTGACACTGTGGGGGTGGTGGCATGCATTGGGATTCCTGCAGTGGTGGTCACTGCTCATGGGGGTGTCTGGGGTCGCAGGTGCAGGATGTGCTGTGCACTGGGGATGGTGTGGCACAGGGTAGTCCGCCCTCCTTGTGTGATCACAGCTTGCCGGTAGGTTTGATGGGGCACCATGGCCCAGGCTGGGTTGGTTGCTTGTCTCCATGGACCAGTGGTTATTCCAGCCCTTCCCTGGTTGTGCTGTGCTTGGGGTGTGGGGGGGCAATGTCTGTTCTGCTGTGTGTTCCTGTGCCCATCTGTGGCATGGGTGGTGGGCCCCTACCTCCCTGATTGTGCAGTTACATTGCTCTGCAGCTGGGGGGCATCCCTGGTTGAGCTATTGCGCCTCTGGACTGCTGAGCTGAACATCCCTTGTTGCGCTATAGTGCATCACACCTGCTCAGCTTCCCCTCCCTAGTTGCGCTATGGCGCAGGCAGTGCGATATTCAGACGTTGGCTGTAGGCACAATTTGGCCTGCTCCTTCTTTGAATATCGCGTCTCTTGCGCATGGGCGCAATAGACTTGCACTTGCTCCTGCTATTGCGCACTTTTTGGGCGCAGTTTGAATATCTGGGCCTATAAGTACAGGAAAATAAGGCAAGTGAACCAGAGCACTCACCTTCCTGGGGTTAGAACACCATTGCTGATAGTAATATAGACAGACCACAGACCTGGCTTGAAAAGACCTCTCATGTTATCAGGCTAAGAGGTATTAGCCAAGGCAACTCATGAGTATATCCTTGCAGTCTTCCAAGGCAATACATAAGTTGTTAGTTAAATGTATTTAGTAACTTTTAGAAATTGTACTTATTATTTATGTTTGTTTTGTACAAACTTTTACTTGTCATTAATATTCTGCTTCTGTATGAATTTTACTTGTTATTTATTGTTTTGTACAAACTTTTACTTGTCATTAATATTCTGCTTCTGTATGAATTTTACTTGTTATTTATTGTTTTGTACAAACTTTTACTTGTCATTTATGTTCTGCTTCTGTATCAATTTTACTTATTTATGTTTGTTTTGTACAAACTTTCACTTGTCATTTATATTCTGCTTCTGTATGAATTTTACTTGTTATTTATTGTTTGTTTTTTGTATGACTTTTTAATGAATTTGTAAAGACAAAACTTGTTGACCAAATAAACTTGAACAATCAATCAACAATTGATCATGAGTATGTGATATTCTGTGTAATAAAGAGAACTTTACAGGAAGAACTTCGTACCTTGCTTGGTTCTGTTGCAGTTACTCTACATGCACAGTTTATGTACCCAAACCCATAACCAAATTCATAACAGTGGCACCCAACATGGATTCCAGAGTGGACAAGATAGAACTGAGTCAAACCTGTTAGAATTTTACCCAGGTATATTATAAAATGGCAGCCAAATCTGAAGACAGCCTTGAGTACTTTGTGAATAGATACTGTGAAAAGAAAGGACAAAATGACAATTTTTATGTTTACTTGCACTCATGTGCAAGAAACATAGTGCCATCATCCGAGTTTTTGTAGGTGTGGCACCCTGTCTTCCAATTCAGTCAGTGTGTTTGCAGGCATGGCCACAGTTCACCAATGAATGCTGCAGCTGTCTATAACAGTAGTTGAAAATGCAGTGGCGTACAGTTGAAAGGGAGAGCTCCGCTTCAGTAAGCAACGATAAGATAGTGTTTATTAGCATATTGCCGGCAATCATGCTTGTATACGTCTCTGCTTTCTCTTCCTGGAACATAAATTCAGTTTGAAGTGAACTTTTCCTAAGACTATCTTTCCGGGAGGAAGCTAGTGACTAAAATGACATCCTTGTTATGTTTCCAAAAAAAGATCTAATTGCCATCCTTGGAATGTTGAGTCAGAGTTCAGGGTAGGAGTGGCATTGACAAAAGCAGGAAAACAGAACCCCAAAGAGACTGAAAAAGTAGACGCAGTTGTCATCTGTTGGCACGTCTGATCAGTATTGTAATAATATTCCCCAACCCTCTGAGTGTCTCTGAATAGTGCCCCCCCGCCACACACAGTATGGCTGACGGGGGTGCCCAATCGCCTGTCGGCTCTGCACTCCCCCCTCAGAGTTCTAGGTGCCATGCTGGGAGCCAACCCCAGCATGGCACACATCTGTATGGCCAATGGGGGTGTCCAATCCCCTGTCAGCTCCACTGACCCATCCCAAAAAAAAATCTTCCAGCTGCCATGCTGGGAGCCCACCCCAGCATGGCACAAATCCCACGTCATCTTCCTAAAAAGAAAACAAACACCTAAAAAGAAAAAAGAAGTTCCTTGTTGATTGTCTTGCCCCCCAACCCGGGCCCACCCTCTGCGCATCCACCTCCCCACACCCCCACCTCACCTCATACTTACCTCCGGAGGCTGGCGAGATGATCTTCGGTGGACCGGGACCATGTCTGCACTCTTCAAAGCTGACCGCGAACTGAAGAAATGCCAGTAAGCTGTATAATGGAATAAATAGGGTTTTTTTTTTCAACTTTGATGCATATCTCAGGCACTTTTGGAATTTGGCACCAAATTTTCAACATGGGGTTTTGGGACCCCGCCTCATGAATTCTGGCACTGTCATGGCATTAATCAGCCCCAAAGATGATTTCACTGTCACTGCGCAGAACCACCTTTCGGGACTGATTTACAAAATGACAGTATCACAGTTCATGAGGTAGGCCCCCAATAACCCTATGTTGAAAATGTGGTGGAAAAATTCCCCAAAATGACTGATTTGCGATCATGCATTGTGCAGTTCCTACGCACGCTGATAAGTTCACAAATTTTTAATATTTTCACTCCAGATTTTCAACATTGCCATTTTACCACACCTCCTTATGAGCAGTATAGCTGTCATTTTTCACATCTCACCCAAAATGTGTTTCTGCGCATGTAACGCACAATGGCGCAGTCAGTGTGCGAAATCAATGTTCGGGACAGATTAAGAAAATTACAGTGACACTGTTCATGAGCAGAGGTCTTAAAATGGCTATGTTAGAAATTTGGTGACAAAGGTCCATAAAATGACTGTGTTACAAGAAAGCATTATGCAGTTTCCATGCACCCTCGTAAGTTCATGAATTTGTAATATTTCCAGTCCAGATTTTCACCACTGGCATTTTTCCACATTTCCTTATGAACAGTACAGCTGTTATTTTTCACACCATGGCTGAAATGTGTTTTCGCACTTCCAGCACAGAAATGCGTGGTCACTGTGAGAAATCACTGTTCAGGACAGATTAAGAAAATCACAGTGACACTGTTCATGAGCGAAGGTCCCAAAATGCCTGTGTTGACAATCTGCTGTAAAAAGTCCTCAAACTAATTACATTATGGGTGTGCGGTGCACAGTTTCTATGCACGCTCGTGACTTCACCAGTTTTTTTTATATTTTCACTGCAGATTTTCAACATTGCCATTTTTTACACCTTCCCATGAACAGTACAGCTGTCATTTTTCACATCCTGTTTGAAATGAGTTTTCGCACCTGTGGTGTCAAATGGCGTAGTCACTGTGCAAAATCAGCTTCTGGCTAACAAACTGATATTGCCACTGTTCATGAGGTGGGGGTCACAAAAAAAAAATGTTGAAAATTTGGAGTGAAAATACCAATGAACGCCTAAGGCATTAGGGTTTCCGACAATAACGCTCCACCCTGTGGAGACTTATAGGCATCAGGGGTGTGACTTGGGATTGTCGCCTGTAATGCTCATACCATTCTACCCCCACCCACACCCTGCAGTCAGTGAGAGGCATCGACATGTGCCTTGGACTCTTCGGCCCCAAAGTTCATCCCATTCTCCTATACAGCATCCATCTCACCATATTTCCTGATTGAATGAAGTGAACATAAGTGCCAAAGACCCCAAGGCACACCTTGACACTTGTCGGGTGTCTGCAGGGTAGGGTGTGTGAAATGGTGTGGCCGTTATGCCTGATGACCCAAAAGCACACCCCAATGCCTGTCAGTCTTTGCAGGGTGGTGGCAGGGTTGGCTTCAGTTTAATACTTCACTGCTATTCCTATTCTGCAGCTCTGTAACTCCTACACTACCAATGCCAAAGTCAGCAAGCAAACATTCGGCATTGACAAATGCTTGTTTAAAGGTGCTGTGATGTCAGATTTATATGTAACATGTTTAATATACAAGAAAAAAATAAAAGACACTGTAGACCAGTATGCAGAACAATACCAGAATGTTAGCATTTTACACCAGGAAGCTTTAGAAAAGGCTACAGAATATGAAAACAGGTATCAGGCTAATTATGCTGTGTATCATGATGCAAGGCAGAAAGTTGTAAAACCCTCTGATGAACTTGAAAACTGGAGAAAAGAGAGGCAGGAGACTTCACAGGAAACATGGAAAATATTACAAACATGAAATTAAGGATTTATACAGAAATAATACAAGAATCACAAGAGAATAACAAACAAACATATTTCCATCCTCAAAGGACAGGTTTTAGTGATCAATTCCATGTGGTTTCCCTTCACCTTGGAGCATGTGTACGGGACACAAAGGTCTGACTGGTACCTGGGGGGAAGATGGAGGATATATGCTAAGATAGTCATTCAAAATGTCAGTAAATGAAGATCTTTGCATGCCTGTTATGAATAATAAACTGATCATTTGAAAATCCTGCTGAGGAGTAATAAACAGAAATGGATAGAAAGAGATCAAAAAATGAAGGACCCGCAGTGCTAAAAGTGACAGTTTACCAGTGTTTAATTTAAGCCTGTCTCATAATCATGAGACTATAGGAAAATGATAGTGTCTTTACTGCTGCAGTTCAGTCATAGGAAAATCAGTTAACTGTTAAGTATCTTAGTTTTGTAATAGTTTAATATCAAACCTGTCTTACAATTGTGACACTAAAATGAAATTGCTGTGAAACCTTACTGATGCAGTTCAATAGGAAAAAAATACTGCTAAGTCAGTAACCATCTGAGTTTAAATGCAAGTAACTGCCATGCAGTGATAGTCCCTGTTTTAATACATAACTTGACCCTTTGGGTAAATGTGCATGGGACTTTAATCTGGCTGATGTACTAATGTGATTGAATGATATTAAATTATTTCTTGATTTGGAGTCATTTGTAGCTTTTCCACTGCTTGGCACATCTATGCCACATCATAGGGAAAGAGTTCCCAACCTACAGTATATTCCTTTTGTGCTGCTATACAAAGCCAAAGGTTTTTCTTCTGTTACTATAATGTTTGCTCAGTTTAACAGGCACAGAAATAGCTGTGAAAACAGCCAAACTTTGAATAAGAATAGAAACATCCTGTAATGCACTAATGCAGTAATTAATAATATGCTAATGCAGAATGACCCAGTTTTTAAACTAAAAGCTGACCAAGGAAGGGTTAAATTTCAAAACAAATAAAAGGAAAAAAATCAGTTCAGGGCAGGAAATGTCTTGCAGTCTGTAGAAAAAAACCTCTTTGTGTGGAGATATTTTACAGAGAACTGAAGTACATAAATTCTGAAACTAAAACTAGCCTTGAATTTCATCATGGGGGGGCGGGATTTCCCTGTGCTATTATCTCAAATGAACACTTGCTAGCGTTTAGTGAACAGAGTATGACCATTCAATATACAGATGCAATAAGACCATTGAAAACAACACTCACAGAGGCCCCCTGCCAGGTTAACCTGAACCCAACTGAACCGTCCTATTTAGAGGTTGTTGTGTCAGGCACAACTATAGCTGCTGTGCTAGCCCAAACAGTGTATGAGGAATTGAGATCTGTGGGCTATGCATCATTTATTTATTTATTTAGTTAGTTAGTTTTTGTTGACTCTTGCTTACTCGTACACCCGCTGAAAAGAAATTTAATCAGTGTAAAAAGGTATTTACTGGGGACTTTTTGGGCAGTGAAGTATTTTAGTTACATCACAGGATTTAACAAGATTATACTGCACACCCTCCATAAGTCCAAAGCTTTTCTTTTATCTGACAAATTAAAAGAAGACAATGTATCTAATGCCAGGTTAGTCCAATGGGCCTTACTGTTACAGGACCATGACATTGATCTGGCGGACAAAACCCATCTGACAGCCATGTCCCCTCTGTTGAAAATCTGGTTCGAGACCCCACAGATGTGGGGCAGACTCATTTAAGTAGAAAGAGAGCTAGATTAGAAATATATACTTTAAAGAGTGCCCTAGTGCAGACATTGCTAGTGCATGTACTTATATTTTTACTGATGGCTCTTCCTTCCACTTAGATGGTAATCCTCACACAGGAATTGGGGTATATATCTCAGTAAACAAGTGGAAGAGGCCAGGTCATGCACCTCACACTTATCCCAGGTGGTGGAATTGGTGCCTATCTGCCGTGCACTAGAGTGGATTCAAACACTTGACATTAAGCCACCTGACTGTATTTGTTCAGATTCTTCTTGGATGTGCATTGCTCTAACATAATCACTGCCCTCCTGGGTGGAAAATGTTTTTTTCTGCCTCGCATGGCAAACCCATTAAACACCTAGCATTCTGGTGCTATTTACTAAGGCTGGTTGATAATATGCCAGTAACTTACATTCTTAAAGTGAAATCACGTTCAAAGAAAGCTCTTTCTGCATTTGAGAAGCACAAAGCTGGTGCACTGGCATGATAGGGTGCCCAAAGGGGGGGAGATAGGGGTGATGCCAGAGAACAGTGATTTAGAGGTGGCTGCTCTGTCATGACCTAAAGAGAAGCTGGATGCGTTGGATTTACAGGAGATACAAAATAAGGATACTGATATGAAAGACTTGAGGAAAAGATTAGAAAATGGAGAGAACAAAGAAAATGTTATACTAGATTTATAGTCTGGGTTGACTGTGTACCAGTCACCAAAGACAGAAGAAATGATTTACTTTGCTCCCAAATTGTTGAAAGGAGAACTCCTGAGGCTAGCTCATGATGTCTATGGCCATCGAGGGGTCTCAAAAACCCTACAGATCCTGAGAAGGTTGGCTTGGTGGCTGGGTTGAAAAATGATGTGGGTCAGTTTTGCAACAATTGTATCATTTGTGCTCAGGTAAATCCAACACAAAACAGCCAGTGACCCTTCTTAAGACCACAATTGAGGGAAGACCCATTGTGCAATTTACAGATTGACTTTGTAGGGCCTCTCCCAAGTACAGCCCAGGGAAGCAAATACATCCTCATTGTTACAGATTTGTTCTCTAAGTGGATAAAGGCAATACTGCTGAAAAACAACACAGCTCTAGCCATGGCACAAGCCCTGGATGACAGAGTGTTTTGTGTTTGGGGTTTGCCTGCCTAATAGAGTGGGACCAAGGTCCACATTTTGTAGGGAAGGGCATGAAGGAGTGTCTGCAGTTATTGGGTTTTAATCAAAAATATCACATTCCCTATCACCCCCAATTACCAGGGCAGGTAGAAAGAGCAAACTGGACTATTAAAACAATGTTGAGAAAGCATGTTGCCATACATGGGAAGGACTGGGATCAGAAATTGCTTTTAGTCCTGATGGCTATTAGAAGCATGCCAGCCACTTCTACAGGAAATATCTCATTTGAGATCATGATTAGAGAGGTGATAAGAATACTTGCTCATCTGTGATATGAGGGGATAGGCACTCCTGTGTTAGACCGAATATCCTTATATGGGTATGCAGCTAACCTGAAAGAAAATGTCCCCATAGTCATGAATGGATTGTTTTAGGGGATTTTAATTTAAATTGGCAGTCAGTTCAATCAGATGAGGATAGAGAGATTATCACAGGTTTGGGTATGCATCAGCTTACAGTGGACACTTCTTATATAAATTATTAAACTGGAATTGAGTCCATTCTTGACTGGGTAATTGTCTCTAATCCATCTCACGTTTTGGCTTCTGGAGTCCTGGCAGATTCCCTCGGCGATCATTGTGCCGTATTTTGTGAATGGTCAGCAAAGGGCTTAAAAAGCGAACCTAAGATTTTTTTAACTTGGCAGTTGAGAAAATTAAATCTGGAAGAATTTTCTAAAGCCATTACTGCCACAGATGGGTCCTTTGTGGACAATACAGAAAATATTGATAATGCCCTGGAGTCCTTCAGTAAGACCTCCCTTAGTAATTGTGGTAAACTTATACCACCAAAAAAAAAAGGAGTTAGAGGCATAAGAAAAGAGTGAGTCACACCAGATCTTTTAAATTTAATGCAAAAGAGGGACAGGGCTTTGCCGAAGTATAGAAAATTTAAACTAACCAGTTACCTACAAGAGTATAAAATGTTGTGAAATAAATGTAAAGCAGCTGTTCGAGCTGCCAACGTTAATTATTTTAGGGACAAACAAATTAGAGATAAGGGAAACTCTAAATCCACTTGGAGAACATTAAATGAATTAGTGGGCAAGGGTTACAAGGACAAACAAATAACACGTAATGTGGCAGGAAGATTGGTTAATCACCCTCTGGAAATTGCCAATATATTTAATTCATACTTTTGGGACCTCGATAGATATAAGCCTAATGGCTTTCAGTCCACTCATTTTTGTCTGAACCCAGAGATTATTTCCAGTTTACCCTTCGACTCTGTAGAGTTATCATTTGCTAGTCTAAAATTTTACTTTCAATATCTTATGCTGAATGAGATTAGTGAGTGCTTACAGAAGACTGGTCCCAGACCTAGTTTGGGTTCAGATGGTGTAGATTATTGTGTATTGAAATTGGTTAGTACTCTTACTGCACTCCATTTATTGAGTATCTTTAACTATTCACTGTGTAATGGTGTTTTCCCAAGTAAATAGAAAAGTGCTATCATAAAACCTGTAAATAAATCCAGTCCTAAAATGATGTCTTTAATTTTATACCGATTTCCTTATTAGCTCCACTTTCCAAAATTCTGGAAAAAATAGCACTGGATCAGACTGTGGAATTCTTTAATGAATACAGTGTTCTTCATAAGCCCCAAATATAAGAAACAGTGGGAACAACAACCACCAAGGAATAACGTAACAGACTCTCTCTCTTTACAGCAGAACCAGAGGGCAACACATACAAAGGGACTCCTGCAGGCCCCCTTAAAGCACCATCTGGCAAACCCTCATCTAAACTCTGCACTTACTATAGATTAACAAAGATACCTGTTGCTGAAGGCTACATAGTGACAGCAATCATGGATGACCATAAATGCACAAGGACCAAATATGCACACACCAGCTGGTATTATTGGACTAGATACCTATGAAAACTGATCATTATCCTGCTACTAATCTCTGGGAATGTGCTCTCTAACCCAGAACCAGCCGAAGCTGGCAAGGAGAAGGGTACTGGTCACTTCAAAATCATAGCCTTGAACATAGGAAGCCTACTTCCTAAGATACCACAATTTCAGGCATGAATGGCACAGTTAAAGCCTGATGTGATTGCCCTAACTGAAACCTGGCTATCACCAAAAATCCACAATGCCGCTGTTGCACTAGAAGGCTACAACATATACCACCAAGATAGGCTAACCAAACTAGGTGGTGGCTGTCTAGTTTACCTCAGTGAAAACATAAAAGGTCAGATCCTGCAAAGTAGCCTGCAAATGTGCGACATGCAGGTGCTCACCATCAAGCTCACAGTAGGTTTACAAAACAAGTCACTGGTGCTATCAACCATGTACATTCCACCAAGTAAACAATTTGCTGGAATATCAGTTCATTGGCAACCACAGGAAATTCAATCAGAACTGGGAACATATTGTGGTCAGAGACTTTAGCTCCAGCTGGCTCTCGAATGACACAGACTTCACCAAAGACCTTATCACAGGCCTCTATCTTACCAAAATGGTAACATGGGCCACAAGACAGAACTACAAAATTGGCACATACACATTCTTAGACTGGTTGCACTCCACCTGCCCAGAGCACATCACTGAGGTGACAGTGCTCCCAGATTTGCTCAGTGACCATTCCCTGTGATGTTCACCTGGTCAAACATCTTCACTAAACCTTTGCCACAAACCACTAAGAACCGCTGTCTCTGGAAAGGACAATTGGGGCATTTAAGCAATACCTAAGGTTGATTGATTGGTCCGAGGTAGTAAATGCCCAGGACGTGAACATAGCCCTGGAAAACTTCTGCACCATCTTCACCACAGCATGCAACATTTTTGCCCCAATCACTACCAAGAAAAGAAAAGGATGTTCTACGCCATGGCTCACTGGCTCCCTTCTTGATCTGATGCAAAATAAAGATAGTCTATGGCATAAAGCTATAGTCACTAGAAAATCTACCAATTTGGCTAACTACAAAATGGCAAGAAACCATTGCACAAAGCTCATTAGAAAAAATCAAAGCAGAGTATCATAAAGACCTTCTAGGTAAAACATGGAATAATGGAAGGGAATTCTGGAAGGCTATACAATACCTAGCAGGAAAGGAGTCAAAATCCTCACCGGACCAAACTGTAACCGAAGCAGGAATTTTGCATGCACCTAAGGACATCGCTAACACTTTCAACTCGACATTCACGGACCTCAGCTTGGTTCTCCCAAGCTCATACCTAGTACACTTATGGAAGAACAACCAAACCAGCCCAGTGAGTCAACAGGCAACACACCTGCCTTTCTATTTCAAATGCATCAGCAGAGTTGATACTATTCGGTATATCAAGAGGGTACTGGGGAAGACTAGAATGGCAAGTGATCACATAGATATGAAGCTGTTAGCACTCACTCTGGAAGAGGTTTCCTTACTGCTCATGGTAATATTCAACAAATCACTGTGCTCTGGAGTCTTCCCTAGTAAATGGAAATTGGAACTTGTGACACCGGTCTTCAAAAGTGGAGTAAGATCTAACCTATCGAACTACAGGCTGATATCAATCCTACCTCCCCTCTCTAAAGCATTAGAGAGAATAGTCTTGGACCAACTAACTGACTATCTAAATAAGTGCAATCTTCTCTGTCTGCAACAACATGGCTTTCGAAAGAAGCACAGTACACTAACTGCCTTAGTCGATTTCACCAATCTACTCTATGATTCACTGGATGTAGGAAAAGTGGTGGGCTCTATATTCATAGATCTCACCAAAGCATTGAATACTATCAATCATAGCCTCCTCCTCAAAAACATGCTATCAATAGGTCTGTCCTCAAACACAGTGGGCTGGTTCACAAGCTACCTCTCTGGCAGGTCGCAATGTGTCAGGATATCCAGTCAGCTTATCTGAACCCAAGGAAGTCACCCTTGGAGTGCCTCAGGGATACATATTAAGTCCTTTATTGTTTAGCCTATTTATAAACACCCTTCCTTCTGCATGCCCAGCTCAAATGGTACTCTATGCCAATGACGCTGTTATCTCGGTCCTTGGCAAGGATATATCACAAATCACTGCAGGCCTCCAAGACAACTTCAAACTACTTGAGTCATGGTTCAAAAAAAAATTACAGGCTCCTGCTAAATTATAAAGAAAAAAAAGCTATGCTTTTCACCCTCCCCCATAATAAGAAAAGATGGCGGCCACTAATAGTCATGAGCCAAAAAAATGAAACACTAAAGCAGGTCTCCACCTTAAAGTATCTCAGAATACACATTGACAACACTGTGACCTTTAATACGCATATTGAACACATCATAAAAACAGCCAACACCAAGCTAGAGGTCTTATACCAGCACAGACAGGCTATGACATTGGATGCTCTAAAATTAGTCACCAGTACCTCCATAATGTCAACAATAGACTACGGATTGATAATCTATGGGGCTAGTACCAAAACTGTCCAGGAAAGGCTAAAAACCCTACTCAACAAGGCCTGCAGGCTGGCCCTAGAGGCTGACTATATGACCCACACCTGCACATTCTACAAGGACACTGCATGGTTCCTATTCCAACAAAGACAAAACTACCAGATCTTCATTATAGAAAAAAAACTTGCTGGGCCACATGCCTGACTCCACAAGCAAGCTCTTTAAAATGTCAGCTTCCACAAAGAACACCAGGAGCACAGCTAAGGGGTTGCTAGAGGTTCTCTTGATGCACAATACCTTTGCCCAGAGATCATTGATCTACAGTGGACCTAAATGGCATAATGACCTCTATGCACCTGGCTATCACCTGGAACTGACTGTGACTGCCAAGCCTCTACACTAGTCCTCTCCTGCATTCCAAGAAGGCCCCATACCTAGGAATCAGGCCTGCTCATTAATGTTCTGTCCCACATACCCCATCACTAATCAAGACAAACCCCTGCCAACTGACCCACTGCTGTGATTGACAATGCCTCCTCTGGCTACTTTCAGTCCTCTGTTTCTACCCTAATCTAACATCTACTCTCCTCCTTTCCCTACCACTTTTGCATGTATAGTCTAATAATGATCTACTTCCTATCTTTCCTCAGCCCCGATCCTTACAGCACTTAGAAACTCCGTCCTGAATAGTTACTGTTTGTCTCAATTTTTCTGATTACCGGGATGAATCAATAATCCATTTGTAAGCGTATTGTAGCTGTTGCTTTGTAACCTACTGAAACTGACTGTAACTACTTGTACTTGTTTTGTCCCAATGTTTGACTTGGAGCCTTTGCAAAAGAGCCATGTTGGCTCAAAGGTTGTAATGTGAAACTTTCAATAAATCAATAAAAAATTTATAAATATTTTAACTGAATCCCAGCATGGTTTCAGAATTTGTCACAATACTGAAACTGCCTTGGTGAGGTTCACAAACTCTATATATAGGGCCATTTATGATGGGCTGTTTACAGGCTGTGTGTCTGTGGACCTCACCAAGGCATTTGACCTTGTGGGTCATGAGGTTGTTCATAAATCATTGCTCCAAATACATTTTTCAGGGATGTACTCATATGGTTTAGGGATTACTTAAACAATAGACTCATGAGGGGAAAGGGGGGAGGAAATGGGAAATTGTTTAACCAGGAAAGGCACACTAAGCTGGAGTGTGTTTTCAAGTGTGATCTGGGAGCACATGGAAGTTAAGTGACTTGCTCAGGGTCACGTAGTATGTAAGTGGGGGTTGTGGGATTCAAACCCAGGTCTCCAGGTTTGCAGTGTAGTGCCCTTAACCATTATGCTATACTGACTCACAAGATGTTGATTGATGGGTCTCTCATGGAGGATTATCCTATTAAGTGTGGAGTGCCACAAGGTTCTATTTTTGGCCCCCTATTATTGACACTTTTTGTCAGTCCTCTTCCTGAAATCTGCAGGCATATGGAATTAATCCTTTACACAGATGATGCTGTGTTTTTTTGAAAAAGCAACAGTGCTTCCTCACTCCTTGACAAACTGTAGAGTTACTATTAGATTACACAAATGGTTCTTGTTACGAGTTTTGGCCCTTAACTCTAGAAAACAAAATCCATGTTTTTTTTCCAGTACAAGAAGGGCCACTGACATTGAATTCATTATTAAGCATAATGATGGCAACCAGATAGAAAGAGTAACTGAGTTTAATTATCTCAGTGTAACTCTTGACAGTCATCCGTCTTTTGAAAACCATGTAAGTCAGATGATTAAAAAATTACATCAAAGGCTAGGCATGTTATATTGAGTAAAACAATTTTTAATCCCTGAGACAAGGGCAATGTTGGCCAATGGTTTCTTACTCTCATTAACAGATTATGGCTCGTTGATCTACTCTACTGCTTCTTCAAAAACATTGTGAAGATTATGGTCTACTTACCGCAGTATCATTTATTTTGTTACTGTGCTCCCAAGGTTGACTCACCATTGTGATTTATATAAGGCTATAAATTGTCTTTCTTTAGAAGATATATTCAACAGTACAGTTCCGATGTTCCTTTATAAAATCCATGGGGTAAGATGCAAAAGTATTGTCTCTCTCTTTTTGTTTGTTTGTTTGTTTATTTAAGGTAAAAAAAAATTGAGTATAAACTCATTCGCAATGGTAACCTTTACAAAAAATACATGTTCAACACTCAACACAGTAAATACAATCAAACATCAACTTCATTAATAACATTAATGACAGTTACAAAGTTCCTGTATAGAAATCAGATGTTTTCTTACTTGAAAAATAGACAGGGGCCTACCAGTCTTTTGTCTGCGTTCATGAGGAAGACCATTCCAACATATAGGAATATAATTACTAAAAAGATGTTGAGAAAGCTTTGTTTTTACAAGAGGGACAACCATATCTAAAACGGCCAAATTTCTCAAAGTTAATTCTACATTTCTAAAGGAAATTCTATTCTTTAAATATATAGGGACAAAACCCAGCCCACATTTATAAGCAAATAACCGTTTATGTATCATTCTTCTCCTACTTAATGGTAACCACCTAAGTCTCTCATATAATTCACAGTGGTGAGTAAATTTGGGGCATTTAAGTATCAATCATGCTAGACGATTAACTAGAACATCTAACTTTGATAGTTGATCCTTAGTAGCTCCGGCATAGAGAACATCTCCATAATCAATTAAGGAAAAATCTGCACCTTAACAATCAAGTTCAATGTTACTGAATTGAAACAATTCTTATTTCTAAAGAGAAAACCCATCCGTTTATTAACTTGGGAAATTAAGTTATCAACATGCAAATTGCCAGACCCATGATTATCTAACCAAAATCCCAAATATTTATATTGATTAACTAACTTCAACCCCAACCCTTTACTATCAGCATTGTCCAAAACCAAGTCTTCTTTAAGTTTAATAGATGACCCGAACAACATACATTTAGTTTTGGATGAATTAAGTTTTAACTTAGAATTAACAAAAAACAATTCCATACTGTCAAAACTTTCTTGCAGTGTACATTGTATGGTTGGAACTGATTCATCTGAATAATATAAAATGGTATCATCGGCATACAGGTGGTAGTGAGAAGCCCCCACATGATAACCAAGATCTTTTAAGTATACTAAAAATAAAAGGGGACCCAAAACGGATCCTTGGGGTACACCTCTCCGCACCACCTGTGTAGCCGAAACAGTACCATTAACAACTGTTACCTGCAGTCTTTCAGTAAGGTAAGAAATGAATCAGTCCAAAGTTGAATGACTCATCCCTACTTCTCAGTACCCTACTAGATTTAAAATGGATCATTCTTTTCAAATTCCATTTCATCATACCTCCCAAGGGCAACCTTCCTTGTCTTATAAAGTACTTAAACTTTTTAACAGTTTGCCATCATCAATAGTTCAATGTCCAACTGTGTCTATATTAATAAATAACTTAATGCATTTTTTACCTAACAGAAGTGTGTGTAAATGTTTTTAATGTATTATTTTATACACTTTTGTACATGTTTGTACCATTTTGATTTTACAGTATTTGTTAAATGTTGCTAACTAGATGCTTGTGAAAATGGGCAATTTTGCTCACATGCCTTTACAGTATAAAAATAAAAACTAATCTATGAATTCAAATGAATGCATTTAAGATAAATGCATTAGTGGCCACAAATATTGGGAAGCATCAAAAGATAGAGAGAAAATATTTTGATGCTAAGGTGAAATATCCTGCAGAGTATCAAGCTGAGGACACGGTGATGGTTTTGAATTTTCAAGGACCTAAACATGGGCTACATAAATTCTGGAGAGGACTCTTCCTCATTACTAACAAGCTGTCACCAGCTGTTATTTAAGTTAGAATCACTGACAAAAAGAGAGCAGCAGAGAAATGGGTACTTGTGAATCAAACAAAATTGTTTAGAGGGGGTGCAGATCAGGCTTGGTAAGATAAAGATATGGCTGTCTCTCTCTCTCTCTCTCTGTCTCTCTTGTATGTGTTTTATTTTACAGGGAGTGAAGCTACCATGTGTAGAAAAGCCCCATGGATAATAATTGCTGGCATGGCCACCTTTTACATATAGAAAAATGCATGGGGTGGTGTGTTTAACAAGATTTTACACACACCCTGAGGTGTTGGATGCTACATAAACCACAGGAGCAGATCATTTTTTCACCACAGCAACTATGTAAAATAAAAAGACATCCTCCCTGTGCGGTCTGGTTGGGTTTCAGCACATTCATGTGGTTGGAAAGTGCTGCTGAAGGGAAAGATTTCCCTTACTTTTTTTTATTTATTTTCTTAAACTTGATAATTTTATAGGCTGAAGTGCCCCTTTACTTTTTTTTGTTTAAACTTACTGATGAGGGCAGCATGTGGCATGAAAGACTGACACTGAGTGAAGGAAGAGCTGCTGCTGAGGCATGTGCACAAGGGAAACCGGGAGTGTGTTCACCGTTATAACCTGTGGGTTATAATGGTAGATATAATATGATTTCACTTACAAGTATCCCCAGTTATTATATGACCACATTGATCATCTGCATCATGAAGTTATAGTTGTACAAGAGGCACACAGAAGGCTGGCCAGTGCTGAATGAGGGATCTGATAAAAAAAGAGAAAAATGAAATAAAGATTAGTCATGGGTGGGTACTAAAATACCCTATCTTAAACACTATCCATGGGTACCTCCAAACTAACCTAAATTATCCTAAAAGTATTCTAATGCAAAATGGGTAGTTGGTTAGGGTCAGGTAATTACTACTCTAACCATTCTACTATACTATTACCCTACCCTGACTATTACAAAATGTAAAGACTTTGTTGTTTGACTGCCTTAAACAGAGAAAACTACTCAAAAGGATGTGTCTTGAATCAGGTAAGATAGGTACAGCTACTCTGAGCAAGCCTGCTACAGTTTCCAAAACACAGTCTTTAGTATTACGGCTTTATAAGGCATTCTTCTACAGGGCCACTGTGATATGCCCTGGCTTTTATTTATTAATGTGACATTATCAGCTAAATTGTCTGCAGTAGTTAGTAAAACAGTGTGTTGTTTAATTGTTTAATAAGTAATTTGTCTATTGGGCCATTGGGTGAGAAAGGCAATTACATGTGATGCAGCTGCTCTGAGTGAGCCTGCTGCTGTTTACAAAAAGTATACCCATGGTGGATATTGTTGAGGCATGTAAGAGAGCTGCAGCTGTTGTGAGTGAACCTGCAGCTGTTTCAAAAAATTATACCGATGGCTGGCATTGCTTAGGTAGGTATGAGAGGTGCAGCTGCTCTGACTGAACCTGCTGGCGTTTCAAACAAGTATACCCATGGTGGGTATTACTGAGGTAGGTACGAGAGGCTCAGCTGATCTGAGTGAGGTTGCTGCTCTTTTAAAAAAATTATACCCATTACGGGCATCATATATAATAAAGTGATGATTGACAAAACTAAGAGTAGTGTGGCACATGTGACTGGCATAGTGGCAGTGGTGAAATGGGGATCTAGCAATGTAGACACAGGTGTCATTCTTGAACATAATATTTCTTCTTTGATTAGTTGACAGTTTGAGACTCAAGTCATCTGCCAGCATAACAGCAGTTGTGTCTTCTTTTAACTATAAGTCTTTCCTTACATATCAAGGAAAATTTAAAAAAATCTTATATGAGGAAGAATTTGACTCAGAGTTGCACTGTTCTCACTGACTTCACATGTGGCAGCCTCAAATGGCTCCAATAAAGTGACCAATGATTCAAGTAGACTCCAATTGCTGGAAATGAGCATAATGTCTACTTTACCTAATTGATTCTGCATGGTATAGTCATGTACAACAGCTTTTTTCTGTTCAAGAAACCATTCCAACATGTACAATGTTGAATTCCAGCAGGTTGGAACTTCCTTCTTTAACATATGCAGTGGTAAGTTGTTTGACCCCTGCAGCCCCTTCAATAATTTTTGTGCTTTCACAGTGTGGCTGAAATGCCCACATATTTTCCTAGCAAAACCTAACAGGTTTTCAACATTTTAGTTTCCATTTAAGAAATTATGGATGAGAAGATTTAAACAATGTGCAAAACAAGGTATGCATTGGTAGTTGTCATCTCTAACAGCGTTTACTATGTTGGCACCACTATCTGACACTATGAACCCTGGAGATAAGAAATACAGAGTAAGCCATTTCTGAAATTGTTTTTGCAGCTCCTGCAAAATATTCACAGCAGTGTGGTTTTCCTAAAAAGTGGTGACACATAATACAGCCTGCTTCCTACTTCTTATGGTAGGGAGGGGATTATCACTTTCTGACTGAAAACTTGCCCAATGAGGTGTAACAGTCATGTATTTAATTGTTTGTTAGCTGGTCCATATAGCTGTAGTTATGTGGACCTGCTTCACCTCAGAGAGTTTCAACTGCTTAATGACTTCAGTAGACACTGAGTCACAACTGTGGAACAGCTTTTTTTGAGGAATACTGTATGCTTGACAGGGAATGGTGTACCATGGTGCAATCTGGTTCATGAACTTGAGGAAACCTTTATGGAAAACAAAAGCAAAAGGGAGTTGACAATTGACCAACAGCCCTGCAATGGCTTTATTTAACAGCTGGCATGAGGGATGCTTGTGGGTAAATGTTGATGCCCTTGTAACACTTTCTTTTATTGTTAGTGGACAACATATTTTTTTAATTTTTGGGAAAGTATTTTTCACACCTTTTTCACATGGAGTACTACTTTGGGATTTTTCCAGTATTAGATGGTGTCAGAAAACGCAATTGTATCTGTCTGACCACAATGTGACGTGGCACCTCTGGTGAATGCCTACTGATTTTTGGCAAATCTGTGCTATGTAACTGAAACGCAATGTATGTCTTTATGTGACGTAGTACCTTTGTAAACGAGCCTCTGGCTCAAAGGTTGTAAACTGATTCTTAAATAAATAAAAATAAATAAATAAAACAATCTACAGTTGTCTGGCAAGACTGCAAGGACACATCAAGTGATTCAAAGTCACTTACTACTTCCATTTGTATATTTTTATTTGCACACCTGTTTTTTCATGTTTAGAAAAAGAATCCCAGGATCTTGCCTCCTGTGTGTTTTTGCCTGGCTTCTGCAAGGTCCATGATGCCAGCTAAGGTAGTCTGCACTACGTACCCAAACTGACAAGATGGCAGCAAGTTGTTCTACCATATCACCAGATCTCTCAGTTGAACATCAAATCTGGGGTTGACAATTCCACACTTATTCAGTCTACCAGTGAGATTAACAACAATTTTCCAGCTCTGTGATCGTCGATAATCTCAAACTCACCAATGTAGCTGTGCTTCATCATTACATTCAAAAAACTTCATGATTACTTTGGAGCCTGGCCTAATGAGAACCTGGCATTTGCCACTCTTCTCTGCATTGTTGATGCTTTTAAAAACATCGGCAAGAAAGTTTGTACACACCACAGTGCCGGTTCTACTTCCAGTTCATTGTCATTATGGTCATTGCCACCACCACCTCCACTACCACCCATACCAACCACACACTGCCTCTTACCCTGCCCCCACTCAATTGGGTGTTTTGCCTTTGCATGTTGCATCATTACTGATGTTCCAAAATGTGCCCCTTTGCCACGACTGATGCTCATCTGCACAGACTACATACAGCTTGAGAGTTGTCTGCAGGGTCAATATAAAATAAATTCCTCATTAAAGATTTACTTTTTTTTTACTTTGTGCCATAGTGCCTCGTACTATTCCTTGCACAGTCAAGGGACCTGGAGGAAATTCTACACTGCCATTTCCTTGTTGAGATGACTTGTTCTGATTCATACTCATATTCTTATTCTTAGATTTAGCATATGATTTATTTTTTGTACTTGCCTCTCATGCCTTACAGTGGCATCCTCTCCTACCTACCTCATCAAAACTACCGACCTCCTTGCTACACGATTCAGAAGAACTGGAAGTGCCATAATCATTCTGTGGGACATAGCCTAGGCTATCCCATTGCCAGTTCCCACTGTCATCACCATCTCTATCAGCATTCACTGCATCAGCATCTGAGCTTATATTTGAGGAGGATGTCTCCTTGCATGCTGCATCAGCAGTTGGAAGTATCCTGGCACATGTGGCAAAACATTCAATACCTCTATGATTAATTCCAGTCAGTTGTTTTCCAACACTACTATCATTTCATTGCTAACATGCTTTTTTTTGTTGAGGACATTTGGTGATGTTATTATTATTGTTGCCGTGTTCTTCATTAGTGCTATGATTCATGTTGTCTATATCATTAACAGTTACACATGCAGCAGCACTGTGCTTCCTTTTAGTAGACTTAGACTGGGAAATACAAGACATAGTAGACACAGCCATGAAAGAATATTGTTTCACTAATTGCTTCAGAGACAGTCAGTGTAGCTGATTATGTCACAGGAATAAATGAAAATGCCAGGGCTCAGACCTTGGGAGCACCTCAAAAACAGTGTAATACAGCCACAAAAGGATTTCATTAACTGCTGCAGAGGCAGACAGTGTAGCTGACCGTGTCACAATAATAAATGACAGGGCTCGGGCCTCAGGGGGCACCTCACAAACAGTGTAATTCAGCTGTAAAAGGCTTTCACTGACTGCTGCAGAGACAGACAGTGTAGCTGACTATGTCACAGTAATAAATGGCAGGGCTCGGGCCTCAGGGGTACCTAACAAATGGTGTAATACAGTCATAAAAGGATTTAACTAATTGCTGCAGACAGGCAGTGAAGCTATGTCACAGTAATGAATGAAAATGACAAGGTACAGGCCTCAGGGACACCTAACAAACAGTGTAATATAGCCATAAAAGGCTTTCACTAACTGCTGCAGAGACAGGCAGTATAGCTATGTCACAATAATAAATGAAAATGACAGGGTACAGACCTCAGGGGCACATAACAAACAGTGTAATATAGCCATAAAAGCTTTCAATAACTGCTGCAGAGACAGACTATGTCACTGTAACAAATGAAAAGGCTCGGGCCTCAGGGGCACCTCACAAACAGTATAATTCAGCAATAACAGGCTGCTGCAGAGGCAGTCAGTGTATCTGACTATGTCACAGTAATAAATGACAGGGCTCAGTCCTCAGGGGCACCTAACAAACAGTGTAATACAGCCACAAAAGGCTTTCACTAACTGCTGCAGAGACAGGCAGTGTATCTAACTATGTCACTGTAATAAATGAAAATAACAGGGTACAGGCATTGGGGGCACCTAACAAACAATGTAATATAGATGTAAAAGGCTTTCACTAACTGCTGCAGAGACAGACAGTATATCTGACTATGTCACAATAATAAATGACAAGGTTCAAGTCTCAAGGTTGGTCTAAGGGTACTTAGAAATGTGTCCTCTGGGAGGGTGTTGAACAAAGTGATGCAGTCCTGCCTCCCCAGCACTGATCCCCTGTCATAAAAAGAATCATGTCCCTGGTGATCTAATGGACCCCTCTAGCCCTGTTCTGCCTGTATAAAAAAATACTGCCCTGGTGGTCTTGCTGTCCCCCCCAATCCCCATCTTAATAAAATTAGATATGTCCTTGGTGGTCCAGTGGAATGCCCTCCAGCCCTGATCCACATCTTAATAAAATTAGATACATCCCTGGTTGTCCAGTGGACCCTGATATGCCTCTATAATAAAATTTTTCTCTGGTGGTCTAGCAGTCCCCACCCCAGCCATAATCTCCATTTATCACAAAATTCACATCCCTGGTGGTCTACAGGTCCCCCCTCAGCCACAATTTGCCTATATAAAAAATATCCTTCCCTGGTGGTCTAGCAGACCCCCTCCTTCTTATCCCTAATGTGCCCATATCATATAAAGATATATTTTCTTGGTGGTCTAGTGGCCTCCCACCCTGACTGGCAGTGCCCTACTACCCTGCTCCCCCTGTTCCATCCCCAAGCCTGTGACTGGCACAGCCCTCCACTATCAGGGATAGGGAGGGGGGTCTGCAAGACCAGTAGGGAATTATATTTTCTTATTCAGGCAGATCATGGCGGGGGGGTGGGGCTGCTAGACCACTGGGTAAATATTTTATTATACAGACATATTGGGAATGGGGGGTCCACTGGACCACCAGGAATGTATCTAATTTTATGAAAACAGGGATCTGGGGGGGTCTGATGGACCTCCTGGAATGTACCTAAGTTTGTTAAGACAGGGATTTGGCTGGGGGGGTTAGCCACCAGGGATGTGGTTTTGTTTAATAACAAGGGGATCAGGGCTGGTGGAAGTCACTAGCCACCAGGGACTGCTGTGCATGGTTCAATTCCTGCACAACTTCCACATGGCTTGTGGCACACCTTCCAGATGCACCATCTGCTTGGATCAGGGCCACGGTTGCCACAAACCATGGGGCTTTGCCACCGTGGCCTACCTAATAGTGAATCAGGTGCAGGATCCCAGATGCACCAGTGATCGGCACAAGCTACCTTCAGCACAGCTTGTGCCATCCTTCATGAATTTGGCCCTATGTCTTTTGCTGCTACAGTATATCCATATCATTCCATCTCAAAAGATTGTACTTTTTGTTTGGAGTTTATTACACCTATGCCTCTTATATTCAAAGGACAATCAGGAACCGGACTGTAGTCAAGGCTGCATTTTATTCACCTGATCGTACACTATATGCTGTCATAGACACACCTTATGAATTCATTACATATAGTGGGGACAGATGGAAAGAATATAAACCTGCATCTTGTGAACTACGGCAGGAAGGCTTGTACACTTGTGAAGGAAGGGCATATACTCCCTGTGAAGTATCTAAGACATGTCCACTGAAAGTCATGAGAATTTCAAACCTTGCACATAATACGGTGCACAGTCTAATAAATGGTACTTATGTAATTTTAAATCCAGACTGTGTTTTGACAAATGGCTCTATGTGGCTGATACTTACAACATTTTTGAAACATGCATGGAAATATGAATATGATTTGCTGCCAGTTATACCAAGTGTATTGTAACTGGATAATAAAATTACCTTTCTCAGATTCTTGTTGGAACTGCACAAAAGGAAGAGATGACAGACAAGTGATGTCCAGATGATAAATGTAATTTATTACTGGTAAATAAGAATAATACAGGCTTACAACCAACAGTGTAATCACTGTGAGAGTATCCCGTTTCCTTACCTATAGGCGCAGTCAAGTCTGTCTGAGAGAAAATGTGTGATGCAAAGGGTCTTATACCCAGATAATAACCATGACAACAATAAAAGAAGACACATAAAAAAGTTAGTAATTGGACAGTAGCAGATAGAACCATCCTAACTAACATGAGAAGTTGCTTAGCTAGCAGAAGATAAAGTGAACAATAAGGTCTGTGATGCTTCCAAGGTCACTTGCAGTTACAGTTGTGCACAAGCACTAAAGATGGCACTGTTGCCTAACTAATAATTATACAATAAAGATATAATGGAAAACATCTCCCAGTGGTACAATATATTATGAGAATATAGTGAAGCATAATATGCATTTCAAAAGTACAGTAGAACTCAGATCTGGACACTTATGCTAATTCGATAGTTGTCTGTGCCCTAAGGCCAGTACACATACCTACATATGTATTGTTCTCCATGAGGTGGGGGTACAATCAGGGGTGCTGGTCCATGGATAACATTCCCCCCTTGTTGCCTCAACAATCCCAGGTAAGTACTGGGATAGAGCTAAAAAGTCATTTACAAGCCCAATGCACGGGCCTTGTAAAGGAATTTGAGTTGTTCTCGGTGTTGTCTTAGAGTATGTCACAGACAGCAGAGGGTTAGTTGGCTTTGGTTGAACTCAGAAAAAACTGAGGCATTGGTTGTGGACCCTGGTTATAGGATGATAGGGACATGGGCGGGAAAACCGTCAGAATTAAGTCTTGGTGGAATCTCGCTTATTGCCTCCGGCCAGGTGTGGAGCCTGGGCATTGTTTTTGATGAAGACCTGACCCTGAGGGTGCAGGTTTCTGCTATAGCCAAGTCTTCCTACTACCACCTTAGGAACATAGCCTGGGTGAAGCACCTGGTTCCGACCGATGATCATCCAACCTTGGTCCACGCCTTTGTCACCAGTCATCTTGATTAAAAGACAAAGGACCTCTGTGCGTAAACACTGAGGCAAGGGTTACCCCAAAGGGCGTTTGGCTGGGAAGCCAAGTTTTAAGAAAATACAAAATCACACATGCCCCCACAATGCAAAGCATCATGGGCTGCATATGCAAATCACCACAGAATGTTATGCTGGTCCAACTTTAAGCAGAATTGCATGGTGCCGAAAGGCCTCTCACACAGTTTGCAAAGGGTGCTAACAGAAGACATAGACACGTGTTTCATCCTACCAGGACTCATCAGTATGCCTCGTCTGTTTGACACCCCAGTGGAATGGACCAGCTACCCCTAAGGTAGTGTGCCTGGGATATATTGTGGTGAACCCATTAAAATAAAAAACTATTTAAAAGACAAAGAACCTCTGTGCGTAAACACTGAGGCAAGGGTTACCCCAAAGGGCATTTGGCTGGGAAGCCAAGTTTTAAGAAAATACAAAATCACACATGCCCCCACAATGCAAAGCATCATGGGCTGCATATGCAAATCACCACAAAATGTTATGCTGGTCCGACTTTAAGCAGAATTGCATGGTGCCGAAAGGCCTCTCACACAGTTTGCAAAGGGTGCTAACAGAAGACATAGACAGTCATCTTGATTATTGCAATGCTCTCTACCAAGGGTTACCAGGGGTAGATGTCTGCCACTTGAAACTAGTGCAGAACTTGATGGCCAGGTTGCTGACTGGAGCTTCTAGGTCTAGTCATGTTACACCTGTGCTGCGGGACTTGCACTGGTTGCCAATACAGTGGCGGATTATCTTCAAGGTCACTTTGCAGACCTTTAAGGCCCTACATGAGCAGGGTCCCTACTACCTGAAAGAGCTCCTGCACCCTTACTGCCCCTCCCACTCACTCTGCTTCTCTGGTGAGGGATTGATGGAGATTCCCAGAGTATCCCTTAAAACATTGGGAGGAAGATCTTTTGCCTTTGTGGCCCCTACCCTGTGGAATTCTCTACCTCACCAGATACAAGATAGCCAGACCGTTGCTGGTTTTAAAAATTGTCTGAAGACATACTTGTATAACCAGGTATTTTCAGGGATATTTTGAGTTCAAACTGATATGGTTGTTTTAGTATGGTTTACATGTTTTCTGATGTATGGTGATTTTAATGTTATAAGTGTAAAGGTGCCCTGAGCTTTGGAAGGGCACCGTATATAAATAAAAAATTGCTTGCTTGCTTGCTTAGTATCATAAAAGCAATCAAAAATGCTTGAATAATAACAAAAGCTTTAAAAGTAAGTTCTAACCAGGTATTGGATATAGCAGTGCTTAAATCACCATCATGAATAAAAGCATTAAGGGCATCGCCAGCTTAAGAAATATTATTACTGATATAAATCAAATGTGAATCTTTTCTAGCTAAAAGAGATGTCAAGGAAAGTGTCAAAGGGTCAGTGTGCATGTTAAGCATGGGCAAATATTGAGGCAAGGCAAGCAAATATTGCGGATCGGTATCAATAACATCTGGTTCAGGGAGAGGAACAGGAGTTATGACAGTGTGACCTATGACTGTTTTCTGCTGTGGAGTAAAACAGAAGTTAGGAATTTCAATAACACAAGATTTTTGACTATAAGCAAAGGTTTTGTGATTTGTACACAATACTGCCCATCGGAATTATAAGTAACTCATACAGTTGGTACCCTCCATCACTGTAGATGTAACAGACAGGAAAAAGACTGGTTGGTCAGCCATGAAGTGAAGCAATGTACCACTTCTAGGTAGCTTCTGGATTTAGCTCTTTCAGCGTCAGGTGCAGAAGATGCAGCTCATGCAGATTTGGACTCGTCATCTTCGTCAACATCAGTAAAGGTCAACGGCAATTCATCACCCAAGGTAAAGGCCCAGACAAGATGTTCAGGGGACTATCCACACACTGGTTTCACAATATCAAAGACACCACAGTGACACAGATAGTAATATTCTTTCTTGGCACAACAGTTCACGTGGGGTGCCACCCAGGCTTGCAGCACAGAATGGTAAACAAGTAATGAGGGCAATTCCATTCATTCACAATAGATGTCCTTATCAAGATGTCTGATGGAATTAATTGCAGCCAATTTATGAATAACAGAGGTTACAGGATCAAAGTGGGGTAATGACACAGTGAACATGACAAACATGTTGTCGTGCATAGAACAAGTCTTAGTAAAGTAGCAAGGGGCTTGGTTTGTATATCTGGAGACATACCCAAGGTTTCTGGCTGTGGACATAGAAATGTTAACATTGTTTGCTAAACAAATAGTAATACAACCATTAGATTTGCAATGAGGACAATACCATTTATACATTCGTCTGTCATGGATGAGATCTGGGATGCGTCCTGTTTCCAAGTCCCTGAAGAGATTGTTAACAGTGGAAATTACAGAAGAGCCATAATTGGAGCACAGACGTTCAAGGGCAATATATTGCTTGTCTGCCTCCTTATTATTTTGAAAAATCAGCTCATTAATCTTATCTTTAGGATCATTGAACTCTTTGGCAATTTCCTGCATGTTATGTATGGTGAAACATTCTTCCTTACTTAAACCATCTACACCATGTAACAGTGGGGGTAGGATATCATTCTTAACAGCTTGCTGAAAATTAAGAGTTTGTGCTTTAATAGCTGCTATATCTGCTCTATTCCAGATGGATATGCCTGAGCCAAAAAGGCCAGAACGATGCCTGCTACACCGGTAACATCTGCAGTGTCACACCTAGTGCTTGATCTAGTTTTAGCATTAGGTGTAGGTCAAAAGACTGCTACATGATCAGTGGTATGAGGACCACTGACAGGATCATTAGTACATGATTGATATGCAGATGCAATATCTGTAAATATTATACTGCAAAATTTAGAAGTATTGGTCATGTGACATAGACCAATCTCAGCCATATTCCATGTGCAAGACTGAAAATAACTGGTGCATGCATAAATTATACATTATTAATCAAGGCTTCTGAAAGGGAAGTGGCGGTCAGGCCACTAGGAGGACCTTCCTCCTGGGGAGGGCAGTCAGCCATTTCTTCTTTGGTGGGTGGGACTACAGAAAGAAAAAGAGCTTCAGTAGCTATATAGTTGTGAAGACAGAAGGCACGTTCCTTCTCAGAGATGAGTTGGTCACACCAAGTAGGATCTATGAGACCAGTAAGGTTATAATGACCAGAGTGTTTGGGGGAAGTCTGTCGAATAGAAAGAGTACCATTTCTAGATATGTCAGTGTTAAGCCATCCATGGAAAGTACCTGTGGATAGGTGAGCTACAGGGAGTATGTAGCCATTAATGTTAGTTTCCCATTGTATGGAAAGAGTGGATCTGTCTGGAGCTACTTCCATGGCATCAAGATAGGCATCTGAGCCTTCTTTAACAGTAATCATTTTATTGGGTACATTAATATGAATTCCCATTGGGGCTGTATGTTCAAGTTTGCTAAGCAAATGTTGAACATATTGTCTGTGAGTTGACAGGGGTTTATTCTGGGATTCTGTCAGGGGACGTTGTAGTAGTCCCACCAAGATGAAGAGGTACAAGATAGCCATCTTGCCAGTGTATCTGTAAGAAAACAGAAAAGGATTGTTAAATGTGGGGTACTAGTCCACCCTAAGTGGGTTAGGAAAAGTAATTTAGTCACCTTTGTATAAACTGAGCTGATTAGCATGGACCCACTTGTCAGTGGTCTTCTTTTGCTGTTGAACTCAGACCTGGTAGACAACAGGGCTGAGTTTGTTGACAATGGGGTATGGGCCTTCCCATTTACTGGCAAATGAATGAGTGGGTTGTCTGCACTGGAGAAGCATAACTTGGTCTCCAACTTGCCAGTTAACCTCTTTGACATGCTTATCAAAATGAGCTTTAGCTTGTCGTTGAGCTTTACCCATTTGATTGGCAACGAACAGGTGTGTCTTCATGATGTCATCATGAAGCTTTTCAACATACTTGTCTACAGATACTCCATCTGCAGTAGGGGTGTGAAGATCAATCAACAGGTGCTCAGGTAATCTCATAGCTGTACGAGTCATAAACTCATAAGGTGTGCACTGAGTAGTGGCTGCAGGAGTACCCCTAATTGCCATTAAGCGTAGTGGCAAAAGGGAGTCCCAATCCTTGGGATTGTCATTGATGAATTTAAATAACATTTATTTGATTCTTCTATTGGCTCTTTCTACTTGGCCTGAGGATTGAGGATGGTAAGGGATATGGAATTTCTGATCTACTGCAAGCAGTCGAAGTGTCTGTTTCATTAGCTCAGCTATAAAACTGATCCCCTGATCTGAGTCTACTTTTAAAGGCAGGCTCCACCTGGAGAACAGTTGATCCACTAGGATCTTGGCAGTTGTCTTTGCCATGCTACTCTTAGTGGGAAATGCTTCTACCCACTTAGAGAACAGATTTGTGACAAGTGCATACTTGTTTTTGCTGGAATTGGTAAGTGAGCCAATGGAATTGATTTGTATGGCATGCCATGGTCCAGTTTGCCTTAAGGGTAACAATTTGGTGTTTAATTTCACCTAAATTGGGTTGTTCTGAGCACACACTATGCAGTTGTCCACATAGTGCTGTACATCTTTAGCCATGCCTGGCCACCAGACAACTGTTTTGAGTCTCTGGAGGTTGTTTTCTGTCCCCTGGTGTCCACCAGTGGGAGTATCATGAACCCATATGGATGAATTTAGTTTGCAGAGATTGTGGTGCAACCCACAGTTTGTCACCTGTATCCTCTTTTTGATACCAGATGAGCTTCTGGTCACTAGACAAGTGTATGTTGTTAGACTGTCTCTTGTATGGACTACCAACAGGTATTGGTTGTTCAATTCCTTTATCCAGGTATTTGAACACATCTTTTAGTTCTGGGTCAGATTTCTGTGCAGCAGAAAGGTCCAGTGGAGGTTCTGGGACTGGTTTCTGCCTAGTATTAGCAGTCACTATAGCTGCTACTGCTATTGGGTGAGTCATTGTCCATGTCCCCCTCCAAGCACCTGCTTTGGCAAGCGAGTCCACATGATCATTGAGTTCATGGTAAGGGTCATATTTACAGTGAGCCTTTACTTTCTGGATGTACAGGTTGTGAGTACACTGCCGTTTCAGGGTGTGTATATAGAAACAAATCCCTGTATTTGACAGGTGTGCCATCAGATGATGTAAAGTTATTTTTCTCCCAGAATGGTAGAAACTCAGTTAGGGATGAGCAGACCCAATTGGAGTCTGCAAAGATGATGGCATCCTTGTCACCATGGGGCATGACCTCCAAGGCACAGACCACAGCTGCCAGTTCAGCGTACTGTGAGGAGATACTGCATTTGCTAGAAATGCGCCTGAAATTGCCTTCTTCATCTCATATGAGCACTCCAAATCCTGCCACATGCTCTCCATCTACATAGGAGGTAGAGTCATATGTAAGGATATGATAAATGGTGGTATCTTCTAGAACATCTGGTGTAGTTGGTAAGAATGGTCCCAGTTCAGGTAAGTCAGGGGGTTGGAGAACACAGTCATGAGGCTTTCCTGTATAGAGTAGGCCATGGGCCAAGATTGAGGGCATTTTTGCAGGCAGTACTTTGATGTCCCTGTCCTGCAAAAGCAAAGACCAGTGGATGAGTCTGATGTTGGAGACTGAACCATCTTTAACTTTGTTTGAAAGCAAAAAGATAGTTGGGGTGTGGCAGGAATGCAAGATATTAGGAGCATACCCAATGATGTAGAGAAAATGTTTGACAGCCTAATAGGTTGCCAAGAGTGTCCTTTCACAGAGACTATATTTCCTCTCTACCGGGGATAGCATCTGAGATGCATAGGCAATGGGCCTGTGGTACACATTATACTTTTGTGCCAGCACTGCAGACAGAGGTAGCAGTTTCCAAATGGAACATAAGGTTTGGATTGGGACTGATCAGTGCTGGGGTGAGACTAAGGCTTGCTTAAGCTGTGCAACAGAGTCAGTGTGAGTGGGGCCCCATGTCTATGGGACATCTTTTTTCAGAAGTTCATACAAGGGAGCAGCCTTCAAGGCAAAATCAGGAATGAAGTCCCTGAAATAGTTTACCATTCCTAAAAAGTGTCTTAGTGTTGCCACGCTAGTAGGAAGTGGCAGATCTTGCAAGCTCTGAATCTTTTTGACAGCTGGACTTCTGCCCTGGTCTTTAATGCATAGGCCAAGGTAGATGACCTCTTTGTCACACAGTTGTGCCTTAGAGGGATTGCATTTGAGGCCTGCTCTCTCGAGGAGAGACAAAAGTTCATCTAGGAGGGCCAAATTATTTTCTTTTGTGCTGGTTGCCAGAAGCAAGTCATCCACCTACTGCAGGAGGCACTGAGGTGTGGAGAAACCCTGCAGAGCATCCATCATGTGGAGATGGAAGAGGGAAGGGCTGTTATGGAAGCCCTGGGGAAGACAGGTCCAGGTGTACTGGTGCCCATCAAAGGTGAAGGCAAATATGCATTGACTTACCTGTGCTAATGGGGTGACCAGAACCCATTAGTGATGTCAAGGGCTGAGAACCACTTTTTGTCAGGTGTCAGCCACTTGAATACATCAGTTGATGATGCTACTGTTGAGGCACAACTGGTGGTAACCTGATTGAGTTTCCTGTAATCAGTTGTGAGTCTCCAAGCTCCATTTGGCTTTTTCAGAGGCCAAATAGGTGAACTGACAGTAGAGACCCAAGTCCTAATCACTTCTTGCTGTAGTAGTAACTGGATGGTCTCCCTCAGTGATGGCAAGGCTTCAGCAGGGAATGGATACTGCTTCTGCCTCACAGGGTTAGGTCCTGGGATCTCAATGGTGGTGTGCATCCCACCACAGTCATGTTTGCTGGTTGCAAACACATCAAAGTGTTTTTGCAGCAAAGGTACAAGTTCAGAAAACAGGTCATGGCTTTTGAACAGTCACAACATCATAATCTTTGTTGTCATGAGAGATGGCTGCCAACACGTGCAAATCTGAAATGGTGACAGCATGACATTGTCCTTTGATCTGGAGAAATAACCTGTTGACTAGGTCCACAACACAGCCGCGCAGTGCAAGAAAGTCAATTCCCAGTATGCTGGGGTGATGACTGTGATGCTCTGCCCCTGCTTCTGGTTACCTGTATGATATTTATAAAATAAATAACTGGTCTGTGTACAAAATTATCTCACACAAGTTAGCAGGCTTGGCCTGTAACTTTAAAGGTCAGTAGCTGGAACTACAGGATGTAATTAAACTGACCAGGGGAACCAGTTAATTAACTGACTTCCTTACAGAAGGGCATTTTATTATCTTTTTATGACCTGCCCAGGTGAAGTTGAACCCAAACATAAAGTTTGTGACATAACAGAATGAAGAGTAATTTGTCAGGTTCCTCTCAAAATTTAAAATTGCAGCTGAGAAATAGTGACAAATGGTAGGATTGTTAAGTTCAAAGAGAAATGTTTGATTATAGGATGTCATCTTTAGGAAAAAAAATTTTTTCCTGATGTTACCATTAATTAAAAATACCTCCTGGTAGAAATTATGTTAGAATTAATTCTAAAAGAAAGAGCTAGCTGACTCACCAAAAGGGGGTGGGAAGATAGGGTTAGAAATGTAACATTGTATCTGGGGAATGGGTCATATCATCTTGGGCATTGAGACAGAAAGTTTTCTCTAACTTAAATGCACTTAGAAAGGTAATACTTAGAAAGAAATTAAGTCTTCATGGTAGGAGTGTTTAATCTATAACTTCCTGTTTATTTTACATGATTGTACACTGTATGTTACATTGTTCTGTGTTTAATTTTATCTTTTTATCATATTTTTAGTAAACAACCATTTCTTTCAAATACTGCCTGGGTGTCCTCTCAGCTTCTTTTTGCATTTGATGTATAGGTGGTTAAGTCTGACAGCTGTTAAAAAGCTTGATTGTGTACTGAGCTTGTATAATAAGGTAAGAATATACCTCAGGTCTCTTATAGAGTTTTAAGGGTTCATTTTGGATACCTGGTTGGGTGACCCTGGTGAAAGATTGTACTGCTGTCCAGAAGAGGGTACATATCTGAGCCTGTATATTGGGTATACTAGCATAAGGTTCACAGTTTGAATCCCTCCAGAACTCAAGGCTAAATGTGATTCAGACACAAAGCAGACAGGAGTGTTACCCTGTCTGTTACCTGTTCACACTATTGCACTCTGAGGTTGGCACTGTGGGAGCAGAGGGCCTGACCTGTGGAGTGCATTTGTGACAGATTTGGTTGGCAGCAGTGTGATTAAGTATTGACAACACAAGCTTTAACAGTTCAGTGTGTCAGCTTAATACTGTATAGCTCACTTGCAAAATAAGGCAGAGATTTACTTTTTAAAAAGTAAACAGAACTATATAATTTTGCTTACAGTCAAAGTTCCTACCCATTTTAATTTTTTCTAAAGTGCAAGTTAGAGTAGTCATAGTTAGGGAAGAAGATGGCTTCCAACTACAGCGTGTACACTGCAGACTACTTGAGGCAGTTGTGCCAGGACAGAGGAGTCCAGTATGAGGGGAAAGCCAACAAGCAGAAGCTCATGGATGCTTTGATGGCAGCAGATGCTCAGATCCTCAAGTCACAGTCTGTGACTGAAAAAGACTGAACCTTGGTCATGGAGGGGCCAGAGTCCAGTGCAGTGTCCAGATCCAGTGAGGAGGACAGCAGGGACAGTGCAAGCCAAGGGCCACAGCAGCAGGGGAAGGTCAGCAGCATTCTGGAGCCAGAAGCAATCAGGGTACAGATGGAGTTGCAGAGGATGAAGCTGGAGTTGCAGAGAGAAGAGAGACGAGAGCAGCGAGCCACAGAGGAGAAAAGGGAGTGAGAGCAGTGAGAAGCGAAGCATGAACAGTGAGAGGCTGACCATGAAGAGCGTGAGTGCCAGAGGCAACATGAACTGGAGAAGCTACGACTCCAACCCCCAGCACCAGCACAGGTAAATGGCTTGGGTTTAACTGGAACTATAGGACTAGGTTACAAATTAAATTCCAAATTGATAGCTGAATTTAAAGAGGGGGAGGATATGGATGCCTTTTTAAATACCTTTGAAAAAGTTTGTATTCAGGCAAATATTCCTAGAGAGTCTGGAGCTTCCAGCTATCCCGCTACTTACTGGGAAAGCTTGAGATGCATTGGGTCAAATGGACAATGAGGACAGTAATGATTACAGCAAACTTAAAACTGCACTTTTAAAAAAGTATGATTTAAATGCAGAAGCATACAGAGCTAAATTCAGTAAGCTCAGGAGAAGCCCTGACACGAGCTATGAGGAGCTAGCCACGAAACAACGTCAGTTTTAAAAATGTTGGTGGGAAGGAATTGAAGCAAACTCTGTAGATAAAACTGAAAATGCTGTATTGTTGGAGCAGTTTTTTGGGGCATGCCCAACAAAGCTGAAAATCTGGCTGGAGGACCGAGATACAAAACAGTGCAAGAAGCTGCTGAACTCTCAGACCACTATGCCAAGAGCAGATCTGCTCTGAGAGCAAATGGGGCAGAGATGACAGTGCAGAAAGGGAAAAGAGCACCTTCAGGACAGCTAAAACCTTCACTGCCTCCACTGAAACCAGTTAGCCCCAGGTTTCAAAGAAAATATTTTTATGAGAAAAGAAATGAATGTTGGGTTTGCAAAGAAACTAGGCATATTGCTAGTGTCCCAAAAGGATGAGCAATACACAAAGTGGTGCTAGGAAAGAAGTGAGTTGTTTGTGTGTCCGTGAAAGCATGCCTGTAAACATGAGGGAACACATGCACCCAGTTATTTTTATTTATTTATTTAGCTTTTGTTGACCGGGTAAGTGCACTAGACAAATCCTGCCTATTTTCAGGCACGACCCGGGGGAGGGGGGAATACAGATGAATGACAACTGACCTTGAACCAGATTAAGCTGCTGGTGGTATTTTTAGTGAATGAGAGAAATTTGGCCAGGACACCGGGGAAATTCCCCTACTCTTTTCGATAAGTGCCATGGGATCTTTAACATCCACCTGAACTACCACCAATCCAGGCAGATGGGACCTCGGTTTTGGGGCTTCTCGCCCCTTGAGGAGGAGCATGCCCATCGAGGGCCGCACTCCTCCTCTCGGAGTCTTGGATCCCAGCGTTTCCGTGCACCCCCCAGCCTGGGTGTCTTCCTCTCCCTATCCCCAGTTTATTGTGAATGGTGTACAGACACAAGGGTTAAGAGACACAGGGGCATCCCTGACATTGGTAAAAGGGGATCTGGTAGAGCCGGGTCAGCTTATACCCAATAAATTTGTAACTGTACGGTGGTTCACTGGGGGGAGAAAACATTGCCACTTGCTAGTGTTCTCCTAGACTGGGATGAGACAGGGGGAACCATGCAAAAGGTTGTGGTAGCAGAAACTTTAGCAGTTGATGTAATTCTTGGCAACAATCTCAAACTGGGGATGGTGTATGCAGTTACCCATAGCCAAGTGGCAAAGGAAAATTGTGGTGTCCCGGACCCCATAGAAGCCACTGTAGAAACCACTGCAAGGCTGGTTCCCCAGCCTGTACCTCCTGATATGAAGACTAATGAAAGGGGAGTAGAAATTCCCCCGGTAGCAGCTAACAAACAGCTATGATGGGTTACTCTGAGGAAGGGACGGTGACCCATTGTCAGAGGGTTAGGGATGGCAGTGATCCTGAGTTCCCTGATGCTAGAGCTACGGACCCTAGTTTAGAGACTGAAGGAGACCTGTCCCATGCCGTGGGAATGTGTAAGGAGTTTGCAGCTGATCAGAAAAGTGACCATAGTCTAGAGAAGCTGAGGGCTTGTGCCGACTCTGACGGAGCACAGGGAGGTTATGGGAAACATAAAGTTTATTGGGACAATGGACTGACGTATACTCAGGATGCTAAGACAGAGGAAGGGGTGATAGGCAGGGAGCTTGTCATTCCCCAGGTGTACCGTGAGCAGTTGCTCAAGATTGCACATGATATTCCCTTGTCTGGTCATCTGGGAATGCAGCAGTTGGCCCATAATTTCTATTGGCTCTACTTCACCCAGCAGGTGAAGGAGTATTGCAGGTCTTGTCACCAGTGCCAAGAAATAGGGAAGGCAGGTAAGAAAACCCAAGCCACCCTAATTCCATTGCCCATAGTGGAGGAGCCATTCCAGAGGATGGGAATGGATATTGTGGGGCCTTTAAATACCCCCAGCTCCTCTGGGAAGAGGTTCATCCTTACTGTGGTGAATTATGACACCCGGTACCCAGAGGCAGTTGCCCTATCCTCACAGAGGACAGACAAAGTGGCAGATGTCTTACTAGGGATTTTCTCCTGTGTTGGGTTTCCGCAGGAGGTTATCACCGATTGAGGTGGTTCCTTCATGTTGAACCTGATGAAATGTTTGTGGGAGAAGTGTGGGGCTGTGTGGAGATGCAGAACTCCTTATCACACACAAGCCAATGGGCTTGTGGAAAAATTTAATGGTACCCTGAAGTCAATGCTCCAAGCATTTGCTGAACAGCATGGGAGGGACTGGGAGAAATACCTTCCCCACCTGTTGTTCACATACAGGGAGGTGCCCCAAGAGTCAACCGGGTTTTCCCCCTTCTAGCTCTTATACAGACACCAGGTACGTGGGTCCCTAGACTTGATCCAGTAGGACTGGGAAGGCAAGCACACCACCCAGGGAACTCCCATAGTGGATTATATCCTTAGGTTTAGGGAAAGGCTGAAGGAGCTTATGGGGACAGCCCAGAGCAACCTGGCAGCTGCCCAACAGAAACAAAAAGTGTGGTATGACTGCAGAGCCAGAGCTCACTCATACACGGTGGGTCAGGAAGTCATGGTCCTAATCCCAGTCCAGAAATATAAGCTGCAGGCTGAATGGGCAGGATCATACAAAGTAGTCAGAAAGGTAAATGATGTGAACTATATCATAGAGTTACCTGACAGAAAACATACAGAAAGAATGCACCACGTCAACATAATGAAGCCATATGCTAATAGGGCTGACATGGTGTTTGCAGTATGTAGTCCTGGGGAAGGGGGATGAAGGAGATGCCCTTCTGGACTTGCTAGAAGAAAGCAAGTGGGAGTCCTCTGTGTAGGCAGTTAAATTGTCACCCCAGCTGGCCCCAGACCAGATCCAGGAAGTAAGGGAGGTTTTAGCAGACTTTGCCCCATTGTTTAGCACCAACCATGGACTAACCCCTTAGCGATGCATGATGTGGAGACAGGGACACAGACGCCCATATGGCAGACAGCTTATCAGATGTCAGAGGCTGTCCAAAAGGAGGGAGGTGGAGGAAATGATGGATTTAGGGGTAATCCAGAAATCCCACAGACCCTGGCCCTCACCCGTAGTCCTTGTTCCCAAGCCGGATGGCTCTACTCATTTTTGTGTGGACTATTGTGGACTGAATGCAGTCATGAAGTCAGACGCCCACCCAATGTTAAGGATGGACCAACTCCTGGACAAGTTGGGAGGGGCAACCTGCCTTATGGGTACTGACCTGACAAAGGAGTATTGTCAGGTAGAGTTAACTGCAGAGCTAGGGAGAGGTTGGCCTTCATCACTCCAATAGGGTTATTTGAATTCAAAGTATTGCCTTTCCGAATGAAGAATGCCCTGGTCACTTTCCAAAGGTTGGTGAATCAGGTGTTAAACGGTGCTGAGACATATGCTGTGGTGTACCTGGATGACATTACCATCTTTAGTGCCAGCTGGGAGGAACACCTGTCCCACCTTAGGGAAGTTCTGGGCAGGATACAGAGGGCTGGGCTCACTGTCAAAGCTGAGAAGTGCCAGGTGGCCATGGCTGAAGTGGCATACCATGGGCATGTTGTAGGCCGGGGACAGCTCTGTCCTAACCAAGTAAAAGTAGAGGCAATCAAGGCATGGCCCAGACCAGAAACACAAAAGCAGGTCAGGAGTTTTCTAGGGACAGCTGGGTACTATAGGAAATGTATACCAAATTACAGTGCCCTGGCTACTTCCCTATCTGACCTGATAAAGAAAAGGATGCCTAAGAAAGTTACCTGGAAACCAGCCTTTGAAAATGCTTTTACCAGACTGAAGGAGGCACTGAGAGTGCTCCTGTACTGACAAGTCCAGACTACAGCAGACACTTTGTAATTCAGACTGACATCTCAGATGTGGGTATTGGGGCAGTGCTGAATCAGACATCCAACCAAGGGAAAGATCACCCCATTGTGTACCTAAGTAAAAAGTTACTTCCCAGGGAGCACGCATACTCTACCATGGAAAAAAGTGTCTTGTCATGGTGTGGGCCCTAAAGAAGTTAGAGCCATACTTATGCAGGCAGCATTTTGAGGTACAAACTGACCACAACCCCCTGGTTTGGCTGACACAAATGGGAAAAACGAATGGTAGACTATTAAGATGGGGTCTTGCCTTGCAAGGGTATGACATTATGATCTCACATAGGGCTGGAGCAACCAATCAGAACATAGATGGCTTGTCGCATCTATATGAGGAATTAACTGACCTGTGGAGTTCATCCCATGCAGAGGACAGAGCCCCCAAATTCAGTCAGGCAGGGAGGAGTGTGACGCTCTGCCCCTGCTTCTGGTTACCTGTATGATATTTATATTATAAATAACTAGTCTGTGTATGAAATTGTCTCACACAAGTTAGCAGACTTGGCCTGTAACTTTAAAGGTCAGTAGCTGGAACTACAGAATGTAATTAAACTGACCAGGAGAACCAGTTAATTAACTGACTTCCTTACAGAAGGGCATTTTATTACCTTTTTATGACCTGCCCAGGCTTTTGAAGTTGAGCCCAAACACAAAGTTTATGATGTAACAGGATGAAGAGTAATTTGGCAGGTTCCTCTCAAAATTTAACATGCAGCTGAGAAATAGTGATAAATGATAGGATTGTTAAGTTCAAAGAGAAATGTTTGATTAAAGGGTGTCATATTTAGGAAATTTTCTTTTCTGATGTTACCATTAATTAAAAATACCTCCTGGTAGAAATTATGTTAGAATTAATTCTAAAAGGAGGAGCTAGCTGACTCACCAAAAGGGGTTGGGAAGATAGGGTTAGAAATGTAACATTGTATCTGGGGAATGGGTCATATCATCTTGGGCTCTGAGACAGAAAGTTCTCTCTAACTTAAACGCACTTAGAAAGGTAATACTTAGAAATTAAGTCTTTGCGGTAGGAGTGTTTTGTCTGTAACTTCCTGTTTATTTTACATGATTGTACACTGTATAATATATTGTTCTGTGTTTAATTTTACCTTTTTATCATATTTTTAGTAAACAACCATTTCTTTCAAATACTGCCTGGGTGTCTTCTCAGTTTCTTTTTGCATGTGATGTATAGGCGGTTAAGTCTGACAGCTATTAAAAAGCTTGATTGTGTACTGAGCTTGTATAATAAGGTAAGAATACACCTAAGGTCTCTTATAGAATTTTAAGGGTTCATTTTGGATACCTGGTTGGGTGCCCCTGGTGAAAGATTGTACTGCAGTCCCAAAGAGGGTACGTATCTGAGCATCTACATTGGGTATGCTAGCATAAGGTTCACCGTTTGAATCCCTCCAGAACTCAAGGCTAAATGTGATTCAGACCCAAAGCAGACAGGAGTGTTACCCTGTCTGTTACCTGTTCACACTATTGCACTCTGAGGTTGGCACTGTGGGAGCAGAGGGCCTGATCTGTGGAGTGCATTTGTGACAATGACATAATACCATCAGATTGAAGTCAAAATCAGTACTGAAGTGGCCTACCACCACAGGCAAAGACACAGATTGGTAGGTGTGTAGCTGAGTACCATCTATACCCTGTGCACTGGTCTTCCAGCCGGTAGACCAGTAACACGTGGCTGGGTTCTCATCATGGAAAACAGACATGACTGCTCCTGTATCCAGAAGTATGTTCATTTGGTGGCCCCCGACCGTGGCCTGTACACGAGGCTGTCCATTTGTGTTGACAAGCAAGTCACTCAGAATCCGGACTGGGGCTTGTAATTGTCAATCCGGTACATTCAGAGTCATCTTCATCCTCCAGTTCCTGAAATCTAAGGCCCATAGGAACTTTCTGGGCTTCCTGTATGTCTTGCATGGGATACAGATGTGCCCATGATGTCACAGGCATGACAGCGGCCTGCTCAGTTGATTCCTCCTTGATCATGGCATCAGCCTGGCCAGTAGTCGATGCCATGAAAGGATTAATTCCTCGGCTGCTCGGTAGCCAAGGGCAGGAATGGATTTCCCTGGCTGCATGGCTGTCCCATGGCCAGGGAGAGGGCTGCTAGGTGTGCATAGACTTAGCCTCTTTTTTGGCACAGGTCTCCTCCAGCAATTTGTGGAGGGTCTCATTCTCGTCTTTGAGTCTCCAACAGCTGGGGCCATTATGGTACTGCTATCAGGTTGAGCATTTGGATTTTTCCAATTGCTCCTGTCTTTGTTTCTATTGTTCTTCCAGTTCCGGTTCCCCCCTTGTGTGACTGCTTGTTGTCAGAAGGGGCATCACACTTCTGGTTATTACCTTCCACAGTATAGTGGGTAGGTGTATCTAAAGTAGACTGTACTGCAGCAACTTGGGCTGCCACTACCTGGGCTGCCAGGGTTTGGATGGCAGCTGCTTTATTATTTTTACTGGAAGCAAGGATATGGACCTATACCTGGAAGGCACGCTCCATCTTGGTAAGGATTTCCACAAAGGTGTCGGTCTCTGGGTAAACGTTGAGTTCAATCTTTTATGAAGGGCTGGAATCATGTTCCAGAGATACAAATCCTTGTATTCAATCTGGTCTCGCTGTGCGACTTCATCAGCCAGGCCTTTGCCGGCCTCGTAGGTGAGCCACAACCATTCATGATAAGCCGTGGGGCTTTTCTTCACATTCTGCTTTACCTTGTAGGCCAATCAGGCTCCAATGACACCTGAGGCATTGGCAGCGAGGAGTGCCGCAGCGATGTCATTGTATTCAAGTGTCTCACAATTGTGGACAGTATCCGAGAGTTTGGCCCAGAGGGTACTGTAGGTTCGATTGTCTGTCGCAAGACTTAAACCTGGTACTCAGATTGGAGAGAAAGCCTTTCATACAAAACATAGAAACATAGACGTTGATGGCAGATAAGGACCGCAAGACACATCCAGTCTTCCCATTTCTTTTTCTATCTTATGAATGTGCAATCGGCCTTTGCTCTGTCAATGGCCTGTCTATTCATACTCATCTGTATTGCTCCCTTATGCCTATCCCATGCCTGTTTGAAGCCCTGCACTGTATTCATATCCACCACTTCCTGAGGTAGGCCGTTCTATGCATCCACACCCTTTCTGTGAAAAAGGACTTCCTCACATTACCCCTTAATCGCCTCCCTCTAATCTCATGCTGTGTCCTCTTGTCCTGCTATTTTTCTTATATTGAAAATGTTGGAGTCTTTCACCTTGTTAATGCCCTTAAGGTGTTTGAATGTCTTGATCATATCACCTCTCTCCCTCCTTTGCTCTAGGGAATACATATTGAGCTCCGTTAATCTGTCCTCATATGTTTTCTGATGCAGTCCCGTCACTGTTTTGGTTGCCCTTCTCTGGACTGCCTCAATCTGGTTAATGTCCTTGTGAAGGTGTGGCCTCCAGTACTGCATGTAGTACTCCAGATGGGGCCTAACCAGTGTCTTGTAAAGAGGGATTATTACCTCCCTCTTATGATTTGTGATGCCCCTACTAATACACCCCAACATCCCCCAGCCTTACCTACTGCTTTAGTGGTCTACTTGGATGATTTCAGGTCATCTGTGATGATGATGCCCAAATCTCTTTCTTCTCTTGTGACTGCCAGCAACTTCCCTCCCAGTCTGTAGATGGCTTTAGGATTTCTCTTCCCTACGTGCATGATCTTGCACTTCTTTGCGTTAAACCCCAGTTGCCACTCTTCCGACCATTTTGCCAGTTTATCCAGATCTCTTCTCATTCTGCCCACCCCATCTGGATCATCTACTCTGCTGCAGATCTTCATGTCATCTGCAAACAGAAAAACCTTACCCTCCAGTCCATCTGCAATGTCACTGATGAAGATATTGAAGAGGACTGTCCCAAGGACTGATCCCTGAGGTACCCCTCTTGTGACTTGCATCTCTTCTGACTGTATACCATTTATCACCACTCTCTGCTTTCTGCCTGTCAACCAGTTTGCCACCCAGTTGACCAACTTCTGACCCACCCCAAGCCTACCCAGCATACTAATCAATATTCTATATGTAACAGTATCAAAAGCTTTGCTGAAGTCAGGGTAGGTGACATCAACTGCTCCCCCTTGGTCCACCACTCTAGTTAACCAGTCAAAGAAATCTATGAGATTAGTTTGGCAGCACCTTCCTGTTGTAAACCCATGCTGTCTTGGATCCTGTGCTCCTTTGGATTCCAGGTGTTCCACTATCCTTTCCTTAAGGAATGTCTCCATAATCATGCCCACTACTGATCACATGAGCCCTTCTCCAGTCTTCTGGGACTTCTCTTGTGCTCAGAGACTCACTAAACAGTTCTGATAATGGCTCTGCTAGGTCCACCCTTAGCTTCTTTAGTACCCTGGGATGTATGCCATCAGGCCCCAATGCCTTGTCCACCATTATCAGAACCTCCCCTCTAGCTGTCATGTTTTGTATATCTTCTAACAGTAATGTGTCTATGTCCTCCCCCTGGTCTGGAGGCCTGTAGACAACCCCAATTTGTATGGCTGTCCCATTTCCTGTTTCCAGGGTGACCCACAGTTCTTCTGGATCCTTATGTGTATTCTGAATTTCTGTAGCTTTGATATTTTCATTGACATAAAGGGTCACTCCACCCCCTTTTTCCACCTCAGTCTCTTCTGAACAGTACATAGCCAGGTACTGAAGTCTCCCAAGTGTGGTTACAGGTAGACCATGTCAAGCTAATGGCTACTATGTCCAGTTTAGCCTCTATCATTATTGCCTGAAGGTCTGGGATCTTGTTTCCCAGACTGCGAGCATTTGTGTGCATGATTTTCCATTGGCCAGATTTCAGTGTGTTGGTTTTTGGGCAAGGTCTGGCATTTCCCCTGTGCATCATATGGGGAGCCGGACCTTTTTTCTTACCTGGTGATGCAAATGAACTACAAACATGCTGAACTCCTGTTTGACCACTAACTGAGGGGGGAAGGGTGTTCTTCCCATCCGACATATCTGGTACTGCACCCCTCTCCCCATTTGCTAATTTAAATATTCTGCAAAGATGTCAAACTTCTGCCCCAATGCACTGACTGTCTCCTTAGTCAGATGCAGTCCATCAAATTTAAAGAACTTTCGCTCCCAAAACTGTTGCCAGTTCCCTACAAATTTGTGTCCTTTTTCCTGGCACCAGCCTTTGAGCCACATGTTTAACTCCCCTTCCCCCCTTCTCTGACCTTCCATCCATCTGCCCCCCCTCTCCCAGACTGGCAAGATCTCAGAGAAGGAGATGCCAAATGAAATGGATGATAGTCACCCAGCCTAGACTGGTGTTCCTTGGTCTCCACAACTGACCGGCTGGTAAGATTATTAGTCCCTATGTGTACCAGGACATCAATGTTTTCTCCTGCTTTCTGTACAATTTTAGCAATGTGATCAGTGTCTCTCCATGCTGATATACCTGGGAGACATCTGACCATTACACCCTGGCTGGAGAAAGGTATCAGCTCCCCGAATCATGGAGTCTCCTATGAGCAGAAGTTTTTTGGATTTCCTTTTTGATTTTTTTGTTTTGGTTCCTGTTTTGGGTGAGTTTTGTTGTGCTAGTTCCTGTGCTGCTGTGTCCTGCTCTGCAGTGTCCTCTGCCCCTTTGTTTGATTTCGGAGATAGAGGCAGATACATGTTTGTAGTTTTTATATTGTTTGTGAAGGTGATATGTTGGAGAGCACCGAGTGATGGGGCGCCTGGTTTGCCCCTTCTAACCACCTGCCAACTTCCCAGACCAACTACCTTCTGTGGTCGAGGTGCTCCTGTTGGATGTTGGATGTTGGGGATGGTGTTGGATGTTGGGGAAATGGCAGGCAGTTCTTATAATATATTTCCTCCTGAATATGCAATTTGAGGCACACAATCTCTGCCCATGCTGCCTGGAGCTGAGCCCTTAGATCTCCAATGGCTCAGCATGTAGGACAGTGTCCTAAATCCTGTAAAACTGCCCTTTTGAAAAGTGCCCTGCAGTACCTGCAGTTAATAATATCCATTCCAGATAAGTTGCTGGGTTTATAACCTGGTCAGAGTAATTAGGTGGAAAATTAAAGCAAAAGTTTGATTTTGTGTTTTGTGTGTTTGTTTTTGTATAACTTGTTATAACAAGTTAAATTACTTGTGCCCCTGTAAATGAGATTACTGTGTGGATACCCCTCTGATCCGCCCCTCCCTGCTGTGCAACAGGACATGTCACGACTGTTCTACCCTACAAAAGGAGTGTAGTGTGGGGTGGTTGGGGATGGGTGTGTGTGGCTGGGCCCTTCCCCTGCCAAAAAAGAAGAACCATGGACAAAAGAAACAAGGAGGTAAGAACAGAAACAATCAGCCAGCAACAAATGCCATAGTTCTGAAAGCTTATCCTAATGATAGATAAAACTGTAAAACCTATAGAGCACCACCTCTAATAATTTCACAGAAGATATACCCTGCAAGAAACACTTTGCTATAGAGAAAAATAAAGCAGTAACAGAAGATATACCTTGCAAAAGACAATTTAAATCAGAAGATTACAGCAGTAATCTGTAAGCACACACCTGTAGGCACACCCTGCAATAATGCAGCAGAAGGTTTACCCAGCAACAACAATTTGAATCAGAGAAAAATAAATCAATAAAATGTTAGCAACAAACAGTAACAATCCCTGTGGGTACAAAAGAAAATAATAACACATAGTAAATCTGCCTAGCCAAAAGAAACCTTAATCCTTTTCCTTGCTCTGGTAAGGTTCTTAGTTCTGTCCTTTCAGGCAACCTAGAAGAAAAGAGTTCAGGTGAAGCTAGGTGCCTTTGCCAGCAAACCTAGTCTTCCATACAGAGGGAGTGCACCTTCTCCAAATGGAAACTGAGGTTGTCAGTCAGGCCCATCTGTCCAATGCTTTGGGCAATTTGCTGAACAGAGTGAGTGACTTGCAGGGGATTGGAAGTATGAGGAATCATGTTCCACTCATTACATTCCATAGCACCGTGATGGGCAGCTTCTGCCATCGCATCAGCGACTGCTTTGAATGCATGGTCCAGGGTGACAATGTCCTCAAACATTCTGTCAATTTGATCCTGGATGGCTCTCCGGCAGTCATCTGGTGCCATAATGCTGGCAATGGCTTCTTAAATTAGGCTGCACACCTCTGTATTGTCCTCCCTGGAGAGGGAGGCAAGCAGAGGTGCACTACGGAATACAGGCCATCCACTTGTGTCATGGGGGACGACATCTTGGCGTAATACGTTGCTTCCACCATGTTTGTGTAGATGTGGCAATGTAGAGGGCATGCGGACATAGGCACCATCTTGGGGATGGCTAGCAAAAAAGTTGGACTTGGGTGTGACATGGCATGCCTTGTCATCAAAGTCAAAGTCGTCATCACCGGATGATGCAATGTCGATGGACGTATACTGGAACCCATTCATAGTCTTAACATGGCCAGGGAGAACCTCTCACTGAAGGCGCAGTTTCAACATCTTTGTTCTACACTTCTTGTGACAAATTCGTGCAGTGCCCTGCTCAATACTCTTCTCAACCTCACGCTGCAATAATCTGTACGCAGCGCCCAATTCGACATTTTCCCTAAGCTCTTTGTCTAACTCACGATTCACTCTCTCTTTCTCCTCTTTTAACTCATCATTTTCTTCTCTCAAACCTTCATTCATATCATTCAGAATATCATTCATATAAGTTAACTGTTTCTTATTACATTTCAACCTCTCACAATCATCTAACATGCAAATTTCATGCTCAGAGTCTTGAGCAGTACAATGCAACAGTCTGTTATTGGCATTGCGGAGTGACTGGATCTCCTCCGCTAGTTTCTGTTCCCTTTTCTGTAACTCCAATGCCTGCAAGCTCATCTCTTTTTTTTAGAGATGCATTTCGCAGTTCAAGGGAGGCACACTTCACTGTGAGACTCTCAGCAGCAATATGTAGAGCCGCAACCAAGAGACCTTTAAGGTTGTATTTCTTGGTTGTTTGTTTGGATTCTAGTGCTCTGAAATTAGCAGCAATGGATTTTCTGCAGACTTCACGCCCAGCGTGAAATCTGTCCATCCTCCACGGGAGGTGAGGTAGTCTGAGACGTCTAATCTCAGTTCAGTAAGTTCAGGCATGACAAATGGGTAGACAAACAAACAAAGAAGCAATCAGAAAACTGGATAAAATCCTTGGCACCGTCACCCAACGGCTTTCTGGTCCCTCATGAGAAAACGGTGGTGCCAAGGTGGTATGCTGCCACTCACAAAGGGAGTGTATCAGGGTCCAGTGTGAATGTGCCACACCCAAGACCAGGATGGAGTGTGTCCATCACAATAATAACCACTGTAAGTACGAGTAGGTCCAAGTAGGCAAGAAATGTACTACACTACTTGACATTCAAAATTAATTGAATGGAATCCTCACTTTGCACATTCCAACCTGCACACAGTCACCAAATGTAACTGGGTAATAAAATTACCTTTTTCAGATTCTTGTTGGAACTGCACAAAAGGAAGAGACAACAGACAAGTGGTGTCCAAATAATACAGTAAATGTAATTTATTACTGGTAAATAAGAATATTACAGGCTTACAAGCAACAGTTTAATCACTAGAAGAGTATCCAGTTTCCTTACCTATAGGCACAGTCAAATCTCTCTGAAAGAAAATACATGGTGCAAGGGGTCTTATACCCTGATAATAACCGTGACAACAATAAAAGAAGATACATAAAAAAGTTAGTAATTGAACACTAGCAGACAGAACCATCCTAACTAACATGAGAAGTTGCTTAGCTAGCAGAAGATAAAGTGAACAATAAGGTCTGTGATGCTTCCAAGGTCACTTGCAGTTACAGTTGTGCACAAGCACTAAAGATGGCACTGTTGCCCAACTAATAATTATACAATAAAGATATAATGGAAAACATCTCCCAGTGGTACAATATATTATGAGAATATAGTGAAGCATAATATGCATTGCAAAAGTACAGTAGCACTCAGATCCTGACACTTATGCGTATACAATAATTGTGCCCTACGATTAGTACATATACCTACATATGTGTTGCTGTCCACGAGGTGGGGGTACAATCGGGAGTGTTGGTCCATGGATAACAGTATATACTGTGTAACCTGCAATTAAGCATATTCATTTTATTTATGTACCTTACGGATTGAAAGATTTCATAGCTTTAAAGGAAACTGTAAGGCTGACATCTCTTACACCTGATATACAGTTCAGTAGTGATAATCTGAATGTACTGAAGCAATCTGTCAATAATTCATTGTTGTTCACACCAGAAAAACTATGGGAAGCTCATGGGAAGGTGTCAAAGTGGATTGGAAGCTGCATACCAGGCCTTGAAGCATTCTAGAGGTGGTTTGGTATTTATTAATCATTGGGGTGATCCTCTTCATTAAGTTTTGTCCTCACAAGGCTTGCCAAAGTCTAATGTGTATGCCAATGTCCCTTAATGCAGCTGGTTTGCTGGTGACATGGCAATATATGAGACAATTCCCCCATCTGGGCCCAGGATACTAGGACCGCGGTAGAATGGAGAACAACCGCTCACTCCTGCATAGTCCTCCAGTGGGTGGCTGGCTCAAGACCTCTAAGTGGTTACTGCATGTCAGAGGGCAATACAGTGTCCAAGGGGGGTCTGTAGTGATATGCAATGGGTGTTTACTCACCTGGTAAAGGTGATTGTGTTAGTTGACATCCATGGCACTCCAGACATTACCTCATGGGTTTTAGCCCACCTGATAGGCTAGTGATGCACATGACCTAGGATCAAATTTCTAGTCCCCAGGTCCCAGAAGCCTCTGTTCTCCAGTTTGAATCTTCCATAGCTGAAAATAAGGTTAGTAATACCACAATATGCTTTTAGCTGATAACACACACACACTGAGATGCCTTCTGAATCTGGCCGGAAGGGCCCCTTTTATTCACTTATTGATACAATGCTAATACTCGGCCTCCTAAATGGCCAATGATAGTCATCCTGGATGACTTAAAAAGAGAGAATATACCTTGCAATGTCCCTCTGTTCCCATTTCTATTGTCAGGGATATACTCCCAGTCACTCTGATCGCTCTGCAGAGAGGGCCGTGGAGTGCCATGGATGTCAACCAACACAGTTACCTTTACCAGATGAGAAAACACCCATTGTGTTGGGTTGCCATCCATGGCACTCCAGACATTACCTCATGGGTTGATAATCAGCAGTACTGTACCAAAACCAGGTTGGACACAGTGATCTAAGAGCGAGAAGAGGAGGAGCTGGCTACTGAGAGAACCTGAGTGGCAAAGGGAGTCTGTAGTTCATAGAAGCAGTCCAATCTATAGTGTTTGGCAAAGGTATGGATGGAAGTCCAAGTGACTGCCCTGCAGATGTCCTCCGTGAACACATTAACCCTCTCCGACCAGGAGGTAGACACTGCCCTGGTAGAATGGACCCTAATACCCTCTAGAGGCATTAGATGCTTTGCCTTGTAGGCCTCTAGAATGGTTCTCTTGAGCCAGCTCGCTATAATGGTTTTGGATGCTGCCCTACCCTGTCATTGCCCCTTTGACACAATGAATAATCTCTCAGTCTTATGTATGGGCTTAGTTCTAGACATGTACATGGCTAGTGTACCTCCCACATCCATGTGATGAGGTATCATCATGTTCCCTGTCTGTGACCTGTCAGAGAAGGTTGGCAACTAAATGGGCTGCTCCCAATGGAAAACGGATGTGACCTTGGGCTGGAAGGCTGGAACTGTCCGTAGGTGTACCCCTTGTGGGGTGAATATGGTGTAAGGCTCCCTACATGACAGAGCCCCCAGTTCGCTAATTCTCCAAGCAGAGCATATGGCCATAAGGAAGCAGGTTTTTAGTCCTGCCCAAAATAGGTCCACCTCATGCAATGGCTCGAAGGGCATTGTGCTGAGAGAGTCTAGGACTAGGGTCTGATCCCAAGGGATGATCAGAGTCTGGACCCTGGGGCATAGTACCTCTACTGCTCTGAGGAAGTGCATTGCATCTGGGTGAGCCCCTGGGCTATGTTGGCCTATGGGACCAATGGTGGTGCCAATGGTGGACAGCTGTACTCAGAGAGATGAATGGGATAGGCCCTTATCCATGCCCTGCTGTAAGTACAGCAGAATGGTCAACATGTCAGCTTGTTCTGGCTCTATGCCCTGGTCTCTGCACCATAGCACAAAGATAGACCACTGCCTGCCCTAAGTGGAGGTAGTGGAAGGCCTTCTAGACTGCAGCAACATGGATATAACTGATGGGTGGTACCCAGCTCTCAACAGTCTCTGCCTCTCAGAAGCCAGGCCATTAGCTTCAGGGTCCCTGGTGTGGGGTGGACCATGAGTTCCTGTGTTAGCATGTCTGGTTGGTATGGGAGTCTGCATTTGTCCAACACCATGGCTACCACTGCTGAGAACCAGGCTCTCCATGGCCAATACAGTGCCACCAGGACAATGGTCCTCTGAGATTGTTGAATTTTGGATAGGACTTGTGGTAGAAGGGGGATGGGGAGAAGACATACATCCAATCCCATGACCAAGTCTGGGACAGAGCATCGGTCCCCTGGGAGTGACGTTCCATGTATCTTGAAAAGAACCTCTTCAATTGGGTGTTCTCTGCTGTTGCCATGAGGTCCATAGAAATGGGACCCCAAGTCTCCTGTGTCAGCTGGAACAAGTCGGGATGCAGGTGCTACTCTCCTGGGTGCACCTGTGGGCAGCTGAGCCAGTCCGCTTATATGTTGAGCTTGCCTGCTAGATGGACTACGCCAATGTGTACAAGGTTGGCCTGAGCCCAGGTCAATACCCTCATCACTTCTTTCTGCATGTCTGCTCCTGGTGCCCCCTGTTTGGTGATGTAAGCCACTGTAACTTTATTGTCAGAGTGAATTAAGACCAACTGACCAGATATGGTTGATTGGAAGGAACTGAGGCTATGGTAGACTGCCCTCATCTCCAGCATGTTGATGGACAGTCTGGCCTCTGGAGTCATCCAGCAGCCCTGGGCTGATAGAGGGCCCAAGCATGCTCCCCATCCTAGGAGACTTGCATCCATCTTGATGGTGATGTCATAGCTCGCATCTAGCAGGACCCCTCATGTGAGGGAACGGCTCACAGTCCTCCAGACTAGGGACACCATACTGTGTCCGGTAATGGTATCCTGACACTCAGGTTCTGCTCGTTCGGGGATCCCTGGGTCAGCATATAGTTCTGCAGTGGTCTCATGTGCCACCTGGCTCATGGGACCAAGTCAATGCACGACACCATGCAGCCTAGCATCTGGGCTACTTGCCCAATGGTCGGGAGGTTGTTGGCCTTCAGCTGGCAAGCTACGGCTATCACAGTTTCCACCCTTTTCTGGGACAGCCTGGCCCACCCCTGGGATGTGTTTATTTCTGTTCCCAGGTGTTCTAGTTGTTGCGTGGGCACCAGGTAGCTTTTGGCCTGGTTCACTACCCAGCCATGTTCTTCGAGTGCCCGTAATGCCATCTAGGTGACCCTTTGTGATTGTTCTTTGGAACAAGCTCAGGTCAGCCAGTTGTCCAGGTATGGGACAATATTACTCTCTGCTCTCTCAATCTGGCAATGAGAACCATGGACACCTTGGTTGAACACCCTTGGTGCTGAGGTAAGACCGAAGGGCAGTGCCTGGTATTGAAAATTCTGCCCTAGTATATGGAACCAGAGGTACTACCTGTGGCTTGGCCTGATTGGGATGTGAAGGTATGCGTCCTTCAGAGCTATTGAAGTCAAGTAGTCACCTACCCAAATGCTGTGAAGAGTTGACTTTAATGTCTCCATTTTGAACCTCTGGGTGACTACGTGTCTGTTGAGGTGCTTGAGATCTAGGATGGGGTGAAGTTCCCCTGTATTTTTGGGCATGAGAAAGAAAATGGAGTACACTCCCTGTTCTTGTTGGTGTGGAGGCACCAGATGGATCGCCCTGTTCTGCATCAAGTCCTGCAATATTTGTTGGACCTGATGAGCGGACACTTTTCTTTTTGAGATGGGAGAGCTTACGAATCTGTGTGGTACCGGAGAGTAGGACAGTTCTATAGAGTACCCCCTGGACACTACCTCTAGTACCCATCTGTCTGAGGTTGTACTGTGCCACCTGTGTTGGAACAGCATTAGTCTGTTGCCCACTGGCAGTCAAAGGCCCCGCGGGGGCTGAGTCCCGGGAGGAGGGGACCTGTAGTCATTGCTGTTTGTTCCTGTTCCCTCTTCCTCTGCCTCCAAATTTGGAGCCTCGGCCTCGGAAGGTGGAGGGTTGGTAACTGGAGTTGAAAGAGTTACAGGACCCTCCTCGAGCTCCTCTACCTTGAAAGGAATTGTTCTGGTAATAGTTGTCTCTACGTGTCTGTTGGGATCTGTTTCCCCCTCGAAATCTCTGTCTGCCTGACTGCAGGCAGGTCGGTCTGCCCTTGTTCTTAAGGAGATCCTTTCCTTCCTCCTTCTGCTTTAGGTATTCCTGTAGTCCTTCCCTGAAAACATGCTTGCCCCTCATAGGTAAGTTTTGTAACAGTGCCTTGGACTCATTATCTGCTTCCCACAGCTTGAGCCACAGTGCTTTTTTGGCATGGTTCAGTAGGGCTGTGGCCCTGGCCCTGGCATTTAATTTTAGAGTGCCCACTGCCATGTCTGCCAAGTATTTTGCAGCATCAAGTGTGCATTCTAACAGTTCAGCTTCTCTAGTCTTGGGGTCCGCCTTGTTAAGGACCTCCTCGAGCCATCGAATTTGGGCTCGAGCGGTGTAGACGGCAGTAGTGGATGCTTTGGCTGCTGTGCCCTCTATTTCAGACAGCTTTTTTAACATGTCCTCCACCTTTTTATCTGTGGGATCTTTCAAGGATATGGTACCACATGGTAGTACCATCTTTTTGCTGAGCGCTGCCACCTGGAGGTCAATAGTGGGGGCTATGCACCAGGTGCTAGCCTTTTGTCCGACAGCCTACCAGGTTCTGTAGACTCCCATTCTTTAGTGAAGACGTCATCAATCGCCAGATAAATGGGGAAGGTCTCCTTGGTGGCCTTCCTCTGATGAATCATGGGGTCGAGCTTCAATTCAGGCTGGCTCTTCTCAAGCTCGAACCCCATAGTGGTCTTAATTATTCTCATAAGGCCTGGGTTCAGGTCAAAGGAGCACAATTTGAATGTGAGAGATGGCATGGACTGTGTTTCCATCTCTTCCTCGTCAGACAGAATGCCCTCCCCATCATCTGGGAGTTCTTTATCCCCAGAGTCATCCCCTGTGTCAGGTACTGGAGTGCTAGGGGGTGGTTCAATCATGTCCAGACAGGCCCCTGATGCCTCACCTGGGGTCTCTGGTTCTGGTTGTGGCTTTGGGGTTGGTGGTATCTTGGGTTGCGTCATGGCCTCCAACCACTCCATAATCTTTAACATAAAGTTCTGCTGACTCACCATCATGGCCACTGTCGCTTGTTGGTTCTGTAAGAGAATGGCCCCCCGGTTCATCCAATTAGCTCTGCTGGGCCCTGAAGTGTCAGATCCCATCACTGGAGATTGCTCCAGAGGCAGGTCATCCTCATCGTGGAGGCACGTGGGCATTGTGATCCTGCATTGTGGGGCATCAGAGTGGCACTACATGCAGTGCATTTCCTTGCCTTTACCATCTGTGGAGAGAGGAGACAAATGGGAGGAATGTTAGGGGCGGAGCCATAGTGGGCTTCCAGAGAGAAAGGCTGGATGCCCCAAAATGGCAGGTACTGCATCTGCCAACTATACCTCCATTGTGACCATGCAAAGAACTGAACAATCCACTTAAGGGTGGCCTCACAGGGACAGAACTCATCCCCTAAGTATGCTGTTGCAGTGCCCTAGGCCTAAATGACAGGCTCATAGCGAGCAACCTATGGAGTTGGGCAGTAGGGGAAGTTCAGTCTGTTACAAAATGGTGGCCATCATTCACAAAATGGTGGACAGCATCCAGCCCTAGCCATTTGGAATCAAGGTGTCCCCCTCCCCCTTCCCAGCTGGAGGGCCACTGTAGAGAGGTGCCCCAAGGCGGAGGGGGAAGGGCAGGAGGAGTAGCAGCAGTGAGAGCCTGACCAGGCCGGCTGCAGAGAGAGGGGCCTAGGCCTGAAGGTAGTGAGAGCTTGACCAGGCCAGCCGATGGGAGAGGGTCCTAGGCCTGAAGTAGTAGTCCCCATAGAGAACGTTGTCCTCCCCACCTACGGTGCCTCATGGTCTCCGCTTAAGAGGTGGGGGACCACTAAGACCCCATGGGTGAAAGCTGAACAATGCTCCCTGAAGAGCGGAGTCCTCTTTTCTTTGTAGCTGTTGCTGCACTGGAATCTGCTGCTGTCCCCCGCAGATCCAGCCTTTTCTTCCAGAGGAAGACCCCCTTCCCGAGTCCAGATGCTGTACAAAATGGCTTGACTGGGTGAGCTGAACCTCTCTCGACACTCTCTCTCTCTCTCACTCCAACTGGTGCTGGACTTAGTGTGAATTTCCCCGATCCCGCAGCATTGAGATGTCAGAGAGAGAAAGAGATAAAGAGAGAGAGATGAGGAAGCAAGGCCAATCCCAGGAGGCCGCTAACTACATCACACACCAGTGAGAGGGGAGTGCAAGATCATCGAGCAGCACACATGGTGCTAGAAGCCACGGTGCCGCCATGTAGAGTGGCGACTCCACTCGCAGGCACCAACAAGGCTTCCTCTGCCTCCAATCTGACTCAGAGGGGAGTCATGGGCCTAGTGGCCATGGGGGGTGGGGAAAGGGGGTGCAGAGACACGCGGTACTTGGCGTGCTTCCCAAACTCCACAGCAAAAAGGGAGGTTTTAGCCCTCCTGGACCAACAAGCAAAACCTGTACTCAGTGAAAAACTGAGCTGCATGCAAAGATACATACAACAAACTGTTAGCAGATAAAGGAGGTGCAGTGTTGCACCCTCGGGACTGCGAGACAACGATCATGGCCAGGCCAGTGCCTCCTTGAGGCCTCTCCTTCCATAGACAATTTACATTTGCATGCACCCCTCAAAAAGGTCAAAGCACGGGGGTCGGTTAACCCATGGTTATCATCTGATCTCATAAGCAAATTGAAGAAGCATTATCACCTATGGCACCTAGCCAGAGAGTCGGGTAAACCCTCAGCTATACTAACCTACAAGCAAGCCAGAAATACCTGCACTCAGGAAATACACCAGGCTAAATCAAATCAACACAAGGAGTCGCTTACTGCCTCCTGGGACGATGGAAAAAATTTCTGGACCAACATGCAGGAAGTCTTAAGGAAGAATGTAAAGTCATCAATGAACCTGATCAACATTCAGGGTACCCCTACCCAGGACCCTCAAATTTTAGTCCACGCCTTCAATGAAGTGTTCTCGGACCTCTCCGGGACACTCCCCTCAGACTTCATTGCAGACTCACCTCACTCCAACACCTCTACTTCTGATGCTCGCCATCAGTCTGCCTCCCCTTTTTACTTCAAGAAGCTAACCCCCTCGCTAGTCAGAAAATACCTTCACAAAGTGCTTGGGAAATCGCGACAAAGTGCAGACACACTGGACCTCAAACTTGTAGCACTCACTGTTGAAGAAGTTCTCCTCTCCATAACTAAGATCCTGAACCTGTCACTCTGCCAATCACAATTCCCACAGGTGTGGAAATTGGCCATCATGAGTCCTGTGCACAAGAATGGTGACAGGACATTACTGTCAAACTACCAGCCCATCTCAATTTTGCCACTGCTCTCCAAAGCACTAGAATGCATAGTGGCTGACCAGTTGGTCGAATACCTTGTCAAATACTCAATCCAATGCCCTGAGCAGCATGGCTTCCATAAAGGACATAGTACCTCCATGGCACTACTGGAACTCACTGGTTTTATTCACTGGGCACTAGACCAAGAAACCCTAGCAGGGACAGTATTCATTGACCTCTCAAAAGCCTTTAATACGGTCCACCACTCCCTCCTCCTAAACCAATTAACCTTCATTGGCCTCTCTGCAAAATCAACTGTCTGGTTCAAAAGCTACCTCGGACAATGTACACAGAGTGAAAATCAACAATGTCCTCTCAGACCATCTGCCTGTAAGATCTGGTGTCCCCCAGGCTCCATATTGGGACCGCTCCTTTTCAGCATCTTTCTCAACAATCTACCATGCCACTGTCCACAACAGATGCTACTCTATGCAGATGATGCAGTAATCTTCACAAGCTGCCCAGACCCAGAGGAACTTGAGGGCAATCTGCAACATAGCTTCGGAATTGTTGAGGAATGGTTCCAAAACCATAAACTAATCCTAAACAGCAAAAAAACCCAAACCATGATGTTCTACAGAACTCGCAACAAGCACAAGTCCCATGCTCTCAACATCAGTACCCAATCTGGAGCTCTGCTCGAACATACCCAGCACTTTAAATATCTTGGGGTCGCACTTGACAGCTGTCTGCCCTATACCAGCACATTAGCAATGTTTCTAGGACTGTCAAGTACAAAATCGGTCTCCTCCACAGACACAAGCACTGTCTCACTTCAGATGCCCTTAGACTAGCCATCAACAGCTCCATCCTTCCTGTCATAGAATATGGCTTGGTTATCTATGGTGCTGCTTGCCACACCGCCCTCTGCAGAATATCGGTTGCACTGAACAAGGCCTGCAGACTGCTCACTGGGGCCGACCGTCTCACCCATACCTGTGACCTCTATGCTCAAATGGGCTGGCTCCAACTCAGTGGGAGGCTACACTACCAAACCTATTTTCTGGCCAAAAAGGCTCTACTTGGTATCCTTCCCCATGGCACAGCTAACCTACTTCAACCACACAGCGGCAATTTGCAACGGACAAGAAGCGCCAGCACTCACCTCTTCCATGTTCATCATCTTTGAACGATGCAGGGACAATGCTCCTTTGCCTACAGAGCACCCCTCTGATTTAATGCTCTCAGCCAGGACATCTCCAACCAACTACTCTGGCCCCTTTCAAGAAACTGCTACGCCAACATCTTTCCACATCCAACACCTGTGACTGCTACCACTAGTCCCCTTTGCCAGCAGGCTCTGCCCTGCCTCTTAGCAGCTCCCTGCATTGGCATGGTCCCTTGCCACCTCTACCCTCCCTCTTCACTCCTTCCCACCCCCTACTGCCCTGCCACCTAGTGGCTTGCTGCTCTGGCTTTGCCACGTGCCACCTTCTACCCACCCCCCACACCCTCTCCCTTGACAATGTCTATGACTGCTGCCACTGTCTTTCTCACCCCACCACCCTCCCCCACCTACTGCCACCTTAGCCCCTCTCTAACTCCTTTTTGCCTACCTCCAACTATTCTCTCCGCTAATTTACTATATATGCAAACTGAGGGTATCCTACCTTCTATTTATTATGTCTTGTATGTATATACCTGCTTGTATAAACCACTGTTATTATTGTCCATGTTTTATACTCTCTGTTGTATAATCCTTTGTAATACTCTCTTCCCTCCCACTGACGCGGAACCTTTGTAAATGAGCTCCCAGTTCAAAGGTGTTGAATCCTAGTTCTCAATAAATAAAATAAAAAAAAATTAAGCACAGAAATAAGTAATGGCAGTAAACAGTGCAGTTCAATCACAATGAAGCAGCAAATTCTGCTCCAGCAACATCAATCTTCATAATCCAACACAAAAAACAATACTTGAACCAACCAGGTCCATAACTGCCAAATTGTCTGGCAAAAAACAAACTGTATTGACTTAAAATTACTCAGTATCACGTAGGCAGGCTCAGTTATAAAATTTCTTTAAACAATAATTTCTAGTCTTCTGTGGAATCCATAGGCCTACATTTTCTGGCACAACACAGGGACTCCTGGGGTGCTTGTAGCCTGATCAGATGCACAATTTGAACTGGAGAGCAGGGACTTCTGGGACCTGGTGACTAGAAATTTGATCCTAGGTCATGTGTATCACTAGCCTATCAGGTGGGCTAAAACCCATGAGGTAATGTCTGGAATGCCATCGATGGTAACCCAACACAATGTATGTATGTGCATATATATGTCTAAGCTGTATGTCTGTAACTATGCATTGTAAGGTCTATACTAGCTTAACTATAAGAGGCAGCCAAGAAGATGATACAAAGGTTATGAGAGGACACTCTGAAGTTCAAGAAGGCAGCTAAGGCAGGTTCTAGCTGGTTTTCCACTGACAGTACTATCCTAACACCTACCTGGAAACTATGAGCTCTGAGCATACGTAAGCTTTGTTCCACAAAGCGTCTCCCCCCCCCCCAAAAAAATGATGTTTTACTGACTTTTTCTGATCCAGTTAGGGCAGGATGTCTTGTAACCTTTTTGTGCAAAAACAGTCTGAAGAATGATGATGTCATGGTACATGTTATGCAACTGCATACTATAACTACAGGATAACAAGGCAGGTGAGCCAGAGCACTCTCCTTCCTGGGGTTAGAACACCGTTGCTGATAGGAATATAGACAGACCATAGACATGGCTCAATAAAAACTCTCATGGTCTCATGCCAAGTGGTGTCAGCCAAGGCAACTTGTGAGTATGTTATATGTTTGTAATCAGACAAGGCTGTTTGTTAGTATGTTATATTCTCTGTAATAAAGAGAACCTTGCAGGAGGAACTTGGCATTTGGCTCCGTTCTGTTGCAGTTATTCCGCGGGCACAATTTATATACCCAAACCCATAATCAAATTCATAACCTGTGTACTCCCTTAAATCTCTCCTTTGTTTTTTTCAGTTAAATGTTTTATTGTTTTCATTATAATACAGATACATACAGCCACAAACATGATTTGCAAGACCACACTACTAAACCTGTATGGATCAGATCAATGTGCCCCTCCAAGCATATGTCTAACTTATATAAAACTAGAGCGCAAACATCTTGCTTGAATGTACTAGCATGTTGCTAACTTGAAAGTAATATACAAGTAGAAAGGAGAAAAAAAAAGGACCCCACTGGGACCTGTATCACTTATACAAACAGACAGCATGGTATAAAAGGAGATGAATAGATGCACGTACCTTAACAATTCCAGCCACTCACAACCATAGGGAGGTATCACCACATATGAGACAAGGCTTCATGTAATACGGTAGTTACACCTTCTCATGGTCGTTTCCCAAGACTGAACCTGGAGGAATGGCACCACAGAGTAAACAAAGTCATATAGATATATTAAGCTACTTCTACTGTGTGGCCTTGCTACTGCGTTAGTGAAACATGAAGGCACAGTCTGTATATATGAAAGAGGAAGGTCCCTGGTAAAACATGTGAGTTATATAACATAACAAGATCATAGTAAACAACCACAGACCCTCCTTGATAACTACTAATACCCACAGAGCAAAACAGTATAACTTTGTGGGTAAACTATATACAACTAATATCATTTCAGACGAAGCCTAAGGAAGTCTAGTCACTAATATCATTGTCATTATAGCAGAAAGGTCATATAAGTACGATATACAACAGTCAGTTAAGAGCATGGGAGGTAACAAATAGAGAAATAAAACATAGGTCAGCCGATACTAGCCCTGGCTGACAGATAAGCCATGAAAGGGGCCCAACAGAGAAAAAAGGAACCCATCTTTTTAGTAAGTATGTGTGAACTTCTATCCAGTTCATATATGGGAGGAAGTGCTGATATAATGTCATTGATACCTGGCATAATAGAACTTTTCCAATTCTGTAGGATTGCCTGTTTCACTTGCATACTGAACAGCATTAGCCATCTAAATTCCTGATGTTTAAGATGCAGAGCTTCAGATCTCAGGCCCAGCAGCAGGAGAGCTGCATTGACTGGGACTGGACTACGTAAGATCAGGTTAGCTTCATATACCACCTTTTCCCATAGACCATAGATCCAAGGGCAATGCCAGAGAATATGATACAGATTCCCCCCAGGCTGGAGACATCTCCAACATGTATCATGTACAAGGACTTTCATTTTCTTTAGCATTACTGGTGTCCTATACCAAGAGTGCAGTATTTTATTATGTATGAGTCTGCTGCAGGTGTCTTTGTGAATCTTATATCCAACTTGCCAGCACTGTTTCCACTGCATCTCGGAAATTTGTATATGAAGGGCCTTTTCCCATTTAGATTTAGATGTTATGTTAGAGGAGGGTAAAGTATCCCTCACTGCTGCATACATAGTGGCAGTGACCTTGTTGGATAAGTGGAGCCACCCCTTTAAATGAGGATTAAGGTCTGAAAGTGCATTACTCTGACGTAGAAGGGGCTTGAGAGTGTCACGGATTTGCAAATATTTCCAAAAGTCTGATTTGACCAGATTCCATCTAGATTGCAAGTTCTGATATGTATCTACCACCAGGGAATTAGGCTCCAATATGTCCTGAATAAATATAATCCCTTTCTCCTGCCAAAGAGGCCAAGCCACCATTTTGCCCCCAATGGTAAGGTTGGGGTTATCCCATAAAGGCGTATACAAAATGGGAAGAGCCAGGAGTTTTAGTTTTTTGTGTAGGAGCCTCCAATATCTGATTGAGAAGCCAGTAGTGGGATGCGATAAAGACTCATGGTGAGAAGAGAGGCAGAGGAAAGAGGCTGCTATTACAGAGAGTCTGCTCAAGCATTAGCCACTGAGGAGATTCAATATTATAAGGATGGAACCAGTTTAAAGTTTGTGCACATTGAAAAGCCAGTTTATAGCCTTCGATCCAGGGGAGGCCCCAACCCCCCCCATGCCAGTGGGCCTTGAGCTGGTTTCTACTAAAGCGGGGTCTATCAGAGCCCCATAGGAAGGAACCAATCATCACATCTATTTTTCAAAGCCAATGAGATGGGAGAGACATGGGGATATGTGTTAGCAAATAAAAGATTTTAGGGGCAAGGGTCATCTTAAAGGCCGCTATCTTGCCTGCCATAGTCAAATGAAGCCTATTTATACGATCAAGCTCAAGTTTACATTTAATCAGCAAGAGGCCTAGGTTATTATCCCACCACTTTGCAAGGTTGACCCTGACTTTAATACCCAGGTAATTGATAACATGTTGAGACCATTTTAAACCATAATGAGCCAAGAGTTGGGGTTGACACTGAGAGTTGAGGGGAAGTATTTCTGTTTTGGATTGATTAACCTTTAATCCCGAAATGGTAGAGAAGTGATCCAGAACAGCTAATAGTTGGGGTATGGATTCCTTAGCATCCCCCAGCATTACTAGTAAATCATCAGCATATAGCAAGGTGGAAATTTGTGCTTGCCCTAAACCAATGCCTTTTATATGGGGGTTCTGTCTAATTGCAGCTGCCAAAGGTTCAATTGCAAGGACAAACAGGAGAGGGGAGAGAGGGCATCCCTGTCTTGTGCCTCCGTGTAGTTGAAAGGGTTCAGATAGTACAGAATTGGTGAGGACTTTAGCTAGGGGAGATGTATATATGGAAGAAACAGCTGCTCTGAAATGGGGCCCAAAGCCCAGGTGTTGTAAAACTTTCTGCAAATAATCCCATTCTACGGAATCAAACGCCTTTTCAAAGTCGGTGGCCAAGGCAGCTGCCAGTGCTGATATTTCTTGACTAGCCACGTGAATGAGATTAATAAGTGTTCTAATGAGGTCGGCACTATATCTGCCTTTTACAAAACCCGCCTGAGATGGATGTATCAAGGAGGGTAAGATAGGGGCCAATCTATTAGCTAACACTCTAGCATAGATCTTGCTGTCTGAGTTTATCAGGGATATAGGGCGATAGCTAGCTGCCTCCTCGGAAGGTTTATCTTTTTTTGGAAGAACTGTGATAATTGCCTCCCTAAGGGTGAGGGGCAATATACCTTTTTCTTCGGTCTCCTTAAATACCTGGCATAACAAAGGGGATATCAGAGGGGACATCAACTGTAGATAATCTACAGGAAACCCATCACTTCCAAGGGACTTCCCTTTCTTTAGGACCATCAGGGCTGTCCCTACCTCAGCATGTGTCAGGGGCTCGTCGAGAGTGGCACTATGCACTGGGGATAGCTTTGGAAGACTCACACTTTGTAAGAATGCTGTCGTGTCCGAACAAGGCTCTGCTCTGGTTGACAAACATAGTTGAGAATAAAATGCAGTCATTATATCATTCACCTCCTGAGGATTGGTTTTCACTATTCCTGAGACTGGATCTTTCAGCCCCCCTATATATCTATTCCCTTATTATCTCCGCAGTTGGTAGGCCAGAATTTTCCCGCTTTTTTCCCCACCCTCTCAATAAGAGTGCTTTATCCTGATGAGCGCCAAATCAGCCTTTCTAGATGGAAGTTTGTTTAACCTGGTTCTTATAGCAAGGACCCGTCATCCCCACAGTGACTGAGAAGATGGGTGAGATCAAGCCTTAAATGTCTTTTCAGCATCGAACAAGTCTCCTTCCAGTTGCATCAGTTCCCCTTCTCTAGTTTTCCTCCTATGTGAGGCATACCCTATGATCTTACCCCACATAGTTGCTTTGTAAGCTTCCCAGGTGTTTTGGGCAGAGCTGTCTTCTATAGGGTTTTCCTGAAGAAAGTTTATGGTTTCTGATTTAGCCCATTTTACAAAATCAGGGTCCCGTAGAAGAAGCGGGTCCAATCTCCAGGTAGATGACCATAGAGCTGGAGGTCCCCAAGATATAATCAGTTGCACTGGCGCATGGTCCGAAATTACCATGGGAAGAAAAGCAGATTCCAAGACCTGATGTGTAAGGGTTTGGGAAATAAGCCAAAAGTCCAGCCTGCTATATGTGCCATGCACCCCAGAGTGATAGGAATAGTCCCGAACTGCAGGGTGCACTAAACGCCATATGTCTACCAGCTAGTACTCAGAGCTAAGGTGAAGGGCCACTTGCACCCCTCGGGTATGTGTTTCCCTACCTTGTTCACTCCTGTCTAACACAGGGACTAAGGTGAGATTAAAATCCCCCCCAAAAATAGTAGGTGTGTCAGTCTCTACCATTGACCCTAATTTGGTGTTCAGATCCAGAAAAAAGGAGGGGTCATCCAGATCCGGGGCGTAGATATTTACCACTAGGAGGTGGCCGTTGGGGGTGTCCAGCAAGGCTATTACCCATCATTCCTGGGGGCCCACCTTTCTCCTTAACACAGACCATGGAAGTGACTTGTGAAGCAGGATTGCCACGCCTCTTTTTTCGTAGTAGCACAAGAGTGCAATTCTAAGCCCACCCAGTCTCTGATTAAATATTTGCAGTCTTGCTCAGTAAGTTTTGTTTCTTGCAAAAAGGCAACTTGGGTTTTAAGTCTTTTTAAATGGATAAACACCTGTTTCCATTTGGAAGGAGAATTTAACCCTCATACATTCCAGGTTATAAAGGAGATGTCAACCATTGGGTAGTCTATAATAAAATATTTTGGGGGTAAGGGTAAAATCCACTGACCAAAGAAAGGCACTGACACAACTGAAAGTTTTTACTGACCTGAACTGCTGCGAATTAAACAATAGCCAAGAGTTACTAGTGACATTCTTCTCTGATCTATTCGAGAGAGTTATATGCATAATCTGAAAACTGACGAACAATAACAATAGAATCATAAAGAAAAAAGAACACAAACTATTTACAAACATTGCACTACCTTGCGCAGTGGTGTATAGTGGTATCCCAGGCCAAGGGGTCATACTCCTCACAGACCATACCACTTCACCTAAATTGAGGGTGGTGAGACTATAAACTGATAGGGACTGCACTGCCCCATGTGAGCGATCTCGCCCTGGGGGATCCTTATGAGTGGCTATAAGTGGAGTACCATTGATAAACCCACACGTTGTTACCATAGCAGTATTCTAGTCTATTAACAATACAGGTATAATTTGTGGTCCTATATTTCTCTGCAGACACCAATGAGAGTGGGTATTGCTCACCACAGCATGCTATATACATAGTTTCCCATTATAGTTATAAGCAGTACTGAAAAAGCGCTTAATACCCATTGCATTAAGTCATAGTATCAACTTTACAGAAAAAAAAAACCTGTATTCATATACTGCTATACCCCTCCCCCTAAGGCACTCACCTTTGAACCTCCCTAGCAATCGTATTCTCCAGGACTTATCCCATAGAGGAGAAAGTGATTTAAAATTCTCGATTCTCCCTCCCCCCCACCATTTTGGGTTATCTAGGATATCCTGACATCCAAAAATAGCAGAAACGTGGTCAAAATGAATATTTACATCCCAGAATCCTACATAAGTTACAAGGCTATGCCATGTAGGACGAGGCAGAAATTAACCCAGCAGTTAACATCCATTTAAGAAAGGGAAATAACCACAATATGGACCAATCCCCTTCCTCAACCTTTATCAAGCCAAGCAAACAGATATAAGATTAGGGGCACTTATCTATGAGTGATCCTGTGCTTCTAGTGCCTGCATTATTTCAGTGTCTGAAGGAGACTGGTAATCGCATAGTTCTGGACCAGTAACCACTACAGTATTTGTCTGTGGTTCCTGAGGGGAAACCCTTGGCATAAGTTTGGCTGGAGCATTTCCACGAAAAGGGGATTCATTCTTAGTGGCCTTCTGCACCATCTCCTCCTCCAGATATGCAGGGAAGTCATCCTGGGTAGCCAGTGCGAGCAGTGCATATCTATTAGGTGAGAGGAATTGAAATTCACATTCAGTAGAGGGAAACAATGGTTCAGCTGCCGTACCAGAGGCGTTCCATGTCCGATCTTGAGGGTGAACTCTCTTGTAGTGCTTCTCGGTTTGCTGTTGCTTCCATGATCTGGCTGGTAAGGGTGAACTCCGGCCCTGAAACTGGAAGCCATATGGCCGAATTTCTGTGGTGAAGGTGCCATCTAGTGATACATTCTTTTTTTGGAGCCCTACAGGTATAGCAGTCTCCTTTTGGGCCTTGTCCCCACTAGCATGAGATGGCCAGTTCTTATTTAGATACTCCATAAGACTAGTCGGGGTGGCAAAGGAGACGTATGTTCCATTCACTTCCAGGCGCATGGTCACTGGATATCTAAGCAAAAATTTGATTCCCAGCTCATGCATTATACGCCAAGCTTCCGAGTATTCTTTCCGACGAACCGCCAGATCTCGGGAATAGTCCTGAAAGACAAGGATTTTGTGCCCTCGCCAAGAAAAAGCTCCAAGCTCATGAGCCCGAGAAGCAATCCACTCCTTGTCTGCAAAGTTTAAGATGCGTAACATGATCGGCCTAGGTCTGTCGCATGGTTTTGGCTTGGGGGCTAGGGTTCTATGTGCACGTTCAATTGTAAAGCCGGGAGGGAGATCATGTTTCAGGAGATCTGGAAAAGTGTTGTATAGAAATTCAATAGGGTTCCCCTGTTCTGCATCTTCGGGGAAACCTAAGAGTCGCAGGTTATTATGTCGGCTCCGGATCGCCATTTCATCCACTTTGGACTGTAGTGCGAGAATTGTCCTCTCCTGCTCCCGCACTGTCGAGAAAAGATCTTCCAGGGCTGTGGTGTTCTCCTTTGTTGTTTTCTCGGTTTGGCCTAACCGAGCTTCGAGTCTGTTAATAGCCATCGTCGTGTTGTTTGAGGCTAGTGTAACCTCAGCCATTAGGTTTCAGTAACGTGGTGAACATGTCCTGGGTTTGCTGAGTACTAGATCCTGAGGCCTTCCCAGGACCACTGCGTCTCAACATGTTGATGCAGCTTATGAGCTGATCGCTCCACACAGGAGAGTAGAAAGAAGAAAACCATGGTAGACCCGACTTCCTGAATGTCTCCCGTTACCCACCTTGCTGCTATAGAATATAACTCGTAATGGAAAGCGGTGTTTATCGCAAAAATTATCCCCAAGTTAGAGAGTGCTCACATTAGGCAGCCATCTCATTAGAAGCCAAGCCACGCCGCCTAAATCTCTCATTTGTGACATCACAGCTCACTCCTGCAACTGCTTCTGACTCCATCTCTCAAGACACTGCTCACCTTCTTTCATCGTGGCCCACCCAAGCCTGATTGAAATGTGTTTTCCCCATCCTCCCTCCCCAGTTCAAGGATTGTTGATCATTTGCAATTTTACTTTACCATATGCATCTTGTTGTACTTCTACTCTGCACCAAACATTGCTTGCCTGCAACTGTTAGATTATTGGATTTATTGCACTCTTACTCTGCACTAATTTTTTTATTTACACAACTGTTAATTAATTGTACTTTAATATATGGATTTCTATTTTACTATGCTACAAAAGCATACAAAAAATTATCGGTAATATTATCACTCTCGAAGTGATAATACTACACTTCAAGAGTGATAATACTATCGTTCACGAGTGGTAATACTATCGTTCGGAACCTCAATGATAGTATTACCACTGAATAACAACAGCGCATGCACTAGTCTGTCTCCTCCACATCTGCCAAAGTGTGCCTCCCGATTGGCCGCTTTTCCTATGTGGAAAGGCAGAACAGTTTTAAAAAGATGGCGGCCCATCTCTCGCTTAGCGAGACCGAACTCGGTCGTCGTCAATTCTCCGTACTTTTTTTTTCTTTCAATTTTCCCATTGAAAATGGAATTATCTGCTTGATTCTGCCATCCCCTGATAAAAAAACAGATAGGACTCAATAGAAATACAAAGAACCGGCCCTTGTGGTGTAGAAAAATGAGCGGGGGTTGGGAGTGTTACAGACAAGAATGAGGGAGCTCAAGGAGACAGACACAGTGAGACAGTGTGGCAGTAGGCCAGAATCAAGTCAGTCCATCACTGAACTGTCTGACCACATGCTGGTTACAGAAACAGAAAGTTGGATCCATATATTAAAAAAAAATAACAGATAGTTGCGTGTCCATTAGCAGGGAGTCCTACCATCTCGAGGTTCTGGACACATTGGAACCTCTCGAGGTTCATGTGTCCAGAACCTCTCGATGGTATTACTCCCTGGTAATAGACACACACCTATCCATTATTCTCTTTTTCATCTTTTTGTATTATTTACTCTCTCACACCCCCTTCTTCCCAGGCCACATCTGGAAGCTGTTACCAGCTCAGCATGTTTTGTTTGGTAAAACTTTTAAAATAAATAAAAAAATGTTAAAAAGGATCCACCAGTGTACAAAAGTGCACACATTAAGAAAAAGTCTATCTTTTGGTGCTAGCCAATCAAGTTTAAGACAAAAACTGGCAATGATTTTCCTTTTATTCTGCTGATAGTTCATAGTTACAGAATGTGTTATACAGGACAGTTCCGTGATGTGACACTTTAGCAGCAGCCCTTTCCCAGATCATTGAGCCAAAATCCAGAAACGTAGAATACGACGGCAGATAAAGGCCATTTGGCCCATCCAGTATGCCCATTTCTCCATACCTACACTATTACATCAGACCGTGCCTAATCTACAGCTCTTTCTCCCTCCCCCCTCTTCCTTTCCACTATGACTCATTTATGCTTATCTCATGCATTCTTGAACCCCACCACTGTTTTTGCCCCCATCAACTCTGCTGGAAGGCTATTACAGAAATCCACCGCTATTTCTGTGAAGAAGTACTTCCTCACATCTCTCCTGAATCTACCCCCTCCAGCTTCATAGCATGTCCCCTTGGTTCTTGAGCATGTTTTCTTCTGAAAAATACTCCCCTCCTGCACCTAATTTACCCCGTGAGGTATTTAAAGGTCTCTATCAAATTCCTCCTCTCCCTCCTCTGTTCCAGGGTGTACGTATTGAGGTCCTTTCATCTCTCCTCATAGGGCTTTTGATAGAAACATAGAAACATAGAATTTGACGGCAGATAAGTACCGCTTGGCCCACCCAGTCTGCCCATTTCCCTACTTACTAGATAAGCTGCAGATCCTAGTTAACCAGCAGCCTACTTCTTCCTACCCCCACCCCCTAGAATGGCCTTATGACTGTCCCATGCATGCTTGAATTTCACCACTGTTTTTGACTCCACAACCTCCTCCGGTAGGCCGTTCCATGCATCCACAACCCTCTCTGTGAAAAAATACTTCCTTAAATTACCTCTGAGCCGCCCCCCATCTTCAAATTGTGCCCTCTTGTTCTTGCACACCTCTTTTTTTGAAAGATGCTACCCTCTTGGACTTTGTTGATTCCCTTGAGGTACTTGAACGTTTCTATCATGTCCCCCCTCTCCCTCCTTTCCTCGAGGCTATTCATATTAAGCTCCTTTCATCTCTCTTCATATGTCTTCCAGTGCAGACCCTGCACCATTTTAGTTGCCCTCCTCTGGACAGCTTCCATCCTGTCTATGTCTTTGCGGAGATTGGGTCTCCAGAACTGCATGCAGTACTCAGATGGGGTCTCACCAGCTGTCTGTACAGAGAATAATAACTTCTTGTTTTCTACTGGTGATGCCTCTCCCTATGCATCCCAGTATCCCCCAGCCCTCCTTGCTGCCTCTCACATTGCTTGCCCACCTTTAGGTCATCTGATATGACTCATCCGGTCCCTTTCCATTTTGTTGTTGTTAGTATCTCACCCCCATTGTGTACTCTTCCCTGGGTTTTGTTTCCCAGGTGCATTACCTTACACTTCTTAGCATTGAATCTAAGCTGCCATACATTTGACCATTCCTCTAACCTTGCCAAGTCCCTTCTCATCCTTTCCACCCCACCCTGTGCATCAACTCTGTTGCAGATCTTTGTGTCATCTGCAAAGAGACATACTTTTCTTCCAGTCCCTCTGCAATGTCTCTTATAAAGACATTGAAGAGGACCGTCCTAATACTGAAACCTCACAAAGTCTCACTAGTAACCCCCTTCTTCTGAGTGGACTCCATTTACTATTACTCTCTGTGTCCTATTCTCCAGCCAATTCTTTACCCAGGCTGTCATCTTGGGACCCACTCCCAGGCTGGCTAACGCATATTAATCTTTGTGTGGGACTGTGTCAAATGCCTTGCTAAAGTCTAGGTAGGCCATGTCCACAGCCCCTCCCTGATCTACTACTTTGGTCACCCAGTCAAAGAAATCTATCAGATTTGATCTGACATGACCTTCCTGCTGTGAATCCGTGCCTGGGGTCTGCTGTGCCCTCTGGCCTCTAGATACTCGACAATTATTTCCTTCAGAGTGATTCCATCATTTTCCCTATCACTGAGGTTAAACTAACAGGTCTGTAGTTTCCTGCTTCTGCCTTGCCCCCACTTTTGTGAGAGAATCACATCTGCCCTCCTCCAGTCCTCGGTACCACCCCATCCTCCCATGATTTGTTGAAAAGGGTAGTCAGTGGTGTCACTAGTTCTACCCTTAGTTCTTTTAGAAATTCCGGGATGAATCCCATGAGGTCCCATTGCTTTGTCCACCTTCAGTCTTAAGAGTTTCTTTCAGAACCCTTTCTTCTATAAATGGGCTGGTATCAACTTCTGTATCCAGAGTGTTTCTACTGTTTGTTTTAGGTACCTCCCCTCTTCATTTTGTAAATACTGAGCAAAATATTTGTTTAGTATCTCTGCCTTTTCACAGTCTCCCTCTGCCCACCTCCCTCCCTTTATTAAGCCTTACTATCCCTCCCTTGGTCTTCCTTGGCTCCCTTTATGTTGCCCCTAAAAGGTTTTATCCCCCTTCTTAACTAGGTTGGCTGCTCTTTTCCTCGGTTTGGGCCTTTGCTGTTCTGACTGCCTTCCCAGCCTCCTTTTGCTTTAACTGATACAGTTCTCTGTCCTGCTCCTTCTGTGATTCCTTGTACTTCCTGAATGCTTTCTTTTTCTCTTGAACCTTCACTGCCAGTTCCTTAGAGAACCATAGTGGTTTCTTACATAGTTTTGTTCTGTTTATTTTCTTCACACAAAGGCTCCTTACCTCTGTGATGGCAGTTTTTATTATTCCCCATTGTTCTTCTACCCCTCCTTCCTGCCCATTTGCTAGTGCATTCCCTTAGCACTCACCCATTTAACAAAGTCAGCCCTCCTAAAGTCCAGTACTTTGCCTTTGTATGGCTTGACTCTATTGCTGTTTTATTGTAGAACCATACTGTTAGGTGGTCGCTGGTTCCCAGATGGCTACCCACTTCTACATCTGTGATCCTCTCTCCATCTCCATTTGAGAGAACCAGGTCTAAGATTGCTCCCTCTCAAGTGGGCTCCAATACTAGTTGTCTAAGGCATGCCCCCTGTAGGGCATCTAGAATAACCCACTCTTCGAAGTGGCTGCTGCAACTGCACTCCAGTTAACATCTGGCATATTCAGATCACCCATCAGCAATATCTCCCCTTTTTCTGCCATTCTAAGTATACTTTCTATCATTTCCTTGTCCATTTCCTCCCCCTGAGAAGGGGGTCTGTATACAACCCCTGTGCGGATTGTGGTGCCATTGCCTGTCTCCAAATTTACCCACAGTGCTTCTTCTCCTCCTGTTTACCCTTTTGTTCTGTTGCTTTTATTTCTTCCCTTATGTAAGAGCTGCTCCTCCTCCTCTTTTACCCTCCCTGTCCCTCCTGTAGATAGTGTATCCTGGTATGTTTACATCCCAGTCATGGTTTTATGTATACCATGTTTCTGTGACTGCCACGATATCCAGATGTTCCTCCTCCTCCCATCAAGGCCACTAATTCAGGAAGCTTGTTACCCAGACTACAGGCATTGGTACTTATTGCTCTCCATTTTTGATGGCTTTACCTTCTGTTGCAGCATCCCCACTGACCTTTCTACCTCGGTCTTTTTCTCATTTAGTACCCCTGTTTTGTAGGGAGAGGCTGGGATTTTCCTGCTGCTTATCAGTGCCTCCCCCTTTGACTAGTTTAAAAGCTTGCCAATGAAGCATTTAAACCAATTGCTCAAAAGACTTGTTCCCTTCCTGGACAGATGCAGACCATCCTGCCAGTATAGGCTGGTGTCCCTACAGGTGGAACCCCAGTCCCCAATGAAGCCAAACCCCTGTGCTCCACATCATTTTTTCAACCATTCATTAAACTGCATGGTGCTAATTACCCTCGCCTCTCCCATGCCATTGACAGGCAGCACCTCTGAGAAGGATACTGTGTGTGCTACTTGTCTTAGGCCCCTCCCAACCTACAATGTCCTCCTGCACTGCTCTGATCTCATGATGAGGCCAAGTCATTTGTCCCTAGGTGGACAATGACGTCCCAGCTCCAGACTCCCTTGCAGCTGTTCTCATGATCCTGAGGGATCGCTTCCCTGTCCCTCAAGCCATGGCACCAGGCAGGCACCTGCTGCCAGTTTTCCCTGCTCCCCCAGTTTCTATCCCCCTAATGATTGGTCCCCCACCAGGCTGCTTCCTTTCCCTGGGGTGTCCTTTGCCTCCTTCCTGTGGGCCTCCCTTGTGACAGTTGTCATCAGTCTTCTCTGTGGGTGCATCCATAGGGGAGCTATGCTCCCCCAGAATGGTGTATGGATTGTGGAGTGGAACAATTGACTGGGTGTGCCTCTGTTCCACCATCCCTCACCCTCCTGAGGCCACTGTGGTCCAACTGCTGTTTCTTTGCAACCTCTGAGGTAGTGGTGGTGGCTCTGGTGCTCCCTGGATGGGGAGGTTCCTTCCTACTGTCCAGGTGTGGCCTGGGGAAGGTTCCCTTACTACTGTCCAGTGTGGACCTGAAGATGGGCAACTTCCTCCCTCAGGGCAGAGTTGTCTGCAAATAGGGCAGTATCTCAGCCTCCAGAAAGACTCCCGGAAGACTACTGCCCCACAGCCATTACATTTACTTTTCTCCACATGTTTGTCTACTTTTTTTTTGTTTTGTTTGTTTTTTGTGTGTGTGTGTGTGTGTGTGTGTGTGTGTGTGTGTGTGTGTGATTGGTTTGTTATACGAAATATATATATTATACAATGTGTAAGCTTATATTGTCAGTGCAGTGTGCTAGGAGGATATGACAGTGATATACTGCACTCTTGAAATGATGTCAGAACCTCAGGTATAAAGGAACTATTTCCAGAGGTTGAGTGGGGTGAGGGTGGGAAAGGGTTAGGGCCAACTTCATGCCCTCACAAAACAATCAGCTTGAAGCTTTCACCCACCGCTACGATGAGTGCCTTCCTGTCAGCAAGATGCCCTACACAACAATTTGACAGAGAAAATAAGCTGCTAATCAAACAGAGAAAAATCCAGACATCCAAGTCAGACACACGTAAACCTCCCCAGCCCCAAAACAGCCTGGTGGTTTGTTAGCCACAAAGGAAAATCAAATATGCAGTTATTTCAGCCCTTCTGAAGATGCTGACAAGATAAGCAGTTTTGAAAACCCCCTTCCTGAATTAAAAACTAAAATAATTAAACACAAAGCAATACCAATGTAAAAGTAAGGAAAACTTCCCTCAGATGTAAGCAAGAGAGAGAGAGATTCATTGCAGATATCTAGTCCAATATAGTATATCCCATGCAGCTTCTCAGTTGTTTCAAAGCACACCCAGTTACACAACTTGGAAGAAGATGGACTTCTGTCTGAAACAGGATCACACCAGTAGTTTATAGTAATTGATCAATGCTGAAATGTTCAAGCTAGAACAATTGGCTGTGATGCAGGTCTCCCTGACTTGTGAAGACAATTTCCCCCACCTCAGGCTATGTCTGGCATCCAATTACAAACTGCAGCCTTTGCTATTTTAAATCACACAATAATCACCAGCAAATATTGCAAAATACATTGATGCAGATTGTCACAGAATTCTAGTAATCAGTCCAGTTAGCCACAAAGGAAAATCAAATATGCAGTTATTTCAGCCTTTCTGAAGATGCTGACAAGATAAGCAGTTTTGAAAACCCCCTTCCTGAATTAAAAACTAAAATAATTAAACACAAAGCAATACCAATGTAAAAGTAAGGAAAACTTCCCTCAGATGTAAGCAAGAGAGAGAGATTCGTTGCAGATATCTAGTCCAATATAGTATATCCCATGCAGCTTCTCAGTTGTTTCAAAGCACACCCAGTTACACAACTTGGAAGAAGATGGATTTGTTTTGCTTTGTTTTGTCTTTTTAATATAGCACTTGATACAAATTATACAATCATGTTAGTGAATGCATCCAGGGGTCAGAGGTGCCAGGTTAACAATAAAGATAAGCTGCAATGTTTTGGTAACCAGCACCCTCCTAAAGACATGTCAATATGTAGCTCTCGTGGCTCAAAGCAAACACTTGGACTATTTTTTGAGGTGCTGAATTTCTTTAATAAAGTGCAGTTCAGTAAAATACTCACACACACCACAATCCTTCAAAAAGCAGCAAAAAAATCCATAAAAGTCCATAATGTTCCTTAAAAAGTCCAACGTCCAAAGTGTTCCTCATATAGTTAGGCCCAAACACAAGCATGTGTGACATATGCTCCCCCAGCAGCCAAGGTGGAGGGGTCCGCCTCCCAAACAGCACCTGACGCATTTTGTACTCTGACCAGTATTTTCTCAAAGGTGTATCTAGGCATAATCTGTTCTGTCTTTTAAGGCAGTCTCTTAAAGGGCCAGTATCATTATATGGAAGTATATATCATATCTTGCTCATATCACCTGGTGTGGGTTACATGGCAGAATGTAAATCTGGGAAGTTTTACATTGGTAAGACGAAAAGACACTTTAAGATAAGAATTGGGAAACATACTAGGGCTATTCAAAATTTGGATTTAAGAAATGCATTGGCAGTACATATTTTAAAAGTGAGGAATAAGAGTGAACATGGTTTCATGTTCACAGCTATTGAAAAACTGAAATTAACAAGAAGAGGAGGAGATTTAAATAACTGGATCCTCAGACGTGAGCAATATTGGATTTTTGCCCTACATGCCATGCAGCCACCAGGACTGAATGAGAACATTAAGATCAGACCCTTTTTGGAAAAAAGATAAAATAACAAGAAATTCTAAGGGGTTTAGAAGTTTGAGTATGTGTGTATTTTTGTGATTCTTGTTTTGTTTTGTTTTGTCTTTTTAATACAGCACTTGTGGCAATCACCTACCAGGATATGTGCCAAGATTGTTGAGAAGAAATTGTTACATCTATCAACAATGGACATGTGCAGATATTAAATAACTGGTGCCCTATTATGTGTAGATGGCACAGTATAATATTTTAAAGTTGTGTTTATGTATTTTTAAAAGACATATTTTTGTTTGATTTGCACAATACTTGAAAGTATGTTGAGGTGATTCATTACCATGTATGATGAATTATATGTGAATACAGATATGATATATACTTCTATATAATGATATTGGCCCTTTAGGAGACTGCCTTACAAGACAGAACAGATTATGCCTAGATACACCTTTGAGAAAATACTGGTCATAGTATGAAACGCATCAGGTGATGTTTGGGAGACGGACCCCTCCACCTTGGCTATTGTGGGAGCATATGTCACACAGGCTTGTGTTTGGGCCTACCTATATGAGAAACACTTTGGACTTTGGACTTTTTAAGGAACATTATGGACTTTTATGGGATTTTTTGCTACTTTTGTTACAAACCCTGCACCATTTTAGTTGTCCTCCTCTGGACCACCTCCACTCTGTCTATGTCCTTCCAGAGACATGGTCTCCCGAACTGGAAACAATACTCTAGGTGGGTTCTTACCAGCGATCTATACAGAGGTAACACTACCTCCCTCTTTCTGCTGGTGTTATCACTCCCTATGCACCCTAGCATCCCACTTGCCTCCCTACTGCCTTGTCACTCTGCCTGACCACATTTAGGTCATCCAGTATGATTACCCCAGGTCTCTTTCCTGCTTGATGGTGATCAATACCACTCCACCATTTTGTACTCCGCCCTGGGTTTCTGTGCCCCAGGTGCATTACTTTGCATTTTTTTGCATTGAAACCAAGCTGCCATTCCCTTGACCACTCCTTTAGTTTTTTCAGATCTCTGCACAACATTTCCAGTCCCCTGGAGTGTCCACTCTATTGCAAATGTCGGTGTCATCCACAAAGAGGATGACACCATATCTGAGGAGGGACATTAAGTTACTGGAGGGTGTGCAGTGCAGGGTGACAAAGATGATCAAGGGGCTGGGGGACTTATCATATGAGAGGAAGCTGAGAGAGTTGAACGTGTAGTCACTGGAGGACAGAAGGGACAGGGGGCACATGATTGAAACCTTTAAGTGCAAGAAAGGAATAAACAAGACAGGTACCTTACAGAGGGGCTGTTCAAAGTAAGGGAGGGGAGGGACACCAGGGGCCATGATATGAGACTGGAAGGAGGAAGGTTCAGGAGGGAGACACTTTTTTACAGAGAGGGTGATAGCTTGGTAGAATGCGTTACCTGCAGAAGTGGTATCCAGTAGAACAGTGGACTGCTTCTAAAGGGGATGGGACAGGACAAGGAGGAGGGTCAATAGAGGGGAAGGGTGGAAGGGAAGGGCAGCTACAGAGTAAGGGATGGTAGCTGCACATTCGAGCAGACTTGATAGACCTCTAGGCCTTTATCTGCTGGCAAATTTTGTATGTTTAAAGAGGCTGACCTTCCCTTCCAGCTCATCAGTAATGTCACTTATAAAAAATATTAAAGAGGACTGGTCCCAACACTGATTCCTGAGGTACCCCACTGGTCACTCTCCCTTCCTTGGAGTGAATTCCATTTACTACCACCCTCTGTCACCTACCCCCTAACCAATTTCTTATCCATTTTACTATCTTTGGACCCACTCCTAAGCTATCCAGCCTGCTTACTAGTCTCCTATGTGGAATAGTGTCAAACGCCTTACTGAAATCTAGGTAGGCCACATCCACTGCTTCACCCTGATCTAGTTCCTTGGTCATCCAGTCAAAGAAATCTATCAGATTCATTCGACATGACCACCCCCTTATGAAATCAAGCTGCCTTGGGTCTTGTAACCCACTGGATTCAAGATAGTCCACAATCCTTTCCTTCAGCAGTGATTCCATTAACTTTCCCACCACCGATATTAGGTTGACTGGCCTATGATATCCAGCTTCCTCCCTGCTACCACTTTGTGTAGTGGGACTACATCTGCCCTCTAGTCCTCCAGAGCCACTCCTGTTTCCAGTGAGCTGTTAAATATTACTGTCAGAGGTGCAACCAGTATTTCCCTGAGCTCCATCAGTACCCTTAGATGAACCCCATCTGGCCCAATTGCTTTGTCCACATTCAGATTATTAAGTCCCTTCAGGGCTCTCTCTTCCAAAAAAGGACTAGTGTCCACCTCCCTCCCTCCAAAATTGTGTTACTTTTTTGGGGCCCCTCCTCTTATCCTTCCTCTGTGAACACTGAGCAACAGTATTTGTTCAGGATGTTTGCCTTTTCCTGGTCTCTCTCTCTGTATAGTCCCCACTTCCCTTTTTAGCCTTACAATCCCAGCTCTGGTCTTCTTCTTTTCACTTATATATCTAAAAAATGTCTTGTTACCTCCTGGGCTATTCTCTTTTCAGTTTGTGCCTTAGCACTCCTTACTGCTTTCCCTGCTTCCCTCTGTTTTCCCCGATACACCTCCCTATCCTACTCCCTCTGTGTCTCATTATACTTTCTAAAAGCTACCTTTTCAGCCACTTCTTTCGAGAACCATAGCAGTCTGTTTCTCCTTTTGCTTTTTATGTTTGCTTGCATGCATGTGCAAGAAACATAGTGCTATCATCCGAGTTTTCGGAGGTGTGGCAGGCCTCTTCCAATTCAGTCAGTGTGTTTGCAGGCGCGGCCACAGTTCTCCAATGCCTGCTGGAGATGTCTATGACAGCAGTCGAAAATGCAGTGGAGTACAGTTGAAAGGGGAGCTATGCTTTGGTGAGCAGTGAAAGATCTCGCCTGCTCATGTCGCTCCCCCTACACACACACACGCGCCATGCCTGCGTGCTCCTTGCACACTGTATAGCCCAGGGGGTGCCCAATCCCTCGGCTGTGCCAACGCTCCCCAAACAGAGTTCCACATGCCATGCTGGGTGCCCACCCCAGTGTGGCTACACATGTATAGCCGACGGGGGTGCCCAATCCCCCATTGGCTCCACTGTCTCCCCCCTGAGAGTACAGGGTGTGATGCTGGGAGCCCACCCCAGCATGGCAACAGATGCTGTCATTGATGGGGGTGTGCAATCACCCATCGGCTCCACTGTCTCCCCCCCCGAGAGTACAGGGTGCCATGCTGGGAGCCCACCCCAGCGTGGCAACAGATGCTGTCACTGAAGGGGGTGCCCAGTCCCCCGCTGGCTCCATGCCCCCAAACAGCCGTCCTTGTGCCACGCTGGGAGCCCACCCCAGAGTGGCAACAGATGCTGTCACCGGCGGGGGTGCCTAATCCCGTGGCTCCACGCCCCCCAAAAGCCGTCTGGTGCACGCTGGGAGCCCACCCCAGCATGGCAAGTCCTCCGTGTCATCTCGGCCTTGTGTAAAAACCAAAACCCTGAAATAGAAAATGGTCCCTCGCTGTCTCTGCCCCACCCATGCCCACCCACTGTGCACCCTGCCTCCCCACACTTCATACTTACCTCCGACTCCGGCGATGATCTTCGGTGGACCGAGAACATGTCTGCACTCTTCAAAGCTGACCGCAAACTGAGGAAATGCCAGTAAGCTGTATAATGGGATAGATAGGGTTTTTCAACTTTGATGCATATCTCAGGCATTTTTGGAATTTTAGCACCAAATTTTCAGCATGGGGTTTTGGGACCCCTTCTCATAGATGCTCTCACTGTCATGGCGTTAATCGGGCCTGAAGGAGATTTGCAATCACTGCGAAATCACCTTCGGGACCAAGTAATGAAATGACTGCTGCCACCTGTTCATAAGGTGGTCTCTCAAAAGCCTATGTTGAAAATTTGGTGTAAAATGACTGTTTTGACGAGCGTAAGCAGTTCCTACGCATACCGTGAAGTTTGTGAATTTTCAATATTTTCAATCCAGATTTTCAACATTGCCATTTTATTACACTTCCTTATGAGCAGTACAGCTGTCATTTGTCACATCTTGCCCAAAATGTGTTTCACCCATGTAGCGTGCAATGGCGCGATCGGTGTCGAAATCAATGAATGGGACACATTAAGAAAATCACAGGATATTGTTCATGAGCAGAGATCTTTAAATGGTTATGTTGAAAATTTGGTTAAAAATTCAAAAATGACTGTTTTGATTTAGTTTATGCTATGCAGTTCCTACGCGACGCTGGGTGAGTTTACTTAATTTCCAATATTTTCACTCCAGATTTTTAACACTGCAATTTTATTACACTTCCTTATGAACAATACAGCTGCCATTTTTCACACGTCGCCCAAAATGTGTTTCCGCACATGTAGCACACAATGGTGCTGTCGGTGTGCGAAAGCAATGTTTGGGACAGATTAAGAAAATCACAGTTACACTGTTCATGAGCAGAGGTCTTAAAATGGCTATGTTGAAAATTTGGTGACAAAAGTCCATAAAATGACTGCGTTATGAGTGAGCATTGCGCAGTTTCCACGCACCCTTGTAAGTTCATGACTTTGTAATATTTTCAGTCCAGATTTTCACCAGTGGCATTTTTCCACACTTCCTTATGAATGGTACGGCTGTCATTTTTCACAAGATGGCTGAAATGTGTTTTCACACTTTCAGCGCAGAAATGTGTGATCACTGTGGAAAATCATTGTTCGGGACAGATAAAGAAAATCACAGTGACACTGTTTATGATCGGAGGTCCCAAAATGCCTGTTTTGACAATCTGCTGTAAAAAATTCCTAAACTAATTACATTACGGGTGTGCGTTGCACAGTTTCTATGCATGCTCGTGACTTCACCAGTTTTTTTAATATTTTTACTGCAGATTTGCAACATTGCTATTTTTTCCACCTCCCCATGAACAGTACAGCTGTCATTTTTCACATCCTGTTCGAATGTGTTTTTGCACCTGTGGTACTAAATGCCGAGTCACTGTGCATAAGCAGCTTGCTAACAAACTGATATTGCCACTGTTCATGAGGTGAGGGTCACAAAAACCATGTTGAAAATTTGGGTGAAAATACCAACGAATGCCTGAGGTGTTAGGGTTTCCACCATATCGCCCCACCCTGTAAGAGATGACAGGCATCAGCGGTGTGACTTGGGATTCTTGCCTGTAATGCTCATATCGACTCCACACCCTGCAGCCAGTGAGAGGCATCAAGGTATGCCTTGGACTCTTTCGGCCCCAAAGTTCACCCCATTCTCCTATACTGCACCCATCTCACCATATTTCCTGATGGAATGGGATGCGCATAAGGGCCAAAGACCCCAAGGCACACCGTGACACTTTTCAGTGTCTGCAGGGTAGGGTGTGGTGAAATGGCATGGCCGTTATGCCTGATGACCCAAAGGCACACCCCAATGCCTGCCACTCTCTGCAGGGTGGTGGTGGTGGGGTTGGCTTCAGTTCAGTACTTCACTGCCATTCCTATTATGCAGCTCTGTAATTTCTATACTACCAATGCCAATGCCAGCAAGCTAACATTCGTCATTGACAAACACTTGTTCTCATTTGTTTGACACAGAGGTCTGTTACATTTACTATGATCCCTTTTATCTTTACCCACTGTTCCTCCACCACTGCTAGGTCATCCCTGAAGCATTTACCCATCTTTATAAAATCTGCCCTCCTGAAGTCCTGGACCCTAACCCTTGTGTGGTTCAATTCCACAGCCATCCTTATATTGAACCACACTGTACGGTGATCAGTGGTCCCAAATGGTCCACACCTTGATGTCTGAAACAGTGTCCCTGAGTACCAGATCCAGTATTCCCCCATCATGAGTGGGTTTATTGACTAGTTGGCTAGGAATGCTCCCTGCAGAGAATCCAGGATGTCCTTGCTTCTAGCTGAAGCCACTGCTAGGAGGCTCCAATCCACATCTGGCAGGCTGAAGTCCCCACCACCACCTCCCTCTTTTCTACCATCTTGTCAGTGTTTTCCACACGTACCTTATCTAATTATTCACTCTATGCTGGAGGTGTGCAAATCACACCAGTGTGAGTAGTAGCTCCATTTCCCATCTCCAGGAAGACCCACAGTACCTCTACCTCCCCCCATATTCCCTGTATCTCCATGGCTTTCATGCTTTCTCTTACATGTAGCACCACAACTCCTCCTTTCCTTCACATGCAGTCTTTCCTGAACACAGTATAGCCTGGTATGGCCATGTCCCAGTCATGGTTTTCAGTTCACCATGACTCAGTAATGGCCACAATATCCAGGTCAGCCTCTACCATGATTGCCTCTGGGTCCAGAATATTATTCCCTAGACTTCAAGCATTCAGAGTTACAGTAATAAGAGAATGACCCAGGCAACAGAGATTTTTGTAGCGAATGTCAGGTAATTCTTTATCTGCTACCAGGCTCCTAAGGTTTGATATATCAATATATATACTGTACCTGATCTTGGTGAACATCAAATGACAAATGTTGACCAAAGTGAACCACCATCTATTTAAATACTTCAACCTGAGTTAGAGCCAAGCCATTAAGGGTAGTAATTGAGAAGTTTCCCAAACACTTCGATAGCATTGGTTTCGTGTCAAATCATAAGGTGTTTTTTTCTGTTCAGAAAGGGGTTTGTAATTTAAGAACCACAACAGCAAACTTTCAAAATTGGAATTCAGGTCCAGATTTACTCTATTAATGTCTTCTGAGCTACTATAAAGAACAGATTAGTAACTTAAGAAACAATTATAGACTCTGTCGACATTTATTCCATTACATACATTAGTTCAATTGTTTTTGGAAAATAAGTTATTAGGCAACATTTCTTGGGGCGATTGGTAGAATCTGCTTTGACAAGGTGTAGTATTTATTTATTAAAAATTTCTTACAGGATAAGTTAATTGAGCCTTGAAAGACCCATTTACAAGAATATCCTTGCACCAAATAATGCTGGAATACCAAATAATGTAGACAGATAAGAATACAGTTACAGACGTGTATATACTGTAGCACATACATTACTTAATCTATAAGGCTTAAGCACGTGCAAACAACATAGCTGAAAACAATTGCATTTGTGATATAGCTGTTTTTTATGTTAGCGCCAACATCGTGGGACAGTGCAGCTTTGGAGGCAGGGTCGCTGTTGGGCGAATGCAGGGCATGCACCAGTAGGTGCGTCCCTCATTCCACAATCAGCCTGCATGCCAGCGCCACACCATGCATACATAATGTGGTGAGCACATCTAAGAAAAGGTCTGCTGCAATCTGAGCAAAGCTCGTAACATGCAGTGGACTCTTCCTTCGTGCTCGCCGACATCATGAGCATGGTCGGCGAGCGTGCGACCACCCACCTACTGCCGACTTCAGGGGTGCCCAGTCCCCCTGACGGTTAACCCCCCCATTTTCTTTGTGTGCCGACAGGAAGCCCACTTCCATCAGCATAAACCCCCAATTGTTAAATGCCGAGGTGTGCCCAATCTCCCAGGCTTGCCCCCGCTTTTTTGTGTGCTGACAGGGTGCCCAATCCCTGTCGGCATTACTTTCATCCCCTCCCCATGGTGTGTGCTGACAAGGGTGCCCAATCCCCATCGACTACAGACACCCCCCCAAACAGTTAAGTAGCACGCTGGGAGCCCACCCAGCATGCCAAATCCCCTACAAAAAAAAAACCTGTCCCATAATGTTTTTTTTTTCCCTGTAAATGAAAACGGGTCCATCGTAGTCTCGATGCCCCTCCCCCACCTGCACTCTGCCCTCTATGCCCCTGCCTAACCCTCACCCCATACTTACTCATGGAGTCCGCTGAAGATCTTCGGTGGACTGGGAACACGCTCAGCATTCTTCAAAGCTGACCGCAAACTGAAGAAATGCCGTAAGCTGTATAATGGAATGAATAGGGGTTTTCAACTTTAATGCATATCTCAGGCATTTTGCGAATTTTGGCCCCAAATTTTTACATGGGTTTTGGGACCCCTCTCGTGAATTCTTGCACTGTCATGGTGTTATTCGTCCTGAAAGGTGATTTCGCAGTCACTGTGCAGAACCACCTTTGGGACTGAATAATGAAATGACAGTGCCACTGTTCATGAGAGGGCTCTCAAAAGCCTATGTTACTAAGTTGGAGGAAAAATCCAAAAATGACTTTCAGACGTCTCGTAGCAAGTGCATGCAACGCACGCTCGTAAGTTAGTGCATTCGCACTATTTTCATGCCAGATTCTCAATATTGGCATTTTACCACACCTTCTTGTGAACCATACAGCTGTCATTTTTCATATCCTGGCTGAAATGTGTTTTCGCACTTCCGGCGCAGAAAAGCGCAGTCGCTGTGCTAAATCACTGTTCGGGACACATTACGAAGATGTCAGTGACACTGTTCATGAGCAGAGGTGCTAAAATGCCTGTGTTGAAATTTTGGTGACAATACTCCATAAAATGACTGTGTTATGAGCGTGCATTGCGCAGTTTGCACGCACGCTCGTAAGTTCGCAAACATAATATTTTCACTCGACATTTTCAACAGTGCCATTGTTCTACACTCCTAATGAACAGTACAGCTGCCATTTTTCACATCCTGACCAAAATCTGTTTTTGCAGTTCTGGCACACAATAGCGAGGTTGCTGTGGAAAGCCCATGTTCGAGACACATTATGAAAATGGCAGTGACACTGTTCATTAGCAGATGTCCTAAAATGCCTATGTTGAAAATTTAGGGACGAAAGTCAATAAAATTAGTGTTTTATGAGTGCACGTTGTGCAGTTTGCATGCATGCTCGTGACTTTGTGAATTTGTAATACTTTTACTCCAGCTGTTCATCATTGGCATTTTTCCATACCTCCTTATGAACAGTACAGCTGGCTGAAATGTGTTTTCGCACGTCTGGTGCAGAATTGCACGGTCACTGTGCGAAATTACTTTTCGGGACACTTTGAGGAAATGATGGTGACACTATTTATCAGCAGAGGTCCTAAAATGCCTATGTTGAAAATTTGGTGGCAAAAGTCCAGACAATGACTGTGTTGCAAGCGTGCATTACGCAGTTTCCACGCACCCTTGTAACTTCGTCAATCTGCAATATTTTCATGCCACATTTTCACCACTGGCATTTGTGCACACCTCATTATCAACAGTCCAGCTGCCATTTTCCACAGCCTGCCCAAAAGCAGCGTTCCCAGCTCTGCAGTACACTGGCGTACTCGCTGTGCAAAATCACCTTTTGGGACACATTAACAAACTCGCAGTGCTATGCCTCGCCACCTCCACCACTGCCACTGCCAGCGCAACAACATTCGGCATTGACAAATGCTTGTTAACACACTGTTTAGCCTGTTGCCTGTCGTTAGCTAGGTGGGGGCAAACTCAGGTCATGCATGTGCTATTGTTGTTGCATTTCATTTTTATTTCATTCATTTGTGTACCAAGTTGCTCCAAGGAAAGCAAGTGTCCACCTTCAAAGATGACCCAAATAGAAATAGATAGCACAATGCAAACACTATTAAACATTACATTTACAAAGTGTCTGATCCAACAGATATCTCCTTAGAAGTACTTTAAAAACAGAAGCCCTTTAACATGTGTGCAACACAGAATGAAGAATATTCAAATATTTAACTGCATTAAATCTAAGAGACCTCTGGCCCTGTGCAGGTTTTTTACAGGTATTTAAAGTAAAATTAGGACAGAGGTGGTAATATATTCAGCCAGAAGCTGGGCACAGCATCTGCATCTGCAGTCTTCTAGTTGAGGACCTTCTTTGGCTTTTTTTAATCTCCCCAACCGTGACATATGTCCATTCCATCTTATTGGCTGTAGCGTTATCTATGCTCTCTTTTTTTTCACTTCTTGTACCCACTCTGCTTCTAACTCGGCCTTCACACTGCATGGTTATCCTGAATGCTGCTGTTTACTTCTTCTTTTGGTAGTTTTATAACTTGGTTGCTTTTCTTCCTATCTCATTAAAAACTTTTTTCAGATTTTCTTTGAACAATCTGCTCTGTCCTCTTACCCTGTTTTGTTTCAGTCAAAACAACAATAAATATGTTGTAGGTAATAAAATACCTTTTACTGGAACAATGCAGTTGTTTTTGAGACTTCTGTAATTTTTAAGGGCTATGCTCTCTTCATTAGGCCACCTTAAACGTCATTTCACATTTTCTTGTTTTTTACAAATATCTCCTGAGCTTTTTATCATCAGCAGAAATTTAATTTGTTGTTAAACATTGTAAAATATAGGTCCTGGTGTGTAATGATGCATTATTTTTCTTTTATTTCAGGTGTTTTCTGAGGACTTTCATGGATCTTTGCACTTGGTGCAGATAACCACACTCATAGTTGTACCCTATATTTATTTATTTATTTGCTTTTGGTAACCAGGTAAGCACACTAGACAGCCATGTGCCTATTTTCAGGCGCGATCCGGGAGAGTTACAAGGTATCCATGAAACAAATACAGAGTCGAGGTTACATACAAGAGCCACATGCTCCAACAGTGGGTAAAACAGCATAAAGTACATACAGGCTCAAAAACATTGTAGGGAGGTAGAATAACATCAAGACATATACTAGATATTAGAATAAAAGAACAACTCAAATGGTGGCTGCTTCAAAATTGTTTGGAGCACACCTGTATACTCTGGCCAGACCTGAACATCTAAAGTGAAAGAGAGACACAGTGCTGGACAGGGGGTGGTTAGTGATATTGAATAGTAATGACACTCCACTTGGGGGTGGTAAGTGCCTAAGGAGGGTTACCAGTGGAGGTAACAGTGCTATGAGACTGGGTATTATGTGAAACACAGGCAAGTAGATGCAGCTTTTAGGAAGTTCCAAAGGGAAGTTTTGAAGCAGGGGTCGGAGGGGGAGGCACAAACTTGTGCCGGAAGGGAGTTCCACAGTTTAGGTGCATGGACAGTGAATGCCCAATCATCAGCAAGGGTGCGGGTCTTGGGGACCAGGTGGGCCTGGGTCGTGCATGACCTGAGGTGGTAGACGGGGGAGGCGTGTTTCAGGGGAAGGGCGAGCGAGGTGGGAGTGGCTGTTCTAACTAAATTATCAACGAAGTTCCCTAGGATGTAGGTGCAGTGCTTTTCTAGGGGGAGCCATTCCAGATGAGAGTAGAGCATACAGTGATGTGCGAGACGGGGAGCCGAGAGTGAAAAGTGGCATATGTTGTTGTAAGTGGTGTCCCACTTAGCAAGGCTTGAGGACAGAACAGGAGCGAAGGCAACGAGCCCGTAAGTAAGTGTGGGAAGTAGTATCCCCCTAGCTATAGCAAGCCGGGCTGCAGGGGTAAGGCAGTCTTTAGCTCTGTAGGCTAGGCCGAGCTTGCCATTTGTCACATTACAAATATTCCGAATGTGAGAGGAGAGATCCAACTGAGGATCGAGGGTAATCCCTAGGTACCTGGCAGAGTCAATGACCGACAGGAGGGAGTCATTAGACCCATAGATTTTTAGGGGCTTCGTGCAGGAGGAGGTTTTGACTGCAAAGCCAAAGAGCATGGCCAGAGTTTTCTTCAGGTTGACCATCAGCTTGTGGCCATCAAGCCAGTTCCGGATGAGGGAGAAGTCAGAGTTGAGCTGGGTGTTGATGCTGGTGGTATCATGCGAACTGGCTAGGATGACCAGGTCATCCACGTAAAGGGTTAAGAGCCCTTTGGTAGCCACAGAGGGTAATTCATTAATGGACAGGGAGAACAGAATAGGTCCAAGGACGGACCCTTGGGGTACACCGCTGTTCACTGCTGAGAGGGTTCGATTAAAACAGGTGAATTGCTGCCTACCTCTGAGGTAGTTGTAGAACCAGTCCAGTCCCTGGAGGTAGTGGGAAAGTAGCGAGGCAACAGCCTTTTCCAGGAGCTTGCAGGTGGCCAATAGTATGGCAATGGGGCAGTAATTATTGACATCTTTTGGGTCACCATGTTTAAGGACAGGGACAACCTTGGTAACCTTCCATATATCTAGGATGATCCAAGAGATAAGCGAGGCATTGAAGATATGAGTGACCGGTCGGGCGAGGACAGGAGCCCCAGGCTGAGTAGCTTAGGCTCTAGGCTGTCATGGCCAGCTCCCGAGTGGTGAGAGAGGCTGGCAAGGAGTTCCTGGGTCTGCCAACAGTGATCCTTTTAAGGTAGAAAGGCAGACGGGGGCGACAGCGGTTTAGGGACAAAGGGAAGGGGGGGGAGTGGGAGCCGGCCGGTCAGTAAACATGCGGTTAAAAGAAGTGGCAATGGTTAGAGGGTTATTGCAGTTAGTTCCCCTGATGAGCATGTCAGTGAGTTGTTCCTTGGCCGACCCTCCAGCGAGGTTTCTTACGTTTTTCCATATATACTTCCATATATGTACTCACTTACTGGTTACCTTTACCCTCCAAAATAAAGCTCCAGACCGGTTTGCCAGCCAGAAAGGTAATCATGGGCACTAACATCCCTGCTTTAACAAATTGTTTCTGTATTGTATCCAACCAATACAATACCATGAATATTAAGCCTCCTTTCCAGTATATTCAGCTGGGAAGTGATCATTTGCTGTCAGGGCTGCTAACTGGTTAAATGAACTGCCTGATACTCTGCTGCATCTTCCAAAGATTAATCAGCTTCACAGATATTTGCGGTCTGCCCTTACAGTCCATTACAACTGTAATTGTTAAACTGTTTCATTTGGTTTCACTTCTCTTGGTACATATCCTGTGACTTTTTATACAACAACCTGTAAGTTTTTTTTTCACAACTGTATGTAACTGATCTCCTTGATTTACATAGGAATGCTTTACTGAATTCTGCAGAATGAAACAACAAATTCAGGAGGAATGAAAAAGGAATTTCCGAAAAGCATCGTCATCCCGCATAAATTCCACCGGCTAAATTATGCATTCTGCACAGCACCATTCTTATTTTATTAACACATCTCACTATCCACTGCCCCAAATCTTTCTCACTTTTGCAGCTGTAAAAGTGTTGAAAAAATACAGAAATATAATTACCAGTTTTCATGTCATGCCATACTACTTTGGAAAATTTTTATCATGTGTTTGCTAAGTTTGTGTACTGTCAGCAGAAAAAAAACTGACAAAATGCTTTTAACAATAGTGAAAGGACTAGGAAATACATAGCAGCATATCATTCTTTATTTCTAAGGCAACATTAAGGCAATTTTTTTAATAACACAGTATTCTGTAAATACCATCATGCGAGTCGCTATGAGATTGTTACCCCAAAGATTAGTGCCCCTCCTGGTGTCCAGGGTATGGCTTCGACTGGAAGGTGCATATCTTTAACTGTGTTAGAGGACAACAGTCCCTTTTTCCTCTTGTTTTCACTTCTTTTTTCCCTACCAGGTGCTAAATAGACATTTGGACTCTTATCTTGAAGTATCAAGTTAATATATTGGGGGGGGGGGGCTTTATTCTGTGTCCCTGTCCAGACTAAGGAACTAAGCCCTTGCTCTGTAACAGAATTTATGACATGTTATTTATGATACCTTGGATCTAATGTATTTATTGTATACTATGTGCTGTATGCTGGATAAAGCTGAGTTAAAAAAAATTGTCAGTCTGAAGATAAAGTCTATCCCAGTGGTCCTGGGGTCCTTGCAATAAGAATGGGGGCATCATTATGAGCCACTGCCGAGATATGTGGTGTCACTGCGGGATCATATCTTGAAGGCTCTGTCCCAAGTATGACACCCATAAGGCATTTCATCTAGACAGCACATTGCCAGCTCCAGCTAAATTACTGATCAGTTCTGGAATCCAGTGAAATCAGTTAAGTGAAGGCCTACAGGGAGTGTTTTTTCTCTAAACATCCATGTAGCTGATGTCCCCAAGTACTGGAACTGATCAATAATGAAATGTATTAATTTTATGGAGTTATTTATTTCTTTAAAATATTTGTCCAGGACAGCACCTGGAACTGTGAGCAGCTCATTTCCATGTGCATCGGGGGTGGAGGGGTTACATGGGATATAATGTTGTACAGCAAAAACATGTCCATTGCACAGCGGTACAAATCATAATTAAGCAATACAAATAAAAACTATTAATATTAGGTGGGAAAAGGTAGTTTGAATATAGTAACCTATAAAGTGGGAAAAACATAATTACTTGCATCTCCAAGATCTTTAACCTACAGTACTGCCAATTGTATCATTTTGTAATACCAACCATGTTTATTTAATTGCTTATTTTTATTGTCTTGTATAATGTTATTTTGTACTGCTTGTCACAATGTTATGTAGCTACTACCTTTGTATGTTTGTCACCCTCTCTTTGATGTGGAACCTTTGTAAATTAGCTATTTTTTGCTCAAATGTATTGTAATCCAAAAAATAATAGATAAATAAAATAAAATTCCATGCCAGAGGTGCGTAAACACGTTTCAGGCAACATATGAGAAATAACAGCTGTACTGTTCATGAGGTGGTGTGAAAAAATCTGCATGTTGACAATTTGAAGTGAAAATATTAAAAATTTGCAAAGTTATGCACCTGTGTAGAAACTGCACAATGCACACTTGTAACGTGACCATTTTTGGACATTTTTTCACCAGATTTTAAACATGGGCTTTTTGGGACCCCACATCATGAACAGTGGCATTGCCGTTTCATTACTCAGTCCTAAAAGGGGATTCCGCACAGGGACTGCAAAATCACCTTTTGGGACCGAGTAATGAAATGACAGTGCCAGTGTTCATGAGGTGGGGTCCCAAAAAGCCCATATTGAAAATTTGGTGCAAAATGACCTAACAATTGCTGAGATATCAACATAAGTTCAAAACGCAACTGACTGCCATTATACGGCACTTATCTTGATTCTTCAGTTCGCTATTTTGTTTTGAAGACAGCAGACATGTCCTGGTCCACAGAAGATGCCAGCGCCAAACTCCAGAGATAAGTATGGGATGGGGGGGTGTGGAGGTGGGTGCAGAGGGAGGGTTGGGATGGGGGAGGGGGATGGAGATGGGGAAAGGACGTGGGACCATTTTCTTCTTTACAGGTTTTATTTAAAAAAAAACATTGGGGAACTGTTTTCTTTTTTTCAGGGATTACAAAATGTTTGGGGACACTGGGTGTGGGCTCCCCAGTGTTCCAGAGTGGTAGTGGGGGAGTAACATAACTGGGGACACTGGGGGTGGGCTCCCCAGTGTCCCACAGTACATGGGGAATTATGGACATGGGAATTGGGCATCCTGATGTTGGACAGTACTAGGGAGAATCGTCAACATGGGGATTGGGCACCCCGATGTCAGACAGTGCTGGCGGGATCGCCGACACGGGGATTAGGCACTCCGATTGCAGACACTATGGGGATAGGGGGATCGCTGACATGGCGATTGGGCACCCCGGGTTGGCTAAATGGTCATGCAAATCAAAGGGCTGAAGCCCTCTTGGATTAGAGCAGCTTCGGACCTTTAACATCCATGATCGTTCAGTCCACCCAGCACAGAGCTGCGTCAGGATCACACCTAGTGGTCATTGGGGTAGACTGCTAAGTCCCTGGTTCTGTGAACTGCAATGGGCTCGGTAGTGACACCCCCCTGAAATACTGTATTGCCACAATACACTGATTTGCGCAATCACAGCCAATGTAATAACTACCAGTATTTATCTCTCAAACTGTTTTTTTATCATTAAGGATCTTTGCATGTCAATTGGTGTCCTTGCACCTCAAAGTTTATCCATGTCTGCTACTCAGCCACCACTTGAAGATGTAATCCACACATGTGATGCAATGCTCTGATGCCTAAGAAGCTGTCATAATGTCACAAGCAAATGATTATGATTTCAGGCAGGGAATTTGCAGGCACCACAATTAAAGTCTAAAGGGTGCAAATCCAATTTACTTACAAATATCATTAGCAAAAAAAAGGGGGGCACAGAAGCTGAGACCAGCAGGGAATGTTGGTGGCAAGGAAAGGCTAAAGCAGCAGAAAGCTAAAGGGTGAAGAGTGAGTTGTACAGTATGTGGCACTGTCTCAGTCAGGTAAGAGCCTGGGGCTTGGACTGGTTATTATTACAAGACAGAGGTGTTGGAGAAAGACAGAGGAGGGAAGACACATAGCAGCACTAAGCTTTAGAAGGTGTAAGAGAAACATATTCAGTGTATCAGCTGCACATTCCTGAGGCAATTACCTCTCACTCATTCAGGTCCTGTGCCCGCATCTCACCAGTACCCAACAGAAACTTTACAAAATGTAAGGGGCAGCAGCAACAAACAACAACAAGCACCACCGCTCACTCAATGGCAGTTGTAAAACTGATAATGCACCACCACCCAATGCATTCCTTTGCCAAAGCTCTAAATCACTTCCTGACTTTGATCCCAGTAGGAACTGGCCTGATACACAGACCAGGACAAAAAAGAAAAGGCACTTGAAAAGAAAAAGCCAGGTTTATGTTTATTTCTATTTAATTTGTTTTGTTTTGCCCCCTTAACAACTGCTGATCATAAATACACTTAGATATAACTACTCTGTATTTTCCCTCACATTCTAGGGTGACCACTGGCTTGGTAGCCAAAAGGCTTACTGTGCTACACAAAGGTGAAATCCCACAGGTGAGGGAACCTAGCACAGACTGTACCCAAGAAAAGGAAAAAAACCTAGGCTAAGTTGCTTCATTTCATTTTTATTTTATTTGTGACAAGGATGTACACAATGGCCCCTATGCACAAAGTGGTGGGAAATACACGCCTAAAGTGCATACCCCACCCAAGCAGCTCTGCACCCACTGGAGATCCACGGGTGGCCACATTCACTAACAGTGGCCACCATGTGACACTAGTATGTGGCCCCGCCCTCCTGGCATGCAGGCCTGTGGGGGCAGTTGGGTGCAGAGCCATGGATCTGGGCAGGCAGCCAATCAGCTGCCTGACCCAGACCCCACAGTGGATCATCTGCACCCGTGTGAAGTGCGTAGAGTGCCACATGTGGTGTGGGGGGGGCCGGTGTCCAGACGACCACCTGCAGGCCCCCAGTGTGCCACACATGCTGGGGCTTCCTCAGTGGGGGTGCACAGGACCCCACTTGACAGCCACAGCCCACAGCTGCCTCTCCCAGGGTTCTGCGTAATTGGCCCCTGCCTTTATGGCTGCCCCAATCTAGCAGAGGTGCTGACACCTGTGCCTGGCACTCAGCACGTTTCTGCATCCCACGGAGTGCCGACACGTCTCCTGCACCTCCCCCGGTCCACCTCCACTCATTGGTCTGCACACCGCAGGGGATCCGACGTGGAATGGGGGCATCCAGCTAGTTGTGAATGCCATGCAGGGGGCGCAGTGGGCCCAGGTGGGTGAGGAGTAAGCTACGCGCTAGGGTTATGGGGCACGTACCCACTCCACACTTTCATGCATAGGGCCCATTGAATGTTGGCTTGTTTTCAATGTGACCCAGAATGCATGCAAATAGTTACAATCAATAGAGGAATAAAAGAAAATGTTACAAAATATGAAATAAATGTAAAACAGTGAACTGTATAACACTTAAATACAAATTTAACTCAAACAATTGGCAGACAAGATTTATACTTATGATTAAACTCAAAAAACTCTTTTTCAAAGTGCCAAGATGACATTCCTTAAATAAAAGAGGTCTAAAAGTAGTATAATTAGTAACGCATTTCATGCCTGCAGGATGGTGACCCAATAGGATTTTCTCCCAGACATGGACTGAACATGAGGAATGCATAATTTAAGACCACAAGAAAACCGTGAACCTTGCCTAGGAATACACAAATCCAGTCAAAGAGAAAGATAAGCAGGGCACTCACTCAAAATGCATCTGGCAGTAAATTGAACAAGACATTATTTTTGTCACACAGAAAGCTAAAAGCTTGAGCCAGTTTAACAGTCTGTGCATTGAACAATGACGAACTGAATAATAACAATAGAGAGCTAAACTGGCAAGTTTATTATACAAAATACTGTATTCAGGTAATTTAGAATGTGAGAAGAAACCAAATCATATCATCACTGGTAAGACAACTAAACGATTTCTGATTGGCTGACATAGTTCTCATAGGGTTACCTTAAGCAAGCAATAATATCTCACACTGTGGGTGGTATTGGGCTATACCCGCCCGCCCAGGGGCGTAATGAGGCGCAATGCCGCAAGCGGAGGGCCTTATAGCCCCTGGAAGGGCGGGTATAGCCCATACTGCCCACCCTGGAGGGTATTATTGCACTTAGAAAATGGGTCACATGTGGCATTTTTATATGGGATTTCAAAACAATAAAAAAAAAAAAAAACGAGAGTGAAAATTAAGTTTAATAAATTTACTGGTAAAGTAGTCCCTCTAATGGTATGTGTGCCAGTAAAGGGCAGTGCAGTCTTTGACAACTGCTTTTTTTTATTATGCCCCAAGTGTAGTACTTTGTGCTTGTGTATATCCAGTTTGTTATTAATAAACTGCACAGATACAGACATCTATTCCTGCCTTTGATATTCAGAGGCAGAGTGGGGTCTTTGACTACGACGGAATGCATGTTTGTATCTGTACAGTCCGTTTAGTTTATTTAGTATGTCTGCGTGCATCAGACCCGCTATGGACAGTTACTGTGGCTTGCTGTTCCTGGTCTATTTCCATGAAGTTGTGTGTGAAAGATTTTTTTTCTTTTGTTTTAATAAACTGTGAGAGTCTTGAAAGTGGAGGAATGGTTCCAAAGATGCGGTCGGGACACTTGCTTGAGCGCGAGGTGAGACTGCGATGTACAGAGTTTTGGCTGTGCAGTGCATGCGAAGAGAAAGACAACATCACAGTCGCAGAAAACAAAGGTGTGTTTCTTTTTTAAATTTGCCATGAAAGGCAGCAGGAGTACTGATTACATTTACAATTGTAACTGGAGAATGTGTTGTGGACTGGCGTCGGGTGTCGGCTCTCGGTAGGCGAGATAAAAAAATGGAGGATATTTTGAATAGGAAACTAGGGGTTTTAGCAAATTAGAGAGCTGGCTGGGCACACAGATTCTGGTGATGGGGCTGGCTGGATTGGTACTTTTAATAGGTGGGCATTTGTTGTCTGATAGATGCCCACCTAGAGAAGTCCCTCAGCCAATCTGAAGCCTCAAATAGCTTTACCCATTTTCTAACCCACATTACTCTATCATCTGTAGCCTGATAACAAACATCCATGGATCCATAGAAATAATCAAAAAGTGCCAGCAATTTCCGTACTACCCAAACAAAAAAATGGCTGTCAACGAAGCACTCAGCAGCCCATACTGAAACTCCCAACTGTGAGACAACCGGAAACAGAAAAGCCACCAACAGAATTCAGCAAACACAATCATATAAACACACAGACAAATAAAAAGTATTCCGTAACACAGCATGTCTTGTTAACGTGTGACAGTGCATGCCCAGTAACATCTGCCACCTTCCGTAACAGTTCGTAATGTCATGGTAGTAATTTCGCCCCAAATTGCAGTCTTTGATAAAAGTAACTGTCACACAAATTAATCTGTTAACAAAAAAAAATCATGGTACCTGCACAGCTCACAGCTGAATTCAGGATCAGGATCTGTGTATTGGGAGACTGCTCCGCTTTCCCCGATACATGTAACTGACATCCTGCAGCTACCGCAATCCCTTAAATCAATCGGGAATGGCACTGCAAACAAACAAAAAAAAAGAGACAAACTTCAAAATGTCCATCATGCTGCACATACCTAACTCTGTGCTTAACAGCATAATGTCTTTGTGCCTCAGAACTGCACTCTGATCAACCCCCCATAAATTAATGTTTTGATTACCTTGTGCATCAGTAACGTGTGCTGTGTTTGAAATAAAAATACTGACTGATGTAAGCAAAAGCGCTTGTATTTCTTTTTTTTCTGCAATATTTTGTGTACTTTATTATAGGTACTCGATGTGTAGTGAAGCAGGCAAGCACTCCCCCCCACATACACACACTCGCGCCTCCGAATCTTTGTAAAATAGAACCCTAAAATGAGCAACATATCAAAATGAGATAACAGAACATCATTTTTCAGTCCACTGCCATCTTAACATTTAGTGCATTAATAAAACAGTGACTGAGCTGGCACATACTATTGCCACCCGTGTCACTACCTAGGATGACTTCAGGCGTTAATTTCAACTTGTGTGGGCACCTCAGTGTAACACACTGGATAAACAACTCAGTTTTTCAGCATTCAGATCCTATAAATTTAGACGTGGCTGTCACAGCTGAGTCTGTCTAGGTGTATCAACACCAGCAGTCCTCGTCTCTCATGAGTGACAGTTTTGATGAAGAAGAACTATTGAATATTGCGCAGGCAGCATCACAATCAAGCCTAGTCAAAAATTAACAAGAAGTCACACAGCTCCCCAGCCACACAGTGGAGCAGAATGTAAGAAATAAACCCGCGATACTTGTCAACATGAACATAATGAAGATACTGCAGCATCAACCAGTAATGTCATTGAAGAAACAGCAGCAGGTGTACACACAGAGCCCAGATATTCAGAAGGGCTGCGCATGGCGCAACACTGTTGCGCCATGCTCAACCCACTGATGCAGCCCGGCTCGATATTCAAATGGGGATTGAGCCTGGCACAAATCCCGATGCACCGGAGCACATCAGTAATGTATGCAGTGCAGGTGGTGGGGGGGTTCCAATGCATACTCCGCACATCCCGATATTTAGCCCGGGATGTGCCGAGTCCATGCATGCACAACCCCTACTTGCGCTGCACACAGGTGAGCCAATAAAAAAAGGAGTAACAGCTGGCCATCCACAGGTGAGCTGCCGTATTGCAGGATGCAACATGGCAGCTGCTACCTGTGGGTGGCCACCAAGCTCCGCTGCACCTTCGTGGCGGCAACCTCCCATGCCCGATCGTGTGGCATACATAGTAAGGGATAGTCAATAGTTGTGTCGAGTGGACTGCTCGCAGTTTGATTGTGGCATATGTTTTATTTAAATGTTCATCCTGGTGGTCCAGTGCGATCGCCGCAGCCTGACGTGCAGAGGCGGCAGGACATAATGCCACAATCACTCTGTTCTAGCTCTTCCTCACCTCGCTCACTGAGCCCCACTGCCCTGCTTCCCCAGTCCGTGGGCGGGCGCAGCCCCACCCGGGCTGCTGCCCTGCCGCACCGACCGACACCGCACGGTGGGGCTGTATGCCCATTGGTCCACAGCGTGAGCCAATGGGCATGCAGTCCATACATGCTACACAGTCCAGATATGTGAATGGATCCATTCACATATCTGAACTGTGTAGTACGGTACGGGCTGCACACCCATTGGCCCACAATGGCCATACAGCCCAACCATATGGTGTCAGTCGGCGGGCGGCCGGGTGGCAAGTGGGTGAGGAGCTGCCGCCCGCCGCTGACCGGGGGGGAAGCGAGGCAGTGGGGCTCAGTGGGCAGATGGGGAGGGGGGTACCGCTAGACCACCAGGGTTGGGTTGCTGTGGCATTAATGTTTTACCGACGCCAGCGATCGGGCTGCAAGCAGTCCACTGGACCACCAGGGATATTGGACTTTTAAATTATAACATATGCCCTCGATTGGGCTGCGAGCAGTCCACTGGACCACCAGGGATATTGGACTTTTAAATTAAAACATATGCCCGCGATCGGGCTGCGAGTGGTCCACTGGACCACCAGGGATATGGGACAATTATATTTATACTTAAGCCCGTGATCGGGTGCGAAGCGATCCACTGGACCACCAGGGATATTGGACGTGTACGATATTCTACGTATGCCCACGATCAGGCAGTGGGGCACTTTTCCGTGATGTGCAGGGGGCATCGGTCCCTGACGGCTGCAGCCTTGCAGGGCGCCAGGCACAAATCGCTGGGGATCGGTGCACCTGCATGCAAATGGGGCCATAATGACATGCAAATGGCCCCATTTGTGCCTTGCATGCATTATGGCCCCATTTGCATGTGCACTTTTGAATATCGTGGTTGTTGTACCTAGCGCAACGGAACCTGTGCTAGCGCATCCCCCTGCTCCACTCTGGCCACTTGCGCTGGTGCAGTGCCACTGCACCATGTGCACTGTGGGTGGCCAGGGTGCGATATTCAGCGATGCTGTGCCATGGTGCAGCTCTGTTGAATATCACCCTGTCAATGCCCCGGCACAGCCCAGTTGTGCTGTGCCCAGGCTTGCACTACAGCCTGGCGCAGTCTGAATATCCAGGCCACAGAGCCCACAGGAATGTCATCGGACAGCGTCCAGACAGAGGAAGATTCAGTCACTCTTTTCCTGACAACTATTGCAGCAAACAAAGATCAGAGCAAAAGGAAACCCACAGAAAATGTATTTTTTAATAATTGTTAGCAATATTAAATTTGTTAAAGTAGTCACACTGTTATATCATAACATGCAAAGTTAGTTGGTGATTGGCACATCACAATACAGTACTGAGTTAAGTACTGATTTAAGCATGCAGATGTAAGAGCAGCCTTGTGTGACAAAACTGTTGCATACATATTAGTAATAAAGCACTTACAGGTATCAGTAGTCAGTTATTGATCCCCTAGGGTACTGTAGTGCTTGCTGGCACCTCATTCAACATCACAGTCATAGAGGGTGATTTACTAACTCTTAATGTAACACATGGACATGCCTTATAAGGCATGCCCAATGTATTACATAAACTGTGAGTTAATCACCCCTAGGTCTGTGATGTTGCACAAGACATCACCGATTGCTACACTGGCCCCCCAGGATGTCGAATACCTGTTAGTTTTCCCAGCTCCAGCTGCTGACTTGTTTAAGCAAAAAGGCATGACCAGGGGTTAAACAGTCTGCTAATCATGCCCCTAGGGAGTGTAATGTGGCATGAGGTGCAGTCGAGTGTCATATTGGCCCTAAAGGGTGATTAACTGACTGTTAATCTAGCTATAGAGAGTGCCTTATTACTAAGATAAAAAATTATTTCTGAGACCCTTTTTCATAATGTTAACCGAAACACCCCCTGGTAGTGTGATGTAGCATGAGGCACCACTGATTGCCAGACGATCCCCCAGGATGTTGAATAACTGCTTGTTCTCCCACCACCTGGGACTGACTTGTTTAAACAATAATGCATGACCAGGGGGTTAGATTAACAGTCTCTTAATCACGCCCCTAGTGTAGTAATATTGCACAAGGTGCAGTCGAGTGCCATAGTGGCCCTAGAGGTTGATTGACTGTTAATCTAGCCATTCAGAGTGCATTATTGTTAAGATAAAAATTATTTCTGAGGCTCTTTTTCATAATGCTTAAGTGAATCACCCCCTGGCAGTGTGATGTTGCACAAGGTGCCACCGATTGCTACACTGCCCACCAGGATGTTTAATAACTGATTGTTAACCCAACATCTACGACTCACTTGCTTAAGCACTAATACATTACCATGGGGGAGATGTTAAATTAACAGTCTATTAATCATGCCCCTAGTGTAGTAATGTGGCAAAAGGCACAGTCAGGTGTCCTATTGGCCATAGAGGCTGATTAACTGTTAATCTAGCCATTGAGAGTGCATTATTGGTATGATAAAAATGATTTCTGAGACCCTTTTCATAATGCTTAAGTGAATCAACCGCTTGCAGTGTAATGTTGCATGAGGCTCCAGTGATTGCCACACTGCCCCCACCCACAGGTTGTTGAATAAATGATTTTTTTCCCAGCTCCTGTGACTGACTTATTTAAGCAAAAAGACATGGCCAGGGGCTAGACTAACAGTCTGTTAATCATGCCCCTAGGGTATGTAATGTGGCACAAAGTGCAGCTGAATGTCATATTGGTCCTAGATAGTGATTAACTGACTGTTCATCTAGCCATTGAGAGTGCATTATTGTTTTGATTAAAAATTATTACTGAGACCCTTTTTCCATAAAGGTTAAATAATGTAAGCAATGGGAAAAGGTTAACATTCAGTCAATAACCCACTAGTAATGTGATGTTGTACGAGACACCACTAAGTGCCACACTGTCACCAGGAGGGTGTGATAAATTAATTATCTATCACCTGCAACTGCCTTAACCATTGCTGTGCCATGGACTGATATACCAGTCCAAAATTCCTGTACGTTCTAATTCTGCAGGCAGCCTAAGGGTTAATAGTGTTATTTAAACACTAAAAAATACTAATAAGGTAGTCACAGGCACAAGAAAAACAGTTAGTTAATTAACTCCTCAGGGTAGTGTGTTTCTTGTTGTCGCCTCATGCAACATCACATCCAGTTCAAGTCTCTGTAAAAATGTGTAACTGTAAACAAAATATATAAATAATGGAGAACAGAAAAAAAAATATTCCCCAGAAGCTTAACTGATTCCTGTCTTCCTCTTTTCTCCATAGGCACACAGCATAAATCCACAGCAGACAGTAGCAGAGCCCTCCATGTCAATCAACAGCAGACACACCAAGGTAACAGAAGAACAACTCGATATGCTTGAGGAGAATTGTAATGAGTGGAACACCAGGAAAGTGCCCAGTGGGCAGTAAAACTTTTTAGAGGATGGCTGTCCGCCAATAACAAAACTGTAGATTTTGAATACTTAGAAGTGCCAGACTAATGTAACGTCCTAAGGCAATTCTGTGCCTCAGTATGTAACAAGAACAGCATGCATTACAGTCTTGGGAGTTATGTTGGTATGAGGGCAGGACTCGACTGCCACTTGAATGACCCCCCTTTCAGTAGAAAAATCAATATCATGCATGGAGCTGAATTCTAAACTGCCAACAATGTCTTCCTGGGGTTGATAAAAACACTCCGTAAAAAAGGTGAAGACAAAACATCTCATTACCAACGCATCACAGACACTGACCTGGCAAAGCTGCAATCATCACCCTTGATGGACAGCAGCACAGCAGCTGGCCTCATCCACAAGGTGTGGTTTGACATTCAGCTTCATTTTGCCAGGCGAAGCCAAGAAAGGCTAAGAGACTTAATACCATCATCATTTACCATAAAGACTGATGAGAATGGACTTGAGTATGTATCCCTCTCATCTAATGAAGACACAAAAAATCACAAACTGTATGAAGCAAATAAAGAAAGACTTAAGGGTTCAATGTATGAAATCCCTGGAGACCCAGCATGTCCGGTCTTATCGTTTAAAAAGTACGTTTCAAAAAATCCCACCAGATACACATGCCTTTTACTTACACCCCAAACGCTTGTCGCAACAATTTCTAGATTCACAGCCCATTTGGTACTCAAATACACCTATGGGAACGACATATTTGGGTGGTATGATGGCACGCCTCAGTAAGTTGGCAGGCCTAACTACAAGGTATACAACTCACTCAATCCGTACTACAGCAGTACATTTGCTACATAGTGCAGAGCTTGACAGCAAATTCATAATGTCTGTGACTGGGCACAGGTGTAAGTCATCAATAAAAAGTTATTGGTGTGCAAGTAATATTGACCAAAAAGCATGGTCATCAGTTCTGTCTGGTAAACAAACAGAAAAGAAACAAAACAACAGCGCATTGTCCGATGCGTACTGTTCTGTTGAGTCAGCATCTGACAATGTAGTTCTCACATCAATAAATAAATATGTGCCATCATCTGATAACTTCCTTCCAAACTGTACAATCAATGGTGGTGTGCCATTATACATAAATAAACAATGACTATGTAAACACAGAGTCCAGAATAAAAATGGTACACACAGTTATTTAGTAACAACAGGTTACAGTCTGCAAAATGTACTGTATCAGAAAAAAAGGGAATTTGTTACTTTAAAATGTTCTGAATGTTTGGAATTTGATGCTGATTCAACTTAGAAAATGTACTATCCTGATAAAACTTGATTAGGTGTTTGAGCTTTATGGAGTCTGTTTCAGTTGAATAAATTAAACTTTTTACTCTAAATTTTCTGTGTCATGTCATGTCTCACTTCCTAACTTGCAAGTGTATATCAGAGGTGTAAGAGAAGTTAATAACAGCCAGTCAATGGCAGTTTCAGCAACCAGCCTCAACAAGCAAAGAAAAAGAGAATTGTAAATAGCGTATTTTTTTCGACACCCCATAAGCAATGCATACATGACATTAGTTACCAGGCAAGAAGTCATGTGCAGGAATTAGAGCAACACTCTGTTCATTAACCCTCAGTCAAGTGACCAAAACACTGTTTCTGCAATCCCTAGAAGTAGCAATTTAGTGGTGTACAACCAATAACAAAACAGAAGTTTAAAAGTTTTTTTCATGCAATCCTCACTGACATGTAGATTGTAAACAAGGTACTGTAGTTCTTGTGTCATCATAGACAGTGACGCTTTGGAGCACACAATGCTAACAAAATTGCTTCTTCACAGACCTGTTTTGGAGCAGGATATCTTTGCATATAAGCAATACTATTTTCACCCACAGCATAATTCTTAGTATCAGACAGATTTGTTTTTTCCACATGTGAGATCTAGTTGGGAACAGATTGCGAGGCATAGGCTAGACGCTGGTGGTATAGTAAAAGTGGGGTAGTATCAAAGGGGTACTGTTATAGGTTAAAGATTGGATGCAAAGGTCCCCTCTACAAAAACAGGCCTGTGAAGAAAGAAGTGCAGCAATGCAGATTCAGGGCCTCTTTGATTTTAGTTTGACATTGCACATGGCTCTACGAATTCAGAGCAAGAGACAACAAAAACCTACTATGTGTTTGAGGCACAGCAACGCGAAATTAGCAAAAATGCACATCTCAAGGCAATGACTGTCTGTGAAGTCCTGTATTTTAGCATTAGTTAAATAATTACACCACTCAGACTTTTTTTTATAAAAAGGCATCATGAAGGCATATAAATTTCACCCTAATGACTGCCATGGTAACCAGCCATCTCTCACCGCACATGCGGTCTAGCCTGTACCATTTGTTTATCACTTCTTACGCCAAAAAAAACTATTCTGTTGTGTCGAAATTAAAAAACAAAAGATTCATGCCACATAGATAATTCTTCAAGAATAGGTACCCACAACGTGAATGTGAAAAAATGGAAAAACTACTGTAAATTGCCCTAGTAAATGTAAAAAGTCAAGACGCCTCCACCACTGTTCCCACCCCCACCACAAAATGAACTGTTAATAGAACATTCCACCAAAGTCCTGTAACCAGGATACCCCTATGAGTACTGTTGAGGCATAAATGGGCTTGAATGAAGCACAATGAGTTACCTCTCATTAGCTTCCATGCCAAATTAAAAACATAGACAGTTGTAACAGAATCCTCCACCCCAAAAAAGACCAGGTTCCCATGCACGAGTACTGCTGCTGGGAGGGGGTTGGGGAGGAGGGGAAGTGAAGGAATGTGAATGACAGCAGGTACTTAAAAAAAATGATCATAACAGACAAAATCAGTTAAAACACATCCTCCAAAAGGGCACTTTCCCTAATACCATGACCAAGCTGCCAAAGAATAAATATATAAGTAACCGCATCTCAGACTCGTGACTGTACAAAAAACACCCCTGTGCATACCCATGAGCCGAACTCTCATTTTCAAAATAAAAACACACACATCTTCAAGTATTGCTCTGACCCTATGTATAATGCCCTGTGATACAAAATGCCCTTTATTTTGTTTACTACGTGTTTATGTTCCTCCTTATGTTTCTCCTTATCTCAATGTTTGATTCCCTACTCAGAATATTACTGTTTCTTGCCTTCTGTATGTATTTCCTGTAATTTGTTTAATTACCTATTTCAGAATGTTACTATTCTTGCCTTCTGTATGTATACCTGTTATTGCTCTGTAACCTCCCGGGTCGTGCCTGAAAATAATCATCCCTATGGCAAGTGCACCTACCCGGTAAACAAAAACTAAATAAATCAATCAATAAATAAATAAAACGGTTTCTTCTCAGTGTTAGGGCGCATTTTGTCACTGCGTGGAATGTTGTTTAACACACAGCCATGCATGGTACTGCTTTTAAACATCATGCATTCATCATCAATCACAAGTTACTGCATAGGGACATTTTTCAAAGCACAGACACTGTTTACATATGTAACCCCCGTGCAAATGGGGGTTCCAAAAAGTCTTCCAGGAGCTTGCCTGAATGCTTCAAGTCTGGGCGGTGTTCGGTGTCTGAGTTGTTTAAATGTGGTTCCAAGTGAGTGCTATTTGAGCCTCCACGTACTGTCTCTTTAAGAGCTGTCTGCTTGCCGACTTAATTAGTTTGTATGGGGGGACTGTGTATTTAATGCTCAAATCCCACCCGAGCTGCTGCCAATTCGCTCTGTTTCTTCCGTCGCTACATGTGCAAAGGGAGCCTTGTTGAAAGATATAACTGTTTGTCAGAAATCATTTAGAGTGACTGAGAAAATGTAGTTTGTCTAACCTGTCTTTATTTCAGCACAAACTGTTTCAGTGTAGCTCTTTCATTTTGGTACTGAATTGCTGACTTGGACCAATCAGGATGATAGGGAGGCCTTAAAATGGAGCCTGTGGATGAATTGGAACTTGGACTCGCAATTTTGAGCCAGCCACAAGGGGATTGTCTGAGCAGTGACTCTGGGAAATGTAGTTTTGACCTTGGCGCCTTTTTTCACCAACAGAGGGAGTCTTATTGTGAGTGACAGCCGAACCAGCCAACAGAATGGTGTGGAGCTAAAGGAAATGCCCTGCTCTGTGACTGGAAAGATCAGATCAGTTGTGACAGTGAAGAGAGAAGGAGCTTTGTGCTTCTGCGGTGTATAGTTTCACGCGGGAAGCACGTGTGAGGCCCTGAGGTTTGGCCTGCAGCCGTTGTAAGTGTTAGTTCAGACTGAATCCGACTTGTGAGGAGAAAGAAGGAAATCTGAAAGGTAGAAACCAGGCTAACCCTGTAGAAGACTGGCGAAATTGTTGAATCGTGCTCAGTCTGTCAGGAACTGAAGCTGCTGTGTGTGCTCCCGGGTATTTTGCAGTAATTGCGATCGGGATCTAGGAGCAGCCTGCCTGGTATAGTACTTTCCTTTTACATATGAACGTGCATAGTGCTTGTGGGGAATTGCTATTTCCAGTCCCCTGTGCTGTGTACTGTATGTTGAAGCTGGAACAAACCTCAGCTTGTCTCGGACTAAATCCATTTGCTATCTACTGCAGTGGGGTCCAGTCACAAGGACCTTGTCTCCGTGCCCTGTTGTTCTGGCAATCCAGAAGAACATCCACCATCTGGTTCTCAGCTTGGGTATTGTGAGTACAAATCAGGGTATTCCCCTGCAGCCTGTTTTCAATTACAAGTGTGTCATCTAATTATTGTTGTTTCACTTCTTCATGGACTGAGCCATCCGGCTCCGGATTACAATTGGGTGTTGTGCATATATTTTCTTCTACAGGGCCCTGTCCATCTGCACCTGCCGGCCAACCCTGGGCAATGGACCTGGCTAGCCCCCCCCCCAACCTGGGTACCCAGAGTGTGACTTTTCAGACCCTGTATGTGTGCACAGTACTGTGATTTAATTCTGCCAATTAACCTGATCTCCCCCTCCTGTGTTTTATTCCCCTAAATAAACCAGATTTGGTATTGTTAAACTTTAAACTGCCTGAAGTGTCAGTTCCTACATATCAAGCATTGTATTGGTTTGTGTATGTTGATTAACCTTATTTTACAGGGGATTCCCAGAGACGAACCTCAGAATCAGTCTCGAGGGTAAATGGTACGTTATGAATGAACAGTGTGTACATGTGGGGTATTGGGACTGTAACTTCTGTGCATTGTGTGAGCCACTAGAGGGAATAAAAGGGGGTCTCAGTGTCCCAGAGGGCTGTGACCAAGCTAGTCTAACCACTACAAACCCTGACCTCTGGGTGGAGGCACCCGCCATAGAACCTAGGCCCCTCAACCTGTCAGTAGTCAAGCAGGCAGGGGTAGTAGCCCTTGGGATAGGGCCACCTGGGGGTTACACATATCACAATGGTAACCAGAGGTTCCCTCTGAAACTGATATAGCATTCAGGATTTCAATCAGTGTGGAAAAACTACTTTACATAAAATCATGCTTAAATGTAGAGAAATATTTTTTAGAAGCGTGAAAAAAATATTGCACACAGTCATCTTATGATAATAGCAATAATGTATGTACAGGGGTTAGATTAACAGTCAGTTACACACCCCCTTGGGACAATGTGGCACTTTGCTGTGCCTTGTGCCACATTACACCCCAAAGGGGTGATTAACAGACTGTTAATCTAACCACTGTACATACATTATTGCTTAAAAGAACATCTATGTAATTCAAAATGGGAAAGATTAGTACCGGAATAAGTTGTAGTAGGACCTCATGGTTAAAAACCTTTGGTTTCTAAACAGAAAATCAGTTCTTGGATGGAACTGATTGGCTGGCTTTGCTCCTCAAGAAGATAAAGCCACTAACTGCTTCTGGGTGTGTAAAAACACTGAACACCTTGGACTCAATTTTACAAGTCACAGTTAGATCATCACATGCTGTGCTGAACTGCCACCTGCAGCAAACCCAGATGCACCAGGGACTCTGTGCCCAAATTTAGAAAAAGTAGGGTTTGCCACAAGCCAACAGCTGCACTGATGAAATGGTGCACTGGAGGGGAATGGTGCAAGTCATGGGACTAGCTTGCGGCAGCAGCAGCCAGCGATGGCGTTGCCCTGGTGGCTGGTGGGTCATCCAGGACATGCCCTGGCTTGTGGGGGGAATAGGTCAGGCTTGGGGGAAGGGAGTGGCAACTGCTCCCAACTGGGTAACTGTAGGGACAGTCTGGTCCATGTGTGGGGGGTTGACATACCCACAAGACCACCAAGAAGGAGGAGGAGGTTGTGGGTTCTGACCCACCACAGACCACTGGCTGCTCCAGTGATGGTCTGATAGGTGTTGGGGGCTGTAGGAGCACCTTCCCCAGCGGGGCAAAGGGTCACCCCCCCACCCAGAAAGGGCTGCAGCAGTGGCATAGGGCCGGGTAGACCAGCTCTGGGCTGGTCTAATGGCAGAGCCTGTGCACCAACTACGTGGGCTTCCAAAATCCCAAAATAGGGGATATGGCACCACCACCATAGTGCAGGCACCCTTCTGCCATAGTGCACCAGTGCACCTGTCACAAGGATAGCGCAAGCCAGGTTGGTGCAGGTGAGCCCCCCAGTGGCACAAGATACCTTAGTAACTGGGACTGGCACAAGGTGTGGTGCATGGAGCCCATTGCACCATTTCTCCTTGACACAAGCTACTTGCTCTATCCCAGTCATTTTAAAATCAGGCTCTCTGACTGTAAAAGGTATTATAATGTCTGTCCTAAATACTGAATATCTTCAGATTGCTATCTAGCATTCAGGTGTAAATTATTTTGCAGAACAACTGCTGCAGTACATGGTGACTCCCCCCACCCCCCCAGTTTGGGCTTTTCCCATAGCCACCCCCCACTGACTGATTCACCCTACATCCCACTCTCATGTCTCTACATCTTTTGATAATATCAATATCTGGTCTCCTACCACTGGACACTGTCATTATAAACTGCCCCCTCCCTAAGCCTCTAAGCCCCCTTCCTTTATAGGATTAAAATCCTTGTCCAAGGTTTTCCACCCACCCTCTGATAACGTCTTGCCTCTGGCCTACTGCCAGTTCCCCATCCCACTTAATACCATCTTTTTAAATAGACCTCCCACCAACTCTCACCAAGCCCCCTACTTTTATGGGGCAAAAGCACCCTGCAGAAGGACTTCACACTTCTTGGGAGTCTAGTGACTCCTCCACCCATGCCTGGATGAGGTAGGGCATGGTCAGGTAAGTTACTATTAGCTCAGCAATAAAAAGGCCCCTCTGTGTCACACCAGGAAATTGCCCAAATCAACAATCTAAAATGTAAGTTGAGGGAAATAGTAGTACCTACATGAGTAATTGTAAATTGAAATTGTAAGCCCCCCAAAATGGGCTTACCTGCAGAGGGGCCAGGGAAAAAGAGTGCGATTGGAGAGACAGGGATAAAAGGAGAGAAGACTGGGAGGAGGGGAACTGACAGCTGGGAGAAAAAGACAAACAAACTGGAACCAAGAGAAAAGGCAGCTACAAAGGCTGTCTGCTGGGCTGTATGCTCTCTGGCTACCCCTCCCCCCTCCAAAAAGCAAAAGCAGGAGGAAGGCTGCCTGCTGGGTTGCAGGCTCTTGGGCTACCCCTCCCTTCCCAGAAGGGAATAGAGGAGGAAGGCTACAGCTGCTCCTGGGAGGAGAGCAGGAGGCTTCCCTGAGGGGGGCTGACTGGACTGGAAAGGACAGTTAAAGTGAGCCTTGGGCTTTGGGGACTGCTCCATGCAGGGGCCCTTGAATTCCAGCCAAGGGAGAGCCCTGGAAACTGGGTGGCCACTAGCCCAGGTCTGGCTGAGGGGAATCTGATCCACCCTGTGTCTTCAGTGTGAATAAACTGCTGCAGTAGAGACCAGAGAGACAGAAGGACGAACAGGCCTGCCTGATGAATACTGTTTACAAAAGCCCTCGGGCAAAGCTGGAAAGGCCAGGCAGGTGAAGAACAGTGCCTCCTCCACCCTCCATGCATATCTTTGAATCAGAGAGACCATAATCCTCCTGGGGAAGCCATGAGTACCCCAAGCTGCAGCTCTGGGGATATTTTGTTTGCATCAGCAAGGAGGGTTGGGGAAGAGCCCCACCCCAATGCCAGACTCATTTTCCCTGAACTTGTGTTGCTCTGCAAGGGCCCCAATGAGAGACTGCAGCCCTCCAATTGAGAACGGTGAGGTACCCACAGTCTGGGATTGTTCTGGATGCACCCAGGGGAGGGAGGAGAGCTCATACTGGCTTGTGTGCCTGATTTTATGGAGGCTTGATGGAGTAGCCCTCACCTCCTCTGTCTTAGATCATTTTTAATAAAGAGGGATTATGGTTCGCCATCTTATATAAGTGTTTGTGCTTTGTTACCATTATTGCAGGATGCGACTGTTGATCTAACTGTGCCAGAGGGGTCAGTCACTAAGGGGATATATAATTGTTTCTGGGGGGGGGGGTGGTAACCTGTCTTGCCCACAGGAGGCCATACCATTGCCCCAGGTGGAGGCACCAAGTCACCACTGGAGATCCAGCCAGGACTCAGGCCCGGCTCCTTGGGAAGGTACGTTGAGGACCCCGAAAGCTCCGAGGCAGCCCAGATGAGTGAGACAAGAGGGGCTGTTACAAAATGCTCAACAGAGTTTTTTGATGTATTCAATGCAAACAACTTTGTTTAGGTATCAATTAGGCTTGAAACACAATGTCTCAAAAGTAAGGAGCTGTGGCATGGTGGGGGGGGGGGTGGGGGTTCCCTGACTCTTAGTGAATGTGTGGTGTAACTCATGATTTGAATGATTGCACTACTGGCATCATCCTGACTTTGGCACTGTGGGGTTTTTGTTTGTTTGTTTGTTTGTTTTTGCTCCCAAGACCTGGGCATCCACCTTGAAGAGCACACCCCATGCTGCCAGACAGACTCACTTGGTGTTGCTGGACTAGCTGCCAATCCCCTGAATCCTCTGTCAGCTAGTGAGTCTGACTTATCCCTGCCGGGGGCCGTCCTGCTGCCACCTTGATCAGCCTGCCGATGATGTGGGTAGCATGCCAGCTTTCACTTAGGGCCTAATGATGTGTGAGGGGCTGCCTGAGGGGACATTATCATCCAGCATGCTTGGCACCATCCCTTTACCTGTTTTGGGGGACATGCTCACCACCCACATATGCACTACTGTGCGGCATGCTGGGGTGGTGATGCTCAGCAGTGCATGGCCACTCACATCACCAGGAGCACCTCTGCAATGCCACCACCAAGAACCACTAGGCAAGCAGAGCTGTGCTATCCACCCTCTGGGAGAGAGGTGTCCAAGGGACACTCTGACTTACTCCCTGCTAGCCCCTGCCCATGACACCCTGGGCATAGGATGTGAATTCAGGTTGCTAGCATGCCATGACAATGCCCATCACTCAGCACCATGGAGCTGGCAGCACTGTCTTCTATGGCATTTAACTCACACTCAGAAATTAGGGTGATGCGAATGCTGCTTTGAGCAATTGTTCAAACCCTGTGGAAAAACCACACCATATATTTGTTAAGAGTCAGAGGACTTTTTCACCCTGACTTCACATGTCCCTGCTTTTGATGTTTTTCTGTTTCAACTCTAACTGATGAATAAATGTATTTTTTTTTTACAGTGAACTTCCGTGCTTTTTTAAAAGGAAATTATTAGAATGGTGAGTTAAATCCAGCAGTATGATTGGTCAGTCACATGCCACATACCTTGTGGTAATGTTAGATAAGTGTGCACTTAAGACCTCATCACCTAATATGAGGCTTATGAATATGCATAATCTTAATGCCCAAACTTTAGATTCATAATGTATCTCAAGCAGTGAAAGTGACAGCCGATCAACATTCAATGAGACTTCTGCATGTTTCTGGCCATTTTATTTCTCCCTCTGTAAGTTTTGTACAGGAAATATTTCCACCAACCCCCCAAACACATGGCAGCATCTGTCCATCCAAATGTACCAGTTCCTCTAATCTCTTTGTCCCTATGGAACAGCAGCAGATTTAACACTGATAAGTCTGCTTTTTTTGTTTTCTATTTTTTTCTGTCTGTGTGTGGCCATTCCTGGATCCTAACACATAGCCTGGAAACAAAAACAGCAACATAACTGATTCTGACCTGAACACCAATAGCTGATGGGCTGGCATGATAACTCTGAAAGACTATGCTTAACCCTTCATTTGTCATCCAGCTAATGTATATATAGACGCCCCCCAAAAAAAACTAAGGTGGAAGGACTATAACATATTAAAAACATCTAAACTAACATAAATTGTTTTCAAAATCATGTTAATGACCAAGAATATGCATTATCAAATTATAAAAATAGCAATAAGGTACTCAAGAGGTTATGTTAATGTCCAGTTAATCACCCCATGGGCATGTGGCAATCGACCATGTCCAGTGGCCTCAGTCCTCTGGAATGCTCTTCCAGAAAGTATTGGCACTGCAAACTTTGCCAACATTTTTAAAATGAAATTGAAGAAGCATCTCAAGTTAGTAGCCTGTGGGTGATTTTGTTGATGTTGATGTAGCAGAAGAAGTTATTTGAATGTATATTGTCATAATCATAATCATTTTTATGTTTTTTGTCTTATTTCTTGGGTAATATTGTTGATTGTGTGTTGGATTTATTTCTTTGTTGTATTTTGAGGATTTTTTTCTGTACAGGTGCTCTGAGGACTGGAGTGGTGACTAATAAAAAGAGAGTTCTACTATTACTACTCATGCCATATCATGCCAACAGAGGGTGATTACCAGGACATTAACATAAGCCCCATTGTATATTATCACTTAATTAAATACTGAATGCACACTAATTCATAAAGACTATCAAAAACCCTCAAAATACAACAAAGAAATAAATCCAACACGCAATCAACAATATTCCCCAATAAATAAGACAAAAAACATAAAAATGATTAATTACAATTATGACAATCATTGTAAATACTTTTAATGCCAAGCTATCCCTGTATCCACTGCTGCTATAAAACCTCACCCTTTCCTATGCCAAGCAGTCCCTGGCATTCATCAGCACCGCCTACCTCACCAAGCACCAGTGCCAAGTAGTTTCTGGAATCCAGTGGCACCCATTACTTTATCAAGCACCTGCATCAAGCAGGTCCTGGTATCCAGTGGCACCCACTACCTCATCAAGGCCCTGCGGCAAGCAGTTCCTGGTATCCAATGAGTCACTGTTTGTACCCTGTCTTGGTGTTGAACAGGCCTGGGTTTCAGTTGGCATCCCTAGCTCAACCTGCACTGAGGAAATCAGTTACTGGAGTCACTCTATTCCATGCCAAGCAGTGCCTTGTGTCCAATGCCATTTTTCTTCACCCTGTCTCAGTTCAATCAGTTCTTAGTGTCCAAGGGTACACCCCTCCCGCACCTTGTTCCATGCCAAACAGTAATGAGCTAGTAAAGGGTATGTGTGAGTGCATTTGGCCTTGATAACCCTGTAATTTGAAACTATCTTTTCCAGACAAGTATGAACCATGTCACTGTCCCTTGCATACACTGACACCCCGCAGATGATGGTTGAGTCAAACCCTTCTTTCACCTTCTTGGCTGTCTGCTGTCTAAATTTAGTATCTCAAACCAAGTTCAATTTGAGAAACCCACACTCACTGCATTTATTTCATAAATCTGTGGGAAATCTGTTTAGCTCTGCCAGACTGAATTCCCAATGGCTGCCTCAATTTTCAGGAGTAGTGAGGATAAAGATGTAAACATGCCACCAGGTATGAGCTCCCAGTGTCCACTATCTTTTTTTTTGGGGGGGGGGAGCTAGCCAGAAGCCAACCACTGAAATGGAATCCATTTCTCAACACCAGGGATGGTCTCCCAGTCTTGGCAATAATAAAAAAAAAGTGTGTGAACACCAAGGATTAGCTCCTGGTGTCAACATAAATGATACTATGTGATGGACACAAATGCTCCAACAATGGGGCCGCAAAGGTTGTCAAGCACCCATGAATGATTATGGACATGTGAAAACCCCTTAATAAAAACACCTGTGAAATACTACAGCGCATGTGTGGCCAGTGTTTTAAAAATCATGTACAGTCAAACCCACTTACGTGGATATCACTTACCAGTGGAGGTGGTGCAAGCGAAAACTGTATGGGGATTCAAAACTGCACGGGATAAGCATAAAGGCACCCTGCTGTACAGCAGAGTGGGGGAATTGCAGTCCAGATAAGAATAGGGATTGCCAAACCAAGTAGGGAAATGAGTAGATTAGGTGGGCTGTATGGTCCTTATCTGCGACAGATTCTATGTTTCTATAAGTGAATACATTTCAAAAGTTCTGATCCCTTTACCATTCTTCTAATGTTAATTTGCTTGATTAAAGGAAAACTACACCCTCATATCTTCTAAATGTCATTGGTTTCCATGTCAACAGACAACTCTTTTCATGTAGCTGTTGAAGATGTATGCAACTGCATTAGTCAGTTTTCAGAGTTCATACTAGGCCCTGTTACTGTTCTAGGAGAGTCCAGTTCATGGTTCTTGAAATCTCATTGTTCCTGAGAGCTGCATTAGCATATGAGAACATGATGCGTAATCACCCTTTAAACTCCCCAGTATGCCTGTCTGCTTAATTAGTCTTCAAACAAACTACAAGAAGGTGTGATATAAAACATTTACCTTCAGTGAGCTTTGCAAACTATCTGAGTTATAATGCAGGTTTTTTCCCCCTTTTAACTTCATTCAGTTTATGAGTTTCCAGAGAGTTTTTGAATGATATTTCTTCTTTCAACATAGAGATACATGATATAAATGGTTGATCTGGCATCATGTTCTCATATGCTAATGCAGTTCTCATGGACAATGATGAGATTTCAACAACCATGAAATGTAGACCCCCAGGGCAATCACAGGGGCTATCATGAGCAGTGAAAACAGACTAAGGCTAACACATATAGCCCTAATAGCTACAGGAAAGGAGTTGTCTGTTGACATGGAGTCATAGAAACATAGAATCTGATGGCAGATAAGGACTGCTTGGCCCACCTAGTCTGCCCATTTCCCTACCTGATGGATAAGCTGCAGATTCTAGTTAATCAATAGCTTACTTTCTCCTACTCCCCACTAGAATTGCCTTATGCCTGTCCCATGCATTCTTGAATTCTTCCACTGTTCTTGACTCCACAACCTCCTCAGGAAGGCTGTTTCATGCATCCACAACCCTCTCTGTGAAAAGATACTTTCTAACATTACCTCTGAGCCGTCCCCTCTCTATCTTCAAATTGTGCCCCCTTGTTCTTGCACATCTCTTCTTCTGAAAGATACTATCCTCTTGTACTTTGTTAATTCCCTTGAGATACTTGAAAGTTTCTATCATGTCCCCCCTCTCCCTCCTCTCCTCAAGGGTATACATATTAAGCTGCTTTAGTCTCTCCTTGTATGTCTTCTGGTGCAGACCCTGTACCATTTTGGCTGCCCTCCTCTGAACAGCCTCCACTCTGTCTATGTCTTTGCGGAGATGGAGTCTCCAGAAATGCATGCAGTACTCCAGATGGGTTCTCACTAACTGTCTGTACAGAGGGATAACAACTTCCTGTTTTCTACTGTTGATGCCTCTCCCTATGCATCCCAGTATCCCCCCAGCCCTCCTTACTGCATTCTCACATTGCTTTTCCACCTTTAGGTCATCTGATATAATTACTCCTAGGTCTCTTTCGATTTTTGTTGTTGTTATTAACTCACCCCCCATTGTGTACTCTTCCCCGGGGTTCTTGTTTCCCAGATGAATTACCTTGCACTTCTTTGCATTGAATCTGAGCTGCCACATATTTGACCATTCCTCCAACCTTGCCAAGTCCTTTTCATTCTTTCCACCCACCTTCTGTATCAACCCTATTGCAGATATTTGTGTCATCTGCAAAGAGACATACCTTTCCTTCCAGGTGCTCTCCAGTGTCATTTATAAAGACATTAAAGAGGACTGGTCCCAGTACCGAACCCTGTGGTACCCCACTAGTTACCCTCCTTTCTTCACTGTGGGCTCCGTTTACTATTACCCTTTGTGTCCTGTTGTCCAGCCAGTTTTTTATCCAGGCTACCTCTTTGGGACCCACTCTAAGGCTGGCTAACTTGTATATTAATCTTTTGTGTGAGACTGTGCCAAATGCCTTGCTAAAACCTAGGTAGGCCATATCACAGCCCCTCCCTGGTCTACTACTTTGGTCACCCAGTCAAAGAAATCTATTAGGTTTTTCTGACATGACCTTCCTGCTGTGAAACCATGCTGCCTTGGGTCCGGTGTCCACTGGCCTCTATGTACTCAACAGTTCTTTCCTTCAGAAGTGATTCCATCGTTTTCCGTACCACTTAAGTCAAACTAACTGGTATGTAGTTTCCTGCCTCTGCCCTGCTCCCACTTTTGTGAAGTGGAATCACATTTGCCCTCCTCCAGTCCTCAGGTACCACCCTATTCTCCAATGATTTTGAAAGAAAGTAGTCAGTGGTGTTACTGGTTCTACCCTTAGTTCTTTTAGAATTCTTGAGTGAATCTCATCAGGCCCCATTGCTTTGTCTACCCTCAGTTTCAAGAGTTCTTTCAAAACCTTTTCTTCTGAGTATGGACTGGTATCGACCCCCCCCCATTCAGAGTTTATCCCTTGTTTGGTTTAGCTACCTCCCCCTCCTCTTCTGTTGTGACTACTGAGCAGAAATATTCATTCTGTATCCCTGCTTTTTCACTGTTACCCTCTGCCCACATTCCCTTCCCTTTATTAAGTCTCTAAATCCCTTCCTTTCTTCACTCCCTAATGTACCTATAAAAGGTTTTATCCCCCTTCTTAACAGAGTTGGCTATCTTTTCCTCAGTTTGTGCCTTTGCTATTCTGACTGCCTTCCTGCCTCCTTCTGCTTTAACTGATAAAGTTCTCTGTCCTGCTCCTTCTGTGTTTCCTTATATTTCCTGAATGTTATCCTTTTCTCCTTAACCATCCCTGCCACCTCTTTGAGAACCATAGTGTTTTTTCCTTTGTTTTGTTTTGTTGATTTGCTTCACGCAAGGCTTGTTGCCTCTCTGATGGCTGTTTTGATTATTCCCTGCTGTTCCTCCACCCTCCTTCTTGCCCATTTGCTAGTGCTTTTCTGAGGCACTCTCTCATTTTCCCAAAGTCAACCTTCCTAAAGTCCAATACTCTTGTTTTTGTATGGCTTGACTGTATGGTTGTGTTTATTGTGAACCACACTGTTTGGTGGTCACTTGTTCCCAGGTGGCTACCCACTTCTAAATCTGAGATCCTTTCTCCTTCCCCATTTGAGAATACCAGGTCTAAGATTGCTCCCTTCTGAGTGGGTTCCAACACTAGCTGTCTGAGGCATGTCCCCTGTAGGGCATCAAGAATGACCCTGCTCTTGGATGTGCCTGCAGCACAGGTACTCCAGTTAACATCTGGCATATTCAGGTCCCCCATTAACAATATCTCCCCTTTTTCTGCCATTTTAAGGGTGCCTTCTATCATTTGCTTGCCCATTTCCTCCCTGTGAGATGGGGGTCAGTACACAACCCCTATGCGGATTGTGGTGCCATTTCCTGTCTCCAGGGTGACCCACAGTGACTCATAAACTTCCTGTTTACTCTTTAGTTCTGTTGCTTTAATCCCTTCCCTTATATAGAGAGCTACTCCTCCTCCTCTTTTATCCACCCTGTCCCTCCTGTAGGCTGTGTATCCTGGTATGTTGACATCCCAGTCATGGTTCTCTGTGTACCATGTTTCAGTGACTGCCACAATATCCAGGCATCCCTCTTCCATCAAGGCCACTAGTTCAGGGAACTTGTTGCACAGACTGCGTGCATTGGTACTCATCACCTTCCATTTATTTTTTATGGCCTTACCCCTTTTAGCCCCATCCCTGTCCTTACTGCCTTTTTCTGCATTTATCCCTGTCCTGCTCCCTACTGACTTCTCTACCTTGGTGTTTACCTCTCTAACTACTGTGTTTTGTGGGAGGAGGCTGGGATTTCCCTGCTTCTTTTCAGTGCCTTCCCCCTTGGCTAGTATAAATGCTTGCCAATGAAGCATTTCAACCTGTCACCTAGGATCCTGGTTCTCCCCCTGGATGGATGCAGACCATCATGCCAGTATAAGCCTGCATCCCTCCAAGTGGCTCCATAGTCCTCAATGAAGCCAAATCCCTGAGCTCCACACCAGTTTTTCAACCATTCTTTGAATCCCATGGTGCAGAATACCCTAGCATCATCCTTGCCATACACAGGCAGCACCTCCGAGAAGGTTACCATACATGCTACTTGTCTAAGACCCCTCCCCAACTCCACAAACTCCTCTTGCACTGCTGTGATCCCATTCACAGCCAGGTCATTTGTCCCTAGGTGGACAATGACATCCAGCTCCCTCCTCATGCAGCTGCACCTATGATCCTGAGGATCTGCCTGTCCCTCCTAGCCATGGTGCAAGGCAGGCACCTTACCTCCCTATCCCTTCCTCCACCACTTCTACCCCCCAATGATCGAGTCCCCCACCAGGAGTTGTTTTCTTCCCCTGTGGGGTCTCGTGCCACCCTCCTGTGGGTCTCCTTTGTGGAGGTTCCCAGCATCCTCCTTGGTCTCCATTGTGGGTGCCTCCATAAAGGAACCACTCTTTGCCAGAACAGTATAAGAATTGTGGAGAGGTACAACTGGAGGGATGCACCTCTGTTCCACCACCCTCTCCCTCCCTGAGCCCACCTTGGTCCAAACTCTCCTCTTTCTTGACAACCTCTGAGGTGACGGTGGTGGCCCTGGTCGTCCCTGGGGGGGGGGAGGTTTCATGAATCCTAGCCAGGTCAACCTGGAGATGGGCAACCTCCTCCCTCAGACCAGAGAGGTGCCTGCAAACAGAGCAACATCACAGCCTCCAGAATGTCTCCCAGAACACTGCTGCCCCCCATCCATTGCACTGCACCACTCCCATCTTGACTTATTTTGTGTCCCCTCTCCTGTTGTTTTGTTTGCTTACTGTCTCCTCCCTCTATGTACTTTTACACTTACTTTCCTACTGCCTATGTGCCCTTACAACTCTCGCCCTTCTTGTTCTGGGACAGGAACTTCCTGTAGTCTTCAGTAGTCTCCCTCTTCCGTGCTTGGATTCAGACCTCCAGCAGCCAGGGGGAAGAAAGAGTTATTTTTTAGATTCCTTCAAGGTTGATGAAACTAATGTGTCTCAGTAATCCTTTCCTTCCTACTGCCAAACAGGAAATTTCTGTTGTCAGTCAAATCCAGTGGCTATAAAAGTAGAACTGGCTTTGGGTGGGAAGGATGGCAATTAGTAAAAAATCTATAGTTCTAGACTTCCGTTTCTTGCTGTGAAGTCAAAGTTCTTTTCTGTCAGAAACAACCGGCAGCTGTAATTGGAGACAGCTTTTGTACTCCTAAGCTGCTAAGACACACCCCCAATTAGATTCACCCTCTGCTCTGACTCAGTAAATTAAGCTGATACAGACCCCTTCCTCATAGAAACCCACAGTCACTTTCTTCTTTTTTTTTACTGAAATGAGACCCCTTTCTTCTAAAAAGTATCTGTTTGCTTAATCCAAACAGGTACTAACTCCTGCTGAGATAGAAGTGATTAATTAGTAAAAAATCTGTAGTTCTAGACTTCTGTTTCTTGCTCTGAAGCCAAAGTTCTCTTCTGTGAGAAACAACAGGAAGCTGTAATTGGAGACAGCTGCTTTTGTACACCTAAGCTGCTAAGCCACCCCCCAATTAGATTCACCCTCTGAGTCAAATACAATGTAAATGATATGAGGATGTAGTTTTCCTTTAAGAGAATAGAGCAGCCTGTATAAGTGTATAATATTTCATCCTACTTTGGGCTACTTTCTATGGGCTGTCACTGCTTTTAGCACTCTCTCTCTCTGCAGAAGTTACAACCCATTCACACTCACTTTAGGCAAGCTACTGAGGCAAGCTGTTGGGGGAAGGGGAGTATAAGGCCAATTTCCTGTCTCACTTAAAAAGCTCCAGCTACAGAATTCTTTCCTGCTAAGCCGAAACTTCAGACCCCATTTTGAGTCCCGACTCCTGACCACAAATCTCAACTAAAACCTTAATGAGACTGACAGAATTTCTTATTCAAATAAAAAAAACTCACTCTGTCCTGAATCAAATTTGCAGCTCTGCTGTTTAATCTTCGCACTTTGCTTTGAGACCTGCCCCCCCCCCCAATGACTGCAAGCTGCGGCTGAAACCTCAGTGAGACTGACAGAATGTGTTATTTAAATGAGAAAACAGTCACTCTGCCCTGACTTGAATTTGTAGCTCTGCCGTTTAAACTTCAGCTCATGCTGTGAAACCACAACTGACTGCAAGCTGTGACTGAAACTTTCGAACCACACTTTGAGAACCAACTCCCAATAACAAGCTTTAGTGAGACTAGTCAACTTTTTTATTTAAACATTCTAATCTTTTTAATGCTTTTTAACATTACAATCATTTTCTAACACGATTACTATCCACAATGTGCATGTTAGATGTTCTATGACTCTCCCTAGTAAAAGCATTAAGTTCAAACAGTGTCCACTTGCTTTAGTGAATAACCCACATAAATGAATATTTTCAGCTGGGAAAGTGGATAGTCACTTAAGCGGTTTCCACTGTAATCTTTTTTTATATAGGTATGTTGTTCCAAAAAGTACCACCTATGTGGTAGTACTTTATGTAACAAACATTAAGTTTCAGGTTTAAAATGTTTGCCATTTTTCTGCCCTGCTCCCCTCTCAAACACATCCTAATTTTGATATTTTTACATATTTTTGAACCACTGTAACATAAAAGCTATCTGATCAATTTTTTACTTAATTTGCCAGCATTGTTGAGCCTTTCATATTGGATGTGTATCTCATGTTTACACTCCTAGATCCAGATTTGAGCAATAGTAGCCCCTATAACATATGTCAGACCACTTAGAAAGACAGCGTCAGGGAGTGGATACATGGTGGGAAGTGACTCATTGAGTTGGGAAGTGGCTACAGGACTAGCCCTGGCTACCTAGGAGTGCAAGCTGTGCTTTGTAGTAAATATGCTGTAAAACAGAGTTTTCACATGAGTATGAATTACAAATACTCCCAAACATCGGACTGGCCAAGTACTGCATGAATATAAGGGATGGGTGAAGTCAGTCCTTCATGCTTCAAATAGTCTTTGCATCTTAGTTAAAAACTAATGTTTTTATTTATTTATTTAGCTTTTGTTTACCGGGTAAGTACACTAGACAAGTATTATGCCTATTTTCAGGAACGACCCAGGAGAATACAACGTGAGGAACAACAGTCAAGGAGACATGGCAAAGAGAGTACAGTTTTTTGTCACAGTAAACAAACATGTGGGAAATACATCATTTGACGCTAGGGGAAACATATAGTAATAAGCACATTTCAGATTATACACTCTAGACTAGCTAGTTCAACTGAAAGATATATACAGGTCATCATACATAGCAGTGGAGCATAGCTCAAGGACTGGATTGGTCATAATATAACTTATAACATTGTCGTATACACCCCCTAGGCTAGTTGGATCGTGGACAGGTATATACAGCTCACCACATTTTTCTAAATATGCATATGTTAGACAGAATAGAAACACTGAGTACAAGTTTTACCAAGTGACCAAGGTGCAATATGTCATGGTTAGCCTATGACCAGGATAATACGGGTGTAAAATGCCCAAGGCTTTTTAGGCAGGAGTAGTCAGAAGTCATTGATACAGTGGGGAAAATATCTCCAGGAATTCAATGGAGACACCCTTGGGAGGTTCAGACAAAACAATTTGATACTTTACTCTAGGGAGGTTTGGGGCAGTCACACTCTGATGTTAGTTTTAGGAAACCCCACAGGGAATTTCGAAAACTCAGATAGGAGGGGGCAGCTCGGATATCGACAGGCATTGTGAAGGGGCAAAGGTGAGTTGCTGGGCTCAGAGATGTTATAAATGTAAACTTGGTCAGTGAAGCTGGTGTGAAGTCAGGGACTTTGTACTCTGCATAGTGCGGGCAGAGTTTTCCAGATTCACCTTAACTTTGCAAGGCCAAGTTTTTTTTTAGTTTACATGAAAAAAAACACCCACCCATTGTTGCCTACTGTTCCCAGCCCCACCACCCTAAATCTCTAGAATTATGTACCCCCACAGAAAGCTGAGTCATCTCATGCCTTAGCTTGCCCATGGCAGTGACCTGAGTTTGGGAACAAGCTCAGACTGCAGGGGGCTGGCCAGTGGGAGGAGGATCAAGCATCCCACGGGATGCACTCCTCCTCTGGGGAGGGAAGTCAGCCAGCTCTGCTGCTATACTGCCACCTGGGGGACCACAGGTGCCACTGTGACTGGAGTAGCTAGTGGGTGGGAGGACACTGGCAGGCACTGCATGACACATGCTTGCATGGGTATGTGCTTGGTGCACCCTTGATGCTGGCATCCTGGGGAACCCAGAAGAAAAAACAGGAATACCCCAAGTGGCAGGATGAAGCTGATCAGCTTGCAGGCCCCACACCTGGCTACATAGGTGCTGTCTTCCACACCAGATCCTTCTGCTGTTGAGGTAAGGGGACCCCACCCTCCCAGGGGGGCAGCTCGGGGTTAACATGGGGAGGCTCCGGTCATAACTAGGGGATGCCAGGGTGATGGGGCTGGAGCTGAATCGAGCAGATAGGGGCTGTTGAAGAGCAGGGAGACAAAAAAATTTATGTTTCCCCAATCCACCACCCTCAAACACCCTCCTTCCCCCACAGTCCTGGTGTTGTGAATTGGTGCGATACTTGTAAATATTGTAAGTTAAAGAATAACCCTTCAACCTCACCTGTGCCAATCACCATAATTTGTTTAAATTTTTTGCTAGAGTAATTCATCAAGGGACACTGATGAATCACACTGCAGCACATTGAGAAGCACAGACTTTTCTGGCAGATAAGGACCGCTTGGCCCACCCAGTCTACCCATTGTCCTATCTATTGGATAAGCTGCAGATACTAGTTTTACCAACAACCTACTTCCTCCTACCTCCCACTAGAATTGTCTTATGTCTGTCCCATGCGTTCTTAAATTCCACCCCTGTTTCTGACCCCACTACCTCCTCAGAAAGGCCGTTCCAAGTGTCCACCACACTCTCTGTGAAAAAAATACTTCCTTATGTTGCCCCTGAGTCAACCCCCCCATCTTCAAATTGTGCCCCCTTGTTCTTGCACATCTTTTTCTGAAAGATGCTACCCTCCTGGACTTTTTTTGATTCCCTTGAGGTACTTGAAAGTTTCTATCATGTCCCTGCTCTCCCTCCTTTACTCGAGGGTATACATATTAAGCTCTTTTAGTCTCTCTTTGTATGGCTTCTGGTACAGACCCTGCACCATTTTAGTTGCCTTCCTTTGTAATACCTCCATCCTGTCTATGTCCTTGCAGAGATGGGGTCTCCAGAACTGTACGCAGTCCTTCAGAAGGGGTCTCACCAACTATTTGTAAAGAGGGATAGCAACTTCTTGTTTTCTACTGGTGATGCCTCTCCCTATGCATCCCAGTATGCTCCCCAGCCCTCCTTACCACCTTCTCATATTGCTTGCCTACCTTTAGGTCATCTGATATGACTACCCCCAGGTCCCTTTCCATTTTTGTTGTTGTTAATACCTCCTCCCCATCGTGTACTCTCCCTTGGGTTTTTGTTTCCCAGGTGCATTACTTCGCACTTCTTTGCATTGAATCTAAGCTGCCATACTTTTGACCATTCCTCCAACCTTGCCAAGTTCCTTCTCATCCTTTCCACCCCCTCTTGTGTATCAACCCTGTTGCAGATCTTTGTGTCATCTGCAAACAGGCATACTTTTCCTTCCAGCCCCTCTGCAATGTCACCTATAAAGACATTAAAGAGGACTGGTCCCAGTACTGAACACTGCGGTAGCCAGCTAGTAACCCCTCTTTCTTTGGAGTGGACTCCATTAACTATTAACCTCTGCGTCCTGTTATCCAGCCAATTTTTTACCTAGGTTACCACCCTGGGACCCACTCCCAGGCTGGCTAACTTGTTGATTAATCTTTCATGTGGGACTGTGTCAGATGTCTTGCTAAAGTCTAGGTAGGCCATGTCCACAGCCCCTCCATGGTCTACTACTTTGGTCACCCAGTCAAAGAAATCTATTAGATTCATCTGACATGACCTTCCTGCTGTGAATCCTTGCTGCCTTTGGTCCTGTGCCCCGCTGGCCTCTAGGTACTCAACAATTCTTTCTTTCAGAAGTGATTCCATCATTTTCCCTATCACTGAGGTCAAACTAACAGGTCTGTAGTTTCCTGCCTCCACTTTGCTCCCACTTTTGTGAAGGGGAATCACATCCACCCTTCTTCAGTCCTCAGGTACCACACCATCCTCCCATGATTTGTTAAAAAGGGTAGTCAGTGGTGCCACTAGTTCTCCCCTTAGTTCTCTTAGAATTCTGTGGTGAATCCCATCAGGCCCCATTGCTTTATCTACCTTCAGTTTTTGGAGTTCTTTCAAGACCCTTTCTTCTGTGAATGAACTGGTATTCACACCCCTATCCAGTGTGGGTACCGGGTCAATACCACGCATGTAAGACAGCATGGTATTAACCGCACTGTATAGTGAGCATCTGGGTTTACAGCCAAAGGGGTAGAACAGCGGTAGGGGAATACCGCTACCCCAGTCACTGCATACAGAACAGGAGGATGGAGAAGTTGACATGTGCTGGGTGCCTGGTCAAGCTGCTCCCATGGAGGAGTGGTTAGGGCACCAGCACACGGGGCAGTCAGGAGATCTAGGACTATGGTTCAGCCCCCCCTCCGGTCTCCCCTGCTACAACTTTTTGCCACAATTAACCCCCCTCCTGAGTTTCTCCCCATCTCTGGGGTTTCCCCCCAAAACAGAGTTAGTTATTTAAGTTCCAGGGAGTGTGGGGGTGAAGCCCCCCATAAAAAACATGAAGACCTATTGTTTTCAATGGGAGCAGTGTGCGGAACAGGTCGGTGTTTTGCCTGACTCTGTTTTTGTCTGGTTCTGTTTTGACATGCAGTGGAACGGCCCCGTGCCTCTAGTGTGCTTCTATTATTTGGTTTAGGTACCCCCCCTCCTCTTCTTTTGTGAATACTGAGCAGAAGTATTCATTCAATATCTCTGCTTAGTCACTGTCACCCTCTACCCACCCCTCTCCCCTTTATTAAGCCTCACTATCCCTCCCTGGTTTTTTTTTGCTCCCTAATATACTTATAAAATGTTTTATCCCCCTTCTTAACTTAGTTGGCTATCTTTTCCTTGGTTTGGGCCTTTGTTATTCTGACTGCCTTCCCCGCTTCCTTCTGCTTTAACTGGTACAGTTCTCTGTCCTGCTTCTTCTGTGTTTCCTTGTACTTCCTGAATGCTATCTTTTCTCCCCAACCTTCTCCGCCACCTCTTTGGAGAACCATACTGTTTTTTTCTTTCAATTTGTTTTGTTTATTTGCTTCACACAAAGGCTTGTTGCCTCTGTGATGGCAGTTTTGATGTTTCCCCATTGTTGCTCCACCCCTCCTTCTTGCCTGTTTGCTAGTGCTTTTCTAAGGCACTCTCCCATTTTGACAAAATCAGCCCTCCTGAAGTCCAGTACCTTCACTTTTGTATGGCTTGACTCTACAGCTGAGTTTATCGTGAGCCACACTGTTTGGTGGTCACTTGTTCCCAGATGGCTACCCACTTCTCAATCTGAGATCCTCTCTCCATACCCATTTAAGAGTACCAGGTCTAAGATTGCTCGCTCCCGAGTGAGTTCCAACACTAGCTGTCTGAGGCATGCCCGCTGTAGGACATTGAGAATGGCCCTGCTCTTGGATGTGGTTGCAGCAAAGGTGCTCCAGTTAACATCTGGCATATTCAGGTCCCCCATCAGTAATATCTCCCCTTTCTCTGCCATCCTAAGGATGCCTTCTGTCATTTCGTTATCCATTTACTCCCCCTGAGACAGAGGTCTGTACACAACCCCTGTGCAGATTGAGGTGCCATTTCCAGTCTCCAGAGTGACCCACAGTGCCTCCTTTCCTCCATGTTTACCCTTTAGTTCCATTGCTTTGATCCCTTCCCTTACATAGAGAGCTACTCCTCCTCTTCTTCTACTCTCCCTGTCCCTCCTATAGATTGTGACCCTGGTATGTTGGCATCCCAGTCATGGTTCTCTGTGTACCATGTTTCTGTGACTTCCATGATATTCAGGCATCCCTCTTCCATCACGGCCACCAGTTCAGGGAGCTTGTTACCTAGACTACATGCATTAGTACTCATTACCCTCCATTTTTGGATGGTCTTACCCATTTTTTGCCCCATCCTGTCCTTACTGCCTTTGTCTTTTTCTCCATTTACCCCTGCCCTTCTCCCTATCAACTTCTCTATTTTGATGTTTACCTCACTAACTACCCTGATTTTTTGTGGGGGCGTTAGGATTTCCCTTCTTCTTTTCAGTGGCTCAGGTCATTTGAGGATATTAAACATCAGTAACACCTTCCCAAACAAGCTTTCTGGCACTTCTTTCAACTTAAAACTGCCCTCTCACCCAAACTAAGAGCATATCAAAGTACCCCCTTACTTGCCCACTCGCCCAATGTATCTAACTGGCCCAAAGTGTCCAGACCAGGGAATGGCAGGCCTTATTTACAAGCATCTTCATGAGGCAGCCCCCTTACAACTGAATCCACCAGAACTAAGTTTGCCTGAGAATTGGATATAGACATCTCAGAGGCAGAATGGACCAGCTGCTGGTACTGAGCACAGGTAGTCTGCAGGGATTTAAAAGCCCAACTCATACAGTTACAAACCCTGCACTTGTGGTACAGAACTCCACAGATACTTAAAGAAAAGGGAATATGTTCCTCTAGTATGTGTTGGTGCTGTGATTCCCAGGAGGACTCATTATCACATATACTATGACCCTGTCTCCTAATTTGACCCTTTTGGGAACAAATTGTACATTATTGTTATATGATCATGCCCAGTCTACCCCACATTGATGGCCCTATGGTCCTAATTGGCCTAAACAAATCTACTCACTCCAGACCTCACCTCACACAAAATGGATTGTGGTGCTCACCATTTCTGCAAAAATGCCTCCTCCTGAGATGTTGAAGATCCAGAGACATCCCTAACATTAACGAATAGCTGAGCACTGCTGGGCAAATAGCTTGTCTAGAGTGACTATCATTTCAAGCATTAAATACAGAGTACTGTAACATGTGGGCACATTTCCTACAGTATGCTAACATTTCACAGAACAACAGGGCTAGTCTTATCAAGACACTGTATACTTCTCCTCATGATATGAAATGTTATCCCACATGATGGGTGTTCTAGCTATGTTTTAACATCCTGTAGTTTGTATCCTGTACAGGAAACATGGGAATTGTTGACACATAAAATACATGAGATTACAGTTAAGTATATACCTGAAATAGCTAAATATAACAAATTAGATAAAGTGCCATTATGGATGACATCTAAAATTAAGAAACTACTAAACGGGAAAAAGAGAGCATATGTTAAGGCTAGTAATAATCCACAGAACTTGGAAAGATGTAGGAAAACCTTGAAGGAATGTAAGAATGGAATTAAAGTAGCCAAAAGGAGATACGAGTTAAGAGTAATCAAGAATGTGAAGGATAATAAGAAATCTTTTTATAATTATATAAATGGAAGGAAGGGATGCATGACCACAGTTACAACACTATCAGATGGAAATGGGAATTTAGAGACTGACCTGAATAAAATTGTGAATATTCAAAATAAGGTGTTCACAGATGTATTTAACAAAGGTATAGTTAGGGCTAGAAAAACATGAAAATACATGTGAGGATATTATTAAGCTTAACAGTAGGGATGTTAGGAACAGGTTGTTGAAATTAGATCCTAATAAAGTGCAGGGTCCAGATAACATTCACCCTAGGGTTGTCAAATAACTAGCGGACATTGTGGCAGGACCCTTGACGGCCATTTTCCAGAAGTCTTTGGATTGGGGGTAGTGCTGGAGGAATGGAGATGAGCCAATGTGGTGCCAATCTACAAGAAGGGAAACAGAAAGGATCCACAGAATTATAGGCCAGTTTATCTAACATCTGTACTGGGGTAAGTTATGGAGGATATTATAAGAGACTTCATCATGGAGACAATGGAAAGATCAGGGGCCATAGATAAATCACAGCATGGGTTTACCAAGGGTCGATCTTGTCAAACAAACCTGCTGGAATTTTGGGGCAAAGTGAGTAAGGCATTGGATAAAAGTCACTCTGTGGATGTGGTGTTCTTAGACCTGTCCAAAGCTTTTGACAATGTACCTCATGGAAAATTAATTGATGAACTAATAGAAGCTCAGATCCCAGGCACAGTCACCAAATGGATAGAGGCTTGGTTGTCTGGAAGAAAACAGAGAGTGAGTATCAGGGGCAAATATTCAGGCTGGTCTTCCATGACCAGTGGGGCCCCCCGGGGTCTGTGTTGGGATCCTGCTTATTTAATATCTATGTCACCAGTATGACCAGTGGGGAGGGCCTCTGGGAAGTGATGTTTACTGATGATATGCTGTTGGGAACAGTGGTAAACAATCATGGATATATGCAAAGACTTTAAGATTCCTTTGTAAATTTAGTCAGTTGAATCTATGAACATGGATTAGAATTAAACCTGAACAAATGTGTGGTCATGCACCTCGGGAGACAAAATGGGCAAGAAAAGTACAAATTGAATAATGTTGACCTCAGAGTGGTAACTGAAGAAAGAGATTTAGGTATATTGGTTGATAATGAACAAAGTTTCAAAGGGCACAGCAAGGAAATTGTAAAGAAACCAACAGGCATACTGAACTGTATAGGGAGGCATATCAAGAGCAGGAGAAAAGAGGTATTAGTACCATTATATACAACACTTGTCAGGCTTAACTTTGAATATTGTGTGCCATTCTGGGCACCTTGCAATAAATCTGAGATCAACTCCCTTGAAAGAGTACAGAGAAGGGCTACCAAAATAATTTATGGCCTAAAGACATTTATGAGGATAGGCTGAACAATCTAGATATGTTCCCCTACCAGGTCAATATGTTACATGCTTAATAGCATACAACAAAACACCAAAACTGCAACAGCGCAGTATAGGACTGTGAGAGGGTGCGATACCATGAATGGGTCTGTGCGCAGCACTGCACCCTCTCACTGTCCCAGGCAGAGGAAAAGACATCTGCTGGGAAGGGGTTCTGCTGAGCAGCTGCTGTAGCTCAATGGGATGACCCACTGGCAGAAAGGGATGCTGGCAGAATGTTTGGGATCTGGTTCGATTCCTGGTCCAGACGCATGGACATTTTCTTTTATTTTTACACTTTGTGTGATATTTACTTTAAACCCCTCCCCACCGGAGTAAGTTATTTAAGTTGTGGGGCGGTGTGGGAGGTGCAGAGGGCAAAGCCTCCCACAAATAAAAAGACTTATGCCACATGTAATATATCGTACTGTATTGGCAGTGAGATACAGTATATGCATGCAACATAATGTCTAGTGACATTATGACCCTGTGCCATATGTTCTCACTGGAATATCAGAGACAAAGAGGTGATATGTGCCTACTTTTTAAGACAATGACAGATGAGAATCTGTGGAATTGTCTAGGGTTAGAAATGAAGAAACAGATTTATGATACCCAGTCATATCTACTACAGTTGTCAGGTGAAATTTGCAGGACCAACAAAAGGAGGCACTGATTCAATCAGAGGGTGGTATCCATTTGGAACTTGCTACCAGTTGAAATTGTAGGATGTAGGAGCATTGATGAGTTTAAGACTAAATTGGATACTTATAAATCTGGCCATCTCAAGGGATATTATCGATAGAGCTATAATAAGCTATATGCACCCATGTCTACCATGCTCTGTATGTCTATATGATCCATATGATTTATAGAAATATGTTTTTTGACAGGAGTACCATGTATAAATGCAGTGTACCACATGTATAATGAATTCATACTTTCACGGCATGATTGTTTCATGAAAGAATCACACTGTCACTTCATGATTGACTGTTTTTTTGTGTTTGGTGTTTTGTATGCTTGTATCTTTTCTTGAAAATATCAATAAAAAGTTTAACATTAAAAAAGGAAAAGTTTAAACACAAGGCTGACTGGGAGACTGGTCTAGCTAAATGTTCAATTAAACTGATTTCAGTGGTAATAAAGGAGGACAAACCAAACATTGAAGCACTCCAAAGAGAAGTAGCTGAAGTCCGGAGAGAATTGATTAATATAAACATTTAACAGAATACAAACTAAAGCAAAGTAAATTGAATAAAACAGTAGATGCATGAACAAGAAGTCTTAGAAAGGCAATCAAATAAATATGGAAAAGATGAGCATGATATTAGACTGGGCAAGTGTTTAGCTAGCAGAGACCATTCAGATCTGTCAGTGAGGGTCAAAGCAGACCAAGGAGTAGCACAAGCATATTTCGCTTGAATAAAAGGCAAAACAAAGAACAACAAGAAAAACACCCCCAAAGTAAGAATCAAGAAAATGAGGAGGAAACAGATATAAAAGAAATCTCCTCCACCTCTGCATTAACGACCACATAAACCAATACTAGACCTGTTTTTTTTTTGTTTTTTTTTTGTTGTTGTTGTTAGAAAACTTAAAATCAAAGAAACAGAAAAAACCTGGGGCAAAAGAGAAAGGAAAACAGGGTGCATCAAAAGGCTTGGGAGGAGAATCAGGAAACAAAATGGTCACCAGGAACATGAAACACCAGAATCCTCACAGGAAATAATTAATTTGAGACATTATGAACTAACAGAAATAGAAATAACAGTTCTGAAATAGGGCTTCTGCTTCATTCCTTTGCTCAGTATTAACCAATTTGATTTTCAAGTGAAACTCTTTAAAATGTTCAAAAATGTAAAGTTTTTCTTTGCCAACAAAAACATGGGAGGCTCAAATGTAGTAAATGACAGCCCAGAGGACATTTCAAGGGAATATTTGTCTTTTTTTATAAGAGCAATACATGAAAAGGAGCACATGGAAGGTTCTACTGATGACTTGAGAAATCATGACTAGAGATGGACTTGGGTTAGAGTGCTCACCAGAGAAGACTGTTTGGACTTAATTACTTTTGATTCGATGGAAATACAATGCTACAGGACACAACTGGTGAGGAGAACTGACAATCTTGTAAGTGTGATGGAACTAAAAGACAGCTCATTTTCAAACCACCCTCATCTTTTTATCCAGGAACCTATGATGCTGTGGGTCAAATATTGCAACAAACCATGTTACAAGAGGTGGATTTGCTCCATAAAAAAACATGACAATATGGGCTCAATTTGCAAAGCATACGGGGATTGTGTCAAACCTTGCATCAACGCCTTTGTTTGGTGCAGCTGTGCCAAACTCCTTTGATGCAACTAAATCCAATTTTAGTACATCGGGCAGAGTTGCAACACTTTCCACACTTCGTGGCAGCTTGCGCCAAATATTTGGCTCAAGCCCCATAAATTTTGGTCTACTGAATGCTGCAAGTTAGACCAGGGGGCAGTGGTCTAACTTAGGGCATTTGGCACATTTGAATGAAAATTCTGATCTGCGCCAGGAGAATGCTGCAAATCCCATGTGCTGTATGATCAACACATCAGGGGCTTGTGGCATTCTCAAGGTTTTTGAAAATCAAGCCCTATATCCAAAACTTAAATGAAAAATAGAATATTGCCTTGGAAACTTTAAAAAGACAAGATAGCAAAGTTTCAAAGAAGCAAATAAGTGAGATAATGTGGTTATTCTAGATAGATGTGACTATATAGAGGAAGTCAACATTTACTTTCAAATGGGAGTGCCTATAAGATTTTTCCACAGACCCCACTGTAAGGTTAAAAAATGATTTATTTGTAATGTTGGATTCATTCTTTCATGGGAGTCATATTGTTGAACAGGAATTAAACTTTTAATGGTAATAAAAACCACAATGCCAACATTCTATTACCTTCCCAGAACTCACAGGAGTTTAACAAGCCCACCTGGGTGGCCTATTGTCTCTGGTATAAAATCCCAGACTCAGAACTTGTCAAGACTTACTGATTTTTTTTAAAGCCTTTAGTGGACAGTGTGAGATCCCATACATGAGATTCAATACATGTGCTGGAGAAGTTGGAAAGTGTTGTGTGGGGAAGTAATTTTTTATGAATGTTATCTCATTTTATACTTGTATCCCGCACAACTTAGGCCAGAAAGCCTTAGATTTCTTTTTGACCAAATGTGCCTGTGCCAGTCTACTACCACTTCCCTCCCATCATTACCAAATCATTCAAGTTTATTCTGTCCTACAGTTGCTTTATGTTCAACAACAATATTCATTTGCAAATATGTGGGACAGCAACGGGTGCCACAGTGGTACCTAGTTATGTTAATCCTTATTTGGAATGGTGGGAAACCAATTTTGTTTTCAACACCGTTAATAAATATTGTCATCAAATTGCACATTGGTACAGGTACCTTGATGATACAGTAAAACCCACCAGGATGAAACGCAGTGTGACAGGTTTACTGCATGACAAAAGGGATTAACTCCCATTGAAACTGCATTGTTTACTGCAGTAACTCTTCTGCAGAATTCTGCAGTGCTGCGCATCATCCTGGTGAGCTTCACTGTATATTGATCATCTAATGAGGCAATGAGGCATCAGCTTTTGAGTTTAACAGGTAGACAAACTTTAATTCATTGACTCTTAAATTCACATCTACAGTATATCCTATTGTGGTAGGGGTACTAGCTCTTGCTACAACAGATCAGCTCTTCTATGGTGGCTACTTTCCAGTCCCTAAAAACATCAGATCTACTAGACGGGAGAAAGGCAGGAATTACAAGCTTATAATTAGCGCTCTTAGAAAAATCCTACTTATCCTCCTGCTTTGTTCAGGCAACGTAGAACTCAACCCTGGCCCCCCAGAAGCTATTGCTTTGCCAGAAGAACTAGCAAATTTAAAAGGAATAAGCTTTTTGCATATTAACGTATGTAGCCTCCTTAAAAAGATAACCTTAATACAAACCTGGGTAAATCATACCTCTCCTGACATACTTCTGATTTCCGAAACTTGGCTTAGACCCAGCACCACTGGTAGAGAAGTAAACATACCCAACTATGCCTTGTTCAGAGCTGATAACCATGCCAGAGGAGAAGGGGTAGCTATCTACGTTAAAGACAAATTTTATGCCTCCTGCTTATCCTCAGCATCTGTCGCCAGCGAATTCGAATGCCTAATTCTCAAAGTGGAAATTACACAGACTACTGCACTCTGTGTAATAGGATGCTACAGACCACCGTCTGCTGGCCTACAGCTTGTGTCATATCTAAGGACAAGTTGGGACAGGGGCTGCCAGAAACTATTATTTTAGGAGACCTCAACTTTGACTGGCTCTCTAACACAGCTGCCCCCCTTGCATCCTTCTGTGATGAACATGGGCTGACACAACTTATTACTGAACCAACACACCCAAACATGAAGAACCCCAGTAAAAGTACACTTTTGGATGTGCTAATGGTGAGCAAACCTCATCTCTTCTCCCACGCTGATGTCTTCTTCTCAGACGCCAGCAACCATTGTTTTATTGCGGGAGTAAGATCCACCAACAACCCGGCACCCATCAGCAAGTTCTCTATGACGAGATCCAGGCGCAACTTCAATGAACATGCCTACCTAAACGAGCTTAAGTACTCCCCTGAGTGGCAAGATTTCTACCTGGCCAAAATGATTACGTCAGCTTACAATATCTTCCACAACATTCTATCAAGGGCCCTTAATAAGTATGCTCCTTATTAAAGTTCGAACTAGACCAAACCTGTAAATGGTTCACCCTCAGATCAAGTCCTTGCTTCTAGAAAGAGATAAGCTCTGGAAAAAGCACGCAGACTGAACACTGCAGAGGACTGGAACCAGTTCAGGAGACTACGAAATTTATGTACCAAAACAATCAGAGAATCAAGGCCACCTTTCAAATCCAACTCGACTCTGCCACAAAGAGCCCAATCAAGCTCTGGAACACAATCAGTGATCTGCAGGCCACTCCCCAGGAAATTACTCCTGACCAAGATTACCTCTGGCAACTTGACTATAACCAAAAGATGGATATATTTGACGCATTCAATAACCACTTTGCTACTGCAGGCATGGCATTTGATAACCCCTGCAAACATACTGCTCCCAGACTGCCAGCCAGCTGCCTGAACTCCGATAGCTTTCAGCCGCCTTTCTCACTTCAACCTGCCACACTGAAAGAGGTAGAGGACCTCTTGCTTCAGTTGGA